>OY728153.1:1197386701-1202386701 GCA_963277665.1 Viscum album | reverse complement strand
ATGTAAGATTTATATTTGTGGCATAAAACAACCTCGAGGCATCTAAAAAACTCCTAGAATTTACAGCTTGTGAGGATATTGTCTTTATAAAATATTGATAGTAGGGATAGTGTGGATAACAATATTTTCATGTTATTATACAATTAAAATAGCAGATTATTAGTACTTTTCTCGATTACAAATTTTATGATAAATAATAAATTATTTGATTTTATTAAATCTCGCACTATTTTATCAAGTCCCAACATATCTCACCATTGAACTTGGAATATCTAGTTGCTAGGACATTATATTTTAAATAAATCATATTCCCCTTTGCATAACCCCAACTAGGGTTGGTCAAGCTATTTTGAATGTATTTAGGTAGGCTTTTCCAACTACGAGCTTGCGGATCCTTGATCCATTGAGTGGACTCCCCAATCCAGAAATCCTGACATGGATTTTCTCAAAACTTGCCTCCAAATTACACCAAGTCTAGAAAAGGATACTCTTCTTGATGTAAATTGATTATGTCAACCGGAAAAATTCATAAGAAATCCCCTTATAAAAGTAAGTCTCCCAACAAGGGTTGGTCAAAGACATAGATCTATTTATTTTTGTTCCTAATCAAATAACGGAAGTCTTAGTATGAATTAATATTATATTGAGGGATTTTATTTTATTATGCATAAATTTTTATCTTGTTTTATCCATTACATGTCTTGTTAATATTTAAGTGAATTTTTACTTAATTAATTTACCATGTTTAGGTAAAACATTTACACATAATCAATTTTATTTAAATTCTGTCTTTTCATATTAATTCATTTATTTGATCGTGGTATTGCATCAATAAATATAATTTTAATGCATTAGAAAGAAAATAAATAAATAAATAACCTGATCATTAACTTATCTAATGGTTGATTTAATTAGTGTACATTAAATAAACCTATGACCTAGGGGAAATAACTTTTTATGTAGGACTTGGCATGAGCTATAGCATTCCACATGTCCAACTATGTATCACCGAGATGGATCTGTTATGGTTTCATCTTGAACCGTCTCTACAAGACTTGGGATGCTACAGTAATTACAAATATTTATTACTCGGATTCTACCGATTGGAACCAAAAGATTGGTTAAATAGAATTACATAAATATCATTAGACATGAAAATCATATATAATAGTGGAGGGAGGGATGACTCACAAACCATATTTTAATTTAATATTAAATAATTGCAAAACCATGCAATAAATTTAATTAATTAAATGTCAACACATACATAGGTCTTGGTCAAGCTCATGATCGGTCATACATGCAATGAATACATAAAAAGTAACTGGATTTCATTCATTTATTTATTTGTTATTTATTATTAAGATATACGCACTTGAATTAATTAATTAATTAATTAATTAATTAATTATCTTTTAACTTAAAGATCATCCGAACATAATTGGAGATACCCATCAATTTGAAATTTATGGTAAATAAATGGAAGAACCATTAGTGACTTAATTATTACAGTAAATTTATTAAGCATTTAAAATTATTTAAAAACATTATTAAATTTTCAAATACACAATGGTGTGCCAATCAATAAAATAAGGTTTTAATGCTGTAATTTTTAAAATTTAATGTACTTTTTATTTTTTCCAATAATGGGAGACTACATGGCATGTACATCCAGCTACACGCCATGTACCCCGATTGTCGTATATTCAAGTCACACATCTGGGGCTTTGATGTGTTAACTCGGTCAGACTACATGGTTTGTTAACTCATCCAGACTACACAGTGTGTACATACTAGCTACATACCATGTATCTACTTGTTGCATGCTAGGTTGGCCCGGTCAACACACAGTGTGACATAAAATCACTGCATGTTTTTAATTATTCGACACGTCTCGATACAATTCACATGGATATACGCCATGTGTTTCGGCCACACATCATGTAACCCAACTTTACCATCCAAATATTTGGCACTTCCCAATGGCATCTCCAGTCATTATTTATTTGTTCTTAAATCTCTAAGAAAATGAAATATTGAATGAACATGACTAATATGTCGATAACATCTTAATTAAAATAATATTAAAGAACGAATAACATGAAATGAAAATCTAATCATGATTGTGCATAGATCAACAATCAAATAAATAATTATAAATTTAAACGTGACCTCTGTTTGATACCACTTGTTGGTTCCAGACATAGCTTAAGCATTGTGGTGGAGGGGCATATATTAAAATTTCTTCTAATAATCATTTATCGAAACCAAGAGCGAGGATCTTTCTCATCAAATTTATAATTAATTTATTTAATATCTAAAAAAATAAATACCTAATCTTATAAACATTCTTCAATGATGATTGTTGGTCATCTTAAAAGGATTTTCCGGATTTACTTCATCGTTCTTGTGAGGATCCAAGGGTAAAATCCCTCTAGTGGTGATCCACATGTGCTCCAATGGTCTCTGAGAATCATCACTCGTTCTCTGTGTACTAGCATAGAAAATCAAATGTTTTGCATTGTTCATTCTTGATGGGTTGTTCTTCAGTCTTAAATAAATCCTCTCTTGGGTTTATCATTCTTGAGAGGGAGAGAGGAGGAGTCGAGAGACAATTTATTGTGCGTGAAAATTATCTATTCCCAAACTTGGAATTGGGTTCGAATGATTTACACAATAGACATGGTCGTCTATTTATAAAGTTGGGATTTTGGTTATAAAATTTAATTGCAAAAAAAATCCACTAAATATAATTGCAACCATTAATGAAATCTCATGCCACATAATATTATTATTATTATTATTCTGTGATACGCCAACTTACACAAAATGGATAAATAATATTTATAGGCTCGTAAATAATTATTTTATCACCAAACACAGTATCGGTCCTTTCAAACTCCTATTGAAATTATTGAACACTCTAATAAATATTTTAATCTATTAAATAAATATTTTATTCACAAAATAGTAAAGAAATATTTATTAAATATTCAATAAAATAAATAAATTTATTTTATTCATGATTCGGTGAATAAATATTTATTTATTTTATGTGATCAATATAACTTGAATAAAATTATTACTCGGTCTTGAGAATAATATTTATTTCATTAAATTAAAGTAGAATTTAATCGAGACTAACAGAAACACTTAGTGTGTGACTCGCAAGAATTCTTTCTTATTGTCATTAGGCATATTTTCCTAAATTCCAATATTACTATCTAGAAATGGTTTAATTCACCCAAGATAAAGAACTTAAAGTCGCAACAAAGACAACCACATAAGAACTCTTGTTGTGTAATATAATATCTTTGTCACAATATCTCATCAATAAGTTTAAATGATGGTTTCATCAACCTATATAATCAATACATCATTGTTTGACTATCTAAAATAAACTCATCATTGCACCATGGCCAAGGAATTTAGGGAGATGGCTCTATTGTAATCAAAGGGCTGAGATATAAACTTTCATAAATATGGAAGGGACAAATCCTTCCTTGACTTAGCCATTAATAACATGTCATTCAGGACGCACCCAACGTATCCAACTTCCTTCCAACATATGGCATGATGATTTTCTTCAGGAAATATAAGTTCACAAACTGTGACATGCATTAATGATAATTTTAATGTTTAAGGACCATTACATTAACTTTTAGATAAGAATATTAGATGACACAAAAACATGCATAATTCCTACTTGCAGGTTTGTTTTCATAATCTTATGTATTGGAGATTACCAAGTGTGAAATTCATGAGAAAAATTCTCATCTTCTTACGAGTTACTCACACGTAACAGTCAATATACTATGTGTCCCATTATAGTATGTTATCCAACTATAGAACTATATTAATAATATTGTCATAACACTTTAATGTTCTAATCAATGTGGGGAACTACTATGAAATTATCAATCAGACAAATACTCTTTGAATTTATTACATTAAAGTCATGCAGAATAATGAACAATATATAATATGATGTTTAATGTAATATTTAATACATCAAATATTCATGTAATCAAAATACAAACAGTTCGTTCTTAGGACACCAACTCTAACACTTTCTAAATACATGGGTTTTGATCCCTATATTCTAAATAGGGTATGCAGGATGCCTCCATATGGTTCAAACTCATCCAATGGTATACCTTAGTGCCCCACATCTAGGGGAGAACCCCTCAGATCCACCTCCATAGGTGTTCTGATCGTCTTTCACAATGTGACATCTTCCATTCATGGGACACGCCATCCTGGGTCCGATTTCATAGGGAGTTTTGACCCATCTATTCGTTAAACCTTGGAACCTCTCTCCTAGAGACATACCCCTTCACGGTGTGACATATTCCCTTCATGGTACATGTCATCCCTGATACACTCTCATAGGGAATTCTGATCCAACCAATGGAAAACCTTGGTAGCTCCCTTCTAGGGATGTACCCCCTTCACGGTGTGACACCTTTCCTTTATGGAACACACCTCCAATATATAACTCTATGGGGTGTTATGATCCATCCATTTTTAAACCTTATAGGGGATCCCTCATAGGGATGTACCTCGCTGATCTTCCATATAAGGTGTTCTGATCAATCTTATCTTGTCTCTGCAAGATGTTAAAATCAAGACCAATCACATTGCTACCTCATGTTAAACATGGGGTGCCTAAGGAAAACCTCAGAAGATATTCCTTTGTCACCAGATACCATGTTACCAATATGGGATTCCTTGGGTTTTGTTCTTGAGATACCTCCATGAGAAGCTCTCCTATGAGGAAGAATACAGGTGACCAATGTTCTAGCATCCAAACATTCCAGTGATTCCTAACATGACTACTACCCTAATTGAAGGTTTCTACCCTATCAAGACCCCTTGGAATGTCCAGATATAAGTAGAATAAATTATCAGTGTCCACAAAAATGTGGAACCTAGAATGAGTCTTGTGAATGCGTCTTAATCTCTGAGGGAGACTCAAACTAGGCGATGAGTTCCAAGGAGAAATCCATAGGAGGAATTGACATCCCATCATCCTATTTCGATCAAGGAGCATACATCGCTGAGAAAGTGATGAATGTTGTATTCCTTTGGAAGGCAGTAATGTGGGGAAACAACACATGTCAGTGGATAAAAACACGTACGACAGCGCGCCCCAAAGAAAGCATCAGAAACACATATAGTACTAAATAAAATCTTATATTGACCATCAGAGTCAACCTATCAAGTTCATGGTCGGTAACCAGGTTTTTTTCAGATGTCACCTTTGTTAGGGAAATGTTGTATCTAGAATAATTGGAAGTTGAGGAAAAGGTTCGTCAAGTCTTTTAAGGTTGTGGATAGAATTTTTCCTACGAAATACTGATTTTATCTTCCTTAGAGCTACACTGTGATGGAAAATGTGTTTCATGTGTCACAATATTGAATATATCACCCAAATACTTCTCACATGATAGGTAATGATGATGTTGAGCTTGATGATAATGCATCCTTTTAGAAATATTTTTTCTGTATCATAGGCCATGTTGAGAAGAATATCCAAGGAAATAATGTTCCTTTAATGTGAGTACTATGTTAGCATGGGCATCTTTAAGAGGATATTTGGGAGATGTAGTTTGACATGTGGGAATACTGGCCCAATCTATTCACTGATATCTCTTAGTGATGAATGCAATCACAACTTGGGGAGTAGATGTAATATGGATTAGAGGTTTTAGGATCCCACCCTTATCTGAGTACATTCTCTCTTTATGTTTTTATGAACCTATTTATGTTTAGAAAAAAAAACCTTATTACTTGTTTAAAGTGAGGTTTCAATGGAGTTCAAAAGATTGAAGGAGGATGGATAGTAAAGTATAGTAGTGTAATGTAGAAAGGGAGATGTTGAAATTCCACCAGCTATCCAGTGGACTGGGCAGTAGCTTGGTGTGACTATAGGAAACCCACTGGCCAGATGGTGACACCCAACAGCTAGTTGATGGAAACTGGGTAGAATGTGACCCACATAGGAGACCCATTGACATACTAGTGGGGTTTCTTGTGATTTTGAATCACTACCTGACACCACTTACAAGTCTATGGCACTACTGAGGGCTGAAAAAATAAGGGTTTTTTTTGTAATTCTTCCACCCAAAACCCCCCAATTTAACTCCTAATTAACCGTCTTTCAACCCTACTTTTTGTTTTACTATTGTGAAGGATTCTCCAAGGCTTCTTTTTCTTGTCCAACACTTCTTGTTTCATTGATCCATTATTCAATTTAAATGCATTGAATTGGTGATTTTTTTCTTGATTTTGGTGAAAACATCTTACTTTCTCCTTGAATCTTCTTTATCCATTAATATAGTGGACCTAAAACTGACTAGAGTGGATCATTATGGTTTTCATTGATCTATATTCTTGATCTCATCATTTACTCTTCTCCACTTATGGTAGGTGGTCTGAAACATCTCCTTAATGTATGTGTTGGTTTTATAGTATATACAATATGTGTGACCACATCAGCACACTGTGAACTTCATATACTTAATTATAAACCCAATAAAATTTTTTAATTCTTAAACCTAGGCCTCTCATAGATCCTATCGAGTTTGTTGAACTAGATGTTAGGATTTATGACCACCCGAGAGGTGCATCTTCCCTTGAATCTAAGTTGGAACTTAGAATGTATGGACCAAGAGCCAAATATTGAATCAGAATGTGTTTATAGAATATATTATTATGGAAATTAGTGTTATATATTGATAAAGAATCACTTTTATAGTTAGTGGGTAATTGTTTTGAAATCAGAATTGGAAAGATGACATGATGGTGTAAGGATATAATGTCATGAAAATTGGTAATTGTACTTATTGATATTTGAAACTAAAGGGTAACAAGGTTATGTTAATTAGAATGAATTAATAATTGGTAATTGATAATTATTTACCTATAAATGGGGGGTATGGAATAACAAAATAAATGGTATCATAATTGGTAATTTGAGATAATTAACCAATATGGAATATGTTTACATGTTTGGAATGTTTAGTAAATTGGAATTCATGGAATATTCATCACATTAAATGTTAAATTGTTAAATCTTCCATAACATTGGAATTTATATAGGGTATGATGTCCTTTGAGCATGTAAGTGTCCCTATAAAGGGATTTCACATTAGGTCTTTTGATACTTCTCTCCCTTGGTATGGTCTTGCGCCTTAGGGACAAGTAAGCTGCTCTAGTTTGAGAAACTGCATGTAGTGTTAGATTTGGTGTCCTAGAATCAACTGTTTGTACTCTGATTACATGAATATTTAATTTATTTACATATTAAACATCTTATTACATATTGTTCATTGTTCTTCATGACTTTGATGTAATAATGTCAAATAGTATTTGTCACATTGACAAGGTTATAGTAGTTCCCCGATATGATGAGAATCTTGAAGTGATATGACAATATTCATTAATATAGTTTTGCCATTGGATGACATAATATGATGGGACGCATCATATACAGATCGTTAGGTGTGAGTACTTGTAAGAAGATGAGACTTCTTCTCATGATGTTCACACTTGGTAATCTCTAAGATGTGAGGTTATGAGAATAGACCCGCCTGCAAAAAATTTACACGTTTTTGAGTCATCAGATATTTCTATATGTGAGTGTGTGTAATGGTCCTTATATTTTTATATTATCATTAATGTGTATCATAACTCGATCACTTTGATTTACTGACGAAAACTGTCATACCATATGTTGCTGGGAAGTATGGTACATTGGGTGCATCACAAGTGACATGTTATTAATGTATAAGTCGAGGAAGGATTTATACCTTCCATTTATGAAAGTTAATATCTTATCCCTTAGATTGAAATGGAACTGTTTCCCTAAAATCCATGTCTATGGAGTAACGATGGGTTTATTTCAGGTAGTCAAGGAAAGATGTATCAAGAAAACTTGTTGATGACACTATCTTGAAACCTGCTTAATGAGATATTAAGACAAAGTGGTTGTATTACACAATAAGTGTTCATATGTGGATATCATCATTGTGACTTTAAGTTCTTTCTCTTGGGTTCCTTGACCCATTTCTATATTTTACTATTGGACTTTAGGCAAGTCCACCTAATGAAAATGAGAAAGAATCCTAGAGGGTCACACACTAAGTGTTTCTTGTGGTCTCGATAAAACTCTATTTGAATTTAATTAATAGAATAAATATTATTCTCAAGACCAATGAATCATTTATTCATGTTAAAATGATCACATAAATTAAATAAAAATATATTTATTTATTTTATTGAACATTTAATAAATATTTAATTACTAGCTTGAAAATAAAATATTTATTTAATAGAATAATTGATTTATTTATTTATTTGGGTGTAAAATAAATGGAAGTGGAGTTCGAGCAGACCAATACTAGTCCAGTAGTAAAATAATTATTTGCAAGATGGTAAATAATTATTTAACTAGTTGGAACAAGAAAAAATAATAATAACATTGTTATCATTATGGGACACATGATTTAATTTATGATTCCATTTTGTAGAGGTTGGTGCACCATGAAAAATGGTGATGTTATTGTTATTACGTATCATGGGTTTTATCTATGGTTATACATGTATTTAATTTTTGTTAAACAATTAAATATTTTAATCAAAACTCCATGTCGTTAAATAGACAGGTACATCTGTTGTCCCATTACGCTTGGTGAACCGTGATTTCCAGTGGTGAGATAATTGTTGAGCCAAAAAAATTTATCTCTAGAATCCACTCATATCTCCTCTCAAGAATGATATAAGTTCTTCAAGTAAAAATAATAAGAAATAAAGAATTACCGATGCAAGACACTCGCTTCACCACGCTAGCACCCAGAGAATGAGTGGTGTCGATCAGAGGCCATCAGATCATGTGTGGATCACCACTAGAGGGATTCTGGTTTGGATACTCACAAGCACAATGATACAATCTGGAAGGCTCATTCTGGATGATAAATATCATCAACAAAGAAAGTATCAAAGATCCATGTATTTAATTTCTGCATAAATTATTTAAATTAATTATAAACATGATGCGCAAGATCCTCTATCTGGAATCTGGTGCCCTTTTCTTATTTTTTCTAGATCTTTGATCTTAATCCATGGATACTAGTTTTTATCTTCATATTGATCCTGAATGGGTCATCGATTATGGAAAAGGAAAATTTGGGTCCTTTCAACTTCCACGCTTGTGCTGATTTCGGATCCTTCATGTAGTCCATTAATACACTGAAGTAATAATTCTCCCTTGGAATTATAATGAGCCTTGGGATCATGTAATGGGGTATAAGATGGAAATTCACCTATATTCCATTAATAAATTGTATGTGTGTTAATTCCTTGGAATGGTAATCCACTTGAATCAGTGATGGTTCAGACACGGATATCTAGTATCAAGATGAAGCTATTTTTTCTGACCTTGGGTGTCAACCTAGAGATCAAGGGTTGGAGGGTTTATTTGATGTTCTACATTTATTTATGGATTAATTATGTTTATTATCAAGTTGTTTCAAGAATTATTACTTATACTATATTTGTTTAGACATTATTGGTGGTTTCTTATTGAGTTTTACTCATATCCTATCTGGGCCACCATTTAGTACCCATGTAGATTTCATTGATGAAAGTTTGGACAAGGGAAAGGGGCCCTAGGCATGATTGGTTTATTTATTTTCTTGCTTGGACTAGATCATGGAGATTGGATCGATCATGGGGTTTGAGACCGGTGTTTGGAGTCTTTATTTTGAGCCTATATTTTAGTTGTTTTTCTTGTATGGCTTACAACACAACATTTAGTTTGGCATATTTTATAGAATAAAATTGTTTATTATATTTGGATTGATTTGAATTTCATATGTTATCTTCTTGAGGTATATGATTTTACTGGTTTATCTTATTCCCACTATGATTTCTACTCTGTACCAGAGGGTATAGTCTTTCCCGTTATATTCCTTATACTATCACTACTAGTCGTCAACCTCTTCAATATAGGTAGGCATGCCTCAGGTTTCATAATGACCTATCTCATTCACGTGAGGGCGAACCGGGCCAAGTACATTTCAAGACACCATTATTATCACTAAAAATAAAAGCATTGATAAAATAATCATTTTACAGTGTTAATTTTAACATTGCTAAAGTTTTGGCATTATCAACTCCAAATTTTTTGCCAATATAAGTAGATTTATTAGTAATGATGAATCCCAAATAAAAATAATAACTATTTATATAAATTTATATAACATTAATAATATTAGATATCAAAATTATTAAATATTACTAATTGTGTAAATGTTTTAATATTAATAATATTATATAAATACAATGTTAGTAATTATTATTCATATTTAAATTGTATTCCTTATATTTTAAAGAAAATAGTATTTTTATATATATAAAAATAAATATTTTATAGTAAATAAAATGTGTAACTATATTTATAAACAACTAGAACTTCGTCTATTCATTCACATAGTGATATAAATCAATGGTTATTTTCAATAGATGAATCCTATTTTTCAAACTTAATAATCCATATTAATATTGAATATATTTAAATCAAAAATAGGTGATACATAATAATGAAATACAAGTTGAGAAAATGTTGGGAAGAACATGGAACTATAAAATAGCATGTATATAATAGTATCTCAAGTCTATCTATGAAACATAGGGTTATGAATTTCAAACTCATATAGAGAATATCTTCAACGAATTAATCATAGATACTTTGACTATAATTTCATTTGAACGTGAAAAAAACTTATATATTATGTGACCATACAAATGATGATGTATTTGAATACCTGAAGTGTCGGTTCCAGGTTCAGAGTAATAATAAAAACCCTTAAAAGGCCCTCTTGAAACATTGAGTTAGAGAATAGGAATGTTGGGGGAAAGTTTCTTTCTAGACCCTTTCTCTAAATCATCAACAACATCCTATTACTCAAACAAATTAAGAATAATATTGAACCAAACCAATTGTTACATAGAAAGTCAATTTCCCTATCAAAGAAAAACAGCACAAGCAAAGATGAAATTTTATCAAGCTTCCCTTGACGAGTAGTAGGAGGAATGAAATATATTTTTATTGGAATCAACTCCCTGAATCCATGCTTTTAAATACATATTGTGAGTAGGATATGGATTCTCAGCACTCCCCATCCAAAAAATTCAGTTTCATTAATGGGAACTCCTTTAAAAATTTCTTACTACTGTCAATTGAAATCATTTCTACCCTATGATGAATATCCCATATAAAACTACAAAAAAATGTTCACGTGGAAGAAAATTTTTCATCATTAGACAAAAAAAACTTTAGATTCTATTATTTTTAAATTCCCATTGAATCCAAGTTTTCTAGTAACAACCAATATTATACCATTAAAACTTAGACCCTTGATAGTATGGGAATCATCCATATAAGATGCCTCTATGTATTTATACAACTAATATAAATTAAATATGATAGTTTTAACAATTCCTCATCTGGGATTAGAATGTAACTATGAAACTAAAATAAAAAAATGCATTAGACGAATCGTTCTTAAGGGAGACACAAAGAAAATTTAAGACATGTCATGAAAAAACTAAATCATCACAATAATTAATCCCAGTTATAACAATATTGAATAAGGTAACTCATTTTACATTCAAGATTCCTTTTATGAACCATTCAATTCAAATTCTAGGTGCAGTAAACATGATCTCATCTATTTTAGTGGTTTGGACTCCTTCAGGTTCTCTAATGTTGATTTAGCAAACCTAATTTTGGACCACATTAATTTGAATGTTTTCTTATTTAATACCTCTCAACATTAATTTTAAAATTCAATAAATATTACAAGAACTATATGATCGTAACATGAATTCAAAGAAAAAATTGAATACTATCTCAATACCTTTCCATCATACCCTCTTTGGTACAACCTCAGGTTTAATATAGGTTCGATTTCCAACTACTGATTTAGGTCTTGAAAGTAGCAAGGATTGGATAGGTAAAAATAAAGATGTCAAAAAATTACTTGTAGAAAATATGTGAAAGTGAAATAAAAAAATTTGTGAAGGGATAACTTGGTATATCAAAAATCATAGATTTTTAGGCATGGTGTACGGTTTCTATCCAAAAATTATTCTCCAGCTTAAAAAATGAAGAAAATGTAATTTAAAGAATATTAGTAAGAAGAAGACCTCCATAACAATTTATAGTCCATTATAAGTTTCCTACCATGTGATGGCATGAAAAAACTCTGAAAATGAGATGCTAAAAAATACCTTTCTAGGAAAGTGGTTATGTAACATCCCGGTCTGACTGACCACCTATCTGATAGTTGTGGTGGATCACACGGCCTCAAGTACGCCTCCCCGTATAGCAGAGGCTGCCAACTAGTAGCGAGGGTCTGAAGAGGTGATAGTGGAATACTATACTCTCATTATCAAAGTAGAACAGTGGTATAGTAAATAAGAATCAACAGAAAAAATAGTAATAAATGATATATAGTGAAGTGGAAGAATAATATAAACTGAATCTAAAAGATGGTTAATGTCAATGTACAAAAGTACATGCATGTCAAGATGATGATACATAACTAAAACTGTAGAAATATAGTAGTCAACAAGATACAGTACAATAACTGAATAAATAAATGAAGAAGAAACCTCAAGGTAAATCTCCACAAGAATCGTGAGCTCTAACGCAGTCCCCTGCTTCTAACTCCTGGGTACAACCATGACAGCGCAACCAATAATCCATGGTCTAGTGAACATGAGATCTACTCAGGTACCCCATTGCTATGGAATCCCAAGCATGGTGTGAGATATTAATATTAGAAGGTTATCACCCACGGTTTCTATAGATAAATCCATCTCATGAACGTAAAGCAAAGTAGTGTGCAGGTATAAAGAAAAATAGACATAACTGAATAAATAAACAACAGCCCACTCATTTTCCTAAAGGACACCTGACAGCTCTACCAACTTCAACTCACCGCCAGAAATAGAAGTATGTTTAGTAACTATATATATAGTAATAATATATATATATAGTATGGTTATATACTGTATCCACCTATATGGACCAATTATGTTCGAACATAAGTGGTCATATACCTGGAATACTAGGTGTTGGATAGACCGAGGTATAACTCAGTCATCAATAACCAGTCTTAACAAGCCTATAAGCTCAAGACAAAGGTTACATGATCTACATATCATAGTGAGTGGGAGACTTCATTATTTTCACTCGATATGGTGAGTGTGTCATCATGTCAACACTCCAAGTCATGAGTGTGTCATCATTCCAATACTCAACAAGGGACGTGGCACATCATTCCCACTATCAAAATAATAACACTCGTGTGAGATGTCATGCTTAGCACCCAATGTAAGGGATCACGATACCGCCTGATCAATAGAACCTTTACCATCATTCCACATCCAATATCAAAGCATAATCATATTTATAATAATATTCATGAGGCACTACCTCTCACAATTTAAATTTATCAAGCCCTACAATAACCAACAGCATTACATATCAATCAAGCATGTGCATGCATGAAATGATTGGTGTGTCCTTGCCACCCTTTACATTTTCTTTCAATTAAATCATTTATTTCATTCAAGGAATTTCATTCATAAAATTTAAAACATTAAAAGAAGGCATTTCATCATGGATATCCCTTCCATTTAATACATGACATTCGATCTATTAAAACATATCATCTATTTTAATATGTTGGGCCAAGCACTTAGGAGGTTCTTTAGTTTAATAACAATTATATAGGACAGAAATTTCATTTAAGAATAAAAAGAGAGGCCATGTAATAGCATGCCACTTATCAATCACACACATGAGGTCATAGGAAAACTTCAAAGCAATAAATCAAACATGGTTTAAATAACTCATAATTACTTTTTAACTTAGAAGATAGTGCACCTCAACTGAGGGGTTTTATTATAAAACATGGAAGTGTTTAACAAACAATTCATTTATTCATACTTAAGCCTCACATTTCAATTTATCATAATTAAGAATCAAATGCAGGAGTCGTAACTCAATTCACTCATATCAGGCATTTTAGAAAAACTACCAAACATGGAAAAACAAACACATAGTTTCAACATGGAATTTAGGAGGTTTCATTATCAATTGGGAAATTCCCTACAAGTGTAAATTCCACTTTTAATCCAAGATGAACACTTATAAGACATTCCAAACATTTAATCATTTAATTAAAAGAGGCAATTCAAGTCAGCACACCCAAGGGGTTTCTGTGTTCGAGGTTAACATTCTCTATTTACATAACAAGGCCCAACGGGACTAATACAAGGTGTGTATACCAATTTATATTGAAGAAAACATTTTTAAGGTAAAACGCAGCAAAGTTTGGCATGAATCACAACGACAGCATTTATAAAATGATTGAAACATGGGTAAAAATCCATAGACCACCTACCTTATGCTTTGGATGCTTTAATAATCCAGTATCATTTTCTGATTTGGTCTGGTTTGGAATAAATCTTAGAAATGGACATCCATCCTAAAAATAGGTCAAATGATCTTGCACCATGATAACATGGTTAAGAGAAGATTAAATAGAGAAATTATCAATAGTAATTGATAGATTACCGATGTAGATACATAGAGACTAACGATGTTCGATTCAGACTTCCCACAGAGGAGATATCATGATCCTTATAATATAGAGGAAGAACCCATGGAGGAAAAGGATGAGGCTCACATTGATGGATAAATAAAGAAGAAACAAATGATGATTTAACCTAGTTATAGAAAAAGGGTAAGTTTACCCTAAAAACTGAGTGGCATGGTTTTCCCTAACATTGCCTAAGCCATGCGATGAATAGTGTGAGGGGTAATACCTATGTGGAACTAACCGTGTGGGCATGGTGAATGATTTGGAAAACCATGAACAACCCATCCGTGGAATATATGATCATATACTATAGCCGCACGGTTTCAAACAAACGATTCTCCCTATCCATCTCATCCTGTTTACGAGATTTTAGAGATCGATGCTCCCAAAACTTGTTAGAGCACCCAACGAACCTCTCAAACCTTTACCCAAGTCTAAAAACAACATAATGAAGTGTTTCTACTCTTGTAATTTTGTTCTGAAGCTCGATTCAAATAATGGTCCATCCACTAAACCCCAAAATTTATATTCCCTTATAATTTTACCTTGTCTCAAAACACAGGTCATTACAACCTCCCCACCTTATAATTTCTCATCCCCAAAAGACTTGGGTAATAATGAAAACATAACCAAAACTATAAGGGTCATGAGGTCTTGTTCAAATGGTTGTGTTGAGTTCCCAAATTCCAAATGCACCTCTAAGAATTTATTTAATTATACGACACTTCATCCATGAAAAATCGAGTTGACGCTTGTTTCCCAACTGAAACACTGAAATGGTGCTTACCTGAGATCATCTAGCTAGAGACATGATCACATATTCATCTCATTAAAAATATGACTAATAGTGCTCCCTAATAAGGGTTTTTAACATTTAACGTCCAATTATGAACCACAGCACACCCCCGCCGTTGGAATTATCTTACAAAGAATTCCCCTAAGCATTCTAACAATGCTCCCAACATGTTTTCTTTAACATGGTGATCCCAAATACATCTAAGGTCATAAAAGAAACATCACCATAAAAATACGATCGAATCCCAATTGACCAAATTGAAACTGGTAGCGCAATATTTTCTTGAAAGACATGACTGACTATAAAACCACACCAGCATTAACCCAATGGAGTTATTTAAAACAATTCCACTCGACCACATACATCGGAAAGAAGGATAATAACTTGATCCACTCTGGCCGATTTATCTCGAAGATGTCTTTCTTAGAAGACTAATTCATTTCAAAATGAACAACAATTCTTTCCTTCAATGCATCTTGTGTTTATAATAAACACATTTTCCAAAGCCCATAACTGACTTCGGGTGACGTTCCATGATCAAACCATCACTTATCATTTAAACTATAATTTCTTGGCATGAACAAGTGTGTAACCAAGATGAATCCTACTAGAATAATCTTCATTTTGAAAAACACCTCTGAGTTCAACAATAAGCCCGGGATAACCTCATATTCTTTAAGCATGGGTCCAAGGAACTCACTCAAGGTTGTTCATACTCCATCTTTATAGGTGAAATGTTAGTACGAGGAAAAAATGTTCACATAAGATAATTGACTGAGACAATACCGGAATCCTCCTGGAAGTCTAGTCAAAGGAAAATGGATAGTGTCCAAGAGTCCGTCCAAGGAATCCCTACACAGGAACCTGGGTATCACTCAAGACTAACCACACCATGATAAAAACGATGTGTCCAGTGCATGACTCTAATAGAGATCACTTATAAAGCCCATAAACTTTTAAATCATTAGTGTGGTGTAATACTGAGGCTCTCTTAGTGCATCATGGATGATGTCATGATAGGGTACATGTTTATCTCTTAAAGAAGAGTACACTAAGAGGGTTTGAATGGTTTCCAACCAACCAATCCCAACTACTGGAAAAAAAAGCAGTTGAACCACTATCGGTCGACTTCCCTTAAAAGATGTTAAAATTCACCTTCTGACGCATCGTCATTAACCATTCACAATGCCTTTACCACCCAAGGAATTCTGTGATTGTTCAAGATTTACCACCTATGTTCATCCATGACCAATGGTGTTTCAAGAGGTTACATACACCATAAACCATGTCAACATCATGCTGCTGAGAAAGTAATGACATGCATTTACTAAAACCGACGTGATGCACCCCACCTTAGGAGTATCCTTGTCATCAAAAAGGGAGTTAGACTAGCCTCTCACTAGAACGCTAGATAAAAACCACCTTAAACTTATGTGTGTTGCCCCTCAGAGTCATACTCACAACATCAAGTCAATTAGAATGAAAACCAAAACCAACATAGTTTGTCACGACCCCCTCCCACCAAAGATGCCCCTCCTGAGCTGGCAATGGTGAAAGGGAGATAATGACCCCCGAGTCCCGCCTCCAGTAGGCTCTGGAGTGGCGACTAGCACTAAGGGTATGAGTTTTCACAAATATGGGAGGCATTACCCTTTTTATTATTTAATATCGGGAAATAGGATGAGTCAAACACCAAAAGAAAAAGGAACAAGTAAATAAAAATAAACCCAAAACCAAACCCATATGCATGTTTTGTACAATACTAAAACAAAAGTACAAGTACAAGAAAAGCTCCAAAGTATGATACCAAAAAAAAAAGAAAAAACTACAACCAGCAAAACTCCAACGCCCAACTAGCAAGGTCCTGCACGGTCCCTGAAGTACTCCTGAAAACCTAAAAGTAAATGTAGGGTGAGCATACAAGTATACTCAGTAGGAAAACCTAAATCTCTTGTGCACAGGTGGGGAGAAATCATAATGCCCCGTGAGAAAATAGAAGGAACCAAAGCCTAGAAAGTAATCTATCCACCCAGCCTTACAAGCCACACTCACCAAATAACACAAGTCAATAGAGTAGTATAGTAATATTATAAAATTATAGGTACCCCGCACCACCTTTCCACTAAATACTACTCAAGCCCTCACTCCTAAAGCTCTGATTCTTCCCCCTCTTCTTGAGATAGTGTAGAAACCTAGCCATAAGAAGCTCGATCTAGGGCCGCAACCTGTCCATACAAAGCTCATAGTGTCCCGCCAGTACTCAATCCTCGGCCATAACCACATATTATCCCGAAGACACCTGAGAACCACATCACATCTCATCCCGAAGACACCTGGGAACATATCACATCCTCATCCCGAAGACTCTTAAGAAACATCTATTGTAACATGCCCGAAGGATCTTGGGCTATAGAACCTGGAAGAGGGAGCACAGGTAAGAACAGTAACCAGTCATCCTTTAGATGTTTGAGAATCTCACCCCCATCCCACGGGTGTTCGTCACGTAGTGCTCAACATGGGTGGTATGCGTAAAGAAACATAAAACGTACATATTTATATAATTATATCAACCACTCAACCCATCCTAAGGCTTCTACACAAAAGATCTGAGCACATGACTCAGCACTGCTACCTCGAAAGTATGCACACAATAATAGCCCCAAACCCCAATAAGCATTTCATGTTTCAACAGTTTTAGTTTATCAGTTCCTTAACTACTAAGAAACTAACAATAACAAAACCAGATCAATCGTTCGTAAAACATATCCCTGCCAACCAAAAATAAAGTTAGGGAAAACACAAGCAACACAATACCATTTTATTTTATCATCCAATCAATTCCATTTATTTTCCGTATTTAATCAACTACTATGCCCCAAAATTCATTAGTTAACTCTTCCACTTTTATTCATATGCACAAACCATCCCTGCAGCCCTGCTGCCAACCACCATAACCACAAATACATCGAAAACAAAACATGTACCATTTACCGCAGCTCTGCTGCCCATCACAACCATATCATACACGCCAACCCTCAACCAATCCAACTGCATCCCCGCTGCTCACCCATTCCAAAACAACCCACAAAACACCCCTTCACATAATTAAACTCCAACCAGCACCCACAAGATTAATTCTTTCATTTAGTTTAACTGGGGTGATCATACAAGGGTTACAGGTATTCATTTAATCAGCCAACTTTACATGATTAACCAATTTCCACATTCTATGAAATTCCATCCACGAAACAATCCAAAAAAATAGGGAAACATTTAATTGCACAAGAAAAGGCCCCCAGCGACCGTGATTTTCAGTAGGCATAAGCCTATTCAATTCACAACATAATCAAAGGATATGCATTGATGTAAATAAAACAATAATATCAACAAAATTTCCTTAAACCTGTTCTTTAACCAGTTATTATCTTTATTTACTAGTTCAATCGTATCTCACGAAAACAAGAGGATACCCACCCCACATGATGCACAAAAGAGAGAGAGACAAAGGTAAGATCCCTACTTGAATAAGTTTTGATGTCCTTCTGTGAGAACAACCACCACGAGGATTTCCATCACTCCTCTCGATGACTACGTCCTCCCGTGGACGCTGCCGTACAACCACACTAACAACCAAGAGAGACCCCATTAAGGTTTAAAGTGATACTTTTCATAGCATGGAAAGGAGAAATAGAAAGAGGAGATCGGGGAAGGAATAAGAATGGCGTAGAACGTACCATTAAGATGACTTTCGTAGAAGGGCGTCACTCCCGTCAAATATCAGTAATCTCCTCGGTAGGAAACTACAAAGAAGAAGTCGAAGAAGAGGGAAAGGAACAAGGTGCATGATGTTCGCCTCATCAACATGATCCTGGAGCCACTGACAGATCGACTATCGGAGTCCAGATGAAGAAGATAGGAGGAAGGCTTCTAGGTTATCTGGGAGCATCGCCGTGAGGAGAAGAAGAGGGGCCTGTAAATAACACGTGACCCTCTCTTATATAGGCAATTAAAAGGTAAAACGGTATGCAATGTGTATTAATGAATACACCATGTGATCGTACAACTGTTACGTTGTTTGACTGGTCAACACACAACACGTCACGCGGTTTCCATGCGTTTAATGATAATAATAACTTCAATTAATAATATTTGTTTTATTTACCTGAGACAAGAGTCATAAAAAGGTATTCATCATTGGTCTTAAAATGACCTTCATAATTTCAGGGTTACGCTATCCCTGACGATTCGTAAAGTTGAGGTTGGACGAAGAAGTTATAGTGAAAATAGTGTTTTATCATCAAAATTAATATTAACAATATCTTATTATTATTATTAATCAACTATTTATTTATTTTTAATAACTCCAAAAATCAATCACAATTTGGAGTCTTCTTGCGCACTGGAATCAAACACCAATTCCCTCCTTTTTCATTTATTTCCCTTTTAATTTTATTTCTCTTATTCCATTTTTTTCTCTCTCCAGTCTCCTTTCTTCTCCAAATTTAACGGTCCAACCAAAATGAAAGCCGCCTCCTTTGCTTTCAATCCATTCCAACCACGCCCCACTCCTTGATTACCACTTTTTTTAATTTCTTTTATTATTTCTCAACTTTTGATATCTCATTATCTCTCCAATATAATTTATTCTCTTCCTCAATTCCCTCACTCCACCAAAAGTGGATCCTCCCCTTATATTCCCATTACACACATAATTTATTATTTATTAAAATTTAAATAAATAAAAATGAAACCATGAACCTCCCCTCATTGAATTAAATACATTCAATTTTATTTATTTTATTTCAAAATGATTAAATTAAAACCATTTAATCTAATTAACATCAAATATTTTCACACCACCCTTATCAATTATTATTATTAAAAATTATTATTATAAAATGTGTCGTGTATGACCACATCAAATTTTTACAAAGTAATGGACCGGAGAGGTCCGGGCCATTACATCAGATACCTCTCAAAATATTATCTTCCTCGAGAATTAAAAACCAACCCATAAAAATGGGAAAGGTCCGAACAACCACCCTGCAAGATACCACTCAGGGCTCTCGTCATAACAGGAATCCAACCACTATCCTAATTATATGAGTCAGGGAATTCCTTCCCTCGTGTTGAGATATTATCCGCTTTAGGTGGCACTGACTCACCTACACGGGTTTAATTGCATCCACATTAATGAGTCTCGATTAGGGATTAGGTCCTCCCACCCCCATAATTTAGGATTTCTCATACACACACTTAAAGGAAAGAGGGAAACAAAGTAGAATTATAGACTCATGAAAAACATGGTCCAGGCCCAAAGCATGGGCGAGAATCAGTTTCAACAAAGGAGTGTGATGCTCCTGAATTTAAACAAAACATAAAGGAGAGCATTTAAGTAAAACAGAAAACATATCTCTCGATCTCTGGTCTTGCTAGGGTTTCCGCTTCTATTGCATGCAACTATCTACGTCCCACTCCTCTGCCTTTTTATTGACGTCCAGGTGTCATAGCTGTTTGGTAAACAAGGAACGCCTAATCCCAAGTAGCAAGGAAATTTTCTCAAGGTTTCATTTATCATTTTATTTTGATTTCTTTCCTAGAACACCCAAATCAAGTAAAACACAAATCATGATGATGAATGTACCTTTCCTAGGGTCTCTACCCTGCAATCAATGTAGTCTTACTTGGTCGTTTGGTAAGCTCAGAGTCCTTGCATCGGATCATGGATGCCCCTAAAATCACGTGTCTTAGACAATATTCCCTGGCCTATGTCACGCGCCAAGATCAGACAACACTATTTCCCTATCATCCCATGCAATCCTCACTATGCCTAACTCCAGACTCCATCCTATCTCTCAACCATCATCTCTGATACCATTCTGTCATGACCCCTCCCACCAAATATTCCCCTCCTGAGCTTGAAATGGTGAAAGGGATATAATGACCCCCGAGTCCTGCCTTCATTAGGCCCCGGAGTGGTGAATAGCACCAAGGGTATGAGTTTTCACAAATATGGGAGGCATTGCCCTTTTTATTATTTAAGATCGGGAAATAGGATGAGTCAAACACCAAAAGAAAAAGGAACAAGTAAATGAAAATAAACCCAAAACCAAACCCATATGCATGTTTTGTACAATACTGAAACAAAATTACAAGTATAAGAAAAGCTCCAAATTATGATACCAAAAAAAAGAAAGCAAAAACTGCAACCATCAAAACTCCAATGCCCAACTAGCAAGGTCCCACACGGTCCCTGAGGTCCTCCTAAAAACCTGAAAGTAAACGTAGGGTGAGCATACAAGTATACTCATTAGGAAAACCTAAATCTCTTGTGCACAGGTTGGGATAAATCATAATGCCCCATGAGAAAACAAAAGGAACCAAAGCCTAGCAAAGAATCTATCCACCCAACCTTACAAGCCACACTCACCAAATAATGCAAGACAATAGAGTAGTATAGTAACATTATCAAAGTATGGGTACCCCGCACCACCTTCCCACTAAATACTTCTTAAACCCTCACGCCTAATGCTCTGATGCTTCCCCTCTTCCTGAGCTAGTGCCGAAA
Organism: Viscum album; assembly: GCA_963277665.1. NCBI lineage: Eukaryota > Viridiplantae > Streptophyta > Magnoliopsida > Santalales > Viscaceae > Viscum > Viscum album. Next base: position 1,202,364,659 of record OY728153.1, on the reverse strand, counting down.
CCTATCCATATGAAGCTCAAGCTAGTGCCGCAACCTGGCCATACGAAGCTCATAGTATCCCACCGGCACTCAATCCTCGTCCATAACCACATCTCATCCCGAAGACACCTGATAACCACATCACATCTCATCCCGAAGACATCTTGTAATATATCACATCCTCATCCTGAAGACTCTTGGGAAACATCTGTCGTAACCTAACCGAAGGATCTTGGGCTATAAAACCTGGAATAGGGAGCACAGGGAAGAACAGTAACCAACCATCCTTTAGATGTTTGAGAATCTCACCCCCCCCCCATCCCACGGGTGTTCGTCACGTAGTGTTCAACATGGGTGGGGTGTGTAAAGAAACATGAAATGTATAGATTTATATAATTATATCAACCACTCCGCCCATCCTAAGGCTTCTACACAAAATATATGAGCACATGCCTCGGCACTGCTACCTCGAAAGTATGCACACAATAACAGCCCCAAACCCCATTAAGCTTTTCATGTTTCAACAATTTTAGTTTATCAGTTTCTTAACTACCGAGAAACTAACAACAACCAAACCAGATCAATCGTTCATAAAACATATCCCTGTCAACCACAAATAAAGTTAGGGAAAACACAAGCAACACAATACCATTTTATTTTATCAGCCAATCAATTCCATTTATTTTCTGTATTTAATCAACTACCATGCCCCACAATTCATTAGTTAACTATTCCAATTTTATTTATATGCACAACCCATCCCTGCAGCCCTTCTTCCAACCACTATAACCACAAATACATTGGAAACAAAACCTGTACCATTTACCGCAGCTCTGTTGCCCATCACAACCATATCATACACGCCAACCCACAACCAAGCCAACCGTAGCCCCGCTGCTCACCCATTCCACAACAACCCACAAAACACCCCTTCACATAATTAAACTCCAATCAGCACCCACAAGATTCATTATTTCATTTAGTTTAACTGGGGTTATCATACAAGGGTTCCAGGTATTCATTTAATCAGCCAACTTTACATGATTAACCAATTTCCACATTCTATGAAATTCCATCCACGAAACAATCCAGAAAAACAGGGCAACATTTAATTGCGCAAGAAAAGGCCCCCAACGACCGTGATTTTCAGTAGGCATAAGCCTATTCAATTCACAACATAATCAAAGGATAAGAATTGATGGAAATAAAACAAAAATATCAAAAAAAATCCCCAAACCCATTTCTTTAACCAGTTATTATCTTTATTTACTGGTTCAACCATATCTCACGAAAAAAGAGGATACCCACCCCACATGATGCACAAAAGAGAGAGAGGCGAAGGTAAGATTCCTACTTGAACAGGTTTTGATGTCCTTCTGTGAGAACAACCACCACGAGGATTATGATCACTCCTCCTGATGACTACGTCCTCCCGTGGACGCTGCGGCACAACCACACTAACAACCAAGAGAGACTCCATTAATGTTTAAGGTGCCACTTGTCATAGCATGGAAAGGAGGAAAAGAAATAGGAGATTGAGGAAGGAATAAGAATGAGGTAGAACGTACCATTAAGATGACGTTCATCGAAGGGCGTTGTTCCCGTCAAATATCAGAAATCTCCTCGGTAGGAAACTGCGAAGAGGAAGTCAAAGAAGAGGGAAATGAATGAGGTGCATGATGTTCGCCTCATCTACAAAATCCCACAACCACCGACAGATCGACGATCGTAGTCCGGATAAAGAAGATAGGAGGAAGGATTCTGGGTCACCTGGGAGCATCTTCGTGTGGAGAAGAAGAGGGGTCCATAAATAACACGTGACCCTCTTTTATATAGGCAATGAAAAGGTAAAATGGTACGCAGCGTGTATTAATGAATACACGACGTGACCGTACAACTGTTATGTTGTTTGACTGGTCAACACATGACACGTCATGAGGTTTCCATGAGTTTAATGATAATAATAACTTCAATTAATAATAGGTGTTTTATTGACCCGAGACATGAGTCATAAAAAGGTATTCATCATTCATCTTAAAATGACCGTCATAATTTCAGGGTTACGCTGCCGCTGACGGTTCGTAAAACTGAGGTCGCACGAAGAAGTTATAGTGAAAACAGTGTTTTATAATCAAAATTAATATTAACAGTATCTTATTATTATTATTATTAATCAATTATTTATTTATTTTTCATAACTCCAAAAATCAATCACGATTTGGAGTCTTCTTGCGCGCTGGGATCAAACACCAATTCCCTCTTTTTTCATTTATTTCCCTTTTAATTTTATTTATCTTATTCCTTTTTTTCTCTCTCCAATCTCCTTTCTTCTCCAAATTTCATGCTCCAACCAAAATGAATGTCACCTCCTTTTCTTTCACTTCATGCCATCCACACCCCACTCCTTGATTACCCCGTTTTTTTAATTTCTTTTATTATTTCTCAACTTTTGATATCCCATTCTCTCTCCAATCTAATTTATTCTCTTCCACAATTCCCTCACTCTACCAAAAGTGGCGCCTCCCCTTATATGCCCATTACACACATAATTTATTATTTATTAAAATTTAAATAAACCAAGATGAAACCATGCACCTCCCCTCATTTAATTAAATACATTCAATTTTATTTCTTTTATTTCACAATGATTAAATTAAAACCATTTAATCTAATTAACACCAAATATTTTCATGCCACCCTTATCAATTATTATTATAAAAAATTATTATTATAACACACGTCGTGTTTGACCACATAAAATTTTTACAAAGTAATGGACTGGAGAGGTCCAGTACATTACATATTTGGCATGTAAAAACACTCAATACTCTTGGAATTTCATCTTGAGTATTGGATGAACTTGATTCCTTTAAAACCCACCCACTCTACTCCGAAGATGACCTGAGAACACACTCAATAGCTCAAGGCTCAATGATTTCACTGAACTCAACTGATTCGTTATATCATTGAGAAACTCGACGGGTATCACATGTATGAATTCACACCAACCCGATGTTTTAGAAGCAAGATGACCATCCTTGATACTGTTCATAGGTTTTCCTCCCTATGAATCCATGTATCAAGTGATCCATACAAGAGGTTTATCCTAGAGTCGTATTGCCTCATATGACCATTAACCTGGATGACAATGTACTAATTCATCTATCTTTGAAGATGAAGATAGGGTCCCATGACCTATTAAGTATCTGGGTAGGCCCTAGTCATGTCTACCCTACTAAAACCGAGCATTACATTATGCTCTCACCCGTAATAAGGTTCAACGATACTGAGACCACCCATCCAAACAAGGGTTTCATTTAGAGTCTAACAGTCCTACTAGAAAAAACAAAACCTAAATATTACCATACATTAGAAATTTCACGGCATTTAGCAAGGCATTTAATCCCTAAGGGTTCTACCTTCTTCAGGCTAACCACTTACAAAAGCCTAAGCGTTGACCCTATCACTAGGCCACGCCAAACAAATTTCACTAGGTCTTACGCCTAAGATTTTATCCCTTGATAAAATGGAAAGGCCGACAGAAAATTCTCACATTTCAATTCCAAGGTAAGTAAAAGGGATATTTAAACTACCCTAGAATGAGGGTTTTAATTAAGGATATCACCATACATTCCATTTTAAGTCATTACCTTGATTTACATTCAATATTTAAACATTTAAAAGATTCGAAATATAACATCAAGCACCAATTATGAAATTCATGTGCATAGTAAAAGATAAGGTTCCCTATGAGGGTCCCATTAAGTCATCCTGGGTTCATCTAAATGAAACCCAAAAGTAGTTGTTCAATTATTAATGTTTCTAAACACATGTAGCGGGTTATCTTATAAGAAACAGGCCCCAACTTACCTACATGGGTCCATTTGTGTGTATTAGAAGTTAATCACATAATCTATATTTCCATGCAATAAAGTAACAAGTCTTTATAAAGGAAACCATAAAGAGTATAAATTTTAAAATTACCTTTAATGGGTTTTATCAAATAAGATTAAACATCATTACTGGCCTATTAGGGTTAAGTCACCTAAGGGGGGATCCATAAGCAACCAACTTTTTTAGATTAAAATTAAATTACCTATACATTTATAACCTTTTAAAAATATATTATGGTCATATATATAATGGTTTGATTATATGGGTTGTCATCCCCCAGACTATAAAACAGTCATACACTTTACAGATTGGAATTCAGCTCCCATTAGTTGAAACCAATTCACTTTAACATTTTAACTTTAGCTGATTTTACTTTTCAACAATGTTCTAAATGTATATACAAGTTCAATGATGATTCGAGTAAAAAGGTTACATTTTTCCCAATTATAAGGTGTTCATACACCTTAAAACTAAAAATTGGTTCCCATTTAATTGCAACCCAAAGGTTCATCCCATGAAACCAATTATATATATATATATATATCAAAATAATCATGTTATCACGAGCAATAAACACTGAGAAACATGTTATAAACACAGAATAATGATACAATGGTAGAACATGCTAAATAAATCACCCAAGAATGTTACATAAGTAGGCATGCTAAGGAAAACAAATGCCTGGCATAACACTCAAGGAACATAATCCAAATCAGCAAACAACCTAGAAATGCAACTACATGGCATGGCATATACATGACATGTGAATTTCTATGTGCCTATAATGATGCATGTAATTTCACTTCCTTGACATACAATGCTAAGGGAAAAAATAATATAAATTTCATAAATAAATAAGCAGTGAAAATCACATAGGTCACTCAAGGTAAAATAATAATAAACATTAATATTGAACGATATGAACAACAATCCCAGCCCTGGCCTCTTGGACCTTTCCCCGTGGTTGGGGTGATCACTCCCATAAATGACTATTTACCAAGAAAAAACACATTCCTAGTCTCCTGCCTACTAGACCAAAACAATAAGACAAAGAAAAAAACCTCTTTGATTCCACTTTGTAACGTCACGGCCAGACTGACCACCTACCCAGTAGTCGGACGGGTGGGTCACATGGCCTCAAGCACACCACCTCATATGCCCGATGATGTCGACTAACAGCAAGGGTCTAAGGGGGTGATAGTGGGGACACTATACCCTCATGATTGTAGTATCACAGTGGTATTGTAAATAAGAATCAATTGCAGAAGTAGTAATAAATGAAAGACAAAGTAGTGAAAGAATAATATAAACTGAATATAAAAGATGGTCAATGCCAATGTAAAATAGTGCATGCATGTCCATATGAACATACATAATTAAAACTGTAGACACAGAGTAGGAAACAAGATAAAATATAGTACATGATTAGAGAAATGAAGTAAACTCCTCAAGGGAAATATCCATGAGCATCCTGAGCTCTAACTTTTTCCCTTTCTTCTAACTCCCATGTACAAGCATGACATCACAACCAATAATCGATGGTCCTGTAAATATGATATCTACTCAGGTACCCAAGTACAATGACAGCCAATGCAGGGTGTGAGATATAAATCCCAATAGGTTACCACCCACGGTGTCTACAGCTGAATCCAACCCATTAACATAAAGTAAAGTAGTGTGTAGGTATAATGAAAAATAGATAGAACTGAATAAACAAACAACTCACTCAGGTTCCTAAAGGACACCTACTAACTCTACCTGCTTCGGCTCACGACCCGAAAGAGAAGTATGTCTATTAACTATATATATAGTAATAATATATATAGTATAGTTATATGTTTCATCCACCTATATGGACTAAGTATGTTTGAACGTAAGTGGCCATATACCTAGAATACTAGGTGCGGGTTGAATCGGGGCATAACTCAGTCATCCTTAACCGGTCTAAATGAGCCATAACCAGTCTAAATGAGCCTATACACTCTATCCAAATGGTACATGACCTAGATCTCATAGTGAGTGAGATATGTCATGCTCTTCACTCGATATGGTGAGGGTTTCGTCATGTCAACACTTGAAGTTGTGAGTGTGTCATCATGCCAACACTCGACAAGGGACGTGGCACATCATGGCCACCATGAAAATAATAACACTAGTTTGATACATCGTGATCAACACCAAATTTAATGGAGTGTGATACCTCCATACTCAATAAAACTCTTACCATTATTCTGCAGCTTATATTAAGGCATAATCACATTTATAATAATAGCCTTGAGGCATTACCTCACATGCATTACATTTACCAAGCTCCACTATAACAAAGGGCATTATATATCAATCAAGTATTTACTAAGCATGAAAATATATACGTGGTATTTCCACCCTTTACATTTTATTTCAATTAAATCATTTATTTTATTCAATGAATTTCATTTGTACCATTTAAAACATTCAAGTAATTCCATCATGAAAACCCATTCCATTTAATACATGTCATTTGATCTATTAAAACATAACATCTCTTATAATATGTCGGGTCATGTGCTTAGGATGTTATTTGGTTTAATAAAAAATTATATAGGAGGGAAACTTTATTTAAGAATAACAAAAGAGGGCATGTACTAGCATTCCACTTATCAAACACTGACATGAAGGCATAGGAAAACTCCAAAGAAATAAACCAAGCATGGTTTAAATGACTAATAATTAATTTTTAGCTTAGAATACATCGCACCTCAACTGAGGAGTTATTATAAAAAATTATTTTATTTAAAAAAATCATTTATTCATACTTAAGCATCACATTTCAATTTAGCACAATTAAGCATCAAATACAAGAGTCATAACTTAATTCACTCTTAAGATGCATTTTAGAAAAACTACCAAACATGGGAAAACAAACATATAGTTTCAACATGGAACTTAGGATGTGTCATTATCAATCATCCAATACCCTAAAAGTGTCAATTCCACTATTAATCCAAGCATAATGCTTAGAATGCATTTTGGGATTTTAGTCATTTAATTAAAAAGGGGAAATTCAATCCCGCACACCCAAGGGGACTCCGTGTTCGAGGGTCACGTCCTCTATTTACATAAAAAGGATCAATGTGTGTAATACAAGGTGAATAAACCAATTTAGATTGAAGATAATATTTTTAATGAAACACACAACAAATATCGGAATGCGACATAATAATAACATTTATAAATGATGAAAACTTGAGGAAAAAGTCATAGATCACCTACCATATGCTTAAAATTCTTTACTCATCCAATATCAATGTTTGGATTGGTATTTTTTGGAAGAAATATAATAAACATACATTCTAACTAAAAATATGGCAAATGATCTCGCACCATGATAACTTGGTTAGGAGAAGATTAAAGAGAGAAAGGATCAAGAGGAATCGATAACTTACCGATGCGGATCCATAGAGACTAACAACATTAGATTTGAACTTCGGATGGAGGAGATATCATGATCCCTAAAATAGGGGGAGGAAAACCCCATGATGCTAATAGAGGACGCTCACGTTGGTGGAGGAGAAGGAAAGATGCAAGAATTGAGGATTTAACCTCATTAAGGTAAAAAGGCAATTTTACCCTAAAAAATGAGGCATATGGTTTGGTTGCACAGTTTTTCAAACCGTGCGGCTACCACTGCTTAGGAACCCCACCTCGCAAGGTTTTCCTGCATAGTTTTCCCTAACCATGCATCATTCATGCGATGAATAGTGCAAGGATACTACCTAAGTGGCATTAACCATGTGGGTCGGGCGCCTGATTTAGAAAACTATGTGCAGCCCATGCAAGGAAAATCAGATCGCCTACTAAAACTGCATGGTTTTATCTGGTGGGCCTGCACAGTTTCAAACAAAACCTCCACCCTCACCACCTCTCCCCATTTTCAAGCATTCGAATCCTAACGCTCTCAAAACTCATCGGAGAACCTAAGGAACCACTCGGGTCTTTACCCAAATCTAAAAAAAGAGTTTGAATGGTTTCAACTCTCCAAATTACACACTCAATCTCTATTCAAAGAATGGTTTGTCTACTAAACACCAAAATTTAAATCCCCTAGGAATTTTACCTTAACTCAAATATCATGTCGTTATATGTTATGACATTAACTTGAATATTGTTTAATCTATTCAAGTAAAATGTGATTATTATAAAATATAATTCAGAAAAAAATAGTGAAGTCAATGAAGATATGAAAAACTCATCTTCACTAAATCTTCCATCATTACAATCAAGTTGTGCAATTAGTGAGAGAATTCGATATGAGAATCAACATACCATTACTTTGTCTTCTTCTACTTTTTAGATACTAAACTCAAGCAGCAGGAACCTTCTTCCCAGCATCATTGAAGAAAGATGCAATTTTTGACACATCAACATATTTCTCTGACATAAACATCACAATATCAAAGGATTGGTGGAAATGAACTCAAAAAATTAATATTTATCATTTTTTAATCAAATAAATAAATATAATTGAAATCAAGTATATTCATGATAGTCATTTTCTAACAATCAAACTATAAAGTCAAATCTTTACCTAGATATCATTCATGTTATATTTCATATATCTCAATGTAATAAGTATCTAAGAACAATACAAGTAGGTCTATAAGCATCAAAAGATGGAACTAAATATATTTGGTAAAATATAATGGATTTGATGGATGGAAAATAATTAAAAAGTAAGATGTTAAGAAAGAACCAAAGGAAAATATTTGAAACTAAAATGAAAAATATGTGAATCCTATGAAAATATTTCCATATCTCCTTTGCTGGACTGGGCTCTTTATCTAGATCATCATCCAGACTTTCATGTTCTTGTTTCATATTGAACATTCTATCGTCGAGGTTCTTTCTGAGACCTTAGCTTCTTTTCAAGTTATTCTTCTACGTGATCAACCCAACTCTTTATGGTTTTCTCTTTTATATTATAGATTCTATTTGTGTCAATATTCTGGTTCTTCTGATCCTTTCTATTTCTCATATTATCTGCACATTAAGTGTTGTAATGGCCTTTCTAACCACATTCAAGGCATTCAATATGACTTTTATCTTTATACTTGCTGTCTAGAGGTCTCTGTGAATAATTGTCTAGTTTTTCATATTTTCCAGCTGATGAACCTATGATTTCTGATCTTTCAACCTTACTGGATGATGATCCCTTCTTTTGAAGGTTATTCTCATCTAGAATCCCCTTTCTTTGTTAAATTATATAAAGTTTATTATTCATTTCTTTGATAACCATCCATTTTTACATAGAATGATTGTTAATGAAAACAAGATATCTTCTTGATTTTCTAATTTCAACCATTGCACCTACATGAGTCAAAATAGCATGTTAGTGCATCTATAATGACATTATCTTTTCCTTTAATATTTTCTATATTAATGTCATATTACTGCAATTCATTCCTCCACCATTCAAGTCATTTCTGGGTAAACCTTTTTAATTTAATTCTCATAAAATTCTTTACATATGAAATATATTTTCTAATAGTAAAATGTTTTCCCCAGAAAAGATCATTAGCCCTAATTCCTTTAAGGAATATAAGAAATTATCTTTCATGGACAGGATAATATTTCTCAACCTTGTTAAAACATCCACTCCAGTATCAAATGATACTATAATTATGGGTTTCCCTTATCTTTAGGATACATCTCTATACTGAGTCTAATGCATCTATTTCTAAGATAAACTAATCTTCACTCCCATATTGATACTCCAATTCAAGGAGATTATGTTCTTTATACTTTAGAATTTTGATTACTTCAAAATCATTTTCTATCCAATCCCAAGTTACCTTACTAGACACCTTTATTTGTATTGTAACTAAGATTTTTTATAAATCTATGATGTATGATCTGGAATAACATAGTAAACCAAGAAAAACATGTATCTGCTTATGATATGCAAGCTCATCGGGGAAATTTGGTAGCTTTTCTACAATATGCGGTTGAATATTTTCTCTACTTCCTTGGATCTGTAATACAAATAATTCTATCTTTGGTTTCATCCAAATGATCTTTCTTTCTGAAAATACCATCCCTTCTTCTTTGAACACTTTAGTAACCTACTATAAATATTTTGTATGCTCTTCTGTATCATTACTAAATATGGTCACATCATCAATATAGACTTCCATTAACTATACTAATCAATAAAATGCCTTTTCCATTCTTCCCTTGAATATTACTGGTGCATTCTTGAGTCAAAATGGTTTAACAATCCATTAAAACAATCCAAATGGCATTATAAATACTTTTAATGGTATAGTCTCTTCTTTGATATTTATCTACCAATATCCTGACTTGAGATCAAACATAGAATATATCATTGTCCTTTCATTCCTAATCCTACTTCATAATGCTTCTTGATTTGGAAGATTGTATCTATCATCCTTTGTGGCTCAATTAAGATGACGATAATCTATAAGCATTCTGTCCATAACATGTTGTTTTTTCTGCATGATTCATTACCATGAATGCCACACTCGCGTGGGGACTTTCACTATGCCTAGTTAGTCCAAGAATGAGGTTTCTCAAATTCCTTTAACATCTCATATGGATAGGCAATTACCATACTTCTAATCACTGTACTAGGATCTTTAAGGGTGATTATAGACTCTATATTACCTTTTTCCATAGTTTTAGAGGGTTTTTTGACCAATTTTCTAAGAAATAATCTTTTATCTTATCCAATTCCTCTTCTTCGTTAATCCTCAGTACTTTCAATCCAACTAGTACTTTCCACCACTCAATCTTTTTGTAGTATTCTTTATCTTCATCTGGATAATTTTCCACTCTAATAGTATATACTTGCTTATCTGGAACCATTGTATTTTTTATAGAAGCAGTTGTAATTAGATAATTATTGAAGATAATTCATTCTAAAAATATCATCACAGGATGACAACTTTTAAAAAATCTATTTTTAATTAAGAAATCATCTGAAAATTGAGGAATAAAACAAAGTATTTGCTCTATAAATTTCCTTCCATTGAGTTAAATCTTAACATCCTTGGTTACTTCTTGAATTAGAACTATTTCATTATTACCAATTTTAACTTTCATCTTTGAGGATTCCCAAGATATTCCCAAAAATCAGATTCTTGTACAAGAGAGTGTACATCCTGTGTCAACTAGGTCAATACATGCAGTTTCATTAACACTTAATTTTACTAATGTTGCCCATTCGTCTATCTTTTCACTAAGTAATGAAGATCCATTATATCCTACATGAGTTTCTTCATACTCATAGATAGGTATTCAAAAAGTCCTTTGAAAACTATATTGCTATAAATTGATGTTCTAGGTTCTTCTACTAAATTACCTTCATCTTTTCCTATTGAAATCCTTGGTTTTTCTAAAGGGTTCTCTAATATTTATTTTTTGAAATATTTTATTTTCAAATTCGATCTACCTGATATTGATCCTTATGATCTAAGATCGTCTTCATCTTCCCTAAACTCAGATATGACAAGTCTATTTCTGACTTGTTTAATTACATCTGGAAGAAGTTGCTTTTGCCTTCGGTCTTCCTAGGGATTTGGTGAAACTCATTCTCTAGGCTAAGTTATCCTTTTGGGGTTTATCACCTATGGTTTCATTTCTCAAATTGATTTTCCTTCATCTTTAAAAAGATTTGTAAATATTTCCACACCCTTCCTTGGATCTGGTCTTCTAGTATTGTATAACTTTACCTAGAGGTGAGTAATTACTCTGACACATCTTCTGTTAGGTGGGAACCCCAACATATTTTCCAATTCCTCATGTTGATCTTAACTTCTAGAGTTTTAATAATACTTCTGTCCATAAAAACTACATGAAAGTATGGTATCACTTTTACCCATGCTGCTTCTGCATGGATATTTTCTCATGCCCTCCTAATAGGGAATTGGAAAAATTGGCTAAATTTCCATCCACTACTGCAATTAGGACTGGTAGATCCTTTCCTTTTCTGACAATAGGATCTACTCCTATCTGGATTATTCCAAAATTCACATAATTATCATTTTTCTAGGTTGCCTTATTATCCATTTCTGGTTTTAGAAAAGGCGTTGTAAATAATCCTCTATCTGTTTTATAGACTTTAGTTGTCTCTTCATCTTCAAAGATCTTGGTCATTTATCAATATAGTACCCAATAAATCTGTTATACCTCGGTCTAATCAAATATAGGAATCTTCCATTATTTACCGTCTCTTCCTTCTGAAGGTATTTTAGTTTCTGAAGAATGAATCAGATCTCCTTCTATATCCTCTAGTTTTACTATTTCTGGAGAGTCTTTAGGTGTACTAGCCCCTGTTCGAATCATGGCTATTTGAAGCTGGATCAAAATAGGGTTATTTTCTTATTCCTCATCAAAGATAGAATCTTCTTTCTATGAGTACACTGAATATAAAAAATATAAAATTTCATCATCTGAGTCTATATCTTCTCTCTAGATAGGCTCGAACAATATCTCTAATGAATCTTCCATCATTATTACTTTCAGACTTTCCCTTATTCTATCTGCTTCTGGGAAACTGTCAGCTCTATGAACTTTCTTTATGAAAAACCAACAACAATCATAGCTAGATAGATATTTTCCTTTAGGTAATCTAGGATACTTACCATATTTTTCCTTAAAGATTTCTCTCATATCCTTATGGATTCTATTTGGTCTAAGAAATATTTTATATTTTTCTAGATTTATGCTTGAAAATATACATGATGATTTTCTCTTTCCAAATAGGTTCCATATTTTCTTGAGTTATTTATTTCATTCACACTGTCCATCCTGACACTGTGTTTTGAATGATCTTTGTTGTGTTTTTTCAAGCTCCTTCTTAGTTGGACAGCACCCAAATCTTCTTGAAACACCCTCTACTTTTGGGAAACAATAATAACTGATGTAAGATATATTTATTACATCCTATAAGTCATAACTCTTTATATAATAGAGTATTATCAGCTGTCTTATTGTGTCTACTTGAACTCCTAGAGTTTCTTGAAAATCTTCACTTTGGGAAAGAGGAGTCTTCAATGATTGTTGAACAATTTTAGGCCAACTGCCTGGAAGCTTCTAAATAAAGACATCTAGAGAATATACTTGTTCTCCTGGTAAAATAAGATAATAACAATGTTGAAACTTGCATATATATTCTACATGGTAACACATGCCACAAATTTGGATCTTGTTTAAATATCTTCTAGCTTTTTCTACCAATTTTCTATCCTGATCTACCAAAGAAAACTTTAAAGACAAATATGGAAAGTATCCCATATTCCATAAAGGAAAATATCTATCTTGCTATGATTGTTATTGTTTGTGGTGTAAGAAAGGTCATAGAGCTGATAGTTTCCTAGATGCAGATAGAAGAAGGGGAAGTCTCATAGAAATAATGATGGAAGATTCACTAGTGATATTGTTTGAGCCTATATGGGGAGAAGATATAGACTCAAATAATGAAATTTTATATTATTTATATTTAGTTTACTTAGAGGAAGAAGATTTTGTCTCAGATGAGGAAGAAGGAAATAACCCTATTTTGATCCAGCTTCGAATATCCATTATTCGAACAAAGGGTAGTCCACCTGAAGAATCTCTAGAACTAGTAAAACTAGAAGAGATGGAAGGATATCGGGTTCATTATTTAGATACTAAAATCCCTTCTGAAGTAATAGATTTTCAAGAATGGAAAATGCCTAGAGTTAATTGTTCTGAGGTATACGATATGTCTTGGGTACCATATCAAGAAATGAACAAGATCTTCTAAGATGAAGAGACAACTAAAGTCTATAAAACAGATAGAGGATTATTTACAATACCTTTTCTAAAACTAGAAAGGGTTAACAAGGAAATCTATAAAAATGATAAGTTTGTGAATTTTGGAATAATCCATAAATGAGTAGATTCTCTTGTCAAAAAAGGACAATATATAAAAGTCTTAATAGCAGTAGTGGATGATTTTTTAGCCAATTTTTCCAATGCACTGTTAGGAGGATCATGGGAAAATTTTCATGTGGGAGCAGCATGGGTAAAGGTGATACTAGAATTTCTTGTAGTTCTTATGGAAAAAAGTTTTAGTAAAACTCTATGAAGTTAAGATCAAAATGATGAATTGGAAAAAGTTGTTGGGTATCTCTTGTTTGGAAATAAAATCTGAACTTTTACTAGTTGTGTAATTTGTATAACTAATCTAGAAAATGGTGCCACATTCACCCGGCCTCTCTCGATCTCGGCAGCCCCTCCCCTAGGGTTTCCGAGACCCTCTCGGACACGATGGATCTCCCTCTTTTCTTTATCCAGCCTTCCTCCTTTCTTCTTTTTCTTCTTCCTTTTCGTTCGCTGGTGTGTTGCGGAATCCCTCGGCCTCTCTATCCTGCTCTGGCCTCATGATTCTCTGCGCCTCTTCTAGTTGGTGTTGGAGCGGAGGTCTCAAAGAGGCTTTGGGTTTTTGTGGTTCGGCAGGCGAAGGGTTTTCAGGTGCTACTAGAGTCGTACTATTTATGGTCTTCTTCCTCTTCATCATTGTTGGTGTGTGGATACCTCTAACTCTAAATCCCTACTCTGACCTCAGGTTTCTCTGGGCCTCTCCTAGTCGGATCTGGCGCAGGGGAAACTATGAAGTATTGGGATGTGTGGCTCGGTGGCCTTTGGTTCTCCTTGCGCGGGTTGTGTCGATTTTCTCTGGTGAAGTCGGTTTTTAGTTTCTCAGACCTCTTAGTGATTCTTCCTCAAGGGTTTTGGTGAAGGTTTTTTGTTTTGTTCCATTATTCCTTATTATTTTTAATATCCGTTCGGTGGAAAATTCATTTTGGTTTCTGGTTTCGGTATTTTTCGTTTCTATTGCAATGTCGGATGTCACGGTGGCGATGAGGTTTGATCTCTTCAGCATTGACAGTTCTCAAAGGAGGTTGATAGTGATGACTTTTCAATCGTGGACGAAAAGGTTGTGTTTCAATTCTGGTGATGATGAAGATGGTGATTTGGTGCTGGGGGACGACGTAATGTTACTGTGACATGTTTCATCATTCTGGTGGTGGCGGTCGGAGATGCGGTCAGCGATGACAAGGCGATGAGGATGATTTCTATTGATGACGTGAAGACGTGATGGCGGTGAAGGTGTTGTGATGTCAGGCTGGTAGTTTGATGATGGTTGTGGGTGAGATTAGAGGTCTTCTCGTGGTTCGAAGATGAATTGGGTGGTTTGTCTGCATTTTGGTTTTGAAATTTGAATCTTCTATTTTGAATTATGGATGATGTATGGGGGATTTTTTGGCGTGAACTCGTAGCTCTTTCTTTTATGGTTCCCACTTACCCAAAAGTGGCTTTTAATAAATAAAAAATGAATTGTGTGGGTAAAAAGGTGTTGGGTTTCCCACCTGACAGGAGATGTGTTAGGGTAATTACTCACCTCTATGTAATGTTTTATAATACAGGAAGACCATCTCTAAGGAAGGGTGTGGAAATATTTACACATTTTTTTTCAAGATGAAGGAACATAAATTAGAGCAATGACACCATAGTTGATAAACCCCAAAAGTCTAACATGTCCTAGATAATGGGTTTCACCATATCCAATGTAATGCACCAGCCCCAACTACCCAGAGTCAGTGCATTATTATATAACATTGGAATGATACAAGGAATTATGCCCCGAAAGACCGATCGGTTTAGTAGCCTTGGAAGTACTAGATACATTCATACATTTTACATTACATCATGAAATAAAAACATCAACAAAATTTTTTCCCCTTTTGAACACACTTATATCCTTATTTTATCCTTGCAGTTCAACCATAAAATACTTCTTCACATCTTGGGAAAAATAAAACATAGAAAGGGGTGAGCTCAGATGCTCAGTAAGGATAACAATATAGCAGAAACTTTCGTAAATAAGCATAAACATTTAAGGCAATGTATAAGCCTAAAACAAAATCCTTTTAAACATAAACATCAACATAATACGGAAAAGATAAAATCAAATAATTCCATTTACTTATTCACATGGATATTCTACTAGTCGAATAATCACATGCAATATCAATAGCCACTTTCATAATGATGGAATGCATAATGCTAGACTTCATAACCACATAGTCAAGGTTGTGTGCCAAGACTAAAAATAAGATTTTTTCAAGGCCTTGTTCCAAGACACTTTTTTTTCTCATGAGACCTACCAATGCATCTAGGAGCTATAGTGGGTTCCACCCTTCACTTACTAAGTCCAATGCATTCCTCATATGAAAATGTTTAAACATAACATAAATATTCTTATTAAAACTAGCATACAGAATTTCAATACTTTATACATAAACCATGAATGGTATAAAATAACACATCCATAGTCAAACATATCACAAAACCTTCAATACAATATGGAAGATTTGTATTATAATGAATCAATATCAAACAAGTGTAAAATCCATCAAAGGATGTTGACATAGATGAAATCAAAACTATTTGAGAGAAATATCTCTTTTTTTTAAATCATTTGAAAGTCAAATAATTATAAAATAAAACATTTATTTTGAAAATATTATTATAAGCTTGTAAGAAAAGCTACAAATGTTTTATAATGGCGAAAAATAACCGCACCTGTCGTATATGTTAAAAAAAATTCTTACCTTAATTTGTCGAAAAGGTCATAAAGTACCTTGTTTGGAAAATGACGGAAAAATTCCTTTCAAAACATATAACGTCAAATAAGGGTATAAATTACTTTAACCCATTTTCTAGTAAATAGTAAAAAAATTGAAATACATTTTTTAAGAAAACATGGATGTGGATGATAAAGATATCCCAGTAGATACTTATGTAAAAATAACCTCATATAGTAAAGAGATTGTGAAATTAATCCTTACCTTGTACTTTTCCTTAGTAGATGGTATGTTAATATATTGTATAATATCTAAATCATTGTTTTTAAATTATAAAATAACTATATAAATAAATATTATATCATATATGATCTTATAATATTTCTTTGTTAATAATATTTTAGTAGTATCATCGTTTCGGGTGTTAACTGATTCGTTTTCCTTTATATGTTTGGTTACATAAGCCATGTTTGTTATGGATAGGATGTATTTGATTCATATACATAATGATATTATGTTCAAAAGCATTATTTTTAATCATAAAATGAAAATTATTCTTGAATGATTATGATGGGGAATAAATCTCATCGCGTTCGTGGAGACAGTAATCCGTACGTACGCACGAGCGACAATATCATTATATTGATGGATAAATAGTATGTAATTGGATGTTATATCATTTATAAAGAATTATTAACATGTTATATTTATTATTTACATCATTTATACTCATTATTAAACCCATACAAACAATTAAGTGTTTGAATAAAAAACTACACCATGATGTGGAGACGGTAATCTGTACGTACGCACGTATGGTGACTTTGTCATTTATAGGATGGATAGAATAATGAATATGGTTATACCATTTTTATAATAACTCCATAGTATATATATGATAATGGAGTTATTATTTTAGAATGGAAACAACAAAGAAAGAGGAAGTGGAAGAAGAAAAGAACTTGAAAGAGGTGATAAAATATTTACCTTTTCTTTGGGTTCTTCCTTTTAATTTTATCAAAAGGTCACCTTAGGTTGGATTTCTAGCCAAAGGAATGCCTCTAGGATGAAGGGATGAATTTTGGGAGGATATTTGGTCAGGGTTTGGCCGATCCAAAAAGGCTTTGGAGGTGTGAAATTAAGAGAAGGGGAAGTTCCCTTTTATAAGAGAGATGAGGGTCACTTTAGGAAAGGATTGAAATATTATTTTATAATAAAATAATTTTATGTTTATAATGATTAAAAAATGAATTATTTAAAGTATAAGGTGGGTATGTGTCGAAAACCACTCAAATAATAGGTTTTAAACAGGTTTAGGTCATCATATTAACCTTATCCTTTAGATTTAACTCTTAGTTAAATAGTTTGACATTTACCATGTCTCTTTGTATTTTTATATTATATGGTTAATAAACATACTATAACAAGACAATAGATCCCCATGTGGATCATTATTAATATATATAACCTTATCTAAGTCCTTTGGTCGAACCTTGTATTTTTAAGAATATTATATCAATTAATAATATAATATTTGTTTTAAAAACTCAATTATGTCAATTTTGACACTATTTAGTATTTGATTTTTTGAAAGCCATAAAAACTTTATCACTTCGAATAAAATTTATTTCACCAACCCTAACATGTCATATTAACCTAAAAAAATATTGGAATTCATCAGAAGTTTCAATTTACATTTATTTGGATATTTATAATATCAATTATTTTAATATTTCATTAATAAGGTAATTACTGCATCATCATTGTGTCATAAATAAATTAAATTATATAATGTCTAAAAAATAGAAATAAAATACCATTATGTATGAAATATTTTTATATTTCTAATTAATATTTATAGTTGAATTTATATTTTGTGTAACCCTATATTAAAAATAGTTTAGTTATTAAACTTTGAATTTAACTCTTTTAACTCTTCTTTAAATAAAATAATAATAAATGTCCTAATCTAATCCAAGTGGACCAAAAAAGATCATATTTTATTTAAAAGGTTGTTTTTGGTAGAATTATACTTATCCAATATAATTAGGACATGTGTTAGGGTAATTATGATATCATTTTTACCCTTAATTACCCCATTTACTTTTAACTGTGGTAAATAAAAGTCAAAAGTTACTATTCACCAAAAATTATTTTCATCTTATTAAATAACATTTTATTTACTGATATTAACCGTTTCTCTTATATTTTTTAAATTCAACTCATAGAAGTGGTAAAATTAAGTTTTATACAAATTTGCAAATGCTCCTAGGAGGTGGGTAAAAGACGGTAAAAAGTTCGATAAAATTTTATATATCTAAACTTATTATAAAATGACTCCAATGAATTATGTTGAACATATATAGGTATTATGTATCTATTTTTACCTAAAATAAATTAAAATAAAATAACTAATTATTTATATAAAAATTTGGTTTTAACCAATAACGCAGTGTTTTTCCCTATTCATCAAAAATTGAATGTTTTCAAAAAAATACCAAAAAATAACCCTAAGCTAATTTTGATATTATGAATCCAAAAATGAAGTCCATTTTGAATGATAAAATTTATAAAATTTCAAAAAGTGGGTATTACTATTCATAAGGTCTAGTTTGATTGGTTGTGGTGTGTTTGAACTCGAAGTTACGTACAACACAATCTATTGTATTATTCAAAGGGAAACGTAACATGGAAGCTTGGGGTGTTACATCCTCCCCTCCATAAAATAATTTCATCATTGAAATTTCTAGAATATTACTGTATAAAAATATTCAGGTGGTTCTTCATCATAAGTTCATCGGGTTCCCATGTTGCCTCTTCTATCTTATGGTTTCTCCATAGAACTTTTACCAGACGAGTCATCCGGTTTCTTAGCACTTGTTCTCTTATATCAAGAATCTTGATTGGCTCTTCATAATAAGATAGATTAGGTTCAAGTTCAATTTTCTCATAGGTGAGTATATGCATTGGGTCAGACATGTATTTTCTCAATAGTGATACGTGGAACACATTGTGAACTTTGGAGAGACTAGGCGGCATTTCCAAACGGTAATCCACAACCCCAATTCGTTCTAGAATTTCAAAAGGTCTGATGTACATGGGACTTAATTTACCCTTCTTACTGAATCGTATAAATCCCTTCCATGGAGATAACTTCAGGAAAACATGATCTCCTACCTGAAATTCCAAATCCTTCCTTCGATTATCGGCATAGATCTTCTTCTTACTTTGAGATGCTTTGATGTGGGTTTGGATAACCTTCACCTTTTCCATCGTTTCCTCAACAAGTTTTGGGCCTACGAGTTTTCTTTCACCAACATCATCCGAACAAGTTGGTGTGCGACATCTCTTTCCATATAATGCTTCATATGGTGCCATCTGAATACTTGAATAGAAGCTATTTTTATAGGAAAATTCTACCAGAGATAAATATTGATCCCACATACCTTGAAAGTCAAGTGAGCAAGATATCAACATGTATTCTAAGGTTTTAATAGTCCATTATGATTGTCCATCGGTTTGAGGGTGGTAGGCAGTGCTCAAATAAATTTTAGTATCCAGGGATTTCTAAAGACTTTTCCAGAATCTTGATGTAAAATAGGGATCATGATCAGAAACAATCGATAGGGGTACTCCATGAAGTCTTATAACTTCATTAATATACAATATTGCTAGACGTTCAAGTGGAAAATCTTCTCTTATAGAAAAAAAAATTGTACTGTCTTGGTAAGACGATCAGCAATGACTCATATTGTATCATTCCTTCTAGAAGTATTTGGTAGTCCTATGACAAAGTCCATCGTAATATCATCCCATTTCCACTCAGGTATGGGAATAGGTTGCATGACTCCTCTAGGATGTTGTCTTCCAGCTTTCACTTGTGGGAAAACCATACATCACGACACAAAATCCTCAATCTCTCTCTTCATGTTGTCCCACCAAAAATGTTCTTTAAAATCACTATACATCTTAGTGATACTAATGTGTATAGAGAAATTAGAGCTATGAGAATCATCTAATAATTCCCTTTTCAGATCAGGTATATCGGGAACAAAAATTCTCTTCCCAAATTTCAAAATTCCATATTCATATACGAAGTCGATCAATCTCCCATAGTTCACAGCTTTAATTTTCTTTTGAAACTCTCCATCATCATCCTAATAACTTTTTATCCTTTCTAGTAAAGATGGTTTGGAAACCATTGGAAAAAGTATTGATGTTTCACCTTCCATGATTATTCACATATCCATTTTTACTAGATCTATGAATATAAGATCCCTTTCAACTCTCATCTTGTTCAAAACTCCATGACCCTTTCTGCTCAAAGCATCTTCCACCTTATTTTCCTTCCCCGGGTGGTAGTGTATTGTGCAATCATAATCCTTGAGTAGTTTAATCCATCTCTGTTACCTCATGTTGAGTTCTTTTTGTGAGAAAATATTCAACAAACTCTTGTGATCAGTATAAATCTCACATTTTTTACCATAGTGATAGTGTTAGCATATCTTCAAAGAAAAGATTACAGCTACTAACTCAAGATCATGGGTGGGATAGTTTTTCTCATGAATTTTTAGTTGTCATGATTCATATAAAATAACTCTATCATTCTATATAAGGACACAACTAATTCCTTTCTTTGAATCATCACTATAAATAACAAACCCATCTTTCCCCAATGGTAGAGTCAAGATAGAAGCATTAACTAATCTTCTCTTGAGTTCTTCAAAACATTATTCAAACTCTTTTTCCAAACAAATTTAACCCCTTTATGTGTGAGCTTGGTTAGTGGGTTAGCCAATCAGGTAAAATTCTAGACAAAATGCCGATAATAACCTACTAAACCAATAAAACTATGTACGTCAGTTATACTTGTTGGTGCTGGCCATTCTCAGATTGCCTTTGTCTTATAAGGATCAACAAAGATTCTATCCTTAGAGACAATATGTCCCGGAAAATAAATCTCTTGATGCCATAATTCACACTTGTTAAACTTCCAATATAATTCATTTCTTCTAAGAGTATTTAGAATAATGTGCAAGTGATTTTCATTATCTTCATAGCTTTTGGAGTATACCAATATATCATCAATAAATACCACTACAAATTCATAAAGATATTCCTTGAAAACTATATTCATTAGATCCATGAAGACAGAGGGTGCATTATTCAATCCAAAAGGCATTACTGTAAACTCATAATGCTCGTACCTGGTTCAAAATGTTGTTTTTGGAATGTCTTCTTTCTTCACACACAACTGATGATATCCAGATCGAAGGTCAATATTTGAATAATATTTATATCCATGAATTTTTTCGAATAAATCATCAATGTGAGGTAGGGGATACTTATTCTTTATTGTTATAGCATTGATCTCCATGTATTCAATGCACAACCTCATAGATCCATCTTTCTTCTTAACAAAAATGACGAGGGCTCCCCATAGAGAAACACTAGGGAGAATAAATCCCTTATTACTCAATTCCTCAAGTTGTTTCTTTCATTCCACTAATTCCATAGTGGCCATTCTATAAGGGGTCTTCAATATAGGCCTTGAACCAAGAATTAAATCAATGGAAAAATCAATTTCTCATTCTGGAGGATGTCCAGGTAAATCCTATGGAAACACATCAATATATTCTTGCACAATAGGTATGTCCTATATTTGAATATTCTTTTCCTCACCCATAATTATTTCATTCTCTTCTTCCCCAATAATTGAATTTAGTTGAGCTACTGGGGGTGGATCTAGATAAGAATCATGTGGTGACGTTTTTTCTCTAAAGATAAGGTACTCTTTATCATCATTGAAAATTGTAACCTCCTTCTTCTTACAATAAATTTTCACATCACTATCCAAAATCCAATCCATTCCAAGGATTATATAAAATTCAATCATGGGTATGATGATGATATCAGCAGATAAAGAACATTTATATGCCCTAATGGGAATTGATTAACAAAACTTTGTTGTGATGATACTTCATTTAGGTGTTTTGACTGAAAACTCCCTTGTTAAGTCAAATTGAAAATATCAAATTTTCATAGAAAACTGGGAAGATATGAAACAATGCGATGATCCAGAGTCAAATAAAGCATTGGATAAACTTGAGGAATCCATTAAATTACCTTCCACCGCATCTTTCAAAGCTTCAAACTTAGCAGTATTGATCGCATAAGCTTGGCCTTGCTCCCTTGACCTTTTCTGAGGTAAGTTACCTTGGCGCTTAGGACATTCATTTTCATAATGCCCCTTTTCTGTACAATTGTAGCAATAAATAGCCTCTTTCTTTCCCTTGCAATCATGAGATTGGGGGCCTTTTTCACCACACTTGTAACAAACTCTCATTCCCTTCAGA
This sequence comes from Viscum album, assembly GCA_963277665.1. NCBI lineage: Eukaryota > Viridiplantae > Streptophyta > Magnoliopsida > Santalales > Viscaceae > Viscum > Viscum album. The sequence goes on along the minus strand of OY728153.1, from coordinate 1,202,341,816 downwards.
AAAGTATCGGGGTGTTTCTTCCTACATTTACCCCAGGATAGATATTCAACTTTTCCCTTCTTCCCCTTATTTCCATTTCTAGAGTGTTCAATAGATCTATTCTTCTCCTAATTTACTTTAAATTCATAAGACTTAGGGAATTATTTTTCTATATTGATAGCACATGAGACAATATCTTTGTATAATAAGAAGGATTGTGAGACTAATGCTCACCGTAGAAATGTTTTTAACCCATCAAATAATTGATTAATCTTACTCCTTGGGTTACGTATATAATCTACATCATGCCTTGCTAACCATGTAAAGTTAGCCTCATATTTTGTGGCATTCTCATCCTCTTTTTGTTCCAGACTCAAAATTTGCCTTTCCATATCTGGTCGATAGTCACAATGAAAGTATTTTTCTAAGAAAATCTCTTTAAACTCCCTCCATTCCATATTTTATACCTCATCATCTTCCTTTGTGTTTTGAAGCAATGACCACCATTGATCTGCATCTCCCTTGAGGTGATAAACTACCATGAAAACTTTTTCCCTTTTGCTACTCCCCAAAGCATAAAATATTTTCTCTAAGGAATTTATCCATTGCTCAGCTACTAATGGACTTGTACTCCCATTGAGTGTTGGTGTTTGTTTCCTCATGAAGTAGTCTAACATTGATCCTCCATGTTAGGGATCAGGATTCTCTATACGGGTAAGATTATTATTCATAACCTGAGTGAGTTATCCCAGTATGGTGATAAGCTGATCAACACCAGTTTCTTCACCAGCTCCACTATAATTATCTTGAGTAGGATGGAAAACCCTATATGGATTAAGTAAATTTATATGGTTTCCATTCCTTCTACTAGGCTCCATTTCTAAACAATGGCATACACTAGATTAGTTTATGAATCTCAATACATAATTCCAAACTTGTAAAACAGTTTACATAAATTTAACAGTTTATGGATATAATCCATAATCATAAAAATGTTTTCTTTGAGGAAGTATATACTCATAAACCCATCATAATGGTTTGTAAAGAAAATGAGAATTATCATAATAATATCCTCCGGGAGTTTTGTAACCAAGAGTACAGCAAGGCCCGTTGTCGGGAACTAGTTCTCGTTCGAGTCTAGCTCAAAGCGGTGTTTTCAGGTTTTATCCCTAGGTACATCTATGCCAGAGCCGCCTCTACCTGCTCATATCCAAATAGGGATGTATTTCTTGGAAAACTCACAAAATATCTATAGTACCAAAATTCTAGGAAGTTCTTCTATACTAATCCTCAATGTCTATCTTAGGGTAATGTTCTCTAATCAGAGTTTTTCTAAATCTAGCTTCCAAGGTTTGAACTAAACTTCATCTGATACCAACTGTAATGCCCCGACCCCAGTTACCCAAAGTTGGTGCATTATTACATAACATTGGAATGATACAAGGAATCGTGTCCCTAAATACCAATTGGTTTAGTAGCCTTGGAATTACTAGATACATTCAAAAGATTTACATTGCATCATGAAATAAAAACATCAACAACATTTTGTCCCCTTTTGAACACACTTATATCCTTATCCTGTCTATGCAGGTCAATTATAAAATACTTCTTCACATACTAGGAAAAATAAAACATTGAAATGGGTGAGCTCAGATGCTCAGTAAGGATAACAATATAGCGGAAACTTTCGTAAATAAGCATAAACATTTAAGGCAATGTATAAGACTAAAACAAAAGCCTTTTAAACTTAAACTTCAGCATAATATGGTAAAGATAAAATCCAATAATACCATCTACTTATTCACATGAATATTCTACTAGTAGAATAATAACATGTAATATCAATAGCCACTTTCATAATGATGGAATACATAATACCGGACTTCATAACCACATAGTCAAGGTCTTGTGCCAAGACTACAAATAATATTTTGTCAAGGCCTTGTGCCAAGACACTATTTTGTCTCATAAGACCTACCGATGCATCGAGGAGCTATAGCAGGCTCCACCAGTCACTTACTAAGTCCAATTCATTCCTCATATGAAAAGGATTAAACATAACATAAACATTTGTATTAAAACTATCATATGAAATGTAAATAAATTATCCATAAACCATGAATGGTATAAAAATAACACATCCACAGTCAAACATATCTAAAAAACTTCAATAAAATATGTAAAATTTGTATCATAATGAATCAATTTCAAACAAGTGTAAAATCCATCAAAGGATGTTGACATAGATGAAATCAAAACTGTTTGAGAGAAATATCTATTTCTTTCATTTTGAAATCATTTGAAAGTCGCATAATTATAAAAGAAAACATTTATTTTGAAAATATTCTTATAATATTATAAGTTAAGCTTCAAAGGTGTTATAACGGTGGAGAATAACCGCACCATCCGTATAAGTTAAAAAAATATTCTTACCTTAATTTTTCGAAAAGGTCATAAAGTACCTAGTTTGGAAAATGACAGAAATATTACTTTCAAAACATATAAGGTAAAATAAGGGTATAAATGGCTTTAGAACATTTTCTAGTAAATATTAAAAATGTTTTGAAATAAATTTTTTAAGAAAATATGGATGTGGATGATAAAGAGGTCTCAGTAGATACTTACGTAAAAATAACCCCGGATAATAAAGAGATTGTAAAATTAACCCTTACATTGTACTTTTTCTTAGTCAATGGTCTGTTAACCTCCTTTATAATAGTTAAAACATTGTTATTAAATTATAAAATAACTATATACATAAATATGATATCATATATAATCTTATAATATTTCGTTTTTAATAATATTATAGTAGTATCATTGTTTCGGGTGTTAACTGATTCGTTTTCCTTTATATGGTTGGTTACGTAAGCCATGTTTGTTATAGATAGTATGTATTTGATTCATATAAATAATGATATTATGTTCATAAACATTATTTTTAATCATAAAATTAAAATTATTCTTAAATGATTACGATGGGGAATGAATCTCATCGCGTTCGTGGAGACGGTAATCCGTACGTACGCACGAGTGAAAATATCATTATATTGATAGAAAATTAGTATGTAATTGGATTGTATATCATTTATACAGAATCATTAACATGTTATATTTATTATTTATATCAGTTATACTCATTATTATACTCATCCAAACAATGAAGTGTTTGAATAACAAACTACACCAGGACGTGGAGACAGTAATCTGTACGTACGCACGTATGGTAAATTTGTCATTTATAGGATGGATAGAATAATTAATATGTTTGTACCATTTTTATAATAACTTCACAGTATAAAGAATATAATGGAGTTATTATTTTAGAATGGAATCAACAAATAAAGAGGAAGTGGAAGAAGAAAAGAACTTGAAAGACTTGATGAAATATTTACCTTTTCTTAGGGTTCTTCCTTTTGATTTGATAAAAAGGTATCCTTAGGTTGGATTTATGACCAAAGGAATACCACTAGGATGAAGGGAAGAAATATGGGAGGATATTTGGTCAGGGTTTGGCTGAGCCAAAAGGCTTTGGAGGTATGAAATTAAGAGAAGGGGAAGTGCCCTTTTAAAAGAGAGGTGAGGGTCACTTTAGAAAAATATTGAAATATTATTTTATAATAAAATCATTTTAGGTTTATAATGGCTCCAAAATGAATTATTTAAAGTCTAAGGTGGTTATGAGTCGAAAACCTCTCAACCAATAGGTTTTATACAGGTTTAGGTCATCATATTAACCTTATATTTTTTATTTAACTCTTAATTAAATAGTTTGACATTTACCATGTCTCTTTGTATTTTTATATTATATGGTTAGTAAACTTACTATAACAAGCCAAGAGAACCCCATGTGGGTCATTATTAATATATATAATCTTATCTAAGTCCTTTGGCCGAACCTTAGATTTTTAGGGATATTATATCAATTAATAATATAATATTTGTTTTAAAAACTCAATTATGTCAATTTTAACACTATTTAGTATTTGAATTTTTTGAAAGCCATAAAAACTTTATCACTTAAAATAAAATTTATTTCAACAACCCTAACATGTCATATTAAACTATAAAATTATTTTAATTCATCATAAGTCTCAATTTACATTTATTTGGATATTTATAATATCAATTATTTTAATATTTCATTAATAAGGTAATTACTGCATCATCATTGTGTCATAAATAAATTAAATCATATGATGTATAAAAATTATAAATAAAATACCATTATGTAGGAAATATTTTTATATTTCTAATTAATATTTATAGTCGAATTTATATTGTGTGTAACCCTATATTAAAAATGGTTTAGTTATTAAACTTCGAATTTAACTCTTTTAACTCTTCTTTAAATAAAATAACAATAAATGTCTGAATCTAATCCAAGTGGACCAAAGAGGATCATATTTTCTTCCCAATGTTGTTTTGGGTTGAATTATACTTATCTAATAGAATTAAGACATGTTTTAGGGTAATTATGATATCATTTTTACCATTAATTACCCTGTTTACTTTTAACCGTGGTAAATAAAAGTCAAAAGTTACTATTCACCAAAAAAATATTTTAATCTTATTGAATCACATTTTACTTAATGATATTAACTGTGTCTTTGAATTTTTTTTAAATTCAACTCATATAAGTGGTAAAATTAAGTTTTATACAAATTTACAAATTCTCCTAGGAAGTGGGTAAAAGACAGTAAAAAGTTCGATAAAATTTTATATTACTAAACTTATTATAAAATGACTCCAATGAATTACATTGAAAATATATAGGTATTATTTATCTATTTTGAACTAAAATAAATTAAAATAAAATAACTAATTATTTAAATAAAAAGTCAGTTTTAACCAATAACGCAGTGTTTTTTCACTATTCATCAAAAATTGAATGTTTTCAAAAAAATACCAAAAATTCACCCTAAGCTAATTTCAATATTAAAAATCCAAAAATGAAGTCCATTTTGAATGATAAAATTTATAAAATTTGAAAAAGTGGGTATTAATATTCATAACGGCTAGTTTGATTGGTTTTGGTGTGTTTGAACTCGAAGTTACGTACAACACAAGCTATTGTATTATGCAAAGGGAAATGTATCGTGGAAGCTTGGGGTGTTACATATAGAGGAAGAATGAAGACAAAAGAAACATCTTCCATATGTTATTAAACAAGTTGAAAATAGACTTTTCATCTCTAAGGTTAGAGAAGATGAAGATGATCTTATATTAGAAGGATCAAGTTTAGGTAGATCATATTTGAAAATAGAAGATTTCAAATCAGAAATATTAAAGAACCCTTCAGAAAATTAAAGTATCTCAACAGGAAAATATGAAGGTACATCAGTAGAAGCACCTAGAACATCAATTTCCAAAAATATGTTCGGAAAAAGGACTATTCGACTACATGTCTATGAGTATGAAGAAACTCTTTTAGTATATATTGGATCTTCATTACTCAGTGCAAAGATAGAGGAATGGGATACATTAGTAAAATTAAGTATTAATGAAACTGAATGTGTTTCCCTAGTTGATATAGGATGTACATTATCTTGTACAAGAATCCGATTTTCAGGAATATATTGGGAATCTTCAAAGTTTCAAGTTATAGTTGGAAAAAATGCAATAGTTATGATTCAAGAAGTATCCAAGTATGTTCAGACTGAAATCAATGGAAGGAAATTTATTGAGAAAATGCATCGTTTTATTCCTCAATTTCCAGATAAATTCTTGATTTGAAATTGATTTCTTAGAAGATATCATCCAATAACCATATTTTCATAAGGAATTATCCTTGATAATTATCTAATTCCAAATACTTCTGTAAAAACTAGAATGGTTCCAAATAATCAAGTATCTACTTTTAAAGTGGAAAACTATCCAGATGAAGATAGAGAATACCACATAATGATTGAGCAGTTTAAAGAACTGGTTGGATTGAAAATACTGAGGATTAATGAAGAAGAGGCATTGGATAAGATAAAAGATTATTTATCAGAAAACCCTATGAAACTATGGAAGATGGTAATTCCAGATGCTAAAATAACCCTTAAAGATCCTAGTACAGTGATCAAAATTAAGGTAATTTCCTTTCCAGATGATATGGTAAAGGAATTTGAGAAACAAATTACAAAACTAATCATTCTTAGACTAATCAGGCATATTGAAAGTCCTCACAGTAGTGCAACATTTTTGGTAATTAATCATGAAGAAAAACAGCATGGTAAGGACAAAATGATTATAGATTATCATGATCTTAATTGGATCACAAAGGATGATGGATACAATCTTCCAAATAAAGATGATTTAAGAAGAAGGATTAGGTATGAAAGGCCAATGCTATATTATACGTTTGATATCAAGTCAGGATATAGGTTGATAAAGATCAAAGAAGAGGATATACCATTAACAGTATTTACAACACCAGTTGGCTTGTATGAATGGACATTTATGCCATTTAGACTCAATAATGCACCAGTAATATTCCATAGAATTAAGGAAAAATCATTAATTTGATTAGTACAATTCCTGGCAGTCTATATTGATGATGTGCTTGTATTTAGTAAAGATACAAAAGAGAATATAAAACATTTTCAGAAGGTTGTTGAAGTGTTCAGATAAGAAGGGATGATACTTTCAGAAAGAAAGATCATTTGGATGCAACCAAAGATAGAATTCTTGGGATTGTAGATCCATGTAAGTAGAGAAAATATTCAACTGTATATTACAGAAAAGCTACAAACTTTCCCTGATGAGCTTATAGATCATAAGTAGATAGAGGTGTTTCTTGGTATACTAAGTTATTCCAGAGAATACATCATTGATTTAGCCAAAATCTTAGTTCCAATACAAATAAAGGTGTCTAGTAAGGTAGCTTGGGATTGGATAGAAAATGATTCTGAAGTAATAAAAATTTTGAAGTAGAAAGCGTAGAATCTCCTAGAATTGGAGTATATAGATGGGAGTGAAGATCAAATTATCTTAGAAACATATGAATCATACTCAGCATGGGGATGTATCATAAAGTTAAGGAAAACCCATAATGATATTATTATTAGATACTGGAGTGGTTGTTTTAACAAGGCAGAGAAAAATTATCCTTTCCATGAAAGAGAATTTCTTTCATTCCTTAAAGGAATTAGGGATAATGAGCTTTTCTTGGGAAAAACTTTTATTATAAGAACAAATAGTTCTTATATAAATAATTTTATGAGAATTAAATAAAAATGGTTTACTCAGGAAAGACTTGTATGGTGGAGTAATGAATTTCAGTACTATAACTTTAATATAGAAAATATTAAAGGAAAAGATAATGTCATTACCGATACACTAACACGCTATTTTGACTCTTGCAGGTAAAATGGAAGGAATTAGAAAATCAGGAATATGTTTTATATTCATTGATAATCATTATATTTTAGAATTTCAGGTTATTAGAGCAATGAATGACAGACTTGATAGACTTGAACAAAGAAAGGGGATTCTAGCAGAGAATCACCTTCAGATGAAGGGATCTTCATCTGGTAAGGTTAAAAGATCAGAAATCATAGTTTAATCGACTAAAAAGGCTGAAAACCAGGAAATTATTTAAAGATATCTCTTTAAATAATGTCGAAAGATAAAATTCATATTGAATTATTATTATGTGGTCATAAAGGCTATTACAACACTCAACATGCAGATAATCTGAGAAACCGAAAGGCTTGGAAGAACCAGAAGATTGACACAAATGAAATCTATAAATGAAAAGAGAACCCCATTAAGATTTGGATTGATCAAATAGAATAAAAACTTGAAAAGTAGAAAAGGTATCAAAAATAACCTCAGGGACAAAATGTTCAGCAAGAACAAGATCATGAAATTTTGGATGATGATCTAGATAAAGAGCCCAATCTAGCAAAGAAGATATGGAAATATTTTGCAGAGGATTCTAAATATTTCAAGGAATAAATCCACACTCGTTTATAATATGATCCATAAATGTAAATATGACTATATATTCAAAAGATTTATAAACCATGTTTTTGACATGCATGATGAATCTGAAGATATTATGGAGGATTATAAAAATATTGATTGAGATATGATCAGTATGATCATCACTAAAGAGATCAAGTGAAAGGTCTAAGTTTATGATCACCTTGAAAATATTAGAAGAGTATTTAATATTTGTTGTCCTATATCCAACTGGTTTTACTTTTATTACATAGATATTTAATGTATTTAAATATTAAACATCTTATTACATATTATTCATTGTTCTGTATGACTATGATGTAATAATTTCCTAGAGTATTTGTTGCATTGATAAGGTCATGGAAGTTCCATGTTATGATGAGAACCTTGAAATTATATAAAAATATTCTTAAATATAGTTCTACAATTTGATGACATACTAAGAAGGGACACATAGCATGCATACTATTAGGTGTGATTACTCGTAAGCAGATGAGACTTCCTCTCATGAAGTTCTCACTTGGTAATCTTCAAGATAGTAGATTATGAGAACATACCTGCAAGTAGTAATTCCAAATGTTTTTGTGTCATCAGATATTTCTATCTGAGATCATGTGTAATGATCCATAGACATTAATATTATCATTAATATGTGGCACGACTCGTGCAATTTGATTTACTGACGAAATCTGTCACACAGATAGTTGGTGGGATGTAGGGTTTGTTGGGTGCTTCACGAGTGACATGATAATAACGGATAATTCACAGAAGGATTTTTCCCTTCTATTTATGGAAGTTGACATCTCGACCCTTTGATTGAAATAAAACCATCATGCGAAATTCCATGGCCATGGTGTAACAACGAGTTTATTTCAGGTAGTCAAAGAGCGATGTATCAAACATAAAGGTTGATGATACTATCATGAAACCTTCTTGATGAGATATTGCGATAAAGATATTATATTACATAGTGATAATTTGTATGTGGATGTCTTTGTTTCAACTTTACATTATTTCTCTTGGGTGCCTTGACCTGTTGCTGGATAGTACTCTTGGACTTTAGGCAAGCTCGCCTAATGCCAATGAGAAAGAATCTTAGAGGGTCACATACTAAGTGTTTTTGGTGGTCTCATTTATATTCTATTTGAATTTAATTAATGAAATAAATATTATTCTCAAGACTGTGGAATAATTTTATTCATGTTAAAATGATCGCATAAATTAAATAAACTTTATTTATTTATTTTTTTGAAAATTTAATAAATATGTATTTATTTACTAGTTTGTAAATAAAATATTTATTTAAGAGAATAAATTATTTATTTATTTATTCGGGTGTTCAATAAATGGACGTGGAGTTTGAGCAGACCAAGGACGGTTCAATAGTAAAATAATTATTTTCAGGATGGTAAATAATTATTTGTTAGCATGATTTAAAATAATAATGACACTGCTATAATTTTGTGAAGTGAAATTTTATTCATAATTCAATTTTTCACAAGTTGGAGCACCATAAATAATGATGCAGTATTATTATTATATGCATGGGTTTTCTCTATGTTAATGAATGTATTTAATTTCTATTATGAAATTAAAAAATTTAACTGAAGTTCCATGCATATAAATAGACAAGTACGTCTATTGTGCTATAGTGAATGCACCGCACACTTGGTGAATTGATAACTGTTGAGATAATCAATTTCTCTCTCAAATCCTCTTCCCTCTCCTCTAAATAACTAGAGACATTCTTCAAGACCAAAGAACAAGAGATCAAGAACGACTGACACAAGACACTCGCTTCACCACGCTAGCACCCGAATAATGAGTGGTGTCGATCGGAAGCCATCGGAGCATGTGTGGATCACCTCTAGAGGGATTCTAGTTTGGATCCTTACAAGCACAATGAGATAATCTGGAAGGGTCATTTTGAACAATCAACATCATTAACAAAAAAAATATGAAGATCCAGGTATTATTTTCTTTATGAAATTAATTGAATTAATTATAAACATGATGTGAAAGATCATATCTAAAGGTTTCGGGGCTCTTCCTTATTTATCTAAATCTTTGATTCTATTCCATGGAGACTGGTGTTCATCGTGGTATTGATCCCAGAATAATCATTGATCATGGTAAAAATTAAAGTTGGGTGGCATCCCAACTTCACTTCTATTGTACCAAGAACCTTCAAGTGGTATCAGAGCGGTTACATCATAGTTTATAATTATTTAAATATTTCGTTAATGATTTACGCATTTAATAATCTAGTTGTTTCAATTCAAGTTAAGCGTTCTGCAAATATGAATCTTGAGATCTTTTCCACCTCTTTCATTTCTCATTCACCTTACAAAAATGATCTTTTCTTTTAATTTTGATTAAAATAAAATAGAGGGCATCATCAGGAGGTTCCAAAGCTTCCTAGACATACAACACCAGAACACACGACGTGTATTTGGTAGTACACGTCATGTAGTCAAAATTCAATTCATTAGACTAGTTCTCCAAGCCAATCCATGTGTTAGATTCTTTATAAGTCTTAAATGAATCCATGTGTTGACCAGGAACAGGTGGCACACGGTTTTTGGATTACATGTCCTGTATTCCACTAGAAACGACGTGTAGTCCCTTCGGGTTAGGTTTGGACCATGTACCCCATACATGGATTGACCAGCTGGAAGCTGTGTAACGTGGATACTACAGGGCATGTGGCCCACTGAACACACCGTGTACTCCGAATATTTCTGAAGTATATCTATGCGCCATGTCCCTGGGCATGTACTTTGGATGGATGGTGAATGATAGCACACACCATGTAGTCAGAACTACATGTCGTGTACTCATCCAAATTATCTATATTTATTAAAACTTATTATTATATTATACAAATCCTTGAGACGTGTACCATAGTGCGAGTGTAAAGCTGAGGCACAACATGTGATAGCTATTTTATATATGTGTGTTTAATTTAACATCCATGTAATGTTCATTTCTACTCATTGGGTGGTTATGAATAGTAATTCACCGGCTCTCATCCAAGGTACAAGTTACGTAAAAAGATAATTTTAAATGAATTTATTTGTCTAAAATTATGATGGATGATAATCTCAAGAAAAATTAGAAATGGGGTTTAATATAAAAGGATTGATTAATTAAAAATAAAAAATAATTGATTTGAGTGTGATTTATCTTAAACAAGAGTGATTAAATAATTAAATGCTAGTTTTATTTTTGCATAAATATCGTTGCATGTATGGATGATAATAATCTAGACCAATACCTTTGTATGTGTATGGTTTATTTTAATTTATTTATTTAAATTATATTTGTTGGCCTATGAGCCTTCTCTTCATTAATATATAGGGCATGCGTGCCCAAGGTTTCTTTTCTATGAAACCCCTATTTACCCCTCACCTGTAAGTGAGTTTAAAAAAAAGGCATATGTAATAGATGAAACTCCCAAGCTAGTGTAGGATGTTCAAGATGGATCCGAGATGAAACCAATCCCAGGAGATATAGAGGTGGACAAGTGGAAAGCTGTAAACACAAACCCAAAAGGTTCAAGATGTTTCTCCCCTAGGTCAGGATAATTTTATCAACCACTAGATAAACTAACCCTTAGAAAATCTCATGATATTTATCTTTATTTTATTTCTATCAGTTGCATGGTTTATCATTATGGATGTGTTGTCATGATCACATAATTAATGAATTAAACAAGCATACAAGACAGAACTAAAATAAACCATACTTATGCATAAATATTATCAAGATATAGATAATCACTTAAGTAAGTTCCACATAATATAAACAATCATGTGATAATGATAATAAAAAAATCACGCATAAGAGATAAAAATCCATCAAATAAAATATTAAGTCAGACGAAGCCTTCTGTTACTTGATTAATGGAAAATATCAATAAAACTATGTGTTTGACCATCCCTTTTTAGGACACATACTTTTATACAGGAATCCCTTAAGAATGGTTTCAGGTTTACTTAAAAATATTAAATCAAGAGGAGTATCCCTTACTAGACATGGTGTAATATCAGAGGAAAGAGTTAATGAAATTAAAAGTCATGATTTCAGGATTGGGGAGTCCACTCAACAGATCAAGGAGCTGCAAGCCCGTAGTTGGCAAAGACCTTTCAACCTAAATACATTCTAATAGCTTGAACAACCCTTGTCAGGGTTATTCAAAGGGGAATATAGAACCTTTCCACTATAATTTCATGGAAACTAGACATTCAGAGTTCAATGGTGAGGGACATTGGGATTTGATAAAATAGTGGGAGACATAATTTATTATTTCTCATAAAAATGTAATCAAGAAAGTACTAATGATCTACTCTTTTAATTATAGAATAAAAAAGGACAAGATCATCAACCAAAATATACATGTGATCAATTCTGGATAAAGACAACATCCTCACCGGCAGTAACTTCTAGGAATGGTTTAGATGCCTTCGGGTTATCCTACACCATTGATGGAAGTCTTACATGTTGGAGTTAGCATTACCTGATCCGCCTGCCAAAGAGGTGATTGTTGAGGATTTTCTGGTCTATAAGAAACATATGAACAATGCGGTTGATGTTCAGTGTTTGATGCTATCATCAATGTCTAGAGAACTCATAAAGTCTCACGAAAACATGGATGCATATAGAATGCTTGAGTACCTCTGCAGTCTTTACCAGGAGAGAGAAAGATAGGAATGGTTTGAGATCTCCAAGACACTCTTTCAGAGAATGTTTGGATAGGGTTACCCAACTGGGCCTCATGTATTAAATCTCATTGGATACATTGATCTCCTTGAGGTTCTAGGGTTTAAACTCCCTGAATAACTGGGCATTTATCTCATTCTTGTATCACTCCCTCCAAGCTTCTCCAGCTTTGTTGTTAATTTTAACATGACCAACATTGAGAAGTCTCTATCTGATCTTCTTATCCCCATTCTCCAAGAAGACAAATATATGAAGCATGAAAATCCTTCTATCCTTATAGTGAATAAGAGGAAAGGGAAGGAGAATGAAAAGGAAGATCAAAGGGGTGGAAAGGGAACATGAGGCAGTTTGTTTCACATGTGGCAAGAAATGCCACTGGAAGAAGAACTTCACACAGCCTATGAAGCAAGGGGAATCTTCAAGTGTATTTTTTATTGAATGAAATCTATCTATTTCTACAAATTGGGTATTATATATAGATTGTGGTTCTCACATATGTATCCAAATATAGGATCCATGTTGATTCCAGAAGATTGACCGAGGGGAGGTTGATCTATGATTAGCCAATAGATACAGACTTGTTGTTGTAACTATTGGGGACTACCACCTCATGTTTCCAACTAAGATGATATTTGTGTTAAAGGGTTGTTATTATGTGTCATCTGTTATTAAAAACATTATTTCTGTATCTAGATTAGATATAAATGGTTTTGTTTTCATTTTTGGAAATGAATGTTGCTTCTTTTACAAAGATATAATTTTTTTGTTAGGGCGCATTTATACAACGGTATTTATGTGTTGGATTAAACAACCCAAGTAATGGAAATCGATAACAAATATACTTCACATGACTCATAACACACCCAAATTTGGTATCACCGAATAGGTCATGTAAACAAGAAATTCTTGACAATGTTACATCAAGATGGATATTTAGATTCTTTCGAACTAAAAACACTTGGCATATGTCATGCACGTTTACAATAGAAAATGACCAAAAGTCCCATTTAGTAGGAAAGGTGAAAGTGATAAAGAAAATAATGAATTGGTTCATACCGATGTGTGTGGAAAATTTTCAGTTGAATCAAGGGGAGGGTACTCATACTTCATAACTTTTACTGATGATTTTAGTAGATATGGATATATCTACTTAATGAGGTATAAGTCAGATTCTTTTGATAAGTTAAAAGAATACAAGAATGAAGTTGAGAAACATCTTAGTAAGAATATTAAGAAACTATACTTAGACCAAGGTGGAGAATATCTTAATCAAGACATCATGATAACTTACAAGAGTTTGGGATCTTATCCCAACTCACCCCTCCTTACACACCTTAGTGGAATGGTGTGAGAGAAAGGAGGAACCACATCCTATGGGACATGGTGAGATCAATGATAAGTCAAGCAAGTCTTCCGATATCCTTTTGGGGATATGTGTTATAAATAACGGCGCACATACTAAACCAAGTACTAACTAAATCGATAAATGGTATTCCATATGATTTCTAGAGTGGAAAGAAATCCATGTTATCGAATTTACATCTGTGGGGAATCGATGCCTTTGTTAAGGCCTCTTTAGGTAACAAACTTTCACCCCAAGGCACAAAGTGTACATTTATAGGATACCCCAAGGAAATAAGGGGATATTACCTATACAACCCCTCAGACAAAAAGATTATAGTGGAAAGAAACACCATATTCCTTGAGAGGGAGCACATCTCCAAAAGAGATAGTGGGATCGAGATAGACTTTATTGAAGTTGAGGATCAAGGTATACAAGAGTTGGTATAGGAGAAGATTCCACAAATCCCTGTGGAAGAATGAACTGTTCCAGAGACACAAGAACCGCGTAGGAATACAAGAGAGGTTAGAGAACCGGAATGGTATGTTTTTCTAGTTACTGAAGATGGAGACTCATTATTAGTTGATAATAATGATTCTCTAACCTACAAGGAAGAATTAAGTGGAATAGATGTTTCCAAGTGGTAATAAGACATAAATTATGAAATGGATTCCATGTACCAAAACCATGTATGGATTTTGGTAGATCCTCTAGTTTATGTAAAGCCTATTGGTTGCAAATGGGTATTCAAGAAGAAACTAGACATGGAAGTACAACCTAGTACCTATAAGGCATGACTTGTTGAAAAAGGGTTCAAACAGCATCAAGGAATTGACTACGAAGAAACCATTTAACCAGTTTCAATGCTGAAATACATCATAATTCTATTCGCCTTTTCCATTTACCATTACTATGAGATTTGGAAAATGGATGTCAAAATATCCTTCCTTAATGAGAACCTTTAGGAATATGTCTACATGACACAAACTGAAGGGTTTTTTACTCCAAAGGATGCCAATAAGGTATGAAAGTTTCAAAAATGCATTTATGGATTAATGAAATCATCCAGGTCATGGAACATTTGTTTTGATAAAGACATAACAGAATTTGGTTTTATCAATAATGAATGTGAGACTTGTGTCTACAAAAGGTTTAGTAGGAGTGCAGTCATTTTCTTATTAGTATATGTTGATGGAATATTACTTATTGAAAACGAGATACCAATCTTACAGTCTGATAAGGCATGGTTGAATCAGTGCTTCTCCATGAAGGAATTGGGTGAGGTAGCATATATTATTGGGATCATGATCCATTGTGATAGATCCAAGAGATTGCTAGGCCTAATTCAAAGTACATACATTGATAAGATACTAAATAGATTTAGTATGGAACAATCCAAGAGATGATTGTTTCCAGTGTCATATGGCATTCATCTTTCCAATAAAATGTGTCCTTAGACACATAAGTAAATAATGATAATGGAAAGGAATCCATATGCATTAGAAATTGGGTCAGTCATGTATGCCATGATATGTACTAGGCTGGATGTCACCTATACATTACGTGTGGTAGGCAGATATCAAGATGACCCAGGTGACCGAAGTTGGATGGCAGTCAAGACTATCCTAAAGTATTTGAAGTGTACTAAGGATATGTTCCTGGTTTATGGAAGAGACGAGGAACTATTTATCATAGGATATGCATATTCTAGTATCCAGACTGATTAAGATGACATGAATTCGCAAATGGGATACATCTTCACTTTGAATGGAGGTGAAGTGAGCTGGAAGATCTCAAAGAAGAGTGTGGTTGTAGATTCTATAGCAGAGTCTGATTATATCGTAGCTTTTTTGGTAGTTAAATAGGTAGTTTGGATGAAAAGCTTCATCCATGAGCTGGATGTGATACCTAGTAGTAAATATCCTATCACACTATACTGTGATAATACTGTAGTGGTGGCTCTCGCAAAATATCCAAGGTCACATCAGTGGATGAAGCACATACTTTGGAAGTATCATCTCTTGAGGGATTTTTCTCGGAGAGGTGAAGTAGCAGTGAGCAGTATTTCCACGAAAGACAGCATAGCATACCCCTTGAATAAATCCTTGACTCAGCTGAAACATGATCACCATGTGAGGTCTAGAAGACTGAAAGTCATATGTAGTTGGCTCTAGTTAAAGTGAGAGTTTGTAAGACTTGGTGTCCTAGAACCAACTGATTTTACATTTATTACGTGTATATTTAATGTATTTAAATATTAAATATCTTATTAAATATCGTTCATTGTTCTGCATGACTATGATGTAATAATGTCCTAGAGTATTTGTTTCATTGATAAGGTCATGGTAGTTCCCCGCTATGATGAGAACCTTGAAATGATATAACAATATTCTCAAATATAGTTCTATGGTTGGATGTTATACTATGAAGGGACACATATCATGAAAACTGTCAGGTGAGAGTACTCATAATCAGATGAGACTTCCTCTCATGAAGTTCTCACTTATTAATCTCCAAGACAGGAGATTATGATAATAAACCCATCAGTATGAATTCCACATGTTTTGGTGTCATCAGATATTTCTATCTACGAGCATGTGTAATGATCCTTAGATAATAATATTATCATTAATATGTGTCACGACTCGCGCACTTTGATTTACTGATGAAACCCATCACACAGAAAGTTGTCAGAAAGTAGGATACGTTGGGTGTGTCACAAGTGACATGATATTAATGGGTAAGTTGAGGAAGGATTTTTCCCTTCTATTTATAGAATTTGATATCTCTGCCCTTTTATTGAAATAGAACATTCACGTGAAATTACATAGACATGGTGTAATGACGAGTTTATTACAGGTAGTCAAAGAACGACATATCAAGCATAAAGTTTGATGACACTATCATGAAACCTGATTGATGGGATATTGAGACAAATAGATTATATTACCCAGTGAGAGTTTGTATGTGGATTTCGTTGTTGCGACTTTACTATCTTTCTCTTGGGCGACTTAACCAATTTCTAGATAGTAATCTTTGGATTTAGGCAAGACTACCTAATTCCAATGAGAAAGAATCCTAAAGGGTCACATACTACGTGTTTTTGGTGGTCTCGGTTAAATTCTATTTGCATTTAATTAATGAAATAAATATTATTCTCAAGATCATTGAATAATTTTATTCAAGTTAAGATGATCGCATAAATTAAATAAAATTTATTTATTTATTTTATTGAACATTTAATAAATATTTATTTACTAGTTTGTAAATAAAATATTTATTTAATAGAATAAATTATTTATTTATTTATTATAGAGTTCAAAAAATGGAAGTGGTGTTCGATCAAACCAAGGCCGGTCCGGTAGTAAAATAATTATTTTCAAGACATTAAATAATTTTTAGTTGGCACAAGTTAAAATAATAATGATGCTGCTATTATTTTGTGATGTGAAATTTTATTCTTAATTTCATTTTGCACAAGTTGGCGCACCATAAATAATGTTGTGGTATTATTATTATGTGAATGGGTTTTCTCTAAGTTAATTAATGTATTTAATTGTTGTTACGCAATTAAATATTGTAACTAAAGTTCCATTTATATAAATAGACCAGTACGTCTATTTTTTCATTGTGAACACACCGCACGATTGGTGAATTGAGAATTGTTGAGATAAATAATTTCTCTCTCAAATCCTCTTCCCGCTGCTCTAAAGAATGAGAGACATTATTCAAGACCGAAGAACAAGCGATCAATAACGACTAACACAAGACAATCGCTTCGTTGCA
Source organism: Viscum album (assembly GCA_963277665.1). Lineage (NCBI taxonomy): Eukaryota > Viridiplantae > Streptophyta > Magnoliopsida > Santalales > Viscaceae > Viscum > Viscum album. Next base: position 1,202,324,034 of record OY728153.1, on the reverse strand, counting down.
CTATCACCCGGAGAACGAGTGGTATCGATCGAAGGCCATCAGAGCATGTGTGGATCACCGCTGGAGGGATTATAGTTTGGATCCTCACAAGTGCAATGAGATAATCTGGAAGGATCATTCCAAATTTTCAACATCATCAATAAAGAAAATACCAAATATCCATGTATTCTTTTCTTTTTGAAATTAATTAAATTAATTATGAACATGATGTGTAAGTTCTTCTCTAATAGTTTCAGGCCTCTTCCTTCTTTATATAAATCTTTGATTCTATTCCATGGATACTGGCATTCATTATTGTATTGATCCTAGAATAATCATTGATCATGGTAAAAATTAAAGTTGGGTGTCTTCCCAACCACGCTTCTGCCACACCCAGAACCTATAGAATCAAGGAGAAGGGTATGGAAGAATATCCATTGTTGAAAAGGTTTTGTATAATTTCAGTAAAAAGGATTATAAAACTCCACATACCAAATACTGCATTAAAACCAGAAGAGTTAATTGAATTTCATAAAGATTTCAGCATTGGAGATTCATAATTCATAGGATTTTTGAAAATAAATTCCATATTCAATTGGGTAACTCGAATGGTGATAACGATTATAAAAAATGAATATCAATGTTTTCTATGGTGGGTTGTACATATTGAACCTACAAATTGGAAGACATAGTGATCATGATATGGAATCTGTCCCTAGGGCCCTAGACTAAAGAACCTATCTAGAAAGCGTTTGAAGATTCACAGTTTAGTGATAAAGATTGTATATAATTTAGTTTGAATATGATCCATTATGATCATTTACAAATAACACGGAGTATTTATCTTATTTAATGAAGATAAAAAAGAAAATATTGTATATTCTTTGTAGGATAATTTCTATAAAAATCTATAATAGATTTAACTAAGATCTAAATTTGTGACATGTGTTAGTTTGAATAATATCTTTGTGAGTTTCAACATTGGTATTAACTTCTTGGACTAGGAGACCAAGAATACACTCTAGATTTCTTTATCTAGAAGCATCCAGGAAGTTGGCATGAAATTATTCAACAACAATTGAAGACTTGTCTTTCCCTGAGTGAATATCTGCAAGACACTTCGTGAGTATGAGTAGAAACAATAAGGAAGGTTATAAGACTCTATTGTATGTAGAGGCATGTCTTATAGGATGTAATAATTATTCCATACATGATTTCTTCTTGTTTCCCAAAAGTATAGGGTGTTGCAAGAAGATATGGGTGCGGTCCAACCAGGTAGGAACTTGAAAAACTCAATAAAGATAGTTCAAAACAAAATGTTTTGGATGGCTAGCATGAACTAAATAAATCACTCAAGAAAATCAAGAGACTATTTGGGAAGATAAAATCATCCATTAGATTTCCAAGCAGAAATCCAGAAAAATATAAGAGATTTATTAGACCAAATAGAATCCAGAAGGATATGAGAGAAAAAATTATAGCCAAATATGGGAATTACCTCAGATGCCCTAAAGGAAAATCTCTATCCATATTTGATTTTTGTTGGTTCTTCAGTAAGAAAGGTGACAGAGATAATAGATTCCCAGATGCAGATAGAATAAGGGGAAGCCTCAAAGAATAACGAGGGATGATTCATCAGAGATATTGCTTGAGCCTATCTGGGGAGAAGATATAAAATCAAATGACAAAAGTTTATATTATTTATATTCATTGTACTCAGAGGAAGAAGATTATGTCTTAGATGAGGAAGAAGGAAATAACACTATTTTGAGCCAGATTCGAATACTGATGATTAGGACAGGGGCTAGTGCACCTAAAGACTCTTAAGAACTAGTAAAACTAGAGGAGATGGAAGGAGATATGGTTCATTCTTCAGAAATTGTAATCCCTTCATAAGGAATATATTGTCAATAATCTAATATGTCTAGAGTTAATTGGTCCTAGGTATACCATAATTCTTGGGTACCATATTGAGAAATGATCAAGATCTTTGAAGATGAAGAGATAGCTAAAGTCAATAAAATAGATAGAGGATTATTTACAATGCCTTTTCTAAAACCAGAAAGGGCTGACAAGGAAATCTAGAAAAATTCTAAGTATGTAAATTTTTGAAAAATCCATATAGTAGTAGATCCTCTTGTAAGAAAAGGACATAATCCACCTATCCTAATTGAAGTAGTGGTTGTCATTTTTTCCAATTTGGACAATTTACTATTAGGAGGATCACGCACAAATCTGTATGCAGGTGCAGCATGGGTAAAGGTGATACCAGACTTGCATGTATTTATTATGGATAGAAGTATTAGTAAAACTCTAGAAGTTAAAATCAACATGAGGAATTGGAAAAAGATGTTGGGTTTCCCACATAATATGAGATGTTTCAGAATAATTTCTCACCTCTATGTAAAGTTTTACAATACAGGATGAATATATCAAAGGAAGGGTGTGGAAATATTTACACATATTTTTCAAGATGTAGGAATGTCAATTAGAGTAATTCCACCACAGGTGTTAAACCCAAAAAGTATAACTTGGACAAGAGAATGGGTTTCACCATATCCAGAGGAAGAAAAAAGATAAAATCAACATCTTTAATATGTTATTAAATAAGTCATAAATAGACTTTTCATCTATAAGGTGAGAGAAGTTGAATATGATCTTAGATCAAAAGGATCGATATTTGGTAGATCATATTTAAAAATAAAAGATTTGAAATCATAAATATTAGAGAAACATTTGGAAAATCCAAGGATCTCAATAGGTAAAGATGAAGGTACTTTAGTAGAAGCACCTAGAACATCAATTTCTAGAAATATTTTTTGGAAAAATGAATGTTCGACTACCTATATATGTGGATAAAGAAACCTATATAGGATCTATAAGATCTTCATTAATCAATGCAATGATAGAGGAATGAGCTACATTAGTAAAATAAAGTATTTATGAAACTGTATATATTTCCTTAGTTGATAGAGGATGTACATTCTCTTGTGCAAGAATCTGATTTTCAATAATATCTTGGGAATATTCAAAGATGAATGTTACAGTTGTTGACAATGAAATTTTTTTGATTCAAGAAGTATCCAAGGATATTCATATTGAACTTAATGGAAGGAAATTTATAGAGAATATTATTTGTTTTATTCGTTAATTTCCAGTTGAATTCTTGATTGGAAATAGATTTCTTAGAAGATATCAGCCTGTAATGATATTTTCAAAAGGAATTTTCCTCGATAATTACCTAATTCCAACTGCTTCTGTAAAAACTAGAATGGTTCCAGATAAGCAAGTATCTACTGTTAAAGTGGAAAACTATCCAGATGAAGATAGATAATACCACAAAAATATTGGTAAGTGGAAAGAGCTATTTGATTAAATGTACTAAGGATTAATGAAGAAGATGATTTGGCTAAGATAAACGAATATTTATCATAAAATTGGTATGAAAACCCTATGATACTATGGAAGAAGTAAATTCCATAGGCTGCAATCACCCTTAAATATCCTAGTATAGTGATCAGAAGTAAGGGAATTTTCTATCCAGATGAGCTGGTAAAGGAATTTGAGAAACAAATTCCAAAACTAATCAGTCATAGACTAATCAGTCATAGTGAAAGTCCTCACAGGAGTGCAACATTCATGGTAATTAATCAAGTAGAAAAATATCAAGGTAAGTCTATAATGGTAATATATTATTGTGATCTTAATTGTGACACAAAGGATGCTGGATACAATCTTCTTAATCAAGAAGATTTATGAAGCAAGATTAGGAATGAAAGACCAATAGTATATTCTATGTTTGATCTCAAGTCTGGATATTGGTAGATAAAGATAAAAGAAGATTTTATACCATTAAAACGGTTTACAACACCAGTTGTATTGTTTGAATGGTTATTTATACCATTTGGACTCAATAATGCACTAAGAATATTCCAGATAAGAATGGACAAGGAATTCATTAGATTAGCATATTTCCTATTAGTATATATTGATGATGTGTTCGTATTTAGTAAAGATATAGAAGAGCATATAAAACATTTACAACAGGTTGATCAAGTGTTCAGATAAGAAGGGATGGTACTTTCATAAAGAAAGATCATTTTAATTCAACCAAAGATGGAATTATTGGGATTTCATATCCAAGGAAGTATAGAAAATATTTAACTACATATTGCATAAAATCTACAAAATTTCATGGTGTAAAGTCCCGGACCCGGGTGCCACGCAACGGGTTCCCCGAAGCCTGGTTTTCCACAGGACCTCAAGCGCATTTCCCCAAACGCCAGAGGCTTCCGACTAGCAGCGAGGGCCCAGGTCTGATAGTGGGGAAACTATGCCCTCATTTGTCAAAGTGTAGCGTAGCGGAGTATAAAATAAACATACAGTGACAGCGGAAGCAGTAAACATACACAACTGAAATAACTACAGCAGTGGATATAACCAACAGTGTGTAAGTGATGATGCTACATGTTTCAAGTTCTAAGAAAACAGCCAGAACATGTTATACATCAATACAGTACAACAAAATACGGAGTACAGCAAAACAAGAAAAACAGCTGGTAGCGGCATTGTGATCCTAGGCTCGGTCCCATGCCCTCCTACTCCTCAGCAACAGTCAAGTACCTGTATAGGGACTCTTGACCCTATCTACACCTGTAGCAACGTAATCTGTTTGGGCCGAAAAGCGTGACCCAAACAGGGTGTGAGAAATATATCTCAGTAGAAACCCACCAAAGGCCCGTGCCCAACTGCGTGTAAGCATGCAACAATAGTGTGCAGTAATAAATGCAATAAAGTAAGAAGTACTCAAAAGTAACAACTACCAGTTATATTGCCATTTTTATTATTCATTTAATCCATTTAATATAAGAAATCACCACAGTGCATTTCTAAGTAAACAACTAGTGTCCTCAGACACGTAAACTCCTACCCTCGGGTAACGAGTATCCAACACAGAATCTTCCCTCAGGCATAACAGAGTTTTGCCCTCAGGCGTAGGTAGTGTCTCCCTCAAGCACAGAGTCTATTGCCCTCAGGCACGAAAGAAGTTTCCCTTAGGCTAAAAATATCTATAGCCCGCATGCTAAATAGTGCAGTGCCCACAGGCTAATCACAACAACGCCCTCAGGCTAAACAGGTAACCGGGCCATGGACAACATATCAAAATGCAGTAAACAAGCAATTCCTCTCAATGAAATTATACAATTACTACATTTAAGGCATACCCTCAGGTATCCTGGCCAAACGGCTAAACAGTGAAACACACCCCTGGGGTGGTTCCGGATCCAAGCAACGATCCCAACCAGCATTTTATTATTACAATTTAATCACATATGCAATTCTAGGAATTAAATATAGCAATGGCCTCAGCTACACGACACCCCAACATGGGTTCGTGGCACAAAAACGCACAAAAATGCACGACAGTTGAAAATTTACACCAAGCCACCTACCTTATACGCCAACAAACTTTATACACAAACGCTGACTCCAGAAACGCCCAAGAACGGCGTAGATCTGACGAAGAAAAAAACCCATTCAAATGTAAATAACTTCCCCTCTAGAAATAATTGTTAAGAACGGTACTAGGAGAGTATAGGTCTTACCCGTGCGGTTCCAACGGGATCGTCCGAGGTGGAAACCGATTCCATATGAACCCTCGGCGGATCTTCAAAGGTCTGGCCTCCTCCTTTGGCTCCAAAATGGCTCAAACGCCTCCTCTGCCAAATGAGGAGGCTACTGCCTTTTTTAATCCGAAAAAACAAAGTACACAGCATGTACTTCTGAGTACACTACGTGTACTTCTTTCAATTAAATTTTCATTTGGCGGCATCGCCACACTATTCATCTGTCGACATGAGTACACGGCATGTACTCCCAAGTACATGGCGTGTACTGTCGCCCAGCTGGCAGCTACTCCACCACCTTATTGTTTAGGCCATCCGACTGACTACACAGCGTGTAAGGTACCACTACATGGCGTGTAGTCGGTTCCTACACCCTTCGTCACCGGAATGGCTACACGCCCCGTGTACCCATCCCACACGGCCAAAGGTACACGGTGTGTGGAAAAGTACACGGCGTGTAGTTCCAAAATTTAGGATTTTTCCCCATTTTTCATATTTTCTCAAAAACACTTAAGGAAAAGGAAAAAGAAGAAGCTCTTACCTCAAAAATAAGAATCGGGTTCTTACACATGGATGATATTAAACCATAAGAAGATATAGGTTTTTCTTGGTATACTAAGTTATGCAGGAGCATGCATCAGATATTTAGAAAAAATCATAGTTCCAATAAAAAGAAAGGTGTCCAGTAAGGTACCTTGGGTTGGATAGAAAAAGAATATGAAGTAATCAGAATTTTGAATTAGAAAGTACAGAATCTCCCAAAATTGGAGTATGCAGATGGGAGTGAAGATTAGCTTATCTTAGAAATAGATGCATCAGACTCTGCATTGGAATGTATCCTAAAGATAAGAAAAACCCATAATGATAGTATTAGTAGATACTAAATTGTATGTTTTAATAAGGAAAAGAAAAATTACCTTTCCCATGAAAGAAAATTTCTTGAATTCCTTAATGGAATTAGGGATAATGATCTTTTCTTAGGAAAACCATCCACAATAAGAACATATAGTCCATATATAAAGAACATTATGTGAATTAAACTAAAAAAGTTTACTCAGGAACAAATTGTACGGTGGATAAATGAATTGCAGAACTATAACTATAATATATAAAATACTAAAGGAAATGATAATGTCATTACAGATACACTAACATGCTATTTTTACTCTTACGGGTGAAATGGAAGAAAGTAGAAAATAAAGATGTCATATTTTCATTGATAATCATTCTATGGAATAATTCTTGGTTATCAAAGAAATGAATGAAATAATTGATAGAAATGAACAAAGAAAGTAGATTCTAGTAGAGAATAACCTTCATAATAAGGGATCTTTATCCAGTATGGATGAATGATCAGGAAGCACAGGTTCCTCAGCTAGAAAGGCTGAAAACCCAATAAATTTTTCAAAGAGACCTCTAGATAGAAAGTCTAAATACAAAAGTCATATTGAATGCTTTTTATGTGGTCATAAAGGCCATTACAACACTCAATGTGCAGATAATCCGAGAAATATTTAGACTCGGAAGAACCAGAAGATTGACAAAAATAGAATCTCTAAAGGAGAAGAGAAAACCATTAAGAGTTTGGATATTCATGTAGAAGAAAAACATGAAAAGTGGAAAAGGTTTTAGTAAGAACATCAGTGATAGAATATTCATAAACAACAAGATCAAGAATGTTTGGATGATGATCTAAATGAAGAGACCAATCCATCAAAGGAGATATGGAAATATTTGCAGAGGATTCCAAATATTTCAAGGAATTAATCCACATCTATTTATAATCTAATCTAGAAAAGTTAAGATGGTCATATATTCAAAATAGGTCTAAACCATGTTTTAGACATGCATAATGAATCAAAAGATCTTATATAGGATTATAAAAACATTGATCGAGATATGATCAGTATGATCATCACTGAAGCGATCATACTGAAGGTCCATGTTTCTGGTCTCCTTGAAAAAGTTATAAGGATCAAGAGGATGGGTATGGAAAAATATCCAGTGTTGAAAAGGTTTTGGAGAATTTTAGGAACATGGATTCCAAAACTCCACATACCAGATACAGAATTGGAACTAGAAGTGTTCATTGAATGCCAGAAAGCTTCTTGCACAGGAACAGTACAATTCTTGGTATTTAAGAAAATAAATCCCACATTCAATTGGGTAACTAATATGGTGAGTATAATTCTAAAAAATTCATATCCAAGTTTTCTATGGTCAGTTTTACATATTAAACCTATCATATTGGAAGACATAGTGATCATGCTATGGAATCTATACCCAGGGCACTGGAATAAAGGACCTATCTAGAAAGCATTTGAAGATTCACAGTTTAGTGATAAATATTGTCTAGAATTCAGTTTGAATAAGACCAATATGATCATATCCAAATATCATGGATTATTTATCTTATTTAATCAAGATCAACAAGAAATGATTGTATATTCTTTGAAGGAGACAATGTGTTAGTCTCTATCAACTCCAGAGACATGCAACATATAGAAATGGAACATCTAACAGATTTCACAGTTGAGGAAGACACGATTCTTGAAGAAATTAAGGTGTGTAAAGGACATAGAGAAGATATCTTTATTGTCAGACACTATATCCAATGAACCCTCAAAGAATTGATGAAAATGAAAGAGTCGTAGAAAGATGTATTAGTTTAGAAAATGATCGATGCTTAGTATGACTTGGACGGATTCTAGGCGCTATTCCAAACACACTACATATCTGACCTGGACGATAGCATCAAATCGAACATGTCAATTATTTAATTTATTTTTAGTATGAAGTGTGCAGTGGAAGTTTCGTGGTTTTAAATCCCACCTTTCACTTTTACTTTTTATTTTTCTTTTTTCATTGTCGAAAGTGTGCCTTATAAGATTTGAGTCAGATTCTTGGGAAAGCTGAGCCTAGAGCCCTATATAGGGGACCTTCGACCCTTTTGTTCAGAGAGGTGATTATGAATAGAAATCATAATGATTTTAGAAATTCTATTTCTATATTCTCTCAAATCCTTTGTGTTATTCGTGCGAAGCGATTCCCAAAACGATCCTACGAAGTCGATGATATGTAGTCCCCTTATCCTCTTCATGGATAATGTTTTGCTGCTGTTTTTTATTTTTGTAGCCTTTATGGACTCCCACATTATGATCTCATTGGAGACATCTTCAAATAATTCACCCACTAGTGGTATCAGAGCACGGGGGGAGAACAAAGCCTGCCAGAGCACGGCTTCAATAGATTTTATAGTAAGAAATTTCTGGATCCCATGGTTAATGTTCTTTATTATGAGTAGAAATGGTTAGAAGGTAGGGTATGGTATAACAAGAAAAAATCCATTCATATTTGTCTTAGAAAGTATTGTCAATTTCTAGAAGCCAGTTTGGCCTTTGAAAACGAACCTGAAGTAATCGAGTTAGGGAAGAAAGCCCAGGTAACTCATGATAAGATTGAGGAATTGAAGGCAGAAATCAGGCGTATAGAATCTTAGCTTCTACAAGCCAAGTGGTTTGTCCAAAATGTAGAAATAATACTTTGAGATATAAAAGTAGAATTATTTTTCTTTGAATAGTAAAATATGGCCTGAAGAGGATCTGGTGTGAGACCAAATATCTGAGATATTTGGAAGCAGCTTGATGGGAAAGCTTCAGGTAAAAATTCCAATCAGCCTCATGCCACTGTCTCTAATATGAATCCACAAAGAGATACATAAATAGAAACTATATCAGGACAATATATTATTGAAGATAACACATGGCCTTTAGCAAGAAAATCTCAAGAATATCAGGAATATGTTTCAAGTATTCCTCAGAGTATCTAGGAATACTAGAAATAGATCCATGATATTATTACTTGGGAGAAATGGGAAGTTGGGGATATAGAATGTGTCTGCAAAAAACTAAATGAAAATCTCAAGAAATATGAATACCTATAATCTAAACTCAAATAGAAGAGGAAAAAGAAAGAGTCTACATAATCTCCCACCAAAAGGCTCGGTGTAAAACCTTGTAAATCCAAGCCTGTATGGTAGGTAATCTCCCAGAAACCAATTCCTTGGGAACGATAGAAAGGATCATTCAAGTATTTGTTTCATAAGATCAATAGGGAAGCTAATACCTCATATCATATATATATTTAGGAAGAATATAGTCCAAATAAAACACATCTATAAGGTGTTCCTCAACATGGGACAATCTTAAAGCTAAACTGTGAAAAGGATCTGGGAGATTCCATAGATGGATGTGCTCTAGACCTTCAATATTATATGCTATCAGTTGGTTTACAGTCATGGACCATAGATATTGTATTTAATTTCATAGGAGTTGCTATGAGAGGTAATGTGGGGAGATTTTGGGATATGCTTCTGAGACACTCAGAAGTGAGAATAGCTATCTGGGAATATGTTACATTCTCAATTGAAGTTATACCAGTAGTAGCTGATTTCATTAAACATGAGATTGTAGGAAATTCATTAGTAGATCAAGATGGATAATTGGTATAAAAAGCTAGAATAAATTTAACCAAGATCCAAATTTGTGACATGTGTTACTTTGAAGAATATCTTTGTGATTTTCATCATTTTTATTATCTTCTTGGACTAAGAGATCAAGCATATTCTCTATATGTCTTTATCTAGAAGCTTCTAGGCAGTTGGCCTGAAATTGTTCAATAAGCATTGAAATCTCATCTTTCCCAAAGTGAAGATATAAAATACACTCTATGAGTTTGAGCGGAAACAATAAGGCAGGTGATAAGACTCTATTTTATGCAAATTCATATCTTACAGGATGTAATAAATATGTCATACATGAGTTCTCCTTGTTTCCCAAAAGTAGAGGGTGTTGCAGGAATATATGGATGCAGTTCAACCAGGTAGGAGCTTGGTAAAACTCAACAAATATTGTTCAAAACACATTGTTAGGATAGACAATGTGAAAAAAAATGAATCACTCATGAAAATATGGAAACGATTTTTGAAGATAAAATTTTCAAGTAGATTTTTAGGAAGAAAGCCAGAAAAATATAAGATATTTCTTCGAACAAATAGAATCCAAAAGGATATGAGATACAACTTTAATTCCAAATATGGGAAGTATACTAGATGTCCTAAATGAAAATATCTATGCATCTATGATTGTTGTTGGTTCTGTGGTAAAAAAGTTCATAGAGCTGATAGTTTCCCATATGCAGATAGAAGAAGGGGAAGTCTCAAAATAATAATGATGGATGATTCATCAGAGATATTGTTTGAGCCAATATGGGGAGAAGATATATACTCAGATGATGAAAGTTTATATTCAATATATTCAGTGTACTCATAGGAAGAAGATTTTGTCTCAGATGAGGAAGAAGAAAATAACCCTATTTTGAGCCAGCTTCGAATAGCCATGATTTAAATAGGGGATAGTACACCAGAAGAATCTCCTGAACTAGTAAAACTAGAGGATATGGATGGTGATATGGTTCATTCTTTAGAAACTGAAATCCCTTCAGAAGGAATATAATTTAGAAAATAGAAGATTTCTAGAGTATATTGGTCATAGGTGTACCAAAAGTCTTGGGTACTATATCGAGAAATGGATAAGATCTTTAAAGATGAAGAGATAACTAAATTCTATAAAAATATAGAGGAGTATTTAAAATGTGTTTGATAAAACTAGAAAGGGTTAATAAGGGAATCCATAAAAATGATATGTATGTGCATTTTGTAATAATCCAAATAGGATTAGATCCTCTTATCATAAAAGGACAATATCTACCAATCCTAATTGCAGTAGTGGATGTCAGTTTAGCCAATTTCTCCAATGCACTTTTAGGAGGATCACAAGAAAATATTCATGCAGGAGCAACATGGGTAAAGGTGATGCCAGACTTTCATGTAGTTCTTATGGACAGAAGTATTAGTAAAACACTAGAAGTTAAGATCCACATGAGGAATTGGAAAAAAACATTGGGTTTCCCACCCGATAAGAGATGTGTCAGAGTAATTAATCGCCTCTATGTAATGTTTTACAATAATAGAAGACCATCTCTATGGAAGGGTGTGAAAATATATACACATATTTTTCAATATGAAGGAACATCAATTAGATAAATGACACCACATGTGATAAACCCCAAAAGTCTAACTTGGCCTATAGAATGGGTTTCATCAGATCTAGATGAAGAACGAAGAGAAAAGAAACTTCTTCTAGATGTTGTTAAACAATTTGGAAATAGAATTTTCATCTCTGAGGTCAAAGAAGATGAATAAAATCTTAGATCAGAATGATAATGATAAGGTAGATCATATTTTAAAATAGAACATTTAAAATCAGAAATATTAGAGAACCCTTTGGAAAATCCAAGTATCTCAATAGGAAAAGATGAAGGTACTCTAGTAGAAGCACCTAGAACATCAATTTATAGTAAGATAGTTTGAAAAAGTATTTTTAGACTACATATCTATGAGGATGAAGAAACTCATATATGATATATTGGATCTTCATTACTCAGTGAAAAGATAGAATAATGGGCTAAATTAATAAAATTAAGTATTAATTAAACTACATGTATTTCCCAATTGATACAGGATGTACATTCTCTTGTATAAGAATCTAATTTTTAGGTATACCTTGGGAATCTTCAAAGATAAAAGTTAAAGTTGGTAATAATGAAACAGTTCTGATTCATGAAGTATCCAAGGATATTCATATTGGACTCAATGGAAGGAAATTTATAGAGCAGATGGTTTGTTTTATTCCTCAATTTCCAGATGAATTCTTGATTGGAAATATATTTATTATATGATATCAGCATGTAATGATATTTTTAGAATGAATTATCCTCAATTATTCTATAATTTCAACTAATTCTATAAAAACTAGAATGGTTTCAAATAAGCAAGTATCTATGGTTAAAGTAGAAAAATATCCAGATGAAGTTACAAAATACCACAGAATGATTGAGTAGTGTAAAGAACTATTTGGATTTAAAGTACTAAGGATTAATGAAGAAGAGGCATTGGCTAAGATAAAAGATTATTTATCATAAAATTGGTCAGAAAACCCTCTAAAACTATAGATAAAGAAATTTCCAGATGCTACAATCTCCCTTAAAGATCCTAGTACAGTGACCAAAAGTAAGGGAATTTCCTATCCAGGTAATATGGTAAAGGAATTTGGGGAACAAATTCCAGAACTAATTAGTATTGGACTAATCATGAATAATAAAATTCCTCATAGTAATGTGGAATTCATGGAAGTGAATCATGCAGAAAAACATCATGGTAAGTCTAGAATGGTTATAGATTATTGTGATCTTAGTTGTGACACAAAGGATGATGGATACAATCTTCTTAATCAAGAAGATTTATGAAGTAGGATTATGAATGAAAGGCCAATTGTATATTCTAAAAATGATCTCAAGTTAGGATATTAGCAGATAAATATCAAAGAAGAGGCAATACCATTAACAGTATTTACAACACCAGTTGGATTTTTTAAATGGATAGTTATGACATTTGGAATTAAGAATGCACTAGGAATATTCCAGATATGAATGGACAAGGAATTCAGGAGATTAGTATAGTTCGTGGTAGTCTTTATTGACGATGTGATCATATTTAGAAAGGATACAAAAGAGCATATAAAACATTTGCAGTAGGTTTTTGAAGTGCTCAGAGAATAACTGATGATGTTTTTAGAAAGAAAGATCATTTTGATGCAACCAAATATATAATTCTTGTGATTATAGATCCAAGGAAGTAGAGAAAATATTGAACTACATATTGCAGAAAAGCTAAAAACTTTCCCTGATGAGCTTACATATCTTAAGTGGATACATTGGTGTCTTGGTATACTAAGTTATGCTAGAGCATACATCATAGATTTAACAAAAATATCAATTCAAATAAAAATAAAGGTGTCCAGTAAGGTACCATGGGAATGGAAAGAAAAATATTATGAAATAATTGGAATTTTGAAGCAGAAATCACAGAATCTCCTAGAATTAGAGTATCCATATGGGAGTGAAGATAATCTTATCTTAGATACAGATGCATCAAAATCATCATGGGGATGTATCATAAAGATAAGTAAAACCCCTAATTATAATATCAGTAGATATTGGAGTTGATGTTTTAACAAGGTAGATGAAAATTATCTTTTCCATGAGAGAGAATTGGTTGTAGTCCATAAAGGAATTAGGGATAATGATTTCTTCATGGGAAAACTTTTACTATAAGAACATATGGTTCTAATATAAAGAATTTTATGAGAATTAAATTAAAAAGGTTTAACTAGGCATGACTTGTATGGTGGAGGAATGAATTTTAGTACTATAACATTAATATAGAAAATATTAAAGGAAAAGATAATGTCATTCCAGATGCACTAACACGCTATTTTGACTCTAGAAGTTGCGATAGAAGAAAGTATAAAATCAAGATGCTGTCCGATTTGTATTGAAAATCATTCTATGGTAGAATGTCTGGCTATCAAAGCAATGAATGACAGCCTTGATATAATTGAACAAAGAAATGAGATTCTAGCAGAGAATCGCCTTCAGAAGAAGGGATATTCATATCGTAAGGTTGAATGATCAGAAAGCATGGGTTACTCAGCTAGAAAGGCCAAAACCCAAGAAATTCTTCCAAGACACCTCTAGACTGCAAGTCTAAAGATAAAAGCGTATTGAATGCTTTGCATATGGTCAGAAAGGACATTACAACACTCAATGTGAAAATAATCTGAGAAACATAAAGGCTCATAAGAATCAGAATATTGACACAAATGGAATATCTAATGGAAAATATGAAACCATTAAGAGTAGGGATGATCACGTAGAAGAAGTACTTGAAAAGACGTAAAGGTCTCAGAAAGAACCTCAGAAAAAAAAATGTACTACAAGAAGAAGATCAATAATGTTTGGATAATGATCTAGATGAAGAGCCCAATCTAGAAAATAAGATATGGAAATATTTATAGAGGATTCCAAATATTTCAAGGAATAAATCCACATCCTTTTATAATCTAATCCATAAAAGTAAAGATGATCGGATATTCAAAAGAGGTCTAAACCATGATTTATATATGCTTGAATAATATGAATATCTTATAGAGAATTATTAAAGGATTGATTGATATATGATTAGTATGATCATCACTAAAGAGATCAGGCTAAAGGTCTAAGTTTCTGATCTATTTGAAAAAGTTTGAAGAATCAAATAGATTGGTATAGAAGAATATCAAGTGTTAAAAAGCTTTTGGAGAATGTTAGAAACATGAATTCCAAAACCCCACATAACAGATACGACGTTAGAACCAGAAGAGTTCAGTGAATGCCTGAAATATTTCAACATAGATGTAGTACAATTATTGGGATTTAGGCCTGCACCTATTCAGGATGAATATAGGCCAAAGAAAACATATCCAAAAGGTGTTCCTCAACATGGGACGATCCTAAAGCTATAAAATGAAAAAGATCCGAGGGAAACCATAGATGAATGGGCTCTAGACTTTCTATATTATATTTTATCAATTGGTTTATAGTCGTAGACCATAATTAGTACACTTAATTTCACAAGTGCTACCTTGAGAGTTAATGCATAGAGATTTTGGGATATACTTCTGAGACACTTAGAAGTGAGAACATCTATCCAGAAATATGTTACATTCCCAATTGAAGTTATCCCAGTAATATATGATTTCATTAAACTGGAGTTTGCAGGAAATTCATTGGTAGATAGGGATGGAGAATTTATAGAAAAAACTAGAACAACTTTAACCAAGATCCAAATTTGTTACATGTGTTACTTTGAAAATTATATTTGTGAGTTTCAGCATTGGTATTATCTTCTTGGAACATGAGATCAAGCATATTCTCTAGATTTCTTTATCTATCCATGAAGTTGGCCTAAAATTGTTCAACAAGTGTTGAAGACTCATTTTTTCCAGAGTGAAGATATTCAAGACACTCTAGGAGTTCGATCAGAAATAATAAGGCATGTGATAAGACTCTATTGTATACAGAGGCATGTATTATGAGATGTAATAAATATGTCATACATGAGTTCTGGTTGTTTACCAAAAGTAGAGGGTGTTTTAGGAATATATGGGTGTAGTCCAACTAGGAATGAGATTAGAAAAACTCAATAAAGATCGTTCAAAACACAGTTTTAGGATGACCAGTGTGAATGAAATAAAATAGTCGAGAAAATTTGGAAATGATTTGGGAAGAGAAAATCATCAAGTATATTTCCAGGAAGAATGCCATAAAAATATAAGATATTTCTTAGACCAAATAGAATCTAGAAGGATGTGATAGAAAACTTTAAGGCCAAATATGGTAAGTATCTCAAACGTCCTGAAGAAAAATCTCTATCTAGCTGTGATTGTTGTTGGTTTTGTGGTAAGAAAGGTTACAGAGCTGATAGTTACCCAGATGCAGACAGAATAAGGGGAAGCCTCAAATAAATAATGATGGAAGATTCATTAGAGATATAATTTGAGACTATATGGGGAGAAGATATAGAATCAGATGATGAAAGTTTATATTCTTTATAATCAGTATGCTCGTAGAAAGAATATTATGTCTCATATGAGGAAGAAGAAAATAACCCTATTTTGATCCAGCTTCGAATATCCATGATTCAAACAGGGGTTAGTAAACCTGAAAACTCTCCAAAACTAGTAAAACTAGAGGAGATGGATGGAGATCTAGTTCGTTCTTTAGAAATTGAAATCCCTTTATAAGGAAGAGATTTTCAATAATGGAAGATGACTAGATTTTATAGGTATGAGTTATACAAGAAGTCTTAGGTACCATATCGATAAATGAACAAGATCTTTGAATATAAAGAGATAGGTGAAGTCTATAAAATAGATAGAGGATTATTTACAATGCCTTTGATAAAACCATTAAGGGTTAACAAGGAAATCCTGAAAAATACTATGTATGTTCATTTTGGAATAATCCAGTTAGAGTATATCCTCTTGTTAGAAAAGGACAAGATCTACCAGTCCTCATTGTTGTAGTGGATGGCAGTTTAGCCAATTTCTCCAATGCACTATTAGGAGGAGCACGATCAAATATTCATGTAGGAGCAGCATGGGTAAAGGTGATACCATACTTTCATGTAGTTATTATAGACAGAAGCATTAATAAAACTCAATAAGTTAAGATCAACCTGAGGAATTTCGAAAAAGATGTTGGTTTTCCCACCCAATAAGATATGTGTCAGAGTAATTACTCACCTCTATGTAAAGTTTTATAATACAAGAAGACCAGATCTAAGGAAGGGTGTGGAAAGACTTAAACATATTTTTCAAGATGAAGGAACACCAATTAGAGAAATGAAACCACAAGTGATAAACCCCAAAAGGCTAACTTGTCCTAGAGAATGGGTTTCACCAGATACAGAGTAAGAATGAAGACCAAAGAAACTTCTTACTGATGTTATCAAACAAGTTAGAAATAGACTTGTCATCTCTGAGGTCAGAGAAGATGATGATGATATTAGATTAGATGGATCAAGATCAGGTAGATCAGATTTGAAAATAGAATATTTCAAATTATAGATATTAGAGAACCCTTTGTAAAATACAAGGATCTCAATACAAAGAATAAAGTTACTTAAATAGAGGCACCTATAACATCAATTTCCAAAAATATAGTTGGAAAAATGAATTTACAACTACCTATATATGAGAATGAGGAAACTCATGTAGGGTATATTGGATATTCATTACTTAGTGAAAAGATAGAGGAATGGGCTACATTAGAAAAATGAAGTATTGATGAAACTACATGTATTTGATCAGTTGATACTGTATGTACATTCTCTTGTACAAGAATCCAATTTTCAGGAATATCTTGGGAATATTCAAAGATGCAAGTTACAGTTGGTAACAATGCAACGGTTTTGATTCAACAAGTATCCAAAGATGTTCAGATTGAACTCAATGGAAGGACATTTATAGAGAAGATGCTTTTATTTATTCCTCAATTTCCAGATGAATTATTTATTAGAAATATATTCCTTATAAGATATAAACCTGTAAAGATATTTTCATAAGGAATTATCCTCGATAATTATCTAATTCCAACTGATTTTGTAAAAACTAGAATGGTTCCAGATAATCAAGTATCTATTATTAGTGTGGAAAGCTATTCAGATGAAACTATGGTCGAAGGCAATGTCAGAGGATACAATCACCCTTAAAGATCCTAGTACAGTGATCAAAAGTAAGTGAATTTTCTATCCATATGAGATTGTAAAGAAATTTGAGAAACAAATTCCAAAACTAATCATTCTTGGTCTAATCAGGCATAGTGAAATTCCTCATGGGAGTGTGACATTCATGGTAATGAATCATGCAAAAACAGCATGGTAAGTTGATAATGGTTATATATTATTGTGATCATAATTATTCCACAAATGATAATGGATACAATCTTCCTAATCAAGAAGATTTAAGAATTAGGATTAGGAATGAAAGGCCAATGGTATATTCTAAGTTTGATATCAAGTCAGAATATTGGTAGATAAAGATCAAATAGGAGGATATACCATTGATAACATTTACAATGCCAGTTGGCTTGTTTGAATGGCTAGTTATTCCATTTGGACACAAGAATGAACTAGGAATATTCCAGAGAAGAATGGACAAGTCATTCAATATATTAGCATAGTTCGTGGCAGTCTATATTGATGATGTGATCATATTTAATAATGATACATAAGAGCATATAAAATATTTGAAGTAAGTTATTTAAGTGTTTAGAGAATAAGGGATGATACATTCAGAAAGAAAAATCATTTGGATGCAACCAAATAAATAACTCTTGGGATTGAAGATCCAAGGAAGTAGAGAAAAGCATCAACCACATATTGTAGAAAAACTACAAAATTTCCCCAATGTTCTTATAGATATTATGCAGATATAGATGTTTCTTGGTATACTAAGTTATGCTAGATCATACATCAGATATTTAACAAAAATCTCAGTTCCAATACAAAGAAAGGTGTCTAGTAAGGTACCTTGGTATTGGACATAAAAATATTATGAATTAATCATAATTTGGAAGCAGAAAGCACAGAATCTCCCAGAATTGGTGTATCTAGATGGGAGTGAAGATAAACTTATCTTGGAAATAGATAAATCATACTAATAATGGTGATTTATCTGAAAGATAAGGAAAAACCATAATGATAGTATCAGTAGATACTGGAGTGGATGTTTTAATAAGGCAGAGAAAAGTTATCCAGTCCATGAAAGAGAATTTTTTGCAGTCCTGAAAGGAATTAGGGATAATGAGATTTTATTAGGAAAACCTTTTACTATAAGAACATATATTTCTTATATAAATAATTTTATGAGAATTAAATTAAAAAGGTTTACCCAGGAACGACTTGAATTGTGGAGGAATTAATTATAGTACAATAAATTTAATATAGAAAATATTAAAGGAAAAGATAATGCCATTCCAGATGCACTAACACACAATTTTCACTCTTGTAGGTGTAATGGAAGAAGCTAGAAAATCAACAATATTTCCTGTTTGAATTTATAATAATTCTGTGGAGGAATTCCTAGTTATCAATGAAATGAATGACAGACTTGATAGAATTGAACAAAGAAATATGATTCTAGTAAAGAATCACCTTCAGAAGAAGGGATCTTCATCCAGTATGGTTGAAAGATCAGAAAACACAGGTTCATCGACTATAAATGCTAAAAAACCAAGAAATTATTCAAAGAGGCCTCTACATAGAATGTTTAAAGATAAAATTCATATCGAGTGCTTTTTATGTGGTCAGAAAGGCCATTATGCCACTCAATGTGAAAATAATCTGAGAAATAGAATGGCTCGGAAGAATGAGAATATTGACACAAATGTAATATCTTATGGAAAATGGAAAAACATTAAGAGTTGGGATGATCACGTAGAATAAGAACATAAAAAGAAGAAAAGGTCTTAGAAATAACCACAACGATAGAATGTTCAGAAAGAACAAGATCTAAAATGTTTGGGTGATGATCTAGATAAAGTGACCAATCCAGCAAATGAGATATGGAAATATTTTTAGAGGATTCCAAATATTTTAAGGAATAAATCCATAGCTGTTTATAATATGATATATAAAATTAAAGATGACTGGATATTGAAAAAAGGTCTAAACCGTGTTTTAGACATTCTTGATGAATCTGAATATCTTATGGAGGATTATAAAAATATTTATCAAGATTTGATCAGTATGATCATCACTAAAGAGATGAGGCTGAAGGTCCAAGTTTCTTGTCTCCTTGAAAAATATAGAAGAATCAAGGATATGGGTATGGAATAATATCCTATGTTGAAAATGTTTTGGAGAATGTTAAGAACATGGATTCTAAAACTCCACATACCAGATACAGCACTAGAACCAGAAGAGTACATTGAATGCTAGAAAGCATTATTCATGGGAGCAGTACAATTCTTGGGATTTAAGAAAATAAATTCCACATTCAATTGGGTACCTCATATGGTGAGAATGATTCTAAAAAATGAATATCCAAGTTTTATATAGTGGGTTTCACATATTGAACCAATCAAATTGGCAGGTAGAGTGATCATGCTACGGATTCTTTACCCAGATCAGTTTTCTTATAACAATGTTCTTATACCGAGCAGTGTTCCTATAACAACATTCCATATAGCTAATCCAAGTAATTAGAAACACTGGGATGTCTTAAAAAGTATCTAGGCATCAAAATATAAAAATGAAATATGATGGAATAAAATAATGCACACAACCTGATTTTGTGCACTCATGGTTGTAGTCTAGTGTTGAGAAGTGCAGTTACATACCCATAATTCAGATAAGTTACACTTTTGCCTTCATTTTTTCTAAAAAATTGATGGCGGTGACTCTCTCATCACCTATAATAAAATGAGGATAATGTACCTAAAACAGTATCATTAACATTAATCCCAATGGTATAATCATAGTTTCAACCATGTACTTCACAACAAAAAAACCTAGGAGTTGGACTATGTTATCAGCGTTGCACTGAGAGTGAATGCATTGAAGAACCCCCTGTTGCACTCATTTGTTAATGTCTTTAAACAATAACTAGATAAAAAAAATCATATTTTCAATATTATGAATAAAATTATATAGAAACTACCATATCACACCACATTTTTAAAATCATCATTAAAATCCAGGTGAGTCCATAAGTGTTGTTACACATTACCTTATAATTATGAGTATATAAGGCCATCTGATGTTTAATAATAATAAAAACATGTGTAGAACCAAAATAATGGTGAATCCATATTATAGTAAACCATGTATGGCTATTCATATTGGTTGATGAGAATTTTGGATAAATTCCACTTGATGTTATCCCCATAGATCCCTCCTTTGTTGTAATTTTAATAATTTTTATAGTGGATCCTCATTCTTACCATTTATATTGATCTACAAGGAAATAGTTAGTATCATCATATTTAGGGGTTCACTTCATTTGGGGGTTTCTTGGGATTTTTCAGTTTTTCATATCATTTTGACAAGTTACTAAGTAAACATGCATAGGGTTGCAATCATCAAATAAAGGAGAAATTGTTATACTTTTAGACAAGATAACCTTCCTTGTTTTGATGATATAAACTTTGTTTAGTAGTTTTATTTTGTTCTAAGGAGTTTTCACACATTTGATGTTTCATTAATAGTATCTAGAGTAGGAAAAGTGTGGTACCTTGTCAATGATGGGAAACTCAGCCTTAAAGCAGGTGCAAGAAACTACAATGATTTTTTCATTATTCCCTATGTCTTGTGATCCAAACTAATTGCATGGGAATTCCAAAATTTCCATGACTATAGAAAATAAAAAGTAAGTACACTCACATACCACGAAAAGAAATATTGTATCAAGTTGAAAAATATTATGTTAAAAACTAAAGAGAGAGATTCATATGGAGAACTAAAATGTAAATCCCAAACCTTTATCTTTGTACTTATAATATAATTTATTTAACTCCTTATAGTTTGAATTTAAAAACCTGCTAAAATCAGTGGAGGACCATTACATTTTTTTTAATTCCTCTTACTATCCAACTATGTAACATATAAAAAAAGTCCCATTTATAATCCATCACAAAATATTAATAAAACATACCGTTGGGAAGCAACATTGAAAATCAATAGGGACTTTCCCTTGAAGCTTCAAAGATACACATCTTGTCCTCTAGAATCCTGTAAGTAGTTGTAGAATTTTTGACACGTTGATATAATACAGTTTGGGAAAAACACTTTAAAAATATTATACAGTAAAAATTTATGATACCAGAAAATTTCAAGGAAAAACATAAATATACTTGTTCAAAAGATTGGAATAAAAGGGAATATAACCATAAAAAATATTCAATCAATTAAATCCATAGTAAGTTGAGAAGTATATCTATACATTTTCAATATTAGTAAAAACCTGAAAACATAAAGTATCATGTATATAAGGTTATTAATATTAATTCCTTTAATGAAATAGATCAAAAATGGTTGATGGGTCATGGATTAAAAAAGAATATAAAAAATATCTTCCTGGAATTAACCATAAAGATTTCAACAACAATTTCATTTGAATATGAAAAAATTTATACATGAATTACAGGATCCCCAGTGAAGTAATAATAAGAACCTGAAAAAAGGAATTCTGAAAAAATCATTTTATTTTCACTTATACTGAAAATAGAGTTTCAAACTACTTATGGATCACATGCCAAAATTTAGGTAGTACCTAAATATCATGCCTTTAACAGTAAAAATATGAATCTATGATGAATATTGAATAAAGAATTCAAAATATTGAATAACAAATTAGAATGTAAATAACTATCATCTCACAATAAATAAAAAATAACTAATTAAAATAGAAGAGTTTAAAATAAATAATGAAATAGTGATGAAATTGAAATTCTTATAGTATTAACATACAATGATTGCAAAGGAGAATCCCATGGAGAAATAGTAAACATACCACTTGGTAAGACATACATAGTTCATTATAACAGTAACATACCTTCGCATCAAATGCATTAGATGATAAATTTTGTACCACATAGTAAATGTATATATATTATACTCAAATAGTACATTTACCAGTTCACTGATGAAATGGGTATTATCTCAAAAGACCAATTGTGATGTAAAAATGTTGTTGTTTTGTGTTTTTTAATTTAAAATATAGAATCATTTAAAAATTAAAGATAAAATATTAAATTTAGAGTGAATAGATGTATATTATTGAATAATGATATTTAAGATAATAAAATAATGTATAGGTGAATATCTCCAAATGAAAAGTGAATGATGGTCTCTTCATTTTGTTCATATGGTTTTTATACAACATATGTATGTGTGTTCCCATGATGATAACATCAAGAATCCCAGAGCTCCCAATACATGTGATAAAATGAAACAAATTGTCAATATAATTACACAAAATGAATCAATTAATATATAGGGCCTCAAAGAGGAGTAACATCCAAGGAGTTAGACCCATAGAAACACTAACTTACAGCTCCCCCACACACCGTCGAAATAAACAGATTTAGAGATAAATTAAAAAATTGCCATCACCTAAATAAGAAATAGTTTCTATAGAGACCACACATTTAAAATCATCACATATTCTTCCATTAGGTTGGGTATTAATTCAAAAATATGTAATGATATAGAAAAAAATGTCAATGTGATAAAATAAATATCAATACATGCCAATAAATAGATAAGTAACATCAAAAAAGAAACATGATATGATCCTCTTCTTAAATTGAAGAGTATAAAAACTCAGAACATGTGCTACGGATAAAGGGTTAAAAACCATTTTTAGAGAACAAACCGAAGGGAAATATTAGATGTATATGGGGCCTCTCATCGATTCCTTTTTCCAACAAGTGGAATTAATGTTCTACATTTAGGACTTATAAAGGAAGTGTCAAAGAGGGAAAATTATGTGAAACACATATGTATAGAAAATAAGAAATCCTCATTGACTCCAGTAACTCTATATATACTCATCAAAGTAGGAAATAGGATAGCCATCAGGAACAAAATCCACGTACCTATATGGAATAAAATATGGACCTGTTTGAACAAAATATATGAACAGATTAAAAAATGATATGAACCTGCTAACTGTATTATAATAAAAATACATAATAAAATAGTGAAATACCTTAATCTAGAGGTGTTACATCCTCTAATAGATTCCCTTTTCCATCCAATCGCATTAATGTTCACACAAATTATATTATCATGCCTCTTTTATAAAAAAAATACATATAGCTAATCTAAGTAATTAAAAACACTAGGATATCTGCAAAATTATGCAGGCATCAAAATAGAATAATGAAATATGATGCAACAAAATAATGCATACAACCTAATTTGGTGAACTCGTGGTTGTAGTCTAGTGTTGGTAAGTGGAGTTACAGACCCATAATTCAGATAAGTTACACTTCTACCTTCATATATTCAAGAAAAAATTTATGGTGGTGCCTCTCTCATTGCCTATAATAAAAAAAATAGGATATTGTACCTGAAACAGTATAGTTGAAATTAATTATAAGGGAAGAAACATAATTTCAACCATGTACTTCAAAATAAAAATACATGGGATCTAGACTATGTTAGCAGCATTGCACTGAGATTGACAATGAATCAAGTTAGAATAGTTCAGAAGTTGTTAACCTTATAGTTTCCCCACAATTTATTAACATGATATATGTTTATAAATGGGTAACTCAAATAAGAATGATGTCTATGTCAAGTGAGAAAGATGGATCTACATGTGTTAAAAGATTCTAAGATATCAAACTTCCCTTCGATGGTGTCACCTTTGGTCTAAATAAACTGTAAATATAATAGGATTAAATGTTATAAAATGAAACATGTATTAAAAAAAATTCAATATGTCCAAGGAATACCAATCCATGGAGGAGTAACATATTTTGCGCATAAGGAGTTGGTGGTTTCTCTTGGATTCTTGTTCAATGATGAACCCCTTAAGGGGATCCCCTACCATGAATGTAAATTATTTATCACATTTCCATCACACAAGACAAGAAATTCTCCTTCTACTATGTGCCTAAAATCAAAAATAGGAAGATATAAAGAATGAGAAGTCAATAGATAGTTGTAAAGGACATGTTTTGAGTGACATCAAACCTGAAAAGGGCATAAATAATATTGTATAGGCTAACCAATATAAACTTTTTTTTGGTTTAGTTGAACAAGATTGAACTAATAAGAAAATTAGCGGTTGGTATTGAAAACCACAAATCCAAAAATAAATGATACTAGAAAATTGAAAATAAAATATTATGGTATATTGGATGTAGTTGATGTTGAAAGATAAATATGTTACAATTATCTAGTTTTATAAAAGGATCAACACTGCCACATCAGAAGCTCTAGAAATATTTTCCTTCATGCCACAACTTTTAACCTGTAAACTATATGACCTCAAGTGGAATAAGGTGTCTATTGTGAGCATTGAGAAATTAAGGAAAATTTTGAATTAACAACATATAAAGGGCCATGTACTCTGCATCATGAAAGGATAAGTCTTTGAGAGAGTTTAAAGATACAATAGATGAGGGAATGTTCACAACCACATGGGTACTTCTTAGATCTAGCACTCATAATATTCCAGGGTCAAGGAGTTAGAGAATTGAATCACCCCAAATGAAGTTCATGTTCAAAAATCACATGTTCTTCTTCCCAGGTATATCAACTAAACTTGTAATATGAAAATCTGTGCACGAATATGATTAAATTTGTATAGGAAATTTTAAAATCTTAATATAACAGTACAAAGTTAAGAAAATATTTTGGTGACTTGAAACACCTTTGCATACATCAATGAAAAACATGATCCAAATGAAGAATGAGAGTAATAATGACATGTTTCACAATATAAAGAGATAAATAGAGTAATGTTTATGTAGATGGATAACATATCAAGAACTCGCAACTCCTTGGAGGAAAGGATTAAGGAGATGTTGGGGAACCATTTGATTCACTCATCCCTAATGTCATTCATCCATTTTAAGCTACAGTCCTATAAATCCATTGATTTTTCATTTTATTATATCTATTTTCATATTTTTATGGTTGTCTTTATTGACTACGGAATAGAATTATGAACTCATTATTTTAAATTTTTTTCATACTTACCATATCACATAATCAAAATACATGCCATAGTAGAGAAATGGTTAGGCATAAAAGTGAATACCAGTAAAAGGAAATTCATATCATAGTAGAATAGATGTCAGTTTAGTGGAACTAATTTGAAAAAACATGAATTAAAAATTAGTAAACATACCTAAATATTATTTTTCTAAATGATCAGTTGGTGTGAGAAGTAATTAGAGAATGAAAAATTTATATGAAAAAAAGTGAAACCCAACATAAATTACAAAAATATATTAAATTCCCACCATAGAATTGTTATTCACTGTTTTAAGAAAATCTACTAAATAATTCCTATCAAAAAACATCTAAAAAGAAATAAGAATAAATTATATGAAATTGAAGGAAAAAAATAACATCATATCAGAAAAGAAAACATTTTAGAACAAAAATTTTTAAAAAAAGAAACATGCATTAGAAAAATGAAAAATTTTCTAAATATCATGATTCTCGATGTAAAATTGAAAAAATTAATAATAAAATTAAGTGAGATTCGTACCTTCGTAATTCAACAATAGATATATGTGACCATTTTATATTATATGTCTCTCTGATGTAATATCTGGGGTTTAAAGACAAGAAGATAACGGTGAAGTAGAAGAATTGAAAGCGAATGGATTGCATATATTATGTTTGATGTGAAAAATGATTAATTGTTAATATCTGTTAGTTTGGATGGTGTGAAACTGAATGAAATAAAATTTAGAAGTAAAATCAATGAGACCAAATGTGTAAGTAGTGCTAGGGTAATTCTACTTTCAATAGTACTAGTGGAAGCACTTTTTTTCAATTCCATTGATCTAAAGCAATACATTGAAAAGGTTAATAATAAAATTAAATGATATTCATACCTTCATAATCCAAAAATTGATGGATGTGAGCATTTGATATTATATGTCTCTTATATATAATGTATGAAGTTTAAAGAAAAGAAAATAACGTTGAAGTAGAATAATTTAAATCAGTGATAGTCAATCATATCAACAAATTATATTTAGTTATACGTGTAAATTTTATGAAATGAAATAATGTACAAAAAATGAAACCAAAAACCCAACAATGGATGAGGCGGAGGAAAAGGGGGAGGGGGAGGTGTAGTCAGAGTCAAAGGTCTAGGTAGAGGCAGGGACCATAGAGGAGGCAGAGTAAGAGATCGAGGCGGAGGAGCAGTTGTGGGTGGAGAATCTGAACACGGAGGATATGGAGTCGTAGTCGAGTGGTAGTGGTAATCATAGTCAGAGTCAGATAGCTAGGTGGAGGAAAAGATCATGGAGGATGAGAAGGTGATGGAGATAGAGGAAAATGTGTGAAAGGGCAGGATAAATCGCACCGTGTTAGAGGTGGAGGCGGAGGCGGAGACCAAGGCGAAGTAGGAAGTAGATCCAGAGGAGTAGGCAAGGCAGAGACAGAGACACAGACCGATGCAGAGGTAGAGCTGGAGGAGTAGATGAGACGGAGGCGGAGATGCAGGGCAATGCAGAGGAGATACAAGCAGGGCCCTAACCAGTTTGAGGGAGAAGATAGATTTGAGTAATTGGGTGTATAAAGAGAGGCGAATATCTGAACAGTTATTAGGACATGCAGGGAAGCGTCCATAGTAGTATAAAGAACGTGGTGGGGACATATTGATGAAAAATTACATACTTTAGTATATATAATGGATATACAATAGATAATTATATTATATTAAAATACAAAAGTTTTTTTTAATATAATTTACTAATTAAATAAATATATATAAATGTGAAATTTAGTTTAATAATTTTATTTCAAAAAATTAAATTCATAATTTTTTATAATTAAATTAAATTAGTTTTTAAATAATATATAAATTACATATATAATGTTTATTGTGAATAATATAAAATTACATGATTATCTGCATGTGTAAATGTTAGTACAAAATTTTATTAATTACATTTGAACCCCATTAATTTTATATTAATATTACAAATAATGATATACATATAATAATATTATAGATAATATTAATAAAATATGTAATTTTCTATAAAATTGATAATTTCAAGTTATTAATTCATTTAATTAAGTTAAGGATATAATTTTCATTACAATATATAAATTTATATAGATATTTTGTAGAAATAGTATTCTAACTATATACACATATTTATAATTAATATATGCATATATATTATTATAAGGACCAAATGTGTCTGAATTTCTATGTGTTTGTATATATATATATACTATAATAAGAGATTTATATAATTATAATATTTTCATATATAATAATATTAATAATTTTTAATTATACGGTACTAATAATGTTATATATTAAAAAAATTAATATTTATTAATTGTATTTAAATATTATTAGTATTATTTTGAAATCTATAATTAATTATATAAAATAATAACCATTTTATAGTATATAAATTTGTATAATTATATTTATAAATATTAACTATTTTAAATTTTAATAAAAATATTATTTTACGGATTAAATATAAATATTAAATTCAGTATTTAAATGAATATTATTTACTATTTATTATATATAATATAATTTTTTAGTTTTATTTATATATTATACATATATATAATGTTTATTATGAAATTCATGACTATATATATATAATATTATTAAGAACATTTATTAGATATTAAGTTTTTATAGAAATTTTCAATGTTTAATTTTTTAATTCATTTAACTAATTTGAAGATATAATTTTCATTGCATTATAAATTTATATTGATAAATAATATATATAAATAATTCATATACATTATATACTATTATTAGAAATGTGATATTGAAAATCCCAAAGTCCCAAATGGTGGAGGGAGGCCACTTTGATGCTTCGTCTTCCTTTGTATTGGTGATTTTGACCCCTTCCATAACCTCGATTCCCTTTCATCTTTCTCTAACATCACTCTGAGTTCAAAGGATCCTTGATGCGATAATGGATTTCCGAAGTTTCCACTATCCACTCTGGAATTCATGGAGGCCTTAGAAATTCACCATTGTTTACTAGCATCTCACTTCAGCCGGTGGTGGCCGTCTATTGATTCATTTGACAGGTCCATTCACACTACCTTGGGTTTTAATGACTATGTGGAAATAGGGTTAATGGAATAGAGACACCTTCTAATTTATCTCATGGATGAGGAAGATTTCACTTTTGGCTGGTCTAAATCCTACTGCCTAATCGATGGCATTAGGTTTTCCCTTTTCTGATGGTCCTATTTGTTCTACAAGAACTAGAACCCCTCAACCTCAATGATCTCAGTATAATTTCTTATTTTTTCCCTTCCTTTTTCAAAACTCTAATATTCTGTAAATTATTGGAAAGTTGATTGGTCATTTCCTAAATTTTGATAGTGGGATTAAGGTTGTGTGTAACTCCACCACTTCATGTATTTGGGTAGAGGTTTACGTTTATAAAACTATGGTGGAATCCTAATTGATTGAGGTTGAATTGGAGTTCATGTATTATGAAGTAGGGCACTTTGAGTCCTGGGGTGATTTTTCTTATTCTCGTAAGCTTTTGGGTCATGTCAGGTTTGTTGGGAAATGAGGCTCTATAAGGAATTCCTATTGAAAAAATCCATAAGTGGATTATCCTACTAATGATGGTATTGGTATTTATTTTAATCCTGGGAAATTTTTATCACCTTATATTTCAATCCCAAGAGTGACCCTACTGGTTGGAATACATTCTTCGAAGGTAGGAGGCAGGGGAATAATTCTCCCTTTGAATCTTAATAAAGTTGTTCTAAGAGCTCACTCTTTCTACAAAAATGTTGTGCGGCCATTCTAGGACCTTCATTTGAGTCTAAGGGAGAACAACACATCATTTGTCCCTAGAGATGAGTCCCCACATCATCCTGGTGTTTTAAACATAGATATGACCAAATGATCTCTATGATACAGTAGGAAGCTTCTGAATAAGGGACTATGGTTCAAATCATTCTCGCAAGGATGCTCTACAATACGTTTAAGGAACCCAGTCATCATTTTTTGATGACTGGGTCGGATTTCGACTCAGATTCTATGAAATTATTAAGTACTATAGAAAATAATTTATCTTAATATACAATAGTGCTTAAGAAAACATAGAGGATGACTCATGCTTTAAGATTTATGACAAAATAAATGTACTAAATGTGTGATAGGAATTGTAAATAGGGAAAGAGCTTCAAAAAAATGTTGAAAAGGGATATCTGTGGAGGATCAGTTAGCCACAACCTAGTTAAGTTGGGGAATGGAATTCCAATAAGATGTTTCTAGACATTTCATCTACTTAAACAATTGTAAAATTAAAATATTGACATAGGATACCAATATATAAACATTGGAAATCAGATGCTACTAGACATGACAATGAGATGCTTCTAGAAAATTAATCTACTTAAATAATAGGAAAATTAAAATATTTATATATGCTGCAAATATATCAACATTATAGGATACTAATATATCAACATTCGAAATCAGATGCTGCTAGATATGCCAATAAGATGCTACTAGACATGTCATTTTCTAGACAAGTGTTTACTCATGTATCAAAATAAAATATTTACACAGGCTACCAATATATCATCATTATAGGGCTTTTAAGAGCTGTGTATACTGCATAAACTAGTAGAAAAATCTGGCCGCATGAACCATTATGAAAACCATAAGATAATTTCACTTTCACAATTCCCAAATTGATTATGTGGTTGATCATATACTCACTATTTGGTCACATATTGGACCTGGAATATTGGATATTGATTTATTATGATTTTTTATAATTAAGCATGATACTATAGGAGAAGTTGTCACATGTACCATAAAATGAAAATGAAGGCCTTGCATATATAGTGATGATAAGGTTTTTTATATAAGTTTAATTTATTGAGGATGTCATGGTACTCACTAGTTGGTAAGATTCCTTGGAAATTCATGAAGGGTGGAATGATTTGTGAGTGATTAAATAATCACCAATTTATTTATAGATATTCTGTCTAAAGAACAAACATCCTCTTCAGTCCAGCTGGAAATGATAATAAGGGTATTGGTTTTGTCATTTTTTATGGAAGAGTGCCAATAAATTCTATTTATTATTTGATAGTATAAAAGGACAAAAACGATATTATTATATGAGAAGTGATACTTATCTTTTACTATGAGTGTTTTTTTAAAAAGAAGTTAAAATAATGGATAGATAATGGAAAATAAACATATAATTAAATATACAGTAACATGTGTTGGTAATTTTTCAAATTTCAAGTCAATTGAGATGTCCCCGAACCTCACATAATTCATTATACTTCCACTGATGGATTTAATTAAATCAAATTAAATGTCACCTTAATACACAGTGAATTGTAGTATAATAAGGTGTAGGGTGTTTAAGTTTGCAACCATCATCTCTGTTACATTTTTTCTGAGGACGGGGCAGGTAAACTGATGACTAATATTCAACTCAGGACAACAACACCTTTATTTACATTTATATACTAGGTTAAATTAGGACCTTGTAAATCCTATTTAATTTAGTATCGATCTTATATACATTTATGGCCCATAACTAGTAGAAAAAGAATCTTTAGCATCTGATTCCTAACATCGGTTTTTTAAAAACTGACGTTCAACGTGAATCGAGAATCTTTTAACATCACTTTTCTATAAAACTGATATTAATGGTGGTTTAAAAAAATTTCTTTCACGCAACTCTTCTCATTTTTTTCAACATGATATTTCTAAAACCCTCAGCCTCTTGACTCTTGACGGCACCCGACTATGCTCGATCTTCACTTTCATTTGATTTTCAACTTCTTTTCACATTTTTATCCTTAATATTCTATATTTAATCTCGCTTTCATGAACCTTGACATTATTCAATCTATGGAAACCCTAATCTACTAGACCCACAACTGGTTTGAAAATGATGTTTGTCCTTAATATTTATGAGAGAGTTCATCATAATTCATGAACTATTTTCAAGTGTCAACCTCACAAAATTTTAAGTTATTTTATTTTTTTTAGAAGATAAATTAATTATTTGTTAGTTAAAAATTTCATTCATCCTTTCATTTTTTTGTATGTATCTTATTATCAATTATAATTTTATTAAAATTTTGTTTAGTGTTATAGTTTTTTCTGATTTTAATTTTTTTCCTGACTAATTTTTTTTTGGTTATAACTATTTGCATTTATAATTATTTGTATTTATAAATTTTTTATTGTTATAATTTTATTACGGTTGAAATAATTTTTTTTCTTCAATTTTTTCATCTATAAATTGTTCATGTCATTAAAATTACTTTTGATCTTTTTTTTGTAACATGTTTTTCATTTTTAAATTATTTTTAAGAGATATTTTATTTGTTAAAAGTATATGAATGTTTATATATTTATATTCTTATATGATTTAATTTTATTTGTTAATATATATATTTAAATTTGTATAAGTATTAATATATTCATCTATTATATTGTGACTTAAGTAATTAATGGATAGTAATTGAATAAATTCACGAAGATCTACCGATGAGAAAGGGGTTGGTAGTTTTTTGAAATTTACTAAACAAAATATTGAAAACAAAGATACGATTTTATTTTCAAGGATGAAATGTTTGAATATGAGTAAATTAGGTTACAAAGAAATTAAAGAACATTTGATCTGCTATGGGTTTAGACATAATTATACATATCGGATCTAGCATGGTGAAATAAAAAACAATTCTATATCTAATGATGATGAAGATGTTCCTCATGATAGGGATGATTGTCTTGATGAATTTATTCATGAATTAGTTGAAACCATTGAAAAAAATGAATTGTATGAAGATTCCAAGAAACCACTATTATCAAGGTGCACTAAATTTATAGTGTTATAGGCAGTGGTGAGATTATTAACTTGAAATAAATACATGATTGGAGTGAAAAAAAATTCACTAAATTACTTGAATTTTTAAAATAGATATATCCATAAATAAATGAGATTCCCGACTCCAATTATGAGGAAAAAAATATTGTCCAATGGGATTTGACTATAAAAAGATACATTCATTCCCTAAAAACTATGCACTATATAAGAATAAATATGAATATTGATCAAAATTTCCTAAATATTGGATATCATGATATAAAATGGATGATAAATCAATCCATGATTCATTCTCAAGAATAGAGACCAAACCTTCCACTAAAGGAATCCGGTATCTTCCAATAATTCCTCATTTGATTCATCTCTTTGCAAATTCAAATGATAAAAAGAGGCTAAGATGACATACAAATGAGCATATCCTTGGTGGAAACCTATGTTATCCTACTTATTCACCATAATGGTAATGATTTGATCACAAATTTTCTGATTTTAAAAATGATATTATCAATCTTAGAATAGGTCTTTGAATATATGGAATGAATCCATATCAGTGTCTCAGTATCAAGAATAGTCATGGAATCTTGTTTTTTGTCTACAATCCTCCCCCATAGATATATATTAATATGAAATTAGTGATGAAGAACTTGATGATTTTTGGGCCGTAATATCTGAAAACTGATATTGATGTTTATCTATCCCATTGATTGATGATTTGAAATTTATAAGTGAGATAGGTGTTACAATATTTGATGCATATAAGAAAGAGTATTTTTTTTCATTCCATGATAATGATCATTATAAATGACTTTCCTATATATGAAATATTATCTAGATATAATGTTATAAGATATAAAGATTTCCCAATTTTCAAAGAGGGGAATTCATATCATCAATTGTAGAATGGAAGAAAAGAATTTTATATGAGACATCAGAGATTTTTGTGAATAGGTCTTCCTTATTGAATATTTATATAGTAAATTAATGATTTACCAGGGTATGATTCTACCCTACAACCATTATCACCAAATGAATATTTAAACATCAGTGAAAAAAATCGATGTCATATTTTGAATGAAAGGACGTTCTGGACTTCAAAAAAATACATAGAATAAATGATCCATTTTATTTGACCTACCTTATTAGAGATTTTTGGACCTAAAACCTAACATTGATTTTATTCATACAAAGAAAAATATTTGTGATAGTCTAATAGGAACATTTTTAAACATAAAAGGAAAGACAAAAGATTTATTGCAAGAAAGACTAGACTTAATAACCACGAGAATACATTTGGACTTCGCTCCCACAAATAATGGAAACAAAACAAATTTACCTCCGTATTATCACATATTAATAAAGAGTGAGAAGATAAATTTCTTACAATGTCTGCATAGTATTAAAGTACCTAATGGGGTTTCTTCAAATGTTAAAAATTTTGTTTCATTGAAGGATATAATATTAATAGTTATGAAATATCATGACTATCATGTATTGATGCAATAGTTTCTACCAGTTTCATTGTGCAACATATTTCTGATAACTGTCAGAAAGTATATAATCATGTTGTCTTACTTTTTCAATTCAATTTGAAACAAAGTGATAGATCCAAATTTATTAGATGTGTTGGAGAATGTATATATCCTCATACCTTTTCAACTAGAAATGAATTTTCCATTATCATTTTTTGATATAATGGTTCATCTATTAATTTATATGGTTCAATAGATGATAATATATGAGTCTTTTTATTTATGTTGGATGTATCGTTTTGAATGATATATGGAAATTTAGAAGATATTTGTTAAAAATATACATATACTAGAGGCCTCTATTGTTAAAAAAATATATATGAGAAGAGGTAATTGAGTTTTGTATTGATTATTTGTCTGAAGTGTAGGTTGTTGGTCTCCCTATATCTTGACATTTGGAAGTTGATAGTGAAGGTAAAAGGATCTATAGCTTAAAGGTAAAGTTAATTCCACTGAATGAAGTGATGCATGCACATTTATATATTTCAAAAAACATAGGTGATTTTAAATTATATATATCATCACATATTAATATATTTAAGATACGATATCTAATAAGAAATGAAAATTGGTTGATAAATGAATATGAAAAGACATTTTTTTGCATGGTTTAAGGAAAAAATCAAGATTGATTTATCCGTACTAGAATGTTAACATGGGGACCAAGTGTTAATGTCCTCATATGGTCTAGTTTTGATAAAAATGGTTACACAGTTTACTTAAAAACCAACATGAAAAGAGTATCATTCAAAATAGTGGAGTAATGGTTGTTGCTGAAGTATTGTATTATTATAGTGCCAAAGATAAAACCCCAATTTTTTCATCAACATCATATTTTGGAGTTATTGAGGATATATGAGGGTTTATTATAATAAATTTTAGGTATCAGTATTTATGTGTAGGTTGATAGTAAAAATGTTCTGAAACATGATGAGTATGAATTTACACATATTTATTTGAAAATATTTAGTTAAAAAGGAGGAATCATTTATCATAGAGATGCATGAAAAACAAATATTTTCTATTTTTGACCCATAAAATGATAAACGGTCCAATGTTATTATAGGAAAAAATCATTAAGGTGATGATAATATTGATGATGTTGAATACATATCTAAAATTTATCCATCTATAATATGATTACCCGGTAATAATAATGGTTACGATGTGGACATTGTTCATGAAACACAAAATGATCACTTATAAGGGACATGAGAAACACTCCATTACTCTCCTAATTAATTAGGAAATATGTTTTTCTTTATGAAACTGACACATTTATTTTTTTAAATTTAATATTTTAACATATAGATGTTTAGCATTCCTTTTGTTTTTTTAATATTTTAATATTTATTATATTCAGATATTCATTTTTAGTGGATAAATTTTTCCTTTATCATTTTTTGTTACTATTTTAATCATATTCTTTGTTTTTCGGCATATTCTTTTATTCAACAATATATTTATAATTTTATCCCTATTATGAACAATTGATTTTTTACTTATAAAATTTATTTATTTCTAAACAAATACTAGTACACAAAAGTACACATTTTTATATGATAATAATTTCTTTCATTTTGTCATTGTTAATTTTAATATAAAGTTTTTTTAGTTACACAATTTTTTTTGAAAAATATAACATTCTTTTTTTATTTTATGAACAATAAAAATTCTATTTATTATAGTTATTTAATTTTAATCAAATAAAGGGACACAATTTTTTTGAAGTAGCATATATCTTTCTAAATGACAAACACTGAGGAAAGAAATCTGAAGTATGTATGTTTTTTAATATAAATATATATCTATAGTAATGAAATTATATAATGAAATCAAACTTATATTTCTTAAAATTATGTGTAACTCTTCTTCTTATCTAGATAAAATGATACCTAAATATGGTAGTAATTGTATTACACTTTTACCAAAAACTTTCACTCACACATGGAGAGAAGAGGGTGATATTTTACTTTGATGAGAACAACCCCCCAACTGGCCCAAATACCACATGGTTTAGGAATTACCTAGCTATACAAAGTCATTGCAGGAGAAATATTTTATTCCATAATTAGAGGAGCATCAACCAGTTGGGAAAAGATCTGTTATGGGTTTCCACAATAGTAAAATTTCTAAACATATTTATTTAATTTTACAATTGTTTAAATATTATACATTTCATAATATTTTATCTATTAAATTAAATATGACATTTAACTTTCAAGAGAAAAAAAGGAATTAAGAAAAATTGTTAATCCCATGTGGAAACAAGATGGGGAGATTTGAAGTCAAATTTGACTTAATATTATATTTATGCGAGTAAACAGAATCCAGATTTATACCTTATGTATGAGTTTATAGATAGGGATACATGATAGAAGTTTGTCACTAGTCGGGGGGAGGAACCCTTTGTGGTGTGTTTTTTTGGTGGCTGATTTTTTTATATGCATTTTTAATAAACATATTTATAATTATTTACTTATAAATATATTTATTATAATTATGTAAGGGTAAAAAAAGTTATGTAAGGGTAAACTAAAGTTAAGTATGTAAGAAAAAAAATTATGTAAGGGTAAAGTAATGTTTAGTAAGGGTAAACTAATGTTATTTTAGGGTAAACTAAAGTTATGTTAGTGTAAACTAATGTTAGATAAGAATAAAAAAAGTTAAGGGTAAAATAATGTTATGTATGGGTAAACTAATGTTAAGTTTGGGTAAAATATAGTTATGATAATGTGAAACAAAGTTATTTATGGGTAAACTAATGTTATGTAAGGGTTAAAAAAGTTAAATAAGAGTAAACTAAAAGTTATGCATGCTAAGTAAGGGTAAAAAAATGTCATGTAAGGGTAAAAAAAGTTATTAAAGGGTAGAATAAAGTTATGTAAGGTTAAACTAAAGTTAAGTAAGAGTAAACTAAAATTAAGTAAGGGAAAACTAAAGTTATGTAACATTAAAACAAAGTTATGTATGGGTAAATAGAAACTTTTACAGTTTAAAAATCATTAAACTAAAGTTAAGTATGGGTAAAATGAAGTAAATCAAGGGTAAAAAAGTTATAAAAGTGTAAAGTAAAGTAAATTAAGGGTAAACTAATTTTAAGGAAGGGAAAACTAATGTTAACTAAGGGTAAACTAATTTTTTTAATTAATTTTTATTACTTGATAACATAGATAGTTTTATTGTGTAAAAGGCTTCCAAGAAAACTTACAAATTGATAAAGGCTCAAAATTTATACCCTCTTACATTGTAAGGTGGAGGGTATCCTTTATCAGGGCATCAAATTATTGCTAATAAAATTATTAAATTAAGACCCACGTCATGTAGCGGCTCTAAGGTGGTTCCACCTGACCCTCTATCTCTTCAACCTCGTCATGAAAATGGAAAAGGGTGAGAATGAAAAAATTGGAAGTATATTACCAATCCAATAAAATAATTTTCTGAAAATATTATAAGTGATTAATTGTTAATTTTCATCAAAATTAATATTTTTGTAAATTTATCTCACTAATATTAAATTTGAAAATATTACTTCAGGGCGCCCTTATGGAGAAACTGACACAATGGACCTTTATCCTTGAGGGTATGGTAGATATTATTTACACCTCTTTAGGAAATCTACAACACTTGGGCCACATTAGAGGGTATAAAGAGGGTATCAATTTTAAAAAGTTTTTCCACCGCACCCCTAGTGCATCATTTATGGTGGAAGAATATAAGGGAGAAATAGATTCTTTGAATGCTACTCTATGAAACATAAATGAGTTGATAAAGGATAGAATTAATCATATGTATTGACTATGCTTGTAAAATTGATGATATATACACAACATGTACTTCCTACTAACCCAGATCCCCCACTTCTTTGTTCATACCTAATCGTGTTCTACGAGTTTCGTGCTTGGGATCCCCATTTAGGTATTATAACATACAGAATTGTATATCATCTGGGGGATTTTCTATATCATTATTTTATGCAGTAGGGTCAGGTAAGAGTAGTGATACATGTTATTATTGATCCAACTACTCCCATACCACTGCCTACTGAGGTGGTGTCCTTAATTGGAAAGATTATTGCTCATTTTTTTACTTTTTCTATATAATCTTTATCATTAGCTGGAATATGTGGTATGCGTTATTTTTTCATTTTTTATTTATAATTAAATTTAGAATTACTTATAATATTTTCTCAAACATATCTAATATAATATTACTTATAATCAAAGCAATAAATACAATGGAAAGGTAAATTTTTTGTTCTATCACCTTTAGATACTGCTAAGGAAGATGATGTGGTAAAATATTTATCACATGTATTTTCTATATTAGGTAATTATTATACTTTTCTAATGAGTGTTGATATATGTGGAAGAGATTATGTGTTAAATATTTTTAAAATTGATATCATGGGTGTTGTAAATGGTGATCAGCTCAGTGTACCTATGTTGTTGTTTTCTTCCATGTTTGAAAATTTCAATTATTAATTTATTTTCATTAAGTAAACATGTGTTATACTGACTTAATTAATTACAATTCTATTCAGGTATTTCCACAATATTTTCATCTAACACTATTGAGCTTTTGTTTATGGTTTTATGGACCCAAAATACATTCCAAAAGATGTTCAATACTTGAAAAAAGAATCCAAAATTGAATATGTATCTGTATGATTAAAACATAGAAAAATTACATGTTTATTTTTTCCATTCTTTGACTGGTAAGAAAAAATATATAATTATGAAATACTATTCATTATACTATTATTAATGCTGATATTTTTATATTTTAGTGTAAATTGGTTCTAATATATATATTTTTAAAAAATAATGTAAAGTGTAGTGGTTATGCTCTTTATTGTGTGGTGTTCGAAGAAGATTTAGTAAGTTGTTAAAGAAGTGTGTTTTATTCTAATATTTTTTCCCTTTAATATTATTTTTTTTATTTTACATCAGTTTAGATAATTACTAGTTAAAATTAAAATAGGCCATGGGTTGAGTACAATAGGGGTCACTATTCAACAGTGGAACCAGGAAAAATTGAATTTATGTGTAATGAACCAACCTGGGTCAACCAAACCATACACCCAAACTGACCGTCACATGGTGAGGTAAAAAAAAGATAACAGAATCAAGTCTTGAATATAACCAAAATTAGAAATACAACTACAATACTATGTAGAACAAAATAGTTACTAAAAAAACTATACAATCCAAGACAAAATAGACTAAACAAGAAATTATGACAAGTCTTTATGTGGCCAACAACCACCTCCAAACCACCGCTCTACGATGGAAAAGATGAAAGGAGAATCCGTCATGCTATAATGTGCCTTTCTATTTACATGGATCCTTCAATGCAACATCTACAACCACCAAAAGGAAAAAATTAGACTATGTTGGTCGGAGTAGAGTACTCAAGAGGGGTGGTGAATTGAGTATTTATTTAAAATTTCTGTTTAAAAATATTCCTAAAAGGTTTCCCCAATAAAGATAAATATAACCCTAGTTAATCAAGGTTATAATATTATGAAAGTTTGACTATGTAAATAAATTCTTAGAAGATTGATTAATTATCAGTAATCTTAATACTAGTTATTAACAATACTTTTAAAGCTATTCTAATAAGACAATACAATTATAACTTCTTTCCAAGATTAACTATCAAAGTAAATTTAGTGATTTCTGAATTATACAATAAAGTAGTAAAACAGATAAGACTAAATTAAGAAACATAGCATATATAAAAAAAGTAGTTTAGTCTCAATTCGAGACCTAATCCACTCCACTTTGTGATCACCTGCCACCCAGTAGTTTATATAAATAAACTAGATACACAGCTTGTATCAGGCTTTACAACAGTGCATAAGACTGTCCAAGTCACACGACCTCTTCCACAGTTCTTCATGAGTACAATCTACCAGGCCACATAGGGACCTCTTCCACATTTATATATGGGTATAAACAAGTGTAAAAAGATGTTTGAGAAAGGATATCTTATATCATTAATTTTAACTCAAGATACAATGTGTGTTATTATACATATACAAAAACTGCTCTAAAGATAAGAAAAATGATACAAAATAGAGCAAAGATGATGAGATAGGATTAGAAGTGCTCTAAGTGTTTTTCTATGCAGCTCTGGACTTCTGAGATGAAACAGATGCAGAAATCGAGTCCTCGTATGGAAAACATAGTGTCACAAGTCAGCTAGATATGGCTCGTGTTCTTCGTGGTGTTGAAAGTGTGAAGATGTCCTCAACTCTGGGATTTGAGTATGCTTTGTGTGTTCTTCAACAATGTTGAGTTTCATGTGTTGTTTCTTTTCTCAAGAAATCTCTAAGTGTTTCTTTGTTGTTGTGCTCACACCTGCTTGCATGTGTGTTTTGTATCTGGGATGCACTTCTCTTTTATTTTGGAGTGGATGTGTTGAAGCTGATAGGTTGCATGTATTCTGCACCTTGTACCTCATTTTGTCAAGTGACATGTCTATAAAGAAACATTAATTATGTCAGTGCATTTAAAAATTCAAATATGACTGTTAGAAATTAAATAGAGAGACAACAAAATAGATTAAGAAACGGTTTCACCGTTTATTTTTAAACAATGTCTCCATGAACCAGTGTCTTCTTGAAATGGTGTCTCATGGTCACGATGTGTCTATTTGTGGTATGTCTAGTCACGGTGTCTGGTTCACGGTGTCTAGTTCATGGTGTGTCTGATTCAGGGTGTCTGGTTCACAGTGTGTCTGATTCATGGTGTCTGGTTCACGGTGTGTCTGATTCACGGTGTCTGGTCACAGTGTTTGGTTCATGGTGTGTCTGTTTCATGATGTGTCTAGTCATAGAGTCTGGTTCACGATGTGTCTGGTCATGGTGTCCGGTTCCTTTTCCAAAAAAAACATAACCGGCGGCAGACTCACGGTGTCTCATACTTAGCCAAATATCTATATTCACACTTAAGCAGTGATATTCATAGAATGGATTATACGTAATCATTCATCAAAGAAATCATTATAAAGTAAATCAAATATAGTGTACAGGAATCAGACTAAATGTATAGCAATTAAGATCTTGGATAGCTTTAATTAAAGCATAGGATATTAATCATCTGTATATGATTTGTGACAGATTACAAGATTACCAGGCTTTATAGAATATATATGATTTTTGATTATTAAAACATGATTGATACATGAGGAGTCTAATAATCTACCCCCTTTTATGATCACAAATCATGTGTATTTATAGTGTATTTGTCTCCAATATAAACTACATATTTCACTAACCTTACTTTGGGGGTGCATATTTCTCCCCTTTTTCTTTAGTGTGCATATTTCTCCCCCTTTTGGGATTATCAAAAATAGTGAAGTAAAAAATGGACAATCAAAGAGAACAATGCATTAGATAAAAAGAGTGTCATTACAAACAGTAAACAAGAAAAAAAATGCAACAAAATCTCTATGAAAAGATAGTAGTCACTATTCTTCATCACTGGATGGTCTTTTCTTTTCCCTTAACAGTAGCATCAGAAGAAGAAGCCATATGAGCAAAGGTTGAAGTAGAAGAAGGGACTGAACTGGTTGATAGAGAAGGTAAATGAAGACCTTCAAAGATAGAAGGGGCCAAGGTAGGAGTAGTAGAAGACTGAGGAAACTGTTGATCAAGGATTACAGGCTGGATCTGACTCAGGGCCTGACTAACAGACATAGATGTGGAGTCTAGGGAAGAGGTGAAGGTGGGAAAACTAGATCTCATAGGTGCAGCTGTAGGGGACACAATGGAATTACTCTAAACATGAATATAAGGTTGTAGAATCTTGATAAAGTCAGAAATGATTTTACCACCATACTGCATGGATTTTTCAAAGTCATCCTTGTTTTCTATAAACTTGTCCAACAATATAGTGAACTCTGTGAGATTTTGTACTTGATTCTTGAAAGCATGAGTAACATGAGGAATCCTCAGATTTTCCACAAGATACTTGAAGTGATTTGTCATGTCCTTCTTAGAGAAGATCTGATTGAAGTATAAGTCCACTTTCTTTGAAATTTCATACTAAGCATCAGTAGAAATATTGGAATGGATTCTTACGAAATCAAGAACTCTATCACTGTTCTTGATGACTTCATAGAGAGATTCTTTATTAAAACCACTAAGCATAGCCTGAAGTTTTTATTTGACAAAGATTTTGAGAAGATCACTATCTAAAGAAGGTTGAGAAGATTGTACAGAGGCATTAGAAGCAGTGGCAGCCGAGGTAAGAGATTTTAGTTGATTTAGCACTTTCTGATGGCACCCCTTATACTCATCAGTTAACTTGTTAAGTCCAATAATAATCTCATGCATCTCTTGAACAATTTTCTTATTCATTTCAGCTACCTTCTCAGCTAAGGAAGTCAAATGAGGTTGAAGTAGTGAGGCTACATCCTATGGGGTTTGAGTAACAATATCCTCAACACGATAAGAAGGAGGTTCGGGTCTTGAGTTCATCAATATTTTCATATTTTCAACCATACCTCTTAGAGTTATTACTTCATCACTAAGTAGTTTATTCTCAACTCCAACTTCCTAAATCTCATGAAGCATCTTGGGTTGAATCTTCCATATGATTTTCTCCAGCAATAGTGAATTATCACTTTCACTCAAATTTGTTACAAGAGCTGGTTCGGTATTCGGGATATTTTCAACACCAGCCAAAAGGGTAGCTCCAAATTATTTCAGGTCATCCTTATTCACCAAGGTTGTAGGTTCTTGTGAAGGCTCAGAGATAGAAGCCGAGACAGGATCGGGTTCATGGGAAGAAATAGCTTTAGGAGAAGATGCCATTTTCAACTGAAACATAGTAGAAAGGTTAAGACCTTTGACTGAGACTTCCTATGAGTCATTCACA
Organism: Viscum album; assembly: GCA_963277665.1. Classification (NCBI taxonomy): domain Eukaryota; kingdom Viridiplantae; phylum Streptophyta; class Magnoliopsida; order Santalales; family Viscaceae; genus Viscum; species Viscum album. The sequence continues at coordinate 1,202,280,933 of OY728153.1, read as the reverse complement.
TCATAATAACTGGGATACATATACCATGTGTCCACTGAGCTTAGATCAATAGGATTTGGCACTTAAACAGATTCCATACTGGGGGCTTCTCCCCCTCAATAGGTGCATCTTCCTCAAGATTAAGAGCTTTAGATCCTTGATCTGCGTGCATGATGTCATCCCTAATTTCCTCAACTATTTCCTTTTGATCCAATTGAAAGTCTTGATTCATTCTCTCTTTAGCAGAAAGAATGACTTCAGAAACATCTTGTTCCTCTGGGAGTTCCTCAAGTGCAGCTTCTTACATAATAGGTCAATCTTCTTCTATATTTTATTCCACATCATACTTTTCAATTGCCTTAGAAACAAATTATTCCTCTACAAGTTCCTCACTAGCATTTTCTTGCAGAAGATAAAAATTTTCTTCTATATGTTATTCTACAACTTCCTGTTATCTTTCAATAGCAATAGATTCTTCTTCAGTAGTGGGTTGTTCTTCAACAGTGGGTTGTTCTTCCAAATCAACAACCTTTTTAGGATAATGCACTTATTTCTCAACTAAGTCCTTAAGAACAGGTTCATTTTCTTCCTCATTTAGGACAGTTTCTGTTGTAAGAGAAACAGCCTCTTCTTCTTCCTCTTCTTCTTCTTCTTCAGAATACTCAACTACTTCATCTGGTTCCCAAACAGAATTAGAAATACCTTTAGGTCTAGAAGAGTGTTCCACTGGATTAAACTTTTCATAGATCTATCGTTATCTTCCACCCATTCCTTTTTCCAAGATTCCAATTGATTTTCATTTTCTTTATAATAACTTTTTAAAGACAAAACTCATAATTCTTGATAACTTATTCATTTGGTCCAACTAATCCTTTTTCATAGAGCATGGCTAAGATAAGATGAGAATAAAATAGGGAGTTTGACATAGAGGTGGTTTTGACCAACTCACAAATATGGTGTATAATAAACTTGTAAAGATTGATCTTATGTCTATTCTTCATGAGATGTATCAAAAATACATCCTGATATTTGAGTATAGTGAAGACAACTTTTCTAGGGCTAATCAAATCTAAATAAACTTGAATAGAAGTCTAGATTATTCATCTAGATCAGCTTTTATGGCTCTCCTCTTATTTCCATTTCTAGTTAAACTCCTCAAAGCATTTTCCCGAACAAATAATTCACTTAGAGGTGGAGGACCTCTCTAGTAGTCCTCACAAATACCTTCATGAGGTATCCTAAGGAATGCAACCCAAAACCTCGAAGAAAATGTGCATCTCGGTACATTTATCCAACTTTTTACAACATAACCAACTTCAGAATCAAAATAAAATTGTACATACTGATAAAATTGTGCAACTAGCTTCATGTAGATTGGCCTATCCTCCTTGGTAAACCAATTTATCCAACCTTGCTCTGTTAAAACTTTAAGCACCAAAGACTTACTCGTCAAAATACACTTAGGGCATATCTCTTTCTTAGGTACTACTATTCAGTTTACCATATTTGGATTCAGAGGACCCTCAGGTGCTAACTTAGGCATGATCTTCTTCTTCTTCTTTGAACTGCATTTATCAAGAGTCGATGATGAAGGATGCTTCATCCTAGTCATTCACCAAAGTATAGAGAGATATAAGGGTTGAATATGGGTTATGGTATGAGAGAATAGAGAGAGATTGAGTGAAGAATGAGTGAAAATTCTTTTATTTTTTAATTTAGGAATACCAATCATCGAAAAAACAAAAACGCGGGAAATTAAAAGGGTAAAATAATGAAATACTGTGATACAGATTATAATTTATAAATAAAACAATAAGGAATCTTTACGGTGAGGCGGTAACTAACTCTCACGGTGAGACAATAATAGGCATTTACGGTGAGACCATGATCAATTTTCACAGTGGGATTATAACAGTGTGATTTCTAGACTATGTGACTGTATTGTTTGAGACAGTAAGTGTTAGAAAATAAGCAAGAAATTGTAACTGTGAGATAGTAAACATGAAACATTAAGTCTTAGGACAGTAATATATGAAACATTAAGATATGAAATAGTAAGATATGAAACAGTAAGATATGAAATAGTAAGATATGAATCAGTAAGATATGAACTTACGGTTTATCATTCCCAATTCATGTATGATGTAATTTATTCTTTCAGAATTTAATGGTTTGGTGAATATATCAGCAAGATGATATTCAGTTCCAATGAATTCTAAAGTGATATCACATTTTTTATAATGATATCTCAAAAGGTGATGTATTGCATTAATATGCTTTGTCCTAGAGTTTGAAACATGATTTTTAGAGATGTTAATAGCACTTTTATTGTCACAATTTATAGGTACATGACTAAATTGATATCCATAATCTAGTAATGTGTGTTTCATCTACAAAATTTGTGCACAATAACTACCAGTATCTATGTATTCGTCTTCTACAGTAGATAATGCAATAGATTTTTGTTTCTTACTACACCGTGATACTAGTGACTTGCCTAAAAAGTGACATGTTCTAGAGGTGCTTTTTCTATCTAAATTACAGCCATTGAAGTTAGCATCAGAATAACTAACTAATTCAAATGATTGTCCTCTGGGATAGAACGGTCCTAGATTGGGTGTATGATTGAGGTATTTAAAAATTCTCTTAACAATATTTAAATGAGATTCCTTAGGATTTGCTTGTAAATGAGCACACATACACACACTAAACAAAATGTTGGGTCGACTAGCAGTTAAGTAGAGTAAGCTTCTAATCATTCCTCTATAAGTGGTTTGATCAACATATTTTCCATCTTCATCAAGATCCAACTTACACGTAGTACTCATTGGATTTTCACTACTTTTAGTTCTATCCAAACCAAAACATTTTAAAAGATATATAGTATATTTGATTTGATTTAAAATAATGTCATCATTATTTTGAATGATTTGAAATCCAAGAAAGAATTTTAGTTCACCCATTAAACTCATTTCAAATTCATTTTGCATCATTTTAGAAAAATCAATACATAAAGAATTTCTTGAAGATCCAAAGATAATTTCATCTACATAGATTTGAACAACTAAAACATCATTGGAAATTCATTTTATAAAAAGGGTATGATTAGCTATTCCTTTTGTAAAACCTTTGGAAATAAGAAAAATACATAATCTGTCATACCAAGCTCTTGGAGCTTGTTTTAAACCATATAAATATTTTGATAACATAAAAATATGATTTTGAAAATGAGGGTTTGTAAAACCAGGGGTGTTCAACAAATACATCCTCAACTATATACCCATTTATAAATACACTCTTAACATCCATTTGATATAGTTTGAAATTCAGATGTGCTACATAAGCAAGTAGAATTATGATGGCTTCAAGTCTAGCTACTGGTGAAAAGGTATCTTCATAGTCAATTCCTTCTTCTTGACTGTAGCCTTGTGCAACCAATCTATCCTTGTTTCTAACTATGTTACCAGATTCATCTACCTTATTTCAAAACACAAATTTAGTCCCTATGGTGAATGTTTCTTTAGGTCTTTCAACAAGTTTTCAAACTTTGTTCTTTTCAAATTGATTAAGTTCTTGCATATCCATCACCCAAAATTCATCATTGATAGCATCATTAATGTTTTTAGGTTCAAGTTGTGATAAAAAGACTTGATGTTCAACTTGATTTCTAAGAGAAGCTCTAGTTTGAGTTCCTTTATCTAAGTATCCTATAACAGCATCTAAGTGATGGTTTTTAAGAGTTCTAACCGCTCTAGAAAAGGAAGGACAGGTGATTTTAGGTTCATTAATAGGTTCAGGCTCATTGTGGCTTGAGTCTAAGAAATTTCCAGAATTGGAAGTTTTCACAGATTCTTTCACAGAATGGTTTGAATATTTTGAATTAATGTCCAGATTTGAAACATCATCCTCCATATTCTATAGAGTGGTCTTTAGCTCATGTGGATCTGTTTTATTGAATTTGGCATGGACAGATTCTTCCACACATTTAGTTATTTTATTAAACACTCTATAGGATTTACTAGAGATAGAATATCCTAAAAATATTCCTTCATCACTCTTGGATGAAAATTTGTCAAGATTGTCCTTAGTATTAAGGATATATATTTTGTAACCAAAAACTTTGAAGTAGCTAACATTGGGTTTTCTATTGTTCCATAACTCATAAGGGGTTTTCTTAAGAACAGGTCTAATCAACACTCTATTGATTATGTAGCATATTGTATTTACAGCTTCATCCCAAAAATAAACAGGTAGGTCATACTCACTAAGCATGGTTCTAGAAATATCTTGCAGGGTTCTATTTCATCTTTCTATAACCCCATTTTTTTGAGGTGTTCTAGGGGCAGAGAAATTATGACTATAGCCATTTGTGAGCAAAAGGATTCAAAATCTTGGTATTCAAACTCACGACCATGATCACTTCTCAAGGTTTTAATTCTAAGGCCACTAAGATTTTCTACAGATTTGGAGTATTTAATGAAGTAAGAATATGCTTCATTTTTTTGAGCTAGAAAGTATACCCAAGTGTATCTATAAAAATCACCTACAAGAACATAAACATAGTGCTTACCTTTTAAACTATAAACTCTAGATAGTCCAAACAAATCCATGTGAACCAGTTCGAGAGGTTGAGAAGTTGACACTTCTTTCTTTGATTTGAAGGAAATCTTGTGTTGCTTTCCCTTTTGACAGGAATTACACACTTTATCATTTGGAAACTCAAGTTTGGGTAGGTTGTTGACCAAGCCTTTTATAGTCAAATTTATAAGGGAGTGAGTGTTATAGTGTCCTAGTCTCCTATGCCAAAACCAAGAATCTTTGTGAAACACACTTAAACATGAAGCATTTTGAGAAGCTAAATAATCTAAGTTAACCGAATAAAAATTTTCATTTCTTAATGCAGAAAACACTAATTAATCTTTAGAATTAAAAACATTGAAACCGTCATTTTCAAATTTGAAATTAAATCCATCATCACATAATTGTGAAGTACTAAGAAGATTATATTTCAATCTGTCAACAAACAGTACTTTATAAATCAAAACTAAGTTAGAGTTACTAATTTGTCTGAGGCCAATAATCTTTCCGTTGGAATTTTCACCAAAAGTGAAATTTCCTCCATCAATTTTTATCAAATTCTTGAAGCATGAGTATTCCCCGTCATGTGTCTTAAACACCCACTATCCAAGTTCCATAAGCTCTTACAGGAACTCTTTAAGTAGTTTTCCTACACAATGATCAAGTAAAAATAGATTTTGGTACCCATACTTGTTTGGGTCCAGCAATATTAGTGAAAAGTGATTTGGGAACCCATATCTGCCTCATAGGTTTCCTATAAGAATTATGTAAAGTATTTGAAAAATAAACTCTATTTGGTCTAGAAAAACTTGAAACAATAGAGAGGGTATCATAACTTGAACTAGTTGATTTGTTTCCAGAACTGGGATTAAAGCTGTATGCCCTAGATTCAGAAACAAAGTTTGTTCTTCCAAAATTTCTTTTTCCAGGTTGATATCCAATGCCAATAGTATATTTAGAGGAAATATATTTACCTAGTATTTGAGTAAAATTAGTTTTACCATTGGTAAACTTTTCTATGTATTTCTTCAATTTCTCATTAGACATTTTTAATTCATTGTTCTCCCTGAGCAGTTGAGCATTTTTCGCTTTTTCAGTTGTGAGTTCAGATTTATCGGTCACAGTAAGAGCATGTTGTTTCTTCAAAGATTTATATTTATCTTTTAGTTCATTACATGTCTCTTCAATCATATTATAGTATTCAAACATATCTTCATTAGACATATTTTTAGAGTCACTCTCATCTACAGAATAGTATGAATTATATACAGGATAGTCCAGTGTTGCATTAGATGTGTTTTTCATAAACACATATTGGATTTGTTAGCCTGTTCATTATATGAAGATTCTGAGTCACTTGAACTGTCCTCAAAATAACTCCATGTTTCTTTCATTTCCTTTTTATACTTTCTATCTTTTCCCTCAAATTTCTTTTTGTACTTGATCTTTGGACAGTCATCCTTGATATGTCCTTTGCACTTACATTCATAGCAGACAATCTCAACAGTCTTGTCACTTCTTTTCCAATCCTTCTTCCAACTTCCTTTTTGATCATATTTTCCCTTGAAATTAGGCTTTCTGAAAAAGTTCTTCTTGTAAAATCTCTTGAATATTCTAGCTAATTAATCCATCTCCTCATCACTGTCAGGTGATGATTGTTCACTGCTGGAACTCTCTACAGAAACTTCCAATTTCCCTTTGTCTTTGTGTTCAGAGGTGGTGATTTTGAACACAAATTATTTTCTTTTGGGTTCATCCTCCTCTTCCTTATTGACTTTTATATCCTCTTCATACATCATCAGTTTTCCAATGATTTATTTTAAAGGTAGCTTGCTAATGTTGCACAATTATCTAATAGAGAGAGAGGTTCCTCTTCATCTGTCAGGTAGGCATCTGAGAATTCTCATGATCTTTTCCTTAGTAGTGACTTCTATTCCAAGATAAATCATTGTGTTGACAATTTCATTGAAACTGAGATACATGTCATAAATAGGCTCATCAGGTTTCATTTTAAAGTTATCATATTTAATAGTATAGGTATTAAGTCTCATTTATTTCACACTAGATGTTCCTTCATGTGAAACAGATAAGGTATCCCAAATTTAATGAGTAGTTTTACAAGTAGAGATTCTATTAAATTCCTCATCTCTTAAAGAGCGGTATAAAGCATTCATAGCTTTGTAATTGTTATTGTAGGCAGTTTTGGTAGGTTCATCCCAAGTGATTCTATCGGTAGAAGGAATCTTATATTCATCTATAATTGAAGAGAAAATTTCAACACTCATACTTTCTAAATGCATTTTCTTTTTTATTTTACTTTGATCATAATTGGTTCCATTAAAGAACGGCGGTCTATTGGTTGTAACACCTTCCAATCTATTATCCATAATAACAAAATAACTTAAAAGATTTAGAAATTTAGAATTAACAGAAATTTAAAGATCTTTAAAGTACAACTACAATCATAGTTGAATAAGGTTAAAAACATAGTATTAATAGGATTAATAAACAGCCCTTTGATACCAAATGTTGGTCGAAGTAGAGTAATCAAGAAGGTGGGGGTGAATTGAGTATCTATTTAAAAATATTCCTGAATGGTTTCCCCAATAATGTTAAATATAGCCCTAGTTAATCAAGGTTAAACTGTTATGAAAGTTTGACTGTTTAAATAACTTCTTAAAAGATTGATTAATTCTCAGTAATCTTAATACTAGTTATTAACATTACTTTTGAAGTTATTCTAATAATTAAATACAATTATAACTTCTTTCCAAGATTAAATATCAAAGTAAATTTAGTGATTTCTGGATTATACAATAAATTAGTAAAATAGAGAAGACTAAATTAAGTAACACGGCGGATATAAAACAATTGGTTCAGTCTCAAGCCGAGACCTAATCCACTCCACTTGGTGATCACCTGCCACCAATAATTTTATATAAATAAACTAGATACGCAACCTGTATCAGGATTTACAACAGAGCACAAGACTATCCAGGTCACACGACCACTTTCACAGTTCTTCATGGGTATAAACTACCAAGACACACAGGGACCTCTTCCACACTTATTCGTGGGTATACACCAGTGTAAAAAGATGTTTGAGAAAGGATATCTTATATCCTTAAATTTAATGTAGGAGACAGTGTATGTTATTATACAGATACACACACTGCTCAAAAGATAAGAAAAATGATACACAACAGAGAAACAATGATGATATAGGGTTATAAGTGCTCTGAGTGTTTTTCTATGAAACTCTGGACTTCTGAGATGAAACAGATGCAGAAATCGAGTCCTCATATGGAAAAAATAGTATCGTAAGTCATCTAGATCTGGCTTGTATTATTTGTGGTTTTGATAGTGTGAATATTTCCTCAACTCTGGGATTTGAGTATGCTTCGTGTGTTCTTAAGCAGTGTCAAGTCACATGTGTTGGTTCTTTTCTCAAGAAATCTCTAAGTGTTTCTTCATTGTCGTGCTCACACCTTCTTGCATGCTTTTTTTGTATATGGGTTGCACTTCTCTTTTATTTTAGAGTACATGTGTTGAAGCTAACAGGTTTCATGTATTTTGCACCTCGTACCTCGTACTGTCAGGTGAAATGTCTAAAAATAAACATTAATTATGTCAGTGCATTTAAAACTTAAAATATGACCATTATAAATTAAATAGAGAGATGACAAAATAGATTAAGAAACAGTGTCATAGTTTATTTGTAAATGGTGTCTCCATAAACCAGTGTCTTCTTGAAATGGTGTCTCATGGTCACAGTGTTTCTGGTTGCGGTGTGTCTGGTCATCGTGTCTGGGCACAGTGTATGGTTCACGGATTCTGGTTCATGGTGTGTCTGATTCATGGTGTCTGGTTCACTGTGTGTTTGATTCCTGGTGTCTAGTTCACGGTGTGTCTTATTCACGATGTTTGGTCACAGTGTTTGGTTCATGGTGTGTTTGGTTCACATTGTGTTTGGTCATGGTGTTTGGTTCACGGTGTGTCTAGTCATGGTGGCTGGTTCCTTTTCCATAAAAACATAACTGGTGGTAGACTCAGAGTGTCTTAGACTTAGCCAAATATCTGTATTCAAACTTAAGCACTAATATTCATAGAATGGATTAGACTTAATCATTCATCAAATAAATCATTATAAAGTAAATAAAATATATTGTACAATAATCAGACTGAATGTATAGAAATTAAGATCTTGGATAGCTTTACTTAAAGCATAAGATACTAATCATTTGTATATGATTTGAGACAGATTACAGGATTACCAGGCTTTATAGAATATATATGATTTGTGATTATTAAAACATGATTCATACATGAGGATTCCAATAGACTATGAGTATAAATCCTAGTAGGATACCACCCCAGAGTCTATACAAGGTCTAATATCAAGGATGAAATAGTTCTAACTTAAAAAAAGTTTTATAAAGAATTTTTATAAATCCAAACCCATTTGTAAATAATTTCCCCTTTGGTTTTTCATAAAATATTTTGATATTCACAAATCCATGAATATGACAAGCTGAAGTGATAAAATAGGAATGTATATCCATGCATCAAAAGGTAACAGAGTAAACACATATCCATGACATATCAACATTTGATTCCATGTGATACAACCTCATATAAAAACACTTGATCAATAATCCATGATAAAAACATCATGTGATAAAAATTCATAAATTAAAAATCACACTATGATTTGGGATATAGCCATGGGATAATATGTATTAGATATAAAAAGTGACATAAATAAAGCTAAACCTTGGATCCCACTGATATTGCATCCTTCCACAGTCTGTCGATATGAACTAAACAACTACTAGTGGTGCCACACACACTAAGGATTCATATGTCTATTTCTAAATGCACCCAAGGTTACCAAAGTTCCAAGCTTTCCAAAATACATTTCAAAACCATGCTCACAATTTATAAAACATTTTTCAAATCCATTCCAAACTTCTTTTATGTTTGAAAAAACCCATTTCCGAATCAAAACAAATCCATTTTTAATGAAAACCCATTTAAAACATTTATCTTTACAATAAATACCTTAAAACCATAAATCATTTCAATCCAATGAAAAAATAAAATTAATTTATCAATAATGATAAACAATTCATATAATTAAACCCATTATATAGAAACACCTACCTCAAAATGGTATAAACCTAGTCGCCTTCAAAAAAGGTGATTAAAAATGAAGAGATCAGCCTTCGAAAGACAAGGAACATCAAGAAACTATAATGGATTGATAGAAAATTATATCCAATCACGAATATGAAATATAAACACGGCTAATGTTTCTACCACTACTAAAGAAATTGAAATAAATAAGGAACGCTTACCCAGAGAGTCACACTGCAACAACCCTGAGGACTGATTGCCGAATAAGTGATGCAGAAGGAGAAGAGATCTCTAAAATCACCCAAAATCACCTAGGGAGAGCTCTAGGCCATGAGAGGGAAGTTTTCAAGTGGAATGAAACAATAAATACTTGTACATAACCCTAAAAATACAACCCACAAGGATTACATGGTGTGTAATCCATTTTCACATAGTGCAATCTATGAAACTCAAATACATCAAAAAACCCATCTTCTTGGGTTAAAAATCCAAATTTTACCATCACATGGTGTGAATTCTTTTCACAACATGTAAACCTTTCACACCTTGAACCAGATTAACAACATCTCCCTGGCAGCCATTACATGGCGTGTAATCTCCCTGCAGATTGTAAATAGACCAAATTATACACAAAGGCCAAAAACCACCTTTTACATTCTCTGAGCATGGGAAGAACCCTATAAATTATTTAAAACATTTATACCCAAACTACATTGATTCAAAAAAAACATACAGCCCCAAAATTTAGTTCATTTTCCCCAGAAAAGTCTCTCTATTCCTGAGAATCCCACTATGTGCCTAAACAAAAAATGGAAACCCAAAACTAAAAACAAGGAATACTTGAAGAAAGATAATTGGGTGTTATAATATTCCCACCATAAATTCTTTCTATCCCCAGAAATTCCTCAAGATCCTGGATCCACAAGAATATAAGGACACTACTTCCTTATTAATGATCCGTGCTCTCGTATCTTGTGGATATATCATTTGCACTGCCACAATACTAGGACTAGAGGAATCATTTTACCATGCAGTACCTTATCCTGGTGATCTATAATCTGAACTGGATGCTCAACCACAATGGTGTTGGGATTGAGATCAACATCCTCCCATCTGATCACTTGGGAAGGATCTGGAATATACCTCCTCAACTGGGAAACATGAAAAACGTCATGGATTGAAGTCAAACATGATGATAATTCCAACTAGTAGGCCACCTTACCCAGTCATCCAACTATCTCAAAGGGTCCCACAAACCTCACTTCCAACTTACCATGCTTACACAACCAACGATGTCACAAGCAAGGTGAATCTTTGAGAAAAACCCGATCACTAATCTCAAACTCTAGTGGCCGCCAGTAATGGTCCATATAAGATTTATGATGACTCTGTGCATTGACCAATATCATTCAAACTGTACCATATCTGTCATGTCCTAAACAAGAATCGGCCCCACCAAAGGCTTCTCCCCCAAATCTTCCTAGCATAGGGGATATCTACATGGCCACCCATACAAAGCTTCAAAGGGCGCCATATTAATCGATGCATAATAACTATTGTTTTATAAAAACTAGAATAGTGAAAAAACAATCTTTTCCCAAGATCCATCAAAATCAAGCACACATGCTTGGAGAATATCCTAAATAACATGAATAACCCTCTTTGTCTGTCCATACATTTGTGGATGATTTTCAGTAATCAATTTCACCTGGGAACCCATCAGATCCTGGAAACCATTCCAGAACCTAGATTTAAACCTTGGGTCCCTGTAAGATACAATCAAAGAGGGAACCCCATGAATCCTCACAATCTATTGGGAATAAAAGTCCCCGAGTTATTCCACCCTCATCTTCTCCTTGATAAGGAGGAAATATAGTGATCTCATGAGTTGATCAATAGTCACTTAAATCACATCCTTCCCACTTGGAGTCCATGGAAAACCCAATATGAAATCCATGGAAATATCTTCCCATTTCTATAACAGAATGGGTAAGGGATACAATAAATTTGTAGGTCTATAGTGTTCTGCCTTGATTCTCTGACATGTAAGACACTGTGATACAAAATTCTCAATTGACTGGATCATCCCTGACCACCAATACCAACTTATCAAGACATAATACTTCTTGGTATCCCCAAGGTGAAAAGACCAAAAATATTTATGTACACTATCCATAAACTCCTACCTAATATAAAATGGAACAACCAACCCATTTCAAAAGCACAAAGCTCCATTGGGAGACTGAGACCACTCACTCAAGGTCTCCCCATTATAAAGGATTTCACTAAAGAATTAGAACTCGATGCCTATCACCTGATGGAGACAAAATCTCTCATAAAAAGATGAGTCATCTTTCATTGAATCTAAGAAAACCTATCCACCAACCCCTTCCACTCCCAATCACATCTCAGTGAAAAAACTCATCAGATAGCACTCTTCCAATCGATTATTTCCTAACTTGTGTTTGTAATTTTCTTCTCAATGCATTAGAAACCAAATTCCCATTCTCAGGAGTATACAAAATTTAAAAAACAAAAATTTTAAGATACTCCACCTAACCTATCTATCATATGTTCAGATCCATTTGAGTAAAAATATATTTCATGCTCTTGTAATCATAATACACTATAAAATGCTCCCCAAAGAGATAGTGATGTCACATTTTGAGTGCATTCATAAATGCTACAAACTCAAGATCAAGGGTAGGATATTTCTTCTCATGAAAGCATAACTAAAGAGAGCCATAGGCCTCCACCTATTTCCCCTTCATTATGAAACGTCCCAAACCTGTACCAAACGCATCATAGAAAACATCATAACCTGAACATGGTTCCGAAAGAATCAAAACTGGTGATGAAGTCAACCTCACCTTTATATCCTCAAAAAATCTATAACATTTTTCATTCCATTCAAACTTTACACCCTTATGGGTTATAATTGTCATCAAAGATGTGAGATTGGATAAATCCTGAACAAACCGCCTAAATAACCCACCAAACCTAAAATTCTACATACCTAAAACACATTTCTGGGATGATCCTAGGACATAACGACTTGTTACTTTTCAAGATCCGCTGAGTCTCCCCTCTCAAATATCACATACCCTAGAAATTTCACTTCCCGAATCCAAAACTAGGTGAAACAAAACATTATTGATTTTTTTAACATAGAAAAAGACTCTATTTTTGGGTTTGTGACATTATTCCACCATTATTAAATGTACTCTATCATGATTAGAAGGATCATATCCCAATCCATGTTTGAAAATTACTCTTTTTAAAACCAATAATTTTACCTTTCCTGCAAGGACAAGGGGAAAGTCACTATATAACAATATTCTCCATGATCTACCCATCATCTTGGTTATTATTTAGACTATATATATCTTCAATACCCACCATCCAGAGTGGAAATTTTTCTTCCATATTATCATATGAGTGAAACCATCAATGTCTTATCACCATTTCAAAAACACTCTGAGGCTCCTCTCTCTCACCACTAAGGTGTAACCACTTGTATTAAAAATTTATTAGGAGGAATGTTGGCTCTGATACCACATGTCACAAACTTTATATTCTATCATAGTTTTTCAACCATGTGTTACCCCACTCTTATCCACTAGGGACAAGTTCTTCTAGTTAAATCTTCCATTTGATATGAGGTTAAATGTTTTCATCCTTCCATTCTCTCATCAAGACAATAGGCTCAACTCTATGATAATGAGGTATAATAGAGAACCATGAAACACATCCTAAAAACATCATCAGGGTAACTCCCAACTCTTAAAATGATAATAATAAGGTGAAATACAAAATTTTCATTCTAGAATGAGTAGGAAAAGACCCCCCGTCATTTTATGGTTTATAATAATATGATTGGGGTGAATGGATTACATCACATGAGGAATCATTTAATAAAAACATGGATGATAAAAAATGATTATCTAAATCATGTTAGTATTATAGTACTACAACACATCATCACATGATTCATATTAATTAGAAATTTACACAAACCCACTAAAATAACATAATAGGGTCATGTGATACCCATTAATATCTGAAGTTAATTTTTGTGAGAATGCACATCCAATTATATGAAATTATTATGTACTATAGAAAATATTTTATCTGAATATGAGATAGTGTTTAAGAAAACATAGAGGATGACTCGTGCTTTAGGATTTATTAAAAAATAAATATACATTATGTGTGATAGTAATTATACATAGATAAATATATTTCAAAATTTTTGAAAAGGGGGATCTATGGAGGAATAGTTAACCACCACCTAGTTACACTGGGAATTGGCATGCCATTCAGATACAGCTAGGCATGTGATCTATTTAAAGAAAGGTCTAACATGTTTCTTTGAAATGAGGAAATGAATAAATTGGATTTTGAATAAAGAAGGTGGGATGAAAGTGTTCAATCGTGTATCAAAATAAAATATTTACATAGGATACCAATATATCAACATTATATGGATTTTAAGAGTTGTGTATACCGCATTAACTAGTACAAAAATCTTTCCACATGAACCATTATGAACACCATAAGATAATTTCACTTTTACAATGCTCAAATTGATTACGCAGTTGATCATATACTCACTATTTGGTCACATAATGGACATGAAATATTGGATATTAATGTATTGTGTTTTTGGATTCTTAAGCATGATACTATAAGAGAAGTTGTCACATGTACCATAAAATGAAGATGAAGGCTTTTCATATATAGTGATAATAACAATTTTTATATAAGTTCAATTTATTTAGGATTTCATGGTAATATTCCATATAATTCTATCTCCACAAGGGGTTGAAGTGAGTGTACATATTACACTACAACATTTCAAACAAATAATGATGTTTATGGATGGAAGTTGGTAAGATTAATTGGAAATTCATAAAGGGTGGAAATATTTGAGAGTGATTAAATACTCACCAGTTGGTAAGATTCATTGGAAATTAATAAAGGATAGAAAGAGTTGCGAGTGATTAAATACTCACCACTTTATTTAGAGATATTGTGTGTAACTGGAAAACATTCTCTTCAGGCCAATTGAAATGATAATAAGAGTATTGGTTTTGTCATTTTTCATGGAAGACTGACAATAAAATCTATTAATTATTTAATAGTATAAAAGGTGACAAATGATATTAGTAGATGAGAAGTGATCCCTCTCTTTTACTATGAGTGTTTTGTTTTAAAAAACAAGTTAGAATAATGGGTGAATGATGGAATATAAATATATAATTAGATATATAGTAATATGTGTTGGTAATTTTTCAAATTGCAAGTCAATTGAGATGTCCCAGAACCTCATATAATTGATTATTCCACTAACGATGGATTAAACTAAATTAAATTAAAGTGTAACTTAATACAGAGTGAATTATAGTTTCATAGGGTGTAGGGTGTTTAAGTTTGTAGCTGTCATATCTATTACATTTTCTTTGAGGATGGGGAAGGTAATGTAATGAATAATATTCAAATCAGGACAAAAAACCCATTATTTACATTTATATACTAGGTTAAATTATGTCCATGTAAACCCTATTTAATTTAATATTGTTGTTATATACTTTTATAGCCCATCACTAATAGAAAAAAACTCTTTAGAATCAGAGTGTTAACATCAGTTTTTTAAAAACTGACATTAAAAGTGTAGTGAAAATCTCTTAACATCACTTTATATAAAATAGATGTTAAAAGGGTTTTAAAAAATCAGTTTCCATGCACATCCCCTCAATTTTTCAATGTAATATTTCTTAAACCCACATCCCATTGACTCTCAACGACACCGAACTGTGCTTGATCTTCATTTTAATTAAATTTTCAACTACTTTTAACATTGTTTGTCCTCAATATTCCATCATTTATCCCTATTCCATGAACCTAAAAATTATTCAATGTATGGAAACCCTAATCCGCTCAACCTGCAACTATGCTCCCAGGTGTTTGTTTATTCTTTTTTCTACTTCATTTTTTCAAATGATTCTATTTAATTGTGCAATGTTTTCCCTGTTACCACCACATTCGAGTGAGTTTATCATAATTTAGGGACTATATTCTAGTGTCATCCTCAAAATATTGTAACTTATTTTATTATTATTTTCCAATAAATTAATTATCTATTAGTTATAAATTGCATTCATCCATTCATTTGTTTATATGCATCTTATTATCAATTATAATTTTTTGAAAATTTTGTTTAATGTTATAATTTTTTTTTGTGATTTTAAATTGTTCTTGATTGTAAATTTTTTTTGGTTATAAAATTTTGAATTTATAATTGTTTTTATTTATAATTTTTTTTACCATTGTAATTTTTTTTTGGTTGAAATTATTTTTTTCTTCTTCAATTTTTGTCATATATAAATTTTTTCTGACGTTATAATTACTTTTTATCAATTTTTTTCTATTGTAACTTGTTTTTAAATTTTTAATTATTTTTAATATATACATTTTTTTGAAGAAAAAGAGAATATATTAAGAATCACATGAAGAAGAAATATAGATCCACTCGGTGAAATGATCATACCACACATGGTCTCCCCATTTCATCCCAAAACCAACCAAACAGTGAGCAGTAAAGTTACCTTCCCTTTTAGTGAAAATGAAGTTACATGAAAAGAAACCATCCACTACAAACTAGATTTTCCTCAAGATAAGCCCAAAAGGTTGTGAATCCTCACCCCACTTGGCTAAGGCATTAATCACCAGTAGGGAATCCGATTTCATTATAACTTTCCCCCAACCTTTAGATTGGTCCAACAACACACTGTGAAGAATATCCATCATCTTTGCCACAGACAGATGCCAGCCATCCTGGAAAGCCAAACATTGGTCCACCACAATCTGGGAGTTTTTCAGTTGGGCAATAATCCCCATTCCCACCCTGGACCCTAAGGAGATGGTAGTGTCAGTATTGATTTTAAGATAACCTTTCAGGGGGGGATCTAAACTGGTGAAGATTGAAGGGGGTCCCACTACTAGAGGAGCCTCCTTTGAATCCCAAATATCCATCCAAATAGAAGCCCTATGAAACCAACAACAATCTTGTGACTCCTTATTTTGAAAAAACCTTTCATTTATTCGAGTCTAAACCATCCAAGAAGTGGTACAAATCAACCCACCCATGGATCCAAGGAGCGCACCTAATGATGCAGATTATGGGTCATATCTAGGGAAGGGTGAAAAAGGTCCTTAAAATTAGATTTACATTCCTTCCAGATACCCTCTACAGCCTGAAATAAAAGAGCTGCATGCACAAGAGATTCCTCTGCCTATTGAAAAATCAGGCAGATTGCATCCGTAGTGAGGTGCCATCGCAAAAGAAGGTCCTGTGTCGGGAGAGCATCGGAGCAGGCCCGCCACAAAAAAAATTAACTTTGGGGGGAATATTGAGTTTCCAAATTTCATTCTAGCAAGTAAGGTAGTGGCCAAATGGAAAATCATTCACCATAAGTTTATAACCTGATCGAACCGAGAAAAAACCTAAAGGTTCCCCTATCTAGTAGAGCCGATCAATACCCATATCTGGTAAAAGGGGTAAACTTAATATGAGATTGCGGTCTCTTTCATTGAACCAGGAATGAATCCATTCCCGATCACAATCATACAGAGAGGTTTTAATCAACTCGCGAACCATTGCATCCTCGAATCCCATGATGATAGGAGAAGAGAATTTCGGGTTTGAGAGGTCAGCTAACCAGGGATCATTCCAAACATACACATCATCACCATTAACGATACTCCAAACACACTCTTTCTCGAGCATGGGATTTGCACCCCAGATACTCCTCCATAAAAATATCAGATGTAACCCCAGATGGGCATGCATGAAATCAGAGTGGATAATAGTGAATGCGTGAAAGATGGATTTCCAGTCATGGAACCACGAATTTTCAAACTAGAAGGTACACTTTGGTCTCACCCTCCCTTCTTGTGGGGAAGGCGACATCAAAATAGGACAATGATCCAAGGATAGAGAGGGAAAGTGGACAATAGTGAATGCGTGAAAGATGGATTTCCAGTCATTTGTGCCCATAAAGAGATCCATCCATTCAGAAATACGACTCGCCGTAATCCTACCTCTCTACCAAGTGAACGGGTTCCCGGAGTAGCAGAGGTCATAAAGAGAGTTGAGGGCAATTGAGTCCCGATATGACACCATATCTGCATCCTTCGTCTAGCATCCCCATTATTTTTTGTATCTGTAAAGGATTTCGTTCAAGTCACCCTCAATGTGAAGAGGGTTGGGGAAATCATCTTGTTCAAACTTCAACAAATTCCAGGACATGGATTTATCCTGTGTGCTAGGCCAACCATAGAATCCAACAAAGGTCCACGATGGTGAACCTAGGGCAATAACCGTGGCAACAATATGGTTGTCTGAGAAGTTATCAATCTTGACCTTAAGGTCTTCTTTCCAAAAAAGATAAAGGCCACCGGCATGCCCGTGTTGACCAACCGGGAAATCATTTTTGAAACCGATTCTTGATCTTAGAAGGAAAGCATTCATGTAATCCAACATAATTTCAGATACAAAAACTATGTCAGGGATGCATTTTTTTCTCTACTGATGGAGCATACAAACTATTCGGGGGTTGCCAAGCCTCCGATAGTTCCAACAAAAGGTTTTCATTGTCCAAGACGGGCTAGAACTTACCAGCCTCCGCCTCAAAAACAGAGTCCACCTTTTTACCCTCCACCCTCTTTTTATTTTAGGAGCTAAGATTATCATCATCTGTCAGGGATTCATATGATCTTTTCTTATTGTAGGTAAGGACTTTAGGATCTTCTATGTTGGAAGGTCCTCTCGCCTTTCTTTTTCATCCCCCAGGTAATGTGACAGGTTGATCCAGCTTCTTCTGTGAAGATTCACACTAGTGAGGTCCTGAATCAATATGAACAAACCCAGGTGGATCTTCTCCATGCATCTTAACCTCCTTTTCATCCCCATCCCTTTCCTTGATCAACTCAATTTCATTGTAGGGACCTTCCCGGACACCATGAAAGTCTGATTCACCTGCCTTTTCCACGCCCACATGAGAGTCATCCTCCACAAATGGGGTATTCGAAATGGTATGGGTTGTAGTTATTTCACAGATTAATTTCCCAAGAGGTAAATAGAGCCATGAGGGCTCCCCAACATCCCTACAGTTATTCCTATCCATGGACCATGTCATGAAGGGTTTGGGTGGGTCCAAAAAAATGGTGTCTGGTTTCCTCTCAGGGGGAACCAGGCTGTCTTGATTGATTTTTCAAGGTTTTCCATGTCCTTTTGTTTCTTGCCTTCTGAAACATAGTTCCCCCCAAGCTTTTGGCCTAAATCCATGGGCCATATCGAAAAACAGTTTGACCCTCTGCTTCATTCCTTTTACATTCACAACTTCATTCCAGGTGATCAATGATTCTGCAGAAGAAACAGAATATCGGGAGCCTTTCATATTAAAATGCGATCCAAGTGCTCGAACACATCGGGTTGGAGGAGTCCCAATCGATGAACTTGCCTAGGACGTTACCAATTCCCTTAATAACCTGGTCAGATCGATGCTCAAAGGGTATCTCTTTGATTTAGACCCAAAATGATGACCATGAGTGATTGGTATTAGCAATATTCACCTCTGTGTTAACTTCAGAGATGATAAAAAAATAATTATCAAAAGACCACAACCTACCATTCAAAATCATTCTTTTATCAGGCAGACTAAAGCAATCAAAAGATCAGGATCTCCGATTCCACTTCTCAGTTTGCAAACTCATCCTCGAGTCTCCAGACCATCTGAGGGGTGCTCCGTAGGGTATTGAGGTTATAAGATTTCTTAATCAGAAGTATCCCCACCAATAGCAGGGAAAGAAGATTCTGTAGAACTTCATCCGAGCCCTCGGTCACTGGGACCGATATTCATTCAGTCTCCGTGAGAGAAAAGCACTGTCAGTCATCATACCAGACCGACGAGTAGAAGAGACGCAACAACGAGAGGCGAAGCCGCAAAAGGGGTGAGATAACCCTACCCTGGAGAGAGCGCAGGGATGCAGATCCTAGGCTGGAATCAAGGAGACGCGAAACCCTAGGGGAACCTAGCGGACGAGAACTCTCAACAGCGGGAGAGACTTGTAAGATATATATATTTTGTTAAAAATATATGATTTTTTATGTATTTATATGATTATATGTTTTAATTTTATTAGTTTATATATATGTTTAAAATTTTATATGTATTAATATATTAATCTATTATATTGTGACTTTTTAGGCAATTAATTGATCATAATTGGATAAATGCACGAAGAACTACCGATGAATTTGAGAAAGGGGTTGGTAGTTTCTTTGAATTTACTAAACAAAATCTTGAGAACAAAGATGTGATTTAATTTCGAAGGTTTAAACGCTTAAATATGGGTAAATTATGATGCAAAGAAATCAAAGACCATCTGATTTGTTATGGATTTAGATATAATTATATATGTTGGATCCGGCATGGTGAAATTAAAAACAATTCTAGATATAATGATGATGGAGATGTTCCACATGAGAGAGAGGATCGTGTTGAAGAATTTATTCATCATATAGGTGTTGAAACCGTTGATTTTTTTGAACAATTGAATCGTGACTCTGAGAAACCACTATTCTTAGGTTGCACAAAATTTATATTTTTATCAGGGATGGTGAGATTATTTAACATGAAAGAAAGACATGGTTGGCGTGATAAAACACTAAGAAAAATGGGATTTTGCGACGGGTCATTTGCAACAGGAGAACCAGCCCGTCACAAATACTATGGTTTTTATGACGGGGCGATGGTTCCTATCGCAAAAGGTTTGACGCGAGTTGTGCGCTAAACCATGGGATGGGTATTTACGATGAGCCCTTATATCCGTCGCAAATACGCAACGACATTTTTTAATATTTGCGATGTGATTTATCCCTCGTTGCAAATAGTATGTCGGCAAGTTGGTATTTGTGAAGGGATCCATCACAAATTACTTTTTAACTGCAGCATATTTGCGACGGTTCCTGCCGCAAATAACACTATTCATGACGAGAATCCCGTCGCAACTAATCTACCCTATATATACCCCCACTCATTTTTTCACATTCCACTCAATTCTCTACAACTCTCTCTCTAAAGGAAATTTTTCTCTCAAAAATTTCCACAGTTTAACATTATAAGTCAGGGTATTATTGGAAGCTTATATCCTTCGAAAGATTCTATTTTAAAATATTTATCTATTTCTTTTATTTTTTACTTAATTTATCAGATTTTAATTTAGTTATAATTATTGTTAATTAGCTGCAGTTAAATTAAATTAGAAATAGATAGTTTTATTTATCATTATTTATATTTTTTTTACAAATAATTACATGTGATTTGTATGAATTAGTATTAATTAATAGTTATTGCATTAATTGGTTTTAATTAGTAATAATTACTATTAAATTATAATATTTAGTGTTAAATTCTAATAATTAGTATAAAATTCTAATAATTAGTATTAAATTGCAATAGTTAGTATTAAATTGTAATAATTAGTAATAATTAGTAATAAATACTAATAAATAATAATAAATAATAATAAATAGTAATAAATAGTAATAAATAGTAATAAATAGTAATAAATTGTAATAATTAATAATAAATTGTAATAATTAGTAATAATTAGTAATAATTTGCAATAATTAGTAATAATTAGTAATAAATTTCAATAATAATTGGTAATAAATCATAATAATTAGTAATAATTAGTAATAAACTCTAATAATTAGTAATAATTAGTAATAAATTATAATAATTAGTTATAATTAGTAATAAATTCTAATAATTAGTTATAATTAGTATTAAATTTTAATAATTAGTTATAATTTGTTACAATAAATAATAAATTCTAATAGTTGGTTATTATTAGTAATAAATTCTAATAATTAGTAATAATTTGTAATAAATTCTAATAATTAGTTATAATTAGTAATAAATTGTAATAATTAGTAATAATTTGCATCAATTAGTAATAATTAGTAATAAATTGTAGTAATTAGTAATAAATTGTAGTAATGAGTAATAAATTGCAGTAAATAGTAATAAATTGAAGTAAATAGTAATAAATTGTAATAAATTCTAATAATTAATAATAAATTGTAACAATTAGTAATAAATAGTAACAAATTCTAATAAATAGTAACAAATTCTAATAATTAGTATAAATATAATAATTAGTAATAAATTCTATTATTTAGTAATAAATTCTAATAATTAGTAATTGTAACACCCCGACCCCTCTAGGTTGGAGACGATGCATTACTAGTGATATTGACATGGTTAGAAGGAATGAAAATCCCGAAGGAGCGATCAGTTTAGTAGTCTTGAAGAAACTAGATACATAGATGTAACACAAATTACATTTTAAAAAGTTACAAGATACAATACATAACAAAACTAAAAACTGCAACCACATGAACTCAATAAATGATCTCCTCTTTGTCACATGTTGAAAGTAAACAATGAAAGGGGTGAGCTCAAACACTCAGTAAGGGTTACAAATAGCGGAAGCATGAGTACAATAATAAGTGAATCACAATCAATCTGACATAATCAATATGACATAGTGAATAAATGAATAACTAATGCCATTAATAAACTGAGAATGAAACTGCATCCATAGATTTTTTCATAGTGAAAATCTCATGGATAATAATAATAACTGATAATGAATAAAGAGAATGCTTATTAATTGGACGTCATGTATCTGGCACATGAAACCATAATACCGTAAAATGGTTTAGTTCTATGGGTAGAAACCTGTCTGATTTTTGGAAACAAACTCGAAGGGTTTGTCGCCAACTGATTCATCTCATGAGACCTACCGATGCATCGAGGGGATATAGAGGGCCCCACCCACCACTGCATGTCCAAAACATTCTTTATACATCGATTCAATACAATAGAAATATGCCTTTTCAATATCCATATAGAGCAGAGTATACATATTCATCAATATTAAAATCACTTTCCAAATAAACACCGTATGTAAAATGGTATACGGTTTAGACAACAAACATATCCATGATATGAGATTATGGATGTTTAATATAAATATAATTTTCAAATGAAAGGTGATCTCAAATGGACAATAGGTACACCACATAGAGATTATTAGGTGCAAAATATAAAGTTAGTCACAACAAAATAGTAGTTGAGAATGGGCTGTGGGCCAAAAAAATGGGCCTACGAGTCATGTAATGGGCTAAATGCCCACTGGGCCTTCAGGCTATGTAATAGGTCTCCCTCTACCCAGTTAAAGAGGTATTTGCTTTGCTTTAATAATAAAAATGAGGCTTCGGCCCCAACCTTAAAAAAAAAGATAAGTGGCGAACAATGAAAATCTCACAGAAATGAAAGTGAGACGAGAAACCCCTTACAAACATTTCGGCATGGTAACAAGTGTTATTGCGAGGGATTAATGAGAGGTAAAAGGGTATTCCATTATTTATATGTCACAAGGATAGTATGGGGGAGGTGATAAAACATACCCCATCATTAGGAATTAAAAATAAAAGGGCACAACATAGGGGAGATTCTTGAACAAAAGTGAGAGAGAGGATCCCTTACCTTATGCTTGAAGGTGTTCTTGACTTGTTATTTAAGACCTGAATAAACAAATTAGGCTTATTAATTCATAAGTTCAGAACCTATTCTATATGTAAATTATTTATTATAACCATTTTTAGTTCATTCAAGGCCTTTTTGATTAGTTATATGGTTCAATTTCATTGTTCGGGCTTGTTTGTTTACTTGGTTTTAAATGACCAGTTCACTTATATTCAAGTTCAGATAAATATATAAGATGGATGTGGTTGTCCAGAAATTAAGTTATATTATATTAGTGAACATACAGAAGATTACATGGTTTTAAATTTAATTTGGTTACTTAGAGTGAAGTCGAATTATTATATATATAACCTTAGTGACAACCATTTTGGCTAAACAGTGGGTTTGATTACAATGAACATGTTTTGATTTATAACTTAATACCATTTGTATAAAAGGATTACAGAAATAAAAATAGGATATATTAAATATATAATAATATGGTTCAACCATAACACAAATGGTTTCATGACCAGAATTAAAGATTATAATAGAAATTGATAAACCATTGTCCTTGAATGTGCTAAATTAGCACATCTCAAACGGTGCTTTCATTTCTTTCAAATAAATGGTGGGGAAAGGAGAGAAGGTAATGAAATATACCATTAGCGTGAAAAAATTCCAGTACATATATGTTACTAGATTTATCATACTATTATGGTGAGGAAAGAAACAAAAATAAAAGAACTTAAAAGAATTGAAGGAATTGGAAAGATGAATTTACCTCTTGAGACTTCCTCCTTTGAGAACCTCTTAAGGGGAGAGGTTTTGGTATTTTGAAGAGGCTAGGGGATTTTGAACATGTGGGGGGGGGGATCTTAGGGAGATACTTGGGTAGAATATTGTCAAGGCACAAGGCTTGAGTGGTGTGAGAGGAAGAGGGGGCGAGGGGTGCTTTATATAATGGAGGGGAGAGGAGTTTTCTTAATATTATAATCATTAATTTATTATTTCCTCTCAAGAAAACCAATAGTGAGTATTCCATGAACAAGAACAGTAATATATGCATGTCACTTTGAACCAACTGGTCTTACATCAGCATATCATCATTAATGACTCAATTAATCCATTATTTAGCATTTATTGTGAATTATCAGATTTTACTATTCATCAAACATTTAAGTATTTCAGAAAAATCCCAAAAATTCACCCTAACCATTTTTTGATGTTTAGAATCCAAAAATGAAGTCCATTTTTCAAAAATAATTTTATAAATATGATTAATTAAATATTTAATAAAAATAATTACTTAATCGAAAAATATACACTTAAAATATTCATCTCCATTTTTAAGGTGCCTAAATTCATTTATACATTCAAGGGCATGGATACCATTCATAAGAGTCATATTACTATTCATAAGGGTAAGTTACTATTCATAAGGGTAGGTTACTATTCATAAGGGTAGGTTACTATTCACCAAAAATTAAGTTAATTCTATCAGACTCTAATTATCATTTTGATCACAACCGTGTATGTTATATTTTTAAAATTCAAATCATAGAGTTGACAAATTTAAGTTTAATGTTTAGGTTATGGCCATCTCCTATAAGTAACCATGTTTTGTTCCATATAGGCTCAATGATTCTTGAAATATAGGCTATAACTAAAATGTATTTAAGAGAAGCATACCATAAAATGTTTGGGGTGATACAATATTCCCTCCTTCGAAAATTTAGTCCTCAAAATTTTACGTATGAAACTCACCAAAAAGATGTGGGTGGTTCTTTTTCATGAAATCCTCTGGTTCCCATGTTGCTTCCTCCATATTCTGGTTCCTCCAAAGAACCTTTACAAGATGATTTGTCCGATTTCTCAATACTTTCTCCCTTGTGTCAAGAATCCCAATAGGCTTTTCACAGTATGACAAATCAGGTTCCAGTTAAATTTCTTAATAGGTGAGTACATGCATTGGGTCTGGCATGTATTTCTTCAACAATGACACATGAAACACATCATGGACTTTGGAGAGATTTAGTGGCATTGCTAAACGGTAAGCTATTGCTCTGATTCTTTCCAAAATTTCAAATGGTCTGATATACCCGGGGCTTAGTTTCCCTTTCTTACCAAACCGTAAGACACCCTTCCATGGAGATACCTTCAGAAATACATGATCTCCCAATTGGAATTCCAAGTCCTTTCTCCGGTTGTCAGCATAACTCTTCTACTTACTTTGGGCTTCTTTAATATGGGCTTGTATCTTCTTCACATTTTTCGTGGTCTCTTCAATAAGTACCAGGCCTATAAGTTTCCTCTCACCAACTTCATCCCAACAAGTTGGAGTTCGACATCTATTTTCATATAATGCTTCATATGGAGCCATTTGAATACTAGAATGGAAGCTGTTGTTGTAGAAAAATTCCACCAAAGTCAAGTATTGATCCCATATACCTTGGAAGACAAGAGAGAATGACCTCAACATATCTTCTAGAGTTTTAATGGTCCTTTCAGACTGTCCGTCAGTTTGTGGCTGATAAGCAGTACTCATACGAAGCTCAGTATTCAAAGCCTTCTGGAGACTTTTCTAGAATTTTGATGTAAACTGGGGATCTTGATCAGACACAATAGATAGAGGTGCATCGTTAAGTCTTAAAACTTCATTAATATAAAGTCTTTCCAAGCACTCGAGTGGAAAATCCTCTCTTATAGGAATAAAATGTGCTGATTTTGTGATCTGATCAACAATTACCCATATTACATCGTTCCTTCTAGGTGTCCTTGGTAGTCTAGTGACAAAATCCATCATAATGTTATCCCACTTCCACATAGAAATAGGTAGAGGTTGCATCACTCCTTTGGGATGTTGTCTCTCTGCCTTCACATGTTGACAAACTAGACATCTTGACATGTTGTCAACAATTTCCCACTTCATATTATCCCACCAGAAATATTCCTTCAGATCTCTATACATCTTAGTGCTACTTGGGTGTATAGAGAAATTTGAGCTATAAGCATCATCTAATAGTTCCCTTTTTAGCTCAGGTACTGATGGAACACATAACCTCTTCCCAAATTTTAGAACTCCTTCTTCATACACGAAGTTAGCTAGTCTCCCATCCTTGACAGCATTAATTCTCTTGTGCAGGTTCTCATCATCAAATTGAGAGCTTTTTATCTTCTCTAATAAATATGTTTTAGCAATAATTTGAAAGAGTAAAGATGTTTCCCTTTCCTTAACAATTCCCATATCCATCTTTAGTAGATCAAAAAATATAGGATCTCTCTCAATCCTCATTTGAGTCAGAAGTCCATGATCTTTCCTACTTAATGCATATTCCACCTTATTCGCCTTTCCTAGGTGGTGGTGTATTGAAAAATCATAATCTTTGAGTAACTCAAGCCATCTCCTCTTCCTCATGTTGAGTTCTTTTTGTGTGAAAATTTATTTCAAACTCTTGTGGTCTGTATAAATCTCACATCTCTCTCCGTAGAGATAATGCCTCCATATTTTTAGAGCAAAGATTAGGGTTTCTAACTCAAGATCATGAGTTGGATAATTTTTCTCATGAGTATTCAACTTTCTTGATGCATAAGCAATAACTTTATCGTTTTGCATAAGGAAACAACCCAGTCTATTCTTTGATGCATCACTGTATATTACAAATCCACCACTTCCAGATGGAAGAGTCAAAATTGGAGCATCGACCAATCTTCTTTTCAATTATTTAAAGAATTATGTAAATTCTTTTGTCCACACAAACTTAACTTCTTTACGTGTGATCTTGATTAGCGGGTTAGCCAGTCGGGAAAAATTATGAACGAAATTCCGATAGTAACCTGCTAAGCCAATAAAACTGCGTACCTCAGTTATGTTTGTTGGTGTGGGCCAATCTTGGATTGCCTTTGTCTTCACAGGATCAACTAGGATTCCATCCTTAGAGAAAATATGTCCTAGAAAAGAAACTGATTGAAGCTAGAATTCACATTTACTAAAATTCCCATAAAATTTATTTCTTCTAAGAGTTTGTAGAATGACCCGCAAGTGATTCTCATGGTCTTCATAGATTTTTGAGTATATGAGGATATCATCGATGAATACCACAACAAATTTATCAAGATATTCCTTGAAAACTCTATTCATTAAATCCATGAAAACAGAAGGTGCATTTTTCAGTCCAAAAGGCATTACTGTAACTCGTAATGCCCATACCTGGTCTGAAATGCTGTCTTAGGAATATCTTCCTTCCTTACACACAACTGATGATATCCGGATCAAAGGTAAATCTTCGAAAAGTATTGAGCTCCATGAATTTGATCAAATAAATCATCAATCCGGGACAAAGGATAATTATTCTTTATTGTAATAGAATTTATTTCCCTGTAATCAATGCAAAGCCTCATGGATCCATCTTTCTTCTTAACAAAGAGTACAAGGGCTCCCCATGGAGAAACACTAGGTCAAATAAATCCTTTTCCACTCAAATCCTCTAGTTGTTTCTTTAGATATACTAATTCCACAGTGGCCATTCTATAGGGAGTCTTTGATATAGGTCTTGAACCAGGGATTAAATCAATAGAGAACTCAACTTCCCACTCTAGAGGATGTCCAGTTAAATCATCTAGAAATACATCAATGTACTCTTGTACTATGTGCACATATTAAATTTGAAGACTTCTTTCCTTTCCCATAGATATTGGTTTATCTTCCTCTCCAAGTATTTTATTCAGTAGAGCTACTGGGGGTGGTTCTAGATAATAATTAGGTGGCAAAGTTTCTTCCCTAAAGATAAGAGATTCTACACCATTTTCAAAATTTGTAACTTCCTTCTTCTTACAATAAATCTTCGCATCATAATTTGATAGAAAATCCATACTGAGAATTATATCAAATTAATTTATTGGTATGATGACATGTGTAAAGACCTAGAATTTCCGTGGATTTTTTTAAATACATGAGAATTTTACGAGTCTGCAGTTTCTGAAGGCGCTTGATTCCGAGGCCTGGTGTGCCCAAGATCAATTTATAAAGTTTTGTTCAGGTACGTTCAGTAAATGTACATGTGGGATTTTATATCTTATGAACCGGTGCTCGAAATTGAAATCCGAGGGCATCATTGAACTCACAGTGCCAATATTTTCTTAAGGATACCTTTACCGTAGTTGCGTTTTTTCGAGATTGGAAGTTATTTTTTTTGGGTTTTCTAAATAAATTAAATAAAAATATGTGTAACATATTTTTATTTGAGCGATGGTTTAATCATCCAAGGAGAGGTTGGATGTGGGGCCCACCCGCGCATAACCTCCCTTGGGAGGATATTATGTGGTGGGGCCCACACAAGCTCAAACCCCCTTAAACCCCCTTTAACCCCTTGAGTTCCCCATTATTGGGGGAAACTCTTGAACCACCCCCCTTAATGGTGCCAACACACCTAAGAGATAATTAATGCCTCAATTAATTATCTTTTTGAAAACTTTTGAATCCTTTCCACCCCATTTAATTTAATGAGTTTTTTAATTTAATTAAACACAACTCTTGTGTGTTGTTGTGCCAAAAAATAATATACTCCTCCTCTATAATTTTTGGTTGGCGACTTGGTGGAGCCTTTCCTCTTCAATGAAGAATGATATCCTCTCAATGACGAACGCCCGTCTCCACTAAAGCACGATGATTCCATCTTCTTCCTTCTTCATCATTCTTAAACCGAGGAAAGTAAAGGGAAGCGACACCCAAGAAATCTCCAACGACCTTCATCCACGTCAAAGGAGAAGACATCGCCCGCGAAGAACGCTGCCAACGATGATGTCACCTCCGAACACTCGTCTGCCAATGATGAGTACCCTTCTTCCTTTCCGACACATGAGCATGAGAATTGGGAGTGCGTGACGAACGCGGCAATCGACAAATTGAAATCTGCCATTTTTCCGAGATCATCAACGAACGACAAATACGAGGTAGGGGTATGTTTTGAGTAAATTAAACCCTCGTTCCTCATCGTTTATTTTTGGTTTGATGATGGCCATTTGTTATCACCTAATACGGAGGGCGCGGGCTGAACAAACATGGCCCGACAACCCTATGTTGGTTCTTGTTTGGTTGACGACGGAGGCAGAGCTGGAAGGGCGCAGTGTCGTCGCACCACGCTGGAGGAAGGGGGACGCAGCCATGCGGGTCGCGGCGGACGGAAGAGGCGCGACGTCGTCGTGCCGTGACAGAGGAAGGGGGTCGCGACCATGAGGGCCGCGGTAAACAAAGACGGCGTGGCGCCGTCGCACCGTGCCAAGGAAGCCCCACAGCCGGGCCGCCACGGCCGAGCCACTCCTCGGCCGGGCCGCCCCGGGCCGGGCCGCCGTAGGCCGGGCCGCCCTTAGGCCGGGCCTCCCTTAGGCCGGGCCGCCCTCAGGCCGGGCCACCCCTTCGGGCCGGGCCGACCACTTGGGTCAGGACGCACCCATGGATCGAGTCAGACCTCGGTTCGGACCAGGTCGGGCTGGGTCGGTTCGACTGGATCAGACCCGACCCAGACCCAGACCCACTACGACCATTTACGCATTTTAGCCCGTATTTTGGGCTACATGTGTTTGATTGACGAACCGTCTGCTGTGATGGAATTATTGGAGAGATAAGATTCTTTTGGAATACTCCATTTGAGGTTTGGATGAAATTGGGGTACAAACGGGTTGGTTTGAGCCTAAAAACCAACCGGGCCCATGGAACAGAAATGCCAATAACTCACAGACCGGGTGTCCGATTGACACGCCGTCTATCGCGTTGGGTTCCTTATGATGAGATAGAACTACGAGATACATCAACTCGAGACTTCGTGGTAGTTGATGTATCAACACTTGTTTCGAGGAGCAGACCCTCCTGGAATCGAGCGTGCTGTGTGTGGGAACCCTATGGCTGGCTGCGACAGAGATGACAGGATCCTCCGTGGGTTTGACAGCGACGATACTGTACCAGGATCCTCCATGGGTTTGACATCGATGACTTATATATCGGAATCCTCTGTGGGTTTGACAGTGGTGATTCCTGTACCGGGATCCTCCGTGGGTTCGACAATGTTGACTTCTATACCAAGATCCTCCGTGGGTTCGACATCACTGATATTGTTCCAGGATCCTACGTGGGTTCAACATAGGAGATGATTTAGAGGATACATCTAATCATAACTACCCCTCTTCATGTGTTGTATACCTATGTGAGCTGAGTCATGTCTTTCAACCATTTTCATCATGGTGATTGACTTTACTTACTTTGTGGAATGGGTTGTGCTTGGGCTCGAGAGTTGGAGCTGGACTGTGATTGATAACTTAGGTATATGTATGGGCATATACCTAAGTAAGGTTGGTTGATACTTCTTGATTGTATCTTACTTCTGTGGTTTATCCTTAGTGGATTCTGGGAGACCTTCGGGGGTCTTGGAGTCCCCTATTGAGTATTGTTATACTCACCCCTGCACGGGCTTCACCCACACCTTGTTGTGTTCTGTGCAGACGATAGTCAGTAGTGATCGAGGCTGAGGGTGATGGACAGGAGGATGCTCAGAGCTGGACTAGACGGGACGTACCTCAGAGACGAGTGTTAGAGTTCTGTACCCACCCTTCAGGTAGGATTCCCCGGTGGACGATCTAGGAGCTGTTTTCCTTTTTTAATTGTACTTGTAATTGTTTTTTAGTTGGTTTTTTATACTGGCCCACTTACTTTCAGCACAATTTTCTTTTCTATTTTAGTACTTATTGCCTCTACTGCTTGTGTTCAGACTGTGTGTGTTACAGGTTTAAAGACAATGCCTTCCCTTTTTACCAGGGATTCGACTTTGGTGCTAGTCGCCAGCCCCTGGCCTATAGAAGGCGGGCTTGGGGTAGTCACAGCACGGGCCCCAAGGATGGGTCATGACAACAAGGTTAGAGACTAAAGCACGTTTTGGTGTCTATAGGGGGACTATTAAATATGACTTTGTTGCAATGATACATCCCCTGAGATTTTTTATTGACAACTCCTTTATTAAATAAAATTGGACATATCTAATTTTCTTAGAAAACTGAGAAGATATAAATGAATGCGATGATCCAGAATCAAATAAAGTGTTGGCTAAGTTTGAGGAAACAATTAAATTACCTACCACCATGTCATTAGGAACTTCAAACTCTGTGGTTGTAATCGCATAGGCTCTCCCTTATTCTCTTGTATTTTTCTGAGGCATGTTTCCTTGGAGCTTAGGACACTCATTTTCATAGTGTCCCATCTCTCTGCAATTGTAGCATTGAATATAATTTAATTGTTTCTTCCCCTTGCATTCATCAGATCGATGACCCTTTTCTCCGCAGTTATAGTAGACTCCCATGCCTTTCAAGCATTTCCCGAGATGATTCTTTCCACAGTTCTCACATAATGGGAATAACTTTGTTCCCTTGCTCTTATTTGGTGCTTATCCTTTTGCTTTGTTATTAGAGTACCGCTTCTTATCTTGGTTTCCTTTGAAAAGATTTGATCTATAAAATTCCCTCTCTATTTTGATGGAACTTGATAAAATTTCATCATATGATGAAAAGGGTTGAGAAGCCAGTGCCCTTCGAAGACTTGACTTAAGTCCTTCAAATAAATGATCAATCTTGTCTGCTGAGTCACGTACGTAATCTACGGCATACCTGGCCAGCCTTGTGAAAGTAGCCTCATACTCCGCAACACTGTCTTCTTCCCTTTGTTTTAAGCTAAGGAATTTCCTCTTCATTTCAGTTTGTTGCTCACGAGGGAAATATTTTTCAAAGAATATTTCCTTAAAAGTCCTCCATTCCATATCTTCTATTTCTTCTTCCTCCGTGGTATTCTGAATCAAGGACCACCATTGATCAGTGTCTCCCTTGAGACAATATACTTCCAATACTACCTTTTCATTTTCATTGCATCTTAATGCCATGAATATCTTTTCAAGGGACTTGATCCATTGCTCAGCAAACACTGGGTTAGTAGTCCCA
Source organism: Viscum album (assembly GCA_963277665.1). NCBI lineage: Eukaryota > Viridiplantae > Streptophyta > Magnoliopsida > Santalales > Viscaceae > Viscum > Viscum album. The sequence goes on along the minus strand of OY728153.1, from coordinate 1,202,248,663 downwards.
CTAAAATATGGGGGCTTCTGCTGCATGAAATGATCCAACACAGGTGTGGAATGGTTATTTGTTACAACCTGAGTAAGTTGTCCCAATATAGTCATGATTTGATCTGCTCCAACATTGACTGTGTTGACTTGCTCATTAGGGTGATACCTACCTTGACCACGAGTATTGATTCCACTTCTTCTGTTAGATTCCATTTCTAAATAATGGGATACACGAGATTAGTTTATGAATCTCAAACATAAAAGCACTCAACATAGATTGAAATTCTATGCATAGATAATCTTATAAACATGGTTTCTCTGAGGAAAAATTTACATTAAACTCCTTAATAATGGATTGTAAAGAAAATGTGAATTATACTAAGCATATCCCTCAGGAGTGTCGTAACCAAGAGTGCAGTAAGGCCCGTTTTCATGCACCAGTTCCCATTCGAGTCTAGCTCAAAGTGGTGTTTTCAGGTTTTACCCCTAGAGACATCTGTCCCAGAGACGCCTCTACCTGCTCATATCCAGACAGAGATGTTTTTCTTAAAATATCTACATAATCTATTCCTTACCAAAATACCAGGATGTTCTTGTACGTTTATCCCCAAATACTAACTTAGGGATTTGTTCCCTACTATAAATTTCCTACAATAGTTTCCAAGTTTTCTACTAAACTTCCTCTGATACCAACTCTAACACCCCGACCCCTCTAGGCCAGAGCCAGTGCATTACTTGTGATATTTTCATGGTTAGAAGGAATGAAAATCCTGAAGGAATGATCAATTTAGTAGTCTTGAAGAAACTAGATACATAAATGTAACACAAATTACATTTAAAAAGGTTACAAGATACAATACATAACAAAACTAAAAACCGCAACCACATAAACTCAATAAATGATCTCCTATTTATCACCTATTGAAGGTAAACAATGAAAGGGGTGAGCTCAAATGATCAGTAAGGGTAAAAAATAGCAGAATCATGAGTACAATAATAAGTGAATCACAATCAATCTGACACAATCAATATGGCATAATGAATAAATGAATAACTAATGTCATTAATAAACTGAGAATGAAACTGCATCCATAGATTTTGTCATAGTGAAAACCTCATGGATAATAATAAAAAATGATAATGAATAAAGAGAATTATTATTAATTGGACATCATGTATCTGGAACATGAAACCATAATACCGTAAAAACGGTTTAGTTCTATGGGTAGAAACCCATCTAATTTTTGGAAACAAACTCGAAGGGTTTGTCGCCAACTGATTCGTCTCATGAGACCTACCGATGCATCAAGGGGCTATAGCGAGCCCCACCCGCCACTGTATGTCCAAATAATTCTTTATACATTGATTCAATATAGTATCAATATGCCTTTTTAATATCTATATAGAGTAGAGTATACAGATTCATCAATATTAAAACAACTTTCTAAATAAACATCATATGTAAAATGGTATACGGTTTAGGAAACAAACATATCCATGATATGAGATTATAGATATTTAATATAAATATAATTTTCAAATTAAAGGTGATATCAAATCGGTAGTAGGTACACCACATAAGGATTATTAGGTGCACAATACAAAGTTAGTCACAACAAAATAGTAGTTTAGACAAAGACTCTTACCACAATGTAAACAGTCGCATCATATGACCAGAACTTAACAAACCTCAAATGAATCATTGAATAACATGAATATAAAGAGAATCATGTTATTATATATCAAATGGCAGTACAAATATACCACATAAAAGAGATAAGTGACGAACAATGAAAATATCACAAAAATGAAAGTGAGATGAGAAACCCCTTACAAACATTTCAGCATGGTAATGAGTGTTATTGCGAGGGATTAATGAGAGGTAAAGGGGTATTACATTATTTATATGTCACAAGGGCAGTATGGGGGAGGTGAGAAAACATACCCCATCATCAGGAATTAAAAATAAAATAGCACAACATAGGGGAGATTCTTGAACAAAAGTGAGAGAGAGGATCCCTTACCTTATGCTTGAAGGTGTTCTTGACTTGTTATTTAAAGCCTGAATAAAAAAATTAGGATTATTAATTCATAAGTCCAGAACCTCTTATATATGTAAATGATTTATTATAACCCTTTTTAGTTCATTCAAGGCCTTTTTGATTAGTTATAAGGTTCAATTTCATTGTTCGGTCTCGTTTGTTTACTTGGTTTTAAATGATCGGTTCACTTATATTCAAGTTCAGATAAATATATAAGATGGATGTGGTTGTCCAGAAATGAATTTATAATCTATTATTGAACATACATAAGATTAAATGGTTTTAAATTTAATTTGGTTACTTAGAGTGAAGTCGAATTATTATATATATAACCTTAGTGACAACCATTTTGGCTAAACAGGGGGTTTGATTACAATGAACATGTTTTGCTTTATAACTTAATACCATTTGTACAAAAGGATTATAGAACTAAAAATAGGATATATTACATATATAATAATCTGGTTCAACCATAACACAAATGGTTTTATGACCAGAATTAAATATTATAATAGAAATTGATAAACCGTTGTCCTTGAATGTGCTAAATTAGCACATCTCAAATGGTGCTTTCATTTCTTTCAAATAAATGGTGGGGAACAGAGAGAAGGTAATGAAATATACCATTAGCTTGAAAAAATTCTAGTACATGTATGTTACTAGATTTATCATACTATTATGGTGAGGAAAGAAACAAAAAGAAAAGAACTTAAAAGAATTGAAGGAATTGGAAAGAGAAATTTACCTCTTGAGACTTCCTCCTTTGAGAACCTCTTAAGGGGAGAGGTTTTGGTATTTTGAAGAGGCTAAGAGATTTTAGACGTGGGGGAGGATCTTGGGGAGAGACTTGGGCAGAATATTGTCAAGGAACAAGGCTTGAGTGGTGTGAGAGGAAGATGGGGTGAGGGGTGATTTATATAGTGGAGGAGAGAGGAGTTTTCATAATATTATAATTATTAATTTATTATTTCCTCTCAAGACAACCAATAGTGAGTATTCCATGACCAATAATAGTAATATATGCATGTGACTTAGAACCAATTGGGCTTACATCAAAATATCATCATCAATGACTCAATTAATCAATTATTTAGCATTTATTGTGAATTATCGGATTTTACTATTCATAAAAAATTTAAGTATTTCAGAAAAATCCCAAAAATTCACCCTAACCATTTTTTGATGTGTAGAATCCAAAAATGAAGTCCATTTTTCAAAAATATTTTTATAAATATGATTAATTAAATATTTAATTAAAATAATTATTTAATCGAAAAATATAAACACTTAAAATATTCATCTTCATTTTTAAGGTGCCTAAATTCATTTATACATTCAAGGGCACAGATAACATTCATAAGAGTCATATTACTATTCATAAGGGTAATTTACTATTCATACAGGTTGGTTACTATTCATAAGGGTAGGTTACTATTCACTAAAAATTAAGTTAATTCTATGAGACTCTAATTATCATCTTGATCACAACCGTGTATGTTAGATTTTTAAAATTCAAATCACAGAGCTGACAAATTTAAGTTTTATGGCTAGGTTATGGCTATCTCCTATAAGTAACCATGTTTTGTTCCATAGAGGCTCAGTGATTCTCGAAATATAGGATATAACTAAAATGTATTTAAGAGAAACATACTATAAAATGTTTGGGGTGATACAATAATAAATTGTAATAATTAGTAATAAATTGGAATAATTAGTAATAAATTCCAATAATTAGTTATAATTAGTAATAAATTATAATAATTAGTTATAAATTATAATAATTAGTAATTAATTCTAAAAATTTGTTATAATTAGTTATAAATTATAATAATTTGTAATAAATTTTAAATAATTAGCAATAATTAGCAATAATTAGAAATAAATAGCAATAATTAACAATAATTAGTAAGAAATTATAAAAAATTATAAAAAATTATAAAAAAATGTAATAAATTGGCACAATTTACAGCGTATTGTCGCCTCTCTTTTTCCCGATTCATTATCTCCTTGAAATTTTCTCCCACTGAAATCACTATGAAAAACCTGTCATAATGTACGAATATCTATTTTCATATGCACGAGAACAGAGTACAACACAGTTAGGTTTTCCTACTCTCCATTCTCATGCATACAAAAATTGATATGCGTACATTAGAGCATATTTTTCATACTGATTTCAGTCAGAGAAAGTTGCAAGGAGATGAGTCGTTGGGAAAAAGAGGCTCTTTTTCCCGAGGACTCATCTCCTTGGAACTTTCTACTGTTCAAATTACTATGAAAAATCTACTCTAACATACAAATATCCATTTTCATATGCATGAGAATAGAGAGTAGCATAGTGAGACCTCCCTACTCTCCATCCCTATGCATACAGAAATAGATATCTGTATGTCAGAGCATACTTTTCATAGTGATTTCAGTCGGAGACAACAGAGATGAGTCATCAGGTAAAAGAGTTGCTGCCAATCTGTTGGAAATTGTGTCACTGGTAATTAGAAATTATTAGTAAACAATTGTTGTAATTAATAATAACTAGCGGTGATTAGTATACATTTTTACAAGTTAGTATAGATTAGTATAATAGTTTAAAAAATACTATAAATAGGTTTAAAATAATATAAATTATTATAATTTGATAGAAAAATGAATTTAATTGTCTTCCCCTTTTTGGATAGTGTTTTTCTTATATCAATTTTTTAAAAAACTAATTATTTTACATTTTTAGAGAAATATGGAACAAGAAAGTTGAAAACAGTCATTATTAGATGATCACATTTGAATAAATCAGCACAAGAATCCAAATAGTTTTGGTTTAAATCATTTATATATTGTCGGTGTTGAAGCTTTCTTATCATTTTCATTATTAAAAAAAACATTTATTTCAGAAGGGGCAATTATATGTTCTTGGAAAAAATGTTCTCTGAGGACGTTCAACACATTTGAAAACTTTGGGGGTCATTTATTGCATTTTGGTTTTCAATCAGATTTTTATTTTTGGTATCAACATGGTGAACACAGTTCCAAATAAGATACTAATAATTTGGTTCCAGATCCAACACAGTTTCAAAATTTAGTACATGATGTGGTAGGTCTTTATTTTCAACAAGATGAAAATTAGGATGATATTAATTTAACTTATGAGTTGAAACTATCTCATTTTTATGAGTTGTTGAGGTCTGCTGAGGATGCCTTATATCTTGGTTGCAAGATAAGAAAATTTGAAGCAATTTATAAATTTTTGGCTATTAAATTAGACAATGGAATGATAAATAACTATTTTGATCAGATATTATATTTGGTAAAAAAACATATACATGAAGGAAATGTGTTGCCTGCAAATTTCTATGAGAACAAGAGGTTGGTTCATAATCTAGGTCTTGGTTATTATAAGATTCATTCATGTTCAAATGATTGAATCTTATATTATGGTGAAAATGATTCATTTCAATAAGTTATGTTTGGATTGATTCCTGTAAAAAAATTGAGATATTTCCCACTTACACCCAACTTGCAACGTTTATTTATGTCTCAAAACACAACGACATTGATGTCATGGCACAAAACCAACATTCCAATTAGTAAAAACTTAAATCATCCCTCTAGTGGTGATTCATGGAAACATTTGGACCAAGTGCATCCATATTTTTATTTAGAAGCATGAAATGTGTGATTGTGTCTTTCAACTGACGGTTTTAGTCCATTTGGTTCTTACAGTAGTTAGTATTCATGTTGGATGTATTTATAACTCCATACAATTTACCTAATTGGATGTTGATGAAGGACCCATATATCTTTTTTACCTTATTTATTCTAGTTAGATCAAAAAAGAATATTTATGTTTATTGAAACAATTCATTGATGAGTTAAATTCACTATAGAGTAATGGTGTTAGTACATTTTATGTTGCTACGAAACAAAATTTCTTACTGAAAGCTGCATTGATGCGGACAATTAGTGAATTCTCGACATATGAAATGTTGTCTGGATAGAGTACACATGGTCCAAAATATTTTCCATACTGTATGAGAGACAAAAAAGTGTTTATGCTCATCAATGAAAAAAAACTAAGTTTTTTGACTGTTATCGCAGATTCCTTCCAACTAATCATCTTTTTTGGAGGAATAAATATCATTTAAGAAAAGGCATAATTTAAAGAGATGAAACTCCAACAATTATCTTAGGTATAGAGATAAAATCATTTGTCTCTTTATTAATTCCCATCACATTTGGACTAACAATAAACCAATAGAAAATTGATGGATTTGGTAAAGAACACAATTGGATAAAATGAAGTATTTTTTAGGATCTTCCAAATCGGTCTGATTTGTTGGTTTGTCACATGTTAGATTTCATGCATATTGAGAAGAACAATTTTGATAATTGATTTCATACAGTTTTGGATACACCAAGTAAGACCAAAGGTAATGTAAAGGGATGATTAGATCTTGCCCAAATTTGCAGGTAATCAGAACTTGAACTGTTTTAAAATGTTAGATCACATAAGTTAATGATGCCAAAAGTAGCCTATACAGTCTCCAAAGAGAATCAATTATTATTTTGTTAGTGGATTTCATATTTGAGACTTCTATATGGTTATGCTTCCAATTTGGGAAGATGTGTTAGAAATGGTCATATTAAATGTAACATCCCAGGTAAATAGAGAACGTGACATTTTTAATATTTATTAATATTTGTGAATTAAATATTAATTTTACTTTAAAGGGGTTTCTATGTTCGATAGTGTACCCGATATGCAACAACGAGTTTCTTTGAAATCATACGCTGCACACTAATAATATAATATTATTATTTTAAATGGTAGTTAACTCCTAGCCTTTGTATTGGAGGGAATGAAAAAAACTAACTACAATATGATTATACATGTTTGTTAAATGTATTTACATTTATCCAATAAAATTTAGAGGCTTAAAATGTGAATGAATCTAATTTTAAGCATAATTTAAATTAAAAGGCCGATTTACCGCCTTTTAATGGAGAAACCTCTTTGAATATAGTTTTGGTCACTTTAATACATTATATTTGACCAAATAAAAATCCTTCTTTATAATGGGGACATCAAAATTTACTTTGGGTAGATTTTTGGTATTTTTCTGATAAAGTTCATTTTTCTGATGAATAGTGAAAAATACTATATTTTAATTCAAAAGTGCCTTTTAATCTAAATTATTTATATGATTATATTATCTTTTTAATTAGTTTTAAAGTTTAATTAGAATAAATTTTTACCATTTAATCCAATGGTGGTCATTATATTGAATTTCACTTTGAAATTTGACATAAACAAGTGTCAATCTTTTGATAGATATTGTTTCTTAAAAACACGTTATTTGTTTTGACAATGGGAATTAATTATAAAATTAATTAATAAAACTTCTATGTTTTGAATTTGGTAAAATAGACATAATTTTTGAATTCATAACATCAAATTTATCTTAGGGTGAATTTTTGGTATTTTTCTGAAAAACTTCAATTTTTGATGAATAGTGAAACCACTTAGTAGTAGTTAAAAAACTGAATTTTTCATTTAAATGAAATTTTACCGCTTCTGTGAGTTGAATTTTGAAAATCCAACATAAAAGGTTGTTATCAAGAAGTAAAATTTGGTTAAATAAGATGAAAATATTTTTTTATGAATAGTAACTTTTGACTTTTATTTATCACGGTTAAAGGTAAATAGAGGAATTCAAGGTAAAAAGAATATTGTAATAATTTAAAATTACCTTAACACATTTCCTAACCTTATTGTATAAGTAATGGCCGACCATGGGAATCTTTGGGTCTATTTTGGGACCCCATGCATCCACTTATGAAAGATAATGACACTTTAGATTAATTAATTTAATTTAAAGGCAAAAACAACATAAAACAAATCTTTGAGTAAATTAATTTTTATATAGTGTTATATAAATTATATTTTCGACTATAAATATTCATTGGAAAGATAAAAATATTTCCTACATCATGGTATTTTTTTTATAATTTTTAGAAATCGCATAAATTAAATTATTTATGACACAATAATGATGTAGTATTTACCTCATTAATAAAAGATTTAAATAAATAAGATTATAAATATTAAAATAACATCCAAAAACTATCCAATTCCTATTGTATGATATTATTTATACTATGACTCATATTATCTTCAACTTTAATGATTTTTGGACCTTTAGAAACCAAATATCATTATATAATAAAATAATATTATCACACTTTTCTAAAGAGCCCCTCCTCTCCCTTATAAAAGGAGACCACTTCTAACCAATTCCACACACCTCTAAAGCCATTTGGATTGTCCAACCTCTGCCCAATTAAGCTCACTAAATCCCTATCCTTCTCCTAGAATCCTTACCTTAGGTAGAAGGAACTTCAAGAAGTCTTTTGGTTCAAACCAAAGGGAGTTACCCAAATTAAAGGTATCGGGTTCTCTTAAATTGTTTTATTTTATTTTACTTATCCAACCCCTAAACTCTTTTTATTACTTTCTTTTGTAACAAAAAAAGTATCCTAAATATACTAATATGTTTTTATGAAAAGGATTATAACTACACTTACACACAACTCCATCTAATGTGTGAAGAACATAATGTTTCTGTGGTTGGTAAACTACCGCCTCACGAAATGATGATTGTTCAAATATCTCCAACAGCCTCTCATAGTGGCCATTATGATGAAACTATATTTATATATTATATATATTATGTTTATGTTTTCTTTGTGATTCTGTATTTTTACATTTATATAAATACTTTATGGTTTTCATAGTGGGTAAATACGATAATCTCATTAGAGGAAGTGCAGACTACCGTCCCCTCAAAGTGATATGACTCGTTAATGCCTTATGTGGGACGTATAAAGGATGGAGTTAATAATATTGTATATGATATTATAATGAAATTATAATATAACTATGTATCATTATTTTTTTAATTCCATTTAAATAAGAAATAGAAATGGAAGTAGCGTTCATGCGTACGTACGACTTACCGTCTCCATGAACGGTGCATTTCATTTCTTACCTCTAAATGTTATGTACTATTATAAATACATGTATATAATGGATATATATGATGTACATGATATCTAAATTATTAATATCATTATGAAGATAATGGATATCTTACCATATGAACAACTTCTAATTATAACGTGTTCATTTCTTTTACTCAAGTACCAAATATTGACAAAACGACTGTTATTAACTTAAATGATTACATAATGATTATAACATAGTAATAAGTAATATAAAAGGAATAATAAACTTTAAAAAGTTTCTTAAGCAATTATAAATTAACATTAGTTTATTATTCAGGAGATTAAAGAACGAGCGGGTCAAGTCGAACAACGAGGTAAGAGACTTTCTTATCTCACTTTTAATTCTGTGAGATTTCCATTATTCTCTACTTATTAATTGCATGTGGTGTATTGTGTACTGCCATTTGATATATATTATCATTATTATCATTATATTAATGGTATTCTATGATTCATTTTTCTGGTTATTAACTTTTAGTCATACGACTCAGTTTATTACAACGTGGTAAAGGGTTTCATCTCACTTTTTATTCCCATGAGATTCATGCTATATTTGCCACTATTTCCTTTTGTGTGGTGTATTTACTGCCCATGATTATACTCTTTGTGTAATATAATTTCATTTATGAATATTTAAATCTTCATTGTATGATCCTTATTTCATGTGGCATATGTTTTGAATGATACCAAATTGGTAAGGGAACCTTTCACCCTCCTCTTTTTAAAAGACTTATTTTTGTTGTGTCTTTTAATTTACATCTTATTATTTTGGGATATGTTCTTATATATAATTATTGATTTAAAATGTACTTCAAAGTGATGAGATAACATTTTTTTCTCATCAAATAATTTTCTGAATTTTAAAGTGACGTTGTTAGGAAGTTGATTTTTTACAAGGGAACTTCTTAACCCAATTTCGATTCTTTGGGTTCAACTTGTACTTATTGAATAAGTCATCCTATAAATATTTGTGAATGAACTCTGATTGTTTTACACTTAATATCCAATTATATTGGGTGTATTTATATTTTTCACACATAATTATGAGATTGATTTATCCTTAATTTAAGGATACCATCTTTATAAGGGATTTCATCTCAATTTACATTTCCATTGAGACTTCATTGCTGTTATGCTCCAATTCACTCTTATATGGTGTATATACTATCCTTTGACATATTATATCATGAATCCCTTTATTCTCATGATATTATAAAGTTCATATTAAATGTTATTCCTAAATTATTTGTATTCAAGAGTCTCTCATTTTGTTAAAAACTCTTTAACTAAAATATCATTTTAAATGTTTTAAATATTTGTTATTCTAAATCTTTATCTTTAATGTCCATGTTTTAAAAATGGTTTTTAGTATTTATTTATATGGACATTAATGTTTTGAAATTATAATTCCATTAAAATATTCAAAGTGGTATGGGAAACATTGATTCATAAATCTCTTTTTAAATGGTTTATGAAAATGGATTGATTATTTCAATATCCTGAAATTACTTCTTGTGACTTAAAATGAAATATTTTTAGTGAAATGTTTATATTTTCAATATTTTATGTGCTGTGATGGTACTTGGAAATTTGACGGGTGGTTACGTGATAAAACATATGATGGGTGGTGCCGTGAAAACCAGGACGGGTGGTTACATTATAACCTCCAATGCATTGGGTATGGAAGTCGGCCGTATGAATATTACATTTAGTGATATGTGTGGAAGTCGACCGTATGGTTATTTCATTTAAGTATGTTTATGTCCCAAGTTACCTTTATATGTTTTTTGTTCTTTATATGAGTTTTATGGTAATCTTTTGGTTACAAAAGGGTAAGTAATGATCTTTTATTCGGTAAAGAGTATTTACTACTTTATAAAGGCGAAAAGTATTACTTATGTTAAAGTATTCATGGGTTACTTTTTGTTTTGAAAAACTAACAGTTTTCCTTATTTTTGTATCCCATACTGAGATTTTTATGCTCATCCCAAGTTTTTGAAATGTTTTTCACAGGACATAATGTGGAATATGGTCAAGGATGGGATCAAGGAAAAGTCATGCTGTCTTAAATATGGAACTAGACATGATTTGTTTTTCAAGAGTTTTTATTTTATGAAAAAATGGATACTGGGTAGAAGTGTCTACTTTGTAATATTTTGATATGTAATATTTATGTCCTAATTATCTAAAACATTAAACCTGAAAAGACCCTCAATGTGAATTATTCATTTAATTCAATATTATGTAAGGTTTAAGTTCGGGTCCTTATAGTTGGTATCAGAGGCCGGTTTAGATAACTTTAGAGGTTAGGGTATTCTTTAAGCATAAGTAACATTACAATAATTGTTAGAATTTTATAAAGAGTCATACTTATTTTAGATAAAGTGAATGAGTTTAAGATAACATGAAAACGTATATCTTAGTATTTACCCTCCTCATAAGATATTATATGATGATTTTACAGATATACTCACACTTAACTTTCTGGTTTTAGTCAATAGTTGGATATAGCAGACATCAAAGTAATAATGGATGTGAATAAAACTATTATGGTTTTCTGAATGAGGAATTGAATGAAATCAGATATGCAATGAGAACTCTTGTGGTTATTCTTAACCAACTATTTGGAGTCATGATTGACAACCTGAACCTTGGTGATTTTTATAAGGCATCGTGTATGCGAGAAACAAATCCCTACAAAAGTTCAGGTAATAATCATAAAGGTAAGTATGTTCAAAAACCTATGTGTCAAGGATGTGGAAAGAAACACCTATGAAAATGTTTCAAAGGGAAAGAAAGATGCTATAGATGTGGAAATGAAGGTCATAAAGCAAAAACCTTCCATGGAAAAAGGAAGCATCCAGTTGACTCTAGGAAAGGGAAAGAAGTTATTTATGAGGGATCAATTGAATGTTTTAAATGTGGTGTGCATGGTCATTATACAAATAGATTTCCTACGAAGATGTTTCGGGAATGGTATCACCAAGATCATACAAATATTTGTTTACTAATACCTAATTCCATTCTGATTGAGGATGAAGAAACTGACAATGACCAATGAAAGGTATGGATTATTTCTTAACATATGTTTTGACATTATTGAATCTTAGGATATGATTCATGATTTTTTTTGTAGGAAATAAGTATTTTAGAATAAGTTGTAAATTAATGGTTAATGGATCATGAAGAAAATTGAATGAGTAAGAAGTCAAAATATAAGGGATTCAAGTGTTATGATAGATTTAAGATGGTGAAATGCTTAAAAGTATTAAGGCTATTTTGATTATGGGATTACATTAGAAGAATTTTTATAGTATGTGTAACCTAGAAGTTTTATATATGAAAATTTTATTCAAGGAATAATTATCTTTTCTTTTGTGGATATAGTTATAAAGAACCATTTGGGTTTATATGATCCTTGAATTTGAGGCAATTACAGGTTAATACATTTTGGGATGAAAAATGAAAGTTATTAGATAAAATTTGTGGTTAAAATATGTTATGGTTATCTATTTTTGGGAATGTTATAATTTTTTTTAAAAAGGACGACACAAAAACCGCATGACAACCCATCGCGTTAGACAAATCTATGGGAATCGAACCCATAACCAAAGTACGATTGGGATTTACCCCCACCACTGGACTACATGAAGTCCCTGTTTAGTATGACTAATTATTTTTATTTAGATGATTTTATGAATCAAGAATAAGTTTATTTTGGGTTATATATGTAATTTATTAACCTATCATGAAGAATATGTGATTAGGTTAATTACTTTTCAATATGATAATTTAAGAGTATCTGATGTTATTTGGAGATAAATGTTAGGATTTATCTTAGAAGACTCTATGATTAAATCCTTCTGAGATTTGGGTTTTAATATTAGTTTGGATTACTTTGAATAATTTTATGGAAATTTTTTTATCAAATGGTCTTTGTTGAACTTTGGGTTTTGCTTGAATTTTTTTGAGATTAAGAGTAGTTTTTTTTTGTAAAAGATTATCCTTTTTGGGTATTATCTGATCTCGTACAAACAATTTTGGTTTTGGTTAATGTCTAAAGATATGGAAAAAAATATAGTTCATATTTTTTGGATTATGTGATTCTCTAGAAGTTTATTATAACGATTTTAATGTGACGAAGTTAGTTTGAATACTCATCATTGAGAGAAAAGATGCGTTTGTTGTAGAAATTTAGAAAAGTATGAAAGTCTATTTGAAAAGTAAGTATGTTTCCTTATGTTCTTATTCTATGTAGTAAATAAAATCCTCAAAATTATGAAAAGGTACATAAAAAATAATTTTGTTGGTTTTCCTTTCCTACTGGGTAATCAAAGACCATTTAACACATCACAAGTTTGAGATTTTCTGGTGGTTAACTTTCTTTTAATCATGTTTTCTACCACTCTCCATCAAAACTTGACGGTTTTTTTTCTCTTCCATATCCATGTTTTCATGGAATCCTAGTATCTGTTGTCTTAGGTGACCTTTTTTACTTCTCTTTATTTCTTTTAAAGTGATAGTTTCACTGACTCTTTTCCGATGTGAGACTTTTAATGAATTTTCTAATCCCGATTTTAAAATTACGAGGACGCAATTCCCAAAAAGAGGGAAGGATGTAAAATCCCAGGTAAATAGAGAACATGACATTTTTCATATTTATTAATATTTGTGAATTAATTATTAATTTTACTTTAAAGGGGTTGCTATGTTCGATAGTGTACCTGATATGCAACAACGAGTTTCTTTGAAATCTTACGTTGCACACTAATAATATAATATTATTATTTTAAATGGTAGTTCATTCATAGCTGTTGTATTGGAGGGAATGAAAAAATCTAACTAAAATATGATTATACATGTTTGTTAAATGTATTTACATTAATCCAATAAAAGTTAGAGGCTTAAAATGGGAATGAATCTAATTTTAAGCATAATTTACATTAAAAGGCTGATTTACCGCCTTTTAATGGCGAAACCTCTTTGAATATAGTTTTGGTCACTTTAATACATTCTATTTGACCAAATAAAAATCCTTATTTAGAATGGGGACATCAAAATTTACTTTGGGTAGATTTTTGGTATTTTTCTGATAAAGATCATTTTTGATGAATAGTGAAAAATACTGTATTTTAATTCAAAAGTGCCTTTTAATCTAAATTATTTATATGCTTATATTATCTTTTTAATTAGTTTTAAAGTTTAATTGGAATATATTTTCACCATTTAATCCAATGGTGGTCATTTTATTGAATTTCACTTTGAAATTGGGCATAAACAAGTGTCAATCTTTTGATAGATATTGTTTCTTAAAAACACGTTATTTGTTTTGACAGCGGGAATTAATTATAAAATTAATTAATGAAACTTCTATGTTTTGAATTTGGTAAAATAGAAATAATTTTTTAATTTGAAATATCAAATTTATCTTAGGATGATTTTTTGGTATTTTTCTGAAAAACTTCAATTTTTGATGAATAGTGAAACCACTTAGTAGTAGTTAAAAAACCCAAATTTTCATTTAAATGAAAATTTACCACTTCTGTGAGTTGAATTTCAAAAATCCAACATACATGGTTGTTATAAAGAAGTAAAATGTGGTTCAATAAGATGAAAATATTTTTTGGTGAATAGTAACTTTTGACTTTTATTTAGCGCAGTTAAAGGTAAATAGGGCAATTCAAGGTAAAAAGAATATTGTAATAATTTAAAATTACCTTAACACATGTCCTAACCTTATTGGATAAGTAATGTCCGACCATGGTCATATTTGGGTCTATTTTGGGACCCCATGGAGCCAATTATGAAAGATAATGACACTTTAGATTAATTAATTTAATGTAAAGGTAAAAATGACATAAACAAAAATCTTTGAGTAAATTAATTTTTATATAGTGTTATATAAAATATATTTTCAACTATAAATATTCATTGGAAATCTAAAATTATTTCATACATCATGGTATTTTGTTTATAATTTTTAGACATCACATAAATTAAATTATTTTTGACACAATAATGATGTAGTATTTAACTCATTAATAAAATATTTAAATAAATAAGATTATAAATATTAAAATAACATCCAAAACCTATAAAATTTCTATTGGATGATATTATTTCGACTATGAGTCATATTATAATTGACTTTAATGATTTTTGGACCTTTAGAAATTGAATAGCATTATATAATAAAATAATATTATCACACTTTCCTAAAGAGCCCCTCCTCTCCCTTATAAAAGAAGATCACTTCTAACCAATTCCACAAACCTCTCAAGACTTTTGGCTCATCCAACCTATGACAAATTAATCTCCCTACATCCCTATCCTCATCCTAGAAGCCTTACCTTAGGCCAAAGGTAATTCAAGAAGTCCTTTGGTTCAAACCAAAGGGAGTTACCCAAATTAAAGTTAACAGTTTCTCTTAAATTGTTTTCTTTTATTTTACTTATCCAACCCCTAAAATATTTTTATTACTTTATTTTGTAAAAAGAACAGTATCCTAAATATAATAGTATGTTTTTATTAGAAATATTCTAACTACACTTACACACAACTCCATCTAATGGGTGAATAACATAATGTTTCTGTGGATGGAAAACTAACGCCTCACGAAATGATGATTGTTCAAATATCTACAACCGCCTCTCATGGTGGCCATTATGATGGAACTATATTTATATATGATATATATTATGTTTATGTTTTCTTTATTCTTCTGTATTTTTCCATTTATATAAATACTTTATGGTTTCCATAGTGGGTAGATACGATAATCTCATTAGAGGAAGTGCGGACTACCGCCCCCTCAAAGTGATATGACTCGTTAATGCCTTATATGGGACGTATAAAGGATGGAGTTAATAATATTGTATATTATATTATACTGGAATTATAATATAACTATGTATCATTATGTTTTTAATTCCATTGAAATAGGAAATAGAAATGGAAGTGGCGTTCATGCGTACGTACGGCTTACCGTCTCCATGAACGGTGCATTTCATTTCTTACCTCTAAATGTTATGTACTATTATAAATACATGTATATACTGGATATATATGATTTATATGATATCTAAATCATTAATATCATTCTGAAGATAATGAATATATTACCACATGAACAACTTGTAATTATAAGGTGTTCATTTTTTTTACTCAAGTACCAAATATCGACAAAACGACTGTTATTAACTTAAATGATTACATAATGTTTATAACATGGTAAAAAGTAATATAAAAGGAATAATAAAATTTAAAAAGGTTCTTAAGAAAGTATAAATTAACATTAGTTTATTATTCAGGAGATTAAAGAACGAACGGGTCAAGTCGGAGAATGAGGTAAGGGATTTTCATATCTCACTTTTAATTCCGTGAGATTTACATTGTTCGCCACTTATTCATTGCATGTGGTGTATTGTGTACTTCCATTTGATATATATTATCATGATTATAATTATATTCATGGTATTATGTGATTGATTTTCTGGTTATTAACTTTTGGTCATACGACTCAGTTGATTACAACGTGGTAAAGGGTTTCATCTCACTTTTTATTCCCGTGAGATTCATGATATATTTGCCACTATTTCCTTTTTTGTGGTGTATGTACTGCCCATGATTGTACTCTTTGTGTAATCTACTTTCATTTATGAGTATTTAAATATTCATTGTATGATCCTTCTTTCATGTGGCGTATGTTTTGTATGATACCAGATCGGTAAGGGAACCTTTCACCCTCCTCTTTTTAAAAGACTTCTTTTTGTTGTGTCTATTAATTTACATCTTATTATGTTGTGATATCTTCTTATATATCCTTATTGATTTAAACTTTATTTCCAAGTGATGAGATACCCTTTTTGTCTCATCAACGCATTTTATGAATTTTAAATTGATGTCGTTAGGCTGTCAAATTTTTACAAGGGAAATTATTAACCCAATTTCGATTCTTTGGGTTCAACTTGTACTTATTGTATATGTCATCCTATGAATATGTGTGAATGAACTATGATTTTTTTAAACTTAATATACACTTATATTGGGTGCATTTATATTTTTCACACATAATTATGAGATTGATTTATCCTTAATTTAAGGATACCATCTTTATAAGGGATTTCATCTCAATTTACATTTCCATTGAGACTTCATTGTTGTTATGAACCAATTCACTCTTATATGGTGTATATACTGTCCTTTGAAATATTATATCATGAATCCATTTTTTCTCATGATATTATAAATTTATGATTAAATGTTATTCCTCAATTATTTGTATTCAAGAGTCTCTCATTTTGTTAAAAACTCTTTAACTAAAATATCATTTTAAATGTTTAAAGATTTATTATTCTAAATATTTATCTTTAATGTCCATGTTTTAAAAATGGTTTTCAGTATTTATTTATATGGACATTAATGTTTGGAAATTATAATTCCATTAAAAGCTTTAAATTGGTATGGGACACTTTGATTCAGAAATATCTTTTTAAATGGTTTATAAAAATGGATTGATTATTTCAATATCCTAAAATTACTTCTTGTAACTTCAAATGAAATTTTATTAGTGAAATGTTTATATTTGAAATATTTTATGTGATATTATGGTACTTGGACATTTGACGAGTGGTTACGTGATAAACCATATGACGGGTGGTGCCGTGAAAACCAGGATGGGTTATTACGTTATAACCTCCAATGCATTGGGTATAGAAGTCAGCCGTATGGCTATTCCATTTAGTGATATGTGTGGAAGTCAATCGTATGGTTATTCCATTTAAGTATGTTTATGTACCAAGTTACCTTTATATGTTATGTGTTATTTATATGAGTTTTATGATAATATTTTGGTTACAAAAGGGTAAGTAGTGATCTTTTATTCAGTGAAGAGTATTTACTACTTCATAAAGGTGAAAAATATTACTTATGTTAAAGTATTCATGGTTTACTTGTTGTTTTGAAAAACTAACATTTTTCCTTATTTTTGTATCCCATACTGAGCTTTTTATGCTCATCCCAAGTTTTTGAAATGTTTTTCACAGGACATAATGTGGAATAGGGTCAAGTATGGGATCAAGGAAAAGTCATGCTATCTTCAATTTGGAACTAGACATGATTTTTTTTCAAGAGTTTTTTATGAAAAAAATGGATACTAGGTAGAAGTGTCTACTTTTTAATCTTTTGAGATGTAATAGTTATGTCCTAATTCTCTAAAAATCCAAACCTGAAAGGATCCTCAATGTGAATTATTCATTTAATTCAATATTATGTAAAGTTTAAGGCCGGGTCCTTATATTAACAGATTGAAAAGTCATGATTGTCATGTTATAAAGGAAATAATTATGTCTATTGGATTAAGAGGTTTCTTGAATTCTATAATTTTGGATGCACTAATGGATATATCATATTTTTTCTAAGACATTTTTGTGGTGAAAAGTGACTACGATGCATTAAGAAGACTGCAAGAAGATGTTGTTTTAATTTTACGTAAAGTGAGAAAAATATTCCTGCTATCTTTGTTTGAATCAATGAATAATTTGATATTACATTTGCCGTGTGAAGAAAATTTTCGAGTATAGTACATTTAAAATGGATATACCCATTCAAGAGATACATTCAAAAATATAATAAAAAAGTATGTAACAAAGTATCAGTTGAATTTTTAATTGTAGAATCTTATTTTCAAGAAGAAATTTCTTTTTTATGCTCTCATTAATTTCAATATGAATATCCTTCAAAACACAACCATATGGGCCATAAAGAGGGAAATTTTGGCGATGAAATGGGAAATCAACTATCATTTTTCAATTATCTTAAACATGGATTCAATGAAGTTCATGAACGATGGCTTTCAAATGATGAACATCACAGAACTCATACATATGTTATGCTCAACTGTGAAGAAATGACACCATTTTTACAGTGAATGATCCTATAACTTATTCTATAATTTTTGTTATAGAAAATTAATATTATTTTATTTTTAGGTTATATGATAATCATATCAAGAAACAACTTCCACAAATTATTGCAACTGCTCTTGAATAACGTCGACAAAAAAACTTTTCCTACTGGTTTTCAAAACTAGTAACAGAAATTATTTTTGGTTTAACATATAAAATAATTTTATTATATGTTATATTGATAATTGTTTTTCAAATTTTTAGGTATCTCAACATGTTGATAAAATTGATAATTGATTGCATGTAATGAGTTACCCACTATAAAAAATGGATAAATATTATAATTCATATGTGGTGAATGGTTTTTGATTTCACACACATGCATATAGAGAATAAAAAACAATGAATTGTGTTGTGTTCTTGATAGGATATCATAATATAGAAACTAAAGTTGAATTTTATGGAATACTCAAATAAACCATTGAACTGTGTTATCTGGGAAAACATTACATAATGATGTATAAATTTCAATGGTTGGATACTGAGAGAGGCTTGTGTGTTCATCCGACCCATGGAATTGTTGATATTAAATATAAAATTATTCTTGCAGTAAATGAATCATTTTTATTAGCTCATCAGGCACATCAAATTTATTATTCAAAATATTATGCTACATCAAGAGAGTTGAGTGATTGGTAGATCATAATAAAAAATAAATCTCAGGAAAATCAGTTTACTCAATGTGAATATGGTTCTGCTGAAGTGGAAGGAATTGAAATTTTTCAAGAGACTGCTCCAAATCCATATTTTTCACGAATAGACATGAATATAGATGATGATACCCCACAGTTAAGGGTCGATGGTGATGATGATTTTAATGATGTTACAAATGAATTTGAAATGATAAGAGATAATGAAACAGAAACTCATATGGAAATTGATGCTGCTAGGGAGGAATATGAAGACATTAACATTGTCATATATGAATATGAGGATGAATATGAAAATTTACATAGTTAAATTCTAGTTATAATAATATATAATATATATCTATATATAATTTTTTTTTTCAATTGTTTTCTAACAATAGTCATTTCATGTTTCAGATAGACGAGGATCTGTATCATTTGTTACATGAAGCTGATCTACCTTTGGACAAGTAGGATGTTGGGTCATATGACCCTCATACTACTGGAGGTTCATGGGGGGATCATAGGGGGCATGGTCTTGTATGATTGATGATTCCTGATCTGATCCCCAAGAAATTTTTTGCATCTTGGCTTCGATCCACACATGCAGAGATATGATTACCTATGTATTTTAGTTAGTTTTCAATAATTAATTTATATACTAATTATTTTATTATTTGTTATTTTTTTCCTAGATTTACATATATATCTAATGTATAACGGAGCGCTATATTGTGCAATTATTTTTCTGAAGCATGGGTGTCATGGGATCAGATTTCCGTTGATGTGCTATATCATAAGTTCGATCATTAGCTGATACGTAAATAAATAATATTTATTTTGAAATTAATTTAATTAATAACTTGATATTATAAATTATTTATAGGTTTTATGGTATCCTATCTATTATAGCATTCATGGGGATATCTCGAAGGCATGGAAGGGGACTACACATCCGCATTGTAGTCAGTTTTTGCATAATTTGAGAAGGAAATCAATGGAGAAATCAGGAGTGGAAGAGTTTGACGAGTCTTGTCGCACCCACCGACCTGATTAAATTTCATCTCATGTTTGGGATAGATTATGTTCACACTGGTTGGGTGGTCGTTTTCAGAGGAGGTCATGGGTAGGTCGACAAAACTGGGGGAGACAGGAGGTGACACATCAAGCCTGTAGTCGTACATTCAGTACACATAGCGAGCATATGGTAAGTACCTTTTTTTAATATTTTATATAACTTTAAATGTAAATAGTTTGTTTTATAATCATATAGGAAGTCGAATAGCCCGATATTTTGAATTTTGATGTTTATAGGAGGATGTATAGTGATCCGACCACGAGAGAGATTAGAGGTGCTCGCCAATGTTAGATTGTGGTCAATACATTTTCTTTTTACGTTTAAAATTTAATTGTAAATAATATTTTAAATATTTTACTTTTAAATTACAATTGAATGAGTTATATGAGGATACAACATCTCAGACACAGACTTGGAGTCAAGTTGAGATCGATACTCAGACCAGTTCCCACTGATTTGATGAGACAATATGGATGCAGGTGACCCAGTAGGCCTTTGAGAAAGGTTGAGTTATTAGTATTAGATCTTGTTTGACACCTGCGGATTATTATACAACTGCTGCGATGTCGGTATCCATCTCAATAGAAGCTTATAGAGAGTTATCACCATCATCTGTATAGTATCAGGAGTAGCTGCGTGTTCAGAGTGAGCTTATGGAGAGTATATGTAGGGAGTAGGAGAAGATTCATCAATGAAAGCAGCAACAACATGAAGAGTTTCTATGATAGCAGCTATAATTGGAGATGCAGGAGGACATGCGTCGATGGCGGTAGCAGTAGGAACATGACCGGTTGGACTATATGCGACATCTCACGCATGGTTTAGAGATGAAGTTCCCTCCACCATCTCCTTCAGCTCCTCCAGATGACACTCCCCCTCAGTTATCTATTTATTTTTTATGATAAAATATTTTAATATAAATATTGTTTGTAATATTAACTATTTAAATATCTATATATTGTGTTTTTTATATTTTTGTGATATTACATTTTTTATTATTTATTTATTTATTTATTATTTTATTACTTCATTTTTTTTATTAATTAATATTTTTTTTTATTTTTTTTATTTTTCACATATATGGAGGTTTTTATAATTTTATAATTTTTTTATTATATTAGTAATATTAATATTATTATTTCATAAATAATAATAATAATATATTATTATATTATTATTTTATTATTATTATATGAATATTATTTTATTATTTTATTATTTATTTTATTTTACTGATATTAATATTATTATTTCATTAATATTAATATTAATTTAATATTTTTTTATTTATAATTTTTTTCAAAACTTTTTGTGATGGACCCCGTCACAAATAGTATTTGCGACGACCCACCGCAAAAATTGTTTTAAAAACTAAGCAAGAATTTTTACAACGGGCCACGTCACAATAAGGTATTTAAAAACCATGAGAAAGCTATTTGCAATGCCCTTTTCTATAACAGGGTATTTGCGATAGGATCTTACTGCAAATGCCCCATTGAAAATGTCCCATTTTCCAGTAGTGAAAGTTTCACTGAATTTCTTGGACTTTTAATAGAGATAATTCTATAAGGCAATAAGAGTCCATATTCCAATTATGTGGCAAAAAATATTGTCCAATGGGATTGGACTATAAAAAGATACATTCATTCCATAATAAATGTGTTTTATATAGGAAGAAATATGGATGTTCGTCAAAATTTCCTAATTATGGGGCATCATGATATAAAATGGGCGACATGTCTAACCATGATTTATTCTCCATAATAAGGACCAAAACTCCCACTAAAAGGATGATGATACTTTTCAATAATTGTTCATTTTATGAATCTCTTTACAAATTAAAATGATACAAAGAGGATAAGATAACATATAGATGGAACTATCCCTGATGGAAACCTATGTCATCCCACTTATTCACCACAATGTAAATGATTTGATCACAAATTTTCTAATTTTGGGAATGATGCTAGAAATCTTACAACGGGTCCTTGCATATATGGAAGGAATCCATATCAAAGTCTCAATATCCAACATAGTTTTTGGCATATTTTGTTATTGTTTTCAATTTCCCCCATATATATATATATAAATATGAAATTAGTGATGATGGTCTTGATGATTTGTAGGCTAAAATATCCCAGAAATGGTATTCATATTTATATACCACCATTGATTGATGATTTGAAATTTCTATGTGAGATAGGTGTTATAATATTTTATACATATAATAATCACTATTTTCTTCATTGTTCTATGATAATGTTAACTATAAACAACTTTCCTAGTTATGGAAACTTATCTAGATACAATGTTAAAAGATATAATGCATGTCCAATTTTCAAAAGGGGAGTTTATATCATTGGTTGTAGAATGAAAAAATAGTGTATATGGTAAATAATTGATATTTTATTAATATATCTTACTCATCAAAGATTTTAAAAACCATTTAATGGTTTACAAGAGTATGATTCTACCACACAACCATTCTCACATGATGAATTTTAGAACAAGGTGAAAAACATTGATTTCACATTTTGAATGAAAGGATGTTCTGGTCGTCAAAAAAATACATTGAAGAAATGACCCATTTTATTTGATCTACCTTATTAAAATTTTTTGGACCTTAAATATAACATTGACATTATTCATGTTGAGAAAAATATTTGTGAAAGTTTAATTATAAAATTATCAAACCTAAAAATAATGATAAAATATGGATTAAAAGCAAGAATATACATAATAACAAAAGAAAAAAAATTTGGATTTATCTCCCACAATGAAAAGAAATAAAAAATATTTACCTCCAGCTTATCACACATTAAGAATGAGTGAGAAGATAAATTTCTTAAAATGCATGCGTAGTATTAATGTTCCTAGTGTGTTTTCTTCAAATGTGATTTTTTTCATTGAAGGATTTAATGTTAAAAAGTATGAAATATCATGAATATCATGTATTGATGAAATAATTTCTACTAGTTTTATTGTGTATCATATTACCAATAACTTCTATAAAGTATATAATCAGGTTGTGTTACTTTTCCAATTCAATTTACAATAGAGTGATAGATCCATATTTATTAGACGTTTGAGAGAATAAATCCATACTCATAATTTTTAAACTAGAGAACTGTTTTCCATCGTCATTTTTTGTTATAATGGTTCATCTATTGATTCATTTTATACAAGAGATAAGAATATGTGAACCTATTTATTTATGTTGTATGCATCATTTTAAAAGATATATGAAAATTTAGAAGGGATATATTAACTATCAGCATCGACCAGAGGCCTCTATTGTTCAAAAATACGTATAAGAAGAGGTAATTGAGTTATGTATTTTTTATTTTTCTTAAGTGAAACTTGTTGATCTCCCTATATCTTGAAATTTGACAGTTAATAGTTAAGGTAAAGGGATTCATGGCTTAAAGGTAAAGTTAATTCCACATGATGAAGTTATGAATGCACATTTATATATTTTAAAAAATGTAAGTGACATTAAACCATATATATTATCACAAATTACTGGATTGAAGGTATGTTATCTTAGAAAAAATGAAATGTGGTTGATGAATGAATATGAAAACACATTTTTTTTCAAGGTTTAAAGAGAAAATAAACAATGATTTATCCGCATCAAAAGGTTAACATGGGGACCAAATGTTAATGTAATAATGTGTTATAGTTTTTATATTAGCAGTTACATAATATATATAAAAAACCATGATGATAAGATCACTATTAAGAATAATGGAGTAATTCTTATCATTAAACCACTATATTTTTCTAGTGCCAAATATAAAAACCCAATTTTTTCATCAACATCATATTTCGAAGTTGTTGAGGATATATGAGATATTTATTATACTAAATTTCAGGTACTGATATTTATGTGTAACTAGGATGATAGTAATAATGGTGTGAAAATTGATGAGTATATATTTACAATTGTTGATTTGAAAATATTTAGTTGAAAGGTGGAATAATTTATCACCGAGATTCATGAAAAACAAATATTTTATATTGTTGACCCATCAAATGATAAGTGCTCCAATGTTATTCTAGGGAAAAAAATCCATTTGGGCAATGAGAATATTGATGATGTTGAAGAATGTTGTAAAGAATATTTTCATAATATTTTATATATTTGAATAAGTTGGATATTTAATTTCATTTAGCCTTTTATTTGTAAAGAATGTTTCAAAATCAGTCAATGTGTTTTTTTCCTCTTATTTTGCTTTCATTGTTCTCTTGCTTCTTTTGGTACTGTATATTGAGTTTCTAGGTGTATAATTATACAATTTTTTATTTTTTTTAAATTTAAATTTTAATATTAGTTTTTTCTATAAAACTGACATGGAATGCCCTACTGGCTGGATTTCAACATCAGATTTACTAAAAAAGGATGTTGAAAGCATACTGGTAGGGATTTAAATGCCTGTTTTTTGAAAAACCAATGGGTAAGGCCTTCTATATTTCACCTTTTATAAGTATTTTCAAATTAATAGGTATTAATATCATATTATAACTAACATTGAAAGGTAAAAAAATGAATTTTAAAGATGTATTTTCCCCTTAGGGTACATATTATATCCTATAATAATTATATTATACCACATGCATGCATGAATGGATGTCATTAACTAAAAGATCCCTTTAATAGAAATCTCAGCTATTTCTTATATTAACATAGAAAAAAATGATCCATCATTAAATTAATTTATAAATAGTTCTATAAATTATCAACACACCATTATATTCAATGAAACATATCAGGTATGAATATAAACATAAAAATTAAATGTTGTGTAAAAAATTAAAACTATTTCCAATTGGTCATTCATCAATCTCTAATGAGATCCCAATAAAACCTAATAACCAATAGTATATTTAGAGTAAAAATAAACATATACATTATTCTTCCAAACTCTCACTGAAACATAACATCTTATAAATAAGTAATACCTAAATAATCAATATGATGATGAAATAGCTTGGGTGTTAAAACCATACTGTGTGGATCCATAACCATGGAATTTATACCAATATATTTTATACACACCAAGTCACTCAGTACCCTTCCATTAATAATAAGACACTTAATGTCAATGTTGTTCAACATTTTGGATCTTTTTTTTATTAAAGTAATATATGACAATTGATTAATTGTTACAAAATATCTTTAAAATCCTTTCAATGTTATCTATAATTCATAGCCCAATGGAAATTTTACACATCCATATTCCATGATTATAAACTTCATAGTAGTATATAAAATAAGGTTTTATAGTAGAAGAGTTTATGAGTATCTTTTTAGAAATATTCTAAGAAATAGATCGTCTAGTAAGAAACTAAATAAATCCCATGGTGGATTATATGGAATCTCTCCTTTTTATTACATAATATTACATTACATTTTACAAACAGAGGATCATTATGTTTAGTGTCTTGTAAATAAGGTACAAAATTTATAAAAACATATAACATTATTGCAATACACTTTAAAGGATTCTTCATTTTCACATCCTATATACAATTAATTAAACTAATAACCTGGGGACATACATAAAAGGAAATGGTGAGCATAAGGCCCAGTAAGGGAAAATAAAGAAAACAATTTACATATGAACTTTAGAGAATACAATAAGTACAAGAGAAAATATCATAAAGGAATAAGAAGAGACATATTATGATAATATAAACTTGAATCATATCATGAAAATGTGTCTAAAATATTTAATTTATAAATTCATAAGCATATCACTACGTTCCATCCCTAAGGTATCATAAAAATTACCAAAGTTATTCACCAAGGTATCATAAAACTTGTCATCTCTAAAGATTAATTTATTTACCCAATGCATTATAGCGCTATCAGGGTGATCCATTAATATTTATTTATTGTCACGTGAGCCACATATATCATAATAAAAAATTTCATAAATAACCCAAAGAGAATAAAATAAATGAGTTTCATATCAAAATCGTGACATTTTAAAAAGTGATTAAAAACATGATCATTATGTCATTTATAACCCATGAAAAGGGAATGAGGGTTTTATGTATATCAATTCCAGAATAAAATATATCATTAATATTTATTGATGAATACCCCTGGAAATTAAATAGTTTTGGGTATTCATATAAAAAATAATAGAATTTTTTGAGAAAAAGAGAGAAATTTTGAGACGATAATTCTGCAGCATAACGACTATGCAACATGGTTTTAGAAAAAATAAAAAAGAGAGTGGATAGGGATAAAACATTCATAAAATAATCATAATATAGTATAGGGATATAATATAATGGAAATAATAACATGTTATGGAAACATGAAATACATACCACATAAAAGAGAACTTAAAAGGAAGAAGAGACATTAAGAATTCCCTTACGAAAATTCAGTAGCCTAACGATGTCACTTAAAACATCATAAAACTAGTTTATGAGAGAAAAAAGGGTCTCTCATAATTTGTATATAAAATGAAAATAAATAAGGATATATAAGAACATACCCCAACATAGGAAAATGGAAGCTAAAATACATAACATAAAAGAAGTCTTTGACTAAAAGAAGAGGGTGAAAAGCTCCCTTACCTTGAAGAGTAACTTCAAAAACTCAAAGTTTGGGACCTTGGGGGATTGAGTGAACCTTGGGAGGACTACATGGGAGTTAAATAGTCCATATATTTATTTATTATGAATTAGGAATGAATTTAATGAAGGAATGTGTTTGTATTTATATAAAAAGTGAGGGAATATTTTATTAATTTCTAAGGGACACCTAATCGGTGGTATTTGTAAAACAATTAGAATGACCATGGTATTTACCCATAGTTTTGTCCAATTGGGAGAACTTATATAATATTTTAATCCAAACTAGTCTATCAACATTTTAAATTACACATTACATCTTTATGATGCCATAAAACACACCAAAAACTCAAAAAACTGTATTTTTACTATTCCCCAAAAAACAAAACATTTTATAAAAATATCATAAATTCATCCTAACCTAATATAGATGTTCTGAATTAAATAATGAACTCCATTTTATGAAAATAATTTTATAAATATGAGAAATTTATTTTTTATGTAAAATCACTATTTACCTGAAAAAAATAGTAATACTTAACTAATAATTTCTAAAAAATTATTTATTTATACTATTATATCACATTACCATTCAATATGTCTAAATTATATTTACAGTTACTTAATTGAGGTTAATATTCCATTGGTCATATTACTATTCGTAAGGTTAATATTAGTATTTATAATTTACTATTCACTAAAAAAATAAGTTTATCTTTTCTGAATCTAAATTTCTTACTGATCACAACCATATATGTCTATTTTTTAAAAAATAATTTCACATTATTAATTATTTAAAGTATAAAAATATATTTTAAAATACTCCTTCTTTCAATAATCATCAACAATACGAAACATCTTAGAAAAAAAAGTAAAAAACCATCCTAAATTTATTCTAACATTTGAAATTAAAAAATGATGGTTATTCTACCATAATAAGAAATATAAATTTTATTTATACAAAAGGATTACAAAAAGTAACTAGGTCCTCATTACATATCCCCTTATAACACCTACATATGACCTAAGAGTAAGGTGGAAAATGGTGATAGAATCTTGGGACGGCTCAGACAACATTGCCTCGGTAGTGATTTCTATCAACTTGAACATCTCCTGTAAGAAATTAAATTCCATATTAACATGTTGAAGCTTAGATTTATCATGGTCTAGAGTAAATCCCATTGAGGGTACCTTCTTCTCAAGCTCTTACAGATGGGATTCGTACAACCCAAGTCTACTGGATGAGGCCATTAACTCTTCTTTCTGTATTAATTAACCATAACCATTTTTATTTATAAACAATAATCATAATGTTTAGAGTATAATTTCCAATGGTCATATAAACAAACGATGAAAATTAACCAGTGTTTATATAACAGTTGAAACCCAAAGGTCTCATTTCAATTATACTCACTTCATTAATAAAAGGATAATGTTCTTTTGAGTACAAAAAAATTAACCACAAATTCAGGAATCAAATATTAATCAAAAGTTTGGGTCATTATAGATGACCTATTATATTTACATCTCAAAAAAAAACATGAGTAATAATAACCAATGATCTCAACATATTTTGGTCTCTTAAATGTGATCATGAAATATTTGTTTCCAAAAAAGTATCAAATAACCTAATTTGTTTCCCTCAAATGATATATTTTGTTGTTACTCAAGTATCTTACCAAAATACCTATAATTTACACTATATATTTATCGTTACACACTTTGTCAAACATCAAAATCCCTTCTTCTAAGGAATAAAGAATATTTTGTATCTTTTTTTAATAAAATTAATTTTAGCAGTGCTGAATGAGAACATTTTTTTTTCACATTTTAAAGTAGAGGTATCTATGTATTTATATTATTTTATTCTAAATATATTATTAATTATATAAAAATATCCATTTTGTGATGAATTAAGGACACCATGAGAGTGATATCACTATATCTTTATACTTAAAAGAAAAATTTCAACCCTAAGATATTTCCCTTCAAATTAATTTGTTAAAAATTTATTAGATTCATGAAATAAGAATATATCATTACTAAAAATAAAAATGTGAAGGATATATAAAAATGAAAAATATGTTTACCACTAATAAACTTATAATACAGTCACCAACCACATTCATTTCAAATACAGATTAAATAATAAAATGTTGAAAACTATTAAAACATTGATGATACTATTTATTAAAAACATGGATAAAATTCCTTAATTGTAAAACAATTCCCTTTTCATTTCCTAATATATATATTTATATCTTCAACCTATAATTAATTTCATCAATGTCACCATTGAAAATATAGCCTCAACATCAATTTTATATAACTGAAGGTAAAAAATCACCATAATGATTCAAAAAGAGTTTTCATATTAAACCACATAGATTGTATCTTTATAATAGATATACTCTTGATAATTAAATCCCTTTACTATGAAATGAGTCTCATGTCTCTTATCATTTCCTTGTGAATTAAATTTGGTCATAAATATACATTTTCAACCAATTGGTTCAAAACCTTCATGGAAATTAATGAGATACCATACATTACTATCCATTAAAGAAATTATCTTATAAATAATAAAAAAATATACTAATTTAAATAAAAAAATGTATTTAATTTATGAAATTTTATTGCATTATCTTCTATCAATATAATTTTAAACTCATGGTTTTCAAAATAAATTTTTTAATCAATTGAAATCAACCTTATTTTTTATCTAGTAGACCCCCTAGTGTAATTTTCTCATAAGGATATTTAGTTTTATCTTCATATAAAACTTCTTGATTTATTATGATGATTTTTTTGAAGTATCTTGATTTTATATATTTTTTTCTTGAACAATTTCAGTAAAATAAATATAAAACTTTCCAATAAAAATTGTTGGAAGATAAAAAAATTTCTCTTGAAAATTAATTTTTCTAATACCTTCCCAGATTATACTCAACATATTAAAATAACCATGAAACTACCATTTAAAAAAAATATTAAGATGTGGGATCAACCAAATTTTAACTCCATGAACATATAGGATACCAAAAAATAGAAACTAACAATTCTAGATTTAAATTTATTTTCAATTAGAAAAATGGCCTTCCTTAGTAGGACAAACCCAAATATGGAACTGCCTAATTCAAGCCTTATTTCATGTATAGTTTTTATAAACTATTTTGTTATATTCCTTAGTTGAAACCCTATTATGTATATATTCTACTGTCTTTACTAATTTAACATAAAATAGGTATAATGACTAATTTCACTTCATAAAATATCCTTAATTCTTCTATTACACCCCTTTATAAATCTGTTAATTCTAGATTTTCCTTGAATTATGTATTACATTAATATACCACAATCCTCAAGGAATTTATCAAAACATAAATGACATTTTTCACCTGATCTATCATATCTACAATAGTATTCACCACAATGATCAGATTTAATGGATTTATTTATTTTTCCATATATATTCTCAAATTTAGTTTTGAAAACCATACAAATGTATAATGATTTATACTTATAATTAATTAAATATTGGTATCCATATTATGAATAGTCATTTATGAATGTAATAAGATACCACTGACTATTACTGTAATCTATAGGGATTGAACCACAAATATTAGATTGCATTAGTTCTAAGAAATCAAAGTATCTATTGGAAGATAGTTTCCCTATGTTTATCTATTGTTCCTATAAAAACATGAATGTATAAAAAAATAAGTGTATCAAGTATTTATACAAATAAAATACATCAAATTGCATATCTAGATATATAACCCAAAAAGATATTCTATAATAAGTGGAATTTTTTTGGTTAATTTTTTTATATCAGATGTACTAGTATGTAAGGATTTATGATTTGGAGCATGTTTTTATAATGAATATATACGTACATTTATATATAAATATTCAATTTTAGTAATATTTGAATATTTAAAAAAATTATAAATTGACTACTTCAGAATTAACAAGTGCAGTTGGATTTCCCCCCAACCCCCTAGGGTGTTCCAGTGGTTTGGTCACTCCTATAACTCCTCAGTGTTAGGGGTTTTATTCCTACTGGTTATCCATAGGCTTGTAACTTAATCAAAAATATTTAATCTAGCATGTTTTTTCGGGTAAAGTGGGAATATTTAAGTTTACTCAACCCAATTAATAAGATGAATTGCAAGACCAGGGGATCAACTTTGTGAAGCGGTGAGCCAAGGACTGTCAAGAAGGATAACGTTTCTATAAAAAAACGCGTAACAAATTTTTAAAAAATAATAAATTAAAATAGAATTATCCATAAAATATGATATAAAAAAATTCTATTTTAAAATAATCATCAAATTAATTTTTAATACCAATAAAAAAGGACATATAGCTTCAGCTGAAATTGATTTTCCATTTCCAAAAAATTTAAACTCTTAAACATCACTTGCATTTCGACTTATCAAAAGTCCAATATGGACACACTTATCTGAGTAGTATTACTATAATCTACCTAATAATTTTATTTAGTTTAAAATTTAAAATAAAATATAGAATAAATCAAATTAATAATTACACCTTTCATTACATGCTACTTAATGCACATATGGAACTCTTTATTTATGTGTCCAATTTTCATTCAAAAAGAATGGGTAGCTAATATATTGTGTTTTTTTTTTCAATTTTTCCATTGGTTTTGTTCATATATTCCTTTTTTATCATTACAGAATCTTTCTAATTGAGAATTTTCCACACAGTTTTCATTTATTCAATTATCTTCTTACACACATTGAGATATTAACTTGTTAAGGATCAAATTCAATTTTAGCGAGTTGTAAATCACTTTAAATAGAATATATTATTTAGAAATAGAAATAAAATCCAAATGAATGATAAAGTCCTCCAAAAGTTATTACAAGAATGTATTATGTTTTGAAAAATTATTAGATATATACATGTTATAATCCCATATGTTACCATTAATTTTACACTTAAATGAAATAATTTTTTCTAAAAGTGTACTTATTTTATCCTTTTCTATTAAAAAAAATGTTTTCAAAGAGTATTTAAAATGTAATTTTAATTTTCACTATTTTTAATTATTCCCATGAATGATTATATAATCACATGCTTCATGACCACAACACTCATGATTATATAAGGTTCCCACTTCTCTAAGTTACTTTTATCTTAAATGGAACATTTATATATTGGAACTGGAACATGTTTTATCCTTAGCACAAAGAAAAGATCCTTATGAACAAGATATATCAAGATGTTCTCATTATTTTTCTTGAAATTTGTAACACTAACCAATAGGTTGAAATTAGTGTCCATAGATATATTTATAAAAACATCTAAATAGAGAATAATAAACATATTATCAATTCTCACAATCCATTAATAAAATTCATGCGACGAGTTAAGATAATTGTAACACTCAAAAAAAGATAATTAAAATAATAATAATTTTTTTTCATATGATAAAAAAATTAATAGTATGTGGTAATCTTGATTCTATAATAAAATATTGATGATTGGTCTTATCAAATAACAAACCTTTCTTTAGACCGATTTATTATTCATATTTATAATTAAAATTTTCAAAACATTATAACTCTATGTGAATTTATTATTTTAAAAAATAGAATCCTTCCTTTGGGTTGAACACTATTATCCTAAATAATAAATTCATACACCTAATATTTCAAATTAATTAATTTATACAAATGTGTCCATCTTGGATATTTTTTTCTTTAATCAATTTGAATTTAAAGTATCAATAAACCTTATATAAAATTATAAATACAAAAAATTGAACTTGAACATTCATAATAAATTTTAATTTAAGATATTTGAAATTAAAATTTTATATAAATCTAAATTTAGTAAATATTGATATACCATTAGTTTTATGCAAGGATATCCTAAAATCAACATGAATATGCACTATTTTTTATCTTCATACATGAAAATAAAACATATTTTATAATTAACTTTTTTTCTATTTCAAACCAAAATTGATCAGTGATATTTCTATCCTTAATAAATAATTTATTTTCTTTTGAATGTTTTTAGATACTTGTAGATAGATCCCATTATATGAGTCATAAATAAATTTTAGAACCTAAATATATAAATCACATGATTTTTCAAATTGAAATCCTATTTTTTTTAAATTTCCTGGTAATTAATGAAAATTACAAAATTTATCATATAATTTTAATATAATTTAGATTTAATGATTTGTACATTTTTGTAATTGATATCAATTATTGGTTATTTTTGATATCAAAAATATTTTGGGAAGTCTCATAACCTTATTAGAATCATTAGAAACCTATATATAGATTAAATTAAATTAAATGTGATCATACCTAAATCCATAACAGATTAAAGTTTTCTAGGGAAGTGGGTTTGTATCTATAGAACTATCATCTCTATCATGTATGCTCTGATAACGGGGTAGGACAACTAATGTCTAATATCAAATCAAGGCCACTTGACACATTATTTAGCATTATATACTAGGTTAAATTCGGATCACACAAACCCAATTCCATTTATTATTGGTCTTCTAAACATTTATGGACTGTAGATAATAAATGACTCAAAACATTAAATATAGATCACATTTTAGAATTAATAAAATGATATAAATAATATAATTACTTTAATATGTAAGCCCTTAATAATTATTATTAGATTAAAAAATATAACATTATTAAGATAAAACATGAAAAAGTAATATATAGGCTATGTGAAAAAATAAGTGAATATTGTATGCTTGTTGAGAATAAATTACACAATGAAAAAGTAGGGAAGATAATGGGAGACTATGTTCACACCCAACGGATGAATGTAACTATATAATATTAAGAAAAAGTTAATTATGAACTGAATACCTAGGTCTCTAGCCATGACACTGAAAAATATAATCAATTTCTATCTATAAGAATCCTATAGCTTGCAAATTTCATTAAAAGTCTTTAAATTTTATTTGGAAAAAATGATTAATTTAAAAATGGGAATAGTAACTTATGTATTAAGGATTTAGAAAGATACTAATGAGTAATTATTAAGTTTGGGATATTATTGGATATTCTATTCATGGAATTTAGTTTCCCTTATTAGTTATAATCCCAAAATGGTTAAAATAATCTTAAAATTATTTATTAGAGTGTTTTTTGGACAATCCAATCATAGGGATAGAGAATGATGTAGTTTAAAGAGTGTAGGTACTATTAAATTCAATAATTTTACAACATGTTTTACATTCATTCTATTGAGTTTATTTTAATTATTATAAGTCTTCAATTCATTGAATTTTTTATGTATTAGGATGGAATGCTAAAAGGAGAATGAATGTACACATTTATTTCCATGAGATATTATCAATTGAATCATTGAATATAATATCATTAGAAAATTTTAATTGATAATAAATAGAATAAATTCTAAAATTATCAGTGCCAATTAAAACTTGTGGAAACTCACAAATCAGACATTAATTTTATCTGATCAATTGAATTATCTATCTCTATAGGGTGTGAGGTTTTATTCCATGAGAGGTTGATAGGTTTGATAGAGTTACTAACATTTTAATATGATGACTATTGTATTAAAAAATTCATATTCAAAATAACTAAAATCATTAAAATAGAATTGAATTTTTATTAAGACCACTTATCTTTTCTTTTATCTTTTCTTAAATGAACCCAATCTCTATAATACTTAATTTTTTTTTATCATTTTCATGTTTAAATTTATACTATTATAATTAATTTTACCTAACACATAAAAAAATTCATCTCAGTTTTACAGCATATCTCATTTTTATTTTTACCTCATTTTATCTTTATATTTTCAACCCTTTATACATACATATATTCTATATGGATTAACCAACTAACATTGTGCACCAAAACATAAATATTCAACTCTATAAGAAATATTTTACCATACATTAACTATGGTAGTTCTAAATATGAATATATTATGAATAATCATATTTATAGATACAAATTCACACTAAAATAATCTTGAAACATAATTCTCACATACATAGTTCATTCCATTATTAAAAAAATATTATAATATTTTTTAGTTTCTATATTTGTTTCCATGATTTTATGGTACACCATATCCAAAATTTATTATGTACATTACCATATAATTCTAAAAATTAATGGATCTGACATCTTTTCAATTTTCATATATCTATTTTATGATATGAATTAATAATTCCTCTTCAGAGTCTCTTTAAAATAGATGAACTTACCAAGAGATAAAAACATATGAATAACAAACATCAATTTTTCTAATACTATGATATAATATATGAAAAATTTAAAATAATTATCACATTAAAATGATTCACATATCATTAGAGTAAAAAAAACTCTATGAAAAAGTTATAATGGTTTATTTAATTATATATCAACGCTCTTATGGATTGATTACACAAACATTCATTAATGATAAATTTCACTAAAAATATATCTTCACATTTTAAAAATTATAAGTATTATTATTTCTAATTTCATAATAATAATATTATTTTTTATTTTTTAAGGATGATGAAATCATCCATGCCTTATTTTTTCCCATAATCATAACTGAAATAACATAATTTTGATATGTTGTTAAATTTTAATATATTTTCCATACTTATTTATACTAGGGTGAAAAATATCTAATATTCAAAGATATGGATGATGTATTTTTTTTTAAAATAACCTCTTTTCTATCATCATAAATTTTACACACCCTAAAAAATTTGTGTTTTATTCTATTAATATTTTTTTAGATTTTACAATTGAAGCATCAATTTCTTTAGTGCCTACTTCTATATTTTTTAGGGAACTATCATTTAAAAAAGTTATAGAACCACCATTTTAATGTTCAATACAATTAAAGTTGTTTTTATCACTAATATAATAGGGAAAAAAATCACTATATAAGAACTAGAGAGTTTACTTTTTTACTAGTTTCATAGCCACTTCCACCATATATGATTATTCAGATATTTTAATAATTGATAATGTGTCAAGATTTAGTTACATGTTATAGTTTCTTTATATTAATTGTCGAAAAATCCTAAAAACAATAACCAATTTGGACACATCTTTCCCCTTCCTCTTATAAATAATATTTTTTAAGCATATAGATTTCTGTTATTTTTTTACAATCTATCTCATATAAACTAGGTAATTTATCTTCATATATTGTTTGGAACACACTATAATAATTCTTTATAATGATATAGTATGTTAACATACATATGTATTGTGTCTATATACTTTAAAAAATCAATAATATCTATTGATATTGGATTTTACACTATATAATTTATTCTATCCAACTATCTTTCCTGGTATTGGGGATAATGAATCCATCCTTCATGTCATGACCAGTCCCACTGGGGCCTGAGCTGTTACTCCCCAATCCCACCTCCAATAAGCCAAGGGTTGGAGACCAGTGCAGAGTTGGCATATCACACACAAGGGAGGAATTATCCTAAGGTACTTGTATGCACACACCTACATATATATATCCATGCAACAATGTAGCAATAAAAGTAAAAATACTAAAAAATACATGCATACATCTATATCCCACAAATAGAATATGATAGTACTAGAATGTAGTAAAAATAAAAAAATAAAAGGCCAAAAAATAAAACTATAAAAGAATCCAATCTTCTCAGATAGAGGGGATTGCTGTCAAATGCATGACTGATACACTCCTTGGTCTGTCCATCCCATAACTAATCTCCACTCGCTCTTGATCCCCTGGGGAAAGTGATAGAAAACATGTGGTCTTCACAAGACACAACATTTATAGGAAAAGAGAATGTAGGGGTGAGTATAAAAAGTACCTAGTAGGTGCCCCAAAAACCAAAACCAAAATGGGAGAAAATGATAGGTATCAGTTAACTTGACCTAATCCAGAGAAAATCCAAACGAGAGAGAAAATCCATATCCACCATCCCTTGACTATAAATGAATAGTTAGCTTCTACTACATGGTGTTCCATATAATATAAGTGACAACACTATAAGAAAACCCAAAATTATCCCATATATAATCAGAATAGACTCCAAGTCCCATGGGCCCAACCATACAACCGTCCATAGTAACAAAC
Organism: Viscum album; assembly: GCA_963277665.1. NCBI lineage: Eukaryota > Viridiplantae > Streptophyta > Magnoliopsida > Santalales > Viscaceae > Viscum > Viscum album. The sequence goes on along the minus strand of OY728153.1, from coordinate 1,202,211,196 downwards.
ATAAGGTTCCAGTACAATTCTCATCTATGATTAATCACTACATGATCCTAGCCATTATAAATGGCATGAAACAATGATATTTCACACATCAGGAATCTCAAATTTGATTTCACATTTCCACGATCCCATATGGCACTCAACCAAGAGATTCCACTCTATCGGGAAATAGTGAATTAATAGAATATACCTGCCATCCTCAGTGGTACCTATATATGAGGGTATATTAATATAATAATTCCATATAGAAAGTCACCCAGTGGTGAAGTAGATCTCCCAAAATTCAAGTTCGGGGATCCCCCCTAACATTCTCTAGGGGACATTATGAACGCTAACTAGAACACCGAACACAAAACGGGTGAAACACTTAATAACCAAAATCTGTAAAATCTCACCGAGAAGTGGATCAACACCCACGTAGAGATGGTCACATAGATTATACAAAATCCACCTAGGAAACACCTCAATAACATCAAAGTAAACTAACAGGATTCATCTTAGTGACACACTCCATCAGACTACTACCTCATCAGAAAGATCAGATATCAATACACAGATAGAGGATTTGCACACATGGATCATTAGGGGATCCATCCCCTACTAGAAACATCTTTATGGGTAGAGGATCGATAACTGAGTAAATGTTGGTCATTCTGATTCCATAAACCCTACTGAGAGAAATATGATTGGACGTAAGGATCACTCCGAGACTCTCAGAGGGATAAGTGATATAAGTCACTGAGTCAGTAATCCAAGCAAACTGAGGAAAATCACTATAGAATATGTAAACACACCCACAACACACAAGATCATGGAATCCATAGAGGGGTCACAATCCTATAATTAGGATGTGATGCCACAAAGAACCCTTATGATAAAGGACCAGAGATACTCACTCAATACTACTGGTTTAGGTGTCTCTAACCCAAGATACCCACAAAACATCACCTCACTTCACATCTCAAAGGCCCAAATTGTGGCCACCATAACATTCTATAAAAAAAATAATTAGGATTAAACACTTTTAGGCCTCCTTCTGAGTCTATAAGAAGGAGATGTGTGAGGTATAAAATCCTCTAAGGGAAGTACATGATGTGTACCCACAGTACATGATGCATCTCTCAACACCGGCCCATGGTCATGTTACCTAATTATACTCAGTGTATATAATAGATAATACATGGTGTGTACACCCTTTCACATGATGTGTGACCTTATCCAAATACTTGGGTGAGTATTTTCCCATACCCAACCACACTGTCCATGTAACACCACACGATGTGTTCCTACGGTACACAATGTGTTTCTCTTCTCCCGAGCCTCATCTCATGTACTTCCCCAAACGACTTGAAAATCAATGTCTTCCACATGGTATGTAACTTCAATACATGATGTGTTCTAGATAATCATCCCCTTTGGATCTATCCTTAGGTTGTTCCCATGTAACTCAACCCATGTCAGTTTTCTTGACTGTGTGCATTCACACAACCAAGTCCTTTGATATGGTAAGACTGACCATGTCCCTTGACCACACAACATATATCACTACATGGTGTGTAACCATTATACATGGTGTGTAGTCACAAAAATATCATCTTCCTCAAATAGGAATAAAACATGGTGTGTTCCACTGAACTACATACTGTGTGATTGGAAATTCCGATGGGAATTTACTCTGAGCCCCTCAAAACCCCCTATTTTCACTTGAAAATTATAGATCGACCCAAGGGGTCCTTATAAGTTATATAAGGGAACATAAAACTTAAAAAAATTCATTAAAAGGGGGTTGGGATTTAAATATCATAAAACTTCCTATCTCGTGGTGAAACGCTGAAGCTACAGGTCCAACAGAATGTCCAGAATGCATTGATCCCCGATCTGGTGAGGATCGACATAAAAATTGGGACTTAGTGGCACCTCCTCTCCATGGTTCATCTTTGTGCCATCCATCACCATGGGAGAAAACCCTCCTCTCCCTTATTCCTATAATGAAACAAAAAGGGGGAGGGATTATTCATTTAATTTTTATTAAATGAATAAACCTTCACTCAATAAACCACCAATGCATGCCTGCAACTGGATACCCGATGCTGATAAAATTTATATGAAACCTTGGGAAAAAACCATGTTCTGAACTCAATTGTGGTCTCATATTTACAATACTATCCTTTGATCAGGATTTATTCAAAATTAATCACAAAACCATGTGCATTTTATAAAATATATTTAATATTTTTCACACGACTGTACTGAGGCTCTTCAGGACCCAAAATACTATGTTGACTCATTGTCTAGATTCATAAATATTCTTATAAATATTTAAAATTATTCTATGAAAAAACATGACTTGCTACACTCTCCCCACCTTAAGTATTTTTTTACATGAAGAGAGAAATCCTAGGTAGAATAAGGAAAACCAAGATCTCCATTGGAACTCAGTCGCCAATGAGCTGGCCAAGGGTTCCCATGCTTCTTGAAAGCATAAACATTGGGGGAACCACAAATACCAAACCACACCCAATATACAGCTCAAAACAGGTCGACATAGTGAAAAATGGAACATGTCACCATAGCTGAGGTAGGTTGAAAATAAAAAGCACCCACCAAATGGTTTTAAAAGGGTATAGTGGCATGAAAACCCACTAATCCCACATAAAAATAGAATTATAGGTTCATGAACCACATAGATAACATGTTTCCTTGACCAAATCTCTAAACCCTTGATGAGGTAAGATCACACTGAACACAAGACATCATCATCAACTACCAAGGTCTACCATCATTGGTTTATAACAACACCGAAAGGGCCCCAACAGACCATATCCAACACTGAATGGTCTATGCCTTTCACAACCAATACCAACACCATGATAACATTCAAAACCCAAATCATGTTTTCTAGAACCCAAATGATTTTCTTATCTTGTGAAACCACCCCTCTCTTGGGTACACCCATGTGGGAAAGAAACCTCCTCAACACTTTTTCTCACCATGTGATTGGTGTTATCATCGGTCCCCATAAGGGTGACACACTCCCCACATTTTTAAAATACATAAAGATCATACCTTGTGGTTATTCGATCACATGAGACTTTGAAAACAAAAACTCCAAGTTCTACCTCCATGACTTGATGAAAAAGAAAAGGGGAAACACCTATCAATTGGATAAATTCCATACCTAAACCAACTATAAGGATAAAATATAAGAAGTCAACCACTCCATTGGCTCACTTTCCAACAACGTACAAACAAATCCTTGTATGAACTAGGTATAAACTTGCATAGGGTTCATCAAGAACTGATCCAAAAAGGGTTAGGGATATGGTCTAACAGTCCCACAAATTTTGAAACTGATATAACTATATTCTTTCCTCTAGGAATATAAGATGTTAATTCATGGGTGTGGGTACTCCTCTATGATAGTCATCGGAGTTAGGAAACATCATCCAAACTAAGACACAAGCAACACTTCTGCCACATAGTGAATATAAGGATACCCACATGAACACATTGGGTCTTACAAGACCTATAAAACTACCTAAAGGTCACAAAAACTTTCAAAAACCCTCTAAAAATGGTCGAGTGAAAATGGTTCCTCTAGTGTCACTAGTCCTCAGATAGGGGATACTCATAGGAAAAAGTGGTTGATGATTTTTGTGAAAACTATAACTAAATAAATTTAGTCACATGTAAAACCCTAAACTACACATGAGATCTCATTCAATAATTTCCTTATCCCTAATTTTGATCCTTTTCTATCCCACATATCCACCCCAACTATGGCCTACTCCGACAACATAACAAACCAAACCACCTAGAACATAGAAATAAATGGGAATCATCCACCACACCTCTAGGATATTCGATTCGGTTAATACTAACATGCCTGTATAGTTTTGTATCAAGTCACAAGAACATGTTTTAGTGGGGGAAAGCATCCCTCCTCCCATTGAATTTGAATCCACATCGCGGCACACCTACATAGGGCTCCATCGATTCCTTGAATCACCCTATAAAAAGTCTCAAGTAATAAGTGGATAGGAAAAGGTCTCTCAAATGTATCAAATGTAACTACTAAAAAAGTATAAAGGATACATATAATAGCTCCAACCTCTACTAGAGCCTCCCGGTCATAAAACTCCATCACCTGCAACTGCCCATGTACCTACCCACCAGCTCCCTAAGCTTGGAAAAAACATCCTAGGTGTACTGGTGGTGAAAAAAGAGAAAATCACCAACCACATACTACACATACTCCATCTCTTATGCCACATCCGTCACCCTACATACCTCACTGAAATTGATAACTTTTCCTTAGTAGTGAATGACCACCCATCCACTAGTAGTTCGACGATTAGGACACTACCATGTGAGATCTCCATACCCCTCTCAAGCATAATAATGCATAAACCCCAAAAAATTAAGATATTCCTGAGGCCTCTATGAATGATGGAGCCTCCTACGTTGCACGCCTACTACATGTGAATCCTAGTCAACCCGGACCTCAGTAGATCCCTACCTATGAAGCTCACGATATGCGTTTGATTCTAGAATATCATTTTCCATCACCAATAGAGCCATCCATGACTCCATCTAATAATACTTATCCACATGAACTCTTAGAGGTGGATATATATGATTCTTAATGGTTGGAATCGCTACCAGCTATCCACTCAGAAGAAACCTTACCTTGTGACTAGGCCCCTATAAGGTGACCTCATTACTCACTGGGTCACACCCTTGACCCAACTGTGGAAACCCTGAAGGTTTTCATTGTGGAAACATCCTAAAAAATGTCAAGATGTGCCACAATAAAAGATTATATTTAGGTTAATGAATCAAGAAGGATTTTAAAAACCACAACCTAGTACTATATGATTCATGTACAAATTTTTTCCTCATAACTAGTGCTTAATGTTTCAAGCTAATAAGAAGGTTATTAGAGTCCTGGTGAATGGATTTTTTAGTCACCGCACCAACACCTGAGTCCTTGTCTTGATAGATGAACTTGAAACACTTTAACAATATTTATTTGCAACCCAAACCAAGATCACAACTTGAAAATAAATACACTATAGTCCCAAAGTGAAACTTTATTTAATACCAATTTATCATGACCTGTCCCATCAGTACTCGAGCCTTGAATCCCCATGTTCACATCCAATAGGACAGGGGATAGATATCATCACTGAGTAGGCATATCACACACATGGGAGGACTTTTCATAAAGTACCTGTATTCACACACCAATATACATCTCTATGAAGCGATGTAGAAATAAAATTAAAACTACTAAAAAATGTATACATAAATATATATCCCACAAACAGAGTTTGATAGCACTATAAATTAGTAAAAAGGGAAAAATATAAGACCACTAAAATAAAACAATTGAAGAATACAACTCGATCTGATGGAGGGGATCACTATCAAATGCACAACTAGTACACTATTCGGTCTGTCCAGACCAGAAACTACATTCCACCCAATCCCAATCCCCTAGGGAAAGTGATAGAATACCTGTGCTATATACAATACAATGGAAATTCGAGAAAATACCTTATAGGGGTATTATAAAAAATACTCAGTAGGCACCCCAAAAACCCAAACCAAAAAGGGAGTAACTGATAGGAATAAGTTAACTTGACCAAAGCTGGAGGAAATACAAGCAAGATAGAAACTCCATCTCGACATCCATCAACTATACATGAATAGTAAGCTCCAACCACATGGTGTGTTAGTAAAGAGATGTGACAACAACATAAGTAAACATAGAATAATATCAAATATTATCACACTATACTCCAAGTCTTATGGTACCAACCATACCATCATCCATAATAAAAAACTCAAGGTTACAATAGAATGATAATCTAAGATTACTCACTCCACAAGCCTAGATATCCTATATGGAATACAACTGAGAAATTTCACACATCAGGAATCTTGAAGCCGATGTCATATTTCTGCCATCCCAGTTGGAACTCAATAAATAGATTCCATTCTACCAGGAAATGCTGAACTAATGGAATAACCCAACAATGCCTAGTGGTACCTATCTGTGAAGACATGATCATTGGACATTTACATAGAGAAAGTCACCCAGTGACCTATTATATATCCCAAAACATAGTAAGGGGATTCCCCTTAGTATCCTCTAGGGGGTCACTATGAACCCTAATTGGAACATCAAACAAAGAAAGTGTGGAATGCAAAAAAATTGAATTTGGAATAAATTTCTAAGAAGAGGATCAATGCTTGTGTAGAGTTAGTCACATTGATTCTAAAAAAACTACCTAGAAAAAACCTCGATAAAACCATAGGAATATGAGATTATTCACACAATAGACATACTACATCAAACAACTATCTCATCAGACAGATCAGATCTTGATGCACAGATAGAGGGTATGTACCCAGGGATATCTGGGGGATCTTTCCCCAACTAGAATCATCCTCATGGGTAGAGGATTGATGCTCAAGTAAATATTAGTAATTTAAATTACTTAAACCCTACTGAGGGAAACATGAAAGGACGTGAGGATTTATCCAGGCCTCTCGGAGGGATACATTCTCTAAGTTTCTAAGTCAATCATCAAAGAAGACCGAGACAACTCACCCCCGAATATGGGAATGCAACCATGCTATACAATTTCGAGGAAACTATAGAGGGGTCATAATACTTTAACGAGGACATGATTCCAAAAATAACTCTCATGAGAAAGGGCTAGAGGGACTCACTAAATTCTTTAGGTCTAAGAACTGATAACCCAAGAAATCCACATAATATCAACTCATGTCGCACATCAAATGCCCAAATTGTGTCCTCCATCACGTCCTATGTGAAAAAATACTTAGGATATGCTACTCACAAGACTCTTTCAGATTTCAGAAGAAGGATATGAATGAGGGAGAAAAGATTCTAAGGGAAGCACATGGTGTGTACCCATAGTACACGACGTGTCTCTCAACACTGGCCCCTGGCCATGTCCCCTGATGGTAATAAACATGTAGAATAAATAAAACATGGTGTGTACCCCAATTCACATAGAGTGTGACCTCGTTCGAACCCCTGGGCAGGTTCTTTCCCATACATGACCTCACTGGTCATGAAACACCACACAACATGTTCCCATGATACACATCGTGTTTCTCTTTTCTCGGGCCTCAACTCATGTCATTACTTACATGGCTTAGTTAGTTGTGTCTTCCACATAGCGTGTAACCCTGGTACATGGCATGTTATAGCTAACCTGCTCCTTTGAATGCTTCCTCAGGCCGTGCCTGTGCAACTCAACCAGTGTCTGTGTGCCTAATCGTGTACTTTCACATGACCAATTCCTTTAAAACGACAAGAATAACCATGTTCCATGACCATATGACCTAGCTCACTGCACGACATGTAACCCCCATACATGGAATATAGTTCTAAAATATCATATTCTCCTAAAAGTAAGAACACATGGAATGTTCCACTGAACTACACACTGTGTGATTGGAGATTCTAATGGGAATTTCATTTGAGCCACTCTAAATCCTTTATTTTCACTTAAAAACCATAGAATTAACCCCATGGGGTCCATAGTAGTAATCTAAAGGATATAAATTCTTAAAAAATTCATCAAAAGTGAATAGGGAGGTAAATATTTTAAAACTTCCTACCAGATGGAGAAACACCAAAGCTTTGGGGCTAATAGAATGCCTAGAACATATTAATACCTGATCTAGTGATGATTAGTGTCAAAAAATGGGATCTGGTGGTACCCACTCTTCTTGGTTCATCCACAATTCATCCTTTACCAAGAGAGGAAACCATCCTCTCCCTTATTTAGATCATGAAACATAAAGGGGGAGGGTTTTATTTTTTTTTAATTTTTATTAAATGAATGAACATTCACTAAAAACACTACCAATGCTCGCCTCCAATTGGGAACATGATGACAATAAACCTTATGTTTTTCCTAGGGTAAAACCCACATTTTGAACTCAACTATAGTAGCATATTTTCAATCCGAGCTCCTTCTCTGGAGTTATTCCACATTAACCGTAGAATTGAAGGCATGTGACAAAATATATGTAATATTTTTCACCTGACTACACCAAGGATCTTAGGGCCCTGAAATATCATTCTAACTCAGCAGTTGGATTTTAAAATATTCTAAAAAATACTCTAAAGGATTTTACTACAAAATCCGATTTTCTAAATTTCACATATTTTTTGATGTGATATATTTATTGGATCATCTGATGAAATCTTTTATTATATATTTGAGTTTATCACAATTTTTATCTTCAATGGTTTACATGATTTATCTTTTAAACCAATATTATTAGTATAAATTTTTTTATTTTTTATAAAATATCATGAAAACAATACCTACTTCTTATTTAAAAAATTATAATTTTTTTTTATTAAAAATCCTTAGAAATTATTTCTTTTAAAATATGGCCTTTGAAAACTAAAATACCATAAGAAATATTTGGAACAACTATATTCATCTCAAAAATATTAGGATGTTTCATCTTTTTATTTTAATTATTTTTCTAAATACTCATTTACCTTCTTTATTGTATTATTATCATTAATAATTTTTTAGAATGACTAGAATTTCATTATACTTGGTATCAACTTAATATTTATTTTTTATTTGAAATTATTAATCCATGCCACATTTACTCTCATAATTATTTTCATTTCATCATACATAACCTCTTTATTATTATTTTTAACATTTAATTGATATTTTTAAATATCCATATTGAGTTTATTGATGTGATCTAGGATATCCTATATTATCTCATTGAGTAAATAATGTCACTTTATCTATATTTATAGATGAATTAAATTATTTCATGACATGACCTAAATGAATTATTTATCTCCTTATGGGAAAACCTCCTTCCTCTAAAACACTGACCTAAACAGTAAAATTTCCATCTATTTTTTATAAAATAACTTTTCTTCATTTTAGATAACTTTTTTTTCTTTTAAAATAGTTTATTCATATAAAATTTTTATATTATTAGATCACTTATTTTTTGTTCCTATTCATTAACTTTAGAAATATTATTATGTGTATAATAATAAGAAAACATCCCACCACTTCCCTATTTAATAAAATTATAAATAATTTTACCATTATAATATTTTTAATGTTCTAAAATTATTTGAAATTAATTAAACAATCATATCAAAGCATCCATAATCTTAAAATTATTTAAAATTATGGGATAATAATAATTAGTTACATTCAAATTTAGATCATTCATTTTATTAATAGTATCCACATTAACTTACTTTCCCCTCTTCAAAAATATACCTTTCTTAAATCATAATAAATAAACATAAAATAAGAATCAGATAGAGAAAAATAATTGTGATATTATCATCAAGGGACAACACATTAACATTATATTTTTCTATAAATATTATCACTAAATGTTTCTATAAAACTTGACACATCTCATGTTTATAAGAGAAAAGGTTGTTTATTTTCCCATGGGGGTAAATCCATTAGTTCATGATTCCAGAATATGAATCCCAATATATATAAAAATGGAATTATCATATTTTTCCACCCATAAAAATTCTTTCTATAATAATTTGTCACCATTTTATTATTGAATAAGTTGATTTCATTAATGAAAACTAAAAAGAATAAGAAACAAAAAAATTCATTTTTTTTAAAATTTTACCTCAATAGATCCAAATAAGTAACTTTTAATCAATAATATTGGTTAAAGTTCTAATGAATATATATATACAACAATAATAGTTAGGGGTAAATCATTATTGGTAATATTTTTAGTATATTTTTAATCTACCACTAATTATTTGATTTAGAAATAAATGAAATCAATTACTCTATATAACTATTCCTTAAAATTATGAAACACAATAAGTTGAAGAAAAGATAACACATACATTTACATAGTGTACTGCCTATTTGGGTGGCTATATTCTATTTGTTCCCGATATCCTAGAATTTTAATGAAAAGAAATATTATAATAATGTTATGGAAGGTATCATCATCAACCCTAATATTTTTTCTATATTCTATCAATTCCAAAAATACCCTTATTGATTTTTTAAATAGAATGAGTCTAAAAAAAGTTAAATAAATGCTTTTATTCCATAAAAAAATATATTTATGTTGATTCTGTGGATAAATAAAATTGGTTCTTCAATAGTGAAACGACATATCAACAAATAATATACCACACAAAACTCAGACTCATTCACAATCCTCACTAAGGAATCTCAAGATTATTAATATTCATTTCTCACTCTTTGAATATAATTATCATTCATGGATTCAACTATTGTATTAAATATTTATCATCAAAGTTGTATTTCAAATAAATCAAAAAATATCCTAATATATCTTTTATATTTACATTAAAAAATTTCATACATAAAATACATCAAGAATTATTATAGAGTATAAAAATATTCATAAAAAACAATTCTTTAAAACTCCATAAATATTTTATATAGTTAATGGTTTTATTATTTGAAATTATAATAAAACATAACACCAAATAATAATCCTATTCTTTAGAAAATTTTACCTAAATTATGAAATTATATTATGTATCAAATAAAAATTTAACTATTAAAACTATCCCACACACAAATAACAAATATATGCGTTGATTTGATTTAGTGGACTTCATTAATAAACTTTTAAACTTTTAACTCATACAAATATTAATCTATAAATTCTATCGTATACATCATTCTATGTTGAATAACATTCTAGTTTTTAACTAATGCATTGCTTTTATCACGCAATATTAACTCATGAAACTAAATTTTTACATCACAGAAGTCAAATTATATAGAATTATACTTGAATCCCACATATTAGTAACTATTTCACACAATTAAGTTATTGAATCAATAAAATTACATTTTTCTATTTTTTGTAAATAATCATTTAAACTCTTCTTTGTACATTGAGAATATTTTCTCTGTTTTCTACAAAAACACCCTCAATTTTTCTAGAACATGAATATCTATTATATTTCAATTATTATTTTCTATAATTAACCTTAATTTAGTAAAATAATATTAATTAAAAAAGTATCACTTCATGTAATTCTAGGCATTTTAGAGAATAAAAATAATAATCTAATTAATAATGACTTTTGTGATGGCTATTGGTTTTGACACACTATATTGCAAACATAAATTATATAATATGTTTGGAATATTAATATATACAAGTAAATGAATTATAATACAAGTATAACTATTACATCCCCAGTATAGTGTATCACTTGGGGACCGGAACTACGAAAAACCACACAACCTCATGAATGACACCCTTTATGCTATATGCTACTATCCAATGAAAAGGGTATGATTGATACACATGGAATATGTTACCATTGGATAAAAAACCATAAATATCAATATATAAATGAATATTAAAAAGATAACATAATAATACAACTATATAATTCATATTAAAATCCAACCCTATATATTAACACACACTAAAAGATAACAACTGAACATATACTAAATATATAATCATACATTAAAGAGGAATCATCCAATAACTATTATTACACATGTAAAGAAATAAAAATTAAAAAAGTATAAATATAAACTCAATCACTAAAAGGTTATCAACCACTACTTATAACCATATCCCCATCCCCACCAAGCTAATTTAGTTATAACACTAATAATTTAGACCTTTCTCAAACTAGATACTCAAAATTAATGATTTGACATCTGAAAATGTACATGTGTAGGGTGTACACATGAATCCTAGTAATTAACCACCAATTGGGGCCTTAAGATGTACCAAAATTTATATATGTTATTTAATAAAAATTATTTTATACTAATCTATGACACATATCATATAAACCAAAAATTCGTGTAATCGTGTGATTACTAAGATATCCCAATACTCAACACTACATACTCTGGACTATTTTAATAAACTATACACTTCTTAAAAAAATTTAATTCTACTCAAATTTAAATGTGTATTGTTTTTTAAATTTATATTAACAATAATAAATCTTTATGATCTCTGATTGTTTCATGTGTTTAAACAGTATCATGAAGAAATTTATTAGGCTTATAACTAAAATTCTACTACAGGATGTAAATAATGACATGAATCTTAATGCGGGGGAGTCTCATGACATTAATGAGTGAGATCCATGCTACAAAACAATTGATAGTGGGACTAGGCCAATGCCTAGGAGTGGTTAGACAGATACCCTTATAGACCACTTTACAATGAGGCTGGGTGAGGTTCATTGTGTTGTGACCACTCTAATCACTTCCTAACCAGGTTAAAGTGTATTTTTTTAAAGTTAAATATCAATAATTTGACCTTATACCCCCTTTTAACTTCCCCCACTATCTCCCTTAACACACAATATATTTAGATAAATGTTGGAGCTTCCTCTTGATGATTGGATTGCCTCCATTCTATTCTCTTTCCCATTTCAATCATCATGAACCATATAGTGTCTCTTTTATAGAGTCTAAGCCCCAGGTAACTACTTATTTCTCTATTTAAAAATTTTCCTCATATAAACCCTAAATGTGAGAATTTGGGGCTGATTTTAGGTTTTCATAGGATTGATCAAGAATATAGTAGTGATGATTGGGAAGTACACTCTATTAATATCAAGTTAGAATGACTTTAATATGTTATGGATTTTATAGGATTTTTTATGCCTTTACATTCATATGGGGGTGTGTGTATCCTTTTAAGACCCAAACATTAGTGTTACATAAAGAGACACATAATACAATCCCAATAGATAAAAAGGCACAATGTGTTTGGATAATTAGATTTAAAATATAATAAATTAAAATAGGGATAAAAAATAATCATTTAAAACTTCTTAACATGATCTTAAAATTTCATCCTTCATAAAAAAACTACACGGGATAACCCAGGGAAATACATAAGAAAGGGGTGAGAAATGAAGCCCAATAAGGAAATATTCAAAACATAAAATGATGGAAGTAATACATGTTAGTAAATGGTAATATCTAGGTGACATAAAAGGGTGAGAATCATTAACATGATCATTGAAGCATGATACAATATAATAACATCAAGGCGACATAAAAACGTGGAAACAACATAAAACACTACAAAATAAGAATAATTCAAGGATAAATTATATGAAATCATAACACAGTGTGATTAGTATAACCTCCCATATACCATAAATTGAATTTAATTAGTTAAAAATATTACCCAATGAATTAGAGGGAAATATGATTCTGGGAACACCCATCACATTCATATAATGTAGACACATTAGTGTGCCACATATGTCATACAACATAAGAACACATTTCATCACTTTGAATCCTGTGATAAAGGAGTGTGAGGTAATTACATAGAATTACCTAATAAATAAAGGATAGATGCATCTAGGTGAATACACTTTAGTGGAAATGGTGATGGGTATTCACTACAGAATCATTTGGCATGAAAAATCATAGGACAATTTCAGCATCATAACAAGTGTACATAATTATTCGTGTAAGAGTTTAATGATTTTGAAAGGTGGTATATAATTACCCAGATATCATAAGGAAAATAAAATGGATGTTTAAAAATTATTTCAACATGAACAATTTGATATAACATGGAATAATACAGAGAAAATGTTTGAATAAAGAGAAGGAGGGAATCCCATTACCTTGAGAGGGTGCATTTAAAATATTGGGAGGATCTTATTAAGATATTGGGAACACCTTGAGAGGTATTTATAAAGTTATAGGTATATAAAATTAATGTTAATGAGTTTTGAGTGAAGATGACTGGGAGGTCGAGTGAGTATTTATATCAAAAGAGAGGGGAATTCTTTGTTAATTGCTAATATTAGGTTTTGGATTATATATAATAAAATAATCAAATCCAAAAATATTCACATGGTTTTTTCACTTGGTTTTAATAATGTATAATTCCAATATCCTATAATAATAAAATAATACCATTGGTAATGCGGAAGTGTGTCATGTTCATAAATAATTAATTTTAGAACATTAAAATAAAATATATGTCTTGGAGGGTTCATTAAGGGTTTATAAAATAAATAAAATAACATAAAAAATACATTATTTTAATTTATAGCTATATATTTGGTCTTGTATATATTTTAGGAAATTTATAACACCACTTTAGTGTCATTATGATGTCATAATACGTACAATATATTTATATCATATTTAATTTTTATCTAAAAATTTAACTGTCTCAAAAAAATTATGAAAAAATAACTATTAGTTATTTCCAATCTTTTGATTTCAAAAATAATATTTATTTTATGAAAATATTTTTTAAATTTGATAATTTTCACTTTTGAATAAAAATATATACTAGTTTTTTATGATATTAACCACTTTTTAACCCTTATAAATATTTCATCAGGATTAATTAAATTATATTACAACTTATATTTAAATAACAGTTATCTAATATGAATTTTTATTAAAATATTATTTTTTTTCAAATAATATTGAATTTATAAAAGGAGTGTCATATTTGAAACTATATATTTTCAAAAAATAAAATAAAATTTTGACATCATCATGTCAAAATCTAATTTTTATCCAACACATTAAATAATCATCGATAATGTAATATTAAAATTGAATATATAAAAATTATTACATTAAAAATAATATATTAAAATTCATATAGTTATAGTCTAGATACATAACCCCTTATTATGACATTGTACGCCCTAAGGGTAAGCTGTGTGATGGTTACCCCCTTTTGGGGTAGTTTAGTGAACATGCTTCAGGTTGTGATCTTGATAAACTTATACATCTCCCATAAATGGTTTTACTAAAGTTTCATTTATATAATATTGGATTGGGATTGGTTAATATAAAATCTTGTGATAACATATCCCTTATAAGCTCTAATAAATGGTCTTCAAAGTGTATGATCCTACTAGATGAGGCCATCGCTTCTTCCTTTAGTGTCAATTAGACTTTATCATAACCCTTAATATATAATATTCTTTACAATAATTGTTCAAATGATATATTTTCAATGGTTAAGATGATTAATGTTATTTTAATTATAAACTGATATATCATTCCAAGATAACCAAAGTAGTGCATATGTTTTATATAACTACATTACTTAATAATGATTTTATTAATTCAAAAAGGGAAGTTCAATTATAAAATTTTGAGTAATTAAATTATTCCCCACTTTAGAAATTTATCCCTAAAAATTTAATTTTATATACTAAAACATATGAGGGAATGTCTTATTCATTGCCTCTTATATTTCCCATGTTGCTTCCTCAAAATTAGGGTTCTTCCATAGCTGTTTGACCAGGTGAATTATCTTGTTTCATAGAAATGTTTTGTTATGATCTAAGATATTCACTGTTTTATTATCATATGAAAATCACTCTAAAATGGAAACACATCAAGATTCAGTAGATGTGAGGTTTCTTGTATGTACATCTTCATTTGGGATACATGGAAGACATCATGTACGTGGTATAAGTTAGGTGGTATTCCTAGTCGATAGGCCAAAACTCCAATGCGATTAAGGATATCATAGGGGGATATTTATCTTAGTCCAATAATCCCCTTATTACAAAATCTCATGAATTTATTCTATAGTGATATATGAAGTAACACTTTATACCTAAACTCTAAATAAAGGTCCCATCAATGATTGTTTTCATAAATTCTTTGTTGAATTTATACAGCTTTCATATTATATTGAATGGGTCAAACCTTCTCTTTTATATATTGAATAATATTAGGTCTCATAATCTTCCTCTATCTAATAATAAACCATCATGTTAGATTCTATCACCTTTAACCATACCAAGACTCACAATGTTCCATTTGAACTATATAAGGGAAACTTTTATTATATGAGAAGTCCACTAGGGGAAGGTGTTGATCCCAATATCCTTAGAAATTCATTGAACAATATATTATAATATCCTATATTTTTTTCTTGGTTATCCTAGATTGAACATCCATATGAGGGTCATAAGTAGTACTAAAAATCAAATCCATGTCTAGTCCTTGCTGAAGGATTCTCCAGCACCTCAAGGTAAATCTCGAATCTCAATCAGATACGATGGTGAGTAGAAATCCATCCAGTTTGAACACTTAACTTATGTATATCTTGTGAAGTTAGTTAAGAGATAAATCTTCCATAATAGAAATGAAATTTGATGACATTGTAAGGTGATATTCTACCATCTAGATAATGTTATTCTATTTATATGTCCTAGGGAGTCTTATTATTAAATCCATGCTTATTTTTTCCCATTTTCATATTGGTATGGAAAATGGTTTCATCATATCCTTAATATTATATCTATATTCCTTGACTTTTTGGAATACCAAGAATCAAGATAAAAATTCTATGATATCCCTTTTTATGTTATCCCGCTAGATGTTTTGATTTAGTCATATTAGTTCTTCTTGGATGAATAGACAAGGATGAGATATGATTATTATATATAAGATCATTCATTAGCTCTAATTTTGAAGGGACACATATCCATCCTCCAAACCATATAACTCCTTTTTTTAAAAGTTATGGTCAAATCCTCTTTTTATTATGAAATCAAAGACCAATTTTCAATTTGGGTAGATAGATACCCATTAAATATCTTGAAGGACCAAGGTTAAGGGGCCTATGAAAATGGACCAAATGTTAAGTGAAACATCCTATCTACATCATCCTATCTATTTCACCAGACCTGTATTATACCTGCATAAAAAATATCCAAGGGGATTGCCAGGATTGTAACCCTAGTCTTTTGGATATAGGATTATGGGGTTTACCACTCAGGAACCACCCTAAATTCTTATACATATTTATTTTGCAATGTTGAACTCTAAAACATTCACTACCTTTTTCTATATCTACACATCATATTTTTGGGTGCTAATGATCCTCTCAAGAATGGATGGTTGAGCAGTTATTTTAGTAAGTTAGGATAAATTCCCTTTTATTATTCCCACATCAGTCCTTTATATGTCCATGCATATTAGATACCTTTCAATCCTTATTATTGATAGGGTTATAGGATACATTATACTCAGTGCATATTACACCCTTTTCACCTTCTTAGGATGGAAATGGATTGAAAATCATAATCTTTGATAAGCTCTTACCGACTTCATTGGCACATATTGATCTAATTTTGTGTGAATATTTACTTAAGGAATTTTAGATTTGGATACATGTCACATGTATCCCTATAGAGATAATGTATCTAAATATTCAATTCAAATATCACTGAAACCAATTATTGATCATGAGTTGGGTAGTTATTCTCACAAATCTTTAATTGGTGGGAGGAATAAGCCATCACTCTATCAGCTATCATGAGTACACAACCCAATCCATTTTTGGTTGCATCACTATAGATCACAAATCTGTCCCCACTGGTGGGTAATGTGAGAACATGTACAATGACTACCCTATTATTTAACTCTATAATACTATCTTAGAATTCATCTGTCCATAAAACATTCACTCCCTTCTGAGTTAACATTGTTTATAGGCTTCAAAATCCAGATAAGCTTTTAAAAAATTGATAATAGTACCCATCTAGTCCAAGGTAACTACAAATATCCATCATAGATATTGGTATAAGCTATAATTCAATTTCCTTTATTGTTTAAGGCTCTATAGATATCTATTTTCTGGTGATAACATGTCCCAGTAATGTTACTTTATCCATCCAAAATTCACATTTACTGCAATTCACACAAAAATTTTACTTTTTCAAGCTCTTCAGTATAGTAGTCAAATACTCCTCATGTTTCTCCTTTATTTTTGAGTAGATAATAATATTATCTATAAAGGCTATCCTAAATTTTTGAGGTAATATCTAATGAATCGATTCATTATTTCTATAAAGAATGTCGTAGCATTAGTGATTCAAAATGGAATCACTATGAACTTGTATTGCTTATACCTTGTACAAAATGTAGTGTATGGTATATCATTTTTATTCACCCATATTTGATAATATCATGACTGATGATATATCTTAAAGAATTACTAAGATACACATAGATGATTGAACAAGTAATGAATCCATGGAAGAGGATACTTGTTCTTTATCTTGATCTTGTAAATATCATGATAAAAAATGCATCAGCACATTGGACCATCCTTATTCTTGATAAACATGACAGATGCATCCCATAGTGAAGTACTTGGGCATAGAAACCATTTATCTAAATTTTCTTGTAGTTTCTTATTAAACTCATCAAGTTTAACAATGTCCATTTTATATAGAGTCTTTGATACTGGTATATCTTCATGTATTTGTTCAATTGAGAGCACAACAACTCAACTAGGAGGAAGACCAGACAATTATTTGGGAAACATATCAACATATTCTATTATAATTGGAATTTCAATAATGAAGATCTTTTTCATAGTCTCAATCATTTGAGTTGGATACACTTCCTCATAAATAAATAATTTTCTTTCTGGAGATAATGATACCAAAGGAGACTTATAATACTCCTTGAACTAGTATATAATCTGAGGGAGATTCATGATATGAAGGGTGATTTCCTTATTTTGGAAATTTATGTTGGATCTATATAATAAAAGACAATCCATACCCATAATTGCATTAAATTTTTCTAAAGGGAGTACTAGAAGGTTCCATTGGATGTTAAATATTCAAATATGGATACGGGAGAGGTTATATAAATTAGATACAATAATTTCCCCATTTATTGTTTTCAGTGATAACTTCACTTCCAAGTTATGTGGTGGTGTTTGAATAGTTCTACTAAACTCGCATGATATGAAAGAATGTGTATAACTTTAATAAAAAACACTATTTTTTAATCCTTAAATTAATAACCCGCATACCTATCACCACATCAATATTAGGATTCACCTTAGTAGTTGTGATTCCATAAGATCTCCATTTCTCTCTAGGACATGGAGATTTCTATTGTCAGTTATCATTTCTAACCCTTCACTTAGTTCATTGATTCACATAGTGTCTATATTACTTATAAATGAAAAATTAGACCATAATATGAGTTTTTACTAGTGAATTCATTTATTCCATCAAATTCATGGGTTTTTACCATCAACATTCATTATCTTGGTTACCTTCCTTCACACACCAAACCATTTCCTTATCTATATTAAGAAATACCTGGGATACTTCCTACCAAAATTCTGATAAGTGGGATGTTGGAATTTATTTATACTGTGAGATTTATCCATCACTTAAATATAATTAAACTATATTATATGCTACTTCTCTCAATACACATGAGAAAATTGAGATTATTTGATCAATATTTCATCTTTTAGGGGAAATCAAACAATTTTCTCATAGCTTTCAAAACCTCTAATTGCAAAATATTTTAACAGACTTAGATTTATCCCACCAAAGAAGAGTTCAACTTTACTTATGGGGTTAATGAAAATTATATATGGATATATTTACAGTATTGTGATGTTCACCTCATATTCCCAAATGGATTCGACGTCCATTTTTTCGAGGCTAAGTAAATCTCTCTATATTTTATGTTAGAGAGTGTGAGGAAAATATTTATCAAAAATCATTTTCTGTAATTCTTTCTACTCCATCATTTTATTCTCTTCCCTGAGATTCATATTTTTGACTAATGATCAGCATTGGTCAACTTCTCCCTCCATATGATAAAAAACTAGCACAATATTCTCTTATTTTAATAATTTAGGGATAGAGAAGATATTTTTAACAGAGTTGATTCATTGTGTTGTGATTAAAGGATTAGAATATCCACTAAAATCCAGAGATATTTGATGCATAAAGGTATCAATTACAAATTTTTATTTCTTAGGTGTATGTGGGTTTTCCAAAAGATTCAAGTTTCTATTCTTAAAATGAGTTAATTGAGTAAGTATTTTCATGATGTTTGTGACTCTTTATCCGATTGGGTTGGTTGTTTAATTTGGGTATTTCCCATTACACTAGTTATTGACTGAGTTCCACTTATTTAGAACCATTAACTAAAATAAAGGGAATATTAAGAATGATATATTTTAAAATATTAATTATATAAAATTGATACAATTAACATTTATTAGATAAAATATAAATTAAATACATTCCTTAACCTATGAATTTATAGGTTTTAATACAAGTTATCCATACTATTTTCTCTAACATAAAATTTGATGGGAATTTTTTCCATTAATGATGGTTCATAAGGATCTTTTGAATTTAATGAATAAAATACCTTGGGACTATCAAAATAGGTGTACATCAAGGCCTCTTTTTCATGCACTAGGTGACAACTAAGTAATTTCCCAATTCACCCTTTTTAGGGTTATTACACCTAGGTAAAACTACACTAGTGCCATATCCACTTATATTATCTAGATATAGATATTTTCCTAGAAGCCACTTACTCTGTGATTTACCATAATTTAGGGATGTTTTTCTATGTTTATTATTATCCATGAGGTTTTAAATAATGTTTTCTAATCCTAATAAACAAAAATAAATGGAAATTTCTCTCATACCAACTATGATTACCCATATCATTTATAAAAATTAATTCATTATTGATTTCATAAAGAAACACATAATATAATCCCAAAATATTAAATGAACTAGTGTATTTGGGTAATTATATACATAAAACAATAACTTGAAATAGGGATAAAACATCATAATTTAAAACTATTTAACATTCTCTTAAAATTCTATAATTATTCTAAAACTCCATGGGATTACCTAGGGATATACATAAAAAAGGGGTAAGCAATGAATTCAAGTAAGAGAATAATAAAAGAATAACATGATTAAAGTAATACATGTTAGTCAAGAGGAATACCAATGTGACATTAAATCTTGAGAATCATTAAATTTAATATCAAAGTATGATATAACATGATGACATAAAGGCATCATAGAATGTTCCAATAATAAAAAACATGAAATTATAAGCATAAGTCAAGGCTAACTGCAAAGATATCATAACAAATTGTTTTTAGGATAACCTCATATAAACCATACATGGTATCTCATGAGATATAAACACTAACCAATGCATTTTAGGGCTATATAATTTTGGGCCCACCCATCACATTCATATCATGTACATGAATTAGTGTGCCACATAGATCATCTAATATAAAAATCCATTAATCAATTTTAATAACATTATTAAGGAGTGTGGGTTATATACATGGAATTACCACATTAATGAAACATAGGTACATCTAGGTGAATACCAATGAGTGTAAATGGAATGGGTATTCACTAAAAAAATATTTACCATGGAAAACCCCAAGATAATTTTGGTAGCATAATGGGTGTATAACTATTTATGAAAGGGTTTAATGAGAATTAAATTTGGTATATCATTAATTGGAATTTATATTTATAGTAAAAGGGATGTGTAAAATACATTACAACATGAAAAATTTGAAATCAAATGTTGTAATAAAAGGACTTTTCTTGAATGAAGAGGAGGGAATCCCCTTACCTTGAGAGGGAGCTTCTGAAAGCTTAGGAATAACTTCTTAAGATATTAAGAAAACATTGGGGGGGGGGGAATTAAGAGTTGTATAAGGCGAGAAAATTTGTGCTTAATGAGTTTTGAGTGATGAGGAGTGTGAAGGTAGGTGGGTGATTGTAGAAAAAGAGAGGGGACATCTTTATTAATTTGAAAGTTTGGTTTTGGACACTATATAAGAAAATAATCAAAACCACAAACCTTTACATGGTATTTTAATATGATTTTTTTAAAATATGAATGGTTTTAAATATTTTATAAGTTAGATATCCAAACATATTAAAATAATACCATTGGTGATGTTGAAGAGAGTCATGTTTATAAAGAATAAATTTTAAAACATTAAAATAAAATATAGGTTTTAGAGGAATCATTAATGGTTTATAAAATCAATAAAATAATTTAAAAATACATTATTTTAAAGTAAAAATATATATTTGGTTATGTAATACTTTTAAGGAATTTATTACTTCACTTTTAGTCCACTATGATTTGATATTAAATAATATATATTTATGCTGTATTTAAATTTTACCGATAAATTCGATTGACTTAGAAAATTATAAAAAATGAATCATTGGATAATCTCAATTTTTTTTATTTTAAAAATAAAATATATTTTATGATAATAATTTTATAAATATGACAATTTTCACTTTTAAACAAAAACCCAATTTACTGAAAAATAAAAGTTTTTAGGTAGTAACTGCTTTTTAACCCTTATAAAAACTACACTGTAATTAATTAAATTATATTATAATTTATATTTAAATAATTATTATAGAATAATAATATTTTATTAGAATATTATTTATATCAATAATTATTGAATTTATCTAAATATTTTCTCAATTAAAACTACATATTTCCCAAAAATACAATTTTGATTTTTTTGTGTCAAAATAAATTTTTTATCAAACACATTATATCATAATTGATAAATTAATAATAAAGAGGGATAAAAATATTATTAATTTCACTAAAAAGAAAATATAATATTTTTTATTGAAAGTGTATAGTTACATAACCCAATATTATGACAACCTATTCCATAATGGTAAGGTGTACAACGGTGGAACTATCTTGGGGTGGTTCATGAATAGGGTTTGGTTCATAATCATGATAATCTTGAACTTCTACTATAAATGATTTCTCACAAGCTTCTCATGTTAAATTTCATATTGGACTTGGTAAATAGAGAATCCCAGTGATGGTATATCCCTCAAACCACTGATAAATAAGCATTATAGGGTACGATCCTACTCGTTGAGGCCATCAATATTTCTACCTATATTATTTGGACTTTATAATAACCCTTAATATATAGTATTCTTAATAGTCACTATTCAATGGATACATTATCAATGGTTAATATGATTAAATATATTTTAAATCCAACAAGCTATATCCATAAAAAATAACTAATATGTGGCATGTTTTTTCTATAACTACATTACTAAATAAGAAATTTAATCATTCAAAAATAGAATTTCATTTTTGAAAGTTCATATTGTTATAGAGTGTGGATTAGATGACCTAGAAATGATGGAAAATATCCATTTTCCATGGATATAATTAGTGAGGTAAGTGTGGGTAACTAGAGTATAGAGTCATTTTTGGGGTTTGCATGAAATTATTTATTATTTTTGATGCATGCATAAGATATTTTTCAATCATTGGTTGTAACCCCATATCGAGTGAGAGGGCATTAATAGAAAATATAAATTCTAACTCTGCTAAGCAGGAGGGGATGAAAAGGGACTAGGTTGATGGTTTTCACTTAATGAAATAGAATTGGATGTGTGAAGTTATGTGACCTATCCTGATTAGGAGGGGATACTATAAGATTGATGGGATGATTATGATGGTTGTGACTAAACCCTGATTGAGAGGATAGGGATGGTAGATATGCATGTGCCTGGGTGAGAGGGAATGGTATAGTGCATGAGGTTATTATGTCTTTATACTTGGTTTGAGGTTATTAATTATTAATAAGGCATTGGCTATATTCAGGGTTATATCTTAGGCTCTATATGAAATATCCTTTCATTATAGATCCAAAATAGGTATGGTTGGGAATACTTGGCTCCATGTTAGCGCATTATGATTTGGCGATACTTGTAGGATTTTTATCAATTTATTTATTTCAAAACATATACCCTTATACATATTCTACACATATGTTAAGGTTCCATTTGTGGATTCTTATAAGGTTCATACTCACACCTAGCATGAAAATCTCTATGTGCATGCATACTTTATTGTTTGGGATCATGCCAAGTTAAAGGTTTTTATGGTGCATTGAAAAGTAGATGAATGCATAAAAGAATTACGTGATGCTAATACATACTCTAATACATTTTTATTTCATGATTCATTGATTTTTTTTATGTTCTTCATATTAACCCACCATATGTGGGGGTATCTTTTGACTATATTATACTTGCGATTTAATGTCATTATGATATTTCATGTGATGAAATTAACTGCCACTTCCTCTATGTTCCTTCTATGGTTTATTATTTTTATTATATATTATTTTTTATGTGTCTACATTGATGGTGATTTGATATCAAGAGAACAACCTCCCCATGGTAGGGTTCATATTATTCCACAGCCTATTACATACAAGGAGGAAACCATGAGGTCGTGTTTCACATCGACTCATACCCAATGATCTAATCTAGGGAATCAAAAAATCATATTACATCCCCTTTATTTTTATTTAATATTTATGGATTGTTAAAACATAAATAGGATGGATAAGACTTGAGTTTGAAGTACTGATTTTATCTGTCCAACACCTATACAGTGATTAATTGATTTACCTGGGTAGTGGGAGTGTATTTTATTATTTTTGTATTTATAATTTATTTTTTTCCTTTAGTATTGTGTCATTATAGTTTATGGTATTGTACCTTATATTGATTGGAGAGTGTGGGTGACTTCATATGTCATGTATAAGCACATAGGCACACATGTCATATACCTAATCACCTATGATTAATGTGGGTTTAAAATAATCAAATTCTTGTAATAATATATTTAATGTTTACCCATATACATTACATTTGGAATCTAGTTAATTTAATATTAACATGTCTATTATTATAATTATTATATTAGGTGCTTGGGGGTACAATTACATTAAACACACAAACAAACACCGCACACACACATGACTAAAAGGTAGGTCATAGCCCCTCAAAGAGATAACCCACCCAACCAACCACTTTATTAAATTATATATATTTTTGGCTCGAAGGCCCAGTGGAAATGAATCCCATTACATGGACCGTAGGCCAAACTTTTTATCCCAAGGCCCATTATATGAATAGTACGAATATAGTAACCTGACTGCTATAGTTCCCACTATATTACTTCCACCTATATAGTACTCACTACAGTACTCGCCACTTCTATAGTACTACCACTCTGTGTTAGCTAGTTTTTCCTAGTGGTGGGTGGTAAATCTCTAGGGAATGTTTCCTAAGATTTTTTTATTCATGAAAACCTTTTAATATATGTATTTTTAAAATGTAATATACTTAATACATTTATGATTATCTATTTTTTCTATTTTTGAAAAAATATACCTCATCATTATCTCATGGTGCTAGCTAAGGAACAATGAGAGAAAATTACTAAGGAAGGGAATATTCTTAATATAAATCTTGATGTCTAGGATGTCCAGGTAGAGTATGATTCTAATGCTTCTGCAATGGTCTAGGCAACAAAGTTTCTTCATCTAAGTGTTTTTCACATAATGGTAGTGGTTTGAAGAGGCACATAACATCAAGGGTCCATGATATTAGATTTTTCCAATATTTTTATCTACAACACCCTATAGAATTTTGGGTTTTATAGGTTCATAGGATGTCAAAGACAAGACCATTATCCTTGATGAGATCATTTATTTTTTTATGATGCCTATCGATTGGGGGGAACATAAATCATTCATATTCGAGGGACCCACTAAGAGGTGGTGGGGAATGACGATTTAGGCTCAAAGACATGAGGTTTTATTATGGTACTATTTTAAATACCTCTTTATTGAGGTTTTATTCCTTGAAACAATGATATTCGATTGATCTTAAGTGTTTATAGAGCTCTAGAAGAGGAAGTTTTATCTAGCTAAGTGTTTGATTTTTTTGAGGAGTTGATCTATTTTTCTCTATTATTAGCTAAAAATAAGGCTCATAAGTCTAGGATATTTAAGGTAGGTATTTGAACAAATGTGAGGCTTTAGGTCCAAAAATTATATTTTCAAATATACTCTAATGCAGTACTTAATTCCCTTATAATTTATAAGATAATATAAGAGGAAAATGTTTTAGGTCTTGTTCCATACCTTGGTAGACTAAGTGGTCGCCTTCCTCTTTGAGTTATTTTTTCCTCCTCTAATGATATGAAGAGATGGTCTAGAGAGATGTTACAAGGAAGTTAGAGAAAGATATTATTGGTCAGGGTCTCCTCATATCCTTTTATAGGAGGAGTTCTTCTTGTTTATTATCATTGTGATTGGATAATTTTTTTTATAGTGCACGCTAGAGTCCACTGAGGGAGTTATTTGCATGAAGTGGGATGGGACATCTCCAAAATTTATATTCATGTGTTTTTATCTAAGTTCAGGAAGAGGTATAGAGATGATTCATGCCTTAAATTTTTGGACAGGGGTATCATATACATATAATAGGGTAAAATTTGGGAGGACATGCTATAATGTTGGATGGGGGTCTCAGGTTTAGCTATTGTATTAGATGCCTTAAGAGTCAGTTTGGTAAATGAGTCATAATGCAAGCATAGGGTTGTGTATAGAAGTGGGTAGGTATATTCTTTAAACATTGTTCCTTGTGATATTTTTAAGGGTACTTTAATGATCATAAGTATGATTTTTATTACCTAGATACTTTCAATTGATTTATTTGATACCACAGAAACTGAGTATTTCTTTTATTTAAGTTATATCTAAGTTTGGTTGACAATGGAGCTTTAATGTAGGTTGGTTTAGGTCAATACACATGTTGAGATGATGATAAAACATGTTTATATTTTCCTAACATATTTCTTAGTGGCTAGAAGCTATGAAACATATAATATTTCTTGGACTTCAATATGATAAACTTCAAAACAATTTTTGAGATCAATTAGACAAATATATTCTATAATCTCATTGATTACAAATAACGGTGTTTTTATTTAATAAACTATATGGGAAAAGAGTATTTTATGGTTAGATAGTAGTATAAAAAGTCCAGTTAGAGTTGAACCTCAATTTGGTTATGTAGGATCGATTATAACATATATGGTCAGTATGGTTCTTGTAGTGGATCAAGTGATGGTTCCAACCACTTTTCCTCTAGTGGTGTACTAGTTATGGTATGTATTTCTTGATTATTTTTTAAAAATTCATCCTTATAGTTAAATTGAGTTATTTAATGATCTCATTCTAGGTGTAGAGCCCATATCCATTCCCACAAAATGTATGTCACAAGCCAAGCTAAGAGATCTAAAGGTAAAACTTGAGGACCTTAAAAAGGGATTTATTAATCAAATTACCTCTCCTTTGGGAGATCTAGTTTTATTATACATGAAGGTAGAAGGTTATATAGTGTTTTTTTGTGGAAAACTAAAATCTAAAATATATGATGATGAATATTTAATATCTATTTCCAAGGATTGAAAACATGTTTGACTTGATAAGGAGATCCCAATGGTTCTCTATGATCTATTTGTGATTGAGTTTCCATAAATTGAAGATATAGTAAAAGTATGTATCGAAGAAAGTATTATGAAGTAGGAATGGGTTATAAAAGTACCTTGTGATTCTATTCAGTTTGATTAATGTATCGACAATGTTCAAGGATCTCATGACTTTGATCTCGCATCCATACCTATAATCCTTCATCATTCTATTTTTGAAGTACATAATTGTATATTCATTGACCCATGAATCAAAATTTGAGAATATTGAGATAGTATTGAGTACTATCTAAGAAAATAGGCTCTATGTGAAGTACATAAAGTGACACATTTGGATTCAGGAGGTGTGATTTCTTAGGAACATGATATTAGAGGATGGAATATCAATATACCAACATAAAGTGGAGATGGTGATATGATTGTATTAGTATTTTTTTTGATATTTACAGTTTACATGGATTTTTTAGAAATGATAAGTGGTTTATTTCGGAATTGTATTACATGGTATTGACTATAAATTGGTTGACTGAGAAGGGTGTTCTAATCATGTGGACAATAATTGTTGTGGTGGCCTTCTTGGAGCTGAAGAAGAGGTCGACATCTTATCTAATTATTATTCTTCATGACCTAGGGATTAGTTATATAATCTATTATAACACCTTTAGAGTTATATTGGGAGCTGTTCTAGTGTAGAGGGATCTGATGGTCATTGATGGGTATCGTTAACTAGTACCTCGAGAGTAGAAATACTCTTAACATGGTTAAGAACTAATAGTTATGATATATATATTAAATTGGTGATTGAAAAACCTATTAATTGATAGAATATACACCGAACATAAGAGAGTGTGCTATATATTATCCTAGGGAGACTAGAATACATTGTAGAGGCATTGGGTTGAATACCTTTAGACAGTTAGATTCAAAATTGCATATGATTTTGGAAAGAGGAATGTAATTATTAATTATTTGAGTAGGAATGATCAATATTTAGGTCTTCATACTTATGATTCTAAGTGTAAACTGATGGTCTTGGTTGCTGACCAGAAGTTGAATGCATTATAGGACTAAGAGGTGGTGACTTGTGGTCCCTTGATTATTATATCATTGTCAGTAGAAAATTTTATGGCTTTCTGTGAGGCTGATTTATATTTTTTAGTGATGCATGAATGACTAATTTTAGATGATCCTATTCAAATATAGTCTTTATAAAAAGTTGATGTGTTATAAATCCATAGTATGGTAGTGGTCCCTATATCCCTAAGAGAATGGATAATGACAGACCCTTATATCTCACGATGGGAGGTGCATTCAGGAATGACTAATATGTATCATGATATCAGGTGATATTTCTAGTGTCTAAGTATATGGAAGTATATTTTAGAGGTTATTTATCACTACTTTACCTATAATATAATAAATTTATATAATCAATAATCTTGTGGTTTGCATTAACACTTGCTAATTCTAATATAGAAGTAGAATGAGATAAAAAAGGATGTTTTAAAGGACTACTAAGACCCTGATAGGAAATGATGTAGTGTGGGAAATAGTTGAATTATTAAAAAAGTTCACTCATTTATTCCCCATTTAGGATAATCACTCTATGGAAGAGTAATAAAAATAATATATATGGGATATTTTTATGATGAATGATATGACATTGAGTAAAGTATCCAATTGGCGTGTACATTGAAAATTTTATAGGGGATGAAGAAGGATTTGGGGAATCAGTTGAAGTTGAGTACATCATATCACCCATAGATAGATAGGTAGTTTGAGATGATGATATGGATACTGAAGGATAATCTCAATGCATTTGTGATTCATTTTGGTAGGGCACGGGATAATCATCTGTACATAGAAATGATTTCATACAATAATGGTTATCAATAAGAAATCTATATTTCTCTCTTCAAGGATATTTATGGTATACCATGAAGGCCTTCGGGCCATTTTAATGATGCTCACTATTGTGTTGGTTAGACATGGGAGAGTTAGTGGTGAATAGATTGAGCTTATTATAGGAGACCACCAAGTGAGTGAAGTTGATCTAAAATTAATTTTTCACTTCTGAGAGAAATAAGTGATTTTATTCTAATCAGAGGTGGACCCCTTTGAGTTTTTCATAATAAAAAAAGTATTATCTCACATAAAACCTTATCTAGGTCATAAATGTTTGAGGAGTTAGGGAATAGTCACACCAATATTTATCAATTTGTTCAATATTGTGGAGTGCATTTGGATAACAGATTTTTAGTTATCACTTCCCTATGAAATGTTGGTGCGTATGATGTGTTTAATGTGTCACATTTCTGGAAGTATGATTTGGACCCTAGATAAATGATTAATGATGATGATGTCAAGGTGAATGTGAATGATTCATTTGAGTATACCATATTTTAGATGGTGGATCATAGTGAGATAGTGTTTCATGGTAATATATAAGCTCTTATATGAGTATTAAGGAATCATAAATTCATTCAGGACGAGTCATGGGAGTTAAAACCAAATGTGTGGGTAGAGTGGCTGGAGCTATTCATTGAGGACCCCTAGAGACACTTCTCATGGAAGAGAATCTTATAGAGGCGGAGTTTCTAATGCCCCTAGAATTTTATGGAATGTTATGTTATAATTCTTTATTTTTTATAATGAATATAGATGATATATGGGTTCTTTTAGTGTTAATGGTGGATCAGAAGTTGGTTTGGGAGAACCAAACCATACCTACAACATAAATTATGTGGTAGGAAAGTGGTAACATTATGATGATTGGGAATTTTGGAATGACATATAGAGTGGGTTAGGCTTGAGGTACATGCGATATAGAACCATTTCATGATGTTGTCGATACATGTATAATCCCTCTACCTAGGATTAGTCATGCCACAAACCTTAATATCCTCACAATGATTAGGTTGGATGCGGTTGTGTCATGAGGCGACCATCTTGGTTTTGGTTTGATAATATCCCAGAGTGGTTTATAAAGGGGCACATAAATAATTAAACCTTGGATCCCATTTTCACTTCACCTCTATCTCTTTTGAACCCCCCATAATTTATATTAATGCAAGTGATTACTATTGATTATTTTAGCTCTTTTATTCTCATATCATGCATATTTGATTCAACCTTCATCAAATAAAGTTTCTTTCTGTGATTATAAGTCCCAAATGTCTCTATATTACTTTATTTCATTGTTTCCATTATATAAATGACAAATTTTAGGATGATTTTAGATTTTTGGAAATTCACTATTGGATTGAGGAGTGTGGAATGGAATGTAGACTTTGTTAAGTTAAAGGTATAAATTTTATACCTTACTATGTTTTTTATATAGAGTTTTATGATTTGACTTTCTTATGGGTGTGTGTAAGCTTGTGAGACCTTGATTTATATATGAAAACTATTGGTTGAGTTTGAGATATTGTAGTTGAATCCTTAGAGAGGGAGTATAAGTAATATGATTTATAAATGATGTTACCTAGTCCTATGACTTGGGTGGAGATAGGGTATTTTGTGTGGGTGAGTTTGTTCTAGAGTGAGATGTGGGGATTGCATTATGATATTTAGTTTCACTAGTTATTTCATGTAACATATTTTGTTCATAATCAATGACCCCATCCCGAGTGAGAGGATGATGACTAAAAAGATAAATTCATCATATCATAAGTGATATGGTATGGAATATAACTAGGTGGAATAATATTAAATGAGTAAGAGGGAACATGTAAATTTATTTTGTCTGAGAAACCTTGAGTGAGATGGATGTTACGAGTTTGATGAGATGATGATGATGGTTCTTACCCCCCCCCTCGAGTGAGAGGAAAGGGATGGTATTTATAACTTTCCACGTGTGACACAATGCTTTTTTGTGGGGTCATAACACAAGTGAGAATGTATTTACCATGTTATGGGTTTTATCAAATGTTCCATTTGACACTTATTTCCTACAAATAGACTAATCATGTAAGGTTTATAATTTTTAGTAGCCTAGAAAATTCATACCGACAAAAAAAAACTAATATGTTTAGTTATATATTTATTTCTATCAATACATACACCTATATATTTATTTTTTACTTATGATAAGGGACAATATATGGTGTCCTGATAGGCTAATAATCACACCATAAATGTGCATCATGATATATGTATATACTTCAAGGTTAGATATTAATCTCAATGAACTTACCCTATGTTATATTTTTGAGTATATGGAGGTGGATGACATCTAGTTTAAGTGAGGACATACTTAGAGATATTTTTATTACATGCCTAAATAATTATTTTTTTCTTTGGTAAACTATGAATATTGACCCATAACATGTGGGGGGTCACGTTTTATATTGATATACTTATTACTAAATTCCATTAGGTATTGTAGTTTATGATGCAATCTGTTGATTTTTTAGTGTTCCTTATTCTTATTATAATTATTATTTCTACCATTGTATGTGTTTAATGTGATGGTGATATGATGTGGAGGGTATAGACTCCCCATGGTATGGTTTAGGATCTATTCACTAGTCAGTATCATCATGTGTATAGGGAAGCATACATGAGATTATGATCCAAACTGATCTGGGCCTAGTGATATTGGTTAGGGCATCAAAATAGTACAAGGATCCATGAAACATATGTTAAAACCAATTCCATAGTAACTATCCACACCATGGGTTTCTATAATATATGATACATCCATTATCATAGTATTAACCACATTATAGGATTTCATGACAAGTTACTACCTTCCTGTTCATAGTATCATCCACATTGTAAGACTTTATGGATCAAAATGACATCCCTAGTAAAAATAACATCCACAAAGCCTGCCATCATGACTCATAGACACTTAACTCTTCATATAAATCATTAATACCATAGAATTACATGTACAAACATTCCAAACCCCTATCTTATAGGACAAACAATTTGGAATTATCTTTATATATACATAATATATCACATCATAGTCCATACAACT
The DNA here is from genome assembly GCA_963277665.1 of Viscum album. Classification (NCBI taxonomy): domain Eukaryota; kingdom Viridiplantae; phylum Streptophyta; class Magnoliopsida; order Santalales; family Viscaceae; genus Viscum; species Viscum album. The sequence goes on along the minus strand of OY728153.1, from coordinate 1,202,178,964 downwards.
CAAACAATCACATAGAATCATAAATACCAATGTTTTATCACATGGATATCATCTAACCTATATCATGTGTTTATTAACCATAAGTAATGAGCATAGAATTTAGTTAATATCCATTACATAACACACTAAAATTTTATTGGAGTTTGACTATCCTTGGTATCACTCCTCATGTAAAAACATAATCCCTTAGATGATCACATAAATAACAAAACATAACCCAACCTTCCAAAATATTACTCTCAAGGTGATGTAAATTAAATATTCAATCCTTTTAAAAAATCTTAATAGGTTATTTGGATCCGTCACATTGGAAAATAAATGGCTTCATACAATTTGATCTACTACACAGAAGGTGATTTAATACCCTTAATACTTTATCTCTATCATTTTCACATATTCAACACTTTAGGGAAACCATTAATCTGGTGGCCAGAAAATTAATCCAATCATTGTATAATAATCTTATAAGTCTCACTATACCCCATTATTCATATAATAATATATCCCATGATATAATCACCATTCACTAATATAGTGAACCATGGTTCAATGGCCAAGCCTTGACCTCTTTATTTATCTTATATCGCAAGGATGAACCATATCAAAACTATTAACCGTTTAGTAAAAAACTCATTAGACCCTTTAACATGATCATAATATTCTATCCCATGACCATCATATTATATATCATTCCAAAAAAATCCATTTAAATCCCATCACACACACTTGAACAAGGATCACAAGGTGATATAGTCACCAAAAAATTTAAAAATAAATTGTATTGTGAGTTGAACATATTCTAGACTCAAAATAGAATCTACCAATTTCATAACATTATTTTGACAATTTATACTCACCATTAAAGTCTCCCTAGCATGAACACCCATTCTAATTTTAATTTCCCATCCTGGGAGCCACTCAATTGGTGGTTCAGGCTGGTATGCCACCTAGCCTTATGCATGCCTCCCCATATGAAAAAATATATTGTCTATCAGTGAGGGTCTATTGGGTGATAGTGGGAAGACTACAACCTCTAGTGATAATAATAATAATTGTAATAATAATAGAATTTCAGAAGTGATAAACTGACTTTGTGGAATAAATATAAAGAAAAAATAAAAATGAACAAAAAGAAAACCTACTTTACATAAAAGCTAAAATCTATATACCATGAAAGTCATACATAATAATGAAATATTACCTATGGGAAAATTGTATAGGTACATAAGAAAAAACCAAAATATATGTAGCTCAACATAGAGGAACCTCATGGTCCATCTACCAAAAATCATTCCATCCATGCTGTGCACCTCAACACACCCCAACTCACAAAGGTCTAGATCATGAGCCTAATCCCTTTACTACACTAAAATATATAAAGATTTCACACCTCGCGAAGGGCCCATATAGATTTTGGGTATGAACCAAGTATCCCACCACCAACATGTTCATTTCTTGCATCTATACATATACTTAAGTATGAAAAACATAAATAAATATCAACTACTAACACATTAAATAACCCTCTTCACTTATTATAAACATACACAAGGAGGAATTTACCTGATTTGGACAATACCAGAGTAGAATGATGCATCTACTATCTATCATACCAAAAGAACCCTCAGTACCCCATCCATTTCCACATCACATGGAATCAAGCTCCAAAATTTACCACATATACCTCATGTCAAATAAAACCAAAATCACTTTATCACACCAATAAATAAATCCCAACTCCATTGGAATTACATTTATTAAATCACTATCATATTAGCAGCCTAATGTCTCAAGGAACAACTATATTCATCCATCCATAGTCTTGGACCATTTAACCCCACACATTGATGAGACTCCACCCCATATGAGAGTCTCACACACCATAATATGTGGATTTATACTATCAGAATCTCCTTTATTCTGATAGTCATAACCTCACCTTATGATTCTATGACTATGGAGGCCTCCACCCACATTAAGTGGTCAAAACCACCTAATTGGATCATTATCCTATGTGCAAATGACCCCAATAGTGCTATCGGCCAACCTCGATGAGTGGAAATAACCAACAACATACGCCAAACCTACAACGAACCTTCATCACCACCTGTGAACCACATCCCCCAATTGCATCCTTGTCCATTAATAACTTCCTCAACCTGAAAAACCATGTCACTTCAACTCTGATGTAAAACATCACCAAAAACCTCATGGTCCATACCCAACACATTCCAATGAAACAAATATATTCATAGGCATGATTTAAAATAATTTAAATAACTAGAAATATCATACTGAAGGAACAGAAAACTCTATTTTACCTATACCATTCCATACCCTGGTCAACCATACATTAATAGATACAAGAATACTCTTCAGAATCTTTTAGGAACAATGGAAAAAATAAATCAATACAATGAAGTAAAAATTGAACCACCCCAATCATGTATATTTATCAAGTTTCACAAAAACACATGTATATGTTAAGAGAAATCATGTAACCACCTAAAACATACTAAATAATAATTACTCATATCACATTGGCTTTTGGTTCATACTGAAATGAGATAAAATGAAAAAATAAACATATTACCTATAAAAAGTGCATATGAGCTCACACAGAAATGGAATGAACTATAGAAAAATAAAATAAGAAAATAAGTAAGTGGGATAATATTATTATTGAGAGGGATATAATGAATGGACTATGCTTGAATTGGATATCTTATGAATTAGAATCATCAAATCTGAGAGGAGGGGGAATATTGAGCTCTAATAATGGGATGTTGTGTGGAATGGGGGAAAGTAAAGGGTGGATTAAGGGTTAAAGTAGGTGGGGTTGAAATGTATTTTTTTTCTTTTTAATGGGTTAAGGGTTTGATCACATGGTTTTAATAACCATGAAATAATCATTTGCACCCACTATCCAATGGGAATCCCCTTGAAAGAATAGCTTCACAGTTATAAAATCCATGCTCCAACTATGTGTTTCTATTAAAAATTTACTTTATTGTTATTTTATAGTTGTGTATCCTTATTTCCATGGTTTGAAAAACTATGTGACACCATTATAAGGCTACAATGTTTTCAGTGTTTGGTTAGCACTAACTATGCACTAACCACACGCCCCCATAGACTTTCCAAAACTTATAATTTCGATGCCTGAAGAACCTAAAACCAAACCAGAATACTAAGGTACCTTGAAGGTCTTAAACCCTGTAAAAAAGAACTTTTGAGTTTTATAACTCTTGAAATTTTACTTTGTGGCCCAAATTTAAATTTGGTCTTCCCACCAAACTAAAATTTAAAATTCCCTTGTAATTTTTAATCCACTTGAAACATAGGATCTTACAACCTATCCACATTACCATTGATATTCTCTAAGATATTTGTCCACAATATTCCCCAAGATCTATCTCTAATCTTGAGAATTCCACTCCTCACTTCCACATATGTTGAGATAACACCAAATTACCCATACAATTTCTAATATCCCGAACTACCCTGATTAATCACTTATGGATGACTCCTATGGGGCTCCCTATATTAGGAATCACCTAACTAGTCACCTATTGACCCATTTTCCAATATCATGGTGGATCCATACCAGCAATCCTCTGGACACACATGTCCCAACCATCACATACCATCAATCTTGTATCTCATCAGATTCCCATCCCATACTAGAATCACATATAATTATCATAAGATCCAACATCATTGAGGATGGACAAAAGTTATCACATCACACCTGATTCCCAAAAAATCCTACATCAAACCCAATTCCCACAAAAGTTACCTATTTCCAAGGAATCATATAATTTCCCTTCATCATTCTCAATTCTAACCAATTAAACATCACTTGGTTAATTCATCTATCATACGTTCACCTCATGCACTAGTTTCTATCCTGCCATAAAGAAAAAAAAACAATCTTATAACATAACACTAACTGTCATTGGATCCCCAACCATCTTTGAACCTCTTAGCTCAACCCTATATAGTTGGCATAAAGCTTGACTACATGAAACCTATCATCCCTATGGGGATATACTTGATATCAACCACTGCACCCAATTAATGGTGTTTATATCCCAAAGACATACAGTCATATCTTTACTACTATCTCCTATTACTATGATAGGTCCTACCTCAAATCCCTAGGTCATACCCATTCTCTTACTTCTAGCTGTACCAAATGTATTTTAGCAAAACCTTTATAAATGGATCATATACCATAATGAATGAAAATCATTTGATTTCTACTCACACTGAGTCTAAATATGTCTTGGATACCCACACTGAAATAATAACACTATGTATCAACTCCTCGGTGGCTTGCCCGAGTCTCTAAACTAACTACCTTACAAAGACTACTCACATACTCGCTTTCAGCTACCCGGAGCACCACTGCCCATCTCACTTGATGCTATCATATATCTTGGTAATTTATGATCCATAATGTTACCCTCAACAATCAACACATAATTTAATACCTATAAGAACAAGGTAAACATGAATATTTTCACCTGTGGCCAGATGGAATGCTACAAACCATCATCAAACCATATCACCCTAGTGATATCATGTCCTTCTATAGAGGGTGAAATACGAGAGAGGTTTGTGAACCTCCCAACATAATCAATTATTGATGTGTCTCTCTATTGAAAGTTCCTAAACTCTTGAGGTTGATATGCCTTCAATGTATCATGGAAGAAGTGTTTTAAGAACATAGCCTCAAAGTCCATCCATGTTATTCCGTCATACCTACCTACATGTACCTGTACATCCCACCAACAAATTTCCACTCCCTTGAGTATATATGTGTCCATATTCACTCTCTTCATATGGGGTTCCTAAATATGATCGAATGTAGTCTATACATACATGATCCAAATCATTTAATAACCCACACTATACATTCCCTAAACTACTCATCTAGCCATGAACCAAACTCCGCTATCTTCTGCGGTTGTCCTACCTACCTCAGAGATTCCACTTGTGGCTCATTATTACTACCACCCTCATGGGCCTTATCCTATGCATACCCAAGAGGCACCACATCTCTGGCCTCCTGATTCTCTACTAGATCTATCTAGGTGGTATCACACTGAGATCCAAAATCCATGGTCAAAACCAATGATAATAGTCTATATATTTCAAATAGGGAATGATATAATTGGTAGTGTGTCTCACCACTACTACACTTACCTATCAATCGCATAACACATATCATCCAGAATCATGGAACCCTAACTACACATATCAGATTTAGGAACCATATACTTCATGTACACATAAATTTACAACCTATGATGGATGAGTAGAATTCCACAAAGTGGCTATGTAGGATAAAACTATTTATCATATCGATGACACTTTTAATAGATCATCCCTTTCACTTATTACTACATAAAAATATCAGATTTAGGTTCTATATTAACCACACACACTTAGGATCATATAAAATTTACATAAGGAACCACATACCCGAGACGAATGAGGATAATGTGACCAAGAGGCAATGCAGGAAAACACTGTTTACCCTGTTATTGATAGCCCAACCCCTTTTCCTATATTACAATTTCAAAAAAACAATCACAAGCACATATATATGTCATGTGAAACTAAGTTAATAATATGTTTCATGAATTATATCATCCTTCCTTTTAGGATACGAGTCTAAAAAAATCAATAATATAAAATACAACACCATCTGATTCAAATAACTCAATTATAATCATGAAAACCTAAACAAAAATCCATTTTCCCTTGTAAAATTGACATTATTTCATATAGGTCTTGGATAAATAAACAAAAAAACCTCCAACCCAAGTTCCAAAAATTTCCTTGGATCTAGTATGCCATATCCCAAATAACAAACCATTTTAGAATCCCAACCATTAATTACCACTTGGAAACCAGCTGAATATTAATACCACTCTATGACTAACCTGGGGCTCTAATACCACTTGTAACTACCCAAAATAAGATCCACTTAATTAGTACTATATGTTTTCAGACCAACTATCCTTAGGAATTACTCCCTATACAAAAAATTCTACCAACTAGATTGAAAATTAAAATTTTTAATTTCAAAATAACTTTTGAGAAAAAAGTGCGAAACTGCACAAATTCGAAACAAATGTCATGAAACACAAAAATAAGTCATAAAATCATTAAATATTAGACTAATATTATTGGAATAAATAACCCTATGTAACCCCCATTGAAGTTTTTTTTCCTTCATATCCAGATTATCCTTGATTAGATCTTCAAAAGGATTGCCTATCTTTTCCCAAGTCTTGACATATTCCTCCAAATTTATCTTCATTTCATTGAAGTATCATGCCAAAATGTGATATTATTTATTGATCCAAACCCTTTGATCCTCATTAATATAAAATCAAACCATTATCTCATACATTCTATTAACATCCTCCTATGTATCATTGATCTAGAAAACTCCTCTTAGAATTTATTCCTTACAGTGGAGAATAAGCTCCAAACATTCTTATTTTACCCCTTACACCATTCCAATCATATGAACATAATATTGTTACTTATAATCACCACACATAGACATTTTATTTTAAATTTTAAGGTATTAACTCTTCTTATGTTCCTAGTCACAAGCGGTGGGTTTACAATCCAGCATCTTGGTCCTTTTGGTAGATCTTGTTTCAATCCACTTAGGTAGTTGAGATTAATCCTTATAAAATGTAGCATTCTTTCACTCAACACAATGTCTCTCCCCGTATCATGGTTTACCTTACATACCTTCTTCCTCTGTGGGACATTAATTCCTTTACCTTGAATTCCATCTACATCATCTATTGAGAATTTACTAGATATCTCATCATCAGGTTCAGCTTCAGAGAATCCTTGGACATCAGTAAAATTATCCTCTAGTATTGGGATCTTGATTCACATTTCAGATGGTACTGAATCCCCTTGTACCTAAACTTGGAATTAAATCTTCAAAACTTCAATGTGATTGGTTATATTAATAGTTATAGGAGTCCTTAAAAGACTCTAACTTTTAATTATATTCAACCATCCCTCATTTACAGCCTGTGTAACCTACATCAAATTTCCATGGGCCATGTAGAATGATACACTACCCTAACTAACCGCCTATAACACCACTTTATGTGTATCTCACTATCCAATTCACACAAAATATTCTTGATTTAAATACTATGAAATATTGATTCATTGTTTCAAAGAAACTGTTGCATACACCCCCTCTATTCCCTTTGACCCTGAAGGATATTTTACTGTCCAATTGTGATCAACCAAATCCCTTCTCAATCTTATGAATATATCATAATACTTGATATTAGGATTCATATACCATTCCACTTTCTAGTTGGGATCATCATTTTATGAATCGTTTGGACCTAAATAATCTACTGCGAGGACTGTCGAAGGATCTATCATGTTCGAATGGTGATTCTTTATGTCAATCACCCTATAGTGATCCCTACAACCACTGCAGCATAATGAGAACAAATATCTCATATGTTAACAAGACGAAAAAAATTATATCCAGGAATTGAAGACCATCACTTGCTTGCAGTGAAACACTTCCTTAGCTACAATAAAAACCCAATCCACTGGTAGTTTTGAAACATCAACTTCAACGAAAATACAAGGGGATATAGGGTAACAATCATAATTGGTTTTACTGACAGAGTACAAATAATGACCAATAAAATTCCTAAGAATACAAATTATATAAGGATTTTGGAAATGAAGTAGAAGTTCTTGAAATATTACCCACAAAATCATAAATGATATTCATGTTTCACTTGAAAGTATTACAATCATTGAAATAGGTATATGTGAAACCCATTGTGGATTTGAGGAGATTTTGACCAAGAAAGGATCAAATCATCACCTAAAGAAAAAAGAATCATGAAGTGCCTATTATATAGAAGGAAAATAGTTCCCCATTCTTGCAAACCCCAAGACCCAAACACAGACCTTTCAAATGAGTAAATTAATGGTTGATTCCATATTAAGAAATTAAACAAGGTTAGATTCAAGAGGCCCAATGATTTTTCAATCTCTAGAGATAAAAATGAATGTTGTGGAGATCCTTTAAATAGTTCAAGGAATTTTGGGATGATTAAGATAGATAGGAAAGGCATGAGTACATTAGGGTTTGAGAATGGTAAAAGGAATGTGATCATGATTCTAGAGGTAGAAGGGGACCCCTTCCCCCCTTCATATAATGGGAGGAGGGATAAAGTTGTGGGCATTGTTGAGAGGGAAGGAGATGACGATGAATCCGTAAGGCTGCCAACTAGTAGCGAGGGTATATTGGAAATAGTGGGGAGGATATACCCTCTCTTGATAATAATAATATTGGTAATAAAACAACACTATAGAAGTGATAAAACAACTCAATGAAACCAATATAAAACAAAAGTAAAAATTAACCAAAAGTAAACTTGCTACACATAACAGATAAAATCTATATGCCATGATAATCATAAATAAGAATAAAAGATATCCAGTGGGCCAATCATATTGATATGTAAGAAAAAAATCAAAAGATATATTTCATGGCATAGAGGAACCACCTGGTCCATCTACTAAAAACCATGACATCTATCCTATGTACCTCATCTCACCCCAACTCACTGAGGTCTAGATAATGATCTTAATCCCTTTCCTATACTCAAAGACATAATCTATACAAACTTCCTGAGGGGGACTTGTAGGGTTTGAGTATAAAATCAATAGGACACCACCAAAATTTTCCTATTTTATATCCATATATATACCATTGTATAAAAAATTTAAATAAACAACAACTACTCACACATAAAATAACCCAATTCACTTGTTCTCAACGTCCATAAGGAAGTATTTACCTGCTTTATCCATTGATGGAGTGGAAAAATCCATACACTATCTATCATTCCATAAAAAAACTCATCCCCAATCAATTTACATATCATACAGAATCATGTTCTAACCCTTACCATGTATACAACACGTCGAGTAAAACCAACGTCTCTTCAACACACCCACAAATAAATCACAAGTCCATTGGACTTCCATTTATTAAATCACTATTGTCTTGGAAGCCCGAAGTCCCAAGGCATGATGATATCCATCCTTCCATAGTATCAACCCATCATACCATGTATAAAAAATATTATCTACCCCATATGATGGTCCCACACACCATCACATGTGGATTTCTATGGTGAGAACCTCCTCCATTGTGATGCAAATCACTATACCTTAGAATTCTAAGTATATAGAGGCCTCCACCCATATATAGTGGTAAACAACAGATCTTTGGGTCCTAATACTATGTGAAAATGAACCCAAAACTGCAATAGAAAAACATCAATGAGCGAAAATCATGAACAACCTAAGCCTCACCTCCAAAAAACCTTCGTCATCACTAGTGAATCACATCACCCAACTATGGATTTAGTCATCACCAACTTTCTCACTCGATGAACCATTTAATCGCATCACTAGTGACTAACATAATCCAATACCTCATGGGACATTCCAAACACATTCCCAAGGAACCCACATAGCCATAAGATTAATTTAAAATAAATTACATAACCTGAAATATCCTATCAAATGAATGTAGAAATCAGTTTCACCACTTCCATGCGATACCAAGATAAACCACACATTAATATACATGAGACTACACATAATCATCTCTTTCCAATAATATAAAAAGAATAAAATACAAAATGGTCACACCTGGACCACCCCACTCATGCCTATTTATCACATGTCACATAAATACATGTATAAATTAAGTGGAATCTAGCCATCAACTACCTCATGCATAACAATATTTACTTATCCAACATTATCCTTTCATTTGGGATGAAATTAGAGAAAATTAGACAATATAAAAACAGCCTGAAAATAGAGGATTTGATCTTTCATGTAAATATCATTCACTCTGGAAAAATAAAAGAATAAATATTGAAATAGGATTTGTAGTCTTAATGATATGGAACCAATGTGATGAAAAATACTTAAATCAAAGCCCTTATAAAAAAGATACCTCAATCCTAGAGTAGAGGGAATAAGGATATCCCATAGTGGTCTGATGTGTGGAATGAGGGAATTAAAAGGGTGGATTAAGGGTTAAAGGAGGTAGGGGTAAAAATGAAATTTCAAACTTTTTAATGGTACACATGATTTGGATTCACAGTTTGACTAACCTCACACCAACTATGCATACCCCATCTCTAAAAGTCATCCCCACCACATTTCTTAGTGCACAGTTATAAAAACCATGCATGAATCATGTGTTTCTATCATTAATTTACCGTAGAGTTCTCATGTAGCTTTATATCCTCAGGTTCATGGTTTAACAAACCATGTGACACCCCTACAAGACCGCATTGTTTGGGTTGACCAATTAGCACTAAATTTTTTCTAACTATATTCCCTACTTGACCTTTCCAAAACCTGATCTTTTGAATCCCAATGCACCTGGAACATTTTTGACTTTTAAGGAACCTTCAAGGCCTTAAAACCCATTAAAAGAAAATACTTTAGAGGGTTACAACTCTCATAATTTTACTAAGAGGCTCAAATTAACATTTGGTCTACAAAAAAAATGAACATTAAAATTCCATTGGAATTTTAAACCTACTGAAAACAAGGTATCTTACACTCATATTCTAGAATTTATATAAAAAATAAAAATAAATTTATCATAAATTAAGGATAAAAAAATTTGTATAAAAAATAGATATTCCATAGAATATCTCTAATCAATTTTTTCTCAATCAAGAGAAATAAAAATTCCATTAAAAGACCCAAATTATAAATTTATAGAGATAAAACATAAAGTAATAATGGAAAATAGAGAAAAATTGGTGAATTTTCTTTGTTTAGATATGTGATGAAAATAATAACTAATTATTCTTTGATCCGATGTGAGAAAAGAATTAGAGATCCATTTAAATCTTGAAAAAAAAGTGTTATAAAGAGACAAAGGGGAGGATCCAATTAATTCTCATGAAACTAGAATAATTTTAAGAGGGGTGGGATTTTATAAATATATATTTGAAATATCTAAAAATTCCCCACAAAAAAGTTTGTCTTAAGGATTCAATCGAAATTATATTAACCCTCACTGGAAACCTTATGACATCCCTAGGATTTTAGGGCACTACCACTAGTCTCCTAGTGGTAGGGACACTGGTTATATACCTTACCCTAAAAATTATAACTATATTAGTCAATAACCAACACTATAATGGACTATTAATAATATTATATTTTCTTACCACCATAGCTCACAAGAATTCCCCCATCTCTACAAAACCCAAAATCTTTCCTTAAGCGTTTTCTAATAAGCATTTTACCTCAAAAAAGTTCTATTAAACATTTAAAAAAATCTAAAAATATTTATACTAGGTAATAGAAAACAAAATTTCATATCAGTTAACCTGAAAGTGGTTTTACCCTCTTGTATTTTGATAGAAATGTATTTGTTGAAAATAATTCAAAAGGGGGAACATGTTGTTTTATATTGTAAGACTTAATAAGAAATATATTAGATGTGACATAACTTGTAATGTTGTTTAGTGAAGAATTTTCATCCTATATGGGATGAACCAGGTAGTGGCGGGTGGTAGACGACACTACCAAATTCCCAATGGCATCCCACTAGATGTCTAGTGGGATGGATAGTGGGGTTATCACATTTCCCATCCTACATAAAGCCTAATGTATTTCCATTTGGAACATGGTGGAATCATATGGAGCTTAGTGAGAATAAAACAAACATATAACGATCCCTTAATATTTTTATATAAATTTGGATAATCTTATAATTTTGGGGTTCTACTTTGGATACTTCCCACTCCCCCTTTAGAATATCCTCTCCAAGACATCCAAATCAATAAGGAGAATACATATTCACCCATACCACTCCTTTTGATTCCATCTTGATTTAGTGTAGTTCAATATCATTTCATCATATAGGTTTGAGGTAAAATTTTCATCTCACTTATTCCAAAAATAACTATCTTTTTTCTCCTATAATTTAAGTATGGTTGACTTGGGATTAAATATGAGATTCTATCTAATCATGGTGGAATCATTTTTTTGGAACATTGGTCTTTCATATTTAGTGTGTACAAGAGGATTGAGAAGGATGAATTAACATCATTTCATAATGTTTAACATGATGAATGAAAATTAGTGTATTTATTTTAGAGATTTTAGTGTTTTTAATAGTAATTGAACTTCTATTTTGGTTAATAAATTATGAATTTGGTAGAGTGTAGCAACATGCATGATTTCATATAGGATTACACACTATTTTTTTCATCATTGTAGAATCATCCAATGAGTTTTATCCATAGTTTATAGAATATATTCATTATTTTTATATTTTTGGTTATTGATATGAGCTTAGATTAAATAGAATGGACACATGAATGTGGCAGGTGGATTCCACACATTGGGTATCAATATCATTTGGATTATTTTATTCTTATGTGTTATTATTATTTTATATGAATAATTATATTATATTTTTTGACTTATAGATATGGGATAGGATTTCAATTTTGTAATATTTAATTAAGACACCATATAATTTCAAATGATTTTCAAGCATAATATTTCTCAAACTAGTGTCAGTGGAACATTTTATGATTTATCATCGTTGTGTGAGTTTTTTTGACATAAATTTTCCAATAATTTAGAACGAGATATTAAAATTAATTTGGATTTATTTTTTATAAGTATTTCAATTTTATTTCTAAGGAGAATGTGGTATAAAATTTTAAATAGAATTATGAAAAAAATTATAGATTAAGTTAAAAATTTCAAGGGGAATGATTTATGAAACCATAACATTCTAGAATATATTCTATTTAATAATTTTATTTTTTTTCAATATTTTTTGATTCACATAACACAAAACATAATTTAATAATACATTATTAAAATTAAAATTAGAAAAAATATTATATAATTAAATTAAATTGATAAAACAAATGAACTTGTAAAAAAGGGTCAAATTCACTTAAAGAAATAAAATTAATTCTTGAGATTTTTTTGAACTTTTATGTTAATTTTTACATTTATGATGAATTTAATAATTTTTTGAAATTATATTTAAAACTTTTATAAAAAAAATGAATTAAAAATTAATATAATAAAATAAGTAATTCCATGAAATGGTTAAGTAATGATAATAAATACTAGTATAACAATGCTTAGTTAATTGGAAATGTTTTGTTTAAAACCATTATTTTATTTATATATATTTTTATATTAAGTTTAATTTATATTATTTTGAGTCTTAATACTATATAATTTTATTTTTAATATATGTATAAAAATTAATGGTCATTCATACATTTATTATCTATTTTTTAGAAATTAAGATATAATTTTTTAAAAGTAAAAAAGAGATAATTTTCATAAAAAACTTTTTTATGTGTGCAACGTATTTTTTATGAACAAATTAAATTAAACACTATTAATAAATAGTTTTAATGATTTTTCAATAATTTATTCAATAAAATAAATTAACATTCATCTAATAATTTTTATTAGGAATGGATTAAGAACAAAATAATTTTATGCTTAAAAATTACAATTTTCTAAAAATAGTTTTTATGGGTTTTATGCATGGATATTAGAATTAATTTTGTAAATTACTAAGAATTGAATCATATAAAATAGATTCAATATTTTTAATTTTAACTTTAATTTTTTTATATGTTCACTTTCAATTTTGTTCATAAAAATAAGTTACGTTGTTAAGAATTTCATCACCACTGTAAATGTAAAAATTGATTAAAAGGGTTTAAATAATGCTAGAAGGCTTCATGATATAAAAAAATATATTTAATTTAATTAGTTGAGTTTATTCATACCTAACATACCTTATATTATAAAAATGTATATTTTGGAACTAAATTCCTTGAGAAAATATATATATTATATTAAAAACTTCTTAGGATTTACATGGGTTCGACTCCCCTCCCATAAAAACCAATACCTCATATTTTCACATCTCCACAGAACATGAGCACCTTTGCTTGAACGATGTATACACAACTACCGCATCAAAATTCTTATTCATGTAATCAATGTTTTTTCCCAAAATACCCATACAAGAATCCTTTAGGTGTTTTTCAATGTATATTATCCAAGGAAGAATTATATGTTCTTACTGACCTTTTTCAAGTTTCATTTTTCTTAAAAATCCTCCCAATAATCCTTAAAAAGTTTAACATAATTACATCAATATTTTCACTATAATTTTTTTATGGTTTCAGCCATTTTATATATTCTTTAGATCTAAAGGATGATGGAAGTGTTGCCCATGCATACGTGCAGACTACCACCTACATGAATTAATGTACTATTTTTTCATCAAAATCTCTCAAGTTTGGTTACATAGATGTATTTAATGATGATATATGATATTTATAATTGAATATAAATTTTAAGATAAATAATTATTTAAATACCTTTTTTACATTCATTGAGAAATAAAACCCCAACTCGTGCATACGTATGAACTACAATCTCAACAAAGTGATGTAATTCATTTTTCAACACTACTTTACGTGGATGGTTATAAAAGTATAAATAATGAAAAAATATGGTAATTATAACATGAAAAATATTTTTGAGATGATTAAAACATAGCCAATGTGAAAGGACCAGAATCGCTGAACAAAAACAAATGTGGAATACAGAACCACTGACACCTGAATATTGATTTTAATGATGAATTTTTAATAAATCGATAATTATAAATTAAAATGATATGAAATATAATTAGATAAGTGGTAATATATTTATTTAATTGATTTATATTATACTTAAATTTATTATAATTAAGGTTAGAGTGTGTTTGTATCAATTTAGGACTTGAAGTAAGGGTTCTTGTTTATAATATCACTTTTTATTGGGATTATTTATGTTTCAATTTTTATTATAGGATTATTTTTGACATTTACCTTATAAAAACAATGTATTTTGTTTTAATATATATATTTATTGGGTTTTAAAAAATTATTTCCATTTTTATTTTTTTTATAATAAAAAACACAGAATAAATTATTTTAAGAAAAGTTGACTATATTTATCCTTTTCTATAAGGATTCCTTCACCTCCTTATCCATGTCACTAAATTTTTTTATAGAAGTTATTATCTATATTTTAATTATGAATATTGATATTTTTATAATAATTTTTAGTCTCTTTAAAAATTATTTAAACTAATATTTTCAATTTTTTTTGTACTAATCACTTTTGAAAATTTTCAAAATTAAGAAAAAAAGTTTTTTAATGTTTATAGTTCGAACACATTTTCTAGTTTTTATGAACATTATTCATTATAAATCACCCTAAATATAATTTCATGAGTTTTACATGAAAATATTATTCCAATTCATCTAACAATTTATTGTTTATAAAAGTTACCAAATGAAAAGTTTGTTTTCTATAGTTTTTTAATGAATAATTATAATAATTTTATAATAGTGTTTTTATTCTTGGAAAATATCATTTAAGGTTTGATATGATTTAATAGGGATATGATATTATTATACAAACCATATACTTTATATATATTTATTATTATGATATGTTTTATTAATTTTCCTTGAAAATTGTTTCATTATGACAAGTTAAATAATGATGAATGCTCATATGTTCTTGTGGAATATATATAAATAGTTTGTTATTATGCGATGGGTGAGTTTTCTATAGAACAAAAAATTAATTACAAAATGTTTTATATACCATGAGATAAAAAATGTATACAAGATGTTATCATAAGACCAAGAGTACATGGAAGGCAGTTTCAATCCTAAGAGGGTACATGGGTGATTAACCCAAACCTAACAGGGTACACAGGTGGTTGGTCCAATCCTAATAATGTACATTATTAGCTAAAATAAGCATACTATGTGATGAATTTTATATTGATTATCCTTGAAATATGATTTTAATTTTTACGGGCATAGAGAGTGAAGCCAATACACTATAGGACTATGTCAATTATGATAGTCTTGGAAGTGATACTTGAAAAAGGAAACGATTTTCTATAATTATTTTTATACCACAAAATTATTATTTATGAATAAGACACACACTCAGGGTTCACCATTAATGTATTAATAATCTCCATTCTTATGAATAATTTCTATTATTATGAAAAATTGAAATTCTATAACACTTATTTTATGGTTTATGAATTGTTTTTTTATGATCTTATATGTTGTGATTCTTTTATCATACCCTTAATATTATCTTATGGTCACATATAACAATTGATTGACATGTTCCATATTTACCTATACTGATAATTTGATATCACCCATTCATAGGTTTCCATTTCTCTAGATTATGAATAATTATTTTAAGTAGAAAACTTATAAGAAGAGTACCATATGAGGAGAACAAAATGCGAAATATTTAAAATATTTCATGAAATAAGAATATTATGTATCTAGTATAGAAATTCAAAAAACGTTTTTGGTTATAGGGATTTTATTATTTTATAATGTATTTAATATACATCTATAATGATGTAATATTTTTTTTTAATTTATGATCGAGTCACTATTGTTTATTTTAAAGTAGTATTTAGTTTTTTTGGTAATTAGGTTATGAAAAGTGAGAGGATTGAACCTTATAAAACCTTTGATAATGAAAAATGATATTGGATAAACCTAAAGTTTCATAGTATTATAAGAAGGGGTCATAATTTAGGACATATTAATAATGATTTTCATTATCATATGAATTCTCACTTTGATTATTGATTCTTGATACTCAAAAAAAGCTTTATTATTTTAGTCAGTGGCTAGAATAAGGTGAAATCATATTAATAAAGAATTTTATGGTCAATAAAATTATAAAGACCCCAACCCTATTACTCCAGAGTCAGTAGTTACTTTATTACATTGATACAAGATACAATTGATCACATCCCAAAGGACCAAATTGTTTAATATTCTTGGAAAATTTTATTCATACTTGAAACGAACATTATAATTTATAACATAAAATTATATACAATATTTTCTTTATAAACTACATTATTACCTTTAGAATACCCCTTCATATAAATTATATAACTCTTCATGGAATCCTAAATAAATGAAAAATAAGAAAAGCTTGAGATTAAATGCTCAGTAAGGGTATACACATATTATAATATATCATTACTATATAAGGAATACTCAATATGAAAAGGAAAATATTAAGAAAGAAATTCCATTTAATCAATAAATTTATCACAAAGAATAATATTGTAGAAATAATTGATGATCAAACAGTGAAATATAAACAATAGCATGATCTTAAAACTTATCCATGAATATCATAACTAATTAAATAATCACATGGAGATAAATAACTAATATCATAATAAGGTAACAAATAATGTTGAACATCATAACCATACCTTCAAGGACATGTTCCGATACATATTACATCAATGAGTAAGGCCTTGACCAAATATCTAAGGTAGTTTGTCGCATGAGGCCTACTGATGCATCGAGGGGATATAGCATGCCCCAACCATCAATTAATAATTATAATTTATTACTTTTATGAAAGGGGTGAAAAATAATCAATATAAACATCCATATTGAAAAACTATAATATGAAATATTAATAATTTAACCAATAAATAAACATAATCATAAACCATCCAGAGAAATAATAATAATAATGGTATCATAATAGTGAGTCCTTCGTCAAATTTATCATAAAAAATCTTGTGAAATAATAATTATGGTATAATGAAATTATTTCCTTAGTGTATCATAATTAAAATAATGGTTTTTCATTTATGAAAATAAAATTCATAAAAATATCACTAAAAACATTCTTGAGTAGAATACCCTTTTCACATTGAAAATCACCTTAAAACTAAAAATTTATAGAATACTAGGAAAATAATATTCTTTGAAAATAATCATAGAAAAATTTAAATTAATCTTTGAATAAATTAGCATCCATGATAGTGGGATATTCTATTCATGTTGAGTACATTAAAAACAAATATTTATTACAAATTTTTAGTAAATAGACAAAAGGTACCTCATTTGGAAGATGAAAAGAATATTCCTTTTAAATGATTTTATGAAAATTAAAACATGGTAAAAAATTAATTTTAAAAGTAATATAATAATATAATAATATTTTTTTTATTTTTTTAGAAAAAATGGATTTTGAAGAAAAATGATTTTCAACCAATGAGGGAAATAAGGTTGGATTTTTGTTAAAATATTTTTTTAATGATTTTAAGTACCAAAGAGTGGAAAATGGTAATATTAATTAAAAATTTCATGAATAATTATAGGATTAAAATATAATGTGTTTTATATATAAAGATCAAATAATTATCTCAGTGGAGACTTAAACATAAACAATCTTGAATAATGATGAGATTGTGAAATAAATCCTTACCGCTTTGGTAACTTCTTAATCATCACCCACATGAAAGAAATAAATACAAATAAAACTTTAAATACCATGAATAAATATAGAATCATCATATAAAATATCAAATGGGTAG
Source organism: Viscum album (assembly GCA_963277665.1). Taxonomy (NCBI): domain Eukaryota; kingdom Viridiplantae; phylum Streptophyta; class Magnoliopsida; order Santalales; family Viscaceae; genus Viscum; species Viscum album. The sequence goes on along the minus strand of OY728153.1, from coordinate 1,202,160,387 downwards.
TATATACACCAGACAAAATAAATAATTGGTGAATATGGGATATGTGTCATAGAAGAAAAAGTGAGATGTGAAACCCATACCTCAGGTATGGTTTCCCTACACATGAGCCTCAGCTTAGTTGGTGAGGACTTACTAGGTGAATCCAAGAGACCTGAGATCAAATCTGGGTGGAGGCATATTTACGGGTTCTGTAGCAGTAATGTAGCAGGAACTGTAGCATCACTATAGTAAAACTGTAGCATACACTGTTCGGTACTGTAGTGCTGGAACTTTTCATCCATCTGGGCCTTCGGGCCACCGATTTGGTCCTCAGGTCCTGAAAGGATTTCGGGCCACTCAAGGTATTCGGGCCAGTTGATTCTCAAGGCCTTCAGGCCACCTTAAGGCCTTAGGGCCACCCTAAGGCCTTCGAGACACATGAATGCAGGCCCCAGACACACTACAAAAAAGGAGCAGCCCCAGAAGAGGATTCAGAGAAGGTGCACTCACCAGAGCAGAACCAAATGGATTGTCATAATGAGAGGGTATGCCTATGCCATCGGTACCAGCCTGTGCTTGCATGAGAAGCCTATCCAGATAGTCATGCAAAGGTGGAGAGCTACTATCTGGATGCAGATGCTGGGTAGTGGTAGTTCCTTGTAGATAGTCTGGTTGAATTCCCTAAGACCTTCGGGTCATGTAATCTACTAAGCCTATGGTCCATGTAATCCTTAAGCCTAAGGTCCTTTTAAGGGTTCTCCCTCATCCCTTGAAATGGGGGTTATCAAAAAATCAATAAAAATAAAGGCCTTCGGGCCATTCAGGCAGGTATGGTTTCCCTCAAAAATATTAAAACCACATGTATAATTAATATATATTTATTTCAAATATATTAAATAAACATATTAACATATATTATACCATATAGTTTTTTCATATAATTCTTTTATCACCACTTTGTTAACAATTCTTTATTAAAAAACATTATTTTGTATAAAAAAGTTTCGTTTTGCATGCATGATTTGGTTTTTTGATTTTAGTCCTTGTACTTTTATCATGGATCCATAATATATGGAATGATATCCTAGATATAAATATCATATATATTTACTAATAAGTGTTTATATTAATCTATAAAATATAGTGACAAAAATGAATCTCAACATTCATGGAAATGGACTTCTATACATATGCATGAACATCATTTCCATTATTTAACGGATAGAATGAAATAAAGGTAAAAAATAATTCAAATTTCAATAATAATTATTATATCATTTAAATAATATATTTTCATCTAATTCAACCTTATTACCATCAATTTAAAAATTAAATGAAAAATGAATCACCTCGCTTCGTGGCGGCGATAGTCCACACAAACACACAAGCGATGTTATTGTTTTCCAATGGATTGGAAGTTAAGAAGGTTGATGTGATATTATAATAAAAAAATATTAATAATTTAATAAATATTATATTTATACATTAAATCCATAATTATATCCATCCATGAGAGGTGATGAAGGAAAACGAATTACACCGGTTGGTGAGGTGGTAGTCCACCGTACACATGATCGACAGTTTCTTTTTCTATTTAATAGAGGAGGAGATGGATGTAAGTTATAAAATTATAATAATAAAATATAGGTATATGTAATATACTGATTTTATTATTTCAGAATATTTATAGAATAATTAAAGGAGTTTTAGGAATAAATAAGATGAATACACATGGGTAAGAACTATACCTCTTCTTTAGAGAGCCTAAATAGTTTTATACCAATAGTCCTTGTAGAATGTAATTATGCAAAATAAATATAATACATGTCATGGGGAGTGATTTAATTAAGTATTTATGGTATTATTTTTCCAAAAAAGTTCTTTTTAAGTGTTAAGTGTAGATGATAGGGGGTATCCTTTTATAAGTGGGAGAGATGACACACCTAGAATTTTTGAAAAGAATCAAATGTCCCCATAGTTTTCACATTAAAAAAGGATAAAACATGGACCATTATCAATTATTAGATGATATAAGGTCTAAATATGTCTATAAAAATGTAACTGGACATGTTTTTAGGTATTTTTAAAGATTATCTTTTCAGTTTAACCCTTGGGATACCCGTTTTAACTTTATTTGCTGTAATTAATTTTTATTGTTTTTATAATTATTTGTGACAAAAAATTAGGTTGAAATTATTAAATAATATTAATTATTATTATTCCATATATTTCATCTAGTTTTTAAAATTCAAAACATATAAGTTGAAGAATTTAATTTAAAATTAAACCCATAAGATTGATCTGAAACAGTTTTCCAAAGAAACAATTTCTTAAGCCTAAATTGTTTTTATATCAAAATTCAACTTGAAATTGATTAAAATTATGTAAAATGGATTAGTAATAATATAATTTATCTAATTTTACTATTATAAAATTTTAAAACAAAATTTATCTTGATAAATTATTTAAAAGAAAATGTAGTTTTCAATAAATATAAGTATTTTTCACGATTCATCGAAAAAATAATATTTTTAAAACATTCTAAAAAAATTCACTCTAAGATAATTTTTAAATAATTATTTTAAAAAAAATTCGTTATTTTAAATAAAATTTATAAAAGTGGAAAAAATTAATTTTAAAATAAGTGCACAAAATGTGTCTGAACCACTTTTTAGAAAAATACAGTTTGAAGCGTAAAACTGAATTTATTCTTATTGAATGCTTAAAAAAATATTATTTGAGTGATATAAAATTTAATTGAGAATATAAAATATAAATTTAATTAAAATAATTCATAAATAGTGATTAATTTAATTTATTAAGATAAAAATACAATGCCCACATAAAAACCGTTTTTTAGAAAAGACATTTCTTTTACTTTAAAATGATTTCTATTTTCATTTATTATAAATTGATAACAAATAAATTTATTTTATACTTTTAAAAACCATATAATGTTCAATATTTAGTTATTCCTATTCATATCCTCAATTTTAATGGTTAGGTTATAATGGCCATATTTAAATAATATATATCGTGGGTTAGTTAATCTCAGTGTTACATGTCCTATATGCTATCGAAAATAATGTCCTTTTGAAATTTATTGGTGTTACATTTTCCCCAACTTCAATAGATTTATTCATCAAAATTTTACCTTGGAATAAAAAATCAAGGGTTTGACATTTGAAAATACATCTTTTTAAAACCCACATTGCAAAAATAGTTTAAAAAACTTTCACTTGATAAGAGAGAAAGGGGAGTATAAAGGTCATCTATAATAACACATAAATAAGCTTCTGAGTAGAAAAAAATTAGTGAGATGTAAAAATATGGATATATATGAAAAGAATAAATAAGTATAGATATTTACAGAGATCACTAATAATAATAAAGTGAATGATCAAGAGAAATTTAATGACCATAAAGCCATACATTCATGTTGGTTGAAATGACCAATGATTCACCAGAAATAAAGGTAAATGTATAACATTTTTATTTAAAGAAAGTTTTCCTAAAGGTGGGGAATTAGTTTACTATGAATATAGAGAGCACCCAAAAATATACATATTTGATATATTTTTTATTTCATAAGAACAATTTCATCCTATGGTTGTGCTTCGATCAACTTCCATTTTATTTTATACTCTAAGAAATGAATATTCAAGATGATTTTATGATAGAAGCATTAAAATTATATTTTAATTGATTATATAATCTAAAAAATATGTCTCCTACCTTTAATAAATCAAAAATGATTATAATAATGCAATACAATAACAAAAATGATTAAAACACCACATCAATCTCTAGAATTTGATAATAAAACAGAATGTTTGACATAGATAATTACATAAATAAATAACCCTATATCCCAATTAAACTCAATAACCTCAAAATTAGAGATTTTTTAACCTCAAGTGTTATCTCATACCCTTTATATTACACCTTCAAATATATAATATAATTCTTCCCAAATAATCCATTATATTAAACCTAATGGTTATATATACCTCACCCCAATAAAATGTATCCCAAAAAATCATTAATCACCTTAAAATAAAAAATATTTGATCTTATAATATGTTTCCAAAAATAAAACTAATATTTATCCATCAATTCATTTTAGCAAAAACAATTCCATATTAAATAGTACATCACGTATGATAGTGGTATGCGATGAAACCTCATATCTCTTCAGTTGTAGGTTCTTGCCCCACAACCTTGTTGAATGTGATGGGATGTCATTCGGCATGAAGGTTGTCATTTTTATAAAATTATATTAATATAAATCTTATAAAGTTCCCAAAAATATAATGAACATCCTCAAAAATAAATTTTTTCATCAAATAACTTTTTAATCACAATGGATTTCTGTACCACTAATTATTTTCCACAAAATCAAATAATATTAACCGATTATTATTCCCTTAACATAAATGATCATATTATAAATAAAGGTTATAAATACCATGAAACTTAAAAACATATCATTATCCCTCAAATAATACTTTATGTTAAACCTAAGGGTTACATACACCTCAACCATCTATTAAAAGTTAATAAATATATCTGAAGTACTTCCATAACATAAAACCTTTGAAGGGGTGTCTAATAATTAGAACATATGATCAAACATAAAATATTTAACCCATAATTGTATCCATAAATCTTATATTAATCTTATATGAATACATATATGCTTCCAAAATTTAACACAATCATTAAATGTTTCATGATTCTTATAATAGAAATACAATTGATAAAAATAATTCTACAACATAATTATTAAATCCCACTACAAAAATACTTCAACAATTTTACATAAATGATTGGTATAAAATTGTTCCTTTCATGGTATATAAGTTAATATTTAGATATAAAATTTACTTTTATAATTACTAGATTCCTCACATTTAAGAAAATGAACAATAAATAGATCCCTAGGATGAAATTTATTTCCTCCCTTTATACACATCATTTTTCCTTAGAAATTCATTTCATTATTCCTTTATTTTAAATAAATAAATTATTTTACCATTTCTTTTATAAATTATATTATCTCCCACATTACATATTTATATTATGAATGAAATTGATCCTTCTTCCTTATATATTCAACACCACCCAAGCTCTGAATGGAATCCATTATTCTCTTCTTCAGTGAGTTTAGTGTTTGTTAATGTATAAGTTGTTAATAAAATATCATGATAAATGATTATGTATAATCAAGATATCTTTCATTCCAGTCATCACACTATTTGGTTTCTCATAATCACCACATTTTCCAACATATTCAATTTCAACATGATTCCTTTAGGTTCCAACCATTGAATAAAATAAAAAATAATAGTGTGAGTAATAATAATAATAGTAGAAAATCATATAATAATTTATATGATTTCTAAAAAATGATACCTTCTTTTTAATATATGAAACCTTAGGTTTAAACTAGGTTATTCATTTTAATCATCTATTCAAATCCTTGATGATTGTTTGTAAATAAAATGTGAATTAACCCAAGTATATCCCCTAAAAGTGTCAAAATAGGTGTATAGGAATGATCATTGTTGTCCACTAGGTGATAGTATAATCAAATACCAATGCCCCCTTTTTAGAGTAATTACCCTTAAGTACAATTGTTCTAAAGCCAAATCCACTTGTAATATCCAAATAGGTATGTATTTCTAGGAAATACACATAATTTTGACCTTACCAAAACATTTGGATGTTATCCTATACTTATACATACCATCAATGTCAGGCATGAGGTTATATTATCTAATATATTTTATAATAATTCTATTTACCATGGTTTCTTCTAAAATTGTATTTGATACCAACTTTAATGATATCAAACTTAGTATCCCAGAGTCTACTATTACTTTATTACATTGTTTCCAGATACAAGTCATCACATTTTAATGGAATAAATAGTTTAGTAGTTATTGAAAACTTGATACATATTGAATATCACATTACAATTTAAAAGAAAACACACAACATATTATCTTCTCTTATAACACCATTATTGCCTTTAGAATATCCCTATATATCCATCATATAACACTTATTGGCATCCTGGTGAAAGGGAACATAATAAAGGGGTGAGATCAGATGCTCAGTAAGGGTATGTGTACAGTGGAAGCTATCATGAATACCTAAGGAATAATAAATATGGAAAGGTAAATAACTAGAAACTCATGATATTTAATAAATAACTTGGAAATTATGAATAATATGAAAGGAATAAATGATTCCATATAAATAATTCCATATAAATAATTACACGATCTTTCAATATATCAATGGATTTCATAAATAATCAAATAATCACAAGGAAATCAATAACTAATATCACAACGAGGGAAGGAATAATTTTGGAAATCATAACCATACCATCAAGGTCTTGTTCTATGAAATATTATATAAATTGGTAAGGCCTCAACCAAATACCCACGCCAGTTTATCTAATGAGACCTAACAATGCATATAGGGGTTATAGAAGGACCCACCCATCACTTAATAATTCCAATTAATTCCCCATATTAAAGGGGTGAAGCATAATTATCAAAAATGTTGGTATTAAAAAAACTATCATATGAAATGTTAATAATTTACCCAATCAATAAAAATAGTCATAAACCATCCAGATAAATAATAAGAACCTTATTATAAAAGTACATCCCAAATAAAACTAATCATAAACCCTATGAAGAAATAATAAGGATGAAATCATTACAAAATATCCTTAGTGTAGCATAAGTCAAATAAGGGTTGTTGTCATTTATGAATAAAAATACCATAAAAATGTCATTAAAATATTCTTGAGGAGACTACCCTATCACATTGAATGTAAATTTTGCAAACTAAAAATTTCCAAAATATTAGGGAAAATTTTTCCTTTTAAAATAATCATGGAATCTTTTAAAAGAAGTTTCAAAGTAACAAGAACTCATGATGGCATGAAATCTCATTCATATCGAGTATGTTAAAAACAAATATTCCTTTCACATTTTTAGTATAAATACCAAAAGTACCTCATTAAAAAAACAACAGGAAGATTCCTTTTAGAAGATGTTTTAAAAATTAAAACATAGATAAAGATAGATTTTAAAAATAAAATAAGAATATTAAAAAAATTAAAAATATATTTCTGAAAACATGGATTTTGATGAAAAAGGATTTTTGACCGATGAGAAAAATAAGATCAGATGTTCCTAAAAAAATTTCTCAATAATTTTAAGTACTAAATAGAGGAAAATAGTAATATTAAATAAAAAGTTCATGAATAATTATAGGATAATAAAATATAATGGGTTTTATATATAAAGTTAAAATAATTTCCTTGGTGGATACTTAAACAAAAAATATCCTGAATAATGATAAGATAGTAAAATAATCCCTTACCACTTTAGAAACTATTAAATAATAACCCCATGACATAAATAACATAAAATGAAACATTAAATAACATTAATATAAAGATACTAATGATATAAAATATCAAAATTTCAATATATATACCTCAAAAAATAAATAAGTGGTGAATATGGCATATGTCTCACATAAGTAAAAGTGAAACGAGAAACCCTTACCTCAGGTTCGATTTCCTTCTCACCAATTTGAACCTCCTATATAATAAATATATATGTTTTTAAAAATATATTAAAGAAACATACTCACATATATTATACCATATATTATTATATTATAACTTTTTTATTACCCAATTATTAACAATTCTTTATTAAAATTCATTGTTTCATGTAATAAATGCTTTGTTTTTCTTGTATGTTTTGTTTCGGTAGTTTATGTCCTTGTGATTTGATCATGGTTCCATCATCTTAAAAATTTTAAACATGATATAAATATTATATACATTCATTATATATATTTTTATATTAATCCATAAAAGTTAGATTATAAAAATTAATTATATCATTCAAGGAGATTGTAGGCTCTACGTACACATGAACGTTGTTTCCATTTTTTTAATGAATAAAAAATGGTAAATAATAGTTCAACTTTACAAAATCATTATAATATCATTTAAGTCATATAGTCATATAAGTTCATAAAATACATCCTTATTATGATCCATGTCAAAATAAAATGAAAAATGAATCACATCGCTTTGCGGATGAGGTAGTCCACGCATACGCACGAGCGACATTATCGTATTCCAATGGGTTGGAAGGTAAGGAGATAAATGTGATATTATAATTAAATAAATATAATTATGTCATAAATATAATATATATATAGACATTAAATACATCATTAAATACACTAATGATTGGTGGCGATGGAAAATGAATTACATTACTTCGTGAGGCGGTAGTCCGCTGTAAATATGATTGACCATTTGATTTCCAATTTGATGGAAGAGGAGATAAATATAGGTTATGAAATTATTATAATGAAATATCGGTATATGGAAGATAATGGTGCTATTATTTCATTATATTTGGAGAATATTTTAAGGATTTCGAGGAATAAATAAAATGAAGACACATGTTCAAGAACTATACCTATTCTTCAGAGAACCTCTTTTGGTTTATACCTAAATCCTTCCTAGAATAATTTCACAATAATAAAAATGAATCTAACTAATTGATATATGTTTAATTAAGGTATTTGGGTAGGGATTTTCAGAAAAAGGGGCTTTGGAAGTGTGAAGAGGAGAGGAGAGGGGGTGCCCTTTTATAAGTGGGGGAGAGGACACCCTTAATTTTTTTTTGAAAAGAATAAAATTTACCTAAATTTTACATATTGAAAAAGGATAAAAAAGGAATAATTATAGAAAATTATATGAATTAAGTTATAAATATAACCATAAATAGAAATTTTATGAGTTTTCAAGTCATTTTAACCCCTACATTTTTAGTTTAACCCTCGGTAAACTTGTTTCAACCTTAACCATGATAATTAATATTTACCCTTTTTAATATCAATTATGGAGAAAAGTATGTTTAAATTAGTAGATAACATTATTTTTTCTGGTTTAAAATATTTAATCCATTTTTTAGATTCAAAACATAGAATTGGAAGAAATTAATTTAATATTTATTCAATAAGAATGATGAAAAAATGGTTTCCCAATGAAATATTCTCTTAAGAATAAAAATTTTTCATTTGAAAATTGAATTTTAACTTATTAAAATGATATAAATTGAATTAATATTAATATAATTGATCAAATATTAATTTTAAACCATTTTGAATCAAAATTCATCTTTGTAAATTCCTTAATGAAAATGCATTTTTCAATAAAAATGAGTATTTTTCACTATTCATTGATAAAACAATATGTTTAGAAATTCCTAAAAAATTAAATCTACAATAATTTTGTCGTGATGATTTAAAAAAATAAGTTAGTTTTTTAAAATAAATTTTATAAAATTGGAAAAAATTTATTCTAAATATGTACGCAAAACGCGATCGAACCACTTTATAGAAAAATGGAGTTTTTAAGCATAAAACATGATTTATTATTATACCATGATTAGAAAAAATATTATATGAATGGAATAAAATTTTATTGATCATAAAATATATTAATTTCATTAAAATCATTCAGCAATAGTTTTTTATTTAATTTGTTCTGATTGAAATACATTACGGGCATAAAAAATGTTTTTCAAGGAAGACATTTTTGTAACATTCAAATGATTTCTATTTTCATTTCTAATCAATTAATAACCAATGAATTTATTTTATACATGTGTAAATAATATAATTTTTATTATATATTTAGTCATATTCATACCCTCATTTTTAACTACTAGGTTATAACGATATTATTTAAATAATATATTTTGTGGGTCATTTAAACTCGATGTTGCATGTTATATACACTATCAAACATTATGTTCTTATTTTAACATAATAGATGGTTAAAAATATGATTGTAACCTAGATCATTTTAGGTCCATTACCCTTTTATTATTTATTTTATTCTTATACAATACTTGTGTTTATTTTTTTTAGTTTCTGGATAGTAATAATGTTTTTTGTAAGTGTTTAGAATGGTGCATGGTTTCATCAAAATTTGTAAAAACCATGAAATTTAGTGACGATAATAAAAATATAGGATCATTGTTGGAGAATATTTTTTTGAACACATATTCATGCTATGGGAAACTATGATGATGGAGTTTGTGATAGAATCTTATTTGGTTCATGTTTTACCAAACCTTGCAAACTAACCATGAAATGGTGTGTACATGAGAAAGTATAAACAAATGATTGGGGAATGATATTAAAAACCAAGCATAAAAAACCATACCTCTCCCTAAATATTATTCTGTATCACACATATATTTTGTGTAGGGATTGAAAAACTGTGTATCCTAAGTGCGTGATGGACAATTAAGTCTCTGAAAATTAATATTTAATTCATATTCATGCCCCATAACCCTCATTTTTCTCCTATTTTATTATTATCTTGAATGTATATCATCTAATATTCCCCTTTGTGGTTCTCTATGATTCAAAATCATATTTTGTGGAATAAAATTACTTTAGAGATCTGGAATCAGTGATAAGTCCATGATTTCACTCTTTCTTCTTAAATATCCTCATATTCTCTCACCCGAAACATTAAATATATTATTTTATGTCTATGATCCTTGATGTGTTCTTGATGAGATATTTTTACCTATTTTTTTGTAATAAAATATTTGGTCTTAGTACCTAAATTCTTGGTTTTAGAATGATGCATGTAAGGTGTTTGATAAAATGATTAAAGGATAATGGTTTTCTAAAAGGTATTTTTATTGGAGTAATATGATATAAGAACATGGAATACCTGGTGTCTTGTGTTTGTGTGCATTTGGGATGGATCATGGTTGAAAGTACCACCATCTATATGGATAAAATGGGATCAATCATTGTTGTAATTTCCACCTTCAAAATGGTTCACCAAGCAATGAATTGGGGAAAGGATGAATCACTAATAATTACTACAGGGATGTCCATGGTATAAAAAAATATGGGTGTGTGTGTGAGTATGAACATGGAATGATTTTTCAAAGTGGTAAGATAAGGTAATAAATTTGTTAAATGTTTTTTCTATATGGAACTTTTTTTATTTGTATAAACTATTTACCTGCTTCTTTCTATTTTTTATGAAATATGATAACATGATATTGTAATAGTGGCATGTGATGAGAAGCCTTTATGGATTTACTAATTAGTTTATCATCACCCACTACTTGGGAGATTTAGCATATGTGAAAATATTTTATATTGGGATTTAGGTAAGGGGAAAAAGTCCCATTTCACTAGTAGTGAATCGAGATGCTCCCTCCTAATTTGGTGTTCATATATTAGAGTTATTTATTATTGAAATTGGAGTGATTCAAAATTGGAGTTGTATAATTAGATGCCTTTTAGTTTTTTATATCAACATTAATAATTTATGGATGAAAATATTAAGTTTTGATCTATTGATTTCCTTTGAGTTGTATTATTATTAACCATTCATCATATAGTTGGTTTGGTAGTTATATTTTGTTTAGTTTTGTTGTGTGGGATTTTAGGGAAAATTGTTAGAAAAATTTCTACTAGTCCCTTGGCATTTATTATCAACCTTTGGTGTCTTGGGGATGACACATAATGTTAGAGGAACCTCTATCTCTGACTAAGCCAATGGGTGAGGGGAAAAATATTACAAATTATATCCATCCTTTTTAGATCTTTTATAATCCCATGATATTAGAAAGGATATATGAATGTTAGAACTTGAAATATATGGCATATAAATAGGTATCTTATGTATTTTTTTTTTAAATTAAAGTAACCATGGTTATCCGGGTACAAAAAGTGTTCAGATAAACTTCTAGGTGTGTTTATTGGGTTTAACCAATGAGTATATCATATCAAAAATTAGTTGTAATACTTACCACTAGGACATAATTGATTTTTATGTTGATTATTTATGGAAAATTTTAATATGAATGATTGTTTAAATGTTGGTTATACTAAATTTTATTTATAGAGATTTATAATTTTCTAAGACTTCTGCTTTTAGAGAGTGATGACTATGTGATGGTTTATTCTGGTTATAGAGAATGTCACCAATAGACATCATAAAATTAATAAGAAGAGGCAATGGAAAATAAGGCTTCACATGAGCCACATGTCAACCAATATCTTATCCAAAGAATCTTTATGGATTTTCAAGAAATTGATAGAGGAAATCAAAATAATGAATCAAGACAAAATGATCCTTTAATGAAATTTAAGAAACAAAATCCACCAACCATTTGATGAGATACATAACCTAAAATGAAAGAGGTGTGGATCAATAGAGTGAAATGAATTTTTAATTTCCTTGGTTCTTTGACTATTCTAATGGTCATATTAGTGGTATATATACTAGAGGATCTCCCACTCTAATGGTGGGATTTCACTATTCATGGTAGAGTGAACCAAGGTTTTTCATTGGAGGATTTTAAAGAATTGTTTAATAAATAATTCTATCCTTACACATTCAATATAGACTGAATAGTGTAATTATTCAACCTAAATAAATATAATTTATTATTTATAGTAGAAGGACCTAAAATTAATCATTACAGAATCTTGATTTATTATCATGAAATTAATCTCTTTCACTTTAAGGATATTTTCATGTTTATATTTTTATTGAATTGGGCCATAACTCATACATAAAAAAACCATAAAATACAAGGTGGACACTTCCAATTAGTATCCATTTTTTCCAAAATATAAAACATTTAAAATAAATCATGATATCTTTTCATGAATACTATTCAAAACCTTCAACTTGGCCTATTACTTTCCCTTAACCACCCTTAAACCCTGAAAAAACATTTTAAAAAACTTGGGATGAGCACATAATCTCAATAAGGTATATAAAAAGAAAGGAAATCATTAATCCAGTAAAAAAAATTGAAAACTCATATAAAGTTTACCTTTATCATCAATATTATTTGAGAATAAGAAATAAAACATTATTGCATAACAAAAAACAAACATTTTTCTCAAAGAAAATCATTAAATCCCATATTAATTAATTCAAACCTATTCTAGTGACATATAATATCATATTCATTAAACCCTTTCACAACCCTTTTAATTAGAATATATGTATGCATACATCTAAACATTTCAATCTTATAAATGGAATAACTATACAGTAAAATTCCATACCCAATTAATTAAAGGGATATCATGAACCCACCCGTCCACTAAGCTATAACGGGCTCACCTAGAGAAATCTGGGCCACCCCATGTATAAGCTATAATGAGCTCACCCGGTGCTATCTAGTCAACCCAATGTATAAGATCTAACAGGATCACCTGACCCTATTTGGGCCACCCCGTGCATAAGCTATAATGGAATCACCAATTTCCTATAATTCTAAATATGATATCATTAATAGAACACTTTCATTATAAATCCCATTAAATAAATCCTTTAAAATCATTGAAAATACACTTTCGGATAGAAATACCATTTTATTTAAAAAAACCATTTTCAATACTAAAAAAAAAAATTCTTTGAAAAACCATTTTCAATACCAAAATAACCAAATAAAAGGAAAATGAGGTTTTTCATTTAATAAAACATGTAATCTTTAAAAGTATGTTCGAAATCAAATAAAGGACACAGTGACATTAATGGTAATTATTTTCTTACTTTAAAAATAGAACATTTCATTTGTCATTTTTCAAAACATTACTTTTAAGACACATAAAAAATTCCTTTTGAAACCATTTGAATGAAATTAAAAATAGAAATAAAATTTCCTTTAAAATCCTTTTATATAAATATATATATAATATCAATAATATTTACATGGAGAAAAATATTTTGAAAATAAATCTTTAAACATTTAAATTGCCCCATACCACTTTGAAAATTTAAATAATAAGACTCATGAAAGAATAAAATTTTAAAAATAATTAAATAATATGATAAAAAGTAAATTTGTTATAGGATATTTCAATGGCTCTATATATACACCTTATTAAAGAAGTTGGGTGTATAACATCAAAATATGCCTCTATAAAAAGAGATTGGGATTAAATCCCTTACCTTGAGTCCGACTTGTCACATGTGTCTTTATCTTCATGAATAATAAACTTATTTTAATTATTTAATTTTTAAGAACATTTTTATAGTTTTTCATGAATTTTATTTAACTTATTATAATGTTGTATTCAACTACTTAAATAGTTAAGTTTATGTTGGGTGTTTTGACCATATTCGGTTTATGTGTGAAAAATGAGTTTAGTAGGTCAAGTATAGTCAAAGGGATAATTATCAAAACATCTAAAGAATAATAATCATGAAATAATTATCATATTTATAAATCAATTATACTTTCAAAACTAATCATGAATTATGGTTATTAAAATGAACCAATGTAACAATCATGGAGAAGGTAGGCCGTACGTACACATGAGTAACGTTCCCATTTTTAAATGATTATGAATAGAAGGTAAGTTAAATTTATATTTCTAGAATTATAATTATATCATAAATAAAATTATATTTAATTATATATATATACATATCATTCTTGTGATGTAAAAGTAATCATATCGCTTCGAGAAGGTGGTAGTCTACAGTTCCACGAGCAACGTTATAATTTTTTAGTGTGTTAAAGGGTAATAAATAAAATGATATATTATATTTATAGAAAGATAATTATTTAATTAATATCATATATATTTCATTTATTTCACATATTTTTAATTAAAATCATACTCAATACACTCCATGTAAAGTGGGAACGTATCACATCGCTTTGAGGAGGCCATAGTCCACACATCCAAAAACGATGTTATTGTATTCCCACAAAAATGGATAACATGGAGTTATGTGTTGTATAAAAATTATAAAAATATTAATAAATCATAAATATTATATATATCATATAAAATTAGTATTTACATAATAATTATCAACAATTAGAGGTGGTAGAGGAACAAAGAACGACATCGTTTCGTGAGGCGGTAATCTTCCGTACACAAGAACTGTAATTTCATTACCCATTTAACAGAATTGTGTGTAGGTGTAGGATGAACCATTATAATAAAAAAATATCAGTATATTTATTATATTTATTTTATTATATAATCATAGAATAATAATAATTTAATGTGTGGAGAAAGAAATAAAATAGAATTGCATGTTGAAGAATGTTACCTCTTTTTTGAGTAACTCCTTTTGGTTTGAACCATATGGCTTAATTGGTTAGATTTATTCCAAAATTTAGGATTATTGGATAATGGTAGAGATTTTTTTAGATTATTTGAAAAGTTTTTTATGAGAAAAAAATTCTTTATATATTTCAATAAGTGGGGATGTTGAGTTCTTTTTTATAGTGGAGGGGGAGTGAAATTATTATAAATATAAAAAGGTAAAAATTATTGGGATGTATTCCTTATATAATATTCTTAAAAAATGAAAATAATTGATTAAAGGTTAATTATGTTTTATCTAAACTTATTATAAAAATATATAATTTTTTTCATTTTTTATTTACTCTTAATGTTTCTTTATTTTTTATTTTTGTTTTTTATTTAGGTAGCTAGTTTTATAACCTATCTAACTCATCCATTAAGAGTAAATTAAAGTGATAATTATTATAAAATTTATAAAAAATTATTCTAAAATTTTTAAATATGATTTATAAATAAAATCCCATATATTTGGGAAGTTAATTTTAATAAAAACACATGTAACACGCAAAAACACTACTTTAACCCTAACTGGATTAATAAATTATTTAATATTTATGGGTAAATATGTTCATTATAAAAGATAATTTGGTAAATTAATGAACCATTTTTTATATTTATTTACACATAAAAATCACTTGGATGAAGATAATATTTTTTTTTGTAATTTTAAATTATTTAATAAAATATCATTTTCTTATAAAATTATTAACTAAATAACCTATGTATTGGTGTTTCTTAAGAATTTAATGTAATTATATAATCTCAAAAAACTAAATATAAATTATTATTATAGAAATAACTAATTTATATTATAAAATAATATTTATAACCAAAACTAGGTTGCTTCTTCCCCACTTCAAAACTTTATAAGTGTTACAGGAAAGGAAGGTTCCTTTTTGTCCTTTTCCTTATTTAACTTATTATATAGGTAAAATTCATGGAATAGTTTTCCAATAACTCATAAAAATAGAGACTAATGTGGATAGGACTTTTATTTTCCATCCAATTGGTGTTGGAAAAGTTTTGGGTCATTTATACACCTTTTATTCTAATATTAATCTTTTTGTAATCTTATTCTTACCAAATTCAATGTAATTAATTTTAAATTATTTCACTAATAATTTCCATAAAAAAATTATGTTTATATTATTATAGAAATAATTTAACACTTATTACAAATATTTATATCCATTTTTCCAAATTCAATTCACGTAAGTGGGTAAAATTAATTTAAAATTAATCTCATAGACGTTGTGAGACAACAAGTTTTTAAGGAGAAAAGTTTAAAAAATTTAAATTTTTTATATCCAATTTCAATGAAAAATTGAGCCCATTGTACTAAATTGGATTTATTGATGTATAATTGAACTAATTATAATTTAAAACCAATTTAAAAGATATTTTAACTATAAAAATAGAATAGATAAAAAATCAGTTTTCAATTAAAATACAGTGTTTTTTATTATTCATCAAAAAATGAAACTTCTCAAAAATATATAAAACATTAACCCAAAGTGAATTTTTATATTAAAATTTCAATTAAAAAGTTTTTTAATAAAATTTATAAATTTTCTAAAGTTTATTTTAAAAATACATTTTTAGACAAATATAATTTTTAAGCATAAAACTATATTTATTCTTATCTTATTCCTATGAAATCAATTTGTTGAATTTATTAAAAAATTATAAACTTGTGTAAAAATAATATAGTTAGTACTATTAATTCCAAATTATACAATTTCTAGGTGATAACATCCATATTAAATAATAATATCAATATTATATTATTGTTCGACAAGACTCAGCCTTACGTGTATCATAAGTTATCGAAGAAAGTAGATGTTAAGTGAAATGTAAGATAAAATTGGTTTTGTGTATAAAAAAATCTAAAATATGAATTGAGTTTAACTAAATATATTATCAAATAACCCAAAAAAAATTTAAAGAATATATTTCATAAAATCCTACGATGTTATATCCCCCTTAAATAATCACATCCTCACAATTTGAACATTATCTTGGTAAACAATAGTTTTACATTTGAAAATGCCATTGTTAAAAAGATCACATTCCCAAAGTTTATTAATTCATTTATTTTATAATAATATAATGAATTATACTTACTTAATATATTTATTTTATAATAATTTTATCTTCATAACATTCCTAAAAATATGATAAATATGCCACAAAATAACCTTAATAATCAAAGATTATATAAACCATAAAGAATATCAATACCTTAAAACACATTCCAAAAGAAAAATAATAATTTTAATTAAACTAAACAGTGACATAAATATTAACCCCACTAAAAATATCCAAAAAATTCTTTAATCACTTTATTATCACATCACTTAAAACCTAAGAAAGTGTGTATAAAACCTTGTACTTATGGTTAACCTAAAAAAAATACTGAGCTTTTTAGAGCATCCATCACTTCACCAAATGGTCCAACATCAAGTGTAGTAGTATCAAAATATTTTACCACACATTTTTGTTTCTTATCATGATGTTTTCCACCCAGAGTAAGTAACTTAATAAACGCATTTTCATAATGTCCCAACTCATTACAGCTTAAAAGTTTCATTTTTGACCAAATATCTATTATCTCACTCTTGTATTTTTCAAAACCCTTTTATTTTTAGTCACAAAATTTGTGAATAGACATACCATACTGGTAAAACTTCCCATAGCCTAACATACATTCAACAAAATGTATTTCACCACACTTGGAACAAGTTTTAGGATTACCTTTAAAATTATTAGTTGGTTTCTTCTCCATTTGTTTCCACTTTGAATGTTTATTAATCCTTTCATATCGTGGAACATAAGTGTCAGAAAATTCCATCTCAACTTTCTTAGACTAAAGATCCATTGTTTCATAACATTTAAATTCTCAAAAGGATGAATCCCTTTTTATACTTGGTTTATATCCTAATTAAAATCAATTAAATTAATATCAATTCCTTAAATAAAAGATAGAATATACATGGTCAATCTTGTGATGTTTTCTTTATACATGGTAACTAAATCATTATCCTTTTACTTTAATTCCAAGAATTATTTCTCCACCCTAATCTGAATAAAATTTGGGAAATATTTCTCCAAGAATAGATTCTTAAATGTTTCCCATTCCATGGTATCAAGATCATCTTTCTCTTTAGTATTCTTAAACAAATTCCAACATCGATCTGTTTCAACTTCAAAATGATAAATGGAAAGAGTTATATTTGGATGTTATAAACATCCCATGAATTTAGATAACTTCTCCATGTAATTGATATATCCTTAGGCTACCACTGGGTCAGATGATCTATTGGATTATGGGGGATTTTTCCTCATGAAATAATTTAATATAGACATGTTTTTTCACAATAGATTTGGTTACCCTCTAGAATAGATATCATCTCCATTTACATATTGTTTCATCTAATCCATCACAAGAAAAAACTATTCTATTATAATTTAAACCATCTCAATATGATGATTTTAAAGGATATTTTCTTCTCAGTTGCTTCTCATTATAGATTCCCCATTTTATATATGGAAAATCATTCTGAACAAACATATTTTAGATGAAGAAACTTGGTAATATTTAAATAATATAACATGTTAACTTAACTATAAAGTAAAATCTTAAAAGGGATTTATATTAACACTATACTAACCTGTATATTTATATAAACATTTCCTTTGATACCAACTATAATGACACGACCTTAATAATTACATAATATTGATTTTTAGTCATGAATTTTACTTTCTTTCACATTGAGGATTTTTCCAGGTTTAGAGTTTTAGAGAATTATTCTATGACTCATACATAATAAAACAAAAAAATATAAGGTAGACACATCCGATTAGTATACATTTTTACCCAATATAAACTTTTATAATAAATAATGATATATTTTTAGGAAATCTCTTCACAAGTTTCTTCTTAACATCTTCCTTCCCCTTACCCATCCCTAAAGCTTGTATAATTTTTTTAAATAACATGGGATGAGTACATAATCTAATTAATGGATATAAAAATAAAGGAAACAATTAGACCTGTAAAAAAATAAAAAATCATGTAAATTGTACCTTTATCTTCAATGTTCATTGAGCATATGAAATAAAAAATTATCATATAAAAAAACACAAATGTTTCTTAAATAAATTCATTAAATCCTATAGAAATAAATTTAAATCTATTTTGGGGACTTAGAGCATCATATCCGTTAAACCCTTTCAAAAACCTTTTAATAGGAAATCCATATGACCAACATTAAAACATTCCACTCTTACAAATGGAATAAACATATGGTGAACTTCCACACCAAATGAATTGGAGGTCTATCACATACCCACCCATTCTTTAAGCTATAATGGAATAACTATAAGCTATCTAGGTCACCCCATGTATAAGTTATAACAGGATCCCCAGTGTTTATTAGGCCACCCCATGTATAAGCTATAATGAGATCATCCTTTTCATATAAAAATCAATACGATATCATTAATAAAAAAAATTCATTATAATCCACTTTTAAAAACTCTTTTAAACTTATATGAAAAACGATTTTATATAAAAATACCATTTTATTTTAAAAACCCATTTTCAATACCAAAACACCTTAAAAAAACTATTTTCAATACCAAAATATAAAAATAAAAGGAAAAATTGTTTTTAATTTAAGAAAACATGTTATCATTAAAATAATTATAGATATCAAATAAATTTTCAATTACATGAAAGGTCATTGTCTTTATACTTTTAAAATATGACATTTCATTTTTAATTTGTCAAAACATTCCTTTTAAGACACATAAAAATATTCATGTTGAAAACCATTGAATGAAATTAAAAATAGAAATAAAGTTTCCTTTATAACTATTTTATATAAATAAACATATAATATCATCAATATTGACATGGAGTAAAATATTTTGAAATTAAATCTTTAGACATTAAAAGTGTCCCATACCACTTTGAACATTTAAATCAAAATCCAAAAGAGAGAATAATTTTTTAAAAAATATATAATAACAATATAATATATAAATTAATGAAAGGATATTTAAAATGGTCTCTATATACACCTCATAAAATATGGTGGGTTTATAACATCAAAATACGCCTCAATGAAAGGTTATTTAGACGAAATCCCTTACCTTGAGTTCGACTTATCACATGTGTCTTTATCTCAAGGAATAATAAAATTATCTTAATTATTTACTTACTTTATATAATTTTTTAATTTTATCATTAGTTTTATTTCACTTATTATATTTTTTTATAAAACTACTTAAACAATTAATTTTACATCGGGTGTTTTGACCATATTCGGTTTATGTGTAAAAAACAACTTTGGTAGGCCAACTATGATCAAAGGGGTAATTATTAAAACATATCCAGAATAATAATCCTGACAAAATTATTATATTTATACATAAATTAAAATTTTAAAAACAACCTAGAATGAGGGTTATGAAATATGAACAAACTTTACAATCATGGAGACAACATGTTGTACGTACGCATGAGTAACGTTACCATTTTTTAATAATCCTTATGAAAGGAATATATGTAACATTTATATTTATATAATGATAATAATATCATAAATAACATGATATTAAATTATATATACTTATACATATCATTCTTGTGATGTAAATGGAATCACATCGCTTCGAGAGGGCGGTAGTCCACACGTCCATGAATGACATTATCACTTTTTCAGTATGTGAATGGGTAAGAAAGAAAATGATATATTATATTTTTGGAAAGTTAATTATTCAGGAATATAATATATATTTTATGTTTGTAACATATTTTTACTTAAACCCATCATTATTACATTCCATTTAATGTGTGAACGTATCACATCCCTTTGAGGAGGTCGTAGTCCACACGTCCACAAACGATGTTATCATATTCCCAAAAAAGGGAAAGCATGAATGTATGTGTTATATAAAAATTATATAAGAATTAATACATCATAAATATTATATATATCATATAAAAATATTATTTCCATCATAATTCCCAACCACGATAGATGGTAATGGAAAAAACGAATGACTTCATTTCGTGCGGCGATAGTCCGACGTACACATAAATGGTAATTTCATTACGTATTTGATGAAAGTGTGTGTAGGAGTAGGTAGAACCATTATAATAAAT
This sequence comes from Viscum album, assembly GCA_963277665.1. Lineage (NCBI taxonomy): Eukaryota > Viridiplantae > Streptophyta > Magnoliopsida > Santalales > Viscaceae > Viscum > Viscum album. The sequence goes on along the minus strand of OY728153.1, from coordinate 1,202,139,011 downwards.
AAATATTAGTATATTTAGTATAGTTATGTTATGATATAATCATTTAATAAGAATAATTTAATTGGTGGATATATAAATAAAACTGAAATGCATATTAAAGAACGTTACCACTTTTTTGGGTAACTCCTTTTGGTTTGCACCATATGGATTCCTTGGTTATATTTATTTAAAAAGTGATGCTTATATGATGAGTGGAGTGATTCTGGGAGATTATTGGGTGATGTTTTGGATTATAAAAAGTTTATATAGTTTTCAATAAGTGGGGATCATGAGTGTCTTTTTATAGTGGAGGGGGAGTGACATTCTTGTAAATATAAAAATGTAAACACTATTTAGGGGTATCCATTAAATAATGTGATTAAAAAATGAGAAATAATTAATTAAAGGGTATTTATGGTAGATAAAAACTCACACCACATAAAAATAAAATAATTTTATCAATTTCCATATTCTTTAATTGTCCTTATTTTTTTCTTTATTTTGGATCTTTATTTAGGAAGCTAATTTTCTAACCTATGAAATTAATCCATTATGACTAAATTAAAGTGATAATTATTATAAAATTTAGAAATAATGATTCTAAAAACATGAAATATAATTTATAAAATAAAAATCTTATATTTTTTGGAAGTTAATTTAAACAAAAGTTCTTATATTGTGTAAAAACACTGATTAACTATAACTGCGCTAAAAAAAGTTTTAACTTTTTATGGGTCAATATGTTTATTATAAAAGATAAATTGGACCATTAATTGACCATATTTTAAATTTATTAACAATTATAAATCACTTGGAAGAAGATAATTTTTTTTATTTTAATTTATTTAATAAAATATCATTTATGTTATTTAATTATTAACTAAATAATCCATGCATTGGCATTTCTTAAGACATTAATGTAATTATATCATCTCTAAAAATTAAATATAAATTATTATGATAAAAAAAATTAATTTATGTTCCAAAATAATATTTATAACCAAAACTATATAGCTTATTCCCTACTTCAAATCTTTATAAGTGTTAAACGCTTGGATGATTGTTTTTTTATTTTCCTAACATAACATATTATATAGGTCTATTTCATGAAATAGTATCCCAATAACTCATAAAAATTGATCCTAATGTGGTAAAGGTACAAAAATGTTCATCCAATGCATGTTGGACAAATTTTTGGTAATTTATATACTTTATATTCTAAGATTAATCATTAAGTAATCTTATTCTTACCTTAATCATTGTAATCAATTTTAATTATTTTGACTAATCATTTTTTTTAAAAACTTAAGTTTATCTTATTATAAAAAAACTTAATAGAAATTAGAAATAAACATATCATTTTTTCAAATTAAATTCATGAATGTGGCTAAAATTAATATAAAAATAATCCTGTAGAAGTTGTGAGACAACGAGTTTTTAATAAGAAAAGTTCAAAAGTTTGAAATGTTTTTATATTCAATTTCAATGTAAAATTAAATCAATTGAAATAAATTGGATTTATTGATGTATAATTTAAATAATTATATTTTAAAACCAATGTAAAATATAATTTAACTTAATAAATATATATTAGATTAAATATAAGTTTTCAATTAAAATGCAATGTTTTTCTCTATTCATCAAAAAAAGAAACTTCTAAAAAAACATAAATTCACCCAAAGTAAAATTTGATATTATTATTTCAAAAAAGATTTTTTTTTCATATAAAATTTATAATTTTATTAAAATTTATTTTTAAAACAAGTGCTCCATTAAATGGTGGTAAAATATCTTTTAAAAAATATATTTTTAAGCATAAAACTGAATTTATTATTATCTTATGCCTATAAAATCTATTGGATGCATATATTTTTTTTATAAACTTGTGTAAACATAATATAGTTAGTCATGTTCATTCTCAATGATACAACTGCTAAGCAATAACTTCCATATTAAATAACAATATCAACTATATATTATTGTTTTATAAGACTCGACCATGCTTATAACACAAGTTATCAAAGAAACTCGATGTTACTTGCAATGGAAGATAAAATAAATGTTCTGTATAATGAAATATAAAAAATGAATTACATGTAACCAAAGATAAAAAAAAATTTAAATAAATATGAAAGAATAAATTTCATAAAATCTAGGGATGTTACATATAGAGTATACAATTATATTTATGAACTTAGTTCACTTTTCTCCTGAGGTAGTTTCTAGTGAATCCATGATAGAATGAATCTTTAAATATGAATCACAACCAAATATTCATTCTAAAATGTCTATACTATTTATTACTGACTCTAATGATAAGGTTAAAAAGGAAAAAATAGTGGAAATGATATTTTTTGGAATCCTATGGGTGGATGTAGATTTTTACCAATGGGAACAAGTGGGAATCATAATTCCAGGATCAAGAAGAAGAGGGAAACATATTCACAATGAGGTGGCACATCTCAAAAACAGGACAATAAACCAATTAAATTTATTTCCAAAACCCAATGTCCAAGTTAGAAGCTTTGAATGTGGTTATCTTTCTCATATCAAGTGAGATTGTGTGACACCAGATTGAGCTTATCAAGACTATAATCATATGATATATTGCTAATGTTATTTTCATAGCACTCTAAATTCTAGTGTTGGAGATACATATCATGTATCTCATAAATCTTATACTTTAACCGGATGGCATTACCAGAACAACTCTCATCCTCATAACCAATAAATTCAAGGTTATTCTAGGAGCACCATGTCTTATTAGGAAATACTATCACAACAAGAAAGAAAATAACAGTAGTAAAGAGGTAAGAAATTGTATAGTGTTGAAAAGATGATCATTTAGGATAAATATGGTCCTTAAATGATGATAGTTATTATTATTTTTGAATTTAAATCTTATGAAATCTTGGTTTTATATGAGAACACTCAACTCTTTTATTTCTCCTAATTCTTTGTAACATATGGGGTTACATGTGGAAATGATGCCTTCTATATTAAAAATGAAAAAACCTACCAGCTAATATTAATGTCGATCCTTTAAGTGTAAATCATATCCTATAAATATAAATGGGGTTACTATTGTCTAGGACTTATATTTTCTTCATATAGACGTCTATTATATAATTTTGGGAATGGATTAGTAAACATCCTTCAAGGCCCACATCAACTGTTATGCTTGATAGGTTAGTTTCACTTTTTCTGATGGAATTAAGTATCTCTATAAAGGATATTAGAATGTGAATTCATGTAGGGAATGAACATTAATAACAATGATGGGACTATATATTTTTTTACTTGGTATTAGTTACTATAAAATTTATTTATGCATTAAAATGTAGAAATTTTCTACCAATTGTGAATCAATTTCTATATTTATCAATTTAATATTTCTATGATTTTCCACCTGAATCAAAATTGAAATTTACAATTGATATCCTACCATAGGATAGTCCTATTTTACTTTAATCTTGTAGTATGGAACTAATTGTATTAAGGGAATTGAAATTCTAACTGGAAGAGTTAGAAAGTAAATGGTTCATTGGACATAGTACGTCTCCATGGGTAACACTAGTTCTTCTTATAAAGAAAGAATATGGAATTCATTATATGTGTGTGGATTATCATAAGCTAAACCAAGATAAAATATATAATCAATATCCTCTTCCATGAAATGAAGACTCATTTGACCAATTTAGGGGAACCACATGGTTCTATAATAATTATTTATGATTAGGGTACCATCAACTTTGTGTTTGGAAGGAGGAAATTCCCAAGATAGCCTTAAAGAGCCGTAATGATCATTATTATTATGTGGTTATTTCCTTTGGTCATTTCAATTCACCAGTGGTGTTTGTGGATTTGATGAATAATATCATTAAATTGTATCTTAACTCCTTTTTTATGGTATTTTTTGATGATATTATGTTGTATTATATGACTAAGGTCGATCATGAACAACACATGGCCATAGTTTTGGGTATTTAGCGAGAATACAACCTTTATGATATTCTTTCAAATTGTGTTTATTGATACATGCGAAATGTTTCCTTGGACACAAAATTTATAAAATATGAGTCTCTTTAGATCCTAAAAAATTAGAATCCATGACCTCTTATCAACTACATAATAATGTTATTGAGATCTATAGTTTTCTCAACTTAACATGATATTTCCGATGATTTGTTCAAGTGTTCTCATGAATTACCTCACCAATGGAAAATTTGATGAGGAAAGACATTACTTTCCAATATAGTGATTAATTATATAAATGTTTTCAAGAGATTATTTTTCACCTTAAATTATCACCCATCCTTATATAGACAGAGCTAGGATGAGGCTATGTTGTATATTTTGATTCATCTATTTAAGGTTTGGGATGTGTTCTCAAGAAGGGAGATCATGTGGTACCTTATTTCTTATGATAGTTATGAGTGTATGAGAATAATTACCCTACAAAATATTTAGATTTATCTATATTACTCTATTCTATGAAAACATCACATAATTACCTTTTTGGTGAGAAATTCATGGTGTTTACAGATCATAAGAACTTGAAACAAATTTTCTCACTAAGGTATTTGAATTTAAGTAAACAATGATAGATGGAATACCATTAGATTTTTGACATTGACATGATGTATACAATAGGTAAAGGTAATTTCATGGATTATAATTTAATTATAAATTCATATAATTATTTGGATATAGAGGCTTCATATAAATGGATTCTAATAATGGTCATAGTTGATACACATGAGGATTGTGATGAGAAAATTGATGTTATGGATTTATTTTTAGATTAATTCATTCTTAATTTTGGTCAATAGGTTAATTTTTCTCATAAATATGACCATGAATGTCTAATAATGAGGTCAATAAACAATTGTGGGAAGACCATTGATGGATTAAAGTTATATGGTAGATCTATGTTGTGTTTTCGATATAAAATTGTGGTTCCTAAAACTAATCTAGAAAAAATTATTTCTGGCTACCACCATTCAATATGGGACATTAATCATAGAATTATAAATATGTATAAGGTTATTAAAATACAATTTTTATGGGATATAATGAAAATAAAATTCATAGAGTATGTCTTGAGGTACCCCACCTATCAGCATGTTAAGGAAAAGAATCCATGGATAGATTGTATGTTGTAATATTTACCTATCCCCAAATTGAAATGGGAGAACATGGATATAGATTTTTTCAAAGGTCTACCAAGAATGGATTGCATACACAATTCTATATGGATGATTTTATATTGGCTCATGAAGTCAGCCTAATTTATCCCTATTTTTGAGTCTAATATGATGAAATATTTTTAAAATATATATATTAGAGATGTTATAAAGATTCATGGTGTTCAAATTTTAATTGATTCTAACTGAGACCATAGATTTACATATCATTTTTGGATGTCCTTGAAACAAGAACTAGTAACCAAATTGACCACAAGAACAACATATCAATATCAAATGGATGGATAATCTAAATGGATAATCCGAATGTTGGAAGAAATTATTAGAGCTCATTTTATGGATTTTGGTGGATCATAGGAGAAGTATATTTTGTTATTATAGTTATCATATAATAATAGTTATCAAGCATTAATAGATATGGATCCTTTCAAATATCTTTATGGACATCCTTCTCATTCACCACTTTTTTGGGTGGAAACATGTGAGAATTCACTTATCCAAATTATATTTGTACATGAGATAATAAAGAAGATAAAAATGATTAGAAATAGGATGGAAAGGGATCATATTCATATTTATTCATTATAAATAAGCATAAAAATCATCAGTGAAAACTATTATCCTTTGAGGTGGGTGATCATGTTTTCTTGAGAATCTCTCAAAGGCTAGGGAATCATCATTATGGTAAGAAATGCATGTTTTCTCCTCATTACAATTTCTATTTGGATATTATTTAATATAAAGGTGATTTTTATTATCAGTTTTCTCACTATATATATTTTATTTCTTTTCATAGTGTGTTTCATATATCTCAATTGAAGAAGTACCAGTTAGATCCTGACTGTGGGATTCAATGAGACCATATTGATTTTAAACAAGAATCTATTTTGATTCATGCATCAAAAAAATAATGGATAGATAATAAAAGATCCGACATAGAAATGTAATTGGTTTGGTATGAGATTTAAGGAAACATGGTTATATTCTAGAGTAGATATGGGAATATGGGAATGATATTCTAGATAAGTGGCATGGACTCTTCCAAACCAACACCAATCTCCCATTTTGTAAGGATGAAAAGACCAATGGGGGGGAGAATATATCTCCCCTATATTTAGGTACTTTACCATTTTTTATGCATTTGAAGCATATATGATACTTTATTTTACTTTAAAGAGCCTATAGATATATTTTTAAGTGTTTTGGAAGTGTTTTGAAGGGTTCAAAGTTTGATATTGGTTAGGGGAAACCATACACTATCTCTAGGAAACTGTGTAGGGTGATGTTGAATGTCACTAGGTTATTGAATAGATGATGAATGGTTTTTACAAACCATTTTCATTCTAGGAGAAATAATGTATATGGAGGAAATGGTAGAATCATAGTTAGTGCATAATTTGTCAAACCATGTGAGGCAACCATGTGAGGGTGTGGTCTTAAAATAATATCACTTCATGGTTAGGGTATGGTTTGGTCGACCTTGTGGAAAAAATTGTGTAGATCCCTAGATGTTTTTAGTACAACACATGTGGTTAGCACATGGTTCGAAAAAAATGAAACCTAACCATTCTATGTGTAGTTAATGATCTAAAAATTAATCATTAATTATGATGAAGGCCAATAGATCCTCAATTTTCAATTATTACCTCAATACATCGAACATCTATTCTCTCCTATGATCTATTGACGATTCCATTTGATCTAGAAACATGTTTTGATGCATCAATGTGCATTAGAGATATGGAATTAGTGGTACTTTCTTGTTTTCTATCTTTCTTATTAGATATCTTTATCTTCTCTCATTAGAAATGTTATATCTATTTTTTAGGGATTCATATGTGATCATTTATGTGTTATTTACAGGATCTTGTTAGATTTAATTTATAAAATAAGATTCATAGATGTATCTAGAGGTTTCATGTGTTGTTCCTCAATAACATTAACCATGTGAGATAGGTGGCACCTCAATCATTCTACTCACTCAAAAAATTGATGGATTAGTGCTTAAATTAGATTTCTTTTGATTTGTTGAAATATTATTTTGGTTTAAATACATAAATGATTTGTTTTGGAATGATTCAATTAAAGTGTTTGATAAAAGTCTTTAAGTAGAATGGTTTTCAAAAAAAGATATATTTTATTGAAATAATTTGATATGATAACTTGGAATACATTATGGAATGTGTTCATGTGAATTTGGGATGGATCATGTTCATAATTTCCAATACTGATAAAGATAAAATGGGACAATTATTTTTGGATATTCCAGCATCAAAAGGATTCACCAAGTGATGACTTGGTGAATGGATAATACAATACTTATGATTATATAGAGGTCCATGTTATACATTCATGTGTGTCTATGTGTGAACATGGTATGGTTATGCCAAGTTATAAGATATGGTAATAAAAATGATTTTTTTTTCATATATGGAACTTTTATTTGTATTTTTATAAAATTTTTACCTCCTTCACTTATATTTCATATAAAATGTGAAAAAATGTTCTTATCCTAGTTGAATTAGGTGGGAAGTCTTTGGGGATTACCTACTAAGTTTATACTCACCACCTTCTTAGGAACTTTAGAACATTTACATATATTGAATACTGAGATATAGGAAAGGGAAAAGTCTCACATAATTCATCCTCAGTTAGAGTTTGAAGCATGGAGTTATCTCTGGTGTCATTGGAGTGATTCCCCCTTGGTGTTGCTGAGTTTGATGTATTTTCATTTCTTACATCATCTTTATAACATTGTTTAAAATACTCTAAATTTTGTTCTATTGGTTTTATTTGAGTTTAATTATTTTTAACCATGGATTATATAGCTAGTTTTGTAGTTATATATTTTTTGGTTTGGTTGTGTTGGGGTTTTTGGGAAAATCATCCCTCAACTATCTAATAATCTGTTAGAATATATTTTTAGTATTATGTGTCTTGTCGAGAACAACTAGGATTAGTGGAACCTCTTCATATTTTTAAGCTAATGGGTGATGGGTGGGATTCTACAATGGACCTCCTCATGAGAAACCAAATGTAACAGGATATGGGATTCTAAATCTTGTGGTTTTCTCACCCAACTCTCTCAAGTTATAAACAATGAAATGAATCATACTGAACTTCCAAATGTTTAAAGGAACAAATAACCATTGATCCATTTATTCTACAATGCACACCTTCCTTTAGTGGTTCTTCTGATCCACATATTTTTGATTAAAAGATCACTATAATAGAAAATAAATTATTTATTCTCCAGTGTTTAAACCATGAGAAGGTTTTTATGGTTGTGTATCTTCTAAAAGGTGAAGCCGATCAAAAAATGGAACCTTATCTAGAATACAAGATAAGAGGATGAAATTGACTCTATGATATAGGAATATTTTAAATATTATTTCAAAATAAGTATTTTCATGAAAATCATCACACTATAATACAGAATGAATTCAATGAACAAATTTTTAAGGATGTTTAATCCCTTAGTATCTATAAAGAACATTTCACCAAACATTCAAGGTACGATTCTGGTTTCGTCAATGACATGAAAACCAAAATGAATGATTATTTAGTGGCTTAAAATAAATCCTCTAAAATTAATTGGATATAAGTGACTTTGATATATATGATGAACACAACCATTGTACTCTCTAGGTTTAAATTAAGTGCGTAAAATCTCATTTTTCTTATGGTTTTGGTGATATGAAGAGAGAAATGTATTTTTATGGAGATTTAAATCATAAAACCCACAGAATAAAGAAAATTAGTTATCTTTTATGAAACAAATTTCAGAATAATCATATAGAAAACTATATCTAATGGATATGTAAATTATTTATGTGTGGAATAGATGTTTATCGAGAAAATGAATGTCAAATCGATGTGAAGTGGATAACCAATGAAATTAACAAAGAGAAATCTCAACTGAATGTTCCACCAGCACTCTAATACTATAATTACAAGGAGTATGAAAATTACAAAAACCATTTCATGGATTTAATGGTTAATGATGATAATTTCTGTGAACAACCACCTAATACAATGAAAAAAGGTTGGGTTATACAATCCAAACTATAGAAGTGGTCCATGATAATGAAGTGGTGAATGGTATAATTAATATACACTCCAAAACTAAAAATGTATTATTTTATTTAGGTTATATCCACTATTTTATATCTAAAATTTTTTATAATAGTATCATATTACCATCTCTATAGTTATATATTTATTTTTTAGTGAAAACACCCATTGGTATGATGATTTCTTCTCAAGTCTGTAACTCCTCTCCAATATAGGTTTGTGGGAATGCACTTCTAAAAAATATTTTTTTCACCCTATAGTTTAGTTTAATGTGATTTTGGGCATGTATTGACTCAATGGATTTAGATCCTATAACAATTATCGAGGAAGAGAAGTCACATTTTATATTCTAAATCAACCTATGATCATTTTTTGATGTGAGGTCAGACCTGAACTTACTAGTGAAATTAATTCCATTATATGGGTTTTGCCACATATTATTGAGGGATGATTATGTTAAATGGTTAGGGAAAAAGTCAATATTGAATATATTTATGTGGTTCAAGAATATTCTGATCTATTTCCAAAATATTTTTCGAGTCTTACCAAGAGTCATGAAGTCCACTTTTGAATAGAACTCATACCTGTTTATATGCATATTTCGAAGAATCCTTACAGAGTGACCCCAATTGAGTTACATGAATTGAATATGCAACTACACGATAATTAAAAAATTTATTAATACTATATATTACATCACCATGTGTTTCACCTATTCCTTTTATTACGATGAAAAATGGTTCAATGCATTATTACACTGATTATCAGGAACCTAACAATATCACTATCAAGAGAAAGTATCATCTACCATATATTGACGACTTGTTTGATTAAATATATTGATCTCAATATATTTCAAATTTTTATATTTGATTATGATATCAACATTTAAGGTTTAATATTTTGAATATACCCATGAAAACGTTCAGTATGAGTTATATACATTATGAATTTATAGTGATTCTATTGGGGCTAAATATTTCCCCTATACCATATTAGATCTAATGAATAGAATATTTAGAGATTACCTTGATTAGTTTTTTAGTAGTACTTTTAGATGATATTCTTATATATTCCATGTGTAAGGATGCGTATGAAAATAATTCTAGTAATTTTTTTGAATACCTTGAGAAACGAGAAGATATTTTTGAAATTTAGCATGTTTTAATTTTGGTTATAGAAATTATCATTCTTGGACCCTATAATTATAATAGAGGGAATATCAGTGGATCCTTCAAAGATGAAAAGTATTGAGAAATGGACCAAACCAACAATTGTGATGAATATAATTATTTTTCATATAATTTTTGGATACTATTGATGTATTATGATAAGCTTCACATTGATAAACAATTAACTAACCAAGATGATACATAAGGGATCCATGTTTATTTAGATTGATGAATATGAAGAAAGTTTCAAGGATTTGAAGATAATATTGGTCAGTGAACCTATTATTACACTAATATACAATATATAAGGATTTTTAATATATAATGATGCATCAAAGAAGGTAATGTGATGCGTTCTCTTTAAGAATGATATGGTAATATTGTTTTCACTATGATAATCGATGATTTACAAGAAAAATTATGCGACACGTGATTTAGAGTCAGAAGAAATAATTATTTTATTGAAAATATAGAGGAATTATCTATACAGTGAATGGTGTGAAATATAAAGTGATAAAAAATATTATATGATATATTCACATAGAAATAGTTTAATATCTTCCAAAGGAGATGGTTGGAGTTGATTGAATATTATGAATTATCAATAAATTATTGACATGTGAAAAATAACAAGGTTGATGTTGATCTGATTTGTAAAGACCTTGTTATTTTATAATGATTATGATTTAAAGAGATATAATACTTGTGTATTTATAGAATATTAACCTTGAAATCATTTGGGAAATATTGAAATCATATATTTCTAAAATGATTGTTCAACCATCCATCCATGTTAATATTAATGGCACTAAATAAAAATTTAAAACTCTAAAGAAGATAAATAATGTTATAGATATAAATTATGACTATAATGGAATGATAAGATTTATAAATAAGACATGTGTCCCTTCAAAAACATAATTTATAAAGGATATTTTGGATGAAGGAGATAACTCATTATTCCCTATCAATCCTGGAAGTGAAAATATGTATAATGAGATTAAGAATAATTTTAAGTGGGATATAATGGAATTTTTTATTTTTAGAGTATCTATATCAATGTATTGTATGTTATCAGGTTAAAGATGAAAGTTATAAACCTTAGGGGATGATGAAACAATTACCCATACCTATTTAAAAGTGGGAAAACAAGACAATGTATTTTATTAATAGATTACCAAAGATATATAAAGGTCATAATTCTATTTGGACAATAGTCGATCACCAAATGAATTTATCACATTTCATTGCTACTAGGGTTGAATTATTTTTGGACCAACATGCTAGGAAATACATTAATATTGTGGTAAGGTTGTATATAGTACCACCATAAATCATATCACATCAATATTTGAGGCTTACTAAAGATTTATATAGATTTCATTAGTAAGAGTTTAACATGGATCTCATCTTTAGAAATATATATCTTCCTTAGATAGATGGGTTTTTTGAGAATACTATTCAATCCTCGTAATAATTTCTTAGAAATTTCACTATGGATTTAAACATTGTTTGGGATTAAAACCTACCTTTGGTGAAAGTTTCTTAAAAAAAAATACATTAAATAATTTAGATGGATCCTTATGAATCCATCAATGGAAAAAATTTTATAAATACAAAATGTTTAGATAAATATGGAGAATAGAAGTTATTAGGGTCTGAGAAAGTTAAATAAATGGTAGATAAAGTTAGATCCAATCATAATCACATTAAGAAAGCTCAATGTCAATAGATTAGATATTTTGAGAATTATTGAAGAGATATAGAGATATTAGTTTGTGATAAGGTATATATAAAAATATATAATTGAAATAAGTTTTTTGAATTTTGGAAAGAATGAGAAGTAGATCCCTAGATATATCAGTCCCTATGAGATTCATCATCATTTTAGGATAGTTTTTTTATCTATTGTAACTTCCACCAAACCTATCCTAAGATCACAATGTTTTCCATTTATCTATTCGAAACACATATCTAACACTTAATGTATGAAAAAAATAAAAGTTTTTATAGCTATAGCATGATATTTTTCATAAATAACAACTAGTATATATTCTTGATTGAAGAGATAATATGCTATATAATAAGACCACTCACTCATTCATTGTTTTATGGTGAAAAAATAAATTTGACCAAGAAATATAGGAACTTAAGGATGTAATGTGGAACAATAAACATAATTTTTTCTATTATAAAAATGTAATTTTGGGGGTTAAATTATTTTATGGGGTTATAAAGTAACACATTAAGATTTTAAAATATATTTTGTGTAATAGTTTTTATATTCTTGATAGCATGTGATGCATGAAACACTAAAACTAAGTGAATAATGATTTTTTTAAATGTAAAACGAATGATTTTATTTTATATTTAAATGAAATTGATAAATTAAATGACTTTGTAAAAATTATCAAATTCACTTAAGGAAATAACATTAATACTTGATAAATTGTTTGTAAACTAATTTGTTAAATTATGATATTTTTTAAATTTACTTATTTAAGGAATGATATTAATAAACTTTAATTGTAAATTGAAGTAATAATGAATTATATAAATTAATTATATCCATGAAATGGTTTTTTGATGATAAGGAATATTAATCTGCCTATTTTTTGTTAAATGAAAATGATTTGTCTAAAATAATTATTTTATTTATATAGGTTTATATTCAAAATATAATTTCTCTTATTTAGGGTGTAAAATATACAGAATAATAATTATTTATAAATGTATAAAAATTAATTATAAATCTTAAATTTATTATTTTGTGAATATAAATTAATATAAATTCATTTTAAAGTGAAAAATTGTTATTTTTATTAAAACCATTATTTATGTGCATAATATATTTCACAATAATAAATTAAATTAATTTACACTAATAAATTATTTTAATGAAATTATTATATATTAAATTCATTCAAATAAATTAACATCCATTTAAATATTGTTACTATTCAATGAATAATAATAAATAAATTTTACACTTCAAAATTACATTTTTTTTCAAAATGGTTTTTTTGAGTTTTATGCGCGAATAATAGAATAAATTTATACCACTTATAGAAGTTTAATCTAATTAAATTGATTGCATATTTAAAATCATAATTTCCAAAAAAAATATAATTTCATTTTACCTTTCGTTCATAAAAATAAGAGACCATGTTAAATTTTTTTTCACCATAGTTAGGTAAAAATTGTCTAAATGGGATAAAATAAATTGATAAGGATTGATTATATAAATAAAACATATCATTAATTTCATTGTATGAGTGAATTTATATATACCAAAACTTATCCTATAAAATTAAATGTTTTGGGGAAAATTTATATGATATAAACATTTATTATAATTAAAATATCATAATATTTATAATTGTGTCAGTATCCTCACATAAAAAAGGGAACCTTATCTTCTCACTTCTTCACACAACTTGAGAACCTTATTTCAACCAATATCTACCAACATAAATTCCCAAAAACCATAAACATGGCCTATAGGTTTTTGTTTCATTCCAAAATATCCATATAACAATACATATGGAGATTTTGAATGGATATTATCCAAGGAAGTGGTATATATTCTTACATATGTTTTTGAAGTTTCTTTATTCTTAAACATCCCCAAAATATTCAATAATAATATAAATATAATGAAATAAGTATCATTACTATAATAAATGTTTTTCTATGGTATAATTTTTTTTATCTCATTTACATCTAATGGAAAATGAATATAGGCTCACACATACTTGCAGACTACCACCTCTATGAAGAAATGAAAATCCCTTTTTTTTCATCAACTCCCTAGGTTGGGTATATAGATGGATTTAATGAATATATATATGATATTTATAACATAATAATTATTTATATATAAATATTTATTTATATTCCTTTATTCATAACCATTTAAAAATGAAAACATCACTTGTACGTACGTACGAGAGGGCTGATGCAGGCGAATAGGGTTGATGGCGGTCCATAGTGGCTGAAAATGGCACACATGGAGAAAGGGTGGTGTAGGTTGATTTATCTAGGGGAACTAGAATATGTGTGAATATATGGGTGTATTCAATGTGTTCTATCTAATAATTACCCATAAGTTATGGCCTATACACCATATATTGTGCTTTCAGTTCAGGTCCCACAGGTAATGTAATGGCTTCCCCTCAAGCTAGTAATATTTCTTTAAAAAAATAGACCTTTCCCCTACATATTTTAAAAAATTAGTAATATTTTTGGAATATATGTATAATAATTATAAATTTTTAATACTATATTTTATAGTGCATGCAAAGAACGTTGGTACTTTAGGTAAGGGTTATATGTTACAATCTCACTTTTTATTGAGATTGTTTATATTACAAAAAATAATCATGGAAAATTGTATGGTCTTTATCACTTAAAACCCAAATATTTTTATATAATCTATTTATTTATGTTATTGTAAATAATTAAATACATATTCATCCTTTTTGTTACTCAAAATGACTAAATATTATTTTTAAGAAAATCTTACCTTATCTCTCATATCTGTATAAGAATATTCATTTTCCATATCCATGTTCATAAAGATTGTGTTATGGAAGTTATTATATAATATTAAATTATTAGTAAATTTAATTTTATAAAACCTTTGAATTTATTTAAAATTAATTAATATAAGTCATTTCAAAATGTTTTTTTTGTACGAATCACTTTTCACTTTTTACAAAAAATTTAAAAAAGAATATTTTTTTTAATGATCATATATCAAACACATTTTCACTTGTGATTTATATTACTCATTATTATGATTCATATATACATTCATATTATTTTAAAAAGAAAATTATATTCCTATTATTACTATTATTTTTAGTTTTTAAAATATACCAAAAGAAAAGGACATTTTTAATTGTTTTTTAAAAAACATTTCTAAGACTTTTATAAAATAATTTTTAACATTTTCAAAACCATTAAGAATTTATATGCATTAAAGGGGGTATTTTTTTAGGATACCATCCAATTAATTTCTCTTAATGACTTATGATGATTATTTTTAATGATGTTTCTTGAACGAAATTTTATTATGATGGGTTGATTAAAGATAAATACTCTTAAGTTCTTGTGGCTTATATATTAATGGTTTATTATTTGATAGTTCATTATATTATATCACTATAATTAATTGGGTAATGCTTTATATCTAATGAGATAAATAGTGAACATGAGAGGTTATTACAACACCAATGGTATAGATTAATTTATCTAAATCTTAAGAGGGTACACAAATGATTAGCTAAATCCTAAGAGGGTACACATGTAGTTATCCCATGAAAAAAAGGTACATGGGTAGTTATTCAAATCCTACTATGTAAAGTAGATCATGGTGAGTATCATTGAAATATTATTTCACTATTTATGATATTTGGGAGTGAACACAATCCACTATGGAACTATATCAACTATGATAGGCTTATATACGATCCTTGTCTAAGGAAATGATTTTTGATGATTATATTTATGCCACAATTTTATACCATAAATTTATATTTTATTTTTTATGTTATCAACTCATGGTTTGTTATTGATTATTTATTATTCCAATTTATTTTTACTGATGTGTATTATTAAGACAAATCCTGATTCTAGGGCTCAAATTTTACGGTTTATGACTTATTAGGTATTATATCTTTGTTAAGTCAAAAGTATATTTTTGTAATTTCTATTCCTCTTGTTTTGGAAATCACAAACTCTCTCTTAAATACCTAATTACTAACTCCTTTATTTCCAAATTATTTTAAGAATGTTTTTATTAGAAAGAATATACAATTTTATCATTCTTTCATCAAGACCTTTGATTTATGAAAATTAATCGATATTTTATCGTTACGATTTTCATAAGTGATCACAATAAAAGTCATACTCATAAGAATTGTAGTAATAATTCAGCCCACAATTATGATAATTATACCGAATATGATTTATATACTACAAAATTAATACGATTCATATTGTACATACTATCTAGTCTTTTATACTGACAAAATTTTCATAATGATATAAATCGAACTAACTCACAAAATGGAAATAATCAGACTCATTGTTATCATACCCTGAAAATGATATCTTAATAAAAGGTTTTCTTTTAAATCAAAATGATTTCATGTATTATATGATAATAAAAATGATTTCGTGCTTTTAGTTTCAATATGATAATTATAGTTCTAGGTGTCCAAGTCCCATAAATAGTTTAGGAGAAAATATTACCATTGGATTCCAATATAACCATTGGGACAAAGGAATATAAATAATAGGTCATTTGAAAGAGCTAAATGCTTCTGATTTTTGAGATACTATGTGATATATCTTCAAAATTTTCTACGTGTGAAAAATATAAAGTTTAAAAGTCATGAACTATTTGTTCTATATACTAGTAACCATCAATAGTTTTTGTTTTTATTCATGTGACACTTATCATTGTGATTATAATTGAGGGATTTTGTGGATATGAAGATAGTGGTGTCAATATTTTGTGGATCGAGGGCTTCCAAGGCGAGGAAGACAACGGTGTCGATTACCTTTTTGATCGGGGGCTGTTGGGGATAGTCAGATAGACCAAAGCTGCTAACATATTATGGGATTTTCCTAGTAGGGGTAAGATAAACTTTCTTAAAAGTATAAATAAAGGGACCTTTATCCAAGTTTATTGGATACCCTACTCTTCAGGTAAAAATAATTTTATTCATTTATTTTCATTTCATTTCCACTATAATTGTAATAGTAAGTGAATTGTTTTATATATTCATTTTTTTATTCTTTATTCTGTTTATCGTAACCGATCTGATTATGATAATTTTGTATTAAATTTTGATTATGATCATTTAAATCCCTCAGTACAATTCTATATTCTTTATGATATAATCATTATTTTTTTACTCTGATCATCGTAACCACTGTGATTACGATACTTACCATTCTTGTTTTGAATAAGATTAAATACCATGTGTGGACTATATTTATTGAAATAAACCTGATTATGATATTTTTATAACCATACCCATGGTTTAGTCTATTTTCTATTTTATTTCATAAGAGGTTTTTTGAATTTAAGTAGTTTAAACTCTTTTAAAATTAATTATTTTAGGGATAAAAACAAATGTTTTTAAACCTACAATTCACCCCCTCGTGATTTTTTCATATGAATATACATTCCAATCCAAAAATTGGTATCAGAGTCAATTCATTGTAATACTAATACTCACATTTTGTATCATAGGAGGTTTACACTACTTTTAATTACTGATTCTGTTATTATATTTTTCAAGTTAGTTATATTTCTTTTATAAAATTTTTGTTTATAAATATTTATTATACTAACGTGTAATGTGGAAAAAGATTTTTTTTATTATTTTAAATATGGAAGGACTCAATGTTGGTTCTATTGAAAATATCAATCCTAATATACCAAATTTTTATAATGTTATTGATTATGAATATTGAAGAGATAGAATGAAATCTTTTTTGATCAATATATGAGTTGAATTTTTTTTATGTTAATCGGTGACTACAAAATTCCTGAAAAATAAATCAGATCTTTTAAAAATCTAGAAAAAGTTAGAATACCAACTAAATTACAAGGTAAGGTATACTTTATTATATTATATTACCAAAAACATATATAACTAGATTTCCTCTTGTGAAGAAGACAACAATATTTGGAAAAATCTAGAGATTACTCATTTTGGAACTTCCAATGTTGTTGAGACTAGAAGACCCATGCTTAGGCTAGATACCAAGCTTTATAATTTTCTAATAGAGAACCTATTTTAAAGGTATAATAAAGGTTTATAAATTTTTTTAATATTTTACAAGCTATGGGTAAAAAAGGATTAGATGATGAAATTATTGTTGAAAAGATCCTTTATATTATGCCAAATGAATGGGAATCAAAGAGAAAAAATATTGAGGAATCTAGGAAGATTAAAAATCATACATTTGATTATTTATTTGGAACTCTCTTACAGTATTAGTGTAATCTAGAAAGATATATTGAGAAATTTAAAAATAATAATGGTGGATTTTATTTTACTTCTACTTCAAATTCAAAATAAGCTCAAACTATTAAAAAGATTATTAAATCAACAAAGAATAAGGTTATTACTCCATCATAATAAAGTGATTATAAAATTATGAGAACGTTTTATCTAATCTTTCTTGAAGAATGAATAATATTTTTGGTAAAAAATATTTTTAGTATCATTACCAAAAGATTAACAAGGAAAGAAAAAATAAGAAAGATTCTGAAGTTGCCTATTATGAATATAAAAGAGCTATACATATAATACCTGATTGTATAGAGCTAAAAAGGAAAGAAAAAAAGGAAAGGAATTATAAAATAATTAAAAAAAGTATTATAAGTCCAAGGTAAAGAAATTATTGAAGTCCAATGACTCATGGAGTTATATTAGTGGAGAGTCTTATAAAAATTATTTAAAAATTGAAAATTATGTACACAAGAATATTGGTCCCTATTCCAGATTACCTTATGAAAGTAAATGTATTATGGACAAGGTATACACTTCTGATTATTTAACTAATATGTATTTAAGTGAAAATTATCCTCATGAAAATAATTATATATCTTCAAATGAATAATCCTCTTCATCCAGTGATAACAATACTTCAACTTGTTATGAAGATGTTTCTAAATTATCAAAATTGATTGAAAATGAAAACTGAAAAGTTAGTAAGAGACAAGAAAAGAAAATACTAGAATAAATGTTTTGATAAAAGATATATTATATCTTTCAAAATATCTTGATAAAAAATCTTTTTAATTTTTTTCCATTTATAAAAACCTTCAGGAAGATAATTATGAGAAGGATAAGCTTTCTAAAAATTTGGAAAATTCTATTTCTAATTTTTTTATAATCAAAACTCAATTTCAAAAATAATTATTGTGAGGATAAAGATTTAGTTGTAAAACTAAAGTATTAAATATTTTATTTAAATAAAATTTTATCAAACATTACTTATGATAATTAATGTGTTTATAAAATGTATAAATAACTTTATCCTTATGGAAATAATTCTAGATTTGGTTATTCTCATTCAAAACTGGTTTTTAGAAACAATATTTTTCCCTAAAAGTGCCACATTTTTCACTAAATACCAAAGTGGAGGTCATTGGAATAAAAATTGTTCCTTCAATAAAATTTAATAATTAGGGTTCCATAAATCCCATTTTCAAAAACAATGTGGATTCCCAAAAATGTTTTTACTAAAATTTACATACCCATGAAATCTTGGGTTTCGAAAACCTAATTGTTTTATTTTCCAAAAAACAAATGAAGTACCAAAAATAAGAATATTTTGGAAATTTATATTGGTTATTCCCAATACTTGACTAGAAAAAAATACTTATTTGAAAATATTATCAAGATGAAAGGTGGAAAAGTCACATTGGAGATAATGCTCAAGGAGAGATTGTTGGTATATATAATATTGTTCTTGTTGGAAAAGTTTTTATTTCAAATGTTTTATTTGGTAAAGGTCATAATCACAACATTATATGAATAAGTAAATTATGTGATAATGGTTACCTTGTGACTTTTAGGAATGATAAATGTGTAGCACAAAATTCCAAGGATGAATTCATTCTTTCTTCCCATCGGCATGAAAATGTTTATACACATAACATAAAAGACCTTAAGAACTAATACTTAACTTGTATCAGTGAAATGGAAGATCAATATTGGTTATGTAATATATGTTTAGGACACTATATAATTAGGAAAATATATAAATTAACTAAGAAAAAACTTGTTAAGGATATATCAAAACTTAGATTTGATTATTCAAAACTATATGACCCTAGTCAATATAGAAAGCAACATAAGTCAAGAATAAAATCAATTACTGAAGTCTCAACTACTGATGATTTATCATTAGTACACATGGATATTTTTGTTCCTACACAAACTATAAGTATAGGTAAATGTAATATTTATTTGTTTTAGTTGATGATTATACTAGATATACATGGGTCTATTTTCTTACAAATAAATCTAAAGCTTATTTTTATTTAAAAACTTTTTTATCTGACGTTAAAAATGAGAAAAATATTATATTGATAATTATTAATTGAGATCATGGTGGAGAATCTATAAATTATTATTTTGAAACTTTTTGTAGTAATAAAGGAATTACACACTACTTTTCAGTACATAGAACTCACCACCAAAATGTTGTTGATGAAAGAAAAAAATTTATTCTTCAAGAGATAATAAGAACCATGTTGAGTGAATACTCAATTTCTAAACACTTTTGGGATGAAGCTATTAGTACTGATTACTATACTATAAATCGAGTTTTAATTTTACCATTTCTTAATAAAACACCTTATGAATTATATACTGGCCAAAAACCAAAAGTTTCATACATCAAAGTATTTGGATTTAATCTATTCATTTTGAATACAAAAAATAATTTAAATTTTTTTTCACCCAAATCCAATGAAGTTATATTCTTAGGCTATTATACTTCTTATATGGCATATAAAGTTTTAAATAAATATTATTTTACTATTGAAGAAATAGTACTTGTCAAATTTGAGGAAACCGATCCTTTTGTTTTTAAAAAATCTCAACCTACATATTCAAATGTGTTTTCCAAATATGATTATAAATATATGATAGAAGATTATTATAATAAGGATAATACTCAATAAATTGTTTCTGAATTATTCACTCCAGAAGTCTATTTACATTACATTGATGAACATTTTTTACAAAACCCAAGTCAGTTGTTTCTTAGTAATCATCCTAGTGATATAATAATTGGTGATTTAAATAAACCTTTAAGTACTGTATGTTATTTGAGAAATGAAGTAGAAAATCTAGCATTTATTTCTCAATTTGATCCTAAAAGTCCTAATGAGGATTTAGGTGATGAATATTGTATTAAGGCAATGCAAGATGAAATAAACGAATTTTAAAGTATCAAAGTTTGAACATTGGTTGAAATACCTTAGGAAACCTCTATAATTAAAGAAAAATGGGTTTTTAGAAAAAATGTTATGAAAATGGAATCATTGTTATAAATAAAGATAGACTAGTTTCCAAATGTTATAATCAAAAAGAGGGAATAGAATATAAAGAAAACTATGCTTTGATATATAGAATTTAATCAATTTGTATTCTGTTATCCTTTACTACATTGTTTAATTTTAAATTTTTTCAAATGGATGTAAAGTGTTCTTTACTAAATAAATATGTTCAATATGAAGTTTTTATTGAACAAATTTCTTGGTTTTGAAGATAAAAAACATAATAGATATGTTTCTAAACTTACTAAAGTTTTATATGGACTAAACCAATCCCCTGGAGCCTGGTATGGTAGAGTAATATCATTTTTATTACAAAACAAATTTTTAAGGGAAATATTGATCCAAAACATTTCATAAAGAAAGAAAACAAAAACGTTTTGATTGTTCAAATTTATGTTGATGATATTATATTCATATCAACCCTACAATCTTTAATAGATTTCATTGTTAATATTATGAAATTTGAGTTTGAAATGAGTATGATGTGTGTGTTATCATTATTTATTAGTTTTTAAATTTCTCAAAAAATATAAGGGACTTATATATCTCAATATAAGTATATTAAAGATATTCTTAAAAAGTATGGATATGACAATAAAAAAAGTATTAGTACTCTAATAAATACATCAAATACTCTTTATCTTGATAAAGATAGACAATCAGTATATCAAACAACTTTTAGAGGTATGATAGGAAGTTTATTATACTTAATATCTAGTCATCCAAATATAATGTTTTCAGTATGGTTATTTGCAATATATCAAGAATGTAAAAAGGAACCCCATTTAAAATATGTAAAAAGAATTTTTCATTATTTAAAAGGAACCATAGATTTAATAATTTTCTATTCTTATGGAAATGATTTTGATATAAAAAGTTTTTTGTATGATGAATTTAGTGATTATAGAATGGATAAGAAAAGGTACATCCAGAACATGTCATTTATTAGGTGATTCATTAGTTTCATGGTCTTATATGAAACAAAACTCAGTACCACATTCCACTACCGAAGTCAAATATGTGGCAGATGGAAGTTTTTGTGATCAAGTGTTGTGGATGCAACACACACTCACTGATTATGGCATGAGTTTTACTAAAACTCAAATAATATGATTTAAAACTAGTGTTGTAGCTTTAAGAAAAAACCCTGCACATCACTATAATAAAAAACATATAGATATTAAGAATCACTTTCATAGGGATAACACACTTAAAAGATATATCATTTTATAATTTATCAGAACACAAGAACAACTTTATGATATTTTTACAAAAACATTACCTTCTTATCGATTTAAATAAATTAAACATAAGTTAGGAATGTTCATTGTAAAGTAATCATTCATATATAATTCTTGTTTAAACCATATCCTTACATTATATTACAACTTTTCAAATGGGGAGTACATATGTTTGTTAGTTTTTAATTTTTTATACTCTCAATTTTTTATACTTATATTTTTTGTAATCAGAATTTTTTCGTACTCATAATTTTTTTGTACTCATATTTTCCATAATCATAAATTTTTCATACTCTTATTTTCATACTCAATTTTTTTTTGTACTCATATTTTTCATAATCTCAAATTTTTCATCCTCATATTTTTTATAATCTCAAATTATTTGTACTCATTTACTTAGTACTAAGAAATTTTTCATACTCAGAAATTATTTGAACTCATAGTTTTCATACTCAGAAATGTTTAATACTTACATTTTCCATACACAGAAATTGTTCGTACACATATTTTTTATAATCTTAAAATTTTCATACTTAAAATTTTATTTTTAAGAATAACTATATGTTGAAACCAATGAATATTTCTTGAGTATCTGAAAGGTATGATTTCTTACCTTACACATTTTTAATTCAATTCTTCTTGTTGGTATTTTATTTTCTTTTAAAAAATTATCAGATTCACAATGAATACAATATTTTTTGTAAAAATAATAACCTAAGAGTTCAATTTTCTCAACCATATGATATTTTTGATCACATATGTGTAATAGAATCACAAAAGTCACATTTATTCACCTATATAAAGGAAAACCCTACCCTATACCACATTGTATTTCTCATTATTATCCGAAGCTTTGCCTCCCTTAAAGTAGCCAAGTTTGAAAGTTTTTTGGTTCAGAAGATTTTATCTTACTCGTGTTAGAAAAAAATGAAACCTCTTGCACAATCTCTCAGAAAGGGAAGGATCTAGTCGCTCTGAAATATTTCTCATCCATAAAATTCTTCTAATAAAGGTTAGTAAGAAAATATTTTTATGATAAGTATGATTCTTCTTTGAAAAAGATTATCAAATTTCAAGGATGAGAATTTATTTTCTTAGAAAAACCCAACACCAATAAATATTATTTTCTTGTTAATAAAGTTAGAAAATTTTATAGTTTTGTGAAGATTGATAACTATTTAAAATTATCATTTTCCATGATTTATAGTGAGAGTAGTATGTTAGTAAAATAAGCTGTAAGTTTCCTCAGTGTACCATTATAGGGTGACACATTTTACCCTTCTCATAAGCTACTAAAACAAAAAGGCATCTTCAATAATAATAGAGTTGAGGAATATCCTTTTTAGATTCATGAGGATAAAAGGAAAACTAATCATCTATCATCTAAAAATCATCTTACATCCCTTTGGATTTATGTTTTTTTAATTCCTTGAAAGGGTGATAGAGAAACCATAAAAATATCATATGTTTTCATACTCAACTATTTTGTTAATATGAGGAAGCTAAATTTGATGGGTTATATCTTTATTACCATCACCAATTTAAATTTTGGTGTTATTATTTTTCAGATGATTATGTTTCCAACAATTTTATGTAATTATATCTATAAAAGTTTGAATTGTTGTAATCTCACAATCAAGTAAACACCATGGAATATAAAATTACCATTGATTAGTGATGATACGATAAAAAATTTAAAGTTTAATTTTTATTTAAAATAAAATAAATTTATGAAATATACTGGTGCCGAAGATTCAAAATAAGTTATTAGAGGAAGTCAAGGATCTCCAAAACAATCAGTGGTGATTGTTTCTTAAAAACAAAAGAAATCCAACTTTTATTCTGCTTTAAATCCAAAGAGGTAAAGAAAAGAAACTCAAGAAATAACTGCTAAATGGAAAAAGAAGCATGATAAAAGAAAATAAGGAGACCTGTATTGTAGTCTTAACCTTGATGACACCCTTTCTGAAAGAATACATAGCAATAAATATTTTGTAGAAAAAGAGAATAAAAAGAAGTTGAAAAAGGAAAAGTCTAATGTCGTTGATATTGATAAGCTATGAAAAAGTGTTGAAAAGTTGAGTGATGGAATTGTTATTAGGGGTAAATTCAAGAAGATTTAGTTACTCCCACTATCCAAGACAAGCTAAAGAATAAGAATAAAGTTATTCACTTCTACAAAATATTCCTTTAACAACGCTATAATAAGCCTTTATCAATGATAAAAAAACATTGACAATATGAGTGTGGTTAAAAGCCCAAAACTTTTATCAGAACTAAAAAACGTTATTAAAGGCCCCTTTTTGCATCACTAAAAAAATGCTTTTAAAAGGGTCCTTTAACAGTTCTTTTTAGTGCTGTTAAAGGGGGCCTTTAATAGTGTTTTTATTGCTGATAAATGCAACATTTTTAAATGGGGTAAAATTATATTTTTTTCAGACACCTATGATCCTGAACTCCTTTATTATCACTTCCAAAACCCCTTTAATAGTGCTCCACCCCCATTTTTCAATTCTTTTCACCCCACCACCTTTTATCATCGCCTTTTGAATCTACAGCCTTATGTGTGCCTGCCTAGATTCAAACCCTGCACCTCTACTTTGAATATGGAATGCATTTACCACTACGATATGTTATTTTGTTGTCTATTTAATGATATTTATGTATTTATATACATACATACATACATATATTTGTATAATTATTTTGAAATACATTTATACATTATATATGTGTGTGTGATATATATATATACTTATATTTATTTAAATATATTATATATTATATTCATTTATATATACTAGAATATAATATAAATATATATATCTTTATTAATACACACATATGTATATGTATATATAATGTTAAAAGTGTGTAGATATTTTTTAAATACATTTTTAGAATATGTATCTATTTATATATATTAGAATATACATTTTTACATAAATATATTGATATATGTATTTATATGAGTAATTTTTTTAACTAAATGTTAGAAATCATGCATATATTTAATTATAAATAAAATTAAATAATGAAAAAAGATAAAATTTAATAACCATAATATTGACATAAATTCAAGAACTAGAAATAAATTTAGTCTCTACCAAAAAAATACAACAAGACCCCCTTAAATGAGGTTGAAAATCCATCAAATGTTAAAAAATTCAGGTGCCCATACTAAAAGATCAGTTTTAGATGCTTTATGAGACTTTTTGGCCTATAAAAATGTGAAAGAGATTTACCTCTATCACCGAGGGTGTATGTATCATTATAGGATTCTATTTGATATGTGGTATAGCTCAAACGAACTCCTGTATCAAAAGTTGGGGTCGTTTGAAGTTTGAGTTACATTTTCAACTTATTTTTGATCTTTTATAAATTTTTGATTTTTTATCTTCATATTTATATTAATTGACTATTAATAATAAATAATACAAAAATTATTAATTAAATTTTTTTTAATTATTTTATAATCCATTTTCAAAAAATATCTTATATATTAAGTGTAAATGGGTATTTACATTATCTAAAACATATTTTAAAAAATATATATTATATTTATATCAATATAAATATGTAAATATATTAATATATTATTCTTAATTAAATATAATTTTTTGTACTATAACTTTACCATCGCTACTAAAAAAGCACTGATAAAGGGAGGGGAGGGTCTTTATCAGCACTTCTAAAAAAGTGATGATAAAGACCTCCCATTAACAATGCTTTTTTACAAGCACTGTTAAAAGACCCCATTTAGTAGTGATTTTTTAAAATATCTAATAAAGGGTGGGACTGTATCCGCGATTTTAATAAAATACTGATAAAGGCCCCCTTTAACAATGTTTTTATAGTGCTGACAAGGGGGTCTTTAATAGTGTTTTTAGCTAGTGCTGTTAAATCCCTAGCACTCGATAAACCTAATTTTGTTGTAGTAGGTGAAGAATCCGCTCCACCAATGGATGCTCAAGAAAAATCATCAAAATGATAAGATGATAGTGAAATGTGAGAGATAGTTGATTATCTCTATGATGAGAAAGACAAAAGTGAAGAGGAAGACAAAAATGAAGAGGAATAAAAAGAAGAAAAGGACGGAGAAGAAAATAAGGAAGATGATAATAAAAAGAAGGCTGGCCAGGAAGAAAAATCTCATTCCCATAGAATACCAGTAAGATCTTTAAAATACTTCTTGAAAAATATCATCCCCATGGGCTTAGTCTTCAAAGAAAGTCACCTAGAGAATCCAATCTAATAAAGCCATTCACATTTTAGATAAAGAGGAAAAGACTCATACTGATGCAGATTGTCACAACCATGACTTTTTTTTTAAATTCATTACTCATTTAATTTCCATTCGCGATTTGTTTTGGGGGTTTACCACTCATTTTGGTGAAAATAGTGGGTTTTGAAAATTTGGGCCGAACCATGAGCCCAAATCCAGATTTAAAAAAAAAATTTGTTTCTTCTATAACTCCTTCAATTTTTACTATTTTATACTCATTCCACTTCCCAATTGGAATACCCTAATATATTGAAATCACCGTATCCATTTGGACCACATAGAAATCCAAAATCATGATGGATTTGGGTTTTTAATTAATGTAATGGGCCTGCCCGTAAGCCCATTTCCTGATTTAATTTTTTTTTTAAAATTTCAATATCTCATTCGTTTTTTACTTTTTTTTGGTTATTCAACCTTCCACTCGAATCCAAATACCTCATCCCCACTCCCTTTATCGCGTTTTCATCCTTGGATCTCATATACCCCGTGGATTTGGATGATCTATCTCAATCTTTCTCAAATCGACCAGATTTGATGAGGTAAAATGAACCTTTCATAAATCCTTCAATTTTCATCATTTCCCCCCCATTTTAGTCCCCACATGACCTAATATCACTCCTTAGGACCTACATATCAGTTTTGGGTACTTGGAGATTCATATATTGGTGGATTGGGGCTGATTTCTTCAAGATATTTCAAGTAAGGGAATTCCTTCTTGGTTATTTCCATCCTCTTTTAGTTTTTATTCTTATTTATTGAAGTTCCTCATGTTCAGAAGTTGGGGTTCGATCCTAAGGTATGATTTGGTATCTTTTGGATCAATTTTTGGTGGCCTAGGTCTAGATTTATATTCCTGGTGGTGCGGCGGTGGTACGCTTAATGTTTTGCACCATGTTTTGAGGGTTTCATCTCAAAAGGTAGGTGATTCCATGTGTAACCATTTTATGATGAGTTATCTTGCTTGGTTTATTAATTTAGTATGTTTATAATCTGTTTTTTATGGTTTGAAAACTATTTTTGATGAATTTGGTTAAGCATTTAATTTTTAGTTTTATTTTAGCTTGAAATTGGGTACTTTTCATGTGTGACTCTTGGGGTAATGTTTGGGTTTAGTTTATAACATATGAAAGTGATTTATTAGTATTGAAAGGGGCTGCCAATTCTGTTTTTCTAATTCCTTATTGTCATGTGGGCCTTGATAAGAGGTTTTTGAATGAGTTTAAGGTGTAAAACCGTGTTGTAGTTTCTGAAGGTGATTTATGAAAACCTGTGTTTTTCATGTGTATCTTTGTGGAATTATTTGATGTATTTTTATAACACTTGGGGGTGGTTTAATAATTGTTTTAGGGCTGAAAAATTCTGTTTTGGATTGGTATTTGTATGATTTTGGTTTTGAATGAGGTTTTTGAAATGGTTTTAGTGTGCAAATAGTGGTTATACCTCTTGGGTTTGTTTTATACAAATTGCAAATGTTTTATTTGGTTAAACAAAGTTGGGAAAGGGTGTATATGTACTGTTTAGGTGAGTGTGTTCACCTAATGTAGGTTTTTAATGGTAAAGTGGTGATTTGAGATGTTAAACATTTTTTTAATTTTTTTATAAATTGCCGAAATGTTTTACTAAATTGTGTTTTGTGTGCGAAACATGGGTGTGGGATATTTCGTGTGAGTTTATTTATAAAATGAATTGTGAAGGTGAGAAGGGTATTATGTGACATGTGTGTGGGATGTTATGTGAGTAGAATATCTTGTAATGGTTTTATAAAATTGTTTAATGGATTTGTGGAAGTGTTAAAGAAATGTGAAAAGTGTTGTAGGAAATTTTGGTGTGAGTTTGATTTCAAAATGCATTTGAATGAAAAGTGGAATTTGTGACTTTTGTGATGTACATGGGGCTGTTTGGTTAATGTGTGATGTGGAAGTGATATTTTCATGTGAAAACTATATTTCTTGGATTGTGAACTTGTTTGAGCACAAAGGGAAAACCCGGGTATCTAGGTGGGTGGACATGTACTAGTATGCTAGTGAATCCGTGGGGTTTGGCCTCAGTTTCACTTAGCAAGATTGATGCTTACAACTCTAACTAAACTATGATGATGATGATTGGGGACCACTAGGTTATGGTTATGATCCCAACTAGTGGCTCGTTCACGAGAACTGATATTTTTTGTGGTTAGTCTCACCGAGATACGAGGTACCTGGGACCCAGAGCTAGCTAGTGCCTAGGGGTTATTTACTATTACTTGTGCTCATTAGATCCTTTGTACTTACCGTCGGTATACGGTATTGTTGGCTTGAAAATTAAGTAGCATTTTTAGTTATTTTAAAATTGTTGGTCCTTTAAAATTAGCCAACATGAAAACTATTTTCATTTATTATTGCATCCTTTAGAAAATTGTAACAAGCATTTCTTATTTATAAAACTTGCAATGATTTTTGTAATGAAATGTTTATCACATGGAATATCATAGTGGTGGTATCATACTGGGATTTCTCTCACACCCTACTTACACCTTTGGGTGTAAGTAGACTTGCTTATTTTATGTCACAGGTTTGGGTACATGTTTTATGCCATTGGTTCTGTTTTTTAGCGGTCCATCGTGATGCAGTGTCGTGGAGATGGCTTGAGGGCGATGCCTCTTTCCATGTGGAGGTTCTTGGGCTGTATTTTCTTAGATTTGTACCTTTGTAATGGTTATTAAAAATTGTTTATAATTGTTTAATTCAGTTCTGAATTTTAGTAAAAGTTGTTTTGGTTTGAAAAATCCAGATTCGATTTCTTGGATTCATTTGTCGTTTTAAGTATACAAACTCGTGTAAATCGTTCCCAATTTTCAGTTTTTGATACCTAGGTACTTGTTCCATCCCGTGGGGATTGGGAACGCCCTTCGGGCCTTGTCACGGTCCGGGTTTGGTGCCGGTTTTGGTGGCGATCAGATTCGGTTCGTGACAAAATAGTATCAAAGGAAGTTCGCTCTCTTTGGGTCATGTTATTTGGGGAACAGTCAGGATAGTCTAGAGTTAGGATTTACGGGACATAGAATTTTGGTTATGAGTAGTGTGGCTGATCACCACACCTCATGATGGGATTCAAGTCTTCAGGGGAAGTCAAGACCCTTCGAAGTCCTTTGGTTTTCTTGATTTATTGTTGAGTTGGGGAAATGAAAAGAGAGTTGGGCTAATGGTATCAGTGAGCTCGCAGGGCCTGGAAAGCCATGTGGAGCCGGGGATATTCCCTAGAACACTCTAGGTGACAATGAATTTATTGGAATATGGCCTCCAACCATATGTCCAAGTCACCCACTGAAACTAGTTTCCTCTCGCATTGTCTGGTGTTCTTTAGTTTTGAAATCTTGGAAGTTTGGTTTTAAAGTGACTTGGTTTTAAGAAGTGCAATATTTTTGTGAAATTATTTTCAAATAAATATGGAATGGTTTGATTTATGAAATGGTGGAACTAAATATTCAGAATTATTTTGAAATGGAAAATTGTGTTCTTACACCTCTTTCGAAAGCAGAAACTATATTGAAGTTGGTTTTGAAAAAGTGTTCCCATTAGAGTTTTCTAAACTATTAAAAGGTGTTTTAATGGGATGAGATGTTTTGAAATTTATGTAAATAACTTGAATGTGAGTTTTCATTGGAACAATTGTGCCTTTCTAAAAAGTTTTTTATGCGGTAATTTGGGTTCGATCTCCTGGTTAGCGGTTTTGATAAGAGTGATGTGTTGGTTGACCGTTTTGGTTTTGAAAAGTGGAAAGAATATTTGCATTAACCTTTGGTATTTCCATGAGTGACCACATGCATGGGGTTATATGGGATGATGGATGGTTGATGGCATGACGGGATGCGTGCCAGGACAGATATGAGGAGGGTGCCCGTTGTGGCACAAAAACATGCATGTGTGAGGCCCATGGGGTACCATTGGTGGATACGCTTACCGCTGAACCGTTTTTTTCAAGAAATGGTTATAAAGAAAAACATGTTTTCTTGATGAATAGTTTGTGATGGTTTTTATTATGGGTTTTGAAAATGTTGATGTTGTGGGATGTTTTGAGTCCAAGAACCCCTCCTGTTCAAACTGTTTTTTTGGGTTTGTGTTTGGTCAGAAAGCTGGGTAGAAGGTCCGGTTAGTAGTCTCCTATGATATATGTTTTGGGAAACCTTTGAGGTGGTTCCATTAATGAGTTTGGATCTGTTTTGTGGCATGTTTTTACCAATGGACCAGCTTGGTTGGGTCCTTGGTTTTTCTCATTGGATAAGGTACGCCCCCATTAAGGTTTAGTACACAACTGAAGTGCAACCCAAATTGTTTCGCCATTGGAAAATCCTCCAGTTGATCAATGTAAGGAATATTTTCATGATCTTTGTAGAATTATTCTACACCATTTACTTTATTGGTTTTTTTGGATCCTCTTGTTGCGTAAGAGTGATCGTAGATGGTTGAAAGAGACCTTAGTTTCTTAAGCTACCTGATTCATCGAAGGTGAAAGTTGTCTGGGGTTGTCAGTATGGATAGTGTCTAAGAGGGCCTCTAAGTCATTCATAGTCTCTTCGTAGAAGGGGTTTATGTTAAACCAACAGTGTGGGAAATCTGGCCATGAGAGGCTGTTATGGACACTTTCTAGAATGCTGTGATATTTGGGGATGTTGTATAAGGCCCCCCTCCTTGTATTATTTCTATCAGTCACTTTGGTCATGTTCGGTGACGCGATGTGATGTCACGTGCTCGTTTGATTGTAGAGGTGAAGTTGTACAATATTATGTGAGTCTATTTTTTTCAAAAGTGTTTTTCCTTTTGGGAGATCTTGACATCCTCTATTTTAGAGGAAGGTGTTTATATGTGTCCTTTATTTCTGTTGTTTCTCACCCGAAGAAGCAAGGTGTGATGTGAGTTCATCCTATAAACCCTTATTTTAGTGAATTTAAAAGTTAGAGGAAATCCCAGGGTAGTTTTTAACCTTGTACAAAGAACTGTTCTTAGTATGAGATATGGGAATAGTTTAAACATTTGGTGTTGTCATCTTGCTTCATTTGTTCCCATTCAGTGGAAAGAGGTGGAGGGCCTCATCCCCATGTTATCTCCCAATGACTTTCTTTTCCCCTTTGATTTCCTTTGGGTTCGGGGGAAAGGTTTTAAAAATTTCTAGACATGTTTAGTGAACACTTATTAGTAACCATTCCCTAGAAAACCATGTAGGTATAAGGATCCACATGGTTAGCGCAGAGTTTCCCAAACTGTGCGGGCTAATCGTGTTGTCATCCCAACTCTTTAAGTTTTGGGGTTTTTCTATGTCGGCCCATATTGGTCAGTTAAGATGGATGGTTCTTATGGTGGGGAGAACCACTATGAGTCTCACGTATATTATTTTGAAAATACCTAATGGGACTCTACCCCTTGTACCAGGGAGTTTGTTCGGGGCTCCCCTATTAGTGTCTTGATTCTATCTCGGAAAAAAATTTAAGTTGTCTCTTATGGTTGGGGAGCCCATTTGTGTATCCTTGTACTAGTAACTCAATTTTTTACTTGGTCTTGGATTGGATTTGGGTAGTCTAGTTCAGAGCTATATAAACACATACATCTTCCTTGGGTAAATTTTGGGATTGGAGAGTTCCCAATGGTTTAGTTATATCAAGGTAAGTGTAACCTTGTTCGATGTTCTTGTTTGTTTAGGTAAATTGCTTGAGCCTTGTTCAGATAGTGTTTGAGGAGTTTTATTTTAGGATAAATACTGAATGTGCTTGATAATTTCAGTAATGAGGTGTATGTTTTGGTTGTGAAGTATTCCTTCCTTAATTGATCACTGTAGGTGTTTTGGCCTTTGGGGGCGAAGCTTAGCAAAGGAGTCCATTTCTACCTTTCAGTTGGGTTTGGTTTTTGCTTTGTCCGTGATGTGGCTTTCCGAGGGTGGAAAGTTTTATGGTGGGGAGAATTGTCACAACCATGAATTTTTTTTAAATTAATTACTCATTTAATTTCCATTCCTGATTTGTTTTGGGGGTTTACCACTCATTTTGGTGAAAATAGTGGGTTTTGAAAATTTGGGCCGAACCGTGAGCCCAAATCCAGATTTAAAAACAAATTTGGTTTCTTATATAACTCCTTCAATTTTTACTATTTTATACTCATTACACTTCCCAATTAGAATAACCTAATATATTGAAATCACCATATCCATTTGGACCACATATAAATCCAAAATCATGATGGATTTTGGTTTTTAATTAAGGTAATGGGCCTGCCCGTAAGTCCATTTCCTGCTTTATTTTTTTTTTAAAATTTCAATATCTCATTCTTTTTTTACTTTTTTTCCGTGATTCAACCTCCCACTCGAAGCTAAATACCTCAGACCCACTCCCTTTATAGATTTTTCCTCTTTGGAGCTCATATACCCTGTAGATTTGGACGATCTATCTCAATCTTTCTCAAATCTACCAGATTTGATGAGGTAAAATGAACCTTTCATAACTCCTTCAATTTTCATCATTTTCCCCCCATTTCAGTCCGCAAATAACCTAATATGACTCCTCCGGACCTACATATCAATTTTGGGTACTTGGAGATTCATATATTGGTGGATTGGGGCTGATTTCTTCAAGATATTTCAAGTAAGGGAATTACTTCTTGGTTCTTTCCATCCTCTTTTAGTTTTTATTACTATTTATTGAAGTTCCTCATGTCCATAAGTTGGGGTTAGATCATAAGGTCTGATTTGGTATATATTTTTTCAATTTTTGGTGGCCTAGGTCTGGATTTATATTTCTTGTGGTGCGACAGTAGTACGCTTAATGTTTCACACCATGTTTTGAGGGTTTCGACTCAAAAGGTAGGTGATTCCATGTGTAACCATTTTATGATGAGTTAGATTACTTGGTTTATTAATTTAGTATGTTTATAATCTGTTTTTTGTGGTTTGAAAACTTATTTTGATGAATTTGGTTAAACATTTAATTTTTAGTTGTATTTTAGCTTGAAATTGGGTACTTTTCATGTGTGACTCTTGGGGTAATTTTTGGGTTTATTTTATAACATATGAAAGTGATTTATTAGTCTTGAAATGAGATTCCAATTCTGTTTTTCTAATTTTTTATTGTCATGTGGGCCTTGAAAAGACGTTTTTGAATGAGTTTAAGGTGTAAAACAGTGTTGTACTCCTTGAAGGTGATTTATGAAAACCTGTGTTTTTCATGTGTATCTTTGTGGCATTATTTGATGTATTTTTATAACACTTTTTAGGGCTGAAAAATTCTGTTTTGGATTGGTATTGGTATGATTTTGGTTTTGAATGAGGGTTTTGAAATGGGTTTAGTGTGCAAACAATGGTTATACATCTTGGGTTTGTTTTATACAAATTGAAAATGTTTTATTTGGTTAAACAAAGTTGGGAAAGGGTGTATATGTACTATTTGGGTGAGTGTGTTCACCTAATGTGGGTTTTTGAATGGTAAAGTGGTGATTTTAGATGTTAAACATTTTTAGATTTTTTTTATAAATTGACGAAATGTTTTACTAAATTGTCTTTTGTGTGCAAAACACGGGTGTGGGATATTTCGTGTGAGTTTATTTATAAAATTAATTGTGAAGGTGATAAGGGTATTATGTGACATGTGTGTGGTCTGTTATGTGAGTTGAATATCTTGTAATGGTTTTATAAAATTTTTTAATGGATTTGTGGAATTGTTAAAGAAATGTGAAAAGTGTTGTAGGAAATTTTGGTGTGAGTTTGATTTCAAAATGCATTTGAATGAAAAGTGGAATTTGTGACTTTTGTGATGTACATGGGTCTGTTTGGTTAATGTGTGATGTGGAAGTGATATTTTCATGTGAAAAATATATTTATTGGATTGTGAACTTGTTTGAGCACAATGGGAAAACCCGGATATCTAGGTGGGTGGACGTGTACTAGTATGCTAGTGAATCCGTGGGGTTTGACCTCAGTTTCACTTAGCAAGATTGACGCTTACAACTCTAACTAAACTATGATGATGATAATTGGGTAACACTAGGTTATGGGTATGATCCCTACTAGTGGCTCGTGCACGAGAACATATATTTTTTGTGGTTACTCTCACTGAGATACGAGGTACCTGGGACCCACAACTAGCTAGTGCCTAGGGGTTATTTCCTATTACTTGTGCTCATTAGATCCTTTCTGCTTACCGTCGATATACAATATTGTTGGCTTGACAATTAAGTAGATTTGTTAGTTATTTGAAAATTGTTGGTCCTTTAAAATTAGCCAACATGAAAACTATTTTCATTTATTATTGCATCCTTTAGAAAATTGTAACAAGCATTTCTTATTTACAAAACTTGCAATGCTTTTTGTCATGAAATGTTTATCACATGGAATATCATAGTGGTGGTATCCTACTGGGATTTATCTCACACCGTACTTACACCTTTGGGTGTAAGTAGACTTTCTTATTTTATGTCATAGGTTTGGGTATATGTTTTATGCCATTGGTTCTGGTTTTTAGCGGTCCATCGTGATGCAGTGTCATGGA
This sequence comes from Viscum album, assembly GCA_963277665.1. Lineage (NCBI taxonomy): Eukaryota > Viridiplantae > Streptophyta > Magnoliopsida > Santalales > Viscaceae > Viscum > Viscum album. The sequence goes on along the minus strand of OY728153.1, from coordinate 1,202,103,449 downwards.
GATGGCTTGAGGGCGATGCCTCTTTCCATGTGGAGGTTCTTGGGCTGTCTTTTCTTAGGTTTGTACCTTTGTAATGGTTATTAAACATTTTTTATAATTGTGTAATTCAGTTCTGAATTTTATTAAAAGTTGTTTTGGTTTGAAAAATCCAGATTCGATTTCTTGGATTCATTTTTTGTTTTAAAGATACAAACTCGGGTAAATCGTTCCCAATTTTCAGTTTTTGATACCTAGGAACTTGTACCATCCTGTGGGGATCGGGAATGCCCTTCGGGCCTTGTCACGGGCTAGGTTTGGTGCTGGTTTTGGTGGTGATCAGATTCGGTTCATGACACAGATCATAACCAAAATTTGGAATATGATGTTACCAGAAATAATTCTGGAGAGTCTCTTGATTATGAGGAAGATACTAACCCCCAAAAAACAATCTAATTGAAAATTGATCAATATATTTTTCAGGATCTAAATAGAAATCATAATACAATTATATATTTAATTATCCTTGAAGGAAATATTGATTTGGTTTTAGAAAACCAAAACAAAAGATTGGATTCAACCAAACCTCTAATAAAAATACTGATCTGGATTGAAACCAATTTCAATGTATTTGAAGAAAGTACTATGGAACAAATAAATGATATAAAAAAGTGGTTAAATGGTCTCACAATGCTGATAAAAGTATCAAAGTCTATGAAGATTTAGTTGAAGATATAATAATTCAAGTGAATTAGGTCACTATTTCTTTCAAAACATTGGCTAGTGATACTGATCAAAAAGTGAATATTTTCAGAAGCCCAAATGTAACCCAATTACATGAATTCAAGGAAATAAATAATAAGTTAAATATTATTCAATCATAATTTTCAAAGTTGATGTTTTACAAGGGTAAGATTATTTATTTGAAAAATATTTTTTTAATGACATGTTTAAAGTTAAAGAAAATACAAGTAAATATTAGGAGAAAAAGATTCAAGATCCAGAAAAAAATATTCATATCGTTGAAGAAAATATTATCTCTCAGGAATAATTGAATCATAACCAAGATAAATTTATTCAAAAATAGGAAGTGAAGCTCTATACATAGCAGGAATCTCTTGAAAAGATCATGGATTATAGAATGAAATACAAGAAGATAAATACATTTGTCTTATACCTCTTAAAAAAGGAAAAGGATAAAGACAATAAATAAATTCTTGAACTCTATTTGTATTTTATTAAATAAATGAATGTTTTTTTCATCTACATACAACTTAATTGAATTTTTTCCATGTATTTTTGGATGAAAGTTCTTTCATTTATTCTAGATGATAAAATTATTTATTTCTTAAAATATTTATGTTTCTCTAACCCATTTGTATGAATTAGTAGACTTTCCTTATTCCTTTTTTGTAAATAAAAAAGGTGAGAATGATTTAGACATGGGGAGAAATATCTTTTAAAAATAGAGAATGATACATACAAGAGGATAATTATTTAAGTATGGGAGGGTAAATTTTCTAAAAGAAAGATAATATGATCCTTAAGGAATTTTTTATCCTAAGGGGGAGATATTCGTATTAAATATCATATTCAGAAGAGTTTTAAAACACAGAGGGAGATAAGTATAAGTGTTTACTTCTGAATAAAAAAACATCATCAAACCCTTTTTCGATATAAATTTTACTAAGTAATTTTTAATTTAAGTCTCGTGGTTTATGATTTCCAAAAAGGGGGAGATTGTTATGTCAAAAGTCTATTTTTGACTATTATATTCCTTTTTTTGGAAATCACAAACTCTATATTAAATAACTAATTACTAACTCATTTATGTCAAAAGTATTTTAATAATGTTTTTATAAGAAATCATATATCATTATATCATTATTTCATCAAGTCCTTTGTTTGACAATAATTAATTGATATTTTATAATTATGATTTTCATAAGTTCTTACTATAATAATAGTACTCATAAGAATTTCAGTAATAATTTATTCCATGATTATCGCAATGAGACAGAATACGATTTATATCATACACACTGAATACAATTCTTGTCGTACACACTATCCAGTATTTTGTATTGATTTTTTTCCTAATGGTATAAATCACACGAACTCTCATAAATAAAATCATCAGAACAATTGTTATCATACCTAGAAAACTATATCATCATAAAAGGTTTTATTTTAAATCAAAATGATATTATATATTATATTATATTCAAAACGATATCATGATTTTAGTTTCAATATGACCGTTAGAGTGACAGCTGTCCATGTCCCTAATATATTTTAGGAGAAAATATGACCGTTGCAGTCTAATATAAATATTGGGTTGAAGGACTATAAATGATAGGTAGTTTGAATGAGCTAAATGCTGCTGATTTTAGAGACACTGCGTGAGAACTCTACAAAATTTAATACACATGGAAACTCTAAAGTTTACAAGTTATTAACTACATGTTCTACACACTTTCAACTCTCAAGGGTTTTTGTTTTGGTTCATGACACATCGATTTTTGTGATTAAAATTGAGGGATTACATGGATAGGAAGATAGTGGTGTCAATATTCTACAAACCGAGGGCTTCCAAGGTTAGGAATATAGAGGTTTCAATCACCTTATTGTTCAAGGGCTTCAAGGGATAAACCGAAAAAACAAAGATGATAATAATATCGAGGGATTACCCTAGTGTGGGTAAGATATACTTGATTGAAATTATAAATCAAGGGACCATTATCCTTGGTTATTGGATAGCCCACTCTTTAGGTAAAAATAATTGTATTCATTTACATGTAATTCATTTATGCTACTATTTTAATAGAAAGTGAAATGTTTTATATATTCATTTTTATATACTATTTTCTGTTTATCATAACCAATCTGATTATGATATTTTTTTATTATATTATGTTTATGATCATTTAAATCACTCAGTACAATTATATATGATTTATTATAGAATCATTATTTTGTTTTACTCTAATCATCGTAACCACTGTGATTACGATACTTACCATGCTTACTGTGAATACGATTAAATACAATCGATGTAATATATATATATATATATATATATATATATATATATTGAAATCAACCCGATTACAATATTTTTATAATCAAACCCAAGGGCTAGTAAATTTACTATTTTACTTCATATGAGGTTTTGTGAATTGAATTAGTTTAAACACTTTTAAACACAATTCTTTTAAGGATAAAAAGAAAAGTTTTTAAACCTATAATTATCCCACCCCTCTTGTATTTTACCATATACATATACATTATGATCCAACACTATTTTATTGTGATATTGTTCTAATATCATTAATATTATATTGTACACACTTATGATCATCTATTTATATCTAAACTATCTATCCTTATTGAGAATTTAAGCTCACCCTTTCTTATGTTTCTATTTCACCAGGTTATTATGAAATGTTTTAAATTGTAAATTTATTTAAGGTGTAATAAGTGAGAATAAATGTTTTATATATATTAAATATCATATATTAAATATGTTTATTTTCTATCTTGTCTCCAAATACAACATAACTTCATAGTTTTTTGGCATGTATTATTTTAAGATATATTGAATATTCATCTGTAATGATGTAATATTTATGTAAGTGACACTCAAGTCACCTCATCACTTGTTATAGAATTTTTGGGATTGTGTTAGGATTTCAGAATAATGTTATGGTTTCTAAAAGGAGGTTTTAATTTTAATTTTATATAGAAAATAATAATGGTAAAAGAAAATATGTAATTATTTTATCAAAATAAATTATAAATATGCATTGGATTTATTTAAAAGACTTTGTAGAAGGTTCTGTTTATGCACATTACATTTTCCATTTTATCATACAAGGTATAAAAACTATATATTAAAGTTTATATAATAATGTGATACTCTAGATTATGGTTTTCTTAAATAAAATTCCATGTTTTGTGATGGTGAATTATAATATAACACTATAGATGAACCATCCCATGGGTGGTTGGTTTGTTAAACTCTAATAGGACATCTAGTGGACTTATTAGTATGAATTTTTAAATGGGTCCTAAATATGTTCCATTAAAATATGTAAAATTATAGGAATATTGAATAAATGTGTACTTTTATAATGTTTAATGGATCCCAATGAGGCTTAGTGAGTGATCACACTCAGTGAGTGATCAGGTCTTGTATAGAATTTAGGATGAACTTGAGATATAACAAGGAAGATCACCTTTATCCTAAGGGACATAATTGATAATTTTAATGATTAATTAAAATCATTAGTTCCATTTAGGATTTCAAATTTATTGACATTAAATATTGAGGGGGAAAACACCTAGTGATGTTTGATTTATGGATGAAGACATAATTAGGGGAAGTATTCCATTTTTTAGATAATCATTGGTGAAGGATAAGATCCTAAGATATGAGTGGAATGATATTTAAATCCTTGTAAGAGTACAATTTTTCCTTTATGAGATAGAGTAAAAATCATATAGCCTATAAAGTAGGGTTTATTTTAGATATGAACCTCAAAATAAAAGCTGATATCATGTTTTACCTAAGGGACCATGATATGACATAGCAATATAGGTTTATTTTTTGGAAACCATGAAGTTTATGATCAAGTGAGTAACATGTTTTTTATTCTATAAATATTTTACACATTTATTACCTTTCTAAATTGGTATTTAATAATTTCTATATCCATTCACTTCCATGTGGTTGTCTGGACATGGTGAGATAACTGATGGGAGTTTAGGTAAGATTGTAGGGGGTTACTAAGAGATATGGACAAACTTATGTTATTTTGAGATTGAATTACTTCTCTATAGATACACATGAGGTATAATTATAGTTATGAAACACTTTTTCCATGATATATATATATATATATGATCCAATTGATCTTTGTATATTCATTGTGATATTACATTATGTAGTGAGTGAAAGTACCTATAATGAAATTTTATTTATAGGATAGATCTAGAGGTTTTATTTAGGGGGTTTGAAGGATAGATAAATAAAAGACCAATGATATGTGATAAGGTAGGTAATTCATGTTAAGATTGATATTTCATGTGGTTGGGATTAACAATTTATTTATCTTATTTGTTTAATCATGGGATTTTTGGCCATTTGATATTTGATTCCTTATCCCCTATTTAATTATTCTTCTTTTATATTTTAAAATTGATATGGATATATAGGCCCCATATAATGCTATTTATTTTTATTTTTGATACCATTATAATTCTTATGATAATATGAGGTTTTTCTTATAGATGTTTGATGAGATTATAAATGGTTGAAGATATACATAAATGAGAGTTCCATTATGTATATATGTGTGAGCTCTTTATATTTTGATCTATTGATTTGGGATTTATTTTTAGGTATACCCCATTTTGAAATAAGGGTTTATGATTCATATACTACAATGAAGTGGGATTAGTCCTAAGTTGGGTGTATTAATAAGATACCTCAACGTGCATGTGTCAACCATAATGGGATAAAAGTATGAATTTGTATGAGTATACATTGGTTACATTTCAATGTAATAACCCTAACTCCAATAACCAAGATCCAAAGGCTATTTTTTATATTAATAAAAAATATATACAATCATATTATACATGATCTAATAATTTAGTAGTTTTAATAGACTAGATTCATACATAAACATTATAATAAATCATATTACATTTGAAACATAATTTACAAAACAAAAAATATATGAAACATTATTATTCATTCTTTCTTACCCTTATGTCACATATTTTATTCATCAAGGTTTAATGGGGAAATGGTGAAAAAATATAAAGGGTGTAACGCCCCGACCCCAGCTACCCAGAGTCGGTGCATTACTTCGTAACATTGGCATGATAAAAAAAGATCAAGTCTCGAAAGACCGATTAGTTTAGTAGCCTTGGAAACACAAGATACATTCATAAGTCTTACATTACATCATAAAGTAAAACAAAACTACAACATCTTCTCTTCATATCCCCTTATATTATCCTTGCAGGTCATTCATATTATACTTCTTCACATCCTGAAAAATATTAAAACATTGAAAGGGGTGAGCTCAGATGCTCAGTAAGGATAACAATATTACGGAAGCTTTCATAAATAAGAATTAACATTTAAGGCAATGTATAACTAAAACAAAATCCTTTTAAACATGAACTTCAACATAATATGGAAAAAGTACAATGAGATAATGACATTTACTTATTCACATGGATATTCTACTGGTCGAATAATCACATGCAATATCAATAACCACTTTCATAATGATGGAATGCATAATGCCAGACTATCATAACCACGTAGCCAAGGCCTCGTGCCAAGACCACAAATAAGATTTTTTCAAGGCCTCGTTCCAAGACACTAGTTTGTCTCATGAGACCTACCGATGCATCGAGGAGCTATAGCGGGCTCCACCCGTCACTTATTAAGTCTAATGCATTCCTCATATGAATAGGTTTAAACATATCATAAACCATAACATAATCGTATCACATAAAACATGCATAAAGGAAACATAACATTTCCACATTTCAATCACAAGATATCAATACAACACATTGATATAATAAAAACTCTTTAAAAACCATTTTCAATACCAAAATAAAAGAAAGTTAAAACTTTGTATTTATTTTTCATTAAAAAAATTATGGCTTGTAGAGGAAGATAAAACTCAAATAATGGTCACAGCGGTGGAGAAGTAGTTGTCGCCGCATACATACGAAAAAAACATTCCCTTTTGTCGTTTAGTAAACGCTTCATATAAAAAATATTCCTTTTGAATAAACATAAAAGTCAAAGGGGTTTATACACTATATAAAAGAAATTTGTGTATAAAACAAAATATGCCTCAATGAAAGGAGATTGAGACGAAGTCCTTAAAAAGATCATTTTTAAAATAAAATAGATCTATTATGTGTATTCACTATAGGTACACATGAAGAAAGTAAAAATACAAAATATGACATAATAATATCATGACATAATTTGAAAGTAGGAGATTAACCCAAAGAATGGAAATTGGGTTAAGAAGTTCCCTTACCTTGTGTCCGACTTGATTTGACCATTCTTTAACCTCCTGAATAATAAACTAGAGTTAATATCTACTTTATTAAGAACAATTTTAAATTTCATTATCATTTTTATATCACTTATTACAATGTTATGAACATTATTCAATTATTTAAGTTAATAACGGTCGTTTTGTCGATCTTTGGTACTTGAGTCAACAATAAACTTCTTATAATTACAAGTTGTTTATGTGGTAGAATATCCATTATCTACAGAATTATATTCATTATTTAGATGTCATATATATCATATATATCCAGTATATACATTCATTCATAATATTACGTAACATTTGGAGGTAAGAAATGAAATGCACCGTTCATGGAGACGGTAAGCCGTACGTACGCATGAACGCTACTTTCATTTCTATTTCGTATTTAATGGAATGAAATCATAATTATATAAAGGTATAATATATTCCCAGTATAATATCATATATAATATCATTTACTCCATCCTTTATACATCCCACATATGGCATTAACGATTCACATCACTTTGAGGGGGCGGTAGTCCGCACTTCCTAAAATGAAATTATCGCATTTACCCATAATGGAAATCATAAAGTATGCCATAAATGAGAAATACAGAAGAATAAGGAAAAAATAAACATATTATATATCATATATAAATATAGTGACATCTTAATGTCCACCTTTGAAGGTGTTATATGAGTGTTGAACAATCATCGTTTCGTGAGGCAGAAATTCGCCATCCACAGAAACAGTATGTTCTTTAACCATTAGATGTAGGTGAGTGTAAGTGTAGCTCGAATCCTTATTATAAAAAAATCCTAGTATATTTAGGATACTGGTGTTGTTACAAAATAAATGAATAAAAAGTGTTTAGGGGGTTGGAGAAGAAAAATAAAACAAAACAACATTAGAGAAGACATTACCTTAAAATCGGGTAACTCTTTTTGATTTGAGCCAAAGGCTTCCTTGGGAAGAGTTCTGCCCAAAGTGAGGCTTCTAGGAGTAATAGGGGGATGTTGGGAGAGTATTTGGTCAGAGTTTGGCCGAGTCAAATGTCTTGAAAGTGTGAATGAGGTGGTAGAGGTGGGGGCCTTTTATAAGTGGAGAGGAGGGGCACTCTTGGAAAGTAAAGAAAAGTCACTTTATTATAAAATGAGTTTCGAATTTTATAGGTCCCACACTTATATAATTTGAGGATAAGGTGATAAGGGTTCTAAATCTACTCATCCAATAGGTTTTTGACAAGTTTATGCCTTGGATTTTACATTATCATTTCATTTTATTTAAATCGTTAATTAATGAGGTAATCGCTGCATCATCATGGTGTAATAAATAATTTAATTTATTTAATGTCTAAAAATTATAAAAAAATAATATGATATAGGAAATCTTTTTATCTTTCCTATTACTATTTATAGTCAAAAATATTACTTGTATAACCCCATGTAAAAATTGTTTTAGTAAAACATTTCATGTTTGTGTCATTTTTTACTTTAACATTAAATAAAAGGCATTTATGTCATTTTCCAACTAAAGTGGCTCCATGGGGTCCCCAAGTTGACCCATGGATTGTCTTGGTCCGCCATGGCACATCCAATGAGGGTAGGACATGTGTCAAACTCATCTCATATTATTAAGACATTATTTTTACCTTAAACTACACTAATTACCTCTAATCGCGATTAAGAAATTAAAAGTTACTATTCACCAAAAAATTATTTTAATATCATTGAACCACATTTTACTTCTTAATGACAACCATGTATGTCAGATTTTTGAAATTCAAAACACAGAGGTGGTAAAATTTCATTTAAATGAAAAATCAGTTTTTATCAATACCACTTAGTGGTTTCACTATTCATCAAAAATTGAAGTTTTTCAGAAAAATCACAAAAAATCACCCTAAGATATATTTGATATTCTGATTTCAAAAATGATGTCTATTTTAAAAAATTACAAACATATAAGTTGCATTAATTAATTTTATAATTAATTCCCACTGTCACAACAAATAGTGTGTTTTTAAGAAACAATTTATATCAAAAGATTGACAATTGTTCACGCCCAATTTCAATGTTAAATTAATTCTAATGACCACCATTGGATAAAATGGTAAAAATATATTCTAATTATACTTTAAAACAACTAAATAAATTATTTTGATAAAAAAAGTTTTTTTAAGTATTTTTCACTATTCATAAAAAAATTGGAAGTTCTCAAAAAGTTACAAAAAATTCAACTTAGGATAATTTCGATATTACGAATACAAAAATGAAGTCCATTTTGAAATATAAAATTTCTATAAATTTAAAAAGTGGTTATTACTATTCATAATGGCTACTTTGATTAGTTGCGGTGTGTTAGAACTCGAAGTTGCGTACAATGCAAGCTATTGCATTATTGAATGAGAAGCGTATCATGGAAGCTCGGGGTGTTACATTCTCCCCTCCTTCAATAAATTGCGTCCTCGCAATTTGAAATTTTTCTTTGAAAACAAAAGGTTGAAAATAGAAAATACCTTTGTGGAAAACCCACATCGGAAATAAGGTTAATAAATATATAACATTAAAAGAATGCAAAATAAGTACAAAGGTCACCCGAGATAGCCCATTCTAGGATTCTATGAAAATATGGATATGGAGGAGAAACAAACCATCAAGGTCTGATGGAGAGTTATAGAAAACAGGATTAGGAGAAAGTTTAACTACAAGAAAATCACAAAATTGTGATTGGTTAAACGATCATTGATTCCCCAGTAGGAAAATTTAACCGACAACATTTTTGTTTTGAGTTAACTTTTATAAAGTTGAGGAATTTATTTAGGAGATTTACTAAGAACGTAAGGGAATATACATACTTTTCATGTAGACTTTAATTATTTAATAAATTTTTACCACAAACCCATCTTTCACTCTAAAAGGTAATACAACTCAAAAATATTCTATTTATCCTAATTTTATAAGGTTCCAAATATTAACACATACCATTTAGATTAGTAAAACTATTTTGTAATAACCAGGGACTTCCTGTAGGATAGTGGTAGGTAATAAAGGCCTGTCACACTGTGGTTGTGGGTTCGATTCCTGCAGCTTTGTCCGACGCGATGGGTTATGCCCCACCTTGCAGGTTGTCCTTTTCCTAAAACTATAATATTCCAAAAATAATCTTCATAAATGTTTTAACCTTAAACAATACTATCCAAAGTTATCCAAAATACCTCTGTCCAGACTTTTTCTAAAAGGACTTTAAATTCCAAAATCAATTATAACATCAGATTCCCCAAACAAAGTAAAGTTTATCTTATTGTCACATACTAAAAATATGATTACCTTCATCATATTAAATCCTTAATGAAAACAACAAGTACTGCTATACAATCACATTATCCTTATAACCAAAATATAATCCTTGAGTCCAAAAGCACCAATACATTAATTATTCCGCTTCAACTGTAGTAACAGCATAAGATTGTCCTTGATCCCTTGGCCTTTTCTGAGGTAAGTTTCCCTGACTCTTAGAACATTCATTTGCATAATGCCCCATTTCCCTACAATTGTAACATTCAACATTGATAGCCTCTTTCTTTCCCTTGCAATCACATGCCTGGTGACCTTTTTCCCCACATTTATAACAAACTCCCATTCCTTTTAGGAAAGTACCAGGGTGATTCTTCCCACAATTATCGCATAATGGAAAATCCTTCTTTCCCTTTTTCCCTTTATTTGTCTCTTGTTCCACCGTTCTCTTCTTCTCTTGCTTTACTTTGTTGTCATAAGACTTAGAGAATTCCTTTTCTGTCTTGATAGAACATGAGACAATATCTTCGTATGACGAGAAGGTTTGTGAGACTAATGCTCGACGGAGAAATGGTTTTAACCCATCAAAGAAACGATCAATCTTACTTCTTGGGTTACTTATATAATCTACATCATGCCTCGCTAACCTTGTAAAGTTAGCCTCATACTTCGCGACATTCTCATCCTCCTTTTGTCTCAGACTCAAAAATTGTCTTTCCATATCTGCTCGATGGTCACGAGGATAGTATTTTTCTAGGAAAATCTCTTTGAACTCCCTCCATTCCATATTCGATACGTCATCATCTTCCTTTGTGTTTTGAATCAGCGACCACCACTGATCGACATCTCCAATGAGGTGGTAAACTGCCATGACAACCTTCTCCCTTTCGCTACTCCCCAAGGCATGGAATATTTTCTCTAATGAGTTTATCCATTTCTCAGCTACTAATGGATTTGTACCCCCATTAAATGTTGGCGGTTTTTGCCTCATGAAGCGGTATAAAATTGATCTTCCACGTTGTGGATCAGGGTGATCCATACGAGTAAGGTTATTATTCACAACTTGAGTGAGTTTTCCCAGTATGATAATAAGTTGATCAGCACCAGTTGTATCTCCAGATCCACAATAATTATCTTGAGCAGGAGGGAAATCCCTACACGGAGTGCGTGCATTGATATGGTTTCCATTCCTTCCACTAGGCGCCATTTCTATACAATGGCATAAACTAGATTAGTTTATTAATCAAAATACATAATTCCATACTTATAAAATACTTAACATAAATTGAACTATTTATGGATATAATTCATAATCATAAAAAGGTTTTCTTTGAGGAAGTATATACTCATAACCATTCATAGTGGTTTGTAAAGAAAACGAGAATTATTCTAAGCATATCCCCCGTGAGTGTCGTAACCAAGAGGGAAGCAAGGCCCGTTGTCGTGCACCAGTTTCCGTTCGAGTCTAGATCAAAGTGGTGTTTTTGGGTTTTACCCCTAGGTACATCTGTGCCAGAGCCGCCTCTACCTGCTCGTATCCAGACAGGGATGTATTGCTCGGATAACTCACAAAATCTCTACAATAACAAAATTCTAGGAAGTTTTTCTATACTAATCCTCAAAGTCTATCTTTGGGCTATGTGCTCTAATCAGAGTTTATCTAAATCTATCTTCCAAGGTTAGTACTAAACTGTCTCTGATACCAACTGTAATGCCCCGACCCCAGCTACCCAGAGTTGGTGCATTACTTCGTAACATTGTCATGATCACAAAAGATCAAGTCTCGAAAGACCGATTAATTTAGTAGCCTTGGAAACACTAGATACATTCATAAGTCTTACATTACATGATAAAGTAAAACAAAACTACAACATATTCTCTTCATATACCCTTATATTATCCCTGCAGGTCATTCATATTATACTTCTTCACATCCTGAAAAATATTAAAACATTGAAAGAGGTGAGCTCAGATGCTCAGTAAGGATAACAATATTGCGGAAGATTTTATAAATAAGCATTAACATTTAAGGCAATGTATAACTAAAACAAAAGCCTTTTAAACATGAACTTAAATATAATATGTCAAAAGTAAAATAAGATAATTCCATTTACTTATTCACATGGATATTCTACTGGTCGAATAATCACATGCAATATCAATAACCACTTTCATAATGATGGAATGCATAATGCCAGACTATCATAACCACGTAGCCAAGGCCTCGTACCAAGACCACAAATAATATTTTGTCAAGGCCTCGTGCCAAGACACTAGTTTGTCTCATGAGACCTACCGATGCATCGAGGAGCTATAGTGGGCTCCACCCATCACTTATTAAGTCCAATGCATTCGTCATATAAATAGGTTTAAACATATCATAAACCATAACATAATCGTATCACATAAAACATGCATAAAGGAAACATAAAATTTACACATTTCAATCACAATATATCAATACAACACATTTATATAATAAAAACTCTTTAAAAACCATTTTCAATACCAAAATAAAAGAAAGTTAAAACTTTTTATTTATTTTTCATTAAAAAAAATGATGGCTTGTAGAGGAAGCCGAAACTCAAATAATGGTCACGGCGGCGGAGAAGTCGTTGTCGCCGCATACGTACGACAAAAACATTCCCTTTTGTCGTTTAGTAAATGCTTCGTATAAAAAAGATTCCTTTTGAATAAACGTTAAAGTCAAAGGGGTTTATACACTGTATAAAAGAAATTTGTGTATAAAACAAAATATGCCTCAATGAAAGGAGATTGAGACGAAGTCCTTAAAAAGATCATTTTTAAAATAAAATAGATCTATTATGTGTATTCACTATAGGTACACATGAAGAAAGTAAAAATACAAAATAGGACATAATAATATCATGACATAATTTGAAAGTAGGAGATTAACCCAAAGAATAGAAATTGGGTTAAGAAGTTCCCTTACCTTGTGTCCGACTTGATTTGACCGTTCTGTAACCTCATGAATAATAAACTAGAGTTAATATCTACTTTATTAAGAACCATTTTCAATTTCATTATCCTTTTTATATCACTTATTACAATTTTATGAACATTATGTAATTATTTATGTTAATAACGGTCGTTTTGTCGATCTTTGGTACTTGAGTCAACAATAAACTTCTTATAATTACAAGTTGTTTATGTGGTAGAATATCCATTATATCCAGAATTATATTCATGATTTAGATGTCATATATATCATATATATCTAGTATATACATTCATTCATCATATTACATAACATTTATAGGTAAGAAATGAAATGCACCGTTCATGGAGACGGTAAGCCGTATGTACGCATGAACGCTACTTTCATTTCTATTTCGTATTTAATGGAATGAAATCATAATTATATAAAGGTATAATATAGTTCTAGTATAATATCATATATAATATCATTTACTCCATCCTTTATACATCCCACATATGGCATTAACGATTCACATCACTTTGAGGGGGCGGTAGTCCGCACTTCCTAAAATGAAATTATTGCGTTTACCCATAATGGAAATCATAAAGTATGCCATAAATGAGAAATAAAAAAGCATAAGGAAAACATAAACATATTATATATCATATATAAATATATTGACATCTTAATGGCCACCTTTTAAGGTGTTATATGAGTGTTGAACAATCATCGTTTCGTGAGGCAGAAATTCGCCATCCACAGAAACAATATGTTCTTTAACCATTAGATGTAGGTGTGTGTAAGTGTAGCTCTAATCCTTCTTATAACAACATCCTAGTATATTTAGGATACTGGTTTTTTTACAAAAGAAATGAATAAAAAGTGTTTAGGGGGTTGGAGAAGAAAAATAAAACAAAACAACATTAGAGAAGACATTACCTTAAAATCGGGTAACTCTTTTTGATTTGAGACAAAGGCTTCCTTGGGAAGAGTTCTGCCCAAAGTGAGGCTTCTAGGAGTAATAGGGGGAAGTTGGGAGAGTATTTGGGCAGAGTTTGGCCGAGCTAAATTTCTTGAAAGTGTGAATGAGGTGGTAGAGGTGGGGGCCTTTTATAAGTGGAGAGGAGGGGAACTCTTGGAAAGTAAAGAAAAGTCACTTTATTATAAAATGCGTTTCAGATTTTATAGGTCCCAAAATTATATAATTAGAGGATAAGGTGATAAGGGTTATAAATATACTCATCCAATAGGTGTTTGACAAGTTTAAGCCTTGGATTTTACATTATCTTTTCATTTTATTTAAATCGTTAATTAATGAGGTAATCACTACATCATCATGGTGTCATATATAATTTAATTTATTTAAGGTCTAAAAATTATAAAACAAATACTATGATGTAGGAAATAGTTTTATCTTTCCAATGAATATTTATAGTAAAAAATATGACTTTTATAACCCCATGTAAAAATTGTTTTAGTAAAACATTTCATGTTTGTGTCATTTTTTACTTTAACATTAAATAAATGGTATTTATGTAATTTTCCAACTGAAGTGGCTCCATGGGGTCCCCAAGTTGACCCATGGATTGTCTTGGTCGGCCATGGAACATCCAATGAGTGTAGGACATGTTTCAAGCTCATCTCATATTATTAAAACATTAATTTTACCTTAAACTACACTAATTACCTCTAATCGCGATTAAGAACTTAAAAGTTACTATTCACCAAAAAACTATTTTAATCTCATTGAACCACATTTTACTTCTTAATGTCAACCATGTATGTTAGATTTTTGAAATTCAAAACACAGAGGTGGTAAAAGTTCATTTAAACAAAAAATCAGTTTTTATAAATACCACTTAGTGGTTTCACTATTCATCAAAAATTGAAATTTTTCAAAAAAATACCAAAAATTTACCCTAAGATATATTTGATATTCTGATTTAAAAAATGATGTCTATTTTACAAAATTACAAACATATAAGTTGCATTAATTAATTTTATAATTAATAGCGTATTTTTAAGAAACAATTTATATCAAAAGATTGACAATTGTTCAGGCCCAATTTCAATGTTAAATTAATTCTAATGACCACCATTGGATAAAATGGTAAAAATATATTCTAATTATACTTTAAAACCACTAAATAAATTATTTTGATTAAAAAAGTTGTTTTAAGTATTTTTCACTATCCATAAAAAAATTGGAAGTTCTCAGAAAGTTACAAAAAATTCAACTTAGGATAATTTCGATATTACGAATACAAAAATGAAGTCCATTTTGAAATATAAAATTTCTATAAATTTAAAAAGTGGTTATTACTATTCATAACGGCTACTTTGATTAGTTGCGGTGTGTTAGAACTCGAAGTTGCGTACAATGCAAGCTATTGCATTATTGAATGAGAAGCGTATCATGGAAGCTCGGGGTGTTACAAAGGGTGATCTCAAACTCTCTCTAAGGGACAAAATATAATAGAATATAACATTAAATAAATATGATAAACGTAATATGGTCGGAATAAATAATCACATATGCCATATAAAGGATGAAATATGATTAATATATACATGAATGAAATGATAATGAATATAATAAAATTGATAATAATAACAAATATCATAATTATTTTATGCATAATATTAAAAATCATAATGATATCATTAATGTCTCATGCCAACAAATCATGCATAAAGGTTTGGGAATACACTAAATGGAAAAGGTTGTTTTTTATGGAGACATATCGATGCATCAAGTGGTTATTAATTTCATACCCTACCTATCACATAATAAGTACAATGGATCCATTATATGAATATAATTGATAAAAATACATATAATAATGTCCCTAAGGAACCTTATACACACATATTCTTCAGTAATCAATAACTATACATATTAAAAATTTATATAAAAACTATAAATATTTCCTATATCAATTGAATAATATGAATATCTAAGTGAATATCCATCCATAAAATTAGAATATATTTGTTATCTAAAATTCAAAGGAATATACCCATGTCTATACAATGATAATAGAGTAATACGATAGGGTAAATTCATTATATAAGGTTATTAATAATTAAAAATCAATGATTAAAATTGTAGGAGACCGAATAAATGATAGGAAAATACCCTCTAAAAATTTGGAGTATGTGACACATATATTTATAAATATGACGGAATTTAACTTTATTTAAATATAAACATATTGGTTGGGATTCATTGATTCCATAGGATAATATCTACCAAAATCAAGTTTAATCTATTATAGATCCAATATAGGCTACACTAGGTACATCATCATCATCCTTCCTTGGAAAAAATACCCCTCATAGAAAAAAAAATAACTATCATACCACAAATTCATGACACACACACACACATATATGGATAATGGATCTTATAACTATGTAATTTTTTTAGAATTATCACAACTTATGAAGGTGGTATAATTTTAAATAATGGTAATAACTCATTTATATTATAGTAATTAATTTATAATATTGAAGCATGATAACATATTACATACAAATATAAATAAATTAAAAAGAAATACAATAGGAAAATGAAGATAATATATTAAGAACCATTAACTTTTATAGTAGCATCGTGAAACATTACAAATAATTCCATTGAACTTTAAGAACTCCTTTAAAAGACTATTTAAATATATATGAAGAGTAAATCTATACAAAATTATATTGAAGTGAGTAATAATGGGAGGATGTGTGTGTATTTTTTATATATGTCGGATAATTTTTTAATAATATTTGGAGATAGGATTTGAAAATATAGGTTGTAGAAAATTAAGTACCATTGGATTACCTGTGGTTTTAGATCTTAATATTTTGAATTTAATTCATGGTTATGATATTTATAATTTAATTAACGAAACACACATTAATTATATTAATTTATTCTAGGAAATTATATTTTTAACCAATGAATCATTTTTAAAACCTTAATTTCAATTTTAAATGTTATTAAGTCCATTATAGGTTCGCCAACGAGCCTGTTCCCAAGTGGTACATGCTCTTTATTGGCATCCAAAAGACCCAGGATCAAATCCGGGCAGGGAAAAAATTATAGGGTATTGTAGCAGCACTATAGCAGGAGACTATAGTAGCGGCAGAGGCACTGTAGCAGGTTCTAAAGTGGTGGAGGTACTATAACAGGTACTGTAGCAACGTGGCTACTATAGCAGTATTGTTCACCGAGGGGTCGTTTAGGCCAAAAAATAGGATTTAAGGCCTTGTATTCAGGCCACTTGGCCTTGAGACTTCGGGATATATAATGGTTCTCCCTCTACCCACACTTAAAAATAAGGTCTTTACTTTAAATAATAAATTGAGGCTTTGACCCCAACCTTTAAAAAAAGTCCATTATAGGTTTGAATTTTTTTTATAGTACTTTAAAATAAATTATTTTTATAAATTAAAATATTTTAGTTCTTGAAACCCTTTATATTAATTATATAATCATTTTTTCATTAAAACGATATCATAATATTGACCTCATACACATACTGTATTTTACTACTCACTAGAAAAATCAATTACTTGAGAAAAGTACAAAAAACTCTCTATTGGATAATTTTGAGGTGATGAATTTAAATTTTAATTAATTTCGATAAACATAAGTTTCTATATATGAAAATTTTTACTATTACATTAAACATTCAATGTACTAAAAAATAATTTATTTTTCACCAATAGTTAAAAAGCTTATTTTAATAATATTTCTATAATTTTATACTATATATATACAATTATATTGTTATTAATTTATAAATAATTTTTTTTAAAAATTATTGATTATAATATTACCAAAATTGTTTATGTAACTTATCACACCTTTTCATTCCACAAATAATAGTCACATTACTATTATAATTATTATATTTCTATATTAATATTCTAAATATCCCATTACCCTTCCAAAAGTCATATTAACTCTTATAAATATACTATTTTTTTACAAAAAAATATAGTTTATATTATTCTACTTTATTCTATATCATGTTGATTCATTGGATAATGGTTTTCATTATAATATCAATATATCTATTGTTCTTATTATTCTTTGTAGAATATGATCCAATTGAGTTTATGATTTTGGTACATCCTTATATTGGTATGTGTTCTATAACACAAGTTGTACCCATTATAGGGAATGTAATTGTTTAGTTGTTTTGTTTTACTAATATGATGAAATAAATGAATATGTATTGTTTGATATCTATTATGATGAAAATTTTATTAATTATAAAAAACTATGAGGTTACACATTCATGGTGTTTTGATTCGCACTCTTTAAAATTTTTATCATCCATCCACTTGATTACAAACAATTAACATGTTGATGTCAGTTAGGGAATCATATAGGATTATTGAGCTTACCCTCTACTTATTTAAATTACTTGAGTTTTAATGTATGTGTTTACATCTTCATATCTCATTTCAGGTATTGGTATTAGCTTGAAGTTGGATACATATCTTATGATGAGGTGTTTAAATCTCTCCCAGCACATATATTTGTGAGATTAATCCATGTCAAGCATGGAATATGCATGATTGGTAGGATAAATAATAAGTAATAAAAATAAATAAATAATAATTAATAATAATAAATATATAATAATATGTAAATAATAAATAAATAAATAAATAAATAAGAATAAATAATTAATAAACACGACTAAATAAATAATAAAAATAAATAATATAAATAATAATTATTAATAGTACATAATGATAGTAAATTAATTAATTAAGTATATAAATAATATTAGAAAAATTAATCATGTAAATAAAAAAAGTTCAAAAAACAAAAAACAAAAACAAAAAAACTGCCACCAAATGAAACATCGTGAAATAAAAAACCGCAACACAAAAAGCTCTTCGAAATGATTAATAACATACAAATATGTGAAACTTTAAAAAGAATCATGCATAATTTAGAGATGGTTAAAACCACTATTAAATGCCAAAAAAACCACCAAGATACACTATTTTTCTATAGTGAGTCCCATGTTTAGATGTTGTTCTCTCAGACATAGTTTTAGATTCTCTTCAGGTAAGAGTTTTTTCTAGCCACAATACGAGATGTCCATATCTTGGAGCTTCTTCCACTTCAATAGGGTAGCATGATCATGACCAAAAAATCATTTAGGTCTACCAACGTCTCTAGATACACTTAGGATATGGTTTGTGATCTATTTGTTTTTCAGAGTATGGATTTTTGAGTAGGGATTACACTAAGATATAAGATATTTGATATTATATCTATACATTCCCACCTATTTTGGAGTGCTCGAGCAGGCCTTGGTTGTGGAGAGATTTTTGGATGAGTGAATTCTAACTTTTAATGATGATAGTGGTAACACAGGAGGTAAGACCTTAGCAGCTAGTATCTGATGATAGGATTAGGGATCTATGTATTGTCCTAACCTAAGATCCACTAAAATGGTTCCCCCAGCTAGTCAGTCACATGGCCTCATGCATGCCTCCCTGCACACTAGAGGATGCCTACTAGCAATGAGGTATTGATGATGGTATAATGGGGAGAATATACCTTCATGGTCATAGTATCACAACAGTGCAATCATTGGATGAAAAAAGAAGAATAAAAAATAATGAAAAGAAAGAGTAGTGTAAGAATAATATAGTGGAAGATATGATATTTTGAATATCCAACACTAAATATACGACATTTTGTATACATGTGACTATAATATATAAGTATAATATATACAATAGGTAATGAATAAAAAAGAAATAAAGGAAAGAAAAAACCCCCAATGGTTATCCCCACAAGAATCCCGAGGTCCATCTTAGTCATGTGATCCTAATCTCTTGTACACAAGGGTCACATCATTAGAAAAATCCATAAACCTTATGTACAAACATGAGATCTATTTGGGTAACCAAATGCAATGGAAGCCTAAACAAGGTGTGAAATATAATCAGTACGACACCACCAATATTGTATAAATCTATACTTTCTGTGAATATAAAATTCAATAGTGTGCAATTATATTAAAAAACAATGATTGAATAAATGAAAACTAGTCGGACTCAGGTTCCGGAAGGATACCTGACCAACAATACCTACTTTTTTCCTAATCCTAAATACCTCTGAATATAATACATAGTATATGTATATATGTATGTTTTTATATGATCTATATATTTAAGGAAATATATATCCATATGCATAGATTTTTAATTCTAGTGAGGACTCATGATGTAACACTGGAATCCTATCAGAGTCAAAAGAGTCATCATGAGAAAAAATTACCATGAATGATTATCATAATCAATATAGGATGCCATGAATAATATAATAATCAATATATGAAATAATTCTAAGTATAATAATCAATAATGAGGTGGGTCATACCCAACCTCCTAATCAAGGGAGTGTAGATCATCATAACCAACAACCCAAGTGATGCAAACACCATGAAAATGTCCTTAACCAAGCGAGTGTTACATGTCATGGACAACGAACTTAATCAAGGCCCATCATTAATTATATAGATAAGGTAGTATTTCTTTCCTTATGATCCCTTAACCTCAAAATTTGTAAAGAGGCAACCTGCATTTCTCAAGACACACTGGATCCGTTTTAATAACAATCATTTGAAATTTATTATCAAACCATGTTTTCATTCAATCCAATAACACCATTAAATTATAAATAATAAAGAAGTATGATTATCCAATAAAAACATATATTTTAATTACATTTTAATGGTATTAAATGTTCATTTTTGATCTTATGGGCCTGAGTTAGTGCATTTTCATTATGAACATCCATTCTCATCATTTGTGCACTTCATGCCTAATATACACCAATTTAGGCCCAATGAGTCATCTGATTCTAAGTAATATAATTATAAATATTTTAATTTGATATTTTGGTAACTATATCTACACTTAAATGTGAACATTTTTTATTCAGGGATCAATGGATGATTCATAAACGATGATGGAGATATTTGGAGATGAATGGAAGCAATTCTAGAGAAGGCATATTGGACACCATCCCACTTATGAGACTGTGGGGCCCAACATAAAGGCCTAATGAATCCCAAATTTTTTGGGAAGATAGAAGACATGTATAGGAACAAATAACTCTTCATGATACAACACTAATTATGCTTCTATGGTGGTCATTAAGGCGGCCCAAGTTAGAGATACAATTCTGGTCCAGATTCTTCGGCCCAGAAAAACAGCTCACTAATTTGATCATATCTCGTAATAAACATCTCCAAATGGGACCAAAGTTTACATGAATTTATAAGAAATCTGTATCTACAGTTTCTTCTTCTATGTCCCAATATAATTCGGCCATATAGAAGGCCATCCAAACGCGTCTGGTCGGTGGATGAAAGCTGGCTGCCACCTCGGGTCAAATGTGGAAAAGTCCAAATTCAACAAGCTTTCCACCACCTATGGCCAACAAAAATTAATTGAGATGATTTGTAATATTGTTTGTTCGACCCAAGGGCTAAAAAATTCCTATTTAAGGTAGTGGTGTTGGAGGATTTAGCAATCTTGGGTGCTTGGTTTCATTGTAGTGTTATGTTGCCGCTTTGTGTTTGTAATCGCATTTCTTACTCATGTAAGTTGTTTAATTCACCTTAGTTTCTTAATAAAAGTTATTCATTTACTCTTATTCTATTCTTATACTTATCACATTGATACTGTTGGTTCAAGGTGTGAATTTATTCACACCATACTTTGTGATATTTATCACACAACGGAGGAGTGATCCTTTTTTGTTGTTGTTTTTACTTCTTCAATTCCACCCTTGTAAGTCTACTTCCCACTTCCGTTGAAGACATGTCATCAATGGAGGGATAACCCAAATATGGGTTGATACAAGGGAGTATCAAGGGGATGGATTGGATGTTATTTATCACCTCATTAATGTATAATCACTTCTTTAATTGAGATTTTTATTTGATGATTTTTAAACTCCATCATCCTTGTTGAATTTAAGGCCACACACTTCAAGTGCTAATACAAACCTTTACCTTTAAGTGCTCAAAACTTTGATCCTTAAAGTGTATAGGTGATTAGTATTAAAGGGTTTAGGCATTAAACCAATAAGTGATGATGTTGTTTTATCTCCTTAAATGAACCCATCTCAAATTTAAGAAATTGAAATCATTAAAAAGAAAATACGTCCAATCCACCCCGAGCGATAACCTAGAATCAACTCATTCTTTTAAATTGAATTCACTTAAATATGTTAGTTATAATTTAAAAACATATAAAATCAACCCAAGTTGGCCACTTCATAGAAAAAAACAGTCCATATAATGTACGTGTCTATAGGTTTCTTCTTAGGTCTCTGAGGATTCGATAACCCAAGCTAAACTACAAGGATCGTCTTACCTTCTTCTCTTGGGTAAATTTGAGCGAGAATCAAATTTTCGCGCCATTTCCGGGGACCTAAGTAAGTTATATAAGACACTATCATCCTTTTTTTTCATCCCTATTCTCTGTTCTCACCCCATCACTCCTATGGAATTCAATTTTGAACAAGTCCAAACATGGGACACTTATCCCTACTTTGATCACCCAAACCCATGTGTGATGTACAATGACCATCCTAATTTCTACTTGTGGGATCATCAAAAACCTAAATATACACAATGTTTTTACTCCTATGATCCACAAAACATTCCAACATATAATGAGTTTCAATCCCCACAAAGCCAATCAGAACACCCTCCTATGCAATTTCAACAACTTAATTATCCACCTAGAATAGACCATCTTTCTCAACCACTTATCCATAATGATACACAACCATTACTTGAAAAATTATGTCAACAAATGGAGATAATGAATTTTTAGGTTTCATCATTGAGGTTAGAACTACAAAGCATTAAACATTGTGAGGAACCCATCCCTACACAAAATGTCCCTTCCATAACCTTATGTGAATTTTCTAGTTTCCCATAAACCTCTCATGAATTTACTGAAGAGAAAACCTTTGGATTTGGGGAAAATGAGGAGGATTAAGGAATTTTTTATAGGTGTTTAAATCAAGATGAAACTGATTTTTTGTATTCACAAGAGGAGAATTTGACATCATGGATTGAGTGTCCGGAATATCACTCCATTGATTCTTCAAAACAAAAAATTACTGAACCATTGGGAGAAATCACAAACTTTGAGTCCATAAAAATTCTTAACACTGATCTTTCCAATTTTTTGGTTGAATCTTCTATTAAAAAAGAACCAATTTTTTTGATAAATTTGGAAAATGAAACTGATTTGGATTCAAAATCACAACCTGTGTTTGAATGTACTATCCAACCTGAGCTCAAAATTATTGTCCTTTATTCCATCATCAACTATCCATTCATAGGATATAAGCATGAACATTTAGATGGAATTAATTATTCTCTTGAAACCAAAAAAGTTGGAATGATCATTGATTTCTTCAGAAATACTATAGAGGAAACTAGATCAACCATTTGTGATATTCCTTGGATTTTACTACTCTTTTTAGAACATAGGTTTGTTCATGAAACAAATTAAAAAAATAGAATCAATCTCAACCTAGTATAATTGGTGAAACATATGGTCCTTAAAAAGTTGAAAATTGGTATTGGTTAAGTTGTGGGGTTCCAGTCGAGCTAATGACGTTAAATGAAGCGCTGCATGTGAGGAAACCCATGGTTTTCAAGTTTCCAATCATTTTGTTGTTTTAATAAACTTTATATTTTAAAAAGGATTAATTAATATTTTTTATATTCAATAAAAAATATACTATTGACCTGTTCTTCTATTATGAGTATGTATGGGTACGAAAGGGGAGCACCATATTCATCCGTGTCACGTGGTGTGATGCTTGAGTAATACCTTACCCAGAAATTTAAAAAGAAGACAATGTATCATTAGTTTATTTTATTTTATATATATACTTATATTTTACTTATATATATATATATATTGTTTTGTTTTGTTTGTTTGTTTTTCCTTTTTCCACTAGGGAACTTTGCAAGAGACATGGATATCAAAGGACTAAATTCGAGCGGCAAGAACTTAAAACTTCAACAACCAAGTGACTTCATTCCATGATCCTCATATGTCAATTTCCTTATTTAACTTCCCTTTTATTCCTATACCCCATTCTAAATTTTATTTTTATGAAACTAGGGAAAGTTTCATTCCAAGTTGAGGGGTGTGGAAACAAAAAGTTTGTTTTAAAAAAAACAATGAAAAAAAAGAAGTAAAATTCCTTTATCATTCATATAATAACATCTTTTCTGACATTAAAACTACATAGCGAATAACTTTTATTTCCTTGACTCTTAATTTAATTCATGATTAAGTTTAAAAGCATTGATTTTGGAAGTTTGGTTGTCCAATGAAAATTTTCATCATTTTTATTTTCATCCATTAAATCAAAATGCCACAATACACGTCCTCTAGACTGTGGGGTACTAATTTTAATTTTTGGGGTCCCATAATAAATAGCATAGGCTGGTTTGATTTTTATGAATAATATCAGTATTCAAAAAATAAAATAAAATAAAAAAAATTTGCGTGTAGAGAAATGGATTGATAAAATGTGAGGCTTTCGACACTTGGGGATCATGACTCCAGAGTTGTCTAGCCCTGAGTTTTTCAATATATATCTATTTATGGTAATATGAATTTTTTTTGATTAAGTTGACTTGAGACGATGCCCGAGTATGTGGGTTTCACTTGGTGCCCTAAGGCCTTTGAGTCTGGGAGTCATCGGCAAAGTCTTGCTACATGGGTTAATTTGATTAACTGTAATCTCAATTACTATAGCAATATTGCAAAAAAAAAAATCCAAAAAAATAGGAATTAAGAATACTCATATTAGGATTAAATGTGATTCCACCTAGCGCTTCCATGATTTCTCCCTTGAATGAAAATGAACCCCCATATCTATTGTGATTCACAACACATCATTACACCTAATTGAGTTGGATGAAGTATGATGATGGATTTGATCAAAGGAATGGGCTTAGGATTGTGATATAATTTTAAATTCATCTTGTTTTAAATTATCTTGATAGGTTATAAAAATATATTTGTGTGCAGTTTACATTGTGAGCACTGTTTGTTATAATGTGTTTGAAGAAAGGAATTCAAATAAAATCATTGAATTATTTGCTCGGGACTAGAAACTATCAAGTTGGGGGGTGTGATTATCCAATAAAAACATATATTTTAATTACATTTTAATGGTATTAAATGTTAATTTTTGATCTTATGGTCCTGAGTTAGTGCATTTTCATTATGAACATCCATTCTCATCATTTGTGCACTTCATGCCTAATATACACCAATTTAGGCCCAATGAGTCATCTGATTCTAAGGAATGTAATTATCTATATTTTCATTTGATATTTTTGGAACTATATATACACTTAAATGTGAAAATTTTTCATTCAGGGATCAATGGATTATTTATAAACGATGATGGATATATTTGGAGATGAATGGAAGCAATTCTAGAGAAGGCTGATTGGACACCAGCCCACTTATGAGACTGTGGGGCCCAACATACTGGCCCAATGAATCCCAAATTTTGTGGGATTATAGAAGACATGTATAGTAACAAATAACTATTCATGATCAAATGCTAATTCGGCATCTATGGTGGTAATTAAGGCGGCCCAATTTAGAGATACAATCCTGGGCTAGATTCTGTGGCCTAGAAAAACAGCCCACTAATTTGATCATATATCAGAATAAACAACTCCAAATGGGACCCAATTTTACATACGGTTAGAAGACATCCGTAGATCCATTTTCTTCTTCTATGGACCACTCTGATTCGGCAATATAGAAGGTCATCCAAACGCGTCTATTCGGTGGATGAAAGCTGGCTGCCACCTCGGGTCAAATGTGGAAAAGTCCAAATTCCACAAACTTTCCACCACCTATGGCCTACCAAAATTAATTGAGATGCTTTGTACTGTTGGATGCTCGACCCAAGGGATCCAAAATTCCTATTTAAGGTAGTGGTGTTGGAGGATTTATCAATCTTGGGTGCTTGGTTTCATTGTAGTGTTATGCTGCCGCTTTGTGTTTGTAATCGCATTTCTTCCTCATGTAAGTTGTTTAATTCACCTTAGTTTCTTAATAAAAGTTCTTCATTTACTCTTGTTTTTTTCTTATAATTATCACGTTGATACCGTTGGTTCAAGGTGTGAATTTATTCACACCATACTTTGTGATATTTATCACACAACGGAGGAGTGATCCTTTTTTGTTGTTGTTTTTACTTCTTCAATTCCACCCTTGTAAGTCTACTTCCCGCTTCCGTTGAAGACATGTCATAAATGGAGGGATAACCCACTTATGGGTTGATACAAGGGAGTATCAAGGGGCTGTATTGGATTTTATTTATCACCTCATTAATGTATAATCACTTCTTTAATTGAGATTTTTATTTGATGATTTTTAAACTCCATCGTCCTTGTTGAATTTAAGGCCACACACTTCAAGTGATAATACGAACCTTTACCTTGAAGTGCTCAAAACTTTGATCCTTCAAGTGTATAGGTGATTAGTATTAAAGGGTGTAGGCATTAAACTAGTAAGTTATGATGTATTTTTATCTCCTTAAATGAACCCATCTCAAATTTAAGAAATTGAAATCATTAAAAAGAAAATACGTCCAATCCACCATGAGCTATAACCTAGGATCAAATAATTCTTTTAAATTCAATTCACCTAAATCTGTTATTTATACTTTAAAAATATATAAAATCAACCCAAGTTGGCCACCTCATAGCCAAAAATAGTCCATATAATGTACGTGTCTATAGGTTTCTTCTTAGGTCTCTGAGGATTTGATAACCGAAGCTAAACTACAAGGACCATCTTACCTTCTTATCTTGGGTAAATTTGAGCGAGAATCAAAGGCCATGACTATAAGAATTAAATTTACCATTTAATTATTAATAAAGATAATTTCATTCCCATAAGCATTCCATTTACCATTTAATTAACTCCATTTTATTACCCCATTTTATTAGAGAATAAAACACACCTCAAATGTGGTATTATTATAAACGGGAGAAAGACTATCATATTAAATCCATCTAATAAAATTTTATTAATTATTATAATAGGATTCATTCTTCACATTTAAAATATAACCAAGAGTGAGAAAGACAAGGAATTATAAATTAATCATTTAATGATACATCATTAAGGGTAATTTAATTTTCTAAGAAAAATATAGGCCCTGAGCATCTAGATGTATCACCTAAGGGGTGGATTTAATTTAGGTAGATAAACTCCCACTATTTAATTTAGTGCATAATTTTTAACCAATTTAATACATTAGGTTGTGCATAATTAATTTCTCATTTTTTGGGAAACACCTATAAAGTCTAGAATGTGGCATAATAGCGTAATTTATAAAATGAAAAGACTTTAAGGGAAATCCTATAGACCACCTAACATATACCAAGGATGATTAAATTGTATATTATCAAGCATCAATTTGAGTTGGTTCAAGATTAATAAAATAAATGGACAAACAATATGAAAATATGATGAATTATATCACATGAAGATATTGAAAAAGATGGCATGAAAAACAATGAAAGACGAAAATGTAACAACGATCTTGTTGGTACACATCCAATAAGACTAATAGTACATGGTTTTGACATTGAGATAAGGAGATAAATCTATTCCTATGAGAGGATATAAGGATATTCCATGCGTGGTATTGTTGTTGTGCGCATATGGAGGATAAAAAATGGGGTAAACCTTTTAAATGAGGCAGGATAAAATCATCATTTCTCTATCTTTTAATAGCCAAACAATTTGGAAAACCCTGCACCAATTGCATGGGCCTCACTACACAAATCCATACCTGTCCATAAAGGGGCACATGGTTAGGCTTCCTAGATTGATGAACCATGAAACTAACCATTCATAACTACTAGTTAAGTGGCACTAAGGGTGTGTTCTATACACATGGTTTTGAAAAAATATGTGCAGTTTGTGTGGGTAACTCCTACACAATTTAATCATGTTGCACAATTATTCTTAAGAGGTTTCATGTTTTAATCAAACTATGCCTCTAAATAAAATAGGTCACATGGTTGTTCTGCATGCTTAAACTAACTGTACACTAACCATGTTACTCATTCTTTTCCTCTAAAAATATGTTCTTTTGGAGACCGAAGACTACAAAACTTATACAAACATACATCAAACCTCCCAGGGTATAAACCATAACTAAAAACAACACCTTTATGTGTTACAAAGATTGTATTTACATTCTGAATATTGGTTTAGAGAAAATCCCATCCAAAAAATGGTAAAATTTTCAAATTACATTGGAAATTTATCCTGGTCCAAAATATGGGATGTTACAACCTCCTCAACTTAGAAATTATCTTCCCTAAGAAGTCATGGGAAAATAATGAAAACAACCCCTACCTACTCAGGTCATGATGTTTTGTTAAAATAGTGGCGTTACATTTTTAATTTCGCAAAACACTTCTAAACACCACCTTAAGTATATGGTACATAAGACATAAAACTTGATTCAATTATTGAATCCAAAACTAAAACATCAAAAAAAGCTTATCCGATCCCATAAAACTAGATATTTGATCTCGTATTCATCTATTTAATCATCCAACCTCATATACCATTTAAATTACAATTCCAAGTTATGGTATTTCCATAATTGGAATTGACTATTTTAACATGCCCCTAGTGTTTTAATGATGCTCTTGTAATTATCCATTGCATAAATGAAACATAAAATCCTAATTTACCTCATTATACAAGGTCAACCTATATTTTAATGAAAAACATTAGCTAAATTCTACTACACTCACCTCATCTCGATGACGTTCCATAAAAAAGTTCCTCTTGAACCAAAATTAATTAAATAAGAGGAAGTATATTGATCCAATTATGTCTGAATATTTAAAAGAAATCAAATTTTATGTCAAGTGTATAACCTCTTGAAACATGACACCTTCTTCTTAGTAACCATGAATTTACTTCAAGAACATCAACCAAACCCCATATCCAAATTCTAGTGATGTATGATGATTGAAATGTCCATTTATATTGTCATGTCCCAACACAAACATGGGTGTATACATGATCCAACACACTTTGATCTTCATGCTTAAAACATACCATTTGAGCCTGATTGAAGTTATGGGTAAACTTGGAATCATCAATTGGAGTCTAAGGATCTCATCTAGGTAAGTGCGTACTCCAATGTTTACAAATGATTCATTGATACATAGTGGATACATCCAGTATTAGAACATTGATTGATCCCAATGATAGTCAAGTCAAAGAACTGACTGGTGTTCATGAGTCCATCCAATGAATCCTTACTTGGGAAATGATGTATCACTAAGGACTTAACATGCGTCTAAAAATATCCACACTTCTGTAATGAAACTCCCATGATGTCTACTTATCAAACAAAAAGGGAATTTTAATTTAGCACGATGTACAACTGATCTCTCCTAGTGCATATTAGATGATGTCAAGATAGGGGAAAATATCTTCACTAAGACAAGATTACACCAATACGATTTCATAGATTTCTAATAAGGCCCAAGAAACTTTCTTTATAACTAAGACTAAGTGCTCAATGTGGTTTCAAACCAACCTTTTCTAACTACTTTATGGAATCAGTCAAGCCACCACTAGTTGATTTCCTTTAAAAGAGATTGGTTGACCCTACCTCTGTGTCACCATTAACTGATCATAATGTACATACCACAAAATGAATTATGTGATCACTAAAGTATAAAAACCAAAGTACCTATGTAACTAATGATGTATTCAATGGTTTTGTACACAACCAAACATTCCATTATCGTACTGACTTGCAAATAACAACAAATTTCTAAAACATTCGAGCTCCCTATAATTTTTAAATGATACTGACCGTTCCCAAATGGTCCTCCTTGGCTATACTCCATCTACTTGGAAGAAAAAACTTATCCCATGATCGATGCGATTGTCCCCACCATTGGAATTTCCTAGTAGTCATTTACTGAAAACAAAAACTCATTCCACGACACACACTCCATCAACCACAGACCTTAGGTCATGGACATGTCCAACAATCTTCTATCAAGTATAATACTAAAAAAAGATATAGATTTTCTGTTACAAGTTCAATATACCATATTTACTCTAGACACATGCTTAAAGATCTCTAGATCCATGATCATGCTTGGCTTGAGCATCAGAAATATGGATAGAACAATCTAATAAACATGTCAAAACATCTGATCCTATTTAGAACATCATCCCATGAAATGGAACAAGTCAGATTTTCTTAACACCCATTCCACTCTACCTTAAAGAGGACTGATCATAAAATAAAAGAGTAATAGTTAAAGGATTTGATGATTTCTACCAAACTTATATGGTTCTCTATACCAATTTACCATCTCGATGGGTATCACATGTATCAACGCATACTACACTGAGTTTCCACCCACACAATAACATATTCTTGATACTATCCATAGGCTTATCACCCTCCGAATCCTAGTATCATATTTCCCTTATGATAAGTTTAATCCTAAAGTAATTTCATCCCATACGACTGCAAATATAGTTGATGAAATCCTAATTAATCCATCAGAAAAGTAAGAAGGATCACATGACATACCAAGTGGCCAACCATGCCCTAGGAATATATAACCCACTTTAACCAAGAATTACACAATGCTCACCCCTTTAACAAGGATCAACTTATCATATAACCACCCATCCATTCCGAGCTTAATTTCTGAAACTAATTGTCTTACTAGGATGAAGAAACACCTGAATGACACCTTAGGTTTGAAAATCATCATATCATTTAGTAAGGTTTTAATGTTCTAATAGATCTACCTACCACAGGTTATCCCCTTACAAAATAAAAAAGTATTGACCATATAGCTAGGTCATTATGAAGATATCACTAGGCACTACGATGTATCACTTAGTTTCAATTCAACCTAATAAAATTTATGAAAATGTATATGAAATTATCACATCCCTATTATAGGGAAATCTCAGAGAAACATTTAAACTACCCTTACTCAAGGGTCAAATATAATAACAACAATTTAAAGTTTTGTGTGGGTCAATTTATTTATTTACATCTGATCTATAAATATTTTCAAGGCTTGGTTTTCATAACATATAGTACTAGTCATAAAGAAAAAGTGGTTGGTACATATTTTATCTAACACCAAAAGCCATACATGAAAGTTGTATGAAAATTCCCTCTAAGCATTATTATTTATATGATATCTTATTATATTTGTGAAGTTCATCACATAAATTCATTTTATTCATTTTATTTATATATAATTTAATAAAAATTGGTATTATTTGAATAAAATTCTAATTTCAATCTATAGAGTAAAATGCTGAGCACATGTTGTTTTCAACAATATATAATATTATTATTTAAAGGGGGAGTTTATATTAATACTCTATCTCCTTATGATAATTTTAATGTTAAAAAATACCCTTAATTATTTTATAATGATTTTATTTGTTAAGAATTTTTCAAGAATTTATTATTTTATTTTACTCTTGAAATTACAGGAATTTATTACTAAAGTATTTGTATTTAGCATGTTCTGGAAACACTGTTCATGCGCTACTTATTCGGAATCTGCTTGAGCGTGTTCTGAAAACACTGTTCATACCCTACATGGATAAACGTAGCATAAGGATAAAAACTGTGTATACTTTTTGAGATAAATAAAAATTATGGTTAAAAACCCATACGTTATTAGCAAAGTATGGAAAAAGAACCCTACATTAGGAAGGAACCCTACGTTTGGGATATCAGAAAAGTATGGAAGAAGAATCGTATATAAATATTAAACATTATGTTTGTTTCTCAAAAGTATGGTTCATTAAAATTACTTTTTTAAACAACCATATGTTCTTGGAAAAGTATGGATCAAGTAAAAGTATGGATCTTTTATCGTACATTTGAAAGTTGAAGAGAAAAGTATGGATGACCAACCCTACGTTTGGAATGAACCTTACGTTTATTGTCAAGTTTACATTGTCAACCTTACGTTTTCAACCTTACGTTGTCAACCTTACATTGTCAACCTTATGTTGCGAACCTTACGTTTAAAGACTACGTCATCAACCTTATGTTCAGAGGACGCATACAGTTCAACTTAACCTTATGTTTGGCGTTGGAGAATTTAAAGTCGATATTTTTATGCAACGGTCAGTACGCTGATTATTAGGAGGATTTCAAGCCAGATTTAAAGATGATTTTAAAGTACGATTTTGGATGATTCAAAATCGTTTCATTGATGATTTGATAATAGAATTAAAAGGATATTTTTATGCCGAGTCTTCAGGGAAGTTACGATTACTCTGTAAATTCAAATTTTTGAATATCTCGAGTAAAAAGGTGAATTTTGTGGATCTAATTTTTTACAGGAAAAGTTCTTATCGTTATTTTATTTATATGTGCTTTTTGAAACTACATCGATAATTATTGATTGTGTGTGATCTTATGATTATTATGAAAAAAGGAAAAATAGAGACTACTGAAACACACCGATCTGCTGGTTCAAAAGGAGCATCAAAACTCTGTTTGTTAAAGAGGAAAGAACATGATAGAATATTCGCTTGTTCTACAATGAAGATCTACTGTGAATTTGCTACTGCTGAAGTTGTGAATTATATTTCTATATCTACTATAATGGGATCGACTTAGAATGTTTCTTATGTGAAGATTATTATTTCTAAAGGCAATGATCTACCTACTGTCAATTGCATGCTGTTTCAATTGTGAAGAACATCTGAAAAGTATTTTCAAAATACAATTTTTTTTTTGTTTATATTCTTGAGTGTTCGACTTCTCGTATTAAGATGTGTAGGTTATGTAAGTGAACCAGAAGGATTTTTTTCCTTGGATTGTAAAGGTTTCAACTGCCTATACTCAGTTGTGAACTGGTCTGTTAAAACGAGGACCAGATAGTGAAAATCACCAAGCTCATGGAGTAGAGCATTGGTGGAGTGGACTAGGGGCCTTCTGTTCCCCGAACCACTATAAATCTTGTGTTTCTGCTATTTAAATTTCTGCTGCATCATTTTATCTGATTAAAGTTAAATTTCAAAACACTATCTTGTAAAGATTTTTGAAAAGACACAATTCGCCCCCTCTTATGTATATTTGGTGTAATCTGATCCAACAATTGGTATCATAGGTTGAGCTTTCTGACAAAGATTTAACAAGCTGAAAGTGATTATACATAGAGCAAGATGACTAATACAAGAGAGGGAATGTCTATGGTCAGAGCACCGTACTTCAATGGAGAAAACTATGGATGCTGTAAGTATCGAATGATTATATATCTGAAAAATCTTAGATACAGAGTCTATTTTAAGATTCTAACTCCATATGAAATACCAAAAAAACCTGAAACATGGAGTGCAGCTACTGAAGCAGAATATGATATGAATTTGAAGGTTATGAATGCAATTATTTGTGGTCTAGGACTAGATGAGTTTAACAGAGTATCTCAATTCCCAACAACATATGAAATGTGGCAAACTATTGATGTTGCTTACGAAGGAACTAACAATATCAGGGAAATGAGATATGCAACTGCTAAGCTTAAATTTGATACATTTAGAATGGTTGAAGGTGAGAGTATTACTCAAATGAATGGAAGATTGACAAATATTTTTAATAACATAACTGCCTTGGGAGATCCCATTAAGCAAGCTGATCAAGCTTTAAAAGTATTGAGAGTACTGCCTACAAAATGGAGTGGAATCTCTACAGCAATCAAACAGTCGACACCTGTGAAAGATTTAACCATGAGAGAACTGATTGGAACATTAATGATGTATGAAGATGAGATGGAAGATGAAGCTAATGAACATAAAGTGCTTATCAAAAGAGATGATACTGCCTTGAAAGCATCATCATAGAGAAAAAATAGAATGATAAAGAAAAATGTAAAATAGAAGTCAAAGAGTTATGAGTTATCTAATTCTGATGTGAAATTGGCTCAGCTAGCCCGAAGATTCACAAAATTCTATAGAAAGAAAATAGGCTTTAAAAAATCCTTTAAGAAAGATGATAAGGAAGTAATATGCTATGAATGTAAGAAAATGGGGCATATCAGACCTGACTGTCCTCAGCTAAAAGAAGACAAGAGAAAGAAATTTTTCAAAAGAAATGACTATGAGCATAAGGACAAGAAAGCCATGAAAGATACATGGAGCATATCTGAAGTCTCCAGTAGTACTTGTCAATCAGACTCAGAGAAGGAGGAATCAAATCTGAAAACCAACATGTGTTTTATGGCAGAAACAGATGAGGTACAATCTTACTACTCTTCTAATTCTATTTCTGAATCTAATTACTCTAATTCAAAACTAGCAGCTTACTGCAATATGCTTGAAGAAAAATATGACTCTCTATTTAAAAAGCATAAGTCTTTAAAGAATATTAATAAGGCCATTTCTGATGAAAGAGATACAATGCTGACATAATATAAGGAGTTAACTGAAAATTTTGATTCAATTAATTCTAAAAATACAGATTATGAATAAAAGATAAAATCACTTCAAACTGAAGTAGAAACTTATAAAACTATAGACCTTGTTTTTACTAAAGGAGAAAATACTTTAAATAAAATCCTTGGAAAAAATTTCATTAAAAAGGAGATATTTGGAATTGATAGTAAAGGTGAAAAACCCAAGTTGTACAAAAACTATTTTATTCAAACTGCAAAAAGACTAAATTGTAATTACTGTGGAATAAGGGGACATATTTCTAAAAACTGTTTCTTAAGACAAACCCAAATAAGTGGCATTAAGAAAGCTTTTGTATCAAATTATCTATTTGACTCATGTGAAATTAGAAAAACAAAGCAAGTCTGGATTCCCATATCCTTGCTAGCTAACACTACTAGACCCAACAAAATATGGGTACCAAATAAATCTGTGTAAATGTCTTTGTAGGGAGCAGTTCACAAGAGAAAAAAGGACATATGGTATATGACAGTGGATTCTCAAGACATATGAGTGGAAACTCATTAAATTTCTCTACACTCACTCAAAAATATGGTGGACTTGTCACTTTTGGTGACAATGCCAAAGGAAAAATCATTGGTATTGGAATAGTTGGAGATCCATAAGCTTTCTCAATTAATAAAGTACTTTATGTACAAGGATTGAAACACAATCTGATAAGTATCTATCAACTATGTGATGATGGTTATGCTGTTGATTTTTCTAACAATTGTTGTTCTATTTTCAAAAATAAATTGCTTAAATTTAGAGCACCAAGAACTGATAATGTGTATACCCTGGATTTAAATTCCTTCTGTAAACAATAAGTAAATTTCTTAACTGCTAAAATAAATGAATCCTAGATCTGGAATAGGAGACTTGAACATTGTAATATATATGTTTTAAATAATTTATCTAAGAAACATTTAGTTTCTGATTTGACTAGTCTCAAATTTGAAAGTGACAAATTCTGTGATGCATGTCAACTTGGAAAGAAACACAAATCATCCTTCAAATCTGTTAACAAAATTTATACATCTAAACCTCTAGAACTTATTCATATGGATTTTTTTGGACCTTCAATAGTAGCATGCTTGTATGGTAAATTATATGTATATGTTTTAGTTGATGACTATTCTATATTTACATGGATTTTTTTAAATGAAGATTTTACTTTATTTGAAAGTTTTTGTAAAGATGGTCAAAATGAAAAAGGTTTTAAAATTATTTCATTAAGAAGTGATCATGGTGGAGAATTTGAGAATCAGGAATTTAATTCCTTCTACTCAAATATGGATATTAAACACACCTTCTCTGCACCTAGAAAACCTCAAAAAAATGGAAATTTTGAAAGAAGAAATATTACTATTCAAGAAATGGATAGGACTATGCTAAATGAATACAACCTTCCTACCTACTTTTGGGCAGAATCTATAAGCATAGCCTGCTATATAATGAATAGAGTTTTAATTATCCCTCTTTTGAAAAAGACACCCTATGAACTTTGGAATAAAAAAAAACCTAAAGTTAACTACTTTAAAGTTTTTGGATGCAAGGTTTACATCTTAAACACCAAGGATAATCTTGGTAAGTTCGATCCAAAATCTGATGAATGAATTTTCTTAGGATATTCAACTACCTCCAAAGCTTATAGAATCTATAATAAGAAGTCAAAGATTTTTGAAGAATCAGTTTATGTGAAATTTGATGAATCTGATCCCTTTGAGAAAAGGAAATATCAAATGGATGAATCTGACTCTAATGACAACATGCGGCTTGAGAAATTGAAAAATGATTTTGAAAAAGATATAAATAAAATTCAGTCCAGTTCAGAAGAACATGATAGTGAAGAACCTATAAGTGTGTTGCCTAGACAGACTAGAAACCTAAAGAATCACCTTTTAGAAACTATAATAGGTGACTTAGATATAGGAATAAAAACTAGAATAAATATAGGAAATCTTGTATAATTTTCTACCTTTCTATCCCAATTAAAACCCAAGACTATAGAAGAAGCTTTAGATGATGAAAGATGGATGATAGAAATGCAAGAAGAATTAAACTAGTTCAAAAGAAATGAAGTATGGGAATTAGTTGAAAGACCACAGAACTATCCAGTGATAGGAACCAAATGGGTCTTTAGAAATAAGAAAGATGATCAAGGAATAATAACTAGAAATAAAGCTAGACTTGTAGCTAAAGGATATAATCAGGAAAAAGGTATAGACTATGATGAGACCTTTGCACCTGTAACTAGACTAAAATACATTATAATCCTCTTAGCCTATGCATCTCATATGAACTTTAAATTATTTCAGATGGATGTTAAGTCTTCCTTTTTAAATGGTTATTTAATGGAGGAATTTTATGTTGAGCAACCTCCTGGTTTTGAAAATTCTCAAAAACCAGATTCTGTTTTTAAACTTACTAAAGCTCTCTATGGACTTAAACAAGATCCTAGAGATTGGTATGAAAGATTAAGCTCATTTCTTTTGAAAAACGATTTTACTATTGGAATGGAAGATCCAACACTGTTTAAGAAAACTGTGAATTCTAATATTTTATTGGTTCAAATTTATGTTGATGATGTAATTTTTTGATCAACTAATAAAACCATTTGTCATGAGTTTTCAAAGTTAATGCAAAAAGTAATTGAAATGAGTATGATGAGAGAAATAAATTTCTTTTTAGGACTTCAAATTTATCAAAAATATTTTGGAAATGTTTTGAATCAAAGAAAATACATTACTGATTTGTTGAAGAAATTTGGACTTAAAAACAGCAAGACATATACAACTCCTATGTGTACTAATATAAAACTTGATTTGGATGAAACTGGAAAATTAGTTGACAATAAGTTATATAGAGGTATGATTGGTAGTTTATTATATCTTACTACTAGTAGGCCAGATATAATGTATTCAGTATGTCTTTGTGTAAGATTTCAATCAAATCCTAAAGAATCTCATCTAACTACTGTTAAAAGAATTTTTAGATATTTAAAATGAACTGTTTTTCAATCGCTTCTTTATCCAAAAACTTTTGATTTCAATTCGATTTCATATTCAGATGCAGACTTTGGGAGTTTTAGATTAGATAGGAAAATCACTTCAGGAACTGGTCATTTTTAGGAAAATCTTTAGTGTCATGGTCAAGTTAGAAACAACATTCAGTTGCCCTGTCAACAGCTGAGGCAGAATATGTTTCTACTGGTAGTTGCCGTGCACATGTGTTGTGGATGAAAAATACTCTTATGGACTTTGGACTAAATTTTAATAATACGCCTATTTAATGTGATAATACTAGTGCTATAAATATTTTAAAAAATCCTATTAATCATTCTAGAACTAAGCATATTGATATAAGGCATCATTTTCTAAGAGATCATTTTCTTAAAAAGGATATATCTTTGGAATTTGTAAGTACTGAAATTCAATTAGCTGATATTTTTACTAAACCACTTCCCACTGTGAGGCTTGATTTTATTAAGGGGGATCTAGGTTTATTTGATTTTAAATAAAATTTTATTTTAAAATGGTAGTTCTTTATTTTAATTCTACTTAAAATAATTTAGCTATTTTGTTTCTCAAACAAAATAAGTTTCTTTTCCCTGCGTAATCTATTTTATTTGTTTTTAAATATATGTAATGATTATTAAAAACACGAGAATCAAGGTTTTCAAAAACCCTTTCGACTTCTAAACTGTTTCATTTCTATCGAAACCTTTTTGAACCCGCAAACCACACCTCTACTCGTCAACCCTAATCTTCGAACCTCTGAAACCCTAACCTTCAAACCTTCAAAGATTCTCATAGAGATGGTAAGGAATAAAAGAGCCAGTGAATCCGAGATAAGAAATTCCAAGAGTCAATGCTACGAAGGAAGAAATATCTTACAGGGAAAGGTAATCGATCTTGACTGGTTATTTCAGACAAATCTACTGTTGAAACAAGCACTGTCATTTCAGAACCTTGAAAAGAAGTTCAACAGTGAAAATAAAGAATTTATATATGAGGTAGAACTTAGATACTTCTTCAAATATGTAAAGTTTAGTCTGGGAGATACTGAGGACAGTATGATGGCTAAGATAGAGGATAGGGATTTCTCAGTCTCGTCAGTAGAAATTGGTCAGATTCTCAACTACCCTCATGAGGGAGTTTTTCATTTCGATTTGAAAAATATTGGAGATTCTATGCATAAATCAGAGGACATAATGTCGTTTCTCTTAGGTATTAATACTGTAAAGAAAATGTTTATCAAGGATTTGGAGCCTGATCAGAAAATTTTGGTCAAATTTGTGCAAACATGGATTGAACCAAAGATGTCTGATATGGAAAAGATATTATATCCCGATATGTATATAATGTATCTTTTTCTCAGTGATGTCAAACTCAATTTTCCTAGGTATATGGTTAGATACCTAAGATATTGTTGTTAGAGTGATGCCCGAATGAATTTTTATCCTTTTGGTCGATTCATTTCCAAGCTGTTTCTTAAGAAGGACATGGTGAGACTGGTGGATGCCAGAGTCCACTGTCATCACAGTAATGTGTTTAATGCTGGAACTTTAAGGAAGATGGGATATTTCTAGAGTACTATCAAAGGAAAACTTTTCCCAGTAGAAGCAGATAACAAATCAGAGAGTGCTCAATCTCAATATGCAAAGTCCAAGGAGGGACAAGCTGAATCAAGAGTCAACACTACGGCAAGGAGGATCAGATTTGAAGTGGAAGAAACTGAGGAAGAAAGAAGTCAGGAGGGACTTCAGACTCAGAGGAAAATACCTGTGACTGAGGAACTTACTTACCCTGACTTAAGTACAAGAGATTTACTCTCTTACATCTTTTTCAGAGAAAAGGTTGTTGAAAAACCTCAAAAATAGAATGTTACTGTTACAGATCCTAATCATGAAAGGATTGTAGTTGAAAGATCAGAACAACAGGCTGTAGCTGATTTTGCTGTTGTACTTCAACAAGAAAAGGAGGCAGATCCTAGTGAGGAAGTGGCCAGACCTCATGAAAATTCAGAGGATAAAATTTTAGATATTTCATTAGATGAAAATATTGCAGATATTTGTGATGAGCATGCTTCTGAAGCTCACACAGAAGTTCTTCAAGAGGATTATTCTATGGAAGAGTCTGAAAAGGACTCTGAGGAAAAATCTGTGGACCAACCTACTCAGGCCAAAGAGAAAGAAAAATCTGATGCTGAATCATTACCTTTAGTACTGCTACATCACACAGAGCCTGGAAATACAAATCAAGAACAGGTTGCTTCTGATTCAAGGAATATGGAAGTTGAAGAATTGTATAGAAAGCTATCTCAACTACAATGTGAGAATGATTCTATGAGAAGCATCTTATCATATGAACAATTGAAATTTCAAAATCTTAAGGAGAGTACTGTTTCAAGACAAGAAGTTGAAATTTTTAAAGAGGATATGCTAAATGCTATTGCCAAATTGAAATCTGAAATGGTTATTAAGTAAGATTTCTCATATCTTAAGTTGTTTATGGAGACACAATTTTCATCAGTTAGAAATAATGCTGATAGTGGATCAGGTATTTCACCTGATTTAATCAAAAGATTTCAAGCTATCACAGCTACAATGAGTAATATGAATGACAATTTGCAAGATCTTTAGTGTAACAATGCTCCATTATTTGATCTCTTAGATAATCAGAAATTCTTAGTTGATCAGTTAACATCCAGTGAGCCAGGAATCTACTCTTTCTTAGAAAAATTAACAAATAATCTTTCTTTGTTTATGGAGAAAGAATAAAGGCTTCACAAGTTTTTCAGAGTCAATCTCATTTAATATATTCATATGACTCAAGAGGCCATAGATCTTATTATTCAGCTTGGTTATGGATTAATGAAAAGGTTGAGATAACAATTAGCAAAAATCAAGTCTACAGTCTAGAGAAGATAAACCCTACCTGTTCACTACAAAAAACCTTGATTCCTGTGTTTATCATCACTATATCTATTTTTGACTTTTAATGAAAATTTGTTTCTTTCTTTCTATTTTTTTTACTGTCTTTATTTTGATATTCCAGTACTCCAGATTTAATTATTGATAAACATTTAATAATACTCTTTACTTATGTTCAGTGCTACATTAATATGTGTTCTATTCCGTTTTCTACCATTCTTTTTGATATTAAAAAAGGGGGAGAAATTTGGATAAACACAATAGTTTTTTACTGGGAGAAATTTGGATAAACACAATAGTTTTTTTTATTGGGAGATATTTGGATAAATACAACATCTTTTAGTTTGGGGGAGTAATTCATTTTATCGGGGGAGAAATTAAAACATGGATAAATTAAAGGGAGATATTAATATTGTATTTATCTTATCAAAATTTCAAAACTTTATGCAATTAATTTTAAGTTAAGTTAATTTTATTAATTATTTCTTATGGGTTTTGTGATCATAAAAAAGGGGGAGGTTGTTGAGCAATTTTTTTTCAACAATGCATAATATTGTTATTTAAAGGGGGAGTTTATATTAATACTCTATGTCTTTATGATAATTTTGATGCTCAAAAATACCCTTAATTATTTTATAATGATTTTATTTGTTAAGCATTTTGAAGGAATTTATTATTTTATTTTACTCTTGAAATTATGGGAATTTATTACTAAAGTATTCGTATTTAGCGTGTTTTGGAAACACTATTCATGCTTTACTTATTCAAAATCTGCTTGAGGGTGTTCTGGAAACACTGTTCATACCCTACATGGATAAACATAGCATAATGATAAAAAATGTGTATACATTTTGCGATAAAGAAAATTTATGGTTAAACAACCATACATTATCAGAGAAGTATGGAAAATAAACCCTAAATTAGGAAGAAACCCTACGTTTGGGATATCAAAAAAGTATGGAAGGAGAACTGTACCTAAATATTAAACATTACGTTTGTTTCTCAAAAGTATGGTTCATCAACCTTACTTTTGTAAACAACCTTACGTTCTTGGAAAAGTATGGATCAAGTAAAAGTATGGATCTTTTATCATACATTTTAAAGTTGAAGAGAAAAGTATGGATGACCAACCCTACGTTTGGAATGAACCTTACGTTTGTTGTCAAGTTTATGTTGTCAACCTTACGTTGTCAACCTTACATTGTCAAACATACGTTGTGAACCTTATGTTTGAAGACTAGGTCAACAACCTTACATTCAGAGGACACATACAGTTCAACTTAACCTTACGTTTGGCGTCGGAGAATTTAAAGTTGATATTTTTATGCAACGGTCAGTACGCTGATTATTAGGCGGATTTCAAGCCAGATTTAAAGCTGATTTTAAAGTATGATTTTGACTGATTCAAAACCATTTCATCAATGATTTGATAATCGAATTAAGAGGATATTTTTATACCAATTCTTTAGGGAAGTTACGACTACTCTATAAATTCAAATGTTTGAATATCGCGAGTAAAAAAGGTGACTTTTGTGGATCTAATTTTTTACAGGAAAAGTTCTTATCGCTATTTTATTTATATGGTGTTTTTGAAACTGAATAGATAATTATTGATCGTGTGTGATCTTTTGATTATTATGAAAAAAGGAAAAAAAGAGACTACTGAAACACACCGATCTGCTGGTTCAAAAGGAGCATCAAAACTCTGTTTGTTAAAGAGGAAGGAACACGATAGAAGATTCACTTGTTCTACAACGAATATCTAATGTGAATTTTCTACTGCTGAAGTTTTGAATTATATTTCTATATCCACTGCAACGGGATCGACTTAGAACGTTTCTTATGTGATGATTATTATTTCTAAAGGAGACGATCTACCTACTGTCAATTGCATGCTGTTTCAATTGTGAAGAACATCTGGAAAGTATTTTCAAAATACAAAAATATTTTCTTTCTATTCTTGAGTGATCGTCTTCTCGTACTAAGATGTGTAGGTTTTGTAAGTGAAGTAGAAGGATTTGTTTTTCCTTGGATTGTAAAGGTGTCAACTGCCTATACTCAGTTGTGAACCGGTCTATTGAAACGAGGACCAGATAGTGAAAATCACCAAGATCATGGAGTAGATCATTGGTGGAGTGGACTAGGGGTCTTCTGTTCCCCGAACCACTATACATCTTGTGTTTCTGATATTTAAATTTCCGCTGCATCATTTTATCTGATTAAAGTTAAAAGGAAGAACACAATCTCGTAAAGATTTTTGAAAAGACACAATTCACCCCCCTCTTGTGTATATTTGGTGTAATCCGATCCAACATAAAACACCCTTTAGGTTGTAATTTTCAATTTAACTAATGAATTCCTCATGTAAGTACAACTCAAAAGAAGATAACATGTTTTTTATAAATGAAAAAGTTGACTGGTCATGTAATATTCCACCATAAATCTATATGCAAATCCATACAAGTGACTGTATTCACTTTAAATAACCATACATTTATAACAAAAAATACCCCCATGTTTTAAGTAATAAGGAATATTAAAAATAAATAAAAATTACAAGGGTCTCGTTAATCCATTCAAGGTCCATCTAAATGAAACCAAAAAATTTTTAAACCTTAAAATTCTGAAACAACCTGAAAGGGTTCATTTAATAAGAATTTAACACTATGGAAAACCTACTCTGGTTGAGTTAGGTCTATCCCATAACCATAACAGGTCAAGACCGATCTACTTGGGTTGAGTTATGTAAATGGTCCATAAGAAACCAATTCATTTAATGTCAAAATTTAATATAATTTTTATTGATACAAGGGTATCAAGGGATATCAAAATCATATATGATGGTTCTATTATATGGGTCACCATTTTCAAATTTATAAAGATCCTATACACTTTATATGTTTCAAATTGGTTCCCATTTAATTACAACTAGTATGCTTCATCCCATGCAACCAAAGTTCTATGGTTCAAACATTTCCTGATTGATTAGATAATGTTCCACCATTAAGATATATCGGAAAACACTATTTAGATTGATGTAGACACTTTAATAACCAATTTTATATCAAAATTATAACTAGGAATCCTATAAAAATTAGTAAATATTGGGAAA
This sequence comes from Viscum album, assembly GCA_963277665.1. Classification (NCBI taxonomy): domain Eukaryota; kingdom Viridiplantae; phylum Streptophyta; class Magnoliopsida; order Santalales; family Viscaceae; genus Viscum; species Viscum album. Next base: position 1,202,059,524 of record OY728153.1, on the reverse strand, counting down.
CATGGAAATTAATTACCTATTCATGGTATGTAGATAAACAAGATAAATAATCATGAAACATGGTACAATAATCACATAAAATTGATATACAGGAAATCATACTAGATAAACCAAAAAGGCATGGTTTGTAAGAAAATCATGCTAAATAATCACCTAAACACGATATATAATCACACAAGGCACATATCAAAAATATCCTGCAATCTAATTATATGACCTATATGTCATGGAATACACATGGCATGTGAATATCTATGTTACAATAATGATGTATGAATTTCCACTTCCTTTTAATACCATTCTAAGGGTAAAATAATTTAAATCTATTAAATCAATAACAATGAAAAGTACATCATTCACTAAAGGTGAAATCATAATCAACTACAATAGCGTACAACATGAACAATAATCATATCCCTAGACAATTAGTCTTTTCTCCATGCGTGGGGGGATCAATCCCCAAAAAAACTTTTTACCAAGGACTGAAACATTCCTACTCTATTGTATAACAACACAAAATAGTAAGAAAAAAGGAAAAAAAAACACCTATGATACAACTTTACAACTTCCTAACCTGAGAGACACTGAAACAGTTCCCCAAGACATTCTATTTCATACCCTCAAGATAACCTCCCCACATACCAGAGGATAGTAACTAGAAGCGAGTTTCTGATGATAGTATGGTGGGGAGATTATACCCTCATGTCCAGAATATTACATTGATATAATCATACGATGAATATAGCAGAATAAAAAAGAATGGAAATAAAGAGTAGTGGAAGAATAATATAATGACTGATAATATAATATGAAATGGTCAACTCCAAATATACAAAAATGCATGTCCATGTGACTATAATATAAAATTAAAATACATAAAATAAGTAGTAAATAAATAGCATGTAAAGAAAATTAAAAATCCCCAAGTCTATTCCCATGAGAATCCTAATCTCTAGCTCAATCATGTGCTCCTAAGATCCCATGCACAAGGGTCATAACAAACACAAAATCCAAAAACCTGACCTATAAACATTAGGTATATTTGGATACCCCTATACAATGGAAACTCATTAAAGGTGTGAGATATACTTAGTAGGATACCACCTATAGTGTATAATTCTATCCATTATATGAATATAAATTACAGTTGTGCACAGGTATAATAAATAAACAATTAATGAATAGATGTAAACTATTTAGACTTCAGTTTCAGAATAATACCCAACCGACAATACCTACTTTGTAGAAAGCCAAAATACCTCTGAATATGAGACATAATATATGTATATATGTATGTATGTATATGCACTATATACGTAAAGACATATATATCCATATGAATAGATACATAGTGCTAGAGAGGACCCATAGAGTAAGACCAACATCCAAGCATTTTCACAAGAGTCATTATATGATAAGGTTCCCATGATAGAGTATTGTAATCAATAAAGTATGCCATACCGAGTATCATAATCAATATAGGATTCCATGAAAAGTATCATAATCAATAATGAGTATTTTCATACCCAACATCCTAATCAAGGGGGGGGGGGCATGGAACATCATTCCTATCAACCCAAGTGATGTGAATTCCATGCCAACATCCTCCACCAAAGGGGTATAAAACATCAAGGAAAACAACCCGAACCAAGGTCCCTAAATAATTACATAAAATAAGGTAATCCCACTTACCCAATGATCCCTTATCTCCATGTTTCATAAATAGGTAACCAAAATCACTCAAGGAACATTTGATCCATTTTAATATGAATCATTTAACATTAATTAACATTCCATGTGTTCATCTAAGACATTAATATCATTAAATTATAAAAAATAAAGAAGGCCATGACCACAAGAATTCTATTTAACATTAAATAATAAATAAAGGTAATTCCACTTCCATAAGTATGACATTTACCATTTAATTATAAATAAATAGAAGGCCATGTCCATAAGCATGACATTTACTATTTAATTAACTCCACTTGATTACCTCATTTTATTAGAAAATATTTTGCACCTCAAAGGTGGTTTTATTATAAAAGGGTGAAAGGATATAATATTAAGTTAATATAATTCAATTTAATTCATTCTTATAATATGATTCATTCATCAAATGTAAAATATATCCATGAGTGAGAAATCTAAGGAATTATAAATTAATAATTTAAAGCAATATATATAAGGGTGATTTAATTTCCTAAGAAAAACATAGGCCACAAGTATCTAGATGACATGCCAAATGGGTGGTTTTCATTGAAGTAGGTAAAATCCAATGGTTCTATTTAGTGTAAAATGTTTATAATTTAAGACATTATGTTCTATATAATAAATTTAATAGTTTATGGAGAATGCAGGGATTGTTTGGTGTATAGAACACCGACATAATTTATCAAATAGAGAGACATTAAGGGAAAAAATATAAACCCACTTACTTATACTAAGGATGTTTTACTTATCAAATATAAAGATTTAATTTGATCAAGTTTTATAGAAATATAATAAATGGATAAAATCCCTAAAAATATGGTGTATTGTCTTGCAAAAAGATTACACCAAAGATATTTATACAAAAGATGAAAGGATAAAAAGAAATGAAGAGATTACCGGTATGCATCTAATGAGAAATATGACATGCAATTATGACATTGGAGGAGGGATATAAATCCATTCATAAGAGAGGAGATGAGGGGATCCCATTCATGGGGATTTTTATACATGCGTATGGAAGACAAAAAGAGGGTAAAACCTTTAAATAAGGCAGTGGAAAAATCATTATTTACCCCCTTTTAAGAGTTGCATGATTTGGGAAACCATGTTCCAACATGTGGGAATCACTACCCAAAGACATACCCATTTTCAAACAAGTACGTGGTTGGGATCCACAGTCTGAAAAAATATGCACCTAACCGTTCATAGCTACTAGTTAAGTGTCACTAAGTGTATGGGTTAGGTTTATGGTTTTGGAAAATTTTGTGAAACCTATTCATGTAACACTTGTACACCTGCACCATGTGGCATAGTTATTACTAGGTTGTTTTATAGTTTAATAAAACCGCATATCTTAAGATAATGGTCTGCATGGTTTTTCTATATGGTTAAACTAACCATGCACCAACTGTGCACCTCATTTATTTTCCTTAAAAAAATTGTGTTTTTGGAACCTGATGCCTTTGATACTCAACCAAACACTTGGGACAGCCCTATGGTGTAAACCATAACAAAAAAAAACACCTTTAAGTTTTTCAAAGATCATATTTATATTCAAATCTTATTTTAAAGAACAACCCATCCACGAAATGATAAAATTTTTAAATTCCTATGGAAATCCTACCCTATCCAAAATAAGGGGTGTTACAACCTGAGTTTGTGAGATGCTTCAGGATATGATCCCATGATAGAGGATATGTGGTTTAGGGATCTCAGGATGATTTTATTCATCGATGATATAGGTGGTGTTTCAATTTTAATGGTTAGGGACATCTCACATGAGATTTTCCAATAATCTATACCACTAACAGGGATAAGATCGATGGACCATCGTGGAAGAGAAAATTAAAAGAGAAATCATTTTTACGTGATAGAAGATGTATAATGGGATATGGTATATTAAAAAGAGGTGGAAATGGTTATATTTATTTCTACTACCACCCCCAGGTAATCTTATCCATCCTTGAGGTGCTAGAGGATAGATGAGAGTATAAATAAAATCCATAGAGGCTTATGACCTAGAGGCACCAGGGATGTTTAAAGGTATGATCTGTGTCCTTTCTAATTTTTTTTTGTAATTTTATTGGACATAGGTGAGAGATACTTTTGTTTTTTTACTCCTTACTTGAGGCCTTTCAAGGGCGAAACATGTCATCAGTGGATCCATGTGATGGTGATGTTAGATGTGGATTTGGATTTGAAAGAAAGAAGGATGCCCCCATTAAGATGAGTTCTTATGATATGATCCAAAAATGTATGTGTGGGTTAGTGAAGACAAATTTGATAGTTTCATGGCATGTTAGATGAATTCATTTGAATTATATGCTTGAGTAAGTTTGGTGTGTTGAGGTTTTGATGTAATCCGGGTTTTGGTGAATATATGGGAAAGGGAAAGGATGATATTTAAGTAGAAGTTACTGCTAGATTTGAGGTTTGAGTGTGGTTTGACCATTTAAATGTGAATTTACATCCCTAGTTGTGGTTTATCATAGATTTATGAGACACATTTCTTTGATCATATCCCTTTTTCAAGGCCTAACAATACCATTGGATCCGTTTTGCTCAAACCATATGATTAGAGGCTCTGGAAGAGATGATTAGTGGTCATTCACTATTATTGGAAGTGTGACCTAACACTAGAGGATAGAGATCCTCACATATAATTTTCATGTAGTGGAATAGAGGCCCTATCATATTTTCCTCAGTATGGATATGTTTCTAACCAAACATGCTTGTTTAGATGCCTCCAGTGAGTATGTTAGTGTTTCTAGACTCTGGGATAATGTTTTTCTATTATGTTTAGGAGTGATACTATGAATAGTATTATGAAATAATGTGTGGGATGAACTTTCCAACCATTTATAATTTTTCTATTATGAACCTTGATAAAGTGGATGCTATGTTCTTTCAACTTACTACGATTGTGGTGGATTATGAGCACATATTTTCTGAGGAAGTGTTGTGTTTACCTTCTTACCAAGAGATAAACTTATGCATAGAATGGTACCTAGGGGATGTGTCGATATTTTTTCTAACATATCATTTGGATCCCATTGAGATTCATAACCAGGAGGAGTAGTTGGGGTTTTGCAGTGGATGGGATTTGTAAATATCAGTGTGTTCACCTGGGAAGCCCTGTGTTGTTCACCTGGGAGGAGGATGAGAGACTTGATAACTGGGACCTTTAACCCTTTTTGGTATATTTTTTGGCAGTCTTATTCTTTAATAAAATTGTGTACAAGAAATTATTGTTTTACACGATTCACATGAGGTTAGATCTTGAAATGATCTTAGAGTACACGATTTATGGGGAGATATCATATAATCACACCTAGATTCATGGTGTCCAATTCTCGTGATATGTATTCTCAGGTATGGGTGTGATAATGGACCTAGAAGATCCTGAATCCATTCTATCTTGAGATCCACACAAGGGTGTAGTTGTATCACTAGATGATCATAGTGGGGTATCCTATACTTTTTTCTCGAGTGATGTAATGGAATGGTTGACCTATTTGTAGTTGGATATTGATGGTGATGATAGTGAAATGTATCTCCTGTAGATGGTTTTCCCCTCCACTTTTATTGCGATTTTGTGAGGCATTACTTGGGGATATTTTTTCAATGTCTCATATAATTGGATGTCCACTAGACATTTTATTGATGTATTTTTCAAATGTGGGGAGTATTTCATCCTCCTAAGTAATGTCGGTATTGCTAGTCACATTCCTAGACTAGGTGATGAAGAGTTTTCTTTCCCTATATAGTTCGTCCAATAGTGGGGTAGTTTTACCAAGATACTTTTTTCATCTGGTCTGGGGACCAAGTATGTGGTGTCTTGTTATTGAGATAGATCACGACATATCACATTCTAGTAGGTATATAAATATGTTCTCATATGGTAGTTAAAATAGGGTGGAGAATTTTTAGTTATTTATGGGGATTACACGGCCAAAGAGAGGTCTAAACAATACTTGTGGGATCAAAGACTGACTCACCAGTTTGGATGTCTTCCTATCATTCCAAAGGAAGAGTTTAGTAGAGATATTTAGATTCCTGTGTGTAAAAAATGATTTTGGGGCTTAGTTTTGGTTGAATTCAATGTTTTAGCCTAGTCTTATGGATAAGTAAAATAGACAATTTAGGTTCTGGGGAACATGATTTGGGTTGGCATGTTGTCTTGGGGTCATGGTTGAGAGGATTACCAAAACTCGACAGAGTTTTCATATCTCAATGGTTTCTACTCTACCATTAGTTTAACATTAGTTGAATCCATTTTTGGGAGACCCTATAGGTAACCTCTATACTATTTAGATATAGCGGGAGACAAAATTTATGTTATTAGTGTTGGTGATAGCGATGGGTGTTGAGGGTGCAATTCATCTAGGGGAAAATGATGACAGTAGGGGTTCTGGTCTGGACGGATGACTATCTCTAAGGTTTATAGACTCTTCCACTAGATTATGTGTGGGATAGAGAGGTGGAATACATATAGAACATGTTACCTCAGTAAGACCAGGTTCTTAGTGTTTACCAAGTGTCATAGATCAATAGACATGTGCACATCTCATTACATTATTTAGATATGGGTGAGTTGGGAGTTGAGTGTGGAGTTTACTTTAAAATGTATCCAATGGAATTATTGAACTAATCATATAAGACACTTTTTGGGAAAGTGTTCTGCTGGATGCATGTTTTTTGAAAACATAGGAACCTTATATAGAGATCACTGGGGTGGGGAACTCATTTGGGAGATCAATTTCCCTCATGTGGATATGTTTTACCTTTTCTGGATGAAAATCCATGAAGTTTGGGAGACTTTAATGACTCTAGTTTTGTTGTCTAATAATTTCAAATATTTATAATAATACTTACAAAGCCTGACATTGAGGTATCACATAATCTATAATCCCAAAGATCATTGGAATGGTGATATTAAGAATATTATATATTTTATATCACACACACATAGTTTTTCTAAAAATGAGGAATGACTCTAGAATGAAATATTATATCATAAATCTAGTACCATGTTTGATCTTGGATTTAAAGGATTACCCTAGGCATGAAATGATGTTTTTTGTGTTGGGCACCTGGTTAGAGGCAACTGTTGGTGGGGTGTTAAATAATGGTTTATTAATTAAATAAAAATTAATTAATGAATCTACCCTACATTTGGATTGTAGCATATAGAAGGTAAGGTGGGGTTTTATCCCATGAGGAAAGATGGATGAACCAAAGAAGATAGAGATATGGATTCTTGGAACATCATCATTGATGGATATCAGTACTGGATCAAGGTGCAATAGGTTCTGAGCATCACATTGGACCTGAAGCTTCAACATTTTTTAAAGAGGTAGGAGGATTTAAAAGATTTATCTCCCAATCCCCATATAAACTTTACTTTAAGGTTATATATATATAATATAACTATTATGGATCCCCTATGGGTTGAAATGTGGATAATTGGTTAAAATAATGGGATTGGGGAGGATCGCAATGATTACCAGTTTTGATTTCCACATCGCATGATGTGTAATGTTGGAGCACATGCCGTGTGTTCTTCCCATTCAAGGAAAATGAACTTTTAGGAACTAAAAACCATATAATGGGATATATGTTGTGTAGTAAGTCTTGGGTGGGTGGATGTGAACATGGGAAATAATTCCATGTAAGGGGACATGGCCATGTATAAGTACACGACCAGACCCTTGGTGTACACTTGCCAGAGGACTTGACCAGTTATATAAGAATAGGCCGTCATACTCAATAATGGCCCACTGTACATGGGAATAACCTAGGATAAAATCTTGGACTATTTTAATAGTTATAGGCTATGTACGGAGTGTATACGCCACGTCAGGTGGCATTTCTAGAAAGGACATGTGCAGGAGAGGACATTCCTATGTGATCAGGAGAGTATACACGTAGTGTAATCAGATGTACATGTTGTGTATTTTATTTATACATGTAGAGTACCATGATAGGACATGTATAGAGTTCGGCCTCAAGAGTACATGATGTCTACCCTAGGAGGAAACAATTTGTACTCCCCTTAGAGACTTCTCCCTTTCACATATCCATCTTTAGGACTCAGATAGAGGATCTCAAGTTGCATATTTGGAGTGGTTTTATACATAGAATGTGATGGTGGACTTGGTTTTTTCATTAGAGATGTGACATGTGGTGAGGTTAGTGGGACTATTCTATTAGTGATTTATATATCAATTCCAGTTTGGTTCTTTTCCTTACTCTGTCCCTATGAGGCTACAATGCATCATTATTTATTGAGCATAAAATTATGATCCCCTTTATGGTATTGGTTCAGAAAGTGTTCATGTATCCCTCTAAAGATCCCATGGTGGGATCCTCTATCATATCATCTTACCAAGGTGGGGATTGAGGTATCGACGTGAACAACATATTTAGGAACTGATCCTCTACTAAGAGGGTTATTTAAGATGGGGTTAGTGGTATCCCGTAATGGTTCTGTTTGTGATCCCATATCTAAGTGTTATGATATATGGTGTTCTATATTGGGTTCTTGGTGTCCCCCAGTGGTCTTGGGTGTGATCCCATATCTGTATGCTGAGATATTTTGAGTTCTAGAAGGGTTTTTGGAGTCCCCCATGAGACATGGGTGTGATCCTCCATATGAGTATCAAAATCTAATGTGTTTCAGAAATAATTTCCTCATGGAAAGACACAGTGAGTGTGTTATCTCGGATGAATTCCATCATCTATGGTAGGGATGTTCTATTATATTAGTTATTCCCAATGAGTGAGATCTCTCATAAAAGTTCCACCAGGAATGGTATGGCTATACTCGATGAGTGATATCTCTCAGATGAGTTCCATCAGGGATGCAAGGGCTCATGGAGTAAATACTCCTAGACCAGTGATAAATTTGAGCCTAGATTAGAATCTTTTACAGGATGTACAGTTGAGACCTTGGGATCGAGAGTCTAAGACAAGTATATCTAAGTGATTCTGGGAATATTTTTGGTTTTGTATCCGATCCTAATTGACATGACTTGTGATAATGATCTGAATAGTCTTATATACCTCATATATGGAAATAGATATTGATACTCTCTTTCATTTGTGTTTCTATAACCCACAGGTTTGGGTTGATTGGATTGTTGCATTTTAGTTTTTCTCTTTCATTTTTCATTTTGGGATTCTTACTAGGTATTGGTACACTTTCTCTAATATGGGATTGTCCCATACATGTTGTGTCTTGTAAAGACGACATAATTTTTGATAGAGTCCTAGGAGGACCAAGAGTTGGTATATCATAGTGAGATAGACATACCAAGGTGTGTATTTGTGGTTACATTTGACAGAAATCCGCTCCTTATGAGAATGTTGGACTCTTTTTTAGTTTTTGGAGGGCTTTAATTTTCCCTTATACTTTCCATTACTCTGTCATACTCTGATTGTGGGATAAATATGTATGCAAGCATTTGGTATTAGTTGTATTATTATTCCTACACTATTATATAGATATGGATGTGTCTTCATGTGTAAAAGAATAATAGGATAAGGCCTCCCATGTTTATGACATGCCTAATCGGTGCTATACACCATCCCCTACCCTACTGGAGGTGGACTTGGGGTATTTACACTCATCTTATCACCATCTAGATGAGACCCAGTGGGTTGGTTCTTGAAAAAAATAATGTTTCCTTACAAATCATAATAAATCACACAACTAGGAAAACTAGGTTTAGTGTTTTTTGATACTTTCTACATAAATGTATTATGACCCAATAATATATCAATATCCTATAAAAAATTATCCACAAATGATTTTATACAAATCATATTCTCTCATATAAGATCATTGTAAAATGAAAAAAATAATGAAAAGGTGATCTCCGATGCTTTATAAGGGTTAAATCATTAGTGATACCAATAAGAACAACATAATTTACCCTAATGAAGTTTATATGTGATTATAAGATGAACATGTGAGTATGGGAACATAATAAAGATATATAGATATAATATATGGAAATAATATTGTTAAACCTAATTTTTGAGTTTTTTTATTGTTAATATATTTCAATATATTGAAGAATAATTATAACGTGGAATAATAATATACAGAATTAATTTGGAATTCCATTTTATTTTGTGGAATGATTTGTATTATTGAGAAATGAATCATTATTACGTTAGGATTTAGGAAGTATAAATATTAATTAAAGTACTTAATTGAATCATAGAATTTGGTGTTTCCATTTTTATATGTAATATAAGATAATTAATATGCACAACCATTATATTAATTTAAATCCATCCAAATAGTGTAAAAGAAATTAGAAAATGATAAATAGGATGCAAGACGATTCATTTAGTATTTATAATTGGTGGAATAATTATGCATGTGATGAAAATGTTCATGAGACATGTACCATGGATTCTTGTGGAAGGAATATTGTTTTAAACAATGAATAAGTGAAGAAGTAATAAATTTGAAATTACATAATAAGTCTATGAAAATAGTTTTTATTATAGGTTTAATACTTGGGAAATAAAAAAATTTGAGGAATATTTGATGAGGCTTATTTGGTGTCACTTTTATATATTATAAGTGTTAATAATATATTTATATGAAAATTTTCCAAACCCTATATAGGAAGCCTGATGTGGTTCACAGGAGAGGTACATGTATGAGTCTAAGTTTGTGAGTGCGTGGTAGTGCACACTTGAGAAGTAGTGTGAACGTGAAGGACCCACCATGAAATGGTGTGGATTGGCTGCATGTACAGTTGTGTCAGTAGTGTGTCTTAGATCCAATCCACAATGTTGAGTCTATTTATCCACAAGAATATGGTTTGTGGTAAATTAAGGATCTAGTATTTAACTAATAATTTGATGATAGAAATCACAAAGAACAATTTTGTTCATTATTGAGAGGAAAATACTCTCTATAATGATAATAGGAGAGAGAGATACAATGTTCTTGATATAATTGCACAAAGGATATTTTTCACAAACATATTGCATGAAATAATTAGATTATAATAAAAAAAATACTATATTTCATTCATGTTAAAATGAAGATCATTCCATGCATCTCTTAATCCATAAAGATAGAAGGAGATCCAATGATTAGTCATACATGATGAATAAGATGGATAATGTGAGAGTAGTAAAGAAGATGGGATCTTATGTATAATTACCTATACAAAGAAACTTGAGAATAAATAAAACATTTCCAGGTACAAAACAAAAACAATCATGTTGCATGGAGAGTATTTATGACACTTTTTATGTGATGTTTTGTGATTAAATAGTATTCAAAAGTAAGAAAATATTTCCATGAACATTGAAATGTACAATATAAGTAGAATAAATTAAGAATGAATAATAAAAAATTTCACTATAAAATTAAAATTTAAAGATATTATTACATATAAAAAAAGTGTTCATGGAGGATGTGTTAGTAGTCTAATTAGAATACATGACATAACATACACGAATCTATTCATATTTTTACAGGTGTTTAATATTCATTCAAAATCAGAGATTTGATAAAACAATTTTATCATAGGGATTTTATGAAGTGGATTTTGTGGAGAAGAAAAGAAGGAATCTGAACAATTGATTTAGAGAAATAAAATTAATATTAAATGATTTGAGATATCACAAAAATAATATTAATATCAATGATTTTTCCTGATTCTGAGGTGGATTTTAATGAAAAACCAATGATGATAATTATTGATCGATTTAGTTGGGGTCTAGACTTTAGAATGATTTAATTAAGCTCAAAGGTAGAAGAAATTATGTGAGATTTTATGAGTGTTAGAATAAAAATAATATAAGGGATTATGTGTAATGACTGAAAATTTTATCAATGGAATTTCCCTTATGTATATATAATTGTTTCATATTAAGTAAATATAATATTATATAATAGACATTCACCACATGGTAAAAAAATTTTCATTTTATAATATGAATTTAGAAATTATATTTATATAATAAACATTTCTATAATAATTGAAAATATTGAAATAAGAGGATAAGAAAAAATAATATAACTAAAATATGAAAATATGGATATTCATGATACACCAGAATAACCGCACTCATGGACAATATTATAAAAATGAAACATAACAATAATAATTATATTTTATTATTGAAAATTTAAATATATATAATATTGATAAAAAAATATAAGTGAATAAAAAATGAATGAAATATGTGGTATTTATAAAAATTAGAGAACCCATATGAACATTACAAATTTGATCATTGGAATTACAATCAAACTATTGGAATATTAAATGAATATTTTTAATAGTTATATGACTATTAGAATAATAACCTGATCATTAGAATAATAACCATGCCTAAGGAAATGTAAAATAATATTCAGGTATCTTATAAAATGGAAATATGATATATTCATATTATGGTATAAATAAATATTTTAAAAAATTATAAATAAAATGTTTTTATTTTTTGTAAAACATAAATATTTTAATTACACTTCTAAAATAAATATAATAATTTAAAATAATTATTATTTTCATAAAATGAATTTATAAATTTTTATTAAGTTGTATTATAATTATAAGATAATTTTATGATACCATAAGTAATTTTCAAGGTGTAAAAATTGATCATAATATTAAATTTATATTTTCAAATAAATGAGGATTTTTCATAAATATTAAAATTATCATATTTTGAATTTTATTTTCATATTATGGATTTATTTTTTGGAATCTATGCATTAAATTATGGTTAGGGATATGTTTTTGTATTTTTTTAAAATAATTGAATTTTTGTTGAATAATAAAATATGATAAATAACAGTATTTAATATTATATGATAAATACATGAATTTTTGATTCGTCGATGAATAAAAACACCATTTTATCAAAATAAAATTCACCATTTAATATATATATTCACAAGAATCAATACTATTTGTATACTTGATCCAAAATAATAAAATAATGAATAAAATATTTAAAACACCCCTATCCCCCCTTACAAATACTTCTCCCCACCACCCCATCTCCACACAAATTATAAGCCTTTTATATTTTAAAATTTTAACTGAATTACCTTCCTAATCATATCCCCCATATCCTACTTCTACTTGTATCCCCAATAGAATAATTCACAGTTCTTTAAGGAGTATTTATAAAAGATAAAATTTAAGAGGAAATATTATCAATTTACCTCTTTTAATTTTTTCTTGTTATACCTTCTACTTACCTTCATTATCAAACATTAAATAATTGATCCAATAGAATAAAAATATTTTAATTTAATTGATTTAAATGAAATGAAATATTCTACCCTCCCTTCTTTCATTCCTAAAATGAAAACGTTGTTTACAATTTGGTTGGTTCAACACCTCGATGAAAAATTTATTTTGTTTTCCATTACCGCCTTCGTGGATGGTCATAAAAATATTATTATGGATAAATAATATGGTAATAAGTATATCATAACTTATTTCATTTTATTTTATTAATATATATACATAACAATAAATTAAATGAAACTAGTTCATGTTGGTCGGTAAAACTACCAAATTGAACTAATTGTTTAATGTTAACATTATTGTTAAGTGAATAATCAATATGTCAGAACACATATGAGTATTTTGGACCATATTAATTTATGTATATAAATTAATACCATTTTATTTAACTTTATTAGTTTCATACCTACTTTAAAAGAACATAAAAATTTCTCCGCATGTGATCTGACCTTGGAACCATGAAACGAATACTCCCATAACAACAAAATTAATCATTACGTTTCATTAAAATGGTTAAAAATGAACATAATAATATTATAATAAATAAAATATAAATTTAACATTTTATAAATTAAGTAATTTATTTATCTAATTTCATTATCCAAAACATTAATTGCAAGTGAAAAATGGATATAGACATAAGATACGGTATCTCTCTAAACCACCCTATTTTATTTAGGGTTATTATTTCTCTATATTAACTCACTTTATCACTATAATAATATTATTAAATTATTTTTATTCTATATATATGTACTAATAATGTATACCTAGCTTAATTCATCTTTCTTTGATGGAGAAATACATGTGTTAAAAGTTTCCCTTCTCAACTTCACTCAATAATTAAACCCTCTTATTGGGAAATTTTCAATTTATAACACCATTTCGATTACCAATAATTAATATGTTTTAAATGAAAATTGATTTCTAAAATCATTCATTTTACCATTGAAACCAATTTTAGTTAATTATTGGTTTTATGGAAATAATTATGTCCTTACCCTCTTTCAAGGCACTTTACACTTTTCCCTGAATCCCCACTTAAGCGGTACTTTTCCAAAGGGATTTATATAATGTTTTTTCAAGTATTCACTACAGATGGAAATAATTATTCAAAATCTATTATTATGAAAGTACAATAATTCATGGATACCTTCTTTTATGTAAACCATTATGATATTCCATCTATTATGCTATTGGAATTTGTTATGCAACCCATTGGTTTTTAGGGGTAATTCTTATGCGTATGGTTTATGATTGATTTTATTTTGTGGAACCAATAAGAATTTACATTTTATTATGGATTCACCCATATATAAATAATTTTTATTGGGTAATTTACTTTTCTCATGATAGGTTTTGTTCAGGATTAGGGAGATAACTTAATCCTTGATGGGACTCTATCCACCATGTGATGTTGTCTTGGAAGTTAGCCTTGTCTTATGCTTATGTCATGATTTATGTTACTACCACTTTCTTATATTTACATGGTCTTATGATACCATGATATTTATGTTATTCTACCACATTATTATTCATGAGCCTTATATTTTATGATATCATGTTATGTCATTAGACTCACATGTTATGCCACATTTTCGTGTTTATAACCTTACAAGGATTTTTAGCTCACCCCTTTTTCTATGTATTCCATAGGTTATTATATATTGTTATAAAATATAAAAGGTATTTAGAAGATCATAATAGATATTAAAAAAATAAGGTTTTGTTTTTGATTCTTTTTGATGTTTTATGTGACTAGTCTTCCAAAGACACCAGTCCTCCCGATCCCTTGGTGGTATTTAATGGTTAATTATGCTAAAAATCATGTAATAATACGTGTAAAAGGCTTGGGTAAAAATAGTGTGTACCGGAGGAAGGTCTATGTTTTATGATTATGACAAGAATACTTCAATGATAAACCTAGGGATATTTCCATGTATAGTAAAAATATCTAGATTTTTTGGTAATGTATAGAGTAAGTGGTGTCCACAAAAATTCATCCCTATCTAGATAGTATACATGGATGTGTGTTCAAATTAGATTCATCTATGGGTAATAACCTTGAGAATAGTTTTTTGGATATATCTTGGTCATCATCCTGGTACATGTTGAATGGTCCCTTACTACACACCTTTTTTGACACTTCTAGGGGATATTCTTTAGAAAATTAAAAAAATCTGTATAAACAATTATGGAGGACTTGAATAGATTGTTAGGTTAGAAACAATCCTAAGAAAATTACCATGGATGACCTAGATTGATACCTAGAGACTCATATGTTTGGATATATGTGTATTTTATAAGTTATTACTTATATGTTAATTGTTCCCCTTTTTATGTAATTTTTCATTTGATTATTCTAATCCCTAAGTATATTTTTAATATCATAAGGTAATAGAACTAAAATCAAATAAAAAAGGTTCTCTCATCATCTATTCATGATCCTATATTATTATAGTTCTACATATTATTTTATTTCTTACATGTTTAGTAGAAATATTCAAACACCACCTCAAAACATGGGGGTTTAGCTATCCCTGAAAACAATAAATAGATTAGTTATTACATTAAAAGTATATAAATCCTTCATAGTCAATGTTTGTGGACTGTAACACCCAAAAAATATTATCCAACTTCCTTTAGTATATTTTAATGCTATATTTTCAAGGATTTTCTATCCTTATACAATACAATATCAATAGTCTGGAGGGGGATATCACTCTGCACATATCGAGTCATTCTCCAATTTTTTATAAGTATAAGGAGGAGGATGAAGATTTATTTTAATTTTTATCACAAGTGTGGATATTATTAACTTATGAGAAAAAATATCTAGCTAAAATGGATGAAAAAGGATTGAATCATGTTTAACCATGTACCCAATATGAGGGATTGTACTGATGTATTATGCGAAGAGTTTTCTAGTTATCCTCTAGACTGAGAGGTTGAATTATCAATTGATATTATACCTGGATATCTGCCTATATAAAAGTTTCGTTATAGAATATATACCATTGAGTTGAGAAAATTGAATAAGTAGTTACAAGGGAATATAGAAAAGGTTTTTATATGCTATTTTTCTTTATTGTGGGGTGCACTGGATCTATTTGGAAAGAATAAATATGGGTTAATGAACCACTAAATTGATTATCATAAGCTCAAAAAAATCATGATAAAGAACAAGTATCCTATTCCATAGATAGATGAATTGTTCGATCAAATATGATAGGAATAGTATTTCTCCAAGGTGAAGCTTCGGTTGGGACATCACTAATTAAAAGTAAAGTAGGAAGATATTCCTAAGACTACATTTCAAACTAGGTATAGACACTATGAGTTCATAGTTATTCCATTAAGACTCAATAATTCTACAATAATCATCACATAAATAAGGAATCGAGTCACTAGAGATTACCTTAAAATATGTGTGGCAGTCTTTATAGATGATAGTTCTATATACTCCAAAATTAAGGAAGTGCATGAGGATCATTTGAATATTATGCTAAATACCTTGTGAAAGGATAAGATTTATGCATGTATAATAAATTTGAGTTCTATATGGAGGAAGTATCAATATTAGAAAATTTTATCACTACCAAAGGGATATCCATGGAACCTTCTATGATAAAGTAAATTGAATAGTGTCCTAAACCAAAATATATAGTAAAGATCTATAACTTCCTTTTACTAGCTTGGTATTACTAGATATTTGTGAGAAACTTTTTATGATTGTCAAACCAAATAACCAAGATGACTAGGATGGGAATAAAGTATGATTGGACTGATTAATGCAAAGAAATATTCAAGTAATTGAAAAATAAGTTTATCACTACACTTGTCCTCAGACTTCCCACAATTGGGAAAAATTTTATGGTATACAATGATGCTTTAAAGAAGGTATTAGGATGTATACTAATGAATAATGATAAAGTGTTGGCCTATATTTCATGGTAATTGAAGGTTTATGAGAATAACCATCTAGCACATGATCTAGAGTTGTATGTAGTGTTTTTAACATTGAAAATATACATGCAATATATCTATGGGGATACTGACGAAATATATATAGATCATATTAGCCAAAAATATATATTCACACATAAGGAGATTAATATTTTTAATAGTGAATGGTTAGATGTGATCAATTACTATGAATTCTATATACAATACCATCTTGATAAAGAAAATAATGTGGCATATTCTCTAAGTAGATATGATATGACAACCATATCAATGACGAGAATTGAGAAGGATCCAATATTCTTATAATTTTAAAGGATATAAATGAGGATCATAAATAAAGGTACATAATCATTCCTTTATCAAATGATAACTCAACCATCCAATCTAGAGAAGATAAAGGATGCTCAAAGAGATGATGTCTAAATAAAAAAGAAGGTGGAAGATACTAGAAAAGTGAAATACACAGAGTTCAAAATAGATAAACAAGTATTTTAAAGATTTATTTTATGACTAGGTTTAAAATCGAATCTTGAGATAAAGAATGAGTTATTGAATAATACACATAGATCAACCTGCCCCATCCTCCCAAGGAGTATAAAGATATATTGAGATCTCCAAGAAAACTATTTATGGGATAATATGAAGAATAAGAACATAGAGTATTCATTAAAATTCTTGGTATATTATTATGTGAAGTTATAATAGAAAAATTACAATGGGATGATGTAACCATTACCCATACCTACATTGAAATGGTAAAACATCACCATAAACATTTTCACTGGTATTTAAAATACATAAAGAGTAACTAATGTTATATGGTTTATTATGTATCATATTAAAAATACTTCCCACTTCATTACAATTCAATATGAAATCTCACTCAGTCAAATTTCAAGGATATACATTAGAGAAGTGGTGAGACTGCATGGAACATCATTGTCGATTATATCTGACTGAGATTCGAGATTTACCTCTATGTTCTGTAAAATCCTTAAACATACTATAAATATTGATTTGAACTTAATTAAATCTTTTCATACCCAAACTAATGGAAAATATAAGCAGACTATCTAGAAACTTGAAGTCATTTTGAGACCATGCTCGATGGACTTCAAAGGAGGATGGGATTGACATCCTTCTCTGGACATGTTCTCATAAAACAATAACATTAAATAAATCATAAAATGGTTCCATATGAATTCCTTTATGGGAAGATATGTATAATGTATAATTTCTGGGATGAATTGGTAGAAAAAAATCTATTAGGACCTAAAATTATTTTAGAAATAGTAGAAAAATTCAAATACCATTATGTGGAACATCATGGATACTCAAAGTCAATATAAAAGTGATGCTGAAAATCATCAATGAGACCTAATGTTTGAGGTTATAAATGAGGCATTCCTCTACATATCTCCATGGATGAGAATTTTATGATTTGGGAATAAGTGGAAGTTAGGTCCCAGGTTCATCGACCCCTTTGAGATTCTTGATCGCATTAGAGCTATTGCCTATTGATTAGTAGTCTCAACAACCCTTTATCAAGTACAAGATGTAATCCACATATTCTTCTTAAAAAAGTACATACTAAATCCCTTACATGTACATAATTTATATGTTGTAGATTTGGAAAAGTTCCTCTTTTATGACGATCATCTGATAAAGATCCTAGACTATAGAGATAAAACTATATACAATAAGACAACTCACCTTGTCAATTTGTTATGGGGAAAACATAAGTAGAAGGAGGTGGGATGGGAACTAGAGGAATCGATGAAGTAATATGACCCTCACTTGTTTTCCCTATATTATATAACAAAATTTTTAGGGAGAAATTTGTTACATGGGGGATTAAATGGACCATAATTTTATCAATCAAATTTCCCATGTGAATATATAATTATGTCATATTAATTAAACATAATATGACATAATGCACACGCATCACATGAAAAAATAAAATTCATTGTATTATATTAATTTAACCATTAAATTTGGAGAGTGAAAATGGATATAAGAACTGAAAATATTACAATATGATTTAAAATATAAAAATATATAACTAAAATACATAAATTTGGATATTATCAAACCACCAGAATAACTTCACACATGAACAATGTTACTAAAATAATGAAAAATAATGGTAATATAATATTCATCTTGAAAATTAAAATATATATAACCTCGAGAAAAAATATAATTGAATGATGAATGAATGAAACATGTGGGTTTTATAGGATATAATGAACCCATATGATCATTAAAAATTTTAAGGTTGGAATAATAATCTAAAAGTTAGAATATTAACCTGATAGTTGCAATAGTAATATGATTTTTGGAATAGTAACATGATCTTTAGAATAGTAAACTCATCTTGGTAATTTAATATAATATTCAGGAATCTTATATAATGAAAATATGATATATCTATATCATGGTACTATTAAATAAATGTTTTAAAAATGATAAATTAAGTGTTTTGATTTTTGTACAACATGAATATTTTAATTACAAATTTATAATAAATATAACAATTTAAATGAAATATTATTTTCATAATGTATTTATAAATTTTTATTATGTTTTATTATAATTATAAGATAATTTTATGTGACCATATTTAATTTTTCTAAGGGTCAGAAAATTGACCATGACATTAAAATTGGTATTTTTCAAATAAATGAGGATTTTATTTAAAAATTAAATTTATCATATTTAGAATATTATTTTCATAAAATGGATTTAATTATTTCAATATAATATTCATAAAATCTTTATGGTGAATTTTTGGTGTCTTTTTAAAATAGTTAATTTTGTGTGAATAGTAAAATATTATAAGTTACGGTATTTTACATTATAATCTAAATACATGAATTTTTGAGTCACGGATGGTATAAGAACCCATTAGTTTAAAATTAAAATAACCATTATATATTTATATTTATCATAATCAATAATATTTGTTATCTTGAGTTAATACTAACAAACCAATGAACATAAAATTCAAAAACACATCAATCCTCCACTTATAAATACCACCCCTCACCACCCCTTCCCCAAAGAAATTCCAAGCCTTGTAGATTTACCAATTTCTACCCAGTTACCTTCCTAGTCATATTACCCCTGTCTTAGTGGTTATTTTATCACCAAAAATACCAATTCCTAGTTCTTTAAGGATTATTTCAAGGATACAAAATTTAAGTGGTAATATTCTCAATTTAACTCTTTTAATTCATTTTCTTCCCCTACATACCACATAAAAATTAAATAATGAATATAGTATCATAAATATACTTTAATCCCATTATTTTAAAGTAATACACATCTTTTACCCTCAATTCATTTATTCCTAAAATGAAAACGCTGTTAACAATATCGTTAGTTCAATGCCTCGAGGAAAAAGATATTTTTTTTCCATTTCCTCCTTCTAGGATGGACATAAAAATATTATTATTGTTAAATAATATAATAATAAGTATATTATAATTTTTTTTATGTTTTTTAATTATCATATATTCATAACATTAAATAAAATTAAACTAGTTCGTGATGGTTGGTAAAACCGCTTAAATGAAATAACTGCTTAGTGTTAACATATATACCAAGTGAATCACCCCTATATTAGAAATAATATTTGTATTTTAGGAAATTTTAATTTATAAAATTACATTAATAAAATTTCATTTCACTTATATATTTTTAGTCCTATGATACAACAACATCAATCATCATCCACAAGTGATCCGACCTTGTAACCTTGAAGAGAATGTTCCAGGAACAACCAGACAAAAAGTTATATTTATTTTAAATGGTTAGAAATGAACATAATAAAATTATAATAAATAAAATATATATGTAATTTTTTAATTAATTAATTAATTAATATAATTTTATAATCTAAGAGTTTATGTTCAAGTGTAGAATAGTTCCAAACATAATGTAAGGGATCTCTCTAAACTACCCTATTTTCATTGGGGTTATGATTTCACTATATTACCTTAATTTATCACCTTATATTATTATTTACATATTTTTAATTCCTTATATATGTATCATACATATATAAATATCTTAATCCATTTTTATGGGTAAATACATGTTTTAGAATTCTCCCTTCTCAACTTCTCTAGATTAGTATACCTGCTTAAATGGATTTTTTTCGGTTTCTTACACTATTTCAAGAACCAATCATAAAATTGTTTTAAAACACCTATGTTTTTTAAAAGAAACCTATTTATAATTTAAAACATTTTTACTCAATTTTTGGTTTTATAGAAATTATTATTCCATTACCCTCTTTAAAGTATCAATGTCCATTTTCCTAAATCCCTGCTTAAGATGTACTTTTCCAAAGAGATTTCTCTACTCTTTTTTTTCAAACATTCACTTCACATGGACATTATTTTCATGGTATATTATTTTTAAATTATAATATTTATTTAATACTTTATTTCATGGAAACAATTATTATATTTCATTGAGTTGTTCCATGTGACATAGTTGTGCAACCCATTTATTTTCATAAGAAATTCTTATATTTATACCTTCTGATTTACTTCTTTTATGGAACACATATTCAAGTTCATGTTTTTATGTGTGAGACCATAATGATATATAATGAATTGGGTAGTGTTTTTTTCTCTCATGAGACATTATTTATGGGATTAGGTATTGAACCTAATCCTTTACGGGACTCATTCCATCACGTGATATTGACTTGGCAGTTAACCTTGAATTATGCTTATGGAATTTTATATATATTTCTTACACTTTTCTTTATTTACATGGTATTATGATACCATGTTAATTATGTTATTATCCTACATTATTATTCATGACCATTATCTTTTATGATATCATATTATGTTGTTTAACCCACATGTTATGACTCATTGTCATGTTTATTCCCTTAATACGTTTTTAGCTCACACCTTTTGTCTATGTATTCATAAGGTTATCCTATGAATTTTTAGAATCTAAAAGTAATTTAGGATATCATTATGGTGATTGAAATAAATAAGTTGTGTTTTATTCTCTTTTAGATTTATTATTTACCTAGTCTTAAAAATACGCAAGGCATCTCAATCTTTTGGACATATTTAATGGTTAATTATATTTACAATAATGTATTAATACGTGTAAATGGAATGAGTTTCTATATTTTATGTAGTTTAATTGATGATATTTTAGGAATTTTTTAATACAAAAATTTATGGTAAATTTAATAATGAGAATAATATTCACATACAGTTAATATTAATTTTTAAAATAATAAGGAAATATTATTTTTTAATAGATTTATTCCAAATATAAACTTGTGTGTCATGAAATATAACTAATACAACATTTTTACCAATTATAATGCATATAATAGGGTGAGAGAGAGAATAAGAACTAGTTTTACATAAAAAATGAATATTTCTAAGAACTGAAGAAGAAGATGAAAAGGTTAGAGTAGAAGAGAAGAAGTGTGTCATATATATATATGATATTATATCTAGGATGAGAGGACTGAGTATCCATCTCAAATTTTAAACATATGTTGTAATAGTTTTTAAAATATTTAGTTAGATCATTTAATTACGTCAAAATAAGAAGAATATCAATCTATATAGTCCAGGAGGGACATTATAAATTATAGTTTATATTTCTTCAAGGTATTAAAATCCTATTATATTGTAAAAGGGGACACAAATCCCTGAAATTACTTTGTACCCATTTGATTCTAGGATAATTATTTAAATTCCATACCCTTTAAATGCTTATTTTTATGATACGAAGGAAGATATGTGTGTGAGGGACAAAATGAACAAACACCGGGGATGTAGTCATCCAGAAGGATGAAAACGTCACTAACAAATCTTGGTGTTCCCACATCATTATTTACATTTGAATTCATATCATCTTGAGGATAAAAAAGAAGTGGATAGATCCAATCAATAAATAATTTAAGTGGAAATAATGGATAATAGTGAAAATTTATTTAAAAGTACACCAACACTGATTTACCCCATCATAGTGTTAGATATATTCCTATTTGATCCTTGAATTGGTATCAAAGTGAAAGGTCACACCTTCTTTGGATTGTATATAATCTTGAAGCTTGAAATTTTTCCTGGAAGTTTTATTCTTATAAAAAATGGAAGAAAATATTTGTGGGATTATATCTACTTATAATTATATTTTCATTTCTACCAAGATTTAGAAAAATATAATGAATATAGATTTAGGATAAAGAAAGTGTCCCTATTATATAAAGTGGAAGAAGGAGATATATTCCCAATATTTGTTACTATAGAAGATAATTCCTATAATGAATAGGATGAATTGATAGCTGAAACTACTACTATTAAAAAGGTGAATATTTTTTCCTTGAAGATGATGGATATTTACCAAATATTTTTTTTAAGACTGACCACTAAAAGATCCAAGGAAAAGTCATAATGATTACAGTACAAATTTCCAAGTTTATTTTCAGAAACACAATATCCATCATGAAGATGAAACTAAAATATAAATAGAGGTAAATGGGAAATAAGGTGATGATGTGCATAGATCTCACCAAATAGGGTAATTCCAAAATTATAAGAATCAAAGAACATAAAGAGGAATACTTCAGAGTGGCTAAGGAATATCTTGACGAAATATTGAAGAAATATCTTGTCATTATGAGAATGAATGAAAATTTACACGCACTATATGAGAATAAAAAGTAAATAATTGAACTAAATTTTTTTATATCTAAAATTTAATTCCAATATGGAAAAACAATTTTATAACTAAATAAAAGGGAAGAAAAAAATGCATGACATTGTGGTTGAAAAAAATCAAGAAATCCAATGAATAAAAGCTGAAGATAGCGGAGAATGAGAATTATATTATCAACTTGATATTAATAGAGTCTAAAATTAAATTCAAGAATATAGAAATTGCCTAATCCCTATCTTCACAATAACATATAAGAGAAATTACTTCCAAAAAATAGGAAAAAATATTATTAAATTAAAATACCTTTATCTAGAAGTAATAATATTAATGAATCATCTACTGATTAATATATATCACCCTAAAAAAATGTACCATCCATTAGTGTAAATAATGTTTCTATCAAATCTATTTTCTGGAATAGTGCTGGTTTAAAATAATAATTTTTATAATTATGGAAGAAGAAAAATAATCAAGATTCCACCAAAATCTATGGGATGGGTGAAATAATGTCTATAGAGTTATTATCCTAAAAGACCCATTTAGTGAATATGAAGTTTCATAAATATCACACCTGTAATTCTAGAAAGATTTATTCACATAGAAAAATTTCAAGATTTGGGGGGGGGGTATTGATGGTATTGCCATAGGTTTTAGAAAAAGGCTACAAAATTTTGGAATAATATACTAAATATGAAAGTTCAATGAAATAATACATCATAGGGAAGTACTTTTATGTTTAATAAATACCAAAAGAAATATATTAAAGAAATTTAGTTATTTTTTTGTAAAACATTGAGATCTCTATGATATTTATAATTGATGTGGTCACAGTTTAGAAAGATGATAGTACAAGTCATTCAAAAATAAAAGTGAAATAAATAATGATAGAATAATAAAGGTTCTAAAAAATTGGAAAATAATTTTTGGGAAAATTGCAAGAGATTGATTCTGAAAATTAATCTTATTGGAAGTCAGTAAATAAGGCTAATGAGTCTTCCTTATAGAAAATAAGAAGAAAAGGGTAAATTCTAGCACACCCTATAGGTTTAAGAGGATTTCCACACAAAATGGGAGATAATTTTTCATTAATTGAAAAATTGTTTACACTATATACTTTTGAAAAAAATACTTAGAATGTAGATTTTTTTAAAGTAAGCCTAAAAAACAAGGGATTATATCTATCTAGGAAGGAAATAATGGGATCAGTATGGCGGTGGAACACATTCTAAAACACTACTTGGATATTTGGACATGTGACCTGAAAATAGAATTAAATAAGGGTAAATTATAAGATAATGAAAAATCCATTGGAATACAAGATATTATACATTAATAAACCAAATTTCATAAGAGGTTTTTAACAAATAATGTCAAGGAAATTTTTTATTCTCTATATGGGAGGTCCAAGATAGTTGGTGATAACTAAAATAATTGAATAACACTCACACTAGCCTGGAAAATAATCATGAATAATATATAGAATCCACTAAGTAATGCATCTTCCTTGATAGATCATGTGTAAGGTAAGATCCAACATAAGGATAAATAAAAAGTATCCATGTAACTAAAGACTATAAGAAAACCTAGAGATGCATGGGTGAATAAATCTATCATGGAAAAAGATGAAAAGATAAGAATTACATGTTTGAGAAAATATTCTTAGAATTATTTTAATCATTTATGGGAAAATGAGGATCCACCTTATTCACTTATCATTTGTCTTGTATTTTTTGTGATATCTATGATGGTTATTAAAGGGGTTGTATTTTTCAAAATGATAATTATTTATCAAAAGTAATCTATAATAACTATTAAAGATATGAAAATGTTCCATATTTTCATTATTTTTCAATTATAATATAAAATAAAATATAAATAAAAAATCATACTTGATGATGTGAACAATAGGGAAATCCATTAAGGTAGAATCTCTTGAGAAACTAGAAAATTTGATAATTTATAATCATTTGAATTCTGGAAGGTGAATATAAGTTTTTTTCATTTAAAAATTATGAAAAACTATTCTATAATTCTAAACATTCAATAACTTATCATGAAAATAAGGGTGATAATTTTTTTTATCAATGACAAAAAAATGAGAAGATTCTGTGAAGTTTTAGGGCAATATAAAATGAAACCAGCTTGTTTTACTCAAATATTTTTAATTTCTTTGCTATGTAGTTTAGGTAATTTTGATTTAAAGTCATTGAATTTTTTTTTACTAGTTTGTATCAACATCTTTCAGCATGTATATATAAGAATATTCCTTGAATAAGTGATTAAGGTAATGGTAATAAATATGATCCAACATCAAATTCTTATGTTTAATAGATATCTTTGATATATAATTCAAATCCTCTTGTTTTTTACACCAAGAATGGATCAAGTAGACATTGAGTGGGATAAGTGATAGCACATTTCTCATAAATATATTGATACCATCAAAAATTCTAGAACTCTTTATATTTTTTATCAATTTAGGAGAGTGAAGAACAAATAGGGATAGAATAAATAATCCTTATGTGCTAATAATATGAACATATTATCATGAAATTTAATGTTGTTATTGAAAAAAATACAAAGGGGGATATTGTTAAGCCCACATTTTTTTGTGTTGTACTTTTTTTCATTACATGCTAATATGTTGAAGAATAATTTTAATAAATAACAAGAAGTATTGGAAGTATTTTGGAATTTACAATAATGTTGAGGAATGATTTGTGTACCTAATAAAGACGACATTATTATGTTCTGATTTGTGAATTCTATATACACATTTAAATACTTCCTTGAATCATGGAAGTTGATATAGTGATTTTTTATGTGGAAATAAAGAGAAATATGATGAAATTAAATTATATTAATTTAAATAAATTCACATTAAGGAAGTGATATTTGAAAATTAGAAATAAGACATAGGATGTTCAATATTGTATTAAAAATTGTTGAATTTATTATCTTTGTAATGAAAATTTTCAATAGATACATGCCTATGATTCTTAGAGAAGGAAATTTTTATACAACAATTAATAAGTACAGAATTATTTAAGATGAGATGACATATGAGGGCTATCAAAATTTATTTTATTTCATAAAGAATACTTAAAAAATAAAAAATATTATATGACTGATATTTGAGGAAGCTTCCTTGGATTCACACTTATATTTTATAAGTGTTTACAAGAGATTTATTCATATAAATTCCAAACCCTATCTTGGATAGTCGAGGAGGTGCATGTTTGAATACATATAATTATTGTGTAGGAGGAGGATAAACCATGATATCTGGTGGAATTAATATGTATATATGTGTGATTAGTGTGTCCGAGAGTGGTTCCCATGTGCCGTGGATTTAGAGCCACTAGGGGAAGCATACATGTATATTAAGAAGCATCATAATAACCAATAGTTTTATTTGGGACATCCAAATGAATTATATTGTTAATATTATAAAGGTATTATTTATAGAGCTCAAAATAAAAATAGTTAATATTTATCATCTTCAATCTCACATATTTTGAGGGTCTAGATATATAGAATTGACTATGCGATGTTGTATATAAACCACACCTAATGATAAATGATCGAACACAAGATAAAATTTAACCTATTATAAGATGAAGATGTTTTGATTTATCAACATGGTGAACATGTGATAAGCATGATCTACCACAAGAATAAGAAGATATTTCATGATAATCCTCATAAAAGTTAATATTTTCTATAATGAATGTTTGGATCTTATATGAATGTGAGGATCTTCTAGGAGTTGAGATCTTTCAACCATGCTACCATGAACCTTATTTAATTACTAAAAATTCAAGTGTGTACAATTCTTAAATTAGAAAATTAAAGAGACTTAAATGAGTAAATTATTCAGATTCAATATGTACCAAATATTCCATGTGTATAAGGATTACTTACATAGAACTTCTTCATGATGAAGTTCTTTTGTGGAGTGAAGTATAGATCAACTGTTCTACCATTGATCTACTACGAGAGTGATGTAATGGCCACGTGAAAATATGAGTGTTCAATATATGATGATTGTTCAACTTACCATATGAGGTAATCACATACCATGAGAATAATTATATGAAGCTACTGTGAGATATGTTTTGACTAAGTTTTAGTATTGAAGAGTAACCGATTGTGAGTTATTTCATAGTATGATAATGAAGATCATTTAAATGAGGTGAAAAACTGAGAAGGGATGTTATAAATGTAATATTTAATATTTATATCAGTGGAAGACCTCCATATGGATTTTAATCATGAATTAAACATTATAATCAATAGACTTGTGTTATTTTCTTCATTAATATCATATTAAGTGAAGGTATCCAACTCAACTATGTTTTCATGAATGACTGATATTTTTCCTCATACTCTATGTTATAAAATGATAAGGGAGAGATACATGCAACTAATATATTTGAACGAAGTTGATTCCATACACACTTGACCTATGAAACAATGACATGTTTGGAAAAGAATCATACGATTCCAGTCACATGAAGAAGAATATTGTTCTGCACTTATATTGTTTCATGAAGAAAAAATGAGATATCATGTATGTAAGCCATCATAAGGAATAACAAGGATAAAGGGAAAACATTAATTTATAAGGGATATCATGTATAATAAATTACACTAAGAAACATGAGAAGAATGATAACTTTCACTAATACAATAGGAAAATAGTCATGCTGCGTTAAGAGGTTCCATGAAACATGGTTAAATGGAGTTCTATGATTGAATAGTATACTTGAAGAAGAAAATGGTTCCATTATTAATGAGGTGAAAAATAAATTCAAATTCACTCAATAATAAAGGAGGAAAATCATTCACCATAAAATTTTGAGAATACATAATTATAGATATTAGTCCACATACAAAAAATTTTCATGATGGAGGTGTTATAAGGATGATTCAATGCCACGATAGAGGATACATCAATCTATTAATATTATTACCTATATTTAATATTCAAAAAGTATAAATGTTATGATAAAAAAATTATATCCTAGAGATTTTATGATATTTATTATGTGGGGAATGAGAGAAGGGAATATTTGGAGTCTTTTTGAGAATTAAAATGAAGTTTAAATTATTTTAGATATTACATAATGAAGATTATAGTTTATAATTAAGGTATATTTTGGGAAGTATTTTAATGAGAAACTAAATTAAATTATTTTTCTGTAAATAAAATAATAATGCATCTTTGGGAATACTAAAAGAATATTGAATATAGAAGACACTATGTTAGGTATAATGAGAGTTGAAAAGAATATTGAGGATTATATATAGTTGGATTCTCAATTTTTAGAGAGTGTGAATATTTAAATTTAAGGTATATTGGATAAATATAATAATATTTACATACATTGAAAATATGTATGAGAATAATTAGAATACAAAGCTATTCATACACACCTTTATTCTAAATAGGATGTCTTGTGTTAAGAAATATAATCCATAAAACATCTCATAAAAATTATTATATATCGAAGAGAGAGAAAAATGAGAAAAAATGTTGTATACAAAAGAAAATTACTGGGAATGAAGAAGTATAAAATTTAAGAGAAAAAGAGAATAAGTGTGGCATATATATTTCAGATATTATATCCAAACCATCAAGACTAAGTATCTAGCCTAAAATCGAAATATATATTTAATAATTCTAAAGCATATTGGGGTAGACCCTATAATTTTTATAGAATAGGAAGAATATAAATCCATATAGTCTAATAAATACTCAATAAATCATAGGTGCTCTTGATTTAAGTTAAAATAAGACCATTATATTTTAAAAATGTAAATAAATCTGTAAGAACCCAGAGCTTCGGTTTCAGGTACAGATCTCTTTTATGGGCTTTTTAAGGAAAAATGGAGAATCAGGAAATTTTAAAAGTACACGCTGTGTACTCCTTTGCCGCTCTAAGCCATGTGATGGCCATGTCCGGGCCACACACACGGTGTGTAGGGATGATGTGGTGGATGATTAAAGCGGAGTACAGAAAGACCAAGTACACGCCATGTACTCTATGAGTAAACGCCGTGTACTTTTTTTTTATTTCATTAATCGGACTGGGGTCATGCCTAATGCTCATTAACGTCTTCTTCTCCACCTAATCCCATCCAGAGCATCCAAGGAAGTCGATTCTTCTCTGAGCCACCGATCCTTCACCAGTTTTCCGAATCAAACTCCGATGATTGCAGAAGAATCGCAGTGGTGAGTTCTTGGTTCATCTTTGGCCTCATTTCCTGATTATTTCTCTCGTGTGAGTTATCTAAGGTTGAATGTTTTAGACGTTTTTGAATATCTACTCCATTATAGGCTGATTTATGGGCCGAGGTTCAAGTATATCGATCTTCGAGGATCGAGGTAGGTGGTTTGTTGCCCTACGTTGAAGTTCTTTGAGTTTTGGTTGCAAAAGTTCCAGATACCCATGTATTGGGTATCCAGGGTTTAGGATTTTGATCCTATTGTTTATTTTCCCTAGATTTCTTGTTAGATTATGATTAATTGTTTCTAATATATGCTTGGTTGCATGTTTGAGGATCACCCCACAGGTGTTTCTCCCTATTTGGATGTTTATTGCCGTTCGACACCGTTTGCCTATGAGGCAACCCCTATTGCAATTTCTACTTTACTTGTTACAACTGTTTGCATGTGTTGCCTGCTGTTTAAATGCTTTTGATGCATGGTAGCTATTAGACAAGTAGTTTTTGAACTTACTTAGGGCTGTTGATAGTCGATTACCCATGACTGGACTAATCAGGGCTGTGGGAACCTGGTGCAGGAGATCAAAGAGGGAATAGATGATTAAGTGCTTCCCTAGAGTGTATGTTGGTTTTAGTTTCATATACAGGACCTATGAGAATAAGAATTTGTGCTTCCCAAGAGTGTTCTTAGTTTACACATGCATCGATACCACATGAGGAATTAGACCTAAGTTCTTCCTCATAGAGTCTGTAGCTATCGTTGCAAGACCATAGGGGAATTGACGTGAGAGCTTCCCAGAGTGTCTGTGCCTTGTTTGATTACTATACTATAGGGGTATGCTATTTTGAGCCACCCAGAGGGTCAGTGTGATTTTTTATGGTTGGTTGTGACGAGTCCATTAAGCCAAAGAACAAGCTTGGGTTTTGTACTGCTTGTGTTTCGATAGTCTTTTGAGATACCTACTGTGTTACTTGCTTACCTTGGAATAGAAATATTTTCTAGTTTTACCTAGTTATTTAATTAAATGAATGTGAATGGTAATTGGTAGGATTATTTACTGGTGTACTCTTAGTCCATTACTGAACTTATTTTCCTTTAATTTTGATATATTAATAACTGACAGTAGGGAACAAATCTTGTGGTGGTTGCCTACTGGGATTAGTCTCACACCCTGTTTGGGTCCTGCTTTTTGGCCCAAACAGATTATATGGTTGCAGGTGTAGATATGGATTGTGGTCCTTCTACCTCAGGTACTTGATTTCTGGTTAGAGATGGAGAGCATGTGACCGAGCTTTGGATCACGATGCTGTTGGAGTTGTTTTTTACATTTAGTACTTTGGTTTCAGTTGTATTTCATCACGTTGTTTTGCTTACTGCTTTCCATAGATACATGTACCGTTATGCATCATTATTATATCAGAAATTTCTTCGACTTTTAGTTCAGTTGTTGTATGTTGTTTACTGCTTCCTCTATTGTTTATGTTTATTCTTCCACTGTATACTTTACCAAATGAGGGCATAGTTTCCCCACAGACTCACCAAGGCCCTCGCTGCTAGTCGGCAGCCTCTGGCATTTGGGGAAACACCCTTGAGGTCATGTGGCGAACCGGGTATAGGGCACCAATTATGTGGCTCCAGATTCAGGTCGTTACAAAGTGGTATCAGAGGGGTTTTCTTCTTTTCTATTTCCTTACTATTTTGAAACAATAGACAGGGATAGGAATAAATGGGTTGTTAGTACCTAACTGTGCCCGAGAGTAATTAACCTGTGTATAGGGAAAAGCTATATTACCTCATAATTGCGATTTTCAGTTTTTGCAAGTGTTACAGTTTATTATATTTCACCGTTGGGTGATGCACATGTTTTGTGCTATTACAGTTTATATGATTGTGGTTCTATTTTGTTGCAACCCGTTGAGATGAGGGTGTGCCATCTCATGCATCATATAGGCACTGGGTAGGAAATCACATGTCATGCATTTTACCATGCCATCTTGGGTGCATTAAAATTTCATGCTGTTGTGATAGATGCCGTGATAAATTATTAATGTTGTTGTGATAGTTGCTGTGATGGAAATACTTGTTGTGCTGATAGAGTATTGTTTATTTTACAGCCTATTTAGTATAGACACCAAGCTCTGGTCTTAGAGGTGTTATGGGCCCTCGAGGATCAGAATTTGGTGGAACATTGGATTGCTACGTAGTTTTACTTGTTATATGCATTTTTTTGAGGCCAATCTTTGATTCACGGGGAGTATGGGCTCCCACAGATTGGAATTTGGCACATAGATGTTTGTTTTTCAGTGTTTCTGGCGTTTGGTGCAGTTTCTGAGCTACTGCCCAGAAAAACCCAGAATACAAGGCGTGTACTTTATTAATACACGCTGTGTAGTTTTTAAACAATGTGAATAAGTGTGTGAACAGAGACAAGGGGTGGTGGAGAGTCTTCAGGGACACGCCGTGTACCATAAGTACACACCGTGTAGTAGTCAACCGTGTGCCCGACCGTGTCACTAACAACACGAGTCAAGGAAACTCGTGTAGTAAACGCCATGTGTTATACAAAAAATCCATGTAGTTTTATTATGGGTACCCGACTGTGCGACGAACAACACGGGTCGATGTTATATATTCTTATACACGCCGTGTTTTTTCAGAACACGCCGTGTAGGGGTCAGCCGTGTAGCTGGCCGTGTAACCGCTGCACGGGTCTCCAACACCTGTCCAGTACACGCCGTGTATTTAGTAAACACACCATGTAGTTTAGGATTAGGAGGACCGTGTAGGTTATCTATGTAAAGAGGCTCAGGCAGGGGAGTGGAGTTCAAGTACACGCCATGTGTTGTGAAAACACGCTGTGTAGCTAGGATGTTATACGACCAGTGGTGGCAGAGTTACACACCCATGTGGAAGGCTTAGAAAACACGCCGTGTAGTTTAAATACACGCCGTGTAGTCTTTTTTTTTTTCAAACTTAAGTGTTTCTATCTCCTGTTCCCATTTGTACTATTGTGTTTTCCGTCCTTTTTAATCCTAAATCTGAAGTGTGCTTTGGATTTCTCAGAGCTATGGCACCAAGATGTCCTCCCGTAGCACGCCAGGAACTAGGAAGTGACCGTACGCCTGATACGGAAGACCAGGGAATACCTGTAGTTCCGCAGATCATTCCAAACATGGAACCTGCAGTGATTCCAGACACTCATGCTGATGCTCAGTTCAGAGAGGGTTTCATGAGGTTCATGAAGAACTTCCAAGGAGCTCAGCATTCTGCCCTGTCTATGGAAGAGCTGACACGAGTCTTCCAGCAGTAGCATCCTCCCAATTTCACAGGGGATGGAGGACCTTAGGCTACAGAGTCATGGATAGAAACCATGATTTCCATCTTCGAGCATTTGGAGACACCCCCAGACAGAAGGGAGAAGCTCGCGACTTACATGCTTCGAGATTCTGCCAAGAGGTGGTGGGATGTAGTCTCTCAGGTAGGGCGCCAATGGACTATGGCTTGGGACGAGTTCCAGCGTACGTTCTACGAATACTTCTATCCAACGACGTTGAGGGACGATAGAGCTAGAGATTTTATGAACCTGTAGGAGGGTACTCTTTCGGTTATGGATTATTCCTCCCGTTTCACTGAGTTACAGTGTTTCACTCCCGTTCTAGGAAATGAAGAGCTGTTTTTGGAAAGGAAGTTTGAGGAAGGCCTCAAACCAGAGATCAGATTGTAGGTGAATGTCTTCCAGTTGACTTCTATTACCCTAATAGTCAACTAGGGGATGATCACCAAATGGAATATGAGGCAGACTAGAGCTGTTGACCAGGGCGGTTCAGAATCCAAGACCAATTCATTGCATAATAACAGTAGGAAACGC
The DNA here is from genome assembly GCA_963277665.1 of Viscum album. Classification (NCBI taxonomy): domain Eukaryota; kingdom Viridiplantae; phylum Streptophyta; class Magnoliopsida; order Santalales; family Viscaceae; genus Viscum; species Viscum album. Next base: position 1,202,025,731 of record OY728153.1, on the reverse strand, counting down.
CACCGAGAGTCTACTCGAGGTGACTCGAGGAAGCGAGGTAATTCTTCTGGAAGACAGGATCTTCCTTCTGAAATCCAGGTGGTGTGCTATAAGTGTAGAAAGAGTGGGTATAAGAAGACTCATTGCCCGCAAGATCTAGTGGAGTGCCGAGATTGCAGTAAGATGGGTCATCTACAGCGTTTTTGCAGGGTTCTTCTTCCAGCAGCTAGTGAAGGAGGATCCGTTTCTACTCCTCGTACAAGAGCAGGATTAAGAGTTCCACAACAGACTGGGGGATGGAGTTCTTCAGGTCATTCAGGCCAGGGTAGAGGTCGCAGATGCGGTGGTCAGGCTCAGGGAGAATCAGCTCAGGGATATCAGGCTGCTACACAGGGCCGCGATACTGGACAAACATTTGCGGTAGAGCAGATCCATCGGAAGCAGGATCCCGGACCTTCCACAGTTTGAGGTACGATCTTAGTAGCCTCAGTTTTATCTTCAGCACTTTTTGATACCGAAGCTTCTCATAGCTTTATTTCTATGCACACTGTGGAGATCCTTAGAATTACTGTCTTTAATTCTAAGGATACATTGGCACTAGACACTCCTTTGGGACATAGAACTACTAGTGTGCGTTAGTTCAAGGAGTTCCCCATTGAGGTTGGTGGGTGTCACTTCTTGTGGGATCTTTATGTCCTTGAGATGACGGGTTATGATGTCATTCTCGGAATGGACTGGCTAGTTCCTTTTCAAGACTTTGTCGATTGTTATCACCGTAGGGTGAGTTTTACGTCACCAGAGGGCAGGTCCTTTCTTCACAAGGGCGAATGGGATGTCCAGGGAAGTAGAGATGGACCAGAGCATCATGTGTTGGGTAGTGTTACAACCCAGATTGCTAGTTTATACTTGTATGATCAGGGGACTTCTCAGATGGACTTCCCTCCGCTAGTTGACCGTTTCCAGGATGTCTTTCCAGAAGACTTTTCAGGGTTGCCTCCAGAGCGTGAGGTAGACTTCTCTATTGATCTTGTTCCAGGAGTAGAACTGGTATCCATACCTCCTTATAGGATGGCTACACCTGAGTTTCAAGAACTCAAGAAGCTGTTGGAGGAGTTGTAGGCGAAGGGTTTCATTAGACCTAGTACTTCTCCTTGGGGTTCGCCTGTGTTGTTTGCGAAGAAGGCGGATGGTACCTTATGAAGTTATGTGAACTATCGAAATCTGAACCAGTTGACGTTCAATAATCGATATCCTTTGCCGAGGATTGATGGTATTTTTGATCAGCTTCGAGGAGCCAGGATATTCTCGAAGATTGACTTGAGATCCGGCTATCATCAGTTGTGGGTCAGACCATCTGATATACCTCTCACAACTTTCCAAAGTAGTTATGGTCTGTACGAGTATCTGGTAATGCTGTTCGGTCTCACGAACATGCTGATAGTTTTCATGGCGCTAATGAATAGTGTTTTCCATCCTTACATGGAATATTTCGTCATTGTCATTGTGGACGATATCTTGGTGTACTCTCACACTCAACACGGCCATGCTACCCATCTTGAGATCGTATTGAGTACACTGAGAGAGAATCAGTTATATGCTAAGCTCTCAAAGTGCCACTTCTGGATGGACAAGATTCACTTCCTGGGCCATGTCATCTCAGAGATAGGAGTATCAGTAGACCCTGAGAAGGTGAGAGCAGTAGTTACCTAGGAGCATCTGAAGAATGTCTTCGAGGTATGGAGTTCCTTGGGACTAGATGGTTATTACAGGCGGTTTATACATGAATTCTCACGCTTAGTAGCACCGTTGAAGGGATTGAATATAAGATGTGTGAAGTACATTTGGTCAAAAACTTGCGATTCAGCCTTCCAGGAGCTGAAGGGGAGATTGACCTCAGCACCGATTCTAGTTCTGCCAGAGCCGGGAAAGAGTTATACAGTTTTCTGCGTTGCATCCGGCATATGTCTAGGAGTAGTGATTATGCAGGAGGATCGTGTTGTTGCATACTGATCTCGGCAGTTGAGGCCCCATGAGAAGAACTATCCTACGCACGACCTGGAGTAGGCTGCGGTTGTTCATGCTTTGCGTTGTTGGAGGCACTATCTCATGGGAGAGCATTTTGTGGTATATACTGACCACAAGAGCCTCAGGTATATATTCACGCAGTGTGACTTGAAATTGAGACAGTGGAGGTGGGTCGAGTACCTACAGTCTTTCGACTTCGATCTTTCTTATACGCTTGGAAAAGGCAATGCTGTGGCTAACGCACTGAGCAGGAGGACTCAGTTGCAGGCAGTTCAGGAGGCCAATAATGAGTGGAAGCTTATGGCTATGTTCTCTGAGATGCATTTGCAGGTGCACAACAGACAGTGAAAAATAGTTCTTTCTTATATAGCTGTTACCTCTATTCATTTAGATCGAGTTCAAATGAGGCATCTATCAAACCCAGAAGGCCTAGTCCTACGGGAGGGTGTGTCAGATGGAGACCCTACTCCGGGGTGGACAGTGGGCGATGATGAGGTGATACGTTTTCATGGACATGTATGGGTTTCAGCAGACATATGCAAGGAGATGATGTGGGAGTTTCATGATTCAGCTTGGGAAGTTCATCCTGGTGTCACCAAGATGTACCGAGACTTATACAGTTAGTATTGGTGGCCAGGTATGAAGAAGGATGTGGCTGGTTTTGTTATGCGGTGTTCCACCTGTCAGCAGGTGAAGGCAGAGCATCAGCGACCAACAGGACTTTTACAGTAGTTACCCATTCCTGAGTGGAAATGGAATGATGTCGCGATGGACTTCATGACAGGGTTACTGAGATCGCCTCGAGGAAATGATGCGGTTTGGGTTGTAGTGGAAAGGCTCACGAAGGTTACACACTTCTTGCCGATCAAGGAGACCTTCAGTGTTGATGAGCTGGGACGATTGTACATCTGAGAGATTATACATCTACATGGAGTTCCACACTCCATTGTTTTAGATAGGGAAGCATGTTTTACTTCACACTTCTGGAAGAGGCTACAGAGGGCTTTGGGTACACAGGTACTTTTATGTACAACATACCATCCCCAGACTGATGGCCAGTCTGAGCGTACAATCCAGGTGCTTGAGGATATGCTCCGAGCTTGCATTCTAGACTTTGGAGGTACTTGGGAGAAGTATATCCCTTTGGTGGAGTTTTACTACAACAACAGTTTTCAGGTGAATATTCAGATGGCACCTTACAAGGATTTGTACGGTAGGCCATGCCGATCACCTTTATGATGGCTAGAGGTAGAAGAGGCAGACTTTCTGGGACCTCATCTCATCCAGGAGACCACAAAGCAGGTGGAGTTTATTCAGAAGAGGATGGCTACTGCACAGTCTCGACATAAATCTTATGCTGATCAGCGGAGACGACCTTTGGAGTTCAAGGTTGGAGACCATGTTTTCCAGCGTATTACCCCGAGGTTGGGACATAAGAGGATTAAGAGACAGGGGAAACTCTCACCGAGATACGTCTGGCTGTTTGAGATTTTGGAGAAAGTCGGTCTGGTTGCTTATAGGTTGCAGTTACCTCATAGGTACTAGGCCATACATGACGTCTTTCATGTTTCTCAGCTTCAACGGTATTTCTCAGACCCATCTAATGTTTTTCAACCTGAGGAGGTTGAGCTGGATCAAGATGCATCTTTCGAGGAGAATCCTATCAGGATTGTTGATCATAGTGCAAAGGTACTCCATGGCCGGTCTGTTCCTCTGGTACGAGTGCTATGGCAACATGACCATATAAAAGACGAGACTTGGGAGAGGGAGGCTGATATGTGATCACAGTGGCTAGATTTTTTCGTGGTTTCTTCTTCTATGCCTTGTTAGGGAAATTCGGGGAAAAATTTATTTAAGGGGGGAAGTTTGTAAGAACCCGGAGCTTCAGTTTCAAGTACAGATCTCTTTTATAGGCTTTTTAAGGAAAAATGGAGAATCTAGAAATTTTCAGAGTACACGCCGTGCACTTTATGAGTCCACGTTGTGTACTCCTCTTCTGCTCAAAGCCGTGTGCTGGCCGTGTCTAGGCCACACACATGATGTGTAGGGATGATGTGGAAGCCGCTTAAAGCGGAGTAAAGAAAGACCAAGTACACGCCGTGTACTTTCTTTTTTATTTCATTAATCGGACCGGGGTCGCGTCTAATGATCATTAACGTCTTCTTCTCCACCTAATCCAATCCAGAGTGTCCAAGGAGGTCGATTCTTCTCCAAGCCACCGATCCTTCACCAGTTGTCCGAATAAAACTCCATTTATTGCAGAATAATCACAACGGTGAGTTCTTGGTTCTTCTTTGGCCTCGTTTTTTGATTCTTTATCTCATGTGAGTTATCTGAGGTTGAAAGTTTTAGACATTTTTGCAGATCTACTCCATTATAGGCCTATTCACAGGTTGAGGTTCAAGTATATTGATCTTTGAATATTGAGGTAGGTGGTTTGTTGCCCTACGTTAAAGTTCATTGAGTTTTGTTTGCAAAAGTTCCGGATACCCATGTATCGGGTATCCTGGGTTTAGGATTTTGATCCTATTGTTTATTTTCCCTATATTTCTTGTTATATTATGATTAATTGTTGCTAATATATTCTTGGTTGCATGTTTGAGGATCACCCCATGGGTGTTTCTCCCTGTTTTGCTGTTTATCGGCGTTTGACACCATTTGCCTGTGAGGCAACCCCTATTGCATTTTTTAATTTACTTATTATAACTATTTTCATGTGTTACCTGCTATTTAAATGATTTTTATGCATGGTAACTATTATACAAGTAGTTTTTGAACTTAATTAGGGCTGTTGATAGTCAATTATGCACGACTGGACTGCTCAGGGCTATGAGAACCTAGTGCGGGAGATCAAAGAGGGAATAGACGATTAAGTGCTTATCTGGAGGGTCTGTTGGTTTTAGTTTCATACGCAGGACCTATGGGAATAGGACTTTGTGCTTCCCAAGAGTGTTCTTAGTTTACACATGCATCGATAACACATGAGTAATTAGACGTAAGTGCTTCCTCATAGAGTCTGTAACTATCGTTGAAAGACCATAGGGGAATTGACATGAGATCTTCCCAGAGTGTCTATGCCTTGTTTGATTACTGGACTATAGGGGTCTGCTAGTTTGAGCCACCCAGAGGGTCAGTGTGATTTTTTATGGTTGGTTGTGACGATTCCACCAAGCCAAAGAACAAGCTTGGGTTTTGTACTGCTTGTGTTTCGGTAGTCTTTTGAGATACCTGCTGTGTTACTTGCTTACCTTGGAATAGAAAGCTTCGCTAGTTTTCCATGGTTGTTTAATTAAATGAATGTGAATGGTAATTGGTAGGATTATTTAATGGTGTACTCTTAGTCCATTACTGTACTTATTTTCCTTTACTTTTACTATATTACTCACTGACAGTAGGGAACAAATCTTGTGGTGGTTGCCTACTGGGATTAGTCTCACACCCTATTTGGGTCCTGCTTTTTGGCCCAAACATATTATATGGTTACATGTGTAGATAGGGATTGTGGTCCTTCTACCTCAGTTACTTGATTTCTGGTTGGAGCTGGAGAGAATGGGATCGGGATTTGGCTCGTGATGCTGCTGGAGTTTCTCTTTACGTTTAGTACTTTGGTTTTAGTTGTATTTCAGCATGTTGTTTTTCTTACGGCTTTCCATAGATACATGTACCATTCTGCATCATTATTATATCAGACATTTCTTCGACTTTTAGTTCAGTTTTTGTAAGTTTTTTACTGGTTATGCTATTGTTTATGTTTATTCTTCCGCTATATACTTTACCAAATGAGGGCATAGTTTCCCCACAGACTCACCAAGGCCCTCTCGGCTAGTTGGCAGCCTCTGGCATTTGGGGAAATGCGCTTGAGGTCATGTGGAGAACCGGGTACAGGGCAACAGTTATGTGGCTCAGGATTTGGGTCATTACAAAATCACTAAAATTTAATTATATTTGGTTGGTGTTGGGATGATGGGTTTAAGTTCATACCTTACCTGATTCTTCTTTTGATGATAAGAAGAATGTTGTGTGTTTTTTCTTGGAAAAAACCACCATCCATTGTACGTTTCATTCATCCTTAGAGAAGAAAAAATTATTAAGAAATCATGGTGTCTTTGTATTAATATTTACATCCACATACATATTGACCAGTGAAGAAATAAGGAAAATGAGAGATACACACATTGAATAAGTTAAAAAACCATAATGGATAAAAGTGAAAATTGATTTAAAAGTACAACATCATTGATTCACTCCCTTAGTGTTGGATATAACCATATTTTATCCTTCACATGACCAATAAAATAAGGATCACGAATCACAACATAATGTTTTTATTATAACATAATAATAGAGGTATATGAATCTTACAGTTAATTCAAATACATATTGTGTATAATAATAGAACATTATATGTTCTATCATGGCTCACTACCATTACATAGTTTAAATATATGTCCCATAACATGATGCAATAACATAACATCTTATGTCCCATAAAATAAAATTTCATGAGATACATGTTTTAACCATTTCATTTAGTGGATATATAATTATTTTCCAACTAATCACATAATGATAAACCATATATACATGTGTCTCATAAAGATATAAACATTCATAAATCTTTTACTTCCTAATTAACTCAAAGGAAATAAATGATATTTAAAAAAATTTATATGCATAAATATATGTTATCAAGAGAAATAATATGGATGATTCAATTAAATCATACCCCCATTGAATGATAATAATCATTATAAAAAATTTATATAGATGAAAAACACTTTAGAGGATGATATATATTTTTAATAATTTAAAAATAAATAGTCTTTGTATTTCAACCTACTTATTCATTATAAAAAATTAATATAAATATTCTATTTTAAATGGGGATGAAGGTAATAAAAATATTTATAAGTTTCATTTAATACAAATACAATAAATGGATATTACATAATCAATGTAGAAGAATTTGATGAATAAAAGTAACTGTGTGGATAAACATAAATTAGGGAAGTTAAAAAGATTAATTTAATAACTTTTCATGTATTTAAAAATAAACAAAAATATAAATTAATAAATCATAGATGTAGATATATTAACATTCATGTTATAATATAATGAATATGGATATGGTGGAGAATGATTCCAAATAAAAAATGTGGGATAAAGACAATTTATCTTATAAAAATCACTTCTGGTTAAATTGGCTTAATGATAGGGGAAAAGGAAATAATACATGTAGATACCATGAATAACCATAAAATAAGAAAATAAATTTGAATTCATAGTTAAATACATAACATTTCCCTAATGGAAATTTAGACTTAGATGATCTCAATTTTGAAGAGTTACTGAAAGTGGAAACCCATAGCTTTACTATAGACTCCCATGAGTAGGAATTAATATATTATATGATATATAAAATCACCTTGATCACATATTTTAGAATCAGATTCATATATATTAAATTTTATACTATTAAATTATATTCATTTATTACATATATATTAGTTAGTTATATATTATTTTCATTATCAGATGTCAGTAACCTTGATTGCCTCATACACGTTCTGATATAGGATTTTAAATCCTTATTACATGATAACAATCTAATTATTCCCAAATTACTTAAGGTTATAGATTAATAGTATTATAATTTATTATTTATTCTTGTGTTTATTTTTTGGATGATACGAGTATCATTTTTAAGCTTGGAATTAATGACCCACAAGTTTTAGATAATTTTACTTATAAAAATGTTATACCTTATAATGCTTATTCATTTATTTTTAATGATTATATAAATATAATCATAACATAAATTACTCGTTAGTATAATAAATTATCATCCATTAATATTTTATACTCATTCATTTTGAGATTATGAATATTATACGAAATAATTCATGACGGTGGTCGAGCTAACCCAAAAAAAACATGCTATACTAGAGAATAATAATGATTATAGAATTAGATTATTTTAATCTAATTTTAAGAGAGTAATGATTAAGTTAATATAATATAATTATGTTTTTGAATGAGATTCAAGAAAATTTTAAATTACAATGTAATGAAAGAAGATATAAAAGTACTTCATACTTACTTCGATGAATTCGTTCCTTCATGACATGATATCCTTTAAAGTAAAAGATTTAGGCCTCCATATTGGAACTATAATCTACCCAAAATGATAGAAATATTTTATAGAGTAAAAAATTGTATATATTCAATGTGAAATCAATGGAAATTTATGTTTTGATGTGGGTACAATATGGGTCATTTTATAGGTGAGTTTCAGTTTCATTTCCTTAAATACACATTCCTTAACATGTTATCAATGTTGATTTATAAGGAAAATGTATCCCTAAGTGTAAAATAATCTACACATATCATTAAAAATCTCATAAAATTTATTTAAAGTCATTGATAAAGATATTTTAGTAAAAGATTATTTAATTTTACCTCTTATATCTCATTATAACCTTTTTTCATGGTAAATCATTTTTACCTTGATAATTTTTTTTCCAAAAAATGAAATTGACCCACTTTCCTAATTTAAATAACATTATTTCTTAAAAAAAATAAATTTAATTAAATAAAATCTATTATAGTTCATAAAAATTAATTTAAATTTAAACCTAAAAAACATTATTTTCTTTGAATACTATATTTTAAGCATCAAAGTGACATTTTTCGTGTCTCCTAACGAGTAATAATCATTAGATTAATATTTATTTATATATATATATATATACATAAAAAACACATCATTTAATTTAAAAATCCAAATATGATAACATTATGTTTCATGTAAAAATAGATAATATATAATTAAAAGAAATTTTTTTAAATGAATCATATTTCATTTACCATGAATCATTAAATTCTTATTCTTTATAACTCCATAATTATTAATTGGATTATATTTGTTTATTATAATAATTATTAATTAAATTTTATCAATCAATTTTATTGAAATCATCACTTAAAAGTAACTTATTTAATAAAAAAATCATATATCATAATTTTTTTTCTAAAATAAATGTTATTTTTATTAATGAATTATAAACTTTTTATTTTATATAAATAAAAAATATATTATTATTTTTTTAAATTTTAAACTTATATTTTAAAATTATAAAATAATCAATATACATATTAGATACATGTATACACAATGACAATATTTCTGATGACTATATAAAAACAACTATATAACCAATAAAAATATATATTATAATCGTATTAAAATCCTATATATAGACTTAAAAGATTCTCTAAATTTCATTCACCCTATTAATTTATTTATCTACAAATATTTCAATTATATTTATAATTTCATGACATATTTATGAAGTCATAGTTAATGGGTTGATATTCAAGGAAAATCACAAGGATAAAGATTTAATGTTCACTGTGTTTTTATTTACTTGTTCTTTAATCCATCCTATAATTTTAAAAACAATGTTTTATATTACTTTATCATATTGTGTTAATATACATCATGTGTTGAACTTATTTCTGTTAAAAAAATGTAGAACTATCTCAATGTTATTTTATGTTATGTGTGAAACATGTTATTCAATATATTAATTAAATACAATTATGGGTTGTTACATTCTACCCCCTAAAAAAATGAAATTTCATTACACATATGAAAAAATATAAGGGTACTAGTACATAATTGAATCCTTAGGATCCCATGTTTTTAGTCAAACATATTATCATTCCAGAGAAAATTAACCAGGTGAGTGGTAAAAAATTGTTGTAATTTGTCTCTATGATCCATGATCTCTACCAGTTCCTCATAAGAGAAATCTTGTTTTAGTTGTACATTTTTTATTTTTTATAAATGTGATAGATTAGGCTTTTACTTTCTCAAATGTTATATGCGAAACACAATGTTCACTTGTGAGAGGTTCGGTGGAAGCCCAAGACTATAATCTATATTACCCATGCAAATAAGGATTGGTAAGGGGAAGATGTATCCGAGGATTAAATTTTAAATATTTTCAAATATCATATACCTATTTCATGGTGTTATTTAAAGGATTACATTCTATCAAACTTCAAAATCTAAATTTATTTTATGATTATTAGAATATCCCTTACAAAATCATTTTAATTATTTAACATTCCGCTCAATGATTTAAATATTCTATCACATTTATTGAGGATGATTTGGCCAGAACAACATCCTATCTCTAACTTCATCCTAATATGTTGGTGTTTCACACCCCTCCCCATATAAAACCTCATAGAGGACTATTTTAATGGATGAATGGAAACTGTTGTTGTGTGTTAACTTTACAAGTGGATGATGTTGATTCCAAATTCCATTGAAACCCGTTATAGAGGATCTCAACATATCTTTGAGAATAATAATGGTCCATTCAAATTTTCCATCAAGGTAATGACCCAAACATTTATATATCAAATTTACCTTTTGAATATGCACGTGTTACATATTTTAAAATATGGTATAATATAAAACAATTGGTAAAAACAAAAACTAATTTATTTAAAAAATATGGAATGCTACATATTCATAATAGATATACACTACAAAATAAAAAATAATACAATGGGATAATAAAATTAATAATAAAAAAAGTCATTGAAATTATAGAACATTTTGGTTGGTTAGAAAATTCATAAGCATAATGAATACTATAAAAATGTAATGTAACTATAAAAATATGATTGGACTTTCATAAAGGATAAGTGAATAATGATTAAAAACTATACGAATGATGAATGAAATAAATGAGAAGTATTTATAGGAATTGTAAATTTATTATGAATGATGGAATAATATTTCAACCATTGGAATGTTAAAGTAACCATTATAATATTAATTTGACTTTCAGATTAATTAATTGACCCATAAAACTATAAAATGATATTTATATAACATTTTCTATGAAACAATTAAGTAAATATAAAAATTATAATGTTATAAAAAATATATTCACAATTGTAAACTCAAAAAATTATAAGTTTATATTTTTAAAAAATGAATATATCAAATTCATCTAAAAAGCCTGATATTAATGTAAATTTTAAAATAAAAAACCTATGCTTCAAAATTATATTGATAAAAAATATTTAAATTTTTTAATCAGAATATAGAAATTTTCTATGATTTATTTTATGTTTTTTTAAAAATGATTTTACTATGTATAGTAAAATTAACTTTTGTTTTGAGAAATAGTAATGACGTAATAAGGAAATAATATATTATAAAACAGTTAAATCACCACAAAAAGAATTTAATAGGATAAATAATTTTAAAAAACATTAAAATTAATTTCCAAACCTAAAAATTAATTTCAAAAGTCAAAACAGATAAATTTTGTCATGAATTTGTTTTCCTTTTCCCCATTCATTTTGTATAAAATAATAAATTTGGTTATGGAATGGTTTAAAAGTCATTTAATATTTTAATTCTATTATAATGTAACATACTAAACCTCACCCATTAGCATGGAAAGAGTCAAAGGTGTTACTTGGACTTTTGTGACATCCCTAAGACACGAAATTATGGAAATAAATTCCAAGGGATTCATAATAATTGGGGAAAAATTTTCCCTTTAAACATAAACATCCAATATAAAATACATAAACCAAAAAATACACTATATGATGCATGAGTACAAAATAAAACTGAACCAAAAAACAAACGAGCAACTTTATCAGTGTATAAAGTAGAAACAAAAACCAATAAAACTCAAAGAACATCAAGACACTAACTCAGAAGCTCCCAACCTTCTACATGATCTAACTTAAAAATCCTTGCCCATAGTTTAAATATAAATCACTAAATAATTGGGATACCATTACTACCACTGTCTCAATAGATAACATATACAAATTCAAAAATGTTCCCAAGTTGGGGGTGGTTACAAAACTGAGTAGGGTTTCCCCAAAAACATCCCAACTTACAACCCTAAGATAAAAAATGTTATCACATTTATATAAAATAGTTTAAAATCAATTGAAGGAAATTTATATCCAACCAAAATAGTTTTCATGGAAGGAAATCCAACAAGACGTTAAAACCATTTTTCAAGGAAGAAATATATAAACCTTTAATCCATTTCTCAAATTGTGGTTTGACATATACTATTCCATGTCAAAAAACATCAACAACACACACATACCCAATCATGGTGTTACTATTGAAGGTGGAACTAAAAATCCATACTCCATCCCTTTGATAATGGTAATTCATGACCATTATCCATCCCATTAAACTCATACACAACAGTTCTTCAAATATCATATCGACCAATTTTCTTAAAAATAATTTCTTCAATTTAAAATAATTACAAAAAATAATTTACTTGTATTAAAGAAAGCATAATTTTAAAATCACTATTTTAAAATTTTATACAACGATTTTCCAAAAAGTCATCAAATTCTTAAGTTTTCCAAAACCCTAATTCAAAAAAGAATTTAAATCTAATCACGCCATGATTTTCAAATAAATTTCATGAAATTAAATCAATTCAAAATCAAGAATTAATGATCTAATCAAGTGGAGTGTATAGAGAATCCACCTACCTCTCAAACATAGGAAAAACAAATAAGTACACAAAAACATCAAAAACCCAAATTTGTTCTTCTAAAAACATCCTTAGATCTCATTCTATTCAATCAAAACAATGATATACCATCATTATTATCATCATATAACATAGATTATCCCCAACATATTAGATTCATGATTCAAAGAGAGGGAATAAGAAGAGATCTAAAGAAAATGATGAAGAATAAGCACTTACTAATGAATTTGGGTCTCCAAAACATTTTGATTCTCCTAGTAATTCCCCTATAATAGAAAGTAATCGCATCCAAAACCTTTAGAGGAAGCATAAATAATGTTATGGACTGTTTAGGGTAAAATAAATGGTTTAGGAGGTAAATAAGATTAGATCCATAATTTTTGGAACTGATTTTTAACAGTGCATGATTAGGGAACACAGTTAGGAAAACCATGCGCTAATCGTGCATGAGACACTAAATCCAAACATACATCACATGATTGGTTCACACAGTTATAAAAAATGTTCACCAATCATGATATACCCTACTGTCCATCATTGCACAATTTTTACTTGGAATCTATATAGTTTTCCAAACTGTATACCTACCCAGTGTCCACTATTTCAATTTCATGGTTTCTTAGAGGTGTTTCATAGTTTCTACTAACTTTTCATAAACATTAAACCTTAATAAAATCCTATAAAACACTCAAATGATCCTATGGACCTCATAAAATTTACCCCAACCTTTTTATATACTTATAATATGTAAATAAAGTGTCAAGTACATGAAATCAGGGGTGCTATATTCTCCCCACCATATATATTTCCACCCTCAGAAAGTAGAAAACCACATTTTTTCTAAAAGAGTTCAGGATATTTCCCAACCATTTATCTCTCATGCTCCAATGTTTCTTCCTAAATCCATCCATATTTATATAAAACCTACACTAGACAAATGCTTTTACCATGAAAGAATTTATCTTGTCTACCCACAGTCTAAATAGACAAATGAACCAATAAAGCATCCAAATCTTGGTCAATGTGACCCCAATGAATATCATTGCCATGATCAGGTTGATATTTACTCAATTAAGATACATGAAAAAAATTATACAGATGACTAAACATTAGTGGAAAATCCAACTAATATGCCATGTCACCAACCCATTCAAGTATCTCAAAATAACCTCTGTATCGAGGATATAACTCACCCTTATTAGAAAAACAATGATGTCTATGACATGGATATATTATTAGGAACACATGATCACTCACATCAATTGAAAAAGGTCATCAACAATGATCCTCATATGATTTCTGATGTCTCTGAGCCATCTTCATTGTATTTCTAATCAACTAAATCATATTCATTGTCTATTTCACAAGCCTTGGTATAACTAGTTATGCATCTTATATTTCTACACAACAAAGTGGATGATGATAAGGATTCCTATAAAATTATTGAAAAGAAGACATATGTATCAAGGATTGATAACTATTTTTGTACAAGAACTCCAATAATGGTATTAATTCCTTGCATAATAATCCAAAATCCATTTGAAAATCCTCAAGAATGTCTTCCAACATTTATATCGTCCTTTCATATTGCCAATCCATTTGAATATGATATTCCATGATCCTAGTCAACTGAATCCCAAGTGATTTCTTTAAGGACTTCCAAAAATGATATGTAAACCTTTGATCTTGATCTGATACTATTGAACATTGTTTGCTATGAATTTTTACCACTTATAGGATATATATTTTTGAAAAGTCATGGATTCATAAATAGGAATGAAAAGGGATGACTTTGTGAGTTGATCCACTATCAGGCATGTGGTATCATGTTTCCAAACCATAATTGGAAGACCTATTACAAAATCCATGGCTATTTAATCTCATTTCCACATGGGAATCAGAAAAGACTATAGTATACCGACTAGTCACTGGTGCTCTACCTTAACCTAATGACATTTGAGGCATCTCAAAATAAACTCAACCACTTTTATTTTCATGTCATCCACCAAAAGTGTGATTTAAGTTCCTTATACATAAACTACCACAAAACAGGGCAAGGGAAGCACTTCCCTTTATCAGCGCTAAACAGAAAGCGCTGATAAAGGGGTATGCCTTTATCAGTGCTATCTAAAAGTGCTGATAAAGGGGTAGGCCTTTATCAGCTCTATCTAAAAGCGCTGACAAAGGTAGCTCTTTATCAGCGCTAAAAAAGAACTAATAAATGAATGTTTTATCTACGCTTTTATTTTAGTGCTGATAAAACATACCTTTATCAGCGCTTTTAATGAGCGCTGATAAAGGTTATGTCAGTTTTTATTTAATAACCCTAACAGACCATCCTCACTTGCACGCGGTCAAGCTCTTGCAGAAGATGAACCAGGCCCCTCACCGCCGTGACCTCGTCCTCATCCTCTTCCTCCTTCTCTTCCTCCTTCCTCCTCCTTCCTCCTCCTCATCCTCCTCCTTCTCCGCCACCACCTCCACTCCCACTCCCGCTACTGCGACCGCTGCTGCCTCTGCCGCCTCCACCCTCGCTGCCGTGACTGCCGCCGCCGCCTCTACCTCTTCCGCCGTCGTCGCCTTGCCACCACCGCCGTCTCCACCTCCGGCGCTGCCACTGCCACCGCCGCTACCATTATTGATATTCATTTTCACGTAAATGTTTTTTCTACAGCTTGAATTGAATGTGTGAAATCCTGATTTAAGGTGTTATTGCAAGATTCAATGGATTATTGATATTATTGAGTTATTTATTTAATCCTTGCACCTCAATAAACACCTATTCAATCTTGTTTCATGGGTTAGATGTTCTTGAACTCTTTTATGGACACCCCTTGAGTGTGATAAGTAAAATTATCCCTTTAATGTCAAATTATTAACTACCCTGAACACCTATTTATCTTATGTCAAATCTTTTAAATGAGTTTCCCCTTGATACAAGGGTATATAAATGGAATTGAAGACACATTATAGGTGTTTGGACTAGATTCTTAATGGAATTTACCATGTAGGAAATTTCCATTTTGATTATGGCCCATTTTGAAGACCCTTTGAGCCTTATTAGTGAATTTTACATTCTTGGTAAAATTGAATGTGTAATAATAATGAGGAGTGAATTTTACATGATGGATTTATTTTAATTTAATGAATTAATTAAATGAATTGAAATGATCTATAATGGGTTGAAAGGGAACACCATCTACTGCATGTTATATAGAATGATAATTGTGTATTTCATTTTGATGAATGAAATTGTACATGGATAACGGGACATATTAGATGTTTTTATTCATGTTTTGTAATATAAATATGAATGTGAATAATGCCTTACTTATAAAAATGGTCCTAATTAAATTGATGTATGGGAGGTAATTACCCATTCTAGTTAAAATTAAAATACACCTTTATAGAGGATAACATAAGATGGTAAGGTAATTGTTAAGAATATAAGAAAATCACACTCCCTTACATCGGGTGTTGAGTATAACATATCGCACCACAAATACTAATAGGATGTTTGTATTTTTCACCACACCAATTTCTTAGAGTTATTACATAATGGCTTACTCCCCATCCTGAGTTCCATCTAGTTCAAATTGTTCTATGCTTGATCACTATTATGGTTGGACTTCTTTTCTCGGGGTATGTGATCCTTCAGATTCCTATTTGGATTTGTTTGCACCTATGGTTTGAATAAAAATTAGTGCTCAAATAGTGATTTATATCAATAAATTTAAATTTATTTTCATGCATTTTCTTTTGGGGTTTGTGGGATGTGGTAAATGGTGTACTCGGTTTTAGATTATTTTATTCTTATGGGTTTCCCCTATTTAATGTTTTCTTTTCAGTTGGAAATCTCCTCTGCTGTGCGCCTCTCCTCTGCCACGTACGCACCTTTGCCCTGTGCTTAACAACACCTTCACGGTGAGTTTTATCCTGTTACTCATTGGTTTCCTCTTGTTCGCATGTTATTACTGTTTGATATTGATGGTTATAATGTGAAATGTATGGGATAAACGCCCTGCTGAAAATCGTGGCCGTTTGTGGTCCTTGTTTGCGCACTAAATGAATTGAATATTGGTTGGTTCTTGTTGAAAATTGGAATATATAAATTGGTAATATATGTATACTTGACTTATGAATGAAGACCCCAGTATGATAAAACATTCGTGATAACCCTTGAATTAATAAACAAAATTGAATAAGGGATGCTTTGTAAAATCTAAAATTTTGATTGTTTGGTTTGTATGGTGTTGTGATTGTGGTGTCATGCTTATAAAAGATTTATCCAACTAATGTGGTTTTCTAGGGTCATGCAGTAATAGAGCCTTTATAGGGGAACATGAATGGAACTAGATATTGGGAAGGACCCAAACACTCCTCTGATAATAGGTAGCTAGAGTCCCATTGGAAGTTTTGGTCAAGGGAGGGGATGTTGTACCACCATGTAGGAATGAAATTATAAGGAAGAGTATATATCATATAGGGAGTCTAGCTCCAGCCTAGGGTTTAGGGGCTGGTCATATGCATGTTATGTATTCTACTATGGCTATTTTGGATTCTTGATCATCTACTGTCTATGGTACAATTCCTATATCATCTACCATTTATTTTATTTTTTTATAAAAGAGAATCACATTCCTTTTTTTTCACTCTTTTTGTAAATGTTTTAGGCTTGGAGGTGTAAATCTTGGATAGTGTTATCACCATCGACACACTATTGGTATTATAGTCCAAGAATATAATATGTTTCAAGTAATGATCTCTAGATATTGGTGGTTATCATTTATTTTGTGAACCACCCATGCTTTATATGATAATATTTTATTTGAGTTTTGTTATGGATTAGTTTGTTTTATAACAATCCAAAATTATTTGTTCCCATATGAGAGTTACCTTTTTATCTCCAAAATAGAAAGATTTATTTTCACTTGGATGAGAGGAATCTTCTATCTGGTTATGTAGAACCAATTCAATCTATATTATATTTTCTCATGGCTCAAATAGTCAGGCATATTGTAGATGTTTCTAGAATGCTGTAGGATTATTTTTCCCCAATGGTAGTACATTTTTAGGATGTTTTCACTAATGATATATAAAATTTACTTCTTAATAAAGAGATAAACTTTATAATATAGTTAGTTTTGGGAGAAAATTCAGTTTCTATCACAATTTCTAAAATAACACCAAAAGAGCATCAGTTGTTTGAATTGCAATTTGATGATATAGAATATAATGGTTTCATATGGAAAAGTACTTTACCATGGGGTTTTATAGTTCTCTAAAATAGATGGTTGATTGGTATTTATTATTTTGTTGGACTATTGGAGATTGAACCTGATGAGAGTCATGAATATGTATCCTCATCCACGCATTGATAGTCACATTGATCATCTATGAGGTTCTATGATCTTCTCCAAGATAGATTTGATATTAGGATACCATTAGATGAGTTGGACATCGATGGACCTACCATGGACTGATTTTAAGAGTAGTTACGGCCTGTATGAATTTTTAGCGATGATTTTTGGTTTAACTAATGCATTGGTTGTATTAAGGGACTTGATGAATAGGATATTTCATCCTTTTCTGGATCAGTTTTTAGTAGTTTTTTTCAATTAAATATTAGTGTACTCCCAACCCATAGTTGATCTTGACCAACATCTTATCATCACCTTGAGTACATTGAGATAGAATCATATTTATTACTGTTTTCTCCTGTTACTCATTGGTTTCCTCTTTTTCGCATGTTATTACTGTTTGATATTTATGGTTATAATGTGAAATGTACGGGCTAAACGCCCCACTAAAAATCGTTGCCGTTGGTGGTCCTTATTTGCGCACTAAATGAATTGAATGTTGGTTGGTTATTGTTGAACATTGGAATATATAAATTAGTAATTTAAGTATACTTGACTTATGAATGAACACCCCAGGATGACATGTGTTTTATGTATACTTGTTCTAAATGTCATGTATTTTCTAAGGCATCATTCAGTCTTTGTAAGACTAACTTGGAATAAATTTGATATATGTCAGATTAAATCAGGTATCTTATACATACATGATGTTCACCCTCAGGGAAAAATCATGTATATAAATTTCATATGTGTTTAAAGGCATTTATACCATGATTTTTTTTATAAAACCTAAACAATGCTACCCGATTAATTAAAACATAATATTAGGCAAGTTCCCGAGATCTAACCCATAAAGACAATGAATATGAATAAATAATGGACGAATGCCAATTGGTTGACAAAAGAGTATGAAGATGGAGTGAAAGAGTTTATCAAGTTTGCAGAAGATCATGCATGTGACCCTTCTCAAATCCTTTGTTCGTGTTTACGCTGTTGTTATTCAAGACAAATTAGTCCAGAGGAGTTAGAAGAACACCTGATCTGTCATGGAATAGATCTAAGTTATACATGTTGGAATAAACATGGGGAAAAAACTAATGTAGGTAGTGACTCGGAGAACATGAGATTTTATAGATCATCTGATATGATTAGAAGCATTGGTTGCACCCAAATTTACCCTAACGGTAAAAGCGGTCATTGAATTACAAGTAGGGATCGAATCCACAGGGACCGAAGAAGAAAACTTGAGACACTAAGATTGGATACAGGATTGGCCATGCAGTGGAAAACTTTGGATTGAATTGATTTGAAGAAATATTGATATAATTTATAGAACAAAACAAATAAAATTACTTTAATTAAAACAACTAATTAAGGTGAGTCGATCCTAGGTTGTCTCTTGGGCTTTATTGGATGTATTTGTTTTTCATTTGATTTTCTGTTCATTGGTTCAAGAGGTATCCATTAAATGAAATAATTCCTTAATATCATTCTATGATTTAATCCACACAAAATTTCAAGGCTAATCACCAATTCACTTAGAGGATCAATTAAATGAGCACTCTAAGTAATTGGATCGTACTAGCACTCAAAATGTGTCATCGTTAAAGTCGGTGAAGACAAAGAAGAAGATAAATCAAAGAAGGGAACTCTTAAAATAAAGAACAAATTTAAGAATTTAAGAACATAAAATAACATTAAATCCAACTCATGCAACTCCCTAGGATTAAACCATAAAAGGTTAGCCCTCCATTGATTCTATTCTATCAATGGATGTGGGTAACTGACTTAAAGAAGCGGGATTGAAGAAGAAAGAAAAGAAAAACATTAATCAAAATGAACACTCCACCGTTGTGTGATGAATTCACAAGTGCAGGTGTGAATAAATTCACACTAATATTCAATGGTATCAACGTGTGAAGAAAAGGAAAATAAAAAGTGAAAAAGAATAAATTTTATTAAAATACTAAACGTGAATTGAAAACTTACATTAGTGAAATTGACGATGCCATTACAAAACGAAAGCGGGAAATTACAATTGAAAGAAAAACTTGGATTCAAAGGAAAATGTTAGATGAAAATTACCTTCACCAACATCTCCTTATATAGGAATATTAGGAACCTTAGTTCCACCCCCCACAATCAATTCACCCCCCAACAATTAATAGAGTCAAAACGAGGGTGAATAATCAAAAGGAAATTGACGTTACAAAGTTGACCACAAAACCAGCCAGATTCATCCTCCATTTTGATGTGTGAGTTTGACACTTCATACGGCCGAATCCGAAGGTGTCATAGATAGAAAATATATTCTTCCATTTGTCTTCTAGAAGCTCTCAAACATTCAGGAAATTTGGCTCAGCCGTTTGGAAGTTATGGTCAAAATGGTGGGACGGATTTCTGTGCATTAATGTTGGGTCCACCATTTAAACTTCAACTTCAGATCCATTTATCATCATGAAAACATCAGAATTAGCTCCGACCACAGTTGAATAAAATGATCCCCATATTTTTATCTTTCTACTTTATAAATTTGAGCCTCATTGGGCTTGGTTTCTGGGCCCCACATTTGTTTGATGGGCCTTAGGCCCATTATGCTTTTTCCAGAAAGTTTCTTCCTTCGGGTGCAAAATTATCCATTTCCTTTGGGATTCATCCATCGGACCTAAAAGATAAAATGTTCCAAACAAAGTGATAAACAATATCCTAAAATTTCAAATTCAGAAAATGAATTTAATGTTGTACACAAATAAATGAATGATTGGGCCCAAATTTTCATTTTAAACATGAATTGCATTTTTGATTAGAAATGAAGTTCTATTTTTGTAATGCACTAAAAACAATGTTTATGGACTTTGGAACAATGAATATAAAGATATTAAAAATTAATATTAGCCAATTTCAGTGACTAATCACACCCTCCAACTTGAGTTTTTCTAGTCCCGAGCATAATAAATTACAAATATGAAATTCAAATCCCCTTTTCCAAAAACATTTTAATACACATTGCTCACCCAAATATCTAATACCAAAAAAAAATTATGAAAACCCATCAAAATCATTAAAAACAATCTAGGTCCATAAGTATATCCCAAGACCAATCTCATTCCTTTGTTCAAATTAATCGCCACATTTCATCCAATTCCAATTAAGCATGATAAAGTGTTGTGCATCATAAAAGACATGGGGCCCATTTTATTGTTCAAGGGGAAAAAATGGAAGCTCTAGGTGGGAATAACATTAAAACTTAAGATGAGTATCCAATATTTTTTTTGATTTTTTTTTGATTTTTTTTAACCACAATAGATATGAAAAGACTAACTCTGGGCAAGACAACTATGGAGTCACGATCCCCACGTTCCAGACACCACACATATTGTCAATTTCATGCTTTAAAATAGAGATATAAAGCCTAACTCTGGGAAAGACAACTATGGAGTCACAATCCCCAAGTGTCGGATGCCATGCATTTGGACAAAACATTGCTCTATGTGGTCATTTTTTTGTTTTGTTTTTGTTTTGATTTTTTTGTTTTTTTTGGATACTCAAATTAAACTAAAAGTGACCCCAGAACCCTATGCTATAATGAAAGGGACCCGAAAACTCAAATTTACACCCACAATCCAGTAGACGTGCATTGTGGCATTTTTATTAAGAGGATGAAAATGTAAACTTTGAAAAATCACATCGGACAACCGCTCTTTCCAAAAACTATGCTCATGAACTTAAACTTGCATTAAAATCAGAATCAAGGCATACAAAATTATTTGATATCCAATTTTATAGTTTGCAATGTGTGTTATCATGTTCAAGGTTAATGGAATTTTTCTTTTCATGTATGTTTTTATTCACAAAAAAAATCATTTTTTACCTCCCCCCAACTTAGAATGACACTGTCCCCAGTGTTTAAAGAAAAGAAAAGTTAGAAGTGGGCAGGAGAGGAGTTCAAAGATAAAATTGAGAATGATAAACATGGAACAAATTCACCTAGTTTTTAAAGTTGAGGTTCATGATGCTCCAAATTACTCTTTTGATCTCTTTGGGGATGTAGGCACCTCCTTGATTGAACATGTATCACCCAAAATAGTTCCTGAACCATAAAAAGAAGGACAAAGCAGACAAAACAAACAACACAATGATTTATTTAATTCCAGGTACCATCATTTTCATGTTTTTTTAAATCAAACTAATGATACATTGTCTTCTTTTAAATTTCTGGGTAAGGTATTACTCAGGGATCACACCGTGTGACACAGATGAATACGGTGCTCCCCTTTCATACCCATCCATACTCATAAAAGAAGAACAGGTCAAGAGTCTAATTTTTTTAACCTACAAAAACATAAATAAAATAAAATAAACTGATGACAAATTGTCTTCTTTATATTTTTTGGGTAAGGTATTACTCAGGGATCACACCGCGTGACACATATGAATACGATGCTCCCATTTAATACCCATCCTTACTCATAAAATAAGAACATGTCAACAGTCTATGGTAATTTATCATATGAAAAAAAACTGATTGGAAACTTTAAAACCATGGGTTGCCTCCCATGCAACGCTTTTTTTTAACGTCGTTAGCTCGACTTGAACCCCCCAACTTATCCAATTCCAACTTTCAAAATTTTAATGAACCCATATTTCTCCACTTCAACTTGATTGAGATTGATTGTTTTTTAGAATATTTTCCCTGTATAAATCCATGTTCTAAAATAAATCTAAAGATACAAGGAATGTCAGAAATGGTTGATCTAGTTGCATTTTTTGTCTTCCCCAATACGTCAAGGTTCAATCTAACATTATTGATTTCATGAGAAGAATGAATGAATAAATTATAGTCGTGGGTATCACCTATGATGTAATTCTTGTGTGGGGAATGATGGATAATGATTTTGAGTTCTGGTTGATTGCAATTTCCTAATGAATATTGGCAATTTGAATGAAATTCGGTTTCTTCTCCATAAAATTTAGAAAGAATTGGTTCCGTTTGAAAATATGATTCATCCCCAAAAGTGTCTAGTTGAATTTCAAGAGGGTGTATGGGCTCAATGTTTGGTATTTCTCCCAATTTTTCAGTGATTGGTGTTTTTGAAAAATAATTAATGGAGTTATATTCAGGAAACTCAATCCATGATGTCAAATTTTCCTCTTTTGAATCCAAAAAATCAATTTCCTCCTGATTTAAAGACCCTTTAAAATCTCCTCGATCCTATCAAATTATTCCAAATCCTAAGGTTGGTTCTTCAATAAAGGCATGAGGGGTTTGTGTGTTACAAGATTCTTCTATCAATATTGAGTAAGGGATGGTTTGAGTGGGAATTGGGTCCACACACGTTTTAATTATTTGTAGTTCTTGTCTAAAACTTGATACCTATGAATTCATTTTTTCCATTTGTTCACAAATTTTTGAAGAATTGTTTCAGGATTAGGATTGATAGATGTTTTGACATCATGGAATACCTCATTATTCATATTTTGAATCATTCTTGATAGGTATGGAAATTGATCTTTTAAACCTTCATCATTACAAATTTCGTTCATGTTATCAGGGGTGGGGTATTCATTCAAAGGTTGATTAAAAAAGGTTGGTGATTCCCAATGTGGATTTTCAAACTGATTCCATCCTAAGTTTGTGAAGGGATATTGTTGATTATACTCCGTTGGATTTATTTGAAAATTTGGAATCGTGATTTTAGGGGGTCAAAAAAAAAAGAAAGGGGAAAAGAGAAGAGAAATGGGGATGAGAAAATAGAAATGAGGGAGAATATAAAGACGTTATAAGGTGACTTACTTGGTCCCCGACAATGGAGCCAAATTTGGTTGCACCCAAATTTACCCTACCGGTAAAAGCGGTCGTTGAAGTACAAGTAGGGATCGAATCCACAGGGACCGAAGAAGAAACCTTGAGACACTAAGATTGGATACGGGATTGGGCATGCAGTGGCCAACTTTGGATTGAATTGATTTGAAGAAATATTGATTTAATTTAAAGAACAAAACAAATAAAATTACTTGAACTAAAACAACTAATTAAGGTGAGTCGATCCTAGGTTGTCTCTTGGGCTTTATTGGATGTATTTGTTTTTCATTTGATTTTTTGTTCATCAGTTCAAGAGGTATCCATTAAATGAAATAATTCCTCAATATCATTCTCCGATTTAATCCATAAACAATTTCAAGGATAATAACCAATTCACTTATAGGATCAATTAAATGATCACTCCAAGGAATTGGATCGTACTAGCACTCAAAATGTGTCGTCGTTAAAGTCGGTGAAGACAAAGAAGAAGATAAATCAAAGAAAGGAACTCTTAAAATAAAGAACAAATTTAAGAACTTAAGAACATAAAATAACATTAAATACAACTCATGCAACTCCCTAGGATTAAACCATAAAAGGTTATCCCTCCATTGATGCTATTCTATCAATGGAAGTGGGTAATTGACTTAAAGAAGCAGGATTAAAGAAGAAAGAAAAGAAAAACATTAATCAAAATGAACACTCCACCGTTGTGTGATGAATTCACAAGTGAGGGTGTGAATAAATTCACACTAATATTCAATGGTATCAACGTGTGAAGAAAAGGAAAATTAAATGTGAAAAAGAATAAATTTTATTAAAATACTAAACGTGAATGAAAAACTTACATTAGAGAAATTGACGATGCCATTACAAAACGAAAGCGGGAAATTACAATTGAAAGAAAAACTTAGATTCAAAGGAAAATGTTAGATGAAAATTACCTTCACCAACATCTCCATATATATGAATATTAGGAGCCTTAGTTCCACCCCCACAATCAATTCACCCCCAAAAATTAATAGAGTCAAAATGAGGGTGAATAATCAAAAGGAAATTGACGTTACAAAGTTGACCACAAAACCAGCCATATTCATCCTCCATTTTGATGTGTGCGTTTGACACTTCATACGGCAGAATCCGAAGGTGTCATAAATAGAAAATATATTCTTACATTTGTCTTCTAGAATATCTCAAAAATTCAGGAAATTTGGCTTTGCCGTTTGGATGTTATGGTCGAAATGGTGGGACGGATTTCTGTGCATTAATGTTGGGTCCACCATTTAAATCTCAACTTCAGATCCCTTTATCATCATGAAAAAATCAGAATTAGCTCCGGCCATAGTTAAATAAAATAATCCCAATATGTTTATCTTTCTACTGTATAAATTTTAGATTCATTGGGCTTGGTTTCTGGGCCCCACATTTGTTTGATGGGCCTTAGGCCCATTATGCTTTTTCCAGCAAGTTTCTGCATTCAGGAGCAAAATTCTCCATCTTCCTTTGGGATTCATACATCGGACCTAAAAGATAAAATGTTACAAACAAAGTGATCAATAATATCCTAAAATTTCAAATTCAGAAAATTAATATAATGTTGTGCACAAATAAATGAATGATTGGGCCCAAATTTTAATTTTAAACATGAATTGCATTTTTTATGAGAAATGATGTTCTATTTATGTAATGAACTAAAAAAAATGTTTATGGACTTTGGAACAATGAATATAAAGATATTAAAAATTAATATTAGCCACTTTAAGTGACTAATCAAGTGTGGATAGTGAAGACGATCATATGGAGGTTGTGATTACAGATGTGAACGATGATGAAGATCATATTGAGGAAATGACAAGGACAGTTGAAGATGAACTTCGTGATTGCCCAAAATTGTTTGAGAAGTTAAAGAGTTGTGAAAAAAATGCTATTGTATGCTGGTTTCACTAAATATACAGCATTGTCAGCCATATTGAAGCTATATAATTTGAAAGTAGGCAATGGGTGGAGTGACGCCAGTTTTACGGAACTACTTGCTCTCCTGAATGACATGCTCCCAGAAGATAATGAAGTCCCAACATGAACATATGATGCCGAACGAATGCTAAGATCGATGGGTATGATCTTTGAAAGAATACATGCTTACTCAAATGAATGTATATTGTTTCTTAAGGACCAAAAATCACTTAAAGAATTCCCAAAGTGTGGTGCTTCCCAATACAAGAAAGATGATTCTAGTCCTATGAAAGTTATATGGTACTTTCCAATCATTCATAGGTTTAGACGCCTATATGGAAGTGAGGAGACTACATGAAAATTGACATGGCATGAAAATACAAGAATTAAAGATGGGAAACTGCGTCACCCTGCAGACTCTCCTCAGTTGAAGAGAATTGATCACGAGTATCCTGAATTTGGGAACGAGCCGAGAAACCTTCGTCTGGCGTTATCTACAGATGGGGTGAATCCTTTTGGTTTTCAAATCAGTAGTCACAGTACATGGCCAGTTATGTTGGTAAATTATAATTTACCACTGTGGTTATGCATGAAACGAAAATACATCATGTTATCTATGCTTATATCAGGACCAAAACAATTGGGTAATGATATTGATGTTTATTTGGCCCCATTGATCGAGGATTTGATAATATTGTGGGATTCAGGTGTTACGATGTATGATGCTTACAAAAATGAACAGTTCACTTTGAAAGCCATGTTGTACAGGATGATAAATGACTTTCCTTCTTATGGAAATTTGTCAGGATATAGCATTAAAGGAACTCAAGGGTGTCCTGTTTGTGAACAAGGTACACAGTCAATTAGGTTTAAACATTCATCGAAAACCGTGTTTCTAGGACATCATATATTTCTACCCCGACGACATAAGTATCGATCTTGGACGACATAATTTGACGGAAGTTTAGAGGAACATACAACACCATCTCCACTAACAGGTTATCAATTTTTTGAGAACATAAAATATTTGGACACTACTTTTGGTAAACCATTTTTGAAAAACCTTACGAAAACTGGTTGGAAAAAGCGATCAGTTTTTTTTGAATTACCATACTAGAATTGTCTTTATGTCAGACATTTTCTTGATGTTATGCATGTTGAAAAAAATATATGTGATAGTATCATCGACAAATTGCTAAATTTACCCAGGAAAACAAAGGATGGAATTAAGGCTAGATTGGACATGGTTGAGATGGGAATACGAGAAGAGTTGGCACCAGTGAAGGGTGAAAAACAAAGATTTCTTCCTCCTGCTGCTTAAACTCTTTCTAGGCAGGAGAGATATCAATTTTTCAATGGGAGATTTAAAATTAAAGGGTCTAAAATCACATGACTTCCATGTTTTGATGCAAGATCTAATTCCTATAGCTTTACATTGCAATTTTCCCAAGAATGTCTGCCATACATTAAAGAAGCTCTGTTTCTTCTTCAAAACTATATGCAACAAAGTTATAGACCCGGAGAAATTGCCAACTATGGAAAGAGAAATTTCCGTCATATTATGTGAATTGGAAATGTTCTTCCCGCCGACATTTTTCGTTATGATGGTTCATTTGACGGTTCATTTGGTGAGAGAGATTCGACTATTTGGTCCTGTACATTATAGATGGACATACCCCAATGAACGATATATGAATATTTTGAAAGGGTATGTCAAAAACCGAAGTCGGACAAAGGGTTGTATTGCGGAGAAATATATTGTTGAGGAAGCTGTTGAATTTTGTACCGAATACATCTTTGGTGTGGAAATCATTGGCCTACTGAAATCTCGTCACACTGAGTGGCTTGAGGGTGAAGGAATTTATGGAAGAGAGGTTTTCACAATCAATATTACAGATCGGGAGCAGTCCCACCTTTACATTTTGCATAACAGTTTCAACGTTGACCCATATGTTCAAACCCACAAAGAAATTCTTAGGCATTTGAATCCTTATAGGGATGAAAAATGGATATCAGATACACATAATCGACAGTTTATAGGATGGTTTCGAGACCATATTTTTAAGCAGTTAGATGAAAATCCAGACTCAATTTCAGAATGACTTCGATGGCTGGCCGGAGGAGCAAGTGTGTACGTATTATGTTACAATGCTTATGCAGTTAATGGTTATACATTCTATACTAATGAACATGATGAAGACATTACCATGCAGAATAGTGGGGTTACACTTGTAGCTGAGGTGATGCATGTTTCCGGTGCTAAGGACAAAAATCCAATTTATGCAAATATATCATACTTTGGCATCATCAAATGAATATGGGAGTTTGATTATACGAAATTCAAAGTGCTGATTTTTCAATGCAAGTGGGTTTATAACAAGAGTGGTATTAAAATAGATGGATTAGGATTCATGAAAGTTGATTTAAGTAAGGAAGGGGAGAAAGAAAAACCATTTATAATGGCATCACATGAAGTACAAGTATTTTATGTTCCATACCCCGCAAACCGAAATTGGTCAATTGTTCTGTTATCGACCAAAACAACTGAAGGGTCAGATGAAAGTTCAACGGAGGTTGACCCTTTTATAGGGACTTCAAAATCATTTTGCAGTGGTCCAAATGTAGACGGAATTTTGTATGTCATAGGAGACCACAATGAAGGAATTTACATAGTCGATAGAGGAGTCAAATCTCTTCAGCCTTTAAAGAAAAAAAAGAGAGTACAATAATCAGGTTATTTTTTTATTGTAACACACATTGTGTTACGTTATGTTATTATCTGTTTGCTACTATTTTTATGTAATCTAAATTAAATATTAAACCACTTATGCAGATAATGACTTCTGCACCTGCTGATGCGCCCAATCCCGAGGCACAAAAGGTCTCTTAACCAGCAGCTGGTGGTCCCACTGTAGAGCAACAATAGGTTTCTCAACCTGCTATTGCTGGTCCCAATGCTGAGGTACAACAGGTTTCTCAACCTGTTGCTCTTGGTCCCATTGCCGATGCTAGTGCTCCGGGGGAAGATATTGATGCTACTTCTGAGGAAATGGTAGAAAATGAAACCCTGAAAGCGCAAAAAAAAAACAAGAGCGTCGTAGTTTGATAGTGTTATCCAAAATCCTTAAGGAAAAATCAAAAGGCATCAAGTTTGAGGTGGTATGGAATAAGAGAGGACAACATGTTAACCCCAACAGAGCCATCTTTAGTAGCTAAATTGGAATCGTCACTCAGCAATGCGTGCCGATTGATATACAGTCGTGGCACCATGTTGTCACCAGACTGAAGACACTAATGTGGGAAGAGATTACGGTAACATTATGATATCATTTTTTTAATTTATTAAAATAAAATAAAATACCAAAACATTGAATTAATCTTCATCATCTATTACAAAGTGCATTTATAGTATATGTCTCGCACAAGGAATATGTATTAAGAGTTGCAGGAAGGATTCATAGAGGTTTCCGCAAAATTTTAACAAAATATCATCTTAAAGATACAGAAGGGAAAATCAAGCTGCACCCACATCCTATTTACGCACACTTGATATCCCAAGGAGCGTGGGATGAGTTTAGAAACCATAATGGGAAGCATACTTTTCAGGTACATTGTTTGGGGTAATACGTTGTTTGATGTTTTCTTGTATTCATCACTCTAATTGACAGTTTTTTATTTATGAAACAGCTACTGAGTGCTGAAAATAAAAAACGAACAACAGAACCAGCGTACCCTTACTGTAAAGCAAGGATGGGGTATGCTGAACTTGAGAAAAAATTGGTACGTCTTTTAAATCTACCCTACTACTATTATGTGACATAAAACAACACCATAACCATGTTTCTCTGTTTATATGCAGATTGATGAATCAAAATCGAAATCCATATCCATACCACGCCATGTGCTATGGAAGGAGGATCATGTAAATAAAGAGGGGATATTGATAGATGAAAATACACAAAAAGTGTGGGAAACATGTGTAAGTATGACATAATATAAATTTGAGTTGCTTTAAATTGCTATTACATTACAATAACTACTTATTTTTCTATATTTTCTATCTGAAATAGTCACAAGAATCAACAACAACCACACTAGATGCAGACATACTTTCAGCAGCCTTGAAGTAGCCAGAAAAGTATGGCCGCGTCAGAGGTGCAGGTTTTGGGGTGACACCCCGAACATATTTTCAAAAACAAAAACAAGCGGGGGATCAAAATGAAAAAATGGAATAGCTGCAGGAAAAATTATCTATTTTTCAAGAATAATTACAATACCAGAGATAGATGATAGAAAAACTGATGGGGGAGAGGCAAAGATAAGAAACAACTCAATAACAACCCGTGAGTGATGATCTCGCCCCACCCCCACCAACTTTGAGGCGAGCCATTCCCCTAAAAAACCCGACTTAGATGATGTAATCAATGTTTTAGTAATTGTTTCTGTGAAATGTGATTTACATAGACAATGATACCTTTCCTGTACTAATATTACATAGGTTGAAAATGACTGAGATTTATATTTATCAACTCCCACCTATTTCCTTGTAGCAAGGGCTATGGTGTTCAAAACACAAAATGACATGATACACAACTGACAACTTCCAAAATATCATCTTAGAGTGTCAATTAACGTAGATAATGATCCGAGTGCCGAGATACCTATTCCAAATGATGATGACTACATTCATACAGTTGAACAAGCTGTTGGAACATTCATCGCATGGCCGACAGTTCTTATAAAAAAGCATGTCGACAAAAAGGTATTCATTTCTAATTTATTTTTCAAGATGGACCGTTAACATTTAATGAAAAAAGGTCTGAACCGATTACCTGTTAATACAGAATGAAAAATACTATGGGGTGAAATGAAATATTAGCTCAAAACTATCTCAAGGATCAACCAACTGATTGAAATGTTTTACTGAGATCACCTTCACCCCACCCATTCTATATCCATATTTAATATCATTGCAGGCTCATGTGGTTACAAAGTTGAAAGACAGAAGTAATCACATAGTTGATTTCAAAAAAGATATGTATGGAGAGGAGATATCCGATTTCATTAGTGCTGAAAATGTAAATGAACTCCTCAAGTATGAATGGCTAGGCGCCTCAGTTGTAAATGTATACATTAGGTAAGTGTTCATTATTTGATTTTACAAAATCTGATATACTCTGATAATTTTGACTAAATACATTTTATATTTGTCGCAGACGTATATATGAAAAACAATTAAAGGGATTTCCACATGAACAAAAATTTTGACTCGTTAGTCCTCACACCACATCTTCAAAAGACTAAATAGATTCTGATAAAGAGGCTGTAATAATTTCATCCCTGCTCAAATCATTTGAAAACAAAATTACGGATGATAGAATCTTTTTAATACCATTGATGCAGGGGTAAAACTCTAAAATTTAATCATATCAACTATATTTTCATTTATTTATTTACTTACTACTTTTTGTATTTTTAGGGAGCATTGGATGCTGATTGCAGTCAATTTGGATACTCCAAAGATTTATTTTCTGGATTCAACGCATGGATATACAACAAACCGACCACGCATGATGGCGTTTTTTAATTTTTAATACACTAGATCCAAAATTTTAAAACTAAACATCTAGTTATATAATTTATGTTATCTTTTAATGAGGATTCTGTTATGATAGTGCGGTGCATCAATATCATCTACTACATGGAATGAATCCAAGGAATAAGGATGAGCACGCATACAAGATCTACAACTAGAAAAGTATCTGGGTATATATAATAACATTACACTATCCAAACACATATCAAAACAAATTACTTATTGTTGTCGATGTTCCTATAGTGTCCAAAACAAATAAATGGAAAGGACTGTGGTTATTATGTTTGTAAATTTATGAAAGAGATCGCATTTCATCAACAAACTAGCATCCCTGATGAGGTATTTTCAAAAATAATTACGAGTTCATTTAAAATATTTATTAATCCTTTGTGTATTTATATTTTTTCAGTACTACTATGACTGTCGCAAAAAACACATATTCAGAAGATGATATACATGTTTTTAGAAACGAATGGGCAACATACCTGATGGAAGATTGTACACAAATAGGATGAAGGTGAATTCCTACCACTTATGTTATCTATATATGACCATTTATTATCCTCTAACCTTCTTTGGTGAATTGAGAATGCTCCGATGTATTGAAATATTAATTTATTACTCAATGTTTTCTATACCCGGATTCATATTATTGATCTTTGAACAAATAAATATTGAAGTAAGGCATGATGGTGTGCAGTTCATATGGGGTGAATGATGAAACCACCGAGGATCAACAAAATCAATTTTCTGTATCTCGTTTGTTTGAACTTGTATTTGAGCACATGTGTTGTTGTTTGACTTGCACAATTATTTCTAGGTAGATGCATGAGATAATCAGTATCATTGAGGGATTTTTTAGAACCAAAATATGTGTCCCAGGATAATTCAAGTAAGGGAAAGGCTGGTTGAGATGAAATCCAAGCTCAAATGACCAGTACATCATCAAAAGAATCAACCCCATGATGCGCCATCATGTAGAATCTAGTTTTCGTGATGTTTTGAGGTGTTTATGGAAGGTATGGGGAGTCTAATGAGCCCCATGGCCACCATAAATAATGTTTACAGATACCTACACATGTTTTTTGTGCCTCGTGCCTCTTTACAAAGATCACGCCATTCACATGGTCCATCTTAGCACATATGTCCCATTCATCCCATTGCTACTCTTGGAAGAACATGAGAATCTGACAATGCATAAGCCCCACAAAACCCATACTCATCCAACCAAGAGTATTCCTATTGTGAAGGGAATCTGACCATGGGTAATACCCACAACACACCTCTTTTAAATATATGGGTTTTGATCCTTGTATTCTAAATAGGGTACGTAGGAAGCCTCCATGAGGTTAAATCCCAACCAATGGTAAACCATGGTGACCCCCTCACTGGGGTACACCTTCTCTTATTTTCCCTCTTGTATTTCCCTTAGTGGAATTCGAATAATTCTTCAAAATGAGAAACCTTACCTTTATGGGATGCACCACACTTGGGTCAGACCTCATTGGGCGTTTTGATCCATCTATCAGGTAAACATTCCAGGTGCTCCCTTCTAGAGATGTACCTACCTGATCCACCTTTATAAGTGTTTTGATCCACCCATGTCTTATATCTCTGTAAGACATTAAATCATGACCCTCTATCCTTATGGGATGTTAAAATCATGGAATACCACATGTTAAACATGGGTTTCCATTAATATATTCAATATTAATGTTTAATCAGTCCTTATTAAGGTATTGTGGAGGTGTGGTTTTATGTTTTCCAGTAGATTTCGGAAGATTCCAAGCTTTATGTAGGTGATTCCATGCTTTTACATTATATAATGATTTTATTATACTGTATTTGATTTCTAAGTGTACTATATGAAATGTTTGTGTGGTTACAAATGTGTTATCAAAGGAATTTGGGGTGTGTATAGACTTGAAAGTTATTTTTAAAATGAATGAAGTTGTATTTCTTGTATATTTTCATGCTTAAGTCCTTTAAATGTGTTTGAAGAAATGAGAAAGTTGTGTGATGGGTGTTTTCAAATGGATTTAATGTGTTTGTGAATTTTAAAGAGGGTTTTATTATGAGATGTAGAGAGTCTATATATGTGTATTTACATTGAATGAAAGTATATGAGAATGTGTTGATATATATGATGTGTATAATGTAAATTGAGCACAATTTCCATACAAGGTATTTTCTTTATGATGTGCAGGGGACAGGGTGAGAGGGCAGGGGTGGTTTTCTGGGGGAGGGGGAAGGGGGAAAAGTGGTAGGGGGAAGGGGTAGGGGGTGTGCTGGGTTCTTTTGAAATATGTAGGGAGTGGGCAGGGGGGTGTGCAATGGGCAGGGGGGAAGTGCAGTGGGCAGGGGTGTGCTGGGGAAGGGGGTAGGGGGTGTTCAGGGGGCAGGGGTGTTCAGGGGGCAGGGGGTGTGCTCAGGGGTGGGCAGTGTGTTGGGGGTGTTCTGGGGAAGGGGGCAGGGGTGCTTCTTTTTTATGGAATGGGGGGACATATAGACATGGTATTAAACCGTGGCTATAGGTATATATCCAAGGTTTAATGTCATTGCAAAAGGCCCATCATTGGTATCCAATAGAGGAGGATAATAGGGTTGAAGATATTCCACCACTCTTTTAATGTAATTGATAATATTTGATTTATCTCAAAAGTAAGGGAGATATCCCTTGGGGGAAGGGAGAAGGAGGAGAGTGCATGTAAAGGATTTTGTTGAGTGGAATGAGGGATATATGAGGGTAACCCGCTTTAATGGTTGATAGTGAAAATTTGTTAATTCGACTCATTAATTAGGTGAATTATTAGGCCTAAGGGTAAAATAAATCATTTTCCAACAATGTGGGAATCAATATACACACACTTCTAATCCGTATAGTTTCATTGAGTGGCTTATAATCCATTATTCAACCATATAGAGATACTTCCCCAAAAACTCATACCCTACACAAGTTCATCACATTATTTGAAAAACCATTAACCATAAATGTGAGACCATCATAACCTTAGAACCAAACTGTAGGTTTATCTATTCCCCCTAGAATCATTAAATAGACCATGTTCTACTAAACATTGGGCCATTTGATTATTATAGATGATTAGCCCTAACCATGCACCAATTTCATTAATTGGTTATTTTATGTTTTGTGCATCACTAGTATAATTCCATTTAGCAACACCATTCTTTATTTCATTATTGTATTACTAACATAATATTTGTTTTATTATGTTGGTGAAATATTTTTCCTCAGTTCGAATGCTTTGTTCGGAAACCGCCGCCATGGAAGACAATTTTTTAGAGCGGATGGATGCAAAAAGGATAGAACATCATTGTTTTTTAACTGTTTGTTGGATAAATGTAATTGTAACCAAATTAAACATTGTTTGAAATTTATATAGAAGTGTGTTGTTTTGTATTCATGATTTCAAGTAAATGTATGTATCATTTTTGTTCTTCTGTGCTTTGTGTGTGGGTGTTGTGTGTGCTGTGTGCAGGTGTTGTTTGGACTCTGTGCAGGTGCTGTAATGTGTGTAGGTGCTGGGTAGGTTCTGTGCAGGTTCTAGTTTTGGACAGGATATTTGGCCTTTATTAGCGCTAGTTAAGTGCTGATAAATTGATAATATATCAGCGCTATTTTGAGCGCTGATAAAGGTAGTTTTTATCATCGCTCAAAATAGCGCTGATATATTATACATTTATCAGTGCTGAAAACAGCACTGATAAAGGGGCACTTTTATCAGTGTTTTTTTTAACGCTGATAAAAGTCCCCCTTTATTAGCACTATTTTGAGCGCTAATAAAGGGGACCCCCTTTATCTTTTCCGAGATTAACAATGCTTTTTTAACACTGTTAAAGGCCATTTTTAGCGCTATTATAAGCCATATTTTTAGTAGTGATATTTTGTAATATAGGATGAAAAAACCATCTTAAATTGTGGTAATCCTAAAGGATTTTCCCCTTAAAAGACAAATATATGATGATTAGATATCAAAACCATAACACTAATCTTATTTAAAGCTTCCATACCTTATTGTTCTCCCAAAAAATGAGTTTTGAACTCATAAAAACACATTCAGAATTAGATGTTTTTGATTTATTAACCTTCTCAACCAAATTAGGAACAAAATATACTGGAAAGAAAAAAGAAACACTACCTTTTTCTTCACAATTAGAGTGTGTATTAGATATCAACAACATTAGCTTCCACTAATTTGAAGCCTCTTTCACCAATTGACTATATGAAATTATGTTTAATGCATATTCCATAGAGTTACCTTTACATAGTGTATACATCAATTCAAATTGAAACATTTGATGATATTCCATCTTTCTTCCTTTTTTAGATTCAAATATATTTTTTAGAATTTGTTTTGAAGCTCTTATGATCCATAAACACTATAAATTTCTCACCAAATAGGTAATGATGCTATGTTTTCAAATCACAGACCACAATGACTAATTATAAGTTGTGCGTGGGGTATATATTATCACGAAACTATAACTACAATGATCCATAAGAAACAACATGATATCCCTACATGATAACACACTCCAACCTAGATCCCAAATTATCACAATACCCCACATAACATTGTCTTGATTTTGGAAATATTAAGATCAGTGTTTATGTAAGGAAAATTTTATGCTCTTGAAAATATTTCTGACATTGAACATTCTATTGGATGAAACAATTTTATTTTTCAAATATTTCATTATTGATTCTAGTCATGAAAAGTCATGAAAAATAATTGGTAATAACCATCCAAGCCAAGAAAATTGTGTATCTTAGAGAAATTATTTGGTGGTTTCCAAGAGATCACATCATATTTATTTTATAGATCAACATAAACTTTTTTTAGAGATAACAGGGCCATAGAAATGTACCTTTTGTATCCAAAAATTACACTTTAAAAGTTTATAATATAGATGATGATCCTATTGGATACCTAAAACTATCACCAAGTGTTTCTCATGATCAAACTTCTTCCTAGAATACACCAGTATGTCATAAAAAAAATACTACCACAAAACAATATAGAAACCTTTAAAATTTCCAAATAATTAATTCTATAAAGATAGTTAGTGAAATCATAATACCAAAAGGTATAACCACATACTCATAATGTCTATATCCACTTTTGACCACTATCTTTGGAATATCCTCCTTCTGAACCCATAGTTGTTGATATCCTGAATGTATGTCAATTTTAGAGAACCACTAGTCTCCCCTCAATTGATCAAATAAATAATGTATGCATGGAAGATGATATTTCTTTTTTATAGTAACTTGGTTAATATTATGATAATATACACAAAGACTTAGAGTTCCATTCACATTAAAAAACAAAACAAAACCGATGCTTCTCATGAAGATGTACTAGTCTAAATAAACCCATTAATTAATAACTATTACAACTAGAATTTTAATTCCGTTATTTCTATTGGTTCCATCTAATAAGATGGAAGTGATATTGTATTAGTCACTTGTAAGAGATCAATCATAAACTCTAGTTCTCTTATGGGTGGAAACCCTGAGAAATTATCAGGAAAAACATCAAGAAACTGATAATAAGTTTTTGGAAAACTACTATTCTTGATATCATCCTCAAATTACATGGTGAAAGACTCCAAATAGTATGAGATAGTTCCAACCTTTGGTTCCAAAAATCCTGCTCCACTTTCCTTTCAATTTTGATCTCCTCTAAAGAGATGATTGATTCCATATGAAGTTGTAATACAAAACCTTTAGGTATAATTGTCTATGTGATATTTGAACATTTTCAACCAATACATGCCCAATATTAATTCGTAGACATCCATATTAAGCATAGAGTAGTCCCAAATCAATTCATCCCCATCGATAGTTATAAAAAAAACTTTTTACATAAAGGCTAGGCATTCTATTTAGATAAATGGATTTTGATGTTTCAAAACAAATGACATCATATTAACATTCATACCTATAAGATCAAAAGCACAAAAAGAAATAAATGAATATGACTCACCCATATCAAACAAAGATTTCATTAGTTTAGAATTAAAAATAATCTTACCTCTCACCATTGAAGGTATAGATTGATCATCCACAATCACTTTCTTATCTACATACAATTGTTTACTCACTACACTTTACTATTTATTACCCTATTGAGGTTACACTACTTGAGGAGTCATGATATTACTTGAATCACCATGGATTTATGGGTTTTTATATTGGGAATTATTCTACTACACTCATCCCATTTAAGCATATAATGCCTAAGAAGAATGAGATGTGTCCCTAGAACCCAACTTAGGATCACTATGAAAATATCAGTACAGATTCCCCATCCAGTTGCAATTGGGACATGCTCTAGGTGGTTCCATAAAATCTCTCTTTAGGTGATTGGGAGAACCACATTGAAAATAACATAGTCATCCCTTTAGTTTTTGAGGAAGATTAAGTAATCAATCCATATGATTTTGAGTAATACCACAACATTGGAACAAGTTACCCTCTTCCTCTTATTCATATCATTATAGTTCCCACTATTTCCCATAGGTATCAAAATTATTTATCCAATCGTATTTCCTAATATATAACTTTCATACACCATTGATCTAATGACCATATTTGTATAATATAATATAGAAATCATGATAATCATTTTTTGAGTCTATAGCCTCAATATGAATTAAAAAAATCACTCCTTAAAGGTCATAATCACAATGACTTTGGGTGAAAAGAGAACTAAATTCACAAATCCACCACATAATCTATCATTGTGAGGTTCTATTACATAAAAATAAATAATCCTATTATTATCACAATCCAGAATGTATGAGGATAAAATTATTTGTTAAAAAATTCATTAAAATCCTCCCATGTCATGACTTAGTCCAATTTAGCCTAAAATACCAAATACCACTATTTGCATGAATGGTTTTACATCATGTATGTTTCCAACATCACCTTCATTTTAGCTAGTGTGAAAATTAAATCAAAGATCCAATTTCCCCTATATAGTGACACTTCTACTTTTTCCATATCTGAATCACCTTGAAATATAGGTGGATTTTTCTTTTGGAACTAAACTGAATGACACACATTCCTTAGTTTATCCCTTATAGTCCCTCTATCCATGGATTAAAATCTGGACAATAAGATGAACTAACTTTTGGGTCACCTATGGCTCATGTGTAACCCCATTCTTATTATCCTATTCCAGTTGGATTCTATGGTGCCTACCTAGTGCCATTTTCTATAAACCAAAGAAAAATCTATTTAGTCCTACTCTCTAATGAATGGAGGCTTATAAATTTAGAATTTATAACATCACACATATCACAATAAGGATTTCCAAAATACTTAAATTTTCACTTTCATTTTTTTAATTCATCCATGCTCATTGAAAATCAAAATATTTTTAAATTTTTTCAAAATTCAGATTTTTTTTCAGCACATCATAAATCATTTACTCATAATTAATTATGAAATCCTATTGAGAATTCATTACTATCAATTCATTCCACTATATTTGAAACAACTTATCTCATGATGATGAGAAGAAAAATCCTAGATGTGTATCAAAATAGTCATGTACCCAAACTCCTTGGTAACTTTTTGTTTAGAATAAAGAACTTAGATATGCATTTTTATGCTCTATATTTCATGTTTTGATAATCCCAATCCTTTCTACAATTTAAAATCATTGACTAAACAAGGTTGATTTATCAACTCCATGACTAAAAAAATTAATAGCATTTTTAACATACCAACCCTCACGTATTGGCTAGGGTAGAGGAGATGGTGTTACTAGGCCATATGTGACATCCCCAAGACATGTAAGGCTATAAATAAATTTCAAGGACTTCATTATAATTATGGGATGATTTTACCTTTATTGATAAACATC
Source organism: Viscum album (assembly GCA_963277665.1). NCBI lineage: Eukaryota > Viridiplantae > Streptophyta > Magnoliopsida > Santalales > Viscaceae > Viscum > Viscum album. The sequence goes on along the minus strand of OY728153.1, from coordinate 1,201,986,549 downwards.
CAAACCAAAATAAATAAACTAAAAAAGGACACTATATAATGTATGAATATAAAATAAAACTCAACAAAAAACAAACCAGTAACTATATCAAAGTAAAAAGAAGAAAAAAACCAATAAAATTAAAAGACAATAAAGGCACTGAATCAACAACACCCAACCTTCTCCAGGATCCAACTCAACAATCCATGCCCATGGTATCACGATGAATCTCTAAAGAACTGGGATACCATTTATTTACCCGTGTCTCGATAGATAACATCTAAAACACACCAAAGTGCCCAAGTATGGGGTGAGTGAAAAACTCAGTAGGATTTCACCAATAAATTCCCAACTCATGACACTCGGATAAAACTTTTAGAACATTTATATAGAACATTTTAAAATCAATTGAAATTTATATCCATGAAAAATAATTTTCCAAGGAAAGAAAACCAACAAGACTTTAAAGATATTTTAAAGAAAGTTATAAAAAAAGACATTTCTCATATTGTGATTTGGAATATACAATTCTATTTATATAAACATCCACAACATAAACACACACACATACACAAACAATCATGGTGTTACCATTGATGGTGGAACTTCACATCCATACTATATCCCTTTGATGGTGGAATTTCATGACCATAGTCCATCCCATCGAACTCATACATAACCATTATGCCCAAATCATATCAACCCATTTAAATATAATAATTTCTTCTATTTAAAATCATTTTTAAAAATAATTTAATTTTATGAAAAACCATAATTTAAAATAACCGTTTTAAAATTATAAACAATAGTTTTCCAAAAAGTCATCAAATTCCCATGATTTACAAAACCACAGTTCAAAAAATATTTTCCATAAAATCACACCATGATTTATACAATAATTTCAATCAATTAAATAAATTTGAAATAAATTCCTCATGTTATAATAATTATTATTTGATAGAGTATCCACTTACCTCTCAAACTTATGTGAAACCAAATAACTACACAAAAAATTCAAAAAAACATACTTATATATTATAAAATCATCCTTAGATATCATTTACTTCAATAAAAACTATAATATACCATAAAAATTGACATCAAAAAATATATATATATACCTGAGGGATTAGATAAGTGATTCTATGATCGGTAAGAAGATGATATCAAAGAAAAATAATAAATAATGAGCACGTAATGACAAATATAGGTATCTAACTCATTTTGATTTACCTAATAATGACTTAAATATTGAAAGGAATGGAATCCATATACATGAGAAGAAAATGAAATCATGTTATGGGATTTTAGGGGAAAATTAAGGGTTAGGAGGTAAGTTAGATCAGATCCACAATTTTTAGATTTAAATTTTCATGACAGATGGTTATGGTGACACAAATAGAAATAAGTGTTATTGAAATAAATAAGAAATGTGGTAATAGGACCCAAAGCTATGTCCATAGGCTACGACAACAATTTTTTCCATTCGTGGCCGCTATCTCCATGGTAGTAGGTCCCGACCAATTTCCACAGTTTTAACCATGGAAATAGCTACATATTTCCACGGTTTTCCAAACCATGGAAATAGGCCTCTAAACTGGGCACCGTGGAGGTTGACCTATAGCCACGGTATAAACCTTGGAAATAGGTGGCTATTTAAATGGTTTTAACCATGGATATATCCTTGAAAAACCATGGCAATAGCCTAAATCAAAAATTCAACTGGAAGGTTTCGATCCCTACACCTCCACTTTGCAATCCAGCACACTTACCACTACACTGTGCCACAATTCATGTATATATATATATATATATATTATGATATATATATTAATAAAACCCATGGGAATAGCATCAAAATCATGGTGGTATGGATTCCTGCTAAATTTTGGGTGGGAATGGTTTTCCCATAGAAGCGCAGGAACCTTATAGCCATGGTTCTGGAGACTGTGGTTATAGGGCTTAAAAAAATTGGCCTATAGCCATAATTTTTTAAACCATGACCATAGGCCACAAAACCATGGAAATAGCCATGGGTTATAGCCACGGTTCTGAGAACCGTCTCTATAGGCCATGGAAAATTGGCCTATAGCTACATTTTTAAAACCGTGGCTATAGGTCCATGGAAGTAGATCGATTTTTTAGTTGTGTGAACAGTTTGGAAAACTGTGTGCTAACCATGAATGAGACAATTCCTCCAAACACACCTTTCATTGTTGGGTTTCATTTTGATAAATACCATTAACCAACGATGATTAACACCACTATCCATTATTTCAATGTTTCTCCTTGGCATCTGTATGGTTTGTCCAAACCTTGCACCTACCCAGTGTCTACTATTTCAGTATCACAATGTCCTGGAGGTGTTTCATGGTTTCCTATAACCATTTTTAAATCATGCACCACCATAAAATCCTCAAAACAACCCAAAGCTCCTCGAACCTCCTGAAACTTAACTAAATCATTATATATATATATAAAATACATAAATAAAGTGCCAAATACCTGGAATTTGGGGTGCTACATACAATATGATTAATAATTTCAAATATAACCCATATTGAGAATTTTAATTTAGGAATAATATTTTATTCAATATTGTGACACAACATATCCACCCCCAAGTATAAATACTCCCCCTATTTGGAAAATTTTGGTTAATGGTCAGTTTTATCTACCCACAATAATGGTTTCAATGATTTAAATATCATTTAACAAATTATTGTTTAGTGAAGATTATTTTTTTTATTTAAAATGTTTTAAAATATATTTTAATATTTTTTTATGTAATCTGTGTAATTGATGAAAAAAGAATAAAAACCCTAAACATGAATCATGGAAAATTTATGTAAACATGTCATAAAAAGTTCCATCAATAATGAAGAATTAAAGAATAAATTATAATTATTATAATTGATCATTAATAAAATAATTTTTTTTACACCTATGGATCAATCTTTTAAAACATATAAGTTGAATATACATTTGGTGTAAGTTCGATAAAGAAAGGAAAGATCTAATATAAAGGGATTTTTTTAACCCTTCTCTTTGGGATTCTCTATATTTATATAAAACAATTTATTGAGGTTTTTTATGTATTTTATATTATAATTTTCTATTAAATTTCTTGTTAACATTTTTTGCATTTACATAAACATTTATTTTTATATAAAATATTATTTTTAATTCATATCATATAATGTTTATAAGGGGACTCTTTATCGCAAAAATTTAATTTTTTTCCATTCATTTTCATTTAATTAATCTTTTCTAAAATATTTATTTTAAAATAAATTATATATTTAATCTATTTAATATTCCATGTTTCCTTCTTGGGTATATGCATGTCTTCATTATAATGAAATGCATTCATAGATGCCATCATTTTTTGACCAAAAACATTTTTTCTAATTATATTTTAGTGTTTCATATAATTTTTATTCCTTTAATGTATATAAAATATGGTATTATCATTTTTATTTTAATATTGAATATCAAAAAATAATGAATTAATTTCTTTATTTTGTAATATTCCAATTTACTCACCATTATATGCTTAATGATGATATTAGAAAACCCATTTATTTATCATGGATTTATTTCATGTTTATGATTGATATATATATATATATATATAAAATTTCAATGTGGAATGCATGATTATGAGAATATTATGATGTAACTGGTTTTCCTAGAATTTCATAAGACTCTAATGCATTAGGTAAAGTGATATATCTTATTATATATGGTACATTATGAGTGAACATGATGTTTTATTTGTTCACATTATATGCTATAAAATTTGTATACATATGTTATGCTTAAAAATGATACTAGTTTTGATTTCATTATTTAGGTGGGATTTTTATATAGTGTTATGATGTTTTATTGTTATTAATTTTCCAAATTAAACATATCCATAAAGTGTTTTCCTCATGATCATGATGATGGCTATTTTATTATGATATGATGTTGTTGATTATGCTTACCCCTGTAATATATTGATTCATGTGTCATGTTCTTCCATATTATCCCTCTACTCACTAGCCTTTTCACTCACTCTTCCTTTTATGGGTATCCATATGAGACTAAATATATTTATAAGGAAATGAAATAAAATTTTATGACTCTATTGGCATATTTAAACAATGATTAGTGTTTATATGCCATTATGTTATATGAATGTAATTTTCCCCAGGAACGAAATTTATCAATATTTAGTGCTTTAATATTATTCTTGACTATTATAAAAATTATATAATAATATTTAATAAAATATGTGGGTCCCTATAGTTTACATTAAAGAATGTTTTATTTTAGTTTTCAGAATATATTATTAAAATATAAAATTGGTTAAATATAGATACGTTATAAGTTAAGAATTAAGGAATTATTTACGCCTGATAATAATATATTTAACAATGATATATTTATTAATTTTTATTGTGAAATTTTCTATTTAAGAAAATTATGTGAATTAGGATAAAAAAACTAATAACCAATGTGTTCGGTAATATAAAAATGAAAATTCTGATGAAAATGGAGACTGAGTTCAAAAATATCACGGAGGTCCATATATTATCATTGGAGGTTAAGAAAAACATCCTAAACAATATGGAACATATACCTTCATCAATTTCAGAGAAATTAACTGTTAAATAATTCATTAAATAATGGCCACTGATATTTTTTGAATATTTTGATCCAATTATTATGGATCAATAGATTTACAGTTATATATTTTGAATATTTTTTATGCTTCATTTTTAGAGTAAGAGTGAGTATATATAGGATTTTATTATTTAGAAAGATAACATGATAAATGGTGTATTTTTTTTTCAATAATAAAAATCCTACCTCAAAATCATAATATCAATATGAAGAGATAATTTCTATAGATAAATCCAATTTTTATTGAAGCTTTTGTAACTTATAAAAAATATTTCACATTTCTTCAAAGGTATACCACTATTTTTATTGTAATCCCTAAAAAAAAGGATAGGATTTATAGTTGTTTAAAACTACATCTTCAGAAATCTCATGAAATCAAATACATTAGGAGTTATAACGAAGTGGATTGTTGTGATCTCAATTTTGAGATAGAGTTTATAGAATGGTCTCATGGATATAAATAAATGAAATGAAGAATATATTCACATGAAGGAGGATTAAATTATAATGGAGGAAAGAAGATATAACCCCCTCGTGTCAATGATATGGAAATAAGAACAAAAATAGTTTCCTCAATGGAACGAGGTAATTCATTAACAATGAAAAATAATGGTATAACGTTTATAAATTTTTAAGGGGAATGAATAAGACAACAATTATGATATATGAAATGTTGGCACCACTTAGTAAAAAACCTAAGGTATAATGCTTCACCAAAGAGGAACTTGGACACTATGTAAGAAAACTCACCATAATAAGGAGTTTTTTGGTAATAAACATAGACAATGACCTATTCCAAGGGATCAAGGGAAAACTATCATCATCCCCATCACAGAGGTTATAAAATAAATTAATGTAGTGAAATATACACTAACTATTAACATAATAATGATAAAAGTTTTAATTTATTAATGTTAAATGAATTCCATTATATAATATATGTTTTCTAGAACTATTGAATAACCTCCCAAATACTAGGAAATATAGATATTAATAAAAATTAATTATGGTGAAATAATTGAAAACTAGGCACTGGATTTTCCCCTATTAGAATATTTAGGAATATTCTCCCTACAAAATCTCAAAATCCTTCAATTACTAGAATTTAATACTGTATCAAGAATAGATTGGATCTTATATTATTGTTCACACATCAACTAATAGTAATAGCAAATCTCTTTATATGTTCCAAACTATCTCATAATCCTTTTGAAATTCAAGGAATATTATGTGTATCATTAAAAAAAATCCATCAATGTTATATATTGTAACAAACCTTATTATTATAGTTATTACTCTATTTAATTTTGAGTAATTTATTTTTTAATCTGGTTGGGTATATTTTTGAGATGATATAGAGGTAGATCATTAAACTAAGGAGGATATGGGGGTTGAATATTGAGATATTAGACTTTTAGTTCCACCGAGTACATAATGGTTGTGTATTGGGTACCTATCTGAAATTCCAATAGAATAAGTACATTGGACTAGTAAATAAGAGTCTGGTGGACTGAAACATATTATCCAGCAATCCACTGGGTTTTTGGTGAGGTTTTTTCAGGTAATTAGTGTGCTCTAGGATTGTTTTTATAGGGATAGTTTCATCATTTTATAATTATAGGTATTGGTTTTTAACTCGCTATACCTTTAATTTAAGGTTCATTTGGATAAATATCGTTGTTTTTTTTGAAATAAATCCATTCCTTTATTCTAAAATATAAATAATTGATTTTATCTTTTTTGGAGGTATTATTTGAGTTTTGATTAGCGTTATTACTTTATATTAGTATGTGATTGGTGAATCCTACATTATTATGCAATGATGATGGGTTATTTATTATAGTGTGGCTAAATTTATCTTTAATTTGATTATATTTTTTTTTCATATTCATGAATATTCATTTTCTTAGAGTGGATACAATTCCATACCATAAGTATATTGCATATATTTATTGATATATGTGACCTACTTATCTCATATGATTTTTGGGATGTGTTTAGTTGTGAAAATTGGCCCTATATATGATTAAATTTATCTATTTTGTTTCTTGATTTGGAAATATATCCAATTTATGAAAAATGAATTTATTATGATTTAATTAATTATTATATTGGACAAAAAAATATTAGTTTAGGCAAGGATTGGGAATTTTAAGAAATAAAAAATTGGAGTTGGATAAGGAAATATCTAGATGAAATATGAAAATTAAATTGATATTAACATAGTGATTTTATAAGGTTGTACATGGTTAGAAATGGTGAAAGAATTGGATAATTATGGTTATAAATTTCAAACATGACCATATAAATACATGTGATGTGGGAACAAACTTTATTATTTTTTGGGGAATGAGTTGACACTACTCAGTATTTTTATAAACTAGTGTAGCTATTATAATGGGTTTACCTATGTGTAAATTTTAGGTATTTGATGGATTTAAGGTAACAAGGTTTCCTTAGGAATTAATAAAATTCTAGATAGGCCATTATGTATGTATTATATATTTTATATTGATATGTGAAAATGGTAATGGGAATTTAAATGATTAAAAGAAATAATTTACTCAATAAAAGATAGGTAAATAACCTTTTATTGAAATGTGTGATGTTGAGACATTATTGGGGGTTATTTATGTGTATTATATTAATGAAATTATGCGATTTGATGTTGGGAAGGGATTTTTATTCATTTTTTAGTACATAGAAAAAAGGGTAAAATAATGACACTATAAGTTGTTATGGCCTAGAAGTAACTTTATATATAGTGGATTCTTAGTATTGTGTGTGATGTTTATCATAAATCATGTTGTTAGATATTTGATCCATGTTTTTGGTCATTTATAAGAATTTTATTGATGTATTAGTTATAAAATTACAATATATGACATAATTGGATTTGAGTGGAGGGATACATGTTAAACCATGATATAACATTTGTGGCCCTAAGGGGATGGATAAATATTATTCCATGATGTGGAATAATTTTCCTATATGGATTAATGTATGATATTCCATGATATAATATTGTGGATATTGAGGGGGAGGGATGCATATGATTTTATGGTCCATGAGAAACTATATTTGGTTGGTTACATGTGTACATTTGACCTTGGGTGATGCTAAGATCTTATAATAAGATACAAGTATATTTATTGATCCATAAGTACTAACATTTTCCAAATCATGTTTGATTTCTATGAGTGACATGGATTCACCTACTCTCATTTTATTATTATTGGTAAATAAATAATTTTGTCCTAAAACTAATTAAATAATCACACACACCAACTCCTTGAGTTGACATGGGTTATAGTGGTTTCTAATGAGGATTATATTCTCACATGCTCTACATACCAATCTCATATAAATATATATTAAATTAATAATGTTTTTTATAAAATTAAGTGGCCTATTTAGATTTTATTTGGTTTTTGGAGATAGATTAAAACCCAATTTATAGGATTTTAGAGTGTTGGGGAGTATATTTTAAAATTTTATTTTAAATACTTTTAACTTCGACTTTTTTATGTTTTAGAATTTTCAATTTTCCTTTCAGTAATTTTTTAATGTATTCCATTTGGGAGATTATTAATATACAATTTTTTTCATACTGATTTTTTATTGTTGTATTAAAATGTTCATCATTATTCTATTTCTTATTAATTAATTTCTTTATGTGATATACCAATAAAGTGTAAAACACTCCATAATTGATGATCCTCAACCCTTGAAGCTATTAAAAAACCAATAGTGATTAGAAAGTACACTTAAGGTCATGTGTCATTATTCCTTAGTGGCATGGTCAAACTAGGGGAGGATGATACATGTATGTTTATTTCCAATAAAGATTCTTATCATGTTCACAGGGTTGCGAAAATGTTAACGTAATTATTGAGGATAGTACTATTGTGAGGTAATATTCTGATGTATTACAAAATAAATTTAATGGATTTTCCCTAGATCATAACATCATGTTCTCAATAGATCTTATACCCAGCGTGACACCTATATCCAAGATCCCTTATAGGATTACTCCAATAGAACTAGAATAGTTTAACAAGTAACTAAAATATAATTTGACTAAAGGGTTCATACACCTTAGTGAATCCTTATAGGGTGACTCAATAATCTTTATTTATAATAAGGTTCGGCCAATGTGACTTTGTAAAAACTTCTAACAACTCAATTAGATCATTAAAAAAAGAACAGGTATCCACTACCAAGGATTGATGAATTGTCTAACCAATATTAAATATCTCAATACTTATAAACAATGGATCTTCATTATGGATATCATCAACTCAAGGTGAAGAGAGAATATATTTAAACTACAACATTCAAAACATGATATGGATGATAAGAGTTCATAATTAATCCATTTTGATGTACAATATCCCCAAAAATATTCATTTACTTGATGAATATAATATTTAAATACCGTATACTATATCAAAATGTAATAACACAAGGAGAATATATGTATTTTTATAAATACATTACAAAAGTAACAATTATATTTTATGCTCAAAAAGGGTCCCTTAGGAAGAAAAAATTCACGTTATTAGGATATGTGATCACATGAATATGATTTTATATAGACCTATAAAAGATCGAGTAAATTGAATAATGGATTAGGATAATAATTGTAATAGATATTTGTAGTTTTATTCATTTATATGGATAATATAGACACATGGTGAATATTTTCTCATGAATTTGTAGTCCAAAATTCATGTAATCAATATAAGGAAAAACGTGTTTCTTTATGAAAGAATGAAATAAAAGATGTAAGGATCTCTCGAAGAGGCTATTAACTTTTCCTTTTCTAACAATCCCCTTATGTGGATAATTTTTTGTTATATATAGTGATGATTCAATGAAAGGATTGGGTCGTATGCTTATTTCAAATAATTATTAGGTAGACTATGCCCACCCAGAAAGGAAGATCCATGAGTAGAACTACCAAACTCATGATTTAAAGTTAAGAACTGTGACTTTTTCATTGAATATTTAGGGGGAACTATCTCTTTAAGAAAAAGTGTGACATATACACTAATCACATGAATTTAATATATATATATAGAAATATTTTAATGTTAATTAATGAAGATAGTTTGAGTTAATCAAGGAATATTATTACTCAATTTAATATAAACTCATAAAGGTAGATAAGGTTACTAATTCTCTTAGGAGAATAAAATTTTCCATTATATCCTTGATGTGGATTGATAAATACCCTATCTTTATGGATATGTAATGGGTAGACAATTTTTTAATCCTTGGACCATTTTCCTTGTCCTTTATTTTCTTATTCACTATAAGGAATGTGAGTTTGTCACATCCCATGTCCTTATCTGCATAGAGAATTATGTTCAGAAGTTTCGATAGACTATTCTCATTGTTTCTCACATTGTAGTTGAAAATAAAGCTATAGAAGGTCTTAGGCAGTGATGATAGGATGAGATCTATACACAACTCATCTGGGAACATAATCCCGAAGATGTCCGGGGATTAAATATAGCCAATAAGCTTGACTACATGAGGCCCAGCTGGCGTAGACTCTCCAAGCATAGTTTTAAAGAAAGGGTTGGATATCTTATATCTCTCCTGTATCTCCTTTTCTTAAAGGATATCATTAAGGTGAGAAATAATGAAATACAAATCCATGTTTTCATGTTACTTCAAGAGATCATTAGACATGTATGATATCATGAAACATTGTACATCTGTGGAATCATCCATATGTTTCATATAAAGACATAGTTCCTCATCATTGAACTTTTTTCAAGGTGAATATGGAATAGGCTCCTCCATCACGTACAATTTCCTCTCATGGAAAAGTATGAAGCGTTAACGCCTCTACTATTCCGGGAAATTCGTGCAGGTGAGAAGGTTTTCCTTCACATGTATGGTTTACAATGATATGTTTGAAGACATTTTTCTTTCCATTTATAAAAATTAATATGAGATAAGGTTTATCACTTTATCATGATAAACCCAAGACAAATAAATAATTTAATACTTATTATTCTCTCACTATTTTCTGGAAATCCAATATCCCTCACCATTGACATCAGAATATTCTACTGCCTGAATATTCTAGTGGCAAGGATCCATATTTCCCATTGAATTACACCAACTTGGGTTGGTCAAGAAACATTAAGGGTTTTAGGTAGAAATTCCAAATTCCAACTGCATTAACTCATAGCTCCTTGATCCACTGAGTGGACTCCCCAATCCTAAAATCCATTTATTTTGGATTTCCTCAACCTTGGCCTATTGGTCACACCATGTCCTTCTTTGGCAGTCAACCCTTGATGTGAACTAAGTCATGTCAACCCAAAACCTTGAATTATAATTCCTAGATAATTGAAAGCACCCCAACTAGGGTTTTTAAGCACTTGGATCTATGGTTCGATTCTAACCAAGAATATGGAAGGCTATACCGACTTAATATTTTCTTTGAGGGATTTTATCGTTGTACATAAATTTTCATTTTATGATCATTTATTACCTTCTTTTTAAAATTAAGTGGGAGATAATTAAGTGATTAACCATTTCTAAGATAATATTTATTCATAAGCCGGTCTTATTTTAGTTCCATCTTGAATTCTTGTTTAATTAATTAATTGTGTGATCATGAAAACAGACCCACAATAAATAAACCATGCAACTGACAGAAATAAAATAAATGGTATAATCACAAGCTTGTTATATTGGTTAGTTTATCTAGTGGTTGATAAACAGACCCAAGACCTAGGGGAGAAAAACCTTGAACCTTTCGGGTTCGTGTTTACATCCATCCACCTGTCCACCTTTGTATCTCCTTGTATTGGTTTGAACTTGGCTCCTAACTTGAGTCACATCCACTAGTTTGGGATATCCATCCATTACATATGCTTTTATGTCACTCACGAGTGAGAGGTAAAAAGGGGTTTTACATTACAGAAACCTTGGGCATGCAGTCCCTACATGTTAATAAGGAGAAGGTTCACAGACCAACAAATTTAATTTAAATAAATAAATAAAAGTTAACCATTCAAATATAAAGGTCTTGGTCTAGCTCATGATCATCCATACATGAAACAATATTTATTCCTAAATAAAACTAGCATTCAATTCTTTTATCATTCCTGTTTAAGATTAATCACGCTCGAATAAATTAATTATCTTTTATTAATCAATACTTCTATCTTACACCCTTTTTCTGAATTTCCTTGAGATTCTCATCCATAATAAATTTTAAAAAATAATTTCATTTAAAATTATCTTTGTACGTAACTTGTACCTTGGAGGAAACCCGGTGAATTCACATTCCTAACTACCCAATGAGTAGAAATGAACATTACACATATGTTAATTTAAACACACAAACACACACATATATATAAAATATCAATCATGTGTTGTGCCTCATATTTAAGCCCACACTATGGTACACGTATCAAGGGTTTGTATAATATAATAATAATTTTAAATAAATCTTTGTAATTTGGATGAGTACACAATGTTTAGTTCCAACTATACGATGTGTAATTTTGTTCACCGTCCATCCGAAGTACACGCTCAGGGACATGGCATGCAGATGTACTTTGGAAATATTTGGAGTACACAACATGTTCAGTGGGACATATGCCATGTAGTATCCATGTTAGACTATTTCTAGCTGGGAAATCCATGTATGGGGTACACAGTTCAACCCTAACCCGAAGGGACTACATGCCATGTTCAGTGGGTCACACAACGTGTAATCTAGAAGCTATGTTCCCCATGTTCCTAGTCAACAACCGAAGTATTAAAGACTTTGATAGAATCTAATAACACAGACTGGTTTGGTGGACCTTCCTAGTGCATGGAACCTATACTACATAGAGTGTACTATAGAATAAACATTGTGTGTTCTGGTGTTGTACGACCAGGAAGCTTTCGAACCTCTGGATGAGATCCTCTATTTTATTTTAATCATAATTAAAAGAAACAATCATTTATATAAGGTGAACGGGAAAAAAAGAGGGGGAATAGATCTCGAGATTCAGATTTATAGAACGACTAACTAGAATTGAATAAAAAAACATTAAATTCTTAAATAACCAATGAAAAAATAAATAAATATAATCAATGATATGATCACTCTAATACCACTTGTAGGTTCTGGGTGCAGCGGAAGTGAATTGGTGGGTGTATCCAACTTTAATGTTTCCATTAAAAATGATCAATACGAGATCTTTCATGATAATTAAGCTTCGAATATTCAGAATAGAACAAAGAACAAAATAAAGGAAGGTATTCCCAGAACCATAGAGAGGATCATCATATGTTGGTTATAATTAATTTAATTAAAATAAAAGAATTACCATGATGGGATTCTCTCTTTGTTGAAGTTTCCATTTATGATCTGATGTGATCTGTTATTGAGTCGTATAATCAGAGTGTAGTATTCCTCTAGTAGTGATACACACGTGCTCCGCGTATCTCTAGATGTTGCTAAATGGATCTTCCAGTGCTAGCATGGAAGAGCCTTTACTTGCGATGTCCGCCTTCGATCACCTTGAGAGATGCTTAAAAAGCGCTCTCCATGATCCAGTGGAGGAGGATCTATCTCATATATTGAAAAAATTCTTGGAAGAAAATAATTATCTCTTAGCTTCAGAGCTTTCTCTAGATTTGTTGTTCACAACCACCAAAAATTTCTAGGCTAATGAGAATTATATAATTGGGATTTTACTTAAATAGAATAATAAAATGAATTAATTACCTGAAATAATTTATTCATTTCATTTAATTCTTAGTAAGACCCCATATATTATAATAATAACAATTGACTATTATTATTACTTGACATGTGCCCAACGAATTACACCTAATATTACTTAAATAAATAAATATTATTATTTCCCACAAATCTCTAGAAAAATTACATGGCGTTTATATTAATATATACCAAATGTACTTTGGTTTTTCTATTTTATTTATTTCCTCCACCACATTTATTAGACCATGAATATTGTCTATTTATTTCTCAAATAAATATCACTACATTACTCACTATAAAATATATTATTTCTCCCATAATATATTATCTTGAATAACTAGTGTCAAAATAAATGCGATCAGGCATCCTTGAATAATTATTAAACCATAATTGGGAATAATCTTTATTTAACTTGTTAAATTATTATATAACTGAGATAATTGGAAACACTTAGTGTGTGACCCTTTAGGCCTCTTTCTCAGTGGAATTAGGTGAATCCTACCTAATTTACAAGGTTAGAATCTAGAAACACGCCAAGGAACCCATATATAAATAATTTAATGCTGCAAAGATGTGTCTACCTCCTACGAATGCTTACCGTATAATATAATCCCTTTGTCTTGATATCTTGCATCAAGCTGGTTGCATGCTAGTTCCATCAATCCGTGTGATCGATTGTTCTTTCTTTGACTTTCTGGAATTGAACTCTCTCATTCCATACCATGGACGTGGATTTATTTAGGCTATATAAATTCCATCAAAGTTCCTGAGATACTTCCATTATAGAATAGAAGGAACAAAATCCTTTCTCACATTATCTATTAATGTAGTATTACTCATGACACACCCAACATATCCTACCTCACGAAAAACAATGTTTCGTCACAGTTTCATCAATACATATACGTGTGTGATTTTTAATACCCATTAATAATAATCTTAAAGTCTAAGGACCAATACACACATTCGTAGATAGAAACATCCAATTACACTATGAAATGTGGATTTCCTACTGGCGAGTCTCATTATCATAATATCCTCTTTAATATTACCAAGGGCGCACACCCTGATAATATGCCTCAATGTTTTCTGATTCCTCACCCCTAATGGACATAATTATTTGTGTCCCTCAAATAACATCATCCAGACATATAACATATTAATTCAAGAACAATTTTATGGAACTTATGGGTTCTCATCACAGCAAGGATCCACTATGATCCTTTAATGCAACAATTTTCCTTAAGAAATCATCACATGGATTCTCACATAGAAGAACAATCAAGATGTGATAAAGTATTTACTAATTATTAAAGTAAAATGTAGTTGGTTATAGGACACCAAATCCAACAATATTTTGATTTTGGAATGGTAGATAAAATACTATAGTGTTGTTGGATCTTATTAATATGTTCATGTTGACTTGATAAAACCCCATGTATGTTGGGGTTCTAGGTATCCAGGTATGAATTTTTTTTGTTGATATTTAATTTCATAGTTGAATGATGTCCTCCTTGAGTGGTTCACATTCGTGTTATGTTATTGATTTATGGGATGTTTCACTTGGATAAATCTAATATACTGTGTGTTTGTTCATGAATCATTCTTGGAATATAGGGTTGATATGTCATCCCTATACTACAAGTGATTGATAACTATTTGGGAATATCATGTGGTGGTGTTTTCTTGTTGTCTATAGCATATGTTTTTTGATAATTTATATATTTTTACAGTTTTAAATTATTAATAAGGGTTATTATTTAAATTGATCACAACCATTTATATGGTTCAAAAATAATTGACTGGTGTAATTATACATGACCAAATCATCATGTTACTTCAAGTTAATAGGTAGATATAAATGAATTATTAAGTGAGTTTTTTGGTTAAATAAAGTGATAATAAGAAACTTGTAAGGTGTTTTACTATATAACTTGTTAATGGAATTATATATAACTAAACCATGGAATGTTAAACCTAATAAATCATTGTAATTTTAAAATTATAGCTAATGAAAAGTTTTATATTCTGAATCATTGAATTTAAATAGTATAACTAAATTAAAGTAAAGTGAGAAATAATGAAGCAAACTTGATGATGTTGTATAATGATATTCAAGGTGAATGTATGATTCCTTGGTCTATTCTTTATATCATCAAGAAATGTCATACTATCTTGGGGGATATCATAAAGGTCTCCCATACTTGGAGGGAGGGAAATAAATTGGTAGAATACTTAGCTTTAGTGATTTATCATGATGTTAATAGTGTTGTTTTCATGACCTTTTTAGTTTGAATCCAGAGGGGGTCAATTTGATTAGAGGAGATTCCATTGGTATTAATTTTTAGACCTCCATAGCTCCTATTTTTTTGTGGTTTGTCTTTCTAGACTACTTGTTTTCCCTTGTAGTTTTCTTTTAATTAAACTTTGAATATTGAATGAATGGTTCCTTTAGAAGACTCAGTGTTGGGTATAACTTATAGTTGTGGATTGACCCTATATATGGTTAGTTTGGGGATAGAGAGAGATGTCAAGTGATGAGAACCTTGGAGATGTATTGTGGGACCTCGATGGGTATGGTTGTGTCAAATGGAAAGCCTTGTTGTGACTTCAGTTGGGTTATGACCGTGATGTTGTGTTATGAAACCTCATATTGTAGTGCCTTGCGAACCTTATTGGTTGTGAACCTTATGGTATGTGTTAAAAACTAAAGTGGGTGTCTTGGACCATAGTTTTAATGATAATGGTTGTGTATCTATGGGTTTGGGACCTAGAGTAAGATTTTACCATTAGGAACACTTGACATTGGGTATTTTGGAATAAGTGTTGGAGTGTCTCTCATGACTAGTGGATTATGTGAGACCTATCCTAATTGGATAATTGTGATATGAGAGTAATTATTATAACATGTCTCAATCTAGTGATGATTTATCATGGTTAGCATTCTAGGGTTACCAAGAGAGGGGTTATCCTAGTGATATGGGTGTTTTATCCATTTTAGGGGTGGGTTGATGCTTCATCATTTGGGATGGATTCAAGAAAGGTTCTATTGAGTTTTTAGTAAGGGAATGTTTATAAAATGGAACTTTTATAAAGGAAACTCCTTGAGTGCTAGTGTTTTGGTGTTTAGGAGAGTTTTAAAGAGGTATAATCATTCATATGTATAACCATACTATTCTGATGCTATCATGATGAAATAATTGGTGTTGACCCTGGTTGGATATGTTTATGGATGATGGATTGTGGGTAGAAAATTATGATATTTGGATGATTCCCAATTTTATGGTGGTCATGAAATTTGAGTAATGAAAGGATTTTTTGTTAGATTAATTGAGTAAGCCTTGAGTATGATGGGGCTATCATTACAATAATCAGGGTGAAATTATTGAATAGAAAGTGAGCCTAGGATTTGAATTGCAGGACTCATGGGATTTTGAGTTGTGATGGGAAGTGGTCACCACGGGATGTGTGACCCTGAGGTTTCAACATGATCGTGGTGGAAGGTATATGCTGTAGTGGAATGATGTAATTCGGTTATTTGATCATATGGATCTGGAGTAAAAACCTATTTAATTTTGGTGAGATCAAGGTGATGTGAACTGGCTAGACACAAGACTGTTTGATTTTGGATATGTAAGACATACCATCTGTACTATATGGAAAATCATTCGGGTCTCCAAGAACCTTGAGTAATGTGGTGATAGTAGTGCTACAATGGATATGGTTCTAGAGTACTTGGAATATAGTTTTGGGGTTGTGGATAGTCTGGGTTGATGAGTCACTCTTGATGCGAAGGGACTAAGAGATGATGAGACAGTTGCAAGTACAAAGTATTTGGGCCTTAGGAAGTCTGTATGTCTCATTAGTTAATGGTGACATTATGGAGAGATCAAAGTGCAGAGCCCCATACCATTGAGTTTGACCTAGAAAAAGGCTTCAGGGGTCATGAATGTGTTGGGAATTGATTGAGATGGGATAAATGTGTTGTTTAATCTAGAACCATTGGGTTTATTCTTGTGGATCAGTATTAGTGATGTTTTATGGTGGGGAGTGAACCATTGGATATCAGTGTGTGAGACCCTTATTATATACCAAATATCAGGGAATGTAATGGGTGTTTTTCTTAGAAGATAAGGACCACAAATGATGATTTTTTACTACTGCGTAGGTGAGAGCATGATAAAAATTCCTATATTTTGAATTTAGTGATAAAATTGTTATAGTTCAGGGAATTTTGGTATTGATCATGAGAAGAATTGATAATGAAAATCCTTTAGTAGGGATGATGTGATAGTCATGGGCATATAAAACCTGTTTTTGTAGGGTAATGGGAGTGAAGAATAGACTATGGATTGGTCATGAAATATTCATGATAACAGTGTGAAGAAAATGATGTGCGTACTTGGATCACATCGGGAATTCCTAATAGAAAATCAAATTCATTGGTGAATCAAGGATGAGAGTTGGCTTCATGATCATGGTAGAATTAAAGTGATCCAATAGTGATTAGGTTAGCAACGAATGATTATGTGTGGAAGGAAGAAATGATGGTTTGGGACAATGAGGGTCTAATTGTGAAACCTCTTCAAGAGTCAGGTATAGACTCTATCGAGCATGTTCAGGTGATCATAGGATGCCGTAGGGTTTGAGGGCATCATAGCCCAGTGGTGATGGATTTTGTTCCACATAATTAGATACTATCTATTTTATAATCACACATAATCATTATTTTTAATATTAATAAACTTATAATAAAAAAATTATTATTTATCTACTTAACATAATACTTGATAATATATTATGTGTAACTATCACACTAAACGGTCATAGAAGTTCCATGTAATGATGAGAACCTATAAGTTCCACAAAAGTATTCTTAAAAACATATTATATATAAGGATGAGATAATTTAATGAGACAAAAATGATACAGACTATTAGGGTTGGGGACTCACAGAACATTGAGGAACACTCTCATGGTGTAAGCCCTTAGTAATTTCCATTGAAGAATCTTTTGAGAAAAAAACAACTAGTTGTAAATACACATTTATATGTGTCATTGGATTCTATTATATGCAGATGTCTGTATCGATAATTATAATTTTGGATTATTATTAATGGATATTATTAGTCATGTACTTTTATCTACTGATGAAAATTGTGATGGAATATTTTGCGGCAAGGTAAGATACATTGGACGTATCACAAGTAGTATTAAATTAATGAATAATGTGATAAAAAGATTTATCCCTTGTATTATTTAATATATATTGATATATGAATCCCTTTTATTGGAATTAAAATAGCCAAAATAAATCCATGGCTAAAATTATCTATTGGAAAGTTCATATTTGGAAATTCAATAAAAGAAACATCAAGTAAATAGGTTGATGACACCATATTGCAACCTACATGATTAGAGATATCATAATAAAGGGATTATATTACATAGTGAGTGTATATATGAGGTTTTATGTTATTCTGAAAATAACTAATTTCTTTATGGGTGCATTTCCATGTTTTTAGATGCTAACTTTGGGATTTGGGAATCTCTACCTAATGCCACTGAGAAATAGGTGTAACATCCCATTAGCTTGATCAGGTATGTTTTCATTTTTTCAAAGTTTCTTTCTGGGTTTTAAAATCCTTAGATGTAATTTTATGGGATTACTATAGACTGAAAAATAGGTACACACCATGTTCCTGAATTACACGTAGTGTACGTGGTGTTGGTTTCATGTATTGGACTGGGAGATCATGTTGTGAATGGGGTGATCATTTAGTTAGCTGGTACATGTCGTGTACCTGAGGTACACATCATGTAGGGGTTAAAAAGATGATTTTTAACATGAGGTGATGAATTTTTTGGATTAACTTATCCAGTGTGGACTACACGTCATGACCAAGGGGTATGCGTTGTGACTCGGCCCACACCCAAGTTTAAGTCATACATTTTTCAGTTATGATCATCCTTTTTCCTCCTGAATCTCTTGGATCTCGACCCTAAACTTCTCCTATGTGATTTTTAGAAGTGTTTCACCTTTCATATTGATACGATCAACTTTGGTTCATCATTTCTTCTATGGTGCATCTCTCCAAGTAAGGGTTCTCTCTGATTCTTCCATGCGATTGATCATGATATCACCCTAGACTTTCATTATCAGATCCCCTAATCCAAGTTAGATGTTTCTAGTTGTCCTCTTCTTGATCCGTTGTGAGATATTATATCGAAGGGAATTCCTTGACTAGTTGTGTTGCAACAAACGTTAATTCTTGAGGTACGTGGGCTTTCTTCTATCCACAAACCCCTTATCTCCTATTTTTAATCAATCCTTTGTGGCGAGGGTTTGATTCTAGGGCCTTAGTTGACTAAATTGTTGGGTTTAATTACTTTTGGATTACATTGTGAGCTTGTGTGACTTGAAATACGAGGTAGGTGGTTCTGTCTCTAGCCTATGATAACGATCTTGATTTCTATTTCTTTATAAATTGATTTATGAAATTGGAATGATTGTTTATGTGTGTCAAAAAAGGGTTTTGAAAGAAAAATGGGTTTACCCTAGATTTTGATAATTTTTTTGTGAAATGGTTTGGAATGGTCTCAAAGCATTGAAATTGAATAATGAAATTGATCACATGGGTTACCATGGGTAATTAGGTGGAAGGTTTAGCTTCAGTTCATCGTCCATTGTTGTTATTATCAAGGAGTTTTGTCTTGGGTATTTCCTTTGTTCCCTACGCACGTAGTACTAGGAGTCCAATATTTACATTTTGGGGGGATTACTCTTTGGGTTTTCCTCTAATTATTAGGCCAATCGTTCTAGGATCAGTTTTACACAAGTGATTATTTTGGTATGAGTAGTCTGCTGCATAGACCTGTAATATTATTTGGTGCTATGATACATGTGCTTCTATTTTATATTTCTTTGATTTCTATGTTAGCCCTGATATGCATGTTTATTCTTGTGAAAAATGATATAAAGAATGTGATTTGAAACTGATATACCTTATTCTGTTTAAAACTACGGAAAATGGAAATTTTTACCATGTTTTCTATAAAAATCATTTACTACTTATCATGCCATGTTTTATTTTAAAAATGATCATATAAGTTTTTTTTATACAGAGACTTGTTTTGGAACACCTGAGTGGGATCATACTGAGCCTATTAGCTGACAACCTGCACAGTGCTTTGGGGGCGCGTAGAACTTTTTTGTATTTTAGTGAAGGGAAAGGTAAGGCATCGCAGTGAGGTGATGAGATTCATGCCAGCTGGGATGGGTAGCTGGTGGTGAGATGGTTGGAGTTCATCCATTCCATCATTGGAGTAGCTATTTGGTTTTGAGTCCCTTTCTGTCTGACTTATCATTTGGAGTTTTTAGCTACAGTTTCATTTGTTCTATTTTCACTATTTTACTTACAGTTATGACATATATATTTTTTACACTAGTTCACAAAGTATTTTTAACGTCACCCGTTTCACGTCGGTTTTTAGAACTGACGTGAAAATATCCAAAATTTGAATTTTCAAGTCGATTATTATATAACCGACGTGAAAATTCTTTTCCGCTGATTTTTCACCTCGGTTACTAAATAAACGACGTGAAAAATCATTTATGTTTACTTTTGACGTCGATTATTTAATAACCGACGTGAAAAATCAATTTTACCTGTTTTTTCACGTCAGTTCTTATAAGAACCGACATAAAAAATAATTTATAATGACTTTTTCACATCGGTCATTAAATAAATGACATAAAGCATGTTTAAAATAACGTATTTTATTTCCCTATCTTCGATTTGATAGGTCATGGATCCCAAACGGATTTACGGATCAAATGTTATGGCCATCGAAAGTTGATCATCCCTAAATGAAGTCTTAGAGAAGGCCAACTTCAGAGGATCATAACTTTTGATCCGTAACTCCGTTTTAGATCTGTGACCTATACAATCTAAGCTTACAAAATTACCTACATTATTGTAAGCTTTTTTAACATTGGTTATTTAATAACCTATGTAAAAAAGTCATGGAACCCAATTTTTTTACATCGGTTCTTATAATAAACGACGTAAAAAATTGGGTTTCATGAACTTTTTACATCGGTTTTTAAATATCTGACATTAAAAATTCTTACAAAAATGTATTTAATTTTATAGAAATTGCTTTGATAGGTCACGAAGCTCAAATGGAGTTACAGATCAAAAGTTATGGCCATTGGAAGATGATCATCTCTAAATGAAGTCTTAGAGAAGGCCAACTTCAGAGAACCATAACTTTTGATTCGTAACTCCATTTGAGCTCCGTGACCTATCAAATTGAAGCTTACAAAATTAAATACATCTTCTTAAGAATTTATAATGTAGGTTATTAAATAACTGACGTGAAAATTCATGAAATGTGATTTTTGACGTCGGTTATTATATGAAACCGACATAAAAAATTGGGTTTCATGACATTTTTACATCGGTTTTTAAATAACTGATGCTAAAAATGCTTATAAAAATGTAGTTCGTTTTTTAATATTAGATTTCATAGGTCACGAAGCTCAAATGGAGTTACGGATCAAAAGTTATGGCCATTGGAAAATGATCATCCCTAAACGAAGTCTTTGAGAATGCCAACTTTAGAAGACCATAAATTTTGATCCGTAACTTTGTTTGAGCTTTGAGACCTATCAAATCGAAGCTTGTGAAATGAAATACATGTTTTTAAACATTTTTGACATCATTTATTTAATAAATAATGTAAAAATTCATGAACATTTATTTTTTTACGCCGGTTCTTATAAGAACTGATGTAAAAAATCGGCGAAAATTGATTTTTCACGTCGGATTTTCTATAACCGATGTGAAAAATCATTGAAAAGTTCAATATTTTTCACATTGGTTATCCTAAAACTGATGTGAAAGATGATTTTAATATCCTGCCAATGCAGGATTTCAATTTTTTTCAAAAAAAATCAATTTCCACGTCGGTTATTAAATAACCGATGTGAAAAAAGTCACGAAAATTGAATTTTCACATCGATTTTTATATAACCGACGTAAAAAATCAGAATTGTTTTTAATATTTTTCACATCGGTTATTATAAAAACCTACGTGAAAAATGATTTTAATATCCCGTCGACGTAGGATTTCAATTTTTTCACAACGAGATCTCAAAATTTTCAGTTGCCGCCTAAATTTTTAATACCGCGTTTTCTTTTTCTATATCATTTATATGGTTTCATTATACAAAAATCTTAATCTAATGATCCTTTAATTCAACCATCATCATTCCACCGACTCAACTCATTTGATCTTCAACGTGAATCCACCATTTCTTCTTTCTGCGACCTCGTCAAGGTATTTGTAATTATGTTTCCATGATTTATGTTTTGTTATGATTAGATTTCATAATTTATATACAATTTAATGATTCAGATTCACTATTTATTCTTTGTATCATGATAAAACTACAAATCCTCATTCGGATTCTAAATTTCCATCTTAGACAAAGCTATGGTTGGATCATTCGATCTTTCCTCAGAAAAAAATACATCAAACTTCTAATGGTCACAACTTTTGATCTGTAGCTCCGTTTGAGATCTATGACCTGTCAAATTGAAGATTGGGAAATTATCTACAAAATGAGAAACATTTTTAACGTAGGTTATTTAAAAACCGACATAAAAAATGACTTTTAACGTCCGTTTCTAACGTCGGTTTTTAAATTACCGATGTTCAAAATAGCATTTCAACGCGATTTTTTTGTATAAAATATGGTATTTCAAGTCGGTTTTTAAAAAAACTTTATGATAAATAATTAAAAAAAAACATTTTTAACATCGATTATTAAATAACTAACATTAGAAAACATATTTTTTATGTCATTCGCAATAACGTCGCCACAACGTCGCCACAAAACTGACGTTATAAAGCAAAAAAAACCGATGTAAAAAAGATTTTTTGTACTAGTGTTAGTCTTCTGCTGTTTCTTCTTTTCTCTATCGATATATTGTGTGGTCATTCTGGTTGGAAAAAATCATTCCCTCAACCTTGTCGTTCGATGCCCCTGTGATTGTCACCAACCCATGGAGATCAGGAACACCCTTCGAGTATGTGACGAATTAGGTCGGGTTTCGGGTTTTAGGGAAACCAAAGTCGGTTTGTTATAGTTTTTTATCAAGGAGGTATTTCATCAAGAATCATTTTTTGGGAAATATGTTAGATTGGAGTTAGGATTGTCGAGACATGAGAGGTATGTGCCAATGAGTCCCTAACCGTATCTTATCGTAACAAGACTCAAGTTACCTGGGGATGTCGGGATATGTGGTTCTAGTGTTGGTTTTTTCCTTTTAAAATATGAGTTTTTTCTTATAGGTTTTCTTGTTTGAACTGAGATTTTTTAGGTGTATAATCATTCATATGTTTTGGTGTGCAACATTATGCATCTGAGACATCTTCCATAGGTTCCTTAGGAAGATTCATCTGATGCTCCTCAAGGAAATCAACATATGGATCAAAATCTCATCGATACTATCGTATGGGTAGTCTGTTCTATCGATTTGTATGTTCCATGAGTTTAGAATGTAGTGGTTTAAGTACAACCAAGAGTGGAGAAAAAGATCGATCACGAGAGTTCTTGCGTGAGAAGCAACCATCCATTAAAGGGAAAATTGAACCTCAAGATGAGGAGAATTTTCTGGATAGAATTGATCAAATAATTGACTTCTTGGGTAAACCAGATAATATCACGGTGAAGCGCACAATGTTCATACATGAGGGTTCAGGCAAGCATGGTGGGACTCTATGGTTCAGAAAGACAGACATGTGGTCTTGGATTGGAAGGGTTTCAAAAAACTATTCTTTCTGTTATTTTTCACAGAGTCTCTGATGTTGGAAAAATCTCTAGAGTTCCTATCTTTGTAGCAAGGAGAGCATTCAATGTCATCCTACACCAACTAGTTTACTGAGCTTGTCTGTATTGCTCTGAATTTTGTAAGGAATGACTAGTTAAAGGCACAAAAGTGCGTGAAGGATTTGCGACTGAATATTAGATCTCAAGTGTTCATGTTAAAGCTCTCCATCAATGTAGAGACAGTGGACAGAGAAAAGATGGCAGAGATGGACATGGCAAAAAAAGTCAGCTTTATTGTCTCTCCTTTTCCAACTAGTGATAGCTTCCAAAACATGAATGGGAAGAATAGGAAGTGGAAGGACCATCATAGGAGTTTTGGAGGTGGGTCTCAGCAGTGAGCCTCCTCTGCACCGTCCATTGTTGCTGGAAGGGTGCCTCTAACTTGCTACCTATGTGGAAATGGGGGTTATGACAGGCGTTCTTATCCTATTCCTGCAAAGACAAGTAATAGATATGGATGTGTTTGTCATCTACAACATTTCTGTCATGCTATGAATTCTCATCATTATGTTCAGAGCTTGTTGGATCTAATGGCTACAACAGTGCAGTCAGAATATTAAAAGACTATAAGTCTCCTGGCACAGGTCTCAGGTGTGAAGCATTTACACATAGTAGATGAGTGTCCAATGGATGTTTATGCAGGTCTAGAATTAGTAAGAGGTACACTCCTTATTGATTCTTCAGTATCTACTACTTTATTTGATACTAGTGCCTCCCACTCATTTATATCATCATGTTTTTTGGTATACATAAACTTGTAATGGAACTTATTCCCTTTATAGTGGAGTTAGCGACACCTCTTGGCAAAAGGAAAGAGCAGGGGTTCTGATGTACTTCTTTTTTGTTCATGATAGCCGAGATAGAGTTACTTTGGGATATTATTATTCTTGATCTAGATATATTTGATGTAATAATTGGTATGTATTGGATTATATCTCATTTATTTGGGGTTGATTATTATTATCAGCGTGTTTTGATTCTTGCAACTAATGGTAGCTCTCATATGTTTCAGGGAGAGTGGGACCTGAGGTCAGGTCGTGCAAGACGGTCCCACCTAGATCTTAAGAGTTTGTTGGTTGATGTTGTGTTTGAACCCAATGAAGTTTCTTCTTTTGAGGATATTTATTTTTTTGTCTAAGAATTTCCTGATGTTTTCCCTGATGACTTCTACGGTATACCTCTAGAGAGAGAGGTAGAGTTCACGATTGACCTACTACTAGGTACACAGCCGATATCGATTCCTTCTTATTGTATGGCACCAGAGGAGTTGAAAGATCTCAAGATTTTGTTGGATGACCTATTAGAGAAGGTTTATTATCTCCCTAGTGTTTCTCCTTGGTCATCCCTTGTGCTATTTTCCAAGAAAAAAGATGGTTGAAATCAGTTATGTGCGGACTATCAGAAGATGAACCAGGTAACATTTAAGAAAAAATACCCTTTGACTCATATGGGTGATTTGTTTGATTAGTTTAATTGAAAAAAGTGGTTTTCAAAGATTGATCTTCGATCGGGTAATATTCAACTCAGATTCTAGTAGTCTGATATACCAATGATGACCTTCAGGAGTAGGTGTGGCCATTATGAATATCTTGTGATGACTTCTGGTCTGACTAATGCTCCAAAAGTTTTTATGGCCTTGATGAATGGGACAATTCACCAATATCATGACACATTTGAGGTAGTGTTCATGGATGATATTATGGTTTATTCAATGTTGAGAATGAGAACGAGCACCATCTATGTTTGTTTTTGGATATTCTGAGAAATCACCATAGATATGGAAGGATTTTAAAATAAAGATTCTAGATTTGAGAAGTGAATTTATTCGGGCATAGAATTTCCAAGCAAGGCTGATCAGTTGATCCAGAGTAGGTAAAATCTATTTTTTCCTAGAAGAAACCACATAATGTCTTTGATATATGAAGTTTACTTGGTCTTGTTGGATACTACCGATGGTTCTTCTAGAATTTCTCTAAGATGGCATCACTATTGATTGATCATACCAAGAAAGAGGTGAAATCATCATGGGATGTGCATTTTTAGTCCTATTTTGATGAACTGAAATGAATTCTAACATTGGAACCTATTCTAATATTACTTGAGCCCGGTAAGGGGTATACGGTGTTCTGTGATGCACTTGGTGATGGTTTGGGATGTTTTATTATGCTAGATGATCATTTGCTAGCTTATGTATCTCTTCAGCTCTGACTGCATGAGAAGAACTAAACCACTCATGATTTAGATCTTGATGTAGTATTTCATGTGTTTAAATGTTGGTGGCACTATATATTTTGGGATAAGTTCATAGTATTCTCTGATCATAAGAGTCTAAGTAATATCTTTTCCTAGAAAGACTTGAATCTCAGATAGAGGTGATTGATAGAATACCTTTAGACTTTTGACTTTGACATTTCCTACACTCCGAGGAAATGGAATGTAGTTGTAGATTCATTAAGCAAAAAGGTACTATCACAGGCTGTTCAATAATCGAAGGATGAGTGGAATCTTATGTGGCTTTTCCCTCAGTTGCACTTGGATGCTTAGGAGGATGTCACAAGTATGATTCTAACCAGTGTTCAATTATCATAATCTCTCCTTGAATCTATCTTTCAAGGTCAACAATAAGATGATAAGTTTCAGAAGATTCATGAAAACATTAATGGTGGGGAGACAGTTCCTTGTTGGTCTCTTTCTTAAATGGAATACTTTAATTCAGAAAGAGAGTTGTCATCCCAACATCTGTGAGAAGTTTAGTCTTATTTGATTTTAATTTATCTTCAAGGGACATTCATCCAATATCTAAAAAGATTTATTATTACATGAGAATACATTTCTGGTGGCCAGGAATGAAGCGTGACATTGCAGATTATGTGTCCCACTTTTACAACTGCCAATGGATAAAAGAAGAGCACTTGAAGCTATCTAGTTTTCTTCAGCCTCTCCTAGGACTGATTTTGAAGTTGGATGAGGTGTCTATATATTTTGTTATTGGGTTTCCATGTACACCCCATGGTAAAAATTCTATCTGGTTTGTTGTTGATCGGTTGAAAAAGTCTTCTCATTTAATTCTGATCAATGACACCACTAAAGTTGAAGATCTGGGTAAGATGTATGTGAAAGAGATCGTGAGGTTACATGGGAGTCTTTATACCATTGTTTCAGATAAGGATACTAGGTTTACCTTAAGGTTATATAGGAGACTTCAAGAGGTAATGGGTACTTAGTTAAAGTTGAGAACAACTTACCATCAATAAACGGATGGCCATACAGAGCGTGTAATTCGGATCCTATAAGATATGATTCGTGCATGCCTCTGGGATTTTAGTGGATCATGGGATAGCCATCTGAGACTGGTTGATATTGTTTACAATAACAGTTATCAGTATTCAATCAAAATGGCCCCATTCGAAGCATTTTATGGTCACCCATGTAAATCACATTTTTCTTGGGATGTGGTGGAAAAAGTTTCTTTAGTAGGACCAAGTCTAGTTTTGGAGACGCTGCCAAAGCTCCAGGAGGTGCAATAACATCTAGTTAGAGCCTATAGTTGACATAAATCATATGAAGATCACCAGCTTCATCCTTTGGAGTTTTCCATTAGTGACCGGGATTTATGGAAATTTTCTCCTCAGTTGGATCACCATCGACTTGGAAAATAGGGAATGTTGGCTTAGATACATGTTGGACCATTTGAGATCATTAAATGACTTCGGAATGTTTCTTATCAGTTGGAACTACCATATTAGTTGAAAAAAATTCATGATGTTTTCCACATATATCATCTCAAAAATTATCACACTAACCACACTCATGTTTTATGTTGGGAATAAATTGAGATAGATCCAGATGCTTCTATTTTAGAGAAACTAGTAGTGATTGTTGAATCTTAGACAAAATTATTTTGGGGGAAGTCGATTTCATTGGTCATAATTCTATAGAAATAAGGAATGGATTCTCATTATACTTGGGAACGCGATTCATTGATGAGGGAGAAGTGGCCCCATCTCTTTCTAGAGGTTACATCTTCCAAATGACTTCCTGGCGACCAAAAGTCTTTATGGTTGGGATTTTGTAACATCATTTTACTTTGATCAGGTATGTTTTCCCTTTTTCTAAGTTCCTCTTTGGGTTTTAAAATCTATAGATGTGATTTTATAGGTTTTCTATAGACTAAATAATAGGTACACTCCGTGTACTTGAAGTATACGACGTGTACTTAGTGCTGGTTTCTTGTCTTAGACTGGGTGATAATGTCATGACTGGGGAGTTCATTTCATGAGTTGGTACACTTCATTTACCTAATGTACACATCATTTAGGTGTTAAATAGTGTATTTTTAAACCGAGGCGATTGGTTTTTTAGCATAACCTATCCAGCATGGACTACTCATCATGATCAAGGGGTACACGTCATGACCCGACCCATTGCCAGGTTAAAGTCATGCTTTTTTCTATTTCTCTCATCCTTTTTCCTCTAGAACCTCTCGTATATCGACCCTAAATTGCTCCTAGGAGATTTTTAGAGGCCTTTTACCTTCCAAATCAATCCAATTAGCTTCGGTTCATGGTTTCTTCTACATTGCGTCTCTCCGGTTAAGTGTTCTCTCTAATTATTCCTTGTGATTGATAGTGGTAGTGCCCTTTCCTTGCATAATCAGATCCCATGATCCATGTTGAATGTTTCTTGTTGTCCTCATATAGATCAGTTGTGGGATCTTCTCTCGAAGTTTATTCCTTGGATTGGTGTGGTGCAACAGACGTTCATACTTGTGGTGCATGGGATTTCTACTATCCATCAACCCCCTGTCTCATATTGTGAATTAATCTTTTGAGGTGCGGGTTTGATTCAAGTGCATTTATTGATGGTGTTGTTGGGTTTCATTAATTTTGGATTCTGTTTCCGGTGTGTGCAACAAAATATTTGAGATAGGTGGTTCCATCTCTAGCCTATGACAATAATCTAGATTTCTATTTCTTTATAAATTGATTTATAAAATTTGAATTATTTTTTGTGTGTTTTAAAAAGGGTTTTGAAAGAAAAATGGGGTTTCCCTGGATTTTGAGAAATTCATTGTGAAATGGTTTTGAATGTTTTTCAAAGTATTGAAATTGAATTGTGAAATTGAGCACATGAGTTACCTTGGGAACTTTGGTGGAATGTTTAGCTTGAGGCCACCATCCATTATTGTTATTATCAAGGAGTTTTGTCTTAGGAATTTCCTATGTTCCCTAATCCTGTTGTTCTAGGAGACCGATTTTGAAATTTTTGGGGAATTAATCTTGAGGCTTTCCTCTACTTCCTAGGCCTGCTATTCTAGGATTAGTTTTGAGCACTTGATTATTTTGGTATGTGTAGTATACTTCCTAGACCTATAGTATTCCTTGATGTTGTGATACATGTGCTTATGTTTTGTATTTCTTGGATATTTGAGTTAGCCCTGATATGCATGTTTATGATTATGGAAAATGATATTGAAAATGTGATTTGAAACTGACATGCCTACTTTTATTTAGAACTATGGAAAAGGGAAATGTTTACCATGTTTTCTATAAAACTTCTTTACTTCTTATCATGACATGTTTTGTTGTAAAAATTAGCATACATGATTTTTTATTCAAAGACTTATTATGGAACACCTGTGTGGGATCCTACTAAGCCAATTATCTCACACCCTTACCACTACTTCGTTGGTGTGTAGACCATTGTTTGTCTTCCAGTGTAGGGAAAGGCATGGTACTACAATTAGGTGATGAGGTTCATGTCATCTGGGATGGGCATCTTGTGGTGAAATGGTTGGAGTTATTCCATGACATCATTGGAGTATCTTTTTGGTTTTGAGTCCCTTATAGTCAGACTTGTCTTTTGGAGTTTTTAGATACTATTTTATTTGATCTTTTTATGATGTTTTCTTTAATGTTATGGATTATGTATTTGTTATTCTTCTAATGTTTCTTATTTTCTCTATATATATGTTGTGTGGTCATTCTAGTTGGGTGAACTTGTTGCCTTATTATTGTCGTTCAATGCCCAGGTGCTTGTCGCCAACCCATGGGGATCGAGAACGCCCATCGGGTATGTGACAGATTGGGTCAGGTGCTGGGTTTTAGGGAAACCAGGGTGGGTTTGTTACAATGGGATTACATGGTTGCACACTATGTGTGTCAAAAACCCCAGTTAAATATTAAATATTAAATATTATTTGTTATTTAAAATATTGAATAAATATTATTCTCAAATGTGGTTTAATAATTATTCTTAATTAGCTTGATCACGTATATTTTTTCAATGGTTATTCAATAAAATATTTTTTGAGTAGAATATTTAAAAATATTTACATAATATATAGTAAATATAATAATTGTTTTATTTATTAGATAATAACATATTGAAATTTATTTCTTAAAGAAATTGTCATTATTCAAGGCCTGATAAATATTGTGGAGGAAAGGTGGACTGAGTTTAATGGTCTTGTGATAAATAATGTATATTAAATATTATTTTAATACATTTTAACTAATTTATTCCTGAAATAATATTTAATTAATTCAATGGTTTTTTCACATGTCAAGAAATAATATTAATATTATTATTTTAGACAAGGAATTTTAGGGGGATTAAGGAAGTAATAGGGATTCATGTATGATTATTATTTTCTAACCATAGTACAATTTAAACACAATTATATTATTTCAAACAATAATGTTATCCATTGTTTTTGTGGTGAATAGTGACACTAAATAATCCTCTCAATCCCTTGAGAGATCCTCCAAAAAAACACTATCAATAACAAATAGAAACACTCATCCATCATTCCTCTCAATTCAAGAGATATCAAAAAAGATTTTGTTTGTAAGAAATTCTAATGGAGATCATGAAGGAATTATACATGTATTTTGATCTATTGTACTACCACTTATAGATTCCAAATATGATTCTTAGAGGCTCGTGGATCAAATTTATATTATTTCTAGTGGGAATGAACTCTTTATTCTTGAAATACAATGATGGTATGATGTAGATATTATGAGAGATTCATAAATGAAGAAATAATTCATCACAAATAAATTATTTAACAACTTCAATTAATTATAAATCATAATGTGATGATCATACATTTTTGTTATGGAATTATCATGTAAATTGTGCTTTGATTGAATTATTTTGGTCATAACATTTATCATCGATCTACATTTCAGATCTATCATTGATTATGATAAAAATATTAGTTATGCATGCCCACCCCAGTGCATCCACTATTCCTAGAACCTTCAAGTGGTATTAGATTAGTAGTTTAAGGATCATGGTTAGTTTAACTATGAGACCTCCTCCAGGAAATCATACGTTCCCTTTAGAATAGTTAAAAGGTTGGATTTTACCCCCTTTCCCTTGGTAGTTTTAAAGCCTATTTACCCCTTAATCTTATTTTATCTAATCCTAAACCTCACCTAGAACTTTCTAGGTATCTCCCCTTGGATTATAAGGATAATTATATCATTATTTATAGATCACGTTGAGATATGTTGCATTTTGATTCAGTTTACCCTATTATTTATAGATATATGTTAAATCTCTTCTCCTACCATCTTATTAGAACCCAATTGGGATGTAATTCCAAATATAATGGGTTTTATTGGGAACCAATTTTGTTTATGATGGATATTGTATTTTTAGGACCTGACTTACACTTCCTCAGTCTCCGTTTTTGAAGGAAGTTTTTTCTACCAATTTTTTGAGTTAGGGGTTTATATATAATTGGTTAATCATATTAATACATTATTATTATTATAAAATTAAATTTTTCCCATTTAATTTAATATATTTGTGGTTTTAAGGGATTTATTAGATATATTCATGTTTTTAAATGGATTTTTCTTTAAAAATATACTTTAACACACTAAGTGTTTGATTAAATTCTTGATTAGTGGTTTTGATATAGGTTTACAAACACAAATAAGGATTGTATTGGATTTTTAACTGTTTTAAAAAATGTGAGAATGTTTTTGAAATGGATTTCAACAATCTTGGCACATTGGGAACCTTGTGTGTGTTCAAAAAGGGACATAGGTGACTCTAGTGTGCGAGGAACCACTAGGGTTAACTTTCAAGATATCAATGGATTATGGTAGGACTTTATAGTAGTTTATACCAATATATTTATGGGTTAGTATATTTTATTTCTTGTAGATATTTCCATAGTCATGGTACTATCATTGAGTTCCTTTTCATTTAAACATGATTATCACATGATGTATCTTATCATAGATTGTGCTCACATATTTTCACATGATGGTATATCACATGGATTCACATGATGGATTATTCCATGGAAATGTGTTTAATTTCATACCTTATGGTGTGTGGATATAATTTCCTATTTTAGAACTTATACTTTTCATATTCCTAGATTTTTTAATATGAAAGGATTTAATGAAAACTATAGGAAATGATTTAAAAATGGGTTTGGATTTATGAAAATTCATTGTGAAACATTTTTCTTTTAAAGTATAGAATTTTTTAATTCTTGATATTAGAACTTGTATAGACTATGTGGTGGTATCCTATTGAGATTTTTACTTACACCCTACTTTTTCCTTTTGGTGGTTGTATTTTTTTTCAATACTCAGGTAAATAGATAGGAATTATGTAGAATATCGACTTATCTTTCCATTATTTTCTTTATTGAGGGGTGGTTTGGAGGTGAAAGTTGGTCACATGGGTACTTGTTGGTCATATCTTGCTATAATTTATGATTTATACAGATTATATTGGATAATATGGATCTTGGAGGTATCTCTTTCATATGATTTATAGTCTTGTTTTATGTATCGTTTCAGTTATCTTATTGCACCTCACCACCATGATGTTCAAGCCTGTGTGGATTTTATAGTCGACCAAATTTGGTTTATTATAAAATGGTGTCATATAAATACTCAGTGTGAAGTGTGTTAACACTTATTTAGTTTTGTTCATTGTTTAGGGTAGAAAGAAGTTAGGATATTTTGAATTTGAGCAGTAAGTACGAGAGGGTGCTTGTCCAACTCAGTTATGTGTTGGAAATCGAGTTACCATGGCTATTTTGAATTTTTTAATAAGTTTGAGACATGAAGTTTGAGGTTATTTGAATAAAATGAATGGGAAGTTTATTTAAATGTACATGTTCCTTATTAAGGCATTCTTTTATGTTCATGGAATTCATAATTGATTTAAAATTTTTATGTTTTAAAGAATATATGTGAATTATTGAAGTTGGTCGCATGATTTTTTAATATGACCTAAATCCAGTTGGTCATTGTATTATGCTTAATAGAAAATTCCTATGAAAATTTCTCTTCCAAATCCGAGAGAGTAAGCTTTGAGATAAAATCCATTGGAGAATCTTCTAGTGGGCCCTTCTTTGGATAAAGTAGTAATCTATATAATTTAGTCTCTCGATTAATTTGGTGTCAGGAACCTGGGACAATCTATGGATTTTGGCTCTAAATTTACTAATAAACATCTACTCACCTTTCATGGTTACAAGAGACCCCAAGAATATGGGGATTTGTTTGAGGGGATTGAGTAGATATTTAACATTTTGAATACTCATAATCACTCTAAGGTTTGTTTTTCCATTTAAAGTATTGATGGATCATGAAAGAGATGGTGGGAATCCATCATAAAAGATAATTTACATGAGTACATTACCTATACATCTTTTACGAAAATATTTATTTAGCTATTTTACCTAGAGATGTTACATATGACAAAGACCCAAGATTTTTAGATCTTTGAGCAAGGAGATCATACCATTTTAGAGTATTCTACCTACTTTGTTGAGTTTATGTATCTGGAACTCGATCTATTCACCAATGAGTTCCTAAAGGGTTGGAGGTTTGAGTTGTGACTGAGGCCAAATATTTAGTATATGTTGATTCTCATGTTCCTTTTGACCTTCATGGAATTAGTTTACAAGGAAGATTTGTTTGAGGTAGTCATAGTTAGAAATATAAGTTGGAGTGGATCTTTGGTTCATGTAGTTGTTATCCAGGGTGTGTCTTCTGATAAAAAAAGAACAAACAAGGGTGATCAGTTTTCATCAAGAGCAGTTTTAAGGGATTTATCAAGACAACAATAGTTTGTCTTTTATTAGTGTGGAAGGTATGGTCATACTAATACTAATTGTACATAGGATCCTAAGGCTTCTCATCAATGTGGATTATTAGACCATCTAAAGAGTTTTTATAAAAGGATATCCCAGTGTAGTAAGGCATGGTTCACTCTCACCATGGATTTGTATGTTCGTACTAATGCTTGAAATACTGGTGGGTACAATTCTCATGCCTAATAGATTATTCATGAGGCTAATACCATATGGATTTATGCTACTGAGTATGAGGTGGAGGAATTTAAATCAAGGTTGGATACTATTAGAGGTATTATGTTTATTTCATCTTCTATAGTGTTAGATTTGTTTGATATTAGTGCTATTCATTATTTTATAACATAAAATTTAGTTGATGTATTGTTATTACATTTGATACATCGGTTATACTTGTTGGATATTTCCACACATTTGGAATAGATGTCCGAATAAGGTTTCGAGTGTCATGTGTTTCTGCTAGTCATAATCGACTAAGAGGTGATAGGAGATTTATTAGTGCTCAATCTTAAATTATTTGACCAGATTCTTAGAAAGGATTGGTTGATAAATATTAAGACCCAAATAGAATATTATAATAATCATGTTTAGTTTTTATCTTCTGATGGGGTTACTCAAGTTTTTTAGGGTGAGTGGGACACTTGATCGAGAAGGGAGAGGCCTATTGTTCTTTTTATAGGGTAATATTTTGCCAGTTTTTTGAGATGTTTCTTGATGTCGTTAACCCTTGTTTAAGTAGTTCACTTATTGTACTGGTATGTGCATACCCCAATGTATTTTTGGATTTTTTTGGGTTACCAAAATAGTGACTGGTTGAGTTAACTATTGACTAGTTCCCTGGTATGGTTCTCATTTCTATGCCATCAAATCAAATGATACCTACTATGTTGGTGGAACATAAATACTAGCTTTAGTATCTAGAGGATGAGGGATTTATTCTTCCTAGAATTTCAGTGTGGGATTCTTTTGTCCTATTTTCTAAGAATGTTGATGGGTTTCTTATACTTTTTTGGATTATCAAATGTTAAATTAAGTGATCATTAAGAACAAATATCATTTTCTTAGGATTGATGATCTCTTTGACAACCTTAGAGGGGCACATTGGGTTTGAATGATTTACCTTATACTAGGGTTACACCAATTTAGACTCTAAGAATATGATATACCTACGAATTTTTTTTAATCCTGTATAGGTATTTTAAGTTTTTGGTTACAAAATTTGGTCTCACTAACACTATTATGATATTTATAGATTTTATGAAATCAATATTTAATTAGTTCTTGGACTCTTTTTGATATATTATTGGATGATATTTTGGAGCACTCTAGGAAAAAGGAGGAGCATATCAACCATTTAGATATCATTATTTGTACCTTAAAATAAAATAAACTGTATTGTAAAATTTCTAGATGAGATATTTGGATCTAAGAGGTGAGAATTCAGGGGCATGTGAAATTGAATAGGGGCATCTTAGTTGATCCTAAAATTATAGAGGTTATAATGAAACTGGTACAACACATAAATGTGTTTGATATTTATATATTCTATTGTTTTTTCTGGTTAATATGGATGGTTTGTTTATGATTTCTCCAAGATCACACCTTTGATGAAATATTTAACCCATAAGGGTGTTATGTTTGAATAGAATGAAAAATTTCAATGATACTTTGAAGAGATGATGCTGAGGTAGAATTCAAAACTAGTTTTGACTCTTTTTGAAGTGATTTTATGTAATAATATTTTCTACGATGGTCCTTATATGGGGTTGGGATATGTTTTGATACACGATCAATTACTGGTGGCCTATGGATATCACTAGTTATACCATCTTGAGAAGAACTACAATACCCATGATCTTGAGTTAGAAGTGGTTATGAATGAAGTCATAACAATGTGTCACTATCTCAATGTGGAGAAATTTATAGTATATTCCGATCATAAGATCTTGAAATATATTTTCAATTTGATGGATCAGAATTTGTGAGAGAGATACTGGGTGGAGTATCATCAAAAATTTTATTTTGATATTTCATACGCTCCTAGTAATGTTAATGTTGTCGTAGATGAATTGATAAGAATATTATTAATATAATCCATGAAGGAATCAGTTGATAAGTGTCTTCTGATGACTTTGTTTACAAAAATGAGTTTGGGAGTTGAAGAGGTTGGTGGACAGGTGTTATTGGATTTGATGAAAACCAACTCATAATTTTATTATCTAGTTCTGATCGATTAGGTGATAGACACCAGGTTCCAACACTTAGGTAAAATAATTTTTGGTGGGTAGACCTCTGGTGAGTGGTATAAGTCACCCAATGGAGCTTTGAGCTTTCATAGCAGGTTGGTTGTTCTGATTTCAATAAGAAAGAATTTAATGGGAAATGGAAACTACTCATGTTGGTCCATACACCATAGGGATATCATGATGTTTGAATAATTGAGACGTCCTTATTGGGGTCTTGGGATGTGGTGTTTGATTGTGAAATTTGTATCATGGTGTTTCACATGTCAAAAAATTATGTTGGAAAACCAAAAACCTACTAGTTTGTTGAAACCTATTCCCATTCTGGTATGAAAGTGGGATAGGATTTCCCTGAACTTTGTTTTTTGTTTACCACAAAATACTAGTGTTAAGGATGTGATTTGAGTGGTTATTGATTGAATTATGAAATCAGTTCATTTATTACCAATTAAAAATATCCGGAATTTATAATGGCTTAGAGTCTTATATGTTTGAGAGATTGTGGAAATTGATGGAGTTCCCATTATGATTGTTTCTAATAGAAACTTGCCGTTCACTTCTAGGTTTTGGAATAGTTTAAAAGTGGAAATGGGTTCTCAGTAGAGTTTGATATGATATTGTCATATGTGGATAGATGGATAGAAAAAGAGAGCTATCTAGGTTATTGAGGATATGCTTCAGGATTGCGTACATGATTTAGTTGGATCTTGGGAAAATAATTTTTTTCTCATCCAATTTTACTACAACTATAGTTATTAGGATTAAATAAAGATACCACCCATTGAATAATTGTATGTGTGGCTGTATAGATCTTCCTTATGCTGGGTAGAGATTGGAGAGTGGTCCTTATTTGGGCTAAGTCTCATTTAAGAGATAATAGAAAAGGTGCATTTGATCTGGAAGAGGTTATTCATATAAAAATTCCATTATAAATCTTATATAGACCATATTTGTCATCCACTGAATCTTGAGGTTGGGGATTGGGTTTTTCTCAGATTTTCTACTCACATGGGAAATAATCAGTTGGGTAAGCAGGGTAATTTGGCACCATGGTTTGTTTTCCCCTTTGAGAATATATAGTTACTTGGAAAGGTAAAATATCATTTGGACTTACCATCTAGGTTGACTTTTATTCATGATTTGTTTTATCTTTCTATGCTGAGGAGGTATTATTTGGATCCTTCCTATGTAATTGAATGATAGGATGTTGATCTTGATCTCAATAACACCATTATTGGGAAAAAATTTAAGATTATAGATCACCAAGATAATATACTGCATGGATAACCAATTTCCTTAGTTTGATTACTAAGGAATTCTAGATTGGATAACCATGATACTTGGGAATGTGAATCATTGATGAGATAGAAATGACCTTATCTCTTTGTAGGTTCAGGATCCTAAGTAATTTTTGGGGACACAAAGTGATTATGGGGGGGGGGGGAGATTTATTTCCCATAGGGTCACAAGTACACATTAGTTGAGCCTTGGAATTTCTCTTTTTAGGCATGTGATGATTTAGTAGATCAGTGGTTGAAAAAAGTTTCTTGGATAAAATAGGATATGGGCATGATTAAGTACCATAGTTAGATTACTCAGGTAGTATAAATCTATGTTTTGATAAAGGGGTACTGCATGGTTTGTGTATGGTTAAAATAACCATTCAGACCTTTAGTTCAAACTGTTCACCCCCATATAGGATGGTTATTAGTGGTTCATAATTAAGGTGTATAGTTAGTTTAACCATGAAGCCGCCCCCAGGAAACCGTGTGACCCCCTTCTGAACTATTAAAAATGTAGACTTTAACCTTTTAAACATAGTAATTTTAAAGTATAATCACCCATAATCTCATTTTGGCTAATCCTAATCCTTCCACATAACTTTGGAGGTCTCTTCCCATGGATTCTAGATGGAATTACTTCATTCGTGATGGATTGAATCAAGGTATGTTGTGTTTTTTATCATATACACAATATATATTCTCCTATCATCTTATTATAACCAATTTAGCCTATGATTCTAGATATACTAGGTTTAATGTAGGATTGATGTTGTTTATTATGGATCTAGTATTGCGAGAACATGATCTACTCTTCCATGGTCTCCATTTTCAAAGGCTATTTATTCTACATCCATTTTGAGGTAGGTGTTTCTACACAGTGGGTTAATCCTATTAATTTCTTGCCTTTATTGTAAAATTCATTTTAGTTATTCATTTAATTGAATTTAATTTTGGTTTCAAATTATTTCTTGTAAATATTAATGTTTTTAAGTGGATTTTCTTTAAAAATGGGGTTCCACACACAAAGTGTTTGATTAAATTCATGGATGGTAGTTTTAATTCAAAAAAGGATTTTCAAACACTGAATTGGATTTTATTGGATTTGAAAATGTTTTATATTATGTGAGCATCTATTTGGAATTTATTTTAAAAAACATGGTAGATTGGGGACCTTGGGTTCATCACGAAAGGGATATAGGTGACCCTAGTATGTGAGGAACCACTAGGGGTTGCATTTGGGAAATCGATGGACTATGTAAGGAATCAATATCAATTGGTACCGATATATTCTTGTTTTAGGTTCTATTATGTCTCGTAAATATTACATAGTCTAGGGCCCAATAAAAAGTGATTTTTAATTTATATATATATTTTTTATCTCAGGATGGATTTTATCATGGATTGTTTCTAACATGTTTTCAGTTGAGGTTGAATCACATGGATTCACATGATAGATTATTTCATGGATATGTGTTTACATAATTACCTTATAGAGTGTGAATATTATTTCATGTTTTATACCTTATTATTTTAATATTCCACGATTTTTGAATATAAAATGATTTTATGAAAACCAAAAGAAATTATTAACAAATGGGTTTACATTTATGAAAACTATTTGTAAAATTGTTTTTGTTTTAAAAACTAGAACTATTACATTCTTGATAATAGACCTTATAAAGAATTTAGGGTGGTATACTACAGTTATTTGTGGTCACACATTAATTTAAAATTTTTGAGGTTGTGGATGTTGTTTTGTTGGGATATGTTAAATGGAATCAAATTATGTATCATATCGACTTCTCTTTTCATTGTTTCCTTAGTAGTGGGATGGTTAAGAGGTGATGGTTGGTCAAATAGATACTTATTTTTCTAGTATTGTTATAATTTATTTTTTTATCCACTTTGGATTTTATTGTATGGTTTATGGATGTATATATTTATTTTTCTTTATAATCTGGTTGAATTTGTTATTTATGTTAACTTATTGCACCTCACCACCGTGATGGGCCGACTTGGGTAACTTGTCTTCTTGACTCAGGTTGGTCTATTACCGAATGAGTATAGTATGATGCATTTCCATCTTGATCTCTATCAAGATAAGGTAAGGTATTATATATATGAGATCTCCAATAAACTATTCACAATAAATCTTTGAGATTCATCACTAGTTGGGCCTTATATAGTCATGATGATTGACTACATAAATCACCTAGAAATCTTGGGAATTAAATTCCATGATGAGATGAAAACAAATCTCATAATTTTCTCACAACCTAATACCATTTATAGTTTTATTATGAATTATAAAATTATTAATAGTAAAAAAAATCTCTCAAAACATCTTACTCCCATTCACCATGTTGATAAGGACATGAGGAATTATTAACCCATATTTGAGATGGCGAGTAAGAAAAGGAAAAAACAAGAAAAACAGGCTTTGTATTTACTCCAAGCCTAAAGATTCTAAGGACCATCCTTCCAACAATGAGATATCTCAAAGGTAGGAAAATTAAAATGATATTATGGTTTCCATTATAAAAGTAAGGACACTTGAAGAGGAACTGATCCCATATGTAAAGGGAATCTAAAGGCCGATTTTTCATTAATTGTAATATTTATATATCTACATATTGGGTATTAAATATTTCTTGTGGTGTATAACACCCTCAATTTTTATGAATTAGTATTTTTTGAATAAATTAAAATTATTTTATATCTTTTGTTCCACATAATATCATATTAATCTTGAGCTACATGCAATAATGTGTTAGCTTTATTTAAATATTAATTATAATCATTTTTATAATGGAAACATATTTATAAAAAAGTGTTTAATTTTTGGTAGTCTTTATTTGTTCTAAAAATAATATTTTCTCAAAAAATTTATTTTTATGTATTTTTTTCAAAAATAATAAATTTAATATTTATAAATTTTATGAACATAATTTCATTAAACGAAATTATTATTTTTAATCATTATGTCCAAATTATCTTCGGGGAATTTGTTTTTTGATTTTTCTGGGAAGATTAATTTTTTTGATGAATAATAATATATATTGAATTTTAATTGAAAATAGACTTTTCATTTAATTTATTTATAATTTTAAATTATATTATAAATTTATTTTAAGGTAAAATTAATTAAATTATACATAAATTAGTCTTATTTATTTCAATGGAATCAATTTCGTATTTAATTTTGATATAAAAATTTGTAAACATTTGAACATTTTTTCACATTAAAAACCAACTTTCTTATCATGTCTGTGGGTTTAATTTTAAATTAAAATTTTCAAATTAAGTGAATTTAATTTATAAAAATGGATTCCATATTTGGATTTAGAATAATTTATATTATATAATAATTTCTTCTTAATTTTTGACAAAAATTAATAACAAAAACAATAAATATTATTTTCTGAAGTTAAGGTAAAAATTTGATTACTAGGGGATTAAACTAAAAATATAAGGGTTATAAATTACCAAAAACGTTTCCAAAACCAATTTTATGGATATATTTTTTCCTTATTCCTTATAGTATTTAGAATGGTCCATTATTGGATCCTTTTTTCGTGAATAGAACATGGGTGGAATTCTTTCATTAAAAAAATCACAAGTGTACCAATCACCTCACTTATAAAAGGATGCCCCTATATTCTATTATTCATACCTTAAATCCCTTTTGGTTTAGCCAATACCTACCCAAATCACTTCCCAATGTCCACCCTATCATCCTAGAATTTTGTTTTTGATAGAAAGCTAGCCTATAAATATGACGACCCCAACCCTAGAAGCCCAAAGCCAGTGCCTTACTTAATTATATTGGAATAGAGACAAGATTGAAATCCCAAATGATTGAATAATTTTATAGTTTTTGAAAACAAAATTACAGAAATGATACCCATTTTGAATTGGAAGTAGAAAATAAAACATAATACATAACAAAACTTAATAAACTGCATCCTATGAAAACCCATTCAAAGATATCTTCTTCATAACCTGTGGAAAGGAAAAAACTATAAGGGTTATGTAAAATATAAGATAAATTGATTCAATAATTCCTAATAAATAAGGTAAGGTAAAATAACTGAGAATACGTATTCCATTTAATCAATATGTTTTTCACAATCTGAATCCATGAATAATATCAGTGTAAATCCCATGGATAAAAATAATTGAATTCTTAATGAAATTATTAATAATTAGATTTAATGTTACCAAGGAGTATAATAACATTACTTTCAAGAACATTTAAATGATAGTTTATTCTTTATGGTTAAAAATATGTTTAGTTTGGCCAATTGATTCATCTCATGAGACTACAAATGCCTCGAGGGGCTTTTCTATATACGACCCCACTCGTTAATTCATGTCCAAATAATTCATTATATATCAAAAAATAAATTTAATTTAGTAATCAATATTTATTATAAAAAATATCCATATTGAGTAAATGATACATATTTTACATTATTTCCCTTATTAATAAAATCACTTTCAAAGTAAAAACCGTATATAAAATAGTATACAACTTAAGAAATAATCATATCCATGTTAGAAGAAATATATATAATTAAGAGAAATAAAATTTTCAAAGAATAATGATCATAAATAAAACAATTTGTAAATATATAAACCAAATAAAATAAAGTAGGTGCATAATATTAAAATATGCCTCAATGAAGTGGAATTGAGACATAGTCCTTTACAACAATCATTTCATTAATAACATGAATCAGTTATGTGTATTCTCTATAAATACACATAAAAAAGTGGAAATACCATATAATATAATAAAAATTAATTTACCAAATAAACTTAGAAGGAAATAATCAATTAAAAATAAGTCTAACCCAATGAATGAAACTTGAGGTAAGAAATACCTTTCCACTTATAATCAGTCGAATTTTATGCCAAAAAAAGTAAAAATTATAAAATTAAACATTTAATAACATGAGGAAAATTCTATTAATAATATGATATATGAAAGGGTAGTATAAATACACCACATATGATAAATAATTGGATAATAAAGAAAATATATAATAAAAATAAAAGTGAGATGAGAAACCCTTACCCCACACTTACCTTTTTTGAAACATTATTAAAAATCCTCTATAAAGATTTAAAGAATGTTATTAATTCATTATAGAACTATATTATAAAATATAATACATTATATTATCCTTTTATAACATCTTACCAACCATTCATTAATAATATTTTATTATTTTAATTGTTTCGGGTGAGTTCATTTCATGGTTGGTTCATTTATATATAATTCGGGATTTTTATTGAAAATGGAAATAAAACACCAAAAGATAAATGAAATGGTATTAATTCACTTACAAAATTTTAAATGGTACCATTTATCATTTTTCATTCATACATGAGAATGATTTATTTGTAAAAATATTGATGATTGATGTTTATTGTTTTTTGTAGTTTTTCCGAACATCATGAACTAGTTTCATTTTATTTAATATTATATATATATATATCTGTTATAGAACATGAAATAAGTTATAATATAATTATTAAAATATTATTTCATCTGAATAATAATTTTATGACTAGCCTTGAAGATAGTAATGGAAAACAAAAAATCATTATTCACAGAGACGGTTAACCGACATAATTTGGACAATGGTTTCGTTTATTTGAATAAGAGGAGGTAATAAAAGTGATTTATATAATATATTCCATTATAAATATAAATTTAATATATTTATATTATTATGGAGTTATTATTACTTTATGGGTGAAGGAGGTGAATAGAAAGTAATAGAAGAAAAGAAAATAAGTGAAGTGGTTTGAGAAATTTACCTCTTAAATCTCACCTCCTCGAAGGATCCCTTAAAGACCTTGGAATTGGTATTTTGGGGATAAAAATAGACCTTGTAAGTTGAGAGAGTGGGTAAAAGAGATTTTAAATATATTTTATTATCTTAATGTCTTTTAATTAGAAATGAGATGGTGAGGGGTGGTATTTATACTTGAGGAGAGGTGGTTTTAAGTGATTAAATAATTATTATTTTATGTTTAAAGCCGACCACATTTGGGTGAAATTAATTCCCATAAATTTGGATGATAGTTAATGTTTTAAAGGCTGTTAAGGATCTAAAAAACTTCAAAAAACCATTTAAAGTTGTATTTTTAGGTATTTTAATATTTTACCTTTTACCTTTAACCAGTTACATTATTTTACCTATACTGTGGTATTTTTTTACCATGGTATCTTTTTATGCCTAAAAAAGAAAATGACCATAAATCACAATTTAAAACTTATTACTAAAATTTTTGAATCCATTCCAAAAAAATTAAATTAATAGAATTTGTAAAATGAAATTTAAAATTATTCCCACAGATGAGACAAAAAAGTGGGTTTAAAGAGA
This sequence comes from Viscum album, assembly GCA_963277665.1. Taxonomy (NCBI): domain Eukaryota; kingdom Viridiplantae; phylum Streptophyta; class Magnoliopsida; order Santalales; family Viscaceae; genus Viscum; species Viscum album. The sequence goes on along the minus strand of OY728153.1, from coordinate 1,201,942,185 downwards.
AAATAATCAAAAGTTTGAAATGTTATCATATAAAAATTCAATATGAAAATTATTTATATGACCCAAATTGTATTAATATATGTATAATTAAATAATTTTGGATTTAAAAAATTTAAAATATAATTTAACATTTTAAATTATTTATATGAAAAGTCAGTTTTTAATTAACTTTTAGTAGTTTTAACTATTGAAAAAAATTGAAAATTTTCTGATAAATACCAAAAATTAATTCTAATATAATGTTGATATTACAATTTAAAAAATGATTTTTTAAAAAAAATAATATTTATAGAAATTTCAAAATTTAGCTTTAAAATAGGTACACCATTAAAAGGTGAAAAAATTACCTTTTAGATAAATATAACATTTTATGATTAAAATTGAATTTATTAATATCTTAATCATATCAAACTTATTGGATTATTTTTTTTTAAAATTATTTAATATATAAAATATAAAATTCATTAATATCTTTCACTAATAATGAATAATATAATTTTTTAAGATAAAATTCCATTACGGGCATAAAAATATTGTTTTTATAAAAACACATATTTTATGTTCCATTTTTTTATTTTCATTTATTATTTATTGGTAAACAATGAACTAATTATATAAACATATATAAAATATAATTTCATAATATAATAAATCTCATTCATTCTTGACATTCCAATAACTAGATGGAAATGGTGATGTTAAATTAATAGTATATCATGGTTTGTTTAAGCTTGATGTCGCATGTAATGTATTATAGGAATAGATTAAATTTAAATAAAATAGACATACAATAAAATATTGGGGTGTTACATTCTCCCTTACTTTTATAAACTTAATCCTAAACATTTGAAATTGTAATACCAAAATAAAACGTTGATACTTGAAAACTACTTTGTAGGGAACCCATATCATAAATTATTTTAATAAAACATTACCGTTAATAAGAGGGGGATTGAAATGAGGAGGTCCCCAAAAAATAAGGCATTTAAATATGATAACATTAGTGAGATGTCAAACATGGGTATGGAAGACAAATCTAACTATCATGTTTTCATGGATAATGATAGAGGACATTGTCATTAGAAGGCTAATGACCACAAAACCATCAACCAAATATATATAAAAATGGTTACTGATATTATCTGAAATTATGGAAATAAGACTAAATTTTATTTCAAAATAATTTTATTGGATATACTTGCTTTAATTCACCTCAAAAATATAATCTCATTATTTTCTTATTCTTTGATATGCTTCCACTTTATCTCTTATGATAGGAAATAGATATTATAGCTAAAGTATTTATGCCTGAAGAACTCTTAATGAATCATAATATCCATAATTCATTACTCCAGTATCTAAATATTTAAAAAAACCCTAAATAGTTAGAACATCTTTTCCAATATGATAAATCATACTTTATCCTCAAAAAATAATACTTGAGGTTTGACTTAATCTATTCTACATGTTTTCAATCTCAAGGATCCCCTGAAATATTACCAACAATATTCTAAAAAATTATGAATAAGGTTATGAATTAAATTTCTCATTAGTCCCCCATAAAGTATCCCTTAATGTCACATGCCAATACCTTGATCGGATAAAAACATAGTAATAAATTGGATCACTATTAGACCATAGTGAAAACAAGAAATCTACCTTATTCCTTAAACCCAAAAAATAAAATCACAATCTAATTTAATGGTCACCAATGATATCCCATTATTATAAGTTCATTAATATATCAATATTGAGTACATATTAAGTGTTATCCTTCATAAATCATGTTTTTTTGAGAATACAAACTTTCCAATGAATTGATTTTCTTGGTCATTAATACCATTCAACATATGCTCTCAAATCCTTAGAGAAAAAGTACCACAGTACAATCTCTACAAATTTCATAATTATTATAATGATAACATCATGAAATATATTTCATGAATCCAAAAAATAAATAACTATAATCATTCAATTTCAGCTATATAAATAACATAAGCTTGAACTTGATCCCTTAGATTTTTTTGAGGTATATTCTTTTAATTCTTGGAGAAATAATTTGCATAGTGCCCCATCTATTTATAGTTAAAACATTACACATTTACAACTTATTTCTTTCTCTTTCAATAATGATCCCGGTGGAATTTTTCTCTATACTTGTAACAATCTCTCATTCCCTTAAAGCATGTATTAGAGTGTTTGTTTCCATGATTATCACATGTAGGAAAATAATCCTTTATTTTCATCCCCTTATCCATTTTTTTCTTCCGTCATATTCTTCCCTTGGTTTCCATAAGAACTATAAGGCTTGGATAATTCATTCTCTATCTTGATAGAACATGATATTATATATTAATTTGATGATAAATTTTTAGGGACCAGTTTCATTTAGAGAAATGTATTTAAACCATGGAAGAAATTATCAATCTTACTCCTTGGGTTATGTATGTAGTTAACAACATGCCTTGATCATATTTTAATGTTTACTTCATACATAGAAACCTTATCAACCTCCTTTTGTCATATACTCAAGAAATTTCTATCTGTATCTTCTCACAGTTCATGAGGGAAACAATATTTCCAAGAAAATTTCCATAAAATACTTACATTCAATTTTTTCTATTTCATCATACTCTATAGTGTTTTGAATCAATGACCACCATTGATATAAATATTAAGAGATATGATAAAACACCATGAAAACCTTATCCCTTTCATTCCATCCCAAATAAATAAATATAATCTTCTAAAGAACTTATCCATTATTTAGATAAAATTGGGTTTTTATTCCTATTGAACGATGGAGGTTTTTTTGCATGAAGCGGTCTAACATTGTTACAAAATGATGTGGATCAGGAAACTCTATATAGGAAAGGTTATTACTCATAACCTATGTTAGTTTTCTAAATATAGTTATAAATTTTTCAGCTCTAGATACAGCTCTAGGTCTATCCATAGTTCCAATGCTAGCATGCACACCATTATCTTTCCTATAAGGGAAATCCCTACATGGATTATATACATTCTTGAAGTTCTCATTACTTACACTATGATCAATTTCTAAATAGTGGCATATGTAATATTCGATTATAAAATTATGAAACATAATTCAAAATCTAAAAACTACTTAACCTAACATTTTTTATGAATCATAATTTTGGTTTCATTGCTTTTATTTCTGAAAAAAGGTATCATGTTTTCTCTCTATAATATTAGATTTCTTAAATCTAGTTACCAGGGTTTATACTAAACTTTATCTGATATCAACTATAATTAACCCGACTTTAGTGTCCCAGAGCTGGTGCCTCACTCTATTATATTGGAATATATACAACATTCAAATCCCAAAGTACCGAATAGTTTAACAGTTTTGTAAAACTATATTACATACATGATACCCATTTTATACTGGTAATAGAAAATAAAACATAATACATAACGAAAGCTAACAAAAAACATCCTTGAAAAACCCATTCAAAGTTCACTTCTTTATAACCAAGGGAAAGGAAAAAAAATATGGGTGAGTTCAAATGATCATTAAGGGTTATGTACAGTGAAATATAACTTAAATCAATAATTTATAAACAATATATCAAGGTAAAATATCTAAATACACACCTTCCATTTAATTAATAACTTTTTTCACAATTTTAATCTATGGATAATATCATAGTGAAAATATCATAGATAAAAATAAATGAATTCTTAATGAAATTATTAATTATTGGATGTCATGTTTCCCATGCACATAAAATATGTATCATCAACAAATTTCACAATACTGTTTAATCTTTATGGGTAAAAACTTATTTAACTAGAATAATTTATTAGTGTCAAGAGGCTACCGATGCATCGAGAGGATTTTCTATTTACGGTCCCCACACATTATTGTATTTAAAACCATTAATTAAATATCAAATAATCAATTTAATTTATGAATTAATATTAATTATTAACTAATATCTATATTTAGTAAATGATACTGATTTAACATTATTTCCCCAGTTAAGTAAATCACTTTCAAAGTAAACAATACATATAAAATGAAATAAAACATTTAAAATAATCATATCCATGATATAAGACATATGGATATTGAAGAGAAATAAAATTTTCAAAGAATGATGATAGTAAATAAAACATAGTGGAAGTACAAACAATAAAGAAAATGAATTAGGTTTATAATATTAAAATATACCCTAATGAAGTGAAATTGAGACGAAGTCCCTTACAACGAGCATATCGTTAATAAAATTAATCGATCATGTATATTCACTATAAATACACATAAAAGAAGTGGAATTAATACATTATGTAATAAAAACTCATTTCATACATAAAATATTCATTACATAATCAAAAAAATAAAAGTTTAACAAACACTACTGAAAAATGGACCTATCCCCACGGTTTTCCCCAAAACTGTTGGGTTGGGTACCCCTATACCCATGGTTTTTGAAAACCATGGGAATATGTCACATTTCAAGACCTATACCCATGGTTTTCCAAAACCATGGGTATAGGGGGGGTCTATCCCCATGGTTTTCCAAAACAGTGGGGATAGGTCCTGAAAAGTCACCAATACCCACGTTTTTTAAAAACGTGGTTATATGGGTACCTATCCCTACGGTTTTCCCCAAAACCGTGGGGATAGGTCTGGGGTAAAATACATATACCCACGATTATAAAAAACCATGGGTATAGGTTTCCCGTGTGTGCACGAGAAATTTTTTTTCCCATGGGAAGGATTTTTTTTTGGCAGGAGTCCTATACCCACGGTTCTTCCCTCTATACCCACAGTTTATATAAATATATTTAACTATATATATATATATACACACACATAGGTGATTTTAGGGTAGTGGTTAGACGTGGTGTTTGTATCGAAGAGTTTACGGGATCGAAACCCTCCACCTGTATTATTTTAGGATTTGTAGCCACAGTTTTGAAACCGTGGGTAAAAGCCTTTGACACCGTGGCAATTGGGTATGTTTCATTGACATGGTGGCAGAACACTTATACCCATGGTTTTCCAAATCCGTGGGTATAGGATGGGGACCTATACCGACGCCTTTCTAGCCCATGGTTCCCAAAACTATGGGTATAGGCTATACCCATGATTTTGGGGGCTATACCCACAGTTTTGGGTGCTATACCCACGGTTTTGAACCCTGGGTATATGCCATTTTTCTAGTAGTGCAAATTAATCAAAATTGATTTAAGAAATCTATTACCACTTGTAATCAATCGAATTAAATTCCACATAAAAGTAACAATTATAAAATAAATCATTTAATAACATAAATATAATGAGATTCATGATATTATATATCAAATTTTAGTATACATACACCACACACAAGAAATTAGTGGTGAATAAGGCATATATATCACAGAATATAATTGTGAGACGTGAATCCCTTAATTCAAGTTTCTCTTTAGTGTAGAATTATTTATACTCTTATATAATGGTTTAATGAATGTCATTAATTAATTAAAAAAATCTATTCTTATTTATAGTACTTTATATGAAAAATTTATAACATTTTACCACCTGTTCAATAATATTATTTCATTTGTTTCATTGTTTTGGGTACGTTGCTTACAAGATTTCACAGTTGGTTCATTTGCCTATAGTTATGAATATTGTTTTAATATGTAAATAAAACTCCAATATTGAAATGAAATGGTATTAATTCTCTTAAATAATTTTTAATAATCCTATTTATCATTATTATTTCTAATATGGGGATGATTCATTTGATAAAATGTTAATGATAAATACTCAGTTCCTTTTTGGTCATTTTTTCGAACCTCGCATACTAGTTTCATTTCATTTAATATTATGTGTATATATTAGTTATAAAACATGAAATAAGATATAAAATACATATTAAAATATAATTTAACTAGAATACTACATTTATGACCAGCCTTGAAGATGGAAATGGAAAACAAAAAAACATTATTCATGGAGATGGTTAACCACCATAATTTTGACAATGGTTTAGATTCTTTGAATAAGAGGAAGTAATAAAAGTGATTAATACAAGAAGTTAAATTATAAAAATAAAATTCCCGTATTTACGTGATTATGGATTTATTATTACTTAATGGATGAAGTAGGTTAGGAGAAAGTAGAAGAAGAAAATTAAATAAGAGAGGTTGTTCAAGAAAATTACCTCTTGAATATCACCTCCTTGAATGATTCCTTAAAGAAAATTGAATTGGTATTTTTTTGTGGGAAATAGACATTTTAAGTGGTGAGAGTTTTAATGAGAGGTGTTTTAGATATTTTATGTCAATCATGTCTTTTTATGAGAAATGGGGTGGTATTTTTACTTGAGGGTGAGTGGTTTTAAGTGATGAAATAATAATTATTTTATGTTTAAAGAAAATCACATTTGGTTGGAATTAATTATCAAGAATTTTGGTGATATTTAATATTTTAAAGGCTTTATATAGTCATAAAATACTTTAAACAACCATATAATTTTTTATTTTTAGGTATTTCAATCTTTTACCTTTTAACATCAACCTGATAAATTATTTTACTGATATTGTGGTAAATATTTTTTTACCACGACAATGTTTTATAAATAATATTGAAAATGAACATAAAACCTAAATTTGAACATATTATTACAAATATATAATATATTTTATCAAATTAAATTCAAATAATTTTTAAAATTATTCAAATTAACGAGACTTCAATGAGGGTTTAAAGAGAAAATATTAAAAAGCATGAAATGATTTCATATAAAAATTAAATATGAAAATTATTTCAATGACCTAAATTGATTTAATATATCTATAACTGAACTATTATGACTTAAAAACCAATTTAAAATATAATTTAACATTACTAATTATTTAGATGAAAAGTCAGTTATTAATTAAATGTAAGTATTTTTCAGTATTCATAAAAAATGAATCTTCTTAGAAAAACACCAAAAGTTTATCCTAATATAATTTTGATATTAATATTTGAAAGATATTTTTTTTTAATTTTTTTTAAAATTTTCAATATTTAGTTTTAAAATAGTTGTTCCATTAAAATGCGGAAAAATCAATTTTTTGAAAACATAGCTTCTATGATAAAATTGAATTTATTCTTATCTTAAGCCTATAAAACATATTTGATAATTTTTTTTTAAAAAATTTAAATATATAACACACAAATTTCATTAATAGTGATTAATGTTATTTATTAAGATAAAATGCCATTATGTGCATAAAAATAATATTTTAGAAAAATACATCATTTATTTTATATTGGTTTTTATATTTATTTCTTATTAATTGGTAATCAATGAATTCATTTTATAAACTTTCTTATGATATATTTTCATAGTTTAGTTAATCTCATTCATTCCTACTATTCCAATGGATATGTGATAAATTTCCTATTAAAATAATGGTGTTTCATGGTTTATTTAAGATTAGTGTTGTGTGTTGTGTATGATATCTAAGAGATTAAATTGAAATAAAGTATACTCACTATAAAAACTTTGGTTGTGATAATAATTTTTTTTTGTGAATACCTAAGGGGAATACCCAAATAATAAGTTATGCTCATCAATGAGTCTTTTTTATTTCTTCCTCAACCTCCTGAAATTATAATTATAACATGATGATATAATAACCTCAGTATATTCCATATAATTATATGTTGTTATGTTATGTTCATTACCTATAACCATATCCACTTCTATCAATTGAGTTATGAAATCATCATTCATTTGTACGGCGAACTATCACCTCGCGAACTAATGTAATTCATTTTTCGCTTGCCACATCTCATGGATGGTTAAAAATATGGATTTATTATTTACATATGATATTTATGATATTATTAATAATTTCTAATTATTATATCACACATACCTTCATTATTTTCAATTTATAAAATGTGATAACTTCTCTCGCGTGTACAGTTGACTACCACCTCATTAAGTGATTTGATTCATTCATGATTTACATGAATGGTTATAAAGATGGTTTTAATGAAAATTTGATATATATGACATAAATAGTATTATTTAATGATAATATATAATTTACCTTTATTTCATTCAATTATTTGATAAAAAGGAATTGACTTTCATGCATACGTACGGCCTACCATCTCCCTGAATGATGTATTTCATTTTCTATCTATATCTTTTATAGATTACTATAAATATATATATATTATAAATATATATGATTTTTAAATCATGGTTAAAGTTTTTGATTTAGTGAAACCATGATCAATGTAACAGGACCAAAAATAACAAATTAAAACATATATGAAAAACAAAGCAGTTATTACCCGAAATGTAACTTTAACATGGAGTTGTTAATAAATGAGTGATAAAAGGGAATAAGAAAATCATATATGGTATGATATAAATAAATATTTTTCTTCAATATATTTATAATAAACATATATTTGTTATAAAATAGTTTTGAATATGTACTTTTGATGTCAAGACTTATTGTAAGGGATTTTTGTCTCCATTTTTATCCTTTGAAATATTCGTTATACTATGCACTTATATTCTTTCATGAGGTGTATATACATCCCATTATAAATGTAATACCATGAATTTATTTATCCTTAAGATATTTTAATTTCCATTTTATGTTATTACTTCATGGTGCGTACGATTCAAATATACCAAAGTGGTAATGATTTTACGTTACAATCTCATCATTTATAAGGATTGTTTATGAATTTGTTTCTGATGAAAAAATCTTAGTATTTATTTCCCAATAAAATCATTAAATTTATTATATACTATTTATTAATGATATTTTCTAGTAACAATCCCATTTTACCACTATTCAGTACCTAAAATAATTTAGAAAATGTTTTTAAGATAATATGAGTTTATTTCTCTCTTCGGTCGGGATTCTGTTTTTTAAGAGATGAGACATGGGTCGGTCACCTGACCCATAGATCCTAAAAATTTATTATAAAAATAAAAATATAAAAATAAAGAACTATGTGTAATTATATTACACAAAAAAATTTAAAGTGATTACATATAATTTAAAAACATAAAAAATTAATCAATTCAACTTCAAAAGAGTCCATCCGTTAGCAATTGAGGATCCATGAACCGACTAAAAAACAAATTCTAAATAAAAACCATTGAGACCATATAAATATTTCAACAGTCCTAAATGTTATCATCATGATTTTCATTTACAATTTTAAATCGACCATACTATGTTAACTCAAAATATAGAAACACAAATGACACTATTCCATCAAATAATGCTCTTCTATCTGATTAAAAGAGAATAAAATAAGTAGAATTATATCTTCACGACTATCCATCATTCATTATTTACTAATCTAAAATCTATAAGTCTTATTAAAATACATCCAAATTTCTTTGAAAAAAAATATTCTAAAATATTATTTAATTATAACATTACATCTCATAATGATAAATGATATGAAAAAATTAAAGATAATTTGATTGATCCAAGATGCTATAATTGTCCAGGTAGTATTCCATTTAAAAATTTTATAATAACTTTATTAAATGGGAAAAAACATTCCATAATAGGAAAAACCAAATCAATCCAAAACAACTATCTTTTATCACTAGAAGATCCCTGCACTATTCATCCAATCAACATCCAAATAAAAAAGTCATTAAATCTAGATTAAAAACATAACAGCCCTCAAAGAGGAGAATTATCTTGTCATTTTTAGACTTTTTTCAATATTTCCACACAAAATACAAGATTTAAAACTAAACAAGGTGGTAAAAAACTTACACCAAGAAGAAAATGATAGTGCCATATATTCCAAAAAATAACCCATCATTTAAAAATGATATATCTATAAACTACAGACAAGAAATCACAGTTTCCATAAGTTCCAAAAGAAAACAATAGAAACCTCCAAACATAGTAGTCCAAAAGTGATAACATGATAAAATAACACATGAATGATAAAAAACAATCAAAAAAACATAAAAACATATAAAAAAGATTCATAAGGTGATTTATGTGCGTAGGGGTCTCAAAGTAGTAAAATTTCCATGTGAGGAAGAATAAGAGTCATTTCCATGGAATTTCCCTATAATTAAATTCAATATTTCATTTAAATTCTTCTACCATTTTATAAAGCATTAACTCTGTGATTTTAAGGTAGGTTTCCACAATAATTTAAGCATCTTTTTATTTTTGTAAAACAAATTCATTTTCTCCTCCAATCAAGTTTCTAGTCACCCTCAGGTCTTCGTTGATCATATATTCATCTTTCAAAGAGGGATCCACATATTTATAAAAAATTACACTTTTAAACCATCTTCAATAGAGGATAAGAAACAAGGCTTGACATAAATAGGATGTAGGGGGATATCTGCTTTTTATATCCCAGATTTCTCAAAGGATCTAATGAAAATTATTCTTTCAATATTGGAATAATATATATGTTCTGAGTATTCTTGGGAGTTAAGGTGATTAATCCATCCAAATCAATCATTGGGTTTTTACATTTCCTAGAACTTGACTTCAAATAAGCATCCTCAATCTCACAAGATTTCTTATAATTATCAAGTTAATATTCACTATCTGAAGAATATAAAGTCTTTTCTTCCTCTTTAAAAGTTTGAACAACACTTGAAATATAAAACAAATGAGGAAATTTTTTATTAATATTTTATTTATATTAATTAAAATATGAGTATGATAAACAATATCCTCAATTCTATAGTGATCAATACGTGAGGGATGATATTTAGAAGGATATATCAAAATTATATTAAATTAGTTATCATGACAATTCCTATTATGTCCACGTAAATGGTGATACATGTCTTCATGATCTCATTTTTCAACCTATATTGACTTTGGTCATGTAAAGGGACAAGAATCATTATTAATGTTTTCATATTCCCATGAGGAATGTCTAAATATAAGGAATTTACTACAAGAAACTAGAGGATTTTCAAATAAAACATCCTGAAGGAATATAGTGTCCCCATTTTGGATCCAAATGTGTTGTGGAATAGGTTGAGATATTTCAATTTCAATGTAAACTCTAGTAACATATGGTCAAGAGAAGAGTTTTTTGGTGGTTTCATGTTTAAGGGGATACCTAATTAAGTTGGAAATAAAGAAAAGTGTTTCCTTTTTGAACAAAAATAGTGAAAGACCAGGGAAACCTAATCATATAGGGTTAATGGGAGGCTCAAGGTTAGTGAAAAAAAATTAGTTAAACATTTCAATACCTTCAAGAAACATCCATCTAAGGGCTAAAAATCTCTCATCTAGACCCGATAGTATTCATTTTAATATGTGAATCAAAATTAAACATGTGAGTAAATCAATTGACCTATATGAGAATTTATAAATCCAATGGATTATAGGGTTTATCATAGGAAATGTAGTGAGAGTATACACCTAATAAAGTTTTAAAAAATCACATAACATAGATCAGAGGAAAGAAAATGTACCTCTTATTTTGAGAAATATATTATTGAAATACCTCTATAAGGATATTTCTTCAGCTTAATGTGTGAAGGCATAAAATGTCCATGATAATGGAATTGATGGTTTCTCCCAAAAATGATGTTCCTGAAGGATATAAGGTTTGTGCAAGGAGTTCTTCATTGTTCACTTGAGGTCACAATCTCTTGTGGGTCCATATTCTTCCAAAACTATATTTTCTAAAAAAATCAATTATTTATTATTACCCCATTATTTTTAGAAGAAATTTTATTCATGTTTTTCTTTTTACAAATTTTTAAAGTAATCTTCATTTATTTTTCAAATAAATTTCTATTTATATTTTAAAAAAAATTAAAAGTAATCGTTGTTTTAACATGTATGACATGAAAAAAATTTCCAGCCTTCAAGACCATTATTTCCATTGAAGTTTTAATTTTTATGTTTTCAATATTTTTTTTTCAAATAAATGAATTTCAAAATTATTTTATGCTTTAAATTTATTTCTTAAATGTGGGAAGGTTATTTTCTTTAGTTAGTATTTTAAAAAATCATTCAAAATCATTTTCCTTATTATATGACATCATTTGAGGTTATGTAAGATTTACTAGGGATTGATCCCAGGATACCATTCTTATTATTTCTCTTAATGGTTTATTTTTATGATAAAACAATGTTTATGAAACCCTCATTTCTTCCATGATTTATACAAAGATAGAACACTTATTAATCCAACTCATTATCATTGGATATTATTTAATGAAATAATGATATGATTATGAAAACTATATCTCTTCCACCGGTTAAGATATGAGGAAATGTTTATGAAAACCATTTTAATTTTATGAATTATGGTATGTTGAATGTTTTATGATCTTTTTTCACACACATATATTATTTTCATTATGTGATGTGTGAGACCTATAAATCTCTCTAATGAAATGGGTAATGATTAATGTTATATAACCCCAATGGGTACACAAGAGGTTATCCTAAGGCTGAAATAGGGTACATATGAGATAATCCCAAGCCTGACATGTTATGAATTTTTTAGTTGGTAGCCTTGACCTATGATTTTCTATGCTTATGTGCATACCACAATTTTATGTCTTATGACAATGTTATGACCTCATGAATCATGTTATTTTATCACTTTGTAATTTAGGTCTTATAAACTTCCAATCCTTATTCTATGAATCAATATTATGATCTTTAATATGAAGGGTGTGTTTTTAAAATGTTATGATCATGTTATTATACCCATACACTCATTTTATGAATATGAATCTCCCTTTTTTTTACCCTTAATGAGTATCTGAGATCACCATTTATTATGTTTTATTTCCCTAGGTTATGAAGAAATATATTACTTATGATGAGCCTATTAAGGGTTTTAACTAAGAATATCATACTTGGAGATGATTTAGTTTAACCATGGCCCAGTTTGTTGTGTTTCCATGTTTCCAAAGACACTAAACTATTATGGTCCTTATATGTGTGGTTTTGTAATGTAATGAATATTTCAATTTGTTTTGTAATATATATGTATGATATGCCTATGTCACTATAGTTGGAATTAGTGGATAGTTTTAGTTAACATTTTAGGACTAAGATGAGAAAACCTCAGTGAGATCCCCAAGTAAATGTATAAAAATAAGTCTAAGGATGGGTAAAAGTACAAGAAGATGTCTTTGAATTTTAGTAAAGGATAGAGTGTGTGGATTTAACAACTCTGAAATGGGAACACCATGCTAGACTCAATTTTCACCTGGTGTAAAACAATGGTCCTTGCTGCATACCTGGTTTAACACTCCTTAGGGATAGGATTTGGAAATTCAAAAACACTTTGTAAACCATCATGAATAATTTAAATAGACAATGACTATTTATGATCTAGGATAAACCTAATGTGTCATATAATCAAGAAGGTGTCATGATTTATACAACATATAAGTGATTTTAATTTTTATGTGGTTATTCATAATGGTTATTGTTTTATACTCTATTCATTTTAGTTTTAGTAAATGATCGGCAGCCAAAGTAACTGTGTTACTGCTAAGTGCGATGGACAATACAATTATTTTAATACTGATAATACAAATTTTATGGGAGTTAGAATGAAAATTCTTACTGATATTCTCACACAAAATTATCAACATATGATTGATACTGGACTTACAGTTGAATGAAAGAGGGAACAACATTCTGCTGATATCTTCTTGAGAAAATATCCAACTTATTTTAGTGGGTATTCTAATACACTAGTTTATAAACAATGGATCAAGACCACTGAAAAGATATTTTCAATTATTAATAATTCAAAACATTAAATTTTCATTTTATATGTCTAGTGTTTGGAAGGTGAAGTGGATCAACAGTGGACTCCTATAAAAAATACGAGGTAATATGATGAAATTGACTCAATTGATTGGGAAAAGTTCAAGAACATAATTTTCAATAATTAACTTCCTCGTATTATTCACATTGAGATAGAGAAGGAGTTCCTTGAGATAAATAAAAAGGATGATGAATCTGTTGGTACATTTGAGGTAAAATTTTCAAGAATCACGAGACATGCTTCTGGTGTTATCATCCAACATGAATGTAAGGTTGATCGATTCTTTAGTAACTTAAAACAAAGTCCCCGAAGGGTATTAGGAATAAGGGACTTTAGTAGATATGAATATATTGTTCAATGTTATATAATGGTGTAAATGGAGTTTGGAGTTAGGTATCAATCTCATTGTTTTTACTAGAATAAAAAAATGGAATTTAAAGGAAAATTTAAGAAACATTGAGAGAAGAAGATGATATATCCTTTATGTTCAAAGTGTGGGAATAATCATAGAGAAAATTGTTCTATGGGGACTACTAAATGTTTTATATATGTAAGGTAAGGTAATCAAGTGGATGAATGTAAAAGTGATGGGAATAAGTTATAAAATGATATTAATAATGAGAAAACACCGTAGAATGACCCACCCACACTCCAATGTTTCAAATGAAATGATTTTATAAAGTATGATAACAAGTGCCCAAATTTGAGGGTTAATGATGGTGATCAACACCAATAGCCTCTTAATTTGAGAGATAAGGGAAGATCTCAAGTGATCACTATTTATTACAAGGGGTGAAATAATGTTGTGGGGAAAGAAAGACATACCATCCACTCTATAACCATTGATGGCATATTTAACTATGAATATACCAATTATTTCATATATAATGAACATTCTAAGGGTATCAAGATTCCACACAAAAAAATTATAATTATAATTATTAGTGAAAATAAAAAAGGGTACAATTATCACATTTCAAGTATATAATTCTTTTCCATTTGATGTTGGTGGGAATATGATGTAAGAAAATATTTTCATTCTTATTCTGGTTGAATTTGATATTATCCTGGTCATAGATTAGATTTATCTAAATAAATTACACATAAATTTATGATTAAGAGGTGTTAAATTTTATATTCCAAATCAACCTATGATCATCTATTAATGTGACGATAAGTAACAACTTTCGATAGAGATCATATCTACTATATGGGTCTTAATTACCTTTAATAAGAGGTGGTTATTTAAAATGGATGGGGATAAACATAACATGTATGAGAATCAATTTATGACTCTCCAAAATTATTTTTTGGCCTGCAAAAAATAATGTGAATTTGGGTTTTCAAATTAAATCATAGATTTTTTCCATACCAATTGCAAAGATTCTATATAGAATGGTCTCGATTGAGTTAAAGGAATTGAAGAAGAAACTATAGGAAAATCCAGTCAAAGTTTTCATTTGCCCAAATGTGTAACCTTGGGGTGCACCTATTATTTTTTCTAAAAAAATATGGATCAATAAAAATATGCATTAATTATCAGGTGCTTAACAAGATCAAAATAAATATCATCTATCCTCTTCCCTTTATTGATGATCCTTTTGATCATCTTTGCGGAGCAGAATACTTTTCTTTGATTAACCTTGATTCTAGATATCATCAAATGATGGTCAATAAAGAGGATATACCCTAGAAAAAATTCATTATAAGTTATGGAAATTATGAATATATAACAATGCCATTCAGTATTACTAATTCCCCTACTATATTCATGGATTTAATTAATTGAGTCTTTAGATATTACCTTGATCATTTTATGGTATTATTTATAAATAATATTATCATCTATTAAAAGAGAAAGGAATATAATGATGTTCACTTGATAATTATACTAAATATTATAAGAAAGAATAAACTATACAAAATTTTTAGAAAGTGTGAATTTTGGATACAAAAGGTTTCATATTTTAGGTCATATAATCTCAAGAGAGGGTATATCAGTAGATCCATCAAAGAAAGAGGCTGTTTAATGTTATCCAATACCAACCATAATGATTGGTATCCATTGTTTTCTTGGTTTATCAGGATATTTTTGATGGTTTTTAGAGAATTTATCAGGACTATATAATCCTCTGAAAAAGTTAACTCAGAAGGAATCCATGTTCCTCTAGATATAGGAATGTGATGAAAATATCAAGGAACTAAAGAGAAGTTAGTTAGTGAACTTATGCATACATTACCCTATATTAGAGAAGGGTTTTAATCTATAATGATATATACAACAAGGGATTAGATTATATTCTTATGAAGAATGACCTTGTTATAGGTCATTCCTCATAACAATTTAAGATTCATGATAAAAAATTACCCAAATAATGATTTACATTTAGATATTGTATTTTTTTCATTTAAGATATGGGTGAATTATATTTATGGAGAAAAGTTCTATATACATAATAATCATAAAAGTTTAATGTATATATTCACAAAGAAGGAGTTTAAGATGTTCTAAAGAAGATTTTTATAGATAATTAAATATTATGATTGTCAATACATTACCACCCTGAGAAAGCGAACTAGGTGGCTGATTATTCGATTTGAAAAGGTCATACTAGATTATCCATAATGATGATTACAAAAGAACCAATATTTTTGGATTTTCAAAGGATGGATATGGAAATCGGATTGGTAGGGGAAAATATTATATTTCATAATTGAACATTTAACCAGCTATCCATGAGAAGATTAAAGAGTCACAAAAAAAGGATACATAGTTGAAATATAAGGTTAGAAATTGTTTAGAATTTAACCTTTATCATTATGGAATGATAAGGTTTAGGAACCATGTATGCATTCCATATCTACTAAATTTGAATAAGTAGTTATTATAGTAGGCTCATAGTTCTTCATTATCTATTCATATAGGAAGTATAGTGATTTATAAAAATTTGAAAGAGTATTTCTAGTGGGATTATATGAAGAGAGACATCACAAATTTTGTATCTCAATGATTTTTTATATCATCAAGTTAAGGATGAAATAAAGAATTCTATAGGGATGTTACAACCATAAACCATACATGAAAGGAAATTGGAAAAAATCCCCATGGATTTTTTCATGGGAATCTCTAAAATGTTTAAAGGGAACAATGTTATATGGGTTGTAGTCAATCACCTTACTAAGTAAGAACACTTCATCTCTATTAGAGAAATATTCTATCTAGATTAAATTTACAAGATATACATTAAGGAAGTGGTATGGTTGCATGGAGTACCATATTCAATTATGTCTGATCAGGATTAGAGGTGTACCTTAAATACTTGGTGAAGCCTTTAGAAAGATATTGATAAAGAGTTGAGTTTCATCACTTTATATCATCCTCAATCTGATCGTTAGTCTGAAATACAAATTCAAAACCTAGAGGATACCTTGAGATCTTATTATTTGGATTTCATAGAATAATATATTTCACTCAATATTTCATATGGCTTCTTATGAGGACCTCCATGGAAAGAAATATATAGGTGCAATGTGATGGAATAATGTTAGAGAAAGAAAGCTATTATGACCGGAGATAGATTAAGAAATTCCAGGGAAGGTAAGATCTATTTCACAACACATTAAGGAAACTAAAAGTTTTAAGAAAAGTTATACTAATAAACTTTTATGTGATTAAGGATTTTATGTTTGTTTCAATGTGTTTGAAATAATATATCCATGAATGGAGGTTATGAGATTCAGAAAGAAAGGAAAACTAAGCACTAGGAATATCAGTCCCTTTGAAATTCTTGATCATATCAAGATGATATCCTATCAACTGGCGCTTCCAATAAACCACTATCAAGTCCATGATGTATTCCATGTATCTCTCTTACATAAGTACATACCTGATCATTCTCATGTATTGATATCATATGTCATACCACTGGAGAAATATATTTCTTATGAGGAATAACCGATAGATATTCCTAATTATACAAAGAATTTTATATGAAATAAGACCACTCACATGGCCAATATTTTTAGTGAAAACACTAATTTGCAGAAGCTATATGGGAACTTGAGTATATTATGAGGAAACATTATTCCCATTTGTTTTTATTGTATTGGAAAATTTCAAGGGTGAAATTCATTTTAAAAGGGGTAGAATGTAACACACCATTTTTTATGTATTATTTTTATTCAAATAAATTAAATCATTTATATCTTTCATTACACAAAACACCATGTTAATTTTTTGATACATGAAACATTGGGTTAACATTCATTACTCACAACATTGAGTTTTAACAAGGATAGATATATTATTAATATTGTAATTTAAATATGAACATTATATCCTAGACATTATACTTAGATATAAGAATATTAATAACAACTATTTATATAATAATAATATTGGTTATAAATAATGGAAACATATTGATATAAAAATTACTTAATTTTTGATAAAGCCTTTATATGTTATGAAAATACGATTTTCTCAGAAAATGATTTTTATTTATTTTTGTGAACAATAATAAAACTAGTTGTTAGAAATTTTAGAAAATTAATTTAATAAAATAAACATCATTTTTAAAATCATCATGTCAAAATTATCTTATGATGGTTTTTTATTTTTCTAAAATGATTTATTTTTTATAAATTGAAAAATATACTGAATTTTAATTGAAAATATCCTTTTAGATTAATTTATTTAGAAAGTTAAATTATAGATTCAGTTGTTTTTAAATTAAAATTTGTTCAATTATAAACCAATTAACCTAATATATATTATTTCAATCAATTTAATATTTAATATCTAAATAAATATTTTTAACCTTTTGATCATTTTCTCCAAAAAACTCTCTTTCTCGTCACATCTATGAGTTTTATTTTAAATTAAACTTTACCACTTCTGTGAATGGAATTTGGAAAAATGGATTCCATATTTTCAATCATACTAATTTATATTATCTAATAAATTCAACTTAATTTTTTACCAAAATAAATAGTAAAAATAGTAAAAATTATTTACCGTAGTTAAGGTAAAACTGGGTTTACCAGGGGTTAAACTAAAAATATAAGAGTTAAAAATAAACCCAATAATATATAAAACCCATTATATTTACATTTTTAGACTACATATATTCTAGGATCTATAATCATCCATTATTTTAGCCTTGTGGCATGAAAAAAAGTAGGTGGAATTCTTTCTTTTAAAAAACTAGAAGTGTGAGACTAACCTCAGTTATAAAAGGTCACCCCTTTCTTCTCTTATTCAAACCTTAAAACCATTTTGGTTCATCCAATACCTATAAAAATAACTTCAAAATTTACTCATATAATCCTAGAGGCGTTATTTTGTTTATATAAATCCAACATACGATGGATATTGGTTCAAACTTATGGAGGATACCCGAAGAAGAGGCAACGATCCTCATCGAGCAATTGTTTCCCTCCACATACATAAATTATTATTATGAAATGATTATATAATATCCTAATTATATTAAAAATAATTATATTTGTTTATGTTAATGGAATGACCTTCATTCATCTCTTCTTCTATCAAATGTGTTATTAAATTGTTGTTCATGTGTACAGCAGACTACCGCCTCGTGACCCGATGTCATTCATTTTTCCATTACCACTTATCAAGGATGGTTATAATGATATATTTATTATTTATATATGATATTTATGATATTATTATTCTTCTTGAATTATTATATCACTTATAATTTCATGCTTTCAATTTTTTGGGAATATGATAATGTCGCTCATGTGTACGACGAACTATGGCCTCATGAAGAGATGTTATTCATTTATGCTTTAAATAGAAGGAAATAAGGATTATTTTAATAAAAATATGTGATATATAGAAAATAAAAATGATTCTATAAGTATAATATATCATTTAACTTTCTTTAATTCAGTACATTGAGAAAATAGAAAAACATTTATATATACAAACGACATACCGTCTCCATGGACTGTGTATTTAATTTTATATATCTATATTTTATAGATTACTGAAAATTCATTTATACTAAAATAATATTATATTCATATCATGGTTAAAATTTTAGAAATTATGGAATAATTATCAAAGTAATTAGGCCAAAAATAACAAATCAAAACATATACAAAAAACGTGGTTATTACCATTAAAGTAACTTTAACATGGTATTGCTAATAAATAGGTAATAAAATCTCATAATAATATCATATATGGTATGATATATATAAATATTAATATGTAATAGATTTATAATATATTTTTATTTATTATATATAAGTATTGAACATGTATGACTGAAGTTAATTCTTAAAGTAAGGGTTTTTTTGTCTCAATTTGTATTCTTTGAGACATACATTATGTTATGTACCAATATTCATTCATAAGAAGCATATAAATTATCTTTGACTTGTAATATAATGAATTTATTTATCTTAATGATATTATAAGTTATATTTTATGTTATTCCACCACAGTGCTAATGATTCAAAGATACCAAAGTGGTAATGATTTTATGTTAAAATATCATTGTTTATTGGGATTGTTCATGATTATGTTTATGATGATAAACATATTTTGATCCATCTATCAAGAAACTAATGAATTTCATTCTCCTCTATTTATTCATGATATTTTCTAGTAATATTACTATTTTCACACTCTTTGGTACTTAAAATAATAGAGAATTGTTTTATAGAAATATGAATTTATTTATATCTTTCTCCATTTTCATCCAGAACTATGTTTTCTATTTTTATTAATTATTATTATTATTATAATATTATTTTTAAAATAAAATTTTACCCATGTTTTAATTTTTACAAAATGTTCTAAAAGTAATAATAATGTCATTTTACAAACAATTACCATTTTCCCTGTACTAAAAATGTAGATGAAATATTTTTTCAACTTGTATGACTTGAATAAAACTTATCATCATCATGACCATTATTTCCTTTGAATATTACTTTATAAATTTTCAAGGATTTTTTATGGAAATGTTTTTTCTAAAAGTTTGTATGTCTTAAAATGTGTTTTTTCAAATTTGAAATGTTTTTTTTCACAAGAAATGTTTTAAATGACCATTCAAAATCATTTTCCTTCTAATATGAAATCCTTTGAGGTTATTTATTATTTATTGAGGATATGATACAAGGATAAATTTATTATTCTTTATATGAATGGTTTTATGTTTATGATTATATAAAGTTAATGAAACCCATTTCTCTTCCTTCAGTTATACCATAATATAAATCTTATGAATCTTGATTCTTTTCGAAGCTTATGATATTTTGAAATGATTGAATTATTATCAAACACGTATCTTTTCTATAAGTTATGATATGATGAAATGTTTATGAAACCCATTTCAATTTCATAGGTTATGGTATGATTATTGTTTTTATCTTGTGGCGCACATA
The DNA here is from genome assembly GCA_963277665.1 of Viscum album. Lineage (NCBI taxonomy): Eukaryota > Viridiplantae > Streptophyta > Magnoliopsida > Santalales > Viscaceae > Viscum > Viscum album. Next base: position 1,201,920,968 of record OY728153.1, on the reverse strand, counting down.
TATATGTTCTTTATTATGTGATAGGTGGGACCTATATATCTCTATAATTCTCATTGGGTAATGATTAATTTTATATGATCTCAAAGGGTACATGGGATATTATCCCAAGCCTAAAATAGGGCACATATGAGGTCATCATAAGACAAAATTAAGTACATATGTGGTTATACCAAGCCTAACATGTTGTTAATTTCTTTGTGGGTATACGTGATATAAGATTTTATATTCTTATATGGATGATACAGTTTTATGTCTTATTAAAATGTTATGCCCTCATGGATCATGTTCTTTTATTCCATTATGAATCATTTATTATAATCTACCAATATTTATTCCATGACTCAATATTATTATAATTGATATATAGGGTATGATTTTCAAATGTTATATTCATGTTCTCATACCCTTATGTTTATGTTATGATTATATATCTCCCTTTTTTACCACTACTAAGCATTTGATCTCACCCTTTCTTGACATTAAATTCCACATGTTATGAAGAAATGTATTATATATATTATTTATAATAAGGGTTCTAGTTCTGAAGATCATTGGGGAGATGATGTTGTTTACCTATGGACTAGTATTTTGTGTTTCCAATTTTCCAATGATGAAATTTTTTTACAGTCCTCAGCCATATGTTTTATAATATAACGAATATTCATAAAAAAAGTGAGGTAATATCTATGTATGATAAGCCTTAGTCACTATATAATGCTCACATATATATCTAAATATTTGAATCATGTAGATTTTAAAATATTTTCAGATGATAGGTTAATCATTAAGAAACAAATGGATCTAAACTCAATGCTTTGAATAAAGAAGATTGCCACCTTTTATTGCCAACCAAAATGATTTTATTAAATAACTTATATTTTGTACCATTTTTTACTAAAAACACCATCTATATATCATTCCTTAACATGGATGGTTTTATTTTCTAATTTGGAAATAAAAAATTATTCTTTTACAATGAAAAACATTTGTTATGGTACGACAAAACTAAATAATGGTATTTATGTATTAAATTAAAAAAAATATTGAAAATTGATGACAAATCATATTCATAGGAATAATTTAGTACCCATTAGTGGCATCACTGTCTTAGACATGTAATTGAGATTCATCCGAAAATGATCTATCAAGATGGATATTTAGACTCTATTGAGTTAAGATTATTTGAAATATGTCATACCTGTTTACATGAAAAAATAACCAAACCATTATTTAATGGATACTGTGAATGGGCAACATATATTATAGGATTGGTATAAATTTATGTGTATGGAAAATTTATAATAAAATATAGAGATAATAATTCTTACTTTATATCTTTTACTGATGACCTTAGTAGTTGTGGCAATGTTAACTTGATGATGTATAAGTCAGAGTACTTTGATATATTCAAAACATTTAAGAAAGAAGTTTAGAAAAAAAATTACAAAGAAGATTAAGATGTTATGATATGATTTAGGTGGAGAATATATTTTTCAAGAGTTTATCAGGATTCTACTAGAGTTTTAGAATCTACCCCGTTTGGGTCCACCTTATACACCATAGTGGAATGGTGTTAGTAAAAGGTGGAACTATATCTTGATTAACATTGTAAAGTCGATGATTAGTCATACATATCTTTTATTATCATTTTAATAATATGTATCACATTCCACAAAAAAATTCTAAAATGAGTACAAACTAAAGGAAAAAAGTGAAATTCGATATGAGTTAATATATGGAAATAAAATCATGTTGTAACATACTCATGTATGTTGATACAATAGGTTTAATAAGGAAAAATCATGGAACAATCTATCTCTTTATGACATAATGTTTTTATTTATAGGTTATCCCAATAATATAAGGGGAACATATCTATAAAACCCATTATACAATAAATTAAATTTCATAATACAAACCACACTTGTTTATAGGAAGCACATCTTTAATAATGATAGTGAGAGAAAGGATGAATTTTATGAATTTGAAGCTTAAGATAAATGAGATTTGGAACATGAAAAAATTCTATAGGTACCCATGTTATAATTTTCCCCTAAAAAACAACTACTAAAAAGGATCACTATATAGGTAATAAAATAAAAATTATATAGTTTTCTAGACACTATAGATGATAGATTACTATTGGTTGAAATACCGAATCTCTCTCATACAAAGAAGTTTAAGAGAGATCAAAATCTATAAGATAAAATAAATCAATGAATTATGATATAGATTCCATGTATTAGAATCATTTCTATATTAGGGTCTATATACTAGTTGATGTAAATCGTATTGGGTGTAAATGGGTAGTAAAGAGAAAAATGGACATGGAAGGTAAATTAAGTAGGATCAAATGAAGGATAGAGGCTAAAAGGATTAAATAAAATCAATTCACTAACTAAGATTAATAATTTTTTCTAGTTACCTTATTCAAAGGCATTATAAATTTACTTTAAATTGACGGTTTTAGTGATTATGATATTTATCGTATTGATGTCAAAACAACATCCTTATTGAGAACCTTTACGAAGAATCCTATATAATATAACCAGAAGGGCTTGTGACTCTAGAAAATTCCAAAATTATATGAAATTTGTGGATATCCATTAATTAATTGAATAAATTATATAGATTATAGTACATTTTATTTGATGAAATTTTAAATGAATTTTGTTTCATTGAAAATCTAAACCATGTGGTTACAAGTTGTTTAGTTGAAGAGGTGTCATTTCTTAGTAGTATATTTTGATCGCATATTACTTATTGTAAATAACATAATAGCCTCATAGCCAGTTAAGTAATGGTTAAACAATTCATTATATATGAAGGAATTAGGTGAAGAATAATACGTTTTAGGTATCAAGATTCTTCATGATAGATCTATGTGGTTTATTTCACTATGTCAAGGTACATATGATAAACAGAAAATAAAAATATTAATTATGGAAAAATCCAAGAGGGGATTGATTATAATTTTACATGATTTATATATCTCTATGAAAATGTGTCCTTAGACACGAGAGGAGAATTATTTAATGAGTAGGATCCTATACACTTCTATGATATGATCAATCATGTATAACGAGTAATGTATCAAACTTGAAGTTTCTTATGCCATATCCATTATAGATAGATATAAAACCGATCATGGTGAACATCATTGGTCTACTATTATGTCAATCATTAAGTATATGTGTAAAGATAAGGATAATTTCATGATGTCTAGAGGATATATAAAGCTAGTAATTAAGGGTTATAATGATTCTATCCTACAAACAAATCACAATTATCTCGAGTAATATTCATAATATTTATTTAGTCTCAATGGAAGAGTTGTGAGCTAGAAAATTTCAAAGTATCAAGTTTTCAATGATTTTGTAGGTATGTCAGATTATATAGTATCTTTTAATACAACCAAAGAATATATGTTCACAGTCGAGTTTTTCTAGGAGCTCGATGTGGATTCTAGAAGTAAAAACCCAATCACATTGTATTTTTATAACACTAAAGTGGTGAATCTCAAAAAATAGAAATGTTCACAACAATGGAAAAAGAAAAAACTATATAAGAATCACATATTGAAGGATTTTAATTATAGTTATGAATTTTTATTAACTAAAGTTTACTCAGAAGAAAGCATATTAGACCCCTTGACTATAGGCTTATCTTAGCGGAAGCATGAGTATCATGTGAGAGATAATAGACTGAAAGTTGTTAGAAATTTTCTATAGTTTAAATAGAAATCTGTTGGAGTTTTTTCGTGTGAACTAAATTCTATATACTTTATGATTATCTATATTTATTATTTTTAATATTAATACACTTCTTATTACATCATGATTTATCTTCTATGTATCATAGTATATGATAATGTCATAAGTATAACTATCTTACTGAAAGGGAATATTAGATCACCTTTATGATGAGAACCTAGAAGTTACAGAAAAATATACTTAAATATAAGTTTTATAGCCTAATAATACCATTTTAAGGAAAAACATAATATATTTTATCAGGGTTGCAGATTCATAAAACATTAAGGAACTATCTCAATATGTACACCCCTATTAATTTCTAGTAGATGATATTATGAGAACAAAAAACGCTAGTAGGAAATAAAAATTTTGATATGTTATTGGATGTTCCTATCTGCAAACATTTTTATTGATCCTTATAAATTAATATTATTATTGATGGATGTTATTATTTACAAAATTTTATGCATTGATTAAAACTATGATGAAATATGTTCACGGTGAGGTAGGATACATCTGGTGTATAATGAGTATTATTTCAATAATGAATAATAGGTTTAAGGATGATTCCATTTGATTAATTAGAAAAATTATATATCCTAGGAACTTTTATTAGAATGGAAATATCCTAAATAAATCCATGTCCATGGTGTTTTGGGGAAATATTCATTTAAAAAAAGTAATAGAATGAAACATCGACCACATAGGTTGATGAAACTAGTATGAAAACTTATTGATTATAGATATAATGAAAAATGAATTATATTACAAAGTAATCATCCTTATGAGGTTGTATGTCATTTTGAAATTAAATTATTTTTCAATGGGTGATTTGGAATATTTTTGGATTTTATCATTTGAATTTGGGAATCTCCACCAAATTCCATGATGAATGTGTCCAAGTAGGGCACACACCATGTGTACCTTTATCTATAGGTAATTATTATATATTAGTTATTATTAGAAATATTGAATAAATATTATTCCCATGAGTGATTAATAATTATTCATCATTAACATGATTGCATATATTTGGTGACTCGTTATTCAAGAGAATATTTTGTGAGAATAATATTTAAATAATATTTATTCTATATTTAATGATTATAATATAAATTAATTTACTGGTTAATAATGTAGTGGTATTTATTTATTAATTTTTTTATTTAAGGTTTGAAAAATATTCTTCAGGAATGGAGGATCGAGTTTAATGGACTTGGGAAAAATAATAGATATTAAATAATTTTTAAATAAATTTTAAAAAATATATTTTTGTTATAATATTTAACTAATTAATAGTTTTTTGTGTATGTCATGAAATAATAATGATATTATTAATTTAAACATGGTTTTTTTGGAATATGAAAATAATAAGGTATCATGTGTAATTATTACTTTCTAACCCTAGCACCATTTAAACCCAATTATTTTATTTCCAATACCAATGCTTTCCATTGTGTTTATTATGTATAATGAATCCAGAGAATCCTATTAATCCCTAAAGAGATCATATCAAAGAATTATGTCAATAACTAAGATTGGTGCTCTTCTAAAACTCCTCTCAATTAAAGAGTGAACAATGAGAATCTTTCTTGGAACTGTTTCTCATGGGGATCAAGAATGAACAAAATAAGCATTATGATCAACCATGATAACACTCAAATATTCCTATGATGATGCTCAGAGGTTTTTGGTCCATTTTAGTTTCACCACTATATGGAATATGATCTTATTTTATTCAGTTAAATTATGGTACAATGTTGAGAAATTTCATTGAAAGGTAATTATTTACCAACTTATATTAATTTTAAATCATTATGTGAGGATCATGTGTTTTGATTCCTTCATTATCAGGTAAATTAATGTTTGATTTCATTACATTGGTCATGAAATTTTCTATTATTTTACATCTTGGATTAATAATCAATTATTAAAAAACAATTCCTAGCTGGGCATGCCAAAACCAACACTTCTACTAAACCTGATAACTTTAGGTATGTTTTGATACATTGGTAGTTGGAGCCGAGAATTTTTTTGATGAGTTATCCAATAATGGTTTAATGTATGTTGCACAATGAATTTGAGGTGGTTAGTTAAAAAACACATCAAAAATTTTATTATGGGGATGAAATGTATATTTTGATAACTAAACACATATTTGAATGAAATCCCTATATGTTTATGGATTATGCATAGACAAATTTTATGTATCTATATTGTTTTAAATTTTTTTAATGAGGATGCGTACTAGAATTTAACCATTTTTCTAATTTATTCATAGTTGTAGTATATTGGGAAATGTATATAGATCATCATTATAACATTAAATTTTTGTTTCAATTTGATTTTATAATGGATGAGGCACCAAAACATCTGAATTTTTTGTTATAAGATGAAGTATATAGTGGGTAGCACCATAGTACTGATGAAGTTAGAAGAAATTCAGCCAAGTTACATTATTGTGAATTTGTAATTTTGATGGGGGTTGGTTAGGGTTTTGATGGAAGGAGAAACTATAAATAGAGGTATTACATTAAAAATGTCTTGAATGTTTGGGAATGGAAAAAGGTGGTTCACATTTAACGTGTTAAATAATGTGGGATTGGTGGCATGGGTAGATGACCACTGATAATTCTTAGGGATGAGAATTTTAATAGTGGGTAGTTTTTAAATATAAGGTTATCTATTGTTTTTATGATTTTAAGATGAAATTGAACATTTGACTTAGTGCATGGTGTGGGAGTTGAACTCGAAATCAGAATACAATATATATGGAGAGTAAAGTTATGGTAATGATATATTGGATTCTAATATGGATTAAACATTTAAGTCCATTCATGGATTCTACACACTAAACATGGGTTGATGTAAAGGGAACATCTCTTTCTAAAAATTTAGTCTTTCTAATAATTTTGTTAATAATATTAAAATAATTTAATGAAATGTAAAAATTATAATGAGAAATAATCAATGATTTTTTTCATATAAAATCATTTTTTCTCTAAATAAAGTGAGGCTGGTAAGATGAATTAGTAAATAGGTATTGGAATGCCTCTTTAGATGGGAAAAATAATATGGGTTAGTGGTTCAAGGACATGGACATCAGACATAGGCCTAACAAAAAAAAGATTGAAAATCAATGTCAATTAATATCATCCACTTTATAAATAACTTAAAAAAAATTTATTCATAAAAAACATAAAATATATCAAATCCAATTTAAGAGTGAAAAATTATAATGATTATTAATTTGATCTCCATGTTCCTAAAATATGAAATACAAGAAATATTTACTAATACTAGTTGACATTCCCCTGCCAAAAAAATTTAACTACCCTTCATTTCAACTCTTGAAAAATTAAAAATAAAAAAGATCATTAAACTACTTATAATAAGAGACAAATAAAGGATTATTTGTTAAGGTAATATTGTTCCTTTTAATAGTACATTCCTTCAAAAATACTATAATAAAATAATATAAAAAACTAATTTATTTGAAAAAACTAAAAAGAAAAAGGAAATGGATATATTATCTTGGTTTAGACCAATCAAGTGGGTACTTGGTTTTTATTACCCCTACGAAGGTACTATTAGCTGTTATCTCCATAATGAAATAGGAAATTATAAATGAAATTTTCCTTATGAATATATATTTTTTATATTTACTAGTATATAAGACATAATTAATGACCCACAATATTTTACTAGAACATTAGAGAATAAATCTAAACATTATGACCATTTGGATTATGACTGTTGGTAATATAAAAGTTATAATATGATCATTAAAAATAGTGTACATTAATTTTAATAATGGGAGGTAATTTATATATAATGCAACAATAGTGTCGTCAACCTATAGGATCACTTCTTATGATGCTCACTTATCTATGATTTTAAGGGATTTACCATCGTTGGGGTTTTACCTTGACCAAGCCCAAGTAGAACTTCAATAAGTCATACTTGAGAAGTATTTTCTACAAGAGAAGTACAAATTAGTAAAAATCACCACTAGAAAAATGTTGTAAAAACCGACCATGAAATTAAAAAAATTACACACCACATCCTAAGGGTTGGTGCCTTTGTGATAAGGGGTTATGTATCTAGGGATAGATACTATTAATGTGTAAATTATTTTAGAAATAAAATGGTGTTTACTCTAAAACCACATTTTTTTAATATTTAGGAGGGAAACTAGATATGGGTGGAATTTAGAATTTTTTGTTATCATAATAAATAAAAACATAATTATTTTAAATCATAATATAATGAATAATTAGTGTTCAATATGATAAAATAAATTCTTAACTTAATAAAATCACAAATATATTTTTAGAAAAATATATTGTATTTTTATTCATTAAAATATCCTTTTTATGAAAAATATAAAAATTTAAATCTAATTTTATTTTTTATAAAAACATTTCATGAAATAATATTTATTTAAAAAATAATATTAAATAATTTTATAAAACCACAAGTTATTTTTCTATATGTAAATAAATTGATCATGTAATTAAAATATTTTTTAATAAATAAATATTTTTTTAAATATTACAATTTTAATATTTAGAAATGTATTTTGATAAAAATGATGCAATTTTATTTATCATGATGTCAAAAAATGGTTAGAGTGATGTTTTTATATTTTTCAAATATGAAGGAGAAATAATAAAATATAGTATAAGAACCACATATGTACTTTATGTTGTAATAATATATATGATTAAATTTTAGATGTATCTATAAGTTATATGGGATTTTTTATAAATATGTTACTATATAATAACACCCCACTTGTTATTGAGTCATATATTTTTCTATTTTTTGAATAAAGTATACTTTATTCCATTATTTTACTTCGAAGCACCCATCTCCTCCCCTTATAATACCACCCCTAAACTAATTTTTGTTCTCTTTGAAAACAGTATTGCTCACCCAAATTCTTCCGAGATATATCACCAACTCAATCTCTATATTCTAGAAACCTTGGTCTCACTAAAATAGAAAACTAATGTTATTTAATGTGAATCCTAAAAGTGAATGTTCAAAAGAAGTGGTAATATTCTCTATTGAAATCTAGTAATTTTTTTTCTTATAATAACTCCTAAAATATATTATATCAATGAGATAATCATATTATAAATATTATTAATATAATAAAATTTTATTATAATAATGGAATATACATTATCTTACCTCCTCCCATTCTATTCGAAAATGAAAACATTATCTATATTATGGTCAGTTCACTTCCTCTAGGAACAAAATATGTTATTTTTCAGCACCACCATTATGACCAATTGAAATTCAAATATTATGGTTTAAAAATATTTAAATTAGTATTTTGTTTTAATATTGAGTATTTCATAAATGGTGATAATTTTAAATTAAATCCAATAAGTCGACCATGGATTGAAAAACCACACAACTCAAATAATCACAAAAATGATAATATTTACACTCAATGAAACATAACAATATAAGAAAAACCATGGATATATAGAACCATATAAACTCTTGTAATGACATGAAAATTATTTCATCATACTTTTAGAATTATTTAACCATATCAAAAGATCATATATAATTATTTAAAAACTAATGTAACCTTTGGAAGCATGACACAAATGACCTCTAGAAAGTGAATATAAACACCATATCTTAGTAAAATGATTATAAAATAACATAAAAGAGTAATAATAAATAATATATATATATATAAGTTTTATAATAAAGTATCTAGTAGACTTAATTTGACTATTCTGGAAGTTATATGAATTTACCAAATGATTCATGGACCGAATTTAACAAATCTTCCAAAACCACCTCACTACTTTTGGGTTACACATTTTCTTTATATTCACCCTTAAAAATTATCCTAAACTCTTGTAATTATTATATATTTTTTATATATATTCATTACATATTTTTATATACCTAGTTTAATATACCCTTATTTTTTTGGGACAATAAATTTCCTTCATGTGCCCTTCTCAATTACTTTTTATGAAAACTTTTTTAAAGGGATCATTCATTTATTATCTATTTTCATGAACCAATATGTATAATTTATTTATCCTTACATTATTTTTAAAAAAATAATATTTTTATTTAATATTATTTGTGTTTATTTCTTTTTTTTTATAAATTTTGATGTTTTTATCCACTTTAAAGATACTCTACCTTTTTTTGAAAACATCACTTAAGTGGTTAATTTTCAAGAATAATTTATCAATATTTCTTATTTATTCAATTCTAATTAGCTTAATATTAATGAATTATGAATCTTTATTCATTAATATAAGAACATGAGTTTTTTAATGAGGTACTAATCCTTTATTTTTCATTTGAAATGTTTAATTATGGATTGATGTGAATACCCTTTGAGGGTATGGAGGTATCAGGGGTGTCTGAGTCTTGTTCTGAGCCCGAAACCCAACATTTGGGTGAAATAGGCATGTCACATGGTTAATAGAAATAGTGAAGGGCATGCCACATGGTTAATTTTAACTGTAAAAGGTTGGACATTGGATTCCTACATGCCACATGGTTATAAAATCTATATGATTTGAGGCGCATGCCTATGTGACATCCTCTACAGTTTTGACTGTGGGTTGAGACAGAATTTGTGCTTGGTTAGTCAAAAAATGCGTGAAAACCATGCAAAGTTACCTTTCCTATAGTAGTGGGTGCACTATTGTATAATGACAAGGCCAACCATGCGGCCCAATAATTTTGGTGAAATTAAAAAATTTCCCTCATTAAATGGTATAATTCAACTTAATTTTCATATTATTTCATATTGGATAAATATGGGATATTGTGAGCTTTCCTTAGATGCCCAAACTAGCATTTGATCCCCCTCATCCATATGATATCATAATTTTGAATCTTCATTCTCATTAGATCTCCATTGGTGAGTTCAAAATTCATCTTGTTTCATTCCTCATTCTTCTTGGTACCAACTGTACTATTTTTGAGCAATTCAATATTACATAATTTTAGGTTCTTCATCTGTTATTCATTTATATCCCAATATGAGTCTAATTTGGAGCAAACACTGAATAGGAACTCTAATACTATCCTACAATAGGTGGTCTATATCTTTCCTTTGAAATTTGGTTCTTTATTATGCTAGTTTCCCTTATACTACCCACCAAAATTTCTAGCGTGACACCAAAATTTAACTATTTAATTGAATTCAATGAAATAGAATCTATTTCGGATTACTTTTAGTTCTTCTGCCCTTATTTTTGTTTGTCTTCCCAACCAAGGAAACCCATGGGGTATTACCTTTTCCCTTTCCACTTGTTAATCCACCTAAGGGATGTTATTTAGAGCATTCTTAGTTAGATGAATCCCAATTATAATTAAATTGAATTAAATTGCATTATTAGGATATGTAATTACTCGTTTTTCCATGTGGGAAATGATGTTGAATTATTCAAATGATGTATTGTGATATGTTAAATGAGTGAGTGTACTCATTGGTTTATTTTGAATGAAAATGGTTAAATGATTGTGTGTACTCATTGATTAAATTAAATATAGATTGATGGATAGAACAAAGTGATTTAATTGTAATGGTAGTGTATTCCATTGTTGGTATACCATGGATCATATATCCATTTAGATTTCATGGTCACTTCCACCATGGATCATGTTTTATAGTATAATATGTATTAGACCTGTATTCTCCTTGGATCCTGATTCAGTAGGATACTAAGGGAATTTATACCCCTTAGATTCGTCTTTCTAGACTCACATCAAACCTTCTTTGTTGAGATGATCCTTGAACTCCACCAGTTCCATTACCAAGTTTCCATCAAGATTCTCCAGGAAGACGATGAGGATTCCTTGTTCTTCTATACATTGGATTTGGTTATATGAAAATGTCGTGGTTGACTTGATAGGTATGATTGTATTATGAGGCCATGTTGTTTATTTCTATTTGTTATAGCTTCCTTATTATAAGAGATGAACTATGTTTCGTAAGGATACTTATTTGGATATGTAGTATGAATTTCTTAGTAGTAGTTATTCCATGGGAACTTTACATTTTTTATTTCTTACATATGATATTTATCGAATGTTTCTTTATATTATTATATTTAACATACAAGACTTGATATAGATATTTGGGTGGTTATCTTCTGGGATTTTATATAAAACCCTAGAGGATAGTTGGTGTCACTTTATTAGGAATATTTTTGTCCTTGAGATGACCATATTTGATGTCATACTTGTGTTTGATTGGATAGTATCATATCAAGTGTGTATTGATTTCTATCACTATAGGGTAACTTTCACATCAACAGATGGCATAGTTTATACTCAAACTATTAAATGGGATGTCTAGGTGAGTAGAGCTGGACAAAATCATTGTGGGTTGGGCGGAATGACATCCCAAATTTCTAGTTTATATCTAGATGATCAGGGAGAGTGACATGAAGAATTTACTCTAGTGGTTTATCATTTTTGGGATGTATTCCCAAATGAATTTGTTGGTTTACCTCCTAAAAAAGAGGTTGAGTTATCCATTGAGATAATGCGAGGAGCTGTACTAGTATCCATTCCCCCTTACAGGATGGCTACGACAAAGTGGTAAGAGCTCAAGAGGGAGCTATAAGATTTGGAGGCAAAGGGGTTTATTCAACCCAGTACTTCTTTATTGGATCCACTGGTCTTTTTTTTGCGAAGAAGTCAAATGGTACCCTTAGGTTATGCATGAATTACCAAAAATTGAACCAACTGATGGTTAAGAATCAATATCAATTACAATGGATAGATGAAATGGTTGATTAGCTTTGAAGAGCATAGGTATTCTCAAAAATTTATTTGAGATATGGATATCACCAAGTGCGTGTTTGACCTGTAGAAATACCTCATACAAAATTTCATACCAGGTATGATATATATGAGTATATGGTTATGTAGTTTGGTCTCTTGAATATAATTTAATTTTTCTTGGTTGTTATGACCTGATTCTTCCATCTTTCTTAAGATCAGTTCGTGGTGTTTTTTGTGTGGATGAAATCTTGGTGTATTCTAATAATTAGCATGACCATTCCAAACATCTTGAGAGTATTTTAGATACAATAAGAGGGAATTAGTTATATTCTATGCTCACAAAGTGCCACTTATGTATAAAAAATATTCAATTCTTGGGTATTATTATCTTAGATATAAGAGTATCATTAGACCTATAGAAGGTGATATATATATAGTTTCATATGATCATCCCAAAACAATATTTGACATATAGAGTTTCTTAGGGTAAGATGGATATTACAAGTGTTTCATATAGATCTTATCACACTTAGCGGCACCATTTATGGGATTGAATAAGAAGGGTGTGAAGTTTATATGACCATATACCTATGAGACAAACTTTCAAGGGATGAAAGGGACAATGACTTCAGAATTGGTCCCAATACTACCAAAGTAATACAAGAGTTAAACTATTTATTATGACACATAAGGTATTGGGATAGGATTAGTACTGATGTTGTGGCATAGATTTGTGGAGTATGGTTCTTAGATACTGAGGCCACATGAGAGGAACTACCAAACACACAATCTCGAGTTAGCTATAGTCATTCATGTTTTGTGTTGGTGGATACACTACGTACTAGGGGAAAATTTTATAGTGTACACAGACCACAAAATCCTCTAGTATATATTTACACAGTGTGATATGAATCAAAGGTAGTGAAGGTGGGTGGAGTACCTATAGTATTTAAACCTCGATCACTCCTATATGCATGGTAATGTCCATGAAATGGTCAATGAACTGAGTAGGAGGGATCCAATATAGTAAATTCAATAGGTCAATAGTGAGTGGAAACTTATGGCTTTATTCTCTGAGATTCTCTTGGAGGTGTAGGATAGTCTGGGGTAGAATTTTATTTCATTCTAAACTATCACATCTACTATGTTGGACTGTGTGAGGATGAGGAAACTATTGGATTCAGAGAGACTAGTCCTATGGGAGAGTGTGGTAGGAGATAAACCACCACTTAGTTAGACTATAGGCGAGGATGAGTTTCCATGTATCTATGGAAACTTTTGGGTTCTAGTGAACATACATGAAGAGATGATACATGATTTTAAAGCCCCTTTTTGGGTAGTTCATCCTAGTGTCACCAATATTTACCCTGACTTATGCTATCAGAACTGGTGGTTGGGTATGAAACCATGATGCTGCAGGTTTTGTAATGAGATGTTCCCCTTATCCATAGTTGAGGTGGATAATCAACGACCAAATAGACTTTTACAATAGTTACTTATTCCCAAGTAGAAATGGGATGATTTATTGATGGATTTTGGGACTGGCTTACTGAGGTCACATCATAGAAGTTATTTCATTTAGGTTTTTATAGTCTCTAAAGGTTGATCATTTATTGAAGATCAAGGAGACCGTTAGTGTGGATAAACTTGGGAGGTTGCATATCCATGAGATAATAACACTTCATGGAGTCCCACACACTATAGTTTCATATAGGTATTCCAAGTTCACATCTCATTTTTTGAAAATTTTATAGATGGAATTGGATATATATAGGTGCTTCTAAGCATGGAATACTACTCTCATACCGATGGCCAGCTAGTGTGTATGATATAAGTGCTTGAGGGATTGCTGCAAGCATGCATCAATGATTTTATAGGATCTTGGGATAGGAATATACCCTTGGTTGAGTTCATAAAAAATAATCGTTATCAAGAGACTATACATATGGCACCATATGAGGCTTTATAGATCACTCTATAACAATCCCCCCTGTGCTAGTTAGAGGCAGGTGATGATGCATTATTGGGACCATGTATTATGGAGGAGACTTCTGAGTATGTCAAGTTGATTAAAAAATAGATGGCTAAAAAATAGTCAAGACATAAATCCTATGTCGATCGTAGTAGAAAACCTCTTGAGTTTTCATTTAGGGATCGAGTATTTTTACATGTATCACAGAGGCTAGGACACAAAAAAATTACGAGATAGGGTAATCTTTTACTAATAAATGTTGGGTTGTGCTAGATTCTAGGTAGACTCAGTCTGCTATCCTAAAAGTTGTAGATACCTCATAGGTACTGATCCATGCTTGAAATATTCCACGTATCTTATCTATTCCATTAATATTTATATCTATATCATGATTTTCAGCTTGATGAGATTGAGTTATAGGAAGATGAATCCTTTTAGGACCATCCTATTTGTTTGGTTGATAGGAGAAAAAAGGTTCTCTAAGGGCAGTTAGTTCCTCTGTTATGGGTACTAGGAAAGAGTGGCTTTTTACAAGATGAGATATGAGATAGGGAGGCCGACATACGTGATTAGTTTCCATATTTGGTCTTAGAAAAATCATTACCACCCTTGAGAGGGAAATTCAGTGTTGAATTTCTTTAAGGGGGAATATTGTAAGAACTAGGGAATTTGTACGAGGTATAGATCCATTATTTTTTAGTTGAAATTCTTAATTGTGGCCTGTTGTGAATACCATTTGAGGGTATCGAGGTATTGGGGGTGTCTGGGGCTTGTTCAGAGCCTGGAATCCAAATTGTTAGGTGAAAGTAGTATGAAGCATGGTTAGTAGATACAATGCAAGATAGTCCACACATTTATTTCTAACTAGTAAATAGTGGATAGTGGAGTCCTATAAACCATATGGTTAAAAAATAGTAAAATTTGAGGTGCACACCCTAGTGATAACCTATACTATTTTATATAGTGGGATAAGAAACATTCTTTGCACGGTCAGTCAAATTGAGCATGCAAACCAAGTGAAGCTCCTATTCCTATAATAATGGGTGCATGGTTGGAGCATGATTTTTCCAACAGTGTGGCCAAACCATGTGGACCAGTAATTTCGGTCAAATTAAAAAATTTCTTCATTTAATCATTTAATGTAACCTAATCATACTATTCTTTCACATTAGATTATCATGGAATGTTTAGATCTCTACATTTATTAACAAATTAAGATTTTATCCCCCTCCTCTGTTTGATATTATAATCAAGCATCGTCAGTCTTTTTGAATCCATATTTTTGAGTTCTCAATTTATTTTGCGTCATTACTCTTTCTTCTTGGTATCGACCTCACTATTTAGGTGTAAGATAATATTTTATAATTTGTAGTTCATCATAAGTTATTCATTTTTTCCTAATCTGAGTCAAATTATGATTTAATACTGGACGAACACTCTACTACTGTTCTATGGTGTGTGGTCTAAACCTTTCCCTTGAGGTTTGGTTCTTTATTACATTATTATCCATTATTCCACCCGCCTAAATTTCTGAAATGACCCCAAAAATGGACCGATTAACTGAATTAAATGAAATGGAATCTATTAAGGACTACCTTTAGTTCCTTTGAGCTTAGTTGGAGGTTTTTACCAAAATTAAGGCCACCCTTGGGGTGTTCACTTTTACCATTCCACTTGTTAATCCACCAATGGGGTTTTATTTAGAGATTTCCTAGTTAGAGGAAGCCTAATTATAATTAAATTTTATTTAATTAATTTATTAAAATATGTTCTACCTCACTTGACTTATGGATTATGATATAGAATTATTCAAATGAAGAATTTTAATATTTTAAATGAGTGGGTATACTCAATGGTTTATTAGGAATGAAAATTGTTAAATGAGTGGTTATACTCATTGATTTAAATGAATATGAATTTATGGATCAAATGAATTGATTAAATTGTAATGGTAGTGGATTACGTGGTTGGTATACCATGGATTCTGATTCTATTTAGATGACATGGTTGCTTCACCCCTGGATCTTATTTTATAATAGAATATTCCTTCGACCAATATGCTCCTTGGATATTGATTCTATTGGATAAAAAGGGAATTTATACCCCTTGGATCTATCTTGATGGGATCACATCAAACATGCTTGGTTGAGATTATCGTTGGACTCCACTAGTGTCATTATTGAGTTTCTATCGAGATGCTCTTGGAAGTCGATGAGGATTCCTTGGTCTTATATTACATGGATCCAACCACGATGGGTCTAAAATCTTATTATATTGCATGACCCTATGGAATGTGATATGTATAATTATATAGCTCAGTTATGGTTGTGATGACACTTCTAGTTATATGGAAAGTTCATGGTTGACATGATATATATGGTTGTATGACAAGGCTGTGTTGGTTATTTCTATTTATTATAGCTTCCTTGTTATAGGAGATAACCCATGTTTTTCATGGATCTTTTTTGGGATATGTAGGATCACTTTATTAGTAGTAGTTATTCCATGGGAACTATAAATTTATTATTTCTAGTCTATAATATAAATTAAATACTTATTTAGCTTATTATATTGCACAACTCAGACTTGTTATAGATATTTGGGTGGTTACCTACCATGATTGTTTCTCACACCATGTTCAGACCACCGTTGGGTACCCAAATATAATTTATCTATGTAGTTAAGGATCTGAGAGATTTCTCATAGTTTGATGGATCATCTTTTCCCATGACTAGAAGTAGGGGAGCCTAAGACCAAGCTGAGGCCCTTGATGCTGTCTAGAGGTATCACTTTTGGGTATTTTTGGTATTTTGATACATGTATGGTATTTTAATTTTGACTACATATCTTGGATTCTTTATAGATACATTACATGTATCATCATCATATATAAAAATAATATTATCTCTGTATTTTTTATATACTCCTATCTTATTTGTTTATCTTTTTTTTGATTCTTACACTACTTCCAATACCGAATTTAATTATTATTCCACTTTGTTACACTCTGATAACAAAATAATGGTTTCCCCATGGATACAAACAAGGCCCTAGATAATAGTTGTAAGACTCTAGAATTCATGGATATAATATTGACGAAATGTATCAAACCAGGCTTAGGGAACTTTAGAGTGGCATCCAGGTTTCGAATGTTACAATTAATGAATTTACAAGAATGATTTAATCCCTTATTTCATGGGAATATTAATGATATTTCATTTAGTTTTTATATAAGATAAGATAATTTAATAAATTTCCTTTTATAGTGTTTTCTTATTCTTATTCCATATGTATGAAAAAATTTATATGACACACATATGAATATATGTGTTATGAATGTGATGAATGGTACTAGAAGTATGTTTCTCCTAATGCATTGGGTAATTTTTTTATCTCATGTGATACCATTTAAGGTGCATGGGTAATTCACTTAACACACTATGATATGATGTCCTATTAGTTATCCAGAACTTAGGATTATTATATCTTGTTTCATGTTGTTACCACATTCATACGAAGTCATGATCATATGGTATGATATTATTCATGTAATTCCTTCATGTGAACATATACAAACCATCTATTTTATGTTACCATTATATGCCTTGTGTATCATATATATTACTTATCATCTTTTTTATACTAATTTATCCCTTAATAGGATTTATAGGTCACCCTTTTCTTATATGTATTTCCCCTGGGTATCCAATACTGTAATACAAGATCAATAGGAATTTAGAGAACATCATGGTGAACTAAATATATATATATTTTTTATATTTATGATAATTTTTTATGTATATAATCTAAAACATACACTAGTCCTATATATTTAGAGGTATTATTTTATATATCTTTATATTAAAAATGTATAAGTAAAATTTATAACATACTCAGGTTACTATAATTGCTATTAGAAAACAATGTAGTTATTTTTGGGTATTAGAATTAGAATGCATTATTGAAAACCCTATAGATAAGTTTATTTATAAAAAAAATCAAAAATTTTGCGTAAAGTATAAAGTGTTTTGTTTTATAGAAATTACATCCATGTATCGATACTAACAAATGGATATATTCTCTAACATAGATATAACCAGGGGTAATAACCGTGAAAAGGTTTTTTGTAATTAATACATTTTTGACTCAGTGAAAGACAAGTGGAAATAAATTAATTCTTTTTTTTACACTCTTAGGGGATATAAATTAATTAATTTATATTCTTTATATAAACCATTATAAATGATTTTAATTTATATTTTTATATGAATTTATAATTTAATGATGTAATATAAAAAAACTCAGTTTATAGAACGTAAAATAAAAATAATCATGGATAATCAAGATTGAATCCTTAAGATTCAAAAGTTATGTTATATATGTAATTTTTGAGTAATTCCATCAACATTTATACTTACCCTTTTTTATGCCTATTAATTTTAGTATTCTCATCCTTAATTTTCAATTATTTTAGTTAATGAATGTAAAGAAGAGGAATTGTGCCAACATCCTATATAATCGTTAATATAATGATTTTCAAAATGAGATTACTAAACTGATGGGAGAAGGATTTGATACATTATTGGATGTACTTTCTTAATTGAATCACATTATGAATAATTACATGAATTATGTAGAATACCCCTTCTCTAATGAAATAACATGTTGCGGTTGATACCTACTAGTTATAAAGGACTCTTATTTGTAGAAAATTATCTAATACCATAATAAAAAAACTATAAAATAATTCCAATAACAAGATATTATCTATCCATTACTACTATGAGAAAGATAAATTCTCATTGGTTTTTTTATCAACAACAGGGAGAATATAATATGTAGTGGACAATAATCAAAATAAAAATCACGATGTAGTCATTAAATCCTTGGAATGTGCATCATTCAAAAAGATATTTTTCTATAATTATTTCTCTAAACTCTCTATCTTAAAATAGAGATGGAATTACATGGCATAATTAAAAATGGAAAAAATATATTTAGGACTTATGAGGAAAACATCATAATTCTTGTACTCTATATCTCAGGACTTTCCATCTGAAAGGACTGGTCAGTATTGGTTTAGCCACTGAGAGTTGGTGTGAAAACATAGAAATCCCAATGAAGTTATTCATCATTAAAAACTGAATTCATTATAATTTAGAGAGAATTTAATGCACTGGAGAAGCACAATAACACCCACATAAACATAATAATTGACACTGTTAAATACTGAGTAAGAGTAACTAGTCTATTGCAACGTCCAAAAAAATAAAAGACCATAAATCCATAAGAAAACAATCATTTTTGGTTTATAATGATTATGGTATATTAATAAAATTCATTTAACTATATTACTTTTACAATTTATGTGCTTATTACCTAGAAAAAATGGAAATAACATTATTACAATAATTAAAAAACATTATAAATAGGATTCAACTTGTAATAATTATGCTATTTGATTTCATTAAACTTTATTTTTTGCGAGTCATATATTCTTCTTATTTGATTTCATTCACAATAGTGGGAAATAACATCTATATGAATCATATTTTTTCAATCCTATTAATCCAATACTTACCCCTTCAGTACCTTTATGTTTAAAACATTTTTTCTTACTTATTTTTATATTAAAAATATATCTAGTACTTTTTCATTTCTTACCTTTTTATATGGAAACTTTCTATATGATACCTTATATCTGATGATTTTATAAAATCATCACCCATGATTCATAGTCGACACCTCACTTAAATAAAAACTAATTTATAATTCATTTAATCTCTTTTATATATGCATATTTTATCACAAATTTAATGGAGATGAGAAAACTACAAATATTAATTTCCATCTCAAATAATTATTCTATTGAACTCTATTAAACTCTATAAATAAATTAGGGTAAAAAAGATTCATAATATCTTTCCTAAAATAATGGTGTCAATGATTTCCAAAACATCGTCAAATCCTCTATATAATCATGATATTTATTATATGATTACTGAAGAATTGAAAGTTCATCTTATCATCATAAAAGTGTGAGAATTTAAAAAATATTTTATATAATATCACACCACCATAATGTGTTCATGATTTTTTGTTTCTTCATTTGGTAGATAAAATTTTCATATCATCAAAAACATCTATTTATTTCCATTTAATACTTCTTTGGGATTTCATTTTTATAGAACATCCATATAAAATTTCAATATGATAATACTCACATGATTCTATATCCAATGTATTGGAGCAACTGTTTTTGGACCTTATTTTTAAGAACTCATAATTCCATAAATATCACTTATTTTCAATAATCTTGGAAAACACTATCTGGGAATTTTTTTGGTGAAATGTAACAAAAAAAAATTATCAAGTAATTTTTTTTTCAAAAACCTCTATTTAGAAATTTTTATCCAGAAATATCAATCTTGAAATCTTAGTATGATCATCATTTTTTAGAAGACCCTTTCTAGAAAAAATTTTCTACAAAACTCTATTTGAAAAACTCCATGTCCTACTATTTAATCCTACCAACACATTTAACATGAATTAGAAATACCACATAATTACCATAATGTTTTGTATTATGAATAATAATAATGAATCCTATGATTTTTATTATCTAAAGAAATCATTATGGGGACCTTGCGAGTATATTTGAATAAATATTTTTCCATGCTTCCCATCAAGCCACCTAATTCTTCTAGACTCTATATGATAATATTTATCTTATTGACTAAGTCTGATCACCACGGTCCACTAGAATATGTTCTATCACCTCTATCCTATAGACTCTATCTAATCACATATGTCCAAAAATATTTTAGAAACGGATCAATATTTTAAATGGTTTTTATTGATAACAATATAAAATAAGTAAAAAAAATATTTTTTATTAATAGAACAAATCAAACTCTCTTGGTGTCAATAATTTATCACATTGAGTATTATTTTCAATAAATTAACATAAATCACTAAATCTCTAAAATCTAGAAAATGGATCAACATCAATCAATTCTAAGACTATGTAATTAAATATGGTATAAGAAACAAGAATCCTTTACTAAAAATAACACACTTTTTAAAAAGATGTAATAACAAATTTTTCTAAACCTTTTGATAAATATAATACTTAATCATCCCAAACAAAAACAAGATTAAATATATAATGAGAAATTTATTACATTAACTTTGATAAAATATCCAAACTATTCCAAAATGATAACTTCATAAATCACCCATTTTAAAAACTCCCAAAAAACATATTCTCTCCCTTTAAAGGATTTATTTTTTCAATGGATAATATTTTGATGTCATATGTTTTCTCTATAGATAGTTATATCCAAAGATAGTGTGAGAGAGGGATTAAGACCACATGCCTTACCATTGAAGAGTGTGTGGTGGACTTTTGATTATCAATATTATATTTTGAAATGTCCACTTAGATAATGGTTTGTGAAGATAACAACAACCTTATCTTTTATAGGTAAAATATCTAGATTAATTCATTCATTTTAACATAATCATTGATAATGTGATATTAAATATAAATTTTCATAGATCATGGATTTTACAATGGATTCTTTGTGATATTGAAAACACTTTGACAATGAAAACCTAAGAGATATGGTAACTTCACATCAAAAATAAAGTCTTCAAACTATGTATTCATCCAAATTAATTGAATTGTGGTATGATTCTTAGAAGCATATTCGATCATAGTAGTGCTTAAAGTCATCAGACTCTTCTTCTTAATGTTCCAGAACACACAAATTTCTCCCAAGAAGAAAACTCTACCTCATGAGGATCTTGTTTCTTAAATACAACCTACCCAGTCAACATTTATATAACCAACAAAAAATAGTCATTCATGTGATTACATATTCTATCCCAAAATAAACTATTCCTTTAAAATATTTATGAATTCATTTTCCAATGACATGATAGAGCTATTTTCATTCACTTTGATACCTAGAACAAAGTGTAGTAACATATAATAAATATATACTTGAAGCTATGAGATATAATAGACTTCAAATTAACTTCCTAAATACTTTAATATTAATTTCATTTCCTTTCTCATATTTTTATAACTTTAATCCCACTTAAATGGGTGTGTAAATAGACTTTGAACCATACATGTCAAATATTATCAATATTTACTTCACATAATTATCTTACGAAAGTAAAATATACCTTTTATTTTGTAACATTTGTATCCCGACAAAATATTTCATCTATCCATGCATAGAAATTTTTAATAACATCTTCATTTCTCTAGAAAATACTCCACAATCATTTATACTATTCCCTAGAAATTTAATATCATTAAAATAAAAAATCATAATGAGATAAACCTCATTATTGTCGTTTTTTCAAGAGGTTGTTTTATACTAATACTTTTCAAAAATTCAAATTCCTCAAGAAAGTGTTTATCTTATAATACTAATCTATTGAAGGTTGTTTCAATCTAGACACACCCTTATTTATTTTATAAACATTATTTTCATCTTGACCAAGCATGAATCTACATAATTATTCAATATAAACATTTTGTTCTATCACTCCATTGAGAAAATAATACTTGATATACATTTAGAATATATTATATATTCTTTATGAATAAATAAAAATATTGATATTTATGGTTTCATGTAATGCTACTAGGGAAAATTATTCATAAAAATCAATGCATTCAACCCATGAGTAGCCCATAAAAACCTATCTTTCCCTGTTTCTTATCACTATGCATATTTCATTAAAAATGTTCTAGAAACACCAATTTATATTAATAACATCTTATTATTTCATTTTGGTAGAAGTTACCATGAATAATTTTTTCAATCATATCTAATTATTCATTCATGGAATCAATACACTCTAGATCCTCCAAATCTTCTTTTACATCTCACAGATCAACATTTGATAGCAATGTTTTTATGAAACATTACTTGATGATCCTCTAGTTTCAAACTTATTTCGTTGATATTAGTTGATATTTTGTACCTCCACTTGCTTCTAATGCCTTTTATGAGGTGAAAATAATTTTTCCTCTTCACCTGAAATAGATGAATCAATATCTTCATCCTTTACAGCTTCTATATCACCACCTCTATCAGAAAATATTCCATGTGTTTTCAAAGGCAACAACTTTATATTTTCTTTCTCTTATAATAGTAGGTATCCATGAGACCTTTATATAAGAATTTACTATCACTTTTACATCTATTGAGTCAACTATTATTCCATTTTACATTTTATAAAAACTATATCATTTAACATTATGAGGGTACCCAAATAAGATACCGGAAAACTATTTAGAAAAACTTACCAAGATTCTAACATTTGACCTTGATGATGTAGGGGATTCCAGACAACCTTAGGTATCCAAAATATGGATTTTTTTGTAACATATGTAATATGGAGTGATATCATAGTTTTTAATGAATAAATAATGATTCTATATATACACTACTACTCTAATATACTGTCTCCAAAATAATTGTAAGTATCATGTTCAATAATTATGGTTTGATTTATCTCATATAATATTATATTCCATCATTTAGAAAAACAATTATGTTATGGTGTGTATGGTAAACCATTTTCTTGATAAATTCTTTGATTTTCAATATAACCTTTGAACATCCCATTTATGTATTAAGTAACATTATCAGATCAAATATTCTCTACAGTGTATCCACATTCCTTTTGAGAACTTATCTTCAAAGTATTAAACATTTTTAGACCCTCCAAAATATGTTTATAATTCATAATAAATGTTATATGATTGAAAAAATCAATAAAGTAAATAGATGAATTATCTCTATTTTTTTGATTTTATTATCATAGGCCTATATATGCGAGAATAAATAAGATCTAAGGGATGAGTTGTAGGTATTTCAACCCTCTTATGTTTAGAATTTGTAATCAACCCTTTATAGTATATATAATAACACCATTATCTTCATTTTTCATTCTAGGAACATCATCAATACTTCCCATTTTTATTAGATTGTTAATATTCCACTAGAGTCCATGTCCAAGACATTTATGACATAATGAATTTTCTTCCATAATGCGTAGATAAAAAAACCATGTGCATCTTCAACCTAAGATATATTTAACTTGGTTTATTTTCCACTTATAACAACATCCCCATTTTCATATATATTTTAACAATAAATCCATACCTTTATAAAACTACTTCAATTTTTTTATTACAAAAGATTTGGAACACTCAAAAAGTATTTTTTTAGTCCATAAACAAATAAGTGGATTATATGATTCAAATTTCCTTTTCCAATAATTTTAGATAAAATGGATTTCATATTGATTGATTCAAAATTTTCAAAAGTCAATGTAACTTCATTATAGTATTTTAGATTTTTTAGTTATTCTAAATCTATAGTAATATGTGAAGAACACTCACTATCCAATATCCTTGGTGGTTATTATTTTTTTGGCTTTGCGAGAAGCTTCCCTAACTAAGTATTTTTCATTTTTGATTCCTCCTTAAATTGTGGATTTGGAGTTTTTTCATTTAAAATTTATTAGGATTGTAGGATTATAGTACTTAATTTAGAAATATTTATAGAATAATCACAAGTCCCACAAATAGTTTCCATTAATTTAAATATATTATGAATATTAATAATGAATTTTAGAGGATTTATTCTTCAAGTTTCTTAGATAATCCTCAATTTCTACCTTTAATACCTCATGTATTCATTGAAGTGTTGATATTTAAACCAACACATTTTTTGTATGACCAAATCCTCGACATATACAATATATCTTTCATGTTGTCCAAAACTATGTATTTTTTTACAATATAATTGTGATCATCAACCTTGGATCCTTATTATGAACTAAAATTTGGTAAAGTCTTGAAATATAAATATTAAAATAATAAATTTTTTTATCCTTATTACAGTCTCTAATTTTAAAAGTTTATTATTCAAAGATTTATTTATCATAAATTTTATAATGTTAGAATTCACTTTTTTAACTACAAACCATGTATTCTTGACTTTATTCTTCCATTAAATGTATTTAATCTTATTGTTTACCTATAAGGATGAAATTTATTGATCCTTTAGGGATTTAATCTTTAAAAATCCTTCACTAACATCTTGAATTGAGTTATGAATATTCTATTTCCCTTATTATTCTATAACTATTTTTTATTGTACATGATCAAATTCATTCTCCATAAAACTAATATTTTAATAAATATTGGGGTTGAGGGTTTTCTAGTTATCAAGTAACTTCTTCAGATCATAAGTATATTTTATAAACGTATAATTTTATTCATTTTATGATTCATTATTGTTTACTAAAAGATATTCATTAATTAACTTCATGTTCTCTTTCATACAATTGGTTAAATTTTATAAGAAACCATTAGTCATTACAATTCATTTAACCCTTATAAATTCTCCTTTAGAGATAGGTGAATGTATATAATTTCAATATTTCCAATCATTATATAGATTAATCTTATTTTTATATATTAATGGATTAACCTTAGAAGGATGGTTTAAACCATTTACAATAACTTCATGAAGTTCTTATCTAATGGATAATAGATAGAGTAGCATTATGTCTTTACAAATATGATTTTTCATCATATAGAATGTTGGAATATCTAGATGCAGAGCTAACCAGATTGGATGAATGAGAGGGTATGGAAGCCGCCATCGGGACCAGGCACCGTGCAGCTTTCTACGGTGCAATGCTAGCCGATCAGAAATGCAAGGTGGGGAGCTAAGGAGTTAAATGATTCAAGATGCTGGGGAGGGGAAGTTCTAGTGGGATGAGCCTACAGGTCATGTAATGGGCATGGTATGCCTCTGGGCCTTCGGGTCATGTATTGTGGGTCATGTTGAGCCTTATTCCTTGGGCCTACGGGTCATGTACGAGTTCCCCATCAACCCTTAAAAGGGGGATTATCTATAATAAAATAAAAAAGAAGGCCTTCAGGCCATTCAGGCATAGAATGTTGGAATAACTATACTATAAACTTAATTATGAACATCAATGATATTCTTATCATTATTGAAACATAAAAATACATTATTCAAAGATGTAACATATGATCTACTACCAACAGAAAGGATTAGTCAAGATTTGTGAGACCACTGGGAGAGGGTGGTGAATTAGTGTTATTCATTTTCAATTTTTCCTCATAAAATTTTTCTCTAACTAGAGATAATTGACTCTAATAAAAAACAACATACACTCATACCAAGAGAAACATCAGAATTTATATTTCTCACTACTTAATAAGATTTGATAATACCATGCCTGATCTTGAAATAATCCAAGACCATACATCTACAAGAAAATAATCCTTTGTGGCTTATAACAAGTAGGGTATATTTATCTCTTTATTACAATATAGTACTATGATATTTCCTATGATTTTGTAAAAGACAATAATATCAAAACAATTCACATAAATGAAATGAACCTTCTCCATCAGGCTTCAGCAAATCATTATTTCATAACTTGAATTATTTAAACATTTTATTCTTTAAGCATAATCTACATTTTATAATATTTTTTCCACAAAAAAAATAATGATCCTTTTTTGGGAACTTCTTTGTTCGAGCCCATGCATATAGGAACTTCTCCATCAATAACTTGTTTTTCTAACATGTTTTTCTAGTAACACTATATTTAGAAAATATTATTCCAATACCTCTCTCTTTAGTGCCTATCTCTCCATTACCCTATGCCAAATTATTCGATAATTTATATAGCATGATTTATGTTTGACACCTCACATCATCAATAACTAGTTCATAATGTGCCCACACTCTTTTATATTCCCATAGTTTCTCTAAAAGATAATACGGATGTGAAAACACTAAACTTGAAATTCTTGTTCGAATAAATATTCATTTGACCACCTTTAATCAATATAAATAAATTGGGGTTGGAAAAATCATAATATTTGTCCTTAATTCCTGGTATAAATGGTCTTTAAAACATCAAAAAATATCAACTATAATCATGATTTTTAATTTATGATTATTTAGGTGTTGAAAGTATAACTTAGCATCCTCATAATGTATGAATTTAGTTTTTTAATTTATCCTCAAACCAAAATAAATTTTACATGATTTCATGTTTCTATATATAGGATATAAAACATTCACTTTATATATAACGACAATGTCTCTCTATTTAATATTTCTTTAGGATTTCATTTATTCGGAATTTCCGAAAAAAATTTCTTCTGATGATCTTTATATTCTTATCTATTAGATAAAATGATCCTACTCTATTGGATTATTTATTATGAACACCACTATGAAGTAATATCTTTTTTTATATAATCTAGGAAAAGTATTCATATTATTTCATCTATTTTTTTTTCATGTAAACACTTTTTAAAAAACATTCTCTAGAAATACCTTTGAAGATCACACCATAACCCAATTTTTTTTGAAGAAAACTAATGCCAATAGCCTCTAAGTATGAGAAGAAAAAGAGAATCCAATGAAATTAATTTTTACTCAAGATGTCCACAGATAGGTGGGGTGAATGATTATGTTAAATTTTACATTTATTTGAGTGTATTTCCTCTTTTATGGTATAAAATCATTAAACCCGCATGATTTAATGTGAATTACACAAATACATAAAAGAAAAATTAATATGGAACACAAAAATTTTATTTAGTTTACTACTAAAGGATATCCCAACGAGAATACACTAATGATTTTTTTGTATGATAATATATTATTCATTACTATATTCCATGGATTACAATTTTGATCCATAGATACTCCATGAGAAGTTTATTAAATCTAAAATATATTTATAGAAAATGAACTACCATTGTCAAATCAACAATTTTGTCTCAAATTTTATACTAATCTAGATGAAGTCTTCATTAATTTAACATCTTGACAGTTTTATTCTATTTATATCAATATTGATTGAAAACTGTATCATTAAAGTCCAAGTTTGATGGTTCAAATAATTCCACAATTTATGCTGAGGTTTTTCACCCAAGTCCTAGGCTTTTCAAAATAATATCTCAACTAATTCCACATCATTACAGATCTTTGTCTTCACCTAGGTCCCTTATTTTTCCCAATTCTACATTTCTAATATCCTTGTAATTTCCAAACTATGTTTCATAAAAATCCCTTCACTATGGTAAGTTATCCAATGTATGTTTTATATAATTCATTCAAAATGGCAGATACTTGAAACATAGTTAATACATTCCCTTGACCCTTCTTGTTTTAATTTTTGAAATCCAGATATATGTTTACCTAGAAGCTTCTGTATGGTTTTACTTTCACTAGTGTTACTTATTAGAAAGAATAACATCTAATTGTTCTCCTAATTTCTATTAACCCCCAACTACATCCATGTATTTATAGGTAAAATCTCATGCACACATTTATCCCTTCGATATGTGGTTGTAAATATCCATGAATCTGAAGCACGAGTTACTCTCAAAAAGTCACACAACCTCGCATGCATGGGTCATTTACATACAAAACTGGTGTGTGACACTATCTTTCTACACCATTGTATCGTTTGCATATATAAAAGAGATAAAAGGCCTCCTTTTCTAAAAAATGACAAAATTTTTTCTTCATAAAAAAACTCAAAAATTTATTATGAAATGTGAGACCCAAAATATGCTGAAAACATGAAACATTTCCACTTCAGTTGATCTCCCTTAGTAATAAATCACCATATAAAAATCAAAAATTTATTATCATCAAACACAACATGATTCTATATTTATAATAACATGGCTTGAATCATTCCCCCCTTTTGGGTTTATTAGAAATCTAAATAAAAATTCAATTAAGTAAAAAATCCATACATCAATTGGATACTAGTGAAATAAATCATCCATCAATCAAAGTCTATGTGATCAAAGATGGAAATAAAAAACAAGATTTCACAAGATATTTCCAAGAATATTTAATACCTTATGAAATTACTAATTATATTTCTCCCCTTGTCTTCTAGAACCATCATAGTTCAAAATACCATTCCTCATAGATTGTATCTATCACCAAATTTTATACCATATACTTCCCCTGAATTCGAGATTCTATCTATAAAACCACTTGATTATCACATGAACTCTGTTGAATTTCATAGTCAGTTTACCTCCTTTAAAAATGAACACAAAGTTAACTTCAAGACACCGAACACACCAGATAGAATGTTAGATACCAATGAGTGGAGGGGTCATATCCATAACTCCTCAAGATAAGGGAGGTATCTAAAATTTAATGTTTAACCAATGTTTCTCAAAAATTTGTATGTTTAATGGTTTAGTCATGATCTTTGACACTTTACCTTTAGTTATAACATTATCCATTTTGATCACTCATTGTTAGAATTTTACTTAAATGAATTTATATCAATTATCAATATGTTTTTTATGAGAGTGTTGAACCAACCTTTTCTTGATATTGAATACAATATTATTGTTAAAAAATATAAAAATCAGTTATTTCAACTAATCAAAAAATTTGACAACTGTTTCTTCTTCCATAGTAGCTGAGTGAATACCATTTTCCGTAAAATATACTCTTATTTGATCATGCCTTGGGAAGTGATTTATTGATTCTTATGCCAACAACCCACACATATAATACCAATAAATAATGCATTGAAACTTGTGTATATTTGATCCACCACATCACCAACCATGTAAACATTATAAACTATTAAGAATTAATTATCACTTTCCATATAAAATATAAAACCAAAATTAAGTGTACCTTGGATATAACTGTTGATTCATTTAACTATATCTGGCGCTCTTCTATCACATTAATCTAAAAATTAGATTTTAAACATATTTAATGGAACATATCTAGAGGTTTGTAGTCATATATATATATATATATATTTAGATTTTAATTATCCTTTTTTATAAATTGAGATCTATATATTAGTCATCCTCATTCTTCCAATGTTTTTTTACAACCCCAATCAGAGTTGACATTGGTTTGGGATAATACTTATTGAAATTATTTGATATCTCTCTTACATACATTTCCTAATAGATGAAAGTGTATTCCTCCTTTTGAATCACTTATTCCATAAAAATTTATTCATGTTCTCAAATGATGGACATTTAAAATTATGATTTTATGTGATTACCAAACTATTTCATATAATTCTACTTTCTTCCACCAAAGATGATGTACCCAAATAATCAAGGCACAAAAAATATTCTTCTTTGGTTGTATTCATATAGTGATTGTGGTTAAAACCACTCTTTTTGAAGAATATCTTAAAATATTAATCTAGATGAGAATATCATGCTAGTGGTACCCACTTCCAATCATATACTTCATTTTTCAATCAAAATACCATTTTTTCATATTTTCTAACTATAAATTCCACTATCCATTAAATTTAAACTTCTACATCAAAAAAAGAAATTTTAAAATTCTATTTTGATATATATTTGAAAACATTATATACTTTTTTCATTTCCACAACCAAAAAAAGTCTAATTTATTTTAGTTGAAAAACGAAATCAAAAATTTCTTTAACATCAATTACTTTAATATATGAATATCCTTAAAAAAAATCACACATTATTTAAGATTAAATTTCAATGATCATTGATTTTTTATTTAAAATACACTTTTTTATCATCACATTTTGATTTTTTTTCTTTTCAATGAGATCCCATATCCTTTTTTTATCATTATAATATAATTATTAACATCAAATTTCATCCCATTATTTATGTTTTGGAGATTTATAAAATGTGGTTGGTTACACTATTTATAGTATATCCATACGATCCACATTTAATATTCTCCATGAATGGTTAGTTGTTAATATATCACCAATAATATTGGTTGGGTCAACTTATTATATTTTATTTATCCTTTTATGTGATGTTTGAGTTAGTGGTTTCCTCCTCTAATTCAACATCTTCATCATCATTATTTGGAGAACACTGAATTTTTATCAATCATTTCAAAACATCTATATTTGAATGACTTTCATTTTCACCTTATTGTTCATTATCAAGAACATGAAAATTTATGCTCCTAAGGTTATTCATATATTTATGCTCAATAATCATGAAATAACATCTATCCACAATATTTCTTAGAATATTATTTTTGAATTTATACACTGTACTCTTCCTTAAACATCCCAATAATAATATTTCATCTGAACCATCTCTATACATTCTTTTATTTCTATATTTTCATCAGATATAACATTTAATTATGAACACTTGGACATTTTTTAGTGAAGGCTTCCACCCTTGGGACATTTTATAGGATTTTATTTCTTCTCCTAGACTTATAATAGCTAGTTTTTTAGTGTACACCATGACATGAACAACCACATTCCTATAGTGAGGAGAAACACCCCCTCTTAATCAACATGGTTTTGGCCATATTATTCACATATTAATTTCTTTATTTAGTAATCCTATTTTATTGTCATGAACCGACTATTGGAACCTCATGCTTGATTCCATGTTTTTGTGTTATTTTAAAAATTCTATGGATGTTTATTCTATTCCATTATCATATAGTAATATTTTGATTATCTAAAAAGTTTCATTCTTAAATTGATTGAGGTGTCTCTTCATTTAGTATGTCACTTCATGTTTAAAATTTAAAAAATTCATAGATTCCATCATACTATAATCATTAATAAATTGAATTAGCAACCTATATTCATGTGTTCAACCTATATTCATTGGACCTAAATCATCAGTGAGGAGTAGATCAAGAATATTCAATTAACTTATTTATTTATCTAATAAGTATTTTGGAACATTTTTTCACATATACAAGAATCAAATGTCTTTTCACAATCTCTCTTCATAAATTTTATTTCCACTATAACATTCAAATTGGATATTTCTTTCACTCTCTATTTGCGTATGTGGCCTATCCTATGCTGCTACAAGTTGTTTTCTTATGCCACTCTTTAGAGGCATGATTTTTTAGTATTTTTTTCTAGTAGAGATAACTATTAGTTATTGTCCTCTAATAAGGGATTTTATTTCCCTTCCCTTAACCAGAAACCATATCTAGTAAAATTGTACCTCAAGACCCGAGTTAAAATGTTGAATCCAAATTAGATGGTTGTGATATAGACCATCAAAAAGGTGCACCTCAGTATTATTTATATCATCTAATGAAAAATGGGTATTGCACCCTACTTCTTCATAGTAGGATATGGTATGGAAAATAAATCTTCATAACTGAAATTTAATAAGAGGAAATATATTCTTCCCTTCATTTATAAATTTTTTATAGACACTATAATTATATTTGACTATGGTTGGCCATGAATTAAGGATTGGGGATTATTTTACACCCCATAATTTATTTTGATAAAACCTACCTTTTTCTGAATTGATATTGTTTTATATTTGACCAAAGTAATTCCATAATTCATCTTCCCATTATTCATATCCATTGTTTTTGTTTCTTTTTATATTTTCTTATAATAGATGAATCCCCTTTTATCTAAAATTTTTGTCTTTTATTCATCCAAATTGTTATGGATTCCTTATGAAACTTTCTTGAATATTTGTATCAGTTTTATATTTATGTACCTCCCAAAGTGTAGTTTCTTCTATGGATCACTTATTTATTTTTAATTTGGAAATTTTATCATAGAGTAATGTCCAATTTTTCTAGGTATTCCACCATCATTGTTCCCCATTTTAAAAATTCTTTTTATAACTAATCATGTTAATAATTTCTTGAATATTCATCTTGAAATTCAAATATTATTCTAAATTTATATGGGATAATATTTGATTATCTAAATTTTATTTTATATATTTAGTCTCTGCATCAAGATAATTAAAATATTATGAAGACTAATTAAACAATCCTTTTTTCATTCTAATTTATATTTCATTGTATGTTGATTTATATATGTGCTCACTCTTGTTCCACCCTAAGTAAACTAAAAATTCTGGTTGATTCTATTCTCCCATTATAGTTTCTTACTTTTCTAATGTATCCATCAAGGAATATTGAATATTTTACATAAAATATATTTCCAATTATTCTATAATGACTCAATCATCTCCTTTATATTTGTTAATAAAGCCCTTCCTATCGAATTTATTTCCTAATTTTTTTGTTACCTTTTTACAAGAACCTCATATGAGGCCTCTATATGGTTTTTACTTACCCTTATTCATTAATAATTTTATTTACCACATTTTATAAATGTACCCTACTTTACCTCATCAAAATAATGATAGTGACAGATAGACTTCGAATATCCATTTTATTATGTTCATTTTTCTGGCAATAAGATAATAAAATTACCCATCTATTGCTTCGTCATCAATTTCAACTTTTTCATTTTCAGGTTTCTACATACATTTTGACTCTATATCCTCACTTTTATGAATCAGTTTCTCTTCTATTTCAATTTTATTTTCATAGGGAACTAAACTAATTAAAAATTCATTAAGATGAATCATAGAAAAATCTATTTCCAGAGAAACTAAAAATTTTAGACATTATAGGGTTGGAATCCTTCTCAAGGTCTTCTTAAAAATTAAAATCTAATTTATTTATTCACTGAGAACTTGAATTACTCAATAAACATTAGAAATTTGGTTGATGAAACTCCAAATATTTTCATTAGGATTATTTTATAATTTTCAAACATATTATTCAAAATGTAGAGTACTTTATCCTTTACTTTTTAATCTCATTCATATAAATATTTTATATTTCTTACTCACTTGGCCTTCACTATAGTGAAACTGAAAAAATATAAATAAATTCGATATTATAAATATCCAATAATATGA
Source organism: Viscum album (assembly GCA_963277665.1). Taxonomy (NCBI): domain Eukaryota; kingdom Viridiplantae; phylum Streptophyta; class Magnoliopsida; order Santalales; family Viscaceae; genus Viscum; species Viscum album. The sequence goes on along the minus strand of OY728153.1, from coordinate 1,201,886,623 downwards.
TTTTGTGATTTTTTATATATTTATCAAATTTTCCTACAATATTCATTCATAAACTATCCTATCATATCACCGAACAAAATCCATTAAAATGTGGGAAATATAAATTCTATACATAGAGACTACGAATGAGATAAAATTATATTATTACCAATATAGTATTTAATTCCATAAAAATATTGATTCTACCCTAATATTCACTAAATTTATTTCCCTAGAATAACTAATGATGTATTTAATACCTACAATTTTAATTCTATAATACCTATTTTTGTTCCACATGATGCCATGAGAGAGGAGGGTGAATAAGGGTGCCAAATTTTCTTTTAGTTTTTATGTATTTATCACTATAAAATCATGAACGAAATAAAACTACACGCCTTAAAGTAGATTCACCAAAATAATTCAAGATAAAATAAAATAGAAAATAACAATTTTACATGGTTCAACACTAAGGGATCATCCAAGTTGAATTTGTAGAAAATGTATCTTTTTTAATTGGAATCCAATATTCATTACCAGTTTTGTGGATTAAAAGTTTATCCCTTTGTAAATATATTCTTGGATCACTATAATTAAAATGTAGTTAGATAAAATTCACTACCTTTCTCATATAACTTTTATTAGTTATCCTTACACATGACTATCTACATAAGTTTAACAACATTATTTTCACATCCAATGTGCACATATGTTGATTAATAATTATATCATTAGATTTTGGGATATATTATACAAAAATTAATCAATATATACTAATGTGTTGCCCTTAATACCTAATATTCACCCAATTATTTATCTCATAGGCAAAACACTTCTCACAATTATGTCTTCTACTATCTCCCAATCTTTTCCATGGTATATATCACCCTTGATCATGGATTTTACCAAGAAAAAATCATGAAACATCATTATCCAATATATTTCAGTTGAGGTAGGTTTTCACTAATGCCTTCACTCGAACCTATTCATAAACAATAGTTTATTCAGGTAATTTTCTCTGAATATTCATTCTTTTCACATTGTATTACTCCTTCACCCAACTACATTGTTCAAATATAGTTTATACAGGCATAACTTACATTATAGGAGAGCCTCTAATACTTATTCACCTTTTTAATAACCTCAAATGGAGAGATTACATGGGTAATTATAAGGAAAATATTCTAATTATTCATTACCTAGTAACATTCTCCCATAATTTCATGCGAAACTATTATGTGACTGACACATAGAATTGTGCATAAATTCAAATGCATGCAGAACTAACACACTAAAATAACTCATAGTGGCCAAATCCACTTGGGTGAAATGGCCCCCATTACTAAAAAATTATTTTTTGATCTTACGTCAATTGATACCTAAATTTCATCTAAAATAACAGACCATGACTTTGGAAAACAATATAAAACTTAACCAAGTTATGTAATCTCTTTTAGTCATGAAGCACTTCCAATAACTAAGAAATGGATTGAAAAAAACCAAACATCCACCAATATCATGAAGCACCTTAGTTATAACTCTATAAATACTTTTTAGGTGGATACTATTAATGAAATATTTATAATTATTCTTGTTATTTATTAAAAACTAGAAAAATACCACTTGATTATAGTTTTATAAATTCTTTTATTTCATAAAAAATTAGTATTACTATTTTAAAAGACCATGTGGATGGGTGATGAGTATGGATGGGTTTGTTTTAAATATATAAGAATAAATCAAAATTAAATATATGATAAATCCCACTATGATTAAAGATTAATCATGTAATGAGAAAGATAGAAAGATTTTGAGAAATATTCAAGAACATTGGTGATGATTCCGAAAGTATTATTATGGATTCAATTAATATCATTGGATTTCTAAGTTGAAAAACTATTCATGTAACTACGATGAATACTGAACTGTTATTAAATTAAAATACATGTTCTTATTATACTATAATAGTACAAATTTTTGGAAATATTTGATAAGTTGAAGACTATAAAAATATTTATTTTCATGATGAATTTATTTTTTCAAGAAGATTTGAATATTTTACATGTAGCGAATTTAAATATTTGACGAGGAGTTTGTATTTTACAAGGATCATGCAAATAGTAATTTTCATGATGAATTTATCATTGACAGAAGAAATAATAGTTTCAATGAAAATAGTAATTTCATTAACAAGAAATGAAGAAGTCTATGCATTGTGTTTCAATTCATGAGGATTTAAAGAGATTAACATGAAAAAATATAATTATATTTTTCAGGATGATTGAGAGAAGACGATACAATGGTGAGTTTTATAGGATGAAATTTTTATTTAAAGAATATATTTTTGGAAGAATATTTTATTCTACACATTATGAAGACAATTTTATAAGTATTTATATAAGAAAATATTAAAAATATATCCAACAAATAAGGATGTCAGGCTTGCTAAACTGAGGCCTCTTATGGGACAATGGAGGTCTACCATTCCCAAGGAAACCTCCCGGATAGCCTTTGGGTGGAAGAGTATAATTGTTCATAACACCCATGAAGTGAGGGCATGACCATGTATATATACCACAGAGGAGATTTTTCCATAAACAGTTCGTGGAAGGAGGGTAGGCACTGCTGTATAGGGTGATACGACATTAGGAGGGGTTCGATATTTCTGAATTTCTACCCACACACCTTAAATGATATTCCACACCCCATTCATGTGTACATTTCAATAAGGAATGCATTCTGAGCATGTACTATTCATCCATGCTAAAAAAATATAGAAATAATATACACCATATGATTTATTTGATCGAGGCCCTATAATCACTTACAAACCAATAGTTTAAGTCAGCACTATCAACTTACTCCTCCCACATTTTGTTGAAAATCTCTCCAAGAAGTGAGCTCTGATCGATCTCACAAAAGCTGATGACCATGTCAAGTGATCACCTCTTATAAATGATACTGCTAAATATAATATAAACCCTTATATGCAATATCATTATTAAATTGATGATATTAAATCGAATAACATTATTCATTTGATGAAAATAAAGTTGTGAGTTCGATGATACTAATGGATGCCTTTGAGATTCAATGTTGATATACATGTGATCCTTATCACATGCTTGTGAGGACTCAATTAGGAGCTTCTTGAAGATTCTACAACTATCAATGTCATAAAGCTATATGATAAAAGGAAATATGCATTGGTTAAATTCATAGAAGTTTAGGCATTAAAAATTCCATGACACAACATTATTTTTGGGATTTTTAGTGAAGATTGATGTAATATATTTTTGGGGATAAGAGTGGGATCTCTTTTAGAAAAGGAGATGAACCCATGCCTGAGAAGGTGTTGATGATATTTTAAGTAAAATCCTATTTTAGGAAAAATAGTGCACCGTGAATTTTTTTTTTTAAAAGGGGGAAGTTCCTTGAAGACTTGGATTTCATGAAGGAGAAGGAGGAGAATCTCGTGGTATTTTTACAAGTGATAAGAACTCTTGAAGGATTCACAAAGAATATATTCCACAAAGCCACCTGGGGAAACATTATTGCTCCCACATATCCATCATGGCTGGTGTGAAGTACAATGAATCTATGGGGGAAGTCAACATGTTCACATTACACTAATTATATTCCATAAATATTGTATATTCACGAACATTTCATAGTTCACATGATTCATAAAAGGATCCATGAGATAGTGTGATCTATAGTGTTATATGTTAAGAAGAATAGAATTAAAATACTCATAATAACAGTGGGATATTCACTATTTGTTTGAAGGATTTGGGAATAGTTCATATAAATTGTTATGCACAATAAGTAATAATTCAAACCATTTAGTGAGTTTTTTCATGAGGGAATCTTGAGAAGAAATATCACTGCACACCTATTCAGGTATGTTCACAAAGAAGTGGATAGTAGTACATGCTTCCATGCATGCACATGCATTGAAAGTGGACAGTGTGTGCATAAATATTCACATAAAATAGGTAACACAATAATTCATAGGAACATGTGAAGAAGAAACTTTAGATACCCAAAAAATATATTTTAGAACATAAAAATAACAATAAATAAAACAAATCTATGTGAAAATGTTTTGGATGTCGTACAACACATATATTATGTGGAATTTACTTGTTTTTGTGAAAGTATTGTTCTTACATAAAATATTTACTGAGGATAGGAAGTTCATCACAAAAGGATAATATATCCTATATTTTGAGAAAGTAAGGAATAAGTAAAATTTCAGTGTGTTGATAAATTCATCAGTTGTTCACTTTGAGAAAGAAGTGATTTGAATTGGAAGTTGTATATTCAACTTATTGAAGATTAAAAATCTGATATGCATATTATTTTATTGATTTAGTATTAGTAAAAGACCTTTATATGTAAAATTATATTATTAATTTGATGAAAAATCATCTAGTTCAGTATTAAGATCTTGTTCAGTGTTTTTATTGAACATTTTTTAAGAACTAGTGGTGTCAATATATATAACACCAGTGAAGATTGGTGGAACTTGTATAATGAACACCAACAAATCAAGAATATTATTTACTTCTCACATAAACATTGTACATCAATTCTAGGTTCTTGTAATCACTTCAAATTATAGTTATAATAAAATCCATGAATCAACCACATGTTGATCACAACAATGAGTAGGTATTTGTGGCGAACCTTGTAAAAATTATTTTGTGTTAATGTTTCCTTTATTATCTGTATTGTTTGTGTATGTGAATTTTAATATCACACAATAGATTCATTCCTCTTAATTGGGGATGATATTCAAGAGTAGAGGGGTTAATATAAATAAAGTAAAATTTGGTAAAAATTTTGGTACAATGATTCACCCTCATCTTTGAATACCTACATGATCCATATGGGCTCCAAAATTGGTATTAGAGAATAAGGATGCCTCTAATTGGATCTGAGTTTTTTTTATGTTTTTTTAAATTTTTTTATATAAAGTGTTTATTTGAAGATGATTATGAAGGACCTTATGTGGAAAATTTAATCTCTAACATTTTTTTGAATAAAACTTGACTGTATCTACCAAGTCTCCGATAATAGGATGATGAGGGAAGCGAAGAGGTTGAGAAAAATCTCAAAGTAAGAAGATAAGGATCTATTCTACCCGATCAAATCTTATGATACTGATAATTTTGATAGCTCAGGTTTTGGATTGCGTGAGGAATATTAATCTATCAAAATTAGTGAATAATTTTACTCTGAATTTGAAATGTATATAAAGAATGTTACAAAAGAAGTTATTTTATATAAATTTGTTCTTTCAAATATTTTTTTATGAAAGATCAAATCTTAAAGAAGAAATCAATAAACAAGAGGATACACTTATAAAGAAATTCAAAGTGTGAAATGTTCTCACCGACCTTGTTGAATAAAAGGAATAATATGAGACACTTTTCAATAACTAAAGATAAATTGAAATAGAATGCTTATGGAAATAATATAAGTAAATATGTTTGTAAAGAAGTAATCCATGCAATCAAAACAGTGATAATTGTTTCCATGAATTTCAAATATTATCAACATGAAGAAAAAACACGTATGTTCAATGATATATACATGTTAGTGGAAGAAAATACTAAGTTTCATGATGACTATATTCAAAATATCTCTAATTTTGAAGAATCTCATAAATCTACTATATTTTTTCAAATAATCCCAATTGAAAGTTAAATATAGAAGAATCAAATACCTTTATAGATCTCTGAAATAAGGTACTAGACATCCAAATAATATATCAACATAATGAAAAGATAATGGGAAGGAAGGATAAAATTAGTTGATAATGAGAAGTTTTCCTTAAGCTATATGTTTCTTGAACTTGAGATTTAATTTATAAATTTAATGTAGTCACATTCTAGAACCACCCATGTTACTAAGAAGTTGAATTCTATCACCCAAATAAACCAATATATTCATTCTCTAAGAAGAAATGTTTCTACAAAAACTATTTATGTGACTCATTTCCTTAAAGAGGATTATATTGTTGGAAATAAAAACTCAAGATCGTCTCTTTATCTACCTTCAAAAAACCCAGGGAAGAAGGTAACCCACAACACAATTAATTATGTTTCTACTAATGTTGTCTCATCTTTTAGTGTAGCTTCAAAGACAAAATTTAAGATTATATTAGTTGATAAAATTTCTCAAAAATCCATCAAAATACCAAGGGTTTATACTATAAATATTAATAATGAAGGATTAATATATAAACATAAAGGCAATCGATCTAGTCATATTAATTCAACTAGTAAAATAAGATGAATTTTGGATATTATTGGTGCTACTAGAAATTTAGATAGTAGTCCATTTATTTTTAGAAAAATGTGTCAACATATGAATATTAAAAAGGTCCTATATTTAGGTAGATTAGATGTGATGAAATGAAGAAACTTTTAAAACTAAAGATAACTACATGGATAAAGAAGAATATGTCTATTAACAACATATTTGGTAATCTTGAAGGAATATATGATTATTGAAAGATAATTAGTCATAAATATGATGAGTTCTATAATATTACAACCATGAACCATATATATATTGATGAGAAGAAAAGGCCACAACAAATGAAGAATAAAGGAACAAAATTATACAAGTATTCCTTGAGGAATATGAAAAATATGGAATTCAAGAAAATTATGAAACAAGGTACTCCCAAGTCTAATGATAAGATGGATTCCAAGAATTTCATATTAATCAATAAAAGATGCTTCTACTATGGAAATATAGGTCATACCATGGACCACTTCAAACATTCCATGGAAATGAATGGAAGAAAGATGAAATCATAAAAAGAATCAATCCAGGAGAGAAATAATAAGATATTATTGATTGATGAAATTCCTAAAAAATATTTTTATAAGTTAAATATGAAAGGTAACTGATAATCATTTAAGAAGACATGTGGAAAGTTAAATATAGAATATGTTAATAAGTAAATAATCTACACTAATTGATTTTAAGTTGATAGTGAAATGTAGAAATATGAGGATGAAGTAGTTATTGAAGAAACGGTAATATGAAATAAGGATGTTCCACATGAAGATCATGAATTTCATGATAGGTTGTCAACACATGACAACTCAAGTCTCACAAAAGTTTTTTAAAAGTTGTAATAAGGTTTTACATAAATCAAATAATTGTATATTCTTCCACCTCAATGTGAGATGTTAAAGATATAAAAATAAGAACTAGGGGTAGCTACTACACTAATGTATAAAGTGCCAATAAAAAATCCACAAAATATGTTGTTTAATGAATATAATGTTTCCATGAAATCAAATAAATATCATAATTTTAAATTTAAAGGAGACATAAGCATGTGCATACTAGACACTCTATATATATAAGAAAATGAGTCATTGGTTTGAGAGAAACTTATCAGCCCTATTTTTATTATTAAGAAGCTCATAAGTTTTCTACATTATTAATATATCTATTGTGCATTATTTTTATGCTTACATTGTATGTAATTGATGGAGATGATCACTCCCAAGATGATAACTTGGTGAAAAAAGTGGAAGACAACAAGTTGGAATGATTAGTAGAGATCTGATATAAACTTTAATTGTTCTAAAATGGTGGACTATCAACATGAGTATCTTTAAGATTATCTGATTAAATTTTCCACCATGTAAAATAGAAATGAGTTCACCCCTTATGGTGGAGAAAATATGAAAGAGAGGATATCAAGGATGATTTCATGAATATCTGGAAATTCTTGTTATCTCTATAGATGTTGAAGATACTGGTATCCCAATTACATATCATTCCTCTGTATTGATTATATTAAATATGTGGACTAGTTTTGAGTGTTGATTGATGAGTAAACTGGTTGAAGGCGGGTAAATATTATTTCACTCGAAATTTATGATGTGTTTGCTAAAGCGTGTTGGAGAATATATTACTTGATAAATTGATTTTATACAGCCTCCACATTAAGAAATAAATATGTTATAATAATGTTATCATATGAATGGTTGTTAGTAGATATCATAGAAAACCTTGGACACATCTCTCTTATTTTCTACACAAGGTTCACCCACATAGACTTAGAGTAAACCAACTAAAGGATCTTTTCCTAGTGAACCATGTGGTGACATCCTTATTTCATAAAAAGGATAAGTTATTGTTTGAATGCATTGAATGGTAGAAGAGAACCCTTTCATTAACCCTCTATATTTATTTTCAATTACGGGTATAAGGGAAATTGACTATAAGGAAATAGTATTGGCAACAAATCCGAATGGGGAGATTGAAAATACCATGTGGATGGGTGATGAGTAAGCTTGTGTTTGTTGTCAATATATAAGAGGTAATAAATTGTAAATGTATGATGAATTCCTCAATGATTAGTGATTAATTATGGAATGAGAATGTTGTAAATATTTTGGGAAATATTCAATAATATTGTTGATGATAAAAGAATAATTTTTATGGATTCATTTAATATAATTTGATATCATGATTGGACAATTCTGCCTGTAAATTTGATGATTGTAGAACTGCTCCTAAGATCAAATATATGTTCTTATTGTACTAGGAGAGTGCACATTGTGTTAAACATTTTATAAGGTTAAGACCATGAAAATATTCATTTTAATGATGCTTTTATTTTTTCAAGAATATTTTATTATTTTCTATATAGTGAATTTAAATATTTAATGAGGAGTTTTTATTTTATTAAGATCATACAAATATTAATTTTCATGAAAAATTAATTATTGAAAGAAAAATTAATGGTTTATATGAAAAAATTAATTTCAAGAAGAAGAATTTAAGAATTCTTTGAATTGTGTTTCAATGCATGAGGATGTGATGAGATGACTATTCAAAATTATATATATAATTTTCATGATGACTGAGAGAAGAAGACGAATATGTGACTTGGCCGGGTTGGCATTGTTATTTGAAGAAGGATTTTTAGAAGAACAATTTATTCTATAAGTATTCCGTTTGTTTTCCAATTATTTATATGAGTCTTATAATAAAAATATTCTCAAAAAAGGCCTCTAGGAAAGCTCAACTGAGGGCCCTTATGGGACAATTGGGGATTTCCACACCCAAGGGAACTGTCTTGAACATCATGTGGGTGGCATAGGAGAACAAGGAACAACAACAACCATGTGTGGGAATGCCCATGTATAGGGATCAATTAGGAGAGCGCACTATAAAGGGTTAATGTTAGGTGGAGTGGTTCCACCATGTGGAGAAGCAAAATTATAGGAGGGATTCAGGATTTCTGAACCACTACCCACACACCTTGAATGATATATCATGACTCGGTCATATGATTGTTTCAACGTGGGATGCATTATGATTATGTAATCTTCATATATGTTTAAAAAGATAGATAAAACATAGACCATACAATTACTTAGATCTATTATATTTGATCTCTTGAACCCTTCTGTTTTAAAACATCACTATCATCTTCCGCTACTGGACTTTCGAATGTGATCTCTTTAGGAATCAATCTCTAACCATGCACACGGAAACTGACTACCATCTAAAATGATCACCTCATGTAAATTATACTTCTCAAACAGATCCAATCCCATGAATAAAATATTTATATTTCATGAATGATATTAAATTTACAGAAATTATTCAGATGATACAAATGATATAGTGAGGCCACTTATATTGATGGATCCCTTTGAGTTTTAAAGAGGAGAATCATGTGATCCTTATCTCATGCACTTGTTCACTCAGTAAGGATCATCATAGATATTCCACCATTCTCTGTAACACAAATCTACATGATAAAAGGAAATATACATTTGATAAATTCAGAGATCACGCGACATTTAAAATTCCATGTCACAACAAGATTTTTGGGATTTCAAGTGAAGATCGACATGGAATATTTTGTGGATCTAAGAAAGTGATCACTTATAAAAGGAGACAAACCCAATCTGGAGAATATTTTGACTATAGTTTAAGATTTATAACTTTTTTAGAAAAAAAATCATCATAATTTTTTTTCATGAGGATGAGTTTCTATGAATCCTTGGATTTCATAATAGAGGAGAGGCTTGTGGTCTTTTGACAAGTGCTTAACACTCTTGATGGATTCACGAAGAATCTATTATGAAAATACACTCTAGGAAATGTAATTCCTCTAGTGTATTCCTCATGGTTTATGTGATGCGCCAAGAATATAAGGGGAGTCATAATTTACGCTACACACTCATTTAATTTTGACAAGAAAATAGATTCATGAATGGTTCTTAGTTTTCACCCTTTGTTTAAGGATCTATGAGACACAGTTATCTACACTGTTCTATGTTAAGAAGAAGAGAATTAAAACACACTGAATATCAGTGATATCATCACTATTTTCATGATGTATTTGATAAGAGTTCATAGAAATTTTATTTCATAATAAAGAAGAAGTGCACAAATGCAATGTGTTTTTTGTGCGAAGGAAGCTTGAGGGGGAGGGTCAAGACACACCCATTTAGGTTTGTTAAAAAAGATGTGTACAATAGTGCTTGAATCCATGCATGCACATGCATTTAAAGTGGATATTCTATGTAATAATTTTCATAAAATAGTAAACACATGCATGATCATTCACACGTCAAGAAGAAAATTGAGATACCTAAAAAAATTGAAGTAATCACATAAAAATAACAATAATGAAAATAAATGCATGAGATAATGTTTTTGATTATATAAAAACATGTATGAAGTAGAATTTATTTGAAGTTGTAGAATTATAGTTCTTACATAAAATATTTATTGATTTCAGGAACTTCATCACTATAGGGGAATCTACCTGAGAATTTGAGAAAGTAAATAATAAGTCAACTTTTAGTGTACTAATAAATTCATCAGTTGCTAATTCTGAGAAAGGATTAAGTTTAAGTGGAAGTTACATCCTGTTCTTATTGAAGTGTATAAGGACAAAATTCATATTATCATGTTAGTTTTGTATCGGTCGAAGACCTTCAATGGAGGAACAAAATTATCCATATGATTCAAAGTCATCCAGTGTTGTAGTGAGATATTTTTCAGTGATATTATTGAATATATTTTAATAATTGGTGGTGATAGTATAAAAAATTACCTAGAAGACTGGTGGAACTAGTATAACAAACCCCACTAACTGGGGAAGTTGTTTTACTTCTTTCTTAAACATTTTACACCAATTCTAGGTGTTTATAATCACTGCCAATTATAGTGATAAGAGAATCCATGAATCAACCACAAGTTGATAATGTAAAGGGGAATGTATTTGAACCAAACCTTGTAAAAATATTTGTGTGATGTTGTTTCATTTATTATATATATATTTCTTGTGTATGTGATTTTTAATAGCAAAAAACAGATCCATTCCTCTTAACCAGCGTAGAGTTTCTAGAGTATAGGGTTTAATTGAAAGAAATTAAAATTTATGAAAAAAGTTAGGTACATTTATTCACCCCTATTAGTGTCTCTAGACAATCCATCCAAGAAAAACACTATTCATACACCAACTATAAATATAGTTTTTGACTTATCAGTTAAAATAGAAAATTTAGAAATTAATGCATCTCAATTATATAACTCTTCTGTAGAAAATACATATATACTATAGTACAAAAATAGTTTTCTACTTCTGTTTTTTATTTTTAATGTCATTTCCTGACCATAAATCTTTTATGGTGACATTATAAATATGATTTTTCACATAAATTATTAAAACAGACCTTAAAAATATATTTTTTATGAATTTTCATGTTAGTTTTTTAAAAGCCGACTTGAAAGACCATATTAAAATCAGTTTTTTAAAAGAGATGTTATAACTCTATTTTTTATGTTGGTTTTATAAAAACTATCATGAAAAATATTTGTCTCAAAAATTATTCATTAATTAATTTTACTCAATTGATAAAAACCATAAGATCTATAAAATCATATTATACAAACCATAATAAATCTAGAAAAAAATATAAAACATTGACATAATTTCCAAGGATGTTGATGTCTTAGTGGATATAATTTTCTTCTGAGGAAAGATATCCTGAGGCAAACAAAGATTTGGATTAGAAGAAATTTTTGAATCTGAAGAAGTATTTGGTGTTTTACCTTGATCCTAAGAATTATACATCATTATAATAAAATTAGAATCTTTAACTGATATATCAATAGGAATAAATCAGAAAAAAATAAATCATTGAAAAATAATTACAAATACCATGAAAAGATCCCTGAAAGAAGAAATAATTGATTGATTATGAATATCAAATTATTTTAGTCCATGGAACTATGATTATTGAAGTACTATATAATGAAATTAATATATGTGGTGTGTGAAATCATTTAAATTACATGGTAAAAGCAAACACAGTTTTATAAATTTAAGATGGAAATTTAAAATATTATTAGAGTTCTATCAAATAGTTAGAACTTCACATTGGTGAGATATTATATTTTAATTTTCACATTGGTTATATGATAAAATTCATAAAAAGATTTTAAAATTTTCATTTTTATGTCATTTTTATGATAAAAAACATGAAAAATAAGCTTTTAAAATCAGTTTTAGAAAAAATGAAGTTAAAAGTCAACTTTTTTACATTGGTTATCAAACAAAATACATTAAAAATGGTTAAAAATATATATTTATTTTCTCAAAATTCTATTTTACTGATCATGGAGCTCATACGGAGTTACATATCAAATGTTATGGCTGTTGGACGTTAGGATTTCTAAAGAATTCATTTAGATATGATCAACTTCTAATATTCAAAAATTTTGATTCGTAAGTCCATTTTAGGTCCACCACCACTCAAATCAAAGCATGGAAAATGGAATAAAAGTTTTACATCATATTTAACATTGGTTATTAAATAATTGACATGAAAAACGGATTTCTAACATCATTTATTTAGAACAGATGTGAAAAATTGTTGAAAAACTATTTCTCACATCGGTTCTTATATAAAGGATGTGAAAAGATAATGAAAATTTATTTTTAATGACAGTTATATAACAAATTACGAGAAAAATAAATTTTCAAATATTTTCACTTTGGTTTATAAAAAGTGACATGAAAAAGGTGATGTTATAAATAGGTTTTGTACTATTTATAACCAACATGAATTGATGGAAGAATGAAATCACTTCCCATATCCTGATTCATACTCAGATTCTATTCTATTGAATGGGGAGGTTGAATATCCTTTAGAAACTTCATATTAATCTCAAGTTAAACTAACTTATGAGAAACATTATCTAACTCAAATTATTTATACAAATTAGGGTACCATCCTTGAAGACATACCCAAAATAAAGGAATATGTTTATGAATACCCTGAAGAGTTTTTTAGTATTCTTCCTGACTAATAGGATGGTACTTAAATAATCATTTACTTATATCTGTGTACATGTCTAGGAATCTCAATATAATGACCCCCATTGAACTTGAATATATGGATAAGAAACATCAATAAAATATGGTCACCAGTTTAATATTCACGTGTGTTGCAACATGGAGTGAAACAATATTCTTTTTCATAAATAAGGATGAGTCAATTCACATCTACATTGATTATCATCAACTGAAAAAATCACATTAATAAAAAAGAAACCCATTACATGGATTGATAGTTTTTTTAGTTAGATATGTGTGTACCAGTATATATATAAAGTTAATTTTAGGTTAAGATATCAATAATTAATGGTGAGAAAAGGAGGATACTACCATGATTTCTTTTCATACAAGGTACAAAAATTATTTCTTTAATCAATTCCATTCAGACTCGTCAATGCCCTAGAACTATTAATGGACATCATTAATATAGTATTTAGAGATAATATTAACAAAATTGGTATACTTTATTGATTATATTTTCATATACTATAAGAGCATTTAGGAAGATGTGGAGCATTTTTGTACTATAATGAAGACCGTGAGATTAGAAAATTGTTATACAAATTATATTAAAAGTGATTTTTGGATGGTGAGATTACCATTATTGGGGAATGTTTTGAAAACCAATGGAATATCTATTGATCCTTCATAGACAATTATGGTTAAGGAATAACATAGAATACGATATATAATATAGATCTATAGAATTATCAGATAAGCTGGGTATTATCGATGATTTTTGAGAAAGTACTCATGATTTTCAAACTCACTCACCATAGTTAATCTCTAGGGTTTAATCGTTTTCTATAACAAGTTAAGTGAAGTTTCCTTTAAGGAGTTTAATAAGAGGAAACTTATAACACTTATAATTGAACTAATAACATATAGGGAATAATTTGTGATCTATAATAATGTTTCAAGGAATATATTATGTTTTTTTATCACTTATAATGTTAAATTGATAGCCTAAGACGCTCAAAAATTGAAGATCCCTGAGTTGAAAAATCTGATGCATGATTTGGATTGGGGTAAATTAATATTCTCATTGAATATTTGGTTCGATTATCTCCATGAACATAACTGTGACATATATATGAATCATAAGAGAATTAATTATATATTTATATAGAAGGATATGAGAATTTTCCCATGACAGTGGTTAGAGATGATCAAAGATGATGAATTATTAATCCCTTATCTTCTTTAAAAGGAGAATTATGTGGAATATTATCTATGTAAAAAATATAATGTAATATTTTCAATGATCGGGATTGAAAAGGAAATAATATTTATATATATATAATGGATGGACTTTTGAATCACAAAATAAGGAATGTAATACAAACTTTCTCAAATGATTTCTCAACATTCCATTCTTAAGAAGATTATGGAAGATCAAAGGGATTATTTAGAGATAAATAATAAAGAAAATTTTGAAGTAAAGAGGAATGAATTAGTCATAAAAAATTATGAATAAGGATTTGTGAGATTTTTTCAATGTCTATGTATAGTATCTAATCCTGAGATAAAGAAGGAGCTATTTAATTATTCTAAATGCTCAAAAATTTCTATCCAACCTAGGATAAATATTTTTTATAGTCATATTCAATGGAACTATATTTTGGAAAAGATGAATAAATATATTATAGAATATTCATCAATGTTCTTGGTATGTTAACAAGTAAATGAAGTAAATAAAAAGCCCATAGGTATTATACAACCATTACTTATACCTTCATATAAATGGGAGAATATCAATAGGTATTTTGTCATGGGTATTCCAAAGACATCCAAAGGATATAATCTCATATGTGTTGGAGTGGAATATCTTAAAAAACATCTCACTTCATCACCGTTAAAGAGGAATTCTAACTCAATATTCTTGTAATGATATAAAACAGAGTAGTGGTGAGGATAAATGTGACAAGACCATTGATTTTACCTAACCGTGATCAAAATTTTACCAAAATATATTTGTAAAAGTATTAAATATTCCATGAAAATAGAGTTAAACTTTTATATGTCCTATAATCCTAGACTGATGGATTATATGAACGGACAATCCTAACACTTAATGATATGCTTATATCTTTCCCCAGGGGCATTAAAAGATGTTGGGATCAAAATTATACTCATATTTAGTTATCATATTATAATAGATTCTAATAAAAAATTCAAATGGATTCTTATAAAGTCCTATATGGGATGATATGTGGAAAACCAATGATTTAGGATAAAGTTGGAGAAAATTTAGTTCTAGGACCTAAATTGGTAAAAGGAATAGAAGAAATGTTGAAGTCCATTTTCCAATAAATCAGAGTTATACATACTCAATATAACAGCTATAATGAAAATCATTGATGGGATCTATATATTTAGATTGGTGATAAATTTTTCCATCATATATATCCGTAGAATATATTTATAAGGTTTGGGACTAAATTAATGTTGTATCTTATATAAATTAGAACCTTTGAGATTATTGATCGCATTGGAGTGGTTTTCTAATGACTAGAACTCCTGAAAAAAAAAACATCTCAATTGCATAATGTGTTCCAAGAATCCATATCGAGGAACTATATACTAAATGCCACATATATACCAAAACATAGGTTTATATAATTAGATAATGAATTGTCTTAGGAGGAGTAGTTTATGAAGACCATAGACCGTAAAGAAAAAGTTATATATAATTAGATAACTCAACTGGTTAAAGATATTTAATAGAACCATAAGTATGAATAGAAACTTGGGAATCAAAGAATAAATAAAGTAGAAGTACACTCATCTAACATAGTGTAAAAAATTAAAATTTAAGTGATAAATTTCATAGGGTGGAATAATGTAAGAAAATAGACTATAATAAATGAAATTTACCTTCTGAATATATATTTTTGTGTTGTATTTAATGACATAAAACAAGTAATAAAAGACCAAAATCATTTTATTTGATCATTATAGAATTAATCTAACCATTGTGAACATTTGAGAATTATAATCATTGGTAATATAGACATTATTAATGACTATTATAATTAGTGTTTATTAAGGTTATTGATAAGAGTTAATTGATTTTTAATAGAATAAAAAAGACCAAAACTAGTTAGATAAGGCCTTATGAAACTCATTTATTTGAGAATAGTAGGGAGACTCCATCATTATGGTTATCCTATGACCAATCCAAAGCATAAATTCGACAGGTGAGGCTCAAGTAGAATTGTCTATGAAAGAAAATAAATTATTCGAAATCAATACCAGACTAATGTTTTCTAAACAACCCCAAGAAATTACCAGCATTTGACACAATAGAATTTTTTTATCTTAGTTGAGTAAGGGGTTATTTTTTTAGGGTATATATAGTATTTATAGGTATATTATATTATGAATTAAATGGTTTATACCCAAATACCATGTTGCTTTAAATATTTTGGGGGAGAAATTATTTAATGGTGATGTTTTGTATTTTTTGGTATTATAATAAAATTTATATCATAATATAATGATATAAAAGATTGAATTATGATAAAATAAATTTTCAACACAATAAAATCATAATTATTTGTTTGAAAAAAAATATATGATTTATTTTCTTTAAAATAGAATTTTTAGATAAATATAAAAGTTTATAAATATAATATAATTTTAATAAATTTATTTCAGGAAACAATGTATAATTTCAATAAAATGATAAAATAAATTTATAACAGTATAATTAAATTTCAAATGTGTAATAATTTTTTTTTTCATAATTACTATTTTTAAATAAATAAAATTATTTATAAATATTAAATTTCCAAAATTTATAATTTTTTTTGATAAAAGGGATTATTTTTGGAATTCAAAATGCCAAAAAATTATTTGGGTCGAGTTTTGGTATTTTTCATTTATAGAGGTGAATTATAAAATATTGTATTAGTATCATATTATGTAATAGTATATATGAATGAAGTTTCATGGATTTTAAAAGTTAAAAGTATATTTTATTGGACCCATTATTATATAATAAGAATCTGATTACCTTTGGGTCACAAGATGGAACACTTTTTATTGAAATAATATTTTATTATAGTATTTTATTCAAAACCACCCTATCCTCGCCTTATAAATAACACCCTACTAAACCCATTTCACTTAAAATTCACAAATCATTTTATCAGAAAATTTTCCCGAAATATCTCCCAATACTCTCCCTATGGTATAGAGGTCATGGTATTACCAAAAACCAAAATAAAGAGCCTTAAGGTGATTTCTAATAGTTAATATCCAAAAGAGGATGCAATATTATCAAATAAATTCTTTTAAATTTCATTTTTCAAAAACAACATATTCATGAATGTATAAAAACATAATTTTTAAAAATATTCATAAATTATTTTATTTTAATAGTATACCCATTATATATCGTCCCTTTCTTATATTTTAAAATGAATGTGTTGTTCTTAACATAGGCATTTCAGCGCCTCCACAAATATATATTTCAATTTTACCACTGGCTTCATGGATAAAATAAATCCACATTTTATGGTTAAGAATGAGTGAAATAAATATATTTAAATGGAAAAAATATAAATTATCATAACGTTAAATGGAAAAAATATTATTTTCCCGGTGGAAAAACCCATCTAAATGAACAAGTTGGAAAATGATAACATTCACACTCCAAAAAATAACTATATAGTAGAACTTATTGATATTTCAAACCATTTATAATCCTTTAGTAACATGAAAATCATGTCATCACAATTCCAAAGTTATCTACCTATTTCATAAGATAATTTAGAGTTATCTAAATGAAGAGGCGACCCAGGAACCATGACCCAAACGTCCTTAGAGCAGTGAATATAATCAATATATATTAATAAGACTATTATAAGATTACATACAAGATTAAAAATAAATGAAATATTTATGAAAACAATTATGAATCAAGTATATAATAAACATTATTTGATTATTTGGGAATTTAAATGCATGTATCAAATGAGTTAAGGACCCAAGGTAAGGGATCTTACAATCAACCATTATTACTTTTGGGTTCTCTATTCTCTTGTTTACCCCTTTCCCTATACACATTTATAATAAAATTTGTCCATAATTTGTATATATGTTCTTTACATATATTCATAGTTTATATGACATTTCATTCTGGGTATAATACAGGTTCTTAAATTTCATTACTCAATTGATTTTTTTAATAAAACATATTTAAAAAGATCACACTAATTTTTTATTTCTTTTCAGGTACCACTACATGTAAAGTTTTAACCTTATATGGTTTCTAAATATAATCATTTTTATGGAAACCCATTTTGGTTCATTTATGGTTTTATAAAAATTATTATACTCTTACCCTATTTAATGATTATTTACCCATGTTCTTAAATCCATCTTTAAGAGGCACATTTAAAAAAAATCACTATAGATTATGTATTCACATCACATGAACTTAATTTTTATGAACTATAATTATATATTCATTTTACAATGTCTAAAAATGATTTATTATCTTTTTTAATTATAATATTTATTACATTTTATATGGGATCTCTCTAAAAGAAAATAATGTAACAAATTTCATTTTAAAATGTTTTTATTTTGGTTATGAATAATATATAATTTCCTTAAGTGTAAGACATACTTTTGTGCATGTAATGAATGTGATGGTTATACAAAAAAATGTTACATCTCCCAATGATTTATGTAATGTTTTTATATCCTAAGATACCATTTATGGTGTATGACTAGTGAGACTGAAACACTATATTATATTGTTTGTAATTTATCCTTGAATTATGATTTTTATGACTAGTTTAATATTATTTCCACATTAATATGATACCCTGATATTATGATATCATCTTCTTCCTTACATGTTTTTTGATGAACATATATGATCCTTATATTTTAATATATCTTGATATTCACCTTGTGTCATATGTATTACTTGTTATCATGATTTACTTAGATCATTATGTTTTTAGGATTTATAACTCACCATTCAATTCATTTATTTCCCTAGGGTACTCTAAGTAGAAATAGAATATCAATAATATTAAGAATCACCTTAGTGATAATTAAATAAATATTTTGTGGTTTATGTTTATATTTATGAATTTTGTGAAACACCCCTAGATTTTATGAGATATATTATTTTTAATTTATTTCATATGTTCTGTTGTACTCTACACTAAGATTATCTTGAGCTATACGCAAGACCGTATTAGCTTGCAATATACACAACCCTATTCTTAGATCGTGTTACACACAATTTCAAGTTCACAACATTGAGTGTATATATATATTAAATGTATAAATGAAATATGGTTGGATTTTTTTATACGCAACAACAATTGTGTCTTACACTACACACAACCTTGACTTGGCTTGCATTACACGCAATCACGACCTTCCTCGATAGCGTGTGTTGTACGCAATACCGGATTTTACTAAACAGTGATATATAGTTATAATATTATTATGGACCAGCTTTTATGAATAGTATTA
The DNA here is from genome assembly GCA_963277665.1 of Viscum album. Classification (NCBI taxonomy): domain Eukaryota; kingdom Viridiplantae; phylum Streptophyta; class Magnoliopsida; order Santalales; family Viscaceae; genus Viscum; species Viscum album. The sequence goes on along the minus strand of OY728153.1, from coordinate 1,201,866,732 downwards.
ACTAAATTTGGAATTTTATAACATTATTATTCATATTACACATTTTCTAGAACATGGTATGAGAACAAGATAAATTTTTCAGGTAAAATACGTATTTTTCAAAAAATGTAGTTTTGTCGCCTTTTGATGGAGCACACACTTCAAATATAGTTTTTACATGTTTATAAGTTAAATTTGACTAAATAAAATTCTTCTTTGGAATCAGGATATAAAAATTTACTTTTTATAAAATTTTCATATTATTCTAATAACTTTCATATTTTAATGAATAGTAAAAACACGCTATATTTTAATTAAAAACAACGTTTTTCATCGCAATAATTTTTATGGTTAAATTATAATATTGAATGGTATTAAAGAATAAATAGAATATATTTTTACCATTTAATATAATTTATTTCATTACTATTAATTTTACATTGAATTCATAGGTAAAAACATTTCAATTTTGACAATGTCTTAACTTTTAAAACCCATTTTCTTAACAACGGGATTAATTTTAAATTAATTAATGCAAATTCTATGTTTTGAATTTTGAAAAATGGATTCCATATTTTAATTAAGTGGGTCCAGATTATGTTAATAGGTTACGTTTTTTTGATATTATGAATAGTAACTACGGTAATTTTTATTTACTACAATTAAAGGTAAATTTGGTAATTAAGGGTAAAAATAAGATTATAAAATTACCCTAACACTTTCCAAAATCCTATTGGATGAATAAAAGTAGACTCATATCACTTAAGGGTCTGACTAGATTCATTTCATGGACTTTTGACCATGAAATAATATAATTATTATTAAAACCAAAGAAAGTGACAACATGTCACTCTCTTAAATCTTACAAGTATAATAATTTTAATTTAGTGATAATCTTCATGAAAATTCGAACATGAACACTCTACAAAATATAATTAAATTATATACACCACTTAAATTTATTTATAATTTTTATATGTTAAATAAATATTATTAAATGTGACACAAAAGTGATGTTGAAATTATTTTATTTATTGAAATATCAAATATATGGATTTAAAAATATTAAAATAAATACTATCTGAACCAATTAATGTTCTCTACGAATTTTATAGACGAATATGACGTTTTATTAATATAATAAATAGGTTTTTTCGAAAATATATTCTCTTTGTATTTTATTTAAATTCAAATAAATTAATTGTGTCAAAATTGACACTGTTGATATTTTATATTATTAAATTTTTTAAACATCACAAAAATATTTTAAAAATTACACATTAAAATTCATATGATCTAGAATGTCATAAGGTATCAAATTATGTATAATTAACAAAACATAAGTAAGTATTTATAATCATATATAATTTATAACATTATTACCATAAATAAAATTAAATAGATTAAATAAGGATAAATCAAAATGATAAGGTTTAAAATAAAATAAAAACACATATAAATTTAATTGGTTGATGATATTACAACCCTATATTATGTTATATCCAAATTTGAGTCACTTTGGAAGTTTTTAAGTGGGGTTTGAATTTATATTAAATTAATATTTTTGAGGTTTCCAAAGGTGCCCCTCTCCTCCCTTATAAAAAGGGCACCCCTTACCTCTTCACTTCACACCCTTTTGAGCCTTGAAGCTCGTCGAAACGATGACCATTTACCTTATCAACTTCCCCAGAAGCATTATATAGGTTTTTTTCTCCTCAAAATACCAAATCTAGTTCCTTAAGAGGAATCTTAAAAGAGGTGCGTCGAAGAAGAGGTCATCTCTTCTACCGATTCTTTCAAGTTTCATTCTTCTTCAACTTCTTCTTATTTAGTTGTTTCATTATAAAGTAATAACATCAGTATAAATAATATAATGATATGTTATTATAAATATTAAACAACCACATTTCACCTTCTATCCATCCTACGGAAAGCAAAATCACCGCGCGTGGGTACGTACGGAATACCGTCTCCACGCCGTGGTGTAATCTGTTTTTCCACCACCACCTTACTTGGATGGGTATAATGGTGTAATGAATAACTATACGTGGTTATTATAACATAATACTGGTTCTGAGACATTATATCATCCACTCCAATTCAATTCAATAATTATGAGAATGATATCATCGCTCGTACATACGTACAGATTACTGTCTCTACGACGCGATGAGATTCATTCTCCATGTTAACCACTCAATAATGATTATAAAGTTTGTATAATGAATAATAATGAAATATATGACATGGTAAAGCTACTGTATGTATGTATATATATATACATGTCATCTACTTACTTCCATTCAAGTCAATAAGGAAAGGAAAACAGCGTTCATGAGTACGTACGACCTACCGTATCCATGAACGGTGCATTTCATTTCATTTATATATCTATTATATATATATATACTGAATATATATAATATATAAATAATTATTTAGATTCTGGAAGTAAGTAAATCATGATATAATTAATAATAATATCTAGAACAACAAGTCCAAACACGTATGATAAATGAAACGATCTTACCCAAAAAGTTGCTTTAACATGGAATTAATAAAAGAATGGGTAATATAGGTCATAAGTGAACCATATATGATATCATAACAATGAATATGATTATCTAATAAGTCAATGACATCATTTAAATCATTATATAAGAGGTTTGGATATGTACGAAGCATATCAAACCTAATGTAAGGGATAATTATTCCAATCTCATTCTTATCCGAGATTGTTTATTCGTAAATATTTACTGGGGTTAATTTTTTCATCCATGTCCATAAAAATGTTTTCATAAAGTTTTTAATATTCTTCCATGTATGTTTAAATTCATTTTTACCCATATTGACTTTTACTTTGTGTTATGGAAATAATCTTTCTTTTTTTTACCATATAAGGTACGTTTTGAATTTTCCGTTAAAAGTATGAGGAGAATGATTTCTTTAAATTATATGGAATGAATGGATTTTTAAAGTTTTATAATGCCTTATTTTCATGAATCTTAATCTGAAAGATTTCATGACTATTTTCAAAAAAATCCCTTTCTTTTAAAATTTCATGTCATTTTGTGAAAAGAAAATGATTTTGAATAAGAAAGGATATTTTCCTCAAGAATTCATTTAAAGTGTTTTATCAAAACAATTTTCCATCTAAGGTGAAATTATTTCATATGTGTATGTTTCAAGTATAATGTATCTATGATTTACATGGTTTCACTTTTCTTATGATGAAATGATATCCATTTGTTTTATATAGATTATGTTATGAAGGGATGACGTTTATGAAACCCATTTTATTCTTTGGGTTATGATGAATGATTTGTGTTTATTTTGTGGCAAAAGTAAGAATGATTTCATTATGAGATGGGTGGGACCCATATATCCCTCCAATGAATTGGATATATATTTATATCTCATGAGATAAACATGGATGGAACTACAAGTAAATCCGGTTCAGTAATACAGGGCTGGAACAACAAGTAAACCCGGTCCAATAAGGGACTTTGTCCACTAGGATGGTCTTGGCAGAAATGCCTTGGCTACTATGGAAATCATATCATGTGATTAATGTTTTTCCATAATTAAAAGTTTTATTCCCATTCTATTTTATCATGATTAATGTTCTTTTATGAAATATTCCTTAGGTACTGCCTGGTTTTATGTCATTTCTCAAGATTTGGATGTTTAAATATTATGTTCTGGTTTTGAAGTTCAAATGTATATGGTTTGTTTTATTTTCTCCATACATACCCTTACTGAGAATTTGATCTCACCCTTTATATGTTTTATTTTTCCCAGGATATAAATAAAGGCTTTAGGTAAGAAAAAAAAGAAGATCTTTATGGGAGATGTTGAAGATCTTTCACCAAGATTAGAAGATTATATTCCGAGTTTCCAAAGACACTAAACTATTATGGTCCTTTGGTGTCTATTTTTTTATGTATTAGATACTCCTCAAAAGTAATGTATTGTCTATGTACATCATGATTTGGGTCTCTACAGTTGTTATCAGAGGAAAATGATATATGAATGAACCCGATCCTTGGGAACTCTTACATGTGAGCGTTGGACGAAGCATGGCTCTCCGCCCAAGGGCTTCATGAGGAAATGGATGCCACTGGGGATGGTGGTGTGTCCCACCCAGGGGGTGTAACCGCCCATGGAGTGTCCTAATAGGTATCAATTATAGTCCACTGGAAGTAATTCCAGACCACTATAGTTGGTATCAGAGGAAAGGTTTAGTCAACCTTTGGAACTAGGATGCAAAAACTTTAGTGAAATCCCTAGAGATATTTCTAAGGTTTGTCTAGGGATGTCTCTCTCTAAGGTTAATTATAGGTAGAGGTTATAGTCTTAGAATTACGATAACAATATTATAATTAAACCTAAGATGTTAGATATTGAAGCTACTCCCCCTTGATTATGATTTTTTCCTCTCACACTATATTTTTTGGGTTTTAGAAAATGTCTGGAAACAGGAAGATTCATGATATTGGAGGATATGATGGAAAATGGAATGATATTATTCATGATAAACCAAATGAAATTGGATTTATAAGTCCACATATCGTTATTATGCCTAATCAGAAATCTCACAATATGATCAATAATCTCAACATTGGTAAGATTCCCGACTCATCTAATAAGAGAAAGATGGAGTTTCACGATGATCATAGAGGAAAGAAAGTTCAATTTCCCTCATGTAAATCATGTGGGAAGAGGCATCAAGGAGAATGTTTCAAAGGAACAAGAAGATGATTTGGGTTTGGAAAAAGGAAATAATTCCAGTAAGTGCAAAGGAAAAGGTTCAGTTAATACTATGGACAAGGATAATGGTATTTCTATGACATCAACAATGATTGAATGTTTTAAATGTGGAATGTATGGGAATTATGAAAACCAATGACCTAAGGGAAAATCTCTTGAAGAGAATCAGCATGGTCATATGAGTAGTATTTATTTTGATGATGATGAAGAAACAACAAATGATATATGAGATGAAAGAAGTGTTGAAGAATAAAATGATGAAGCTCGACCAATGGTTTAAGAAGGTAGTGGAATGATTTTATGTTTATTAAGAGTTATGTTGTATAGGTAATTAAATGGTACTATGGAATAAAGAATCATCTAAGGATTTTGTACACTGTTGTCTTTCCTTGAGTTTTTGAAAGTATATGATTAATGGTACCGGTAACCATGAAAGGTAATTCAGATATTTTTGGAAAGAAGATGATATGCGTATAATGAATAGATAAGGAGAAAATTATATTTTGGATATTATTAATGAGATCATGACTGATATAAGGACAAAGTGATATCATGGTTTGAGTATATAAAAATTTTTGGATTTTGGTATGTGGAAAGAGTTTACTTTTGATAGTATTCATGTTTTCACAAAGGTTCAATGGGTATTAATTTTCAAGAGAATACATGATTAAGGAATTCACATGTTTGGAATGTGACCAACAAGATATATATATCTTATGATATACGGGCGATAAATGATGGTATTCACATGCTCGGTAGATGACATTTCTAGTAATTGTTTTCTTTATACTATGAATTTGGACATAAGTATTTTAGAAAAGCCTAAAGATTGGATTGAATTATGTTGGACATAAGTTAGTATTGTTTAAGGATAGAACTTTTTTTCGATATTATTGATGGGATGTTATAATAATATAGTTTTAAAAAAAGGACAACCTGCAGGATAGGCAACAACCCATCACATCGGACAAGGTTGCTGGAATCGAACCAACAACCAGAGTGAGACATGCCTTTATCTCCTACCACTGGCCTACAGGAAGTCCCTAGTTATTAAGAACTAGTTTTATTTTATTAAGCGCTATGATAGATGAAGTATAAGTCCATTTTTGGAATAATATACGATTAACCTCACCATAGATGGACTTATGTATATTTGAAAACTTTTTCTAGCCTGTTGTTTGAAATAGATTGAATGACCCATCATTCTATCTCATGATCTGCTAACACTTCACGAATAAAAAATTCAAATTCATTTCCATAAGAGATGAAGTGGAAATTGTTCAAGGTAAGAACAATATTGAGATTGCACTAAAATCATGTAAGTATTTCTTTTAATTCATAAAATTTAGGCAAATGATCTTGAAAACCAAATTTTTTTTCCTAGTGCCCTCATATTCAAAGAATCAGATAAAACCTTAGATCATCACAAATTTATGGCTTTGTGATTGTTGGATTTTTCATAGCCATTTTATCTACCACTCCCCATCATAACTTGATGGTTAGATTTCTCTTCCATATCCATATTTTTACCAATTTTATCCTATGTGGAAACCCAGTGATTAGTTAATTTGGGTAGATGTTACGTTTCATACTTTAGTTTTTAAAGATAGGTTTTGGTATTCCTTCTTACGATGTGGGTTTCTATGAAAGAAACTCTCATGTAATAAACCATTTATAACCCCGACGAATTTAGAGGGAAAATTTAATTTTAAGGGGGGTAGAATGTAACACCCCTAGATTTTATGAGATATATTATTTTTAATTTATTTCATATCTTATGTTGTACACTACACCAAGATTATCTTGCGCTATACGCAACACTATATTAGCTTGCAGTATACAGAACACTATTCTTGGATTGTGTTACACACAATTTCAAGTTCACAAAATTGAGTGTATATATATATATTCAATGTATAAATGAAATATGGTTGGATTTTTTTATACGCAATAACAAAGGTGTCTTTCACTACACGCAACCCTAACTTGGCTTGCATTACACGCAATCACGACCTTCCTCGATAGCGTGTGTTGTACGCAATACCAGGTTTCACTAGACAACGATATATAGTTATAATATTATTATAGACTAGCCGTTATGAATAGTATTAACTAATTTTTTAATTTTATAACATTATTATTCATATTACACATTTTCTAGAACATGGTATGAGAACAAGATAAAATTTTCAGGTAAAATAAGTATTTTTCAAAAAATGTAGTTTTGCCGCCTTTTGATGGAGCACCCACTTTAAATATAGTTTTTGACATTTTTATAAGTTCAATTTGACAAAATAAAATTATTTTTTAGAATCAGGATATATAAATTTACTTTGGATAAAATTTTTATATTATTCTGATAACTTTCATATTTTAATGAATAGTAAAAACACGCAATATTTTAATTAAAAAAAAACTTTTTTCATCACAATAATTTATATGGTTAAATTATAATATTTAATAGTTTTAAAGTATAAATAGAATATATTTTTACCATTTAATATAATTTATGTCATTACCATTAATTTTACATTGAATTCATAGGTAAAAACATTTCAATCTTTGGCAATGTTTTAACTTTTAAAACCAGTTTTCTTAACAAGGGGATTAATTTTAAATTAATTAATGAAACTTCTATGTTTTGAATTTTGAAAAATGGATTCCATATTTGAATTTAGTTTTTATAAATTATGTTAATAGGTTATTTTTTTTTTTGATATTATGAATAGTAACTACGGTAATTTTTATTTACTACATTTAAAGGTAAATCTGGTAATTAAGGGTAACAATAAGATTATAAAATTACCCTAACACTTTCCAAAATCATATTGGATGAATAAAAGTTGACCCATATCACCTAAGGGTTGGACTAGATTCATTTTATTGACTTTTGACCATGAAATAATATAGTTATTATTAAAACTAAAGAAAGTGACAACATGTCACTCTTTTAAATCTTATAAGTATAATAATTTTAATTTAGTGATAATCTTCATGGAGCTTCAAACATGAATAATCTAAAAAAATATAATAATATTATCTACACCATGTGAATTTATTTATAATTTTTATAGATTAAATAAATATTATTAAAGGTGACACAATAGTGATGTTGAAATTATTTAATTGATTGAAATATCAATTAAACAGTTTTAAAAATATTAAAATTAATATTATATGAACTAATTAATGTGCTCCACAAATTTTATATATGCATATGACTTGTTATTAATCTATTAAATAGGTTTTTTAGAGAATATATTCTCTGTGTATTTTATTTAAATTCAAATAATTTAATTGTGTCAAAATTGACAATGTTGATATTTTATATTATTAAATTGTTTGAAAATCACAAAAATATTTTACAAATTAAAAATTAAAATTTATATCATCTAACATGTCATAAAGTATGAAAGTATCTATCATTAACAACACATAAGTAAGTATTTATAATCATATAACAAAATCACCGCGCGTGTGTACGTACGGAATACCGTCTCCACGCCATGGTGTAATCTATTTTTCCACCACCACCTTACTTGGATGGGTGTAACGCTGTAACGAATACATATATATGGTTATTATAAAATCATACTGATTATGAGACATTATATCATCCACTCCACTCCAATTCAATAATTTTGAGAACGATATCATCGCTCGTGCGTATGTACGGATTACCGTCTCCACAGCGCGAAGAGATTCATTCTCCATGTTAACCACTCAAGAATGATTATAAAGTATGTATAATGAATAATAATGAAATATATGACATGTTAAATCTACTGGATGTAAGTATATATATATATATATATATTTCATATACTTACTTCTGTTCAAGTCAATAAGGAAAGGAAAACATCGTTAATGCGTACGTACGACCTACCGTCTCCATGAATGGTGTATTTCATTTCATTTACCTATCTATTATATATATATGCTGAATATATATGATATATAAATAATTATTTACATTCTGGAAGTAAGTAAATCATGATATAATTAATAATAATATCAAGAACAACAAGTTCAAACACGTATGATATATGAAACGATTTTACCCACAACGTTGCTTTAACATGGAATTTATAAAAGAATGGGTAATATAGGTCATAAGTGAACCATATATGATATCATAACAATGAACCTGATTCTGTAATAAGTCAATGACATTATTTAAATCATTATACATGAGGTTCAGATACATACGAAGCATATCATACCTAAGGTAAGGGATAATTATTCCAGTCTCATTCTTATCCGAGATTGTTTATTCATAAGTATTTACTGGGGTTACATTTTTCATCCATGTCCATAAAATTGATTTCATAAAGTGTTTAATATTCTTCCATGTATGTTTAAAGTCATTTTTACCCATCTTGACTTTTATTTTGTGTTATGGAAGGAATCTTGCTTTTTTTACCATATGTGGTACCTTTTGACTTTTCTATTAAAAGTATGAGAAAAATGTTTTCTTTAACTTATATGGAATGAACAGATTTTTACGGTTTTATAATGCCTTATTTTCATGAATCATAATCTGCAAGATTTCATGACTATTTAAAACAATATCATTTTCTTTTAAAATTTCATGGAATTTTGTGAAAAGAAAATGATTTTGAATAAGAAAGGATATTTTCCTCAAGAATTAATTTCAAGTGTTTTATCAAAACCATTTTCCATCTAAGATGACATTATTTCTGTTGGAATCCTCATGTGTTAATCATGTTTTAATAATCACAAATGTAATTACTGTTAATTAATCTTGATCTTCAGTGCACATCTTTCTAATGCTCTTCAAACTCAACAATAGGTTCATATCATGTTTTTATAATAAAAAATATTATGGATGTTAATTACTCTTTACATGTTTTATGCATAATTACAATTCTCTCATATATTATCTCTAATGAGTAACCTTAACTCTTATTATGAATATCATTGTCTTAGTCCAAATATAGATTTTTTTTGTCTAAGTATGGACTCACCGTGAAGGACTCACCGTGACTAGACATCATGACCAGACACCGTGACCAGACACTGTGACCAGACACCGTGACCAGACACCGTGACCAGACACCATGACCAGACACCGTGACCAGACACCGTGACCAGACACCCTGACCAGACACCGTGACCAGAAACCGTGACCAGACACCGTGACCAGACACCGTGACCAGACACCATGACCAGACACCGTGACCAGACACCGTGACCAGACACCGTGACCAGACACCGTGACCAGACACCGTGACCAGACACCGTGACCAGACACCGTGACCAGACACCGTGACCAGACACCGTGACCAGACACCGTGACTAGACACCGTGACCAGACACCGTGACCAGACACCGTGACCAGACACCGTGATCAGACACCGTGAAGAAGACACCATTTCCATGATCACTGTGACACCGTTTCTTAAGCTTTTGTCAATATTATTTCAAGTGGTGATAATGATCATATTTGTTGTTTTTAATGCAATTAATGTTATTTAATGATAGTTGTTGGCTTGACAGGAAACCATATCTCATACCTATGAAAAGGGAATCATTCCTACTCCCAGAGCTTATATAATATAAGAACTATTGAAATGCAGTACACGTGCAACAAGCGCAAGTAGTAACGTGAAAGTGTGAATGTACAATGAGAAGAACTTGCATACACTAGAGAGCACTCTGCTGAACGAGAAGAACAATCCTGAGCACGAAAGAGATTGAAAGTCTTGCAAAGAACTCTTATGAATGCAATCCAACACCACTAAAGAACACACGATGAATCAAGAGATCATTCCCACTCATGTAGAAGACAAGCTGAACTACGACACTCTGTTTTTCAACAGAAAAACCAGAGAAGGACTCAGAAGCACTCCTGTTGAATCCAACTAGTCCTGAGCTGCATTAATAATCACTAGAGCTTTCTAAACTCTTATCTATCTTCTTTACGTGATTTATTTATTAACTTTCGAGCAGTGTGGTATACTCTGTATTTCTTATACACACATTGTCTCCTGCACTGAACTGGAGGATATCAAAATCCTCACTCCAAATCTCTTATCACTTGTTTACCCCTGTCAACTGTGGAAGAGGTCCTTGTGTGGCCTGGTCTTTTCTTTGTTTCCCACATAGAATAGTGGTAGAGGTCCTTGTGTGGCCTGGACAGTTTTGTAAACTGTTGTTAACCCCGATCCAAGGTGTGGATCAAATTTATATAAATTTGATAGGACTAAGTCTCAGCTTGAGACTTAACCTCTTGTTATATCTGTTATGCATATTTTATTTAAGTTTAATGTATATGACATATATTATATTTATTCCGCTGTTATTACTCTAAAATAAAAAATTATTTTGAATCTAATTTGATAGTTATATTAGGAAGTATTTACACTTATTGTAAATCAGTAGATTAGTTTCAAAAGTTAGTTTGATCTTATGGTTAAACTAACTAAGACCTAATCAATCTTTGAGAAGCTAAGTGAACATTTACAATCTGTATAAATTCATTACAGTTTAAATTATTTTATAAATCAGGGGATTTTAACTAGACAATTTTTTAACAGAAATATTAATTTGAACTCAATTCACCCCCCTCTTGAGTGTCCAATCCAACCAACATTTTGTATCAGAGGTTGTTTAAATATTTTCTAAAAGTAATCTTTTTTTCAACTGTGATTTTAGTTTCATCTCTAAATATCTTAAATTTAAGTTAGTTCTAAATTTCTTCTCTTTAAATTGTCTTTCTAAAATCTAGTTATGGATAATAGACTAGAGGGTGCTGCTTCTAACATGCCACCTTTCTTCAATGGTACCAACTATGCCCAATGGAAGCTTAAAATGAAAATTCATTTAGAAAGCATAGGTTTTGATATATGTACTGCCATAGAATCAGAATATAAACTTCCCACTACTGCTAGATCCACTTGGGATGAAGCTACTAAGATAGCCTACAATAATAATTGTAAAGCTATGAATGCTTTGTACTGTGCTTTAGGAGATGAAGAATTTAATAGAATATCTACTTGTAAAACTGCATATGAAATTTGGGATACCTTAGCTGTTTCTCATGAAGGAACAACTAATGTTAAGGAAATGAGATTGAACACCTATACTATTAATTATGATAATCTTAAGATGAAGCCTGATGAACCTATTTCTGACATGTATCTCAGGTTCAACGAAATTGTCAACACAATGACTTCTCTGGGAAAGGATGTTCCAGCAAAGGAACAAATCATGATAATTATGAGATGTCTACCTGAAAGATGGAGAGGAAATTATTCTCAATTAGATAATCATGTGACATTGGAGAACTACCAGTCAAAGAATTAATTGGATAACTGATGATGTATGAAGAGGAACTCAAGGTGAACAAAGAAGAAGAAGATGAACCTAGAAGGAAGTTTGTTTCTTTCAAATCTTCAACTTCAAAGGATAAGGATAAGGAAAAGCTTCATGTTATAAATGAAAGTTAAAGCTGTGAAGACAGTGAAAGTGTTTCTGATAGTGATGCTGAGATGGCTCACATTGCTAGAAGATTTAAAAAGTTTTATAGGAAGAATATGTTTTTCAGAAAATAGAATTACAAAAATAAGTATGACAGCAAGGGTCATTGGAAAAAGGATTGGAAGAAATCTGACAAAAAAGATGAGGTTGTCTGCTATGAGTGCAAAAGAAAAGGACATATTAAAGCAGACTTCCCAAAGCTCAAATTCAAGAAGAAGTATGAATACAAGAAAAATAAGTTTAAGAAAGACATGAAGGCTACTTGGAGTGCTTCTGAGGACAGCTCCACTAAATCTGTAGTCTCTGAATCTGAACACAGAAATAAGGAAAACATGTGTTTTATGACAAACACTTCTGAGGTAACAGCTGAAACTCCTGCTATAAATTATTATTATTCTGGAGAAGATACTGACTCTGATAACATGTCAAAATCTGAACTATTTGAATATTGTGATATGTTAGAAGAAACCTGTAATGAGCTGAAAGAAAAATACAAAGGTTTAAAGAAACAGTATGCTTTAACTGTTAAACATAAATCTGATCTTGATATTGAAATGGAAAAGAATGCTCAGTTACTTAAAAAAAACTGAACTGAAATTATCTAATGAGAAACTCAGAAAGGATTTAGATAAATTCACAAATGGAAAGGATACACTAACTCAAATTCTAGGAAAGCAAGTTGCACCAAAATACACTACTAGAATAGGCTACAAACCTGGACATAGACAGTTTACTAAGAATAGATTTATTCCTAAATCTGGACAGAATGCTGCTAATTCTAGTTCTGGACATTTATATGCTTCAACTAGTTATATTCATAGTTATGGATCTAATAAGGTTTATCTTTAAATGTCTGTTGATTCTACAACTTTCATGAGACCCATAAGACAAATTTGGGTACCAAAAGATTTGATTGCTAACCTGTCTGGACCCAAGAAGATCTGTGTACCAAAATCATTTCCTATCTAAATCTGTTTTGTAGGAAACCTTCTTAAAGAGCTCCTGTAGGAAGACCTGGTACTTGGACAATGGATGTTCAAGACATATGTCTGGAGAATTCTCATGCTTTAAAAGCTTAGTCAGAGTTGATGGAGGGTTTGTCACCTTTGGTGATAATTATAAAGGGAAAATCATCGGCTTAGGCCAGATTGGTACCACTGACTTAGTATTAATTTCTAAAGTTTTATTTGTTGATGGACTTAAATATAATCTGTTAAATATTTCTCAGTTACGTGATAATGGTTTTAATGTTAAATTTGAAAATGATTCATGCAACGTTTTTAATTCTAAACATGCTTTAGTATTTTCTACCCTACGAAATGAAAATGTTTATGCTGTTGATTTAAATTCTTTAGCTAAGTAGGATATTACTTGTTTAAATGATTTTCATAAAGAGTCTTGGCTTTGGCACAGAAGATTAGGACACTGCAATATACACTCACTTAGAAAACTTACTAGGAAGAACTTAGTTAGAGACCTACCCAAACTTGAGTTTCAAAATGATAAAGTTTGTAATCCCTGTCAAGAGGGAAAGAAACATAAAGTTTCTTTCAAATCAAAGAAAGAATTGTCAACTTCTCAACCTCTCGAGTTGGTTCACATGGATTTATTTGGACCATCTAGAGTTTCTAGCCTAAATGGGAAGCACTATGTCTATGTCTTAGTAGATGACTTTTCTAGATATAATTGGGTATATTTTCTAGCTCACAAAATTGAAGCTTGTTCTTACTTTGTTAAATACTCAAAATCTGTAGAAAACCTTAGTGGACTTAAGATTAAAACTCTGAGAAGTGATCATGGCCGCGAATTTGAGAATCATGAATTTGAATCTTACTACTCTCACAATGGCTATAGTCACAATTTCTCTGCCCCTAGGACACCCCAACAAAATGGTGTAGTATAAAGAAGGAATATAACTCTACAAGAAATTTCTAGAACTATGCTTAATGAGTATGACCTACCTGTTTATTTTTGGGCTGAAGCTATAAATACAGCTTGTTATGTTATCAATAGAGTCTTAATCAGACCTGTTCTTAATAGGACCCCTTATGAGTTGTGTAACCATAGGAAACCTAAAGTTAACTACTTCAAAGTCTTTGGATGAAAAGTATTTATTCTTAATACTAAAGACAATCTCAACAAATTTTCATCCAAGAGTGATGAAGGAATTTTCCTAGGTTACTCTATTTCTAGTAAATCCTATAGAGTTTTCAATAAGAGAACCAAGTGTGTGGAAGAATATGTTCACATCATGTTTGATGAAACTGATCCACATGAGCCTAAAAACTCTCTTGAAAATTTTGAAGATGATCTCTCTGTTTTTAACCTTAATGATAAAGATAGTGGACCTATAGTTAAAACGTCCAGTTCTGGAAATTTTCCAGAACCTGCTTCTGTTGATTCCCAACCTGTTGATGAACCTGAAATTTCTAGCCCTACCTTTACTAGATCAACTATAATTATGAAGAATCATCCTTTAGATGCTGTTGTAGGAAATCTTGATAGAGGGACACATACTAGAGCTTCTCTTAGAAATCAGGTAGAAAATCAAGCCTTCTTGTCACAGCTTGAACCTAAAAACATTGATGATGCTATTAATGATGAATTTTGGGTAATTTCTATGCAAGAAGAACTCAATCAGTTTGAAAGAAATAAAGTTTGGAATATTGTTTAAAGACCTAAGGACACTTTCACAATAGGCACAAAATGGGTGTTTAGAAACAAAGTAGATGAATCCAGAAACATAGTTAGAAATAAAACTAGACTAGTTGCACAAGGCTATAGTCAAGAAGAAGGTATTGACTATGAGGAGACTTTTTCTCCAGTAGCCAGATTAGAAGCTATTAGGATTTTACTTGCTTATGATGAACATCTACATTTCAAACTATATCAAATGGATGTCAAGAGTGCATTCTTAAATAGATATATTACTGAGGATGTTTTTGTTGAACAACCACCTGGTTTTTCAAACCCTCATTTTCCAAATCATATTTTCAAATTATCAAAAGCTTTATATGGTTTAAAGCAAGCTCCAAGAGATTGGTATGATAGATTAAGTACTTTTCTAATTTCAAAAGGTTTTACAAAAGGAATAGCTGATACTACTCTTTTTACAAAAAGAATTTTTAAATATGTTTCTGTAGTACACAGTTATGTTGATGATATTATCTTTGGATCTTCTAAAAATTCTTTATGTACTGATTTTTCAAAAATGATGCAAAATGAATTTGAAATGAGTTTAATGGGTGAACTTAAATTCTTTCTTGGTTTTCAAATTTTTCAAAATGATGATGGAATTATTTTAACTCAAAGTAAATATACTAGAGATCTTTTAAAACGTTTTGGATTGGATAGCACATAAAGTAGTGACACTCCCATGAGTACCACTTGTAAGATAGATATTGATGAAAATGGTAAATCTGTTGATCAAACCACTTATAGAGGAATGATTGGAAGTCTACTCTACCTGACTGCTAGTCGTCTTGATATTATGTTTAGTGTGTGTATGTGTGCTCGTTTTCAAGAAAACCCTAAAGAGTCACATTTAAATGCTGTAAAGAAAATTTTCAAATACCTCAAGCATACTCCCAATTTAGGACTGTTCTATCCCAAAGGACAATTATTTGAACTAGTTATTTATTCTGATGTTGACTTTGCTGGATGTAATCTAGATAGAAAAAGAACCTCTAGAACTTGTCATCTTTTAGGCAACTCACTAGTATCATGGTGTAGTAAGAAACAAAATTCTATTGCATTGTCAACTGCAGAAGCTGAATACATAGCTGCTGGAAGTTGTTGTGCACAAATTTTGTTGATGAAACACACATTACTAGACTATGGATATCAATTCAGACCTGTCTCAATAAATTGTGACAACACAAGTGCTGTTAATATTTCTAAGAATCCGGTTTCTCATTCTAGGACAAAACATAATGATGTAAGACATCACTTTTTGAGGGATCATTATCAAAAAGGTGATATCACTTTGGAATTCATTGGTACTGAATATCAACTTGCTGATATATTCACTAAACCATTAAATTCTGAAATATTAGACTACATCATACATTATCTTGGTATGATTAATCATAAATGAATATCTTACTGTTTCTAAGTTACTATTTTTATGCTCACGGTCTGACAACTCACAGTCTCACTGTGACTATATAAACTGCTCACTGTTTCACCGTGATGACTATAAACTGTCTCACCATGGTGGCTAGTTTTCTGTCTCACCGTGAGAAGTATGATAATTTTTATTATTTTTATTTTTACCCGTATCACGGTAATTTTTATTTCACCACTATTTGATTTCCCGCGTTTGTGTTTTTATGACGTTTGACATTCCCAAATGATAAAACTTAAGGGTTTCATTCGACTCCTTACCTGAATTCTCTCCTGAACCTTATTTTACCTCTCTCCCGAACCTTTAGTAAATCCCAAGGATGAAGCGTCCATCTTCACCCTCATATGAGAAGCGCCACTCTAAGAAACAAAGGAGGATACCGAGGATAGCGCCCGAAGGACCTCTAAACCCAAACTTGGTAAGCCGTACAGTTGTACCTAAAAAAGAGGTTTTCCCTGAATGGTTGCTGTCTAGAAGATCATTAGTTTTGAAAGTTTTAAAAGAACAAGGATGGATTGAATGGTTCACTGGACAGAATAGACCGATTTACCCGAGGATTGTATCTCAATTATATCAGCATGTGAAGTTCTTTTTTGAGTTTGGAGAAAGCTTTTTGGTGACCAGCTGGATCGATGGAAAGAAGTTCTCTTTCACTTCAATGTTGTGGGCTGCATGCCTAAGAATTCCACATGAAGGAGTGTGTGAAGATTACCAAAGAGAACCCCCTCCAACAACTAAAATCTTTGACCTAGAAACCGCTTTGGAAAATCTAACTGGAAATGGAACCAAGCGAAGGGCCATAGCTGCTGAACTGTATGGGGAGACAAGACTTTTGTTTATGTTTGTTCAGAATTTGGTTAGTCCAAGAAAAGGAGATTTTGCTGTGATGAAGTATCATGATGTGTTCCTGATTCACCTGTTGAAGAATGACCAAAAGATCAATCTGTGTAAGTATGTTATCAACCATATCTGTGAGCTGATCAAAGTAACTTCCAAATCCACCTCCCTGTTTTATTCAAGGATAATTTTAGCCTTGTTAGCCCAAAAGGAATGGTTGGACCGAATGAAGAAAAATTAGAGGACTTTGATTTCTTCATATCCATGCCTATCATCATAAGGATGAAGATTAGCTAGAATCCATGGAAAAGAAATGGGTTGAGGATAGTGATCAAATGTATAAAAAGTTTAATCCTGTTGACTATCCAAGAAGTCCTAATAACCTAGCTGATCCTGGTTTGGAACCAGATGAAGTGGCTGAGTACTCAGAAGAAGAAGAACAAAAAGAAGTAACAGCTGAAGTTCCACCTAGAGAAGAATCTGTAATATCTCCAATGGAAACAGTTCCCATTGAAGAGGAAATTGGTGTTATCCCTGCTGTTATACCTGCTAAAATACCTCAAGGAGAGGAAGTTGTTGTTGAAAAGGAAAGGACAAAGGATCCTTCAGTTGTTCTTCATGAGGAAGAAGCTCATCCCAATGCTGCAAGGAAATTAGTTTTTCCTGGTTCAGAACAGCAAGCAACCTTTGAGAAAGTTTTTGTTGAAGAGACTCTTTCTGTTGAGAAAGAAGCAAGTCTAGAAGCTTATCCAGTGGAACAATAGGTTCCTGAGATTATTCCATCTGCTGAAGAAAGAATAGAAATTTCCTTTCAGCTGGAAATGAAATAATTTGATGAAGAGATTAGGGATGATCCTGTGGATCTTGTCCATGTTCTTAATCCTCAAGAATCCGAAAGGGAAGCACAAGTTGAGGGGGAGGAAACTCTAAATCTTGATATCGTGGAAGCTGGATTTGGTGAAGATTCTCAACCTTCTGTCACTTTCTCGGTACACTCTCGGTATGAGTTCCTAAGCTTTTTTGATGTGAATGAGTTACAGAAAGTAACGACAACTAGAAGGGATCTTTCTTCTTTGTTTCAACTGAAGTCCTTAGCTCATTCAGAACCAGAATCAGAGCCCCAACCTCAATCTGGATCAAAATCTGAATCTGAAGATGACTCTGACCCTCAACCAGAATCTGAGCCTCTACCTTTACCTACATCCTTACCTGAGCATCATTCCTTTGTAACCAAAGATGATCTGAAAGCTTTTCGCGAGACTTTGTTAGCTGGTTTTGAGAAAATTGTCTCCACTCAACCTCGCCCAGTGACTCAATTAAGTCAAGAAGATGCATCAATTCTCTTGGAAAATATTATCTTGCATATTCAACCAAGGATGATCCGAGAAATTCAAGAAGTCCGAGTAGAGAATAAGCTGCTGAGTGCTGATGTTGAAAATCTGAAAAGTATGGTAGCAAGTCTGCAGAATGAGCTATCTGTGAGATCAGAGCCTGCTCCTGTTTCTGCCCCTACACCTACTGCTATTTTACCTGAGTCTTATGATTCCCTCCTTGCTAGGGAGATTGTGTCTCAAGTTCATCCTTACCTTCTATATTTTGATGAAAATATTGGAAAAAGGCACACGAAGATGCTGGAACACATGAGAGAGCTTGTGGAAACTCTAAATAAGATTACAGATGAATATACTGGATTTCTACAAAAAGTTCTGAAACAGCTCAAAGTTCTAACCAAAGCTATCAAGGCTTCACCTGCTTCTGGTCAGACCTCCACACCTGCTTTGGATGATTCTCTGCTGAGATCCTTAATTAAAGAATAATTACAGAGTGCCTTCAGTGGCTTGGATCTATCCTCTTTGTCAAAAGTAATTAAGAAAAGTGATAGAGCATTGGATTTGGTTAGGATCCATTAAAATATAGCCAATGATGTTCAACAAGAGATCTCCAAGAAAATAGATTTGTATCTTTTCTGGATTTTCTCTAAAAGTGACATGACAGATCACTTTAGATATCTTGTGGAAAATCTGAGAATCCCTCTGGTAACTTAAGCTTTTAAAGCTCAAGTTCAGAAACTTTCAGAGTTTACCAGATTGTTGGACAAATTTCTGGAGAATAAGGATGATTTTGAAAAGTCTATGCAGTATGGTGGTGAAATCATTACTGATTTCATCAATATTTTGAAGCCGTATCTTTATGTGCAGAGCACTGCTATAGTTGCTCCAGCTGCTGTACCCCTTAGACCTAGACTTCTTGCCTTAGCATCAACTACCATGACAGTTATCCAAGCCCTTTCTCAGATCTGGCCAGTCATTCTTGACCAACCTAAGCCTAGATCTTCTACTGCTCCTACTTTGGATCCATCTATTTTTGAAGGTCTACCCTTACCCTCATTTTCTACCTCTTCTATGACTTCTTCTACTTCAGCACCAGCTCCTGCTGCTGATAAAGGCAAGACAAAAATAGATCCCTAAAGAGTTTACCGCCTGTCTTTCTTTTTGATAGGATGTCATTTCTTGTTTCCAGTTTGTACTTCTCCTATACTTTGTATTATGAATGCTTTGGTTAATGATAATTTCCGAGTTTCATTTCCATTTCTCTACTTTTTGATAATCCCAAAAGGGGGAGAAAAACCTCTATGTATCAGTTCTATAATAGTATAAATGGGGGAGAAAAAGTTCAAGTATCTGTTCTATAATGTTTTTTCTATGCTAGTATCTTTAATATTACATATATTTTATATTCTGCCTATATATGATTTGTGATCATCAAAAAGGGGGAGATTGTTGGACTCCTCATGTGTTAATCATGTTTTAATAATCACAAATCTCATTACTGTTAATTAATATTGATCTTCAGTGCACATCTTTCTAATGGTCTTCAAACTCAACAATATGTGCATATCATGTTTTTATAATAACAAATCTTATGGATGTTAATTCCTCTTTACATACGTTATGCATAATTACAATTCTCTCATATATTATCTCTAACGAGTAACCTTAACTCATATTCTACATATCACTGTCTTAGTCCAAATACAGATTTTTTTTGTCTAAGTATGGACTCACCGTGAAGGACTCACCATGACCATACACTGTGACCAGACACCATGACCAGACACCGTGACCAGACACCGTGACCAGACACCGTGACCAGACACCGTGACCAGACACCTTGACCAGACACCGTGACCAGACACCGTGACCAGACACTATGACCAGACACCGTGACCAGACACCGTGATTAGACACCGTGAAGAAGACACCGTTTCCACGATCACTATGACACTGTTTCTAAAGCTTTTGTAAATATTATTTTATGTGATGCTAACGGTCATATTTTTTGTTTTTAAGGCAATTAATTTTATTTAATGCTAGTTGTTGGATTGACAAGAAACCGTATCTCATACCTATGAAAAGGGAATCATTCCTACTGCCAGAGCTTGTGGAATATAAGAAAGACTTAAATGCAGTACACATGCAACAAGCGCAAGTAGTGACTTGAAAGTGTGAATATACAACAAGAAGAACTTGAATACACCAGATAGCACTGTACTGAACAAGAAGAACAATCCTGAGCATGAAAGAGATTGAAAGTATTTCAAAGAACTCTTATGAATGCAATTCAACACCACTTAAGAACACACGAAGAATCAAGAGATCATTCTCACTCCTGTAGAAGACAAGATGAACTATGACACTCTGTTTTTCAACAGAAAAACTAAAGAAGGACTCAGAAGCACTCCTTCTGAATCCAACGAGTCCCGAGTTGCATTGATAATCACTAGATATTTCTAAACTCTTATCTATATTCTCTACATGATTTATTTATTAACTTTCGAGCAGTGTGGTGTACTTTGTATTTCTTATACACACTGTCTCTGGCACTGAACTGGAGGATATCAAAATCCTCACTCCAAATCTCTTATCACTTGTTTACCCACGTCAACTGTGGAAGAGGTCCTTGTATGGCCTGGTATTTGCTCTGTTTCCCACGTAGAACTGTGGTAGAGGTCCCTGTGTGGCCTGGACAGTTTTTTAAACTGTTGTTAACCCCGATCCAAGGTGTGGATCAAATTTATATAAATTTGAGAGGACTAAGTCTCAGCTTGAGACTGAACCTCTTGTTGTATCTTCTGTGCATATTTTATTTAAGTTTAATGTATACGAAATATATTATATTTATTCCGCTGCTATTACTTTAAAATACAAAATTATTTTGAAGATACTTTGATAGTTAGATTAGCAAGTGTTTACACTTATTGTAAATCTGTATATTAGTTTCAAAAGTTATTTTGATCTTGTGGTTAAACTAACTAAGAACTAATCAATATTTGAGAAGCTAAGTGAACATTTACAATCTGTATAAATTCACTACAGTTTAACTTATTTTATAAATCGGGGGATTTTAACTAGACAATGTTTTAACAGAAATTTTAATTGGAACTCAATTCACCCCCCCTCTTGAGTGTCCACTCCGACCAACAATTTCATATGTGTATGTTTCAAGTATAATATCTCTATGATTTACATGGTTTCACTTTTCTTATGATGAAATGATATCCATTTGTTTTATGTGGATTATGTTATGATGGGATGACGTTTATGAAACCCATTTTATTCTTTGGGTTAAGATGAATGATTTATGTTTATTTTGTGGCACCAGTAAGAATGATTTCATTATGAGATGGGTGGGACCTATATCTACATCAAATGAATTGGGTAAATATTTATATCTCATGAGATAGACATGGATGAAATGGAATGTAAATCCGGTTCAATAATACAGGGCTGGAATGGCAAGTAAACCCGGTCCAGTAAGGGACTTTGTCCACTAAAATGGTCTTGGAAGTAATGCTTTGGATACTATTGAAATCATATCATGTGCTTAATGTTATTCCACAATTACAAGTTTTATTCCAATGCTATTTTATCATGATTAATTTTATTTTATGATCTATGCCTTATGTACTACCGGGTTTTATGTCATTGCTCAAGATTTGGATGTTTAAATATTATGTTCATGTTTTGAAGTTCAAATGTATATGGTTTATTTTATTTTCTCCATGCTTACACTTACTGAGCATTTGATCTCACCGTTTATATGTTTTCTTTTCCCCAAGATATAAATAAAGGCTTTAGGTAAGAAAAAAAGGAAGATCTTTATGGGATATGTTGAATATCTTTCACCAAGATTATAAGATTATATTCCGAGTTTCCAAAGACACTAAACTATTACAGTCCTTTGGTGTCTGTTTTTTTATTTATTAGATATTCCGAAAAAGTAATGTAATGTCTATGTACGTCAAGATTTGGGTCTCTAAATTTGGTATCTAATCACCAAATGACCCTAGGCCTCTATATTTTTATGTTATATTTTATTGAAAGTTATGCTAAAATCATGAAATTTTATGTACAAGAGTCTCATGTTTCTAAAGATTTTTTAGAGAAATGTATGGTCATTGTGAAGGATTAAAAGAAAACTATATTAGTTAAAACCTTTAGGATAAGTTTTATTATAGGAAAATGATCTAAAATTTTGGAGAATCATAGATCTTGTGGTTACCTAGAAATGAAATATCTTTATGGATATAAAAAATTGATACAGGTGATAGAAATTATGCACATAAGGGTAACAAAAGTCAAATTATTGGACAAGTATTAACTCGACCCTCACTCATTTACCAATAAGAAGGCCTACTACACACCTAGTTTTACACTTTTGTGAGATGTTCTTCTATTGATTCATATTCTCCTTACAAAACACTATGAAGTATTTGAATATATATTATTATGGTACTGTATAATTTTATAATTTAATATATGAATAGTAGGTTAGGAACCTTATAATAAAATGACCAAGGATAAACTAGATTGAAACCTTTATATTCATAAGTGAGGGTATACATGTAATTTATGTGTTATTTTTTCAATGTTCATAGTTTCCATTTTTAAATCACTATTAATTTTAGTATTCTCATTACTAATTTTTCATTATATTATTTAATGGATGGAAATATGATTAATAATCCAAAAAACTAATCTAATGGGAAATGGGATGATTACACATAGAAGATATATTTTATGAGGAGAGTGAGAGTCATGAACTTCATAGAAGTATTTCCTTAACTCACAGAGGTTATTTAAAAAAATAGAATCATTTGAAACTCTCACAATATCATTAGAAAATATATTTTTTCTAGTTCCTTTATATGATAACATATTCTTACTTTTAGTGGATGTTATGATCCAAAAATCATATGAAAATATATTAATTCTACTAAGAAGACATTTTATTTCATCTATTACCCCCAAGAAATTGAATATATCAATGGAAATTTTTCAACTATAGGGATAATCCAATATGTTTTAGACATAGAACAATAATATGAGGATTAATGGATACATTAAATCTAATGAATATAATAGATTATAGAAGATATTTTTCGATAAATATTTTCCCAACAAGCTCAATAATAAAATATAGAGGGAATTTATTAGACACAAGAAAAACATGAAGAATCTATATGTTATTATGAGGAAAAAACCACAGAGATTCCATTATATACATTATATTTTTCATGGACCCCTAATATACGATTAAACACTTATTTAGTGGACTGATTCATAGTCTTAAAAAACATTAACAATTCAAGACTTTTATTACGATAATAAAATTATCTACTGTTCCATTAAATTTAAGATGAATATTAGTGACTATAAGAAGTATTTTAGGAATAGAATAAAAAACTAAATAATAATTTTTTTTTCAGAAGGAATATTATAAAAATCTCATCGAGGAAAAAATATACAACCACCCACATATCAGAAGTGTGTAAAAAGAATTTGGGAAACTGTCTCAAGGAGGAAAAAATACGCTTCATGAGTGTAAGAGAGGGAAGTAAATATAAGGATTGTTAGTGGGGGATGATGAATCCCACTAATGTTTTAGAAAAAAATACGGCGCCAATTAAACAAAAAACTATAGTTCAATTGTTCAACTCTATGAAACATAAAGACTATATAAATAAATTCCATAAGACAATGGTAATACAAAATTACTTATGAAAATAATCACTAAAGACAAGATACAAATAATGGTCTTATATTATCATTTGTATTGAGGTGGATCCAATAAAATTATGGTGATTGTTCCACTTGTTATTAATTCAGTAATAGTCAATGCACATTTGAGTAACATTTTATGAAATCCTTCATATCATACATGTTTATATGAACTATAAATACAAAACATCAAGTCATAGATGTTTATTTATTAGAGGAAACAATAATTTGGGAAATTATTTCATCTTATAACCCCCATAGTCAATATTTTTTATCTAAGACTCATAGAAAATCATATCAAAATCCCATAAATGAAATTAAATTATATAAATGAAATGGATGAGATATACTTTTATAGAGTTGAAATCATCAACCGAGAGAAGGAAATCACCTTTAATATCCTATATCATTCTATGATTCTATACATGTCCACATATGAGGAATAATATACATTGGAAACATGTTCTCAATACTAGATGATATTACCTAATGAGAAACAATTTCTAGCTCAAGTGGTTGAGAAAAAGGATAAAATCACACTTGAATACTTTCCTAGTATAAGGGAATATATTGATGAATTCCCTAAAGGGTTTTATAGTCTTCCTATTAATTGATATATTGATTTCCTATTTGAAAATAATCATAGAGATATGTACATATAAAAGACTGCCAATATAATATACCCCATTTAATTTTAATAACCAATTGTAATGTCCTGGAAATTTAATATATATTTTTTAATTATATGGAATTATTACGAGATTGTGAAATCTGATGGCGCGTGATTCTGAGGCCCAGAGTGCCCAGAATTATCCGTCGAAGATTTGATAAGCTTTAATTAATTCACATAAGTAGTTTTCCTAAAAAAGAGGAATAAATCTTAAACGGTTACTCAAATAAGAAATCTGAGGGCACCTGTAACACCCCAAGATTCCACGGTACACTTCTCTTTGAATAATGCGATAGCGTGTGTTGTACGCAACATCGAGTTCAAACAGACCACAACCAATCAAACTAGCCGTTATGAATAGTAATACCTACCTTTTGAAATTATATATATTTTATATTTCAAAATGGACATGATTTTTGGTTTCGGAATATTGAAATTACCCTAAGATGAATTTTTTGTATTTTTCTGAGAACTTCCAATTTTTATGAATAGTGAAAAATACATAAATACAACTTTTTTAATAAAAATAATTTATAGTGATAAATTATATTATTTAGTGGTTTTAAAGTATAATTAGAATATATTTTTACTATTTTATCCAATGGTGTTCATTAGAATTAATTTCACTTTGAAATTGGACCTAAACAATTGTCAATCTTTTGATATATATTATTTCTTAAAAACACGCTATTTGTTGTGACAACGAGAATTAATTATAAAATTAATTAATGCAACTTATATGTTTAGAATTTTGTAAAATAAACATAATTTTTGAATTCGGAATATCAATTATAGCTTAGGGTGAAATTTTGACATTGTTCTGAAAAACTTCAATTTTTGATGAATAGTGAAACTACTAAGTGGTAGTTAAAAAACTGATTTTTTCATAAAACTTAATTTTACTGCTTCTGTGAATGAAATTTCGAAAATCCAAGACACACGGTTAATATCAAGAAGTAAAATGTGGTTCTATGAGATGAAAATAATTTTTGGTGAATAGTAACTTTTTACTTTTATTTACCACGGTTAAAAGTAAATAGGGCAATTAAGGGTAAAAATGATATTAATATTAACCTAACACATTTCATAATTCTATTGGAAAAGTGTATCTTGACCAAAAACAACCTTAGGAATAAAATATTATCATTTAGGTCCACTTGGATTAGATTAGGACATTTATTATTATTTAATTCAAAGAAGAGTTAAAAGAGTTAAAATCAAAGATTATTTACTAAAACATTTTTAATATAGGGTTATACATAAGATAAATTCAATTGTAAATATTCATTATAAAGTTAAAACGATTTCTGACATAATGATATTTTATTTGTAATTTTTAGACATTAAATAATTTAATTTATATATGACACAATGATGATGAGGTAATTACCTAATTAATGAAAAGTTAGAATAATTGATATTATAAATACCCAAATAAATATAATTTGAGACTTTTTATGAATTACTCTAATTTTCTAGGTTAATATGACATGTTAGGATTTCTTTAATTAACGTTTTTCGAAGTAATAATTCTGTTATGAGTTTTACAAAAATCAATTATTGAATAGTGTCAAAATTGACATAAAAGAGTTTATAAAACAAATATTATATTATTAATTGATATTAAATTCCTAAAAATCTAAGGTTCGGCCAAGAGACTTATTTCATGATAGGTTCATCATTAATGGACCACTTGATGGTCTCTTGGATGTATATGGTATGTTTATTAACCATATAATATAAAAATAGAAAGAGACATTGTAAAAGTGAAACTAATTAACTAAGAGTTAATACTTAAAGATAAGGTTAATATAATGACCCAAACCTATCTAAATTATATTGGTTGAGTGGTTTTAGACCCATCCCCACCTTAAAATTTATATAATAAACTTTTGAGCCATTAGAAACTGAATACTAATTTATTATAAATTAGTATTTCTAGCTTTTCCAAAGGTGCCCCTCACCCCTCTTATAAAAGGGAACTCCACCTTCTCATTACTTCACACCTTCAAAGCCTTTTGGTTCGGCCAAAACCTACCCAAATACTCTCTCAACTTCCATAAATACAACCTAGAGGCCTTAGTTTGATCGGAAAGCCAACCTAAGGAGCCCTTTTGATCAAATCAAAAGGAAGAACCCGAAGATGAGGTAATGGTTTCACCACTTTTTTTCAAGTTCCTTTCTTCTTCCACTTCTTCTTCCTTTGTTGTTACCATTATAAAATAATAACTCCAGTATCATATATATACTGTGATGTTATTATAAATATGGTACAACCATATTCACTATTCTATCCATCCTTTGAATAACATGTCACCATACGTGCGTACGTACAGATTACCGTCTCCACGTCGTGGTGTAATTGTTATTCAATAAATTGTTATTTTGATGGGTATAATAATGATGTGTAACTCATGTAAATAATAAATATAACATGATAATGATTCTGTATATATAATATACCATCAAATTATATATTATTTTTATATCAAAAGAATGATATTGTCGCTCGTGCGTACGTACGAACTACCGTCTCCACGAACGCGATGAGATTCATTCTCCATTGTATCCATTCAAGTATAATTCTTATTTGATGATTAATAATAATATCTAAGGACTTGATATCATTCTGGATATGATTAAGATACAACCTATCCATTACAAACATGACTTACGTAACAAAACATATAAAAGAAAATGAGTAAGTTAACACCCGAAACGACGATAATTCTAAGATATTATTAACAAAGCAATGTCAAAAGATCATATATGATATCATATTAATGTATATGATTATTGAATAATTTAATAACAATTACTTCACCATTATACATGAGTTTAACCTACCCCAACCAAGGAAAAGTACAAGGTAAGAGTTATTTCACAATCTCTTCATTATCCGAGGTTGTTTATACGTAATAATCTACTGGGATCTCTTTATCATCCACATCCATGTTTCTTAAAAATGAATTTCAAAACATTTTTACTATTTACTAGAATATGTGTTAAAATCATTTATACCCTTGTTTGACTTTTTATAAGAGATTTATAAAGGAATCTTTCTGTCGTTTTCCAAACAAGGTGCTTTTTAACCTTTTCGACAAAATTAAGGTAAGAATGTTTTTTAACTTATACGGCGGGTGCGGCTATTTTCCGCCATTATAAAATCGTCAAAGCTTCCCTTCAAATATTATAAGGATATTTCAAAATAAAATGATTTATTTCATAAATATATGACTCTTAAATGATTTCAAAATAGAAAGAGACATTTCTCTAAAAAGAGTTTTGATTTCATCTATGTCAACATCCTTTGATGGATTTTACGCTTATTTGAAGTTGATTTATTATGATACAAAACTTCTATATTGTATTGAAGGTTTTGTGATATGTGTGACTGTGGATGTGATATTTTTATACCATTCATGGTTTATGGTGAAAGTATTGACATTTCTTATGCTAGTTTTAATACGAATGTTTATGTTATGTTTAAACCTTTTCATATGGGAATGCATTGGACTTAATATGTGACGGGTGGAGCCCGCTATAGCTCCTCGATGTATCGATAGGTCTCATGAGACAAACTAGTGTCTTGGAACATGACCTTGAAAAAATCTTATTTGTAGTCTTGGCATGAGGCCTTGGCTATGTGGTTATGATAGTATGGCATTATGCATTCCATCATTATGAACGTGGTTATTGATATTGCATGTGATTATTTGATTAGTAGAATATCCATGTGAATAAGTAAATGGAATTATTTCATTTTATTTTTGTCATACTATGTTGAAGTTCAAGTTTAAAAGGCTTTTGTTTTAGTTATACATTGCCTTAAAAGTTTATTCTTATTTATGAAAGTTTCCGCTATATTGTTATCCTTACTGGGAATTTGAGATCACCCATTTTCTGTGTTTTATTTTTCCCAGGATGTGAAGAAGTAAATTATGAATGAACTGCAGGGATTTTATGAGGGGATAATACTGTGGACTATGGAGACATTATGTTGTTGTAGTAGTTTTTCACTTTATGATGTAATGTTAAACTTTATGAATATATCTAGTGTTTCCAAGGCTACTAAACCAATCGGTCTTTTGATATTTTTTCTTTCTTGTGATCATGCCAATGATATTTAATAATGCACCGACTCTAGGTAACTGGGGTCGGGGCGTTACAACACCTTTGTTCTCAAGATGGCGGGTTTACCCTAGGCGCGGCCTAAGATTAGTCGGCGCGGGCCTCCTGTGAGAAATCCCAAAAATGGAATAACCGAATATAAAATAATTAAATAAATTATTTTATTTTTAAAATGATTATAACCCACAAATGGTATCTTGGATTGAAAATAAGAGACCTCCGTTGAACTCATGAGGGCTTGCTTTATTTAAGAATATACCAACTTTGGCCGACGCGATCTACTAGTGAAAGTTAGTTTTTGGCCTTAAATAAAATAATTAAGTGAAAATTATTTTATTGTAAAATCTATAACATTTAAAAAGTAACTTGGATTGAAAATCAAAGAGTTCCATTGGGTTTTTTGGGGTGTGTTTCACTTGGGTAGAGCCTAACCTCAACCGGCGCGAGTCGGGGGTGACTGTTAATAATTATCCAAATTTTTTTTGGGTAAGTTTAGTAAATGCGTAGCGTTTTGTAACTTTTGAACTGGCACTCAGAATTGAAATATGAGGACATTATTGAACTCACAGTGCCGATATTCTCTTAAAGTGACCTTCAACTTGACTGCAGTGGGTCAAATATGGAAGTTAGTTTTTCAAATTTTTGTGGGAGAAGAAAAAAAATATAAAATAAATAACTTATTTATTTATTATATTTGAAACCACCATTTTGAATGCTTGGTGGTGGGGACCACCCCAAATCCCAATTAATTATTGGGAAACCCTTGCTATTCCCATGGTTAATTTTCCAACCTCAATTTACGCAATGTTCCAACTTAACTCGTTAAATTAATAAACATAATTTAATAAGTGGGCTCCTATTTTTCTTGAGTTTGGGGAAAGAGTTGGCAAAGGGATAATTAGGGAGAGATTTTGGAGTATTATCTTCTCCAACAAAGAACACTCTCCACCGAAGAGCATACTTCAGAATTGGAGAACGAGAACGACACTTTAACCCAGATCAGAAACATCTTGTGGGAGTAGTGAACACCGATGTAACCATCTCATCAACTTCTTCTTTTTTATCATGCCACAGCCAACAGATAATTGAGGTAGAGGTTTTTATATATATTTGAATTTTTTTATTAATTCTTCATATCCTAAATTCACGATGACGTTGGCCAAAAAAACATGTCCATCATCCTGCACATAAACCATGCTCCTCTTTCTTTTTATTCTTCGAACATTCTTCATGCATTCTTCAATGCCTAATATTTATTGGTGCTAAAAACATAGTGTTTTTATGAGCGCGATATATAGACGCAAAGCCCTCATTTAAAAAATCACAAATATGTGATCATTTAATTTTTCGGGTTGGGAACGAAGCCGCAATGGCTCGTGGAAGGAGGTGGCCAAATATTTATTAGGGCTAGGAACACAATATTCTGTTGAGCACTACATATAGATGTGGAGCCCTCGACTTGAGGATCATGAATATGTGATAATTTTATTTTTCGAGTTTAGAACGAAGATGTAGCGGGCTATGGAAGGGGTAATGTGAAGGTGAAATTCCAGCATGTCTTTGGGGTACAGCTCCAGGTGAGATAGGATGTACGACGATGGTTCTAGATGTGTAGAGGAAGCCCATGGTTAGAGTTGTAGGAGACGATGTGGGCTTGATTTCTTTCCAGAACAGTGCATGAGAATTGTGGGGAAAAAGAGTTAATTGGAGAGAGAAATAGTTGAGAAGAAATGAATTAAAAATCTAAAGAAATTAAAGAGGAAATTATTGGAATAAGGGGGGGGGGGGGCGCTATCCTTGTGCGTGAAATATCAATTGATATGGGTTATAAGGAAAAAAAGAATAAAAGAATAATAATAATATAAAAAATGTTATTATTTTTTTGGTTGAAAAACCTTAATTCGTCCGTAACATATCAGTGTGACCTCAGTTTCATGAACCATCAGCAGCACTAAGGCCCTGACTTTGAGATGGAAATTATGAGTCCAATATGGGATGTCTTTTTTGGGTTTTTGGATCGGGTACCCAAAATGCTCAAATAATAATAATATATTATTTTTACTAAATCTTCGGCCCTCCATAACTCCGGCGTGTGACGTCCGATATACTTACCGTTTGTGGAAACGTGATCCTGTAATTAAGACGGACAATTTATGTGTAATGTTGAATATTAAATTCTGGTTTGTGGATCAGGTTTACGAAACACCCAATAATAATAATAATAATAATATTGGATCTTGTATTTGACATATATCCCTCATACGGTGTCGAAATGACAAACCGTCTACGGCACCAGAAACCATTGATCGAGACGGACCTTTTGGTATACCCCACTGGAGTTTTGGATAAAGTTGGGGTATGACCGGTTTGGATCGAACACAAATCCAACTGGGCCCTCGGGACTAAAAGGCCAATAACTTATAGACCAGGTGTCTGATTAACGCACCATCTATCACGTTGAGACCCCTTTTTATGTGGTGGCCCTTTGATATACTTCTTCGCGGGACTTAGTGGATGTTGAAGTATTTGAACTGTGGCATGAAAAGAATATTCTCCTAGAATCAAGAAAGATTAGTGCAGGAACCTTGTAGCTAGATGTAACATGATAAAAGGATCCTATGTGGGTCTGCGCTTTGGGATCCTATGTGGGTCTATGCTTTGGGATCTTATGTGGGTCTGTGCTTTGGGATCCTGTGTGGGTCTATGCTTCGGGATCCTGTGTGGGTCTGTGTTCGAGAGTCTCACTTGTATCCTCTCTAGGAATCCACGTGGGACTACTCTAGGATCCTACATGGGTCTATTGTAATAGGATCCTATGTGGGTCTAATGATGTACTAGGATCCTATGTGGGTCTGATGATTTAGGATCCTATGTGGGTATACCTCTTAACAGATTAAGATGATTCAGTAGTTACATCTAATAATCTTTACTACCATACCAAATGTATACCTGCTGTGAGCTGAGTCCTTACCTTTGTGGTATTCTTCTGTGTGGTGTACCTTTGTGGTACTTACCTTCGCGGTGATACCTTTGTGGTATTCTTCTGTGTGGCATACCTTTGTGGTGATACTTTTTAGTATTATACTGTGTGGCGTACCTTTTTGGTACTTACCTTCATGGTGATACATTTTTGGTATTATTTTGAGTGGTGTACCTTTGTGGTACTTACCTTCGTGGTATTCTTATTTGTGTCATACCTTTGTGGTACTTACCTTCCTGGTGATACCTTTATGGTATTATTATGTGTGGCATTAACTTTGTGGTACTTACCTTTGTGGTGTTACCTTCGTGGTATTCTTTCCTTCGTGGAATAGTTGAGCTTTGGGATAATGAGTTGGGCCTTGTGTTTCCTCAAGAATGAGATGAGTATACTTAATAACTTAGGTACATGCTTGGGCATATCCCTAAGTAGGGTTGACTATTATTTCCATCATTTTTGGTTTATCCTTTTTGGATTTTAGGTGACCTTTAGGGGTCTCTGGGTCCATACTGAGTATTGTTATACTCACCCTTGCACAGGATACACACGCATCTTGTTGTTTTTGGTGTAGACAACATACAACATTGACTACAGACGAGAGTACCGGGACTGGAGGTAGCTCGGAGGTAGACATTAGACAAGGCATACATCGGAGACAACCATTCGAGAGCTGTACCTGCCCTTCAGGTAGGATCCTTGGTGGGTGTTTTCATAAGATGTTTTATTTTACTTGTATTTTTCATTTTTCTTGTACTTTCCAATTGGGCTTGTATTCTGGCCCCTTTTTCTTACTCTAGACACTCTTTTTACTATACAGTTTACTTGTGTTCATATCTTTTTGTGTGTTTGGTTGTGTGTGTTTACAGGTTATAAAGGCAATTCCTTCCCGGTTTTAGGGAATATGTCTTTTGGTTCTAGTCACCATCCCCGGGCCTATGGAAGGCGGGATTGGGGTAGTCACGACATGAGCCCCGAGGGACTAGTCATGACAAATTGGTATCAGAGGAGTTCAATTCTACCGAAGAACTAGGACTCTGATCTTTTCTATGTGGAGAAATAGTGTTATGTGTTTTGGGTGTGGTTTACAGTTCAAGGAGTCCAGTGTTGGTGAAGCGGAAACCTTGGAGGAAAAAGACCTTTTGGTATACCCCACTAGAGATTTGGATAAAGTTGGGGTATAGTCGGGTTGGATCGAGCACGAATCCAGCCGGGCCCTCGAGACTAGAAGGATAATAACTTATAGACCGGGCGTCCGATTGATGCACCGTCTATTGTGTTGAGACCCCTAATACATGGCAGTCCTTTGGGATACTTATTTGTGGGACATATTTGTTTTATTGATTCTTCATATCCAAAATTCATGACGACGATGTCCAAATAAACATGGCCATCATCCCGCACATAAACCATGCTCCTCTTTATTTTTATTCTTCACTCATTTTTTATGCATTCTTCAACGCCTAATATTTTTTAGCACGAGAAACAAGGAGTTTTTCTGATCACGATATATAGACGTGAATCCCTCGACGCAAGGACCACAAATATGCGATAGTATAATTTTTCGGGCTTGGAACAAAGCTGCAATGGCTCACAGAAGGAGGCGGACAAATATTTATTGGTGTTGGAGACAAATTATTCTATTGAACGGGACTTATGGATGCGGAGCCCTCGAAACTGAGGATTGTGAATATGTGATCATTTTATTTTTTGAGTTTATAATGAAGATGCAGCGGTCCACAGAAAAGGAAATGTGGAGGTGGAATTCCAGCGTGTCTTTAGAGCGTAGCTCCGGGAAAGATATGCGGTGTGATGACGGTTCTAGAGGTGTAGAGGAAGCCAGTGGTTTGAGTTGTAGGAGAAGCCATGGACTTGATTTCTTGCTGGAACAGTGCATGAGAATTGTGGGGAAAGAAGAGTTAATTGGAGAGAGTAATAGTTGATAAGAAAAGAATTAAAAATATAAAGAAATTAAATGGGAAATATTTGGAATAAGGGGGAGGAACTACCCTTGTGCATAAAATCTCAATTGATATGAGTTATAAGATAAAAATTATAAAAAAATAATAATATAGATAATGTTATTATTATTTTTGGTTGAAAAACCATAATTCGTCTATAAATTATCAGTGCAACCTCGGTTTCATGAACCGTCATCGGTAGTATGACCCTGACTTCAAGATGGAAATTATGAGTCCAATATTGGATGTCTTTTTTGGGTTTTTGGATTGGGTACCCGAAACACTCAAACAATAATAATAAATTATAATTATTAAATCTTCATCCCTCTATAACTTCTGCATGTGACATCCAATTGACTTACCGTCTGTGGAGGCATGATCCTGTCATTAAGACAGCCGATTTAAGTCTAATGTTGAATATTAAATTTTGGTTCATGGACCGGGTTCATGAAACACCCAATAATAATAATAATAATATTTTGGGATCTTGTATTCAACATATCTCCCTCATATGGTATCGAAATGATGAACCGTCTATAGCACCAAAAACCTTGGATCAAGAAGGTCCTTTTGGTATACTCTACTTGAGTTTTGGGTAAAGTTGGCGTACAACCGGGTTGGATCAAACACGATTCAAACTGTCGTTTTGGTAATGATATATGAAATAATAAAACTCACATAGACAATGTTCTTTGGAAGAAAAAATAGTATTAAGAAGAAAAATGGGAACCTAAGAAAGAAATAAAATAGAAGTACCATTTTCTTTTTTTATCTTAATATGTGAAATGAAATTTCAAGTTTTAAGGGTCTTAATGGGGGGATAATTTAAGGACACAAACATTTATGAGTGAAATTTCCCATTTTAATGATATAAAATACATAGCTAAAGGAAAATAACATTTTATTAGATAATTAGAGAATAAATCCGTCCGTTTTGACTATTTCTCCTTAAAACCATTTTTATTATAAAATTAATAAAATGGACATTAAAATTAGTGTATATTAAGGTTAATGATGAAAAGGAATTGATGTAGATTTATATAATGATTTTATCAAATAGTAGTGGCATTTTTTATGACACTCATTTATCTAATTTTAGAGGGACGTAACATCTTTGGGGTTCACACTTGGTCATGCCTAAGAAGAACTTCAACAAGTGATTACTGAGTGGAATTATCTAGTGTAAAAATTATAATTAGATGAAACCAACACTAGAATATTTTTGGTCAAATTACCCCATGAAAGTAAAACCATTGCACACCTTACACTAAGGCCCTATATATGTTTGATACTTGATTAGGTGGTTAGGTTTATATAGTATTTTTAGTATTGACGTGGAATTTTTTTAATAAAATATACTATTTTTTATGTAGTTTTTAATATTGATGGGAAAAATTATAAAATGGAGAAATTTAGTATTTTTTTATTATATTAAAGAAATTAAGTAATTTATATTATATTGCAATGAAATAAAAATTCCAAAAATGATAAAATAAATGTATGATATAATAAATTTTATGACTTTTTAAAGGATTAAATAAAATATAATTCTAACAATATGGTTTCAGGAAATAATGTATATTTTGATAAATATTATAAAACAATTTTCTGAAATCGTAAGTAAATTATTTATATGTCAGGAAGTTGATAGTTTCTTGAGAACTGTTTTTCTAAAAATAAAGATTCTATTTAAATATTTAATTTCCCTTTTTATAATTTTTTGATAAAATAGAAATGTTTTTTTGAATCTCCACTTAAAAAATTGGGAATTTTGGAATTATTAAATGTTTCAAATATAGAGGTAAAATTGTGAAATATAGTATATTTACCATATACGTACCATATTTCTTAATATTATATATGATTTTTTTGATTATATATATTATAGGGTTATTTTATTTTTAAAATTAATTTATAATCACATTCACATAACTGTTGAGTCCTTATATAGGTCTCTTGTGGAAGAAATGTTATTTTATTCTAGTATTTTATTTTAAAACACCACTCCTCCCTTTATAAATATGGCCCTCCTCTACTCATTTCTCTCTAATTTTAAAACACAGTAGATTAAAAATATCTCCCCAAGTATCTCACTAACTTTCTCCCCATATCTTTAAAGCATCGGTATTTCTAAAAACCAAAATAATGAGACTTATACAGATGTATAAGAAGAAAAATAAAACGAAAGTAGTAATATTATCAACTGAATTATCTTTAATTATTTTCTTCACATTCCTCCTAAAATATAATATATACACGGTATTATAATAACATCTTTATTTTGAAAATACTATTATTTTAGGATATTAATAGAATATCCATTATTAATCCTCCTAAAATTATAGTAAAAAAATGAAAATGTTGTCCACATTATGGTTGGTTCACCACCCCATGAACAAAACATTTCATTTTTCACAAGCGCATTCATGGATAATTTAAATTCTCATATTATGGTTCAAAATGAGATAAAATAGTGTATTTTTTTGGTTTCATATTATAAAATGGATAAATTATCATAAAGTTAATCGGATCTATATAAACTTCTCATGGTCCAAAAACCCACCTACATGATCTAACTGTATAACTACAACATTTATAATAAAAAACATCATATATAGGAGAAATTATGGATATTTTAAAAAAATTATACTCTTTAAATGACATAAAAATTATATCTTTGTACTTTTTTATATATGGAACCATTTTAAAAGATCATTTATAATTATCTATAAACAAATGTGGTCATTGTAAAATGACATAAACTACCTCAAGATAGTGAATATGGACGTGATATCTCTTATAAAATAACCATAAAATGGAATGAAATAGTAATAATAACATAAATTTATATGAAAAGGTTTTTAATCAAGTATTTAATAAACTTAATTTTATTTTTCTTGATAATATATGAATGTACCAAATGAGTATATTATCCATGGTAAGGGTTATTCTAAACCAACCTCATTATATTTAGGATACACATTCTATTTATTATATCCCATTCAATGTAACATCTTATATTGTAATTATTCCAAATTATATATATATATATATATATATGATTCTTACATATTTAACTAGTTTACTTTAACCTTTTTTGTTAAGGATTATAAAAATTCCTCATGTTATGCTACCAATTCCTTCTTTTCTGAAAACCCGTTTAAAGAGAAAAAATTTATTTTTTAACTTTTTTCATGTTCCAATCAATATAACATTTTTAACAATTAATGATTTTTAAGAATTAATTTTTTTATGGAAATCAATTTGTATTCATTTATGGTTTTAATGAAAATATTATACAACTTCACTCTTTATATACTTATTACCTTTTTTTAAATTATACTTAAGAGGTTTATATTCAAATTCACATATCAAATATTTTTATATCATCACCTCACATGAACATAATTTTAATTAATTTTGATTATTTATTTATTTAATAATACACATGAGTTATTTTATACAGTATTTGTTGGAAATCATTGTGATATACCATTTTGTTAAGCTCTTGGAGAAGATTTTGTAACCCATTTCCTTTTTATAAGTTTTTCTTAATCTTATGGGTTATATATGATTTATCCATGTGGAAAACATATTAATGTACATATTATGAATGGTATTGGTAGATCCATAATTATACAACCCTATGATGAATTGAGTAAAGTTTTCATCTCATTAGATACAACATATAACACACAAGTAATGAGCCTAACACACTATGTTATGTTGTCTTAGTATTGATCCTTAACATATGCATATGATTCCATGTTATATATTTTTTAAACATTTTTATGATTACATGATCCAATGATATTATATTATTCATAAATTTATTTCATGTGAAAATTTAGGATCTTTCTCTTTTACATTATCATGATACGCATCTTGTCTCACATATCTTAATTGTTACTATGATTTTAATTGATTATTACTTTACCATGATTTATAGCTCACCCTTTTCCATTATGATTTTTCATATGAAATTATGTGTGGTTATATAAAATAAAGTTATTAATTATATCATTATATATAATTAAATAAATATCTTATGGTTTATATTTATGTCGGGTTTTTATGTTTCTAAAATATTAATGAAACTGAGCCTCTAGATTTATAGGTTTTATATTATGGATGATTATGTTAAAATAATAAACTAAAATTAATAATAAACCCAAGTTTTTATAATCCATAATATAATGTGGGATTTGGATTATGTGATATGAACCACTGTATTCTTATTCTTCTATTTTCCATCCACATGCACTAGGTGTAGAGAACTCATTTTTTAGTGTGTTGAAATTACCACCTCTCATTATTATGAGATATATAACTCATGTTGGTGGTGTGATATGGTATATGTATTTGACCATATTAGATAGCAATACTTTTTTTTGGATTTTTCCTATTTTAGTTCCTTATCTTTGGATATATATCATCATTTTCACTAAATAGTGAATCAGTAAACATTTAATAGTGATTAAAAATAAATAATGATGAAATTATCTAAAAATATCCCACCTTAATCAAGGTATCTAGATATTCCATCTCCTTGGGAACAGAACATAGGTACCCTTATACATTAACTCCATGATTCAAATATTCAATGAGTTCAGGGAGCTAAATATATTCCTTTATAACTATATGTTCATATTCTTCATCACTCTCTAAAGTAATTAGATGTTCAATAAAATTCTAAAATTTAAAATTAAGGGATATGGTTATCAATTAATTATCAATGAAATTTAGTAGAAATGAGTTACTAATTTTTTCCCCTATGTTGGATTATATTTAAATTATATTTATCTTTTCAGTTCCCCCTAGAGTTTGTTTTTGAACTGGATGCAAGTAGTAAATCTCCTCTAATATCTCTTCAAATTCCACCACCTTAAAGACATGTTCTTCCTCTAATGAATGAGATATGTAAATTTGTGTTGGTTGTTATTCATTATATATAGGATAATAATTTTATATATTACCATCCATAAACATACTCTAATATGCTATAAAAATATATTTATCCCATACATATATCTTAGTTGGAGGGTTTCATTTAGTGAAATATTCTAAAAAGATTATAGTGAGGTTTGAAAGTATATTTCAAAATAAATCATTCATGGCCTCCCCATGTTCATAAATATAAAAAATTGTTATAGTAATCTTCTACTCTGCATTATCATATTCATATTTTTCTAGATTCTATTAAAATCATGCTCGAAGTTATAAAAATAATTGTTCCATTTTATTATTTATATTATACACATCCTTTTGAAGCTCTTATAACGATGATTTTCTTGAATTATCTACCTCCTCTTTATTAACTTTAATGTAGTTAGTATATGTATAATTATAATCTAAATTTTAAATCATCATGAAAAAAATTATTATTTCATGAACGTTTTTTACTCTATTAAAACAATGGAAAGTTACTTTAAAAATATAAAAGGAACAGAATGTGATCGACTATCCCCTAAT
Organism: Viscum album; assembly: GCA_963277665.1. NCBI lineage: Eukaryota > Viridiplantae > Streptophyta > Magnoliopsida > Santalales > Viscaceae > Viscum > Viscum album. Next base: position 1,201,827,245 of record OY728153.1, on the reverse strand, counting down.
AAAAAGTGCTATATTTTTAAGAACTTATCATAGGAAGGTATAAAATAATTTTCAGGTTACCATGTGTAGAGAAATGAATCACCAGGGTTTCCTCTAAAGGATACACTTTTCGATCTTTTTCTATTCCAAACACTTTATTCTAATTTTTTAATTATTAATATATAAATAAAAAAAGAAAATAAAAGTGTTTTGAAAATTTTTAATACTTTAAATACCAAAATAAATTCTAATAATAAAATATATGAAAAATTATATAGAAGGAATATGAATTCAAGTTTCACCTAAATGGGTTTTTTCTATATCTATTCTAATATGTTTGACTTTATTTTTTAACTCTTCCTGTGATACATGATATACCAACCTCTACTAATGTTGTGAGTCCTATATCACTTAAGAGATATCCTATTCACACAAGGTATCACCTCGTCTAAAAGTAAATAATGATAATGTCATCATTATTGTGTATATATGACCATATTAAACCCCATTTATAATATATTGTTCCATCCCTCAACCAACACAAATACATTTTATGAATGGATTTATAATAAAATAGAAGGAATGAAATTTATCAAAAATATGTATAATTAATTGCGGTGAATAAAAATCATTACATGAACCCTTGAAATACAAATTGAACTGTTAAAAAAGAGTTAAAAATTTCAATAATTGTAGAAAAATGATTTTGTAACATAATTTAAATCTCCTTCAGGGTCACTCCTCAAGTTATATTACCATTATTTTGAGTATTAAATATAATTTTTTTGGGGGGGGGGAATGAAATAGTATAAGAGAGTGGTAGGGAGGGAGAATATACTAAATTATATTAAATTTTATGAATAAATGATATTAAAAATATAGAAATTATACAATACACTAAGTTGTTCACATTACCCTAGCCTGGTTTAAAGGGTTTCAAATCCAAAAAAAATTTATGTCATTACATAATCCTTTACTATGTTGGGAATGAATTATCTAAATACTCATCACTAATGTTCTTAATGATTTAACATGTGCATTTAATGTTCTTTCAAATGTGTGGAATAAGAAAAAATATGTTTCCATAGGATAGTGATCTTCCTTGTTTTTTCATATATTAATATGTTTGAAATATGTTCCTAAAATACATATATTTTAATTCTAATACATTAATAACCTATTGATTATTTTTCCTTCTTCTCAATCAAAAAAATATAAAATAATTTTTTTGGATGAGACTAATATTATATATTCCATGAATAATCACAAATTTGAAGTAATTATGAGATAGTATGGGAAACAATAACTATATTGGTCACTGAGATTACATTAATATGATCTTATGATTTTTTTGGGACTTGAGTGTAAGTTGGGTAGGATTTAGAATACATCAGGGAAAATGTATGATTATTTTTATTCTTAATAAATTATAAAACCATAAATGATTTTTTTGAAAACATTATATAAGAATTTCACCATATGTATCAACGTATATGTGATAAATATAACTTAAACATCTTATAAATCTAACATATCCCATGAGTTATCTTATCTTCACTTCCTATAGTAATGGAATATTAATAAGTTATAGTGGAATGTTTCTTATGCATGATTAGATCCTTACATATGATTTAGAAAACAAAATATATTGTATTTAAAATCTTCCATATCACCAATTATTTTTACAATCAACCAAATTACATCTCAATAATGAAAGATTAAATATTTTTTGGTTATATATCACTTTATAGAATGTGTATTTTTCATAATTCCAATATTTCCTCTAACTAATATTACATATCATGAAAACTTACATTACACTTGGTCTGAACCAAACACAAGAATGTCCAAATAACAAAAAATATGAATAATAATATATTATGAAGCTTCATAATTTAACAAATTAATATCATAATTTTAATAAAATAACTAAGAACATATTTTATTCCATATTATACATGAATTAAAAACAATTCCTATAAAAAAAATATAAACCACATTCCCTTAAATTTTGAAATTAGTGGTGGTTAATTATTTGATTAAATTATAATAATAATGAATATAAAATCTCTTTAAATGAATAAATGGGAGAAATATCGATTGAGTTTGGTAGATTTCAGTGAATTGAATGTTGAGTGGTAATGTCGCATGATAAGAGTCTACAAATAATTCTGGGATATAATGTGATTATTTAATAGTGTATTAATCATCCACATAGGTTTGGATTTATGTTTTGGTAATCAATAGGGAATAATAATAAGGATGATAATTATAATGGAGAGTTTCCAATGACCTATTCATTCATGTGATAGTAAAAAATAAGAACGGTGGAGATTCTATCAATTTGTTTTATGGGGAATTTTGATTTTCTGAAAATATATGAAAATGAGGATATTTTTTATATATTTTTTAACCCAGAATAGATATTTTTTATATGTTGTATCTCATGGAGAATTGTTTATTAGTGTTATCATCATGGGCGGGGGTGATCAAGCAATGGGGTTGGTTATAGACCCTACTAGACTCCTTATAGAAATCCATAAAAAGTATATTTTGATAGGTAGTGGGGTTATCTAGCATCCAATTCCACTAGGAACCAAGTGATTCCATTAAGATTCATGTAAGAGTGACACGACTATTTTTAATTCCTATAACCTTTTTATGATTTTTATAGGGGTAATTTTGGGGTTTTTATATTAACTGCCCAAAATATCTTTCCTTTTTGGGATAGTCAAATCCTTGGGGAGAAACAAATTTATCCCCAATCTGTCTTCAATAAATTATCCATTTATGTAGGGTTGTTCTAAGTTATTTAATCTCACAAATTTGATGTAATATTTTCATCTCTTTCTTCCTTTGATATATGTTATATGTCCCCTTTAATTTTTGTGTAATTCGATAGGGATTCATTGAGAAATTCTATCATAGCATGGTGTAATTTCCTAGTAATCATTTGGACACTATATTCCATGCATAATGGAGTATTAGGAATGTTTTAGTATCACTATTATCTAGGTATTCATTGGGAAATTATACAGGAACACGGTTGAATTTCATAGTAAGCATTATTCCATCTGTGGTAGTTTTTCTCTACCTATGTGATGAATGGTTTATTATATTTAAATTTGGTCATTCATTAATATTATTGAATCTCTATTTAATAATTAAACATAGTGTGACTAAAAAATAATATGAGTTATATTCTTTTGTAATGATAAAATATTAATGATAATAATGATATTATAATTATGAAATCACAGTTATGTTTAAGCATCTAAAACAAACATACATAGGAATATTATATGAATTGTAAGAAATTAATGATATATTAAGTTATATAACTTATAAAATATATTAATCTATACACCATGACTAATTTTGATCTTATAGGACAAATATATATATAAATTTTATCATTACCACTACATCGAAGTGGTTTTTAAACTATGGAATGAATTATACTAAAATTATTGAAATAAACGCTATTTAGTTTGTAATTCTATAAAACATGATAATAAATGGATTATAAGGGATAAAATAAATTGGAAAAAGGTTTTAAATAAAGTAATTAATAAAATTGACTTGTCTATTTAGGATTTTAGGGGAGCATCTAAATCATGTCAAGGCTTGACACAATGGTTTAATCCCATTAATTTTACTATAAAGGTTTTATTCTTTACACCCCTTAGAAGTTTCTCTCCCTCTCCCTCCATGTATCCCCTTTATAAAATTATATTATCATCACCTTATATAATTTATTATTAAAAGTTCATTATATTTCTATGGATATACATTACATTTTTTTCTTTTTTATTATTTCATTATGAACAACCCTATGATTTTTACAAGGGAATCTTCTCCAGTCCCTTCCCCTATTTCTCAAATTATTCTTATGTTATTCTTATAATTATATTGTATAATTAATTAAATAATAGAATTTTGAATATGTTAATTAATCAATATTAGTATCATATGTGATATATTACCCTTTTTTAGGTATCTATATGTCTTATTATTTGATTAATCCTTTTGAAACCATTATACAACCAATAATTTCTCATGGATTTATCCCCGGTTTATTATTTCTGTATGTTTTCGATGTGTCTCACATATTCATGACATATTTTAATGAGATGTATGGGAATAGATTTATATATCCCACAATTTATTGGTTAATTCTTTCAACTCATGATATACTATGTATGATACATTAGAATTGAGTGTAACACATTATGATATGTAGTATTCACAATGATCCCTGACTTATGGAATGATTTATGATTTTCATGATCACCAAACTCATATAAAAACATTACTGTTATTCATTGTATCTATGTGTTGGTTTATGATACTTCAATTTATTGAATCCATGTTATGATTATTAACTCTCTTGCTATATCAAGCCTTTTTTATCTTGTTTGACACCCTTACTGGACTTTATGGCTCACCACCTATTTTATTTATATCCTTAGGATACCCATTTCAGTGATATAAATATAGTGAGGTCTTGGAGAAAGATATCAATAAGGAAAGAAATATTATCTATTTTATTTTAATGTGTGGTCGTATGTTTAAATTTTCCCAAATACACTAAACTTATAGATTCAGGGGTTAATTTTTTATAAAATTATATTAAGAATGATGTAATTTAATATACAAAATAAGTATATTTTCATATTTGGTATCAGGGAAAGGTCTAGTTTTTTGGGGGATTAAGTTAATTAACCTAATATTAAATAAAGCCTAAATATCCTTGAATGAAACCTAGGACGTGATAAGTTTGGATTTATAGGTGACTTATCAGTTATTCATTATTTGTTTATAATTTTACTTTTATAGGATTACTAATATGAGTATTAGAATCCTAAATATTCTTTTGGGTTATAAAATGGATGAAAAAGGTTTAATTGTGTCAATAAACAACATGATGTCCAATGTAGTGAATTCTTGAATAGGATAACTAATATGATGAGAGCACTAATCCAAAACCCCATGGTGGTATGCACTCCATTGAATAATTAAATGAATGAAAACATAATCCAATTTATGTTTAAAATTCCTCCAAAGATGGGTCATGTTATGGTTAAGTCCATTATGTATCAACAATCAGAATATTTTAGTGGATCCTATGATCTTTTAATCATATTAATTTAGATAAACACCATTGAGATGTTATTTTAAGTCTTGTAATTCTATGATAAAGAGAAAATGATCATGATATCTATCTTATATAGGAATAAGTTTGTTAGTGTTGGAAACTGATCAAGAATATAAAGTCTAAAGACACATCAAATTGATGGAATATGATGAATTAAATAAAATATTTTCCAATAAGTATTTTTATCAGAAACTCCATATTAAAATTGATACAAAATATTTAAGACTCTGGAAAAGGTAATGTAACATCCTATCCCAGTTCACTCTATAGTTTCTAGATTGGTTACCTATGTGACCATAGGAATTCTCCCAATCTCACTAGAGCCTACCAACTAACAATGAGGGTTCAAGGTGTTTCTATGGGGAGATTATTAAATTATATCAAAGTGATACAATATTTGGATAATATAAAATAAATATTTATAAATAAAAGTGAATAAAATATCAACACATCCAAACCCATTTAATATAAATAATAGGCTTGTGCTATAACAAATGGAATATATAAAATGGAACCTGAGTTAGGTGAACACCAATGAGATCTCCTATGGTAATGTCATATATAACATAGAACAAAAAAACATAAATAATATAGATATCATTTGGTAACACTTCATGACTCCATCCTATCCATCTAGCATAACTATTGAATATATAGACTCTACCTTAAATGCACATATGATAATGAATTATTCTTGTCTTTTAATGTTCTAGAGCTCCCCGAGTTGGGTGTAATTATAACATATAATCTTCCACCAACAGTGTCCATAAAATAACTATTATACATAGAGTACATACAAAAATATATGAATAAAATAAAAAATATTTAAATAATGAAAAATAAAATAACCCCTCATTGGTCCTTGGGTTATATGTTGACACTTAAGGTTAACCATAAGTTCGTTTACAAGTTCCAGATGTGTCTAAATATGTCAAAAAACTATCAAGGGAGAATTACACCCTATCTAAGAAAATATAAAACATTATCAGTGGAAGTAACTACCCTCCCTGAAAATTTAAATAATATAACTATGGGTTATAATATCCCACATGATATAATATATCATAAATCATTGATAGGATTAAAGATTTCCCAACAATACCAAAATATATCATAATTAGGGAGAATATATCTTACTCTACAATACATTGATGTTTCATAAACTAGTGGAATAATTCCCAACATGAAATAGTCATTACATAATCTCATTATTGAAAAATTGCACCCCACCATAGAAATATACATCAATGTAATTTGGGGGGATATTTTCCCTCCCAAGAAACAATATTTTTTCCCTAGGTAGAAATAAAATACATCACTAGAAACATATATTAATTAATTTTTGAGAATAAAGAACCTCTCTGAAAAAATATATTAGATAATCCTACAATAAAAACTCCCTTAGAAATATATATCATATCTTTAAGGGGGGATATTGAAACTCCTTGAAAACATATATCATATTATCAAAGGTGATAAAACCCCTCCCTAGAGATATATATCATACACCTGAGTGGTATACTCTCTCCATAGAACCTCACATATATATAATACTTTCATGGATTTTAAACTCACATTAACCCTATTTAAATTTACAATATTGGCACTTTAGGAACACATCCTATATATATGATTTCACCCATGCTATGATACAATAGTGTTATCACTCACTCAATAATACTTTTAGGTGTTAATGTAAGACCGATACACCCACTTTGGTACCATATTACATATTAAAGTCTAATAATCCAACATGTTTTTCAACACACCATTCCAGCTCAAGGGCCAAAACCCATCGCTAAAAGGAAAAAATTCCCTTCAATATAACCATTTTTTATTCTTGTATTAACCAGATAAACTGGAAATAAAATATACATATTTGAATAGAGAGATGAGATATTGACCATATTTCTTTAAAGTCAAACAAGGTTGATCCTAACACTAAAATTACACATAAATCCGTTACGAGGTATCCCAGTAGGATATATATGTACATATACAAGCGTATGAGTTAAACTATCCACTAACAATATTGAATTATCCTAGAGGATCCAACGAATCCAAAAGTTCAATATGGTCTATTATAAAGCTAATATTTCTCACTCCATCACACTTCCCTACCCAATGGGATTTAAGGGTACCTATAAAAAGAAACAACCAATTTCATTTATTTTATTTATACCCCAATTTTTTTTTCAAGTTTCATATCATATAATTATTAGTAAGACCGTACACATCAGTGATCAAGGAAAATAATTAGTTACAAATAGTGTATCAAGGCCCAAGATACTATTTTTACTCATTGGATTTTGAAGGAAAAAATAATTTCATTTTTCAAGATAAAACACTCAAAAGTGGTTTGAAAATATATCACATGCACATAACAAAATGAATAGAACTTAAAAAGATGTTTATGGACCACTTACCCCATTCATAGATATCAATATTAAGAAAATATTGGGAACCTTTATATAATAATATCCAAGTCCATAAAGACATAGTACATGAGAAAATGTAACTAAATCTATCAATTTCTTTTCAACTCAACTAAAAACAATTATAATAAATTTACCCATTAAACCAATATTTATTCCATAATTATTTATTTAGGTATAACAAAAAAATTACTCACCAATGATCTCATATGACTCAATACTTAACGAATGGGGGTGAAAAACATCCCCAAGCTCCACTAATATACCAAGTAGATAAGGGATTTAATATTTCATTTCAATACATACATAAATTTTCCAATAACAAAAAAAACAAAAAACAATTCAATTTTATAACATAACTCAATAAATAAAAAAACTAGTGTGTTAATTATTTTAGGCTCTTCTTTAGTCAAGTTAAATAAAAGACCCATAATATTGTCCAAATTCTACCATATACTAATATAATCATCATAAAAAATATTTCATGTTATATATAATATAAATTATATAAAAAGGGAAAAATTTGAAGCAATCGATACAAAGTATTATATTGACTTTTAAGAATCACTTAGAAAATTGGAACTTAAATCCAAAAAAAATAAATGATGATCAAACTCTAGAACATAAGGAAAAATTATTGATCTATTAAATTAATTGTTATATTATTCAAATCAAATATTACTTAAATCCCATTTTAAAAATTATTTAGAAAATTGATTAGCATTTTAGATCAATATGTAAAATTTTAACAAAATTAATTTTTATCAAACTATCTAACCCATACATATTACCCATAGATACCCTTATATATAACCTAAAAAATAATCTTAATATACCATAACTTACAATATAAATACCATTATGTATCATAGGAATGGGACAAAAAATTTTCAAATTTTCAGAATCAACTTTAGATGAATCTTATATTTCACTACAAGGTTACATTTACATATCAGAGGTATCTCAACACTTAACTAATTTTTAATAAATAGAAGTACACTTTCATATAAGGAATTTAATATTATATATTCCCTTTTTAATTGTTATATATTTAAATATACAGAGTGAATCCAAATATAACCTTATATATGCACTATACATTTTACTAACATTACTAGATGACTCTTATATACTAAAATGTTAGTCTTATACAAGAAAAATGTAAATTCAAATTTCACCTCTTTACCAATTTTAACCCTTTAATATACACTATTTTAGACACATAGAAAAATATTTCCCACATTATAGATTACTAATAAGTATGAGGGGTACCCACATGTAATATTAACACTTCACATGGAGACTCTTATATAATGGGGTTGGCTAAATTTATGGAAAGTTATTGTAAACAAAAAATACTCCAAGATTGATCATAAAACATATCATACTGATGTTATACCCTACAAATAATTTCTAAACCTACTCTCAAATGAAATGAATTAGTGAAAATATAATAAATCCTGAATAACCATTGTGACTAAATTCCCAACCTTTTTTGACACCACCAACACCTTTATAGTGTCTTAATAAACATGAATGGACCAAGGATAAAACCAAATACCCATTTCCACATACTCACATTTTATATAATATCCCAAAACACTAAAATATATATTTCAACAAATATTCATTCATTTATAGTTTTTTAAGGAAAAAAAGCAATCAATTTCACCCCATGAGTGGTATAATATGTTATAAGATCCATTATATAAGGATTCATGTCCATAATAAGTCTCCTGGTATATCCCGTGTAAACCATAATGGTAATAAATACTAGATTCTTGACCTAAATCAAATGGATTATACTGGTTACAGTTTTGCTAAAAAATCACCCAAACACACTCTGTTGATAAAAACCCAAAATCCCACTTATTGTGGAACCTATCATTTCAACCAACTACTACATAATTCCCCACATTGAGTGGAATTCATGAACTCCCAATTTTCTAATGTCACACCTGATTAGTTGACATTATTTTTCTATACCCATCCATCACACCCAAGAAACACTTAAATATTCTCTTCAGAATCATCCACGTCATTATCCATATTTGTGTTCTATCCATAAGCACTTATATTCCTATATAATTAATCACATCATCATCATATTTTTCATAATAGACATTCTTTCTTACTACCTGATCATCATCCCATATCTAGTGGTTTTCAGTTACTAAACATATTTTTCCACCCAATTCATATCAACTGACAGTCATATCAAGATATTTTCAATTCACCACTCATAACCTAATTTATTTCTTCTAAGATCCCTCACAAAACCTCAAATAACACATATTTAGCATAGTTATTTATTTTTTAATGGTCCTCAATAGAAACACTCAACAAAATCAAACATTACACATGTGTCAATTTTCTTGTTCCATGATCATCCCATCCCTAAAAACTCTTATAGAGGTCCAAGATAAGATGGACTATGATATTATACATTAACATATTCCTAATATATCCTATAAAAATATAGGGAAACCTCACATACTCAATGAATAATTAAGCTTCCATTTCCACAACTATATCATCGAATCCTCCCATTAATAAGCCGTACATAGGTCCTCATTGACGAATATGCACTTGAATACATGATATTTTCATGCTATCTCAATTATGATAGTAATGACACTGCACATATCACTATAATAGGTCCCAATGATTCCACAAAACCCCACACAACCATTTTATAACTCTAATTATGATATGATCCAATACACCTAATCCTAATTAATCATACTCAAGGTCCATGACCTTATTCAATATCAGATGAATCCTATATTCTATCATACAATACTCCCTATATGGTCCCACTAAAAACTCAAAGAACATAAATTACACAAACCACCCTAGATGAGTTACTATCTCTATTCTTTAGTAAAAAGGACAAGACATATAACCCCTCAATATTTAACAAAACCATATAGTTATCATACCATAAATCAGACTTTTAAAAAATGGTCATAACTCAACCCTCCTAAGAGATGTACATATCAATATATCCACAATATTATAACTCCTTAGTCATTATTTTATAAAATATTTATAGATACCATTTATTAAAAACAATTAAAACCTAAATACACCAAATCATATAAGTAATACTATATGTGTCCATACTCTAGAGTATCCACTAAATTATATAACACAAATTATAAAATTAAGGGTCACCAACATTTTTTCCTCAATTCAATTATTACACTTAGTTTTTTCACATGTGTCCACCACTATCTAAAATTTTATTACCTTCCATATGTCATAATCCCCTAATCTCATCGATATTCTAAGACATAACCCCATATAGTTGAAGAAACAAATGAGTCCTAGACCCCAACATATGACATTAGCACGACTCAATGTAATAACTCCAAAATTTGATATAAGGAACAAAAAACATTACCCCCCTAATATCCTATCCAAGAACTAAGAAGGAATCAACTTTATCCATTTTGAATTTTTATCCATCATCATGGCCTTAACACAATATTAATGTAACTTACACATCTCAGTCTTTCAAACTAGGATAATTCTTAAAAAAATCATCTAAATGAATTACATGTTGTCAAAGTCCAATCAAGTCTAATAAAGAAACAAAATCACCCACAATTTTTCAATATTATGTCTCAATGATCTACTCATTACATAATTATAGAAAGAGTTTACTCTCCTAACCCATGGTAAGTGATAATAATTTTAATCATTATCATAGAGGTGTTCAATAACCCCATTTCCAAAATTGAATATTCATAAATAGGTGAAACTCCTAGTGCCACTAAGATATATTTTTAGATTCATACCATCATGAGTCATATTCCATAAATAGTGGGCTAACACATATAATAAACCAACTAACCATTCATCATGCATGTTTTTATCTCAATAATTCTAGACTTATCCACATATTTAATAATCTAATCATGCCTATAATCCATGTAATACCTATTAAAACATAGGCCCCACCCACGTTTTTTTGTTCAAAATCAATAAGTAATATATATGAAAAATATTTAAACTTGAAAGATCCCCCCATGCATCAATATCAATCAAAAAACTATTGATGATTCCAGCCTATGGAAGAACTCACATGGATGTCTAAAAATTATCTCTCGTGTAGCCCTCATATTGTAATTCCTTGTCTTTTCAATAATGTACAGATCATTTGAATTTTGGTTTAAAATCCTTTTTACAGAGCTTATGACGTAACCCAAATTTAGTCACATTAGTTATGATGGTGTCTGGAGATTTTTTGGATCCCAAAACCCTAGAAATTTGGACAAAAAACTAGGCCACATGGTTAGTAGAAAATATACAGCCAAGCCCTTGTGGTCTCTACTATACATGTGGGGTGTGATAGAGGAGAACTAGGGGATACAAGGTTGTTGTAAAAACATGTGACCCTAGGTGAATGATCATCTAAAAAACAATAGAGGATGGATAGAAGATTTTTTCATGGTTTGTGAATGGTAAGGGAAACCGTTCCCATTAACCTTGCAAGGACTTCTCTTAGACAACAAGGGGAGCATAGTTTGCACACGGTTCGTAAAAATCATGTAGCAAAAACATGTTCCACCTATTTTGAGGGTGAAATTTCCATAATTCCCTTAATTAAATTAAAAATCTAATTTTCTAATTTCTCATATTCATTCTAGTAGATGTATTCCTCATCCTTATCCTATAGCTATTCTTGTTCTCAACCTTATGAATTTCTATTTATCCCATGTATGAATTCAAAATCATGATCTATAGAAATAATTTGATAGCTAGCGGTATTCCCTTGATTCATGTTCCATTCAATATATGTTTATCATTTTATTTGTTTTTTTATTTTATGTGTAAGATCATTTTACCTATTTTTAGGGATTTGGACTATTTATTTGATTTCTGCAAAAATACTTTGAATCTGAGGCCAATATCTCACGTGGAGTCATCTATGACCTTAAGGTAGGTGGTCTTATCTTCTTTCCCAAAAGTTTTGGTGATTTCATATCCACATCGTTGTGCCAAACATCAACCTTTTATGTGCATTTTCTTAAAATTGTTTCCTTCAATCTAGATTTATATACACACTTTTTTATACTCTTAAGGATCACTGCTTAGTAATTGGAGGATTACAACACCTGTCATGAAAAAACCATGAGTGTTCTTGCATGAATTCTGTTTTATAATTAAATGATATATTATCTAGAACATAATCTAATCAGTCATCTTTTATTGTAAATGTAATTAAAAATTATTATATACATTTTTCCTAAACCAAATCACCTTATGAGTGCTTGGATTGTCTTATAAATGGAATTTCTCTTGTTTGTAGTTTCCTAACTTCTAATGAAACATTTTTTGTTATTCATTGAGACATGTTGAAAATTAATTGCAATTTTTTCATTGAGTAAATGGATTGTATTAAATCGAATGGCTTGCATCATGGTTGTTTTCCTTACAAATATGATTTTAATGGATAATTAGAGTGGGTTTCAAAGCCGCGCCTCTTGTATTTTTTAATTTAATATGAATTGAAATTCCCTTGGTAATATTTGGGCTTATAGAATATAAATCATGATAGGTAATGCCTCATGGATATTATTATAAATTTTATTAGGACATTGATATTGGCCATGGTATAATAGTTAAGGTAATTTTTGAGCACATCGATTCATTCTCCCTTACATCAGGTTTCAATGATGATGTATCACTCCATTGAAACAATTTGGATGACGAGAATTATACACCATATACCTTGTTTTAGGTGTCTGCATGAAGACACACCCACCATCTCAAATGTTTAGAATGGCATCTCTCACACATCTTGGGATGTAGTGAATGAACCATTTTTCATGATCTTATAAGATCGTTTAGACTTGTTTTTGATGAATGAGTTATGCCCCAATCCTACTATAACCATTTATTCCAAGTATATAGCTACTTATGAATGCAATTAAATAGTTCATATAGGTGGATGTAATATATAATTATAATATATATATATATATATATATATATTATTGCTATTATTAGATGTATTGTTACTAATCAAGAACTCATTATGGCTATGAGCTGAAGCAGTTAAAGCCCCCAAGAATCCTTTTGGAACATGTGTAGGATGTTATTTATTTATTCATCATTTTTGATTATTTATTTATACCTACACACTATTTATCTATGATCACTTCTTGGATTACCTCTAGAAACTATTGGTTATGGCCTACATGGATTTTATATCACACACTACTCGAGCCTCATTTGGTGCCTTAGTAGATTAATTGTATGTAGGTATAGATAAGGGAAATCTCCCTGATTTAGATTCTTGATATGATTTAATTTTAGTCAGAGCATATGAGTAGAGGACTGAGCATATTCTCATGATTCTTGTGGAGAAAAACTTTATATTTTTCATGGATTTTGTATTGTATATTGTATATGCATGTCCCATGTTCCCTTTTTAGTATTTCATCATGACATGTATTCATATATATGATACTACCTAGTAGAGGGTGATATTATTATTCAGATGTTACATTATTTACACATTCAAATTTTATTATTGTTATATCTGTCATATTCTGCTTTCAGATATGGCAGGTTACTGGTCCCATAATTTACTTTCTATTAATATTATTCTTCTACTATTTATTCATTAATTATCATGTCCACTATGACACTATGATATGAGGGTATAGTATCCCCACTATACAACCCTTTACACCCTCACTTCTAGTTGGTAGCCTCTAGAATACGGTGAGGTGCTCTTGAGTCTATGTGACCAAATACATCGAATCCTGAGTCGAGTGGACTCTCAGTTGGGATATTAAAGAGTGGAATTAGAGCCTTATGTAAAATTTTTCATGCTATTTGGTTTCTATAATTAATATTATGAGTAAAAGAAATTTGGAAATTACAATGTTACAGGACATAGCTAACCCATGTACAGGGGAAACCGAAATTACCTAGGATGGGAAATTGTAGTTATTGATTATGTCTATTATAGTTGTCACGGCATCACCATTGGGTGACACACATGTCTTATGATGTTATTTATATTAGTATTATTGAAATGATATTTCTCTTTTTTTGGACTAATAAAATGAGTGTTTTCCATAACATGAATTATTATAGGCACACAAGGACTAATATTTCATGATGTTTTCATTGAAATGACTACTTTTGGTGGGAAGCTTATTATTTTATATTATTAGATCCTTGACTATGTACTTAAATATGATGAAATTTACTATAGGGGATTTGAAAACATTATTAAAACATAATGTGCCAACCTTAACCTAATAGTGTTTCGATGCCTAGGTTAAGGCAGACACCTTAAGCAATTAATTAGGGCATGTTTATCCATGGAATATTGGTCAAATGGGTTGGAACATGTTATGGTGTGGGTTAAGTGGATGCCATATTTTTGTTCATAAAGAGTATGTAATATTATGGATTGTAAGTGGTGATCTATAAAATTCAACCATTCTAAGATATTTAAATGTTTTTGTAAACACAAATTTAAAATAAATATGAATTTTAAAATTAGAATCACCATCTTATACATGTGAAATAGTGCCCAAGACACAAACACATACTTAATAGTGGGAAGTTTGTCTTTCTCTTACAATTTCCTTGTCTTCTATGATCTTTATATTTTACCCAGTAACGGATTTATTATAAGGAAGAGGGGTATGATTTGTTTTTAGGAAGTATATGAAACTATTCTGGTTTTATATCTACAATATTTTAAATTTGAAAGATCTCTTCTAAGGATTTAAATTACCATTTTAACATCATGAATCCCTGATATCCTATAGTTTTATTCCCTAATGGTAGAGATGACCATTCGCCTGAGGTGGAAGGCATTTATATGCTAGTGATCCCTCCTATATTTCCACTTTGGAACCTCTCCCTATTCCTAATGTGATAAAAAAATCCTAGTTCTGAGAGGGTTTCTTTCATATGATTTAATCTATGAAATGTGAAACTCAACCAAACTTGAGTGTGGAAGAGTTGAATTTAGATATACAATAGTAACATCCTCCCAACTTATGAGGGATGGAGGACCTCATGCAGTTGAGTCTCGACTCAAAGATATTATTTATATATTTGAGCATTTGGTGATGCCTCCAGAGTAGAGGGTCAAGCTAGCTATGTATATGTAACAACCTGAGATTTTATGAGAATTATTCCTTTTTAATTTCATTGATGTCTTGTGTTGTACACTACACCAAAATTAGCTTATGCTATACGCAACACCGTATTAGCTTGCATTATACACAATACTATTCTTGGATCGTGTTACACACAATTTCAAGTTTGTTTTATAGAAATTATTCTACGCAACATTAAGTATAGATTTTGTTTAATGTATAAATGAAATATGTTTAGATTATGTTATAAAAAACAAAAAAGGGAGCTTTTACTGCACACAACCTTGACATGGCTTGCATTACACGCAATCACAACCTTCCTCGATAGCGTGTGTAGTACACAATATCGGGTTTCACTAAACAACGATATATTGTTATAATATTATGAACTAGCCGTTATGAATATTATTAACTACTTTTTTAATGTTATAACATTATTATTCATCTTACACATTTTCTAGAACATAGTACGGGAACAAAATAAATATTTTGGGTAAAATAAGTATTTTTCAAAAAATGCAGTTTTGCCTTATTTTGATGGCGCACCCACTTTAAATATTTTTTAGACAAGATTATAGGTTCAATTTGACAAAATAAAATTCTTATTTGGAATTATGATATAAAAATTTACTTTGGAAAAATCTTTCATATTATTCTGATAACTTTCATATTTTAATGAATAGTAAAAACACGCTATATTTTAATTAAAAACAAATTTTTTTCATCCTAATAATTTATATGGTTAAATTATAATATTTAATGGTTTTAACGTATAAATAGAATATATTTTTACCATTTAATATAATGTATGTCATTAGCACTGATTTTACATTGAATTTATATGTAAAATCATTTCAATCTTTTGCAATGTTTTAACTTTTAAAACTCATTTTCTTAACAACGAGATTAATTTTAAATTAATTTCTGAAACTTCTGTGATTTGAATTTGTAGAAATTGATTCCATATTTGGAATCATTAGGTCCAAATTATGTTAATACGTTACTTTTTATTATTAGTCATTATGAATAGTAACTACGATAAATTTTATTTACCATATTTAATGGTAAATCAGGTAATTAAGGGTAAATATAATATTATAAAATTACCCTAACACTTGTCCTGATATAATTGGATGATTATATTTTTTCCTAAATAATACTTGTGTAGAAATGGAATCTAATGGAACCCACTTGTATTTGATTAAGACATTTTATTTATTTTATTTAAAAGAAAGTGAAATGTCTCAATCAAAATTTAATAATTAGATAATTTTTAATACATGGTTATATGAAATATAAATTTGATTATAAATACTCATTTGAAAGAAAAAAAGTTTTTATTTATCATGGTAATTTATTTGTAATTTTTAATAAATATTTAATTACCTTAATATCTTATACATTAATGATGAAGAAATTATTTATTGAGTGAAAAATCAATAATATTGTTTTTATTAAAATAACAATACCTATCCAAAGGACCAGAAACTTGTCCAGAAATTATTGGTTGAGTATATATATACCCTAAGCATCCAAGGGTCGATATGAGGACCATTTGGAGCCTTATAAAACCTATTAGGACATTTATATTATATTATTTTAAATGATGTCAAAGATGTCACCTTCATAATTTAATAAATATAAAAATTTAAATGTAGTGATTTTAAGATGATAAATTCGAGTAAAAATATTATTATGAAAGGTATTATATTTAAATTCATCATAGGAGTTTAGTTTTAATTTTTATGCAACAAATAAGTATATTAAATAATTATACAAAAATGTTGTAGTAATTATTTTATTAAGAGATATAAAAAATAAATGTTTTTAAAAATATTAAAATAAATAATATATGATAAATTAATTTTCCCCATGAATATTTTTGATGCATATGACATGTTAGGAATCTATTATATATTTTTGTTCGAACATATCTTCTGTTTGGGTTTTATTTAAATTCAAATAATGAATCGTGTCAAAATTGACACTATTGATATTTTATAAAAATAACATATTATTAAATTATTTAAAAATCACAAAAATATTTAAAAACTACAAATTAAAAATTATATGGTCTAAAAGGTTATGAATTATCCAATTATAGTAAATTTACAACATTTAAATATGTATTTACAACAATTTAAAATTTATAATTTTATTACCACAAATAAAATTAAATAGATTAAATAATGATAAATCAAGTTGATAAGGTTTAAAATAAACATAAAACATGTCTAAATTTTATTGGTTGATGATATTACAACCCTATCCCATATCATATTCTAATTCAGTCATTTTTCTATGTTTTTAAGTGGGATTTCATTTTATTATTAATTAATATTTTTAAGGTTTCCAAAAGTGCCTCTCTCGTCTCCTATATAAGGGAATCTCCTTCCCTCTCATATTCACACACATTTAAACCTTAAATCTCGAAAAACCCTTCCCATTTCACTTATCCACTTCCACATAAACCTACTAGAGGTCCTGGTTTTCTTGAAAGACCAACTTTAGTGCCCTAAGAGGAGGATAAGAGGAGCCGCGTCGAAGAAGAGGTAATCTCTTCTACCGATTCTTTCATGTTTCTTTCTTCTTCAAATTATTCTCATTTAGTTTTTTCATTATAAAGTAATAACATAAGTATCAATAATATACTTATATGTTATTATAAATATGAAACAACCCCATTTCACCTTCTATCCATCCTATAGAAAACGAAATTACCGCGCGTGTGTAGGTTACAGAATACCGTCTCCACGCCGTGGTGTAATCAGTTTTCCCACCACCAAATTACTTGGATGGGTATAATGGTGTAAATAATAAATATATATGGTTATTATAACATAATACTGATTCTGATATATTATATCATCCACTCTAATTCTATTCAATAATTATGGGAACAATATCATCGCTCGTGCGTACGTAAGGACTACCATCTCCACGAACGCGATGAGATTAATTTTCAAGGATTATCCATTCAAGTATGATTATAAAGTATATATAATAAATAATAATGAAAGATATTAAATTATAATGATTCTTGATTTATGTACATATATGTTTCAGTTACTTAATTCCATTTAATTCAATAAGGAAACAAAGTACGACCTACCATCTCCATGAACGGTGTATCTCATTCCATTTATCGATCTATCATATATATTTATATACTGAATATATGTTATATATAAATATTGTTTTAAATTATGGTAATAAATAAATCAGGATATAAGTAATAATACCAAGAACAACAAGTCGAAACACATACGATAAATGAAACGATTTTCCCCAAAACGCTGTTTTAACATCAAATTTACAAAAGAACGGGTAATATAAAGTCATAAGTGAAGCATATATGATATCATAACAATGAATGTAATTATGTAATAAGTAAATGACATTATTTAAATAATTATATAGGAGGTTTAGATACATACGAATCATATCATACATAAGGTAAGGGATAAGTTTGCAATCTCATTTTTATCCGAGATTTCTTATACGTAAGTAATTATTGGGGTTATATTTTTCATCCATGTCCATAAAAATGTTTTTCATAGTGTTTAATATTCTTCCATGTATGTTTAATGTAATTTTTACCCATCTTTTACTTTTACATTGTGTTATGGAATGAATCTTTCTTTTGTTTACCATACGATGAACTTTTTTGACTTTTCGGGCAAAAGTACGAGGAGAATGTTTTTTTAACTTATACGGCATGAACATATTTTTACGGTTTCATAATGCCTAATTTTCATGAATCTTCCTCTACCATATTTAATTATTACTTTCAATAAAATACTTCTCTTTTATGATTGAATGTAATTTTGTTGAAAGAAAATGATTTTGAAGAATAAAGGATATTTTCCTCAAGAATTCATTTCAAGTGTTTTATCAAAACTATTTTCCATCTAAGATGAAATTATTTCCTATGTGTTTGTTTCAGGTGTAATGTCTCCATGATTTACATGGTTTCACATTTCTTATGATGAAATGATATCCATTTTTTTATATGGATTATGTTATGATGGGTTGATGTTTATGAAACCCATTTTATTTTTTGGGTTATGATGGATGATTTATGTTTATGTTTTGGAACACATAAGAATGTTTTCATTGTGAGATATGTGGGATCTATATCTCCGTCCAATGCATTGGGTAAAGATTTATATCTCATGAGATAGACATGGATGGAATGGAAAGTTAATCCGGTTCAGTGATACATGACTGGAACAAGGAGTGAAATCGATCTAGAAAGGGACATTGTCCACTAAGATGGTCTTGGAAGCAATGCCTTGGATACTATGGAAATCATATCAAGTGCATAATGATATTCCACAATTACATGTTTTATTCCCATGATATTGTATCATGAATTATGTTCTATTATGATCTATGCCTTATGTACTGCCATGTTTTATGTTATTGGTCAAGATTTTGATGTTTAAACATTATGGTCATGTTTTTACGTTCAAATATATATGGTTTGTTTTATTTTCTCCATGCTTACCCTTGCTGACCATTTGAGCTCACCCTTTATATGTTTTCTTTTCCCCAGGATAGAAAGTCAGGTTTTAGGTAAGAAAACAAAAGGGAAAAATATTTATGGGAGGTATTGAAGATCTTTCACCATGATTAGAAGATTATGTTCCGAGTTTCCAAAGACACTAAACTATTACGATCCTTGAGTGTTGGTTTTGTCATGTATTAATTATTCCGAAAAAGTAATGTAATGTACATGTACATCAAGCTTTGGGTCTCTATAGTATATGTTAAAAGATTCTACCAGAAAATGGTGGGATGATATTACCATTGAATATAATATTCATTATTTGTTTTGGGTGGATTTTAAGACTACCTTTAATGACTACTAATTTTACCAGACTCTGAGGAATGACCGAGCTAGATAGTTTATAAACATACAGTAGGGAGCCATTTTTTCATACTATATTTTTCTCACTTTATGGAGATGCAGTGGTTCACATTGAATCTAGTTGGTGATGATCTTATGACTTCCAAAAGACTATTGGATGGGCTAGTATAGCCCATCTGATCATAGGTAAATGTATTCAGGTTGAAAAATATTTATGAAATTGTAATCTAGACCCTTATTACATAGAATAATATGTTGAAAGCTGATGGAGCAATTATGGAGGTTTAGAACCAAAATATGTCAATGGTTCTTAAAATGGACACAAGTATTTCTGTGAGGTTTCTCACAGAGGTAGCGGTAGTCAGTGTCCTAATGCTTATTGTTTCTTGATATGTCACATGTGTGGGAAACCTAAACATAATAAACCTTAGTGAGTAAGATATCTAGTGTAATATAGAGGTTATAGTAGGAGGGGGAATATCCAGTGCATCTACATGTCCTTTCCATTAGTGTTAGTGAGTAGGGATCTACTCCTACTCCAAATTCTAGAGTGGGTATAATAGGATCTCTCTAGCCAAGCTACCAGAATACCACTTGCTGCTAATGCTGAGGTGGTAGTAGGGGAATATGTAGTCAAAATATTGATTCTTAACACCAGTAGAGTGGGATTACTCCGGATAGTTAGGCAGTAACTCAAGGTCATGGTACCTTCTAGTTACATGTAGTCCAGACTATGACAGAGAAATAGGGCACTGTACCTTCTACAGTTTGAGGTAATATTCTAGTAGCGTTCACTTTAGTATCTACTTTATTTGAAATAGACACATCTCAATATTTTATATCTGAGTCTATTATGGAAATTTTGAGCCTTAAGATCAATCACTTCTATGGTGTTATTATGATTGATACCCTGTTATGTATCTTATCAGAGGGTTTATCAACTTTAAGGATTTTTTCATGATGATAGGAGGTCACATATTCATATTGAATATTTTTTTCCTTCATATGATGTGCTTTGATGTAATCATCAGGATGGACTGGTATGTTCCCTATCAATCCCATATACACCTCTACTATTTAAGGGTGACATTTACATCAACAGAGGGTAGTTTACAAGTTCATATGGGAGAATTGGATATTCTTGCAACTTAATCAATGCCCAAGAAGTAGAGGCTGAGAAGTGTGACATCTCATATTTCTTGTATTTTCCTATATAACCAGGGGTTATGACCTATTGAATTTCCTATAGTGGTTTCTTATTTCAGGGACATCTTCCCTGAATACTTCTCTGGGAAGCTCCAATACGACATGTAGAATTTACCATTGAGATTGTTTAAAGAGAATCACCGTTGATCGTTTGTGCATATAATATTGAACCTATATGGATTTTAGAGATCAAGAAATAGTTAGAATACCAAGAGGATAAATTATTTAAATGTCAAAGAACTTCTCCTTAGGGTTCACTAGTAATTGTTTCTAGAAGGAAGACTATAAAATCAGACATTTTGTGGACTGCCATCATTTAAAACAGATCACAATGAATAATAAGTATACTTTGACTAGAATATATGACATATTTGATCAAATCTTAGGAGAGAGAGTTTTTTCAAAAATATATTTCAGGCTAGCTATCATCAGGTTCATTTCAGGTAGTCAAACATTCCATTCAAAACGTTTTATAGTAGGTATGGTCCATACAAGTGCCTGGTTATAACATTCAGACTCGTAAACATACCTAGAAAGTTTATGGATCTAATTAGTTGTAATTTACACCTGTATCTGGATTCATTCATTATAGTCTTTGTTGATGAAATATCAGTGTATTCATGATCCAGAAATGACCATTACAACCATATTGAGATCATGATAAATACACTGAGAGTGCATCAAATTTATGCTTAGATTTATAAATTCCACTTTTGGATAAAAAAATTACACTTCATGGGTCATATCATCTGGGAGTTAGGTTTCTTAGTAGACCTAGAGAAAGGAATAGATTTAGATTTCGGGGAACATCCCAAGAACATTATTTATTGTATAATTTTCTCGAGACTAGATGGATATTACAGATTCTTAATCTATAAGTTATCACATCTTGTAGTGCCACTTATGGGATTGAAAAAGAAGGATGTGAAATTCATATGGTCAGAATATTCTAAAGAATCATTTTAGTAGTTGATGGGATGTTTTAATTCCGCACCAATACTAATTATTTGAGATCTAGAAAGGAGATATATAATGTTTTGTGGTGCATCAGGTATCAAGATTGGATTTTTTCGGATGGAGGACAAGTGGGACATCAAGTAAGGGTCTTGTTAATTAATGACTCACAAACACAATTACCTACTGCATAAACTAAAGAAATATTTTGTAGTTCATGATCTAAACTATTAGAGACATTATATACTAATATATGATTTTTTGGTGTCACTAATCACAATATTCTCAATTCAATCTTTATAGAGTAGGAACTAAATCACAGGCAGTGCATGTGGGTTGATTAACTACAGTCGTTTGATTTTAATATTTCATGCATGTCTGTTAAAGGAAATGTAGTAGCCAATTAATTCTGCCAAAAGAATCCCATAAAATAAATTTATGAGGATAGTGGTGAATGGGATCTTATAGAATTATTCTCAGAGATGCACATTTAGTTTCATGATAATCATGGATAGACTATCCTCACATCCTTAGTAGTGAACTATACTCATCTAAAATAGGTAAGAATGAGACAACTATCTGACCTCGAAAGCCTTTTCCTAAGGAAAAGTGTCTCAGATGATGACATGTCTTCTTGTTGGACCATGGATGGGGATGATACTCTATTATTTCATGGTTGCGTCTGGGTCCCAATAGACATCAAAGATGAGTTGATGTGGGAATTTTATGCCTCAGATCAGGATGTTCACCCCAGTGTAACCAAGATGTATCAAGACTTATGCTTATTTTATTGGTTTCCTAGTATGAAACATGATATTTTCAACTTCATCACCTGGTATTCCACTAATTATAAGGTGAAGGTGAAACATCAGCATTTGGCAGAGATGTTACTATCATTTTCCATTCTTGAGTGGAAATAAGATGTTGTTTCGATGGATTTAATGACTTTTTTCCTATATTACATCATGGAAATGATATAGTGTGGGTTTTAATTGATATTTTGATGAAGTACACAAATATCTTACATGTGTGAGAGGCCTTATCTATAGATGAGATTAAGTGTATATTGTTAAAGAGGTCATACATTTTCATGGAGATCCTCATTCTATCATTTAGGATAGATACACTTGATTTACGTCATGGTTATGTCATTGGTTGCCAAAGGCCTTGGGAACATTGGTTCTTATGAGCATGGACTATAAATCCTAGACCTATGGATAGAAAAAGAACATGATTCATATGGAAGATGAAAATCTATGTGCATGAATCCATAAATTCATATTTTCCTAGGAGAAACACATTCCCCTTATTTAATTTTCTCATAATAACATCTTTCAGGATACCATTTGTATATTTAAGAATCCTTATATGGTAGGCCTTTTCTTTCACCTTAGTGTTGACTATAGGAAGGGGAGAAAACTTTTCTTAGACCAAATATCATTTAGAACACTATAGAGTAGGTCCAAATGATAAAAAAGAACATGATGGCAGCCCAGTCTAGACAATATTCGAATGCCAACAGACACTAGTGAACTCTTGAGTATGAGGTTGGAGACCATGTTTTCTTACGAGTCATGCCCAGGTTTATCTATCAACATTTTTAGAGGAAGGATAAGCCTTCATCTTGGTTCATTAGACCCTTTATTGTTTTCAAGAAGATCATACCAGTGGATTATCAGATATCACTTCCTAAAAAATACAAGTCTATGTATGATATATTTCATCTAACTTACCTTTATTGATATTATCTAGACCCTTCACATGTCTTCCAGCCTATGGAGGTTTAGTTGGATGTAGATTATTTTTTTTGAGGAGTATTCTTTTCATATCATGGATCAAATCATGAAGACACTTTTAGGTAGGATAGTTATTTTGGTATGAGTGGTATGATATAATGATCGAGTATAGGATGATACTGGGGATCATGATTCTGATATATGAGCTCAATGAATAGAACTCTTTCTGGAAGATACATGTTTACCCTCAGAAGACCAAATTGAGGATGATTTTTTAAGGTTGGGTGGTTTTAATGAACCATATTTTAAAGAAGGTGAAGATCATTTTTTTGTTTATTTCAATTCCATTTAAAACCATTATGATGTTTCCCAATGAAGTTGCAGAGGTTATGAGGGTGTCCGGGGTTTTTTTAGAGCTACAAACTCAATATTTTGGCCAATATACTGGGTCACGCAGATAGTAGAAACCATTACACCCATCCCACAATGTCTCTAATAACCATTTAGGGTGTGGCATATAATAAATGGAGGCCTCCATTTCTTTCTACAAGCATATGAAACTGGGCACACGACCATGTGAAAAACTGTAGAGGTTGCATAGATTATTTTTTCATTGTTTGTCCACTGTTAGGGAAATTGTGTTCCTTAACCATGAATGGCCTTCCCTTGGAAAGAAAGTGGAGAACAATTTTCATATAGTTTGGCCAAATTGTGCATCCAAACAATGATCACATGTTTTGAGGGTGAAATTTCTAGAATACCCTGAATGATATTATAAATCAATTTTTCTATTATCTCCTCTTTATTCCAGTGGATAGATTTTTCCACCTTCTATTTATCTTATTATTCTTCTTCATTATTTTAATTTTGATATATCCCACTTTAGAAATCCAAATCATGATTTATTAGAATCATTTGATAGATATAGGTGTTATCTTGAGTCATCTTCCCTCTAATCTATGTTTATCTTTTGATCAATTTCTATATTTTAGGAGTAATAATTTTTTCTTATATTTAGGGTATTGTAATGTTTCTTCAATGTCTCCCAAACTACATCAAAGATGTGTTATATATCATGTAAGGAGTCATCTATGACCATTAAGTGGGAGGTAAAGTCTTTTTCATAAATTTTAAGGTGATTTTAGAACCATACCATTGTTATTCTCAATAGAATTTTCCAAATGTTTTTATAAAATTGATTTCTTCATTCCAAATTTATATACGCACATTGTTATACTCCAAATGATCATGATTTAGTAATTAGAGGATTCCAATGTTAATCATGGCCACAACTTTTGTGTTTTGGATTTCATTTTACCTTTATAATTAGATGATTTAATGTTTAGAATTACTTCTAAGCATTCAACATGGATTATAAATGAAATTAGACATTATTATATTAATTTTTTTGAACGAATGAAACTATTCAGTGCTTGTGTTGTCTTATAAATGGAATTTACCTTATAGTTAGTTTTTAAATTTCCAATGACACCTTATAAGTCCTTCATTGAGCCTTTTAGAAATGAATTTCCATGTTCTGGTTGATTAAATAGATTGTATTAAATGGAATTACTTGAATCATAGTGGTTTTCCATTCTAAAATGAATTTATTGGATAAATGAAATAGGTGGAAAGACCATGCCTCTTGTATGTTTCAATTCATTATGAGTTGAAATAACCTTGGATATATTTGTTCCTACTGAATATTAATCATGAGAAGAAATTCTTCATGGATAATATTATAACTATGATTATTCCATTGATACTAGTTGTGGAATGATGGTTAAGGGAATTTTTTAGCATGGTCATTCACTCTCCCTCACATCGAGTGTTAAGAAACACATATCATACCATTGAAAGTATTCGGCCGGTGTCATGATGCACATAGTACCTTATTCTGGGTGTTGGCATGATGACACAACCACTATCTCATGTACTGATCAGAAGTCTATCACTCATCTTGTGATGTAGGGAATTTGCACTTTTTCATGAGCTTAAAGGCTCTTTTAGACTAGTTATGGATGACTGAGTTACACTCTAGTCCATATTGCACTAAGTATTCCAAGTATATAGATACTTACATCCATATAGACGTAGTCGATTTAGGTGTATATAGTATATAACTCTCTCCCTCTATATATATATTATTACTATATGTATAGTTACTGGTCAGACACTCATTTTGACCAAGACCCAAGAGAGGGAGAGCCACCAATTTTCTTTTAGAAACCTGATTAGGATGGTATTTATTTATTTATAATTTTTGATTATTTATTTATACATGCACACTTATTTGATTTTATAACATTTGGATTACATCTAGACAGTGTTGGTGGTAGAAAACTTTGATATTATCTCATTATATACTCAGGCTGCCTTTGGTAACTATGTAGATTACTTGTCTATAGGTATGGATAATGGAAAGCACCCTGGTATATATTCCTGATATACTTTACTTGTAGTTAGAGAATATGAGTAGAGGACCAAGCATAAACTTGAGATTCTAGTGGCTTATCATTTTGTCTTTTTTTGTTTTTTTAATATACTATATATGTCTATCCCTTGTTTTATTTTTTGTATATCATTTTCCATGAATTATTGTTTATGACACTGCCTAGTGGAGTTTTATATTATTATTCATATTTTCAGTTATTTATTATTCCACAATTAATTATTTTTATATTTTTTTTATATCCTTATTTTCACTATAGATTGTTACCAACCCAGTCATTTAGGATTTTTTTTATATTAATCTTAATGAATTTCTTGTTTAATTATTATTTTAGGGGTTCCACTAAGATATGTGGGTAGAGTCTCTCCATTGTATAACCCTCTACACCATCACTACTAGTCAAAAGCCTCTGGTGTACGGGGAGTTGTTCTTGAGTCCATGTGACCCACTAGATCAGGGCCCTAATTAAGTGGACTTCGGGTCGATATGTTACACATATATCATAACTCGTCACCAAAAATAAATAGAAAACATCCTACTAAAAAATTAATATATTAAATCACTAATATCCTAAGTCACATCTCAACACCACCAATCTCCCACACTTTTCATATTGGTAACATCCCATATATTCCATTATTTAGGAAGCATCACCCATGCTACTATATAAGTTACCACAAGGTATCTCACATGTTAATACACCTAATATAGGGTTCTTATATATATATATATATATATATAAGGAAATATTAAACAAATCAACTATGCATAGATGAGTAATGATCCTCCCTAAGAATATGATTAACCAACTATAATCCTTAAGGAAAAAGATCCCTTACAATTCCCAATAAATAGAGATGAGTTAAAATGATATTTATTGAGTAGAATAAAAATAAATAGGATTAATTTTGTAGAATAGTACCATTATAAAATATATTAAAATAAAATATAGGTTTATAACCCTTTTTGTATCCAGAACCTATATCATCATTTTATATTTATTTTTATATACAATATAACAATAAAACAAAATAATTATCAAGCATTATGGACCCTATGTACATGATATGACAGTTCAATTAAATCCTTTTACGACCTAGGTACAAGGAAAAAAGTTATAAACTAATCAATCCAAAATATAAATTTTTACCAAAAACAATCCAAACTATCAAATCAGAAAACCATGAACAAAAATACCTACCAACTATAAATGTGTACTTCAGATCATACTAGTTCTGGCCATGCATTGGATATATCACCCATCCCATGTTTCAAAGAGTTATAACACATTTCTACAATATCCCAAATAGTAAGAAAAATAAAAAAAAATGCTCTAATAGCCCTTTGTAAAGTTCTAACCCACTCCACTATAAAGTAACGAGATTAGTTTACTATGTGACCACATGTGAACCTTCACAGATGCCAAAATATTATGAAAAGTAGTGAGGTTTTATGATTTTAACTTAGGGAGACCATACCCACGTATTTTAGAAGTTAGACAATCAAAATATTATCAATTAAATCATTATAATATCAAATTTAATAAAAGACAAAAAACTAATAACATGGAACATAAATAATAAAATATTTTTATAACTAGTTAATAATTTAAAAATGGCACATGAGTCCCACAAATATCATTTAGGTCACCTAAGTGAAGATAGAATAAAATTACAAAAATTAACATAAATTAAATGGAAAAATTTGGTACTACGTCTCACACTGAGTCCAGTATCCTTAATCCATTTAATACATCCATCATTATCATCAAATACTAGGACTATAACATACATACACCTATGATCATGAGTTATACATAGTTTCTAGGGTTTATAAGGCCACACGAGTAGCGTGTAAGTATAAATCTGTAATCCTCTACCAACGGTGTCCCCAAGGTAACAATTATATATAATGTATTCACAATGATATTTTCCAAAAATAAAAAATGAATAAGAAAAGAACAATAAAAAACACATCATCAATCCTCAAGATCTAAGATGAAAACATAGGTTAGCAATACTTTCCTTGATCATTGTCAGATGTCATTGAATGAGTAATATAACTATAGGGTGAGTGGAGCCACACTATAGAACAAATATCTTATCAATAAGGGGAATAATGAACATCCCTAGAAACATATATCATACTCTTGGAGGTAATACTCTCTCCACAAGATTTTTTATATCATACATCATAGGGGTCATAAATATACACCCCATAATAATATAATATATCCTAATTATAGAGTAATAAAACCCACTTCATAATAACATCTTATATTTTTTTACGTGAAAATAGTTTCCACATCATAATACTCATAATATGATATAATTAGTATAAAATAAAACCAAACACTAAAATCATTCATCAATATCATCAAGTAGAATAGTACCCCTCATTATAAACATATATCATATCATTAGGGGGAGTAAAACCCATTATTGAAAACATTTGTTTTATCTATAGGGGAGTATCACCCCTCCCTAAATATATATATTATAGGAATCCAGAGGAATAACTCTTCTCTCTAGAAACATATATAATATCATTAGATGGAATATCACACCTAATTGGAATCATATATCTTATCATCATGGGGGAATAACACTCCTCCATAGAAACATATAATATACCCCCAAGGGGAATAAGGAAATTCCTTATAAGTATATATAATGAATTCAGTGTGAATAACCCGATCTTTGGATACATATATCATATAGTATAGGGTATACTATCTCTTATAATAAACTATATATATATATGTATGTATATGTTATAAAATCATGGGATGGATACTCTCTCAATCCCGGTTCATAGTTCATATGTTATCCTCTCAAGTAAAAAATATATACTCATCACTGCATCCATTCATTACTACACCCATGATAACTGACAAGTACTAGTCCTATCTAGATTCAATACAATACTGGGACCTGCACACTTGACCATTAATTATAATCTATGTGTACAACCTCCATAGGGGTTCCTCTACTATATTCCCAATATTATGCTGTAAACCATCACTCAAAGGGAATAACATCCCTCAATACAATCATACTTGAATCCTTTTATAATTTTCCTCACTCATACTACAACATAAGAATCACACTATTGGCATGGAATAGTAAGTATCTTCCTTTCCCATTAAACTAAGCCAATATCCACACTAAACAAACACTTATATATCATTAAATATATCCCTAACAAGATACATAAATACTGGTGGAGGATGACTAGTAACCCCTTGAAGTAGTCAAGTAGCCAAGAGTCTTTAACATTTCTCAATGTTTCATATTTCAAATTATTAAACCATCTGTTCTCAATCCCTCACAATCCCCTACCCAAAAGGATCTATGTAAGTCTATAATAGGGTCCATTGCTATTATTTCTTTTAATTTTCACCCATATAGGATGTTTATGTTTCATATCATATAATTATTGTTAATTACTTTTATATTAGAAACTGAGTGAATAATCAAGTGTCCACGGGTCCATCATGGTCTAAGACACTTTCATTATAATCTTGAGAATTTTAATGTAACATATACATTATATTTCATGTTTCATAACACACTATTGGTGAGATTGCATATCACATACAAATAACCAAATGCATATACAAGAGGGAGATGTATTGGGACCACCTACCTCATTAAGATTTCTCTTTGTCAGGATATCTGAATCCACATCCCCCTAATATTATTCAAGAACAACCAACCACCATCAATCTATACAAGGATCAAAATCTATCAAAATAATTTAATTTGAAATTGAAGATATAAATAATTAATTAAACAATTAATCCAATTCTAGTTTTATAATTATTTAATCACATATAATTGAAAAATTACTCATTGGTGATCTCTCGTGACCTAATACTTAAGGAATGGGGGTTCACACCACCCTTTCCAACCACTCATATCTATAACAAATAAAGTCCCTAGTATCATAATCCAACAAAGCCATACATTTATTATAAATTATAGAAATTTATAAATAAATCAAGGTGGTTAAATACCTTAATAAATCCATATAGAAAATTAGTTCATTAAAGATATCCTTCAGTCAAGTGAAACAAAATCCCCATCATCTGGACAAGATCCCACTATGATCCAATGAAATTTATGTTCGACCCTATTCCATGTTGGTAAGAAAATATTAATGAATAAATAGGGGATAAAATTTATAAAATGTTAATATTCAAGGTTAAAATTTCCTTTTTCTGTCACTCATATAAAACTTTAGTCGAATCCATCATGAATTAATGAATATATCATTATTTAGGAAAGAGAGGAATAAGAGAGACAATTTTAGAGTATTTATGGTATTTTGGTAAAAAATACCTGAAATCATCAATTATAATTTATTTAAATATTTTATTAAATTTTCATATAAACATGGAATAATTCATGAAAATAAATCTTTAATAAACTCCCTAAACCATATGTATCTCTCCTATAGTCACATTTATATTAGAAATAATTTTCTATTAATTATCATAAATTACCCTTAAAAGACCCTTATGAATCATAAGTAAGACCTAAAGCATTACTAATTCTCCATCTTAGCTCTAGATGACCCTTTTGTACCACCTTAGGATTACCATTATGTATCCATGGTATCTCATCTTTTCACTAAAATATCAAAAAATATGATAACATTTATGTATGAGGAATCTAATATTAGGTATTCCATCTAAAAGGTTTTAATTTTACTTATAAAAGTTCACTCCAGAGTTACACTTACTAATGACATATCCATTATTACAACTCTATAAGATGAATCTTATATAATAAATAGTTTCACTTACACATGATGGGATTAATTTTACATATCACTCCATTATTATTTCCTAAAACTCATATATATATATATATATATGTATTTTTCTAAACATTGAAAATATTTCAATATGTATTGTTTCATTATTACCTAAAGGGATACATATATGTAAGATTATCTATTTACAATGTTACTCTTATGTAAAAGAGTTATCCAAATTCCCATAACATCCATGCATATAAGAAATTCCCCAAATGTAATCATAAATTATTTTTAAATGATTTTATAACTTAATTATCCTTCGTAAACCAAGGTACAACTAAAATGAATAGGGAAAAACTAGCCCAATCCCAACCAACTCTAAAGACATAGAATTTTATAACACAAATGATACCATTATGGCATAAAAATAGACATGATTGAAATTTTTTTGACACAAATAATTATTCTTTAACAAAAGGATATTACAAGACAACCCCAAACATATATAAAATTTAGTAAAAACAAAAACGGGTCAGGGATTTTAGAAAAAATTAAAATGGGTTATCACCTTGATAGTTTAAATATGTCATAGGGTAGATTAGTAAATTTTTCATACATGGAAAACATCACAAGGCTTTCAAGGTATTCCTTTGGATTTTTATTAACCCCAAAATAATATATGATCACTTTTTTAGTGGTGTGAATCAATTTTTCTATAAATCATTAGTGATTCAAGACATTAACAGCTATAAGAAAATTTTAGATTTTCCATTATAGTGAAAGTAATGATTGGTTTAATCCAAAAGTTATCATGAGACTAGACATATGAAATAAACAATGGAGTTTAGCTTTAGTGGATTAAATAATTATATTCAACAAGGAAATATGATCAAACTACTACCATGTCAAAATTATTGGTAAAATAATCATGGAAACTACCTTAAAAGAATAGGGAAATACTCCAATAATGGAAAAGAATGAAATATAGAAAATGAATATTAAAGGGATAGAATGATTTAAATAAATTTGATAACATAAAATAATTCTCCACTCTCTCCCAACCCATGGAAAAATGTTTCAACTACTTGGAACATTGACACCATACAACTGAATGCACTACAAAAAAGGTCATTCAGGAACATCGATAACCAAGAACTCTATAAAAAAGTGATAATGAAGGAAATTATGATATGACTGTAATCATGTTAAATCATGAAAATGAAATGGTGATTGGTAATCTTATAATTAAATCAAGAATAGTTATGATCTAATTTTATTCTAGGTTAACTAATTCATTCATATCCCGAATATTCTTTGGAATTATTGAAACACTTCCTCAAGTCATGGAGGTATATATTACCATGAATATTATAAGTGGTATGATAATTTCATCTCTAGTATAGAACTTTTGCATAATATATTTGTGTTGAAAAAAACCTCATTTGAATCTAGCTATGTTTTATTTTGTATAATTTTTTTATTCCACAAAGACACTTTTTTATGTATATAGATCTAATATCAATTGTTGAGATAATGAAATTAATTTCCTTTTAAAAAATCATCTAATGTTCATTTATAAGTGTATAAATAATAATATAACTCATTTGGATAGTCCTTCTCATGATTTAATTTTTTTTTTTATGGAAACATATCAAGTTCAAAATATTATGTAAAAGTAAATGATTAATCTTGAAAACATTCCCATTTTATTGGATGATGATGATGAATTACATGATGATTTTTTAATTATATTCTACTATGATCATATGTTATTTATATAACTTATTCATGTAACTACACACATATCAAAGCGTATCTTCAAAATGGCCCCAAGAAACATGAATAGTTGAATAAGAAATGAAATGAAAACTTGGAGAAATGTTTTATACACCCTAAAACACCTCAATGGGTTACTTGATTACTCTTTGATAAGATTAAGTATGGTTTAATGACGCTCTAAATTGATTATCATGATCCTAAAAAGATCATGATTAAGAACAAGTATCCTCTTACCTATATTTAAAACATCTGAAAAAATAATTAGGGATAAATATCTCTCTAAGGTGGATCATTGATATGGATATCATTAAATAATATCAAAAAAATTGGGTATTCTCACTACTATGTTTCAGACAAGATATATAAAATATTATTTCACAGTAAATCCATTAAGATTCACTAATAATTTATCGATATTCATGTTATTTATTAATAGAGTCTTCAAATATTACCTTAAAATATTTATGGTGGTACTTATAGAGGATATTCTCATATATTAAAAAAATATTGAAGAATATGATGTTGAATTATGTTAAATAATTTACATAATGATATATTTTATGCAATGTAATGTAAATGTGACTTATAGAAGGCGTGTGTAATATTCTTGGGTTATTCTATCATAAGATAATGAAAATATTTTAATAATTCAAAGAGTAAGAGACATTTTAGTTTCCTCAAATAGTCATGGTATTATTGATGGTTTTTGAGTAATTAATCAATATTTTAAATTTAATTTTCCATGATAATATGAATTGGAGTAATGTTTGTTTTCATAGATAAATATAAAGGTAGATTCAAGGAGTTATAGAAAAGTATAGTCAAAGATGCTATACTCATACTACTATAATGTGAGGATGGACTTTTAATATATAATGTTTTTTTAAATAAGGTCTTGTAGTGGAATACCCATGAAAAATATAAAAGTGATTGTATATTCCTCGAGACAATTGTTGGTACATGAACAAAATTACCTAACATGTGATAGAGAGTTAGAATCAGTATTCTTCATCTTTATGATTTGTACGAATAATCTATTATTATAAAAGTGTCACATATATTATATTAATAAAATTCTAATACATATTTTTCTATGGAAGGAGTTTATCATGATCCATAGAAGATTGTTATATTTTATTTGAGGATATTAATTCTTAATCCATTATCATACTAGAGGATAAAATTCTAAATCATATTATCGATAGAAAAAAAGTTCTTCTATCCTTTTCCATAATGTGAATTAAATGGGATCCTATATTCTTCGATATTCAATGGATTAACTTGGGAATCATAAAGAATGGTATGTAATTTGACCTTGATAAAATAATTTCTCAAAAATCTATATTTATGATTTTTTTAAAATGGTTGATGTAAAGATGTAAAAGAAGGTAGAATAATTAAAAATGGTGAACATATCATTGTTTTACACTAATAATGATAAATTATTTAATTTGTTAAACAATTATATGTACCATAGATCTTAAGATAAAGTCAGTGTTATTCGATGATGCCCAAAGATTGAAATTTTCTATTTTGTTAGGAGTATAATGATATACATGGATCTCTAAGGGAAGTTGTAGTGGAATAATACGATGAAGCATAATTTTCAATATAAATTAATGTTAATTTTATTCCAACATGTTTTGGTATAACTATATAAGTCCAAGGGTAAACTGAAACCAATACCCATACTTTTATAGAAATTGGAGAATATCCCCAAGGAATGTGGAATGGGTCTTCTAAATACATATAAGGTAAATATCAAAATATTGGATGTTGTGAATAATATGAAAAATAATTACCACTTCAACATAATTTGATATGACACATATATTGGAAAAAAATAAAATATATATATCAAAGAAGTGTTATGGTAGTATGGAACACCACTATCAATTATATAAGATCAAAATATGATGTTCACCCTAATGTTTAAAGGATCATTTATACTGAATCAATCATAGATTCAAACATTAGAATGATGTATCATCCATAGATAGATCTTGAATTTAAATGGATCAATAAAGATATAGATTTATTTAAAAGAGCCTATTCAATGGGATCCAATGTTGTATTTGACCAACAACTTCCTTTGGTCGAGATCTTATACAATAATAAATTATAATAAAATATTCATATGTCTTTATATGAATCAAACAATGGGAATAAATCTATAAATATGACATGTTGGGATGATATTGGATAAAGAATAAATTTGGAGTAGAATTATTGAAGATATGTATAATAATTTTTATTAAGTTTAAAAACACATTAAAGTAGAATAGTATGAAAAAATTGTTTAGTTGATAGTCATTAAAAAAATTATAGTTTGAGTTTAGTGATTAAGAATTCATTAAAATATATCCAAGGAAGAGAGTTAGGAGATTTGGAAATAAGTTAAATACAATACCTAAGTACATAAGTCTATTTCAGATTGTTGACATTATTAGAGCTATGACCTATCAATTGACCTTCCAGCAAGAATATATCATGTGCATGTTATGTTCCATGTGACTATATTGAATAAGTATATATTTCATCCCACAAATGTACTAAATCTATGAAATGAGATGACCCACCAAGGCTTGGATGGATAACATTAATCTTTGAGTACCACCCTAGCCCGCCTCCAATAGGCTAGGAGATGGCGACTTGCACTGAGCCTGCATAAAACACATATGGGAGGCCTTGGCATAAGTTACCTTCACACACACACACATAAATAAATATCTGTACACAAAAATATATTGTATAAAAGAAAGAAATATATAGTATTAAATGAATACACAGTCTCTAATATCCCTCTATAGAGAAATAAAATATAATATATGAATAAATAATGAAAAATACAGACCCAAAAACCTGAATATTGGTCAAACCAGACAACTAGTGAAAAAATTGTCCCAACATGAAAAATCCAGTCCATCCATAGTCCTAATACTGTAGAATCCAAACCACAATATTCATAATCTATAGAAGTTCCACCTATATCCCCATAGAATAGTGTTTCATTTGTATAAGACATGACATGTGTGGGAAAAACCATACAATGATGAGTATAAAAATTCCCACCATGAAACCAAAGAATCAACAAGATATAAAGAATAAAAAATAGTAATCTCTATGAAAAAATAGGGATAAATAAAGGATAACCTATATATGGTCATATAAGGACAAAATTCATCTTGTAAGGTCTTAGACCTTAGAAATAGTCAAATGATCAACATTATTCATGTTGATTTGAAAAGTCATATTATTGATTATGATTTTTTTACTAAAACCTATTATGAGAAACTAGTAGGGAAGACACACATAATAAAATAAAACATTATTTTATAGAATTTAAGTCATATTTAGTGGATCACACACTTGGTACAAGGTATTTTTGACTCAATAAATATTCAATATTCAGATATAGAATCATAAAATAGGACACCATGGTATACTTAAAACCATTTGTACTATCTTGTAGAAGGGTAGAACATGCCCCAGATGAAGTTGATGAGATAGATGCCCATAAATAGAGAGTTTTAATGATGGATCATATCCTTGATCCACATGAGTGGATACCAAACCATATCCATTATTGACCCGTAGAGAAGGGACCATGCACCTTATCTATCAGGGTGGATACCTAACCCTATCCAGGGGGTTTAGAGACTCAACTATTAGGAAATGTGTGAGAACCCACACTTAAGATACTGATAAAAGGTCTAAATCTGATAAAAACAAATTTAAATATAATTTCCTTTAGGGTACATGGAATGTCACACCAATTATATAACCTAGTCATTCATAGTATCCTAACATGGTAAGTATAATACTACCAACACATATTGTCGATTGATCAACAAATCATATGAGCCTAGTTCTACACATAGAATATACCTTACTTCATGATTATTTTTCATATAAGGTTTCATGACTTTTATCCCCTCCACATTGTGTGTGAGAGAACTTATTATTCCTAGGTGTTTATACTTTATACACACGAAGCTAGTCATCTTGGATCAC
The DNA here is from genome assembly GCA_963277665.1 of Viscum album. Taxonomy (NCBI): domain Eukaryota; kingdom Viridiplantae; phylum Streptophyta; class Magnoliopsida; order Santalales; family Viscaceae; genus Viscum; species Viscum album. Next base: position 1,201,789,757 of record OY728153.1, on the reverse strand, counting down.
ATGGTATGCAAGACTATCCACAGGGTTATGTGATATTTCCCTCTCCCATAAACCCTATGGCTAGATTAATGAGACACATGGTATGTTTAAAAAAATATTATATATCATATTGGCATGGACCGGCTATAATAATTCCTTTATCTTCTCCATGATTCTCACTGAAATACCTAAAAACTATGTTGACAGAGATTAATTCCATGATGAAAATCAGATTTCGTCCACCCATCATCAGAGAATGAAAATATCTTCACCTTATCATTTTAGAAGCACATATTAGAAGATTAAATATCTATATGTGATTATTACCAAAATTAGTTCATTGAAAATGATTAGTCTTCAGGATATAATTTGAAAATTGAATCTCCAACAATGATCTATGGAACCAATAATGGAATATTAAATGATTAGATCCTCAAAGAATGATCGAATCATCAACCATGATGAATAAAAGTGATGAATTCATAAATAATGAATGGGGATATTCCATATACCATAATTACAAGAATGAATAATTTTTATACACAATTAGTCATCATTTATAATTGTGGAATTTGAAGAAAAAGGTAAATAATTGCATGTTCCATGATCGAATATACAAAAAACATACGTTCAACAAAATATAAATTAATAGTGATCAGAAATTGTGAATTATGGATTAAATTATTTAATAAAATAATTGATAATCACAATGATATCCAAATGTATAAAAAATAAAAAAAATCCCTACCTATATATTGGATTGATCACTAATGGGGAATGATTCCATACTGATTTCAATTTCAAATTCTATTTAATTTTATCACTAATCCATGAACCATCCTTGTTGACCAATAGAAACTATTTCAATAGAGGATCTCCATTACTCTCAATCTCTTAGGGTTATGTGGATAACCCCAGAAAATAAAAGAATAGTGATTGTATAAGGATTTTCAAAGCTATACATTGAATTTGACAATAAAATTAATAATTTAATTTTTATGAATTAATTAATCCGATATATTACCATAAAAGTTCATCACCTAGAGGTCTAACATGAATAATGATTATTTCTTTACTATGATAAAAACCACATTTCAGATTCGAAGAAATTCTTTATTTCCCTATACGAGACACCATTTCAGTGGAAATCCATTATTTTAGAAATTATCCATGCATGCTAATTAATCTATTTAATATATTTAATATATAAATAGTGTATCTAAATGATGCTTGAAAATAGACACCAACCCCAAGACTAGGTCCAAAAATATTATTTAAATATTCAAGGGGTCTAATATCAAAAACTAAAATAGGTACATTCTCCCCACCTACGTGAATTTTCATTAAAAAGAAGAAGTATTTACTCTAAAAGTTATGGATACTGATCTCATATGATGTTCTCTAACTCCCATTATCACTCTTGAAGATTCTTATACGACTTGATATGATGAACGTGGGTAAATGTTCACCCATAGAGGATCTTCTCCTACAATTCCTAAAATACCATTAGGTATTCTAAAAAGGATTCTCCATCTTCATTATCCATCTTGAACTTATAAAACAAATTTGATAGATCATGTAAAAATATTTTTAGGTAAAACACATAGATGGAATCATAAAATCAATCGAAATTTTATGGTAAAGGTAAGTGCTATGAAACCTCACTAAACCTATAAAAAATATAAAATTTACTGATGAAAACTAGAGATAGCATTCCTACTTGGAAAAATCTCTGAAAAATGAGGTGTGGTGATACCATCCAAAAGACATTATAAACATCACTCAACTAAAAAGGAATCTATCATCAAACATATTAATACTTTTAATAGATCTGATTTATCATTATCCACTATATAATTTTTACTTTCTCTATAATCAAACATATTAACTATGGTTCCATAAGTTCTGATTGTCCTAACTCCAACTATCATAGTGGTGACCTTCATTCTCTCCCATAAAGATCCAAGAAAGGTGCCATACTGATAATATATTTATTGTTCTTATTTTAAAAAAGCTCAACTAAGGTTAGGTGATCCTACCAAATTTAGACAATGTCTATCATTTAAACCTAAAGTATTCCCTCCATGACATGAATTTTCAACTCAATCTGAGCATATAACAATGGGTGGAACTACATGATCATCAGTAATTGGATCTTGAAATCATCCTATGATATTTTATACAACCAATATGTTAAATGAGATTCATGGTCTTAGATAATTATTGAGGAAACACCATGAATCTGGATAATCTCATATATATAAGTCATCCAAATATTTTAATAGAACTACACTCTCTAATGTTGAGGAAGTTGGCCCACTTAGTGAATAGATCTAAGATAACCTAAATAAAATTATGAACTCTCACTTTACATGTAAATATCATCATTAAATAAATCAATATATTATCCCACTTCAATTCCAACAACTTAATGAGTTGGGTTAAACCCACTAGGACCTGGTGCATAGCCATCACATACTGAAAGGTTAGGTATCAAGAGCACGTCCACTAAAACAATTTATAATGACCCTAGTACATCATTTACACTATAGGGTGTACCAATAAGGGAGATGTATGAAGATTTAAAGGAATATCTTCTCTTTGTGAGGCTAGCAGTACTCTCCATCCTTATAAGAGGATGACATACTCCCCACTTTCACAAAATCCATTAGGTTCAGGTCTAAGAATATGTGGTCATGTAGGACATAACAATCAACATCTCCCAGATGTGTATTCCTTACATAAGAAAGGATTCAAGGGGTCAAAACCACCAATAATAAGTACATTTCTCCCGGATCATAATATAAGGATATCTACAATGAGGTAAACTTCCCCAAAACATCATCTACAAACATTGAATGATACTTTCCACTGAGGGATTCTTCCACCATGTTGCACATCCTAATAGTATTAAATCTCTTGAATTCATAGTCCTAAAGAAACACCAACCCAAACCATTGAATTAGTTTGATATCCCTCTATCATTGAATATTTCCAGGATACTATTATGGTTACAATAATAAATAAACCACTCATCAAGAAGGTAGTTTCACTGAGTCTTCAAGGTGAAAACTATAGTTAGAAGCTTTAATTCATGGGTTGTGTAGTTATTATTATTAGATATCAACTAAATAGAACCATAAGCTAAATATATCTACCTCTATATCAAATCACACCCTACCCCACATCTAGAGGCACTGTAGAACACTACTTACATAATCACTTCTGTTGGAAACATCAAGAAGTGAGTGTTATTCAACATGTTCCATAATGCATCGAACTCCATTTTGAAATTTCCTAAGTAGATTAATGGATAGACCTTTAGTGTTAAGATATTTAAGGTAGTCATAATCCTAGGTAATTATATCTCAAATATATCATAATATATTATCAACCTAATGTGTCTTCATAACTCTATAACCCTCTTGGGTGTCTCCCAGGCATTATTTTCCTTGATATTCACCAGGTGTAAAAATACTCTCTCCTCTAATATAAGATGGATAAAAAGTAAAAATCATTAATAAAAAATAATACTTTGAGAGTTTCTAAAAAAACTAGTTCTATGGAGGTACATCTAGGATCATCATCAAATTCCGAACACGCATAGACACTACTACCGAGTAAATAATAATTCAATCAATAATGACCATCATGAAACATTCTAAGAAATAAATGAATATATAGTTCATTAGAACTATTAAAATTGTTTTAGAATTTAACATACTAAAAGGAATCATTAGGCACACATAATGATCATATATACATTATAATATTTTCCTTACTATATAATTCTTTCATACCCATAATTGGTTAGAATATGACCCATGTTCAATATTTGAGAAAAATTTTACACTATTCAGTTGATCAAAGAGGCCAGTGATTATATAATAATGGATACGTATTTTGGAATGTCACAAGGTTTAAGCGATGATAATACATAGATAACCTCATTCTCTTATATTCTTTTTTGGAAAATGATATCAGAGCTAATCTGGGGGACACACTAGGTCTGATAAAACTATTCCTTTGCACTTGGATCTCATAAAATCAAGAGGGTCATTAAATTTAAAAATAATGATACCGAATATATACTATGGTGAAATACGGTAAATATTTCGATCTAAAAATGAGGATTTAAACAAAGTACATCCTTGGGGAAGAAATATAATAAATCCTCTGCCACTTCAAGGAATCATCCATCCCCTAAATTATATACACCAAGAGTCAAAAGGATAACTGATGGGAAATCAGATATAAAATCCCACACATTAGACCAACTTTATAATTCATGAGATATTTATCACCAATGTAATAAAATCTCTATACCTCAGCTTTATTACACCACATCCTCAATCAAAAACAATTAATATGGGAATGTATGGTAGATAACCAATCTAAACCAAGAGTGAAATCATATGGACTCATTGAAACTATGAGGAGATCTCATGAGGAATTTTCCCCATTATGAGCCAAGTCACACTATCTATATAAGAGTATGATTGTAGAATACCCTCCAATATGAGTCTCTATGTATGAGGTTTAGTCTATAAGATCCACTATAATCTCTAGTTCTTGAACCAGGTAAAATTTCAGGATCCATTGGATTATGTCTTCCAAAACCGATTCTCTGGTGGAAAAGATGCAAATAATTTCTCAAATCGTACTTGGAGTATCTAGGTAATAATACTCAATTTCAAACAGTAATATAATCCCTTGGTTTTATAAAACCTCATGATGTTATATGTATTTTTTTAAAAAAACATGAGGTATTTGATAACATACTTTATACACAACCCCGAGTCTAAATAAATCATGGTACAACGATCCTTAAAAACATTGATATTGAATTGAATTGTATGTATCGTAATAATAAAATTAAAAAATAATATATCTAATTGATCTAAACATAGTAAATGTATCCATTAATTCCGAATAAACAAGTACTCCATTTACAGGAAGATCATTTCTTGCTAAAAAATATGTTTTCTTCAAAAACTATTTTAATTTAATATTAGGAATGAAAATTATAAATGATTTTCCACATTTTCCCAACATTTTACATTTTGAAATTAATTTAATTTTTTATCAAAATTTTAATATTATCTTAGGAAATTTTTTTGTATTGTTCAGAAAAGATTTATTTTTAGTGAATAATGATAAAATACAAATTTTTTAAAAGCAATCATTTCATTTCAAGTAAAAGTCCCATTGTGTAATTATTTTTATATTAAAGTAAAATAATAAATCTTTAATTATAAGTAATCCAATTTATCACATATTAAAAATTATTATACTTGATTTTGGTATAATTTCATTTTTGAACTTAGAAAACATTTTTCTATAAACAGTTTTTATGATCTTAAAGTTTTTTTATTATAAAAATTAAATTAATCTATTTTTTTAAATGGTTTAATTAAATTTAAATTATATATATACAATTAAATATTTTGACATTTAATTTATGATTTTGACATGTAATAAAATGGAAGTAAATTATTTTTTATGCCTAAAAATTTATTTTTCTGAAACGGGTTTTCATCGAAGACAGAGAGCTTATTTGAAATTAAATTTTTTCATTTATAGAAGTTAAATATGTTAAAAATGTATTCCATATTATAATTCACTAAACCAAATATAATTTAATATTTTCAAACTAATTTCTTGCTATAGTGAATAGTTGAAATTGAAAATTTTGTTACCACAGTTATGGTTAAAATGGGATTTCTGATGGTTGAACCAAGTGATATGTGTAGTATTTATATACACACTTGTTTAATTATTATTTTTTAAAAATTGTTAGACCCAATCATATCATTGCGTTAAATAATTTTTCATTTCATCAACTTACTCATGAAGGTGACCTTTTATCATTGATAAATTTTATGAAATTCCATTGGTGTACCTCCCCCAAATTATAAAAGGGAACCTAATCTCCTCCATTATTTGAAAAACTTAAGACTTAAATCTCATAGAATACCAAATAAAAATATTCATAATTTTAGTAACTTCATCATATATCTTATGGTCTTGTTCGTAGTCCAATCCTTTAAAGATTAAGGTGTAAGGTAAATGATGTATCACATAAACAGGTATAGATCTTTACCAATATATTTCAATTTTATTTCATCTTATACTTAATATAATAATGTAATATCTATAAAAAATGATGAATATAATATCATAAATATACTTATATATTATTATAATGAAGAAATAAGAAGAAAGTGTCTCTCATACGTACATGTAGAAGGTCGTATCCACACTGTGATATAAAACGTTTTCCACCACAATAATTAATGTTTGGTTATTATGAAAGATTTATTATTTACATATTATATTTATGATATTATTATTATTAATTAATTTTAATTAATATTTATGTTTCATTTGTTCCATCCATCAAAAAATAAAAACATCACTCGTGCGTACGTACTAACTAGCATCTTTACATAGTGAAATAATTAATTTTTCAACACTACATTATATAAATGATTATAAACATGAATATATTTAATATATATGTTATTAATATCTTGATTAACATTTTAGAGATGAATAATCCATGATTAAGGTGCATGGACCAAAAGTGTTGAACTAAAACATATATGAAAAATGAAGTAGTTAACACCCCAAATGATGATGATAATGAAATAATGTTAATGAATAAGTGATAATACGTTATAAGAAAACCATATATGGTATTATAGTTATTAATAATGTTCAATTATATAATTTTAATAAATATTAATTTATTAAAAAGGATTCTAGTATGCTAAAGAATTATAAAATAGCTATAGTGATGGTTATTTCTTACAATCTAATTTTCACCAGTATTATTTATTCTTAATTTGTGATGATGAAATTTTATGATCTATTTCTAAAAAATATTATATAATTTTTCTCCACTATTTATTTTTTAATTATTTTTTTCCTTTTATATTACTCTATATCTGCCAAAAAATGTATAAATGATCTTTTTAAGGATGAACGACCTTGTTTTTTCTCATCGGTCAAGAGTCTTTTCTTCAATTTTCATACCATTCATAAAATGATTAAAATAATGTTTTTAATATTATCCAATGATTTATTAAATTAATTTTTACCCATGTTTGAATTTCCATAATTTTTTTAAAGGAATCTTCTTGTAATTTCTCGAATAAGGTAGTTTGATCATTTTACCGAAAATTTGAAAATAACCATTATTTATATATACACCACATGATAAAAAATTGTCATGTCTTATCTTATCATTAAAGATTCCACAAATCTCCATGTTAATTTTAAAGAAAATGTTTTCCAAATATTTTGGAATTTTTTATATTTTGAGAAAGTGATTTCAGAATAAAAAGATATTTTTTTCAATAAATGTTCAAGTTGTTTTAAGGTTATTTAATCTATAACAACATAATTTGAAAATTATTATACCTTAATGGGAATATGTTGCAACGTTAGAATATTTATTCATTGTCTATATATATTATTATTATTATGATGAAAAACATTTTTCCACGGGTTGATCTTCGATGTAATGAAAAAAAATCATGATGTTATGGTATATATATAAATAGATTATGAATATGTAGTGGGTGGTTCAACTATAAAACAAGGATGTATGGTTCCATAAGAAATCAAGGATGAGTGGTTATGTTATATTCCAAGGATGGGTGAATTTTTTATATTCATCCTATACATTGGGTAATGATGAAGGAGAATAAAAAATCCTAAAAGACAAAAAATTTAATAGGATTATAGTTTTTTTATTAGAATTTTGGAAATGACTTGGTGGGAATTTCCATTTTGGTAATTTTTACACAATAATAGTCTTGGGAGTGAACATAGATTATGGAATTGGTTTTCTATGATTATGTGAATTCAAAACAGTTATGTCATTTTCTTATGATATGTTATTATGGTTTATGAATGATTATTGATGATTCCGTAATATTATGTTTTTTTATTTTATCTTTTGATTGAAAAAACATTATTCCATGATTTACGGTTAAAGATCAATGATTGATTGGGTTTGAATATTGTACGTTTTGGTCATGTTATCATACCCTTATTGTTATTGTATTCTGAATTATCGTCATTGATTGATATAATTGTTCTACCCTTATTGGGAATTCAAGATCACCCTTTATTTAGTTTCCTTTACCCAGGTTATGAATAAATTTTTTAATCATGATATGTCATAAAAGGATTCTATTTGTGAAGATAATAATTTGAAATAATGTAGTTTTTATGTATTAATTATTTATGTCTCTATGTTTTTAAATAAAAAAAACATTTAATTTTATGTTATGGGTCATATTTATATGTAATGGGAATTTATCAAAAATATAGTAACATTTAAGTGTGAAAAGTCTAGATCACTACTGTTGGTATCAAATAATGGTTTAATTTTTTTGGGAACAATGATGTGAAAACTATAACAAAAACCCTGAGGATAAGACTGTCATGACCCATCCCCCGGGGCCCGTGCCGTGACTACCCCAAGCCTGCCTTCCACAGGCCAGGGGCTGGGGACTAGCACCGAAAGGCGTATTCCCTAAAATAGGAAAGGAATTTCCTCTATAACCTGTAAAAACACACAACCAAGCACACAATAAGATACGAACAGAAGTAAACTGTATAGTAAACATGGTGTGTACAGTAAGACAAAGAGGCAAGAATACAAGCCCAACTGAAAAGTACAATAAAACTAAAAAGTTTAAATAAACTTAAACATCTCCTGTGAACACCTACCAAGGATCCAAACTGAAAGGTAGGTATAGCTCTCAAACGGTCATCTCTACGGTACACGTCATCTAAGGTCCACCTCTGAGCTGCGTCAAGTCTTGGTACCCTCTTCCTCAGTCAGCGATATTCGTCGTCTTTACCAAACACAATAAGGTGTGGGCATAACCCGTGTAGGGGTGAGTATAACGATACTTAGTATAGACCCCGAGACCCTCAAAGTTCTCACAAAATCCAAAAAAGTTAAACAAAAAAATCATGAAAACAACTAACATCCCTACTTCGGTATATGCCCATACATATACCTAAGTTATCATGTACACATATCTCATTCATGATGAAACACAAGGCCCCAATCCATATCCAAAGTACAACTATTCCACAGAGGAAATAATACCATTAAGGTAACCACCATGAAGGTAAGTACCACAAAGGTACGCCACAAAGAATAATATCACAATGATATAACCACGAAGGTAAGTACCACATAGGTATTCCACAGAGAATATTTACACATACTTAAATACTTAGTTCACACTAGGTATAACTTTGGTACGGTAGTAAAGATTATTAGATGTAACTACTAAATCATCTTACATTATTGAGTGGCAGACCCACGTAGGATCCTAAATCATCTGACCCACATAGGATCCTAGATCACCAGACCCACATAGGATACTAGTATAGAAAACCCACATAGGATCCTAGAGTAGTCCCACGTGGATTCCTAGAGTGGATCCAAGAGGGATACAAGAACACAGACCCACATAGGATCCCAAAACACAGACCCACATAGGATCCCTTTCTCATGATACAGCCAGGTACAGGGTTCCCGCACTAAGATCGCTTGATTCTGGGAGGGTCCACTCTTCAAGACATATTTTGATACTCCAAATTCCATTAAGTCTCATGATAAAGTATCCCAAAGGACCTCCATGTGATAGAGGTCTCCATTCGACAGACGGTGCGTCAACTGGATGCCCGGTCTATATGTTATTGGCCTTTTAGTCCCGAGGGCCCCTGTTAGATTCGTCTTTGATCCAAACCGGCAGTACCCCAACATTATACAAAACTCAAGTGGGGTATACGAAAAGGACCGTCTCAATCCAAGGTTTCTGGAACCATAGACGGTTCGTGAAACGGACACATATAGCTCAAGTTTTGGCCGAAAGAGCAAAAAAGGTCGAAGCTAGTCCGAGTCCGGTCCGAACCGGCTTGACCTAGCATGTGCTGACCTGACCTTGTTTGGGTTGACCCATGTCCGAACCAGGGTCCGGCCCGGCCCTCTGGGTAGCCCACGGCTGGACGGACGGCCAGCCCTCCTCCCTGGCGTGGTCACACGCCGCACCCCCACAGGCAGCCGACAGCAATTCGTCCGCCCTCTTTCGCTGCCGCGACCTCGTGTCTCGGCTCCTGCACACCGGTGGTGTAGATGAACACTATTTCCTCCCCTTCACATGACTGGTCTTGCGATGACCACCACCTTTTCTCCTCCATGATCGGCAAGCTGTAGCACTCCATCAGCGGCGCAGTTGCGCCGCCACCATGTTCGCGATCAACCAGTGTGCCAGCTGCTGCTCCTGAGTCCTACCGACGCCAGTCACCAATACCAATCACCGTATTCCACCATCGTGAAAAACACATAAAAAACCAAAAAGGTCATAGAGTGTTTGGTCCATGTTCTTTTGGCCTGCACCCTCCACGTTAGAGTGGTAGCAAGATGTTCTTGGGGAGAAATTCAATTTAAAATAAATTAATGAAGATAAAAAAAATCACACCCCTACCTTGTCATTCATTGGTGGAGTCGAGAGGTAGAAGAAGAAGTCGTTGAAGAACATAGATGTTTTTTGCTTCTGCAAAGCACCTCAAATCCAGGCTCATGGTTGGTACTTCATTCTTTTTGGGAGAGGGATTTCTTTATTGGAGAGGGCGTTCTTTGTTGGAGGAAGAGTTTCTCCAATGTTCTCCACTTTTCCAATGATTTCTCCAAGGAAATGAGGATCCAACAAATTAAAATCAGTTTATCAAATTAATATACATTGGCACAATTAAAGTTGGAACAAATAAATGGAACCATTAACTAATTGGAGAGTTTAGAGGTTTTCCCCCATTAAGAGGGGTTCAGGTAGTCCCCACCACCATGAATTCAAATTGAGAGGTTTTTCTTGCTCAGGTGGTCCCCACATCCACAATTTCAAAAGATAGGTTTCAAAAGAAAAATAAAATGTTAATTATTTTATTTTTTTCTTCCATGAAAAAGTGAAAAACTATCTTCCACCCTCGACCTACTGCTGTCGAGGTGAAGGTCTCCTTAAGAGAAAATCGGTGCTGCGAGTTCAACGGTGTCCTTAGATTTCAATTCCAAGCACCGGCTCAAAAGTTATAAAAAACCACTTGTACGTTTACTAAACATACATAAAAAAAGTAACGAAATTTATTCTAGGAACACCGGGCCTCAGAATCATGCGCCCTCAATTTTCACAGAATCGTAAAATTTCCATATCATTAAAAAAAATTACATGTAATTTCTGGGTCTTTACATTCTCCCCACCTCAGTGCTTTACATCCCCAAAAGCCCCATTACAAACACAAGGAAAAAAAGTCGTGGTACTGAGCATGAATCTAAGCCTCACACTCCCATGTGATCTCTTGGAGGTTCCCGTGCTACAAACATACACTCACCAAAGGTATCGATCGCCCAAAAAGTACTCTCTCTTATTGATTCTCAATCTCCACTGGAACCTCCGTAAACATCGCCCCATCGTCGATGTAAAGCTCGCCCCAGTCAATGATGTGTCTAGGGTCGTGCACGTATCTCCTCAGCTAGTATATGTGGAATACATTGTGCACCCAATGTATCTGAGGTGGAATAGATTAGTGATAAGCCACCTTGCCAACTCTGCTGAGGACTTGAAAAGGTCTGAGGGTACTCGGAGATAACTTGACACCCTGGCCAAATCTCCACAAACCTCATCAAGGTGTGACCCATAGAAAGATGTGGTACCTATCCTCGAAATCCAGAGGTCTCTATCTCCTGTCAACATAAGACTTCTTCCTGCTCTATGTAGTCTTTATCCACTCCTGGATGATCTGAACCTTCTCCATGGTAGCCTATACCATATCTATTCCCATAAGTGCTGACTCACCTGGGTCAGTCCAGTACAAAGGTGATATGCAAGGGCGACCGTATAGATCCTCGAATGGTGCCATCCCAATGGTGGAGTGATAGCTATTGTTGTATGAAAACTCCACCAAGGGCAAGTGATCCTCCCAAATGTGACCGAAGTTGAGGACAAAAGCACACAACATGTCCTCTAGGGTCTAAATGGTCCTCTCAGTCTGGCCATCCGTCTGAGGATGGAAGGTGATCATCAAATTAAGCTGTGTCCCAAAAGCCTCCTGTAACCCATTCCATAGATGGGAAGTGAAACATGCATCACGATCGGATACAATCATTGAGGGTACTCCATGTAGACGCACAATATCTTGCACATATAGGTGTCCCAATCTCTATAACGAACATTGCTCACTGATCAGTAGGATGTGGGCCGACTTGGTGAGTCATTCGACGATCACCCAAATAGAATCATGACCCCTGGATATATGTGGAAGTCCTGTCGTGAATTCCATGGTTATATTGTCCCACTTCCACTCTGGGACCTCTAAAGGATGAACTAAGCCTACTGGAACCTGATGCCCCACCTTCACTTGCTGACAAGTGAAGCACTGAGAGAAAAACACTACTACTGCTTTCTTCATTCCCAGCCACCAGTGATGTGGTCAGAGATCTTGGTACATATTCGCCACTCCTAGATGTACCACTAGAGGGTATGTGTGAAACTCCCGCAACACTTTACCCTGAAGTGGCAGTGATACCATGGTACGTCCTCTGAAAAGGATGATGTGATCTCCACCTTCAGAAAATCCATTTGGTGCCTACCCTGAGGATATATAAACACATCGAGCCTCACAGTTAGTGTCCCCATGCTGTGCCTCCCTAACTCGCTGAAGAAGTGGGGGAGTGACTCTAAGAGACTAAAGAAAAGATACTTCATCTCATTCCACAAAGGATATCTGTAAAGCGGCCAACTGCTCTGTCTCCTCACATAGCATATATATACTAGATCTCCTACTGAGTGTATCTGCTATAACATTCCCCTTACTAAGTGTATGGACTATCTCGAAGTCATAGTCTTGAAGGAGCGCAAGCCAACATCGCTATCTCAGGTTCAATTATTTCTGAGATAAGATATACCTGAGACTCTTGTGGTCTGAGTAGACTGTAAAACGTTCACCCAAAAATTAATGTCACCACATATTCAAGGAAAAGACCACTACTTCTAACTCTAGGTCATGGGTAGCATAGTTCTGTGCATGCTGTCTCAGCTGTCGAGAACCATATGCGACAACTTCTCGCTCTTACATCACAAAACATTCGATCCTGGTCCTTAATGCGTCACAATAGACTACATACCCAATTCCCTCCTCTGGAAGCCTAAATATGGGGGCACTAGTCATCCTCTGCCTCATCTCCTGAAAACTACATTGAAATATCTCTGACCATAAAAATGGTTTACCCTTCTTTGTTAATGCTGGTAAAGGTGCTGCAACTCTGGAGAAATCTGGCACAAATCTCCGGTAGTATCTGACCAAACCCAGGAAACTATGTACCTCCATCACACTCCTGGGTGGCTCCCAAGAAAGTATCGCCCCAATATTTTATGAATCCACTGCAACTCCAGCCTCTGAGATGACATGTCCGAGGAAGTGAAGCTCTCAGATCTTAAACTGGCACTTCAAGAGCTTACCCTAAAGCCGATGCTCTTAGAGTGTGTCCAGAACTATCTATAAATGATAGGCATGCTCCTCATCGGTTACCGAGTAGATAATAATGTCGTCGATGAAGACTACTACAAACGATAAAGGTATGGATGGAAGATCCTATTCATGAGTCTCATGAACACTTATGGAGCATTGGTCATGACAACGACATGACCAAGAACTCTTAGTGGCCATCCCGACATCTGAAAGCCATCTTCTGCACATCCTCATCTCGTACTCTGAGTTGGTGATAGCCTGATCTGAGGTCTATCTTTGAGAACCACTGTGATCCCTTCAGCTGGTCAAAGAGGTTGTCAATCCTCTAGAGTGGGTACTTGTTGTTCATGGTCACCTGGTTCAGGAACCGATAGTTAACACAAAGTCTCAAGCTCCCATATGAATTCTTGGAAAACAAAATTGGGGCTACCCAAGGAGAAACACTAGGCCAGATGAATACCTTCCCCTGCAAGTCCTCTAGCTATACCCATAGCTCACGATGCTTCGTGGTAGCCATCCGATATGCTGGTGTAGATATCTGTGTCATCCCAGGGCACAAGTCAAGGTATAATTCCACCTATCTATGAGGAGGTACACCCGAAACATCATTAGAGAAGACATCCGTGTATTGGTTCACCAATACAGGATAACTCGAACTCTCCACATGAACCACTCCAAGGGAAAGGATAGCCAAATAATGGGTGATCAGCTGAACCCTCATCCGAGTAAGTCTATCCTATGTTGAAAAGGCTCCCTTATCACCAGTGAAGGTAAACCTAGTACCATCATTGCAGATACACTGCACTTTTCACCTAATACAGTCAATCTGAGTAAGGACTGTAGATAACCAGTCCATACCCAAGATGACGTTGTAAGGCCTCGATACTAGTAGATCCCAGCCGAAGCTCTCACCTCCTAGAGTAAGCTCACACTACCAACACCAGTGTGTAATTGTCGAATCCTATCCTTTAAAAGTCTCTAGCTGTAAGGATATTTCCAACAGCTCCGTCAGAATCTCTGAGCTTCAAAAAAGGGAAGTGGAAATAAAAGAATGACTTGAAGCTGCATTTATAAGTACTACAGATAAGGTGGAGTAGACACATATCATACCTCGTATCATCTCTGGAGCACCATGATCATAGGCCTAAACTTCTTGGAGATGAGCTCGCCCATGTCCACCTGCTCCCTATTGTTGGGGTGGACCACCTAGTGGTGGTGGATGTAACATCTTGAATCGTCGCCCACCGCCTTCTGCAAGACCAGATCCTCTGCCACATCCTTCTGATCCATACATACCTCCTCGGTCGAACCTCTATCTATTACTGGGATTTCCTTCGACCGTCTGCTGATCATCCGTACAGCGGATCTGGAAGTCTCGAGCCATGTGACCCTACCCGCTGCATGTGTAACAATTCTTGCTCCTCGCATTACTGGCTCTGTCTCTGGTGCCCTGCAAAACCGACCCTAAATACTGTAGTTGTACACCTATAGGTATGTTCCACTTGGAATTCTGTGACATCTATCTATTTCCAGCTACATAATACTATGATACGTGATGCTCAATGGTGGGTCTCGCTGTTGGTGCCTGCTCAACAAGAAAACTCTCCACCAAGAGGGCACGCTCTAACACCCCTGCCTATGTTCGGATGCTGAGAGAAATCATCGAAGCCCTGTTATCATACCTGAGTCCCTTCTCGAAAGTCCGAGACCTGAAGAAGGGGACACACAGTATATTAGTGGAGTAATGTGAGAGGTTGGTGAACCTTATTAAGTACTAGGACACAGTCATGATGCCCTACTGCAGATGAAGAAGATTTTGTATGCACACTGCGCGAAGGGTCGCTGGGACAAACTCTGCCCGAAATAGGATCTGAAATTATGCCAAGAGAAGTGTCTCCTAATCATCAACCTAGAGCATCAAGCTCCACCATCTTTCTAATACATTATATAGAATATTGGTGGCCAGGAACACCATGAGATTAGCTGGTGTCCCTACTAGTCAGAAGACTCTCCCCACAGCCTCCAGCCAATCCTCAGCTACTTGTGGGTCTGTCTCACCCATGAACCTGGGTGGCCTTTGGTGCTGGAACTCATGCAACATGCTCAAGTGGCATGCACCCTCTGCTACTCGGGCTGGTGGCATCGGTGGCGCAACAGATAATGGTACCGCTGGTGCCCCTACTGATAAAGGGACCAACACTGAGGCCTCGTTGCTCGGTGGTATATCATCGCGTACTATACTTGGAACCCTGGCTCACTATCTGTGTGGAGGAATCCTGAAAGGAAACAGGTGCGCCACAATCAAAAGTTATACCTAGTTAGCTTACTCAAAAATATCAGAAAGAAAACTTTTCAAAACACACATGCAATCAGTGTTTTCGAGCACCGAGTCAGAAATCAGAAGTCATGGTCCGGGTGTATTGATATGTCGGCTGCCACAAAAACACTGGATTCCCTAAACGTACAACCACAATCACTACACATAACAATATTTTCCTTAAAAAGTTTTGAGTCCATGGTTTTATGGTATAAACGAATCCTCTAATACCAATTTTTCATGAACCGTCCCCCGAGGCCCGTGTCGTGACTACCCCAAGCCCACCATCCATAGGCCAGGGGCTGGTGACTAGCACGGAAAGGCATATTCCCTAAAACTAGGAAGATAATGCCTTTATAAGCTGTATAAACACACAACCAAGAACAGAACAAGATAGGAACACAAGTAAACTATATAGTAAACATGGTGTGTCCAGTAATAAAAAGAGGCCAGAATACAAGCTCAACTAGAAAGTACAAGAAAACAAAAAAGTACAAGTAAACTGAAACAGATCTTGTTAACAATTTCCAAGGATCCAACCTGAAGGGTAGGTACAACTCTCAAATGGTTGTCTCTATGGAACTCCTCATCTAATGTCCACCTCTGAGATGCCTCTAGTCCTGGTACCCTCATCTTCAGTCAGTGCTGTCCGTCATCTTCACCAAACACAACAAGGTGCTGGCGTAGCCCGTGCGGGGGTGATTATAATGATACTCAGTAGGGGCCCTAAGAACCTCAATAGTCTCACAAAATCCACAAAGTTTAAATGAAAATTCATGAAAACAACTGACATCCCTACTTAGGTATATGACCATACATATATCTAAGTTATAAAGTATTCCCATCACATTCATGAGGAAACATAAGGCTCTAATCCTTATCCAAAGTACAACTATTCCACAGAGGAAGGAATACCACAAAGATAACCACCACGGAGGTATGCACAACAAAGGTACGCCACACAGAAGAATATCACAAAGATATCACCATGAAGGTAAGTACCACATAGGTACGCCACATAGAAGATTACCACAAAGGTAAATAATTATCTCAAAACAAGTATAACTTACGTACAGTAGTAAAGATGATTAGATGTAACTACTGAATCATCTTACACTGTTGAGAGATAGACCCACATAGGATCCTAAATCATCAGACCCACGTAGGATCATTGATCATTAGACCCACATAGGATCCTAGTATAACAGACCCATGTAGGATCTTAGAGTAGTCCCAAGAGGATTCCTAGAGCAGATCAAAGAGGGATACTAGATCAAAGACCCACGTGGGATCCCAAAATACAGAACTACATAGGATCCATTTCGCATGATACATCCAGGTAAAGGGTTCCCGCAATAAACTCGCTTGATTCTGGGAGGGTCCACTCATCAATCCACAAGTTGATACTCCAACTACCACAAAGTCTGATGAATAAGTATCACAAAGGATCTCCATGTGATAGGGGTCTCAATACAAAAGATGATGCATCAATCGAATGCCCGGTCTGTAAGTTATTGGCTTTTAGTTCCGAGGGCCTGGTTGGATTCATGTTAGATCCAACCTGGCCATACCCCAACATTATCCAAAACTCAAGTGGGGTATACCAAAAGGACTGTCTCGATCCAAGGATTACAATTTCACAGACGGTTCATCAAACAGATGCCCGTATCTCATGTTATTACCGAAAGAGCGAAAGGGGCCGAAGTTGGTCTGGGTCCGGTCGGACCTAGTCGGACCGACCTGACCTGACCCAGTTCGATCAGGGTATGGCCCTGGGTCCGACCAAGCCCGCTGGGTCCAGCCCGGCCCACTGGCGTGGCCAAGCCTGTCGGTGCAGCCCAGCCCGTTGGGCAGCCCACTCTGCGGCCCATGATGGGAGGCCCACGGTTAGCCGAATGACCGACCCTCCTCTGCGGCATGGTCGCGCGCTTCGCCACCACCAGTTGCTGGTGGTGAGGCAGTCACCCTCCTACACCATCGCGGCCTTGTTCCATGGCTCCGGCACGCTGATGGTGTGGACGTGTGCCGCCGCCTGACCTTCGTGTGGTCGACCATACGCCGGCCGCCGCCTCTGCTCCACCGTAGTCGATGGGCCGTGGCCCTCCACCAGTGGTGTGGTTGCACTGCTGCCGTCGTCACGACCGACTAGTGTGCCGACCGCCACTCCCGAGTCCTACCGGTGTCAGTCGCTGGTACCAGTCACCATCCTCCTCCATTCTGAAGAACGCATCAAAAACCCCAAAGGTTGTGAAGTGGTCCGACCATGTTCATTTGGCCCACACCCTCTACGTTAGAGTGGTAGCAAGCAGCTCTTGGGGAGATATTCAATGTAAAATAAATTAACAAAGATCAATAAAATCACACCCCTACCTTGTCGTTCGTTGGAGGAGTCGAGAGGTAGAAGATGATGTCATTGAAGAACGTCAGCTTTTGTTGCTTCCGCAAAGCTCTTCCGATCTGGGATCGGGGTCAGTTCATCATTCTTCATTGGAGAGGGCATTCTTCGTTGGAAGAAGATTTTCTCTAAAGTTCTCCCCTTTTCCATTGATTTCTCCAAGGAAATGAGGAGCCAACAAATTGAAATATTTTTATCAAATTAATTTACGTTGGCACAATTAATTCATTGGAGAGTTGACAAATTTTCCCCCATTAAAAGTGTTTTAGGTGGTCCCCACCCCGATGAATTCAAATCAGGTGCCTTTTCTTGCTATGGTGGTCCCCACCTCCATAATTTCAAAGAGAGGTTTCAAAAGAAAAAGAAAATGTTAATTATTTATTTTTCTTCTTCCAAGAAAAAGTGAAAAACTATATCCCACCATTGACCTACTACGGTCGAGGTGAAGGTCTCTTTAAGAGAAAATTGGTGCTGCGAGATCAATGGTGTCCTCAGATTTCAATTCTTAACACAGATTCAAATGATATAAAAACCCACTCGCACGTTTACTGAGCGTACTTAAAAAATGTTCAGAAATTCTTTCTGGACACACCATGCCTTGGAATCACGCGCCATAAATATTTTCGGACTCGTTAAATTCCAATATATTTAAAAAAAATTACATGGAATTTTCAGGTCTTTTCAAAGACAAATAATAGGAGAACATTATAATTTATGCAAATGAAATGAGTTTTTTAGAGAAAATACATCCATATCTAGATATTATAGGTGGAAATGGTTTTGGCATAGATTAATCTAGGGTTTATAAAACTGAAAAGAGTTGGTTGAGTATATCTCAACAATCATTATGGTTCATGGTAAAGGGGACCCTATTTCCCACCTTGTTTTATAAACCTAGAGAATATTCATAAGTTAATTCACATCTTCTATAAAAGGAATTATGAATTATTTTGGGATATTATTAGAATGGATGAACCACCTTAAAGATAAAGTGTTATTGATTAAAAAGAATGTGTTAATATTAAGACACCCTATAAATGATTTTAATGATTATATTGTTTAAGAAAACATATTATTGTTTCTTATACTATACTTTCTGATTTAGTTAATCGATGGAACTATAAAGAACTATGATAATGTTGAATGTGACATACAATGAAATGAATTTCCTATAGAGAAACCAAATGTTATAGTATCACGAATAAATAATGTTGATTCTATGATTATGTAACTTTGTTAATCATTGAATCAGGTTGATATTCCTAATGAAAAAATGACAAAACACTGTACTAGTTTTTCCTTCATGAGAAAATGTGAACCTTATTTTAGTGAGTCTTCCATTCCACTTATTATTAATTAGTGGATTGGTAAAAATGAAAAGATATTTTCCAATCTCTACTTCTTAGAATCGATGATTCAATTTTATCAAGAATTCAAGGAAACAAGATGAAATTTACTCCATGGAGTGGGATGATTTTCATATATCATTTTTCAATTAGTAAATAATCTGTATTCTTCATTTGAAAATCGGGAATGAATTACATGAGCTAAAGATGAGGGTGTTGAATCTGTGCATAGCTATGAGGAAAATTTGTCATGACTTGTGAAGTATTATTTTGGTTATATCATTGAACTAAAATATGATACTGATCAATTTCTCTATGGCATAAAACCACGTCTCTGATTTGAATTATCCATAATAGACTTCAGTAGAGATGAATAAATCAGTAAATTTGTTATCAAGGTAATGATAAATATTTGATTCACTCATAAATCACATGGTTTGATAAAAAATTAATCATGGGATAAAAAGTATGTTCTCATGATAAAAATTGTGGTGGTAAGAAAATGAGTATTCCATTATTCCAAAAGTATGGAAAGAATCATAGAGGAAAATTTCATTAGGGTGCTCGTAAATTTTTTATGTTTAGAAAAGAATGTTTTTAATAAATTTAAGGGTGAATTAATAGGACCAAGTTGCATAATGATGTTAATAGAGAGAATGATCCAAAGAATGCACTACCCACACTCTAGTGTTTCAAATGAAAGGAGTAAAAGAAATTACGATAACTAGTTCTCTAATACAAGGTTCAATGATGATGATTTATATTATTTACATATTAAGACTATAGTTAATGGAATGTGGAATCTAATGATTTCTGAAGATGCGGGGTATGATAACGAAGTGTTAAAATGTACACTTACAATCCACTCTAGAACTGTTATGTTATTATTTTATTCTATAAGACCCAGTCTTTTATAAATTAATAATTTTATAAAGATATTACATTACCACCTTAATTATTCATTTTAGAAATAGCAATAACTACTTCTAATGGTATGATGATTTCATCTCAAGTCTACAATTCTTCTAAAATTGATATTTATTATAATTTTCTTCCTATATATGTCATTATTGTTCTTCTAGTTGATTTTTTTGTGATTCTCATAACATATTAGATTTATTTATATCAATAAAACCGCAATTATCAAATAAATGGAGTAATATTTGATATTTCTAACCAACTCATGATTGTATATAACACCCCAAGATTTTACAAATTAATTTAATATAGAATGTATCACATGAATGAATAAGTCTCTAAGAAAAAATACATTATTATTATAACAATATAATTAAACATAAATTTTCCACCTCTGTGTTTTGAATTTTGAAAAACAAACATAAACGTTTTGTGATTAGTAAGATATTTAGAGTCTGATAGGATCAACTTACAATTTTGTGAATAGTAACTTAACCCATATGTGTAGAAATATAACTTTATGAAAATTAATATGACCCTTATGAATAGTAACTTCATCCATGTAAGTATAAATAAAATTTAGAAACCTTATAAATGAGAGTGAATATTTTAAAAATTAATAACTAAGTGTTGGTATTTTTGTGACTAATAAATATTTAATTACAATTTTTAATTAATAAATAAATTTAAAATAAAATTCATTTTCATATAATGTATTCATAAATAAATATATTGTTTTCCTATGATCGTAGGATCATTTTAGGAGACCTCAGTTAATTTTTTAAAGTATTATAAAATAAGTTTAAAATTTAAAATATATATTTTTCAAGTAAATAATGATTTTATTTAAAAATTAATTGGAAATATTTAGAAAACTATTTTAATAAAATGGAGAAAATTTTTAAATTCTACGTATTTAATAATTGTTATGGTGAATTTCTGGGATGTTTCTAAAATACATGAATTTTTAGTGAATTGTGAAATTCAAAAATTTGCGAAATATGCTAAATAAATGATTTTTTATAGCATGGTTGAGTCATTGTGGATGTAATGACCATTGATTAAAACTCACATTCACTGATTACTATTTTAATTTCAATAATCCTGACTATTCATAGTCTTGAGCCAAAATAAAAAATAATAATCATTAAAATAATGGAAATATCTTTCCCTACTCTACTATAAATACTACCCCTCACCCATCTTCCTCTCAAACCTCAAAATATTTGATCCTTTCTTAAATTCTACCAAATTATATTCCCTATTCTTTCCCAACATCTAGTAGCTTTTTTTCATTCCCAAATACCAAAACCCCTTCCCATAAGAAGATTCTCAAGGAGGTTTATTCAAGAGGTAAAATCTACTTCCCTTTTCTTTTATTTTCATTTCAAGTTCCTATCATTTAATATTCTCTCCTCACCTCCTTTTTACAGATGATTATGATAACCCCATTATAATATATATTATGTAATATCATGTTAATTTAATATCCTTCATTGAAATATCTTCTCTCTCTCTCTCTCTTTTATTTTATAAATGAAATCATCATCCTCGAGTTGTCGATTTACAACCTCTGTGGAAGACAAAGTTTTATTCTTCAAATTATTATAAAATAATATTCATGAAACCATTTAGATGGTTGATTCATACTTTTAAATTTATAATATAACCTTTTTTATGTTCTATGTGTGACATATTTTTATAATACCCAATGATAAAACGAAATGAGTTCGTTATGATCAATAATCGCCATAATAATCTAAACGATTATCATTAAATGTATTCTCTAATGATTCATCCTCATAATATATGAACAAATGATTTATATAACCATTTAAACTTTTGGATGTTCATTTATAACATTTAATTCCAAATCTTCATAATTATATCAATTCTACATGAATTCCATTACTTATAATCAGGCGAATCAATCATGATATCAAAGAGCGAAAACTCTCAAATGACAGAATTCAATATTATAACTAAGTTATAAGGAAATAAATTAATTTAATAAAATTATAATATATCAAACACATGTAGATAATGTTATTAATTATTTATTTAATGTATTTAATTTTATTATCCGGGATGTTATGTTCATTTTCAGAACACATTCAGACATTAAGTAAGGGTTTTCTACCCAAACCTCCATTTTCTTTTGGGTTAATAATTATCTCTATTAATATGAATTAAATTATTAATTGTTCTTATGTAATCATAATAAATTATATTTCAATGTTCTATATGTGTGTTCCAATGAAATATTTTCTTTATATTATTGGAACTTAAATGTTTTATAATGATATTTCTCAATTCTTCCAAATAAACAAGTTCGATTCCTGGGAACTTCTCAAATTCTTACCAATTTTAAAGTTTACTCTATAATATATTTTAAGACAAAATTATTTTTATAAAAACACTCATTTCATCATATAAAACTAACTTATTTCATTCCATTATGAAAATATTTTTCCAAAATAACTCTTATTTTCAAAGTAAAAGTGTATTTTTTTTTTCAAAAATTAGTCTATGAAATTATTAGAGTATTTTTGTCTATTTCAAAACCTCAATTTAACTTTATAACTTATTAAGGTTAAAATCTTATATTTATTATCCTAGAATATTGCATTAAATTTTTTATCATCAATTTTACTGTGGATGTTCTATCTTGATACCATTCACCATACTACTCAGAATGGTTAGTGTTTATGAGTTTAGATTGGGGAAAGCTATTTCATATGTTCATGTTGTTGATGTTTTTCCCATTTTATATGGGGAATTAACGGGACATAGAAATTGATTGGTGTGGACTAATATATCTTCTCTATGAATCTGTAGGTCTCAGGAGACAAAATGTAACTGGGTTTTGTCTGAGGCCTTACCCAAGTATTTTTAGACATCTTGGCCAAGGCCTTAACAATATGATTCAGATGTATGACATTATGCATTCCCTCATTAAATTATTATAAATTGATAAAAAATTTGATTATTCAACTAGTATAATATCAATGGTTATGTTTCCTTTTCTTATTATCATTTATATGCCCATATATACTCATATTTCATTCCTTCCATATTATGTACAAGTATATTTGTAAAGGCATGTGTTTTTAGATGTTCACCATGCCTAGTGTTTATTTTTATGATAACTTATATGTATTACTTACCCTTAATGAGAATCTGTGATCACCCCTTTATTATGTTTTATTTTCCCCAAGTTTTGAAGATGAATATTATGAATGGATTTCTGCGATAATCTAAGAGTCATAGGTGTTACCAATAGAAATGTTGTTATGTATTTCATTTCATATTGTAATGTTGAACTTATTTTCGTATCTTGTTTTAAAAAATAGCTAAATTATTAGTTCCTTTGGGATACAAATTTATTGTAATCAATCTAATTTATTAATATAATCCATTAGATTTTGGAAACTGGGGTCTGGTTCTTTATAATTAGTATTAGAATAAGTTTAGTAGAAACCTTCAAATCTAGATATAGAGAATGTAGATTAGGTAACAAAGACCTACAGAAGAATTTGAGTATAATAATATATGAAAATCATATAATTTTGTTAAGGAAGTTATTATGTGGGTATTTCAATAAAATGCATCCCTTTTTGAATACTATAAGTGGATGTGGTTATGTCACATATGTACCTAGGAGTAACAACTCTGACAAGGTGTTCCGATCTTGACTCGGGGTAACCTAGTACACGATAATATTACTTAATACTCACCTCGTTTGATACTCCTAGGGGATATGATTAGGATAAATCACATCTTTTTCACAATCCATTATGAAATATTTAAATGTAAATATTTCCTCAAAGAAACAACACTTATGATTATAAAATTATACATGCTAAATTTTAAATTTATTTTATGTTTTTTCTAGTTTGATATTATAAATTATGATTTATAACTAAATTTATTGTATTCCATTATTTAGAAATGGAACCTAGTTGAAGGATTGTAAACTAAATGAATGCATGCATCCCATATAAGTATTTACCTCATATTTAAAATAATGTTGTTGGTTATGAAGTTGCGAATAGTGCTGAGAAACATTTAACTACACTAGGATAACTAAATAATTTATGAACAATAATCTTAAATGTATAGTGAATACAAACCCAAAATATAGAGGATAAATTTTATACCACTTTATGTGACAACAACCTCCATCATTCAATGGGACTACAAACCCATTCATAGTGGAGCGGTGTATAAGTTCCTTAATGATGATATTTCTTGCTTTGGGATATAATGAAAGGGAGAAGGATATCGTGGATGTTTATCACATATCCAGAGATGTGGATCAGTGGGGGTAATTAATTCAAAACATGAGGGAGGATTAAGAAATAGAATAAATGGAATGGAGGGACATTAAGGAAATATTATTAGAAAAATATTTTCCTCAATAACAACGAGTAAATATGGAGAGGTAATTCTTGAGTTTGAAATAAAAAGAGGATGAAAACATTGGGAACTATGAAACCAATTTTACATGGATATCAAGGCATTCTATAGACTACAAACATAATCTGAGGAGAGATATTTATCGATTTTTTGATGGTTTAAAACCATTCCTCCAAAGGGCACTGGTTTCCCAAACTTTCTCACCATAGAAAGATACAATCTCAAGTGAAATCAAGACAAAGAAAAAATTCTCTAATTCTTAAGACTTGAATGTAATGAAAGGGAATAATAGAGTGGTGGAGGAAAGAATAAATAAGGAGAATAATAAAAAGGGGAGTTTTTTAAAATTTGATACTTGTGGAAAAAACAAAGTAGATCCTGCTTAAAAAGAAAAGGATTCTATTAAAAATGTGAATAAATAGGCCCCTAATATTGTGATTTCAAGGAAAATCTAGAATCTACCAATGTTGAATGGTATAATTGAAAAGCTATGGGACATTATTCAAATGATTTTCCTAAGGATCAAGGAATAATTTCCCAAAGAAGGACAAGGGAGATAGTCCAAGCTTATGCAATCACAACTACTGAGGTTTAAGATCCTAATGATGTGGACGAACATACTTTATTAATTTAATCAAAATTTTCCAATGCTTTATTTGATTTTGGATCATCACATTCTTTTATATTTTCCTAGTTTTCCATGAAAATTTTAAATTTCCAATTTGATTTAACAAAGGAGTTGTTAATCAAAAATCATAAGGGAAGTATCAATACCAAAAAGATGTGTAGATGAATCCCCCTTATGATAGATAAAAATTCTTTAGTTGTTGAGATTATCATCATTACCATGATTTACTTTGATATAATTATTGGTATGAATTGGATTTTATGTAGTGATACAAAAATATTGAAATAAGGATAAAGTTACAATTTTTCAGAATGATGTAGAATCCATTTTCTTTAGAACATAGACTTTATCATTTGATTCATATATAGATACTCCCCTTGCATCTCTACTGAATAAAATTATTGTGGAGGCAAATAAAACCATATTTATGGGCGAGGAAAGAAATATTCAAAATGAGGATGTAACTATTTTGAATGAATACATTGATGTTTTTCCAAAGGATTTACCTAGACATCCTCTGAAGCAGGAAACTGAGTTTTTATTGATTTTATTCCTGGTGTAAGGCCTATATCAATGAAACCTTATAGAATATCCTTAGTGGAATTAGTAGAACTAAATAAATAACCAGATTATTGAGTGATAAAGGATTTATCCACCGTAGTGTTTCTCAATGGGTTTCTCCAATCGTTTCATTAAGAAGAAATATAGATCTATGAGGCTATGCATTGACTATAGGGAGATCAATGCTATTATGATAAAGAACATGTATCATCTTCCTTGAATTGATGATTTATTTGGTCAACTACATAGAGCCCAATTTATTTTGAAGATTGACCTATGATTTGGATATCATCAGTTTCGTGTGAGTAAGGAAGATATTCCAAAGACACCATTTCAAACCTGGTATGGGCATTATGAGTTTTCGGTAATTCCTTTTGTACTAAATAATGCACTGTCTATTTTCATAGATCTAATGAATAGTGTTTTAATAGAACATATTGATGAATTTTATATGATATTTAATGATGATATATTGTTATAATCCAGAAGAGAAAAAGTTAATGATAATGACTTGAGAATTAGTATGAATGCTCTTAGAAGAAATGAGTTATATGGGATGTTTAGAAAGTGTGAATTCTGTCTTCAAATAGTTTCTTTTCTTAGACATATTTTCTCTAAGGATGGAATCATATTTGATCCTCTAAAGACAAAGGCAGTTCATGAATGGCCTACTCCAATGAACATAACCGAGGTACATAGTTTTATTGTTTTAGTAGGTTATTATCAGCATTTCATTTAGAACATTGCCCGTTTATCCAACCTATGCCCCAAGATGACTCATAAAGGGGTTAATATCACATGGAAAAGATAATGTGAAGAATGCTTTTGAGAATTAAAGAGGATACTAGTGAATTCTCTAATCCTAACTCTACCATTGGGAAATGATATATTTTAGATTTATAGTGATGCATCAAATAATGGACGTGGTTGTGCCCTTATGAGGAATGATAAAGTTTTTTCATGTGCACCAATGAAGTAAACAATTGATGAACAGAACTATCTAACTCGTGATATGATTTAATATATGTAATATTTTCTATTAATATATGGATACACTATATCTATGGAGAAATATGTTCGATATATACAAACTATAAGAGCTTAAAATATATCTTCTCATATAAAGAACTCAACATGAGGAAAAGGCGATGGCTAGAGATACTCAAGGATCACAATTGTTCCATACACTACCACCTATGATATGAATATAAGGTAGGTGATGCATTGGGAAAGAAGGATCATGGAGTTCTAAAAAAATGAGAATTGAGAAGGATCATATGTTCATGGATCTAATAAAGATGGATATGGAAATTATCAAATAAGGTGAAGCATAATTAATTTTTCAATTGGTTTCCCAAACATATTTATTAGAATAGATTGAAAATTATCAGTCTGATGATGAGAAATTTTAAAGGAAAATTAAAGGTATGAATGATGAGACATTGGATAAATTTTTGTGTAAGGATGAATTATGAAATTATGGAAGAGGCAATGTGTTCCCTCTATACCCGAGCTGAAAAGGTATTTTTTTGATGATGCCCATAGTAATAATTTCTCTATACACCCTAGTAGTGCTAAAATGTATAAATATTTAAGGGAACATTTCTTGTGGGACATCATGAAGTTGAAAATCTCATATTATGTATCCACATGTTTATTATGTCAAAAATTTATGGCCGAACGACAAAATCCTAGAGGATTTATGAAACCTATACATATTCCTACATGGATATTGGAAGACACCACCAAGGATTTTGTCTCCAGGTTAACCAAAACTCCAAGAAAGAATAATGGAATATGGGTAATTGTTGATTGACTTACGAAATCTTCACATTTACTCACTATAAGGGAGGATTTTCCACTAGAGTACCTTTAATGACTCAATATCAAGGAATTTGTGACATTTCATGGAGCACATCTCTCAATTTTGTATGGTATCGATCCATGATTCACATCAAAATTCTATAAAATTCTTCAAAAAATATTTGGATAATAAATTTTTTTGAGTACTGCTTATTACCCTCAAACTGATGGGCAATAAAAAAGGACGATCCAAACATTTGAAGAAATGTTGAGATCTTGTTCACCTGACTATCACAATATGTGGGATCAGTACATACCTTTAGTTGAGTTTTCATACAACAATATCTTCTATTAAAGTATTCGAATGGCACCATATGAAAAATTGTATAGAAAGATATGTCATACACCAACATATTGAGATGAAGTTGGTGAAAGGAATCTTGTGGGTCTAGAGCTTGTGGAGGAAACAATAGTAAAGTTAAAGAAAATTCAAACCCATATCAAAGCATCTCAAAGTAGACAAAAGAGATACGATGATAATCGAAGGTAGGAGTTTGAATTCCAAGTGTGATATCAAATTTTCTTAAAAGTATCTCCCTGGAAGGGTGTTATAAGATTTGGGAAGAATGGAAAATTGATCCCCAGGTATATTGGTCCTTTTGAAATTCTATAGATAATTGGAGTTGTGGATTATCATTTGGAAATGATTCCTAGCCTTTATATGGTAAAAAATGGCTTCCATGTCTCATTTTTTAAAAAGTAAAAGCCAAAACCAACACATGTACTCACTTCTAAATGTATATAATTGGAACCTAACTTATCTTACTATGAAGAGCCTATCAAGATTCTAGACACTAAAGAATTGGTGTTGAGGAATGAAATGACATGGCTGGTAAAGTGCAACGACCCAAAAATTTATCAATTAAAATTCCCCTTGATCTAATTTAATGTCTTATTATGTAAAATGGGTTTGTAAAACATATGAAATTTCTTTGTTTTATATTTTTGGATTTTAAAATACCGTTATTAATTGTGACCATTTCTAATATAGATGTTGAACAAAGATCACATGTTTAGAATAAATATAGGGCTTTAACAAATCAAATTTACTTAGAAAAAAGAAGCGATGGACTCATCTAGTAGAATTTCTCTATACAAAGCCCATTTGTTAGAGCTCAGAAAGGAGGTGGTGTCATTGGGCTTCGCTCTTGACCAAGCCCAAGTTGAGCTTCAACACGTCAATCTTGAACGGAACCGCCTATGGGAGAAGTGGAAGTTGATAGAGATTACCACACGAGTGATGTTATCCGAGCCACCGTAAGAGTTTTTCACCATCTCACACCTTACCCTTAGGTCATATACGAGTGTTATAAGGGTTTATGTAACTAGAAATTAGCACTATGATTATTTGAATTATTATTTTTATATAATAAAGAATATACATTCATTTTATTATTGTTGCTTTGAAAATTGTTTTTAAAGAACAAATAGTATTTTTGGTTAATATATAATTAATAAATCTATTTTGATGAATTAATGGATTTTTGAATTAAATAGTATTTTAATAAACTATTATCACCAAATTAATTTTTATTAAATATAAATGATCGTATAATTTTTATGATACAATTGTGATTTTTATGATTTGAAAGTTGTTTTTTTCAAAACCCATGATTTTTTTATAAATTTGGGATTTTTTTAAAATTATAAATTCAAATATATTGAAAATTATTTATATAAAATGAATTTTATTTTTTTAATCAAGATGTTGAAATTATTTAACAGTTAATTTTTCATAATTTTCTGAGATAGTTAACTTTTTAGGTAAAAATTAAATATCATTTAAATATATAATTAGTTTTATGACATCATAATGTCCAAATAGTGATGTAATAAAATACTATAAATGGTATTTTCATTCAATATACGCTTTATTATTAAAATAATGTGATTTTAGGTTTTTTTGATTTATTTTACAAAGCATTAGTGGACCGTCCAAGACTTATAAAACATTTTATCTTTTTAAATTGATTTCCTTTAGAGTGTGACTCACCTCCACTTAATAAAGACTTATATTTTAAAACGTTATGCCATTGGACTTATAAAATAATGTTTCCACTCCTCTATGGAAAGAATCATGGGAAAAAACCTTGGTTTGGTTTGTGGTTTTGATTAGTTTAATGTGTGGTGTCCAAAACCAAAAAAATAAAGAATTCCCTCTACGTTCCTATATAAACCCACCCAAGATCCCACTTTCTCTTCAGTAAAAGCCTTTGGAGCATGAAAAACCTATAAAATCCTCTCTCTATAATCCTCCCAAGGTTCCCCAGTCTCCCAATAATCCTCTCTCAAGCCCCTCCCAATCCTTTGGGATCACACTTCCATGTAAGGGATTTCTTCCTTTCTTTCTTTCCAAAATTTATTTATGTTGTTATTCCCTTTTATTTTAAATTAAAAATGATTAGGTATAATTTTTAACCCCCCTATATAGACCTACTTATTTTTTAATGAATGTATACCCCTTTATCTCTCGTTAATGCCTCCCATGTACACCTGTTACCTTGCTGAAATTCTGTAAGAGACTTCTTCCTTTCTCATTTTTTCCAAGTTTCTTTATGTTGATATACTCTTGTATTTTCAATTAAAAATATTGGGGTATGTTTAAGAACATACCCTATAATTAAATCCTTATTATTTAATGATGATAGATCCATTTATATCTCATTAATTCCTCCCATGTACACTCGTTACAATGCTGAAATTTCTTCAGGTATTTTTTCCGCTCTGATTTTGTCCAAGTTTCTTTATGTTTATATACCCTTGTCTATTCAACTAAAAATGTTGGGGTATGATTTCTAAATTCCCCCATAATTCCATAAATATGTTTGAATGATTATATACCCCTTGATATCTCATTAATTCCTCCTATGTACACCCGTTACTATATTGAAATTTCACAAGTAATTTCTTCATCCTCGTTTACATCCAAGAAATTATTTTGTTTTATGAATATAAACTCTAATACCTATTTTGGGACATGTATCCATATGACCCACTACTATAAATTTTATGTACATATTATGAGACACCCTTTCCACTCTCATCGACCATTTTTAAAAATTCTTATGTCATGCCGTTACGCTGCCGAAAATGCACCGCGATTTTCTAAGCCAAAGTCACTGTGTATTGAATACCATGCCCATTTCTTTATAAAGGGTTTTCACCTTTATGCGCAATTACCTATTGATTATATATTTTTATGTATTAATTCCAAATTCCTTTATCATGTAATAAATGATGATGTTTAATGAATCCATGTTATAAGATCCATGTGGCACAATTATGCATGAAATGAAATGATTAAGATGGGTGCACCCAAAAAGCACTCCAATGAATTGGGTAAATATTAGTATCATGATACGTTAAGTGCAATGAGGGTTTACTCATGGTAATTAAAGTAAAATGAGGGTTTAATCCTGCTCCATGTGCAACGATCCTTGGCTCGTTCTAATACTATGTTAAGTGTTGTTTCCACTTTTCCATGTTATGATAGTCATGTTATATCATGCCTTTATGTTAATGTTTCTCTTATGCTCCATTGATATGCATATTGCCTAAAATGTATTTTATTCTTTATTTTATTCATTTTTTACCTTACTGGGATTCATATCTCACCCTTTTCTTATTCATGTTCTCAGGTTATCCCATGCAATGCTAAGTGCGAATGAATATTGTGGTCATGTAAAAGATATTTTCTATAAGTATGTTGTGTTTTGTGTTCTAAGTTGTTATGTAACGTTTCTAAGCCACAAATACACTAGACATATCGATCATCTAGGTAGTAGTAAGTTCCATTTAATGTAATAAATCATTTCTAATTATAAAATAAAGAGCAAGGTTATTATATAAAGTTACTTTAGAAAAATAATAAAATTGAAGAGGCATCGTGGGATCCTAAAGAACTTATGATGAAGACCTACACAAATTATTTTATGAGGTAACATTTTGGAAATTTTGTGCACAAAAATTTTTTATTGGGGGAAGAATGTAACACCCCAAGTTTTTAAAAATTAATTTAATATTTAATATATTGCATGAAACATTGAGTCTCTATGAAACAACACTTTTTTATTATACTTTGCTATTAATCATAATTTTCCCACCATTATCTTTTGAATTTAGAATAATGGACACACATCATCCTGATCAGTAATATATTTAGAGTATGATAGGATCAACTTATATTTTTTGTGAATAGTAACTTGACTCTTATGAATATTAATGTACCATTATGAATAGTAATATGACCCTTATGAATAGTAAACTCATCCATTTAAGTATAAATAAAATTTTGGCACCTTATAAATGAGAGTAAATATTTTAAAAAATTATAACTAAGTATTGGTATTTTTGTGAGTAATAAATATTTAATTAAAATTTTAAATTAATAAATTTATTTAAAATAAAATTAATTTTCATAAATTTTATTCTTAAGTAAATATTTTTTCTATGATTTTAGGATAATTTTTTGGGACCTCAGTTATTTTTTGAAAGTGTTATAAAATCAGTTTTAAATTTGAAAATCTATATTTTCCAGTAAATAATGAATTTGTTTGAAAATTAAAATTAAATTATTTATAAAAGTATATTTATAAAATGGAGTCCATTATTAAATTATAAACATTTCAAAATGGTTATGAAGAATTTGTGGTATTTTTCTGAAATAGTTGATTTTTTTGTGAATGGTGAAATATGATAATTTACAAAATATGCTAAATAAATTAATTTTGGTGTAACGATTGAGTCGTTTCAGATTTATATTTCCATTTTGTTAAAAGCAAATTCATTTATTTCTATTTTATTCATAGTAATAAATTGTACTCATAGTCTTGGGCCAAAATAATAAAATAATGATTAAAATAATGGAAAATTCCTCCTCGGCTCCACTATAAATACTACCACTCACCCCTCAACCTCTCACACCTCCCAATATTTGAATCTTGAATAAGTTATACCAAATACTCTATCCTAGTCCCTCCATATATCCAAGAGATCTTGTTCTTTCCAAAAGATAAAAACCCTACCCTTAAGGAGATTCTCAAGGAGGTGTATTCAATTGGTAAAACCCACTTCCTTTTTCGTTTATTTTCATCTCAGGTTCCTTTCATTTATTATCTTATCCTCACTTCCTTTGTCCAAATAATCATGATAAATCCAGTTTCATTTATGTACTGTAATGATATCATGTTAATGCAATATCCTTCCTAAAACTACAATCTCCCTCTTTTATTTTATAAATGAAATCATCATCTGAGAGGTACCGATTTACAACCTTCATGAATGATAAAGTTTTTTTAATAAAATTATTCTTCATGGATGTTCATAAAACCATTTTAATTGTTGTTAAATATTTTAAAATGTATAATATAACCCTTTATATGTTCTTTAAGTAACATATTTACAAAATAATAGATGATAAAACAAAATGAGTTCTTAATGATCAATAACAACTCTAATAATCTAAATGATTTTCACTTAATGTATTATCTAATGATTCTATGTCATAATATGTAACCAAATTATATATATAACCACTTAAACTTATGTATGTTCATTTATAACATGTAATTACCATTCAATAAAATTATATGCATTCCACATGAATTCTATTACTTATAATCAGGCGAACCGATCATGAAATCAAAGAGCGAATACTCCATAGTGACAGAATTCAATTTTATAACTCATCAATAAAAAAATAAATGAACATAATAAAATCATAAAATATAAAATACATATAGATAAGATTCATAATTATTTTTTTAATAGATTCAATTTGAATATCCGAGACGTCACGGTCAAGTGATGAACAAATTCAGACATAAGGTAAGCGGTTTCTACCTGAACTACAATTTTCATTCGGGTTATTATTTTTCTCACTTAATACCAATTAGATTATTAATTGTTCATAATAAATCCTGATAAATTATATTTTTATGCCATGTATATGTGTTCTAATAATAATTATTCTTTATTTTATAGTGATTTAAATGTTTTGTATATATCTTTCTCAATTCTTCCTCATAAACAAGCCCGATTCAATGGAAATTCTCAAATTATTATCTATTTTCAAGTGCACTCTATAATCTGTTTTAATCCACAATTATTTTTATATAACCAAAAAAATCATAATGTAAAAACTAACTTCGTTTATTTTTTGTTTTATTCAAATATTTCTCCAAATGAACAATTCTTTTAAAAGTAAAAGTTTATTTTTCTCAAAACTTCATCGATGACTTTATTAGATTATTTTTGTCTATTACAACACCTATGTTGAATTTTATGTCTTATTGAGGTTGATATAATATGTTTATAATATAATTTTTTCATTAAATGGTTTATGATCAGTTTGACAATGTATGTGCTATCTTGATACCATTCACCATGCTACTCCGAATGGTTAGTGTTTATGTGTTCATATTGGGGAAATTTATTTCAGATGTTCATGTTTCTTATATTTATCCCCATTCATATGAGAAATGAATTGGAAATAGAAAGTGATATGTGGGGCCCACTATATCCTCTTGATGAAAGGGTAGGTCTCATGAGAAAAAATAGAATTAGGTTTTGGCCGAGGTCTTAACCTAGTATTTTCAGATGTCTTGGTCCTGGTCTTGACACTATGTTTCAGATATCCGTCATTATTCATTACCTCATTATTATATTAAGAATTGATAAAACATGTGATTGTTAAACTAGTATAATATCAATGGTTATGTTTCATTCTCTTATAATAATTTATATGGCCTCCCTTAATCATCTTTCATTCCTGCCACATTATGCTCAAGTATATTTTTAAGGGCATGTGTTTTTAGTTTTTCACCACGCCTAGTGTTTATTTTTATGATAAATTCTTCTATATTACATACCCTTACATATAAGCTGATCTCACCCATTTATTATTTTTTATTTTACCTAGGTTGTGAAGATGAATATTAAAAATGAATTGTAGGGATCATCTATGATTCATAGATGTTTCCATGGAAATTCTGTTACGTATTTCATTTAAGGTTGTAATATTTAACTTATGTTTGTATCTTTTTTCTGAAAAACAATAAAACAATTCATTCCTTCAAGATATCACTTTATTATAATAATTAAAATTATTTAACATATGACACCAACTCTGAAAAATTTGGATCTTGGTCTTTACATTGTCTATCTATGTGAGGATAAATATAGACATCTAATTGAAAATAATTAAATTATGTGGATATTGATACCTATTAAAAGTTTTTTTTATTTCAGATGGTTGGGGAGAAACTCAACATCAATGATATTTAAATTTTATGAGCGTTTTTTAATTTCTTTCTAGAATCTTTTTCTATTCTTCCCTTGATTCATGATGTTGAGTTTTCAATAAAACTCAAGACCTGTGATGCACTTATTTCCGATACATCATATAGAATAGTGTTTATTGATTTTTAGGAATTAAAGAAGATACTCCATGTGAATATAGATAAGGTACTAATTTGTCCAAGTTCATTACATTGGGGTGTACTGATTCTTTTTTTCATAGGAAAGAATGATAAATGAGACACTTAATTGATTTTCTTGAACATTACAAGATATAATTTAAGAATAAGCATCATATTCCCCATATCTGTTATGAGAAACTCAATATTTTTCCTTGATTTATCAAAACTCTAGATACTATTAATTTAGGTTCAAAAGTAAACACATATCCAAAATTTCTTTCTAAAAAAATTGTAAACCCTATGAATTTATAGTGATGGAATTTGGTCTAACTATTTACCCCACAAACTTCATGTATTTTTTAAATAGATACTATAGAGATTAACTTGACCAGTTTTTGGTAGTATTTATAGAAGATATTATCATATATTAAAAGATAAAGTAATAAATAGAAATCACTTGATCATAGTAATGAAGACCCTAAGGAATGATATTTTTTATGAAAAATTACCAAGTAAGAATTTTGGATACAGAAAGTCTCACTTTAGGTTCATATAATATCAAGTGAGGGTATATCAGTGGATCCATCAATGAAAGATGTTATTGAAAATTGGACTAGACTAACCACTATGGATGAGATCTAAATTTTCATGGATTGGATGAATATTATTGATTCTTGTTAAGGTTTTTCCATGGTTATCTAATCCACTCATCCTGTTAACTTGGATGGGAGTTAAGTTAATTTGGAATAATGACTGTTATGAAAATTTTAAGGATATAAATAGAAGGTTGGTTGGTGCACCTATTCACATACTAATATGTACATGATAATGGTTTTTTATTTATATTGATTCATCAAATAAAGGTTGTGATTTTGTTCTCATGCAGAATATTATGCTGATATATTATCTCTCACACCAATTGAGTATTTGTAAGAAAAAAATACCCAAATCATGATTTATTGTTAACAGTGGTAATATTTATATTAAATACATATAGGCCTTATCTTTATGGAGAGAAGTGTGACACATATATTTATCATTAAATTTTAAAGCATATATTCTCTCAAAAGTATTCTAATATACACCAGAGAGTATTGATGGATTTGATTAAATATTATGACTACACTATTCATTACAACTATAGGAAAAAAACTTAGTGGATGATTTTATGAGTTGAAATGATCATTATATATTATCTATGATGAGGACCACAAAATATAAATATTTATGGATTTTCAAAGGATATACCTTGAAATCTTGTATAGAGGGTGGAAATATTATCTTTATAAAATGAGTGTTCACCCATATATCTATATAATGATTAAAGGGAAGTAAAAGGATGATATGGGGATAAAAAAGAATGTGAGAAATGTTTTTGAGTTAAAAATTTACTATTATGGAATGATAAGATTCAAAAATCATGTTTTTACCCCATCAATTATATACTTGAAGAGAGATGTAGTGAAAGAATTTTATAACTCAACATTATCTATTCATCATAGATGTTTGAATATGAATAGAGATCTCAAATAGTATTTCTTCTTGAGAAAATGAAGAGGGATATTGAAGAGTATGCATCTCCATGCTTGGTATGTCATCAAGTCAATGATGCGAGTTATAATTATAATGGAATGTTACAACCATTATTCATACAATAATCTAAATGGGAAAACATCACTTTGTATTTTGTTATTAGACTCCCCAAAATATCTAAATACCATAATGTTACTCGGGTTGTAGTTGATGAACTTATGAGGTAATCACACTTCATTTGAATCATTGAAGATTTATCACTTGATCAACATTTAGTGTTATACATTTAGGAATTGATAAGGTTTCATTTTGTGCCACATTATATTGTATCTGGTCAAGATATGAGGTTTACCTCGATGTTCTGGTGAATTCTTTAGAAATATCTAGATACAAAGATATGTTTTAGTACTTATTATCATAACCATCAGATGGATGGAAATTATGAGAGGCCCATTAAATCCCTTGAGGTTATTTTGAGATCTCATTCTCCACATTTCAAAGGTGTTTCTGATAAACACATTCCTCTAGTCAAGTTTTCATACAATAACATATCTCACAGGAGTATTCATAAGACTCCTTAAAATACGTCAAAAGAAAATAAGTACAAAACACTGACATATAGGAATTTTTTTAGAGAAAAAAATCTATTAGGATTTGGGAAATCTAAAGAAATGGAATAGATGGTTATATCCATTAAGAAGCACAACAAAGCATCTTAGAGTAAAAAAAGTTATCTCTGACAATCATTGCTGATATCTATAATTCGATGTTGGTGAGAAGGTATTATAGTTAACTTATACATGTAATAAGGTCATGATATTTGATAATAAATAAATATTGATCCCTAGGATTTTTGGCCTTTTTGTGATTCTTGATCGGATTTTGACAATTTATTATCATTTGTAACTTCATCAAACCTCTCATGTTTCTGATGTGTTATATGTATCATTCTTAAGAAAGTACATACTTGATACTTTAAATGTGTTTATCTCAGATATATTTCTACTATAGCATAATATTTATTTTTATGAATAAATAATCAAAATATTGGATGACATATATAAATATCAATATAACAATACTAATAATATAATTAATACTATTTTGATGAATCATAAATTCAAAGAATCTACTAGGGAACTCCAGGATGTGATAAAGTAGAGATATCAGCATTTGTTTATAGGAGTTATATAATTATGATGGAAAATTCATTTTAATTGGGTAGAATATAACACCCAAATATTTTATATGTATTTCCATTGAAATAGACATTAGGTATTCCATAGCTTGCTTTACATGAAACCCCAACTCTAAATAATTCATGAAATTGTAATCCTTCACAACCATGATGTGGAATTGGAATATATGAATAGTTATAAAAATATTATAAAAAAATATTTATAAAATATTTAAGTAATTAAAATTTATTTATTAATGAATAATAAAGTACTCAATTTTTCGTAAAATATTTTTATGCTTTGAAAATATGTTTTTATAAAACATGGGTTTTATTATATTTTACAGATATAAATTATAAATAATTTACTCCATTTTTATCAATTTTATTTTAGAAAACTAATATCATTTCTTAAATTAACATGTCAATTTTATCATAGGGAGAATTATTAGGATATTTTGAAAAGATTTATTTATCAATAAATAGTGATAAAATACCAGTTTTTGTAAACATTTCATTTATTTTCTAGTAAAAGTCCCATTGTATCATGATTTTGATATTAAAGTGACCTTAATTTCCATTAAAAATAAATATTATAATAAATTACATACAAATCATTAATATATGTTTTTTTGTATAAGTTTATTTTGGGGATTAATTTTTTTAAACTGTTTTTATGCATGTCATGTGTTTTTATCGTAATAAATTAAATTTATATTTTTTATTTATAGATTTAATGAATTATATATATAATATATTAATTAATAATTTTTAACATAAATTTTATGTTTTAAAAAAATTATTTGAATTAAATTATTTTTTATTCATAAAAATACATTTTTAAATGTTTTGTTTGACATAGTTTACACGCTTATATAATATTAAATTCCAAAACATATAAAATCTGAATATAGTAAAATTAAATAATTTTTTTTAATTAGAATAATTAATTTTATTTATTTAGTTTTACTTAATTTTTTTGTAGTTAATTAGTAAAAGAGAACAAAATTTTATTTCCACAATTAATGTTTAAATGAGACTATGATGAGGGTTAAACCAAGCAACAATTGAAGTATATAAACCCAAAATTATATATTTCTTATTTATTGAGGATATTTAACACTTAAAATATAATAAATTTAATTCCCTGACCATTTAGATCCAATTTATCATGCATGTTTCCATATATCGTTGAAATATTTTTAAAAATTCCATGTGTGTATCTACCCTCAGTTATAAAAGGGAACCTATTCCCCTTTCTTTTTTATACAACATGATCATTATATCTCACTAGTTAAACACTCCAAAAACTTCCAATAATATTTCCATTAATCCTAGAGCTTTTGATAATTTCTTATGACCAATCCTCCAAGGCTTAAAGTGTAAGTCAAAGGAGGTCTCTCAAAGAAAAGGTATGGATCTTAGCGAAGATCTTTCAGTTTTATTTGTTATTATAAATCCTAAAAACATGTTTTATCCATAAATAATGAATAATATATTATTATAAATATAATTATATGTTATTATTATGATTTTATAATCGTTTACCTCATGTTGTTAATTAATGGGATATGAAAGTGTAGCGTATGTGTATGTGTTGACTACCGCCTCTACATACTGATACAATTTATTTTACACCATGATGATTCATGGATGGTTATTATGATATATTTATTTTTTGTATAATATATTTATTATATAATATTTATAATGTAATGGTGAATTAATATTTATCATTCGATTCATCAAAAAATGGAAACTTCACTCGAGTCCACCTACAGACTAGCATCTCCACATAATGATGTAATTTATTTTTCATCAGTGATTTATATTAATGGTTATGAATATATATATATATATATATATAATGAATTTATATATTATATTTATATCCTTATTGAAATTATAAGGATAATTTATCAATTATCAAAATGCATGCACCAAAATTTCTCTATCAAAAAATACAAGAAAAACAAAATAGTTAGAACCCTAAAATGCTTTTGATAATGTAAGATTGTTAATAAATGAGTGATACTATATTATATGTAAACTATTTTTTCAATAATAGTTATTCATATGGTTATTTTTTATATATATAGTAAATTTTATTTTTTATAGAATGTTAGAGTGCTATTGAATCAAGTCAGAATGGAGGTAGGTTTTTTATGATACAACCTCATTTTTCATTGGGATTATTTACGCATAAATTCATATAGTGAAATTTCATAATATAACTCTCCAAAATATTATTAATTTTGTTTTCCTATGGGGTTCTCACAATATTACATTTTTTCCTTCAATTTTTCTATCACTTTGTACTCAAAGGTTAAAAATAACATTTGTAAGGAATGCTGGCCTGGGTTTTCCTCTTCGGTCAGAAATATTTTATTGTAAGTCCATAATTTTATTTAAATGTTTTTAGGAAATTTTTTTATATTCTCCAAATATTTAATAATTTTATTTTTAACCATTTTTTTACTTCCAATATATTTTTGGGTAATATTCATGTTGTTTTTAATCGATTTATTCTTGGATTTTATTTAAATTGTAAAAAAAATATTTGTTTTTATGTAAACATTATGAAACAATTTCACAAAATTATGTATTATTTTGTTAATAAGGATCCCTTAACATGTATCCACGGTAATTTTAAACAAAAAAATTTCTATAAGATTTTATTTTTGTTATATTTTAAAAAGTCATTTAAAATTTGAAAAAGCATTTTTCTCCCTAAATGTTTTTGTATTTTTTAAAGGTATATTCATATATAAAAATATCCTATGATGTTTCTTATGATTTATCAGATATATTATCATTTTTTACCACCTTTACACTTTCCCTGGATGGATTGTGATTATGATTGTAAAATATTAATTTAACCCATTTTTTCCCAAGGGTAAAAATTTTACATAACGATAAATTATCTCATGATCATGTGGTGTAAATATAAATGAATTATAATAATGTGACGAGTGGTTCTATTATAATCCTATAATGGGTGGTTATGTTATAAACTAATGAAATGTGGTAACATTATAAAACATGGATCATTGGGTCTATTTTATCCCTAAAATGAATTGGGCAATGATGAATAGTTGAGAAACTCCTAAGAGAGGATAGAGTTAACTAGATGGAAGATACACTTAATGGAATATTAGAAATAACTCGGTATACATTTCCCATATGGGAAATTGTCTAAAATTTTATTCTTTAGTGTGAACCTTCAATGGATAATTCTTTATGTATACTTATGTGAATTCCAAAAAACCTATGTATTATGTTTATGATATGTTCTCATGGTGCATGATTGAGTATGGTTTTTTCAACACTCTTATGTATTATGAATTTTAATTAAAAAAACCTTATACCATGATTCATGAATTTTGATCATTAAAAAATTGATATTGAATATTGTAAATTATTTTCAAGTTATCAAAACCCTAAGCTTATATTATTCTCACTTATGATCATTGATTGATATCTATTACAGATACCATTACAAAGAATCTAATCTCACATTTTCTTACTCATCATTTTTTGGGTAATAAAGAATGGTTTTAAGAATGATCTTTCTTAAAATAAGGGTATTCATAAGGAAATTAATGGTAAATAATGTAGATATTTGATGTACCATTTGTTTATGCATCGATGTTTCCAAAGAAAAATAAACATTATGGTCCTAGTGTGGATCATAGTGATATGTAATGAGTATTCATCTAAATTTTTTTAATATATTTATATGAAATGTTTGGGTAGCTATAGATCGTTTGTCCTTTGAGCTTGGTGTGGTCAAAATGGAGGTGGTGGTGGTATTATTGAGTCATAAAATGGACAAAAAAAACAAATCTCCTGTAACTCCTCTTCCAAGATCACCTCTCTAAGAATATCATTAACTGTGTTTGGGAGGTCCCTGATTTTGATGCTACCTCTAATGTAGTAGTCCACCCATTACCTTCCCACCATATATTGGATAGTGAGTTTATAAGTCCCAACTGATCTAACCACACCCATCATAAGAAAAGAAATACCATCCTCCGAGTTGGGTAGAGACCATCAATGAACCCTGAGCTACTGATCCTTTGGTCTAATACTGCACCTAACATCATTTGAAGCATTCAAGTCTAAAATTACACTACTTGTTACTTTTTATTGAGGTCATTACTCATGGGTGACTACTACCAACAGTTTTTAACTAAAACTACACTAATATTTATTAACACATCAATACTAAATTCTCCAAAACACCATTATAAGTGGAAATACAAAGAGGTAATACAATGTCCTGAACATTACAGTTAATCCTCCACCTAAAGTTCTATTAATGGAAGTACTCTTCATGAACCATGTCAGGATATTATCACACGGGGTATGTAAACCTTGACACATATTCAGTTTTTGGACATAATTCCCTTTTGAAACATGAAGTGATCATAGATGTTCAAAAACATATAGTTTTAAGGAAATAATCCTCTTAATATATGTTCTTAAACTCATTATAAGGAAGAATCATCTCAGATAGAAACCCAATCCTTTTAAAGACAATATTACATGATTTTAAGCATAGCTAACCATATAATTAAAAGGCATGGATAATAAGGTATAATGTCTTTGGAAGATGTTTTATGTATTTAATCATAATAAATCCAAAATAAGAACCTATTTTATTTAATCATCATAATTACATCTTAAATTTCATTGGGTTCATGCATCTGCATAGGATAACCTGGTGAATACATGAACAAAAGGTATGAGCTAAAAATCTCAATAAGGAAATAAGAATTGTAATAGAACATAGAAAATGGGTTATAAGGAATGACATGATGGAAGAAATGGAATGAGACATTAATAAACAAAAGGAATAATAACATGTATAACATGGGAACATGCAATCAAGGAATCATAGGAATTTGACAATAACATATAACATAACAAAAACATGAGTCAAGGATAACTTCCAAGACTATATAAAATGGTGGAAAATGTACCATAACAGAATCAGGTTCACTCCCTATCCCAACATGACATATAATGAGACTAAACATTTACCAATCCATTGGAGCACTATCTAGGTGCACCATTTATAATATGGTCATGAATATGTGTGCAATATGAAGAATCATACATAAGGAATTAACATAAGGGTTACCCATAGAAAGAATGAATTTAAAAAATTCATGGACATTAATAAAGGAAAGTAGTTATAGATAATGATAAATTATGTTCAACTGATGTGAAAATATTTAAAATATGTGTTTAAGAAACTGTGGAAATTAACCACTTTAGTAAGGTTTATGGGAAAATATTAAAGTGTCTTATAAATTTAAAAGAAAAAATTGGCTGTAAAAACCCATAGATGAATCAAGATAGTAGTTCATGATAAAATTATTGATTTTATGAAATTAATGGATTCTATAAATATATTATTTATAACAATTGAACATCTATAATAAATTATGTAGTCCCCTTCAGCAGGGATTTCTTTTTGGAAAAAATTTAGAAGGTAACCTTTTTAAAAGATGTATTTCCACAAAAACTAAGGATGAAATCATATGGATACATGAGTGTGGAACATATAAACCAAATTTATAATAATTAAATTGAAATAAAGAATATTTAAATCTAGTTAAAGAGGGAGAAAGCATAAACTGAAGGAAAAATGGAGGTTTAGAAAAAATCCCATACCAATGGTCTAAAACGGTTCGACACTTGTTCAAAATTTATTGGATAATCATATTAAATTAATTAATTAATTAATTAATAACCTTTAATACATGTATTTTATTTATTATAATCATATAAAGTTCATTTATGGCTCATTTTATGGGTTATGAGATTCAATTTCATCGTCTAGGAGCATTGTTTTCCTTCGTTTTCATGTTCAATTTACATATATACATGTACAAAAAATCATGTAAAATGAGAATGGTTACCAGAATTGAATGCGTTAATGAAAAATGAAAATTTTTCATCCTTGAAGAAGATAAATTAACACCTCATGAAGGATGTTTTCATTTTTAGAATAAAAGAG
Organism: Viscum album; assembly: GCA_963277665.1. Classification (NCBI taxonomy): domain Eukaryota; kingdom Viridiplantae; phylum Streptophyta; class Magnoliopsida; order Santalales; family Viscaceae; genus Viscum; species Viscum album. The sequence continues at coordinate 1,201,745,621 of OY728153.1, read as the reverse complement.
AGATGAGAGGGGTTTAATGATGGATTATTACATTAGCATAATAAAATTACAGTATATGTGAGGTAATAGAGTTATCATACCATTTTTATGATGGGAGGTTATAAGTGAATAAGAAAATAATTAGAAAATAAATTAAAGAACAATAACAATGAATTTGTCGTTTAAACTTATCCTCTTTAAAATCACCTTATGGAAATGATTTTTGACTTTTGATGATACTAATAGCTCTTAGAATTTGGGTGGATCGAGATGATTATTGGTAATAATTTGAAAATGCTGAAAGCATGGAGGGTTTGAGGAGAATAGGTGGTGAGGGGTTGTATTAATAATGGAGGAGAGGGATGATTTATCATTATTTTATTCATTAGTTTATTTTTTTGCTCAAGACTAAATACTTTATTAAAATTATCACAAAATAAAATAAAATAATTATGGAAAGTTTTACACTATGGTTTTTAAATCATATATGACTCAAGGAATAGTGTATTTAACATATAATGTATATATACTGTAAATTACCATATTATTACTATTAATAAAAAGTAAAATCATTTAATAAAAATACCAAAAATTCACCCTGACCATTTATGGAAGTGTTGAATTGAAAAATGGAATCCATTTTTTTAAAAATAATTTTATAAATATGAGTTATTTAATTTTCAATTAAAATCATCATTCACTTTCAAAATACCAATTTTAAATTTATAACTAATTTTATAATACTTTAAAAAATTAATTATGTTCTCATAAACTTATATTATAATCATAAGACAAAAAAATATTAATTTAGAATACATTTTATAGAAATAATGTTTCCTTTAAAACATTATATTAATTTAAAATTTTAAAATAAACAATTATATTTTATAAATATATCAGCACTTATATACTAATATCTAAAACAATTATTTACTTATACTATAATATAATTATATACAATTTATATTTATAACCTGGATACATTTTATTTATAATTTCTTAGTGTGGTTAAAATTCAATTGGCCAGTTTACTATTTATAAGGGTCACAATACTATTACAATGGTCAAGTTACAATTCCATTAGTATATGTTCTTTAACTTCTTAAAATACCACCCATTTCATTCAATATTCATTTATAATGTTTTTATTATGTTATTAATGTGATTTTATGTGATTATACTATATGAAATAATTATAAGAAGGGAATTTACACTAGTAAAATTTTGGGTTGTTACATACCATCACGCGTCTGAGTCCCCAATATCTAGAAATATCCATCCGCTCTATAGAGATAGATAGCTACAAGAACCGCCATTTGGTCAGGATGTTATCAAGACAAATTTGATACATGTAGCAGATACTCTATGAAGTCATCTGCTACTTCTAGGTTAGGATCACCCTTGAACATGGGAATTATCTACCTATAGAACAAATAAAGCATGATCATCCAACACCAATCATCATATAATATTGCTGCAATGATATTCTACCTAGAATGATGAAATATATAAGTATTAACTATTGAGGATAGGTTTTACTATTATATAAAAATAAAAATTACCCCTCACCATCCACATAGAAATAAAAATTTCTAGTTTTTCACACTATATAATGGCCTTATCAATAAATTGAACATCATCATGACCCTATCCTAGAATCTTGGATGTTAGTCTATGTAGAGGGACCCTAGAATCTTGGATGTTAGTCTATTAAAAATGATCATATTTGGAATGATTAATCAACATGGAAATAGAAACCAAAAAACAGTCCAATATGATATATGTGACATTATTTTCCTCTAAACTAATATCTCGATGTACCGAGTTAACAAGTGGGTTATCATAATACTGGTGAATTGATATGTAAAATACCATACCATAATGAGAATTCAAGGAATGACAAACAAAATGTTGACATTTTAACACCATTAAACTAAAATCCAATCCATTCATCACACCTATTCTACCACCATGTTATATTCTAGGATAACGATGGTATTTATACAACTCTGATATAACCAGACCCACCAGGAACCACCTAAGTAGTGGTATTCCAAGAGTTCCACCCAAATCCATCTGTAATAGGTTAGGGGTATGTGACTAGCATTGACTTGAAATATCACAATTATTGAAGGAGTTACACTAATGTACCTATAATAATACACACATATCACTATATAACACATAGCAATGAAGAAAAGTAAAAACCCAAAGTATTAAACCCATAAAATACCTAATATCCTAAAACATAGAACAATATTACATAAAAAGCTAAAAGGTTAAAAATATAGGCCTAAAAACATGAAATTAGGTCTAGCCTAACAACTAGTGATGACATTGTCTCATCATGCAACCTCCATCCCACTATAGTTCTTTTACCATAGCCACCATGAATCACTATAAACCACACACACTATGTCCTAAAAGATATCAATTAAACAACCAATCATCTACATTAGACAAAAAACATCTAGGAATATCCCTTATAAGGGTTAGTATAAATACACCTCACATGAAACCATGAAATCACTAAGAAGTACGTAATAAAAAGAGAGTTATGTAAAAAACCAAGGGTATAAAAGGAAGATCCCACATATTCTCATATAAGGATGAATTCATCATGTGTGGATTAAAATTTTAGAAACATCTAAAGTATCATCATTATTCCCATTGATTCTCATGTCTGTATTATTGAGGAAGATGTATATGAGAATTCTGAGGAAATGATTGAAGTGAAGAAATGCCTAACAAGTAAACACCCCAATTAAAGGGAATTTTAATCACAGATAAGGACCAACACTAACTATAGGGGGGATACCTAAATACGTTGAATTTAAACTCAAAAATAGAGTATTTCACACTAGATCATAGAGGATACATGAATAAATTTGTACCCTAGATGAAAGTGGTGGGATACATGTCCCTATATATGGATAATGAATATAGAATCACAACCCTAATACCTATATAGGAAAATAATATACCTAATACATGGTTAAACCATATACAGGGGCTCATACAACTAGTGTAGTAGTGTGTGATAAATTCATCTATCTAATGGGTTCATAGACCTCACCATCACATATTATGTGAGATGCAACTAAAAAGTAACCGCTCAAAGGTCCTTATATGAGGGAAAATATTTTATACAACATGTCTAATGGAAAAACATTGTGTCACCCCAATTAGAAATCTTATACATTCATAGTCAACAAAAATTTCAAGTAGAAGAGCAACTACATGTTCTATGGGCTTATGTACATGGTGTATTAGCCCATTTTAACACCGTGTATGTGCCTCACATCCCAATTTGTTCCATTGAGGTCACATAATGTGTGAGAGCACTCAACAATCAGGGTCATGTGAACTTTATACTCATATTGTTTATATCATAGGGTTACAGGGTGTGTGGGCCTGTCCACATAAATATAGAATATTATTATCTCTCAAAAAACCTATAAGTACATCAATTAGACAATCAAAACCTCTTATTTCAAACTATATTCCATGTATTTAAGGAATTATGTGATTCCCTACTTCTCATACATGTTTATTCATATCCACTATATTTTCTATGATTCTCATTTTAATTTTGAGAAACAACATTGACTGAGATCAATTCCATGTAGAAAATTTGATTCCATCCATCCTTCACCAGAAAATTGAACATGTTTTACTTTCACATGTGTCCCACACATGCTTGCTCAGAAAATTATCATCCAAAATTATTACTTGAAAATTTTCCTTATTTAAAATCCTCCATCATTATGTAATCTCAAATCCTAATTCAAAAAAATGATATGGAGAAAAAATAATCAAATGTTTAATGATTTGGTATATGAATAATCAGTGAATCATCATTGAAACCAAATACTAGGGGTGAAAACGAGAATAAAGGATAATGGAGTACATGAACCCTAAAGGTGAGAACCAGTGATGGATATTAATCATCAACCATCATTTATGTTTTTGGAATATGGAGTAACAGAGAAATAATAGAATTTTTTGGGATAAAAATCCACAAATAACAAGTTAAATAGAATATAAATCAATGGGGATTGGAAATAATATATTAAAGATTAAAATAAATTAGTATTTAATATTTAATCACAATGATGTAAAAATGGTGATAATATCACAAAAGGTACCTACCTAGTTATTAGTTCAATCAATGACTTAGAATTAATCCATGTCGATGTGGAAACTAAGTTTAGTTGAGTCTGATCATCAATCCACAATCATTCCTCAATTTTCATAAATTTCTTTCCTCATGGAGGATCTACCTCTCTCCTAATCAACTAGGGTTATGTGGTGAATGGAAATAATGATGGTTTTATATCTATTTTATATTTTAGATTTCAAATTAGGAAATTAAATTAATTATTTAATTAAATTAATTTAATTACTCTAATATCTTCCCACTACATCATATCTATTGGATGTCCAATATGAATGAACCTAATGTTGCACCTAGGATATGTCGGTCATTCTATATTCTATAGTGGTATCAACTTCCCCATACATGTCTCCTTGGGGGGGGCAGTTATTTTTTAAATTATGTGTGTCAGTGAGTTAATGAATTTATTATTATAAATATATCATTATCAAATATAAATGATGCATGAAACTCCACACTAATGCCATGACTATATACATAAATATTTTAATAATTATTCAATGGGTTTAACCATAAAAATATAAATCATTACATTACATATGACGAATAATTGCATAATTATTTCTCTTATAAGAAAAAAACCATTGAAATAAATGATCAAATAGATAAAGTGAAATGAAACAAGGTCAGTCATCTTGTTGAAATACTATGGTCACATAATAAGTTTTAAGAGGTAGCATGGAAACCTAAGGATGTAATGAGTTAAAATTAGAGACACTTATTTTTATCTGATGGGATATGTTGAGATTTTAGGGATAAAATGTTTAATGAAGAAAATAATGGAAGGACCCACAATTTTTAGACATGAAAAATAGTTCTCTAAATATATTAGTTGTATAATAAATTATACAAATCATATAATATAAATAATATACCAAATATCATTTTATTTCACAAACCTCAAAAATTATATATGAATTACGAATATGCTCCATAAAATTTAAAATAGTATGATGATAATATAAACACATAAAAAAACATAAACAAAATTTTAAATTCTATTACATCACAACCTCAAAGAATTATAAAAAACTGAAAAATAAGATAAATAAGAATATATAAACACTTGATTAGAATATAGAAAATAAAATTTAAATCTCTTAGATAAAAATTTGCTAGATGAATAATGATGTAACCAGGGGTATTTATAGGGTGTATAGTAAATTTATAATGATTTGAAATGTAGTTGTCTGTATGGAATATAACTAACAATTTAAATGGTAATAAATATGTTATGTGTAGTAAAAAAATGAACATGTATAATGAGTAAAAAATATTATATTTCTAATTCTATTTTCTAAAATCATATATGTTAAATGAAAAATAAGATTAATGGTTGTTTTAAAATATTTCAATAGACCTTAATTTATTTTTAAATTTTAATATTAAAATCACCTAATTTAGAATTTTTTTAATAATTAATATATTTTTATTTATTATCAAACATATAATAATTAATAATTATTAAAAAATTGAAATGTAATCACTTAAACCAAAAAAAATATATTTTACTCTTGATATTTGTTTATATATATTTTATTATTTCATTTATATATTAAATGACTTATATTTAATATATGAATTTGATAAACAGGACATTAGTTTTCGATGAAATAATCCAGTGTTATCTTAGAAAAATTTTATGATATTCGTATGAAAATGTGTAATTTTTAGGGAGTAGTAAAAAATATTGTTTTTTTCAAATACGACATGTTTTATAACATCATAAAGATATCAATATGATGTATAAAATTATTAAAAAAAGTTCATGTCATAAAATATATTTAGAGAGTAAAATAATTCTTTTAAAAATAATAGTTTACATTCATAAACCTATATATGAAATATTATTCAATTATTATATATTATTGAAAAAAAATATATTTTTTATTCCGTACATTTTATAAAATATTTCCAAAATTAATATTTATTTTGGCTCTACACAAATTTCAAATAAACCAATATTTTTTAATTATACACATTTAAAATTCATAATAATCAACAAAATTAATAGTCTTCTTCCAAAATATTTAGATAATCAATACTTTATTTTAACAAACACCTCTAACTTTCATATATAAACACTCTACACCACTCATTCCTGCTAACAAAAAAACACTTTATTTTGTAAATTATCTATTCTTGAACCCTCTATAATCATTTATAAACTTGTTTTAACTCATTGTTGTGAACAAAATCCCCCCCCAATGAAGGCTTTAGGCTTGATCTAAAGGAAGAAACTCATGGTATGAGGTAATGGTTTCATAACCCATTATTTTTGTTCTCTTATCCTCTTACCTATTTTATAATATAACTAATTAATAAAAAAAATTAAAATTTAAAAATAACCATTAAAATAAATTTTAATTTATATAATCCTTAAATATTTATAATTAGAACTCTACTTTTTAAAAAAACACTTTTAAATACATCGTTTCACCCATGGAAGTTTTATACTAACGATGTGAATGGTGACGATTTACTTCTCAATTATGAATTTTAGGGTTATTATTATGAGTTTATTTATTAATTTAATATTATATAATAATCAAACAATATAATTTCTATGATTATGTAATAATAAAACTGGCTTGATAACAATGATATTACTGGTAAAAAATCACAATTTTCTAATAATTTAAAACATTATTTTAGATAATGATTTAAGGAATTTTAACCACTTTAGGATCAATTTAAATTCATCACTTTTTGAATGATATAAACTATATACCTTATAAATTAGAGAGTTCATGGAACCATTAGATAGTGACCTTCGAGAAACACCTCTAAATCAACAAGTTTTTGGAATTATTATCCACACCTCATGAACAATATCGATAAGATCAAATTTGAGTTACATGCATAATAAAAAATGGAAATAAATGGATGATATATTATGAAAAAAAAATATTAATGGAACTCAATAAATATTTTAACAGAAAAATTTCTAGTTTCACACTATTTTAATAAAATTATACTAATATTATTTTCTCATATTAATTCTTTATCCTAGTTCCTAAAAACATTTATTATAAGTTAACTATAAGATTTTTATTTTCTATATGATTTTTGACAACCATAATTATGTGACATGCACTATGAAGTTAAAGAATTAAAATATGTGAATACTATTCAAAGTATTGATATGCTTTGTAAAAAGTACGTAGTGATGGAATATATGGGTTTAGTCTTTGATATAACGGAAAACACTTTTTTGGATATTATTCATATATGGAGATATTCTCACCATTAAAACAACATTTTTCCAATCCACTCGCAAGTTAGACCAAGGATCAACCATAGGAATATGTGGGACCAGAGTCGACCACTCCCTGGGGGATAGAGGAATAGGGGCCACATGAAGCATACAAGACAGTGACTCAACCATAGGCCCATGTTGGACTAGAGTCGAGCACTCCCAGTGTAAGTCATCCTAGTCCAGTCCTAGGGTAGAGGCATAATTCCCACATAAAGTGTACAAGAAAATGGCTCAACCATAGGCCCATGTGGGACCATAGTCAACCAATCCCAGTGGGAGTCATCCAAGGCCAGCCATAGTGCCCAAACCAAGCATACAAGACAGTGTGTAAAGCCCAGAGTGTGCTAGATCAAATATATGCATATCATGGGCTAAGAGCCTATATGGATAAAGCATGGATGGAAATATGTGTAGGTGGTATGAGTGTAAAAACCCATTTTTGGTTTTATGGAACAACAACCACTGATTTTATTATAAATATGAGGGAGTCACAATGAACATTTTGATGTTGGATGGGATTTATGTGGTACTATTAACATGATAAAATCTCAACCACTCGATTATTCGATCACAAACATCTGATAAAATCATGTGTGATTCCCTATGAAACATACGATCCCATGTAATTGACTATTCAAAACAAGATAATCCCATCCAGCAAGAAACCTTCATCTTCAACCTCTGACTCATCTCCTCACCCACCACACTCTCATGCCAAGGGTTCGACATAGCGAGCTATCCCGATGCCACTTCCATGAGAACTAGATAAAAACCAATTCCAAAACATGAACACTATGAATTAATTCCTAATGTTGATCCTAAACTGTGTGAAATCCATCATCAGGGTCAATGAAAATCACGTGATCAGCTGTGGTGAAGATCGTATGAAGCAGTGCTAAGAATACATGGATGTCATTATATTTATGACCTTAAGGATGATCCATCATTAGCAGGTTTTATTATTTGTGTTAAATAAAAGTTATTAGAATATGATACATGGAATTATAGAAGAATAATAAACTCATCACATGATCAATGATCTGGTTATGAAATGAAGAACAAGAAATCATTTGAAATTAAAATTTGGTGTCTCCCAACCCATCACATGTAGGATAGGCACGTCAAGATCCACACATTCATTGTATACCAGATACATTCATTGTATACCAGATACATTCATAGAATATGGACTTATCATGTAGATGGCCATGTAATTGCATAGATTCATTACAAGATGCCCAAAAATATTAGGATCAAATGATGATGATCAATAAAGGAAAAGAGGATGTCATTGAAGCCTCGAATGAAGAACAATAATTCAATATCCTCTAGAATCTAGTATTTTATGCATTTATATTCTAACATGAATATTTTAGGTGACCATCTACTTGCATGTATTGGGTTCCTGTGATGCTTTCAAAGACAACCATGTGAATCCCTAGTGACTATCCCACATTTCAACATGATAATACATCTTAAGATTGCGTGATAATTTTCACATGAACCATTTATTGGATCATCCATCACACACGGCACCATCACTATGAAAATTGGTATGGTATTTGGCCAACATTTGAATATAAATACCCCTGATCCCCTTAAAAAAATACAAAAACACACGATGAAAGGAATGAGAGAAGTGGAGAAATAGGGGATCCAACCACCACCTTTAGATATATTCTCTAGTTAATTATGGGTCTCCCATCATGAGAATCCACCATGATAATGCCACCATAAGAACCCATCACATGATCATCCTAAATATCAAATGATCACATGACACAAATACTCAATGTGAATCCTCTCTGAGATGATGTCTCCATTTATCCAAGAACCCCTTTCACCCATTTGAAATATCTCTTTTAGGGAATTCATTTGGACCATATGCTCACATGTGTAATAGGACCACATGAGTTGTGATAACACATAATTTGGGAGACGTTTGACACCCAAACCGGTGTCTGAAAGCATAAAATAGTGGGAATCTATCTTATGATCTTTCAAACCCTCTATCTCATGATTCAAAAAAGTTTTCTTAGAAGTAATGGTTTCAAAATGCTACGCCTCGCAAGTCCCTGGTTATATGGAGGAGGTACTAATAATTTAAACCATGTTTTTGAAAGTGGGATTACAGTTCTTGGCTGAGAGCCTTTTTCTGTGTATATGACACTGACGGGAATCCAAAACACTCATCTGTATAGTCCCTCATATGATCCGTTGGAGATCATGCAGTCACATGATCCCTTGGATATCATTTGATCACATGGTGATCATGAAACCACTATCATGGGGGTTATGTGTGAAGTTTATGCAATCACCTCTTTGTCATTTGGAGTTAAGAAGCCACACCCCAGGTCTTGTGATGAAACCCCTGTATGTCCTCGTAGTGCAAGCCTTAGGACATGATCCCCCAACATGCAATGCACACCTCGTCACCATGAATTTTGTGCTTTTGTCCATGAATGTGATAAAATATATATGAATCACTTACACATAAGCACAGAAACCATCACAAGGCCTTATGAAGGTCATGAAGATCACATGAGTTCATGAAACATGTGGTGTCATTATGAAGACGCTGATCGACATGCAGGTAAGACAATGGAAAAATCCTTCCGTATATGAACCATGGATCATCACCCATGATTGTGGTGTCATTGGGAAGCCTATGTGAATGTTTATAAGACCCCTCATAAGAAAATTCAATGATCATTTAAATTTCAGGAATAATAGTTCATCATGCAAGTTCCATTTGTTGAGTGTATGATTCCATGTACATGGCCTCATTTTACCATTCAAGCACTATCACGTATGTACTCGACATGAAAACTCAAAAATGCATCATTTCCCATGAATATTTAGGCATAATACCTTTGTATAGGTTGTCTCAGCCCTTAGGTGTTTCCCATATTCATGCATCTGATCCTAAAGATTTTCACAAGACCCCAATGTGTAACTCTCTTATGGACACATGATACCATTAATCTTCGGTCACATACTCCTTTTAAGGGGATGTGTCCTTATTGGGAAAGGGTTACATACTCATGTGACCCTATTAGTGTCATTATCTTGAACCTACATTTCATGGTCACCATCTATCTTTATCTTTTAAAAGATAGAGAATGAGTATGTCAAAGTGTAGACTTAGTGTATAAGCCCCGATCAATAGGAAAACCTCTGTGTGTAAGCCTCAAGATCCAAAGGGAATACATCTGAAAGTAATCCCTTAACATTCATAAAACCTCAAGGATACCAATAATGTATTTGAGTGGGATCATATACCAAAAACCCATCAGCGGGTTAGGGATGAATTGAAATATGAGAAACTTGATTCTTACAATAACCATGATATGTGGGATGCCTTTTTAAGGCCCATGATGATATAGGAATACACATAAACGTATATACCACCATGTCTATGACATTTAAATGGTTGGGATACAATAATTACCATGGGATGAACATCCTTACTCTCCCATTAGTAGAGGAGAAACATCCTCTTACAGTAGCATCATCTTAGTTTTAAGCTCTCATTATTCCATCAAATCACCTCAAACCCATCAGTGTGTTAGGGTTGAATTTAAATATTAAAACATTAATTACTATCCAAACATGATACACATGACACCTTCCAAAGCCTTAATCTCTATTGGGAATCCAATTTTGTGTAAGTCCTTCCATGTATATTTGAAAATTCAACCATAACAACCTAATCATTCCCATGGGATTATCATTCTATCTCATCTAACAATAGATTGATATGCCAAAAAAACTTTGAGATCTATGATTCCTCTAAAAATAGTATATGTAAGATTCCTTCTTAAAGCCTGAATTCTATACCACATCCTCCATGAAATGATAAATAATACCTCCTAAAGAGAAAATTTAATTTTTAATCATTGTGTACCAATATTCTATCATACAATGTGTCTGAACTTATGCTATATATTTTTTCTCACATCGATAATGAATTATGCGAGCATAGATTGTGATGATGATTATACCACTAGCATGATGATAATTCCCCAAATGTGGGATCTTCACTTTTATTTTGTTTTGATTATATATCATCATTTTATAAAGAGCCATACTCCTGATGAATCAATTTATAGAAATCTTATATGCATAAGTCTAATCTAATACATCCATGGTTATATATCTTAAAATATAAACACATATATAAGAACTATATAGAAGATACAAAGGAAGGGTCCTTGAGGTCTGAGCTTAATATTTACTTCCTTACCGCATGACCTTAAACTACATGGATGGATCAGTTCACACATCCTAAAAATGTATCAAATGAACTACAAGGTTTTTTATTCTTGTTTTAATTGGATACATAGGATTTCTCATAGAGGTTAAATAATATATCCAAGAAAATAACCACTACCATGGACTATATCAAACTATAGAGTTCCCAAACATAACTATAACTTAAAGCATCATAAATTAATTATATAGTGATAGGGATCCCATGAAATTCATGCAATTATTCATATCATACATGTTCAGAATAACATTATTGACATAGGGGTAACTAGTTCCATATTGGGTTTTGGGAATGATTTCACACGCATGTATTAAATCGATAATAGTGTCATGGAGTAGGTTACAATCCCCCCTAAAAGGGTGATATGAAACAAACCTCTCATCCTCTTGAACAATGTGATTTCCTAAGAATCATTGGGTTTGAAACCCAAAAAAGGCCACCTTCCATTGGAAAGAAGATCTATACCTTGTTATAGATATGAGAACGAATGAGGATTTCTAGGGAATGCTAAACTATTATTAAACCCAATGTGAGTGATTGAGCATGGAATTTAATCCATCGATACATAATCAAACCATTGGGCCAAAATCCATCCACGTGTTTCTCAATAAAACAAAATGTAGAAATAAATATGAAATTATTTAACGATTTCCTACCATTCATGCGTATAAAATAATATATTTTACAGTTCCCATTAGGCTAGTTTTTTTATTATCATTTCACAACAAAATGGCGAACCCAATTTTTTTCTTTTAGCTGCATTGAAACATGCATAAAAATATGAGACTACATATTTTTTATTTAAATATTAAAGTAATTAATCGAACATGTACACTAATATAAGATTCTACATAAATTCGGTATCTTGTTTCTTATCCCATATTTTCTAGATTCATTATAATGAAAATAACCCCATCAAATATACTAATTGATTCTGAGATCATAGGACTAACTTCTTTATCCTTAAGGTTCCAACCTACATTATTACGAACACACCACCTATTATTCCTATTGGTGGAATTATTGGTAAGAGAATACCATATAAAAAACTCCATCCCAATTATAGATTCAGTCGATGAAATACATTAGAGGGAGAATTCCCACCGACCGTCTTTCCAACGACAAGCCACAAGAGGGAAAGTGGACCTTGTTTCCAAATTTAACCACATTGGAAGCCTATTCAGAGATAAAAACAATTCATACCTTCTATTATTTGTGGTGGTGGATGAGGAAAATCATCATGTAAACTCAATCACTAATGACCTACATAGGAGGGCTCCCCTCCTTTTTGGTCATCATCGTCAACATGTGAACATGATTCTTCAAGGAGTTGAAAATTAGGTTGTTCCTGCACTAATTTTCTAAATTGGGGAACCTAGAAGAATACTTCACCAAGGGTATCCATATAATTTAGCTATGTATTAGGATTATATCCCTACTACCACCAATCTATCTAAGGCCCACTATTGTATCATAAGAGTGGAACAAAATTAATCTCAGATCATCACCATCCAGAAGCTTATGGCTTTATCACAGATAGCCTTAGAAACTATAGGATCTCATAGATCACCCTAGTCCACATGGATGGGGGAAATTTTGACATATATTTCCCTAGGATCATCATCAATATGGAAAAAAACCCCAAATGGTATACCAGGAACCAAACTCTCAAATGAGATACTCCATTGAAGAGAAGCACTGGCCCTCTTATGTCTTAATCAATATGATCTCAATAATATTTAAATATTACTCATTAGATCAATATGAGAAAAATTGGAAAATAATAAACATACAGTCATAGAGTTATATGATTTGTAGTAGGATGGCCTAACTTCTACCACTAAAATAATAAAATAAAGTATAAGCGGTATTTTTTAGGATTCTACAGAAGGTGTTACCGACCTTATTGGTATTTTAGAAGGCAATGAAAATAGATAATATGGAATGTGGATGAAGTGAATTCAGTATCTGGTGTCCACATCGAAACTACCGTCATCATCCAATCACCCTACCACTAATAGAGGAGAGGGTGTTTTAATGGATCTTTTTAGCCAGACCCTTGAAGACGATAAAGAAGTTCTCCAGTTGATTGAATCACCCAACTCCAATGTGATAATATGGAAATACTAGGAAATAATCATTGGATTAATCCTTAGATCTCTACCTCATAATGATGTACCAATACATTCCTATGGAATACCACCTAGTAGTGAAGTGACCCATCCCATAGGGTTGGGGGAATTTCTCTATTTGTTATCATCTCATTGGGTCAAATCCTAAAAACAATTCACCTCTCCCTGGCCCATAGGCTAGGGGGAATTTCTATATTTTTCCACCAACTCATCAGGGATATTTTGGAAATCATTTGGCCTTATATGTTTTAAAAAACCCACCAATAGAGATAGAATATTTTAATTAGTGGGTAGATCCTTTATCATCAAAGGCCCCCAATAAATTATCACTTTCCCCCCAAACCAAAAAGGAACAAGACTTTGTAACCTAGGATTCAGAATCTTCCATGATCGTGCATAAATTGAGGTATATATATCATGTGGGAGAAACAACATGCTAATCCATATCTTGAGTAAAGAAATCATAAATTTTATTCCATACAATCAAAAAAAGTCCCTAGGTACATTAATTATTCTATTGAAAATGGTTTTATAGAGTTATCATCAATGATAATGTTGAGTGAGGGGAGGATAATAGGGCATGAAAATCATTTACCCTAACATAAATGTCTCAAGAACACAATAAAAGTTTTATTATCCTTCAATGAAAAGATTCATGTGGAAATTTAAATGTGGATATTGGAACCACAGACTTCTGAATCCCCACTCTAGTCATTTGATCACTCTAAATAAGACAAAATAGTTGTGATATAGAGAATGATACACATACCTACCAGGGATAAGTGACCATATTTCAATAAAGTATTGAAAAATCCAATTATTTACAAAACAAAACATGTCCCTAGGTCTTTTGACTGTTCCATGGAAAATGGTTTAAGGGAAATTACAATAATAAGTAAGATTAATGAGAAAGGGATTATAGGCCACGAAAAAATTTTCCCCTACCATCAATATCTCAAGCATATAATAGAGAGCTTATTTGTATCCAACGATTAGTTGGAGATACAAGTAAGTGTAGTATTGAGAAAGTTAATGTATCTAGAAAATCATGCAATATGAATAATAGTTATCCTAGCTATATATAAAGTGACACTCTCTTGATAGGTTATTCACACTCATCCTTACCAAAATACATTACATTTCAGGGAGGATTTCTTTACCGCATGACATTAAACTACAAAATGGATGTCCTCACTCCATGAAATTAAAATTCATGACTGATGTCCTTACCACAAGATGTTAAAACGAATTGTTTTTTTCTCAACAAAAGATGTTAAAATGCATGATCAATGTAATTACCACATGACATTAATCTGTGTGACTGGTATCCATACCACAAGATGGTAAACTGCATAGATTTCATTCTTACCAAAATACATTAAACTACATGGTTGTTGTCCTTACCAAAATATGTTAAACTACATGGTCGTCATCAGTAATGCAAGAAATTAAAATGCAAGGATAATTCATTTACCACATGAAATTAAACTACATGGATTATGTCCTACAATCATGACATTAAACTGCACAACTAATGTCCTTACTACCATAATACATTAAACTGCATGCCTTTGGTCCTCACTATAAGAAATTAAATTGAATGGATAAAGTCTTTAATGCATAACATATACTGTATACCTAATGTCATTATAGTAATAAGGTAAATTTAATGTTCTTCTTCCTCAATGAAATATGTTAAACTGCATGGTCGTCATCCTTACCACAAGACATTAAACTGCATGTTGGTTAAACACACTGCCTGAAGTTTAACTGCAATGTCGATGCCCTCACCACAAGAAGATAATCTACATAGATGATTTCATTACTCAATTACATTAAATGGATTAGTTTATGTATTAACCATAATACATTAAACTACTTGGACCACTTCCTTACCAAAAGACATTAAACTTCATGGTTGATATCCTTTCCATTTGACATTATATTTCACAGGTTTCTAGAACTATGTAATACATTATTATCATCCTAATGTGATATGTAGGGATGAATGGATCCAATATCTTATCCCAACTTTCTATATTCATGTCCTTACTACAAGGCAATAAACTACACAACTGATGTCCTTACCAAATGACATCAAACAAAACAGGGTTCTAGAACTACAAACAACTTGATTCTCATCCCGATGAGAGAGATACTGAGACATAGACCATATATATTGTCCTATAAACCTATATTAAAATCATTAAAAATGATGATAAACTGCTCATAACACAACCCGATCAAAGAACAATAAACTCTCTGACATATTAATCTATGGGAGTCATTGTCAGCATCAGGTGGAAATTGCAGTTTCTAGAAGCACCACCCATAAAGTACAATATCCACACTATAAACATAAATAAACAATTGAAACCCCCTTAATATCTATTAAGTGAATTACATAACATTTAAACTCCCTAAAAACTCAGTTTTGGGTATCAAGGATACCTCTTCAAATGTGGAATGATATGGACCAAAGAGGGAGGGATCTTACCCCATCTAGTTCAAACAAATCTAATTATCATATCTGGGAAAAAATCCTGGGGAATGGATGAATCCATTCCCTAATTCATAAATTCCATAAACATATTTAGATGCACAAGGAGGTATGGGGTGGGCATATATCCCCACATCAATCAAACACATCGAACAACATATCATGGTGGCTGATAGTGTATAGGAATATATTACTCTATATACCCTATGGAAGTGAAAATGTGTTGTGACAAAAATTGAGGATCTTTGCCGGTATATTCGAGTGAAGATTCAAGGATAAGAATACATTCCAATCCTGATAGCCATAAAAGCACAAAACTATTATCATTATGAACAACTACATACTCTATAACATTCAAATATCCTTTATCATATATATAAGTATTATCCAAATATTATGGTAAAGAACATGGAATAAAGACTGAGCTCATATCTTCATTCTAATCGGGGATCACCAAGTGAGAGTAGCACATGCCTCAGGATAGGCTCATATTCATATCGAAAAAGACCAATGGAATATCCCACTGGTCCGAGATTGAGATAATATCCCCGTTCTGGCCAGGGGTCACAAAGTGAGAGTGGAACATGCCTCGGTACATGCTCATTTTCCTATCAAAACATTAATAATGAAATACTCCAAAGGCTCATGTTCAGGCTCGTATCCCCATTTTGGCTAAGTCTCTTCAAGTAAGAGAGGAAAATGCCTCATGATAGACTCATATTCCTATCAAAAAAGTTACTAAAAATATCTTATTAGTTTACAAGAGGGGGATTATGTCGCTTATCCCATTCCAAAGGTCTATCAATATATTATAATGGGGAATGAATATTCTTTACTGGGATCATATTCCCATTGCAAATGAGGTGCACTGAGTGAGGGAAACACATTTCTTAATATGAGCTCATAATACTGTAAAACGACTAGTGTAATATTCCAAAGCCCCAAAATTAGGCTCATATCCCCATTCGAGATGAGGCACACCAATTGAGAGAATGACATGCCATGTGATATGCTCATATCCCTATCATAGAATCTCATTGACATACTTAGGAAGCTTCTTAGCAATGAGATCATATTCCCACAAAACTATATTATTATCAATAGATACTCACTACTATCATAAAGCGGGCTTATATCCCTAAACAATCCCAAAAGTTAGGATGACATATTTTTTCCATGATACAGAGTGATGCTCATACCCTTGAACTACTCAATTCAATCAGTCCTTGAGGTTGTTTGAGACATATTATCCACAACCAAGGGGTCTATTGACTCTTAAACTAGAGTATAAGGTGATCATTACTGCGATAATCATCCTCATGGTAGTGTGTATATGGATTGTAGGGACTCTACTCCTGACATATGACTTGGTTAGCCTCCCCAAAGTGATATCTCCAATGGATATGAAGATCCTTCCTTTTTTAGAAACCTTTGTATAGATGGGTGCTCAAAAAAAATTAGGCACCTTCGTAAAGAGATTCCCTCAAAACTATCAGGCACCTACATATAGAAATATTCATTGAATACAATGGTTACCCATATATTTCTCCCCATAAAACATCAGAAACACTTAACCATGATCGATATGAAACCTATAGAGGCAACCCCTGTAGTCTAACCAAGTAAATACATATAGATCTACTGAAGAAGAGGCTAACTTAAGATATAGAAATTGTTATCTAGAAAAAACCTCCCAAACATTCTTAGACCCATTTCCACTTTCAATTATGAGATACAAAATTGGTCAAAAAGGGAGTTCCAGAGTTCATACTAACCTTATGAAGTTAAACTATCCATAGTTCTACCAAACCACATGATCTTAAATTATACAAAGTTCATCTTGTTCACTCAACGTTAAACTATAGGAAGCATGTCCTAACCACATGATGCTAAATTTTATTGAACCCATCCTCTTCACATGACGTTAAACTAAATGGATATCCCAATGGTTAATCATGATTTATATCAAGAACCCCAAGTCTTGGAAGAAAGACTTTAAATTTCATGATGTCCTATATCCTGACCACATGATGACAAACTGCATGGATTCATCCTAGCATCAATTCATTAAATTAAATTTCGTCTCTCATACTGGAAGAAAGATATTAAACTACAAAACATCTTATATCCTGACCACATGATATTAAACTATACATAACATGTCCTTAATATATTATGTTAAACTTGTTAGAATATTTCTTCACTGCATGATGTCAAACTGCATGGGAATTGTCATATCACTAAATATCCATTGCAACTAAACTATATCTTTGAAAAAGAATGTTGAAATTCCCTCATCCCCATATGATACTTATCTCCCCATAGATAATCTATTCACCCTTGAACTACATATGTCTTGATTCCTATCATCACATGATATGTTATGACACCCAAACCTTTAGACATGGGCCCAAAATTAATATTTCGTTTCATTCACATTGGGATATCCACACCCTAGAAGAAAGAAATAACTACAAAATATTTCATGTCCTTATAGTTGAGACATTAAACTACACAGTGACCAATTTCCTTACAAAATGACGTTTAATTGAACAACTGATGTCCTTACCACAAGACAATAAACTATATGGGTTTCTATAACTCTGTATAGGTTGATTATAATTTTTATGAGATAAATAATTATGTATCAATTCTATATCTTAATCCACCCACCACATGATATAAAATTTCATTTTCCTATCCTTTAGAACATCTACATGGTGAGGGGATCCCTTTCCATTTCTTTCTTTTTTCACACTAAACATAACTCACATGATATTAGGAATTTCAATAAGGGATTCCCCATATAAACAAGGAATAACTACTCATGATAGGTTTATCATGGTCAAAAAATGAGATAACTATAAAGGAATACCATGATTCCTCACTGAATGATGTTAAACTATATGATTTATGTCCTTCTCATGAAAGAAAACTGCACATTTCTATGGACCTCATCCATGAGGACCACTATTTTTTGGTGATTGGTATCATAGCACCCCTCTATTCAAGAAATATGTGTGTCTTGATTCCCATGAACATAGGATATGCAGTGATTCCCATATTTCCATCCTTGGGTCCATCCAAAATTATAAGGCCCCAACCTTAAACATTATATAATCTTGAATAAAGCTAACAATACATATTGAGGATCTTTTCAGGATTAGAGCTTTAAAGAATTAGGTCATAATGTATACAAAACAACTTGAATAATACATGTAGACACTTCTACTGAGTATTAATTTTTTCATAAAATAAAAACTCTTAAAAGTATTGAAACATGTTTAGTTACATGTTTTATAAATAGAATGAGTTTTCCTTGATCTCATCCATGACCCAATTCCACCTTAAGCCCTAGAAAAAGAATTTCAGAATCTGGGGATGAGAATAAAAATCTCATTAAGGGATACACAAAGAAGTAAAACGGTTAGTTTTCAAAAAAACATGTAAAACATGAATACTTTATCATAAAGTAATAATTTTCACCTTAAATAACTAGAAAAAACATGTCACTAAATATAAGCTTATCGCTTACCCTTATTTTGTAGAAAAAAGATTACCATAAAACCCATAGAAAGAAAAATATTTCATGTAAAAGGTAAAGTTGGGACATAATCATAGATAAATGGAATAACCATGCGGTCGACTTCCACACATATCACTAAATGGAATAGCCAAATGTCTAACTTCCAAACCCAATGCATTGGAGGTTATGACATAACCACCCATCCTTGGTTTATTATGGAACCACCCGTCATTTTGATTATCAGGTAACCACCCATCAAATGTCCATGTACCATTATATAATCATGACACATGAATGATTTAAAATATCATCATTTCAATCATAAAATTTAATTTTCAATCAGTATTGTAGAAGGCACTGTAGCAGGCACTGTAGCAGGCATGGTACCAAGCACTACAGTAGGCACCGTAGCAGTACTATAGCAGGTACTATTCGGTACTGTAGCAACCGGAACTATTCACATAATTTCAGCTGTCAGGCCATTGGTTAGGGCCTATGTGTCTCAAGGGCCTTCGGGCCATCAAAGGCCTTCAGGCCACATGGACTTCTGGCCATTGAAGACCATGATGGAGCCCAGTTCACACAGAGTAGGCCCCAGAAGAGGATCAGAGCAACAGTAGCAGTCACCAGAAGCAGAGATAACCAGATTAGATGAATGAGAGGGTATGGAAACTGCCATCGGGACCAGGTACCATGAATCTTTGTATGTGGAAATGCTATTTTATAAACAATTTAGGTGGGGAGCTAAAGGCGATCAGTGATGTAGAAGCTGGGGAGGGTAGTTCTAGTGGGTTGGGACTACATGTCATGTATGGGCATGGTATGCCTCTGGGCCTTCGGGTCATGTATTATAGGTCATGTTAGTCCTTGTCCCTTGGGCCTACGAGTCATGTATAGTTTCCCCTTCAACCCTTAAAAGCGAGATTATCTATAATAAAATAAAACAGAAGAAAACATCAGGGCTTGTTAAGGAATCCAAATATCAAAAAATACTCACGGCGATGGAAAGGTTTTTGTCGCCTCGTATGTTAAAAAGAATCACTTTATTTGTCATTTAGTAAATCACTACATAGAAAAAATATTCTCTTTGAATGAAATTAAAATTCAATGGGTTTTATACACTATATAAAATAAATTCATGTATAAATCAAAATATGCCTCAAAGAAAGGAGATTGAGACAAAGTCCCTTATCTCGAGTCTGAATTGTCCTGTATGTTACTTTTTCTTCCTGAATAATAAAACTATGTTAATTTATACTTTATTAAGAACTTTTTTCATGTTTAATATTTTTTTATATATCATGTATTACCTTTTTATAATAATTAGTTAATTATTTGAGTTCATATCAGACATTTTGTCGATGTTCGGAACTTGAGTCAAAAATGAACTTGTTATAACTACAAATTTTCCATGTGGTAAAATGTATATTATCACAAGATTTATATTCATGATTTAGATATGATATATATCATATATATCTAGTATTGAGGTATTTAGAATAGTCCATAACATTTGGACTTAATAAATGAAATGCACCGTTCATGGAGATAGTAAGTCGTATGTACGTATGAACGTTACTTTCATTTTTTTCATATTTAAAGGGATGAATAAAATTATAAATAAGTCTATTATAATTCTACTATAGTATCTATGTAATATATGTTACATTATTTCATTAATTACATTATTTATACATTCCATGTATAGCATGAATGAGTCATATCACTTTGATGGGGCGGTAGTCTGCACTTCCTCAAATGAAACTATCGTATTTATACAACATGAAAAGAATAAATTTATATTATAAATGAGTATTACAGAAGAATAGAGAAAAAATAAATATCATAAATATCATATATAATTACATTTCCCTCATAATGGACATTTTGAGAGGTGGTAGGAGAATATTGAACTATCATCATTTTGTGTGGTAGTAGTTCGCCATCCACAGAAACAATATGTTCTATACCCATTAGACAGAGGTGTGTGTAATTATAGTTATAATATTTTTCATACAAACAACCTTGTATATTTAAGATACAGTTTTTTAATTAAATAATTAAATAAAGAGAGTTTAGGGGGTTGTACAAAGAACATAAATGAATGAATCGTGAGAGAAGACATTACCTCAAATCGAGTAACTCCTTTGAATTTAAGCTAAAAGACCTTATTTAATTTTCTTATGACCAAATTAAGGATTCTAGGAGGAATATTGGGATGTTTGGAGCCTATTTTTTTAGAGGTTGGACAATCCAATGGGGATTGATAGGTGTGAGTAATGGTTAGAGGTGGTGTCCTTTTATAAGAAGGAGGAGCGGAACTTTACGAAAGTTTGAAAATGTTTTTTTAATATTAATTGATTTTTGAATTATAATAATACCAAAGTTATATATGTCAAATATCAGATGATTATGGGTCGAAATAATCTCATACAATGGTTTTTATTAAAGTTTAGGTCATTAAACTAGCCTTATCATTTAGTTTTAACCCTTAGTTAACTAATTTAACTTTTACCCTGTCTTCTTGTATATTAAAATTATATGGTTAATATAGTTACTATAAAATTCTCATAGATCCTAATGTGGTAAATTAATGAAATTTTAAGACATATCTATTTCATTTGGTCAAATCTTATATTTTTAGGACTATTTCATTTAATAAAATATTTTTTTTAAAAACTCATTTATGTCAATTTATATAATATTCATATAATGACATTAAACAAAATCCATAAGAACTTGATTATTTCGAAAAAAACATCATTAATTGAAATATGACAACAAATAATCATCCATAAAATTCATGGATGACATAAAAAGTTTCAAAATAATTTTTTTTAACATTTGTAATCTACTTTATTTAAATCATTAATTAATAATGTAATCACTATATCACCATTGTTTCATAAATAAAATTCTTTATTTGATGTAAGAAAATTATAAATAAAATAACATAATGTAGGAAATTCTTTTATATTTTTAATTACTATTTATAATATAACATATTACTTATATAACCCCATATAAAAATTGTTTTTCTAAAACATATATGTTTCTGTTACATTTTCCTTAACATTAAAATTCATTTTTATAAAATGTCATTTTCACTTACAAGTGGCTCCATGGGCTCCCAAAATCGACACAAATAATCCCATGGTCAGAAAATTATGATATAATAGGGTTATAAAATGTGTTAAGATAATTTAATATTATTATAATATTATTTTTACCCTTATTTACCAGATTTACCCTTTGACCATGGTAAATAAAATATTTACTGAAGTAACTATTCATAATTTATAAAATTAAAAGGCACATATTTACACAATTTGGACCTCCTAATTAAGAATATGGAATCCATTTTTCAAAATTAAAAACATATAAGGTGAGGAAATTAATTTAAAATTAATTCCTATTGTTAAAACCAAAAAATGAGTGTTTTTAAGATGTAAAAACAACCAAAAGATTGACATGGGTTTCTGTTCAATTTATAAGTGAAATTATTTAAAATGACTAAAATTTGATTAAATGATAAAAATATAATCTAATTAAACTTTAAAACCAATTAAAAGGACAATATAATCATATAAATAAATGAGATGAAAAGACAATTTTTACTTAAAATGCAGTTTTTTCACTATTCATTAAAAATGATCTTTATTAGAAAAATACCAAAAAATTACCCAATGTAAACTTTTATATCCCTATTATAAATAAAATGTTTAGTTTTTAAAATGGAACATATAAAATTGAAAAAAACTACATTTAAACCGGGTTTTCCATCAAGAGGTGGTAAATAAACCTTTTAAAGTATATTAGAGTATTTCATGCTTAAAATCAGATTCATTATTATTTGAAGCCTAAAAAATTTATTGGATAAATGAAAAGACATTTAAAAAACATGTGTAATCACAATTTAGTTAGTTATGTTCAATCCTAACTATAAAATGTTCATGCATTAGCTACCATTCAAAATAATAATATAATAATATTATTTTTTTATATAACTCAATGTTGTGTGCAACATAAGATTTCAATGAAACTCATTGTTGTTTGTTGAGTAAACTACCTGAAAAGGTTTCCTATTTAACATAAAATTAATATCTTATTCATAAATATTAATATAAATGAAAAAAATAATAATTCTATAAATACCGAGGTTATTACATCCTTCCCCCCTTTTGGAAATTGCATCCTCACAATTTTAAAATTAGGCTTGGAAACTTAATTGAAAGTCCCAAATCGAAAAAATACTCAATAAAAATATCACTTTAAAATAATGAAATATAAATATAAAGTTCACCCAAGATAACACATACTAGGATTCTATGTAGTAAAATATGGATATGGAAGAGAAATTAACTCTCATAGATTAATAGACAGTGATAGAGAACAATATCACAAAAAGTTAACCACTACAATACCATAAATTTTTGGTTGGGTAAAAGTAAGATGATAAAATAAAGCGTATAATTTTTTTTCATCAATATCCTTTTCATTGAGTTGAATATTTTTATTACTATTTATACTAAGATCATAAGTAAATATACATACTTATCCTGTCAACTTTCATCCATTACAAAATTTCTACCACAAACTCATCTCTTCTCCAAACGATGAGTATCCAAGATATTCTGGTCACATAAAAATCACTAAAATAAACTTCTATAAAATCTAATAATCCAAAAAAGATGAACTATATATAAACAAAAACCAAAATGGTTAGTACGAGAGCCGATAATCCCCAAAAAGGATAATACATTATAAAACGAAATACTACTCTTAAACTCCAAAATTTGACAAAAATACCCATAGTTCAACAAATACCATTCAATAAACAAATTTCCTTAATATTATTCAAAGTAATCCAAACTATTATGGAAACCCAAAACTGAGAAGGAGTTAATAACATAGTATTCCACAATAAATCTTAACATTTATCTTCAAATAACATCGACTACTCTTAAAGTCTCATACTCAAATGTAATTAATCTAATCACATATTTTCTATGATAGGTTAGTAATTTCCATAAAAAACCCAAATCACCATATTTCCACAATAAAAAAATTGATTCTTCCAAAATAAAAGTTCAAAAATTACTCCACAAATGAGATCCTATAGTATTCTATTTTCCATAAGCATAGAGTGTTCCAAAAAGAGAGAATGTCTTCCAAAATGACCTTTATAACATAATCACCAAATAATTTTAATATACTAAGTATATACAATTGATAAAACATATGTTCCCAAAATCAAATT
Organism: Viscum album; assembly: GCA_963277665.1. Classification (NCBI taxonomy): domain Eukaryota; kingdom Viridiplantae; phylum Streptophyta; class Magnoliopsida; order Santalales; family Viscaceae; genus Viscum; species Viscum album. Next base: position 1,201,720,515 of record OY728153.1, on the reverse strand, counting down.
ATTCTTTATCCAAAAAATCATTTAACTAAAAAAAAGAATAAGTCATACTAACCAGGGACTTCACTTAGTACAGTGGTAGGCAATAAATACCAATAGCACTTTGGTTGTGGGTTCGATTCTTGTTGCTTTGTCATACATGATGGGTTGTCATAGGGTCTACGTGTTGTAATTTTTCAAAAACTAAATAATTTTATAACATTCTGAAAAAATGAGATAAATTCTTCAAAAATAGCCATAACATATTTTAACCAAAAATGTTATCTCATCCCTCTCATTTTCGTCACAAAAAGTAATAACCAGTAATTGCCTCAAATTCAAGGATGATATAAACCCAAATGGTTATTTATAACTATATCCCCAAAAGAAAAGGAAATTATTCGCTGAATAACATTTTCACATATTAAACATAAAGGTTATAGGTACTAGAAAAAGTCATCCAATGTAATATTATCATTAATACATTTGAACATATCATCATCCACAGATCCAACATAACTCTTCAATTCCTAAAATGTATACATCACAATAATATAACATTATTCCTGATAATTTATGCATGTTTTCCATATTATTATTTGATACTTATTTCCTAAAAACAAAATCATGCTTAATGTCCTAATATGCAACGCCCCGACCCTAGTTACCCAGAGTAGGTTCATTATTACATAACATTTAATTGATCAGAAGAAATATCAAATATCGAAAGACCGATTGGTTTAGTAGCCTTGGAAACACTAGATATATTCATATGTCTGACATTACATTATAAAATGAAAAACTACTACAACAACATATTGTCTCCATAATCCACACTCATATCCCCACATAATATCCCTGCAGGTCATTCATAATTTACTTCTTCACTTCTTGGGAAAAATAAAACATAGAAAAGGGGTGAGCTCAAATGCCCAGTAAGGATAACAATATAGTGGAAATTTTCATAAATAAGAATAAACATTTAAGGCAATGTATACTAAAAGAAAAGCCTTTCAAACATGAACTTTAAACATAGTATGAAATAAATAAAATGAAATAATTCCATTTACTTATTCACATGGATATTCTACTAATCGAATAATCACATGAAAAAACAATAACCACTTTCATAATGATGGAATGCATAATGCCAGACTATCATAACCACATAACCAAGGCCTCGTGCCAAGACTATAAATAAGATTTTTCCAAGGCCTTGTGCCAAGACACTAGTTTGTCTCATGAGACCTACCGATGCATCGAGGATCTATAGCGGGCTCCACCCGTCACATATTAAGTCCAATGCATTCCCATATGAAAAGGTTTAAACATAACATAAACATTCGTATTAAAACTAGCATACGAAATGTCAATACTTTAACCATAAACCATGAATGGTATAAAAATATCACATACACAGTCAAACATATCACAAAACCTTCAATACAACATAGAAGTTTGTATCATAATAAATCAACTTCACATAAGCGTAAAATCCAACAAAGGATGTTGACATAAATGAAATCAAAACCCTTTTTAGAGAAATATGTCTTTTTATTTTGAAATAATTTAAGAGCCATATAAAATAAAACATTTTCTTTGAAAATATTCTTATATTCTTGTAAGGTAAGCTTTGAAGATTTTATAACGGTGGAAAATAGCCTCACCCGCCGTATAAGTTAAAAAAAACATTCTTACCTTAATTCTGCCGAAAAGGTTAAAAAGGACCTTGTTTTGAAAATGATAGAAAGATTCCTTTATAAACCACTTATAAAAGTCAAAAAGGGTATAAATGACTTTAAATCATATTCTAGTAAATAGTAAAAATTTTTTGAAATACATTTTTAGGAAACATGGATGTGGATGATAAAGAGATCCCAGTAGATTATTACATATAAACAACCTTGGATAATGAAGAGATTGTGAAATAACCCTTACCAATTTGATAACTTATGAAACATACAACCCATGAAAGAGGTATCATACAATGAATATGTAAATACACATAAATTATAGTGTATTACAGAAAGAATATAATTATGGGCAGTACATACACCACACAAAAGGCAATGGTGGCAATATGGCATGAATCTCACGGGAATAAGGAGTGAGATGAAAACCCATTACCTTGTACTTTTCCTTGGTTGGGGTATGTTAAACTCCTGTATAATGGTGAAATAATTGTTATTAAATTATACAAGAATCATATATATTAATATGATATCATATATGATCTTTTAACATTGATTTGTTAATAATATCTTTGAATTATCGTCGTTTCGGGTGTTAACATACTCGTTTTATTTTATATGTTTTGTTACATAAGCCATGTGTGTCATGGATAGGTTGTATATTTTTTATATAAAGAATTATATCAAGTCCATAAACATCATTTTTAAATCATCAAATGATAATTATAATTTAATGGATACGATGGATAATGAATCTCATCGCGTTCGTGGAGACGGTAGTCCGTACGTACACACGAGCGACAATATCATTCTTTTGATATTAAAATAATATATAAATGGATGGTATATCATATATACATAATCATTCACATGTGATATTTGTTATTTAAATGAGTTACACATTATTATTATACCCATCCAAATAATAATATATTGAATAACAATTACACCACGACGTGGAGACGGTAAGCCGTACGTACGCACGTATGGTGACATGTTATTCAAAGGGTGGATAGAATAATGAATATGGTTGTACCATATTTATAATAACATCACAGTATATATAAGATACTGGAGTTATTATTTTAGAATGGTAATAACAAATAAAAAAGAAGTGGAAGAAGAAAGGAACTTGAAAAGGGGTGGTGAAAACATTACCTCTTCTTCGGGTTCTTCCTTTTGATTTGATCAAAAGGGCTCCTTAGGTTGGCTTTCTGATCCAAATAAGGCCTCTAGGTTGTAGTGAGGGAAGTTGGGAGAGTATTTGGTCTGAGTTTGGCAGAAAAAAAGGCTTTAAGGAGTGAATAAATGAGAAGGAGGAGTGCCCTTTTATAAGAGGGGTGAGGGGCACCTTTGGAAAAGCTAGAAATATTAATTTATAATAAATTCATATTCGGTTTCAAATGGCTAAAAAGTTAATTATTAAAAGGTTAAGGTGGGTATAGGTCGAAAAACACTCAACCAATAGAATTTATACAGGTTTGGGTACTTATAGTAACCTTATCTTTTAGTTTTAACTCTTAGTTAATTAGTTTGACATTTACCATGTCTCTTTGTATTTTTATAATATATAGTTAATAAACTTACTATATACATACAAGATACCCCAAAGTTGTCCATTAATTATGAGCCTATCATGATATAAGTCTCTTGGACGAACCATAGATTTTTAGGAATTTCATATCAATTATTAATTTAATATTTGTTTTAAAAACTCTTTTATGTCAATTTTGACACTATTCAATAATTTATTTTTTTAAAAATCATAACAGAATGATTACTTCAAAAAAGGTTAATTGAATCAATCCCAACATGTCATATTAACCTATAAAATTATTTTAATTCATTAAAAGTCTCAAATTATATTTATTTGGGTATTTATAATATCAATTATTTTAATTTTTCACTATTATGGTAATTACTGCATCATCATTGTGTCATCAATAAATTATATTATTTAATCTATAAAAATTGAAAATAAAATATCATCATGTAGGAAATATTTTTATCTTTCTAATTAATATTTATAGTCTAATATCCAATATATATAACCCTATGTAAAAATTGTTTTTCTAAAAGATATATACTTATGTCATTTTTGTACTTATTTTAACTTAATTAAAATAAAGTGTCCCTATCACCTACAAGTGGCTCCATGGGGTCCCAAAATCGACCCAAAGATGCCTATGGTCGAACATGTATCATCCAATAAGGCTAGGACATGTTTTAGGGTAATTTAGTTTTATTATAATATTATTTTTTTAACCCTCATTTACCGGATTTACCCTTAACCATGGTAAATAAAATATTTACCGCAGTAATTATTCAAAATGTCTAAAAATAAAAGTTAACTATTTATACAATTTGAACATTATGATTCCAAATATGGAATCCATTTTTCTAAATTCAAAACACAGAAGTGGATGAAATTATTTTAAAATTAATTCCCGGTGTCAAAATAAAAAGCGTGTTTTTAAGAGATAATAACTATCAAAAGATTGACACTTGTTTATGTTCGGTTTAATTGTAAAATTATTTCCAATGACAAACATTATATTAAATGGTAAAAATATATTCTTAATATACTTTAAAACCACTCAAATTCATAATTTATCACTATTAATTATTTTGATTAAAAAAGTTGTTTTTAATTAAAATTTAGTAATTTTCACTATTCATCAGAATATTAAAGTTATGTGAAAAGTACCAATATTTCACCTTAGGATAAATTCGATATTCCGAATCCAAAAATGAAGTCCATTTTGAAATATAAAATATATATAATTTCAAAAAGTGTGTATTACTATTCATAACGACTAGTTTGATTGGTTATGGTGTGCTAGAACTCAGTATTGCGTACAACACACGCTATCACATTATTCAAAGAGAAGCGTACCGTAGAAGCTTGGGGTGTTACATTCTCCCCTCCTTCAAATAATTTTTTCCTAGAAATTTCTAGAATACTTGTCACATGAAAAGACTCGGGTGGTTCTTCATCATAAGTTCCTCGGGTTCCCACGTTGCCTCTTCCATCTTATGGTTTCTCCACAAAAATTTTACCAGACGCGTCATCCGGTTTCTCAGTACTTGTTCTCTCGTATCAAGAATCTTGATGGGCTCTTCACAATAGGAAAGATCGGGTTCTAGTTCTAATTACTCATAGGTGAGTACATGCGTTGGGTCATGCATGTATTTCCTCAACAGAGATACGTGGAACACATCGTGAACTTTGGAGAGACTTGGCAGCATTGTCAATCGGTAAGCCACAGCCCCAATTCGTTCTAGAATTTCGAAAGGTCTGATGTACCTGGGACTCAATTTACCTTTCTTACCAAAAAGTATGACTCCCTTCCATGGAGATACCTTCAGGAAAACATGATCACCGACTTGAAATTCCAAATCCTTCCTTCGATTATCGGCATAGATCTTCTGCCTACTTTGAGCTACTTCGATGTGATTTTGGATTACCTTAACCTTTTCCACCGTTTCCTCCACCAGTTCTAGGCCTACAAGTTTTTTTTCACCAACGTCATCCCAAAAGGTTGGTGTACAACATCTCTTTCCGTATAACGCTTCATATGGTGCCATCTGAATACTCAAATGGAAGCTATTGTTATAGGAAAATTCTACCAGAGGTAAATATTGATCCCACATACCCTGAAAGTCAAGTGAGCAAGATCTCAACATGTCTTCTTAGGTCTGAATAGTCCGTTCTGATTTTCCGTCTGTCTGAGGGTGGTAAGCAGTGCTCAAATGAAGTTCAGTATCCAGGGATTTCTGAAGACTTTTCCAAAATCTTGAAGTAAAACGGGGATCACGATCAGAAACAATCGATAGGGGTACTCCATGAAGTCTCACAACTTCATTAATATATAGTCTTGCTAGACGTTCCAGGGGTAGATCTTCTCTTATAGCAAGAAAATGTGTTGACTTGGTAAGACGATCAACAATAACACATATTGCATCGTTCCTTCTAGGAGTCTTTTGTATCCCCATGGAAAAGTCCATCGTAATATTGTCCCACTTCCACTCCGATATGGGAAGAGGTTGCATGACTCCTCCAGGCTGTTTCCTTCCAGCTTTCACTTGTTGACAAACCATACATCTTGACACAAAATCAGAAATCTCCCTCTTCATGTTGTCCCGCCAAAAATGTTCCTTCAAATCTCTATACATTTTGGTGCTCCCAGGGTGTATAGAGAAATTGGAACTATGAGCATCATCCAGAAATTCCCTTTTTAGATCAGGTAAATCGGGAACACAAAGTCTCTTCCCTAATTTCAAAATTCCATCCTCATAAACAAAGTCTCTCAATATCCCATCATTCACATCTTTAATCTTCTTTTTAAATTCTTCATCATCGGTCTGAGAACTCTTAATCCTTTCTAGTAAAGATGGTTTGGCAACCATTTGAAAAAGAATTGATGTTTCGCCTTCCCTGGTTATTCCCATGTCCATCTTCACTAGATCCATGAAAATTGGATCCCTTTCAATTCTCATATTGTTCAAAACTCCATGGTCTTTTCTGCTCAAAGCATCTGCCACCTTGTTTGCTTTCCCCGGGTGGTAGTGTATCGTATAATCATAATCCTTGAGTAATTCAAGCCATCTCCTTTTCCTCATGTTGAGTTTTTTTGTGAGAAAATATACTTCAAACTCTTGTGGTCAGTATAAATCTCACATTTTTCATCATAGAGGTAGTGCCTCCATATCTTCAAAGAAAATATCACAGCTGCTAACTCGAGATCATGAGTAGGATAGTTTTGTTCATGAATTTTCAACTGTCGTGATGCATAGGAAATAACTCTATCATTCTGCATAAGGACACAACCAAGTCCTTTCTTTGATGCATCACTATAAATAACGAACCCATCATTCCCCGATGGTAGAGTCAATATAGGAGCATTGACTAATATTCTCTTCAGTTCTTCGAAACATTCTTCACACTCTTTTGTCCAAACAAATTTAACCCCTTTACGTGTGAGCTTCGTTAATGGGTTATCCAATCGGGAAATATTCTGGACGAAACATCGATAATAACCTGCCAAACCAATAAAACTATGTACCTCAGTTATACTCGTAGGTACTGGCCATTATTGGATTTCCTTGGTCTTAGAAGGATCAATAGAGATTCCATCTTTAGAGATAATATGGCCAAGAAAAGAAATCTCATGAAGCAAGAATCCACACTTGCTAAACTTTCCATATAATTCATGCCTCCTTAGAGTCTTCAAGATAATGCGCAAGTGATTTTCATGATCTTCGTAGGTTTTGGAGTATACCAAGATATCATCAATAAATACCACCACAAATTCATTGAGATACTCCTTGAAAACTCTATTAATCAGATCCATGAATACATAGGGTGCATTAGTCAATCCAAACAGCATTACAGTAAACTCGTAATGCCCGTACCTGGTTCGAAATGATGTCTTCGAAATGTCTTCCTTCTTCACACACAACTGATGGTACCCAGATCGAAGGTCAATCTTTGAAAAGTATTGACTTCCATGAAGTTGGTCAAACAAATCATCAATACGAGGTAGGGGATACTTGTTCTTTATCGTTATAGCATTGATCTCCCTGTAGTCGATACATAATCTCATAGATCCATCTTTCTTTTTAACAAAAAGAACAGGGGCTCCCCATGGAGAAACACTAGGGAGAATAAATCCTTTATTACTCAACTCATATAGTTGTTTCTTTAGTTCGACTAACTCTACAGTGGCCATTCTATAAGGGGTCTTCGATATAGGCCTTGATCCAGGAATTAAATCAATGGAAAACTCAACTTCTCATTCTGGAGGATGTCCAGGTAAATCTTCCGGAAATACATCTACAAATTCTTTCACAACAGGTACATCCTCTATTTGAACATTCCTTTCCTCACCCACAGTCATTTTATTCTCTTCCTCCCCAATAATTGAATTATGTTGAGCTACTGGGGGTGGATCTAAATAAGAATTAGGTGGTGACGATTCTTCTCTAAAGATAAGGTGTTCCTTATCATTATCATCAAGAATCGTAACCTCTTTCTTCTTACAATAAATATTCACATCATAGTCCGAAATCCATTCCATACTGAGGATTATATCAAACTCAATCATAGGTATGACGATGAGATCAGAAGATAAAGAACATTTATGTTCTCTAATGGGGACTGATTCACAAAACTTTGTTGCAATGATACTTCCCTTAGGGGTTTTAACTAACAACTCCCTTATTAAATCAAATTTGAAATATCTAATTTTCTTAGAAAACTGGGAAGATATGAAACAATGCGATGATCCATAATCAAATAATGCATTTGCTAAACTTGAGGAAACCATTAAATTACCTGCCACCATGTCTTTTAGAGCTTCTACCTCAGCAGTAGTGATAGAATAAGTCTGGCCTTGATCCCATGGCCTTTTCTGAGGTAAGTTCTCCTAACACTTGGGACATTCATTTGTATAATGCCCCATCTCCCTGCAATTGTAGCACTGAACGTTGGTAGCTTCCTTATTCCCCTTACAATCACGATCTTGGTGGCTTTTTTCACCACACTTGTAACAGACTCCCATTCCCTTCAAGCAAGTACCAGGATGTTTCTTCCCGCATTTACCACAGGATGGATATTCAAACATTCCCTTCTTCCCCTTATTTCCATTCCTAGATTGATCAACAGGTCTCTTCTTCTCTTTCTTTGTCTTAAAGTCTTAAGACTTAGAGAATTCCTTTTCGGTCTTGATAGCACATGAGACAATGTCTTCGTACGACGAAAAGGATTGTGAGACTAATGCTCGATGAAGAAATGGTTTTAACCCATCAATGAAACGATCAATATTACTTCTTGGGTTACGTATATAATATCCAGCATACCTTCATAACCTTGTAAAATTAGCCTCATACTTTGCGACATTCTCATCCTCCTTCTGTCTCAGACTTAGAAATTGCCTTTCCATATCTGCTCGACGGTCACGAGGAAAGTATTTTTCTAAAAACAGATCTTTGAACTCCCTCCATTCCATATTTTATACTTCATCATCTTCCTTCATGTTTTGAATCAATGACCACCATTGATCAGCATCTCCAGTGAGGCGGTAAACTGCCATGATATCTTTTTCCCTTTCACTGCTCCCCAAAGCCTGAAATATTTTATCTAGGGAATTTATCCATTGCTCAGCTACTGAGGGATTTGTACTCCCATTAAACATTGGTGGCTGTTGCCTCATGAATCGATCTAAAATTGATCCTCCACGCTGTGGATCAGGGTGCTCCATACGGGTAAGGTTATTATTCATAACCTGAGTAAGTTGTCCCAGTGTGGTGATTAGCTGATCGGCACCAGTTGCATCACCGACTCCACTATAATTATCTTGAGTAGGAGGGAAATCCCTACATGGAGTGAGTGCATTGATACGGTTTCCATTTCTTCCACTAGGCGCCATTTCTAAACAATGGCATAAACTAGATCAGTTTATTAATCAAAATACTTAATCCCATACTTATAAAACACTTAACATAAATTGAACTATTTATGGATATAATCCATAATCATAAAAATGTTTTCTTTGAGGAATTATATACTCATAAACCCTTCATAATGATTTGTAAAGAAAATGAGAGTTATCCTAAGCATATCCCCCGGGAGTGTCGTAACCAAGAGCGAAGCAAGGCCCATTGTCGTGCACCAGTTCCCGTTCGAGTCTAGCTCAAAGCGGTGTTTTCGGGTTTTACCCCTAGGTACATCTGTTCCATAGCCGCATCTACCTGCTCGTATCCAGACAGGGATGTATTGCTCTAAAAACTCACAAAATCTCTACAATACCAAAATTCTAGGAAGTTCTTCTATACTAATCCTCAATGTTCATCTTAGGTCTACATGCTCTAATCAGAGTTTATCTAAATCTAGTTTCCATGGTTTGTACTAAACTTCCTCTGATACCAACTGTAACGCCCTGACCGTAGTTACCCAGAGTCGGTGCATTATTACATAACATTGGCATGATCACAAGAAAGATCAAATCTCGAAAGACCGATTGGTTTAGTAGCCTTGGAAACACTAGATATATTCATAAGTCTTACATTACATTATAAAATGAAAAACTACTACAACAACATATTGTTCCATAATCCACACTCATATCCCCACATAATATCCCTTAAGGTCATTCATAATTTACTTCTTCACTTCCTGGGAAAAATAAAACATAGAAAAGGGGTGAGCTCAAATGCCTAGTAAGGATAACAATATAGCGGAAACTTTCATAAATAAGAATAAACCTTTAAGGAAATGTATAATAAAACAAAAGCCTTTCAAACTTGAACTTTCAACATAGTATGACATAAATAAAATGAAATAATTACATTTATTTATTCACATGGATATTCTACTAATCGAATAATCACATGCAAAAACAATAACCACTTTCATAATGATGGAATGCATAATGCCAGACTATCATAACCACATAGCCAAGGCCTCGTGCCAAGACTATAAATAATATTTTTCCAAGGCCTTGTTCCAAGTCGGTAGTTTGTCTCATGAGACCTACCGATGCATCGAGGAGCTATAGCGGGCTCCACCCGTCACATATTAAGTCCAATGCATTCCCATATGAAAAGGTTTAAACATAACATAAACATTCGTATTAAAAATAGCATACGAAATGTCAATACTTCCACCATAAATCATGAATGGTATAAAAATAGTACATCCACAGTCAAACATATCACAAAACCTTCAATACAACATAGAAGTTTGTATCATAATAAATCAACTTCACATAAGCGTAAAATCCAATAAAGGATGTTGACATAGATGAAATCAAAACTCTTTTTAGAGAAATATCTTTTTTTATTTTGAAATCATTTAAGAGCCATATAAAATAAAACATTTTCTTTGAAAATATTCTTATATGCTTGTAAGGGAAGCATTGAAGATTTTATAAGGGCGGAAAATAGCCGCACCCGCCGTATAAGTTAAAAAAACATTCTTAACTTAATTCTGCCGAAAAGGTTAAAAGGACCTTGTTTTGAAAACGATGGAAATATTCCTTTATGAACCACTTATAAAAGTCAAAAAGGGTATAAATGACTTTAACTCATATTCTAGTGAATAGTAAAAAAATTTTGAAATACATTTTTAAGAAACATGGATGTGGATGATAAAGAGATCCCAATAGATTATTACGTATAAACAACCTCGGATAATGAAGAGATTGTGAAATAACCCTTACCAATTTGGTAACTTATGAAACATACAACCCATGAAAGAGGTATCATACAATGAATATGTAAATACACATAAATTAGAGTGTATTACACAAAGAATATAATTATGGTTAGTATATACACCACACAAAAGGTAATGGTGGCAATATGGCATGAATCTCACGGGAATAAGGAGTGAGATGAAAACCCCTTACCTTGTAATTTTCCTTGGTTGGGGTAGGTTAACCTCCATTATAATGGTAAAATAATTTTATTAAATTATACAAGAATCATATATATTAATATGATATCATATATGATCTTTTAACATTGATTTGTTAATAATATCTTTGAATTATCGTCGTTTCGGGTGTTAACTTACTCGTTTTCTTTTATATGTTTTGTTACATTAGCCATGTTTGTCATGGATAGGTTGTATATTTTTCATATACATAATTATATCAAGTCCTTAAACATCATTTTTAAATCATCAAATGATAATTATACTTTAATGGATACGATGGAGAATGAATCTCATTGCGTTCGTGGAGACGGTAGTCCGTACGTACGCACGAGCGACAATATCATTCTTTTCATATTAAAATAATATATAAATGGATGGTATATCATATATAAATAATAATTAACATGTTATATTTATTATTTACATGAGTTACACATCATTATTATACCCATCCAAATAATAATATATTGAATAACAATTACACCACAACGTGGAGACGGTAAGCCGTACGTACGCACGTATGGTGACATGTTATTCAAAGGGTGGATAGAATACTGAATATGGTTGTACCATATTTATAATAACATCACAATATATATAATATACTAGATTTATTATTTTATAATGGTAATAACAAAGAAAGAAGAAGTGGAAGAAGAAAGGAACTTGAAAAGGGGTGGTGAAAACATTACCTGTTCTTCGGGTTCTTCCTTTTGATTTGACCAAAAGGGCTCCTTAGGCTGGCTTTAGGATCAAAATAAGGCCTCTAGGTTGTATTGATGGATGTTGGGAGAGTATTTGGGCAGAGTTTGGCCGAACAAAAAGGCTTTTATGGTGTGAAGAAATGAGAAGGAGGAGTGCCCTTTTATAAGAGGGGTGAGGGGCACCTTTGGAAAAGCTAGAAATATTAATTTATAATAAATTCATATTCGGTTTCTAATGGCTCCAAAGTTGATTATTCAAAGTTTAAGGTGCGTATAGGTCGAAAACCACTCATCCAATAGAATTTATACAGTTTTGGGTACTTATATTAACCTTATCTTTTAGTTTTAACTCTTAGTTAATTAGTTTGACATTTACCATGTCTCTTTGTAATTTTTATAATATATAGTTAATAAACTTACTATATACATACAATTGACACCTAAGTGGTCCATTAATGATGCTCCTATCATGATATAAGTCTCTTGGATGAACCATAGATTTTTAGGAATTTAATGTCAATTAATAATATAATATTTGTTTTAAAAACTCTTTTACGTCAATTTTGACACTATTCAATAATTGATTTTTTTTAAAATAATAACAGAATGATTACTTCAAAAAAAGTTTATTGAATCAATCCTAACATGTCATATTAACCTATAAAATTATTTTAATTCATTAAAAGTCTCAAATTATATTTATTTGGGTATTTATAATATCAATTATTTTAATTTTTCACTATTATGGTAATTAATGCATCATCATTGTGTCATCAATAAATTAAATTATTTAATCTCTAAAAATTGAAAATAAAATATAATAATGTAGTAAATTGTTTTATATTTCTAATTAATATTTATAGTCGAAAATCCAACATATATAACCCTATGTAAAAATTGTTTTTCTAAAAGATATATATACTTATGTCATTTTTGTACTTATTTTAACTTAATTAAAATAAAGTGTCCCTATCACCTACAAGTGGCTCCATGGGGTCCCAAAATCGACCCAAAGATGCCTATGGTCGAACATGTATCAACCAATAAGGCTAGGACACGTTTTAGGGTAATTTATTATTATTATAATATTATTTTTAACCCTCATTTACCGGATTTACCCTTAACCATGGTAAATAAAATATTTACCGTAGTAATTATTCAAAATTTCTAAAAATAAAAGTTACCTATTTATACAATTTGAATATTATGATTCCAAATATGGAATCCATTTTTCTAAATTCAAAACACAGAAGTGGCAGAAATTAATTTAAAATTAATTCCTGTTGTCAAAACAAAAAGCGTGTTTTTAAGAGATAATAACTATCAAAAGATTGACACTTGTTTATGTTCGGTTTAATTGTAAAATTATGTCCAATGACCAAAATTATATTAAATGGTAAAAATATATTATAAATATACTTTTAAACCACTCAAATTCATAATTTATCACTATTAATTATTTTGATATAAAAATTTGTTTTTAATTAAAATTTAGTAATTTTCACTATTCATTAAAATATTAAAGTTATCCGAAAAGTACCAAAATTTCACCTTTGGCTAAATTCGATATTCCGAATCCAAAAATGAAGTCCATTTTGAAATATAAAATATATATAATTTCAAAAAGTAGTTATTACTATTCATAATGGCTAGTTTGATTGGTTATGGTGTGTTAGAACTCGGTGTTGCGTACAACACACGCTATCACATTATTCAAAGAGAAGTGTACCGTAGAATCTTGGGGTGTTACAAAATATTTCAGTAATATAAAAACTATAGCTAAGAAATTATCCATAACATTCATAGGTCATTTTCAGTTTCCTCATCCTCAATTGGAATGGTATTAGGTATTAGTAAACATATATTTGTATGGTCTTTATGATCACATTATCTAACCTTATTTCTAAGACATCTATTTGTATAATGACTATGCACTCCACATTTAAAACATTCAATTGATCCCTCAGAAAGAACTTCTTTCCCTTTCCTAGACTCAACTGGATGATTTGTTTTTCCATGGAAGGTTCTAACATTATGATATGCATTACTACATTTAAAACATCTTCCCATAACTTGGAATCAATTTCCTAGGTTTTTTTCCATACCCTTGACACATAGGTTTTCTAATATACTTAAGTTTATGATTATTACATGAAATTATATCGGGAGTTTTTTCTCACATATGTAATGCCATATAAAAATCACCAAGGTTCATGTGGTCAATCATGACTCCATATAGTTTGTTGAGAATAACCACATGAGTTCTAATTGCAGCTCCCATTTCATTCAGTTGCTTATTCTGAAAACTATCATAGTTATCTTCACATCCGTTGTTACTTTGGTGCTTGATTGATCCATCATTTTACTAAAACCAAAAAGGTCATTGTGATTATATCTGTAAAATCATCATATAATATCTTATGAGTAGGGTATACACTAATATATACTTATTCATGTTATCTTAAACCCATTAAAGTTACCTAAAATAACTATGACATTTTATAATATGCTAACCATTATGGTTATGTCACATATGATTAAATTACACCCTAAAATATAAAGTTATCTAAACTGACCTTTGATACCAACTATTTGGACCCGACCTTAAACATTACACAATCTTGAATTAAGTTAATAATTCACATTTATGATATTTTTAGTTTTATATCTTTAGAGAATTAGGTCATAACTTATCCAAAACAACTTGAATATTACAAGTAGACACTTTTAATTAGTGTCCTTTTTTTTCATAAAATGAAGACTCCTAAAAGTAAAGAAACATGTTTAGTTCCATGTTCTAAACAACATGAATTTTCCATGATCCCATACTAGACCCTTTTCCTCCTTAAGTCCTGTGAAAAACATTTAAAAAACATGGGATGAGCATAAAAAGCTTAGGAAGGGATACAGAAAGAAATAAAACTGCTAGTTTTCAAAACTACATGTAAACCATGAATAATTTATCGCAAAGTATTACTTTTCACCTTAAAGAAGTAGCAAAAACACTTCAATGAATATAATCTCATTTCATAACCTTCTTTTGTAACCAAAATATTACCATAAAACCCATAAAAAGCAATATATATTATATAAAAGGCAAACATGGGACATAATCATACTTAAATGGAATAACCAAATGGTCGACTTCCACACATATCACTAAATGGAAAAGCCATAAGACCGACTTCCATACCAAATGCATTGGATTTTATAACTTAACCACCCATCCTTGTTTTATCATGGAAAAACCCATCATTTGGTTCATTATGTAACCACCCATCAAATGTTCCAGTACCATTATAAAATAATCACAAATAAAAGATTGAAAATATCAATATTTCAATAATAAAATTTCATTGCCAATCACATGAAAACATTTCAAGGTATTGAAACAGTAAATCCAATTTCAAAACCATTTTCAATAACAAAATATTTTAAAAGGGTATATGTTATTTATTTTCCATTTGAAAACATCATGTCTTGTTAAGGAATCTAAATATCGAAAAATTCTCACTGGGGCATACAGGTTTTTGTCACCGTATACGTTATAAAGAAAAATTCCATTTTTTTAGAAAAACACCACATAGAAGAAATATTTCCTTTTAATGATATTAAAATTAAAAGGGGTTTATACACCATATAAAAGAATGTTGTGTATAAATCAAAACATGCATCAATGAATTGAGATTGAGACATGTCCTTTAACTCAAGTCTGACTTGTCTTGTATGTTCCATTGCATTATTGAATAATAAAATGAAGTTAATTTTTACTTTCATATGAAAATTTTTAAATTTTATTATTCCTTTCATATGAATTATTACCTAGCTATAAGAATTAGTTAATTATTTTAGTTCATATTAGACATTTTGTCGATGTTTGGAAGTTGAGTAAAAAATGAACTTGTTATAATTACAAATTTTCCATGTGGTCAAAATTATAAGATCTCCAAAATTATATTAATGATTTAGATATCATATATAACATATATTTCCAGAATATATGTATTTATAATAGTACATAACATTTCAATATAAGAAATTAAATGCACCGTTCACGGAGACAGTAAGTTGTACGTACGCTAGAACACTACTTTTATTTCTTTTTAATATTTAAAGGAATGAAAAAGAAGTGATACATAGGTATATTATAATTACTGTATAATATATATTATATATATGTTATATAATTTTATTTATTCTATCCTTTATATGTTCATGAATAGCATGAGCGAATCATATAACTTTGAGGGGGTAGTAGTCTGCCCTTCCTCAAATGAAACTATCGTATTTATACAACATGAAAAGCATAAAGTTATATTATAAATGATAATTATAGAAGAATATAGATAAAATAAATATCATATAAATCATATATAATTACATTTACATCATAATTTACACCATGAGAGGTGGTTGAAAAAAGTTAAACAATCATCGTTTTGTGTGGCAGTAGTTCATCGTCCGCAAAAACAGTATGTTCTATACAAATTAGACTGAGGTGTGTGTAATTTTAGTTATAGTAATTCCCATAAAAACAACCCAATATATAGAATATAATATTTTGTTTATAAAATTATGAAATAAATAGAGTTTATGGTGTTGGACAAAGAAAATAAATGAAATAATCATGAGAGAAGATATTACCTCAAATCGGGTAACTCTTTTTGATTTGAGCTAGAAAGACTTATTTAATTTCCTTATGACCAAATTAAGGCTTATAAGATGAATATAGGGATGTTGGGACCTTATTTGGAAAGAGGTTGGACGATCTAATGGGGGATTTATAGGTGTGAGTAAGGGTTATAGGTGTTTTCCTTTTACAAGAGGGAGGAGGGGAACATTAGGAATGTTTAAAAATATTATTTAATTATTAATTGATTTTCAAAATCTAATAACGCCAAATGATATATGTCCAAGATCATATGAGGATGGGTCAAAATACTCTCAGCCAATGGGGTTTAGGCAAGTTTAGGTCATAAAATTATCATTATCTTTTAGCTTTTACACTTAATTAACTAATTTAA
This sequence comes from Viscum album, assembly GCA_963277665.1. Taxonomy (NCBI): domain Eukaryota; kingdom Viridiplantae; phylum Streptophyta; class Magnoliopsida; order Santalales; family Viscaceae; genus Viscum; species Viscum album. The sequence continues at coordinate 1,201,703,681 of OY728153.1, read as the reverse complement.
CTTTTTCAATGTCTTGTTGAATATTCATACTATATGGTTAATATAGTTACTATAAAATTCCAATAGAACCTCAAGTGGTTCATTAATGACATTTTCAACCTTTTCTATGTCATTTTCCTGAATTGTAGATTTTTTGGTCTGTTATATCATTTAATAAAATATTATTTGTTTTAAAAACTCATTTATGTCAATTTATATATTATACATATCACGACATTAAAATGATCCATTAAACATGATTATTTAGAAGAAAACATCATTTATTTAAATATTAAAAGTAATAATCATCCATAAAATTTTTGGATTACCTAAAAAGTTTAAAATTAAATTTATTTTAATATTTATAATCTGATTTATTTAAATCAATCAATAATAAGGAAATCACTACAACACCACTCTGTCATAAATAAATTTATTTATTTGATGTTTTGAAATTAAAAATAAAATACCATGATGTATGAAATGTTTTTATATTTATAATTACTATTTATTTTCAAAAATATTACTTATATAACCATATATATAATTTGTTTTACTAAAATAAATATGTTTATATTAGATTTTCCTTAACTTTAAAATTAATTTTTATAAAATGTCATTTTCACATACAAGTGGCTCCATGGGGTCCCAAAACAGACCCAAGGAAGGCCATGGTTGGACATGTATCATCTAATAGGGATATAAAATGTGTTAGGTTAATTTAATAGTATTATAATATTATTGTTTACCCTTATTTACCAGATTTACGCTTTAACCATGGTAAATAAAATATTTATTAAAGTTACTATTCATAATATCTAAAAATTAAAGGTACATATTTACACAATTTGGACCTAATTATTAAAAATATGAAATATATTTTTTAAAATTTAAAACACATAAGTTGATGAAATTAATTTAAAATTAATTCATGTTGTCAATACCAAAAGGTGTGTTTTTAAGAAGTAAAAACCATCAAAAGATTAACATATTTTAATATCCAATTTGAAATTCAAATTACTTAAAATGAAAAAAAATGGATTAAATTATAAAAATATAATATAATTAAACTCTAAAACAAATTAAAATTACAATCTAATCATATAAACAAATTAGATGAAAAGGCAGTTTTGACTTAAAATTTAGTATTTTTCACTATTCATTAAAAATGAACTTTATCATAAAAATACCAAAAATTATCCCAAAATAAATTGTGATTTCCCATTTCTAAATAAAATGATTATTTTGTCAAATGTAACATATAAAAGTGACAAAAACTATATTTAAAAATGTTTTTCTATCAAAATGTGGTAAATCGACCTTTTGAAGAATATTATAGTATTTCATTCTTAAAATCAAATTCATTCTTATTTTAAGAATCTAAAATTAATTGGATAAATGTAAAGACATTTAAAAAACAGGTTTGATCCTAATTTATTTAGTTATTTTAATTCCCAAAAATAAAATTACTATGCGGTAACTACCATTTAAAATAATAATAATATTATATTATATTTTTGTATAACTCAAAGTTGTGTGTAACATAAGATTTTAAAGAAACTCGTTGTTTCTTATTGAGTACGATATTGAAAAAAGTGTCCTATTTAACATAAAATTAAAATCTTATTCATAAATATTAATAAATATGAAAAAATTATTATTCTATAAATACCTAGGTCATTACAACAATACACCTTTTCACATTAGGAAGCCCACATCCATGTTGCCTGATGTTAAACCACATGGTTCCTAAGGAACTATGTGTGGCTTGATTACTGTCATTATAGGATATGTCGTGAGTCCCAATCTCCCATATTAGGCCCAACTACAAAAATAATTGGAAATAATTACTGTTTATGAATAACGTGTGGATTTATCCCTATTGTCATGGGAAATGTTGTGGTAACCAGAATTCCATTCATGGGAACAACTGCAATATTACCATTTCACGTTGGGGAACCCATGTCCTTACAGAATGATGTTAAACTGCATGAACCCTCTGGAAATACATGTGGCTTGATTCCTACCGTCATAAGATTTGTAGAGACACCAAGATCTCCCATCTGTGTCCCATATATAGGAACCAATAAAAATATGCAACCCAACCTCACATGGGCTGATTCATGCTAGATAATTTCAAAACTGTACGTGTTAAATATTTGTACAGTCTTATTTTGCATCTAATATATCATGAACAATTTTTTATTTCAATTCCCACATCCTTATCTAATGACTTTAAAATTTAAGGAAAAAAGTAAATCCTTACTTCCTGACATTAAACTACACAGAAAGCATCCTGGTCCCATGGAATTAAAACTGTGCAACAAATACATCCCCCACAACATGGAATTAATATTTGAATACCATATTATATTATCACTCCTTATTTAATGACCACATGATCCTTTCCCCTATCAACTAGTGTATAGGGATCTTCCAATATCTTTCAAAAACCACAATCCATATACTACACTTCATTTGTTGATCACCTCAGGTTGCCAAAAACCTTTCATAGCCCTTGGAATGGAAAAGAGATATATCTACAAGACCATGCTATTAATGCAGATGGGTTGAGACCTACAAATTAGAGATATATTGAATCTATAGTATGGGCCTTCCAATCCTTATGAGATTGACGTCATTGCAGAGGAACACAATGCATGCGAGTGTTCTGGGTCATCCCCAACATGATTTTCCCATATCACTACTCATGACCTAAGAACATCAAATTGAAATTAACAACATTTTCTTCTGTCACTCAAAAGGATATTGGGGTGACCTGACCCTAGGTATCCTAATTGTCATCTTGTGTAACATCCCATATATTATTTCCATGTGTGAAATGACTATAAACTAAATTCAATTTGGTCAAAGTTTCATGAACATAAACTCTAGTCTATAATGTTTGAAATAAAAAAAACATTAAAATGACAGAAAAAGAGACCCCTAAAATTTTAGGTTGAAAACCCACAAAGGGAGGCCCGAGAAAAATCAAGTCTTAATTACATTAAATTATGTACCTATAGAGTTTAGGAAAAATGTGGATTCAAATAAACAAGGTATAAATACCACATAGACTAATTTCAAGCCCTTATTAAATCCAAGATATGCTTGTTGGACCCCCTGTTCCAAGAAAAAGTAAAATTGTTTTTCACATATCCTCTCAATGAGAACATGTTCCCTAGGCGGTGACATAACATTTCGGTCACTCAACCCCTTCATGAATTCTAAATATTCCATAAATCACAATTTATGATTTTAGTTCCCTGGGTTATCATAAACCTTTCATATCCCTTGGAAATAAAACGTTATCTCTCTATTTGGCCTTCTTATTGAAGCATAAGTGCGTAGACATAACAACAAGATACATAATGGACTAATATAAATGGTCATTATGGTTTTTGTGAGCCTTACATAACTTGGGTATAAACTACAACCTAAAGATGTTCTGGGTCATTCCCAACATAATTTTACAATACCTTAATCATTACATGATCACTTTATACCATGATTTAAAATATCCTTAACTAAACTATTCAAGTGGATTCAATATCCTCAATGTTATTCAACCATGTTTTGTAACTTTTCTAAAAATAGGGTTGAAACACTCCATTTTGAAAACTTTTAAACTCCCAAATCTTGTGATTCTAAACCACATGGCATATGGATCGAGATGGACAATTTTAGAGAAAAATTTTCCAGGGGTTCCAGAGTACATCCTGGATAACTTTTACACCTTACCCAACTTCAGTGGTCAAATTCCTGAGTCTTCGCAAATCGTTCATGGCCATTAGAAAAGTGTGGGGATTATCTCTACATGGATATACATGTAATCCATATGGACTCATTCATAACAGGTTTAAACGAACAATTAGAAGAATATCTTCCTCCTAAGAAAATAAATAAAATCATTGTGTTCCACGATGACACCATGATTGAACTTAAAATCATAGGGTATCTTGGGTTATCCCCAATATGTATTCCATAATCCATATTAACTGACTCAAAATTTTGGGTTATGACTTATATCACCCATATTCCATCTATCCAAGTGATCCTAGATTCCCTAGTATTTCAAAATCATCCAATATTACCGCAATTAATCATCCATGGCCCTTGGATAGAGTGGGGAGACATCTGTTTAACAATGATATCGATTCATAAATGGATTTCAAATACCAACAAAAGGAATATCCTTCTTGAAACAAAGGCACTCTAATCCTTGTGATCTCAGGCAATGCTATGGTGGAACTCATAACCATTGTGAATGTTGGGTCCTCCATGGAATTTATAACCCATTCCATATTTATCATTCTAGTCCTACATAGAATACATTAATCTACAAGATAGTAAAGGTCTAATATAAATGAACATAAACAAAAAATATAAATTTTGAGCTAAAATAACCTAAATAATAGAAATAAAATGTTTGAAATAAGATACCCTAAACTACAACACACCATTATTCTAGTTTGAAAACCCTAAAATGACTAAATTGATAAAGAGATAATGCTTCCCAGGTTAAAAACTCGATAAGGGAATCATGGGAAAAATTCAATCCTCTGCCCACTAGACATGCAATTTATATGATCTAGGGAATATTAACCATCTAAAAAATTGATGGGGCCCAAAAACGTATTAGGATAAAAACCAGTAAGTACAAGGACTGAGAAAAATCCTAGTCCATACTCACTAATACATCCTCCATATGAATATTATAAAAATGTTAGGTAAAAATAAATAAATAGATAAAAATTTTGTGGGGCCCACAAAATGGCCTTAGAAAAAATGATTATATGATTGTGAAGTCCCCTAAATTAGGTAGAAGTTATATAATTAAACCTTCAGGAATGATACTATACATGAATTCTCTTTGTAAATAAGGAAATATCATGATAACTAGAGAAGCTATATCAATGAGGAATATCATGTTGGTGGGAATTCATGAAAATTTATCAAAAGAAACTTATTGTATGTTAAGAATTTAAATCTTGAAGATTGGATCCTTTTGGTATTACAGACAATGGATGGGTATCATGGATGATCTGAGAAACTTCTGCACTGGAACATGGGTCTGTACCTGGGATTTTATCACAAAATATTGACATTCCTCTTATTTTGTATGAGGTATATCTACATTATTACATTCATCGTATGGTTATTTATCCATGAACCTATGTTACTTATGCATGAGTTTGATCCATACAGTGGTATAACTCATAACTATGAATTTCTTGATTCCCATTATTGTGGGATATACAGTGATGTAAAGGTACCTTACATCAGATATAACCACAAGTTTCTTTTCATATAATACCTATTCCATTTTATAATTTATATACATTCCAAATTTAGGGTATTTATACCCCAATCCAAAGACACTTCCTATCTAAGATTTATCCAAGCAGTCATGGTTTGAAGTATCCAACAGATAACACCTCAAATTCCACATTTTACATACTAAGGGGAAATTATATATGGAAGATGAATATCAAAGATCATAATATACTCACATATATATAAATATTTATATACATTTACCATAGAATCATATTTTTTTTGTTCAAAAAAAATCTCATTCTATGGGGGGGACATTTTTTTAGACCCATAATTGTGTTATATGCACTTTTATGTTAAAGACATCAAAAGTGTGAAGAATTTTCAAAGTACTGATATTATTTTCACCAATTATGTGGAGGTGGAATCCTTGGACTTGTTATTTGGATTGGATATAATGGTATAAAATTTGTTGTCCATAATTAATATGTAGAGATATTCCCACCCTTATCCAAAAAAACTATCAATTCCACTATCCAGACATACTAGGGCTTGACCACAATACCATGTGGGACTGGAGTTGACCATGCCTAGTTGGAGCCAGCTCAGTCCGACCAAATAATGGAGGCATAGATCCAATAGAAAGTGGAAAAGACCATGCGAAATTCCAATATTGATCCATCTCAAGTCCCCACATAGCGTGGGCCAAGAGATCATAGGGATGAAGCATGGGTGTTGGTGTTTGTAGGCGGTATGGGATCCAAAACCCAGTGCTGAATCAATGGAATAGAAACCACTAATTTTATTATAATGATGGTGTGGGACAAAAAATGTTTCAATGTGGGATGGGATTTTTACAGTTCTATTCACGTGATTAAATCCTAGCTGCTTAATTATTTTATAACAATCATCCAATAAAATCCAATTTGACGCCCTTTGAAATTCATAATCCCACATAAATTCTCATTCAAAATTATCCAATCTCGTACAATGAGAAACCATCATCATAAACCTCCTTCTCATCCTATTTTCTTCTATACTTATGTACCATTGGTTCGATACAATGAGGTAGCTCAACACCGTTCACATGAGAACTTAACAACCCCCAATGCCATTATATAGACAATATTCATTACCTTATAAATCTGATCCTGAAAATTTGAGAAATCCATTGTGAGAGTCTCTAAAATTCACATGATCGAAAGTGGTCATGATTATAGAAATCAGTTCTAACACTATATGAATCAAATTATATTTATGACCATGAGACTCATATGCCTTTTTTAGGTTTTATTGTATGAATTAAATTGGAATTATTTGAAGATGATAGATGTTATTATAGAATAAAATCAAAGAATCACATGATCAATGAAGTGGTCACGCGATAAATAACAAGAAATCACACACAACTATCATAGGGTATCCTCTACCCCCTCATGGGAAAGATAAAAAAGTTAGGATCCACACATGGAATATATATAAGGAATTTAAGAGAATAGAGTCATTACATGTAGATGGTAACATGATTTCATAGATCTGTCGTTAGAAGCACCAAGAATTTGACAATAAATTGATGATGATCGAATAAGGAAAAGAGTACCTCAATGAAGAATTACATGAAGATCCATGATTCAAGATCCTCTTAACTCTGGTATTTTATGCATTTATCTTCTTGCATGCTGATTTTATGAGAATGTCCACTGGAATGTCACAGTTTCATGTAAATCTTCCAAAGGTGATCACGTGATTCCCTAGTAATTATCAAATATGATACCACAAGAAGCCATATTATGATCACCTGATAATTTTAACATGAAGAATCCAAATATTTGGCTATCACACGTAGAACTGTCACCATGAAAAGAGGTAGAAGCTTTGACCAACATTTTCCTATAACTACCCCTGATCCCCTTTAAAAAAGACACACATGTGAGTTAAAGAAGGAGAGTAGGGGATAAATAGGGGAGCTGACAATCACCTTCAGAGATCGTTTCTAGTTAATTACAGGGATTATGTTATAAAAACCCATCATAAGAATACCACTATAAGAACCCCTCATCTGGTCATCCTAAAGATCATGTGATTTCATGGAATACTATAACCATTTATATTATATATTATATGTTATATCTATTTAGAAAAGAACCCCCTATAGTCATTTGAGAGATGTATAGTAAGGAATTATTCCATATAATGAGATTTTATGATTAATTGGACCTCATGCAATGTGATAACACATGCTGTTGGACAGAATAGACACCCATACTGGTGTTTATAAGCATGAACCAGTGGGAATGTGTCTTACGATGCCACAAAATCCCAGTCTCACAATGAACTAATTCATCCTCAGTTGTAATGGTTTCAATAAAATAAGCTTGACAAGTCCTTGTTCATGTGGATGAGGTACCTATAATGTGAACCATATGCCTCAGGGTGGGTCAAAAGTCCTCTTATGAGAGACATTGTCTGTGTATGTAGCAACAATGGGCATCCTCATCACACATACACAAAGTCCCTCACATGATTCCTTAGAGACCCTATGTTCACATGGTGATCATGAAAACACTATCACGCAGTGTATGAATGAAACCCCTTCCCAACCTCATGGTGCATGCCTTAGGACATGAGCCCCACACATTTCATACACTCCTCCTCACTATGAAAAGTATATATTCATCTATGAATGAGATATACTTGAAATATATCCCCTACATATAATAAAAAAATCCATAAAGATACCTTATGAAGTTCATGTGGATTACATGATTTTGTGGAACTTTTCAGGTCATTATAAAGACACCTCTTGACATGTAGGTAATCCAACATACATAACCCCAAATGTATGCACCATGGACCCTCACCCATTCTTTCAGTGTCATTATGAAGCCTCTTTTCATGTTAATAGAACCCTTGGAAGATCCTTCTGATTTCATACGAATCACATGAATAATGGGTCATCATGCAAGTGGATTTTGACAAGTATACAAGTCAATGGACATGAACTCCTTTTACCATTTAAGTAATATGGTGTATGCCATCAACATGAACACTCATGAATTCATCTTTTCCCATGAAAATTTTGGTATAATACCTTTTGAAAGGTTTTCATAGCCCTCAGTCAATACCTATTTGTCATGCAAGGGATCCTATACATGTACACAAGACCACTCTGTATAAATATATTAGAAACAGTCAATCACATGATTCATTACTAGTCTCAAATTGCCTATATTTGGCCTTGAAAAACCCAAATTTATCACGATATAGTATATGGACAAGTCTAGATGATATTGTGATGGCTCATGGATAATTCCATTTGGTCACAAGATAGGACTTACACAATTAATTTTGATCTCATGATAGCTTATTGACATGATTGGCAATGTCATATGACAATATATTGACATAAAAATGTTTTAATGAGACATCTTGAAGACAAGATATGTAAAACATGAAAATCACCAAGGAATTTTCATCATTTATTATGAGAATATATCCTAGAAAACTCACTTTGATCAAGTGAAGGAATCTTTTACCTGTCAATATGATCATGTGATTTCCCGGAGACATGTCAGCGTTGTAATGCGGTAGTCTGAAGATAAGTCAGGTCAATCTTGAAACATAATATTGTTATATCAACTTTTATTAGGCACAAGAACCCAGATATGTCTCCTTAAAATTTTTGAAGCATCTCAGACATTTCCTCTTGGATTATGAAATGACATTCAAGAAACGTTAGTTGATCAGGTACAAACACTTGGACTTGTTTTCAATGGATTAATTATGTGCCAAACATGTCAGAAAAATAATCAAGACATGTCCATCAAGAAACCTAAACATTTCATGAAAATCCCCAAGGATATGTACACATCATCTAGAAGATACACATATACCCAAGCCATGTGGACCCCAACCATGAACCTTCATCCACATACTCATTTTAAAGGGATGTGTCTTTAATGGGAAAGTGTTAAGCACCCATGATACCTTATTTTTTTCATGATCATAGAAATAGATTTCATGCTCAATATTGTTTTGACCCCCACCAATACAAGGGCTCGATCCGAAACTAACCCAAGACAACCTCCATAGGCTAGGGGGTGGCGACTAGCGCTGAAGGCACAACAAACTCATGGAAGCCTTTGCCTAAAAACAAGTATAGACAGACATATCCAACTTAATGAAAAAGTGCTGAAGGAATGAAATAAATGATGCAACAATACTATCAATAAACCAAGTATGAATGAACTGTTATATAGTACAAGTATAGACGAGTAAACTAAAATGGAAATAGGGGAAAAAATACACACCCAACCCAAAAATATCATCAACCTGGTAGTTACTAAGAAAGTTATAACAGGTGAGATATTCTCACTCGTGAATCCCAAGCTACAACCATTGTACATGATTCATGCACCCGTTTCCCTATGCTCTTCTAAATTTACTGTCATACTATATGTCCTATGCATATGACATGACATGTGTGGGAAAATCCCATGAATGGGTGAGTATAAAAATACTTAGTTGGATGCCCCAAAAAGGTGAAGGGGAGCCATATGATATACTCAAAAAGGAGATTAGTAGATAGGATAAGGTTCAGTAAAATGTGTGTAGATAAACCCAACAAGAGAGTGAAGTATGTTCATCCAAACACAATGAGCTAGAAATAGTGAGAATATGAACTTATCATCAAGTATTCTCTACCTATAGTTGGAGAGTATACTCCTCCAAAAATAAGAATTTGGACATGGAAATAATGTGGAATACGCTACACATCTTCACCTATATTGGAAGGAGAGTAACCAAAAACCAAAGAAGTGGGAACTATAAATAGAATATTTATTTTTTCAGTCAAAGAAACCCAAACAAGATAGTAAGGGGATCTACATATCACAATTCAGCACAGTAAGAAGAGTGTCCAATAGCCCTATATGTAACCAACATCGATGCCTAGAATCCCACATGTCTTCTTTGAACAATAATTCCAAGGGACTCAATCACCGCACCTTGATACTATCCATTTTGGGTGGAACTATCTCACCCTCATAGTTTTAGGTTGTTCCACATGGAAACATCTTGGTAGAAAAAGCTTCCCTCTTCCTTGGGAATCTAAAGGTACGTCAAAGAACATCTCAACATTATGTCACACAATCAAGAGGTCAGGTCTAAATGTTGAGGACCCATGTGCAGCCCGACTAGAGGGTAACACTTATAACTGGCATCAGGGACCCACTGTCTAGCCCTATTGGAGGGTTTTATCAGAACTTACATCCGGTACCACTTCACATCCCAGGTGGAGGTAATCCCAAACTCTCCATCGAGGACCACATCCTAGCCCTGCTAGATGTAATCCCAGAACTACTCTATACATCCCTACTAAATGGTACCACTTAGAAAGAAAGAAGGAACTCCACTGGCTATCATTGTAGGATGGAACCTCTTAGAAAGGATTGAGGAACTACACTACCCATCCCTAGTGGATGGTACTTTCCAGAAAGCCCCAAGAAACTACACTTACCATCTTTGCTGGATGGTACCTTTCGAAAAGAATCTATGAAATACATTATCCATCCCTATTGAATGTTATCTCTTTGCAAGACAACCTAGATCATTCACTTCACATCTCATGTGGTGGTACATGATGCGAATGGGGCCCACATGATGTGTGACCCCGCCTCATCACCTGACCGTGTACCTAACCATTCTCTGTTACTAAACTAGGATCAAGAACCCCTATGCATGATAGTGTAATCCCAAAGTATATGAAATATCTACCCAATGGGATAATGAGTTCACGTCACTTGTTGTTGGTCCAAAGGGAGAAAATGTAATTCACTGACACACCTCCTCAAATGATCCCATAATATTTGATCGCATTTCTTCATATACCTTCTCCACTCACACATAAGTCTATGTTGACCTATGTAATCAGTTCTCTTCAAATACATGAAAAGGATCTTCCACTAACATTCCTTTCATGTTTCCAAAATTAATGAGATCATGAATAAGGCTCTGCACATCCAAATGGACCACACCATTGTGATCCTTGCAAAAACAAAATGCACAAGATCGAATATCTATTCACCATAATAAAAAATTCAATGAAAAAGTCATATATCGTAGTATTACACTTGAATGGAATCCCATAGGCCCCCACATCGATACTAAAATGATATATTGATAATGGTATCGAAAAGGCCACCTCAATGTCATCTTCACAATGCCATTGACAACTCGAAAATCCTATGTCATATGGAAGAGTTACGCCAGATGCAATATTCTTCAATAGTAATAATAATAATATTATTGGGTGTCTCATGAACTCAAGACACAAATATGAATTAAATATCAAATATTATTCATGAATTGACCATCTTAAAGACATGGCCACATAACCACTGATGACACATCAATCAGATGTTGAACACAAGAGTTATGGTGGGTCTAAGATTTAATAATAATATTAAATCTAATGTCTCACCAGTGTTTCATGGGCCCAATCCATGAATTGTAGAGAATTATCTATAATGGTATTAAAATTATTGTATCATCTATAGGGTCATGCCTCCAATGACATCATGTCTTCCAAACTTCGCACATGGGAGTTATGAAGGATTAAATAATTAAATAATAATAATAATAATTATTATATTTTTCTGTTTTTATTCCCTTCCCCCAAAGGGTTTCCACCTCCCCCTATTTTCCATGCGGGTTGCCATCCTGCGTACCCTGGCCACCACCCTTTGGTCATCGTCTTGATCACCGAATACTACTACTCTCCTCAGACTACCCCCCGACCACCTCCTTCCACCACCTCCCTGCCGCCTCCAGCCTACTACCAGATTTGACCCCTGCATGGCCACCTGATGCATCACACCCCTCAATCGAGAGCCATTCCAACCACCTCCTCACACAATGTGGAGATTGATTCCTCATTGGACACCCTTACGGTGACTACTGGCACTGCCATGAACCACACGCACCTCCAAATCATGCTGCTAGTACCGTCCTCCGCCAAAGCCCATCCCAGTTTACCCACATGGACCAGATCTACCTATTTCATTATTTTGAACAATTTATTTAACTCAAAAAAATGATATGATCATAGATCTGTAACCCTTGGGCCTCGATATAAATAGATATAGTCCCTTCTCAAAGATCAATTGTTTTTTAGATGCACCAACACATAAATGATGAATAACACATGATGAATGGGTAAAAAATGGGAGAAACAAACAAGATCTAAGTATAGATTGATGACCATATCTATTCAAATTTTTAATAATGAACCAATTGAAAAGAACACAAATTTATGATTCATGTATTTTAATATGGGGATGTATAATTGAAAGGAAATGAAATCCTACTTCGATTCGATTTGTTCTTCCTCGCCAACAGGTTCAGATTCATTCCTCTATGATCTTCCAAAGCCTCACCTTGAATTTTTCAATGAAGGGTGGAGGATACTTAATTGGTGGAGGGGGAATTAGGGGAAAACCCTAAGGAAATTTCATATACCAAAATTTATAGGGTTTTATTAGGGTTTACATAAACCTCCTAGCCACACCCACCAATGGTCATCGCAACACCTAAACCAAGGGGATAGTTCGTCTTCCTAAGGCTTGGTCATATCGATGACATGCATAGGAACATGCACATATCTCTTTAGATGCAACACGTAGGAGACATCATGTGCCCACTCCAGCTATTGGGGGTATGGCAAGGCAGTAGGCAGCCTCGTCATCTCTTTACATAGTCTTGAACATCCCGATGAAACTCAGGGGATATTTTATATCCCCAGAAGAATCTCTACATCTCGCTTCATGATTGGAATCACTATTTATAACCTGAAAAAAGTCTCATGAATACATCATTCAAAAATATTTTTCTGGTGAAACACCTAAGTATATATAGTCACATAATATTTCACAGTCGATACATCACAACCGAGAGACTCTTACATGATTGGGAAGTGAAAGCTTCATCACCATCATCTGAAGAAATTTGTACCATCCTACTCCACCAAGGTCAGCTGTAGGGATGCAAACTGCTTTGAAACTCTCCACACCATGTGAACATGGGACTTCCAGCTAATGGAATCTACTACAATGTTTCCCTTCCATGGATTATAGACTCTCTTAAATTCATAGTCATTCATGAATTTCCAACTAGTGTCACTGGATTAAGTTCAAGCTTATATGGGTAAAGATGTATCTAAGACTCTAATGGTTTGAAAAAACCAGAAAGAACATTCCCAGAAAACAATGTCTCTATATTCTCAAGTCGAATACTACTACTACCAGCACTAGGAAGTGAGTCTCGTAGTTCTGTTAATTGGGTATTCATCACCTCTATATGTACTTGATAATTGTTTTATCAACATTGATTTTGAGCATGAAAAGGTTACAATGAACATGGTATCTGAGTAAACTCATCCGTCCACAATAATATGGAAATGGAAAGCATGTTCCATACCTCACATGTCTTTTATTCCTTTGGAAGGAGTGTAACCCCAAATTAGATACCCTACTACACCCCTAGAGACATCCCAATAAAAAATTGTTAAGCAAGAAAAATCCACCATCAATGATTGGATCGGGTCCAACACTACATCATAAAACTTCACCCTAAACCCAAAATTCAAAGGGAATCTTCCACCATGTAAGAACCTAGACTTTTATTTTCTAGTATGGGTTTTATTTTCTGGTGTTTTTGGGAAAAAAGAGGATAATCGAGAAATTTAAAGGGTACACACCATGTACATAAGAATACACGATGTGTACCTGGTTATCGCAAGTGACCGTGTACTGTCCGTGTAATGGTCGAGTACATAGACATGTGGGGTGACCTAGAGACCACCTAATATGGGTCCTAGTAAAGGCATATACACACTGTGTACTTTTATAAGAAATTTCATGTACATTTATTTTTATTTTTTAAGTCTGATCGTGGCCGCATCTCATTCATAGAAACCCATTCTTGTAACGACATCTCATCCAGGAGTGACCAAGGAGTATGATTCTTCTTAGAGCACCCAATCGATCATCCGGTCTCTGATTCAACCATCATCGATTTCATTGGAACCAGCATGGTGAGATCTTCCTTATTGTAGATCATCGTTTCTAGATTTATCTTCTTTTGTAATATATCCTTGATCGAACATTTTAAAAATTTTTGTGGATCTACATCAGTCTAGGCTGATTCTAGTGCTGAAACCAGAGTATATTGATCGTACAACACCGAGGTTGGTGGTTTGTGCCTTTCCATAGTTAGTATTTGATTTTTTTGTGGTAAAGTGCCCAAAACCCTAGAATGGGTTGTTGCGTGGTTAGATAATTTAGACCTATTAATGCATGCTATACCTTGTTTCCCTGAGTAGAGGTTGTTTGATTATGAATAGGTTTATTTTCAATGCTATTGATGTATTTTACATGTTTGTTTTGATATTAACCATTTGGTCTAACTTTTCCAGTTAGGCTGTATGTTTTCCATGCCAAGTGTGGTTAGGATGGAGTGATATTGTCTGATGTTGCTATATAATTGTATCTGTTTATTCAAGTAGTTCTTGAAAGCTATTATCCAAGTAGTTCTTATGGTTTACATTAGTTATTGAACATCGTTGTGCATAATTGACTTACACAGGTCTGTGAGAACCTAGTGTAGTATACCATAGGGGGAATGGATGATGAGGAATTCTCTAGACTGTATGTTCACTTTTATGTTGCGAGACCATAGGGGGGATAGACTATGTGGTCCCTTAGAGTGTATATAGTTCCACATTGTGAGACCACAAGGGGGAATTGGATGTTGAGTGCTTGCTTAGAGTATCTATATTTACTGATACGGTACCACATGGGGAATTGATAGTGAGTTCTTCCTCAGAGAGTCTTTGCTAAAGCTGAACTAGAGGGTTTAGACTATGAGTATATTCTAGAGGGGTTCTTTTTTTTGATTGGTTAAACCAGAGGGGTTAGGCTATGCATACTTCCTATAGGGTTACTTGTTTTTTATTATCTGCTTACTTGATATATGATAATTAATATAATTGAAACTGTATTATTTTTTACAATTGAGTACTTCCTTGTTTAATACTTCGTTTTTCTTATTGCCTGCCATATATATTCACTGGCTATTAGGCATAAATCTTTGGGTGGTTTCCTACTGGGATTCATGTCACACACTGTCTGGGTCATGCTTTTGGGCCCAAACAGATTGTATTTCTGCATGTATTGATAAGTGAAAGAACCCTTCTACTTCAGGTACATGACTGCTATAGAGTTCAAGAGTATGGGACCAAGCTGAGGCTTATGATGCTGCTGAAGTTTATTTGTTTTACTTGCACTTTGTTTTAGCATTTTATTCTAGCATTGTGACATGTTTGGATTCTTTCATTGACATATTTATTAGGTATCATTTATATATTTTCTCCAGTTGTTTATTACTTTCAGTCTTCTACTGTTTACTTATTGCATGTTATTACTGCTTCCACTATTGTTATCTATTATTTCTGCTACATTACTCTGCCAATGAAGGAATAACTTCCCCACTATCAAAACAAAGGCCCTCACTGCTAGTTGTTAGCCTATGGAGTTTGGAGAAATGCATTTGAGGCCATGTGACCAACCGAGTATGTGGCACCTCTGGGCATCACCCAGAACCGGGACATTACAATGTTGTATTAGAGGGAGGTTTTGATACTCCGACCTATGGGTTATGGGACCACTTGGATCATAATTTGGTGTATCATTACACTATTATGCTTTTATATGACATGTATTTGATGCCAAGATTTGATTTGCGGGGATTATGGGCCCCCACAGATCGAAATTTGGCACTTTTACGTTTGTTTAATTGTTTTATGGGATTTCAGAGTAGTTTGTGAGGCTTAATTTCCAGAAAAACGTAGAATACACTGTGTGTATTGCATAATACATGCCGTGTTTCCTTATGTTTAGGAAGGAAGTATTTTTCTTAAGTACACTCCATGTACTTTAGGTACACGCCGGGTAGTCTCTATCTGTGTTACTGCCTGTGTGGGCAGAGACACAGGGTTGGGAAATCCTTGGGAGAACACATCATGTATCAGATATACATGTCATGTTTTAAGGACCATTTATCCACCCATGTTATTAGCAACAAGGAAAGAAAAAACATAGGTTATACATGTCGTGTATCTCTTGAACACGCCATGTAGTGTAACCTATGTATCTGGCCATGTGACTAACGACAGAGGTCGGTGAAATCTTTCTAGTACATGCCCTGTCTCGCACAAACACACTATGTAGTCTTGCTCTAGGAGAACCGTGTGGGTTAAGTTGTGTAGAATAATTCAGGCAGGGGAAGATGATTCAAGTACAAGCCTTGTGTTATGAGAACATGCTCTTTGTTTGGGGTGTTACATGACCTGGGTTGGCGAAGGTACACGTCCATATGAAAGCATAAGGGAACATGTTGTGTAAGAGTTCTACACACCATGTATCCACCTTTTTCAAAATCTTGAATGCTTTATTTCTATTGATCCCTTCATGCACTTCTATGTTTTAGTCCAAGACAATCTTGATTTAATGTGTGCATTTGACCTTTCATATTCATTCCACCAATATGTCCTCCAGTTGTACACCATTTATAGGGCAGTGACCAGACACCGGACATGGAAGACCAAGAAAAACCAATAGATCCTCTAATCATGCCCGTCTTAGTACCAGGAATTATCCCAGATATAGGTTCTGATGCACAGTTCTAAGAGGGATTTATGAGCTTCTTGCAAAAATTCTTGGGAGCACCGCATCCTACCCCATCTATGGAAAAATTGATGTGGGTCTTTTAGCAGAACCAACCTCCTATATTTTTAGGGGGTGGAGGACATCAGGAAACATATTCATGGTTAGAAGTCATGCTATCAATCTTTGAGCATCTGAAAAAGCCCCGATAGAGGAGGGGGAAGTTTACTATCTTGTATGATAAGGGATTACTCCAAAAGTTGGTGGGATGTGATATCAAGGTGGGACACTAGCAAGTGATGGCTTGGTATGAGATCTAGAATGCCTTATACGATTACTTCTACCCAAAGACATTTAGGGTCAATAGATCCTGAGATTTCATGAGTCTGGAGTAGGGTACTCTTTTAGTTATGGAGTATTCTTCTCACTTCATAGATTATGGTACATCACACCCATCCCAGGAGGTGATGAGTTATTCTTGGTGAGGAAGTTTGAGGATGGTCTCAGGCATTACATCTGATCTCAGGTGAAAATATTTTGGTTAACCTATATAACCTCTATAGTTAATCATGCATTGATCACAGAGTGAAATATGAGGGATTCTGGAGCTGTGAAAAGGTTGGCTTGGCATCCGTAGTTGGTACCCCTCCTACTGACAGTAGGAAGTGCCACAGGGAGTTTACACATGAGGATATGAAAAAGAAGGATACTTCTTCTAGTATCCAGGTGGTGTGCTACCAGAGTAAGATGATTGGGCATACAAGGCCACATTGCTCGAGAGACCTAGTGGAGTTCTTATCTTGTGGAAACATGAGTAATATTTAGTGCGTCAGTTAGTTTTTATCACCATAAGTTGGTGACAGGAGTTCGACTATGACTCCTCATTTAAGAGAAACACCACCAGTTTCTCATCAGTCAGGGAACAAGAGTTCTTTCAGTCCTTCAGGCCGAGGAGGAGGTCACAACCATGGTATCCAATTAGCATGATTTCAATGAAAACAGGTTGGATCAGATCAGGGTGGTCAGGTAGGGTCACAGGGCAGCGGTACCAGCCAAAATATTTGAGTGGAACAGACCTAGTAGGAGCAGGATACCTGAACCTCTACAGTTCAAGGTATGATCCTAGTTGCCTCAGTTTTAACTTATTCACATTTAAATATAGGGTCTTCTCATAGTTTCATATCTGTTGTTGTTGTGGAGAGCCTTGGGCTCTATATATTTACATCTGTTGATGTCTTGACACTGGACACACCATTGGGGACTAGAACGGCTAGTGTATGTCAGTACAAGGAGTGACCTATTAAGGTTTGTGGGTGTCACTCCATATGGTACCTCTATGTCCTAGAGATGACATGCTATTATTTCATCCTTGGAATGGATTGGTTGGTTCCCTTCTAAGATACAGTTGATTTCAATCACCATAGGGTGTGTTTCACATCACCAGAGTGTTGTTTGTTTCTACACAAGGGTGAATGGGATGTCAAGGTGAGCAGAGTAGGACCCGAACATCTTGGGTTGGGGGGGTTATAGCCCAGATTGCTAGTCTACATCTGGATGACTAGGGGACTTCATAGATGGACTTTCCACTAGCTGTGGATCATTTTAGGGATGTATTTACATAGGAGTTTTTATATTTACCTCCAGAGAGAGTGGTATAATTTTCTATTGATCTCGTGCATGGGGAAGTACCAGTGTCCATTCCTCCTTATAGGAGGGCTAAAGGAAAATTACAGAACATCAAGAAGTAGTTATAAGAGTTACATGATAAGGGTTTCATCCGACCTAGTACTTCTCCATAGGGTTTTTCTGTCTTATTTGTGATGATTTTGGGTGGTACCCTCTAACATTGTGAGGATTATGAGAAGGTGAAACAATTGACGGTAAAGAACCGTTCTCCCTTACTAAGGATTGATGATCCCATTGATCAGCTTCTAGGAGCCCAGGTGTTCTCAAAGATTGACTTGAGATCCTATTATCCTCAACTGTGCATTAGAACATCTGATATACCTCTTAAAACCTTTTGGAGTTGGTATGGTCTATATGAGTATGTGATTGTACCATTTGGTCTCACGAACACGCCTGTATTATTTGTGGAACTGATTAACCAAGTGTTCCATCCATACTTGCACTCTTTCACGGTTGTTTTCGTGGATGATATATTGGTGTACTCTCACACTCGACCTGACCATGCCACCCACCTGGAGATCATTTTGAGTAAAGTGAGAGAGCATTGGTTATATGACAAGCTCTCAAAATTCCACTTTTGGATGGACCAAATTGACTTTTTGGGTCATGTTATCTCAGATACAGGGGTATTAGTAGACCTAGAGAAAGTGAGCCCAATATTTTACTAGGAGCATTTGAAGAACTCCTTTGAGGTACATAGTTTTCTAGGGATAACTGGTTACTATAAACGTTTCATACAAGACTTTTCACACTTAGAAGTGGCACTAACAGGCCTGACTAACAAGGGCTCCAAGTACTTGTGGTCAGATTCTTGCGATTCAGTCTTTCAAGAGCTTAAAGGGAGGTTAACTTTAGAACTGATACAAGTATTTCCAGATCTGGGAAATAGTTATATTGTATAAAATGATGCATTAGGTGTCAGGATGGGAGTTGTGCTTATTAAAGGGGAAGGATTCGTTGCATACCAGTCTCAGCAGTTGAGACCACATGAGAGGATTACCCAACACAAGATCTCTAGTCGGCTTTAGTTGTTCATGATTTACACTGTTTGAGACATTATCTGTTGGGAGAGAATTTTTTGGTTTTCACCGTCAACAAAAGTCTCAAATATATCTTTACACAGTATGATCTGAATTTGAGACAACGAAGGTGGGTTGAGTACATTCAGTCTTTTGACTTTGAGCTTGCCTACATGACTGTGAAAGGAAATATAGTAGCTGATGCATTGAGTAGGAGGACTCAGATACATGCAGTTCAGGAATCCAGCAGTGAGTGTCATCTTATGGCTTTGTTCTATTAGATGTACTTGTAGGTTCACAACAGACATTGGTAGAGGTTTTTTTCTTCTAAAGTTCTTACCACCACTCTACTTGATCGAGTGATGATGGGGAAGCTATCAGATTATGAAGGCCTAGTCCTATGAGAGAGTGTGTCAGGAGAGGACCCTATTCTTGGATGGACCATCGGCATGGATGATATCTTTCATTTTCATGGGTACATTTTGGTGTCAGCAGACATATACGAGGAGATGATGCGGGATAATCATTCCTCAGTTTGGAAAGTTCATCTTGGTGTCACTAAGATGTATCAATATCTACACCATCAGTATTTGTGGCTAGGTATGAAGAGAGATTTTGCTAGTTTTGTGATGAGGTGTTCTACCTATCAGTAGGTGAAGGTAGATCATCAGTGGCCAAAAAGGATTTTTGATTAGTTACTCATTCCCGAGTGGAAGTGGAATGATGTCTCGATGGACTTCATGACAGGTTTATTAAGGTCTACTTAAGAGAACGATGTAGTATGGGATATCATTTACAAACTCATGAAGGTTTACCACTTCTTTCCTATCAAGGATACTTTCAGTGTTGATGAGTTGGTAAGGTTGTACAATCAATAGATTGTACATTTTCATGGAGTTCTGCACTCCATTGTTTCATACAAAGATTCTTGTTTTACTTCTCGAGTCTGGTAGGGACTATAGAGGGTTTTGGGTACATAGGTACTTTTGAGTACAACATACCATCCCTAGACATATGTCATGTCCAAGCGTACTATTTTGGTGCTGGAGGACATGCTTTGACCATGCATCCTAGATTTTGGAGGTTCATGGGAGAAGCATATACCTCTTGTAGAGTTTTCCTAAAAAAATGTTTTCAAGAAACTATTAATATGGAAACTTATGTGTCTTTTTATGGTAGGCTATTCTAATCACCTCTATGTTGGATGGACGCAGGAGAGGCAGTTATGCTGGGACCTTTTCTTTTACAGAAGACCATGGAATAAATAGAGTTAATTCAGAAGAGGATGGAAACAACATAGTCATTACAGAAGTCTTATGCTGATCGATAGATATGACCTCTGGAGTTCAAGGTAAGAGATCAGGTGTTCCTATGTGCCTCACTAAGGTTAGGACATAGGAGTATTAGGAGACAGGGTTAGCTTTCGCCAATATATGTTGGACCGTTTGAGGTTTGGGAGAGATTCGGGCCAGTTGCCTATCGGTTATAGTTATCTCAGAGGTATCAAGCAATGCATGACATCTTCCAAATTTCTTAGCTACAAAGTTACTTCTCAGACTCATCTCATGTTTTTAAACCCATGGAGGATGAGCTGGAGGTGGATTCATCATTCGAGGAGCATCCTATCTGAATTGTTGATCACATTGCAAAGGTTCTCCGTGGTCGGTTTATTCCTCTCATCTGATTGTTATGGAAGCAAGGGTGAGTACATGACGAGACAAGGGAGAGGGAGACCGATGTACGATCTCAATGGCTAGAGATGTTTGAGGATTCTACTTCTACGAAACCTTTCTAGGGACATTTAGGGGTGAATTTATTTAGGGGGAAAAGTTTGTAAGATTCCGAACGTTTCTTTTCATCTATGTGTTTTGTTTTCTGGTGTTTTTGAGAAAAAGAGGATAATTGGGAAATTTAAGGAGTATAATTCATGTACTTAAGAGTACATGCCATGTACCTGGTTGCTGCAGGTGACCGGGTACTGGACATGTAATGGCTGAGTACACGGAATTGTGGGGTTCCCTAGAGACCACCAAAAGATAGGCCCAGTAAAGGAATATACACATCGTTTAATTTTAAAATTCACGCTGTATACTTTTATTCTTATTTGTTAAGATGGACTGAGGTCACATATCTTTCATAGAAACCCCTTATTCTAACAATGTCTTGTCCAATAGCGACTGAGGAGTGTGATTCTTCCCAAAGCCTCCAATAGATCATCTGTTCTCTGATTCAACTGTCATTGATTGTTTTGTAATCGGCACAATGAGCTCTTCCTTCATTTGGAGCCTCGTTTCCAAATTTCTCGCCCTTCATAAGATATAATTGGCTGAATTTTTTAGACATTTTTGTAGATATACATCATTATACTTTGATTCAAGGGCTGATGTGGGAGTATATCAATTGTAAAATGACATGGTTGGTGTTTTGTGACATTATTTATTTATTCTTGTAATTTTATGTTCCAAAGTGACCAATACCCTTGAATGGGGTGTTGCGTGGTTAGGGATTTTAGCCTTGTTAATGACTGTTATGCCCTGTGTGCCTGAGTATAGGTTGTTTGATTGTGAATAGGGTTATTTTCCATGCTATGGATGTGTTTCCCATGTTCATTTTGATATTGACCGTTTGGTCTATCTTTGTCGATTAGACATCCTGTTTTCCATGCCTAGTGTTGTAGGGATGGAGTGATATTATCAGATGTTGTTATATGCTTGTAGTTGTTTAGACAAGTACTTATTGAAAGCTATTAGCCAAGTAGTTCTTAAGGTTTACATTGGTTGTTGAACATCGTTGTGAATGATTGACTTACACTGGGCTGTGAGAACCTGATGTAGCAGACCATTGGGGGAATGGACACTGAGTTTTTCTCCAGAGTGTCTGTTTACATTTACGTTGTGAGACCATAGGTGGGGGGGGGGGGGTGTGGACTTTGTGCTCCATTGGAGTGTCTGTAGTTCCAAATTGCAAGAAAAAAGGAGTAATTAGACATTGATTGCTTCCTCGGAGTGTCTATAGTTAGCAATATGATACCACAAGGGAAATTGACAAGGAGTTATTCCTCAAAGAATCTTTTCTAAAGCTGAACCAGAGGGGTTAGAGTCTGATTATTTCCCAGATAGTTTCTTATGATTGATTGGTTGAACCAGAGGTGTTAGGTTGTGAGTAATTCCTAGAGGGTTACTTGTTTTGGATTAGCTACTTACTTGATATATGAAGATTAATTCAATTCAAACTATAGGATTTTTTATTTTTGATTACTTACCTATTTACTTCTTTATTTTTCTTATTGCCTATCATATATATTCATTGACTATTAGGAATAGATATTTGGGTGGTTTCCTACTAGGATTCGTCTCACACCTTGTTTGGGTCATGCTTTTGGGCCCAACCAGATTATATTGCTACAGGTATAGATAAGGGCAAGTGCCCCTCTACGTCAGGTACTTGAATATTGTGAAGTTGGAGAGCATGGGACCATGCTGTGGATAGTGATGCTGTTGGAGTTTATTTTTGTTCCTCGTACAGTGTTTTAGTACTATATTCTAGCATTGTGAATTGTTTTTCTACTTCTTTAGACATATGTAACTCACATAATTTATATATGTTCTCTAGTTGTTTATTACCTTCAGTCTTATATTGTTTACTTATTTCATGTTATTATTAATTCTTTTATTATTGTCTATTTATTTCCACTACATTACTCTTCCAATGAGGGCATAGTTTTCCCACTATCACACCCAATTCCCTCACTTCTAGTAGACAACCTCGGGCATTTGGGGAAATGTGCTTGGGGCTATGTGACAAACCAGATTTGGGGAACCTCCAAGCAGCACCTAGAACCGATACGTTACACATAACACCCCAATACTATCTATATTTGTGGAACTAACATTCCCTCATGGTTTTTCTCATGTCAAAAAAACACATCTTGGTGGGGAAAGGACCCTTCTTCCTCATGCATTCAGAGCTATGTCAAAAAACACCAAGACATGGTTACACCAATGCCCCATGTCACCCCAGTAAAACCTCAAGCAAGGACCAGGGAGAAAAGAGTACTTCACACAGTGTATAATAGTTTCTATTGTAAAAAGTAGAAGATACACATAGTGTATATCTAATTATCTCATCTGTTGAATGATTGTTGTCATCTAAAGCTTACGACTTTCTATTCCCCCTGTTGCTAGATTCTTGAGCCTGATATAGGCTTTTTCATGGTGGTAGTGATGGATGGACCTCATAATGCCATCCCCCACCTCAAACTCCCCTACTTATTTGCAAGAACTTACTTGCTATGGACCACCCAGTCCCCACATTGGAGATCCTCGATCATGGCACTACCTCTTATATGATGGTGCACCTACTATCTTCTTAGGGTTCTCAATTAGTCTAGTTAGGTATCCTTCTTCCATGTGACCTATCTCATCATAAGAAAAATACTATCGGTCCCCATGCTAGCCCCATTCTATACGCATCCTCAACCCCATATGACTATTTGAATGAGACCGATTATGGGGAGGCCTCCTGTGTCGACATGTTATCCTCTAATGCTTGCAAGCTGCAACAGAAATCTAAGGTCTATTGTGCTCACTTCCACAACCGGCTATACAATGTCCCTCTGATAAAAAGATCTCAATCAACAGTGCCTTCTCCAACTCCCCAACATAGGTGGGGATGCACAAGTTCACTATGATAACACCAATCTCTCTGCGGAGTCCATGATCAATCATTCATGCTTAGAATTTTTTATCACATATTATGTCTAATGAATACCTAGTCAGGTATGTGATCTTAGATGGGTACTCAGCCACATTAATCCCTCCCTGTTGAAACTATATGATCTCTTGAATCTGAAGGAGGCACAAATGGGAGGGTTAGTACACTTCACAAAACGACTGTTTGAATTCAACCCATGAAAGTTCCAACTCATCGAGTATCTGAGTAACCAAGAACTATGAATAACCAAATGCTCCATAGAAAAGGTTATCTTCCAAAACTACCATCTAATCTCTTGGAGTTCACATAAGACTAACATGTCTTACCACCAACTCTAGAAAAACCTCTATTGCCAGAGGTTCTGGCTCACCAAGAAACCTTAGTGGTCTCTAGCATTAGAAATCGCGGAGTGCACTCAGCCTGTGTACATACTTAGACTACCTTGTTGGGGATTTGTGATTCTAAATAGGTGGATGTTCTTCTATCTTTCCACCTAGAGGAAAGTGATCTCATGATGGACCCTAAACTAAGGCCTCATTGCTCACAAGGTTATCTTCATGAACCGGAGCTGGTATCCTTGCTGGATGTCATGGAAGAGGCATCCAGAATGTTATCAAGGAGTATCATGGTCGATTAGTATATATATCAACAAAAATGGGGAGATTACTCAAGAAGGACAGTCAAAGACTCAATCATATATGATGCATACAACATTATTCCTAGCAACATGTGTTTCAGGGTGCCGAGTCGACAAGCGGGTAATCAAGGTCCAGGTGAATGGATACATTGGCCACCCATACCATCATTGGACTCCCTCAATTGAGATACTCTCTTGAGATATGTCAAATATTTGTCTTTAAGCCCAACCAAGACCATTTTATGGAAATTTCAAAACAACATCCCAAGGGTTGAACCACCTATGACACCACTTTGTCACGACCCAACCCATGTAGGGGTTTGACCTGAAACTACCCCAAGCTCACCTTCATAGTCTTGGGGTGGAGAATAGAACCAAAGTCAAAACAAACTTGGGGTGTACTTTGATTAAGAACCTACACACACACACACACAACCAAATAAATGGTAAAGTACACAGGGAATGGAAAAAAGATAAAAAAAACTTCTATAAATAAACCAAGAATACACGAACTACTAAATAATACAAGTATAGTAGGGTAAATTGAAAGGGAAGAAGGGAAAAAAATATACACTCAACCAGAAATGTGTCACAACCTGGAAGTAACTGAAAATGGTCAAACAATGGAGAGATCCCCACTCTTAAATCCCAAGCTACAACCACCATATGTGGTCCAAGAACTCGTATCCCTATGCTTCTCTAAAGTCACAATCAATATGTCTGTCATCTTCATAAGGCATGAAACATGTGGGAAAATAACATGTAGGGGTGAGTATAAAAATACTAGGTAGGATGCTCTTAAAAGGTGAGGTGGGATCCATAAGATATACTCATTAAAGTGAAATTTTTAGATAGGACAAGGTAAAATTAATGAAGTAGAACCAACCAAACAAGAGAGTGAAGTAACCTCATCCAAACATAAGTAACTAGAAACGGTGAGAAGATGCAATTATCATTGAGTCTTTTCTACCTATATTTGGATAATGGACTAATTCAACCACAAGAATCTAGACACAATACTAGAAATAAGGGTATTAGCGACTGCTAAATGTCATCGCTAAAGCCCATTAGCGTCCGCCAAATGGTTGATGTTTTTGGATTGTCGCTAAATCCTTTAACATATTCTATTTGGAAGACTCTAATGATCAACCACAAACACCTGCAATTTTCAGTCTTGAATGTAGTGGGCAACACGAGTGGCATGATGAGATGGGGGAGGTTTTCTGTAACCTTTCGTTGCCGACCATGGTAGATTTACGGTGGCCAAAGTATGTCTGGGAACATTAATGGCAGTCGGGGTGTGGTGAGGGGATGTTGTGGGGAGACTAAAGGGCTACAGGAAGGTATCCATGGTGTGTATGTGTTGACCTTCAGTGACCAGGGTAGGGCTGGGGGTGGGGGGGGGGGAGGGTAGGCGGCGGCGGGCGACGAAATGTGTTACATAGTACTAATTTGAAGAAGACAAGTAGGAAGGTGGAAAAAATCATGTTGTTTTTTGTTTCAGTATTAGCGACTACCATTTGGCGGTTTCTAATACACACTTTAGTGACTGAAAAATTCCGGTCACTAATACTGAAATAGAAAACCAGTGGGATTTTTCCTGCCTTCCCACTACTTTACTAGCGGACACTAAATGGTGGTTGCTAATACACCCTTAAGTGACTGTCAAATGGAGTTCACTAATACTCCTCTGCTCAAGTGTTTGAAAATTCTCAGAAATCTAGTACTGCACCAAAATCACATAGATTTCCCCTTGCATCTTTGCCTCTCCGGGAAGGAGAGTAACCAAAAATGAAGGAGTGGGAATTGGAAATAGAACATATATATGCTCATTAAAAGAAACAAAACCAAGAGAGTAAGGGGATATCCAAATCATAGATAATCCTAGGAAGAAGAGAAGCTAATAGTCCTAGAAGTAACCACCATCGATGCCTACCCTCCCACACATATGCTCTGAACTTCAAGTTAATGGGACTCAATCACGACACCAAGATACTATCCTCTTTGAGAAGCACTGTCTCACACTCAAGGTTTTTGGTTACATCACATGGATGCATCTTGGGGGGAAAATCATCCCTCTTTCTCGAGAGTCCAACTATATGTTAAATAAATTCTTAACACTATGCCACATAGTGAAGAGGTCACGTCTCAAAGTCAAGGACCAATTCCCAGGACGACTGGAGGGTACCACTCGGAATTTCCATCGAGGGCCCACTTCCCAACCCTACTAAAGGATAAGACTCGAACTCCCATCAGATACCACTTTCCAGCCTAGTTGGAGGTAATCCAAAAACTTCAATCGGGGACCGTTTCCCAGCACAAATAGAGGTAAGCCTGAAACTGACATTGAGGACCATTACCCAGTAAAGCTATAAGTAATCCCAGAACTTCTTTGGACATACTTTATAGATGGTACCTCTCAAAAAGAAATAATTAACTCCAATTGACATCCCTGATTGATGTTACCTCTTAGAATGCATCGAGGAACTACACTGGCCATCCCGATTGGTTGATACTTATCAGAAATCACCTAGGAACTACACTGTCAATTCCTCCTGGATGGAACCTCTCGAAAAGAATAAAGGAACTACCTTGGATATCTCTGTTGGATGGTACCCTTGTGCAAGACAACCTGAAACATTCATATCATATCTCATAAAATGGTACACGAAAACAATGGTTACCACATGAAGTGCGACCACGCCCCGTTGCCTGGCCATGTACCTAACCATTCTCAGGTACAAATCCGAGATCAATCACCCCTAGGAATGCTAGAGTACTCCTAGAGTAAATGAAATATCTATCCAAAAGGAAAATGAGAACATGTCCTTTGTTTTTGATCTGAAGGGAAAATGTAATTCACTAAAATACCTCCTCAAACAATCCCAAAACATTTGATCGCATCTCTTTGTATATATTATACACTCCCATAAGAGTTAATGCTGACGTAAGTCAAGGGTTCTCTTCAAATACATCAGAAGGATCTTCTACCAACATTCCTTTCAAGTTTCCACCATTAATGAGAGAATGAATAAGGCACTTCACATCCAAATGGATCAACCATTTTGATCCTTTCAAAAAATTCACAAGATTGAATATCCATTCACCCTAATCAGACTTCTGATGGAAAATTCATATATCATT
Source organism: Viscum album (assembly GCA_963277665.1). Lineage (NCBI taxonomy): Eukaryota > Viridiplantae > Streptophyta > Magnoliopsida > Santalales > Viscaceae > Viscum > Viscum album. The sequence goes on along the minus strand of OY728153.1, from coordinate 1,201,675,506 downwards.
GCATTGCACTTGAATGGTGTCTCATGGGGCCCACATCGTGATACCAAAATAAAATATTGATATTGCCTTCAAAATTTCACCTCAATGTTAGGATTATAATGCTGCTGACGACTCACAAATCTGATGCCATATGGAAGATTTATGTTAAATGCATGATTCCACACCAATATTATTATTATTATTATTATTATTATTATTATTATTATTATTATTATTATTATTATTATTATTATTATTGGGTGTCTCATGGACCCAAACCACGAATATGAATTAAATATATAACATTATACCCAAATCGACTGTCTTAAAGATAAGGTCACATCGCTGTGATGACACATCAATTGGATTTCACACATGGACTCTATTGAATGTCAAAGATTTAGTAATAATATAAAATATAATGTCTCATGATAATTTCATGGGCCCATGCTAATAGTTGGAGAGAATTATCCAGAATGGTCTTAAAATTATTGTATCATCGACGGGGTCACACCGCTACTAAAGGAACGCCAATTAGACGCTGCACATCGGAGTTATGAGGGTTTAAATAAATTATTATCATTATTATTTTATTTTCTATTCTCTTATCCCTATAGGTTTTCCCCCTACACCTATTTCCATGAGGGATGCCAGCCTTGTGCACCCTAGTCATGCCCTCTAGATGTTGTCTTGGTTACCGGTAGTTACTTCTCTAGCTGGACAACCCCCAACCACATCCTTGCGCCGCTTCCCTACCACCTCCGACCCCCGCTTGGCCACATTCTACACACCATCTCACCACCAGGATCCATGCCAAACACCAAATCACAGGTTGCGGTTGTCACCACCTTGCCAGACCACCATACAGTGCCTTCTCACGCCGCTAGGACTGCCTGCCACCAGACCCCATCCACGTTGACCCTCATAGACCAGATCCACCTTCCGCTATCCGTTTCACCACCAATTCAACTCGAAACAAAGATACGATCATAGATATGTAACCCCGGGGCCATGATCTACATAGATCTAGTCCCTTCTTGATGATATATTTTCGTTTTTTTGTTCCAAAAAGTAAACAATCAAGAACATGCGATGAATGAATAAAAAAGGGATGAACAAATGAGATACAAGTATAGATTGATGACAGTGTTAGTTTTTCCATAGATGCACATTTTCTAGAATGATGCAATCAACAAAGAACAAAAATTTAGGATTCAAGGATTTCAATATGGGGATGTATAATTCAATGGAAATAAAATCCTACCTCAATTAAATATATTCATCGTCACCAACGTGTTCACCTTGATTCCGTTGTGATCTGCCAAAGTTTCGACTTGAATTTTCAAGGGAGGGTAGAGTATCCTTCATGGTGGAGGGGGAATTATGGTCCAACCCTAATGAAATTTCATAAAACCAAATTTATAATATTTTATTAGGATTTTTGTAAACCTCCTAACTGTACCCGCCAATGTTCAGGGGATCCGAACATCCCATGCCTTCTTATTTTATGTTGTGCTTAGGGTAAACATAGAACTATAAACTCAACGATGATCACAGATTTCCGATATGAAACTCCATTAAAAAATTATTTGATATGACATCCAGAATAAATAAATTAATTTATTTATGATAACACCCTCAATAAGGTTTTTCACAGAATGCCTAAACCCACAGAAGTTATACCCCACCTAGGATAAATTCCACATTCCAGACTCAATGGAGGGCTCATATTTATGATGTGATTTATCATTTGATATATATCACATTTTCTTAATGTGAATAATATAAAATAAAATTAATATTTTTATAAAATTTATTTTGAGAACATGGGGCCTTGGAATCGCACTTTGTATCAACGCCTAGCTCTGAAAATATATGTAGAAATATTCCAATGAATTATAAGGAAAAAGGTCTTTAAAACTATCTATATTTATTTTTCAGATGATAGAGAATGATTATGTTAATGGGTGGCCTCATTGTGTAAGCTGTGATCAATAGAAAAAACTCAATGTGTAATACCAAAACATAGTGGGAATTCATCTTGAAGTATACCCCTAACATACTTGAAACCTCATCGATAACTATAATTTCTCTGGGCATGATCATCTACCTAAAACCCATCGGTAGTTTAGGGATGAACTAGGCTATGAGAACTTTAATTCGTGAAATAACCAGGATACATAGGATACCTTTCAAAAAATTGAGATCAAATAAGAATCCACCTTAGCGTAAGTCCCTCTCTGTCTCTAAAATTTCAACCATCAAGACCCAATCATTACAATGGGATCACCATCCTTCCTCTTCCATAAGTGGATGAGAAATTAATTCATACGCATGAATCATTTTATGTTTAAGCCCCGACCATTCCCTTGAAGTACCTCAAACCCATTAGTGGGTTTGGGGTAGATTGAACTACAAAAATATTGACTCTTATCTAAATAGGATACATAGGATTTATTCCTAAGTCTCGATATCTGGTGGGAATCCACTTTGTTGTAAGTCCCTCTATGTCTATGACATTTTAGTAATTGTGACTTAATCATTACCATGGGATGACCATTTTCCCTCATCAATCAGTGGAATGAGAAATCAAATGAACTATTAGAACATTGATTCCATTCTAAATATGATATGTAGGACACCTTCATAGGGTCTAAAATGAATACCACATCCTCCACAAGATGACAAATCATACCTCTTAGAGTGAAAAATTCTATGTGTAATCCCTAATACAAACATCCTCCCATAAAACGTTTCCGATTTTTTGTTATATCTTGTTTCTCACAAATAGCATAACTCACGTGAACATAGAGGTTGGTAATGATTGTATCAATAACACGATGCACATTCTCCCAGTGTGGGTCTAAAATGGGATGTGGGTCTGATAACATCTCATCTACACTTATAGGGCTATACTCTTGATGGATAAATCTAGGGCAGTCTTATATATATAGGTCACACATAAGGCCCATGTGGTTGTATCTATCACAACATAGATTCCTGTATAAGAACTAATTAGACTCTGATTATAGTATCATATAGGATACATAGGATGCCTCAACATTGTATGAGCCTGATATTTACATCCTTACAGCAGTAACTTAAACTGAATGGATTTTTCGAGTCCCACAACATTAAACAATAATAAATTAACTATGTGGGGATTGATTCCTACTTTCACAGGATACATAGGACTCCCCATAGAGGTTCGATCCCATCCCCTATACACTAAATGATCAAATGGAAAATAATAAACTCCATATTAACCAATCATATCCATAACCTAAATCATCAAAAATAAAGAAGAGAATGATATATAACTCATGATACATAAAAATATTTTCTGATCATTACATGGTTTGAATCATGTTATTGACACAGGGGTAACCAGTCTCGTATCAGGACCTGAGAAGGATTTCATGAAAATATCTTAATTCTATAAGAGAGTCTCTAAGTAGGAAACAATACCCCTCCCCAAATGGTGATATGAGCTCAACCTCCCAACCTCTCAACCAATGTGAGTTCCTATGTTTTATTGGGTTTGAAAACCCAAAAGGACTACCAGTCTTTAGAAAGAAGGGTTGTTCACAAATATGGATATGGGAACTTTTGGGAATTTCTAGGGAATACAAAGCAATGGTACACCCAATATGAGAAATTGATAAAGGAATTGAACCCACTGATTCACAATCGAACTCTTAGGAAAAAACCCGATCCATGTCTATCCAAACATAATAGTTAAGTAATTTTTTTGGGTATCAACATGAATTTTAATTTGCTTACGCCATTGTCCCCATTAAGATACACATTTCTTTCCCAAGTGTTTTCACATGTTTATTCTTGATATATATTTTCTAATTTACATGTATATGCATGATATATTTTAATTAGATGTGTGGGAATAATATTATGTATAAACTTAATAAATTTCATAATTCTTTCATCTCATTAGATACATTGTATAATGGATGGGAAGTGAGGCTATCTCCTTGTGTTAGGTTTTCATATTAATGAACCTTGAATATTGGAATGTTTCATATTTATACATCATTCCATGTATTTTCATGATTATTATGATCATATTATACATTGAATATTATTCCTTATTTATTTGTGGGTTTTTATATTCCATCCCTTCATTGACTCCATTTTATGATTATTTACTCTCATGATATCTCAACCTATGTTTATCCTATTTTACGTCATTCCTAGGATTTTTGGATGAGTATTTATTTTTTATATGTACATAGTATACACTATATAGTAATAATAATATGATAAGATCTAGGATTAGTATATAAATAAGGGAATAAATATTATTTAATTCATTTCAAAATTTCATTATTGTGTTCTGAATTTCAAAAAGACACTAGATCTCTAGATTTATATCATAATTTTATAGATAATTTTATTAAAAATTATATAATATTATGTGTAGGAGATGCTGGTTGTTATTTTATATAATTTAGTTTTATAAATAAGAATAATTGAAAATTTTAAATTGTAGTTAAAAAATAATTTCTAGGTTTGAATTGAAATTTCAAGAGGAATAATTTATTCTTAATTGAAGGAGTTTTTTATGGGTTTTCAAAATGAAGAATTTTTTTAAAAAACATTGGATTCACTTGAATTTTTTCTAAGGGAGTGAAATGGGAAAAATTTGTATAATATTTTCTTTTATAAAAAATTAATTTATAATCAGGGGATCATATTTTAAAGTAAATTTTAATGATATGTTCATGATATATCTTTTTGAAAATTTTATGTTGTAAGTTATATATCCTATTTTATAAAGCATCAATTATTTTTTAATCCTATTGATTATGTTTTTATTTTTATTCATTCCCTATATAATAATTACTCATGGTCTTATGGGCACAAAGGATGAACAATCCATTGGTTGATTGGTTGGTTTAACTAGGCTGGGATGCCCAATGTATTTCTTAATGTGATTTTTATGAGACTTTGATATATATCTTAGTCATATTTCTAGTTTTAAGAGTATTCAATAATAGATTTATTTTAGATAGACTAATATAACCCGATGAGGTTTAATAAGTGATCATGGTCAATATTGGATTATGTTTTTTTACATTGGTATGGAGTTGAGATACAAAGGATAAAATTTCCTTTTACCTCTATGAAATTATTTACACTATTTTGAGTGATAAATACTTACACATAGGGCCTCCACTTTATTGACCATATATATTGAGGTGGGAGATAGTTCTAGTGATGTAAAATATTTGAACAAGTGAAAGTTTATGTGATAAATTCCCCTTAATGTGATAATCCTATGTGGTGAGCAAGATCATGTGATATTAGTGGAATACGTTATCCTTGAATATCGTTGAATTTTTTTTACTTTTGTAAGATATAAAATATAAAAACATAGCTAATAATGTGGGGATTAATTTTTTTGGTGAACTTTAGACATGGAGGTATTATTTTAGTTGGCCTTATGGACTATGATATTACCATGATGGTGAGATAGAATCATTGAAATCTTGAAGGATAATCATAAAGTAAGCGCATAGTGTTTTTTTATAAATAGTTAAAATTTATTAATTGACATAGGAAATTGGGATATTGGGATCTCTTAAATTATGATGTTACCCATTGGTGTCTAGGTAGGAAGTGATAACTATTAAGACAATAAGAATGATGGTAGAAGGTGATTCAGGGATATGGAAAACCTCATGCTAAGCTCTGATTGATTACATTCTCTTGGGATCAACATGATGGAAGACCATATACATGGCGCAAATTTTTTCATGATATAGAAATATGATTTTAGGGACTAAAGCATATATATAGTGTTATTTAATTATGAAGTTTCACTTATCCCATATTTTAGCTTGTGATTTAGGTCACAATGTTGGGGGATCTCTTTGACTAGTCATGTGGATACCTTTGTCAATGATTAGTGAGATGATAAGGGATAAGAAAATAGATTTATGACTGATTTCTATTGAAACTAAGCCTCATTCATTACTTTTACTATTTTTTTATTGTGGTATTATGGTTTAAATCACATTTGTTATTTGATCCCTATTGGACTACAATTTTTCATTTCATTAATGTTTGATGTCAGATTTTGATGGTATATCCTCTTTGATTTCCAATTATTGTTATTCTTTATACCATTATTTTTAGCATTATATAGAAATATTTTATATCATGATGGGAAATAAGATTCTTGATGGGTTAAGAGGGGGTATAATAAGTGAGGATACTTGAATATAGGTGAGACTCCTTTTAATTTATATAAATTTGAAAAAATTAAATTTCTTGTGTATCTCATTAGGACATGTGGAATATTGGTGATATAATAATGTTTGTTTGGTCTTATCCATTATTTAGTGGTACCATTTTGAGTTTTCATGTTATATGTGTAATCATGAAATAATTACATTCATTAATGACATTTTATAAGAATTAATGGATTTTTTTTATTATGGGTTGTGTTATGCTCTTCAAAAAAATTATTTTGGATCCACTTGGTCACTATCACTTAGTGATTTGAGGTGAGTGGGGGAATTTTAGAGGTTATTGGAAACACCCATTACCCGCATACATGATGTGGGTTTCGATTATAATGAACCATTCTTTACATACAGAATTGATATATGTTTATTACAACATGTAATAAAACCATGACATGACCATATAGGTATGGTGACTTTAGAAAGTGGGAAACATAAATAATTGGTTCATAAAACATCTACATTGTACCCCGTTTATTTCATCATATCTAGACTCCTTTTTTTGATATCATACTTAATATCCATCTACATGTCCTAGGTAAAATAAACATATAATAGGGTGAGATCAAATTCTCAGTAAGGATAATAAAACGAAATAACAATCTTACAATATTAATAAGAACATAACATTTTAAAACCATATCCTGTATATAAAAGATCACAGTATCATATCAAGGGATAAATCATAAAAGTGAAATGTAATCCCTATAGTCAAAACATAAGACATGAAATTTTGTGGCATAAACACATAATCATAGAAAATGTTTTCATATTAGTCAAGGATCTTCACCAAGACCATCATAGAAGACAATGTCCATTTCTGAACCATGTTTTCTCCTCGTTCCATCCCTGTATCACTGAACGAGATTAACTTTTCATTCCAGCCAAGTCTATCTCATGAGACATAAATCATTAACCAATACATTGGAGGAAGATATATGTCCCACCTATCTCATAATGAAACTATTCTTACGTGTTCCACAAAAACATAAAAACATTCACCATAGCATAACCCATGAAATCAAATGGGTTTCTTAAACACCATTCCATCATAAAAGATATAAAACAGTTGGATTTACCAAATAAAATTCCATCATAAACACAATAAAATAATATTAATAACATGGATATAAACATAAACCGATGTAATCTTAGATGGAAAATAATTTTGATAAAACACTTGAATTTCATTCCTGGGAAAAATATCCTTTATTCTTTAAAAATGATTTCTTTCCTCAAAATGTCATGAAATTTTTAAAGAAAATTATTTATTTGAAAATAAAATTTTAAACGTGTATCAGATTCTTCATGGAAATAAGGCATTATAAAGATGTAAAAATCTTTCCCATTCATATAAGTTAAAAAAACATTTTCCTCATACATTTTCTGGAAAAGTCAAAAAGTACATCATTTGGTAAACAAAAGAAAGATTCCTTCCAAACCAGGTAGTAAAAGTAAAAAAATGGGTAAAAATGACTTAAAAAACACATAGAAAAATAACACACATTTTTAATAATATTTTTAGAAAACATGGGAATGGATTCTAAATATATTCCCAGTAGATACTTATGAATAAACAATCCCGGATAAAATGAGATTGGAAAAGTTATCCCTTACATTAAGTACGATATACTTTATATGTATCATAACCTCATGTATAATGATTTAAATAATGTTATTTATTTTTTCTATAATCATTATAATTTTTATGATAACATTTATGATCATATTTTCATCCATTTGTTTGTAACATTTCATTGTTAGTCATTATTCGTGTATTAACTGCTTTATGTTCTTATGCATGTTTTGTTGGATAAGTTCTTATTCCCCTTTTTTGGTTATTGTTATGTCATTTACAAGATAGTATTTTTATACTATATATCATATTTATTAATTCAATTCATTTATATAATTAGGGATTAATGAACATTTTGTAGAATAAATCACATCACACCGTGGAGACGGTAATCCGTACATAAGCACGAGTGATGATATTGTTCCCCTCATTATTGAATGGCATTGAATTGGATGGTTTATAGTATCTTATAATTATTATCATGTTATAATAATCATATATAGTTAATTTTTACACCATTATACCAATCCAAGTAAGGCGGTGGTGAAAACGGATTACACCATGACATGTAGACGATAAGTCCTATGTACGCACACGCGGTGATTTTATTTTTCGTAGGATGGATAAAAGGTGAAATTGGGTTGTTTATTATTTATAATAACATATAATTATTTTAATTATACTTATGTTATTACTCAATAATGAGAAAACTATATAATAGTAATTTGAATAAGAAATAAATTTGAAAGAATCAGTAGAAGAGATTACCTCTTCCTCACCGTGCCTCCTTTAAATTTTGTCTTTGGGAACTAGAGTTGGTATTTTGAGAAGTGAATCACCTCTAGAATTTTAAAAGGTAATTTTAAAGAGAAATGGGTAGGGTTTTTTCCAAGTTTGATGAAACAATGTGGAGTAAATATGAGAGGGATGAGGTTCTATTTTATAAGAGAGTAGAGGGACACTTTAAGAAACTCTTCAAAATATTAATTTATTATAAATTAAATTTGGAATAAATATTTTCCCAAAAAATATTTAATTATAAGATAAGATTATTTTGGTTTGAATAACCATCATACAATAATTTTTAGTCAATTTTTGAATAATTTTTTATCATTCTCTTTTTGGTTTAACCCTTATTTTACAATTTTTAATCTTACCGTGATATCATGTTATTTACACCTTGTGGGTTAGTTTAATTACCATATCATGTCAAACGACCCAAAACAGTTATTTATGACATATTTGGACTTATATGAACCATTTTTTTAATCTTATATTTTTAGGAATTTAATATCATTTAATAAACTATATTATGTTTTAAGTTATGAATTATGTCAATTTTGGACACTATTCATACATGAATTTTTAAAAATTCATAAAAAGTTTGTTACATCTAAAATAAGTCATTAAATAAAATATAATATGTCATTTACATCCATTAAATTCTTGGATGACATCAAAATTACCATATTATATTTGTTTTAATATTTATAACTTCTTTTATTAGAATCATTCATTAATGAGGTAATCACTACATCACATTTTTGTCTGAAATAAAAATATTTATATAATCTATAGAGATTATAAATAAAATACCATAATTTGGGAAATATTTTTATCTTTCTAAATAATATTTATAAGAATATATATCAGTTATCTAACCCTATATTAAAATCTATTTAGTAAAATATATTTGTTTTGGTTATAATTATCTTTTCTTTAAATTATTTCTTATAAAATGTCATTTTCACATCCACGTGAATCCATGGGGTACAAAAATCTACCCAAGGATTAAAATAGTCATAAATATCTCAACCAATATTATTAGGACTTGTTTTTGTGTTGTTTTATATTATGAAATATTTTTTTACCCTTATTTTCCATATTTACCCTTCTTCCATGGTAAGTAAAATAATTACTGAAGATACTTTTCATAAAGTCCAAAAACAAAAGGTACATATTCAAAAAAATTGTAACTTGTTATTACAAATATTGAATTCATTTATAGAAATTACAAACACAAAAATTATAGTAATTAATATAAAATTAATTCCGTTGTTAAAACGAGAAAACAAGTTTTAAAAGTTAAAACGTTGAAAAGATTATAATGTTTTTACCTATGATTTTAATGTAAAATTAATGATAATGGAATAAATTATTTTAAATGGTAAAATTATATTCTATTTATACTTTATAACCATAAAATATTATAATGTCACTATATAAATTATCTTTATGAAAAAAGATGTTTTGATTAAAATTTAGCGTATTTTTACTATTTATCAAAACATGAAAGTTATCCGAAAAATATCAAAAAAAATTCCAAAGTAAATTTTTATATCTCCCTTAAAAATAACATGTTTATGTTTTAATATATAAATTCTTAATGTGTAAAAATCTTAATTTAAAATGGGTTCTCCATTCGAAGGTGTAAAATTAACCTTTAAAACAATAGGTTCGTATGCATAAAATTGGGTTTTATTTATACCCGATGACTAAAATATCCATTTTATGAATATAAAAAATATTTTATTATCTATATAACACATATATTTCATTAATTTCATTACTAAATGTAATTTACTAAAACATAAAAATATCTAATTGATTTATTTTTTTCATAAATAATTAATTGCCAATGAATTCGTAATGCATTTTCATAAGTTAGTTACAATTATTACCACTAACCAAACAACTAGGCTATAATAATAATTTTAAATTAAGTTCATATCATGGTTATTTTAAACTCCTCACTGCGTGCAAATAATTCTACTAAAAGATAAAAGTTATATAAAGAAAATATTTCATAAAAACATCCGAGTGTTACATTCTACCCCCATTAAGCGGAATTTTGCCCTCAAAATTTGTCGCATTTAAATAAACAGATGAGGACACCTCTCCCTCATCATATTCCAAATTTCCCATGTAGATTCTTCTAATTGGTGGTTCCTCTATAAAACATTAACCAAGTGATTGGTCTTGTTTTGTAGAAGTTTTTCTCTACGATCCAGAATCTCTATCGACAGTTCTTCATAAGAAAGTTCTTTCTCTAGAGTTATGACTTATAAGCTTAGTACATGTAAAGGATCAGGTACTTACCTTATCATGAGATATACATGGAATAAATAATAAATATGAGAGATATTCAGTGGAAGTTCCAAATGGTAATCTACCTTACCAACATGATCCAGTATTTCAAAAGGACTGATATACCTTGGGCTCAGCTTTCCCTTATTTCCAAATCTCATTACTCTCTTCTAGGGAGATGTTCTTATAAACACCTTTTCACCCACCTCAAAATCTAGTTCTTTTCTTCGATTGTTAGCATAACTTTTTTGTCGACTCTGATATGAAATTATGTGTTGTTAAATAGATCTAACCTTTTATGATATTTCTTCAACAAGATCGGGTCTTAATAGTTTTCTTTCCCCAAATCCATCCCAACAATTTATAGTTCTGAACTTCATTCTATAGAGGGATTCATAAGGATCTATCTAAATATTGGAGTGAAATCTATTATTGTAAGAACATTCCAACAATTTTAGGTGTTGATCCCAACCACCTTTCAAATATATAGAGCAAGCTCTCAAAATGTCTTATATAGTTTGAATTATCCTCTCAGACTGATCGTCTGTCTATGGATGATAAGAAATGATGAAACATAACTCTATATCTAGATAAAGCTGAAGACTTCTCCAGAACATTGAGGTATACCTTAGATCCTGATCAAATTTAATGGAAAGTGGTACTCAATGAAATCTTACCATTTCTTTTACAAATATTTGGGCAAGCTGGTCATGATATAAATCCTCTCTAATTGCAATGAAGTGTGCCGACGTCATAAGGTGATCAACTATAACCTAGATAGAATTATTGCCCTTGAATGTTTTGGAAATTTCAATGACAAATTCCATAGTGATGTTTTCACATTTTCATTATAGTATGGTTAATGGTAGTAACATCCCTTTATACTTCTTTCTCTCATCCTTAACTTACTGGAAAACCAAGCATCCAGAGACATATTCAGTGACATCTCTTTTCATTCCAACCTACCCGATGTACTCCTTTAGGTCCATGTACATCTTTTTGATTTTAGGGTGAATAGAGAATGAAGAATTATGAGCCGCATCCAATATCCCCTTCTTTAATTCCAGTATGGTTGGAAAACAAACCTGATTCTTGAACCTTATTATTTCATCACAATCAAGGTGGAATTTAGGAACATTTCTCACCTTCTTTTGAAACTATATATCTTCCTTTTGTGCTTCTTTAATATTAAATTGCATATATTATTTAACATTCATTTGAGAAAGATAATATTTATCCCATTTCATTATAATTTCAAGATCCACCCTTTCCAAATACATAAATATTGGATCTTTTGTGATCCTCATTAGGGATAAGATGGCATGGTTTTGTTGACTTAATTCATCTGCCACCTTTTTTTCTTTCCCAGGGTGGTAATGAATTAAGCAGTAGTAATCCTTAATCATCTCCAAACATCTTATTTGGTGCATATTCATATCCTTTTGTGTGAAAATATACTTTAAACTCTTATGATCTGTATAAATATCACAACTTTCACCATAAAGTTAATGCCTTAATATTTTAAATTCAATGATTACCGCAACTAACACCAAATCATGAGTTGGGAAATTTTGCTCATAAATTTTCATCGTTCATGAGGCATAAGCTATCACCATGTCATTTTTTATGAGAACACACCCTATCCTTTTCTTCAATGCATCACTATATATCACAAACATTTCTTCACTACAAGGCAGTGTGAGCACAGGTACACTGGCTATCCTTCTTTTTAGCACTTTAAAATTCTCTTCACATTCCACTGTCAAAATGATCTTACCTCTTTCCCAAGTTAACTTGGTGAGTGGATTACATAATCATGAAAAATATTTCAAAAAAACAACAATAATATCTATCCAAACCAAGAAAAATTCAGATCTTAGTTACAATTGTTGGTCTCGACCATCACTTAATAACCTCTATATTTCTGGATACATAGATATCCCCTATCTTGAGATTATGTGACCCAAAAATGAAATTTTTTGAAGATAAATTCCACACTTTTTAAATTTGTAATAAATCTTTTCCTTTATGATGGTATTTAGTAAAATTATCAAGTGAAATTCAGGTTCTTCCTTTCTCTTTGAATAAACAAAAATATCATCTATAAAGACTACCAAAAACTAATCAAGATAGTCTCTAAATGGTCTGTTTATTATATACAGGAAGATAATAAGGGTATTAGTAAGACCAAAAGGTATCACTATAAATTCAGAGTATCCATACATTGTATGAAATGAAACCTATGTTATATCTTCCCTTTTGACCCATAATTGATTACATCTTGAATGAAGATCAATATTGGAAAAGTATTGAGTTCTGCATAGTTGGTCAAATAAGTCATCAATGTACGAGAGAGGATATTTGTTATTGTTAGTGATCTTGTCATGTTCTTGATAATTGATGTAGAGTCTCATTGATCTATCTTTCTTCTTAAAAAATAGAATAGGTTCTCCCCAAGGTGATGTACTAGGTCATATGAATCCAATATCAAGATTCTCTTGGATTTTCTTCTTCAATTCTTGGAACCCAATTGGGGACATTCTCTAAGGTGCCTTTGAAATAGGCATAACACCTGGTATAAGTTCTATTGAAAACTAAACTTCATGATTTGGTGGAATACCTAACAATTCGTCCAAAAATACATAATCAATATCCCATACAATGGGCGTATTATTAATCATCAGTTTCTCCCTAACCATTTGAGATAAAAAACTTCATTTATTAGAATCAATCCCCATAATATGGAACAAATTTCTACTAGAAGTTTATATTCATCCTTACATCGATAGATGATCATATATTGATCTCGAATATAAAATGTGACATCCTTTATTTGTAAATTGATATGATATCCATAAGAAGAAATCAAATCCATGCCACGAATCACAACAAATCACACTATAGGGAGGCTCACAAGATTTTCAAGATGCACTTTCTAACAAACTTTAATCAAAGAATAATAGTAAACTTTTGATGCAGTTTTTGTGCCATTAGGAGTTGTCACAACTAACTCAAATTATAATTGTTGAGGTAATATGGAGGTACCCTTAGAAAATTCTTCATAAATAAAAGTGGGTGGATCCAGAATCAAATAAGAAATTTTCTACTTTAGAGTGGATTGTAAGTGTACCTTTCACTACTTCATTACCGTACTCCATGTTGCCGATAGTAATTTCATCTGACATTCCTTTTTCTTTGGACTTAAGAATTTTTTGGAATCTATCATCATCAATAACCCTTGGATTTGGGAATTGATTGGAATAATTCCCCATTTCCTTTCACTGGTAACATTGAAGTGTAGTTGGTGAATTCTATGTAGCCTTTTCTTTGTTCGCATCAGTAGACATCTTTTTCCCATCACTTCAACTTTCAATTACCCAATGACCTTACTTTACACACATAAAAATTTACTAGTCCCTTCAATAGAATTCCCTCTATGTTTCTTTCCACACTTTGAGCATAAGGGAAACCTCATCTTGTTTTCAATGTTGTCTTTAGATTTTCATTTGAATTCCATTTTACTCTTCTTGTCAATCCCATATAACGGATGGGTTACTCTAATATCTCTCTCAACCTTGATAGAACATCAAATAATTTCCTCATAAATATTGAAATACCTTATGTAAAATTCCCTTCGGAGACATGGTTTTAAGCCAATAATGAATCTATAAATCTTACTTGAAGGTTGTATTATAATTCTAGAAGCGTACCCTTCAAGTCTTGTAAAATTTCTTCATAGGTACAAATAGATTATTCATAATTATACTTAAGTTCAAGGAACTCATTATCCATCATTGTTTTAAGAATAATAAGAAATTACTTATTTAAAAATAATTTCTTGAACTCGTCCCATTCCTGGGACTCAATTTCATCTCTTTGATTTATATTGTTGATAAGGTTCCAAAATTTATCAGCTTCACCTTTCAAACGGTATACTGATACGATGAATTTCTCATTTTCAGAACATTTTAGAACTAAAAATATCTTATCAGTGGTATATATCCATTGTTCATCCTCTAATGGATCAGAAGACATTCTGAATGTTGGTGGATGCTACCTCATAAAGGATTCAAAAGAATTTTTCTCCCTACCTTGTTCGTTTGGAAGTCTGGAATGATTAATAGCCTGAGAAAGTTGTGTGATCTTGGGTATAAGATTTTTCATTCCATCTCCCATAACATTTGGTCGCTCAGGGGGACAATCATCGCATTGCCCATCACATTCAGTATTAATGTGGTTCCTTCGAGTTCCATACATTGACTAAAACCAAGAAAAATAGTGTGAGAAACACTAATCATAATAGGAAAACCACATAATCAATAATAAAATTTCCATTCAGGACACATTAGGTTTTATCCTTGGTTATTCATGGTCATTTATAAAACACTAGGATTGTATCAAATACATAGACATATCTTTAAGGCTTAGTTTCCAAAGGGTAACTATTCCTTTCCTCTGATACCAACTATAATGAACTTTTCTTTATATACGTTGATATCACATTATAATTGAAGTATATTTATTATATAATTTAAAAAAACCATAATGGGACCTTATAGGTATAGTTTCTTTATAAACATGTAAATATAAATAACTGGTTCATAAAACATCTACATTGTCTCCCGTTTCATTCATCAAATCTATAATCCATTTTGGCATATCATACTTATTACCCTTCTTCGGGTACTAGGGAAAATAAACATATAAAAGGGTGATCTCAAATTCTCATTAAGAATATAAAAATTAAATAACAATCTTATCATATTTATAAGAACATATCATTTGAAAATCTTATCCTGCACATAAAAGATCACAATATAATATCATGAGACAAATCATAAAATTTCAATGTAATCCCAATATTTATAACATAATACATGAAATTTTTTGGCATACACACATAAGAATAGAAAATCATTTCATTTTAGTCAAGTATATTTTCCAAGACCAACATAGTAGACAAAGTCCACTACTAAACTAATTTTTCTCCTCGTTCCATCCCAATATCACTGAACCAGATTCACTTTCCATTCCATCCATGTCTATCTCATGAGATATAAATATTTAACCAATGTATTTAAGGGAGATATAGGTCCCAACCATCTCATAATGAAACCATTCTTACGTGTTACACACAAACATATAAACATTCACCATATCATAACCCATGAAATCAAATGGATTTCATAAACATCATTCCATAATAATAGATATAAAAGAATTGAATTTCCTAAATAACATTACATCATAAATGCAATCAAATCAAAGTAATAAAAGGGCTAGAAAAATATACCAATGAAATATTATATGGAAAATAATTTTGATTAAAAACATGAGCTTCATCCCTAAGGAAAATATCCAATCTTCTTGAAAAACATTTTCTTTTCTAAAAATGAAATTTAATTTTTAAAGAGAATAATTTAGTTGAAAATAAAATTTCAAACATGTAGAAGAAGATTCATGGAAATAAGGTGTTATGAGGATGTAAAAAATCCATTCTTGTTATATAAGTTAAAAAACATTGTCCTTGTACTTTTTCCAGAAAAGTCAACAAGTACCTCCTATAGTAAAGAAAAGAAAGATTCCTTCTTAACTATATAAAAAAGTCAGAATGGGTAAAAATTACATTAAACATACATAGAATAATATTACAAATTTTATGAAACCATTTTTAGAAAACATGGACATGGATGATAAATATATCCCAAGTATATACTTATGAATAAAAAATCTCGGATAAAACAGGATTGGAAACGTCATCCCTTAGCTTAAGTCTAATATGTTTCGTATGTTTTTGAAACTATTGTATAATTATTTAAATAATGTTATTGATTTATTCCAGAATCATAATAATTTTTATGTTAACATATATTATCATATTTACATCTTTTTTTAGAAACATTTCATTGTAACTTGTTTTTCGGGTACTAACTACTTTATGTTCTTATGTATGTTTAGTCAGATAAATTCTTATTTATTTTTTTAGGTTATAGTTATATCATTTATAGAATTATATTATTATAATATATATCATATTTATTCATTCAATTAATTTTTATAATCATGTTTTAATTAAGATTATGTAGAAAAAATCACATTGCACCGTGGAGACGGTAATCCGTACGAATGCACGAGTGACGATATCATTCACATAATTCTTGAATGGTATTAAACTGGATGGTGTATATTATATCAAAATTAGTATCATGTTATAATAATCATATATAGTTACTATTTATACAATTATACGCATCCATGTAAGGTGGTCGTGAAAAACATATTACACCACGACGTTCCTCCTTATGTTATTAATTTATAATTAAATAACTAAATAATAGGGATTAAAATAAGAAATAAATTTGAAAGAATCGGTAGATAAGATTACCTCTTCCTCGATGTGCATCCTTTAATGTTTTTCTTAGGGAACAAGAGTTGGTCTTTTGAGATGACTAGAACATATAGAATTTAACTGGGGAAGTTCAGAAGATAAATGGTCAGGGTTTTTACAGGCTTGAAGGATCATAATAGAGTGAATAGGAGAGGGATGAGGTGCCCTTTTATACGAGAGGAGAAGGGCACTTTTAAAAACGCTTCAAAATATTAATTTCATATAAATTGAATATTAACTTAAATTTTTCCAAAACTTATTTAATTATAATATATGATTATGTTGGTTCAAATACCCATCATCCAATAATTTTTAGACAATTTTTGAATATTTTTTTATCCTTATCGTTTTGTGTTAACCCTTATTTTACCGTTTTTAATCTTACCCTGATATCTTGTTATTTACACCATGTGGGTTTTTGTAATTACCATATCTTGTCTAATGACCCAAAAAAGTTATTTATGACATATTCAGACTATTATTAACAATTTTCCAGAATCTTATATTTTTAGTAATATAATATCATTTATTATAATATTTTATGTTTTAAGTTATGAATTGTGTCAATTTTGGACACTATCCATACTTAAGTCTTTAAAAATTAATCCAAATATTATTCCTTAAAAATTAAGACATTAAATCAAATGTAATATCTCATTTTTATCCATAAAATTCTTGTATGACCATAAAATAATCAAATTATATTTGTTGTAATATTTATAAATTCAATTATTTGAATCTTTCATTAATGACGTAATCGCTACATCATCTTTTGGAAAAAAAATAAAACAATTTATATAATCTCTAAAAATAATAAATAAAATACCATGATGTAGGAAATATTTTTATCTGTGTAATGTCTATTTGAAATCATATATATCCGTTATAGAATCCTATATTAAAATCAATTAAGTAAAATATTTATGTTTGGGTTATAATTATCTTTACATTAAATTAATTCTTATAAAAGTTTATTTTCACATCCATGCGAATCCATGGTATCAAAAAATCGATTCAAGGCTCCCATGGTCAGATATATCTCAACCAATATGAATATGACACATTTTAGGGTAGTTTTATATTATTAAATTATTATTATTTTACCCTTATTTACCAGATTTACCCTTTAACCATGGAAAATAAAATAATTACTGATGTTACTATTCTTAATGTCAAAAAATAAAATGTACCTATTGAAAAAATTAGTACATTCTGACTCTAAGCCTAGAATCAATTTTTAAAAATTCAAAACATATAAGTACCAGTAATTAATTTAAAATTAATCTCGTTGTTGAAATGAGAAAATGGGTTTTTAAAGTCAAAACGTTGCAAAAGATTGCAATGTTTTTACCCATGAATTCAATGTAAAATTAATGCTAATAGTATAAATTATATTAAATGATAAATATATATTATTTTTATACTTTAAAACCATTAAATATTAAAATTTTACCTTATAAATTATCTTTATGAAAAATTGTTTTTTAATTATAATTTCACTTATTTTTACTACTCATAAAAACATGAAAGTTATCATAAAAATATCAAAAAAATTTCCAATGTATATTTTTATATCCTGCATACAAATAAAATTTTTATGTTTTAATATATAAATTATTAATGTGCCAAAATATTAATTTAAAATTGGTTGTCCATTCAACGGTGTAAAATTAACCTTTAAAAAATATGTTCCTATACATAAAATATGGTTTTATTCATTCCATATAACTAAAATATCCATTAGATGAATATCAAAAATATTTTATTGAGTATAAGACACATATATCTCATTAATTTCATTACCAAATGTAAAGAACTAAAAAATTAAAATATCTAATTGAGTTATATTTTCCATAAATAATTAATATCCAATTAATTCATAATAAATTTTCATAAGTTAGTTATAATTATTCATGCTAACCTAACAATAAGGCTATAATGGTAATTTTATATTAAGGGCATATCATGGTTCTTTTAAACTCACGATTGTGTGAAGAGAAATCCACTAAAGGATAAAATTTATTTAAAGGAAATATTTCATAAAAACATTCAGGTGTTACATTTATGTACATAAGTGGACCTTTATATTTCATTTTAGTCATTGGTATCAGTAAAGAGTTGTACTCATATAATGATACTAGAATTGAATCAAATTTTGATGATTCACCAGGATCGAGTATTATATGTTGGACCTTATGGAATTATATTAAATTTACATTTCACTATATTATATTTTTCTATAGGTTATCTAGATATGAATTTATTTTTATGTCTATGTTGTATATTTGATCTTCTACTAAAAATTGGTAATATTTGATACATGCCATTAATAATATTTTTTTATTCCAGACCATGGGATACCCTCTTGATTCCCTATGTTATATTTATAAATTTTAGTTTTTATTATTATATAGATGAAATGTTCTAGGGTTTTAATAGATTTCAAAATAAAACCTTATGCATTATATTTGAGTTAATAGTGTCCCATGGACTATTTTGGTCCCTGACCACTTATAGGTAGACTCTAGAATATATGTAAGAACTTATCTGGTTTTATTTCATCTCATACGTGATTAATATTGGGTATATTGGGCCTCAACATTACAAGATGATCTAAAATCACAATATTAAATTTTTATTTGTTCTATTTCTCATAGAGTCTAAACCATATTATAATTTTACTAACACATGAAAATTTGATTCATTAAAACTCCCTACCATAAGATATATCATCCTCACAAAATGTTTTCATGCATATCTAGATGACTAATTTATCCTTTGATATTTCATATATGTATATCAAACCTGGGTATTCTACTAGTTATGGACATGTGATAATTCCAACTGATCTAGTGGAACCACCTATTATTATAAATTACTATTTTTCAATCCATAATATTTATAAATCACTCTGATAATTATATAAAAAAACCAAAAAATACACTATAGAATACATGACATTGTGTGAAAAGTTCCATTTGGTATTACAGTACACCCAATATATCTTCAATCTACAAAGTCCCAGGTACCATGGCACCAAAAATACCTAATTACTTATATATTTATTTTCAAAAAAATTGGAATTTAAAATATAATTTGGTCACTAATATTAATTCCATTAGTCAATATCCTTAGATTGAACAGGATATCAACCTGATATTGGATCACACAGATTTTTACCATTCTAATACTTTCAATCCACCATCTATCACAAAATATTTTTTCAACCATATAAATAATTCATTTAATATTTTTTTCATCATAATCCATTAGTGAGTATTGGAATACATGAATCTCTTGGTTACATAAGGACCGTTAATTAAATTCCATATTCATTAATCTATCTCATGCACTAACCCCTTAAAATTATCATATATCAATTAGAGAATATTGTTATTTCACTAGAACATGACATAAGTCATTCAAGTGTATTATATACTAAAATAAATTCATTAGGCATCAATAATCTAGTTTACCACCCATGTCATCATTAATGTTAACTTTAATTTTACAGAATAATTTTTTTACTATTTGGAATCGATAAGTAATTTCACATTTTAATATTTCCCATTTCTTTTTTACATCAACTTTAACATGTATAAATCTATCCCATTAGCCTTAATATTATTTTAAAAAAAGTTATAGTAATCCACTCAAACATTCTAATGTGACAAATCATCCATTTTTAACATTAGTCATTAGAACACAAGTGTATTTATGGAAATATCACATACAACTAAAAAACCAAAATCCAACCACCAATAATTATGAATCCATTATTTTCTAAAATTTATCCTTGAATGGAATCCATACATTAATATTGGACACATATAATAAAAAATTTATTATAATCACATTAAAAACATACATAAAATCTATTTATTCCAATGAAAAATCATTTCAAAATTTCATACATGTTGTAAATCATAATACTTTATAGATTCTGAGAATCTTTTCTATAGTTAAATGGACCTTCATGATATGTGTGTATGATTTTATAAGAGAAAAAACACTATGTGGCAGACACTTGTGATTTCTTCATCACATATTCTCAATGTTCTTATAGAGACTTTATCTCATAAATCTCTCTACCAAAAAAGGTTATTCATCATATGGTTATTCCAAAATAGACCATCAACTATCGAATCTACCAAAATAATTCAAAAACTAGGACTATTCCATTTGTAATTGTAATAAATCTGAGTCTCCTGTTACATTATTATTTTTAATTTAGTTTTAATTTATGTTTAGAAAAATTGTATTAGGGAATAATTATTGGGTTATATATTAAGGAAGGATAAGTGTGGGGAGGAATTATGGTTTTAGTTAACAAAATTACATAATAATTTCTATCAAGTACCTTACAGTGGTGTATTTAGTACTTGGTAGAGGTAAAAAAGTGGATAATGTTTTTTTGAAAAAACCACTATGTGAATAGTGGATGATCACTAGGTAATCATTGTTTTCTAATGTGTTTTTTAGTTTGGGAAATTTATCAAAATAAATTAATGATATTTAAAAATGTAAGAGTATCCCTTTTATAGTTAATCTATTATTATATATCTTATTCAATTTAAAATATATCCCTCAATATATAGATTCCTTGGATGATATCTCTATCAATTCTAAGTGAATTATTTATCCATCATTAGTGTTGGATATTTAATGGTACATTCTTTGAAAGACCAATTATATTGCTCAATTTTATCATGTATTAATACTTCTATAACAATATGAACTATTATACATTTATTTTGGAATAATTTTTAATTCATAGTACTTGATTTGGGATGATAAAATTATATAAAAGGGAGTTGATTGATCAGTAAGAGATATGTTACCTCTCTCCCTTATTTTCATTTAATTTGGTCTCTATATATGTGCCATATACTACATTAGTGATTCAGTGTTTGGTGTTTTTATAAATATTAGAATTATGATACCCAAAATAAGAATAATTTTATATGAAATATTATTTATTTATCACATTTTTTTATGATTTTTGATTAAAAATGATAATTAATATTTATAAAATATTAATAAAATGAGTGAATAAATGAATACGAATACGAATATGATTTAATTTTTATTAAGAGAGTTAATAGAATGTTTTGTATGATCAAAATCAAAGTTATGGTATTATATATTCATCATAAAGTTTTGTTTACTATAATATTATTTCCCAATGTTATTTCATAAAATTTGATGAATTTTTTGGATAAAGTTTTTTAAATATCTTGTTTTGGTTTGTGGATTAGTGGTATAATATTTTTTTAAATGATAATATATGCAATTTAGGTAAGAAAAAAATGGAAATGATTTGAAATAGTCTATGATGGTATATGATGATTTTATAATGAACATTATGAGATGAAGAATGATATATATATTGTATAATTTATATTTTAATAAATACAATGAAGTAAAAAAATATATAATATAGAGATAATTATGTTTAGAAGATGAAATTATGAAAGTATGATTATTTTTTTTGAGAAATATGTATTCTAGAAAGGATGAAATATTATAACAAAGTAAGAATGTGATTTTTTTTAATTTCAAAAGATCTTGAAAAAAATATTTTTGATTAAAAAAAATCAGTTGATTAATTGTTTTTTTAAATGAAATTTAAAAAATCATTTATAATGTTGTTGCATAACTTTATAATCTTCTGAATGCCTTATGTTTTGATAAATATTATATAGGTTTAGACTATGATATAAGATAATTTGTTCTATGTCATTTTTCATTTAAGGCTATTTTTTCTACATGAGACTCTTTAATATACTATTTATTTAAAATAATTCAACACGAGCTATGTCTTTTGAAATGTTATTTTTTGTATGAGTTGAATGTTTAGAATGAAATTTATTGAAATAGGTATATGATATTTATATATGAAATACTATAGTTCCAAACTTATTCTCATTATGTCCTGAGGAGGGGAAACCGACATCATTTTTTTCATACAATTTCCATGGAATTTTCCATGACCTTTAATTTTAAAGATATATTTTATACCCGATTTGGATATATAATTTCATTGGTAATTTATAGAACATAGTTTTGGATTTTATTATCTATATTAATACTTATGGATTTTGAGTTATATATATATTTTATTAATATTGATGGGAAATTGGTGGGTAAATCCATCGCCAAACGATACATGTGGTCCCTTAGTGATAGACACTATCTTCCCATATTTGGGGCTTATAATTGAAGATATGTTATGTTTTTCTGTGATGATAAGGTCATTCGGTTGAAGGATATTATAAAATGGTATTATAATGTGTTGTATTCTAAGTTACAAATGTTATGGTAAAATGGTAGACAAGAGACTAAAGGTCTATGCATGATATGGATGCATTATGTACAAGTGTTTCAAGAGTAACCAAATTATAATTACATGATTTAATGAGAGTATGAGATCATATTTTAAAGATTCACTAATATTATTTTATTGGATAATAATCACTCTATTTGAGAATGAATAGTGGGTTATTAAAGCACCATTTTAGAAGCCACATACATGGAATATTTATGTTCACTTATGATTGTGTTTGAATAGTAATATGATTTTAGTTAAATGATTATATTGTTATTATAATAATGACAATTTCTTTGAGTAGGTTATTAATAATTAATCAGTATACATAAATTAGTGAGATAAACTTTATGGTGTAATGTTATTAGTTTTATTTGGTAATTTACATTGTGATCATGAAAATTAAATGTTGTATGGTTTTCTTGTTTGATAATTTTTTTGATTTTTTAATCAATGTATTGAAATTTTTTAGAATCATTCCACCAATAAAGTATATCAATGCATTTTGAGGGAAATGGATAGAGAAGGAATCTTATGATAGGGGAAATATGAAGGCGGTGATGAGAATGTTCATACAATAAGAGAACCTGAGATAGAAATTAAAAATAACATTACTGAGAGACGGGTTAAGGTGATTTATAACATGAAAGGAATTCCATTTGTGGATGTGGAAGTGGCAAACAATGTGGTTCCAAATTTTGAGGCACAATATGGTCCAATATTAATGAGATATGTTTTGATTTATGGTGTATTTGAGTATTTGTAATATATGAGCTTGATATTTGAGTTTATTGATGCAATATGAAATATAAAACGAAAGTATATTGTGTATATATTCAATGAAACATTTTGATTCTAGGGGGTTATTCTTGTGTACATAAAGAGGATTGATGGGTTGACATTTGAATCTTTTAAGGATCAATCCATTGAGTAGTTTTTTCCATGAATATATATTTTTTATAGGATAGGGAGTCATGGGAATAGATATGGAAAAATATATATTATTTATTATTCCTATAATTTCATAAAACTACTTTATTTTAATCTAACCTTAGGTGCTGGCGAGACATAAAATTCTCATCTTTTTCAGTAACGATTAATAAAAAAGGTTCTTAAATAGTTAAAATCATTGTTCTTTCTTTATATATAAAATTTTTGAACAAATATCCAATGGAAATCAATGATCTAGTGGAGAAAGATAGTCTTCAATGGGTTCTATTAGATCATATTGAAATTTAAAAAGAAAAAATAATAACTATTGTACAGATAGTGATCGATATGCGTATCAAGGGATGGATTTTTACCTCCTTATTTAAGACACATAATGCATTCACAGTGCTATCTATGTACCTAAAACTTCTATTTTTATGACGTTTTTCCTAGCGGGATAAAAAAATTTAATTATTTAGAAAAATAATACATAATTATAAATTTTACATTAAGGGAGCATAGAGAGGTGGAGGTCAAGATTCTACTATCACTAATGAACCATGTGTAATAGTTATAGAACCTTAGTAGAGAGTTAGATGAATGTAATATTAGAGGTATATTCTTGGGGTATCTGAAATTTATAGGTACAATCTCAGTGAGTGATTTTTCATAGAGGAGTTACCCGACCTTGTATTAAGGTGGAGGTGTATAATCAAGTATGTCAAGAATTATGGAGAATACATTGAATGATATTTAAGATAGGTTTTTGATAGTCCATTGTATGACAATAATATCTTATACATTGGGTAGTGTGTTGTTTGGTATCATTGATCTTCATTCATTTATTTTTTCTTTCATATAATTTAATTTGGGTTCAGATATTTAGTATTTATTCAGAATACTGGAAATCAATATTCTACTAGGAAGAAGTAATGTTCCTAGTATAATATTACCAACTCTTTCTATAATTATTATTGGGATAGACATCTTTGGGATATCTCTATTTTAAATTTGATGGGTGTTGAGAATATTATTGGTGCAGAGACCCTATATAAGATATCCTAATGGTACCTGATTCAAAGTGCTACTAAACCAAGGGAACTCTTTAATCCCCAAAAGCTAGTGACAAGTAATGAATATGTCAATGTTTAAAAGTGTAAATATTAGGCAACTTTGTTTATTTAAATAATTCATGGTTAGACCTTACCCAAAACATCTACATGTAATGTCTAAATGATGAACACCCCATACCAAAAATTGTATAGCAAATATTTCATACAAGAAGATACATGAATAAAATCAAACCATAGAGACTTTTTATAAGGAAATATACTTGTTTCATCATAAAAGGGATGTAGATTGTATAAATTTGTTTAATTAACTCTTTTATATATATGAACCCATAGAAATATAATTATGTGTACATATTATGTCATGGCCCAATAGAATCGTACTGAGGGAAAAGGAATTTTGTATACTCATTATGGAAAATGAATAAACCCATACTAGGGAAAGGTAAAATGAGTATAATGATTCATGGTATTTTGAGAATATAAAAAATCATTAATATATATATGTAGGGTATAATATCCCACGCCATTAGTTTGACGTGTACACCACTAGCTGAATGAACTTCTCATCTAGTGTATGAGAATAATATTCAATATCCAAGCCATCCACATGTTAGTTGTCAAGAAAAATTATGTTATGCATGAAATAGATGACATACTTAAAATATCATTATGATTTATGTCAACCAACACTCATGATATAATAAAGAAATTGTATTATTATATTAATAAATTTGTATCTATACTCAATATACCAAACAATCCTATTATACAAGTATGGAAGTAACCAATTTATATTTCATACATTATAAGTATAATAAAATAGCCTAAGAATAGAATATAACAAGTAATATATCAATCAATATTATGTTAAAAAAATTAAATACGGATGTAAGTCACACTCTATCAATAATAAAAAACAATTAATGAAAAACTAGGAAATAAATATTGATTTATAAAAGTTTTGGAAGTTATACGATCATTTCAATTGACTCACTTACTACAAACTTATTGTAGTATCACTTAGACTAAAATATGAAAGGCATAACCAAAACCCTAATATATGAGTTCCTACAAGGCCATATAGGTTAAACAAGCTGGTCCAACATCCCAATTTAGTTCCATTATTTAAATAAATATTTCGAACTACTATGTAGTTTAACATAAGATTCAGTTTTTTTGAGAAAAATTCACTCCAAATAAAGTACACAATTAATGAATTTATTAACTTTCGAAAACCCATGACAAAAACAATACATCAAAACATATTTTATATGTAACCATTTAATCATATTTGTCTAAAAATATATTTATGAAATAATCCAATTAAATAATAAATTGAAAATAAAAGGTAGGGAGTGACATTGAAAATCATGTTTTGTTGAAACATTTAAAAGAACAAGGAGATTTATCCATGAAAGTGTGTTAAAATAGATCCATTTTAAAAAAATATGTTTATATAGAAAACACCACTCACATTAAATGTTATAAAAAATTGTTTATTCTTTACCAAATCATTAAATTAAAACTAAACCATTATGTGTTTTATATATATTTAAATCCTATCACTTAGCCAACATAACAACCAAATTGTCCCAAAATACCTATCCTAACCAATGATTATGTTTAGTTTTTTAACTTATAGTTCATTTAAGATAATGTTGAATGTCATTATAAAATTTTACAGAATACCATTCTTATGTGAGAAAATATATATTATTCACATTAAAACAAACCTAAAATTATTTACTCTATAGAATTGATCAGTGATTAAAATATTTCCTTATGTTTCTTAAATGTAAAACAAAAACCTATGATTCTATATTGACCAATTATAAATATCATATAAGGTGGATAAAAAATTATCCAGATGGGTATATAAGGAATAAAACAACTAAGAAGACCCAATTCATATTTCAATTTCACTCTAACAATAAAGAAGTGACCTCTAGGAATTAACCAAAAAAAAGAATGAATTACAAATTCGAAAAAATATCAAGAGAAAACTAATAACTCTTAATCATGTGAAATGTGATTTAATTGATAAATGGTTTTGTTTTTAGAGAAATAACCATTGGATATCCATTTAATAATTATTTAAAAAATATATAAAAAATTTTCTAATAATTATAAATAGAATAGAGGAAAACTATTCAAATGAATATCCCATGTATACCTTAGAGTTTTTAGAAAAAAATATTAATATCAATATATCTCATCAAAATATCTAATTAGCCAATAAACCGAACCTAAGAACTATTTAACCATATTATTTTACAAAAAATGCTTACACATAATAATTCACGACTAAATAACAACATGTGTTATAATAAATACAAGTTCATCAATATCAAAAATTAATCAACAATAGGACAACCTAAACCTCAAAATAACATTAAGATATATTACGCAAATTCCACTCTAGAATCAATAAAAACATAGGAAAAACTGTACCATTGTTTCCTTCCATTAAAATAGAAATGGGTGTTAAGTAAAACATGCATACATGCCTTATTGATTTTTAAGTATATGATAAACTAATATTTTATATTAATTCCACCATAATATTATGTAATTTACAATATAATCCTTATAAATGAACTTAGAATAAGGGTCTTGGAGAGGGAAGACGAAAGAGAGGGAAGGTCTTACTATTGATTCAAAAAACAATCATAAAATGGGCATAAATAAAGGGGTAAATTTGATGTAAATTAAGAGACCAAATAGAAGCCATATATAGGATCTCATGTGGCTAGAATAAGCGAGGTTTTAATGGGAAGATGAAAGGTTAAACTTGGGTTAGTGGTTAAAATAGTTAAAATATTTAACAAAAAACAAGAAGCTAAGCTACTATGAACACAATATAGGTTTATAGGGTACCTTATTTCACTCTAAGAACACCATAACCTCTACCTGTCCCAAGGGATATTTTATGTTCTTAGTTTTTTTAAAATACATGTGGAACCCCTTCATTGGTACACATAAAATAAAATCCCTCCATCGAACCTTGATCATTTTCAATAAATCTAATAATTAATTCTTAAAAACTAAATATCAATAATGTATATCAAAAAATGAAAATGAAACCTCAAAGAAAATGAAAAATTCAAATGAAATCTTTTTAAACAATTTTATTTTATCAAAATAAGAAATTAAATCTCTCTAGTTGGTTCACAATTCTTTTAAACACATCTAAAATTTTACTTCTCATACCTAAGAAGTTATTGGGGATAATTAACTAAAGATATACTACCTCTAAGTCATCAATAAATAAATAAATACATAATCAAAACTCATATTATACATCACCATTTTCCACCTAAAATAGCTGATGTCGATCAATGCCTCATGAAAAATCACCAAAACATGATCATAAAAATTCACAATATCATGAATCCCACAAACATGATAAATTCCTCTTCCAAATAATAATTTCAAAATATGATCTATATTGAAAAAACTATTAAATTATGATATGAAAATTCATCATATTAAATCATAACCAAAAAAATCACTAAAATTATTTTAAATGAATCATAAAACCAAAACACCCCTAAAAATAGTATAATATATCCACATAGAAAGGATATATTATCACCATTTTACTACCTAAAAAACTCCAAAAAATAAGAAGACAAAAAACCTATTTCTAGTCATTGAAATATACTAGTGATATATTGTACTTAACATCAATAAAATTATACTTCACCAAATGGCTCACTTATAATGATGTCTCCAAAAAACAATTCAAATAATTAGTTGAGATTATACACATCGTTTTATTTATATAAATAATTTTTTTATATAATCATGTTATTATAAAAAAATAGTTTCAAGAAATAAAATACCACTTCAATTTTTAAAATTAATCATCCCATTTTTAATTTTAAATTAAAATATAATATTAAAAAAAATTAATTTAATTTCCAAAAAAAGATGAATTATATTTCAAAATCATGTTTTTCTTGTAGTTTTAAAAATCATCCATTACATGTTATTTGATTTTTTTACCAATTTAAACTCTTTAATGGTAAAAAAATTCTTCCTCGTACTAAATTATTAAAAATCACTAGTTTTTATTAAATTGAATAACCATTCATAAAAATTATTCCATTTTAAACACATTTAAATTATTTCATTTATTTCATATCAAAAAATATAATGTTTCCAAATTTTTTTCCTTCCTTCTACTGCATATTTGTCTCCATATGCATACTCACAACTAATAATATTATGTTTATTTGGTAATTTCCAACAAACATTGACTATATTGTTTTGAAGTAACCTTTTATCGAAATATTCTAGTAAAATATCAATAAAGAGTTAATATATAACACAGTTAATAGAATAATATTAACATGCCTGAAAAAACAATGAAATAAAAATAATAATAATAATTACCTATTGTAAAATATTGATTAAAACCAAAACTAATTGAATTTTAATGGAAAAAAATAAAGATTGAAAATAATGAAATTCACAGCTGATAACAATGTATAAAAAGTATATTACACACACAAAAATAAAGAGTATATGGGAACAAAAAATCTTTGACAATATTGAAATGATAACAGGTAATACTAATCATCAATATTAATGAGAATTGATATCTCAATCAAGGATTCAATTGGTAATTAATATTAATCTAATAATTCCTAATTTATATTCATATAAAAAAATTATATATATATATATATATATATTAGATTTTTCAATTAATAAAAACATACAAAAGATTTTAACTATAATGTAAATAGATATAAGAATGTATACATTATGGCACGCCATCTTACATGTGCCAAACTATTCATGCCAAAAGTGATGTATGAATAAAAACAAGTTTGACTCATGAAAAATATCTTTATACAAAATTTGAGCTCCATTATATAATACTCATGAAATTAAATAAGTGCCACAAAAAATTTTGAGAGCCACTACCTAATTTGAAATCCCGTTGTAACCTAAACATCTTCCATAAATAGGTTTATAACACCATTTTATAGGTTATAACTTATTTTTAACAATTATAGATATTTTATAAGAACATAAAACACCAATTATTCCCAATATCAATCTAATACCACTTTATAGAGACCCTATACTAAATTACCTAATGTTACTTGAATGAGACTGTTCCTTGCCTATGGTTGTGCCCTGATCCTCAAGGATTGGAGACTAGGTTTGTATGTGTAGTTATACTATTTGGGAATTATTTACCCACTTTTTTATTGAAATATGTAATTATAGGACCATACAAAAAATATTTAATGAATCGCCTTTATGCCAGACATCCAACATCTAAATCCCAATACAAAATAGGTTATATATGTATACCGTAAAATAAAATAAAACTAGAATTATTAATATGAAATAATATCCAACTTATAAAATGAAATATATAATATATAAATATACTAGAATAAATAATAATCCAAATAGGGAATATAAAAAAGGATAAAAAAGATGAAAATAGTATGCACTAAACTAGATCTACAACCACCTTATAATATCTCAAACTCTAATATAAGAAATTATCCTACTTCAATGGAATACGAGATCATCAAGTTGTAGGAAAAAAATAGCTACCAATGTACCTGTATACACCTAAAATATTATATCAAAACTATGTGTACATTGAGGTATCCATGTAGGGAGAGAGAATTAATACTCAACTGGGTACCAATATGGTTTATCAAAACATTAATTATATGAGAAGTGTATTTAGGAATTTAACTACACATTTATATATATATATAAAATAAAGTAGTTTTAGAAGGAAAAAAATTATAGTGGTAGATCAATAATAGAATAATTCACACACCATTAACTACTACAACTGATAACTCTGTACACTTAGAGGATCCAAACATATACTACCTACAATTTGAATCGACTCATAGTATTAGAAGACACCCCATCAAAATTGTCAGAAGGAGATAGATTCCAGGAATGTATATAACGTACTCTTATATTTATATGCTTCCACACATATTCATTGATGTGTTAATATCTATTTTGGTACATAATAAACCATCTCTAGGAAAAGTAAATTTCTTATAAGAAGTTAGATAAATAGTATAATCCAACCTTTAAAAAAGGGGAATCGATATAACAAGTTATGGTATTGTAATCCCATCCCATAACATTATTATATATACCTAGTCAGAGTATAAAAACCCATCCCTTGAGTTTAACCTCTTTTCCACAAACTGATAGTCCTTTAAAATTAGTAAATAACTAAAATTTATGTTATCCAATAAATAAACCATCCAATTATAAAATAAAAAATCACATTACACAAGAAAATGTATATATAGAATCAATGTGATCTATATCCACTAGCATGAGTGATACAATGTATCAAAAATATTTATAATGAGAAAAAACATTTTCCATGCTCGATATTTCTATATATAATAAGAAACATGCGTGGAAGTATCTAATAAAGATTACAATCATGATAAAAATAGTAAAATAGGAAAATAATATTCCAAGAATACAATTAAACATGTATGTAGGAAGACAAACTAGTGTCAATCCAAATGGAAATCCAATGTATGATATACAGTATCCCCAAGACATAATTCTTGGAATACAAACATAGACATATATTTGTAAATAGAATAGTTTCATACTTTTTAAACACATTAAATTCTAGGAACTAACTCGAACCAATTATAACTATCACATAGAAAAAATGGGAAAATCATTGAAAATACCTAGAGGTATAAGTTCTTAAATGTATATCTTGGAAAACTAGTATAAAACCCCGAGATTTTATGAGATATATTCTTTTTAATTTGTTATATATATTCTTTTTTACGCTACACCAAGATTATCATGCACTATACGCAACACCGTTTTAGCTTGTAGTATACACAACACTATTCTTGGACTGTGTTAGACAAAATTTCAAGTTTGTTTGATAGTAGTTATTCTACGCAACATAGAGTGTATATATATATATAAAATTTATAAATGAAATATGGTTGGATTCTATTATACTCAACAAAAAAAGAGTCTTTCACTACACGCAACCCTGACTTGGCTTGCGTTACATGCAATCACGACCTTCCTCGATAGCGTGTGTAGTACGCAATACAGGGTTTCACTAAACAATGATATATTGTTATAATATTATTATTTACTATCCATTATGAATATTATTAACTACATTTTGAATTTTATAACATTATTATTCATCTTACACATTTTCTAAAACATGGTATGTGAACAAAATAATTTTTTCGGGTAAATTATGTATTTTTAAAAAAATACAGTTTTGCCGCCTTTTGATGGCGCACCCACTTTAAATCTAGTTTTTGACAGGTTTATAAGTTCAATTTGACAAAATAAAATTCTCATATCAAATCAGGAAATAAAAAGTTACTTTGGATAAATTTTTCATATTATTCTAATACATTTTATATTATAATAGTAAAAACACGCTATATTTTAATTAAAAACAACTTTTTTCATTGTAAAAATTTATATGGTTAAATTATAATATTAAATGGTTTTAAAGTATTAATAGAAAGTAATTTTACCATTTAAAATAATTTATGTCATTATCATTGATTTGACATTGAATACATAGGTTAAATTAATTCAATCTTTTGCAATGTTTTAAACAAAAACCTGTTCTCTTTCGACAACGAGATTAATTTTAATTTAATTTCTGAAATTTCTATGTTTTGAATTTGAAAATATGTATTCCATATTTGGAATCAGTGGGTCCAAATTATGTTAATAAGCTACTTTTTATTTTTCGGAATTAGGAACAGTAACTACGGTAATTTTTATTTACTACTGTTAATGGTAAATGAGGTAATTAAGGGTAAAAATAAGATTAAAAATTACCCTAAAACTAGCCAAAATACTATTGGATGAATAAAATTCGACCCATATCACCTAAGGGTCAGACTAAATTCATTTCATGGACTTTTGACCATGAAATAATATAATTATTATTAAAACCAAGGAAAGTGACAACATGTCACTCTCTTAAATCTTATAAGTGTAATAACTTTTATTTAGTGATAAACTTCATAAAACATCAGATATAAATAATTTCCAGAAATCTAATACAATTATCTACATCATATTTATTTATTTATAATTTTTAGGGTTTAAATAATTATTATTAAATATGACACAATAGTGATCTTCAAATTATTTTATTGACTGAATTATCAAATAAATAGTTTTAAAAGTATTAAAATAAATAGTATATTAACTATTTAATGTGCTCCACTAATTTTATAAATAAATATAACATGTTATGAATCTATTAATTCCTTTATTTAGAACATATCTTTTATGTATATTTTATTTAAATTCAAATAAATTAATAGTGTAAAAATTGACACTATTGTTATTATATAAAAATTACATATTATAAAATTGATTAAAAATCACAAATAATATTTAAAAATTATTAATTAAAATTTATATGGTCTAAAATGTTAGAAAATATACAATTATGGACAATTCATAACATATAAGTATTTATTTATAAAGATTTAAAATTTAGAATATTACTACCACAAATAAAATTAAATAGTTTAAATAAGGATAAATCAAGTTGATAATGTTTAAAATAAATTCCCAACTTCTGTAAATTTTATTGGTTGATGAGATTACAACCCTATATCATCTAATATTCGGATTTGAGTCATTTTTTAGAGGTTTTTATGTGTGGTCTGGATTTATTATAAATTAATATTTCTTATGTTTCCAAGGGTTCCCCTCTCCTCCCTTATAAAAGGGCACCTCCTCCCTCTCCTCCTAACACCATTTTGAGCCTCGAAACTCAGACAACCTCTTCCCATTTCACTTCCCCACTTCCCTAGAAACCATATAGAGGTACCGGTCTTCTCAAAAGACCCACTCTAGTGCCCTAAGAGGAAGTTCAAAGGAGGCACTTCGAGAAAGAGGAAGTTTGGAAACATACGAAGCATATCAGAAATAAGGTAAGGGATAAGTTTTCCAATCTCGTTTTTATCTGAGATTGTTTATTCGTAAGTATTTACTAGGGTTATATTTATCATCCATGTCCCTATTTTCTAAAAATGGTTTCATGTATGTTTAAAGTCCTTTTTACCCATTTTTGACTTTTACTATATGGTATGTAAGGAATCTTTCTTTTGTTTACCATACGAGGTACTTTTTGACTTTTCTGGAAAATATACGAGAATAATGTTTTTTAACTTATATGGCATGAATGGATTTTTACAGTTTCATAACAACTTATTTCAATGATGTTTCCTCTACAAAATTTCATGACTATTTTCAACAAAATCCTTTTATTTTAAAATTTCATGGGATTTTGTGAAAAGAAAATGATTTTGAAGAAGAAATGATATTTTTCTCAAGAATTCATTTCAAGTGTTTTATGAAATCCATTTTCCATATAAGATGACATTATTTCATATGTGTATTTTCAATTATAATGTATCTATTATTTACATAGTTTGATTTTTCTTATGATGAAATGATATCCATTTATTTTATATGGATTATGTTATAATGGGATGA
Source organism: Viscum album (assembly GCA_963277665.1). Classification (NCBI taxonomy): domain Eukaryota; kingdom Viridiplantae; phylum Streptophyta; class Magnoliopsida; order Santalales; family Viscaceae; genus Viscum; species Viscum album. The sequence continues at coordinate 1,201,640,345 of OY728153.1, read as the reverse complement.
TGTTTATAAAACCCATTTTATTCTTTGGGTTATGATGAATGAATTATGATTATTTTGTGGCACAAGTAATAATTATTTCATTATGAGATGGGTGAGACTTATATCTCCTTGCAAGGAATTTGTTAAATATTTATATCTCATGAGATAGATATGGCTGGAATGACAGGTAAATCTGGTTCAGTAATACAGGGCTAGAATGACAAGTAAACCCGGTTCAGTAAGAGAATTTGTCCACTAAGATGGTCTTGGCAGCAATGCCTTGGTTACTATAGAAATCATATCATGTTCTAAATGGTTTTCCACAATTAAATGTTTTATTCCCATGCTATTTTATAATTATTTATGTTTATTTATGATCTATGCCTTATGTACTACCAATATTTATTTCACAACTCAAGATTTTGATGTTCAAACTTTATGTTCATGTTTTGAAGTTCAAATGTATATGGTTTGTTTTATTTTCTCCATGCTTACCCTTACTGAGCATTTGAACTCACCCTTTATATGATTTCTTTTCCCAAGGATATAAATAAATGTTTTAGGTATGAAAACAAAAGGGGAGGATCTTGATGGGATATATTGAAGATCTTTCACCATGATTAGAGGACTATGTTCTAAGTTTCCAAAGACACTAAACTATTAAGCTCCTTGAGTGTTATTTTTGTCATGTATTAAGTATTCCACAAACGTAATGTAATGTCCATGTGCGTTAATCTTTGGGTCTCTATAGTTGGTATGAGAGGAAAGGTTTAGTTAACCTTTGGAAACTAGGATGTGAAAACTTTAGTGAGATCCATAGAGATATTTCTAAGTTATGTCTAGGGATGTCCCTAAGGTTAAGTATAAGTATAGGTTATAGTCTAAGAATTACAGTAATGATATTAGAATTAAACCTAAGATGTTAGATATCGAAGGTACTCCCCCTTTATTATGTTGTTTTCCCTAGCATGATTTTTTCATCTCGCACTATTATTTTTGGGTTTTAGATGATGGATGGAACCAGAAGGAACCATGTTTCTCAATGTAATGGATGATGCAATGATTGTCCTCCTGAATAAAGCAACGTTATGGGAGATGGAGTGAAAAATATTATTGCTATACTTACACAAGCTATGAATCATTATGGACTTCCAAATGAGCAGAGAAGGGAACAATATTCTATTGAATCCTTTATGAGGCAACATCCACCTTCTTTTAGTGGGTCTTCTGATCCACTTGTTGCTGAACAATGGATCAATACCATTCAAAAGATATTTTCCATACTTCTCTATTCAAAACATGAAAAAGTCATTCTGGTTATTTACCATTTAGAAGGTGAAGAAGATCAATTGTGGACTCTAATTAAGAATACGAGGCCCCGAGATGAAATTGAATCCATGGAATGGGATGAGTTCAAGAACTAATTTTTCAGTAAGTACTTCCCTCTTATTATTCAAAAAAATATGGAAAATGATTTCCTTGATCTTAAGAAAAAGGATGATGAATCAGTTGGTATATACGAAGAGAATTTTACATGGATTGCAAGGTATGCATCTGGCTTTATCATCCAACCTGAAAGTAAAGTTGATTGATTCGTCAGTGGCTTAAAACCAAGTTTTTTAAGGGAATTAGCTATAAGAGACATCAGTAGCTATGAAGAAATTGTGCATTGTGATATAAAGGTAGAAATGGAAGTTGGTGTTACATATCCTTCTCATGGTTTTGACAAGAAATGAAAGATGGAGTTCAAGGAGAAATATCAGAATAATGGTGAAAAGAAGATAAATGTTTCCTTATGATCAATGTGTGGAAAGAAGCATGGTGGAGATTTTTGTAAAGGGAATACAAAATGTATTAAGTGTGGAAAAGAAGGTCATCGAGCAGCTGAGTGTTGAAGTAATGGATAAAGAGTTTCTAATTATGTGAATAAAGAAAAGACTACAGAGAACGCACCACCAACACTTTAATGCTTCAAGTTCAAGGAAATGGGGCATTATGCTAATCAATGCCCTAATCCAAGGGCTAATGATGATCAATGTGAGAAAAATCTTAAGGAAAAGGACAAAGTGAAGTCACATGCGATCACTATTAGCAGCGTTGAGTATGACAATGATGTGGTGGAACGATTATGTGTTTTTGTAAATGGATTCCAAAATAATGTTGTGGAATCTCATTTATAGTAATTGTGGAAGATTGGAATATCTATGTAATGGTTTATTGTGGTTTTCGATAATTATATGGTACCAGTAACCATGAAAAGTGATTCAAATATTTTGGAAAGAAGATGATATGCACATTATGAAGGGATAAGGAGAAAATTAAATGTTTGATAGTATTAATGATCTCATGACTGATATAAAGACAAAGTGATATCATGGTTTGAGTATATAGAATTTTTAGGATTTTTTTACGTAGAAAAATTTATCTTTTGATAACATTCATGTTTTCCCTAAGGTTCAATGGGTATTCATTTTTCAAGAGAATACATGATTAAGGTATTCACATGTCTGGAATGTGACCAACAAAACATATTTTATGATATTTGGGGGATAAATGATCGTATTCACATGCTCGATAGATGAAATTTTTAGTAATTGTTTTCTTTATACTATGAGCTTGGACAGAAATATTTTGGATAAGCCTAAAGATTGGAATGAATTAATATGGTATTGTTTATAGCTAGAACGTTTTTCGATATTATTGCAGGAATTTTATAATAGTGTAGTTTTAGAAAAAGGACAACCCATAGGATGGGAGACAACCCATCGCGTTGGACAAGGCTACGAGAATAAAACCCACAACTGAAGTGCGGTAGGCCTTTAGTTCCAACCACTGGCCTATAGGAAGTCCCTAGTTAGTAGAAACTAGTTTTATTTTATTATGTGGTATGATAGATGAAGTATAAGTTCATTTTTGGAATCACATATGATTAACCTCACCGTAAATAGACTTATGTATATTTGACAACTTTTTATATCCTTTTGATTGAAACGGATGGAATGACCCATCATTCTATCACATGATCTGCTAACTCTTCATGAATAAAAAATTCAAATTCATTTCTTTAAGAGATGAAGTATAAATTGTTCAAGGCATGAAAAATAGTGATATTGTACCAAAATAATGTAAGTATTTCTTTTAATTCATAAAATTTAGGGAAATGATATTGAAAACCAAAAATTTTTTCCTAGTTCCCTCATATATGATGAATCAGATGGTCCCTTAGATCATCACAAATTTATGGCTTTTTGACTATTGTCTATATCATAGCCATGTCCTCTACCACTCTCCACAAGAACTTGATGGTTATATTTCTCTTCCATATCCATATTTTCACCTATGTTATCCAATGTGGAAACCCAGTGATTAGTTAATTTGGGTAACTGTTACGTTTCATAATTTAGTTTTTAAAGAAGAGTTTTGGTATTCCTTTTTACGATGTGGGTTTCTATAAATGAAACTTTCATGTAATAAACCATTTATAACCCTGATGAATTTCGAGGGAGAAATTCATTTTAAGGGGGGTAGAATGTAACACCCTAAGATTTTATGAGATATATTATTTTTAATTTCTTTCATATCTTCTGTTTTACGCTGCACCAAGATTATCTTGCGCTATATGCAACACCATATTAGATTGCAGTATACACAACACTATTCTTAGATTGTGTTACAAACAATTTCATGTTCGTTTGATAGTAGTAATTCTACGCAACATTGAGTGTATATATATATATTAAATGTATAAATGAAATATGGTTGGATTCTATTATACTCAACAACAAAGGAGTCTTTCACTACACGCAACCCTGACTTGTCTTGCGTTACACGCAATCACGACCTTCCTCGATAGCGTGTGCAGTACGCAATACCAGGTTTCCCTAAACAACGATATATTGTTATAATATTATTATGGACTATCCGTTATGAATAATATTAACTACTTTTTAAATTTTATAACATTATTATTTATCTTACACATTTTCAAATACATGGTATGTGAACAAAATAATTTTTTCGAGTAAAATAATTATTTTTTTAAAATGCAGTTTTTCCACCTTTTGATGGCACACCCACTTTAAATATATTTTTTTTACAGGTTTATAAGTTCAATTTGACAAAACAAAATTCCTATTTGGAATCAAGATATAAAAATTTACTTTAGATAAAATTTTCATATTATTCTGATAACATTCATATTTTAATAGTAAAAACACGCTATATTTTTATTAAAAACAACTTTTTTCATCGTAATAATTTATATGGTTAAATTATAATATTTAATTGTTTTAAAGTATTAATAGAATATTTTTTTTAACATTTAATAAAATTTATGTCATTATCATTTATTTTACATTGAATTCGTAGGTTAAATCAATTCAATCTTTTGCAATGTTTTAAACAAAACCCCGTTTTCTTTCGACAACAGGATTAATTTTAATTTAATTTCTGAAATTTTTGTGTTTCGAATTTGAAAAAATGGATTACATATTTGGAGTCATTGGATCCAAATTATGTTAATAGGCTACTTTTTATTTTTGGGAATTATGAATAGTAACTACAGTAATTTTTATTTACTACAGTTAATGGTAAATCGGGTAATTTAAGTTAAAAATAAGACTATAAAATTACCCTAACACATTTCAAAATACTATTGGATGAATAAAATTGGAGCCTTATCACATAAGGGTAGGACTAGATTCATTTCATGGAATTTTGACCATGAAATAATATAATTATTATTAAAACCAAAAAAAGTGACAACATGTCACTCTCTTAAATCATATAAGTGCAATAATTTTAATTTAGTGAAAAACTTCATAAAATTTTTGATATAAATAGTCTACAGAAAGATAATAAAATTATCTACAACATATGTATTTATTTATAATTTTTAGGTATTAAATAATTATCATTAATCGTGACACAATAGTGATGTTGAAATTATTTTATTTATTGAATTATCAAATAAATGGTTTTAAAAGTATTAATTTAAATTTTATATGAACTATTTAATGTGATCCACTAATTTTATAGATATATATAACATGTTATGAATCTATTAAATCCTTTATTTCGAACATATCTTTTGTGTATATTTTATTTAAATTCAAATAAATTAATAATGTAAAAATTGACACTATTGTTATTATATAAAAATTACAAATTATAAAATTGTTTAAAAATCACAAAAAATATTTAAAAATTATAAATTAAATATTATATGGTCGAAAATGTAATAAAATATACAATTATGGATAATTAATTGAAGGACCCCGGGACACCCTGAGAGGGGAGGGGTGAATCAGGGTGACCACTTTTTCTTTTAATGTGTTGGATCTTGTTCCCACATTGGTAGGAACTTGTTGAACCTGTATGATGATTATGATCAGAATGAAAACATTCACATACACAGAGAAGACACAGCCATTTTTACTTGGTTCACCACTAAGGGCTACGTCCAAGGAGCATACGCCGACAGGTTGCCGGTCGTACCTAAATCCACTATGCTTTACTAGCTGCGGATACAAAAGTTCGGGTACAGACACTCTGTCCCAGGCTCACTGCCTTTACAAATGTTCAAGGATAGCTCACTGCGTCCCTTGGGTCACTCCCGTTGACTCCCCCTGGCTCACTGCCGTTGGCGAAGTCCCACTCAGTTTATAGACGTGAGGGTCTCTTCTTCATTTGCATAAGAGTGCATCCTTTGTTGTATGTAGATGCTCTATTGAAGACCGACTCTCACCAGAAGAAGAATATCACTTTTCCTCGAATGTACCGAGTAGTCTCTCGGCTTTCGTGCAGCTCCAAACACGCCGGTGGGCTTCAGCAAAACCAGGCGCGCTTCTTCAAGACAGTCACGCAAGTCCCACTACGGCGCGCAAGTCCAAACTGGCGCGCAAGTGTCATCAACACACATGCGCGACTCTTCCTTCCCCAACTACTAACTTGCGCGGTCCACTTCCTTTCTCTTCCAAACCACCTTGGGCGCACAGCCAAAAACCGGCGTGCAAGCTCTACTTGCGCGACAAAACAACCACCTGCGCGACTCGACCACCTGCGCGACGAGAGCTCGAACAATCTCTTGGCCTTGAACTTCGTTGGAAATGAGGAGGGGTGGTCCAGTATTTATAGGCAAACTGGACCCCCTGCGCGTCGGTGCGCAAGTCCCTCGACGGCGCGCAAGTCCCTCGACGGCGCGCAAGTCTTGTCTTCAATAACCTCTGGCGCGCAACTCACTTGCGCGACCCAACCAACACTTGCGCGACCTTCTTTCCTTAGCCAAATTTTGATGTTCAGATCCTCAAAAACATATGGCGCGCAAGTCTTTTATCCTCCAAGACCACGGCGCGCAAGTACCTTTGCCAAAAACACTACTTTATTGGCCGATTTTTAGGCCCAAAAATTTGGCAAACACTGGGAAACAACGCCACCTTCACTACTGTTTTCTGCTTGAACGATATGATCGCTTTGTTGGTGCACACCCTGAACTTCCACTGAGGATTGACAACAAACACAAACCATACACCAAATCATGCTTTGAAGAACCTGGTTCCAACAATAATAACATATAAGTACTTATTTATAATGATTTAAAATTTATAATATTATTACCACAAATAAAATAAAATAGATTAAATAAGGATAAATCAAGTTGATAATGTTTAAAATAAATTCCCAAGTTGTCTAAATTTTATTGGTTTATAAGATTACAACCCTATCTCATCTAATCCTCAGATTTGTGTCATTTTTGGTGGTTTTTGAGTGGGCTTTGGATTTATTATAAATTAATATTTTTATGTTTCCAAAGGTTCCCCTCTCCTCCCTTATAAAAGGGAACCTCCTCCCTCTCCTCCTCACACTATTTTGAGCCTTGATGCTCGGCCAACCTCAACCCATTTCACTTCCACACTTCCCTATAAACCTTATAGAGGTACCGGTATTCTCAAAAGACCATCTCTATTGCCCTAAGAGAAATTTAAAAGGAGGCACTTCGATAAAGAGGAGGTTTGGAAATGTACGAAGAATATCAGACATAAGGTAAGGGATAACTTTTCCAATCTCGTTTTTATCCAAGATTTTTTATTCGTAAGTATTTAATGGGGTTATATTTATCATCCATATCCTTGTTTTCTAAAAATGGTTTCATGTATGTTTAATGTCCTTTTTACCCATTTTTTACTTTTACTACATGGTATGTAAGTAATCTTTCTTTTGTTTACCATACGAGATACTTTTTGACTTTTCCCAAAAAAGTACGAGAAGAATGTTTTTTTAACTTATACAGCGTGAATGGATTTTTATAGTTTCATAACGACTTATTTCAATGAATTTTCCTCTAAAAAATTTAATGACTATTTTCCACAAAATCCTTTTCTTTAAAATTTTCATGGAATTTTGTGAAAAGAAAATAATTTTGAAGAAGAAAGGATATTTTCCTCAAGAATTAATTTCAAGTGTTTTATCAAAACCATTTTTCATCTAAGATGACATTATTTCATATTTGTATGTTTCAAGTATAATGTCTCTATTATTTACATGGTTTGATTCTTCTTATGATGAAAGGATATCCATTTATTTTATATGGATTATGTTATGATGGGATGATGTTTATGAAACCATTTATTCTTTGGGTTATGATGAATGAATTATGTTTATTTTGTGGAATAAGTAAGAATGATTTCATTATGAGATGGGTGGGACCTATATCTCCTTCCAATTAATTGGGTTAAGATTTATATCTCATGAGATAGACATTGCTGGAACGAAAAGTCAATCCGGTTCAGTAATACAAGGCTGGAATGACATGTAAACCCGGTTCGGTAAGGGACTTTGTCCACTAAGAATGTCTTGACAGCAATGCCTTGGATACTATGGAAATCATATCATGTGCTTAATGGTTTTCCACAATTAAATGTTTTATTCCCATGATATTTCATCATGATTTATGTTTCTTTATGATTTATGCCTTACGTACTGCCAATATTTATTTCACAACTCAAAATTTTGATGTTCAAACTTTATTTTCTTGTTTTGAAGTTGAAATGTATATGGTTTGATTTATTTTCTCCATGATTACACTTACTGAGAATTTGAGCTCACCCATTATATGTTTTATTTTCCCCATGATATAAAGAAAAATTTTAGGTAAGAAAACAAAAGAGGAGGATCTTTATGGGATATGTTGAAGATCTTTCACCAATATTAGAAGACTATGTTCTGAGTTTCCAAATACACTAAACTATTACGATCCTTGAGTGTTTTTTTCATGTATTAAGTATACCACAAAATTATTGTAATGTCCATGTACGTCAAGATTTGGGTCTCAAAAACTAGTATTTTCCTTTATCACTCTTTAAAACCATGACTTACTAAGGGATATAAAATAATTTATTTGTTTAATATAAGTCTCAAAATTCAAATAAAGGCCCATAAAAAAGTAAAAAATCATTTAATCAAAAAAACCAACATAAATGTTTTATTTTAAACCACTTCCTATTTCACTATTCCATTAATGTAGTTATAAAATTTATTTTTGAAAAAACACATTATAATATTTAAGTGAAAAGGGAAGGTGATGAATACCATTGAAAAAAACATCATGGTTGAAACATTAAAAATATGTAGTTTTACCAAGTAAAGTGTTTGAGAATAGTTGATTTTATAGAATAAGGCTTTTAAATATAAAACATCACTCACATAATCCATTATAATTTTTTTATTATATACAAAATATTTTAATTAAAAATAAACTATTAATATTTTCAATTCAAATCACTTCCTATCACATATAAAACATAACTACCATATGATCTCCAAATAACTCTATTATCCAAATTTTAATTTAGGTTTCATAAATTATTTTCCATTCAAGTTCAAGTGAACGGAGTGATTCCATTTTTTTTAATACTATCTAGACTCCAATGAATTTATTTCATATATATTAAAAAACTAAAAAATGTTTACTCTATAGAAATGTTATATGAATACAAACTATCCATATGTTGTTTAGATACAAAATAATGCATCATGTATTCCATCTCAACCCCTTATAAACATGAATGAAGGTTAATACATCTTTATCTTAATGGGATCACATATAAAAATATGACAATGATTGCCTAATTCACCCTTTAATTTTACTCTAAAAATAAGGAAAGGTTCACATAGAATAGCCTATAAATAAGTAGGGATCGCGAAGTATATAAAATTAAAGGATAAAAAACCATCCTTATATTATATCATATGATAATTTATTAAAAATATTTTTTAGTTATACCAAAATAAAAATAAAGAATCTATAAATATTTTTATAAAATTATAAAAAGAAATATTAATAATTTTATGGAAAATAAGAGAAAAATATGTCATTGGAATAATACGAGAATCACTTGGAGGGTTAAAAAAACCTACTAATATAGATAATGAACTTTGAAATATATAATTAACATCTATGAAGAACTGTAGCATAATTAAAACTTATTTGAAAACAAAAGGAACCCAACCACATAAACATTCTCGTAAAAATATCAATCAATTATAATATAAAAAAATTCAATCAACATCTAAAACTAATCCAAAAACAGAAAAATGTAAAAGAAAAATTAAATTCAATAGGACATCACAAAATTCAACCCTAAATATTAAAAAATAAATATAAAAATACTCTTTCATTTCCATCCCTCAAAATAGTGATTAATTGGATATAAACTAGCCACACAATCCTCTTTTAATTAAGGAAATGGAATGACCCAATATCATGAATTAATTCCACTAGATTGAACTATAAATTATATTTTATGATGGACCCAAAGGAGAAAAAAATTTGAATTAGGGGATAAGATAGGGAAGATGGGATAGAGGGAAGGTTATACCATTTATTTGAAATTAAATGTACCCATACAATCATCATGAATTACAAATGTGAGTAAAAGATAAATAAAGGACCTAAGAGAGACCATTATGAGGCTATCATCCAGCTGGGAGAATTATGGTTTGAAGGGATAGAAGAAAGTAAAATATTGGTTAATGGGGGTTGTTAGGAAAGATTTCAAAAATACTTTACTAAAATGAATATTCATCCAGGGTAACATTTACCCAGTCTTGGTATACATGTATCCATTGGAAGCCACAAGACACTAGGCCCTCTACTAGGTATAGTATGTACCTAATGGCTATCTAAAAAAACATAATGTCACCTACACTTGTAAAAATTAGTTTTAACCTCTTCATCAGTACACTTGGTATCCAAACAATTTAATGAACCTCAAAATTTTTCCATAAACATGCATGAATTCATGCTTCAGCTCCTTGGATCAAAACTAAATCCCAAAATGAAAACATCTGCACCAACAAGAATATATAGTTAAAATTATCCACTAATTTCACCATTATTTTCCACTTTATATGACCATAAATCACTATATTTAGGATTCAAATTATTAAAATTATAATGAGTTGTATTACACATTTCAATGCACACATAATTTTTTTAATAAATACGAGTAACCTTATTACAATAATTTATTAAAGTGGGAGTTTTTCTATGAGTTTGGGGTTATCCTTCGTAATGGGATAACTTGGATATTGTGTAATTGAGAATGATCACATCTTAGATATTAAGGTTGTTTTTTTTATAATTTAACGGTATTGATGATATTATTTTATAGTAGTGTTTGATTGATATTTAGTTAAGGTTCTCTTGGATTTTAGAGGGTTATTACCAAAAATAGAGGGGGTTTTATGACTTAATTTATACTAGGTATCAAGACTATCTATATTCCTATATATATTATATGTCAATATGACCTAATAGAATTGAAAACATGGTCATATAATCTTGGAAACATGGGATATTCTATGGAAAGTGTGTCGTATTGTTTTAACTAGTGTTTTCTTCAGTGAAAAATACCGAATCTTCATCTTATGTGTTGATTATTATTGGTTAAAATAGGTCACCAACATGAATTGAGACCCATTAATATATATAAATCATTTTATTTTTATCAAATGAGTTGATATCAACAGTTTTTTAATATTTATATTAAATAAATATATCACTAATTTATAGGGTAAGAAAAAGATTTGATAAAGGTATCCTCTTAGAATAGATATAGATATTTTATATTTATGGTGATTCAGATGAGTGTGGTGAGTGTACCAACGTTTTTTAATAACTTTGTAATAAAATATTTCCATTATTATTTGGATTTATTTTGGAGGTGCTTATTTATGTTATAATGATATATTCATGATCTTATATAGTGCTTTGAAAACATTTAGTCATTATATAGGACAAATTAAGATATCATAATATAAACTCTATGATGGGGTAATTATTATAATTTTTGATTTTAGAGGTGGAGTTCCATAGTAATGTGTTCTCTAATTCTGTATCACTGAATCCTAGAATGGTGGAATCTATGATGTATTAGGAAATTCTAATGAATTTTTTTGAATTTTTTTCTCCCATTAATTTGTTTATATTACCATGGGATCATTTAGGTTATCATTTTTATAGTAGTGTTAATGATGGAATCAACTAAGAATAGTCATGTTCTTATGGGATGATTAATATGAGTTTGTATTTCAACAGTATAAGAGGTGGTTGATAGAATTTTTTCTTTTTTATTTTACTAAATCATGGGAATTTATGTGTTATTTATTAAGACATATATTTTAAAATCCTGATGTGTGTGGTTATATATGAGGTATATGTTATGAAATATAATTTTCATAATGTTTTTCTATAAAAAAACAATTAACCTAGCACCGAACATTAATTAGAAAAGGTTGTCTATAAACTTAAGAGTTGGAAGAATTACATGTTTGATTAGAAATTTGTTTTATATATTGATCATATGATTTTGGAATATATTTTTTCAGATTGGGATTTTATACCTTAATATATATGATAGTTAAAACATTTGCAGTTGTTTTATTTTGAGATAATGTATACTCAAGAGAAAGGGATTACACTTTTATGATATGTGAAGGAAATAATATGTGGATATAGTTATTGAATTTATGGATGATTGAGTCTTAATATAAATTTTCTCAAAATATAATCTTGATATTTTAGAGGAGGATTACCGTAAAACCACAAGATTTCGTAGTACATAATCTCATTAAAGTAATTCAATAGCTTATGTTACACGCAACACCAAGTTCGAGCACACCACAAATTACTAAACTAACCATTCAAAAAGAGGTTTTTAATAATATTAATTGCATTTTGAATCTTATATACAATATATAATTTTAACATCCATATTATGTGTTTCTTAGACATAATAAAAGAACAAATTCATTTTTTTCATATAAAATATGAATTTTTCAAAAAATGAAAATTTACCACCTTTTAATGGAGAACCCTTTTTATAAAAAATATTTGACACTCTTATATATTAAATTTAATGAAATTAAATTCTTATTTAGAATAAAGACCTAAAAATTTAGTTTGGATAAATTTTTGATACTTTTCTTATAACTTTCATATTTTGATGAATAATGAAAATACTATGTTTTAATTAAAAACAACTTTTTTATTCGAAATAATTTATATTGATAAATTATGAATTTTACTGGTTTTGAAGTATAATTAGATTATATTTTTATCATTTCATACAATTTAGGTCATTATAAGTAATTTCACATTTAAATTTGACATAAACACCTGTCAATATTTTGATAGTTTTTACTTTTTAAAAACTCGTTTTTTGGTTTTAAAACGTGAATTAATTTTAAATTAATAAATGAAACCTATATGTATTGAATTTGGTAAAATAGAATTTATTTTTGAATACATAATATTAAAATTAGCTTAGGGTACATTTTTCGAATTTTTCTGAAAACATTCAATTTTTGTTGAATTGTGAAAAACAATGCATTATTATTTAAAACCAACTTTTTTTAAGTAATTAGTTATTTTATTTTAATTTATTTTAAATCCAAATAGATACCTAATACCTTTATATTTTTAATGTAATTCATTAGAGTCATTTTTTAATAAGTTTAGATATATTAAATTTAGCGAATATTTTACCGTCTTTTACCCACATTCTAGGAGAATTTACTAATTTGCATAAAAAGTAATTTTACCGCTTCTGTGAGTTGAATTTAAAAATTAAAGAGACATGGATGACATATGTATTTTAAATTTGGTTCAATAATATGAAAATAAATTTTGGTAAATATTAACTTTTCACTTTTATTTACCACGAGAAAAGTAAAATAGGGTAATTAAGGGTAAAAATGATATTTTAATTATCCTAACACATGTAATAATTCTATTAGATTAGTATAATCTGATAAAAAAACCTTAGGAATAAAATATCACCCCTTTTCTCCACTTGTATAAGATTATGACATTTATTATTATTTTTTTAAACAACACTTAAAAGAGTTAAATTCAATGTTTAAAAACTAAACCATTTTTAATATATGGTCATAAATAAGATAAATTCGACTATAAATATTTATTAAGAATATAAAAATATTTCTTACCTAATGGTATTTTATATATAAATTTTAGATATTAAATAATTTAATTTATTTATTTCAAAATGATGATGTAATAATTACATTATTAATGAAAGATTAAAATAACTGATTTTATAAATATCAAAATAAATGTACTTTGAGAATTTTGATAAATTACACTATTTTTTGGTTAATATGACATGTTAGGGAAGATTAAATAATTTTTTGAAGTAATCATGCTGTTATGATTTTCAAAAAAACCAAATACTAAAGTGTGTCAAAATTGAAATAATTGAGTTTTTAAAACAAATACTATATTATTAATTGATATAATTTTCCTAAAAATATAAAGTTCAGCCAAAGGACATATATAGAGTTATATATATTAATAATTAAACAATTTGGGTCCTCTTGATTTGTTATATTAAGTATATTAACTATAAAATATAAAAATACGAAGAGATATGGTAAATGTAATTTTTTTTAACTAAGAGTGAAATCTAAAAGATAAGGTTAATATGGCGAAATAAACCTATGTAAAACCTATTGTTTGAGAGTTTTTCGACCCATTCCCACTGTAGCCTCGAATTAAATCATTTTAGAGCCATTTTAAACTTGAAATGATTATATTATAAAATAATATTTCATGATTTTCTAAAAGTGACCCTCACCCCTCTTATAAAAGAGCACTTCCCCTTCCTACCTTCATCCTTGAGTCCTTACTTCATTCATAAAGCTATCATACGGAGCCCTTTTGATCAAATCAAAAGGATGAACCCGAAGAAGAGGTAAATATTTCATCAACTCTTTCACGTTCTTTTTTTCTTCCACTTCCCCTTTATTTGTTATTTCCAATTTAAAATAATAACGCTAGTATATTATATATACTGTGATTTTATTATAAAAATGTTACAACCATATTCATTATTCTATCCATCCTATAAATGACAAAGTCACCATATGTGTGTACGTACGGCTTACCGTCTCCACATCGTGGTGTAGTTTGTTATTTGAAAACTTCATTATTTAGATGGGAATAATAAAAAGTATAACTAATGTAAATAACAAATATAACATGTTAATGATTCTTTATATATTATATACCATCAAAATACATACGATTTCACCATCAATATAATGATATTGTCGCTCGAACGTACGTACGGATTACCGTCTCCACGACGCGATGAGATTCATTTCCACATTCACCATTCAACAATGATTATAAAAATATATGTTATTAATAAGTATGAAGTATATGACATAATAATTATACTGAAAACACACACACACACAGATATATATATATATATCTATGTGTATTTATATATATCTTATTCACTTAGTTTCATTAACTACGATACGAAAATAGAAAGAGCGTTTATGCTTACGTATGACCTACCATCTCCATAAACGGTGTTTTCCATTTCATATATCTATATATTATACATATTTATATTCTAAATATATATGATATGTAAATAAAGTGCAATATTATGGAATTATCTAAATCATGATCTAAATGATACGGTCAAGAACAAAAAGTCAAAACACGTATGATAAAAAAAGTGATTATTACTCGAAATGATAAATTTACATAGAAATCAATATTAAATGGGTAGTATAAAGTCATAAATGAATAATTTATGATAAAATAAATATTAATATGGTTCTAGGATAATTTAATAACATACTATGGTCATTATACAAGAGGTTAAACTTTCCCTTGACCAAAGGAGAGTTCATGGTAAAGGTAAATTCTACAATCTCTTCATTATACAAGGTTTTTTACGTGAGTATCTACTGGGACCTCTTTATCATCCACATCATAGTTTCATAAAAATATTTTAAAAAGGAATATTTTAAGGTTTTATGGAAGTGACTCTTTATCTAAATCATAATTTTAAATGGTTTTTGTAACACCCGAGACTTTTATGAGAAATATTTTGTTTTTATGTTATATAAATCATCAAATTAATCTTTCACTACACAAAAAACTAGCTTGAATTTCTCTACATGCAATCGCGACCTTCCTCGATAGCTTGTGTTGTACGCAATACCGAGTTTCACTAAACAACGATATGCTATTAAAATATTAGTAAAATAGTCGTTATGAATAGTAATACAAACTTTTTGAAATTTATTTTTTCAAAATGGACTTCATTTTTGGATTCGGAATATCGAAATTATCCTAGGGTGAAATTTTGGTATTTTTCTGAAAACTTTCAATTTTTGATGAATAGTGAAAACACTAGGTTACAATTTAAAAACCGAATTTTTAGTTAAATAATTATTTATTTTATTTAAATTTATTTTAGGTCAAAATTGATACATAATACCTATATAAGTTCAATGCAATTCAGTTGAGTCATTTTATAATAATTTTAGATATATAAAAATTTTATTGAACTTTTCACTGTCTTTTGCCCACCTCCTAGGAGAATTTGCAAATTCACATAAAACATAATTTTACCGTTTCTATGAGTGGAATTTCAAAAATTTGAGAGACACGGTTAATATCAAGGACTAAAATGTGGTTTAATGAGATGAAAATAATTTTTTGTGAATAGTAACTTTTTACTTTTTTTTACCACGGTTAAAAGTAAATAGGGAAATTAAGGGTAAAAATGTTATTATTATTACCATAACACATATCCTAATTATATTGGATATGTTTAATTCGACCAAAAACAACATTAGGAATAAAATATGATCATTTAGGCCCAGTTGGATTAGATTAAGACCATTATTATAAATTTATTTAAAGAAGGGTTAAAATAGTTAAAATCAACGTTTAATAACTAAATCATTTTTACAATAGTGTTATACATAAGATAAATTAGACTATAAATATTAATTAGAAATATAAAATGATTTCATAAATAATGTTATTTTATTTTTAATTTTTAGACAATAAATAATTTAATTTATTTATGACACAATGATGATGCAGTAATTATCTTATTAATGGAATATTGACATAATTGATGTTATAAATACCCAAATAAATGAAATTTGAGACTTTTTATGAATTAAGATAATTTTCTAGGTTAATATGACATGTTATTATTGATTTAATTAACTTTTTTCCAACTGGTATTTCTGTTATGAGTTTCACAAAATTCAATTACCAAATAGTGTCATAATTGACATAAAATAGTTTTTAAAACAAATATTATATTATTAATTGTTATTTTATTCCTTAAAATCTAATTTTCTGAGAAATGAATTAGATAAAGTTATATATATTAATAATAAACAACTTGGGGTTCGTTTGCCTTGTTATAGTAAGTTTATTAACCTTATAGTGTAAGAAAAAAATAAGACACAGTAAAAGTTAAATTATCTAACTTAGAGTTAAATCTAAATGATAAGGTTAAAATAAGTACATAAACTTTTCCAAATTCTATTTGAATAGATTTTTTAGACCCATCCCCACATTAGATTCAAAATAAATCAATTTTAAGCTATTAAAAACCGAATATGACTTTATAATAAAATAATATTTCTAGTTTTTCGTAAGGTGCCCCTCTCCTCTCTTATAAAAGGGAACCTCCTCTCTCTCTTCCTCACACTATTTTGAGCCATCAAGCTCGGACAAACCCTGCCAAATTATCTCCTCCACTTCCCTAGAAACATCCTGGAGGTCCTGGGCTTCTTCGAAGTCCAAATTTAGTGCCAGAAGAGGAGGTCTCAAAGAGGTGCTTCAAAGAAGAGGTAATGTCCGTTACCGATTCTTTCAACATTATTTCTTCTTCCACTTCTTCTTCATTAGTTGTTTAATTATGAAGTAATAACATCAGTATAACTCATATACTGATATGTTATTATAAGTATTAAACAACCCTATTTTCACCATCTATCCATCCCACGGAAAACAAAATCACCGCGCGTGCGTACGTACGGAATACCGTCTCCAAGCCATAGTGTAATCTATTTTCCACCACCACCTTACTTGGATGGGTATAATGGTGTAAATAATAACTATATATGATTATTGTAAAGTGATATTGAATCTGAAATAGTATACATACACTCCAATACAATTCCACGATCATGGGAACGATATCATCGCTCGTGCGTACGTACGGAATACCGTCTCCACGATGTGATGCGACTCGTTCTACATGATCTTCATTGCATAATGATTATATAAATGAATTGAATGAATGAATATGATATATATTACACTAATAAAATTCTGGAAATGAGGTATCTATAACCTAAATAGAAGAATAATAATTTATTCGACAAAACACGCATAAGAACAAAAAGTAATAAACACCCGAATAACAAGTAGAAATGAAATATTACTAATAAGAAGCTAAGAATATGGTCATATATGATATCATAACAATGAGTATGATTCTGAAATAAGTCTATGACATTATTTAAATCATTATACAGGAGGTTCGGATACTTACGAATCAAATCAGACTTAAGGTAAGGGAAAATCTCGCAATCTCTATTTTTATCCGAGATTGTTTATATTTCAGAATTTACTGGGGAATATTTATGATCCACATCCACATTTCCTCAATATGTAATATTATTTATGTCCTCCTACAATTTTTTAAATCCAATTTTACCCTTTGGTGAGTTTTTGTTAAAAGATATGAAAGGAATATTTTGTCATTTTTCGTACGAGGTACTTTTTGACTTTTCCCGCCAAAGTACATGAAGAATGTTTTTTAACTAATACGACATGAATGGATTTTTAGAACATTATTTCCATGAATCTTCCTTTACAAGTTTTCATGTTTATTTTTAATCAACATCTTTTAGTTCAAAATTATATGACATGTTAAGAAAGGAAAAAATGTTTTTTGAAGTAGAAAGGATATTTTCCTCAAGAACAGAGTTCAAATGTTTTATAAACATTATTTTCCATATAAGATAATAGAGGGTTCTGTTTCTATCCCTATTTTTACATTTATTTGATTATGTTATGATGTAATTATTTTTATGATGTTCTTTTATCTAATATGGATTATTTTATGATGGCCTTATGTTTTAAGATTCCCATTTTTATTACATGGGTTATGCAATGATGTATGGTTTATGATTTTGTGGCACACATTAGAATGGTATCATTATGAGATAGGTAGGACCTATATCTCCCTCCAATTCATTGGGTAAATATTTATATCTCATGAGATAGACATGGCTGGAATGGCAGGTTAAACCAGTTCAGTGAAATAGGACTAAAACAAGGAGTGAACTCGGTTCAGAAATAGAATTTTTCCGCTAAGATAGTCTTGGAAATGAGTCTTGAATACTAATAAATGATTCTATATGATTATGTGTGTATGCCACAATGTTTTTTGTTTTATGTTATGATTATTGGGATTACATTTCACTACTATTATTTATCCAATGTTATGAAATTATGATCTCTTTTGCAGGTTAAGATTTCCAAAATGTTATGTTCTTATGAATATGATGTGATTGATTTTTCTTTTGTTTTCCCTTACTAAGCATTTGAGCTCACCCTTTTGTATGTTTTCTTTCCCCCAGGTCAGGAAGAAGGTTATTAAGTAGGATATGCCAAAAGGGACTCTAGATATGATGAAATAAATGGGAGACAATGTAGATGATTTATGAACCAGTTGTTTATGTTTCCCAGTTTCCAAAGACACTATACCTATACGGTCCTTTCCTGGTTTTGTTGTATGTTATAACAAGTGTGCATCAATTCTAAAGTAATAACATTGTATTTAAATTATGGGTCGTTATAGTTGGTATCAGAGGAAAGGTATAGTCAACCTTTGGAAACTAGGATGTGAAAGCCTTAGTAAGAACTCTATGGATAAGTCTAAGCATAAAACACAATCTTAGTGTTTTAGAAATGGACATGAACAACCTATGATAAGAACTTAAGTGTGAAATTTTATTCTTGATTATGTGTTTTTTCTATTATAATTAGTGTTTCTCACACTATTCTTCTTGGTTTTAGTCAATGTCTCAAACCCGATGAAATCGTGTTAATGCGGAATGCGAAGGGCAATGCAATGATTGTCCCCCTGAGATACCAAACGTTATGGGAGTGGAATGCAAAATCCTATAGCCATGATCACATAGATTTCTCAAGCTATGAATGATGCAGGACTTCCAAAAAAGAAAAGGAAGGAGAAAAATTCTGTTGAATCCTTCATGAGGCAGTATCCACCTTCTTTCAGCGGGTCTTCAGATCCATTAGTGGCTGAACAATGGATCAGTACCACTGAAAAGATATTTTCAGTTCTTCAATGTTCTGAACATGATAAATTCATCTTAGTAGTATATCATTTGGAAGGAGATGCTGATCAATGGTGGAATCTTATTAAGAATACGATGCAAAGGGATGAAATTGAGTCCATGGAATGGGACGAGTTCAAGAACTTATTTTTTAATAAGTACGTCCCTCGAATTCTCCGAACTAAGATAGAGAAGGAATTTCTTGAACTAAAGAAAAAGGATGATGAATCTGTTGGTACCTATGAAATAAATTTTACAAGACTTGCAAGGTATGCTTCTGGTATTATTACCCAATCTGAGAGTAAGATCGATCGATTTTTAGTGGATTAAAACCAAGTCTTTGAAGGGCGTTAGCCATAAGGGACTTCAATAGCTACGAGGAAATCGTTCGATGTGATCTCAAGGTTGAGATGGATATTGGAGTAACCCATCAGTCATATGGGTTAGATAAGAAGGGGAAAATGGAATTCAAAGGAAAATATAAAGATCACACTGAAAAGAATGTGATTTTTCACTTATGCTAAATGTTTGGAAGGAAACATGGAGGAAATTGTCTTAAGGGGACAAGAAAATGTTATAAGTGTGGAAAAGAAGGTCCTCATGCAATTGAATGTTGAAATAATGGGAAGAATATGTCTAATGATGCAAACAAAGGAAGGGATATGCAGAATGAACCTACTACCCTTCAATGTTTCAAGTTCAAGGAAACGGGGAATTATGCCAATCAATGCCCAAAACCAAGGGTTGATAATGATGATCGACGTCAACAAACTCTTCAGGCCAAAGAAAAAGGAAAGTCACATGAAATTTCTATCAGCAATGTGGAGTACGATAACGAAGTGGTGAAAGGTACACTTACCATCCACTCTAAAGTATCAAATGTTTTATTTGATTCTAGATCCCTCCACTCTTTTATTTATGAATAATTTTCTAAGGGTATCACCATATTACCTCAACAATTAGATGTTGAGTTAGCTGTGAAAACCCTTAATGGCACAACAGTCACATCAAAAGTTTATAATTCTTCTTCGATTGAAGTTTGTGGGAAAGTGCTTCCTACAAATCTTGTGATCCTTCCTATGGTGGAATTTGATGTGATTCTTGGCATGGATTGGATTTCATTATATGGAGCTCATATAAATTGCCAAAAAAGGGAAGTCACATTTCATATTCCAGATCAATCTATGATCGTCTATCGATGCAAGGATGAACATAACCTTCCAGTGGAAATTTCACCCATCTTATGGGTTTTGATTCCACTAAATGAAGGTTATTTATCTCAAATGGTTGGTGAGAAACTCACGATTAATAATATGCCCATTGTATGGGAGTTTGACAATGTCTTTCCAGAGGAATTGTCGGGTCTTCCACTAAATTGTGAAGTTGAGTTTTCAATAGAACTCATACCGGGTGCTTTGCCTATTTCGATGACACCTTATAGAATGGCCCCAATTGAGTTGCAGGAATTGAAGAAGAAACTCCAAGAGAATCTTGATAAAGGATTCATACACCCTAGTGCATCATCTTGGGGAGCACCTATTATATTTGTTAAGAAGAAATATGGATTAATGAGACTCTTCATTGATTATCGAGAACATAACAAGATCACGATCAAGAACAAATATCCTCTCCCGTGAATTGATGACTTATTTGACCAACTACGCAAAGCTCAATAATTTTCCAAGGTTAATCTTTGTTCAGGGTATCATCAATTAAGGGTCCAAAGAGAGGATATAACAAATATATCTTTCCGTACAAGGTATAAACACTATGAATTTATAGTGATGCCATTTGGTCTTACTAATGCCCCTACCATCTTCATGGATCTAATGAATAGAGTCTTTAGAGACTATCTTGATCAGTTTGTGGTAATATTTATAGATGATATTCTTGTCTATTCAAAGAGAATGTAAGAGAATTAAGATCACTTGAGAATTGTATTGAAGACCCTGAGAAAGGAGAAGCTTTATGCCAAATTTACCAAGGGTGAATTTTGGATTCAAAAAGTTTCATTTTTAGGTCACATATTCTCAAAAGAGGGGATATTTGTGGATCCAGCAAAAACAGAGGTTATCGAAAGATGGTCGAGACCAACAACAGTAACCGAGATCCAGAGTTTTCTTGGTTTGGCTGGATATTATCGATGTTTTGTAAATTAATTTTCACGATTATCTGATCCACTCACCATGTTGACTCGAAAAGGAGTTAAGTTTGTGTGGACAGAGGAATGTTAAGAGAATTTCAAGGAGTTGAAAAGAAGGTTATCCAGTGAATCTATACTCACGCTTCCTTGTAGTGGAGAAAGGTTTGTGATCTATAGTGATGCATCCAAGAAGGGTTTGGGGTGTTTTCTTATGAAAAATTATATGGTGATAGCTTATGCCTCACGATAGTTGAAAATCCATGAGAAAAATTACCCAACTCATGATTTGGAGTTATCTGCGGTAATCTTTGCATTAAAGATTTGGAGGCATTATCTTTATGGAGAAAGGTGTGATATTTATACTAATCATAAAAGTTTAAAGTATATTTACACACAAAAGGAGCTGAATATGCACCAAAGAAGATGGTTGAAGATGATTAAGGATTACCACTGCTCAATTCATTACCACCCTGGGAAAGCAAACAAGGTGGAAGGTGCATTAAGTCGACAAGACCATGCTAGCTTATCCATAATGAGGATCACAAAAGATCCATTATTTATGGATTTATAAAGGATGGATCTTGGAATTATAATGGAAGGGGGAAAATTGTATCTTTCCCAAATGAATGTTCAACCATCTATACATGTGAAGATTAAAGAGGCACAGAAAGAAGATGTAGATTTACAAAAGAAGGTGAGAAATGTTCCTGAATTCAACGTTGATTGTAATGGGATAATAATGTTCAGGAATCAGGTTTGTGTTCCTCCCATCCCAAAATTAAAGAAGGAGCTGCTGGATGAGGCTCATTGTTCTTCATTCTCTATTCATCCTGGAAGCATGAAGATGTATAAGGACCTGAAAGAGTACTTCTGGTGGGATGGCATGAAAAGAGATGTAGCTGAATATGTCTCTCGATGCTTGGTATGTCAGCAAGTTAAAGCTGAGAGACAGAAGTCTAAGGGGATGTTACAACCATTACCCATACTTGAATAGAAATGAGAAAACATCACTATGGACTTTGCCCCTGGACTTCCTAAAACATCAAAAGGCCATAATTCTATATGGTTCATAGTTGATCATCTTACAAAGTCAGCACACTTCATTGTTATTAGAGAGGATTTCTCTCTGGATCACCTTGCCAGGAAATATGTGAAGGAAGTGGTAAGATTTCCTGGAGTACCACTTTCTATAATATCTGATCGGGATCCAAGGTTTACCTCAATGTTCTAGAAAAGTCTTTAGTATACTCTGGATACAGAGTTGAGTTTCAACACTGCTTATCATCCTCAGACAGATGGTCAGTCTGAGAGGAAAATTCAAACTCTAGAAGATATGTTGAGATCTTTCTCTATGGATTTCAAAGGTGGTTGGGATCAACACTTACCTTTGGTGGAATTTTCTTATAATAATAGATTTCACTCAAGTATTCAGATGGCTCTTTATGAAGATCTCTATGGAAATAAATGCAGGACTCCCACTTGCTGGGATGAATTTGGGGAAAGAAAGCTATTAGGACCTGATCTTGTTGATGAGATGGAAGAAAAGGTCAGATCTATTCAAAAACACATAAGAGTAGCTCAGAGTCGACATAAAAGTTATGTCGATAAGCGAAGAAAAGACCTAGAGTTTGAAGTGGGTGATAAGGTGTTCTTACTAATATCTCCTTGGAAGAGATTTATGAGATTTGGAAAGAAGGGAAAGCTGAGCCCTAGGTATATCGGTCCTTTCGAAATAATGGATCGTGTTGGGAAGGTAGCTTACCGATTGGCGCTTCCACCGAATATCTCCCAAGTTCACGATGTGTTCCATGTATCTCTCCTGAGAAAGTACATACCTAGTCCTTCACATGTACTTAGCTCAGAAGTTGTACCGCTGGAACAAGATCTTTCTTATGAAGAACAACCGATAGAGATTTTGGATTGTAGAGAAAAAGTTCTACGGAACAAGACCACTCACTTGGTGAATGTTTTATGGAGGAACAACAAATTATAAGAAGCTACATGGGAGTTTGAGGATATGATGAGGGAGATGTATCCTCATCTGTTTATTAAAAAGTGACAAATTTTGAGGGTGAAATTAATTTTAAGGGGGGTAAGTTGTAACACCCGAGACTTTTATGAGAATTATTTTGTTTTTGTGTTATATAAATCATCAAAGGAATCTTTCACTACACACAACACTAGCTTCACTTTCTTTACACGTAATCACGACCTTCCTCGATAGCTTGCATCATACGCAATACCGAGTTTCACTAAACAACGATATGCAATTAAAATATTACTAAACTAGCCATTATGAATAGTAATACCCACTTTTTGAAAATTTATTTTTCAAAATGGACTTCATTTTTGGATTTGGAATATCGAAATTATCCTAGGGTGAAATTTTGGTATTTTTCTGAAAACTTTCAATTTTTGATGAATAGTGAAAACACTGGGTTACTATTTAAAAACCGACTTTTTATTTAAATAATTATTTATTTTATTTAAATTTATTTTAGGTCAAAATTGATACATAATACCTATATAAGTTCAATGCAATTCATTGGAGTCATTTTATAATAATTTTAGATATATAAAAATTTTATTGAACTTTTCACTGTCTTTTACCCACCTCCTAGAAGAATTTGCAAATTCTCATAAAACATAATTTTATAGCTTCTGTGTGTGGAATTTCGAAAATCTAAGAGACACGGTTAATATCAAGGACTAAAATGTGATTCAATGAGATTAAAATAATTTTTGGTGAATAGTAACTTTTTTCTTTTTTTTTACCACGGTTAAAAGAAAATTGGGAAATTAAGGGTACAAATGATATAATTATTACCCTAACACATGTCCTAATTCTATTGGATAAGTGTAATTTGACCCAAAAAAACATTAGGAATAATATATGATCGTTTAGTCCCACTTGGATTAGATTAGAACATTTATTATTAATTTATTTAAAGATGGGTTAAAATAGTTAAAATCAAAGTTTAATAACTAAATCATTTTTAATATAGGGTTATACATAAGATAAATTCGACTCTAAATATTCATTAGAAATATAAAAATATTTCCTACATAATGGTATTTTATTTTTAATTTTTAGACAATAAATAATTTAATTTATTTAGGACACGATGATGATGCAGTAATTATCTTATTAATGAAATATTGACATAATTGATGTTATAAATAACCAAATAAATGTAATTTGAAACTTTTTATGAATTAAAATAATTTTATAGGTTAATATGACATGTTATTATTGATTTAATTAACTTTTTTCAAACTAATCGTTCTGTTATGATTTTTACAAAAATCAATTACCAAATAGTGTCAAAATTGACATAAAATAGTTTTTAAAACAAATAATATATTATTAATTGTTATTTTATTCCTAAAAATCTATGGTTCGGCCAAATTACTTAGATAAGGTTATATATATTAATAATAAACATCTTGGGGTTCGTTTGGCTTGTTATAGTAAGTTTATTAACCTTATAGTGTAAGAAAACAAGAAGACATGTAAAAAGATAAATTATATAACATAAAGTTAAATATAAATGATAAGGTTAAAATAGAAACCTAAACTTGGGTAAATTCTATTAGATGATATTATTTCGACCCATCCGCACCTTATATTCGAAATAAATCATTTTGGAGATATTAATATCCGAATATGACTTTATAATAAAATAATATTTTTAGTTTTTCCTAAGGTGCCCCTCTCCTCCCTTATAAAAGGGCACCTCCTCCCTCTATTCCTCACACCACTTTGATCCTTCAAGCTTGGAAACCCCTGACCAATTATCTTCTCCACTTCCCTAGAAACATCCTAGAGGTCCTGGTCTTCTACAAAGACCAATTTTAGTTCCCTAAGAGGAGGTCTCAAAGAGGCCCTTCAAAGAAGAGGTAATGTTCGTTACCGATTCTTTCAACTTTATTTCTTCTTCCACTTATTCTTATTTAGTTGTTTAATTATGAAGTAATAAAATCAGTATCACTCATATAATTATATGTTATTATAATTATGGAAAAACCCTATTTCACAATCTATCCATCCTACGGAAAATAAAATCACCGCGCGTGTGTACGTACGGAATACCATCTCCACAGCATGGTGTAATCTTTTTTCCACCACCACCTTACTTTGATGGGTATAATGGTGAAAATAATAACTATATATGATTATTGTAAAGTGATATTGATTCTTAAATAGTATACATACACTCCAATACAATTCCACGATCATGGGAACGATATCATCGCTCGTGCGTACGTACGGAATACCGTCTCCACGATGTGATGCGACTCGTTCTACATGATCTTCATTGCATAATGATTATATAAATGAATTTAATGAATTAATATGATATATATTATAATAATACCATTCTAGAAATGAGGTATCTATAACCTAAAGAGAAGAACAATAATTTATTCGACAAAACACTCATAAGAACAAAAAGTAATAAACACCCAAATAACAATTAGCAATGAAATATTACTAATATGAAGCTAAGAATATGGCCATATATGATATCATAACAATGAGTATGATTCTATAATAATTCAATGATATTATTTAAATCATTATACAGGAGGTTCAGACACTTACGAAGCAAATCAGACCTAAGGTAAGGGAAAATCTCACAATCTCAAGTTTTATCCGAGATTGTTTATTTTCCAAATTTACTGGGGAATATTTATTATCCACATCCATGTTTACTCAATATGTAATATTATTTATATTGTCCTACCATTTTTTAAATCCAATTTTACCCTTCGGTGAGATTTTAGTAAAAGATATGAAAGGAATATTTTGTCATTTTTTGTACGAAGTACTTTTTGACTTTTCCGGACAAAGTACGTGAAGATTTTTTTTTAACTTATACGGCATGAATGGATTTTTAGAACATTATTTCCATGAATCTTACTTTACAAGTTTTCATGTTTATTTATAATAAACTTCTTTTAGTTCAAAATTATATGACATGTTAAGAAAGGAAAAAATGTTTTTTGAAATAGAAAGGATATTTTCCTCAAGAACGGAGTTCAAATGTTTTATAAAAATTATTTTCCATATAAGATAATATAGGGTTCTGTTTCAATCCCTATTTTTACATTGATTAGATTATGTTATGATGGAATTATTTTTATGATGTCCTTTTATCTTATATGGATTATGTTATGATGGCATGATGTTTTAAGATTCCCATATTTATTACATGGGTTATGCTATGATGTATGGTTTATGATTTTGTGGCACACATAAACATGGTATCATTATGAGATGGGTGGGACCTATATCTCCCTCCAATGCATTGGGTAAATATTTATATCTCATGAGATAGACATGGCTGGAACGGTAGGTTAAACCGGTTCGGTGAAACAGGACTGAAACGAGGAGTGAACTCGGTTTAGAAATGGAATTTGTCCGCTAAGATAGTCTTGGAAATGAGTCTTGACTACTAAGAAATGATTCTATATTATTACGTGTGTATGACACAAAGTTTTATGTTTTAATTTATGATTATTGGGATTATATTTCACTACTATGATTTATCCCATGTTATGAAATTATGATCTCTTTTGCAGGTTAATATTTCCAAAATGTTATGTTCTTATGAATATGATGTGATTGATTTTTCTTTTGTTTACCCTTACTGAGAATTTTAGCTCACCCTTTGTATGTTTTCTTTCCCCCAGGTCAGGAAGAAGGTTATTAAGTAGGATATGCCAAAAGGGACTCTAGATATGATGAAATAAATGGGAGATAATGTAGATGCTTTATGAACCAGTTGTTTATGTTTCCCAGTTTCCAAAGACACTATACCCATACGGTCCTTTCCTGGTTTTGTTATATGTTGTAACAAGTGTGATTAAATTATGAAGTAATAACAATGTATGTAAAGTATGGGTCATTAGAGTTTAAATATTTATTCTTCTAAATCATTCTAATTAATGTCCATGTTTTCAAAATAGGTTTTAAGGATTTATTTATATGGAAATGATTTTTTTTTAAAATTTTACATCATTTCAAAAGTTTTGATGTGGTATAAGACACTTTGATTCAAAAATTTATTTTAATTTCTTCCTTTCTAAATTGTGTGACTTTTAAATGTTTTCATCAAAAATGGATATTTTTCTCAAAGCATTTTACAAAATCATTTTCATCTATCTCAACATCCTTTGATGGATTTTAAACTTTTTTGAAGTTGGTATATTATGATACAAATATTCCATATTGTATTGAAGGATTTGTGATATATTTGACTGTGGATGTGTTATTTTTATACTATTAATCGTTTATGGATAAAGTATTGACATTTTTATGCTAGTTTTAATACAAATGTGTATGTTATGTTTAAACCATTTTATATGAGGAATGCATTGGACTTAGTAAGTGACTAGTGGAGCCCGCTATAGCTCATCGATGCATAGGTAGGTCTCATGAGACAAATAGTGTCTTGGAAGAAGGAATTGAAAAAAATCTTATTTTTAGTATCGGCACAAGGCCTTGACTATGCGGTTAGGAAGTCTGGGAGTATCCGTTCCATCATTATGAATGTAGCAATAGATATTTCATGTGATCATTCAACTAGCAGAAAATCCATTTGAATAAGTAAATGGAAATATTTTATTCTATCTTTTCCATAATATGCATAAGCTTAAGTTTAAAAAGCCTTTGTTTTAGTCTTATAAATTGCCATAAATGTTTATTCTTATTTGTGAAAGTTTTCGCTATATTGTTATCCTTACTGAGTGTTTGAGCTCACCCCTTTCTTATTTTTTATTTTCCCAGGATTCCTTGAAGTGTATTATTATTGATAAGAAGGGTTAAGCTAGGAGATTAATGGAATTATCAAAGGATTATTTATGTTGTGTCTTATTTTCTAATGTGTAATGTAACATTCATGTATGTAATCGATTTTCTAAGACTACTAAACTGACCGGTCTTTCGGGACTTTATTTCTTGTAATCATGCCAATGTATAAAAATAATGCACCGACTCTAGGTTTCTAGGGTCAGGGAATTACATTTGGTATCAGAGGAAGTTTAATAATAATATTGGAAAATATATTTAGAAAACTCTAATTAGAGAACATTACCCTAAGATAGACTTGGAGGATTACTATAGAATAAAATCCTAGAATTTTGGTAATATAGTGATTTTGTGAATTTTCGAAGAAAAAAAATCCCTTTCTGGATACGATCAGGTAGAGGCAGCTCTGGCACAAATATACCTAGGAGTGAAAACTCCGACATGGAGTTTCGAGATTGACCCGAGGTATCCTGGTACACAATAACATGCCTTGCTGTACTCTTGGTTACCCCACTCCCGGAGGATATGCTTTGGATAATTAACATTCTCTTTACAAGACATTATGAAGGATTTACGAGTAAATACTTCTTCAAATAAAACATTTTTATGATTATAGATTACATTCATAAAATTTTAAATTTAAGTAAGGTATTTTTCAAGTTTGGAATTATGCATTGCAATTCATATACTATCCTAGTGTATGCCATTGTTTAGAAATGGCTCCCAATAGATCGAATAAGAGCTTCAATAATACAAATGATCCACAGTGTAAGAAAGAGCATATCTTTCATGGTATTAAGCCAACATTTAGAAAGGAAATAGTCTCTCATGTATTATCATCATATGAAGAAATAATATCATGTGTTAATAGGATATGTAAATAATTATCTGAGTCATATGGATTTGAAGGGATGCTAGAGAAGAAAAATATGGTAGAAAGAAAGATAGATAAAGGGAATAAGGGAAAAAAGGATTTTCCCATATGTGATAACTGTGGAAAAAATCACCAAGGTAAATTCTTTAAGGGAATGAGAGTTTGTTATAAGTGTGGAGAAAAAGGGCAATGAGTACGTGATTGAAATTATAAGATAATAGTTTCAAATGTACAATGCTTCATATTCATGGAGTTGGGACACTACACAAATCAATATCCAAAACATCAGAGTATACCCCAAATGCAGTTATTGGATAATAATCATGTTATGATACTACCGAAGATGAAGATGAATGATAAAGAGTTATTGTGTTGTTATTAGAGTATTATGTCATTTGAGTATTGTATTAATGATGTACATGTTATAATAATTATAGAGTATATAATGATTGTACTGTAGTACTATTTCATTAAGGTCTTGAGATTGTGTGGAACCAAGAAAAGTGACTCAGTGGCAGGTTAATTTTTTTTGGAAAATATATGGTTGAGAACAATATAAAACTTAATATGATTTTGATACTGAGGTAGTGATTTTGGAATAAGATATGATTGATTTAGATAAATTATATTGGATATTCTTTACTACCTTGAAACTGATTAATGATTTGTATATTCCATCACTGTTGGAGTGTACAAAATTTTTAGATATAAGTAGTATCTCCAATATTCTATAAGGAATAAGGGAGAATGAATGTAATCAGTATGGTTATATGATAATTCAGGGTTTTGCCATGTTTTATAAGAATATATTATGAAGGTATTCACATATTATTACGTGAAAAAAAGAATTTTTATTGTGTTTACCTTCCTTATAAATTTTGGACTATGAGTTTGGAAAGAAGTATTTTGGATAAGTCTAAAGGTTGTAATTGATTATGTTTGACATTGGATACTAGTTTTAACATTAAGTCATTTCTTGAGAATATTTTGGGATTGTTATAAAAATGAAAACCCGGAGGTAAGGCGACAACCCGTTGCATCCTGCAAGGTCGTGAGACTTGAACCTGCAACTGAAGGGAGGCAAGGGTGCATCACCTACCACTGGCCTATGTGATGTCCTGGTTTTTATAATGTAGGTTTTTAAATAGTCTGACAAATGAACATAAAATCATTTTTTAACCCTATACGATTAGGATAAATAGAATATTTTTTAATTCTATAATCTTTTGGAGTGAAAGATGAGTTTGTGGCAGGAATTAGTTGAAGGATGAAACTATACATGTTAAGTATATTTTTTCCAATTATTCCATGAATAAATTAATTTTTAATCATTAGGGAAGGGGTCTTAAAACCAAAAAATGTTTTATTCTAATACCTTATGTTTTGTTGAACTAACAATATTTTAAATCATCATAGATTTATGACTTTGAGGCCCTCGATTTTACACATGTTTGTGATTTGTGACCTCAATCACTCCCTATAAATATTTACGTTTTTCCTAAAATTATGTGTCTCTAATTTCACCAATGTTATCCTAATCGAGATCATAATTTAGTGATGATTTTTTTATTTCCCTTTCTCTCTTATTAAGACTAAATTTTATTAACCCAATTTCCAAAGTGGGTTTTCCACAAAGGTATTTTTCTATTTTCAACCATTTATTTTCAAAGAACAATTTCAAATTGCGAGTTCATAATTTATTGAAGGAGGGGATAATGTAACACCCTAATGTTTCATAGTACTTTATCTCATTAAAGTAATTCAATAGCTTGATCTACACGCAACACCGAGTTTGAGCACACCACAACTTACTAAACTAACCGTTCAAAAAGAGATTATGAATATTATTTACTGTGTATTGAATTTTATATACTCAATATAACTTAAACATACATATTATGTGTTTCTTATACATAATATAATAACAAATTCATTTTTTTCTGATAAAATAAGTATTTTCAAAAAATGAAATTTTACCGCCTTTTAATGGAGAAAACTTTTTCTAACCAAGAGTTGAAACATTAATATATTAAATTAAATTCCTATTTAGAAAAAATACATAAAAATTTAGTTTGGATAAATTTTTGATACTTTTCTGAAAGCTATCATATTTTGAGTAATAGTGAAAAATACCATGTTTTAATTACAAACAATTTTTTTAATCGAAATAATTTATAGTGATAAATTATTCATTTTAATGGTTTTGAAGTACAATTAAATTATTTTCTTCAAATTTTATACAATTTAGGTTATTATATGTAATTTTACATTTAAATTTGACATAAAAACATGTCAATCTTTGGATAATATTTACTTTTTAAAAACCCGCCTTTTGGTTTTGACAATGGGAATTAGTTTTAAATTAATAAATGAAACTTATATGTTTTGAATTTGGTAAAATAGACTTCATTTTTGAATTTTTAATACCAAAATTATCTTAGGATAAATTTTTGGCATTTTTTTGAAAGCTTTCAATTTTTGATGAATAGTGAAAAACACTACGTTATTATTTAAAACTGACTTTTTATTTAAAAAAGTAGTTAACTAAATTTAATTTATTTTAAGTCAAAATAGATATATAATACCTATATATTTACAATTTAATTCATTGGAGTCATTTTATAATATGGTTAGATATATAAAATTTTATCGAACATTTTACCGTCTTTTACCCACTTTCTAGAAGCATTTACAAATTTGCATAAAAATTCATTTTACCTCTTCGGTGAGTCGAATTTCAAAAATTTGAGAGACACGGTTGACATCAATAAGTAAAATATTGTTCAATAAGATGAAAATAATTTTTGTTGAATAGTAACTTTTGACTTTTATTTACAACAGTTAAAAGTAAATAGGGTAATCAAGGGTAAAAATGATATTATAATTACCCTAACACATGTACTAATTTTATTTGATAAGTATAATTCGACCAAAAACAACCTTATGAATAAAATATGACCCATTTGTTCCACTTGGATAATATTAAGACATTTATTCTTATTTTATTTAAAGAAGAGTTAAAAGAGTTAAATTCAATGTTTAATAAGTAAACCATTTTTAATATAGGGTTATACATAAGATAAATTCGACTATAAATATTAATTAATAATCTAAAAATATTTCCTACATAATGGTGTTTTATTTATAAATTTTAGACATTATATAATTTAATTTATTTATGACAAAATGATGATGTAGTAATTACCATATTAACGAAAGATTAAAATAATTAATATCATAAATATCTAAATAAATTTAATTTGAGACTTTTGATGAATTAAACTAATTTTCTAGGTTAATATGAAATTTTAGGTTTGATAAAATAATTTTTTTGCAGTAATCATGCTATTATGTTTTTTAGAAATACCAAATACTAAATAGTGTCGAAATTGACATAATTGAGTTTTTAAAACAAATACTCTATTATTAATTGATATATTATTCCTAAAAATATTAGGTTAGTAAAAAGGACTTATATAAGATTATATATATTAATATGAACCCCTTGGGGTTCTCTTGGATTGTTATGGTATGTTTATTAACCATATAATATAAAAATATGAAGAGACATGGTAAATGTCAAACTTTTTAACTAAGAGTTAAATCTAAAATCTAAGGTTAATATGGTGACCTAAACCTAGATAAAACATATTGTTTGAGAGGTTTTTGACCCATCCACACTTTATCCTAGAAATAAATAATTTTGGAGCCATTATAAATTGAAAATGATTTGATTATAACATAATATTTCAAGCTATTCCTAAAGTGACTCTCCCCACTCTTATAAAAGGGTTCTTCCCCTTCTCCTAATTTCACAATTCCAAAGCCATTTGTCTCTACCAAACCTTACCCAAATAAACACCCAACATTCCTCCCTTAATCCTATAGTCCTTCCTTTTTTCATAAAACCTACTTATGGAGCCCTTTTTATGAAATCAAAAGGAAGAACCCGAAGAAAAGGTAAATATTTCATCACCTCTTTCAAGTTATTTTTTCCTTCCACTTACACTTTCTTTTTTGTTTCCATATTAAAATACTAAATTCAGTATCTTCTATGTACTATGATGTTATTATAAAAATATTATAACCATATTCATTATTCTATGCATCCTATAAATGAAAAAGTCACTATACGTACATACGTACTCTTTACCGTCTCCACGTCGTGGTGTAGTTTGTTATTCAAACACTTCATTATTTGTATGGGAATAAAAATGAGTATTACTAATTTAAATAATAAATATAACATGTTGATTATTATTTATATATGATATAATATCAAATTACATACTATTTCACCATCAATATAATTATATTGTCGCTCGTGCGTACATATGTATTACCGTCTCCATGACACCATGAGATTCATTTCCACATTCACCATTCAATGATGATTATAAAAATATATATTACTAATAAGTATTAAATATATGACCTTATAATTCTATAGAAAACATATATATGTGTTTATTTAATAATTTCTTACTCACTTAGTTCCGTTCAATACGACATGAAAATGGAAAGAGCGTTTATGCGTACGTACGGCCTACCAACTCCATAAACACTATTTTCCATTTAATATATCTATCTATTATACATATTTATATTCTAAATATAAATTATATGTAAATAAAGTTTTATATTATGGAAATATGTGAATCATGATCTAAATGATACGATCAAGAATAAAAAGTTAAAACACGTATGATAAAGAAAGTGATTATTACTCGAAATGTTAATTTTACATGGAAATCATTATTAAATGGGTTGTATAAAGTCATAATTGAATACTTTATGATATAATAAATATAAATATGGTTCTAGAAGAATTTAATTACATACTATGGTCATTATATAGGAGGTCAAATGTACCCTCGACTAAAGGAAAGTGCAAGGTAAGGGTTAATTCTACAATCTCTTCATTATCAAAGGTTTTTTTACGTGAGTATCTAATAGGACCTCTTTATCATCCACATTTATTTTTTCATAAAAATATTTTCAAAAAGAATATTCCAAGGTTTTATGGAATTTAATATTTAACTTGATCGTTATTTCAAATGGTTTAAATATTTATTCTTGTAAATCATTCTCATTAATGTCCATGTTTTTAAAATCAATTTTAAGGATTTATTTATATGGACATGAATGTTTTTAAAATGTTACATCCTTTCAAAAGTTTCAATGTGGTATGGGACACTTGGATTCAAAAATGTATTTAAATGTATTCCTTTCTAAATTGTGTGACTTTTATATTTTTTCCTGAAAAAGGGATAATTTTCTCAAAGAGTTTTGCAAATCATTTTCATCTAGGTCAACATACTTTGATAGATTTTAAACTTGATTGAAGTTGATTTTTTATGATACAAATCTTCTATATTGTATTTATGGTTTTGTGATATATTTTACTGTGGATGTGTTATTTTTATACCATTCATCATTTATGGATAAAGTATTGAAATTTTGTATGCTAGTTTTAATAAGAATTTTTATGTTAGGTTTAAAAATTTTTATATGAGGAATTAATTGGACTTAATAAGTGATTGGTGGAGCCCACTATAGCTCCTCAATGTATCGGTAGGTCTCAAGAGACAAACTAGTGTCTTAACACAAGGCCTTGACAAAAATATTATTTTTAGTTTTGGAACAAGGCCTTGACTATGTGGTTATGAAGTATAGCATTATGCATTCCATCATTATGAATGTGGCTATTGATATTTCATGTGGTTATTAGACTAGTAGAAAATCCATGTGAATAATTAAATGGAATTATTTGATTTTATCTTTCCCATATTATGCTAAATTTAATGTATAAAATTCTTTTTTTTGTCTTATACATTGCCTTAAATGTTTATGCTTATTTGTGAATGTTTATTCTATATTGTTATCCTTACTGAGCATTTGAGCTCACCCATTTCTTATGTTTAATTTTCCTAGGATTCCAAGAAGTGGTTATTATTGATAAGAAAGGTTAAGCTAACAGATTAATGTAATTCTCAAAGTATCATTTATTTTTTGTCTTTTTTTCTAATGTGTAATGTAACGTTAATGCATGTAATCTATTTTCCAAGGCTGTTAAAATGATTGGCCTTTCGGGTTTTGATTCCTTATAATCATTCTAATGATTTAAAATAATGCACCGACTCTAGGATTTTGGGGTCAAGGCATTAAAATGATTATATAGTATCAGTATCTAACATAGTCACATATTTAATGATGGAGTAAGTGAAGAGGTGTTAAAGAAATGATTCAAAATGTCAGGTTTCAATGATATAATATATGGTGAGGAGTATGTACATATCTAGACAGAATATGGTGATTTTATCTTATATTTTTAAATATGAATTTCTATTCAATTTTATTTTTAATAAGAGATGAAATTATTCACTAGTTCTCAATGGATAAACCATCTAGGTTTAAAAAATATTCGTCGCAGTGTTTAGATAAACTTTTAATGTTCAGATATGCACTGTTAAGTGGAGAGATTTATTTTGGGGTAAATTATGTCCTAAGGTAAAGGCTGAATAACAAGGAAATGTGTGTATTATTATATCATTACCTACTCTATATTGGAAATTTTATGAAAATATATAAGATATTATGAATGGGTTAATGAGATCATTGAAAGGTAGAAATAATATTTGGGTTTTTATTGATTAATTGATCTCTTTCACCTTTTGTATTAATTAAAAAATATCAAATACATGGTTAGATTAATAGTATTTATAATTAAGTGATTATTATAATTCATAGGATATAGAACAATTTTTTTCTTTTTTTCATTCTATGATTACATATAAAATATAGAAAATATTATAATTTTATTCTTGTACTCAAGTGAAGTTGAACATGGATCGACATCCAAGGACCATTGGCAGATCAATGTTTTCTATTTTGATATATATGGATATGATTTTAACTTATATCATCAAATGTGTTAGTTTATAGAATGACCCTATATATATGACAGAGTTTATTCATGACATTTGATACCATTTGTATCCAGATATAATCTTTCAAGGCATTGTACATAAGGACTTATTGACCACATTTATGTTGAATGGAATCTAGAGAGGTATTTTATTACTTGGTATTATCATTCTATAAGAATATTATGATCACGTGAATATGATATATGTGATTAGATATGGTTTAGAGTAGGTAGAAAAAATAGTCTAATCAAAGGAACTGGATATATATTTTTATTATTGGAGTTCATGTCTTTATTTATGTATTACATTGTTTGGTATATTGGTTATTGAGGAAAAAAAATATTTTCATGATTTATTTTACGATTTGAGATCCTAGAGAAGGTCGGTTTGTTTATTTATTAATATAGTTAGATACATTATTTATTTCATAAAACTAAGTAGATATGAATACTTCACAATAGGACGAAAAATATTTTTATGTACAGAACATTGATAAATTAATTTTTTTAATCTCCTATGATATATAGAGAGGGTCATCATTAATGGTAAAAGGAATGATATTTAATAAGGCCAAATTAAATTCTATAGAAGGATCAAATCAAGATGATTTAATGAAGTCTCCTCATAATGGTAAATGAGTGGAATATAATGCCATGGACTTTATAGAATTCTAATCTTTATTATAAAAAGGAATTAACTAAGGAAAATATAAATATAAATGGAAATAATTATTTGAAATTTTTAATTATGTAATTATTATACAATTTTCAAAATGATTCCCTAAGAATAATAAATTAGTGGAGAAGGATGACCAACACAAAAGGAAATATTGCATTAAAAACATGGATAAAAAATTCATTGGAGTTATAATAATTAAAGGAAAGGTAAAATCCAATACAATGATGAATAAAAATGGTTTCCCATGACCTGATTCTAGGTATTATGATATTTAATATGAAATATAACAATATATCTTAGGGAAATAATGGAAAAAATAATTCATAGAAAAATAAAAATACCTAAAAGTTTCCTCAAGTGGTGAAGAAGAAAAATAACAAGGGAATAATGAAGAAGCAGTTATGAGAAGATATGAAAAGATCTTAAATACACATTAGGTCCCATTGTGTGCATAAAATAAAATAGAATACTAAAAATACATAATAATGCAATGATGATGGAGAATGATATATTAATAAAATCCCTTGATGATTTGAAAGATAAAGACATTACATAGATTATTGTTGATTTCAAATAAAAAATTAATGATATCAATTCAATTTATGAATTAAGAGATAAACTTAATGAGATTAACACTATAAATACTGTTTCAAATAATGAGGAGGTAAAATATTTTGGGAAAATACTTGTCGAATATGAATATTTCTTGAGAAAATCAATTTTTTTAGAGTTAAAAAAATTCTATAAGTAATATTTTAAATATATATTATTTAGTGGAACAATACATTAATGATATTCGAAAACCCACATATTTTTCTATGGTTCTGAGAAAAATTATTTTCATCACATAGGCTTTAAAATATAGTTGGGAAGAAACAATAATTTAAATTAAAATTTGGTTGCGTTACATAAATTTGGGTGTTCGCCAGTAACTAATATTTGAGATCATTTGAAATGATCTAAAATCAATGAGGTATAGAGAGAGTCTAATACCAAATATATGATAGTGGTAAAGGTTATATTAAAATATAAGGCTTGTAAGCATAAGAATATTTTAAAGAAACAACATATATCATCTCAGAAGGAAAACTAATGAACTAATTTTGAAGAACCACTTTTATACATGAGAATATTTCATTTAGAAAATAGATATTAGTATAGTGGAGTCTATATAAAAAACAATATCGTGTTAGTATAATCGCTCACCCCTCAATAAAATAAAGTTATTGAATTGAGAGTAAGTAAATATAAAATTTTATAAGTCAATCCAGGATAACTGTTGATGTTCCTTTCTGTTACAGAGTTTAACGAGTGGAAAAGGGGAATACCATAACCACAAAGAGATTCATCCTTTGAAGAACATCAGAAATTGACAAAGTAATGAACAAGGAACTCTTTATGGATGGGTCACACAAGTTTTATTATGGTCACTCAAGTCACTTGTGCACCACATATGGGCCACGAAAGTGACTTGCGCACCCTATTCTTTTTTCTCTCAAGGTGTTCAGTAGCCTATAAATACCATATGTGGGCCCCCCCATTTCAAGGACGAAAAATCAAAAACTAAGATTTAAGCTCTGGTCACCATAGTCTCTTCTTGAGGTATTTTGAACACTTCCAAGGTAATTTATTACTTATAATGGAGGATATAAAGATGATGAATAAGGCCAAAATGTTGGAACTCATCAACAGTTGTGTGCCTAAGTGTCCATCCTTTAAGGGAAATGGATACACTTGCGCGCCGCCTTTTCCCTCTCAAGTAATCTTGAACGCCACCCATCTGAAAGAATCTAAGGATAATACAAAGGGCTTGAGAAAGGTTTCTCCCAAGTATTACCCTTTAGGTTCTTCGTCACCCAAGTGAACTCATGTCGCGCAAGTATACTTGCGTGACCAGGACTAGCACACCCAAATAAGACTTGCGTGCCTGCCTTCTTTTGGGTTTCCCTCCTTCCAATTCACTTCCTTTCTTCAAATCAACCTTTCCTCTTAAAAGATCTAGCCTTAAAAACCCTCTACAAAGCCACTTATGTCTTGGTTCCTTTGTCGGTTTCCTTATCTGAAAAGAATTTTGTGAAAAATCTCTCAATACCTTGTGATTTATATAACTTTATATCACTAAGGTTAGAGGTTCCCTTCATTCAACCTCATCCCTTAAGATGAGAGTGTATTTGATTTGGGAATATTTCTCAGGAATAAGCCCTAATTATAAGTCAAATTCCCTTTAATCTGGGCATCCACCTTACATTTAAGCCCCAAATTAATAATCTAAATCTCCATAAAGCACAAATACCATTAGGGACCTAGTTAATGGGCATCCTCCTTAGGAGTAAGACCAAAGTCCCCTTTAACTTTGGGCCTCCTTATTAGGAATAAGCCCCAAGTTACAAGTCTCCTTAAATTGGGCCTCATTCTTCGGAGTAAATCCCAATCATAATTCCCATTAATTGGGCCTTCTTCTCGGGAATAAGCCCCAATCATAAGTCCCCCCTAATTTGGGTATCCTCCTCAGGAGTAAGCCCCAAGTTAGAGTATCCAAATATCTGTAAATCACGAATATTTTTATAGACCTTGTTCCTAAGGATTCATTCCAGAAGTAAATCCTAGTATTCATCTACTTGGGAAGTCACACATACATATGCCCCATATCATTCCTTGTGACCACATATTTCATGTCAAAAACCGTCAGGTTTTACTAATACCTCTTGTTTCTCACACCAAGCATGACTCATGTGAGCATAGAGTGTAAAAGTAATTATGACACCTCTCTTTGGGTAGTTAATCATACATAAGCCCACACTTCTTAATCAAACAACGTGGACTTTGATCTCTACCATAAAGGTAGAGTATGTAGAAAACCTTTCTAAGGTTCAAGCGCATCACCCATTAATTCTCAACTATCCCATATGACATTAAAATATATCTTAATTCCTGAACTACGTGGGTTCTGATTCCTTTTCTAACAATTATTCATAGGTATCTCATTTGAGGGTACGATTACAACTCTAAAATAA
The DNA here is from genome assembly GCA_963277665.1 of Viscum album. Lineage (NCBI taxonomy): Eukaryota > Viridiplantae > Streptophyta > Magnoliopsida > Santalales > Viscaceae > Viscum > Viscum album. The sequence continues at coordinate 1,201,600,195 of OY728153.1, read as the reverse complement.
TCCATGTCCTTCTAAATGACAATAAACTTCAAGTTCCCCACCGAGTGGCTTTAAAACCAGCATGGTTATCATAATGACCAAGAAATTTCAATATAATGTATTGAAGTATACCATTTAATAAGAATCTCCAATACATACGGATGATTCTCCATCAATGAAGAACCACATATACAAATAAAAGATTTTCTAAATCTCATACATATCAATCATTTATTTCCAAATCTAAAGGAAAACTCATTTTCGTGCTTGGTAAATTAATAAGGATTCACCAACAGAACTCAAATCTATAAGAGAGTCCTATACTAGACAATAATTCCCCCCATAAAGGTGTGATGAGTCTGACCTCCTATCCTCTCGACCAATGAAAATTCTTAAGTCTCATTAGTCCATAACTAATGGGAACCTACCTTTGGAAAGTAGGTCCAAATAGATATAGAATCATTGTATGTTTTCGGTTCTATGAATAAACCCATTAGAAAACAATTGGAATGTTTGAACCTTAAACAAACTTGGTCATCCCCATTTCCAGAAGAAACAAAAATTGTGAACCTGACGTGAATCCTTAACCAAGTTAAATGAGGGTTTACATATTTGTTTGGCCCCTATTTAACTCAATATCAACAAAGAAATCAATAACACATGTGTTCATCCAAAATATTTAGTGGCCAAAATTATCTTGATTGTTTCTATAATATCAAATAGGCCCAATTTTCCATGATCTCTCTACATTACAGAAATGGCCTCTTTAAAATTCACACCTGTGAATGCCTCTGTTGGTACTCCTGCTGGATCCTCATCCGCTCTGAGGATGACAACACCCACTCAGCATCTGCAATGCTGGGTCTCAAATTCATTGGTTAAAGAATACCATCAACACAGTACCATTCCAACTCTGGAGTCCGCTCAACAATCCCTCTAAGTTAACAATTCACCCTGGTTGTCCGGACAATGATGACCAGTGATCAAGAAACAGGCGGTGATAACCACCGTCTCCAACCTTTTTGGTTTTTTATCCCCGGAATGCAACAACTAGTCCCTCCCATATTACAAGGAGGTGAATGAAGTGGTCACTCAACGCCTCAGTTCAAGAAGACAAGAGTCCTTCTCGAGGGCTTCCATCAACAATCTCCATAAGAATCATGCGGTAGTGCACCCTCAACATGATGAGGGTATCGACTTTAGGGGTTCGGCTAAGGTTCCTCAGACCCGAGCACACAAGATGAACCGCCAGAGTTGAAATTAATCCAATAGGTAACATGTTCTTACTTCTTCCCGCTCCGAAGAAGTCGATCAACCAAACTTGATGGCAAGCAATGAGCGGGCACATACCCTCATCCGTTCTAATCCCGCTGTCCACCAGAGTCATCTAGCAGCAACCCACTAATATCATCAGGAAATTCAAATGGATTACTATAGCCAGACACATACACCTGTTTATAATTTATTATCCAGTCAGCAGGCTCATCTGAATGCATCCAAAGGAGCTCGCCAACCAAATATGGTGACCATTGATATGCAGGATCATACGCCTGTTTACAATCAACAATTCTGTCAGTAGTCTCATCTACCAGTTTTGAAGGAAAATTGTCAACCATACTTGACAAAGAATACATAGCAGGCACATACACCTTCCAATGTTCATCAATCCTACCAACAGTCTCATTTGGTAGCACCCGAAGAAGTCAGTCAGAAAGCTCCCACGACAAATTTGGACGAGACTCAACTCTCTGCCCCTACACATGATTACTGTCAGAATCTGCTGATAGGAAAGGGAGGAAAAGATCTGGAACATACACCTACTCTAGACACGGAATGGACGTATATTCATATTATGGAAGTTGAAGTCACCAAGCACATTCTGAAAATGGTGGAAAAGTAGAAGAAAATCCCGGCCCATATTCTGGATGTTTGTCAGAATATTATAACAACTTTAGCATCATCACAAGGAATGAATCATAAATCTATCCCTATAAGTAGAGTGACCCCTCAACAAGTTACTCTAGAGCAGATACACACCTATGTTCCAGTCCAGGAGGGTCATGGGGCATACTACCCCATGTCATATGGATAATCAAGTCAGGCACAAACACCCGATTGGAATGTAGATAATCAGCCAAACCTGACTATTTCTCCTAACTATGCACATACACCTTCCCATAATAACCACTTTCGTTAACAAGTGGTTTCCAAAGTGATTATGAAGGCATCTAATAAAAATACTCCTTCAACACAGTCAATAAATCAAGAGCCAATCTATAATAAGGCTTTTCTCGATTCTGGAGTTCTTGATGCACTCAAAAAATTATTTGTTGAAACTCAAGATTCTACCCTCTCACTTCCCAATAGTGGGAACAATAATTCCGAAGTTCTTCATCAGACACTTTCCCATGAAGGCTTGTTTCATGACGGTTCGGTCAATCTCGATGTCTCATATTTAGATGAGATCCACAATAACCCTCTTCATTTCCAAAAGATCAAGGAGCAAGAGGTTTCATCTTTTTCTGTAACCCACCATGGTGTTCCTCCCCATGATGATGAATTTAGCTGTGAAAGTCCTCTCTGCAGTAGTAATTCGCATTTCCTGGAAAATTATTCAAAGGACAATGTAGTAATGAGAAATCTCTATTGTCTTGATGCACTTGAAAATGTGAAGCTATTCATGTCTGATGCTTTACTGATAGTAGGTGAAATAAATTTCCCACCATAATATAGACCGGGGTGTAGGTCATTCTTCGAACCACCCCTGGGTCATGCATCTTTTAATTTGATAAATGAATTATCTACCAATCTTGTTGAATCTGATGAAGCAACAAAGAAGCACCAACTTTGGTCTAATCATGTAGAATAATCTTCATCGAATGATAATTAGGAAGTACTAAATATGAGAAAACAACTGGCGAAAGGTGAAGTACCAGTCATGTTTTGGTCTTTTGGTGACTCTTAGTATGATATTCCAGAAATGTTAACAAAAGATTGTATTCACGATATTCTTCTCAACTTGGGGAAAACTCTAATTCATTTTAAAAATAAAATACTATCTTATGATGAATATGATAATCATGTCAATATAATAGAATGGTTGCAATGCCAAATTGATTTGGAATCTCTCTCATTTTCCTGATATCGAAAGGTTGAAAAGCAGCAGAGAGCCCTTCATCGTTCATGCCTTGGATCACTAAAAATATTGGTCCAGTTAATATCTAATACCCCATTTGGTATTCATATCAGGAGATGGGATACTCATGGAGCACTGCATTTCACTATGCTCTCTAGTCAACAATGCCCTCCAAAAGTGGTCTCATGCAATGTTATTGCCCATGTCCGGCCACAAACAACTGGTTTTGTGTGTAATCAGATGCTTTCTTAGGAACATGACTCAACTAGTTATTCCCAAAGTCAAACATACAAAGAAAAAGTTGTCAAATTACTCTTGCGTCAAGAAAATGAGAATATAAAATAGGGTTATCATTTAGAGTAGGCACATCATCAAGTGAAATAAGTGTCAGAAATCATCCAACGGTCATTTGAGCCAGGTGATTTCAATGGATGTATGTTGATGCATCTAGACAATTTCCAGACTAATGTCCACAAAAGCATGAGATCTTTTAATAAAGTCTCAGATGTAGCAGCTCAAGAACCACCTTAGCTTTCCAAACTGGGGACTCTTTTAACCCAACCTTCAAGATCAACAAATGGGATTAGAGGAGTTGAGCAGGAATAGTAGGAAAAACCCCAGTCCATCGAACTGGGTACTTTTTCAAATCCACAATTTCTTCCTTAGTGAAAGTCAGTCTTCTCTCGATTAGGGAGGAAGCCACACGAGGAATGCAGAGCCGAATTATTAGGACATTCCCTCCAAATTACAATTCATCAAGAAGTTTCTATGGGATCCACTCAACCAAAGGCAATGTATCAAAAAGGCCATGGAAGAAGACAATATCACAGAAACGATGATAGAAGGGATGAAATGCGTTATGCATTGATAAATTTCTTCAATTTCATTGTCACAAATCCCCTAGAACATAAGGCTCACTCATGGGAATCAGATGAAGATGTTCTTGTTCAATAGGTTGTACGCACCGAAACAAATGAAGAAGGTGTGCATACCCGGAATCAAAGTCTTACCCAGAATTTAGGTATTCTTCAAGTAACCAACATCCCCCTCTCCGAAAGGCATCCAAAAAGGGGAAATAAAAAAGTCAAGTTATATTCCACCCTACCTATGGAGAAGGAAAATTACTCTCATTGGAGGAAAGGTTCGCACAATAAGAGGCGGAAATGAAGGTGTTAAGGAAGTTGAATGCAGAACTACTTCAAAGTAGTCTTCCTCCTAAGTGTGCTGGATTCAGTCAGTAAATCAAATTCATTGCAGCTACTGGGATGGATCAAGAATAACCTCCTTTACCAGTAAACAGTCACTGTCCAATCCTATGGGTTATACGCAACAATAACCGGCAATACTACCATCAGTGGTAGTCCCATTCTCTACAGTTGTCCAAAATACAGTTATTGCACCTGCATAGGTCCATGCTCAACCAGATGTTTCTCAAAAATTAATTACTACCATTGAGTCATTAACAGATCAGTTAGAAGTTATACAAGGAAAGTGTGCACTTGTTGAACCATAGAAGAGAGCTTACCCTGAATGGGTGGATGCAATTCCTCCCCCACCAATTTTTTCAAGTACCACATTCCCAATTTTTAATGGTTCGGGATATCCAGAACAACACATAACACATTTTGTTTCTCATTGTGATCCCATAATGGGAAATCTTCAACAAAAAGAAGTAGTTAAGCTCAGGTGTTTTGTACAGTCATTACAAGGGCCTGCTTTTGTCTTGTATACAATCTTGCAATCCTGGTCAATTACTAGGTGGGAGACCTCTGTAAAAAATTCCTTTTTAAATTCAGCTCAATATTTCCAAAGACGATAGTTTTTGATCATAAAAATTATAAGCAAAGGGAAAATGAAAGAGTTTCATATTTCATTTCTCTCTAGAAGGGATTAACATATTTTTTAGGCTTAGTACTCCCTCAAGAAGAATTTTTGCCAATCTCTGTGGAAAATCTGCGTGATGAATTATGCACACCATTGATCAATTTGAAATACACAGAAGGGTTTCAAGACCTTACTTCAATTTCTCATCAGATTGAAGACTCTTTTAAAAAGAATAAGGCTAAAAATCATGTAATTTCATCTGTTCCTGGAAGGAGAATGGGGAAATAATATACTGCTACAGTTACGCTTAAACAAGCACATGTGCCTACTTCTACTTCAAAACCTTCATCATATCGAATCGATCCAACTTATGAGCGTCAACAACAATGACTGTTTCATAAAGATGATCAAAGATATCAAAGACAGAAACAATTTTAGGAGTTAAAGAACAAAGTTTATTTTTTCGAAATGAGCAGGTTTCAGGATACTTCATATCGGCTATGGAAAACAATTTGGTTCAGTTTCCAAGGCCTAAAATGCCAAACAAGGAAGGATATGAAGACTTTCCAAACTATATCCCATTTCATCAGATTTTTGAGTATCCCATTTAAGAGTGTATTGTCTTTAATGACCTCCTGCAAAAGATGGTGGAATCTGGATCGGTAAAACTGAAAGGTTCTTCAGCCCAGGTAGCATGTGTTACTGCTACTGATCCAGAGGAAGAAGGTGAGTGACATAAACTGAAAAGAAAAAATGCGCATAAATATGATGATAGGATGGTCAGGAAAACTATCAATCGAACTCATGACATTTTACAAACGTAATTGAAGAAACAAATTGTTTCTTCTACTATGAATGCCACAACAAAACCCCCTTCACCAGAAGGAAAATATTCAAAAGGAGGCATAATTTTAAGAAAGAATAACAGTCAGAAGAAGATGAGTTCATGTCAAATCCTAAATTTTCTTTGACTCTGGAAGATTTTATTCCATCTAATTAAAAAGCATGGGCACCGCCCCACCAAACAGCACATCCCAAACTAGCTAATCAGGCAGAATCTTCATCAGATGAAGAGTTGATCTTTGGTTCTGTTAACACGATTCATTTAACAGATTCTAATTCCAGTCACAGTTTTGATTTTTATGAGTCTGAGTTCCCTGTATCAAATAGAGGAATTAGAGGGAGTTCTAGAGGTCTAGGATATAGGGGAAGACATGGATATTTAAAAATACACTATTTCAATCCTACCCCTGCTAGAACTGTATATGCGGTAGAACCTCATGGAAAATCCCTTCAGCGAGATCTGCAAGAACAAGAACGTTTTTCCATGCATGGCAGATTCAGTCCTGGTATAGTTATTTTGGAAGATAAATTAGAGGTTACACTTTCTTTCTCTCAGAAAATAAATAGACCTAGTCGGTCTGATCTTCCAAAGCTAGGAGTATTTCCAACTCTTACCCCGATACAAGATACATCTACTTCCATATAATCAACTTCTATGGAACCTGCGGAACCACATGTTCCTATTGGGAAACACATAACTTTGGACCAAAAGAATGATGTCTTGAAACATCTGGCCCATGAACCGGCCAAGTTATCAATTCTGGATGCCTTGAATCTATTAAAGGATCTTCGAGAGGCACTCATTGAGGCTTTGTCAAGTCCTGAAGAATTAAAAACTGAAATTGCGGCAGCTGAAGTCTACCATATAGATAATGATCCTGCAGAATTCCATGTAGTGATATCTTTTACAGATGAAGATGAAGATGATGTTGTGCATGGACATATTAGGCCTTTGTATTTATCTGGAATGGTCAATAATGTACACATCATATGAGCTTTCATTGATAATAGTTCATGAGTCAACCTCATCCCTATTTGTACACTTCGTCGATTGGGCCTCACCAAATCTGATTTATCTCCGTCTACTTTGATGTTGCAAGGATATGATAAATTTGAACAAGAAAAACTAGGTGAGATTACAGTTAGAACTCTGTTCAGAGACCTTGTATCCAATTCATATTTCACGGTAGTTTTTCATTACATAGCCTTTAACATTTTTCTTGGAAGACCTTGGCTATATCAACATGTGGTCGTACCTTCTCCATACAATCAATGTCTCAAATATTGTTTCAATTGTCAAATTGGGACTTTTTATGGTGATAAAACCCCATTAAAAACATGTGAATCTCAATACATTGAGGTAGACTTATATCACATGGAAGGGAAGGAGAAATCCATGACAAATGAGGTCACCAAAATTAATGATCCATATGGTTTGAAAAGATTCCAATAAACCCATTCATACATTTTAGTACAGATTATGTATTTCCTATCAGTCAAATTGACAACGTAGACACAAATCTAATTACTCTTATGAAAACGTCCATAATTTCAATTACGACAACCAAGCCAGACAACATGGTAGAAATTTTTGATTCATCAGGCAATGATGATAGCTCAAATGAAGATGTCTTCATTTCATCCACTGAAATCCATAAATTCTATACTACCTCAACCAGGCCAAAAGAAGTTATAGCAATGTCAGTGATGAACGATGATGTTGATTCTCAATCCATCATCCCCTCTTTATTACTCAAGGAAGAACCTTCACCATCATTAGGGTCAGAAATGGTAGTCTCTTATTCAATATGTTCAAATTTTAACTTCTCTTATGATAATTGAAATTCTACTTCATCAACTACTATACAAGTAGAAACATAAGAAATAACATATACTAAAGAAGAATAGAAAGATATCAGGGATGCTTATCCAACATTTGAAGAGGGTATCTCTACCACTGTGGATGAGCATAGAGAAATAAATCTAGGTACAAAAGAAGATCCACACCCCAATTTAATTATTGCGTCCATGACCCTTGAAGAGAAAGAAATGTATACTTATTTTCTAAATAAAAATCAAGATGTATTTTCATGGAATTATAAAGAAATTCCATGTCTAGATCCCAATGTTTCCACCCATCATTTGGGTTTCCCAAAAGAACATCGAGGATTCAAGCAAGCCGCAAGATAAACACACCCAACTTATGCCTCCAAAATTGAAGATGAAGTGGATAATCTTATCAAAGCTAACTTCGTCAGAGAAGTTCAATATCCCCAATGGCTGGCTAATATTGTCCCTATGAAAAAGAATAATGGAAAAATTAGAGTTTGTATTGACTTCAGAGATCTTAATCGGCATTGTCCCAAGGTTGATTTTCTAGTTCCGATCACCGAACTCTTAATTGATGCAACAACTAGATATGAAGCTCTTTCCTTTATGGATGGATATTCTTGGTACAATCAAATACAAATTTCCCCATAGGATGAGGAGTCTACAGCTTTCAGAGCCCCTCAAGGTGTGTTTTGCTATCGGGTAATACCATTTTCCCTAAAGAATGCAGGTGAAATGTATCAACATTCCATGCACCGTATATTGAAACCCTTTTTAGGGAAATTTGTTAAATGTTATGTGGATTATTTGGTGGTTAAATCCAGGCAACTTTTAGACCATTTGGCCAATCTGGAAATCATATTCCACAAACTTCGACAACAAAATTTGAATATGAAACCTTTGAAATGTTCTTTTGGGGTACCTTAGGAAAATTTCTCGGCTCTGTTTTATTCCATCGTGGTATCAAAGTTGATCCTGAGAAGACAAAATCAATCCTTGGTATGTCACCTCCTCAAAATCTGAAATAATTAAGAGGTCTTCAAGGAAACTTGTCCTATATTCGGCGTTTCATTTCCAATTTGGCAGGAAATGTTTTACCCTTCACCAAATTAATGAAGAAGGGAGTCACCTACCAAGGGACCGTTGATTTCCAAGAGGCATTTGATATCCTCAAGAAATATATATTGAGTCTACCAGTATTAATGCAACCTATTGAAGGAAGACAACTTATCCTCTATGTGATAGCTTTAGAGTGGTCATTGGGTGCCTTACTTTCCCAAAAGAATGATGCTGGGAATGAACACAACCTTTACTATCTTAATCAGACTATGGTTGAGGAAGAAACTCGATATTAACATATTGAAAAGTTCTACCTAGAATTAATATTTTCAGTTTAGAAATTAAGACACTACCTAAAACATCATGAGGTCCAATTATTATATTTCAGTAACCCGCTCAAATTTATACTTAGTTGTCCAATGCTTCCAGGACGTCTGGCTAGGTGGACAGTTATTTTTCAGTAGTTTGATATCCAGTATGTGTCTTAAAAGGAAAAAAGGGAAAATATCTAACTGATTTTCTTGCTGAACACCCTTTAGTAGAATATAAATCTTTAGAAACTAAAATACATGATGAAGAAGTCTTCTATATTCAAGATAATCTTCAAACATGGGAAATGTACTATGATGGTGCTTCCAGAAGTCCAACTGAGAAGAAATTGGAAGATCCTAAATTCAACAAAGTTGGGTTAGGAATTGTGCTAATTTCCCCTGAAAAGGAAGTTTTACCATATTCCTTCTTATTGTTGGGATGCAGTATAAATAATGAAGCATAATATCAATCTGTCATCATAGGCATGGAATTGTCGCTTCAGGAACAGGTGAATCACTTAAAGGTAAAAGATGATTCAGACAAGGTAATCAAACAAGTAAATGTGGATTATGCCATGAGAAAAGAAGAGTTAATACCTTTATGTGATTACATCAGAGAGTTAATGGAGGAATTTATTTCGGAACCGACGTTTTATTATGTCCCGTGATCAAAAAATGCTCAAGCTGATGAACTGGATAATGTAGCCACAACTCTGGCATATCCAAATCGGGATGAAACAATCATCAGTATTTCCCACCGTCGTGTAGTATCACCTTTTTTTCAAATTAGAACATAGGAAATCAATCAAATTAGTCCCATTTCTGGACCATATGGTCATACTACAGGATGTATGGCACCTATCAGGGAATACCTTCAAAATGGAACACTCCCACCTGATAGAGCAGGGAATGAACAAGTCCAGAGACATGTGGTTAATTTTACTCCTTATGATATCCTAGATCACCAAAAAAAACTCTACAAGTGACCTTTTGATGGAATTATATTCAAATGTATTGATGGTGAAGAGACAATGGCTGTCATGAAATAAGTACATGCAGAAGTCTATGGTGACCACCAGTCTAGACATAGACTGTCTGATCAAGTTTGAAGGCTTGGATACTTCTAGCCTTAAATTATACAAGATTGTGTTTATTTCACTAAGAAGTGTCATTCTTGCCAAGTATATTCCAATTTCATTCATCAACCCCCAGAGTTTCTCCATACAGCTAAATACTCATGGCCATTTGCAACATGGGGAATGGATTAGTAGGACCTTACCCTTCCGCTACATCCAAGCAGTTTAAGTATATTCTTACTGCTACTGAATTCTTTTCCTAATGGGCAGAGGCAATACCTCTCAAAGAAGTTAGTTCTAAAAGCATTGTTAGCTTCATCAAGTCTAACATCATTAACGAATTTGGTGTCCCTCATACCATATTGACAAACAATGTCACCAACCTATGTTTATCCTAGGTAAGGAAGTTGTATCACGAATACAACATCAAATCCAACCATTCATCGCGGAATCATGCAGTTTCCAATGGCCAAATAGAGGCCTTAAAAAAGACTCTTTCAAAAATACTGCAAAATATGGTGGATAAAGATAATATATCATGGCCTGATAAAATTTTTCATGCTTTATGGGCTTACCGGACCACCACCTACACTGCTACGCGGTAAACTCCATATTCATTGGTATATGGAACAAAAGTAGTCTTGACCATTGAGGTTCAATTACCTTCACTCATAGTAGCCATTTGTGATCATTCATCTACAGATGAACAATATCAAAAGAGATTGGATGAATTGGAATGATTAGATGAAAAAATATTGTGCACCCTGCACCACTTGGAAGTTTATCAGAATCGAATAGCATAGGCTTTCAACAAAAAAGTTTGTCTTTGTTCATTCATTCAAGGAGAATTGGTATTGGTCCTCAGAACTCTAATGATAGCAGGAAAGAAGCCTCCAAAGCTTGAGCCAAAATGGGAAGGAACTTACTCAATACATAAGGTCTACTCCAATGGAGCTTATTATTTAATCTCAATGGATGTAGAACTAATTACAACTCCAACCAATGAAAGATTCTTGAAGATGTATTTTGTATAACACAAATGTACCATACGTCCTAGCTACATGACGCTAAACTGTGTAGCACTAGTCCATGCATATGACCTTAAACTATTTTAGTCCTCACTACAAGACTTGGAACTGCATGGTCCAATATGTCCCTGCTACATGACACTAAAATGAGCAGCACCAATAGTCCTCACTGCAAGCCATTAAACCGTATAGTCCCCATAGTCCTTGCTATAGGACATTAAACTCCTTAGCCCCTCATTCATCCTACATAACGTTAAAATGTGTCCCCCTTTTTTCGTCCGGCATGATGTTAAACTATAAAAAGTCCCTTATATATCCTACATGATGTTAAACTGTACATATTCATCCAGCATGATGTTTAAACTGTGAAAAAGTCCCTAAATACATCCCAACATAACGTTAAACTGATCATCGTTAGGGTTGTTTCAATCTATTGTTTCTCACACCGATCATGACTCAAGTGAGCTTAGAGTAAGCTTCATCCATAACACCTTCTATGGGCCACTAACCACATGTAAGTCCCAACACAAACTTCGGGTTGTCCTCAAGTACAACTCGATCATCAATTCATTCTTCAATTGAACTACACGGACTTGGATCATTTCCTTCTAGTCTGGGTATGTAGGAAAACTCTTGAGGTTTAAGCCCAAAACCAATCTCTTCATGTTGGTTCACCTTCGTCCCATATGACGTTAAACTGTGTATGTCCCTTTTGTCCCTGCTACATGACACTAAACTGTGCAGCACCATCGTCCTCGCTATATGACGTTAAAATATACAGTCCCCAATTGTCCCTCGCCTTAGAGTGAATCATCATTGACATTGATATATAATTGTGTCATATTCCAAGGACTATGTGCATACATATTAATTCACGAACCTTTAATATTGGGTTAAACCATCATTGCACTAATGTCCCCTTTCACCCTTCACTTGTGTGAACCAAATATGTACAAAGGGTATTTTAAGAACTATGTGCGACTTGATTCCCATAATTATGGGATACATAGGATGGTTCGAGGATCCCTTGAATCCAGCCTTAAGCCTTTGGGCCTAACCCGAAATTCCACTTTCAATTCGTTGACTGAAAAGTCCCCCTATGAGCACATGAATGTGGTATGAAAACCCTGATCTTTATTAACATCATGTTTATAACAAACACACATGGTTTCTCCCTCATTATGGTCTGAACTCTATGACACTAACCTAAGATCTCCAATGTAACACCCCAAGCTTCCATGGTACGATCCTCTTTGAATAATAGAGCAGCGTGTGTTGTACACAACCTCGAGTTCTAACACACAATGACCAAAAAAAGTAGCATTTATGAATAGTAATACCCACTTTTTGAAATTTTATTTTTCAAAATGGACTTCATTTTTGGATTCGGAATATCAAAATTATCCTATGTTGAATTTTTGGTATTTTTCTGAGAACATCCAATTTTTGATGAATAATGAAAAATACTTAAAACAAATTTCTTAATCAAAATAATTTATAGTGATAAATTATATAATTGAGTGGTTCTAAAGTTTAATTAGAATAATTTTTTACCATTTTATCCAATGGTGGTCATTAGAATTAATTTTACATTGAAATTGGACATAAACAATTGTCAATCTTTTGATTGACATTCTTTCTTAAAAACACGCTATTTGTTGTGATAGTGGGAATTAATTATTAAATTAAATAATTCAACTTATATGTTTTGAATTTTATAAAATAGACATCATTTTATAATTTGTAATATCAAATATAGCTTAGGGTTAATTTTTGATGTTGCTCTGAAAAACTTCGATTTTTGATGAATAGTGAAACCACTAAGTGGTAGTTTAAAATTAATTTTTCATGTAAATGAAACATTAACACTTCTGTGATTTGATTTTCAAAAATCCGACATACATGGTTTTTATTAGGAAGTTAAATGTGGTTCAATGAGATTAAAATAATTTTTTGGTGAATAGTAACTTTTAAGTTTTATTAATCACGATTAAAGGTAATTAGTGAAATTTAAGGTAAAAAAGATATTATAAAAATATGAAAATATCTTGACACTTGTCCTACAATTATTTGGTGATTCATTTCCGACCCATACAATCCATGGGTCAACTTGGGGACCCCATGGAGCCACTTGGGTAAGAAAATGACATTAATAACTTTTTATTTAATGTAAAAATAAAATTGTCACAAACATGTGTTGTTTTACTAAAAATAATTTTTACATGGCGTAATATAAGTTAAAATTTAGACTATAAATATTAATTGGAAATCTAAAAAGATTTCCTACATCATGATATTTGTTTTATAATTTTTATACATTAAATAAATTAAAATTTGTATGACTCCATGAAGATGCAGCGATTACCTCATTAATTAACGAATTAAAAAAAATGAAAAGATATGTAAAATATAAGAATTACGCTCGTCAAAAACCTATTGGATGGGTAGCTTTAGAACCCTTGTCACCTTAGACTCGAAATATATAATTGTGGGACCTTTCAAATCCGAAAAGTACTTTATAATAATGTAACATTTCATTACTTTCCAAGAGTGTCCCTCCTCTCCTCTTATAAAAGGCCCCCACCTCTACCACCTTATTCACACCTTCAAGCCATTTGGCTTGGCCAAAATCTGCCCAAATAATCTCTAAACATCCCTCTCTTACTCTTAGAAGCCTCTATTTAGGAACAATTCTTCCCAAGGAAGCCTTTGGCTCAAATCAAAAAGAGTTACCCGATTTTAAGGTAATGTTTTCTCTTATTTTATTTTGTTTTATTTTGATTCTCCAACCACTTAATCTCTTTTTATTACTTTATTTTGTAACAAAACCAGTATCTTCAATATACTAGGATGTTTTTATGAGAAGGATTTGATTTACACTTACACACACCTTCATCTAATGGTTAAACAACATACTATTTCTGTAGTTGGCGAATTTCTGCCTCACGAAACGATGATTGTTGAACACCACTCATGGTGGCCATTAATATTTCACTATAATTATATATGATATATATTATGTTTATGTATTCCTTATTATTCTGTATTTCTCATTTATGGCATACCTTTATGATTTCCATTATGGGTAAACGCAATAATTTTATTTTAGAAAGTGCAGACTACCGCCCACTCAAAGTGATTTGAATCGTTAATGCCATATATTGGACGTATAAAGGATAGAGTAAATGATATTATATATGATATTATACTAGAATTATAATAAACCTTGATATCATTAGGATTTCATTCCATTAAATATGAAATAGAAATGAAAGTAGCGTTAATGCGTACGTACGGCTTACCGTCTCCATGAATGGTGCATTTCATTTCTTACCTCTAAATGTTATGTAATTTTATGAATGAATGTATATAATGGATATATATGATATATATGATATCTACATCATGATTATAATTCTGGATATAATTGATATTTTACCACATGAACAACTTGTAATTATAAGAAGGTTATTTTTGACTCAAGTACCAAAGATCGACAAAATGACCGTTATTAACATAAATAATTACATAATGTTCATAACATAATAATTAGTGATATACAAGGAATAATAAACTTGAAAAAGGTTCTTAAGAAATTATAAATTAACTCTAGTTTATTATTCAGGAGGTTAAACAATGGTTGAGTCAAGTCGGACACAAGGTAAGGGAACTTCTTAACCCAATTTCCATTATTTGGGTTAATCTCCTTCTTTCAAATTATGTCATGATATTATTGTGTCCTATCTTGTATTTGTACCTTCTTTATGTGTACATATAGTTAATACACATAATAGATCTATTTTATTTAAAAAAATGATCTTTGTAAGGGACTTTGTCTCAATATCCTTTCATTAAGGCATATTTTGTTTTATACACAACTTTCTTTTATACAGTGTATAAAACCCTTTGACTTTTACATTTATTCAAAAGGAATCTTTTTATACGATATGTTTTACTAAAAGACAAAATGGAATGTTTTTCTTATCATACGTATGCGGCTACAATGACTTCTCCGCCACCGTGACCATTATTTGAGTTTCAGCTTCCTCTACAAGACATAACTTTTTTTAAAATGAAAAATAAATACCAAGTTTTAATTTTCTTTTATTTTGGTCTTGAAAATGTTTTTGATAATTTTTTTATTATATCAATGTGCTATATTGATATCTTGTGATTGAAATGTGGAAATGTTATGTTTCCTTTATGCATGTTTTATGTGATATGATTGTGTTATGGTTTATGATATGGTTAAAACTGTTCATATGAGGAATTAATTGGATTAATAAGTGATGGGTGGAGCCCGCTATAGCTCCTCGATGCATCGGTAGGTATCATGAGACAAACTGGTGGCTTGGCATGAGGCCTTGACAAAATCTTATTTGTAGTCTTGGCATGAGGCCTTGGCTACGTGGTTATGATAGACTGGAATTATGCATTCTATCATTATGAAAGTGTTTATTGATATTTCATGTGATTATTAGACTAGTAGAATATCCATGTGAATAATTAAATGGAATTATTTCATTTTACTTTTTCCATATTATGCTGAAGTTCAAGTTTAAAAGGCTTTTGTTTTAGTTATACATTGCCTTAAATGTTTATGTTTATTTATGAAAGCTTCCTCTATATTGTTATCCTTACTGAGAATCTGAGCTCACCCCTTCCAATGTTTTAATTTTTCCAGGATGTGAAGAAGTATATAATGAATGAACTGTAGGGATAATATGAGGGGATATGAAGACAAGATGTTGTTGTAGTTTTGTTTTAAATTATGATGTAATGTAAGACTTATGAATGTATCTAGTGTTTCCAAGGCTACTAAACTAATCAGTCTTTCGAGACTTGATCTTTTGTGATCACGCCAATGTTACGTAATAATGCACCGACTCTGGGTAACTGGGGTCGGGGTGTTAGATCCAAAATTCTCTTCTCACATGACGTTAAAATGTATTTCAAGAACAACATTTGGCATGATTCTCTTTCTAATGAGATATGTATTGAAGTCCAGCATCTCAATTCAGGAACCATCCACAACACGATTATGGTCAGCATTGGTCTATGTATCACCTTCATGCATTGGACAATACCCATTTTCATGTCTCATACTCTTAACATTAAATACTTCCTGGTCTCCATAAACCTTTTCTTAACTTTTGGTCACAAAATGTCTGATACCTGGGAGCTCTTTTTCCAGAATATGTAGCATGTTCCCTTAGGTGGCCTTGTATAAGTAGTCTACATAACAGACCAGACAGCCAAAAGATGCTATTATTTAACTATGCATCCAATGCCCTTAAATGACCCTGCATAATTCAACCCCCTAATAGGTTTCTTGAATAGTGGTTACTTCAATCTTGGAGAGAAAACATATTTTCTCCTTATTGGTCTTAATAAAACTATATAGGGATCCACAACAAAATAGCCATCCTTAAGATATTTGTCCCATACTATTTTTCATGATCTGAGATTATTCAAGTCTATGGTTTATATGTCCCTTCCTTATGTTTGGGTCAGACCGTCGCAGGAGTGACATTCATCCAATTATTTGACAATCTTGATTTGGAATATCTCTCCATATTCATGTTCCCCTCTCCATACAGCAGACTATATGCTTCGGAAAATTTGAATCTCCATAAACATTCACTGGTTTTTTAGCAATAGAAATGTAAAATTTTTTAGAGTTCTTTTTCCTGACTATGCAGCACGTGCCCCTAGGTGACCTTGCATAAGTAGTCTACATAACGGACCTGTCATTCAAAAGATGCAATTATTTGACTATGTATTCATTTCCCTTAAGTGGCCCTACATAATTCAACCCCCTAACGGGTTTGTTAAATAGTGGCAACTTCACTCATAGGAAATACTTCCTCTAATTCCCCTTATCCCTTTTTTCATATAATCCCTCAAATTCAAAATTTCTTAGGTTATAGTTTACACGTTTTCCTCCATACATGAATGTGGTAATATGTTTTCAAACAAATTATCAAAAAATTGAGTTAATTTTAATCTATCCGGTTAAAGTTATTCGACCTTTAAACATTATCCTTTTCATGTCCAACATGAATGAATTTAAACTGCCAACAAAATACAAGGGAATTATGAACAAAAGTCAAGTCCCAACTTGCTAAATGTACATATTTTATGATTTAGGCCATATTGAGTATCAAAAGAATCAATGTTTGTTGGGTTTTTTGTATCACCCTAGCAATAATTAAACTATGCTTTCTAGGCCTGTTGGCTTAGGAAAAATTAATTAGAACAAGTAGCAAGAGAATGTAGGAAAAAATGATTGAAGATGAAAGTGTTTTTCATTGATTCACAAGAGTTATAAGGACATCCACAGATTGGAGTCTCATTTCCCTTTTGAGAATTACAAGAGGCTTTCAACATAAATTATCATTTGATTTACAGAATCCCGAGCTTCATCAGCAACCACCATAAATTCTTTCATTCAAATGGATGCAATAAAAAACGCAGTGATAGATGTAGTGATACCAACTCTTCTTGGAACAATTGTAAAAGAATGTTCTTGAGTGAGGTTTGAGAAAATTTTCTGCTAATCAAAAAATGACTCTGTTTCTATCCAAGAGACATGGAAGATGGATACATGGATTTGAGAATGGAGCATTGGAAGTAAAGAGAAATTTGGAGAGAGTACTCTTTTCAAATATTGTTCTAATGTCATGATAGTCTTCTCTCCAACAACTAGCAGCGGAAAACATATCAGCCCATGGGGTTTCCATTTTCATATCTATATGGAAATGGAATAGAGAAGAAATTTGAAATTTCACACCATTTTTACTAATCTTAATGCAAAACATAACCAAAGTAGATAGATAACATTGTGGCTGCAGCTCAGGCTTGTTAGGTTTCAGATATGTATCACATGCGCTTTGATGCATTATGTACTCCTTCTCCACTATTTCAGCATTTAAAAATGATCCTCTAACTAGAACATTTGCTGAAGAAAATTTGGTTTAAGTATGAAACCAGGAATGCTGGAGATAGTTCTTTGCCTCTGGAATATTGACTCTTTGTAGATGACCATGTCCATAAAAGGTAGATAAATGCTCTGTGGGAAATTAAGATGATACTTCTTCAAGTACTTGTCCAAATCTGGGAGAGTGCTGTTGCAGATGTCATAGTAATCAAGGACAATGATGTTCATCATGTCATCAATTCCCTTGCTTTCCAGTTCATCAGCCAATCCATTTTTTTTGGGAGCCATTGAATCCGCACAAAAATCAAATAATTAAATTTTAAGTATGTTGATTTTTTCATAAAATTTGTAAATAAATTTGAAAAAAAATGACTAAGGCATTAAGGCGTGCAAGTCCCATATTTTCACGAAAGTACGCGTTTGTCACACATGTTTTACCGTTCTAGTACTGGCGTTCAAGTCGGAAACGCACTACAGATACGCGACACGAATAGAAGCGCGTACAAGTGGAAAGCCAAGTCACTTGCGTGAACGAGAGCCCACTTGTGTGATAAGAGCGAGTTTCCTTGAATGTCGGGTGCTTTCCATCAGAGTGGCACTAATATTTATAGGCAAGTCCATACCCCTATGCACCAGACCTTGCTTGCCAGAAGTATACCTACGCGCCTAGTACTTGCGCACTGTAGTACCTTATTTCTCATTTTCCTCAGAGCCAAATCCTCATTCCTTTTTCAGTTCTAACTTTTAGGGGGGACTTTTGTTGACTCTCCTTTTCGTCACAGAGTTTAATGAGTGGAAAAGGGGAATACCTTAACCACAACGAGATTCATACTTTGAAGAACATCAGAAATTGACAAAGGCATGAACTAGGAACTCTTTAAGCATGGGTCACCCAAGTTTCATTATGGTCGCACAATTCACTTGCATGCCACATATGGGTTGTGCAAGTGACTTGCGCGCCATATTCTTTTTTCACCCAAGGTGTTCAGTAGCCTATAAATACCCCCTATGGGCCCCCCATTTTGAGGATGAAAAATCCAAAACTCAGATTTAAGCTCTGGTCACCCAAGTCTTTTCATGAAGTCTTTTGAACACTTCCATGTAAATTTCTTTCCTAGAATGGAAGATCTAAAGAGTAAGAATAAGGATTAAGTGTTAGAACACATCAACACTTACAGGCCTAAGTGTCCAACCCTTAATGGAAATGGATACACTTTTGCGCCACCTTTTCCCTCTCATGGAAACTTGCATTCCACCCATCTGAATGCATCAAAGGATAATACTAAGGGCCTGAGAAAAGTATCTCCAAAGTATTACCCTATAGGTTCTTCGTCGCCCAAGTGAACTCATATCACACAAGTATACTTGCACGACCAAGACTTGTGAACCCAAAAAAGACTTGCGTGCCTACCTTCTTTTGGGTGGCCCTCCTTCCAATTCACTTCCTTTCTTTAAATCCACCATTACCCTCAAAGATCTAGCCTTAAAAACCCTCTACAAAGCCACTTATGGCATGGTTCCTTTTATGTATTCCATATCTGAAAGGAATTCTATGGAACATCTCTCCAAACCTTTTGATTTATATAACTTTATATCACTACGGTAAGAGGTTCCCTTCATTCAACCTCATCCCTTAAGATGAGAGAGTCTTTGATTTGTGCATCTTTCTTAGGAATAAGCCCCAATTATAAGTCAAATCCCCTTTAATATGGGAATCCTCCTTAGAAGTAAGGCCCAAATTAAGAATCTAAATCTCCATTAAGCACAAATACCTTTATGGACCCTGTTAACGAGAATCCTCTTTATGAGTAAGCCCCAAGTCCCCTTTAACTTTGGGACTCCTTCTCAAGAATAAGCCCCAAGTTACAAGTCTCCTTTAACTGGTCCTCCTTCTCAGGAGTAAATCCCAATCATAATTCCCTTTAAGTGGGCCGCCTTCTCAGGAATAAGCCCCAATCATAAGTCACCCCTAATTTGGGCATCCTCCTTAGGAGTAATCCCCAAGATAGAGTATCCAAATCTCCATAAAGCATGAACATATTCATGGACATTGTTCCTAGGATTCTTTCCAGAAGTAAATCCTAGTCTTCATCTACCTGGGCAGTCACACATACAGAAGCCCCATATCATTCCTTGTGACCACATCTTTCGTGGCACAAACCGTCAGGTTTGACTAATACCTCTTGCTTCTTATACGTAAGCTCCATACTTTTTAATCGAACTACGTGGGCTTTGATCTCTGCCTTAAAAGTAGACTACGTAGAAAAACATTCTAAGGTTCAATCCCATCACCCATTAATTCTCATCTGTCCCATATGACGTTAAACTCTATCTTATTACCTGATCTATGTGGGTTCTGATTCTTTTTCTAACAAGGATATGCAGGTAGCCCATCTGCGGGTACGATCCCAACTCTAAAATAATCCATGTCCTTCTGAATGATAAGAAACATCAAGTGCCCCACTGATTGGATTTAAAACCATTATGGTCATCATAATGATCAATATATTTCTATATAATGTATTGAAGGATACCGTTGACTAAGAATCTCTAATACATACGGATGATTCTCCATCAACGAGGAACCTCAAATACATATAAAATATTCTTTAAATATCATACATATCAATCATTGATTACCAAATCTAAAGGAAAACTCATTTTCATGATTGTTAAATTAATAAGGATTCACAAACATAACTCAAATCTATAAGAGAGTCCCAGGGTAGGAAATAATTCCCCCCAAAAAAGGTGTGATGAGTCTAACCTCCCATCCTCTCGACCAATGAAAATTCTTATGCCTCATCATTCCATAACTAATGGACACCTAGCTTTAGAAAGTTGTTCCAAATGGATATAGAATCATTAGATGTTTCCAGTTCTATGAATAAACCCGTTAGAAACTGATTGGAATGTTTGAACCTTAAACAAACAAGGTCATCCCCATTTCCAAAATAAAAAATAACATATAAAGAAGAAGTTAATATTTAAAAATTACTTTGATTATCTTGAGAAGAATTGTGGGAGTTTTTAATAATCTATAGAAATATCCAAAAAATTTCTTGACATTGTACTAGATATTCTCAGACAAATATAATAATTTAAATTCTTTTATGGGAGGATTAATCAAGAGCACGATTTTGTGGTCGAGGTATCTTATAACGAAATAATAGAGAGAATTCATGGATATTTTATAATTATTTTCCAACACATAGGATTTGAATTAATAATGTCCTAAAATATAATAAACATAATGATAGAGGACCTACCATTATTAGAAATCACATATCACTCAATCTAAATAGACATAAAAACAACAAGATTGGTACATATAAATCCAATGATATCCTATCTATAAATTGGTTGAGGTGAAATATTATTAGTTTTCCTCATCATTAAGATAATGGAAATGTGGATATATTTTAAAATAATTAATGGGTCATAAATAACGTGAAGTATTGAATGATTACATTAAAGGGGAATAAAACAAACAGTGAATGTTTTTATGATTTCTGATGATCATAACTCATCTTTTAAGAGTATAAATATGGGACAATGGAATTTTCATATATGACAAATCCATTCTAGGTATAATAATATGGCTAAAAAATTCATTAATAATGGTTTGAGAAATCTAATAATTCTATAATTTGGGAGACTCAAAATATGTCTTGCATAAACAAAATGAAAAATCGTGAACAATTTCCGAAATCTAGTGGAAATATAAATAAAGAAACCACTTAAGTTAGTATACATAGATATGTTCAAACTGATGTGCATGAAGTAATACAATTAAGATAAGTATTTAATGACTATTATTGATGTTTTTACTCATATTACTAATAGTTATTTTATATTGATAAAATCATATTATTTTAATAAACCTAAACACTTTTAGTGTATTAAAATATTAAAATTGTGTATTTTATAAAATGAATCTAATTTGATAATTAATATAAATACATGAATATATATTTTTATTTGTATCATGAGAAACATATGACAAAACATGAATATATTACTCTATAGAAACCACAACTAAATGGATTTACTGAGAGGGAGAATTAGATTTTGGTTGAAATGAGAAGACAATTTTATCATATATTGAAAAATAAAAATATTTTTGAATACTAGAAAAAATATGAATATCTATATTTTAAATAATCAAAAACTCTGAAAAATCTTATTCAATACAACATATGAGTTATGGTTAAGAAATAATTCATATAAAAAGTGTTTGGAGGTACTTGAGATCTGAATTCCTATAATTATTAAAGGTAATCATTTGGAAAAGTATGATAATAGAGGTAAAGATATTATATTTCTTGGATATATATTAGGTGGAAGATAATACTCATGCTACAAACATATTATGAGGAATAGTTTCAATAATTTTTAGAAAATTGTATTTGAAAATTAAAATACATTATAATAACCATTGACTATTGATAATAACAGTAATGTAGAATAAAATTGTCGAGAATGAAAGAATTTTCTAGATGAATGATCATTTTTTCATAAATATGTGTATGGTTTTGAAAATTTTGAAAATGGGGATGTATCATAACAAGATATCCTCAATTTTAATTACAATGAAATTATACTGATTATAAAAATATAATTAATGATAGTAGAAAGGGATTACAAACCAAAAAATTCATGATATTCTAAAATAAAAATATATTTTATGCACAAGTTAAAACCAAAAGTGTTGGTGAAGAATTAAAACATTATAATTGTGATTCAATAATATAATAAAAGAATCGCCATATTGAGAAGTGTGAAAATTGGGTACTCTTAATGGAACAATTAGCCTATTGTGTACAATGGATAATCTCCAATTAAGGGTGTTTTTTATACTTTTTATCCAGTTGTAGAGATAGAAAATTTTCAAATATTTTTTTTTTAATTTAACTCATTAAAACAATATATCTTTTAATTAGATATTACATCTACATATTTAATGGTGAACTTAAGGAAGAATTGTACATTAGATATCTATAATTTTTTATCGTTAATGGTGATGGTTGTTGACTCTGAAAGCTATATGATTAATTAATTAGTCTTAAATAAGAACCACAATATATGAATTCAAATTATTATGTCAATTTATATTAAAAAAACACTCTAATTTGGATTTTGTATGCTGAAGACATATATTGTACAAGAAACAAATAATGAACTTGTATGGAATTTTATAAACCAACGGTGAACCTTTTTGAGTTTTCAATTACTAGAGTGATGGTTTTATTAAATCTTAATGTCACTAATGTACTTGATTTTATCTTTATATAACTAAGAATGTATGATCATTATTAAAATAAAATTTTAGAATATAAGAATCAAGATAATTTTCAACTATTATGGAATTTGTAAATTAGTTGTTTTTGATAAATAAGGTAAGCATGTAGAAAAAATAGAGTTTTATAGGCTCATTGGTAACTTACATTATTTAATAAATTCAAGAGAATATATTTTTTAGTTATAGTTTTTGAATTATTTGTGATAAAAATAGAGGTTTCAAATATTAATAGCTGTGAAATGAATCTTATGGTATATAAAAGTAACTCTATAATTATATAATTTTTGATATACCAATTAAGATTCGGTAGGATATGCTGAATATTTAAGGTTGATTTATATATTTTATTTCTATCTTAGAGTAATATGTGTTTCCTAGAATACTATGAAGTATAATTATATCATTATGAGCTCAATAAAACCTAATTACGTTTTAATGTCATTATTCACATCTAAAATAATATAGATAAATTCATTAGATGAAAAAATTAGGGTTTATGTTGTATCCTCTTTGGTGATTGGGTGTGACAATCAATGTGAAATCAACATTTAAAAATAATTTTGTTCAAAAATTGAGTTTGGGGTATATTGAAATTATACACCTCTTTATTGAGGATAAGGCCATGTGTGGTTTTATTTTGATTTTTTTTGAATCAAAGATTAAGTCACATATATCATGAAAAATTATCCTTCAAATAATTCATTTTGGTACATGAGTTTTGTTTTTCTGAGAGAATCAATCCACAAAACTATCAAGGTTTTCGTGATTTTCCCACTCTGTCATTCTTTTGATTTTTTCAAAGAAGGGGGATAATAAAAAATGTTTAATTGTTTTCAAATGAAGGTATAATATAGTTTTATTTTTCATGATAATAAAAGTGTGACAGGTTTTGAGAATTTGTCCACATTATGAGTGCTAGAGGTATTGGAAATTTGAGTTTGGAAAAGAAAAAAGCATTCATTTTCATGTTTCCAAAAAATAAAATGGGGGACATTGAAGATATCATTATTATATAGATCAACCTAAATGATTTTATTTAGCCATGTATGAGATGATTTATTCTCAATTTATGCATGGAAAATCGTGAATTGATCTTATGTTGATGTTGGTATTTCTATCATAAATATTATTCTATCGAATAGTGAGGTATTTAGATGACCTTTATATGGAGGCATGTAGAAACTTGTTTATTGGGGGAATTAAATCATTATTTGGGGACGTTTTCAAGTGTTTTTAGTTAGAAAAATGTTGAGGGGTGATAGAAAATAACATTATATTTAGTGGATTCTTGATTAACCTATATAACCGATATTGATGGATTCTTGATCATATAATCCATCGATATTGATGGATTCTTGATTAACCTATATAACCGATGAAGAACTAGGAGTAAAATTAATCATGTATTCCATTTATAATGATGATAAATTACCATATCCAAAAGATGAAACCTTTAATTACTCTATACAATTATCATGATTTCTTTCAACTAGACTCATAATAGATATAATGTATCCGTCCAACCACCTTGTGTCCAATTAAGTAGCTAAAGATATAAATTTTTTTATAGCACAAAGGAATCCCAATATTTCTACCACTACATCATAAATTCAGCTAATTCAATCATGTTTTAACTTAGTCTATTTACTAATTGATAAGAGAGAGATGAAAATGATCCATTTATAAAATGAAATCCCCAAACAGAATGGGTTTCTTTGGGATAAATAATACACCAAATAGATTCGATGGACTTTCATATTATATTAAAATTTGTATAACCTTATACTACATAAAATTAGTCCTTAATATATGAATATAAAAAGAACAACATTATCCTAAGAAATATGTCTTTAAAAGATAGATCATTGGTCATGATTTTTTTCCCTTTAAAAGACTCCACTATGTATTTTCTCATATGTCATTAAAATATAATACATGATTTTTTAAATGGAACTGTACTATGTGGTTTTTGATTTCCATCATAAGGATATGTAGGAATCCGCTATCATGGTCCCACTCCCAATTACTTTACTCCTTCTTCCTGTATATACAATGATAATTTTCTGCGTGACCAAATATATATATTTAAAATATATTATAATAAATAATTATAAGAATGATGTATAACAACTCATATATAAATTTTGTTTTCATAATTGTGTCTTATTAATCTGTCAAATTTATAATATGGTTAACTGATATCGATTATATGAATAATTATTAAATATATAAGAGTTTCCTAGAATATAAGTTATGATCATTTGTGTGATGATTAGATATATAATCTTCATTGTTTCTTGGCATCACACCCAATGTACAGTCAATTGACATCGATGATCAACATCTATTAGAAAATATGACTGTAGAAATATGAACACATGATCTTTTGGGAAAAAATATAGAACTGATGTAAATTATTTTAATTTTAAAATAGATCAATTGTATATGTATTTATAATTGTAATACTATATTAATGGATTAATTTGTTCTTATATCTCCCATATAATACTAATAGAATATTAACCCATATTCCATGAGTCTTCTAGATTCATAATCTGTATAGGACCAACTATATGTTGACCCAGGTTGGAATTAGCTATAAATTTATAATAAATAAAATATATATTGTACCATCAATGATAATCAAATAATGAAATTAATATTGAATTTTATCGCAAAATATGCATCTATAATGATGATTAGTGAATTATAGTGTCAAAGAGTACTTTTATGAAATTATCACTACTCTAGAGTTGGATTGTTTAATCCTTGGGGAACTGAAGTAACATCAATAATCATATTAATGATAGAAAAAATGGAGTGAAGGTGAACAATATAATTATATCAATCCAATTTTGTATCCTTTCCTTGGATAAAGTTATTATTGGCCTTATAAATCCTAGAGAGGAAGTGGAGGAAGTCCACATCATATAAGTAATCACTCACAATATCTAATCTATAATAGTGATTTTTTTGGTATTAGTCCTTTGTTCCATTAGAAGCTATCAAAGAATAACTTTTGGCCTTAATCAACTAGACCAAATCACATAAACGAAGATTTACTAGGGTGAATCAACCACCAATTTTTATTGAAAAGGATCTTATCTATATTTCTAGAAAACTTCATGGTAACTATTAGAATAACCCAATGGTAGAATATAGGAGACCATAGATCATTATAATAAAGAAACATTAAATTTTATCACGGATGGAATTTCTGATTTCATATAAAAACCCTTCAATTAAATGGGAGGTAAATAATAGCAAAAAATGCCTTCATTATGTGACAAATGAACCAGGTCTGAATGTTATCCCAATGTGAACATTAGTAAGGACATCGATAAAATAATATTATTTCCAATAAAAGAGGAATTATATTTTTCTACCCACCAAAAAATAGAAACAATAGAGGTCCTTTCCATTTTCAAAAACAAACAGGAACATATGGAATTCCACATTAGTGTCTTTGTGGGGTCCACATTATGAGGGCTGGAAAATTATTAATGGATTTACTTCTCATATTGAAGTGATATCCTATTATCATGATATTCATTACCATGATCCAATTTTTAGATAAAATCGTCAAAATATGACATCCAATCAATGAGAAAGTCCTTATATTTTCAATATCAATATGTATCCACTCGGGAGGTCATATATGGGGTATTTGTCCCAAATTTTCTTTTTTATGTTGCAATTTTGTATGGGATTGAGGCCTTACCCATGGAACATTCTATAGAGGTTATCCCCATTGAATCCACAATAGATTTCCACCATGTGATGAAATAATAATCCAATATAAATGTTCTCCTCATGTTGAAATTAAAGCTAGATATTTGGGAGATGATCCTCATGGAATATATTATGAAGCAACTCATCACAGAAATTAAATTATTTTACATGAATTTCCTCTCCATGTTATAATCATCCCAAGTATTCCCCCATTATTATAGGAACCCAAAAATCCATACTTGACTACACCAAGTACACAGCCTCCAACTAGTAGTGTCTCATTTAAATCAATAGGTTACATTTGTAAATGATCATCATTGGTTTCTATACTAGACCATCCATTCCCTGATGATCTTGAAAACCTTTAAAATAAATTTTAATAACTAAATAAATCATTGATAAATATCCTTTATTATTTTAATGGTTTGAAGAACAATTCGATGAAAACGTTTAAGGTACCACCTATATTATGTGGAGGGACATGGATGATTAAAAAATAAGGGTCATGTTCTAACCTAGAGACACCTTAAAGTGTGTAATCATTGAAATAATCAAAGAAAACTTATTAATGCACATTCATTATAATAAGTGAGAAATTTTCCATAATCTAAAATTGAACCATCAACTTTTTGAGGGATATATCAACCCCCATAAGACAATGGTAGAGCATTGCATCTATGTTGATTTAGATTATATACATGAAGGCTTAAAAACAATTTTGTCATAAAACATGGGTTACTTGAATAATATTTCCTAAAATCCTAATTACACATATTCATATCAATGAGGAGTCTTATCCCATGTATTCATCAGGCGGTTGGTTGGGTTTGTGCCATTATATTTAACCATACATTAAAATCTATAATGATATAATGATAGAGATTTTTTTAGTTTATTCTCTCAAATACATTATTAGATCGATGGTTTTATATATTATTTTGTTTAAATACAACAAAATATCATTGTTCTACGAGTAGAGAACATCCATAATTGATTTAAGATTATGATTGACTGGATCATGTACCATGCTACGAGAAAAGAGAAAAAGTAGAAAAACTTGAAACTAATAACATACATGGAAATAGAGGAAACTTTATTATGGGAAACACATTATTTAGGAAAAAAGACACTAAATTTTTATTACACTAGAATACAATGCTTAAATTCAAAGAGGCGCATGATAATAACTACAGCAACATAGGCGAAACCATCACCTGTAAGGATGATAGTATTTTTAACCTCACTACCTCTATTTTAACCTTTTATTTTAAAATGGGATTCCCATGTTGATAATACATTTACTCTATAATTATAATGGTCTCATAGATGGGGGTGGATAAACTATAAAACCCTTAATATCTTTTCCACTAAAAAATCATAATTCACCAAAACCATCAAGATTATAGTCATTTCAAGACCTAGTGGATTTATATAGAATCACATTTTAATAGAAACATCTTGAACCGTGTCAATATAAGTTACAACATAATAAATTGAAACCTTATAGAGTCCATAATCTTAGATGATCCTCCAAAATGGATAAAATTGAAAAGGATTATGATAAGTGACTTAAAGGGTACTCTGAAACTAAATTTCTTGCATAGATCTCTAGGATTCAAGACCACATATTTCACTAAAAAATATTCCATAAATGATAAACAGTTTGACATTGATTGTATAAAAATGGATTAGTAGAAATAATGTCTCCAATATATCATCTATATAGAAGTGAAAGAAATATTAATTCAAACTCGATATAAAATATAGGCTCAAGATTTCATAGTTTTTATAGACTATATTTTTTATCAAATAAGTAATACAAAATTGTTTAGATAAAAACATAATAGAATTTCAAAACCAAGATCCAAAGGTTTAGTTTATTAGGAAAATTAAGAACAGATATAAATTAAAAAAACATAAAAATTTATAAAAAACATCCTTTTATCCATTTAAATATCAATTTATACTTATTACATGTAGTCACCTAAGGATATACATCAAAGAAAGGGGTGAGCTAAAAGCCTAGTAAGAGGATAAATAAGAACAAAAATTAATATAACATGGGGGAGAATAATAATAATCATTATAAAATAAGAATATGGTTATCATAATAATCATGAGAGGAAGAATTTGATAAATGCATGGAATGTGGAAATGAATAAATATGAAACATCACCTCTTAGTTGTCAAATACCACACATAGTTGGGAAAAAATGGCATCATATTCAAGAATAGAATATGTAGATATTCTTTACAATTTAATTTTGAAAAATATATAATGATGTTCATGTATATTGAAATATATCACATCAGATACATTACATTACAAAATACATTAGAGCACTAAATAATTCTAG
This sequence comes from Viscum album, assembly GCA_963277665.1. Lineage (NCBI taxonomy): Eukaryota > Viridiplantae > Streptophyta > Magnoliopsida > Santalales > Viscaceae > Viscum > Viscum album. Next base: position 1,201,570,778 of record OY728153.1, on the reverse strand, counting down.
GCCCACTAAAGACATCATAAAATTTACATAATCAGATATGCTACATAGAATGTATATTAATAAAATTCATAAAGTAACCCATATAAAGGAATAGTTTTCATACATATTCCACCAATCATGAATAATATTATGGTTTTAGAATGAAAATTGGTAAAAAAATATTTTCTATAAGATTCAGCATTCTTGTGTGAAGAAGAAACAACTCAAAAAAATTCAAAATGTATTGTGGAAAGAAGGGTTATTTATTGGGAAATCATAGTATTTTTCCAAAAACCGGATTGGTAATATGTATATCTCAGAAAATAAAAGTGAATTACAATTAAATTATATTTATGGAACATTAAATATTTATACATATTGAACTTTTTCAAAAATGATGAGTAACACAAAGAAAATGAGTTGGGTTTGAGAATCTCCTAACGTAATGTTCAAATTCTTTATTCACATTATTATCCAAGATAATAAAATTTGATTCAATAATTAATAAATAAATAACCTATTTTACATTTATTTTTTTATATTAATTTTATTAAACTATTATATGTCCATTTTGACGATTTATAGAGTTAAATTTCATCATTTTAGTAATGTTTTTTCTTCGTTTTCATAATCAGTTCACTTGTATACAAGTACGAAAGTTCATGTAAAATATGAATAATTATCTAGAATTTAAAATTTTTGTTATTAATGAACAAAAATAATTTTAAATGTTTCTATATATCATTTGGTTATTTGTTATGTGTCTGATTGATTGGATAAAATTTGGATGAAAATATTTTAATTTATTTTGGTAATTTTATTTAGGACCACCATGAACTTGTATCATTTTATTCAATATAATTATTATATAATGGTCACGGAACAAGATAAAAGTTATAATATGTATATTAAAATTATATTTAACAATAATAATGATTTTACGACCATCTTTGAAGACGATAATTGAAAAATGAAAACCCTTCATCCATAAAGACGGTGAATCGACCCATCACAAACGATGTTTTAATTTTGAGAATAAATGGATGAGAGAAGAGATTTGATGATGGATTATTCAATTAGTGGAATAAAATAAAATTATATGTATTATAATGTAGTTATAATTCCATTTTGAAATATTATAGGTGATTATTTAAAATGAAACTAAAATAAATTAAAAATAAATTAAAAGAGAATGAAAGAGTATTTTACCACTTGAATTTTCTTCCGTGAGAACCTCCTTAAGAAACATGGGTTCGGTATTTTATTATTTTTCATCAAGACTACAAATAGTTTCGATTATTATGACTAAATATATAGTAAAATGTTTAGTATATTTATAACCAATGGGTTCTTAACTCATCCATACATCATCCATGACTCAATAATTCATGTATCTAGCTTATATTATAAAATATAATATCTCACTATTCATAAAAAATCAACTATTTTAGAAAAAAATAACCCTATAAATTTTTCAAACATTATAATTACAAAATAGTCCCCCTTTTTTGAAAATAATTTTCTAAATATGATAAATTTAATTTTTAAATTAAATCACCATTTATTTGAAAAAATAAAAATTTTAATATTATAATCGATTTTGTGGAACTTTTGGAATATTAATTAGGGTCACATATAATTATATTAAAATTTTAATATAGAAAAATATTAATTTATAAATATATTTTAAGAAAATAAATATTCTTTTAAATCATTATAATAATTATCACATTATAAATAAATAATTAAGTTTTACAAAAATACCAATGATTAATTTGTCATTTATGAAAGTTTTATTTATTTATACTATGATATAATTATATCATACATTCATTTATAATATGCCTAAATTTTTTATATACTTTCAAAGTAGTGGTTTATATTATATTGGCTGGATTAGTATTCCTAATGGTCATTTTACTATTTCAACAGTGAAGTTACTATCTAATCTGTAATGGATCCTTAATTTCTTTAAATATCACTTATTTCATTATTTATTTATGATAATGATGTTTTTATGGGGATATATTCTATTTAACATAATTATAAGAAGGGAACCCATGTTCCTTACTTATGATTTCAATGCTATGTAACATTGGTTAGGGTACTTCACCTCTATTTCTACTTTCGGTTCCCATGTCACCTCTTCATACTTATGATTCCTCCACAACAACATTACAAGTTGAGTTTTATTTTTTTGTAGTGCTTTATCTCTATAGTTGAATATCATTATTGGAATATCCTTTTATGATAGATCGTTCTCTAATTTCACCACCTCTGAATTTAGTACACGTGAGGGGTCAGGTATGTACCTACTTAGGAGTGATATTTGGAACACATCATGAAAATGAGACATATTTTATGGAAGAGAAAGTTGGTAGGTCACTGATCCTATGCAACCAGGGATCTATAAAGGTCCAATGTACCATGGTCTGAGAATCCCATTCATTCCAAACAGCATGGCTATATTCCACAGTGATATTAAATGGAAGAGTTTGTATCCAACATTAAACTACAAGCCCTTTCTAAAGTTGTCTACATATCCCTTTTTCCAACTTTGATTAGATTTGATATGTTTCTATATGGATTGAACCTTATCTATCATCTCTTGCACAATGTAAGGTCCAAGTAGCATTTGTTATCCAAAATCATTCCAATAGGTTGTATTTTTACATCACTTTCTATACATAGATTTATAGAGAGCCATCTAAATTCTCGATTAGATGCTATTTTTATTTGAGAAATAAATAAATGGGAGAGTATGATGCCAACCACATTTTAATTCCATTGAGTGGGCTCTTAACACATCCTCAAGCATCATAATAGTTATTTTAGATTGGCCATCAGTTTGGGGGTCATAAGACGTGCTGAAATTCAATATAGTACTCAATTCATGTAAAATTCTTCTCTAAAATTTATATGTAACCCCTGGATCCAAATCCCAAAAGATCAAATGTGTAACCCCATAAAAATTCCCCACAGCGTTCACACATATGTTAAAAAGTTGTTCAAGTGCAATATCTTCCCAAATAAATATAATGTGTGATGTCTTAGTGACTAGATACACCAAAAACCATATCACATTTTTTCATTTGGATGTCCTTAAGAGACCAGTGAAAAAGTCCATAGTGACATTCTCCCATTTCCTCACAGTTATAGGGAATGTTTGCATCATGCACTTGGACTTCTATAATTCTTCTTTAACTTTCTTACATATCAATCACCTTGAGATATACTCCACAATATACTTCTTCAAATTGTTCCACCATAAATTTTCTAATAGAACAAAATACATTTTGGTACTTCTAGGATGGATAGAGAAAGGTGAGATATGTGACTTATCCATTTTATTCTTATTTATATTTAGTTATTAAGGTACAAAAAACATCATTTCAAACCAAATCACACAATCATCCTCAAAATGGAACTCTTGTAGATTACATTCCATTGTTGAATTCTCTATCTTTTGTAAATCCAGATTATCCCTTTGTTTCTCTTTGATACTCTCTTAGATATATGGTTCACAAATAATTTTGAAATGTATGATTAATTCCCCATTTTTATTACTTATAAATCCATACTATCCATATCTATTAACATATTGTATTTATCAATCCACATCATGGATAGAGTAGCAAGTTATTTTTAACTAAGACAACCATCTACCCTGTTCGCCTTTCCCAGATGGTAATGAATAGAGAAATCATAGTCCTTGAATTGATCAAAACATATTATTTGATGCATGTTTAGTTACTTATATGGAAATATATACTTTAGACTCTTGTGATAGGTATATATGTCACACTTCTCACCATATAAGTAGTGCTGCCAAATCATCAAGGTGAATACCATATCTTCTAAAACTATATCATGTTTAGGGTAGTTAAACTATTTGATTATCAACTTCCATGAGATGTAGGCTATCACCTTTTCATTTTTCAATAGTACACAACCCATGTTTTTCTTTAAATCATTGATGTATATCACAAAACATTCTCCACTTTTTGGTAGTGTAGTACATGTGCAGTGATCAAACTCTTCTTTAATTCCTTGAATATTTTCTAACATTGCTCCATCCAAAATTACTTTACCCATTTTATTGTTAACATAGTTATATGGATATACAATAATGATAAATTTTAAAAAAATGGTAATCAAATAAATCTATGTATTTATTTGACACTAGTGGTTCTCGGCCAATCCTCAATTGCATTTGTTTTTGAAGGGTCAATAAAAACTCCCTCACCTATGATCACATTTCCCAATAATGTTACTTGCTACATCCAAAAGTAACACTTGATCAACTTTGTGTACAATTAGTCATTCCTTAATATCTGTATAATAATACTTATATCTTATTCATTTTCTTCCTTGCTCTTACAGTATATGAGAATATCATCAATAAACACTACCACAATATTTTTAAGGTAGTATTTAAAGAATCTATTCATAAAATACATGAATATTATATGGGAATTAGTATTTGTTAAAGGAATCATTAGAAACTCCTAGTTCTCATACCAATATAGAATGTTTTCCTAATAACATCTTCCTTCATCAACATCACTTGATGATATTCATAACAAAGATGAAAATTTCAATAAGTATTGATCTTCTCTTAGTTGGTCGAACAATACCTCAATCATTTTAAGAGGATAATTGTTCTTTATTATGAGCTTATTGATATCCATGTAATCGATAAACAGATGCATTGATCCATCCTCCTTCTTAACAAAGAACATGTGATCACCCCAAGGTGATTCACTAGGGTGTGTGAACCCATTGTCTGAATTATATTATAGGTGCACATTTAACTCCTCTAGTTCTATAGAGGCCATAATATAGGGAAATTTTGAAATAGGAGTAGATTTGGTATGAGTACGATTGAGAACTATTAATCATGATCTACTAAGGTAACTCTTTGGGAAATATATCACTATATTTTCTCATAATGGGAATTTCTTTTAGATTGGTAACTTCATTTGACTCAAAATTTAGAGCAAGGTATACTTCTTCACAAGGAATCAAATCCCACACCGTTGAGGGATTTTACAATGTAGATTAATGGTATTAATTTCATTTTTAGAGGATTATGGGATGAATCAGAATATGAAAATATATTTACTTTTCACAAAATTTGATGTGTGCTATATATAATGAGAGCTAGTCCATGCCTAGTATATCATCTAATTCCTACAAGAGAAGTATTACCAGATTCACGAGATGAATCTTCCCACATAATTCAATAGGATAAGAGTCCAACACTTATGTTACAATGATCACACTACTTAGTCTTTTTATGGATATATCTACATCAAGGTAAAAAGGCTTTGATTTAATAGTTCTAGAAAACATACAAGATATAAAGGAATTCATAGAACCAAAATAAAATTGAACTTTTTTCAATTATTGAGTGAATATAAATTGTAACTTGTATGACTTAATTTTCTTGGTCCACTTCAGCAGTAGTGATGGTATATGATTTCCCATTCCCATTTGGATTTAGTGTCTTCTGACGCTAATTACCCTCAAGGAATATCGCTTTAGTGCACTAGCTTCCATAATGACCTTGTTTACTATCATGGAAGCATTTAACCAGGGGTGGTTCTATCAGTACCTTCATCATATTAGTCTGATTCATCATTTATCTGTTATATTCATGATCTTGGTGGACTTCTATCCAAAACATGAATCATTTACTCACCCCTTCTTAGAATTTCCATTGATGTTTTGTCCCACATTGTTGACAAAAGGGTGGTTAGATCATGTCTCCTTATTTTTCATTTGATCCACCAACATTAAAATACATTCTTCTCTTATTATCCCCATGAACCTGGAAAAATTCTCCAAACTCCATATCCAATTTATGAGCACATAAATCCACTTATTCATAACTCAAAAATTCTTGAATTTCAATATCCTTTGGAGTTTTGGTTTTAAACCATTAAAGAATATATTTTTTTCTATCATTGTGGATAAAAAACTTGAAGTTTAAATTGAAAGCCTTATGATGTTTAATTTTTTAACCATGATAGTTTAAAATTCCTTTTTCATTAGATATATTAATTCTATATCCACATTTAATTAAGGATTTTGAGGGAAATACTTATTAATAAATATTTTCTTAATTTATTCCAACTCCATCTCTTCTATTTGATCCTTCGGTTTGGTGTTCCTAATAAACTCCCACAATTGGTCGGGATCTCTCTTAATATAGTAGATGGATACAATCAACTTATCCTTCTCAAAATATTTGACTATAGAAAATATCCTCCAAATTTGGTTCACCATCTGTTCTACGATGAATGTATCGAATGATTCCCTGAATTCCAGTGGTCATTGCCACATAAAATATTCGATATCCAGTTTCTCCCTCTTCAGTGTAGGAAACATTTCCACATTATTTTGGTTATTTTTCATATCCTAAGACATCTAGGTTAGTATAATTATTAAATTTTTAACTTCACTTCCCAAGGAATCGGGGTTGTCATTCAAAAAATCATTGAATTTTCCCTCACATGGGTTTTGAAATGGTTTCTTCTTGTTCCCACCATTTTATAAAATTGAAAATGTTTAACAAAATAAGTTGAAAAGTATTGAATAAGAAATTATTCCCATATGAAACTAACTATAAAGGCATATATTATGGGACCCCTATGTTAATATTTTTTCCCTAAAATAATGATTCTTTGATTCTTACATATAATTATTTGCATAAAAAGGGATTTCACTAATGTTTTCTAAACCATCATTCCCAAATTAACTAAACCATTATATAATTCCAACTATAGATACCCTACTTTTCCTCATATTATTATGACATCATTTTAATGTAAAAAATATAATAAAGTTAAAAAACTAGTATCCAAAGCTTTAGTTTCTTTGGAAAATTAGGAACATAAATAACAAGAAAAAAAAATAAAACATAAACATTTATTAAAAAGCATAATATTTTTCCATTTATAGCTCAACTTCTTCAAAGTATTCATGATTAACTTACAATATAAATAAAAAATGAATAGCTAAGATAAAATCCAAGTATGGGGATAAATAAGGACATGAATTAATATATCCTAGGATATCATAATCATCATCATAATAATATTATAATAGAATCATCTTCATAATAAAGAGAGTAAGAATTAGATAAATGCATGGAATGTATCAATGCTTAAAAATGAAACATCATGTCTTAGTTCTGAAATACCACTCATCGTTGTAAAATATATAGAATCATGATCATTCTTAACTCATAATTGTAAAAAATATAGAATCATGATCATTCATAACATATACGTATAATCATAACATCATCAGTGTGAAAAATTCTAGGATCATATTCACGAATATTTCACATCATCTCACGAGATAAATCACATTATTCAATGCATTAGAGCACTATATAATTCTGAGAATACCCATCACATTTTAACATTTACATAATCATGAGTGACACATTGGACATATATCAATCACATTTTTTAATTAAACCTTGTAAATGAATGGGTTTCATAAATATTTAATCAATCATGAATTAAATTGGGGCTCCTGAATGAAAGGGGAAAACATATCTGGTATAAGATTCTTCATTATTGAGTGAATAAGAAACAACTCGAGTGAAGTGAAAAAGTGTTTTAGAAATATGAGTTCTTTTGTAAAATCTTAGTATTTGTCAAAATATCAGATTGAATATATTTTTATACAAGAAACGAGTAGGTGAGTATAATGACATTATATTTTAGGAACATTAATGAAATATCCATATTGAAATTTTTCATAAAAGAGGAATAACCCAATGAAAAAATGATGGGTTTGAGAATCCCCTTACCATATTCCGTAATTATTTCATAACTTTAATATCCTACACAATAAAAAAAATTTAATTAATTAATAAATCCAGAACCTCTTCTATATTTATTTTTTTATGTCCATTTTGATGAGTTATAGAGTTCAATTTCTTTGTTCTGTTTGTGTTCGTTTCCTTGGGTTTCATGGTTGGTTTAGTTGTATACAAGTATGGAAGTTCATGTAAGATGGTAAAAATTTTCTAGAATTGAATTTTTATGTTATTTATTAACATACATAATTTTAAATAGTATTATATATCATTTTTATATGGTATTAGGTTTATTCATTAAATAAAATATTGATGAAAATGTTTTATCATATTTAGGATATTTTTTAATGATCATCATGAACTTGTATCATTTTATGTAATATAATGGCCATATAATTGTTCTACTACATGATTAAAGTAAATATATATATATATATTAAAATATTATATAATCATTAAAATAGTTTTATTATCATCCTTAAAGGATGAAAAGAAAAATTAAAACTCATCATCTATGAAACTGGTGAATCGACACATCAGAGATGATGTTTTCATTTTTAGAATAAAAGGATGGGAGAAGAGATTTAATGATGGGTTCCATTATTAAAAAAATAGTATTCTAGTATTTATAAGTTACTAGAGTTATAATTCCATTTTTGAAATGTATAAGTTAGTAGATAATAATAAAATAAAATAAATTGAAAATAAATTAATATAGAATGAAAGAGGATTTTATAGGGGAGAGGAGAAGAGGTGGTGAGGTTGTTATTTATAGGGTAGAAGATGGGTGTTTTTTTGGATTATTTTATATATTAGATTATTAATTTGGTTCAATATTATCAATAAAATTTATTATTATGACTAAATATATTAAACTATTCCTTAGAGTTTGAAGCAATGGGTTCTTACCTCATTAATACATCAACAATGACTCAATAATTCATGTATTTAACTTATATCATAAATTATCATATTTCTGTATTCACAAATAATTCAGCAATTTTAGAAGAATCCAAAATGTTTACCATAACCATATTTATATTTGATATTATAAAAAATAGACTCTATTTTATGATTTTTTTTAAATATGATAAATTTAATATTTAAGTAAAATCATCATTTATTTGTGAAATACCAATTTTCATATTAAAATTGATTTTACAAAAATTGGAAAAATTAATTAAGGTATCATAAAATTATATTATTTTCATAAGACAAATAAATATTATTTTATGAACTGGTTTTGTGAAAATGTATTTTCTTTTATATTTTTATATAAATTATAAAATTTTATATAAAAACTTATTTTATTTCAAAAATACTACGCTTAATTTATTATTTTTTTAAAAATTATTTAATTATACTATGACATAATTATATCATAGTTTTATTAATAATATGCCCAAATCTTATTTATACTTTCATAGGCAAGGTTACTATTCTATTAACTAGATTAATTTTTTAATTTTCAAATTAGAATTCCGATGTCCCGGTTATTATCCCATTTGTATAGGTCCCTTAATTTCTTTAAATAAACCTTATTTTAATATTAATTTGTTAGAATGATGTTTTTATTGGGATCTCTATGCTATTTAATGTAATTATAATAAGGGGAAAAAATTCATTTACAATATCTTAGGTTATTACATAGTTCCAAAAAAATATATAGTTTTTATATGATCAATGAGCCAATAATTTGGAGAAAAGAATTAAAATGGATAAATCCATAACCCAGATACCACATGAATATGTAAATGTCAACACTTAACCAAAAAATATCATTATGAGGCTAAAATATATTAATATAAACAATTAATACCAAGTTACATATAATAAATATACCAATTGAGTGTAATTAAGTGGATGAAAAAAACCAGGACTCCTTCAAGGGACCCACTTCATAAAGTAGAGATAACCATCCTATAAGAGAAAAAGGTCCATGTAGTTGAATTGATGTCAGAAAAGCTTGTTTATTTTTTCCATTTCTCATTGATTTTCATGATCACCCTCTAATGGGTTGAATTTTTTTTACCACTCTAGTTATATTATTCTAGGCTATCTTAGACAGTTTACCATCAATAGGTGTAAGGATTTCAATAGTATCAATATTTAGAAACCCCCTAAGCTCAAACAAATATATTGAAATTGATTTTCCAGAATAAATTCATGAATATCTTACTACTTTTAAAGAATCCATGGAAGGTAAATATGTGATAGTGTTGTATAAGAGGAATATATAATTCACCTGGGTGGATTTAACTCTTCCTCTAACTAAAATTGTCAACACCACATTCGTAGCATCAAAGGGTTCATAAAACCTAGAAAAAAACGATATGCAATTCATGTATTACTATGGAAAAAAATTAGTAACTCTATAATAGAAATAGTAAATGAATATTACATCAATTATTTATACTCTTAAAGGTTCTATATTTATACAATAATTAAATCATGTAGTCAAGTCCATTTCATTTTTAGAAGCTCTCTATTTAAAATTACTTTTCAAATTCAGCTTGATGATAATAATGTTTAGAATTGGTGACCACTCTAATTAAAAATATCTTAAAATGGGAGAGTCATATAGTTTATTACTAGGTGTAATGGCCTTACTTATTACTATTAAAAACAACTTCACAAGAATATTTTATTGATATTTATGTTTAAAATATTCAAGATGAGGTTTTAACAACTCTCACCCCAAAAAATAACTCTAGTGGGCATTGAGAATTCACCATAATAATACAATTGATAAATAATTCCATTCATCACAATAAAAAAATATTTATGGAAATCATCATTATAAGTGATCAATTAATTGAAGAACTTTTTTTTATTTTCATTATCAAACTCGCACTAGTGATGAATTTGACATCTATAACTATGAGGTTTGACTTAATACCTCCTCTTGTGTAATTTCAACAACACCATCATCCTAATAAAATACTAAATATATAAAAAATAGAAAATTAATAAAATTTTGAGTTTAGGAAAAATGAGGTTTGTTCATTATAAAATGAAAAAATACTTATGTATATCAGTTATATATGGAAGAAAAATATATACACACTAAAAAAAATAAAAAAAAGAGGTTGGATTGAATGGTCATCCTAACTAAAACCTAATCAGTGAATGTAACATTCAAGATTTGTTTATTTTCAAATAATGTTTCTAAATAATCATGAATGGAAGGTGAGTAACTTTATAGAACCATAATAGAAATAAAAATAGTGTTTATACCACTTTAATTTTGGAGGATGAATAATAATGACATGAAATTAGAAAATATATATAGTTAATAATTAGGTAACTTCATAATCACTGAACCATGCACAAGAACTCATAAAATAATGAAAAATTAACACCTTATTATCCAAATTCTATTTTAATTTTATAATATAGCAACTTATACTTTATAATCATTAATGTACTTGAAAATTTAACAACAAACAATAATTCAAAAAATAATAAACCACTTTGGGTACCCAAACCAATCCAAATCATCTTATACATAATTTCTCCATAATTGTGATCAAAATAATCATCCTACCATATTTATATTCACTCTAATGTTGATCCCCAACATGGCTAGATGTATATAATCAATCCACTTAACCCATATACTAATAGAGATGCTACTTTTAAAATGGTCCATGACATAGATTCTTATGAAGGAGGTTATAGTGGAGAAGGAATATAGAAATGAAGTAAGCCTCGAGGTATTTTTTCATCACATATAACATAATATATATATAATAAACTAAGAGTCAATAAATTCAACAAGTATAATAGAAACACTAGTTTATTATAGAATTATCATAGACTAATTCTATTACCCTAAAATTGGAGGATTGATTTGGATATGTCAATCTATCTAGTAAATTATATAGTGTGGGAAAACCCTCTCAATTATTCACAAAGACAATAAATGTTTCCATAAATATTTACTCTGGGAGAATAATTTCATACCAACGAGATTAATAATTCAAGCGCATATATTGACAAGAACCAAAAGGCATGAAATATTAGCCACAGACATAGAAATATGATTTGTTGAACCATATAATACTTTTACCTTTTTGGATTTCAGTTTTGTATAACCTTATTCTCTTTATGGAACATAAATAATTCCTTACAAAGGATCCATCAAGACCTAGAGAGTTCAAAACCAAAGTTTTTAAAAATAAAATATATCAGGCTATGACTGAACCAAATGAGTAACACATTGTCGATTTCTATATGGAATACAATTATAAAACTGTAACATAAGGGAACATTATAAATTTATATGTATATTCAAATCATAATGATGATAAAATATATTGATAATTAATGGATAATGGACCCAAAATCAGATTTGGGATTAGAACCATTTTCAAATATTACATAAGGATGATTTTCCTAGCCTTTATGAATTAAAAAATCAAGACTGTGAATATATTATATGCAAACCCATAAGAAATATCATATTGAAAACCCAATTTGAAGATCTCATGTATAATTTTTAATATAATGAATTTTATCAAGAAACCTCATTCAACGTCTTATAAGGAAGTCTGTGGATACATATTCATGTGTTGAAACCCTATTTTAATTGTTAATTAATGAAATATTAAATTGATGTAATATTTGGAGTATGTTATGGTTGTATTTCATCATCTGAAAGATATGATATTTGTAATATTTATTCGGTATATTATAAACAAGAATCAAAATAGTCCCTGATTGATTATAAAACATTAATCGCTTCTATTAAGGGATTATAATCTACTCCTATACATATGTAAAATGATTTCAAAGTTTTTTTCTTACATCCTACTGATCGCATTGAAACAATGATCCATTATCCATGAAATTATCATGATTTTCATTCTAAAGGATGAGATCAATAAATTAGATTCTTCTGTAATGATAGACGATAATATTACTAAAAAAAAACAAAAAGGATACATAAAACATAATGAAGTGTTGAATTATATTTAGTACACAGAGTAATGGATTTTTAATTAATTATGAATCAACTATTTGTGGAAAATAAAGGGAATACACACCTTCTCCTATATACACATGGTATATTTCAAACATGAAGATATTTCACCATCGAAAAGTGTCATAGTCCTAAAAAATATGATTAATCCCCTATGAAATTCCATATTTCCATGGATTAATACCCATTCTCCATTATTGATGATATTATGAGGGTAGATTTTGGAGATGCTCCCCAAATTTTTTAAGAAGAAATATGACCCACTATTAATGTGGATGATTAGGTAGACCAAGGTATTTAGGAGGACCCACAACCCAGATTGATTATTTTATTAGTTTTCCCATGTTGTTGGGTAAATATATCAATTTTATAAAATAAAATCAAGGAACATTCTAATTAAATAATACATAGATACTTTGATTGTCCCCCCAATTGACTTTTCACCACATATGTATACAATAATACCAAAATTATTACAAAAAATAAAATAAAAAATGATATATAAAACATAAACTAGAATATAATTGATAAAATTTTATGAACTAATAAAAAAAATTCTATTTTTGATAACCAATATCTAAAATAAAGGGTTAATGTTTTTACCATTAAGAAAAAGAATAGTAAAATTAGCTTCTTCATAAACTTTATAGAGTAGAGTAATCATTATCCAAAATAATAAATCTATATTTTGACCATATAATGATTGATCTATGAAATATCTAGTTTCAATGCACTCTTTTTTATTTATGGTTGCCCTAGATATGATAAAATCAATATGAAAACTAAGGAAAAGTATACCACAACCTTCCAATCATTCAGGGGGTGTGTTTCTATCATATATTTCCCTTCCATATGAATAATGCCAGTGAACATAACAATATTATAATAAAGGAATCCTTATGTCCTATATAGGGCATATAGTGGCATATTATGTGAATTAACTCATAGTGAAATCATACGATCATAATGATAATTATGCTACAATTGAGATAAGGTTCACTAAATTTTGATAGTAGAACATGGAGATGAACCCACTCAATTCAATATTCAAGTAACATTAAGGATGATTTTAATTTATATAGTTCTCTACTTTGAATTAGATTTTTACCCCAAGAAAACCAATGTAATATATAAAACTCCACCTCCATGAAACCACGTATATTTTAATAAATATCAAGGGTGCCTCAATTATATAGATTATTTCGTTTAAAAACATGATAGTTGGTATTTTTTATATTATAAAAACGAAAAAGAAACAACCTATGTATGGGAAAAATAATTCCAAAGGCTTTTTATAGTCTGAAGAAAATATTTTGTTTCCTTTGGTTTTGATGCATCTATGAAAGGAAGACCTCTCATTATTTATGTTTCATATATAAAGTGGTCACTTGGTGTATTTATTTCTTAGAAGAAAAATACAGGAAATGAGAAAATTCTTTAATATAGTATAAAAATGATGTTTCAGGTTTTTTTTTTATACACTAGACTAAATAATAATTTTTTTCATTAGTCTTTTCAATGTGAATGTTTTTCCAAAATTTTCATCACTAGGATGTACACTTTTTATCCCACATGGATCCACTCATTTATATCCTTGGCCGACCCTTGATGAGTGGATTATTAGCATAATGGTACATATCAACCCAATCCTTTCAAACATATATATTACATTTTTTAGATGAATATTCAATTCATTACAAAGACACACTCTTAAGGACCGTAATAGTTTAGTGTCCTTGGATACTAGGTACACAATCTTATAATTTGGGGATTTATCTTCAACATAACCCATAAATATCTTCCCCTTTAGAACTATTATGAATCATAACCTACTTAAAACCATTCATAATAACTTGTAGAATGGAAATATAATAAATGGTTAGCTCAGGTGCTCAATAAGTGTAATAATGTTAGATATCAATGACCACTCAGTCATGAAATTATAATAAGGGTATGGTAACTTGTTAATAACATAAAAAGAAGAATTCCATGTATATCTATGATCAAAATCTTGAGTCATGTTATAAATATTTCTAGTTTACATGACATTAATCATAACATAATCAGAGATCCTGAGCCATGAGATTTAACATTTTCATAAGACATCAAATTTTAGAATATACATATGAATAGAAAATAATTTCCATAGTATTAAAGGCTCACTACCACATCTATCATTGTATAATGGGTTCACTCCCCAAACCATCATAGTAGTTGAGGTTAACTCACAATATCTTCATAGTGGAAAAATTCCCTTTTTGAACCAGTTTCACTCCCTATTACAGTCTTATCTATCTCATTTGATATAAATTCTTACCCAATTAATTTGAGGGATATGTTGGTACCAATAATCATGTAATTAAAATCATTCATATGTGAGACATAAAATCATTAACATTCATCATTTTGTATCCCATGTAATGAAATTATTTTCTTAAAAATTTCATTATATCATAATATATAGAAATGAGACGGGTTTAATAATCACTTCATCATTTCATCATAGTAAAACCCATGAAAATAAGTGGGTTTCATAATCATTTTATCATTGTATAACCCATGTAAGAGAAATGGGATTCATAAAAAATTTATCAGCGTATAATCCATTCGAGAGAAATAAATTTAATAAATATCTTGTCACTATAAACATAAACCATTCAGTGAAAGAATAATAATGGTATATTTGGACCATATCTCTAGTAAATCATAAGTAACATCAAAGGATGTCATATTAGATGAAGAATAATTATGAAGGATCACTTGTAACATTTCTTAATGAAAAAATTTTTGTTTAAAAATTAATTTTTAAGACTAAAAATCTATGAAACATTTTCAAAATAATTTTCTTTGTAAATAAATTTGAAAATATATAAATGAATATTTAAAAATAATTTAAATCATTTCTTAATAAAAACATTCTTTCTATTTTGAAGAAAATTTTTTCAAAAAAAAAATATATTTAAAAAACCATTAATTATTATAAATATATATACAATGAAATTATTGGTTATGATGGTGAATAATTCCATTTAGGCCATAAAAATTATAATGAATATTCCTTTCATATTTTCGGTAAAAGACAAACAAGAATTATTTAGAAAAATTCTAGGATATTAATTTCAATTTTTTTAAAAAAATTAAACAAAGGAAAATAATTATTTAATAAATAATTTTATGATGATTGGAAACAATTTTTTAGAACATATTTATAAAACATAGTTTTGAAGAAAAATTGTTTTCAACTGAAGAGATAAATAATGAGGTTTTTTAAAAAATGTCCTTTTGAACTCTTGAGTACATAAAGAGATAAAAATTAAGTTAGAACATGAATTATCCAATTATAAATAGAGTATAATAAAATTCATGTGTTTATTTAGAGATATATTATAATAATTCAATATTAGAAGCATAATCATAAATCATTTTGATTAACATGAAGATAATAACATAAAACACTTACCACTTTGGTTACATTGAATTGTAATCCATATTAAATAATAAAATAAAATGATATAAAAAATGAAATTAAAATAAGGACATTCATGATATAATATTTCAAATGGGAAGTATATACACCTCATAGAAGAAGATAGGAGTATACTGTAACTCTTGTCACAAATAAGGCAATTTGAGACAAAACAATTCCTTACCACTTTGGTAACTTTTGAAATGTATACCTAAAAAAAGATAGATCCTAAAGTTAATATTTAATCCGAATAAATTTATTGATAATAATGAAAAAAACACATTAATTTTGAGTGTATTAACCATATAATAGAAACACTTAGTGAATATGGCATTTGTCTCATAGAAAAATAAAAGTTATACAGAAATTCCTTACAACTTAAGTAATATTTTAAATCATAATCTCCAACAAAGAATAAAATAAAATAAACATTTAATATCATGAAAATGAGAATATTTATGATATAACATATCAAATGGGTAGTATATACCAAATAAAAAATAAAAGACTGGTGAATTTTCATTTTTCTCCCAAAAATAAATGAGATAATATAAATCTCTTTCCTTCAGTATCAAAATCCTACATACATGTTCAAACCTATAAAAAAATATCCTTGATAGTGAGTTATACTTATACCTAAGATGATATAGACATGTCCCAAAGGGAATTATTTATCTACATGGGTTGGTGACTAGTACCTGGCATCATACATGATATAGTGGGAATGTTTTTCCACATAAATAGCGGAAGAAACCGATACATGTCAGCATGCTGAAAATACAATTTCAGAACGGGAAAAATACCAGAAGTCAAAAAGGCACATAAAACCAATGTACAACCACAATTTACGAGAAAAACCAAGATAAAATATCTCAAGTACCAATAGATACACCACTCTAATACCAGAGATATCAACAAACACCACCTCCATGAGGTGATTCGCCTTGCTTGAACCTAGAAGATGGAAATCAAAAAATGCTTGAAGGAAAAGGAAGTGTATGAGATAAAGTATCAGTAGGGTTTTTCCAAGGTTTACATAATTTGATGAAACGTTAATCAACCAAATAAATGTTTCAATTTCAGATAAAATTAGAATGGAAGTACTAGACTATATTTAAATCAAATCTTTCATTTTATTTCAATTTAAAGAATATTTGCAAACAATGGATTAATAAAAAAATTATAACAAACATTCATATAAATTCATAAGTCACATGTGAATTAGTTTTACAAAAAAATGAATATATATAATTATTATTAAAAAAATGTTCAAAATGGTCATCAACCAATAGGTATGATAGTTCCAGGTTATGGGATCCTCACATACTGATATAGTTGATCATGAAAATATTTATACATATGCCCCTCATAAATTGGTCAAATAGTACTAATAAACATCCCATTAAGGATAATATATACTTCACTATATTTTTAGTGTTTCAAAGCATCAAAAGTCTCATTATTGTCACAAATAACTCACTAAATACCTAAGATTGTATGTTCTCAAACAATAACCAATAATGGGAAAATTATATAAATATTGTTCAAAATACCATTACCCCATTTTCCATTTCAATATTCCAATTTATCTTTAAAAACCACAAATTAGGTTTTTAATCAATTTATTCCTTTTCAATATTAAACCATTAAAAGGTTATTATCAAAGTAATTTAATCAATTTTCTTAGAACCAATTTCACCAATCAAATTCCAAAAATTCCATAAAGTCCAAATCACACCCCAAATCACTAGAATTTGGGTTTCCCCAAATTTCATTCCAAATAAAATTCATATCCTAATTTTATGCGAATTGGGTTTTTCAAAATTTTATTGAAATAAAATAAATTTAAATCAATAATATTAGGGTTAATTGGATAAGCTTATAAGACCCACCTACATTAGATCATATGATCACATAACACAACATGAGAAATGAGAAACTATAATGAAGAGAATCAGTAAGGAGATCTAATAATCAAACCTAGATTAAAGATCTAAAATAATGTATATTAGATCATCCAGTAAGATATAGATCTAAGAAACCCAAAGGAGAATAGAGGAAGAGATCAAGAGATACCAAGAAGATAATATTCACATACATGGAAGTTATCAAATATGATTCGTCATGCTTCGATTAACCTATAAAGTGGTTTAATGGATAAAACAATGTTTCTCGAGGTCCTTATTAACCTTGGAATTTGTGAAATGGAGAGATAGGTATGAGTGGGAGGTCATAGTTTTGGGAGTTGTTTAATAGTTTTTTGAATTTATTTTTTATATTCACATGGTTTGATTGGTAGGGCTACCTGATTTTAAAAATAGTTAACCCTAACAATGAACCATCCTAAAGGGGTTCATGGTTTCTACAAGGTGAGAGAACTAATTTTCAAAATATCTACCAACAATGAAAAACCTTACTGCAAGGGTTTTTACAGTTTGGTCAAACCCTATGCCCACTGTGAAAAAACCAATATCCTTTCAGAAGTTTCAAATTTATTTCTAAACCCACCTAAAAAAATACCAAACTAAAGCATGATCAAAATTGGGGCATAGGAGTACCTAAAAATAGTATCTATATGTTACAACCTCCCCACTATAGAAACAATATACCCCAAAAAATCATGTTCTAAAATCTCTATTCGTAAACGATGAGGCCACTATTCTAGCATCAGTGCTTCTCTCCCCCAAGTGGAATGTGTATCGGAATCATACTTCCATAACACTAGAACTAAAGGTAACATCCTCCCATTAAGTACCATGGTTTTAGAATCACCAATCCTAACTGTATACTCATTAATTGATAAATGAGGCTCAACATCAAGAAAACAATAGCTCAGAACATGAGTTGAATCAGAAAAATACCTATGTATCTAAGATAAATAGAATAAGTTATGTATCGACGTAAACTATGGATTAAGAAAAAAGTGATAATCCACCTTCCCACCAACTCAACAATATCAAAAGGTCCCACAAAATGAGAATAAATATTCTATTTCTTCCCAAGCTTTCAATATACGAAATAGATTGAAGCTTTCAAGAACACCTGATCGCCACCCTAAAATTACAACAGTATACAACAATTATCTTCATAAGACATATACCAGATCTATTCTGATAACATTATCTGATTTATCAAATAAATATTTACTACCATATTTATGTCCCAGAAACATCTGACTAAGGACCTTTCACTGATCTCTAATCCACACAATAGATATTTACAAGGTCTTCAATACAAGGCCTCAAAAGAAACCATTCTGATTGTACACTAGTAATTTTGTTATAAGAAAACTCAACCAGAACTAAATGGCAATAATATGATCTAACAAAGTCAACAACATAGGTTTGAATCATATCCTCGAGTATTGATATAGGTCATTCTATCTGGACATTCGACGGTGGATGGTATGTCGTACTAAAATGAACCTAACATCCTAGTGCCTCCAGATGGCCTATCCAGAAGTGAGAAGTAAACTGAGGATACCTATCAGGAAATATAATAGATGTACCTCCATCCTAACAAAGAATATCTATCACATATAGATTTACCATCTTCTCAACTTTTTTTGTATCATGAATGGGTATAAAGTGAGCTGAGTTGGTCAAGCTATCGATTACAATCCATATCACATTCTTCCTTTACTGATTCCATGGAAACCCAATCATAAATTCTATATAAATCGCATCAGACTTAAGAGTTTTCACTATAATTGGATAGTGTAAACCCAAAGGTATGTGGTGCTCATCCTTGACCTATTGTCACATATAATAGTGGGAGAAAAAATTAGTAGTGCCTCCTCTCATATATGGCCACCAGAATCATCACCTCATTTCATAGAACATATTTTTGGTTTCTAGGTTAACACACATAGAGAATTATGTACATCACTAACCACATATTTCCTCACATGAAAATATATGGCGAACTGGTTCTAAAAAAATTGGATACCCTCTTGGAGAATAACCACTCATAAATGGTCTCCCAACTATACAGTGCTTTCTTAATGCTTGGGAATTCACCATCAAGTTGTTGTTCCTGAAGAATAATATTTATAAAAGTGGTGTTCAACTGAACACAGAACAAGGAAACCTCATCCATGGATTCCGACACTCTTATATGTGGTTGTAAAAAAATATCAATCAAGTTTCACTATTACGATGATTCTTTCATGGCATGGATTGATAGTTTCGAACTCAAAAAATCTACAACTAAATTCCCTCTCATGTGGGTATAGGTGATATAAAAATCAATGGATGGAAGGTACTCCACCCAAAACCACTAGAGTAGATTGAAATATTTTTTATAGAAGATAAAACTCAAGGTCTTATAGTCATAATACATGGTAAACGTTTCTATGAAAAGTTAACACAGATCAATCTTAAGTACATTCATCAAAGATATTAATTTGAGGTTATGGGTTGAATAATAATTCTTTTTTTGCCTATGATACAGGGAGATATAGGACAAAATTTGATCACCTGTATAAGAACACAACCCAAACTTGAACCTAATTCATCACAAAAGACCACAAAGCCCTACTTGGAATTTGGAAGAGTCAAAACCATTGTAGTAGTCAAAAGACATTTCAAATAAACAAAAGAACTCTAAAATATCTCATTCCAAGTAAAAATATCTCCCTTACAAGTTGTATAAGTCTTTGGGGAAGCCAACTTTGGGAATTACTTTATGAACCAGTGATAATATCTAGTTAAAACAAAGAATCAATGAATCTTGAAAATAGTACATGGTTTATCCCTTTTCATAAAAAAATTAACCTTCTTAAGATAAAACGAGATACCATGTTATGACACCATGTTTACCAATAAATTATCTTCTTGAATCCAGAATTTATATTTCAATATCATGGTATATGGTCAGTGATTTCTAAGAAAAATCTAGAACTTCCCTCAAATAACCTACAAGATCATCCTTGAACTTAGGGAAAGGAAGGATTTCATCAAGAAATACTACGAAAGTATCAAGACAGTATTGTAAAATACTATTCATAAAATCCATAATGTCTATTAGATAATTAGTTATAACAAATATATTGGCAAGATACTTATATTGGTCATACAAACATCTAAAGGTTGTTATATGAATGTCAGATTATTATATTCTCAATTGATGGTAACCCGATCGAAGACAAATATTTGGGAACCACTTCAACCCTTTTAACTTGTCTAAAGGATCATCAATATAAGGAAATTCATACTTTTTATTTACTAAGACTATATTGATTTTTTAGTAATCATCACAATGATTAAGTAACCCATAATATTTCTTCAAGAATATAATTGGAACCATGCACGGTGACCCACTCAGGCGTATAAATCATTTATCCAAAATATCATCTCATAGAGTCTTCAAATATTTAATTTTATATATTTCTGTGAACTAATAATTAATTTAAACTAGTTTAGGAAAAGGTACTAAATAAATCTAAAACACTACCTCCCTTACTAGTGGAAAACCATATAAGTAAGAAAGAAAAACTGTTGGGAAACTCTATGACTACTGGAGGTATATCAACACTAAAAGACTCTCACTTAAGGTCAAATGAAAAAATGAATATCCCTTTACCCAATTATGGACAGTAAGTTTCATCTCTACTAAAATTTGGGTCCCATTCTCCCTAAAAGATACAACACACCCCAAAAGGTGTAGTAATGGAAAACCTTTAAATATACCCATCAATTTGGGACTTCTTAGTAATGATCCAATTAAACCAAAATATGAAATAAAATAGTTTTGATGTTAAAAACCAAAATATCACAAGAAAGATCAATCAATGGTAAAGAGAAAAAATAGGACAATGAAGACCATATTATATTTCTTAGTGTTGAGGGTTGTAGTGATATCTATCACATTAGATAAAAGATCTACATAAAGATTTAGCAGACCAAGAATACAGATTTAAATGAATGAATTAGATGCACCAATATAAAATGAAGGAGTCACTAAATATGTATCAATAGTGATGGTACGTATCATAGTCTCTGGACATGTATCTACTTCCTTTGGAGACACTTCCACTACGTGAAGTATATTTATTCTTAATAAATTTGGTTGGAACCCCTTAATCCCTAGAGAATCTAATTAAAATGTATTATTTTTAGTTGATGATGATAAAATTACACTATCTGGAGAATAATTGACATGATAGAACTTCTGAAAGTGACATGAGCATTCTCAAGAACCCGTTATCTGGGGTGCTTCAGTGAAACCCATTTTTGAGTGCCCAATCTTGAAACATAAGATGAAAATAATAGGGCTTCTTCAAGGAACTTCCAAGGGTATAGAAAAACCCTTCTATTGAGAAACACCATTATAATAATCATAAATTCTATTTTCTTTAGAGGAATTCATAGAATTAAAAATGGTTGAAAAAGTAACTCCTAAAAAAGCCTAACTTATCGGCACGAGAAATCTCAATTATTAAATATCTATCCATTATATAAGTATAAGAAGTGAGATTTAGTAAGAAAACCTAAGAAATAATATCATATTAATTCCCTATATTGACCCATTGAGTCCCAATATTATCAGTTGATTCCATCTCAGGTGAAAACTAAACAATCATATCCAATCAATTGGCATATTATTTCACGGTCATATCATCTTGTTCAGGTTTCAAAACCTCGAAATCCTTGGCCAACCCCATTGACTCTAGATAGAACTATTCAGTTAAAAGAGATCTAAATTCCTTCTAATCTAAGACATCATGCTTCCTTCTCATCACCATAATGTCACACCATATCTTATGAGGCCCCTCTATCTTTAAGGTGGAACATTTATCATTGATAGAATTAGAAATTCTCATGAACTCAAATGAATATTCAACCCTTCTCAATCAATCCTCATTCTCATGTAGATTGTTTTATCCATGGAATTCTAGTGGATTATAGAGAATTAAATCATAAGCTTGATTCTATGACTCATAACTCTATGTTTACACAACTGGA
Source organism: Viscum album (assembly GCA_963277665.1). NCBI lineage: Eukaryota > Viridiplantae > Streptophyta > Magnoliopsida > Santalales > Viscaceae > Viscum > Viscum album. Next base: position 1,201,547,547 of record OY728153.1, on the reverse strand, counting down.
TACTGAATGGAAATGGGTGTCGGTGCCTGTCCCAGAGCATGGACTACACGCACAATAACCTCAACCAGATTCAGGTTAGTGGGAGGATTTTCCCATTGTGGTTCATCAAAAAATTACTCTTGGATACAATGCACACGTCTTCTCATATACATGATGCTACACAACACTAGGAGATATTGTTAAATACATCATAATATTACTCAGATCAATACTCAAATAAGATAAATATAAAGAATAATACTGTCAAATAGAAAAAAAATGTTTTGGATTTCAGTATATGAAAATAAAAAAGATGGAAAATACTAATAATAATACTCAAGACTTCATTCCCAAAACACCCATGGTGACTTAAAGATCATTATTGTGAGAGCAGAATAGAAAATCACTCGCAACTACCTCCTAAGTCCTGAAATGATTACTCAAACTACATAATAACAAAAATTTAATATTCTTAAACTCCCTTTAATCCCATTTTTTCATGAACTAGATCAGATATCCTAATACATGTATATGCATTCCAATCCGACATAGCCTTAATAGAATTCATGATCCCCATGAGATAGAGACTATCACATGGAATCATACTAAATAAAGTGGGAACAATATTTCCTCGTAAACAAATGAATGAAACATATACATGTTAGCATGCTCAAAATAAAACTCCATAGGAAAAATCGTACCAGAAGTAAATTATGTATATAAAACTAAAGTAAAACAAAAAATTACCAAAAAGAACAAGACAACATAGCCCAATTCCCAATGAACACAACACTCCATGACAAGAGAGATCAACAAACACCACCTCCAAGATGTGATTTCTTCTTTCTCTAACCAAGAAGAAGGAAATATAAAAAATTTCAAAGATAAAGGTAGGGTCTGAGCTAAAATCATATTAGTGTCTCGCCTATGATTCCATAGTAATATTAAACATTAATTAACCAAATAAATCATTCAATTTTAGAGAAAACATAAATGAATGTATAAGATAAAATTTAAACAAATCAAGAATTTCATTTCAATAGATGAAAATATTTAAACTAATGAATTAATAAATTTTTTATATAAAACTAATTACATAAATTTACAATAAATATGTAAATAATTTTAAAAAATAACAGAATATATTTTAAAATAATTCACAAATGACCAAAGTGGTTATCATCCAATGGGTATAATAGATCTATGTAATGGTATCCTCACACACTCATATAAGTTATCACAGAAATATATATACATACATCCCTCAGATACTAGTAAAATTGGACTAATCAACATCATAATGGGGATAATATCAAATGAAATAAGTTTTTTTTAGAGTTTTAAAGCATAAAACGTAGCATTTTTTTTCCAAAATAACTCACTAACTACATAGGATTGCATGTTCCCAAAAAATAATCAACAATGGGAAAATCATTTCAAAACTATTCAAAATACAATTTCCACAATTTCTATTACAATATGTCAATTTCTCTTCAAAAACCAAAACATGGGGTTTTAATCAATAAAAGTATTTTTTTGCATAAAACCAATCATGGGTTATTAAAAAACAATTTATTCCATTTTCTCCAAATCAATTTCACAATTTAATTTCAAAAATTAACATCTACAAATTACATTATGTCCAAATCACAGTCTAATTATCTATAATTGGGGGGGGGGGGTTTCCAATTTTCATGCCAATGAAAATTCAAATCCCAATTCCATGTGAATTGGGTTTTTATAATCCAATTAAATGAAATTTAATTTAAATCAATAACTTTAGGATTAAAAAAATTGTCTAAAATTATACAGAACCACATAACATAGATCATGGGATTAGGTAACACAGACCCCACAATAGGAAACTCCAAAAATGAATGTGGAAATGGAGATATAAGAATCGAACTTATATTCAAGATCTAAACCAATGGATATTAGATCCTGTAGAAACATAGAGATCCAACAAAACCTAGGGTAGAGGGAGGAATATATCAGGAGAGACCAAGAAGTGGAGATTCACATATAGGGATGAGATAAAACATGATTTTCCGCACTTTGATCAAGTAAGAAAGTAATTTAGAGGATCCAAAAATTGTGCTTGAGTGACTTCTCAAACATAGAAATCGTGATTGTAACATCCCAAAATGAACCATTAGTTCTGATATGAAATGCTACATAACTTCATTCACACCTACCCATGCAAAAAAGGTTGTTGATTAGTAGGGAGGGTCTCTAGTGGAACTGTGGGGAGACTATACCCTCCATATCATCTTTTAGTATTAGTAATCAACAATAAACAACACAATAAATAGTTAATGTAAACATGTAGAAATGTAAATATAGAATACATTTCATATAATTATGAAGATACCAATGTAAAATGAAAAAACAATGTAATAAGATGTAGATGAATAAAATATAAACTATAATACTATGGATTCCATCCCAATGTACTACTAACTTCGTGATCCACTCATCTTCTATCCACCAAAGGGACTTTTACCTTCTCCGGATCCCTCATGAAATATATAAGTGCATCGAAACGACCACGTTTTGGGTGAGTACAAGACTATGTTGGAAACCACTAATATTACCTTAACATAATTTTATTAATTATTAAATTGTATTCCATAAATTAATAAATGTGTAACAAGCATAATAAAACACAATCCAAAACCAAGAATGCTTCCAAAAACCCCGGGTTATTCTAGGTTCGAATCTATTCTAGAAATATCTTGTATGTCGATAAGTATCCAAAACTACCCATAATGTTGTTGGAAAGTCACTGGGAATCCACAAGGAATTGAGTGAAGACAACATACCCAAAATCCAAAATTTATTGTGTTATACTCCTAATCAATAAGGATTCAAGTATTTTTAACCTCCCAAAATCCAAAAGGCATCATGAAAAACTCAAAATACACAAGGAAACATGTTTCAGTCATCTACTCAGAATCCACAAGGCATCATGTAGATGCCAGGTTACAAGGTCACCATGATGTGCTGTCATCTTCACCACACATCATGCATGCACCCTACAAGGATAAATCATACCATGATAACCTCTTATCATGTATACTTACATCGTTCCTCAAAAGGTAAACATGACAAATCATAACATGATAACAACCATAGTAAATATCATAGAAAATAGAGCATCATCATATATATCAACATCTGAATCAAACATTATCATAGAATCAAGATATCAAGTCAATATCAGGGAAAAACATATTACATGATGGTATATACACACACCCTCATAGAGTCATAAATCAATCATTATATCAAGTAAGTCAACCCATAAATTAAATACAAGAACATGTGTAAACAGGATCCAAAAAATATAAACAAATTCCTACCTCAAAAATCATTGAGGAAACAATGAATGGTAATAATCAAGTCATGATCCCTCTTCAAGATATTATTTTCAAATACTTTAAAATTTAAAATTTGGAGGTTTATCATGGATTCTTAAAACCAATATATGCTATCATATTTGAAAAATAATAAAATAACACATGTGATAAATCCATCTATCTATCTCTCTCTCTTGAATAAATTACTAATTAACATTTTTGTCAAATCATATATTCGCTAAATTATTATTTTGTAATTTATTTATTTATTATTTGATAATTTTCATTAAAAATTTATTCCTCGATTATCTACATGATTAACCATTGATAATTGTTTTCCATAAATTATCCATTCGTAATTTATTAATTATCAATTTATTGTTTTAAAAAATTTATCCCTCTATTATACATATGATTATCCATTGATAGTTTTTATTTCAAAAATTATCATCTTATAATTTTATAATTATCATTTTTGATAATTTTAAAAAAATCATCCATCGATTATACATCTGATTTGAAATTAGTAATTTTTATTCTGGAAATTACACTCTAATAATTTAGTAATTATCATTTGATAATTTTAAATAATTTTCCCATGAAGCTATGATGTGATTATAATTTTATAATTACATTCAGATAATTCAATAAAATTATAATTCCATAATTCTTATAATTTTTTTTTCAAAAAAATTATCATTCGATGATTTTTATATATTATCCCATAATAATTCTGTCTAATTATCTTTGTATAAATCATGAATTTTTTAGAATAAAAATCTCTATAGTTTATCCTTTGAGAATTTTTAATTATCCATAATCATACCATGTGATTTTTAATATATATATATATATATATTGATAATTTTATAGAAAATTATTCCTATGCAATTCTGCTTTACCAATTTTCTAGAGAAATTTCAATTTTTAACCTTTTACATTTTTTTCATGAAAGGTGAAGAGTAAAAAAAAAAATAAAAAAAATAGAATGAATAACACCATGTACCTATGCAAGAGGATAGATGAGAACCCTTACTGGTGCTGGGAATCTTAGGATAGGTGACCAAATACTCGAGCGATCGCATTCAATGTGGCTTCTAGGATGATTGGAAGCAACACGATCGACCTAGAATCAATCTGAAAATTTTCGAATATATATATAAACCCCAAATGTGTGTTTATCATTCCATGATTTGAAATATCTGATTTTAAACATAAATAAAAAATAAAAAAATTTAAAGTCACTAATTTCCACATATTAGGTCTTGGACACAGTGTTTACCCAAGGTGAGGTATACAATTTGTAATCATCGGATTCTTGGATGTCCCCCTCATGAAAATAATTGATTTAATAATTGTTATTACATTATTCCTAAAAATAATTCAATAACTCCAAAATAGTGAATCATATTGAAAACTTGTGACCACCATTAGGTCCAGAACATTGTGTTTAACCTAGATAAAGTATATAATTTTTAAGCATCAAATGTTTGGACGCCTCAGTCCTGAGAAAAAAAATTTTTATAATTAATTAATTAATTATTACATTTTTCTAAATAATAAATAACTAATATCTCTCAAATGATGCATTGTAGGAAATGAAGAGTTAGGGATGAGAGGGAGGTAGAAAGAGTGTTGAAAAAAATATTTATAATTTTTTGAATTAATTTTTCCCATTCACATGGTTAGCTAGATAGGGTTTCATGATTTTACAAAAAATGCACCCTTACTATGCATGCCTCTAAAGGGGTGCATAGTTTCTACTAGGTGGGTGCTCAGTTTTTCAAAATGTGTTCCAACCATGAAAAAACATAAGTGCCTAGGTTTTCCTGATTTTCACTAACGGGTTTTATGGTCTTGGAAAACCATGAGACAACCATTAATAGCCCAACAACCTTCCAAAATTATCCAATTTCTTCCCAAAACCGCATGAGACAAACCCCAATGAAAGAATGATCAAAAAAGAGGTCAAGGAGTACTTGAATATAGTAACATGATGTTATAGAACCTCTTATGTAATAAATATAATTTTACTATAAAACTATTATAGAATAATAATTATATTTATTATATGATATTTTATTTACTTATTACCATTAATTACATGTTTATTTCCAATTTCATGGTAAAATAACATTTCAGGTAACCATTGTTTTGTTTTTTGTATATGTTTTGATTTTTCAATTTCGGTCCTACTACATTTATCAGGGTTACATCATCTATAGAACAATAATCATTAAATAATTATCATATTTATACATAAATTATACCTTTATGAATGATCATGATAGTTGGTTTTGATAAATTATGTACGTTATGATCATAGAGAAGGTAGACCATACGTATACATGAGTAACATTTCAATTTTTCAATGATCATTATAAAAAGGAGTTAAGTAACATTTTGTCATTATAGAATGATATTAATGTGATAAATAATATTATTCTTTTATGTATACTTACATATATCATTCATGAGGTTTTATTATGAAATGATAGAGTCACATCACTTCATGAAGACAATAGTGCACACATACACGAACACAATTGTACACACTGGCAACATTAACAAACCCCATAAGAAATGAAACATAAAATGTGATATGTTTGATATAATGAATAAAAGGTAATATTATGTTATAAATATCATATATATACTTTAAATACATTATCAAACACAAATTTTTAGGTGGTAATATAAAAAATTAATGATATCAGTTCATGAGGCAGCAGTCTTTCGTACACATGAACGATGATTTTAGAACCCATTTTATGGAAGATAAAATTGTTTTAGGTAATTAGACTAACTTTAAGAAAAATAAATATATCTAATATAGTATGGTTATTATATAATCATTTATCGATAACATATTAAGGTGATTTAGGGAGAAATAATACTCAAGCACTCTTTGAAGAATGTAAACTCTTCTTCAGGTATCCTCTTTAGGTTCACTCAAAAATACTTCTTAGATTAGATTTTTGCCCAAAGTAATTATTCTAGGATGAGAGGATGGAATTTTGGAATTTATTTGGGCTGTTCATGGCTGAAAAAAACAGTTTTGAAGGTTTGAATATGAGATGATATGTTGATAAATTTCATTAGTGAGGTGAGTGGCACCCTTATAAATTTTGAAATGGAAAAGATATGACCACATTTTTCAAATGATAAATGGATAAAAAATTATGTTTTATAGATAATAATATATTATTTGGTAGAAATATAGGCCTAAAAGTTTTTTATTATATTTTTAGGTCATTTTAACACTTATCTTTTTTGTATAACCACCTAGAAAACTGATTTTTACCTTAAACATAGTTATTAATTTTTACTGTTTTCAGTCTTCATTTTGGTAAAAGAATAAAATAAACTTATCTAATAATATAAATTTCTAATATTAAAAATATTAAATCCATTTTATTAATTTAATTAACATAAGTGAAAAATTTTATTTTCAAATTAATTCGGTATATGAGATGAGAAATCGATTCTTCAAAGAGAAAAAGTTCAAAATTTACACGGGTTTTATATTAAATTTTATTATGAAAATGATTAAAATGTAAACAATTATACTAATAGAAATATAATTGAACAAATGTTTCTTTAAAACTAAAATAGTTTAAATACAAAGGTAGTTTTCAATTAAAATTCATTATTTTTCATTATTCATCGAAAATTAATTTTTTTAGAAAGTTCTAAAAAATATGACCTATTAAAATTTTGATATTATGACTTGAAAAGTAAATTTATTTTCGTAAATAAATTTTGTGAAATTTTTAAAACATAGTTTTAAGAAAAGTGCATAAAAATTGACAAAACATTTTTTTAGAAAAATAAAAAATTTACATATAAAATTGTATTTATTCTTATCTCATTTCTAGAAAACACGTAAGATGAATTTTAAATAGTTTATTGAATATATAATACCAAAATTTTATTAAAATAATTCAAAAAGTTATTTTGTGTAATTGATGGAGGTAAACATGTTTAGTTTCATAAAAATAGTTTTATAAAAAGGATTTCCTTTATTTTAATTTTTAATTAAAGAGTCACTATAGAATTAATTTTATACATATGTTTAAACAATATAATTTCATATTTTCATTAATATATTCCTACCATTAAATCCAATGGATTTTTGATAACTATCATGTAAATATATTTAATAATATGACACTTTTCATTTAAACTTAGGGTTGTGTATGACTCAAGATAAACTCAATGTTATGTGTAAAAAAAATATCAAAAAGATTTATTTTTTTAAAAATTATATTTCAAAAAATATTATGTTGTTACATTTTACCCCCATTATTATGATTTTATACCTCAAAAGTATTCTTGATTATAAAAGGATTAACATTTTTAAATTCTTTTCAGGAAACTGACCTCATAAAGAGGCTTAATAAAATACCCTCTTGAAAAAGAGAAAGGGATATGAAAAAGTCATCTAGAATAACATAAAATAGGTTTACAAATAGAAGAAAATAGGTGGTAAGGAAAAACATGGACATAGAAGAGAAAAATATCACCCCAATATAGATGGAGAGTTATAGAGAACATGTTCAGGAGAGAGTTAATGACCAAAAAACCACAAAACAAAGAGGCATGAAAAAGGTTATTCATATCATAAAAATGATGATAAAAGGATTTGTTTTTAAATTTAATTTTCTTAATCCTAGGTAATCCTTTTTACATTTATATTGAGAACATATTAGAATGTTCTTAAGTTATATCTATTTATTTAATAGTAAAAACTTTATCTATTGGTTGTTCTTTAATCAATATCCCCTTCATCTATTACTCTAAGAGATGAATTTTTCATAATTCAAGCACTAAATAAGATCTATAATATAATTTTAAGTGATTAATTATATCTACCATAAAATAAAGTTAACATTGGTTAACTAATATAAATAAATATTCTTATAGTGAAGTAATACCATAATATCTGAAACCTCATCAAAAGTTCAACTTAATAAATTCCATAAATGTTTAACCTTATAACCCTTCCAAAATATTAAAATCCAAAGCATTAGAAATAAGGAAACTAAATTTACAAAATCAACTTATCATAATCCACCCAAAAGTATAAATTATCTCTTAAATGTTACATAATAAACATTTAAATTCCTTTTTTATGTATTATCATGAAATATGGTAATAAACTGAAATACCATAAAAACATATTGGAAACATGCTTCCTCATTCCTTACATAAAACATAGATTATTTAACATATTAACTAAATCAAAAAATGTTATAAGATCAATCAATGATATCATAAACCACTTTTTCATCAAATCATTAATTATCTCTAAGGTAATTAGTACTATCCAATTTACTTTATCCGTATCAATCATATATTCATCCAAACTAAACATTATATTCTAACATTATGAAAATATAAAGGGATATATTTCCTTAATTATTTGTTTTCCATAATGTATCGACTTGTTATTAAATCATTTTTCTCATTTATCAGTACCATTCATCATATTATTCATTATCCTTAATGAAAGACATAAAGAAAAAATATTTATATATATTCATATTTCATGATTATGGAATTAAAATACATAAACCTATTGATAATTCCACCTCATCCTTAATCTATTAACTATGATTCATTCTTTTATTTCATAATAGAATTTTCCCTTTATATGTCATATTTAGCCTCCTTATCGTCAGAAGTATAACCATTACTCATACAACATTACTAATTATTTTCACAATCTTTCCCCCTAGGATATCAATTTACATAATCCCCATTAATTCCACATTGAAATAATTTGTCCATTGATAATACCACATGGATGATCAAAATCAAAATCAATCATGTCCTCATCACATTTGTATGATCATCATCTAGTTGTCTATCACATTAAATGTTAACCCAATTCCTTTTAGTACTTTCCATTTACTAAAACCAAATAACATAATGCGAGCAATACAAATCATAGATGAAAACCACAAAATCAGGAAAAATAACTTATACGATGTCTAAATAAATGAAAATTATTTTTAATCTATGGAACATTAGGTTTATCTTAGGTAATTCATAATCATAATATATTTAGAACCATCATGATGATTCCTAAATAGTTTCTAAATTTCCAATGCATATCCTCTAGGAGTGTCAAACCGAGTGTCCCGCAAGGCCCATTTTTAAACATTAGGTGATGACTGAGTCCAGATCAATACAACCTTTTTGGAGTTATTATTCCTATCTACATATTTTCTTTAGAAACATACAGTTATAGTATCCATGAATGGATGTAATTTCATAGGAACCACTTTCTCTATCCTTTACCAAAATTCCATGGAAATTTCAAATACTTTGCTTCATCCTTAGACTTATCCTTCGAGATATACATAGAAATATCCTTTGAGATATTCTATGGGATATAACTAATGTATTCTCATTAACACATCCAATGGATAACTAAAAACATTCCTATGGAACATACAGTAGAAACCTACGATTTTCATACATAGATATTTCATCATTTGATAGGAATATTCAATAAATTACACAAAAATTCATAAGGAACATAATAGTTTAATTTCATGGGATACTAGGTATACTATCAAATAATTTGGTAAAATATCCTCAAAATATATCATAAATATCTCCCAATTTAGAAATCTTCATAAATATACCCTACTTAAAACATTTCATCAATACCCAGGGAAAAGACACATATGAAAGAGTATGCTTAAATGCTTAATAAGGGAATGAATTTGAGATATGAATGATTAACAAAGAATTACATGAGCATAAGGGCATGGGAACATGAACATAACATATGAAAACCATACTTTTAATATTCAAGATCAAAATATTGATTCATTTCAAAAATATTTTCTCTTTATATTACATGGATCATAAGATAAACATATTGGGCAATGAGGTCATTACATCAAAATAAGACATATAATTATGGAATACACATAAAAATTGAAAATAATTTTCATTGTATTAATGTATCACTATTAAAGATATAATAGTTTAATTAGATCATTCCCTAAACCATCATAGTAGTCAAGGATCACTCTGAAGTCCATCATAGTAGAAAAAGTCCCTTAATAAACTAGGTTCACCCATGTTGTAGTCATATCTATCTCATCAGATATTAATCATTATCAAATGCATTGATGGGAGATATTAGTCCCAACCATCACATAATGAAAATAATATGTATGTGTGATATAATATCATAAAAAATCATCGCATAATAACCCATGAAATGAAATGGGTTTCATAAAAAATCCATTATAACATTAAATAGGGAAATAAGACATGATTTATAATCATTTCATCATAGAATAACTCTTGAATATATTTTGGTTTCATAATCATTTTATCAAGGTATAACCCGTGGAAGAGAACTGGGTTTGAGGAAAATGTTATCATGATATAACCTATTGGATAGAAACTATTTTTGAAATCATCTTTTCATCATAAACATAAAACATTGAGATAAATAAAAATAAAGGAATTATTTGATCATATCATCAGTAAAGCATATCTATCCTCTAATGATTTCATCTTATATGGAAAATTATTTTGAAGGATCACATGGAACATTTCTTGAGGAAAATAAATTTTCTATGAAATAATTTTTATTAAAAAAAAATAAAATCTTTTGGAGAACCTTTTGTTTGAAAATATATTTTAAACCATATAAATTAATTACTAAAAAAATATAAAACATTTATTAAATAAAATATCTTTTCTGATTTTAAAAAACATTAAAAACATAAAACATTCATAAATTATATTTATGTGAAAATAAAAATGATGGACTATAAATGAATATTTAATGAAATTATTTTTCATGATAGTGGAAGATTATGTTTATTCCATAAATAATAAAACTAATATTTATTTCACATTTTGAATAAAATCCAAATTATCATTATTTGGATAAGAACATGAATATTCCTTTTAAAAATATTTTTTAAAAAGTTAAACATGGTTAAAAATTTCATTAATAAATAATTGGAATAATGTTGAAAACATTTTTGAAAAAACATTAATAAAACATATTTTTGGAAGAAAAAAGGTTTTTGATCGAAGAGAAATATAAAAACATTTTTTCTTAAAAAACTTATTTTTATATATTGAGTATATTAAGAGATGAAAATGAATGGGATAAAAATATATTTTCATAAAATAATCAAAACAGATTCAAATTTATTATTTTGTTGAGATATATATCATCATATTTTGTTATTGGAATCAAGATCATAAATAGTCCATATAAATGATGAAATTATAACATATTACTCATACCACTTCGATAACATTGAATCCCAATAACCATGAATTAATAATATTAAAAGGAACATAAAATATCATTAAAATATTTTTTTTCAAGATATAACATTTCAAATCAGATTACATACATCACATAGAAGAATATAGAAGTATAACATAACATATTTTTAATAGAAGGAAATTTGAGACAAAATTTCCTTTACTGATTTAGTAAATTTTGAACCGTAAACCCAATAAAAGAGAGATAATAAAATGGATATTTAAATACCTAGAAATTTAATGATAACAATAATAAAATAAATTCTTGACCATTATAGACACCATATCAAATAAACACTTGGTGAACATGGCATGTGTCTTATAAGAAAATTTAAAAGTGAGATACAAATCACTTACAACATTTGTAATATTTTAAATCGTAAGAAAAAATAAATAATAACATAATATTAAACAATAAATACAATTAAATTATGATATTTATAATATAATATTTCAAATGGTTATTAAATACACAGCATAGAAGAATTAAGTTGTGAATTCGCATGTATCTCTCGAAAATAAAAGTGATAGTAGAAATCCCTTACCTTAAGTCTCAAATTCTGTCATACATGTTCAAACCACCTGTATAATAAACATATTTTATTATAAATATATTAAATAAAAATATTTATATAAATTATATGATATATTATTTACTTATAACTATTCATTACCCATTTATTTCAAAATCCTTGTTAAAATGACATTTCATGTAATAATCTATTTGTTTTTTGTATATTATTTGATTTGTTATTTTCGGTACTCTTAGTTTTATAATGATTACACCATATAAAGAATAATAATAATTAAATAATTGTCATACTTATACATAAATTTTACTTTTAATACTAATCCTGAAATATGTCTTTGAAAAATTAAGTACATTAAGATCATGGAGACGGTAGGTCGTACGTACACATGAATAACTTTTCCATTTTTCAACAGTCATTATAGAGAGGTGTTAAATAATATTATATATTTATAAAATGATAATAATAACATAAATAACATATTATTATTTTAAAAGTAATTTTATTATCATCCATGCGATGTTATTAAAAGAGAGGGTCATATCTCTTCGTGAAGGTGGTAGTCCACACAAACACAAACGATGTTATTATATTTCAGTGAGTTAATATATAAGAAATAAAATTATATATAATATTTTAATAATGATAAATATGGAATATATTTCATAATAGATTCTTTTATATCACATATATTCATTAATTTTATCATTATTATCTTCCAAGTAAAGAGTTAAATGAAAAATTAATCACATTGATTCGTGAGGTGGTAGTCCGATGTACACATGAGCAACATTATCGTATCCCATATATAATGAAAAGTAAATATTGATATACTATATAATAAATAAAGTGGTATAATTATGTCAAAATATCATATATATACTTTAGATCTATCATTATACCCAATCGTGATAGGTGGTAATGGAAACAAGATTGACATCAGTTCACGAGGCATTTGTCCGCTAGACTAATGGATGATGATTTCATAACCCATTTGATGGAAGTGTGGATTATTGTTTGTAATTAAATTAAAATAAAAAATATCATCAAATTTAATATATCTATTTTATTATATCATATTTTTTTAATAATAACTAAAGGAGGAGGATGATGAAATAAAATAAAAACGCTCATTGAAGGATGATACATATTATTCGGGTATCCTCCATAGGTTTAAAAAAAATGCCTCCACATGTTGGATTTATTCCAAAAATAGGATTTCTTTAAAGATATTAGGGAAGTTTGGAAGATATTTTTATAGGTATTGGCTGATATAAATGGGTTTTAAGGCATGAATATTTGATAATAGTGGTGGCCTTTTATAAATGGGGTGAGTGACACACTTATTATTTTTGAAAATAAAAATTTGTTTTCAAAATTATCACCAGAATAAAGGACCCAAAATATATTATTACCTATAATTATACAATTTATTGTATAACTATGTCCATAATATATATTTTATACCTGTTTTTAGGCTATTTTAACTCTTATTTTGTTAGTTTAAACCCCGATAAACTCATTTTTACATCAATCATGGTAATTAATTTTTAATGTTTTGTATAAAATTCATTTAAATTTTTTGATAATTTATGTTATTATTATTAAAAATATTTAACAAATTTTTTAAAAATCAATTAATTTAATATAACATTTTTAGTTTAAAAACAATCTTACAGACATGATAAGAAAGCTGGTTTGTAAAGAGAAAAAAGTTCAAAAAGTTTACAAGGTTTTTATTTCGAAATAAAAAATGAAAATTATTAAAATGACCTAAATTATATTAATAGATATACAATTTAACTAATTTTAAATTAATATTAAATTAATATTAAATTAATATTAAATTAAAATACAATTTACCTTTATAAATGAAATAAATTAAAAGACAGAATTCAATTAAAATCTAATAGTTCTCACAATTCATAAAAAAATTAATCTGGTTAAAAATTATAAAAAATTCACCCTAAGGAAACATTGAAATTATGGTTTCATAAATTTAATTTAATTTTTAAAATAAATTTTATCAAATTTTCACAAATTAGATTTATAATATGTATATTAAAAGAGGTAAAACAACTTTTTATAAAAATAAATTTTTTATCTATAAAATAGAATTAATTCTTATTTCTTGTCAATAAAACTCATAAGATGAATATTAAAATATTGAATTAAAATATACTAGATAAATTTAATTAAAGTAAATAAATGGAATTGTTTTGTTTAATTTATTTAAGTAAAACTTGATTGTTTGAATAAAATTAGTTTTTCAAAAAATAATTCTTTATTATAATTTTTAATTAAATGGAACCCATAGAATTTATTTTATATACATGTGTAAACCATATATTTTTATAATTTAGTTATTTTTATTCAAACCCACAATATAAATCACTAGATGATAAACATTTGATAATAATTTTTTAATATTATGATATGATTCTTTGAAGTGCAGTGTTGCGTATACTGAAAGCTAAACTTAGTGTTACATGTAATAAAAAATATAAAAAAGATTATATTTATTTAAAAAAACATATTTCAAAAGATCTTGTTATTTTACCTGAGATTTCATTTTTTAGTAATTTAACTTCTAATTTGAGTCTTATATAGTGGTCAAGGGAGAGGTGTTATAATATTTACTAGTCGTATACACTTCCCTATATGGGTCATAGATGGATATGGAACTCATTGATGAAGAAAACTCCAACATTCATAAAACCTCCCAAACATGAAAAATATATATCAATTTTACATTATGATTCATTGATTTTAAGAGGATATAGGGCCTAAAAATAAAAAAAAATTGTTTATGGATTTGGTTTATTTATCCTTTAATAGTGCTCTTACTCTACCCATTCCCCATTTTTTATAGATACTCCAATGTTGAGGTAGAATCCATGTCCCTTATAACAGGCCTATATATTTCCTCACATATAAAAAATAATCATTTTAATTATAATTGGGAATTAGAGTTTGTGGTAAAATAGTTTAATATTTAGTATTCCATAATAAAAATAATTGATAACCGTACTTGATAATTTATTAGATTCAATACCACAATTTCTCTTTATGATGATTTTATTATAATTTTGAAGGACACATAAATCTCAAGTCGATAAATTGAATAATTTAAAGAAAACACACATATATCCAAACCATGATTTTTAAATTATCCATATTACACACTAAAAAGTGGTTTCAATATTTTTCAATAACAATTTTTGGTAAATCAATGATATTGAAACAAATTTGGCTCAATGACATTATTTATATCCATTTATAAACCTTACAATAAATTGGATTCATATTAATGAAGTTTATCTTTAGAAAATATATCTTCCATAAGTTGAAGTTTGAATTTAACAAATTTTTTAACATGTGAGGAATTTTAGTTATTATGAAAACATTATTTTCTAGAATCTTATTTTGAAAATGATGTTTTTATGGTGTACTTATCAGATTAATTTATAAATAAGAGAACCTTGCGCTCACATTATAAGTCCACGATGAAACCAAATATGCATGTTATAAATCAATCAAAAAAATTAAATAAATAAAAAACATAAATATTTATAGCCATATATTATATAATACATCATGTAATTTTTATAAATATTCCATTCATTCTATATTCAAGATTACATCATCCATAAACCACCAAAATTATTACAAAGTATTAAATACTCCTAAACATTCCCTATATAGGGAATATATTTCCTAGGAAAACACCCCATTATTATTGTAAATTGGTCATATTTTTTACTATAACCATATTATTTATGAAATTTTTTATGTTATACCCATAAAAAATTTTGACAATGGATATGATCATTTTCATGAATTTTAATTTAATTAAAAAAAATAGAGTGATTGACAGAATTTTGAAATATAATGGAACCAAATTTTTTGTGTCTAAAATGAGGAAATTGTGTCTTGAATAAAACATATAGTATAATAATTTATACCACTATTCAAATAAAAGTTTTTAAATAATGGTATCCAATAAGACTCAATAAAACATACGTTAGAAAATATTATAAAATGATAAAAGTTATTTGACTAAAAACACTTCAATAATTTATTATAATATCTCACTACTATAAGTAATATTGTAAAAGTTAACTTATATTCACCACTACCTATGAAATAGATATCTATTTAAATTGATTTTCAATTATTTTCACTCTAGAAATAAATTTTTCACCTACATAATGAATATGAATATTTATAAGATTAAATGGATAAATTATTATTTATTGATGAGAAAAAAATTTGAGTACTACATAACATTGATGTTCATTAGAATAGATTAACACAAGAATTAAAATAATTATTTTCCTCTATTAAATCGCCCTAGGAGAATTTTTATTATCTTTATGGGAATTAATTATATCTTAAAAGAAGCCACCCATATTAGAGCCTAAATGGAGATGATATTACATGAAAAAATAGTCTACTTCAATGGAGTATACTATCTAGTTACAATGGATAGAGAGTGTATCATTCCTATAACTATTGTGAAATTTATTAATAAATAAACTCTACAAATTCAAATGAGGTTAAAAATTCATTTTTCATATATATAAACTAAATGACACATAGTCATCTCTGTAGACCCACGTAATATAAAAAATATATATATATATCCCATTACATTTTACCTTAAACCGCTTGTTATAAGTTTTTTTATCAAAAAACTATATAAAACACAACACAATGCTCTATATATTTTTGAAAATACACTTATTGGAATGGTCTGATCCATATGACATAGTCACCTTATATAAGAGACAGATCAATTTAATAATCTAGAGTGAATTTTATAATCAATTAGGTTGAGACTTTTTGATTGGCCATGTACTAGGAAATCACATGATTCCACTTTCAAAAGACCTATGTGTTGAGATATTCATTTAGTTACATATATATTTTAAATCCAGCATAACCTATATTAAACTCATTTATAGATCTTTTGATCATTTAAACATCATTATATGATCAACTTAGTCCAATCAGTTATTCCAGACTATCCATGCATTGGGACACTATATATAGATCCATATATTTAAATTCTATGAAAAAATAAACTCTAACCTTGTATTTGTTTCTTTATCAATTTTATATAGGTTTCACATGAATAATCCTATACTAGGATTATATATATATATCCCTTGTAAATGAGATACATTTTGTTCAAAGACACTATTTCATATTACAATATTTGGATTTATTAATATTACTATAATATAAAAATTGATGTCTATATCACATATTTTATATCCAAACAAATCCTTCATTTTCAAGTGATAATTTATTTCACCAAGATTATATTATTCTTCCTTATTCACATACATATTAATTATTTACACTCACACTAGGGTATCCAATCATTGCATTCTACTCTCCCCTATTTCATATCTAGATTCATCAATGGACCTCTATATCTGAAAATAATTTGTTATTTGATTATTATTCTCATAGAACATGTAGTTTTTCTTGGGTCACCTATCACAAATGATGAACTAATATTTTACCCTTCCAAGCGTTATATCATATGATTTTAAAATTTTATATTGGGTTTTATTACCCTAAACCAACAATGGGATGATAAATTTAGATGTGTAATTGGATAGATTATTTTTATTATTAGATATTTAGTGACATATGAATTTCTAATATCAAACCCATAAAAAATTATGAACCATTTTTATAAAATTAAATACCTCACAATAACCTGGTCATATTTGTTTTGAGTCAGTATAATCCACCAACCATTGAACATTCCCTTTCCATATACCATAATTTGTAAATTTATCATTTTAGTGACCAGAAAACTTACATGGATATTGGTAATGAGTAAATTTAATTATTTGGAACCCCTTATATTTGTTAGGATATGTTATTGGTATATCAATCCCTCCTATAAAAAATTAGTGAATATCTTTATCCCATTGGAATAATATTATGGCCACATTCACCTCATACTATATTATAGTAGATTCTATCATTCGAGCATCTTCAGTGGTTAACCTTTGTATAACAATTCATAAGTATAGAAATAAACCCTTTCATTCGATGTGGTCATTTCTTATCATAATTTTTTTTATCATTGAATTAAACATTTATTTAAATACATCAAAAAAGAATACATTATCCATCACCAATATTCAAAACAGTTAAAATAATTTGGATTGTCAAACCATTATTATGTTTTTAGAATAACTGTCATCCGAGATACTTATACCAATATTGGGATCCCCATTAATGTTTAGATGATTATGTCTCTATTGATGGATGTGAAAATTCACTCTGTTATCCTGATGATAAAAACCTACACTATATAAAAATATCCCCTCTCAATGTTTTATATATTTTAAATTATATTATAAATTCACATAGGTTTATTTTCTCCCCTTCTTCAGGAAAGAAACCCAACTTTTGATCAATGATATATAATGTTAAACAACCTAGTTTTGTGAAAACTATGTTCCATTAAACATTGGTCCAATTCATCCATTTTTCTATGAACATACCCAACAAATAAACTTTGTTCTATATTGTATAGCCTTAAAAATATACCATTTTGTTCAAATATATATGACTATAAGCATCATCCATAATTATTTCTATATTTTATGAAACAAAAAATCATACCAATTCTATATTAGATTTATAAGATCCATGAAAATATACATAACCCATATATGTAATAATATGTATGACTTTAATCTTTATCCATACATAAATCCATACTTTAGGATCCTAAAAAACATATCTCACTGGCCCTAGTTATATGGAATTATTTTTTTCTCATACCATTGCCTTTGTTGTATATCGTTAAATAATATACCTATTCAATCCTAATTCTAATGTTTAATATATAATATACACTTTCTTCTAAGTAGTATGAACATAATAATCAACCTTATTCAATTTAACTTATATAATATTAATTATCTGCAATATTTTTTCCTTACTATGAGACCTTAAAATGTACACATTCAAGGGAGGTTTTAAAAATAAAGAGGCATCTTACTCCTCAAGTAGATAAGATTTTATGGGTGAATTCATAAAATCATGACTCTCAAATGGCTAATCCAGCTACTTCATGTCTAATAAAAAGGTTTTATCTTGATATAAAAAGGCACAATGCCTATAGGGGTCAAATATTGACCCTAGTAGATGTTAATTTTTACTCAATATGTCTTGGGATTATGGAAAACATTATATATTCATTATGTTCATCAAATATATTAGTTAATATATTTAGTGTGAAAAAATAGTGAATATATGATCATGTCAAATTAAAATATCCTTTATATTAAATTATCCACATAAAAACCCCATTTAAGGATTTTTATAATGTTGAATCATTAATTTTATCTTATAAAAATAGACCAACAATGGATGACGGTGATGGACATGTGTTTCATATCATGAATTCTTCCAACAAGCCTCTACCAAAGTGGTAAAGGCTACTGCTTGGCATCCAAGTGGTCCTAGGATCAAGCACTGTTGGGATCAATTAATATTCTGTACTATATAATTGGTGACATAGGCATGATGTGGGCCTAGTGATAGAGAAGGAATGATTAAGAAAAGATTTTTTACTAGGATCTTGGGACATGTAATGTACTTCATGCCCTCTGGGCCTATAGGCTAATTATTAAATAAATAAGTCTTGATGAATGGGATATCCCCATTAGGATGGGTGGGGGGTTATGGATTACCTCTATAGACTTTGTGTGTGTTTGTATGTGTTTTAATTTAAGTTTACCCCCATGGACCTTATATATATATATATCATGCATTCATTTTCTAATTCCATTAGTAAATTAATCATCTACTACCTTTTTTCTAATAGGTTACCCTCGAGCTACAATGATGGAATACACAATATATACCTTGAAAGACAACACCTATCATAGACTAAACAACTTAAATAATATTGGATCGGTTCAATCATTTTCTTTATGAACATAAGTGTTTCATATTAAAATTTAAAAGATATATTTATCAATCAATATTCAAATGAATTTTATGACTTCAATAATTATTTATCATAAGTTTTCAAAATCTATTATGAATCAATATTCAAAATAAAAAAATGAAAGAAAATAAATGATCAACATGAGGTATGTAATTTTTTATTCCTTATTAAAAATAATGAAAGAGCATTTATAATTTTTTATATTCTCCTTATAATTCAAAAAAATTTGGGAATAAATATAGATGGCATGAATTATAAATAATGGACAACTGATTGTCAAAGTTATTTCACAAATGGAATGGATAATTCAAAATTTTATTAATGTTTAGAGAACTATATATATTTATCTTCTAATAAAGGGTGTATGTTTTCCATATTTTGACAATATTCTTATTCAACATTCATAAAAACATTAAGAATCCTTTTATGTTGCAACATTATTCCACCAGCTATTTACAACACATAAAAGATGTGTTTTACCTAAAATTTTTATTCATGAATAAGAAAATGTTTTCCACCACCACTGTAGCACGATGAGATCATTCATGGAGTTCCTTACCTTGTAGATCTACCAAGTGGGTTGTTGATTAATCCCTTGAGTGATTCAATTCCATCATTTTATATTGATTCCACTCATGACTAGTTTGTTTAAAAGTGTAGTGTATAACATTATAACAAAAACTTTATTTTCCATATTAAAGAATAAATTTCATAGAATGTGTAATTTTTCATTCAGAACCATTATAGAGGTTCTGTAAATCCACTTCTAGATCTCTTTAGACAGCCTCTTCCTTGAGTAGTATTAAAAGATAGTAGTTTTGAGGTCTAAATAAAAATCACTCATAGAGAGTAGAATATAATATGGATCTAAACCACTAATAAGGATATTTTCTCAGTGACTCTAAATATTTTCAACACCTAGGGAGGACTATTTTTTCAATTCCGTTATGAATTGAGATTCCATGGAAGCAAATTCACCAACTTTTAATTCCATTTCTTATAATAGTAAACTATTGATTAAATAAAATGAATATATCAGTTATATGTTTTATTAGACTTTATAATTAATGTTTCATGGATTACTTCCTATGTTGGTCACTTTTGAGTCAATATCTTCAGTTATTGTTGTAAAGAACATGCATTATTGAATAATTATCTCATCAATGATGAGATCTCTATCTATGCTTGATTTATTGATGCCCTCTATTTTTGAAGTAGTCTCAAATCCCAATCCTTTATAAAGATTTCTCAGATCAATTTCAAGTATGGTTTCAAATATAATGTATATGGATTCTAAAAAAATAATCACCTCTTATGTAATAATGAATTTTGAGATATATGATTATAAAAATTTGGTATAAGTATCTAAAATGTAACACAATAACATGTTTTTATCTTAGTTACATTATCATATTGGAGAAAAAAATTAGTTTTAAGTCTGATTAAAATATTTAATGGATATTATCGGTCATCGTCATAGTTTATGGCCTCTATGTAAGGGAGGATAGTTCATGATCCATAGTTGCTAACTATTCCAATTCTAAATTGCTTTGCGTACTCTCGGAATAAATATTTGTGTAATCATGTAAAGTTAATGACACTTAGAGGGATGAATATTAAAATCAATAATTCTTCTTCTATCCTTTATCAAATATAATATCCATGTATCATTCATAACTCTCATTGATTAATGATACATATGAAAATATATAGACATGGATCTTCCAGTGGAATAATTATAAACACCTCTAATGGGTTAGGGGTATAGTCCTAAGTTTCATTGTCCAAGGACAAGAAGGTTTCTCCTTGAAGCTATATCCTAGACCAGAAATCCACCAAATTAGTGTTAATATCAATTAATATTCCATTGAAATGATGTTTGGGGGTTTTCTATGACCATTATAAAGCACAAAAAAAATAAACAATTCATTTTTATTATAACATGTGAGGTATAAACAAAATTTATTTTACCTCATTTGAATAAGATATTTGTTCATAATTTACTTAATTATTTTTATCATTTTATCATAGTAATTCATCCTCATCATTATCGTCATCATAATCATCATTATTATCTGATTCAACGCTAATAAACCTAAGTAATCTATGTGTAAAAAAGTATTGGGTGTCAATATCATTAACCATAACCTTAGATACTTAAATATAATATTTTACTTCCTTAATACTATTATATAAGGCAATATTTAATGGAACATTTATTTCACTATGATCTGTCAAAATAATATATTTCACCTATATAGACTCCCATATTTCCTTAATGTAATCATTACTCCTCCATGTATCCCACTCCCTCCATGTTTACAAAATCTAAGAATTATATGGTTTAAAATGTCAAAGAGATAATATACTATTCAATAGATATGGTACACGTACCTTACTCAATTTATAAGTTATCCAAAAATTGTGGGATTTTATGGTGTTAGATTCTTTCTCTGTATCATTTATTATTGGAACTCATTATTTTATCCACCTTTATACGGTTCATATCCATTGAAACGGAGTATTATGACATTGAATATGGCATTAGGGCCTGACATTTCACACGTTTATTCATAATTAAAAAATAACCTATTGGAAACACTAGTTAATAGTAAGGTTTTCCACACATTTTTCTCTAATAATAAGAGAATAAAAAATTGGAATGTGGTCATAAGATTATGATTACACTAGATACATTGTGACATAGGAAGAATGTTCTCTATATATTGTGAAACTAGTGATAAAACCCATATGGTGTATAAGCCTCATAAACGGTCTCTCTATAAAAAGATATTCTTACATTCCCACTTATATTTCCACGGGAAAATATTTTACTTTATATATTATATTTTGTTTTTAAATAAAAAATTGTTGAGACCATGTATAAAATAAAGTAAAATGTGTTATGTAAGTCCACCATAGTGTTAACATCCCACTAAAAATTGAAATTACCTAACATTGTAGATTTTTTATAATTATATCCTAAATAAAGCATCTATAATATATATATGGTCAGTGAATTTATATCCCCCTAAATGAGCTAACATTTCTCCCCAAATAATGTGAATATGGGTAATAACCATTAATGAATATTTAACCCTGGTTATATGCCCATGTAATTGATATAACTTTTCCAACACTTCTATTACCATGTTTAATAATTTGGATATTTCTAAATATGACTCCATGATAGATTTAATATTTTTTACACCATTGTGTGACTTAAACTCTGGAATATGGTTATAGTTAATGATCCCTTTTAGAAAAATTACAAGGAGGACCCATGAATCCACTATTATGATTAGTTCATAGTACTCTTTTTTGTACCAAAAGTATTCTATTTTTTTCTTGTACGTGCCTAAAATTCAAAAAGTATTGTGTGTTTGGAAACTCTATACCCTTATTATCATTGAATCATTTATATTCTACATGATAAAATTCCAATACCATGTAGAAAATTTGAATTTAACAAGTAAGTGATGTTCACATTCTTTGAGGTCTTTTATCGTCTCTAGTAAAATCATACATATTTTAGAAGTCTGTTTTATGTCATCCCTTGAAAATTCAAGATGGGGAGTATCGTATTACTCATCTCTTAATAATTTTTCATCATTAGTGTTGTGTATATATATATATAATATAAATACAACCTCTTTGTTTATTATATAAAATATTTTATAGTCATGTATCCACTTATGGATTAAATATGAGATGATGTTCTAATCGAGATTATGAAAAATTTATGATATATAGACAACGTTTTTCAACTGAACAACCTTTAAAACTCTCTAAAATTACACAAATAAATATATGAACTAGTAGGTATACAACCAATCAATCCCAAATACACCCTCAAGATAGAGATTCCTACTAAAATTTCACTATTAATATAGATCTAAAACATCTTTTTAAAATTTAGATGATTTTTATGAGATTATGACTCTAATGTTATTAGTTCTTTATCAATGACCTGTAGTGTATAGTAGAAGAAATACCTCACCCTATACAAATTTCATTAATGACTTTACTGAATGATAAAATATTGGATCAAGTGATGTTATAGTGTCATGATATCCACTACAATGAATTATTAGGACCCAATAAAGAAATGGGTGCATCATTCAGCAACCAAGATCTATAAAAAAGTATCCTTTCTAATATCATGTAGATTTTTGTTTTTTCCTTTCATTTTATCTGAGAGATGTTTTTTCATTTGGAATATAAGATACCATAAATCATAGTTCACACTATTATCAATATAAATATTTATTATGATATAATAATAAGTAGTGTTGTATATCTATATTTTTATAAATATATGTGTAAAGAAGTTAAAATTTAAATTTAAATTATAAAAAGGAATTTAATGGGAAAATATCATGAAAACAAATTGTCTAATTTAAAATTTTGTCCTAAAACATAATTGATGATTCTCTAAATTGTTTCTAATAAATTTGATATCTATCATAAAAATAATAATTGTGGAACATGTAATTTATGATTTATATATGGTTAAATATTCATTGAAATTTCTATTGAATCTTATAGGAAATAAGTTTATAGGGAGGAAGTGATGGACCTGATGTTACATTATGTGAAATTGGAGAATTACCCAAAATCATTTTTGAACTGTTTATTTTAATCCCTATCCCCATAAAAATAAAGGTAGTGATGGCTTTTAAACCACCCCCTATCTGAAGAAGAAGGAATCCATGTAAAGGCATATAAATTTCCACAAAATTGAACAAATTTATTCCAATTTGATGTTTTTATGGGATAATTTACTGATAATATTAATCTTCTTGGTACTCAATTCCTGAATCTAAAAAGAAAATTTAGAGAAAATAAGTAAAAAGATAAAATTTTTAATCAAATGAGTTGCATGGATATACAAAAATTAATCATGCACAAATAAATTTAATATGCCTCTTATTATAGTAGAGGAATGGAGGAGTCCCACTAATGAATGAATCATTTATAGTTGAATGAAATTTATGTATCATTATCTTATTTTTGGTTATAGAATGGACCACATATGTGAAATCAATGATCTTATGTACCTGTGAAACACTTATTTGGTTCCCACATCATTTAAAATATTTAAATAAAATTGTATATCTCTCAATATCCATATTATGTACTTTTAATTTACTTAATGGGTTAATATCAGTAAACTTTTTCTAGTCAACTAAAAATTATATTGAAAAAATATTTAACATATTCTAAAGCCCAGATGATCATGGGGTATGTTATGTTTACCAAAAATTGGAACTCTGGAATGCATTTTGTGAAACACAGAAATTTTAGAGTCCTGGAGTAAAAACAATCACATTATTTTTTAGAAAACATGGTAACATACTCTTTGAATATTATCTCCCATAATTATTCCCAATATCCAAGTCTAAAAGGGTAATGGACCCACACCTCCACATGCACATGTTAGATTATCATAAACATGTTTTTTAAGGCAAGATCCCCACTGGATTTTAATGACCATTGACGATCTATGTGGAAGAAAACTAGAAACCCAATCTGTAAAATGTAATCTATTTATAGTGTAATACCTCCACACACTCTAAATATACTCTCCCTATAAAAAAAATAAAAAACTTCTTATATAATAGAGGAATATTTAATCATGTTCTTTCCTATTAATTGTGGTTTATTTCTAAATAATATTCATCTTATAATGACCCATTTCGAAAAACAATTCCCATATTTTGGTATAAAATACACTTTTTTAAATACCATACCTTTATTAATACTCATAAACATTGGTTCACTCTGTGATAATTATTTTATTCCCTACTTGAGATTCAATAATGTCATCCTGATATTCATGACTAGGTCATTTTTCACACAAGAGTTCCCCATTTTATTCATGTAATAATTTGTTAATGAGAACATTCCAATTTCACTCTCAAATAAATGATATCCTTGAATTTTAATCAAGTGTGTATTCCTTTTATTATAAGAATCCACCCACTTGGTCACCTAGATAATCCTTTCCTGGATCAAGATACTCATTGGTGCCTCTTTGAACATGCCTGGTCAAAGTTCAGAAGAATATGATTATCTTCCTTGTGTCAAACTAAAAATCTAGAGATATAAAATTCCTACTAACTCAGCAAACTCCTATTCTTTCTTCAATTGTTTCAGATATCTAGTGCATCCAATAAGCCTTTAATTCTAGTTTAATACTAATAGAAATGAGATAAATCTAAATGGGTATCTAACTTGGTTCAGGATCCAACACTAAATGGTCACATTGATATAATCCATACAGAAAAAAGTTTCTAAGAACTTGTTCCAAATATTATATTCTATATATCATTAAACTACACATAATTGGTCCTTGAAACAAATACTTAAAAGGTACATCATTATTCCTAAACGCACAACCTTACAATTTATATCATCAATCATAGATGCATGAATTTAAATAGAACCACTATTACACTAAAAAATTTCTATAGAATATATTTCATTTCTTGTTAAATGATACTAAACTATAATGGTTTTTATTCCCATTACAAGGATACCTTGGAAGCACCTCTCACAATCCCAATACCAACTCCATAGCTCTTTCTTCCTCCTTAAATGGAGATAAATTCTCAAGGGTCCAACTATATGGATTTAAAATATATTATAATCAGTAAATTATAGAAATATGTGTAAAATATAATATATACAATTACCTAAAAACATTAAATTATTAATAGATCACTTTAATAACAAGTGTAACTAGTAATTTTTACATGAATTGATTTTATGGATATATCATCAATCTATAATATAGTCTCATACTCTCTCTTTCAACAATTCTTACCCTATGTTCTATCAATTCAAATAGAAGGATACACTCATTTGGAATGAATCTAAATTAAAATATGTAAAATGGAACATCAAAAACAATGTTTCAGGGAGTAAATTGAATTTCATTCTTATAGAAAAAATTAATCATTATAAATTTAACTAAATGTTATTTTAGATGGGATAGGGAAATGATTTTTCCATAAACCCAAGAATCACATAAATGGAAAAGTGATACTCAATAGAGAATGAATCATATAACATCTAGGGGGTTTAGTGATTAGAGTTATAGGTATTCTCAGGGGTACACTAAAAAAGGATATGAAGTGATGGGGACAGGTTGCATAGAGCTATAGTTGTGGTACAGGTCCTGCTAAGTTGTTTTTTATGGAGAAATAACCTATTAATAATTTTGGTGGATATTTGATGGTTAGTGGTATGATTATTATTACATGTTCATTGGAAAGGTTACCTTTTTATAGTATCATTTCAAACTCACTTATTTGTACCTTTTTGGTCTATAAATTCAATGTGGATATTGAGTATTAATCCAGATTCTTGAGTGTGAATTCACCGCTTGGTGGAATAAACGATCTTATCAGAATATCCCCATATTTTTCTTTCATTAATTATGTATTCATAAAATAATATTTATATTGTTCATAAAAGGTATTAATGTGACTATTGTAATGAATTATTTATTACTTTTTTAGGAATATAGTGATTTTTAGTATAGAAGAGTGAACTTTTTCCATATTTTGATGAATGTTGTGTATTTTTGAGAGATTAGTACTATAATTATATCAAGTGTGACATTTATTTACGAAATCTTGGGATAATTACATCCCTAGTTATATATATTTTTATAATATAAACTAATGACAATGAAAATTTATTTTTATTGTATTATTATTAGATATTTAGACATGTTTTGTGATTATATTTTAGTATTTTTACTAAAAATGTTGGTAATTGTTTTGATTGACTTGGTACCATGAAATAATACTATCTCTATTCTTCCAAATCGCATGGATCCAGCATGACCCACGAAGTACAAAACAAAATTATATGATCTTGAATCCATGGGATTCATTCGTAAATATATATCACCTTAGTGTGATAAGATAATTTCTTTCAAGATGGTAAATTGGGGTATGTAATTGTTCATTGTTTATCACATGATAAATTTGGTTACCATCAATAAATGAATCCCAATTTCAAAGATAATTTATATTTATTGACTAATTAAGGATATATTGATGCTTTTATAATATTCCTCATCAATTGGGTTATCACCTTATTAATTAGTGAGTTGGGGATTTTCTAAAATCACATTTTGAAACAAAATATGGTAATTTTAATTGTTATGTGATGTCGTTTGGGTTGATGATTGGAAAAAATATTTTTATAGTCATTAAGAATAATATTTTCTATATTTATTTGAATTTATTTTTTACCATATTAATCAATTATTTATTGATATATTTATAATTAAATGAGTAGTAGGTATAATATTTTTTCAACTATATTTGACACATTGATAATTAATATATTATATTATTTAAAGTCAAAATACCAATTTCTGATCCCATAAGTGATGTTACTCAAGAATTTTAATTTTAATTTGGAATATATATTTACTTCAAATGGTATATGTTTTTATTTCAAAGGTAATAAAAATAATGTTTTTGAAATTTTATTTTTCATGGGTATTTTTTTTGATTACTATCATTTCACTTAGGATTTATCTATTTTATTAACATAAATTTTTATATTTACTAAAAAAGGGGTGAAGTTACATGGGAATGATAGATATATGTTTTCATTTCTGCTGATGAATATGAGGTTAACCTCAACACCAATTCTGATTTTCCCTGATCTGGGAATTCATCAAAAGCTTAATCATGATTGGTCTTAGGGTGTTCATAAATATATTAGTGAGATTTTTTGGTATATGGGTCATTGTATATTAATAATATGAAAATAACTACCCATCCCATTATCATGAATTGGTGATAGGTATGCATTTTTTAAAAAAATTGGAGGTATTTCATTGATGGTAAGCTCGTTATATATACCAATCATAGGAGCTTGAAATATATATTTTCTCTATTGTATTTAAATATATAACATTGATGATATATTTAGTATATTTAATCATTTTATTTGGATACTATATAAACTTTTTTGGAATGAAATGTATTTTCCAATCCATGGATAAGGAAGTATTTGGTGCATATAGTTCTTGAATCAAAGGATGAGTTGTGGAATATGTCAAATTTTACAAAATTTCATATTGATATGTCTAAGGAGTAAGTTTATTTATTATTGGAAAACATAGATATTAGTTCATTAATAATGGTGTGACTAACATAATGTTAAATTTTAAACTCTAAATGATATATTTTTCATGTAGAATATATTGTTGGGAGTATATACCTAGGACAACACTTAATGTTTATTCTCTCCTATATTTTCAAGGATTATTTTTTAATTGTTTTTTTTTTTGAATAATTGAAATAATACTTATTTTTTATTATTTTTTATTTAATCAGGATTCATTCATTATTTTTTAAACATTTTATAAATAATTTTAGTGTATTGGTATATTGAAGAACATGTTTGGGTTTATAAAAACTATTATACTTATTAACGTATAAAATATGAGAATGAAATACAAAAGTCCATCTTAATTTATTACATATAATGGGGTATATATGAGATTACATTACTTTATATTTTATTTCTAGGTTCATAGGATCATTGAATGGTATAGATATGCGTTGGGTTCTTATTGATCAATTTTCTAATGTTTCACATTTTTTGTATGATTATGAAAATTCAAACAATTTATGTGTTTGGAAGGATTTATATTTAAGATATTTATATCATTAAAGTGATACTCAATAAAAAAATATCTACTTATGATTAATTGTTCAAAATTCAATGGATAAAAGGATTAAAAAAATTTAGGTACCCAAGTGGCGTTGAGAATGTTTTATCATCAACAGGATGATATAAAATCTAAGTGCATTGTTGTAATCCATGAGGATATACGTCATTACTATATTTAGGAAGTGGGTTATGTGTTGGTACACTATTTATCATGATTATTGTTCATTAATTATAATTCCCTAAATGAAACTATTCATATGAATTTTAATGATGTATTATACAGAAGGACATATTGATCTCCATTATATATGAGGGAATTTTGGTATGTGTATTTTATTAGGCCTAAATTTGTACACAAAACATCTAATTGAGTTTATATAACCAGGAAGTGATTACTTATATAGATTTAATCCATTTTTTTATCAATTAAATAGACCACTATTTCATATTATTAGTAATAATTTCTCTCTTTAGGTCTCACTTTAGATGGGACTTTGATGAATAATCAAGGGAGGAGAATTGGATCCCTATATCATTAGTTAATTTATGAATTTAGAGGGAAATAGGGAGGTTTATTATCCTTTTGAATTACCATTGAATAATATTTTTATTCAGGATTTATTTCATGTATCCATACTAAGGAATTATGGACTTGATCTATCTTGGGTGATTTATTATGTTTATGTGAAATTGCAGTTAGGGTAAAACTTCCTTAAGAGATTGGTACATATGGTATATATCATTGAGGATATATCATGAGAATAATTTGGGAAACATAAATTCATATCAAATTAATATTAGAGTGATAAATTAGTTACATGGAAGTGACAAGTATAAACGAGGATATAGTGGATAGGTTTGATCATCAGAGATTGTCAATCACACTTTTTAATGGAGGAAAGCCCTTTAGTAGGGGTTATTTAGATGATTGATCCTTTCAGTGTAAATTTTTATTAAATTTTTATTTAATACTAGTTTATATTTATTTAATTTTTGTTAAATTATGATGTTTTATAAAAAGGAATGATAAAGGTGTGATGAAGTTAAGCTATATCTTATTGAACAATTGTATTGACAAATGTTGAATAAGAAATAGTAATGTACCAAGTATCCGATTGAGGAGATTAATGGGAAGGAAGTTACATGATCATACATAGGGGTTCAATTTGGTATACAATTTTCTTTATATAGGCACCATTTAGGGATTTTTTATAAAACTATAAGTCCATTGTGTTCCCATTTTTTTATTGGGAGAAATTTTATAAGTGTTTCAATGGGATTTCAAAATTTAAGAGTATTTTTTATTATTTAATAAATATTATTGATCTTATTCCATCCAAATTTTATCTATCACAATATAACATCCATAGATGATTTTTCATTTGATTATAATGGGAATATTGATCCATCAGTGGTTTTTGATTAACAGTGTTAAGATCTATGAATTCCTTTTTAGTTTGATCAAAACCATCATAACACTATTTTTTCTATCTACAAATTTTTTAATTTTTGTTAAATGGATTTTTTTAAATCCTAATGATTTGTGAGGGATTTTAAATTCTACATGGGTAAGAATTTTAATCTAAGTAAGATATATGTGATTATTCTCATTTCATGAAATTTTATTATTATTTTTATGTATGAATAATGATATTTATTAGTATTGAATGTTTATTTTGAGATTAATGTTATATAAAATTAAACTAAACTAACATATATTCTCTTAAATAAAATTGTATTTATTTTACAATTTATTTAATTTTGTTTTTTATAACTTTTCTAATAAATATTGATAAAATATTAAACTAAATAGAAATAATTGAATATTAATTCCATGTCAATTTTATTATTATTTAGAAAATTAAAAAGGATGTTTATATTCCAAATATTAATGTTTGGGTTTTATATTTATATTATAAAGTATTTTTTATTTTTATTTGATTTAATAATGATTTTTTGATATTTTAAGACTTATTAAAAATAATCTTGGAGTAAATTTAATGTTTTTATTTGAGACTATGTCATGTAATATTGTTTTTCTATATGAAAATATAATTAATTTGGGTAAATGGTGCTGAAAATGAGTTGTAATTGATATTGATGCGTTGTTGTTATTTTTTAATGTTTTTTTATTAGTTGGGAAAGTAAATAGGTTTACAGGAATTTATATTTGAAAAAATATAAATTAGAAACAATATAGAGAATAGATAGGTATGCATTATTAAAATAAAAAATGGAAAATCTTTGAATAATGTTTGATTTTTTTGATAAATTTTCTTAAGTAAATTTTATATTAATATATAAATCTTATGAATAAAATTTGGGTATTTATATGAGTGTTTGAATAATAATTGTACTATTTTTGTGGGTTAAAATAATGTTGATTAATATTTTATTTCATTCAATAGAAAACTCTTATTTGTGATGTTATGACATATCTCTATTATATTTTAAATTCTAAAATTTTAACTAACATAAAAGGATACTTTTGTTGTACCCCACTCTCTTGGATTTTAATGATCACAATCACTCTCATCGTGATCTAATGTTGTTTCAAGTGTTCTTGTTAATAGGCATGATTTCAGGAGCAAGAAGTGGCAAAAAAGGAAAAGTGGACTGTTTTCAAAACCACCGGCCAGCCGGTGTGAGACCACCGGCCAGCCGGTAAGGGCACCGGCCAGCCGGATCCAGCCCATCGGCCAGCCGGTGGACCAGGCAGAAGGCCTTGCCCTCTGCCAGGTGCCACCGGTCAGCCGGTGTCTGGACACCGGCCAACCGGTGGGTCCAGAACAGAATGGCATGCCTTCTGTCTCACCACCGGCCAGCCGGTGGCCTCCTCACCGGCCAGCCGGTGGGACTCCTTCAAATAGTGAGACCTACTGTCTCACCACCGGCCAGCCGGTGGCCTTCTCACCGGCCAGCCGGTGGCTCCTGGGCAGAAGCACTCTCCACCTTCCAAGGCACCGGCCAGCCGGTGGACAAGCACCGGTCAGCCGGTAAGCAAAGTCAAACTAGCCGTTGGAGCTTGACCAGACTTGTCTACTTGATCCCCAACGGCTCCGAAAGCCCTCCAACGGCCATATTGAAGTATTTGGGAGTATTTCTCCTATAAATAGACATCCATGGATGCCGGGAACACCACCGATCATATACCAAAGCATACCAAAGCTATTTTGATCATTTGAGGCTCCTACGACAATTCTCAAAGGCCACTTGAGATCCAATTTCCATCCTTGAAGCTTGGGCTGCCTCTACATCAACTACACTCACCTCTTGGCGCTCAAGGATTCCTCTAGTTTGTTCTAACTTATTTACTTCAATTGTTTAGTTCTTAATTGGGTTTGTATTAAAACAAACCACCCTTTTTCTTCCTTCTTTCAATTTGGGTTTCTTGCTACAACCATAATAAAAAAGCAAGCTGTAAGAAGGTGATCTATCCTACCTTAAAACGGCTAGTGGGTTTCTTGCTATAACCATTAAAAAGCAAGCGGTCGTATAAATCTCCCAACGGTTGAGTTGGGAGCAGAGACGTAGGCTTGAGTTTAAAGCCGAACTCCGTTATCAATTGTGTCTTGCCATTTTACTTTCCGCTGCATTTAAATTTGTTTTAAATTGTTAATTAATTTTAAAAAGGCAATTCACCCCCCCCCCCCTCTTGCCATCACCTCCGACCCAACATTTGGTATCAGAGGGAACGTTTGTGTAATACCTTAACCGGTTAAAAACGAAAAATCCATAGTGATGGATTCTTTCTCACAAGCACCCGAAGGGTATTCCATGACTCGGGCTCCATACTTCGATGGAACCGATTACACATATTGGAAAACACGAATGATTACTTTTCTTAGAAGTATTGGCTATCCTATATATAGAATTGTTATGCAAGGCTACACTCTTTCTAGTAAGGATGAATCTAAATGGACCCCCGAAGACATTGCCAATTTTGAGCTTGATGGCAAAGCCATGAATGCTCTTCATTGTGGGTTAGACCGTAATGAGTTTAATCGTATTTCTACTTGCACCACCTCACACGAAATTTGGAAACTTTTGGAAGTGACCCATGAGGGAACTAACAAAGTCAAAGACACTAGGTTAGATATGTATCGTCAAGACTTTGAGAGTTTCACAATGCACCCACACGAGTCAATCACTGAAATGTTTACTCGTTTTACTGATGTTTGCAATGGGAGAAAGTCCCTTGGTGATGATGTTTCAGCAGAAACAATGGTGAAGAAAATTCTTTGGGTCCTACCAAGCTCTTGGGCACCAAAGGTGACGGCAATCCAAGAAGCGAAAGATGTCAAGAAGATGCCGGTTGAAGAACTCATAGGGTCACTCATGACTTATGAGATTACCATGAAGAGGCAAGCCGATAAAGAAGGAAAGATCTTCAAGGAGAAAAAGAACATTGCTTTCAAGGCAAAGGAAGAAAGCTCCTCCGATGATAGTGAATCCGAGATGGCTCAACTAGCAAGGAAAATGAGAAAGTTCATGAAGAAAAAGAAGAAATTTCAAAAGGCACGAAAGGAAGAGCCAAAGGCGGAGAAAGAAATCACTTGCTTTGAATGTGGAAAGAAAGGCCACATCAAACCGGAGTGCTCCATTTTCAAGAAAAGGTTAAAAGAAAAGAAAAACAAGAAGGCCTTCAAAGCATCAACATGGAGTGCAAGTGATGACTCCATGTCTTCAAACGACTCAAGCGATGAAGATGGAAAATGCCTAATGGCATATGATGAGGTATCCTCTTCTCACTCTTCTTCTCACTCTTCTTCCTCATCTTCTTCTTTTGATAATAATATGACTTATGAAGAACTCCAAAGTGCAATAGATCAATTAGAGGAAGGTTTTCACGAACTTACCTCTAAATTTTTGACCTTGAAAAAGAAAAACAAAACTCTTATTTCCGAAAAAGACAAACTTCTCAAAGAGAATGAGGAGCTTGCCCTTAAAGTCAAAAATATTCCAAATGTAGATTCTTTAAATTCTACCATTAAGGATTTGAAGGAATCTCTTGCCAAGTTCACCCAAGGTGAACAAAACTTAACTAAATTACTAGGTTCTCAGCGTTCGGCTAGAACCACACATGGACTTGGCTATAACAAGCAATCCACTTTTTCTAGGGCACCCACTACTTTTGTAAGGGGGAGCTCTCAATACAAATTTTGTAATTATTGTAAAAAGACCGGTCACATGATTTATGAATGTGATTGTAAAAATGCTAGGTATGGAAGACCCAAATCCATTACCTACTCGGATGAGTATCATAGAAGGAATCCCTCTAGAACATTATGGGTTAAAAAGTCTCCTTTTGCTAATCTTTCCGGACCCAAACTTATATGGGTACCAAAATCTCTTCTTTCTTGATTTTGTAGGATAAACGCCAAAAGAGTAGGACCTCTAAAGGGTCGTGGTATCTTGACAGCGGTTGCTCAAGGCACATGTGTGGCGATCCCTCCGAGTTCAACTCACTTGAAGAATTCGATGGAGGATATGTCACCTTTGGTGATAACTCAAAAAGCAAGATCGTCGGAATAGGTACCATTGGTTTTGGTAGCTCCGCTTTTATTAAAGATGTTTTATTAGTTAAAGGTTTAAAGCATAATTTAATTAGCATTAGTCAACTTTGTGATAGTGGTTTTTCAGTCAATTTTCAAAATGATTTATGCAATGTGTTAGATTTTCAAAACAAGTTGATATTTTCTGCTTCCCGTTTTCAAAATGTTTACATTATTGATTTAAAATCTCTAGCTAGCCAAAATGTTAAATGTTTAAGTGCTCTTGACAATGAGTCTTGGCTTTGGCATAGAAGATTGGGGCATTGTAGCTCTCATTCACTTCTAAAGCTTAATAAGAACAAGCTCATTCGTGACCTTCCTAAACTTAAATTTAAGAAAGATTTGATTTGTGAGCCATTCCAACTTGGTAAGCAACACAAGTATTCTTTCAAATCTAAGAAGGAAGTGTCCACCTCAAAATCTCTTGAACTCCTTCATCTTGATCTTTTTGGTCCTACTCCCGTAGCAAGTTTAGGTGGAAAATCCTATACCTTAGTTATTGTTGATGACTTTTCTCGTTTTACTTGGGTTTTCTTTTTAGCCCATAAGAATGATGCTTGTAAAAACTTTTTGAAATTCTCTAGGAAAGTAGAAAACGAAAAAGGATATAAAATCATATCTCTTCGTAGTGATCATGGTGGTGAATTCGAGAACAAAGAATTCGATGAATTGTGTTCCTCTCAAGGATACAATCACACCTTCTCTGCCCCTAGGACTCCTCAACAAAATGGAGTGGTTGAAAGGAGAAACCGAACTCTCCAAGAAATCGCTCGAACCCTCCTTAGTGAATTCGACCTCCATCAATATTTTTGGGCCGAGGCGGTAAACACTGCTTGTTATACTATTAATAGAGTCCCTGTAAGACCCCTTCTTAAGAAAACCCCCTATGAACTTTGGAAAGGCACATTGCCCAAAGTTGGTTATTTTAAAGTGTTTGGGTGTAAATGCTTTATCCTTAACACAAAAGATAACCTAGGGAAATTTGATGCCAAATCCGATGAAGGTTTTTTTCTTGGGTACTCCAACTCAAGCAAAGCCTATAGTGTCTTCAATAAACGTTCAAAAACCATCGAAGAATCATCTCATATCAAATTTGATGAAACTCTTCCAAAACCTCACCCGGTCATTGAGGATGTTGAAGATAAGCTTGATAAGCTTCATTTGGATGATTCCTCTTCTCCTCCCAAGGAGGATGACCATCAAGAACCCTCTTCACCTTCTTCGCCTTCCACCTTGCCTAAGGTTTGGAAACCTTCTAGAGACCATCCTTTAGAAAATGTCATAGGTGACCTTCAAGCCGGTACTCGAACTAGAAGATCTATCCTCAATGAAGTTGAACATCAAGCCTTCATTTCTCACCTAGAACCTCAAACCGTTAATGATGCCATTAATGATGAGAATTGGGTTCTTGCAATGCAAGAGGAACTAAATCAATTCTCTAGAAATGATGTTTGGACTCTTGTTGAAAGACCCAATGATCATCCAATTATTGTCACAAAATGGGTTTTTAGGAACAAACATGATGATCAAGGAAACATAACCCGGAACAAGGCTCGCCTAGTAGCTAAGGGCTATAATCAAGAAGAAGGAATCGATTATGGTGAAACCTTTGCCCCCGTTGCTAGGTTAGAATCCATTAGGATCTTGTTGGCATTCGCCGCCCACTTAAATTTTAAGCTTTTTCAAATGGATGTTAAAAGTGCTTTTTTAAATGGTTTTATTTCTGAAAAAATCTTTGTTGAACAACCTCCCGGTTTTGAAGATCCAAAATTTCCAAATCATGTTTTTAAGTTAACCAAGGCTCTTTATGGCTTAAAGCAAGCCCCTCGGGCTTGGTATGAGCGGTTAACAAAATTTCTTTTAGAAAATGATTTTAAAATGGGTCAAGCCGATTGTACCCTCTTTTTAAAACACACTTCAAAAGATCTTTTAATAGTCCAAATTTATGTTGATGATGTTATCTTGGGTTCTACCAAAGAATCTCTTTGTACTGATTTTTCAGGTTTAATGAGAAAAGAATTTGAAATGAGTTTTATGGGAGAATTGAAATTTTTTCTTGGTTTTCAAATCTTTCAAAATTCAAAAGGTATTTCTCTAAGCCAAAGCAAATACACAAACGAGCTTCTAAGTCGTTTTGGTATGGATCAAGTAAAGGAAATTAGTACACCCATGAGTACTTCATGTAATCTTACGTTAGACGAAGCCGAGAAACCGGTGGATAACAAGCTTTATAGGAGTATGATCGGGAGTCTACTTTACCTAACTGCGACCCGTCCTGACATCATGTTTAGTGTTTGTCTTTGTGCTCGTTTTCAAGCCAATCCTAAAGAATCCCATCTTAAATCGGTCAAAAGAATTTTTAAATAATTAAAAGGATCAAAAAATCTTGGTTTATTTTATCCCTCAAATACTTCTTTTGAACTATCTTCTTATTCGGATGCTGATTTTGGCGGATGTCAATTAGATCATAAGAGTACTAGTGGAACCTGTCATCTGCTAGGCAAGTCCCTTATTTCGTGGAGTAGCAAGAAGCAAAATTGTGTTGCTCTTTCTACTGCCGAGGACGAGTATGTAGCCGCTGGCAATTGTTGTGCCCAAATTATTTGGATGCAACACACTCTCTTGGATTATGGTCTTTCCTATGATCATGTCCCTATTCGGTGTGACAACACTAGTGCCATTAGTATCTCTAAGAATCCAATACAACATTCTAGGACAAAGCACATAGACTTAAGACATCATTTCCTTCGTGACCATTTTCAAAAAGGGGATATCACTTTGGACTTCATTTCCACTGATTTCCAATTAGCTGATATCTTTACCAAACCGCTCCCAGTTGAACGTTTTGATTTTATTAAGGGGGAGTTAGGAATGATTCGTCAATGAGCACTACTAAATATTTGACTCTTTTTGGCTTGCTTTTATCTCTTTTTAAGTTATTTAAACTCTTTTTATTTTATTTTTTTTTTGTGAATTTCAATACCACCGGTCAACCGGTGGTACATCACCGGTTCACCGGTGGTGTCGGGTTTTGCTTTTTGGGCCGACCCGAGGAAGGGTTAAAATCAATTTTAAAACCCTTCCTCCCTCATTTCACTCTTCTCTCTCGGGCTGCTCCTCCTAAAACCGCAGGTCCTCCAAACCCTAGCCTCCCTTCTTGATTTTTGACCTCTCAAACCTCCTTTATTCTCTTAATCTCTTTCTTCTTTTTTCCCTTTGCCATCATGGGACCTCGCTCTACACGCAAAGGCAAGGGAATCGCTCAAGAAACTCCTCCTCCTCCTTCAATCCCTCAACTCCCGGACATTTGGCATGACAAAGTCATTTTGCCGGGTAGAGTAATTGATTATTCTTGGCTGTCTACTGCTCATCTTGAGCTTTTCTCGATTATTGAGTATCAACATTGGCATTCTTTTTTTGAGCCACCCGAAAAGGATGTCATTTATCCTCTTCTTGTCAAAGAGTTCTATGCTCATTTGACGTGGTCCGTTTCTGATGACATTGATACCATCTCCTCCACTGCTCTTGGGCAACCCATCACTATCACCTCTTTGGAGATTGCCAGGATGCTGGGGGTTCCTCATGTTGGACCCCATGCTTTTGCTTAGGGGGAGTTTCCACGGGACCGTGAGTTTGATATAGCCGTAGCCCTTGAGCATCTCACAGGGCAACCCACAAATCCCATTGTCAAGCTCTCCCAGCTCTCTCCTAACCATCGTATTATTGAGCGCCTCATTCAAACTTCCCTTGTGCCCCGTATCGGGGATCATGATAATGTCAAATTCATTGATATTTATCTTCTCTCTTTTATCACCAGAGGCATTCACTTCAATTTGGTCCGGTTTCTGTTCCGGGCCATGACTTATGTGGCTGAGCACCCGCGCCGGTCCAAAACTCTACCCTACGGACGTTTCTTGACTAAAATCTTTTCCTTTCTTGATGTGCCTCTTCATGCTACTTCCTTCGAGCATCCAACGAAGGATAGCATAGTGAATTTTATGATGGTGCAACGAATGAACATCCGTTGGCACCCTTGGCGTCAGGAATGGATTGTGGACAAGGATGGTCTTCTCAAGGCCTACTCTCCTCAGACTCATTCCCATCCTCCTGCCAATGCCATGCCTCCTGCTATTGCCGCTGCCTACCCTCTTTCAGACAGTGAGGATAGTGATGATGATGAAGAGGAAGGAAGTGGTGACAGCGAAGTTGAGGCTGATGCTGCTGCTGCTGAGGAGGCTGGAGAGGGTGATGATGCACCTGAGCCTGCTGAGGCTGTGCCCCCTCCTGCTGATGCTGGTGGCTTGCCGGTGACGGATGATTAGTTCCTACGCTTCCAGGATCAGATTGAGACTCGACTGGACTTGCAGTTTTCCTACACCAGCTCTCAGTTTGATCAGCTCCACTCACGGATTGATTCTCTAGATCGTCGCTTTGAGGCGGTCCAGGCTCCTCCGGCTCCTCCGACCTTCAGGCGTCGCCGTCACTCTCGGCCCTCTAGGAGTGAATAGAGCCGTTCTTGTTTTTGATTTGTTTTTGTATTTGTATTTTGGATTCTCCTTGTATCGTTCCATCTTTTATGGAATTCAAGTTATCTTATCTATTCATCCTTTTTGTCATTACTTATTAGTTTTTTTCTTTCATACTTTTCCTCCTATTTTGATAATCCCAAAGGGGGAGAAAACCTCTCTATTACATAGTTATCTATTAAAATGCTCTGTTTACACGTTCCATTTTAAGTTATTGATGTCATCAAAATCTGTTTTCAATGGTTAAGTTATTGTTTTCAATTGATTTCTTTAAAAAATGGCATTTGGTTGCAATTTCAAAAAATGACCCTTTCTCAGTATTTCAATGCTTTCAAGATCATTATATTTGGCACATCTCTATGTTTTCCAAGTTCAAATTGTTTATTTAAGTTTTCAATTAACATACTCTTTTTTTAAAGCTTTCTCTTTTGTGATTGTGGTCATCAAAATAGGGGGAGATTGTTGTACCCCACTCTCTTGGATTTTAATGATCACAATCACTCTCATCGTGATCTAATGTTGTTTCAAGTGTTCTTGTTAATAGGCATGATTTCAGGAGCAAGAAGTGGAAAAAAAGGAAAAGTGGACTGTTTTCAAAACCACCGGCCAGCCGGTGTGAGACCACCGGCCAGCCGGTAAGGGCACCGGCCAGCCGGATCCAGCCCATCGGCCAGCCAGTGGACCAGGCAGAAGGCCTTGCCCTCTGCCAGGTGCCACCGGTCAGCCGGTGTCTGGACACCGGCCAACCGGTGGGTCCAGAACAGAATGGCATGCCTTCTGTCTCACCACCGGCCAGCCAGTGGCCTCCTCACCAGCCAGCCGGTGGGACTCCTTCAAATAGTGAGACCTACTGTCTCACCACCGGCCAGCCGGTGGCCTTCTCACCGGCCAGCCGGTGGCTCCTGGGCAGAAGCACTCTCCACCTTCCAAGGCACCGGCCAGCCGGTGGACAAGCACCGGTCAACCGGTAAGCAAAGTCAAACTAGCCGTTGGAGCTTGACCAGACTTGTCTACTTGATCCCCAACGGCTCCGAAAGCCCTCCAACGGCCATATTGAAGTATTTGGGAGTATTTCTCCTATAAATAGGCATCCATGGATGCCGGGAACACCACCGATCATATACCAAAGCATACCAAAGCTATTTTGATCATTTGAGGCTCCTACGACAATTCTCAAAGGCCATTTGAGATCCAATTGCCATCCTTGAAGCTTGGGCTGCCTCTACATCAACTACACTCACCTCTTGGCGCTCAAGGCTTCCTCTAGTTTGTTCTAACTTATTTAATTCAATTGTTTAGTTCTTAATTGGGTTTGTATTAAAACAAACCACCCTTTTTCTTCCTTCTTTCAATTTGGGTTTCTTGCTACAACCATAATAAAAAAGCAAGCTGTAAGAAGGTGATCTAGCCTACCTTAAAACGGCTAGTGGGTTTCTTTCTATAACCATTAAAAAGCAAGCGGTCGTATAAATCTCCCAACGGTTGAGTTGGGAGCGGAGACGTAGGCTTGAGTTTAAAGCCGAACTCCGTTATCAATTGTGTCTTGCCATTTTACTTTCCGCTGCATTTAAATTTGTTTTAAATTGTTAATTAATTTTAAAAAGGCAATTCACCCCCCCCCTCTTGCCATCACCTCCGACCCAACAACTTTATTTATATTATGATATGATATTATGAAATGTGACCCATGGGTTTATCTAGGAAATGTATTTGATTGAGATTATTTAATATTCTAGGTGTTTGTAAAAATTCATTATGTTCTATATGTATAGATTATATATTTCACGGTTAGAGTTTAGAGCCACCACCAACTTTGGAAGAGGTAGGAATATATGAT
Source organism: Viscum album (assembly GCA_963277665.1). Taxonomy (NCBI): domain Eukaryota; kingdom Viridiplantae; phylum Streptophyta; class Magnoliopsida; order Santalales; family Viscaceae; genus Viscum; species Viscum album. Next base: position 1,201,505,747 of record OY728153.1, on the reverse strand, counting down.
ACTAATTTTTCTTGGTTAAAAAATAATTATTTAAGATTCATGATGTAAATTAATTGATTGTTTAATTTAATACCATCACACCATTCACATTTTGATAGTTTAAAATCTAGGGAATGTATGGTGTTTTTTGGTGTCTGCTAATATTTTTTCTCAAACCCTTTATATACACATATCATTTATATGAAGTTTATATGTGTTGTACTTAAGGTAATGGGAAAGACCTTTAGTATCTTGGTGATGGTGTTCATAAAAATAATTTTTTTTTCTTATTATTATGAATTATTTTGGATGAGATTTCCATATCATGTTTATTAATTTTAGTAACACTAGATATGAAATTTAATTTTATGTTTATAACTTTTGGAATTTTTATATTTATATTTTTATTAGGGGATATAATTTTGGATCTTATAATAAATGATTATACTTATTTCTAATGGATACGGTTAATAATTTGTATATTTTTTGAATTATTTTCATGTACCATTATAGGGTAAATCAGACCCCAAATTATTTGGGTTGACCCATGGTCCATGTTGTAAGATAATAGTTATTAGGGACTCTATTTGCATCCTTGGTATGTTTTACCTCCATCAAATTTTCATTCCAAAGTCTAATTTTATTTCATTGATCCTATGTTTCCATTAAATCATTTTATCCAAAGAAAAGCATTCATATCCAATGAATTCTCACTAACATGAAACATATATTATAATCATTATATACATTAGTCTCAATTTCATATTAATATTTTTAATTTCAATGGAAATATTTCATTATAGTCTCTTCTACATGATCAAAATTGAATTTATCTCTCAATACATTAATTTCCCATACACATAAGTAAGATAATATATATAAAATATGAAGAATTTATTTTAAGTAATCATTCATATGATACTTTCTCACCTATAAGTTTCACATTGATTCAAAAACCCCAGTCATAAAAATTGTCTAGATAAAATTTTCAATGCATAACTTCACATTCTATGTTATTTCCAATCTCTAATAAATAAATATTATATACCTATCCTCACTATACTTATCCAAATAATCTGACTATATACTCTATAAAATGATTTATTTCATGTTATTTCGTTCTATACACCTAGAACATTGAACAAACTCACTCCCTATTGCATCCATGGAAAGTGGGATGAATCTAACACATAACCAAGAATAGTTCTAAATACATATACCCTCAAGTATACATAATCTCCCATTTTATCATACTAATACACTTAAATCATGATATATTGAGTCTTATCTCATTTTCAAAAATCACACATGAAAAACTAGTTAAGAAAGTTTTCAAACTCATCCCACCCTTCACACACCTAAAACATAGCTCAGGAAGTACTACATATACTACCCTTCCCATATATGGACATGGAAATCTACAAGCATACTCTACCCTTTCCAGTGTATATATTCAAATATAGAAGAAACATAACATACTAATCTATACCAAATCCATCCGATATATGTATTAATATATGAAAATGTAATAAAATTCATACCCCATCCATCCTATAGAGTTCAACGCCACATATGTTCACATTAAAATTAACATCATATAAAGTGGTAAATGCTCAAAAATTCATCAACATTGGATTCATGTAGTTAGATCTCCACTAAAAATAATTTAGTTAAAAAATATTATATTATAGATGTTTAAATTAATCCAAATCCATTTTTATTTTTTTATCTAAAAAATTACCATATTATAGACTAACAAGAATAGCTCATGCGAATATACAATATATGTATTATTTTTATACATATTTCATCATTCATTTTGAGGAAAAAATTAAATAAATAAAATATAACTCATAAATATAAAATTTATTTAAAATTATAGAACCTTAATGGGGTAAATCAATATTAAAAATATCAATTACAAGGTAACATGGAAAATTTATTTATATGTACTATACCAGAATAAGAATAATTACTTTCCTCTATTTTTTTCTAAACTATGTCCATCTCTAAAATAAAAAATTCAAAATAAAAAAAAATTATTTTTTAGTATTTTATAATATCTCCCAAATTTTATACTACCATGTGGACAATATATTGAAACCCAGAAGAACTTATATGTTCCTCCATATACACAAGGTAATTATATGAAATGATGAGGGACTGATGATAACCTTGGGAGACTATAACCTCTTTAAAAATATAAAATGCATGTATTAATTCCCCTTTAAATATACACTATATTGAATATCTTTTTCCACATGAAACACAAAACTAAAATTAGTCTAAGACGATTTGAAATGAAATTATTTAATTTGATCAATATAATATAGTCATTTAATAAGTTATTGTAAGAACCCAAATCTTCTATTTAGGTATGCTTTTCCTTTTCTAGTAGTTTTTGAGAAAAAGAGGAAAATCAGGAAATTTTCACAGTACATGATGTGTACTTTATAAGTACACACTATGTACTTCGATGCCACTGGAAGCCGTGTGCGGGCTATGTCATGGCCACACACATGGACATGTAAGGGTGACTTGGAAGCTTCCTAAAGCGGAGTACGGATAATGAAAGTACACGTTGTGTACTCCAAAAGTACGAGCCATGTACGTCTTTCATTAAACAAACTGGGGTCACGTCTAATCCTTATTTCCATCTTCTTCTTCGCCTGATTCTATCCAGAGCATCCGAGGAGGCCAAATCCTCTCCGAGCCACTGATCCATCACCGATTATCCGAATCGAACACCGTCAGTCGCAATAGAATTACAACGGTGATTTCTTGGTTCTTCTTTGTTATTGTTTCCTGATTCCTTCTCTTATGAGAGTTATCATAGGGTGAACGTTTTAGAAGTTTATATAGATCTACTCTATTATTGGATTATTCACTATCTGAGGTTCATGTATATCGATCTCTTTGGATCGAGGTAGGTGGTTTGATGCCTTATGTTGAATGTCTTTGAGTTTTTGTGAAAAAGTGCAAGATTCCCATGTTTCAGGTATCTCGGGTTAGGGTTTTCAGTCCTATTGTTCAATTTCCTTATATTTCATGTTAGATTAAGGTTATTTGATTATAATATATTCTTTTTGTCATGTTTGAGGATCACCCCATGGGTGTTATCTCTGTTTGGCTGTTTATCACCATTTTACACAGTTTACCTCAAAGGCAAACCCTGTTGAAATTTCTAGTTTGGTTGTTATAACTGATTTTATGTGTTTCCTGCTATTTTAATGATTTTGATTCATTGTATATTTTGGCCAAGAAGATTTCAAACATACTTAGGGCTGCTGACATTCGATTCTGCATGACTGGACTGCTCAGGGCTGTGAGAACCTGGTGCGGGAGACCAAAGAGGGAATAGACGGTTTAGTGCTGCCCTAGGGTGTCTGTTGAAATCAGTTTCGTATGAAGGACCTACGGGAATTGAACTTTTTGCTTCTTAAGAGTGTCCTTAGTTTATTCAAGTATCAAGACCACATGAGGAATTTTACGTAAGAGCTTCCTCAGAGAGTCTGTAGCTATCATTGCAAGACCACATGGGAATCGACATGAGTGCTTCCCAGAGTGTATGTGCCTTTGTATGTTTACATGACTATAGGTTTATACAAGTTTGATCCACCTAGATAGTCAGTGTATTTGTGGATTTTTTGGTTGGTTTAGATGATTCTACCAATCCAAAGCACAAGCTTGGATATTTTGGCCTGTATGTTTCTTAGGTAGTCTTTTGATGTCTATTGTGTTACCTGTTTACCGTGGAATAGAGAGCGTTGTTATATTCCTTGGTTGTTTGATTAAATTAATGAATAAATTGTTAAATTAATGTGAAGGTTAATTGGTAGGATTGTTTACTTGTGTGATCCAAGTTTATTACTACATTTACTTTCATTACTTCTGCTATATTACTCACTGACAGTAGGGTACAAATTTTGTGGTGGTTGCCTACCGGGATTAGTCTCACACCCTGTTTGGGTCTTTCTTTTCAGCCCAAACAGGTTATATGGTTGTAGGTGCGGTTAGAGACTATGACCCCTCTACTTCAGGTACATGATTTCTGGTTGGAGCTGGAGGGAATAAGACCGAGCTTCGGCTTGCGATGCTAATGGAGTTACTGCTTACTTTTCATACATTGGTACATAGTTTTATTTCAGCACGTTGTTGTGTTTCGTTCTTTCCTTAGATACTTGTACCTGCTGCATCATTATCATCAAAATTATATATTCATTTCTTTCACTATTTAGTTTTAGTTATTGTATTCTGTTTACTACTTCCACTATTGACTGTTATTTCCTTTCCTTGTATACCTTATCAAATGAGGGAATAGTTTCCCCAATGAATCACCAAGGCCCTTACAACTATTCCAATGCCTCTGGAATTTGGGGAAATGTGCTTGAGGTCATGTGGCAGACCAGGTGCAGGGCACCAGTTGGGTGGCTCCGGATTCGGGTCGTTACAAAGTGGTATCCAAGGCAGTTATTTTCTTTTTTTTATTTACTTACTTTTGGAAACATTAAGGAGGGATAAGAAGGAATGCATAAATGGTAAATAGATGTTACCAGGAGTTCTAGAACCCGTGTGCAGGGAAAAAGACATGTTACCTTGAATATTGCAATTTTATAGTTTGGCCAATGTTACAGTTTAATTGACTTCACCGTTGGGTGGTGCACTTGTGTTGTGATGTTACTGTTTATATGATTATTGTTCTATTTTGTTTCAACCTAATGAAATGAGCGTATTCCATCTCATGCATTATATTGGCACTTGTTAGAAAATCACGTGTCATGCATTTTCTCATGAAATCTATATTGAATTATAAGTTGCATGGTGTTGCGATAGGAATTGTGATAGAGTATGCATGATTTTGTGATAGCTGCTGCGATAGAATACCTGCTATGTCGATAGGGTATCATTTTATTAGATATTCTTTATCGTGGACACCAAACGTTGGTCTTAGAGGTGTTATGGTCCCTCAAGGATCAGAATTTGGTGGATTGTGAGTTTGTTATACTGTTTACTGGTTATATTCATTGTTATGATGCCAATATTTGATTTGCAAGGAGTATTCCCCCCCACAAATCAGAATTTGGCACCTTAATGCAGGTTTTTTTTGTGTTTTCTAGGCTTTGTTGTAGTTCTAAGGATATTGCCCAGAAAAACCCCAGAATACACAACATGTACTTTATGAATACACACCCTGTAGTCTATAGCCGTGTCACTGACCGTGCGAGCAAGGACATGGGGTTGTGAAAAATCTTGTAGGAACACGTCATGTACTAGTTTAGCATGCCGTGTAGTATGAAATAGGTACCCTGACCGTGTCACGAACAACACAGGTCATGTTATCTTTTCACAGTCAGACCGTGGTTGAATTTTACATGCCATGTAGTTTGATCTAGGTACAAGGCCGTGTCACGAACAACACGGGTCGGTGTTATCCTTTCTCATATGCATTGTGTCTACCTGAAACAATCCGTGTAGTGTCAGCCATGTATCTGGATGTGTAGCTAACCACATAGTCTATTAGGACTTCTTAGCACACACCGTGTCCTTATGGAACACGCCGTGTAGTGTGACCTAGGTACACATGTCGTGTCACTAACAACACGGGCCAGGTGAAGCTTGTTAAGTACACGCTGTGTAAACCTTGAACACGCAGTGTAGTTTTGTCTTAGTAGAGCCATGTGGCTTAACCATGTAGAAGGACTCATGCAGGGAAGAGAATTCAAGTACACTCAGTGTGTTGGGACAACATGTCATGTATTTGGGGTGTTACACGACCAGTTAGGTAGGAGTACACACCCATGTAAATGACTTAAGGGAAAACACCGTGTAGTCCTTATACACATCGTGTAGTCATGCTTTTTAATTTTTGAATGCTTATTTCCCATTTTTCCTTCATACACTCCTAGTTTTCAGTTCCTATGCTTTTGACCTTGCAGTTTCATGGCACCGAGATGTCCTCCCGTTGCATGTCAGGAACCAGGCAGTGACCATACGCCTGATACGATAGATCATGGACTACCAGTAGTTCTGCCTATCATTCCAGACATGGCACCTGTAGTGATTCTATACACTGGTTCCAACTCTCAGTTAAGAGAGGGTTTCATGAGATTCATGCAGACCTTCACAGGAGCTGAGCTTCCTGCCCTGTCTATGGCAGAGCTGACACAGGTATTTCAGCAGCAGCATCCTCCCATGTTCACAGGGGATGGAGGAATGTAGGTTACAAAGTCATGGATAGAAGCTATGATATCAATCTTCATGCACTTGGAGACGCCTCCAGAGAGTAGAGTGAAGCTTGTGAATTATATTCTGTGGGATTCCGCCAAAAGATGGTGAGATGTGGTTCCGCGGGCAGGGTGCCAACATGCTATGGCTTGGGATGAGGTTCAACGTACATTTTATGACTACTTCTATCCGGATATGCTGAGGGATGACAGATCCAGAGAGTTCATTAACCTTCATAAGGGTACTCTCACAGTTATGGAGTATTCTTCTCGCTTCACAGAGTTATAGCATTTCACTTCTGTTCTGGGGAATGATGAGCTAGTTTTAGTGAGGAAGTTTGAGGAAGGCCTCAGACAAGACATCAGATCACAGGTGAGCGTCTTTCTACTGACTTCTATTACTCTGATATTCATCCAGACACTTATCATGGAGAGAAATGTGAGAGATAATAGAGCTTTGGATTAGGGAGGTTCAACATATAGTGCTAATTCATTTCAAATATATAGCAGGAAGTGCCACCGAGAGTCTACACGATGTGACTCGAAGAAGTGAAGTATTTTTTCTGGTAGATAGGATCATCTTTTTCATAACTAAGTGGTGTCCTATCAGTGTGAAAAAACCAGGCATAAGAAGCCTTAGTGCCTGAGAGACCCAGTGGAGTGCCGATCTTGCAGTAAGATGGGTCATCTGTTGGGTTTCTACATGGTTTCCCTTCCAGCGGCTAGTGAGGGAGGATCAGTTTCTACTCCGCGTATAGGAGCATGATTACCAGTTCCGCAGCAGACAGAGGGTTGGAGTTCTTCTGGTCATTCAATCTAGGGTAGAGGCCATCGATGTAGTGGTCAGGCTCAGGGAGGGTCAACTCAGGGATCTCATGCTACTACACAGGGCCACAGTGTTGGCCAGACTTTTGCAGTAGAGCATATTCATCAGAAGTAGGATACTAGACCTTCTACAGTTCGAGGTATGATTTTAGTAGCATCAGTTTTATGCTCTACACTTTTCTATACAGGAGCTTCTCAAAGAATTATTTCTATGCATACTATGGAAATCCATAGACTTACTATTTATACTTCTGAGGAAATGATGACGCTAGACACTCCCTTGGGAATTAGAACGACTAGCATGAATTAGTGCTTAGACATCCCCTTGAGGTTGGTGGGTGTTGTTTTTCATGGAATCTCTATGTTTTGGAGATGAAAGGCTATGATGTTATTCTCGGGATGGACTGGTTAGTTCCCTTCCAGGCCATTGTCGATTGCTATCGACGTAGGGTGAGTTTCACATCACAGGAGGGTAGATCTTTTTCTTCACAAGGGCAATTTGGATGTCTAGGAGACCAGTGTTGGACTAGAGAATCATGGGTTGGACGGTGTTATAGACCATATTTCTAGCTTATATCTATATGACAAGGGGACTTCTCAGATAGATTTTCCTCAAGTGGTTGATCACTTTCCAGATACTTTCCAGAAGATTTTCAGGTTTGCCTCTAGAGTGAGAGGTATACTTATCTGTTGAGGTTATTCTAGGAGCAACACTAGTATCCATATCTCCTTATAGGATGGATAAACCTAAGTTACAGGAGCTCAAGAAGCAGTTGGAGGAGTTTTAGGCAAAGGTTTTTATCCGACCCTGTACTTCTCCTTGGGGTTAACCCGTTCTGTTTGCATAGAAGGCGGATGGTACTTTATGTCTTTGTGTTGATTATCAGAAAATAAACCAGTTTACGGTCATGAAACGATATCCATTTCGATGGATATATGATCTCTTTGATCATCTTTGAGGAGCCATAGTGTTCTATAAGATATAATTGAGATCCGACCATCATCAGTTGCATGTCAGACCATCTGATATACCTCTTACATCCTTCTGGAGTAGGTATGGTCTGTATGAGTATTTGGTTATGCCGTTCAGTCTGACGAACGTTCCAGCAGTTTTCATGGCAATGATGAATATATTTTTCCGTCTTTACATGGATTCTTTCGTGGTGAGTTTCGTGGACGATATTTTGGTGTACTCTCACACTCGACACGACCATGATACCCATCTTGAGTTTGTTTTGAGTACACTGAGGGAGAATCAGTTATATGCTAAGCTCTCAAAGTTCCACTTTTAGATGGATGAGATTCACTTCTTTTTTCATGTCATCTCAAAGTCATGAGTATCAGTAGACCTAGAAAAGGTGAGAGTAGTTGTCACCTGGGAGCAGCCGAAGAATGTCTTCGAGGAACAAAGATTCTTAGGACTAGCTGGTTACTACAGGCGGTTTATACAAGACTTCCCATACTTAGAAGTGCCATTGACGGGCTTGAGAAAGAAGGGTGTTGAAGTATGTTTGGTTAGAAGCTTGTGATTCATACTTTAAAAAGCTAAAGGGGAGATTGAATTCAGCACCGATTTTAGTTTTTCCGGAGATGGGAAAGAGTTATACAGCTTTATATGATGCATCTGGAATCGGTCTTGGAGCAGTTCTTATGTAGTTGGATCGTGTTGTTGCATATGGATCTCGGCAGTTGAGACCACATGAGTGGAACTATCCTATGCACGACCTGGATTTGGCTGCAATTGTTCATGATTTGTCTTGTTGGATACATTATCTTCTGGGAGAGCATTTTGTGGTATATACTGACCATAAGAGCCGCAAGTATATATTCATGCAGTGTGACTTAAATCTGAGAAAATGTTGGAGGGTTTAGTACCTACAATATTTTGATTAAAATCTTTCTTATACACCTGGGAAAGGCAATATTGTGGCAGACGCACTGAGCAGGATGACTCAGATACATGCTATTCAGGAGGCCAACAGTGTGTGGCAGCTTATGGCTCTATTCTCTGAAATTCATTTGGAGGTGCATGGCAGACCTGGACAAACTTTTCTTTATTCTTTAGATATTACTTCTACCCATCTTGACTGAGTTTGAATGAGGCAACTATCATATTTTGAAGTCCTAGTCATATGGGAAAGCATGTCAGGAGAGGACCCTCTTCCTGGATGGACCGTAGGTGAGGGTGAGATCTGATGTTTCTAGGGACGCTTATGGGTGCCAGCAGATATACGCGAGGATTTGATGTGAGAATTTCATTCCCTAGTTTTGGTAGTTCATCCTAGCATCACCAAGATGTATAGTGAATTACACCACCGGTATTGGTGGACAGGTATGAAGAGAGATGTTGCTGGATTTGTTATGAGGTGTTCCACCTGCTAGTAGGTGCAGGCGGAGCACCAGCGACCAATAGGACTTTTACAACAACTACCCATTCATGAGTGGAAGTGGAGTGATGTCGTGATGGACTTTATGATAGGGTTACCAATGTCACCTCTAGGGAATGATGCGGTATGAGTTATCATTGATAGGATCACGAAGGTTGCTCACTTTTTGGTGATTATGGAGACCTTCAGTGTTGATGATCTTGAATGGTTGTACATCTGTGATATTTTATGCTTCCATGGGGTTCCGAGTACTATCATTTCAGATAGGGTCTCCAGCTTTAAGTCTCATTTCTAGCAAGGGCTACAGAGGACTTTGGGTACACATGAACTTCTGAGTATAACTTACCATCCCTAGACAGATGGCCAATCAGAGCACATGATTCAGGTTCTAGAGGACATGCTACGAGAATGCATCCTTGATTTTGGATGTTATTGGGAGAGACATATACCTATAGTGGAGTTATCCTAAAATAATATTTTTCAAGAAACTATTCACATGGCACCTTACGAGGCTTTGTACGGTAGGCCGTGCCAATATCCCTTATGTTGGTTGGAGGCAAGAGAGGTAGTTATGCTGGGTCCCTACCTTGGTCAGTAGACCACAGAACTGGTAGAGTTTATTCGAAAGAGGATGGCTACTACACAATCTTGACAGAAATCTTATGATGATCTGCAGAGATGACCTTTGGAGTTAAAGGTCGGAGATCCGGTTTTCCAACATGTTTCCCCGAGGTTGGGACACAATAGGATCCGGAGACAGGGTAAGGTTTCACTGAGATATGTTGGGCCATTTGAGGTTCTAGAGAGAGTCGGGTTGGTTGATTATAGGCTGCAGTTACCTAAGATGTATGAGGCTATGCATGAAGTCTTCCATGTTTCATAGCTTTGAAGCTATTTCTCAGACCTGTCTCATGTTTTTCAACCCGAGAAGGTTGAGATGGAGTAGGAAGAATCATTCGCGAAGAATCCTATCAGTATTGTTGATCATAGTGAAAGGGTACTCCATGGATGGTATGTTCCACTGTTACGGGTGCTATGGCAGCACGGCCCTGTACAGGATGAGACTTGGGAGAGGGAGGCTGATATGTGATCATAGTGGACAGAGATGTTCAAGGTATCTTCTTTTCCACCCTATTAAGGAAATTTGGGGACACATTTCATTAAGGGGGGAAGTTTGTAAGAACCCAGATCTTCTTTTCAGGTATGTTTTTCGTTTTGTTTTAGTTTTTGAGAAAAAGAGGAAAATCTGGAAATTTTCGGAGTACGCATCCTGCACTTTATAAGTACACGTCGTGTACTTTATAAGTACACATCATGTACTTTATAAGTACATGCTGTGTACTTCAATGCCATTGGAAGCCATGTCCTGGCCGTGTCACGACCACACACACGACCATGTTAGGGTGGCTTGGAGGCCACCAACATCGGTGTACAGAAAATGCAAGTACACATCGTGTACTTTATTTTTTTCGTTAAACAGGCTGGGGGCTCATCAAATAATGATTTCCATATTATTCTTCACCTAATTCCGTCCAGAGTGTCTGAGGAGGCTGATCTTCTCCGAACCACCAATCCATCACCAATTATCCAAATCGATCACCGTCGGTTGCAATATAATTGCATCAGCGAGTTCTTGGTTCTTCTTTGTTCATGTTTCCTAATTCCTTATCTTCTGAGATTTATCGTAGTTTGAACTCTTTAGACATTTTTTGCAGATCTACTCTATTCTAGGCCAATTCACGGGCCAAGGTTCCAGTATATCGATCTCCTAGGATCGAGTTAGGTGGTTTGTTTCCTTACATTGAATATCTTTGAGTTTTTGTGAAAAAGTTCTAGATTCCCATGTTTCGGGTATCTTAGGTTAGGGATTTTGGTCCTATTGTTTAATTTCCATAGATTTCTTATTAGCTTAAGGTTATTTGATTATAATATATTCTTGTTTTCATGTTTTAGTATCACCCCATGGGTGTTATCCCTGTTTGGATCTTTATCACCATTTGACACAGTTTGCTAGCAAGGCAAACCCTACTACAATTGTTAGTTTTCTTGTTATAACAAATTGTATTTGTTTCCTGCTGTTTTAATGATTTTAATACATTGTATCTTTTATCCAGGTAGTTTTCAAACATACTTAGTGTTGCTGACATTCGCTTACGCACGACTGGACTGCTCAGCGCTGTGAGAACCTGGTGCGAGAGACCAAAGAGGTAATAGATGGCTTAGTGCTTCCCTAGGGGGGTCTGTTGAAATTAGTTCCGTACGTAGGACCTACGAGAATTGAACATTGTCCTTAATAAGAGTGTCCTTAATTTATGAAATTATCGATACCACATGAGGAATTTGATGTAAGAGCTTCCTCAGAGAGTCTGTAGCAATTGTTTCAAGACCAAAGGGGAATTGACGTGAGTGCTCCCGGAGTGTTTTTGCCTTTGTATGTTTACTTGACTATAGGGGTCTGCTAGTTTGAGCCACCCAGAAAGATAGTGTGTTTTTGGATTGTTTGGTTGGTTTAGATCAGTCTACCAAGATAAAGTACAAGATTGGATCTTTTGGCCTGCTTGTTTGTTAGGATGCCTTTTGATGCCTGTTGTGTTACCTATTTAACTTGGAATAGAGAGCCCTACTAGATTCCTTGCTTGTTTGATTAAAAGAATGAATAAATTGTTAAATGAATGTAAATGGTAATTGGTAGAATTATATACTTGTGTGATCCTAGTTTATTAATACATTTACTTTCATTACTTCTATTATATTATTCACTGAGAGTATGGCACATATCTTCTAGTGGTTTCCTACTAAGATTAGCCTTACACCCTGTTTTTGTCCCGCTTTTCGGCCCAAATAGGTTATATGGTTGTAGGAGTGAATATGGAATATGGCCCCTCTCTTAAAGGTACATGATTTCTAGTTGGAGTTGGAGAGCATAGGACCGAGCATAGTATTGTGATGCTGCTGGAGTTACTGCTTACTTTTCGTATTTTGTTTCTCAATTGTATTTCAGCACGTTGTTGCGTTTGCTGCTTTCCTTAGATAATTGTACCTGATACATCATTATAATAATTATTATATATTCATTGCTTCTGCTGTTTAGTTTCAATTATTATATGCTATGTATTACTTCCTCTATTGACTGTTATTTCAATTCCCTTGTATACCTTACCAAATGAGGGCATAATTTCCCCAATGACTCACCAAGGCCCTCGCTACTAGTCGACATCCTCTGGCATTTGGGGAAAAGCGGTTGAGGTCATATGGCGGACCAGGTTTGGGGAACTAATTGAGTGGCTCCGGATTCAGGTCGTTACAGTTAGTATAAATAGAAGTCATTAAATTAATAAATTTAAGAAGCCAAAAATTGGAATTGGGTAGTAGAAGTCTTCCTTAGGAATCTCATTTTTTCGAGCATGGAAGGTAGGATGCTTCTATATGGTTTTCACATGACTAAGTCCAAGAAAAATAAAAATTATTTTTTGTTGAAAATAATTTGGGAGATAAGTTCATGATCATCAATATTGACCGGAGATCTATACTAGCAGAATTACTACCCATGACCACTAAGAGGTAATATCTTATACTTAGATCTTCCACTAGGATCATGAGTGGTCATGTAATTAGAAGTAAGGATGATATAACTATATAATTATTAATATAACATGTTATTTGTATATCATATGTATTATATAAATTTTATATTTTTTACTTTTATATAAAAATAATTATTATTGGTTATACTAATGCACTGATGAAATCCTTTTATTATAGCTATACAAATAATAAAACCATATTATGCTCAATAATAAAATTTTTATTAAAATAATTTATGCACTATGCATTTATATTTCTAGGAAGTTAGTATATTATGGTTATATACTTATTATAATTAATGTTTTTTATAAAATATAAAATAAATTAAGTTAAAATTATTCTAACTATTAACAAAATGCATGAAATATATTCATTTTATTTTTAAAAGATAATTTTTATGCAAGATTGTTTCTATGTGTCATCAGAACTTAAATTAAAATAATTTTGTATCACTTTTCAGAATTGAATTAAATTAATTTTTTATTATATTTGTATCTATATTGTTCAAATTAGTTAATAGGTGAAAATTAATTTTTAGTGATAAATATAATTTACTAAGTTTGATGTTAATTACCAAGATGATGGTAGAATGGTTATTTAGAGAGAAATGTTTTCCCAATCTTGGTGTAATATTTTTATCTAAATAACATAAATTGATAAAATTTAAAAAATAAATATAATTTTATTTTTTAAAATATAAAAAAATATATTGACATTAATTTAATTTTTAGTTGATTAGAAATAAGAACAATAACAATTAACATCTTAAAAAGTGATTTCCCTATAAAATCATTTTCTCCATTCTATTTTTTATTACATTTTATAGTTAAATTACTAAATTTTAAAATATAAATGTGAAACATTAACCTTTATTTTTTGGATTCAATATAAAAATATAATTGTATATTTTTTTATTCAACAAAACAATATAATATTGAGGTGAATTTCTACAATTTTTATAAAATTAATTATTTTACTTGAATAATGAAAAATATCATTTTTACAAATACCATGAATTTTATAACATGATTAGATAATGAGAAATTATTAATATTAGTAAACCAAGAATTAATATATATATATATATATATATATATTATAAGTAAAATTATATAATAAAAAATATTAATTTCAATTTATAAACCCATATTTGATATTTTAGAACATAAGTAATATTTTTTATTTTTTTTAATACATTATGAATTTTTTATTTTATAATTTTTTTCAATCACTACTAGAAAAATATAAAATATAAAATATTTAGTATTTTTATTTGAAAAAATTAAATTATGCAATTATTTCCATCTTATTTTTAGGAATATAAAATATAATACTTAATAAGAAATTATTTTCTATAATAAATGTAAAAATGGTAAAAGGGTTAAATATAATGATTAAAAGGCCAATAACATGATAAAAAAATTTATAATTTTGATTTTTTGAGGTATATCATGACCTTAACTCATACCTTATATATTGTTCTCCTATTATTGAGAAACATTCCTTGAATAGTGATCCTATTGTTATAAAAATGTCACTCCTCTGTATTTTAAAATAATCCATTCAACACATTAATTATCCCCACTCCACAAGCCCCTTCATTCCTTAAAACACTTCCCAAATCCATATACAACACTACTATCCAAGTCATAGTGATTTTACCCCTAAAAATAGTATCCCTCAAAGAATTAAACCAATTTTTATAGATGTTATTCCATGTAGTAATGTAAAAATTTCTAAATTATACCTTTTAAATTTCTATTACATTATGTATTCTTATTCTACCAAAAATATATTATACTACCCAAAAAAATTTAACCATCATAATAATTATAATAATTTTTTATTATATTTATTTAATATACATTATATAATTTTATTCGTTATATTTATAAACACAAATTTTTTGTCCACGCACACGTATGAACTACCTCTTCTGTGAAAAAAAATTTAGTTTTTCATTAGTTAATTTCATAAATGGTTAAAAATGTTATATTTAAAATATTAAAATAATTAAAAATTATAAAACTTTTTAAAAAATATAAAATGATCTCTACATTCTTTCTATTCTATGAAAAAATAAAACCACATTAGTTTGTATTTGAAATGTACCACATCTATGGAATGGAATATTTAATTTTTCATCACCATACGCCATGTAAAAGTATACAACTATATTTAATGAACTATAATTTGTTTTATGAGATGATTATGGTTATATATATTTTCTATTATTATTTATCTTGTTATTAATATAAAAACAACTAATTTTCATAAATCACTGAAATAACATTGTCATGAATTTCATCTTCATGGTTGATTATTAAAACTCTCATGGAATATATTTTTAAAATTATAAATCATATATAAAAGTATCATGTGTAACATAGGGATGATAATATTGGTATCAATGAACCGTGATAAACATCGACATTTTATGAAATTCCTGAATTAACCATAAATAACTAACATTCAATGATGAAAATAAATTACTATTAAGGTTAAATTTTTTATTTACAAAAGAAATTTTTACGAAAAGTGGGAAACCATACAAGTCAAGCATGAAAGCTTTAGGCACAATAAGAAATAACAGACATTAATAACAAGACTAAAAAGATTGGAATTACTTTCCTTATATACCCCCAATGAAGAGAGTGGGCCTTCGTATCTTGGTCATCTTAGACAAGGACTTTAGTGGAATCGAAAAGCTTGTCCCATGTTTTTATGTACTCCTCTGCATTGATTTTCTTTTCGTTGAAGCTACACTATAAAACAAGGCCATGTTTGAAGATCCAGTCTCTTTGATCTATTATGAAATAACCCTGAATGCCTCCCTCTAATATTTTTTTCTTCTCCACATCTGAGGGCATGATATTAATGGAATCTTCCTAAATTTCATCATTGGAAGAGATAAGGAGATCTCGATGTTCCTTCCCATTTGCCTCTCCCACCTTTCCAGATTCATCCACCTACTGTTTTATTTTAGGATCGTTACTCACAATGTTTTTCATTTTTGATGAACCATTCTCTTCTTACTTCCTTAATCCTTTTCTATAGTTTCATCAGATATCACCTATTCCCTAAGGGCCGACTTTATATCCATCAATTTCATTTGCTGAGAATAGTCCTTCTGACCTTTAGATTTCTTCCCCTCAACCATAATCCATCCCCGAGAATCATGAGTACCTTTGTAACCCATCTTCCTCAATGGGCTATGAAGCCCTTTGACTTGAGTTCCCTCCACACATTCCTGACTAGAGAGCTCTTCCTCAAGATTGGCCTCAAATACAAGGGGTGTATGAACTTCCACTGCCACTTATTACTCCTTCCCCTGGAACATGCATGGTTTATGTTTGGACCCTTCCTCATTCAAACCATCGAACGAATTACTTAACATAAGAGATGTGTTACATCACCTAGGACTCCTCATATGTTTTTCCTCCCTGTACATGGAAGACTCAAGGGACCTGCTTCTGTTTCCAACTATTTATAGACCCTTTATTGGGATTTTATTCACCACTGCGGGAGGATTCATAGATCCAGAACGCAAAAACCCTATATAGAAGATAGGTTCACTCCATTCATGATCATATATTTTATCTCAAATCCACATTTCCTTTGAAAAAACATAATGTATTTTTAAACGATGATTTAGTGATATTTATTATTAAATAATTTACACAAATTCTTCATGACATTCTCTCAAGAATCAATTCTTTGAAAGTGACTCATAACCCCCTCTCTTTATGATGTTGTTATGAAATATTTCCATAAAAAACATTTTATATATTTTTCTTCCATTTTACTCTTTATATTTAAAATATATTAATACAACAGAATTTGGGTTTTATAAATAAAAATAAAAATTTCTAATTGAAATAATCTATTCTGTTCATTGGATTTTTTGTATTAATCAATATAATTCTTAATGTTATTTTTTATTTGATTTTGAATTATTATGAAACTCAATTTAGTTCTAGTAGTTCTCTATGATATATCGAATGATTATGTTCATACAACACATATATGAAAACAAAATTATAAGTGGATTCCTATATATCCATCCAATTTATTGATTATGGTTTTATATCTCAAGTGATCATAGAGTTTAGATATATATTGATTTTTTTTACAAAAATAAAGTGTGGAAATACATGATTTTTTCACAACTTAAAATGTTTTTATGAATAGGTTTTCTTAAAATATAATATTTACCTATGATTATTTTTCACCATACTTCCTTGTTATACTATGATTCTTTGACATCATATATTGAGTATGATTTGTTTCGATAAATATTTACTATGTTTCATGTTTAGTATCTAAAGACTTTACACTCTTATGCCATATTATATGTTTGTTTTTTTGGGATTAAATATCCACCAAGAATGAATTATTCACAACTAATGTTTTTTGAGTTTATTTTAAACTAGTATATATATAATGATAATGTTTTCTCACAATATTATGATCTAACCATCGGTGACATGCAGAAAATTATTACCCATACAATGCATCTAAGCTCACCCCTTCTTATGTTTCCATTCTAATGGTTATAAAAATGTGGATAATTTATGAGAAGTCGTAATATATTATAGTATTTCTTTATTAGGGATAAATTATTAAAAGTATATTAATGTATTTTTCTTATGTTTTTTCCTTAATGAAACAAAAAATTTAGTTCATGGGGTTGTGAGATTATTTATGACATATAATGTTTAACTTTTTTAAATGATTTAAAATTAAAATTTATTTAAGTTGGGGTTCCTCACCCTCTCTTTCCATATTATCAATAATAATAAATAATTTAACGTAGATGGGTATAACATTAGAATAAAAATACACAATAAATTTTTAAATAAAACCATATAAAATAAAATATGCCATTAAATAATAGGAATAACAATTCTTAACAAATAATAATATATCAAAGAGGGATTAACCAATGGTTATTCATATTAACGGAAGGACATAAAATAAAAATAATTATAATATAATTGGAAACTACATCACTAATGATTAAACATTATCAAATCATTACCACATACCAATCTACTCAATTATACTCTCTCTCCATTTCCATTCACCAAGACCCTACCCTAACTATCAACATCAAAAAGGCTTAACATCCACCAATGTGTATATACAATGTGTAAATTCTAAAATCAAAAGGGATCCATCAACAAGGCATATAAAAATTACCCTAATTAATATATATATGAGTTCATCTAAGATTTAAGATTTAAATATTTAACAATGCTCATTTAAAACTACAATTTTTGTCATTGTTAGATTACTATGAAATCTTATGGATCGTTCATATATTCTTTGACTAATGTTGGGGAACCATGCCCCTCAAAACCAAACTGCAATGTGTCATGGAACATGTGATAACATTATTTTTATAGTAACTATCCATATTTTGAGGTGATATTATATATGATTCCACCCCCTTTTAAAAGTAACAACTACACTAAGTAATAACAATATATATATTCTCCACTATTTTCATAGTGTGTTAGAATCAGGGGTCATTAAAACTCATATGAACATCCCTTTTGATTATAGTATCCATACCACATGGTTTCACAATTCATAGTCACATACCTTGTCATATTGAAATCAAAACCATTATAATATATAAGTAATAATTCATCTATTTTAATTGAACAACTAATTATAGAGTGTGATGGATAACATGCCACACATACACACTATGATTAATCCTATAAAATAATCACCATACATATATCATGTATCATATAATTCCTTGATAATATAAATAATGACATGTCATTAAACAATATATAGTCTTAACATATCCCATTATATTATCCTCAAATATCATCTATCCCATCAATTTATTGTCATTTCTAACTATAATATCTTTTATGATCACACAAATCATAAATAAGATAACATAATTAATTAATAAAAATATATATCTTAATAGAATGAAATAATAAATTAATCATTATAATATTTAAATGTTAATTATACAGTCACATTTTACATCACATAGTCTTTTATAGTTCATTAGATCACCTCCATAGTGATTTTACATCAATAATTCTCTATCTCATTTAACTTATCATAATAATCCCTTTAGGGGATCTATTCACTCGATAATCAAATAGTTAGTTCTAACTAAGTATACCACTACTATCTACCATAATATGTTATATTAGGAATATAATGATAAGTCTAATAGTATGAATTCTATTTACCTTTAGGGTATACTCATGTTTTTAAGACCACTCCTTTACACATTTACCAATCTGAACCCAAAAGGTGAAGCCACCACATAACCATTGATATTTTCATTTATACTCATTATACCATTTAATTAGTACATGGGAAACTATCATAGATCCTTAACATTCTCTCTCATTAGGAGAAAATTGTTTATAACCAATCACACATAAGTACCCTAAGGATCACAACATAATCAGGTCAAAAGTTATCCAAAAATATCTTATTATTTGTTAAACATTAGTTATCTTTATAATATACTCTATCAATTTTTTCTCAAAAATTTTAATCCTCTTAGTATCCGCGTATATCTCATTGAACAAAAAACCATTTCTCTCATGCCTTAGCAAACAAAAAACCTATAAATAATTGAATAAAAATTTAGGGACCATATATCAAAGAGAAATATAATTTAATTAATTCAATTTGTCTACTTAATATTCAATCATTTGAGAAATGTAAAAAATCCCATCAGAAATCCGGAAATTGGAGGTTTATAATGATAAACCACAATCATAAATAGATACCATAGATAAATGGTTGTGGTGCATTATCATTGACTTTATAAGATGATGTGTACTAATTTTTTTCTCAATTGATGCCATAAAAGAAACCATAATCCACTTAAATACCTCAAGAATGAGGAGGAAATATGTGAGAATAACGAAAAATCCCTTGCTAATTTTTTGATCAGGCAAGATGTTATAGTGGGGGTTTTATAAATATCCCACCCAGATTTCCTAAAATCCCATTATGTAAAAGTTTGGTTCAAATGATTCACTAGAAGTTTGGTGACCCTAATTTAAATACAATAAATTCCTTCAGGGTATAGATGTCCAACTACTTGGATTTATATTATTGGAGAAATAGTAATTCATCACTTACCAATGAAAAAATCAGATAGACTAATACTGGGGTTCTAGAGCCATGCAACTACATCTCAGTAGAACCCTTTTTTCTTCCCTGTTAAAATTTTTCTTAGGGTATTTTATACATATCTTTTCACCTATAAAATTATCTAAATTGATTCTAAAATATTTATATATTTCCTTAAAATGTTAAAATTAATTAAAAAACTTCCCATTAGAGTCAATTTTATTTGGGGTTTCCCATTATTAGATTCAATATATGTGTTTTAGAAAAATTTATTAAATCAAAACCAATGTCCCATTATGTACAAATAATTATTTAGAAGGTTATGAAAAAACTAAATTTTATTTATTTTATATAATATTTATGTAAATACTAATCTATCATGATTGTGTTATAGAATGTATAGAAAAACTTTATAGACTTCTTCTATAATTTTACCCTATTATATTTTAGTTTTATCATAAATTTTGATTCATTTCGAGATTAAGGATATGTTGTGGGTTATATATTTCTAGAAGGAAAAATAATTTTTTAGAATAATTCTTACTATAGTGGTTTAATAAATTTTACATATTAATAATCCTTGATAGGGATCAATTTAGAATTCATATACCATATTTGGTAATACAATTTCTTATTTCTATTTGTATAAATTTTCAAGGATTCAGAATCAGACACAGGGAACCAAAATAAGTGTCTTGGGAATTTAGAAAATAATATAAAAAATAAAATATCCTTTTAGGGATGTGATAATCATTCTTATAAGAGTAAAGTGGGGTTGAAGGGTCTCAATTAAAGTTTCATTCTAGGATAAATGGGTAAAATTAATTATATATAGAAACTTATCCCCTAAGTGTTAAATGAAAGTAATGATATATTTAGTAAATATAGTTTCCATTGATGAAAAAAACATGGTGGATTACATGGAATCAGTATATTTTGGTTCCCCTTATTGAATAATTTTTTTTGTTTCTTATATTATCTAAAGATATTTTTAATAGGTTTACTATATGGGTCAATGTGATATAGATAATTGGAGTCATTTTGATGTGGAATGTTAAGGTTATTAAGATAAAGAGCATTGGAGAATTTATTATGTTTACCACTAGGATAAGTTATATAAACCTTCAAGGTTTTCTATTTAAATCACTAGGGTTAAAATGACATTGAATAATTTTTTTTTCATTTTTTTAAGAATAATCATCAATCATATTGATCATGAGATCATTGATGTATTTTATTTTATTATAGTGACTTAAATAATTCAAGTTTGTAAAAAAATGGTTCATTATGGATGAATTTCTTGATAAATGATATAAAAATTATATAAAAGACACATTGAAATTGAATAAAAAAATATATATGGGTGTTATGGTGTCCTGGTGAGAACTAAACCATCTCAACATGACTATTTACTATATAAATGATATCTAGAATTATATGAAATTATATTATAAAAAATGCTATAAGTTAATTTATAATACCATATATGGTAATTTTTCTCAAACCATACACATATAAGTCACATGTAATTATATATTTTATATTTTTGATGTAGATATATGTAATTAAACTATAAAAAATTATTATTATTACTGATATGGTATGATTTATCTAAGAAATTTGTTGTTGAATGATAATTTTTTTGATACCGTTTCTGTAGGTTATTATCTTATATTTTCATTTTTATATGAATGTATGATTTTATGATGGTACGTTATATAATATTTTATCTATTATATGTCTATTATGAAATTTCATATGATGTTTTTCCATATATAGTTTTATTGATATGATATTCATTGAGGATATTATGTTTTATTGTTATTTTTTATTATTAGTTATTATTATTAATCTCTAATGGTTGGTTATGATACTGAAAAAATACTCCCCTATATTTTGGGTTAGGAACTCTTTATTACTTAGCATCCATTGGAATTCGAGGAGGCATGATTAATTTCTATATAGATTCACAGTCTAGTTATCATGTTGATTATTCATCCAAAGATTTTAAAAATTGTATATGTTCCCCATTTATTTTATTTTATTTTAAGTATTTTTTATATAGGATATTGTATTATTTGTGACTGATATTGAGACTAGAGTTAGTATAGATAAATATATTCATAATAGATGTATTATTTTCTTGGTTTGTTCAAGATATGTTTTTTTATTAATGGTTTTTTATTCTATTAGTTTCAAGTTTCAATTAATGTGTTCATATTTATATGTTTTCTCTTGTTTAAGGAGGTCTGGGTCTGTGAGTCTATCTATCATATTTTTAATGAATGATCACATGAAATGCGTATGGTTATATGTAATTAATGACAAAAATATCAAAACAAATTGTTCTAGTTTTTCTGTATATATATATATATATATATATATATATATATATTATTTTCTTATATAAATTATTTATTTTCAAAAAATTCAATTGATATGGGTATAATTTTATAACATTTAATATAAGTAGGGATTTTATCCAGGAGGGAGTTGAAAATTTAATTTTTAGCTATGATGAGATTTATATTGGATTTATTTTCATAGGATGATGATATTGTTTAGTATAAGGTATTATAGTTATAAGAAATATATTTTACCTAATATGGTAATGAGGAAACTGTCTGTTTATGTATAATGATCATGGGCATTATATTATTTATTAATATTGATTGTAAACTATCATATAATTTTAGGGTCATTATAATGTAAATTTTGTATGATTATCACTATAATTTAAAGGTATATCATGATCATCCTAAGATATCATGGGAATCTCAAGTGGATGAGTATCTCATGAAGAAAATATTTTGGTCTATATTAGTATTTTAGAGGAGTATACCTAGGGTGAGAACATAGAAACTGAAATTACCTATAATTTTTAGATATAACATACAATTTTTACAATAACAAAAAAAATTATGATTACATTATATTTACGGGTTAGTTATTTTCAATGAGATTTTTTATTTTTATATATAGATTTTTGAAATTATGAAAATTGGGATTAAAATAGAAATCATGAGTGGTAAATTATCTCTTAGAGGATCTTTGGATATGTTTTGAGGCCCTAAAATATGATTAAAAGAGAAAGAAAGGGAGGGAGTATGGTGGTACTATTTCCAATTGTTTCAGAAAACACCAGGTATGTAGTAAGAATCCATCATATATTTGTCTCATGTTAGTATATGGGTTGTAGTCCTAGAATTTTATTTGGGTGGTTATTAGAACTCCAGTAGTTTGATGGTGCCTTATTAGGTATCCAGTGAAGCCCAAATGGGTACCAAGTTGGTTAGAGGTTGTTTTTAGAAAGATAATGTCTATATTTTTACTATTGATATAATTGGTTTATTCAATGGGGTGGAGATTTGGAATTTAACTTATTTATATCATCACCTTCTTTCCACTTGATGTCCCCCTTGATATGAGAAATTTTTTATGGATCTATGAAGTGATTAAAATTAAAATTATTTATCTACATCCTTTATTATTCTACTAAATTATTTAAAATAAATTATTATAGAATCATATTAGAAATTTATTTGATCATCCCACCAGATCATAAAGGAATCATCTGAAATGAAGGGTCTTTGGAATGCAATGGATTGATTATTCTTAGTAATGATCATCACAAAATTCATACAATATTTTAGTGATGTTTGTTTCTTAGTGATTTTTGTGTAGTTGTTTAATATGTTGAAAGGAATTAGTAGATAAATGAATGTTTTTATGAGTATTTCACTTGTAGAGGTGCATGGTGTGATTCATGGGCCTTCTGAGTGCAGTTGGTCATTGTTTTAGTGGTAAAATTACTCTTATTGATATTTTTTATTATTTAAACTTTGTATTATGTTGTTTTAATTCATTATGAAATTTTATTAATAATTATATGAGTTTTTATTTCAATTAGATGTGTCCATATGGAATAAGGTAATATTTTAAAGCATTAAATGGAATGGATAAGTATGTTAATGTTTATTTAATGGGATTAACTCACATTTTAAGGTGTGTGGTCCCTATAATACGTAACCATATATTTTTACACATAATTATGTATTCCTTTATGGGGATTTAATTTAGAGTAAATTAAATGGTGATATAATGTTCCATAGTGGATAATTTTATGGTATAAGGCCTCCTAGAATTTTAGTGAGCGATCCATCATGTATCGTGTGATTTAGAACACCTAAAGAACACATTGACAAGGTGTATGGGATTCCAAATAATGGTGTGGGGGATTGTGATTGGAATTTAGAAATGGGATGGAATATTCATAAAATTAGTTATATTAACTAAGGAAAATGCTGAAGGCATCTGGTCTTATACTATTTTGGGATGAATGGGATGATCGTTTATCTCATGTATAGTTTGAAAACCCCATGGTATATTTGATATTGGTAAAAGTTTATAAGGTGCGTGTGATGAGTCCTTTGGGTCTTTGTAATGTATGATAAATAGTTTTTTATCAAATTCAATTGATCATGAGTACTATTTGGGAGGGGTTATTGGGATCTGAACATGATTTATGGGAGATGATTTTTATGAAATGGATAGATGGTTTGGATTGGGGTGAAAAAAGGATTGGTTAGTGTGATATTATTGTACCATAAGTTCTATGAGGTCATCATGGTTCATTGTTCTCACAATGGTTTTTCCTTATATTGATAGAATATTGAATATGGTTACCATTGTTTAGTGGAGTTATCAAGCATTTTCATCTACAGAGAAATGCGTATGGGGTTATAACTAGTAAAGGACTAAAAATTATGTTTTTCTAGTGTTAATTATAGACCTGTTTGGTCTATAGGTAATTATCTAGTGAAATTGTGTATAACTGATATTAGTATATATTTTTTTAGTTTTTCCCTCTAACTATAAATAACTCATTTTTCAGATAAGATGGATTCTATGAAATATGTTAGAGAACCACACTGAGGGAGAGGGTTCTGGTTGATATTTGGAATGAGGTATTACCCTATGAGAGAGAGAGAGAGATTTATTCATTTGTATTGGTAAAATGGAATACCCTATGTGAGAGGTTTAAGTATGATATTTGGTATGAGACCAACCCTAAATAAGGGGATTTTGGTTGAGGTTTGGAATGATTCATTCTCTATGTAATAGTGCAGTTATTGAGGAATAATGTTTATCCCTACCATGAGTGAGAGAGTAGAGTTTGATACATGATGGGATATGGTATCGGTATAATATTGGGCCCTATGTTGTGTAAAATTGTCACAGTAAAGACATGGTATCATACCATAAATTGAGTACTACGTTATGGGGTTGGATTTATAAAATTATGTCACAAGTTCTTATGACATTGGATGAGCCTTGTATTGTTGTCTATCTAGGTGGCCTTGTTAGTAGACAATAACCCAATGTTTATACACATAGCCCATATATTATGTTATTTATTATTTTCATGAATGAATATTTATATGATGGTCTATATTAGAGGAAATAAGTGAGATACTATTTAGATGTATTTCCCACAATCTTCATGAACACCCTAGTGTGTGTACTACTTATAACAGATATAATGGTTTCACTAGGTTTCTTGGTTGGTTGTGTTTGAATATCTTGATAAGTTATCAATATTTTGTAGTGGTCGGTCTTGAGGATAGTAGTAGATCATTTTATTTTATTTATTTCTTTTTTATTTGTACATGTGATCATCCTAGTGGGATATTTATTGATATTTATAACTATATGGAAGTTTTTATGTTTTTTAATCATTTAAAAATATTAAGTCAATTTTGAATTTCATTGTATATATTTTTTCACATGAATATTCATATTATATGTTATTGATTATATTTGGTGAATTTTATATATTAATTTATGTGAATTAGATGGAATAATCTCTTCACTACTACTATAGGCCATCACATTAGTCATAAAGGGAGGCTCACCGGAGGACATGTGGTCACCCTTCTTGTGTATCATTTAGAAAAATTTAGGCGGTGCTTTATAATGTTTAATAAAATATTTGTTTATTATTGTATTTATATATTTAGACATGGGAGAAAAATATAGGATTGTTAAATAGCTCATAATGTACGTTATGTTGGACAATTATGAACATATATCTAGTGGGACGTCCTCGATTCTAGTTTTATTTGATTCTGGCTCAAATTTTTCATTTTTATAATTAAGATTCTAATTCAAATATTATGTGTTGATATGTGGTTATGCCTTTGGAATTGGCCTGATGTATCTAGACGCATGTATACAAGCATCATACATATAATATGTGATTTTATTTTCATTCATACTCTTATATGTAGTTGATGATTTTTTAATTATGGAGGGTTTAGTTGGTTAATGTGTCAATACCTACATCCAAATTTTTTTCCTATATAGTTTTTAATGGAATTATACTAAATTGTATG
The DNA here is from genome assembly GCA_963277665.1 of Viscum album. Classification (NCBI taxonomy): domain Eukaryota; kingdom Viridiplantae; phylum Streptophyta; class Magnoliopsida; order Santalales; family Viscaceae; genus Viscum; species Viscum album. The sequence continues at coordinate 1,201,479,224 of OY728153.1, read as the reverse complement.
ATGAATTTTTAAAATTAGAAGTTATGTTACACTATAATATTGGGGTATTTTATAATTCTATATCATATTTTTATGTTGTGGAATGTTTTGGTTTGGGTTCAGGAATGTTATGGTGGTGTATTGATAATTCTAGATGGATTTTGGATACTGAAAGATTTTTTTACAATAAGGGGAACCTGTATAGAAGTCCAAGGTAACAAAGAAAGAGTATTTATATTGGAATCAATGTTTTTTTACAGCTAGAAACATAGCTTTTTTTCAATACATTGTAGGTTTTATTAGGGAATTTGAAAAGAATCTGATATTACAGTGAAGGAGGAATCATATTTGAATGTGGTGTCATTTCATAGTTTTTTTCAAATGTTTGGCACCCAAAATATGAATGAAGGTTGAAACTCTCGAAAGAAAGATTTATAAGACTGTCTCTTCGTTTACATGTTTAAAAAATTAGAATATTGGAGTTTCATGGTGATGTGGATCTCCATTATGGAATCTAGTTTTGTGAAGGTTTAAAGGTTTTTGAAAGTGGATTTGTGAATATGGAACATTCATGATGGGATAATGGTAATATACTACAATGATAAAAATATTCTAATACAGAACAATTTTACTAGAGCTTCGTGAACAAGTGGGGTTTCCCAAATATGATTGTAGTTGTTCGCGAAAAGGACATGGTATGCTCGAAAGCTTTATGAAATGAAATTTCTATAAATAGGTGGCCACCCACATCATTTAGAGATGAAGACCTTTTATATAAGTGGTGAAAATATTTGTTTTAAAAAGGTGTTTTCTGAAGAAAAATCATTTTCTAAATCTTAAACTCACCACAAAATCAACATTAAAAAAGTTATGTTTTAAAACTTATTAAAATTAAGGAATTTTGTAGAAGGGTTTTTAAAAAAAAGAGATATTAATTATTATTTTTTGCATCGTTTAGGCTAGAAATTTTTTGGAATGTAGTTGGTTTTCCAAGGATGATGTAACTATAAAATAAGAAGGGGATTTCACAAAAATTATGAGATTCGCAAATAGTAGTGTTAAACATCTAGTCTAAATGAACAATGAATTAAAATGAATCAAATCAGGCCTACATTGTTTGTATAGTATCAATATATTCAAGTAAAAATACTTAAATGAAAAATCTAATTATCTAACCTTCAGGTTGATAAACTAATTAATACATCACCCTAGGATGTGATCCAGGTGGTTTCAATAAAAGTTTTTTGATGGAGGTAGTGTGGTACCCCTAAAATTATTGTAAAGTAAGTTTTCATGAAACAATGTGACTATGTCAGATCATCTATAATCCAAAATATCTAATAATGATTATTGGATTTAGGTATGATCAAAACACTATCAGTTTATTCTCCTTGGACTATCCCTTAGTGGTGATCCACATAAATGTTGGGATATGTATCTACATATGGATGTTTAATAACATCATGTTCCTATCAGAGAGGTTTAACATGTTCCTTCCAATGTGGGAAGAATATCCATTAATTTAAAATGAAAATTTGACACAATGATACACCCCTAACTACTCAGTATTTTATATCATCTTACAAGTGGTATAAGAGAAAACATGTTAAGTGTTTAATCATTCTTATGTTGTGTTCATTGAGAATTCAGTGACTGTTAGGAGAGTTTCGATATTTTATGGAGGAAACATAGAAATTTTAAAAGCATATAATGAAATATTGTAGAGACCCAAAGCATGACGTATATGGACATTACATTACTTTTGCAGAATACTTAATACATAATAAAAACAGACACACTAGGACCGTAATAGTTTAGTGTCTTTGGAAACATGGAATATAATCTTCTAATCAAGGTGAAAGATCTTCATCATCTCCCACAAAGATATTCCCTTTTATTTATTACCTAAAACCTTTCTTAATATCCTGGGGAAAAGAAAACATATAAATGGTGAGCTCAAATTCTCAATTAGGGTAAGCATGGAGAAAATAAAACAAACCATATACATTTGAACATAAAAACATGAACAAAATGATTAAACATAAAGATCCTGAGCAATGACATAAACCATGGAAATACATAAGGAATAGATCATAAATAAACATTAATCTTCATAAAATATCATGGAAATAAAACATGTAAATTTTGAAAAACATTAAGAACATGTTATGATTTCCATGGTAGCCAAGGCATTGCTTCCATGACCATCTTAGTGGACAAAGTCCCATTCTGAATCGAGTTCACTCCTCATTTCAGTCCTGTAATACTGAACCAGATTAACTTACCATTCCAGCCCTGTCTATCTAATGAGATATAAATCTTTACACAATGCATTGGAGGGAGATATAGGTCCCACCCATCTCATAATAAAATCATTCTTACTTGTTCCATAACATAAACATTAATCATTCATCATTACCCAATGAATAAAAATGGGTTTCATAAACATCATCCCATCATAACATAATCCATATAAAACAAATGGATATCGTTTCATCATAAGAAAAGTAAAACCATATAAATCATAGAGATATTATACATCAAACATTCACATATGAAATAATTTCATCTTAGATGGAAAATATTTTTGATAAAACACTTGAAATGAAATCTAGAGGAAAATATCGATTCTTCTTCAAAATCATTTTCATTTCACAAAATTCCATGAAATTTTAAATGAAAAGGTTTTTTTTTAAATAATAATTCATTCTTGTATAGGAAGTTTCCTGAAAATGAGTTGTTATGAAACCTTAAAAAACCGTTCATGCTGTATAACTTCAAAATAACATTCTCCTTGTACATTTGTCAGAAAAGTCAAAAAGTACCTTGTATGGTAAACAAAAGAAATATTCTTTTCATATAATGTGGTAAAAGTCAAAAATGGGTAAAAAGGACTTTAAAAATACATGAAACCACTTTTATAAAACTGGTACATGGATGATAAATATAACCCCAGTGAATACTTACGAATAAACAATCTCGGATAAAAACGATATTGGAAAAGTTATCCCTTACGTTAGGTCCAATATGCTTCGTACGTATCCGAAACTCATGTATAATGATTTAAATAATGTCATTGACTTATTATGGAATCATAATCATTTTTATGATATCATATATGGTTTACTTATGACATTATATTTCCCGTCCTTTTATAAATCCCATGTTAAAGCAACGTATTGGGTAAAATCATCTTATTTATCGTATGTGTTTGGAATTGTTGTTTTTGATGTTATTATTACTTATATAATTATTTACTTACTTACAGAATGTAAATCATGATTTATATATCATATATATTCATTATATATCCAGTATATACATGTATTTATAATAGTACATAACATATGGAGGTAAGAAATGAAATGCACCGTTCATGGAGACGGTATGCCGTATGTACCCAAGAACGCTACTTTCATTTATATTTATTATTTTAATGGAATAGTTATATTATAATTCAAATATAATATCATATATAATATCATTAACTCAATCCTTTATACATCCCACATAAGGCATTAACGAATCACATCACTTTGAGGGGGCGGTAGTCCGCACTTCCTCAAATGAGATTATCGTATTTACCCACTATGGAAACCATAAAGGCATGATATAAGAGTGAAGTAAAGAAGAATAAGGAAATGATAAACATAAAATATATCATATATAAATACATTTCCATCATACTGTCTACCATGAGAGGCGGTAGGAGAAAATCGAACAATCATCGTTTCGTGAGGCGTTAGTTTTCCATCCACAGAAACATTATGTTCTTCATCCATTAGATGGAGGTGTGTGTAAGTGTAGTTCGAATACTTCTAATAAAAATATCCTAGTATATTGAGGATATTGGTTTTATTACAAAATAAAGGATTAAAAAGAGTTTAGGGGTTGGAGAAGTAGAATAAAAGAAAACAACTTAAGAGGAACAGTTACCTTTAATTTGGGTAACTTTTTTTGGTTTGAACCAAAATCACTTATTGAAGTGATTTCAGCATAATGTAAGGATTCTAGGGGGAGTAGAGGGATGTAGGGAGATTAATTAGGTAGATTTTGGATGAGAAAAATGGCTTGAGAGGTGTGAGGAATTGGATAGAAATGGTCTCCTTTTATAAGGGAGAGGAGGGTCTCTTTAGGAATGAGTGAAACTATTATTTTATAATATTATGATATTCGGTTTCTAATGGTCCAAAAATCATTATAGATGAATATAATATGACTCATGGTTGAAATAAAATCTTTCAATCAGAATTGGACATGTTTTGGATAATATTTTAATCAATATAATCTAATTTATTTAAATCATTTATTAATGAGGTAAATACTACATCATTATTGTGTCATAAATTATTTTCTTCATTTGATGTCTAAAAATTATGAAACAAATACCATGATGTAGGAAATCGTTTTAGATTTCAAATTAATATTTATAGTCGAAAATATAACTTATATAACTCCATATAAAAATTAATTTACTAAAATATTTTTTTTTTAATTTCAATTTTTTCTTTACATTAACTTAATTAATCCAAATTGTCATTATCACTACCAGGTTGCTCAATGGGGTCCCAAAATAGACCCAAGGATGACAATGGTCGGCGAATACTCATCCAATAAGGTTAGGACAAGTGTTAAGGTGATTTATAACTATTATAATATTCTTTTAACCTTGAATTGCCATATTTACTTTTAACCGTGGTAAATAAAAGTAAAAAGTTAATATTCACCGAAAATTATTTTTATCTAATTGACCCACATTTTAATCCTTGGTATTAACCGGGTCTCTCAGATTTTAGAAATTAAACTCACAGAAGTGGTAAAATTATGTTTTATGAACAATTGAAAAATCTCCTAGGAGGTGGGTAAAAGATGGTGAAAAGTTCAATACAATTTTTTATAAATATAAAATTAGTATAAAATGAATCCAATGAATTTTATTGAACTTATATAAGTATTATGTATCTATTTTTAACTAAAATAAATTTAAATCGAATAAATGATTATTAAAATAAAAAGTCAGTTTTAACCAAAAACTCAGTGTTTTCACTGTTCATCAAAAATTGAAGTTTTTCAGAAAAATAACAAAAAATCAGCATAAGATATAGTTGATATTAAGAATTAAAAAACGATGTCCATTTTTCCAAATTCAAAACAAAGAAGTGGAATTAATTAATTTTAAAATTAATTCCCGTTATCTAAACAAATAACATGTTTTTAAGAAACAACAACTATCAAACGATCGTCACTTGTTTATGTCCAATTTAAAAGTGAAATTAATTCCAATGACAAACATTGGATTAAATGGTAAAAATATATTCAAATTAAACATTAAAACAAATTAAAAATATAATCTTACTATATAAATTATTGTGATGAAAAAAGTTTTTTTTAATTAAAATATAGCGTGTTTTTACTATTCATCAAAATATGAAAGTTATCAGAATAATATGAAAAATTTATCCAAATTAATTTTTTATATCTTCATTCCAAGGAAGACTTTTATTTTGTCAAATTGAACTTATAAAAATGTCAAAAACTAGATTTAATGTGGGTACGCCATCAAGAGGCGGCAAAACTGCATTTTTTGAAAAATACTTATTTTACCCAAAAAATTTATTTTTTCCTCATACCATGTTCTAGAAATTATGTAAGATGAATAATAATGTTATAAAATTCAAAATTTAGTTAATAATATTCATAACAGCTAGTCCATAATAATATTATAACAATATATCGTTGTTTAGTGAAACCTGGTATTGCGCACTACACACGCTATCGAGGTAGGTCGTGATTGCTTGTAATACAAGTCAAGTCAGGGTTGCATGTAGTGATAGATCCGTTTGGTGTTACGTATTATATAATCAAAACCGATTTCATTTATACATTAAACCAAATATATACTTAATGTTGCGTAGAATAATTTCCACAAAACGAACTTGAATTTGTGTATAACACAAGCCAACAATAGTGTTTCATAAACTGCAAGCTAATGCAGTGTTGCGTATAGTACAAGCTAATATTGATGTAGTGTATAATAGGATACATCAAAGAAATTAAAAATAATATATCTCACAAATTCTCAGGGTGTTACATTCTACCCCCCTTAAAATGAATTTCTCCCTCGAAATTCATCGGGGTTATAAATCATTTACTACTTGAGAGTTTCATTCATAGAAACCCACATTGTAAAAAGGAGTACTAAATCATCATTTCAAAAAGGAATGTTAGAAACAAAATGGATACACAAAGTAACTCATCACTTGGGTTCCCACATAGGAGTATATAGGTTAAAATATAAATATGGAAATGAAATTTACCCGTCAAGTTATGATGGAGAGTGGTAGAGAACATGGGTATGATAAAGCCAATAATAACAAAGCCATAAATTTGTGATGATCTAAGGTACCATCTAATTCATCAGATATAAGAGCACTAGGACAACATTTTGTTTTCAATATCATTTCCTAAAGTTGAAGAATTTTAATTAGAAGAAATACTTACATTATTTCAGTACATTCTCACTGTTGTTTGTGCCTCGAACAATTTCCACTTCATCTCTTAAGGAAATGAAGTTGAATTTTTCATTCATAAAGTGTTAGTAGATCATGTGATATAATGATGGGTCATTCCATCTGTCTCAAAGGAAAGGTTAGAAAAATTTCTTGAATACATAAGTCCATGTATGGTGAGGTTAATCATATATGATTCCAAAAATGGACTTATACTTCATCTATAATACCGCTTAATAAAATAAAACTAGTTTTTACTAACCAGGGACTTCCTGTAGGCTAGTGGTAGGCGATAAAGGCCTATCGCACATTGGTTGTGGGTTCGATTCCCTCATCCTTGTCCGACGTGACTGGTTGTCTCCTGTCCTACGGGTTGTCCTTTTTCTAAAACAATACTACTATAAAATTCTATCAATAATATCGAAAAAAAATTCTTGCCTTAATCAAATTAACATTTGTTCAACATAATCCATTCGAATCTTTAGGCTTATCCAAAATACTTCTTTCCCAACTCTTAGAATAAAGTGAATGATTACTAAAAAGGTCATATAACAAGCATGTGAATACCAACATTTATCCCTCATATATCTTGTTGGTCACATTCCAATCATGTGAATACCTTAATCATGTATTCTCTTGAAAAATTAATACCCATTGAACCTTAGTGAAAACATGAATGCTATCAAAAGTTAACTCTTTCCACATACCAAAATCCAAAAATTCTATATACCCAAACCATGATATAAATTTGTCCTTATATAATTCATGAGCTCATGAATACTGTCAAACATTTCATTTTCTCTTTATCCTTTCATTATGCACATATCAACTTCTTTCCAAAAATATCTCAGTCACATTCCATGGTTACCGGTACCATAAAATTTTTGAAAACAACAATAGACCAATACATAAATATTCCAATATTCCACGATACTATATAGAATATTATTTTGGAATCCCATTACATAAACACTTAATCATTCAACCACATTGTTGTCATATTCAACATCACCAATAGTGATCGCATGTGACATCCCTTTGTCTTTTTCCTTAAGTGGTTTCTCATGTCGATCATCATTAACCCTTGGATTAGGGCATTGATTAACATAATTCCCCATTTCATTTCACATGAGGCATTGAAGTATTGGTGGTGTGTTCTCTACAGTCATTTCTTTATTAACATCATTAGCAACACTTTTTCCATTACTTCGACACTCTGCTACTCGATGACATTCATTTCCACACTTAAAACATTTTCTATTCCCTTTAAGGAAATCTCCACCGTACTTCGTTCCATACTTTGAGCATAAAGAAAAATTCATCTTCTTTTCACCATTGTTCTGAGATTTCTCCTTGAACTCCATATTTCGTTTCTTGTCCAAACCATGAGATGGATATGTAACACCACCTTCCATTTCTACCTTGATATCACAATGCACAATTTCTTCATAGCTACTGAAGTCTCTTATAGATAATGCCCTTCGAAGACTTGGTTTTATGCCACTGAAGAATCGATCAACTTTACTTTCAGGTTAGATGATAAATCCAGTTTCATACCTTGAAAGCCTTGTAAAATTTGCTTCGTATATACCAATAGATTCATCATCCTTTTTCTTAAGGTCAAGGAACTCCTTTTCCATCTTTGTTCAAAGAATACGAGGGAAGTACTTACTGAAAAACAAGTTCTTGAACTCGTCCCATTCCATGGATTCAATTTCATCTTGGGGCCTTGTATTCTTAATTAGTGTCCACCACTGGTATGCTTCACCTTCTAAATGGTAAACATCTAGAATGACTTTATCATGTTCTGAACAACGAATTATGGAAAATATCTTTTCAATGGTACTGATCCATTGTTCAGAAACAAGTGGATCAGAAGACCCATTGAAAGAAGGTGGACATTGCCTCATGAATGGCTCAATAGAATATTGTTCCCTTCTCTACTCATTCTGATGTTCAGAATGATTCATAGCTTGTGTAAGTATAGAAATTATACTTTGCACTCCATCTCCCATAACATTGGTCTGTTCAGGAGGAAAATCATTGCATTTTCCATTACATTGATCAGCACGGTTCCTTCGGGTTCCAGCCATCATCTAAAACCCAAAAAGAATAGTGTGAGAGGAAAAAATCATGCTAGGGAAAACAACATAATAAAGGGGGAGTACCTTCGATAACTAACATCTTAGGTTTAATTCTAATATCATTATCGTAATTCTAGGACTATAACCTATACTTATACTTAACCTTAGGGACATCCCTAGACATACCATAGAAATACCTCCAGGGATCTCACTAATTTTTTCGCATCCTAGTTTCCAATAGTTAATAAAACCATTCCTCTGATACCACCTGTTGAGACCCAAAGCTTGACGTACATGTATATTACATTACTGTTGCAGAATACTTAATACATAACAAAAACAGACACACTAGGACAGTAATAGTTTAGTGTCTTTGGAAACATGGAATATAATCTTCTAATCATGGTGAAAGATCTTCAATATATCCCATAAAGATCTTCCCCTTTTGTTTTCGTAACTAAAACGTTTATTTATATTCTGGGGAAAAGAAAACATATAAAGGGTGAGCTCAAATTCTCAGTAAGGGTAACCATGGAGAAAATAAAACAAACCATATACATTTGAACTTAAAAACATGAAAACAATGTTTAAACATCAAGATCATGAGCAATGAAAAAAAACATGGAAATTCATAAGGCATATATCATAAAGAAACATTAATCTTGATAAAATATAATGGAAATAAAACATGTAATTGTGGAAAAACATTAAGTACATGTTATGATTTCTATGGTAGCCAAGGAATTGCTGCCATGACCATCTTAGTGGACAAATTCCCTTTCTGAATCGAGTTCAGTCCTCATTTCAGTCCTGTAACACTGAACCAGATTATCTTACCATTCTAGCCATGTCTATATCATGAGATATAAATCTATACCCAATGAATTGGAGGGAGATATAGGTCCCACCCATCTCATAATGAAATCATTCTTACTTGTTCCACAACATAAACGTTAATCATTCATCATAACCCAATGAATAAAAATGGGTTTCATAAACATCATCCCATCATAACATAATCCATATAAAACAAATGGATATCGTTTCATCATAAGAAATGTGAAACCATGTTAATAATAGAGATATTTTACTTGAAACATACACATATGAAATAATGTCATCTTAGATGGAAAATATTTTTGATAAAACACTTGAAATGAAATCTTGAGGAAAATATCCTTTCTTCTTCAAAATAATTTTCTTTTCACAAAATGCCATGAAATATTAACAGAAAAGGGTTTTGTTGAAAATAATAATGGAATTTTGTATAGGAAGTTTCATGAAAATGAGTCTTTATGTAACCGTAAAAATCCGTTCATGCCATATATGTTAAAAATAACATTCTCCTTGTACTTTTGTCAGAATAGTCAAAAAGTACCTCGTATGGTAAACAAAAGAAAAATTATTTTCATAACATGCGGTCAGAGTAAAAAATGGGTAAAAAGTACATTAAACATACATGAAACCACTTTTATAAAACAGATACATTAATGATAAATATAACCCGAGTGAATACTTATGAATAAACAATCTCAGATAAAAATGAGATTGGAAAAGTTATCCCTTACCTTAGATCTGATATGCTTAGTACGTATCCGAACCTCCTGTATAATGATTTAAATAATGTCATTGAATTATTATAGAATCATATTCATTGTTATGGTATCATATATGGTTTACTTATGACATTATATTTCCCGTTCTTTTGAAAATCCCATGTTAAAGCAACATTTTGGGTAAAATCATCTTATTTATCATACGTGTTTGGACTTGTTGTTCTTGATGTTATTATTACTTATATCATTATTTACTTACTTACAGAATGTAAATCATGATTTATATATCATATATATTCATTATATATCCATCATATACATTTATTTATAATAGTACATATCATATGGAGGTAAGAAATGAAATGCACCGTTCATAGAGACGGTAAGCCGTACATACGCAAGAACGCTAATTTCATTTCTATTTATTATTTTAATGGAATAAGTATATTACAATTATAGTATAATATCATATATAATATCATTAACTCCATCCTTTATACATCCCACATAAGGCATTAATGATTCACATCACTTTGAGGGGGCGGTAGTCTGCACTTCCTTAAATAATTTTATCGTATTTACCCACTATGGAAACCTTAAAGGATTGATATAATTGGGAAGTAAAGAAGAATAAAGAAATAAAAAACATAATATATATCATATATAAATACAGTTCCATCATAATGGCCACCATGAGGGGCGGTAGGAGAAAATCGAACAATCATCATTTCGTGAGGCGTTAGTTTCCGATCCACAGAAACATTATGTTCTTCATCCATTAGATGGAGGTGTGTGTAAGTGTAGTTAGAATACTTCTAATAAAAAAATACTAGTATATTGAGGATACTGGTTTTGTTACAAAATAAAGTATTAAAAAGAGGGTAGGGGTTGGAGAAGTAGAATAAAATAAAACAACTTAAGAGAAACTGTTACCTTTAATTTGTGTAACTTCTGTTGGTTTGAACCAAAAGGACTTCTTAAAGTGCCTTATGCCTAATGTAAGGATTATAAGGGGAGGATAGGGATGTAGGGTGCTTAATTTGGAAAAGTTTGGACGAGACAAATGACTTTAGAGGTGAGAGGAATTGGATAGAAATGGTCTTCTTTTATAAGGGAGAGGAGGGGCTCTTTAGGAAAGAGTGAAAATATTATTTTATAATATAATGATATTCGGTTTCTAAAGGTCCAAAAATCATTAAAGATGTAGACAAGATGACTCATTGTCGATATAAAATCATCCAATCAGAATTGGACATGTTTTGGATAATATTTTAATCATTATAATCTAATTTATTTAAATTATTTATTAATGAGGTAAATACTGCATCATTATTGGGTCATAAATAATATCATTCATTTGATGTCTAAAAATTATGAAAAATATACCATGATGCAGGAAATATTATTATCTTTCAAATGAATATTTATAGTAAAAAATATGACGTATATAACTCCATATAAAAATTAATTTACTAAAATATTTTTTTTAATGTCAATTATTTCTTTTAATTAAATTAATTAATAAAAATTGTCATTATCACTACCAAGTGGCTCAATGGGGTCCCAAAATGGACCCAAGGATGCTCATGGTCGGCCACTACTCATCCAATAAGGGTAGGACAAGTTTTAATGTGATTTTTAACTATTATAATATTCTTTTAACCTTGAATTATCCTATTTACTTTTAACCGTGGTAAATAAAATTTAAAAGGTTACTATTCACCAAAAATTTTTTTTATCTAATTGAACCACATTTTACTCTTTGATATTAACCGTGTCTCTCTGATTTTCGAAATTCAACTCAAATAAGTGGTAAAATTATGTTTTATGAACAATTGCAAAAGCTCCTAGGAGGTGGGTAAAAGATGGTGAAAAGTTCAATACAATTTTTTATAAATCTAAAATTATTATAAAATGACTCTAATAAATTTCATTGAACTTATATAAGTATTATCTATCTATTTTTAACTAAAATAAATTTAAATCAAAAAATGATTATTTAAATAGAAAGTCGGTTTTAACCAAAAACTTAGTGTTTTCACTATTCATCATAAAATGAGGTTTTTCAAAGAAATACCAAACATTTAGCCTAAGCTATATTTGATATTACGAATTCAAAAATGATGTCAATTTTTAAAAATTCAAAACATAGAAGTGTGATTAATAAATTTTAAAATCGATTCCCATTATCAAAACAAATAGCATGTTTTTAAGAAGCAATAATTATCAAAAGATCATCACTTCTTTATGTCCAATTTCAAAGTGAAATTAATTTCAATGACCAAAATTGGATTAAATGGTAAAAATATATTCTAATTAAACTTTAAAACCAATTACAAAGATAATATAACCATATAAATTATTGCGATGAAAAAATTTGTATTTAATTAAAATATAGCGTGTTTTTACTATTCAAAAAAAAAATATGAAGGTTATCAGAATAATAAATAAAATCTATCCAAATTAAATTTTTATATCTTGATTCCAAGGAAGAATTTTATTTTTTCAAATTGATCTTATAAACAAGTAAAAATCTATATTTAAAGTTGGTGCGCCATCAAAAGGCAGCAAAACTGCATTTTTTGAAAAATACTTATTTTACCCAAAAAATATATTTTGTTCTCATACAATGTTCTTGAAAATATGTAAGATAAATAATAATGTTATAAAATCAAAAATTTAGTTAATAATATTCATAACGGATAGTTTATAATATTATTATAACAATATATCGTTGTTTAGTGAATCATGGTATTGCGTTCTACTCACGCTATTGAGGTAGGTCGCGATTGCGTGCAATGCAAGCCATGTCAGGGTTGCGTGTAGTGAAAGCTCCGTTTGGTGTTGTGTATTATATAATCAAAAAATATTTCATTTATACATTAAACAAAATCTATACTTAATGTTGCGTAGAATAATTTCCACAAAAACGAACTTGAATTTGTGTGTAACACAAGCCAAAAATAGTGTTGCGTATACTGCCAGCTAATACGGTGTTGCGTATAGTACAAGATAATCTTGGTGTAGTGTATAATATAATACATCAAATAAATTAAAAATAATATAGCTCATAAAATCTCTGGGTGTTACAAATATCATCTTTGGTCCCATGGAATGGATGTTATTTTTCCCAAAACATAAGGAATTCAGGTCACTGATACAACATATCTCTCTATGACAGAAATGGACAGTAAAATGTTTAACGCAGATTCCAGAGCTCAAAATTCCATTTTCAATGCTCTAAATGATCAAATATATTTTATGTTTATGAGATTAAATACAACCAAGTCCATGTGGGGGAAACTGTTAAAATCTATTTAAAGGAAATAACAGTGTAATGGAGGCAAAACCTAGTGTGTTTCAAAATAAGTTCGATGATCTAAAAATATATCCAAATGAAAATGATAACAGTTTCTCTAATTTCATTACGAAATTTGTGGGAGCTATTCAAGGACATGGGGAAGAAATTAATGATACTAAAATTGATAAAAAAAATTATGACAAGGATATCATCAATGTACAATCAAAAACTATCATCCCTTGATGTAAATTCCTCTGAGCAGTCTCTTGATGATCTAAAAAGTTGTTTGGTGGCCTATGAAATTTGAGCCAAACCAAAATATGCAAAAATTCTTGAAATAAAGTAAATCTAATTAAAATACATGGAAACATTGACATCTACAAGGATAGTGTTGATGGATATGATCAGTATGATGGACTTATTTTTATTTTTTCCAAGAATTTCAAGTGTAGAATGTGAGATTTGAAAGAAAGGTTTTAGTGGCATGTTTTTAGTGTGGAAGAGTGGGGCATATTTTTGTTCGGTGAAAAAAGAAATTTGATGATTTAAAAAGTGAATAAGGAACGATAAATAAGCCTTATAAAAGGTTCCCTCCAAAATTACACAATAAATTAGGAAATAAATTATAGATAAAGTCTTTATCAGGAAAGAGTAACAAGATTGTAATGTCTTTTTGGAGAATGTTGAACCATAGTTTAAACCAAATATCAAAGCATCCATGATGGGTAATGTTGAAAAGGTATAACTTACAATGTATAAATGCAATCATTCAACTAGTTTTTCTGATCTCAAGGTGGAATTTGAGGGTGATCATGATGAGCATGACATTCCAAAAACCATAAAGATAATATCCATTTTGAAAGATTAATTAGAGTATGCAGTTCTATTTGAAGCAAAAATTCATCGACTAGAGGTAGAGGAAAAATAACATTTAACAAATCTTGGAAGCTCGAAAGAGGTTTTTGATTTTAAACTCCTGATTGAAGAGGAGAAAAAATTCATTAATGGACATACATCGAGAGTGGAGGAAAAGTTTAAGATAGTTGAGAGACATGAAGAGGAATTTGTTACTTTAAGAAGTGTACTATAAATTGAATCAAAATCAAGTTAAATAAATAAGAATTTAAATTATGAATGTTTTCAGATCAAGATGTTTTAAAAAAATCTAAATGTGGTTTTGAAGGGGTATATAAGGCCTTGAATGATAAAATAACCAAATTTATGGGAAAATGCAAAATTAAATTTGATATAGAAACATCAAAGGCTAGGTACATGATGATCCAATGTAAATGGAAAAATAAATATAAATGTATCCAAAAGGCCCCTGATGTCCTAATAGAGAAATATTCAATATAAATTGAAAAGAGATCATAAAATAATCCTCAAGAATCCAAAGATGAACTCTGGTCAAATAAATTTTCAATATAAGGGTATATGTGGATGAAAGAAAGTGAGAAGACATTTCCCCTTACGAAATGTTAATTTTATGGCTTTATGGGTCATTACATGCCATTTAATGAAGAGGATATGATATATCTAAATAAGGAAGTACTTTTAAGTCAAAAAATAAAAATGTGTCCATATCCTTCATCATATAGAAGAGATATTTTCAATTAATATTGGTTTCACTATTCTAACTATGGTCATAAAGCTATTCATTATTAGAAGAGTAATTATTGGAACAATAACTAAAAAACTATGAGACAAGTATACACCTATCAACCAAAAATAATTACTCATTAAAATAGGTATTCTCATTTGGAAGAAGAAGAATATGAGTATGATGAACCCATGAATATTGAAAACAGATTGGAAAGGCTATATTTTTCATCGACTAAATCAGGTATCTCAAAGAAGAAAAAGAAGTATGCAGGGATATATAACCTGGAAGAAATTACTCTCAATACTACAAAGAATATTAGAACCTGGACTCTTGATAGTGGATACTCATTCCACATGATAACCAATAATGATTTATTGAAATATGTTAAAAAAATTGTTGATTGAATAGTGAGATTGAGCAATGATGGTTCCTTAAAAATCAAATGTAGTGGAATATAGAATTTGAAAATATTAACATAATGAAAAATAAATATCTTTATATGGATGGTTTTCATTGAAATATCTTGAAATTGTTTCATATAAATAACTCAGGACTGGTAGTGACACTTTATCAGAAGGGGTGTACTATCAATGGAAATACATTTAATCATCTCATGAAAGGATGCCAAAGAAATGAAAATTTATACCAGTTTGATATTAAAAACACAGTTGTCTCTTAACTATTATCCCAACTATGTTAAATACCATGATAGGGGGGATAAATAAGGGTATGATAGATTAAAATTACTACATATTCAGATCTTGCTTCATTATTAAACAAACTTCCCTTCTCTCCCTTTCCCGTAGTAATGTCTGAACAATAATTAAAACATGCATGATACATGACAATTTTACTTGGTTTACCCTACCTAGGCTATGCATAAAGAGCATACAATAGAAATGTTCCAATGTAAAAAATCAACCAAGGATCACTTCCAAAATACCATATTGTTGATTGATCACTTCTATGCCCATACTCACAAACATTATAATGTTTAGTCTTAGCCCACTACCTTCCCATGGGTCACTCCCTAACTCTATTTTGATGGATCAATACTAGTGTAAAGGATCACCTTCTTCCCCTTCCTTTTCTCACTGCTTTGGAAAGTATCACAAACATTTTATAGAGATGTAGGTCCCTTAATTATCAATAATTAATGCATCTGAAACTGTATGTAGATTATTTATTGATTTTATTTATAAATTTATCCTTCAAATCTATGAAAACACATAGATGTAGCACTTCATATTTCAAGACAATTATAAAAAACCACTATTTTCTGTAAACACATCAATTACCTCCACTTTGGAATGATCTTGAAGTGATTCCAAGGCCTCCATTAGTATTATATAATTTAGTAGTGAATAACCTCATATTTTGAGTATTGTATAATGGTACAAGTCCTATCTCTTCTTCATATCCTTTAGAATTCAGATATGATAATGATATTGATCATTGGGTAATATAGTCATGTATATCCTTGCACATGATTATAGTATGATAACCCTACCTGAGACCTTAGCACATAAACCATTGCACACGATCCTGGTACATAACCATTCATTTGAGATCCTATAATGAGAATGTGGTATGAGATTTGGGTGGGAAACCCTAGAATATGATCATAGAGAAAGTCCTCTTTGACGTAGAGTTTTGGTTCCTAGGGCAAGAAGACATTCTCACTTTCTGAGACTCCCTTCTGGGAGACCGATTTTGTGCGTTTCGTGAGATCTGGGTGTGAGTTCTATTTCATGAGTTAGATTTTTCAAGTCATAATTTGTGAGTACACATTCAATCATTGTGAAAGACCCTATTCATAACATGTGAAACACTTACATGGTTTCAACCACGTATACTTATTCATGATATCTCTCTATGAACCTCTATCATGATATATCTCTGGGAAACATTATCCCAAATGTTTCTTCGGATCAATATTTTAACCGAGAATTCATCAATGTTTAAGAACTCTTTTTGGGGTATTTATACGAATAAACCCATATTTTTAGCTCCACAAATCACCAAATTTTTCATGTTCCACCATCACATCACATTCACTCCGCGAGCCCCCATCATTATATTAAAAGTCAATCTTGCAACGGTCAATGATGTTTCCTTCTAGTTCTTTTCATTATCGTCATGAGTTATAAAGGAAATCATGAGAAATACATGAGATCTCATTGAGATATCCAAATAAAATCATGAAAATCTCATTATCAGATAACAAGATCCTTTTACAATGACACTTTGTCATCATGTGCTTCGTAAGATCTAAAAAGACCGCAAGATACCTTGGTGATTTCTATATTTTATTTCTGCATATGCTTTCATGAGATCCAAAATCTTGCACTCCATGATATCTTCTCACTAGTAGAAATCAATGAGAATATTTTAGAACTCATGATCCACAATATCATCCAAGAACTTGTGCTCCATGAGATAAATTCAAAACTCACAGTCCACAAGATTAGTTCTGTATTCACACTTTCTGCGAGATCAAGAATTTTTCTTTTTTCTTTTTGATATAAAACTTTCATTATTTTCATGCGATTAAATATTTAAACTTTATTGAGATAAAAAATCCATGATTTTTCTAGGTAAAACATCCATGATATATTTTCATTCCTTCTTTGACAACTAGCCTTCTTCGAGAACCTCAATCCTTGTCAACAAACACAATCAACCCAAATGAACCATTATGAATAATTTTTTCCAAACAATATCCCCCTTTGGGTTTATGGAAAAATATTTCATACCACATTAAAGATTCTCCCATCATATAACAAAAATTCACTTCTTGTGATTTCTATGGTGATCAGATATTTACTCAACAGAAACTCTAAGCCCACACGATCCATCTCATTATTTGAAACAAGAGTATCCTAAAAATTTCATCGATAAAGAACTTAATTCCAAAACCACTAAACCGTTTTTATCATGAACCTCATATATCTTGATATATATCATTTTATCTACCATCTTTATCATCATTTGGTTGTAAATATCCCACTACCTTATTGATACCCCTATCATATTCTCCCCTTTCGTGATTAAGAAATTTTCTCTTATTTTATAGCTTTAATTTCTCACATTTTTTCAATGAATCTGGAGGTTATTTTTTTCTACAACATGGAAAAGAATAGAGGTCAAAATATCATTAAAAACAAATGATTCTTCAGGGATATGGGTCCTACACCCATTCTTTTCCATGTTCAGGGAGTTGATTGAACTCCAAGATCCAGTTTATGACATTCAAATACTTATTTAGATAACTCCCTTGTCAGAATTTCTGCAACCTATAGTTATATAGGCACAAAATCCAACTTCAGAAGCCCTTGATCAACATTATCCTTAATAAAATGATACTTAATTTCACTGTGATTTTTCCTCATGTGATGGACTAGATTTTTTAACAAATTTATAGAACATGAATTATCACAATGTATTCCTATAGGATACTTCAATTCATCTCTAATATAATCAACATACTACTTCATCCACAATAACATCATTTAATCTAGATTAGCCACAATATATTCATCATTTTCTGTGTTAAATGAAATGAAACCTTGTTTCATGCATAGCTAAGAAATACACAATACTCCAAGACAAAATTCACCACCTGACATTTATTTTCAATCATTTGTGAAACTAGACCAATTTGTGTATGTGTAAGCCATTATCTTTTACTAGGAATTTTGATTATATAACAAAATGAAATATACCATCCTCTAGATAAACCAAATTATTCTTTTTTACTGAATTTAAGTGTACTTATTTGTAATTTATTTGATACCTCACTACTTGACATGTGTAAAATACAATGTTATGTCTTGTCACTATCATGTACAATAGACTATCAATGATTTTCATATATTATGTGAAATTAAATACATTTTCTTCATCATACCATGAAATTTTAATCTAGTTATCCCCAAGAGTCATCATTGCCTTGTAATTATCCATTCCAAATCCTCCAAAAACCTCATTAGCATATTTATATTGAGAAATTAATGTGCTATTCTTACCATGTGTGACCTATAAACCAAGGACAAAATATCAGTTCACCAGTCAATAATATATCCAATTCACTTTCCATGAATTCTGAAAAAATTTTACATTGAGATTCATATGAAGAACCAAATAAAATGTCATCGACATATACCACCACCATCATCCTTTTATTACTCTAATTATTGACCTATATATTATAATCAACTCTACCATGTTGAAAATCGAGATTCTTAAAAAACTGGTCAATTCTTGAATACCTTGATCATAGTTATTTATTCAATCCATATATCACCTTATTCACCTGAAAAACACTATTTTCATATCCATTAATAAGAAACCCATCCAAATACTGAATATAAACATCTTCTTCCAGAACCCCATTTAGAAATGATGACTTAACATCCATAAGTGAAACATTGATCCTTATTTTTACTATTATGGCCAAGAGTAATAGAGTTGTCTCTAGAATATCAACTATTTAAAATGTTTCATTACTATAAATAACCTCTATTTAAAAGTACCCTTTTCACACTAATCATGAATTTTTTTAAAACACTATACCAAATTTATTTATCTTGTTTTGAAAGAATCATTTTTTCAAATGAAATTATTAATTGTTGTTCTAAAAACAATATCCCATGTCCTATTATTCTCAATTTGGCCAAGCTCTTCATTCATATCAAGAACCCAGTTTCCATCTACAACTTTTATCTCAAAAACATTAGGCTCTACCCAGGATAATAATGATGCTTGTTGTGGATTATTTATCCTTATTATCTGCACTGGAAGTTTCTAATCACAGATTATGTTCTATCTATCAATTTTAGCAATTTTATTTAATTTTTTTTGTAGAAACTAGTTGATTATCATTCTTTTCATTATCTAAATCTTCTTCCGAATCAGCCTCTAGAGCAGGAAAATCCCCTACTCTATTTACTGCTTCATTATTGTCCTCCTAAGATTGGTCATGTATTTTCTAAATATTCTTATAATTATTTAATATAGTTACATCATTTATTTCAACTAACTTTCCCAACCACTTATTGAATCATTTATACAATTTGTTTTTCTTTGAGTATCCAAGAAATATCTATTCATCTCTATGGTATTCAAACATAACGTGTTTCTCCATATTGATAATGAAACACTTACTTATGAATATTTAAAATTACTTCAATGTTGGATTCTTTCCATACCGAATATCATATAGAGTCCTTTCTTCTCTTGGACATAATAATTCTCTATTTGATGTATATATTGATTTCATCACTATTTTTTTCCAAAAATTAAATGGACGATCTTTCCCAATGATCATTGTTCTATCAATTTTTTATGATAATTTTATTTCTTCTCTCAACTACCCCATTCTATTGTGGGGTTCTTAATATTTAAATTTTGTTACTTATCCCACGTTTCCAAGGAAATCCTACACTTGGATATTTGTGAACTCTATTCCATTAACTTTTCAGGTATTTTGTTTTATTACCTTGAATATTTTCAAATTTCGTTCAATAAGTGGTTATGAAGCTAAAAACCTTAGTCTTGTGAGTGATGAATGAAACCCACTCCATTATTCTAAAATCATCCATGAATAAAACATAACATATCCGACCATCAATATATCCTGGTAAAATAGGTTCAAACACGTCAATATGCACTGACACAAGTAACTTTTTTTAAAAACCTTCCACTTTTTATGTACATGTATTTTGAATGATATTTCTTTATTGACAATCATTTCACATATGAGTAGAATGACATGATAACCTAGGGAGTTCACAAGTAGCATCACATTTAACCAGATCTTATAAGGAAGTTTGGCTCAACTGACCATGAATTTTATGCCATAACATTTTTTCTTCTTCTTTAAACAGAACACACATATATTATTCTCCTCTCATGAGGTGGATATTCCATTTCATTGGCTTTCCTTGTAAAAAAAACTACATCATATTCTTCCTTGATGACACATGATTATTTTAAAAATATTATGGCATGTAATGAATAAAATAATTTACTAACACTTAATTAGTTGTGACTAGGACATTTAACAACCAATACAGCTTCATGTCTTATATCTTTGTCCCCAAAAATATTGTTTTTAATGAGACAATAATTTTTAGACCATCATCATTACCAAATCGCACAAAATATTCTTGTCATATATATTTCATATCACTAGTTATTTTGTTACTATCAAATGGGAGGTTCATCCACTATCAATGATCCATATTAATGTGTGATATGATTCTTTAAAATAAATTTCTACTACCCCTGTATGTTTATATCTGTTATTTTTTATCCTTTTTTTGACTTTATACCCGATATGGATTGATAATCATGATATTCCATAGGTTATGATGGAACAACTTCAAAATTTAGATCTAAAAACCTATTTTTCATTTTCATCTCATTTAATGATACATTAAGATGCTTTTTATGATCAAATTCCGTCTACTTTAGAACATTTCTTTTCATTGTTGATGAAAAATGAAATTCCATGTGTCTGAATCCTATACACCTAAAACAGTGAAAAAAATGATATCCTAGAATATTGTTCTCTATATGGATTTCCTTGTAGGCATCATTCCCTTATATACTTCTTGGAAAAAGAAGAAAATTTTTTTATGTGTCCCATATTCCCACAACAATAACATCAAATTTGGGGTGCATTCCTATGTGTCACTACTACAATACTAGTTTTCCCTTGGGTTATACAAACCTTATTGTTAGGATTCATACCCAAATCAATATTAATTCTTAGATTGGGTTCTTGTGTTCAGAATTTAACCATTAACACTTTCTGTTTTTGATCAAGAACTCTTCTAGATATAACTGTTGGATCTATAATTTTATTCTCCAGATATTCCATTGCTTGTTTTATCAGTTTGTTGAACTCTAATTTTTTATTTTGTAATGCCTTTGCTACCATATTTATTAGAGTCAAAAGTTTCTATAGATCTTTTATTTTCCTTTATAGTTTATCAACATCCTCATCAATGTTTTATATGAGTTTTTATTGATCTTTTACTGTATTATTCAAACCATCGATCACCCCTTTTTTCATAAACTTTTAGTTTGTTCTCACCTATCATATCTAAGTTCTCTATCTAGGAAGGCTTATGCTTTTTAGTTACATATATTATCCCACAATTCTCTTCTTCATGCTCTTACATAAAGAGTTTGTCATCAAGAAACACCCTATTGGATTTCATTGTTTTGTCTATCAAAACCTCTGTTTCTTTAGGTATAACTTCTAATTCAACCAGAAGAACGAATATTCCTTCAAATTCTCCTTTATCATTTTTGATTTATTCCATTTTTTGGGAGTTTCTAAAATATTCCATCATAACATCTGCCTCATGATCCTTATAGTCATATAACTCTACTACCTAAAATTATTTTGAAATGTCATATTCTTTTGAAAGAATATATTTATTTTTAAAGAAATTTTTTATTAAATTTTTTTTACCTTTAATATTGGTCAATGATATCTTCCAGTTAATTTTGACATCATCCTCATTATTGTATTGAAACTTATTAGGGAACCTCACTACAAGATGTCTAACCTTTCCGCATAAAAATCTTATAAGTAGTATTTTCCCTTTTAATTTTCCCTTTCTTTTCAGAAATTGGTTGAAAGAAATGATGTTAATTCATATATATATATTGTTCTTTATATTTATATTCAATAGTGAGCCTCTCTATGGCCTTTAGATACATTTATTCATACTTTCCCTTTTCCAAAAACTCATTATCATCTTTTCCCATATCTTATACAACTTGAGTATTGTGCATTCTATCCCATTTCATCTCCTTTGGTTCTTTATCTTCCAATATAGAAACCTTTGGATTGAACTGATTTGGAAGTCTTCTCAAGATGCGCTTGACAATATTTGAATCTTCAATAACTTCTCCAATACCAGAAATTTATTCCACAATAACATTCATTAGGTGAACTAATTCATTAATATAATCATTAGGGTTCATTTTGAGATCATCATACTTGTTCCATAGTACCTAAATCTTTTCACCACTTACTTTTGAGTCTCCCTTATAAATATTTTGTAATTTTTCTTATATGGAATGTGATGATGTACATGAAATCACCTTTTTATAGTTTTCATTAGATATGGATCCCCCTAATGTATTAATTCCTTTGGTTTCAACATCAAACTCCCTTTAGTCAACTTTTGATAAAGCACCACTATTGATATTGGCTGAAATTCAATGAATCACTATTGTAAAGACATCCATTCCTAAATATCGGAAGTAGGGATACATCCTATTATTCCATATTTTAAAATATTTTCCATTAAATATTAGAATACCCTTCTTATTGAAAACCACCATTTCTTCTACTAAGATAGAACCAACGACTTTCATCCATTCTCTTTGATACCAATTGTTAGATCAACTAGGATAAATAACCTTGGTGGGGGTATGGGTGAATCCGGATACAAAATATTAAAATAACTACCCCTTAAAATCATGTTTTTTCATTAAAAAACACTCTTATATTCCTTTCCCATAGTAATGTATAAACAAAAAATAAATCATGCACAATACACAATAAGTTTACGTAGTACACATTCATTACGATTCATCCTAGTAGAATAAAATGACAATGTGCCAATATACTAAATCGAGTAAGGATCACTACAAAAATACAATTTTTGATCTAGATAAATTATATACCCAAACTCAGTACCTTTACTATGTTTAGGGTTAGCTAACTAATTTCCCAAGGATAACTACCTAAGTCTCTTTCAATGGATCATTTTCAATGGAAAGGATCACCTTCCTTCTATTTATACTCTCACTACTCTGGAAAGGATCCACACATAGTATATTGACATGTAGATCCATTCAATATCAATAATGAAGGAATCCTCAACTGTATGTAGATAATATATTGAATTTCTTTATGATATACACCTTCACTTCTGTGAAAATTATGGAATGCAACACTTCCACTTCATAGACAACTGGAATAGACTTCTCTTGTCTATAGACACAGTAATTTCCTCCACTTTGGGAAGATCATCAAGTGATTCTAAGTCGTCCTTTCACTGCTTTAAATATAGTATTGAGTAACAACCTTTTATGAGTATTGTTTAATGGTGTAGATCCCATGTCTTCTTATTCTCTTTCAGAATTCAGATATGACAATGATACTTTTATAGGGATATTTAGGCATATACCTCCTTGATCATTATTCTAGTGTGGTACCCATGCGTGAGACCCTAGCGCATAAATATTTGCATAAGATCATGGTGCACAAACCCTTGTGAGAGATCCATTCATGAGATCCTAATGAATTGACCTTTTGTGAGTCCTCTTTCAGACTATGTGTGGGTTCCTATTGTGAGATTGCCTTCATGATTTTCATGGGTCCCTAGTGTGAGACCTCTTTTCTGAATTGCATTCGAACTTGGTGTGATTCATCTTTCACAAGTATGCATTCATGACTCGCCTTTCATGCTTTGTACAAGACCCTTTTTAAATATTTTGAAACACTTACATGATTTCAGTATCAAATACACCTTCACAAGATCTATCTGTGAACCTCTTTTGTGAGATCTCTCAAATAATCTTCTTTCTAGATGCTACTTCATATCAATATTTTAACAAAAACTTTATCAATGTTTATGAATGGGATGGGGGTATTTTAGGAAAAAAAACATCACCTAAACTCAATAAATCATAGACAACCACCCATTCCACCACTACAACACTCGTGGTCCATGATACCCCATCATGAAATCAAAATTCAGTATTGTGATGGTCAATAATGTTGTCTTCATGTTCTATGTGTGACCCATCATGTGTTCCAAAGATAATTATGGGCACTACATTCGATCTCACGATAAGATCCAAAGAAAATCATGTGATCTGTGAGTTCTTATCATGAGATCCATTTAAAATCACACTCTCTCATCTTCTTATTCGAAAGATCTAAAATGACCATGAGATACCTTCAACATTTCCATATTTTTCTTTGTCTGCGTGAACTTTTATGAGATCAGACATCTCACACTTCTTGAGATCACCTTAGAATTCATGCTTAGTGAGATCAATTCATCTATCACACTCCATGAGATCAGCTGAGCACTCATGCTCAGTGAGATCAGCTCAACCCTTTTACTCTATGATATTAGTTCAGCATTCATTCTTTCCATTAGATCATACATTCATGCTTTCCATGAGATCAAATATTCATGACTTTCATAAAATCATACATTCAAAATTTTTGTGAGAATAAAAATTCATGGTCTCGGTAGATCAAACATCCATACTAACTCTTCATGAATTCATTGACATCCAAACTTCTTCAATATCCTGAAACCTTTTCAACAAACATAATCGACCCAAATGCACTATTATGAGGGATATTTGGCTTAAATTAACAATTAAATAATATAAAAACCTATTGAAATAGATGTTCGGTCACATTAATCAATATATCATAGAATACATATCCAAGATAAATATTATTTTAAACATTCCCAATCTAAACCATACTCATAAAATACATGTGATTCTTGCATGCGATAAAAGATGGTTTAGAGTTAATATTATCCTAGGAACAAAAGGATGTCAAATTTTCTTGATATCGTCCCCAAAGATGTGTGTGGTCTATTAAATGTGGCTGAAAATATAGATAGAGGTACTTCATTATTTTTATTGGTGATTTTCATAGAATTTATTGGGTAATTTTTTTGATGAATTAATGAAACATGCATGTTTTTGTGAAGATTTATCATCAAAGAGAAGAAAATGAAACTAAACACATAATGAATATTTATATGATCTGACAATGGAATAGAATTTAAATCTATTTAATTTGAAAATTACATCGAAAACAAATGATAAAGCATGATGTGTCTTCAGTGTGTACCCCTCAACAAAATTGGTTCTTTTAACATATAAATCAATTGGTGGATAATATGGATATAATTATACTAATTTAGAGTTTTGTTTCTCTTCATTACTAGAAAGTGTATGTTCAAGTTGTGTTTTTAACTTAAAATTGAAAAAGGATTTTTATAGGAGTGACTAGGACACTACATGAGATATGGAATGGAAGGAATCCCCTTGTATGGTTTTTTAGTTTTTGAAAGTAAACTATTCTTATAAAATAATGAATGAAATCAGAGACATTATAGTGATTTTACTGATGAGGGAATATTCCTTGGATATTCAATGAATATTAATGCCTAAAAATGTAACAATAATCATCTTATAATGATTGTGTAATGAAATTATGTTTTTATCATTGAGGATAAAATCATAAATACCTTGATGAGATCATATGTTGATATAATTGAAGACGATGAAGAAAATTGAAAAGGGGTAGATTCAAGTTTAGAAAAATTGGAAGGATTGAAAAAAAATCATGGATATTAGAATGAATATAATTCATAAGAAGTGAAAAAAGAGGAAACCATTACTAAAGAATCATTATTAGTACCTCATAATAGAAATATTAGAGAAGTAGTTGATCAATCCAATATTATTAGAGATTAGACAGCTCCTATAAAGACAAGAATAATGAATAATGAATCAAATTATACCTTCATATAGTGTATGGAACCAAACTCATTTGAAGATGTAGTGAAGGATGAATCACGAGTTAAAGAGATGAATGAAAAACTTGATCATATTGACAAGAACCAAATGTGGGATCTTGTTAATAGACTATAATATTTCAAATTGATTGGATAAATTGGATCTTTAAATATAAATTCATTGATCATGGAAATGTGATAAAAAATATAAAATTATTGATGTGTAAAGGTTATGAATAGATTAAATGAAGCGATGTCAAATAAAAATTAACTCGGATATTTTGACTGTAGTAAATTAGGCTCTTCTTTTCCATGAAAATTTAAAGAGGGTACATTTTTTTAGTTTTATGTTAAAATGGACTTGTAAAAGAGGTTCTTGAATAAGAAGTAAACATGGAACAACTTGTAGAGTTTTTGATTTCAAGTGATGAAATAAACATTTATAGTTTAAATAGGGATCTCTAAGGTCTAGAGAAGGCAAAAAAATCATGATATTCTTGAATGGATGATTATCTAAATAATATACAATTAAAAAGAGGAGGTTTCAATAATAATACCTATGTGAAAAATTAATAGAAATATAAATTTATGGTGGTTTTTCTAGTGTATGATATTATATTTGATGGAATAATTCATAGATCCATGGAATATTTTACTTATCATGTGAAATCAGAATTTTAAATGTATATGACTATTGAACTCACATACTTTTTAGGGTTTTAGGTTATTGAAAATAAGTACTACACCTTCATTTCTTATGAAATTTATTTAATAAATATTTTTGAGAAATTCAACAAATATGACTCCAAAAAAATTTCAAATTCGATTATGGATGGGACAAAACATTGAACGAATAATGATGAGAAATTTATAGACCCCACATTATACTAGAGAATCATTTGATGATTAATATAGTTGACTACAACATGACCATATATATTCTTTACAACATTTTTAGAGGACATATTTTAAATTATTTTGAAGAAAGTGAATTATGAAGAAGCTAAAATAACCATGAGGCATATTCAAAGTACACTCATGTTTGTCTTGTAATTTTCAGAAATAAGAGATAAAAAATTATATAAATTTACTAATATTGACTGGGATGGAGATGTGGTGGATATAAATTCCACAAATGGTGATAAATATTTTATCAGAAGCAAATGTGTGGGGTGGTTAAGAAATAAACAATAAGGAACTTCTCATAGTACTACTAAATAATAGTATATCTCTATGAAAAAGTAACATGATCATCTATTTTGAATGAAGAAACAACTTATTCATATCATATATGAGGTGAAACAACCAATAGTGATACATTGTGACAAAAAGTGTGCAATTGATCTTATGAAAAATAGGGTTAGACACTTTAATAACAAACATATTGATATCATATATCAATTCATCAAATAAAATTTCTATCAATATGTGATTTAAAAATAACATGTTAGAACTGATGATCAAATGGATGAAATTCTAACTAAATTTTTGGAAGAACAAATTTTTTAGAAATATTTGTTGAACCTCAGTGTTTATCCACCTCCCATTGGACGAGGAGGATTTTATTATTCACCTCAACCTATATGTGATAACTAGTTTAATCTATTTGTTGAAGTGATATTGTTATATGGGGGAGATAAGATCAATGGAGATTTTGATTTGAGAAAAAAGAATAAAAAATATAGGTTCTTTTGGTTTATTTACAAAGTGGGAGATAAGTGAAACTCAATGAATTATAGGTTTTCAAAGTTGTTCAATGGTCTATTTGGTTAGTTTTCTGTTCATTAATGAAATTCACTTTTATTACTCTTGGTTTCTACACTAATCTATACCCTTGTAGACTTAGAGTAATATATAAGTCATTTCACTTCTATCAGGGTTTCAGTTGAGGATGGTGATTTATTGAAGTTATCTTCAGGTTATCAACAATCTAAAAAGATGATATTACTGGAAAAAATGTTTTTCCTAGCTGGAAATGGAGATTATTTTTTATTTATTATTAATCTATACAATGGTTGATCAATGAGTTTACAAGGATGTGATTTTAAAATGCATAAATATTTAGGGTTGAACATGGAATCATTTCTCCGTGTTTACCAAATTTTTTTAACTCAAATTCCAAATTAAGGGAAATCATCAAAAAACATGGATTTCTAAGAATGTCCCTTAATTTATATATTAATGTCATGGGTTTCACTAATATTTGGGTTTCATGAAGATGTGGATATTTGTTAAGGAATATGATATCGAAAAGTTTTGATGTTTTGAAAAAATGTATTTTAAAAAATGATTGACATATGGAGGGATGATGGTAATCTACCATGAATATGAAAAGCTTCATGAATATAATAATTTCACAGGAGCTTTTTGAATAGTTGTATATTCAAAAAAAATAAGTGTATCGGTTCATAAAAGGGCATGGTAAGCTTGAAATATTTATGAAATAAAAAGTCTTTAAATAGGCAGCCACCCACAATATTTAGTGATGGAGAGATTCTGGAGAAAGGGTGAAAAGCTCTGATTTTATAAAGGTGATTTACTAAGGAACTAATATTGAATATATGAAACTCTTCATAAACACAATCCTCAAGAATTTAATGGTATAAAGCTTATTGAAAGTAATGAATTTTATGGAATGGGGTTTCTTAAAGATGGGGAGGTTCATTATTGTTTGCGTATTTCATAAGGTTAAGAGATTCATGAAGTATAAGAGATTTAAAAAAGATAGTGGTTTCAAAGAGGATGAAGTTTCTTTGAAAGAAGAAGGGAGTTTTGTGAAGTCTAGGATATTTGTGAATAGTAGTATGGAACATCTAGTTTAAGTGAACCGTGATTTAATGTTCATCAATACGGGTCTATAGTGAAAGTATGCTCTCATTCTAATCAGTTAAAAAGACTAAAATCCCTATCTACTAATGTGACCTTCATGCCGATAAACTGATAAAGTCTTTACCCAAGGATGTGATGTAAGGGGAGGTGGCATAAGTGTTCCATGGGAGATAGTGTAATACCCATAAAATTATTGTGAACGAAGTGTACCTAGAACAATGTAACTGTTTCAAATATTATGTACTCCAAAACAACTAGTGGTGATTAGTAGATTTTGGTATGACCAACATACTATTGGAGTATGATCCTTCAATTAGACCTCAGTGGTGTACCAAGTAATTTTTTTTTCTTCTGTCCCTATATATGGATGTTTAATAATGGAATGTTTCTATCAATCATGTTTACACGTTCCTTCCAATGTGCGAACAAGATCTATACCTTAAAAATAAAATGTTGACACACTAATTCACCCCTCCACACTAAGGGTGTTCTATGGTCCTATATATTTGTGGAGATTGGGAAGGATCACATTTAGTGAAGGGTTTTAGGTTTACCATGTGGTAACTATATGACATCCTTTTTTTAAAATGAAAATTTAATATTTTTCACACTATTTTCTTGATTTTGGAAATAATCTATGAATCCTTTGGTGTTATCTAGTAAAATTTTTATGGTTGGAACAAATTTATCTAAAACATGCTAGAAAACATTAACTTAATTAAAATGATTTTTAAATTTATATTTTTATCCCAGTTTCCCCCTATAACATTCATTTATACTCCTATATATAGGGATATCAATAAAAAGTGTTCATTTGAAGGATTTTAAGGATTCTCTTCTCTTGGATTCAAGTTCTCTTATATTGTTTTTACTTTTTTATATTTTAATCACAGTTATAGTCCATATTTATTCTCCATACGTTTACTATTATTTATTTATCTTGGGAGGAACCATAGTCCATTTATTCCATGACTTGATATAGTGGTTAGGTAATGTTATAACATGGATTTATTTTTAAATCATCATTGCAGGGTTTCTAGAGCCAAGATATTTGAGAGTGTTCTGTGTTTTCATCACGTATACTGTGTTTTAGGTGAGTCGAATTTCCCTCTCTATATTTATTAATAACATGAAAGATCATGGTTTTAAAAATTAAAATTCTTTCTTTGATCTTGATAATTTTGTTTTTGATAAATCTCATTTGATATTCTCTTTTTTGAAAACAGATTAAACAAATTATTCATACAACATGGTTTATAAAATTCTTATATAGATACGTATCTTTAAAATTGATTATTTTTCAATGACATAACATTATTTTGAGGTGGTGGTTATGTTGGTTTTTTATTTTGTTGGATAAAATAGTTTTAATATGGATGTTTTTCATGAATGATCATATTTTATATGGTTGGGGCCTTTTTGGTTTGTATATAAAATATATTTTTCTTTGAAGTACTCTAGAGTTTTATTGTAAGATAACTTGGGTATAGAGGAATGGGAATTTACTTGAAAATTATTAGTATCAATTGGTGCCATTTTAACAAGAGATGTGTTGGTGTGGTGTATTTAAAAGGTTTTTTACACATGAAATTAATGTATGGGATTTTATAAGGATTATTCTATACAAACAATGGATTTAAAATGAGAATGAAAATTTTTTATGAGTAATTTATATGGTTTTCAAGGTCATTTTTATTTTATTTTTATTCCCACTTACCTTATATAAATCGTTACATAATATTTTATGTTTAATTGGTTTATATGAGTAGTCTTCTGGATTTCCTACTAATTTTTTATACTATATCACAACCCAACCTGATGGGACCTTTGATGCAATTATCATAAGGAAAACTGCAATAAGGAAGGGGATGGAGACAACAGCCATGTAGGAATATCACACACATGAGAGGAATTATCCTAATGTACCTGTATACACCCACACATCTTCAAGCCCATATAATGATAAAAGGTGAAATAATTGATAACAATGAATTTATATATATATATAATCAAGCAATTGAAGTATTACATACTATAATGAAGGAATAAACAAGGGATAAATACAAGCCCATCCAAAACATGGAAATTTATTTTTTCCTACTCATAATAAGGGAACTGATGTCAGATGATTCACTAGTATACTCCTAAATCGTTTATCCCAAAATATGTTCCACCACCTCCTAGGCCTCTATGGACACCAAAAAAAAATCTGTCATCTACATAATACATGAAATGTGGGGGAAAATACCATGCATGGGTGATTATAAAAATACCAAGTAGTACACCTATAAAACACCAAACATAAATCGTCAAGAGAATCAATCTCATCAAAAACAGTTTTGTCAAAAAAAATATGAGACTTGATAATAACGAAGGATATCCCAAAAATACTCATTAAAAATTTTGTTTCACAATGTATCTAAAACAATTCCATCCATAGATCTATTAGAGGTTTCAAGGTATCATTTATATGGGATGAACCACTCCCTGACCTACATTGCCACTGATGACACTCATACAAATGTTTATGCTAATAATGTATAGCCATGAACAATAATGATAGAAACTGAGAGGGGTCAACTGTGATACATAGTCCATTAGAAAAATTCCACATTATAAATATTATTTTTGAATACACATATAGGGGTCAATTCGCAATTATCAATAGTGGGACACTTGACCCAGTAAGATTTATCCTCATAGATTGGGGATCAACACCCATATAAGTATTGGTCACTCCAATTCCAAAAACTCTACCTAAGAATACATAAAGGAAATGTGGATCACTTTAGTACTCTAAGAGGGATACATTCTCCATGCTTTTAAGGGGTCTATGGTCCAATGTTCAAGACAATATTCCATTCCAATCCCTATAGAAGAGGACTGAGATGATAAAATTCATAATAAAGGGAATTCTCCCACACCACCCTAACTATTAGGAAGCTGTAGAGGAGTCACTATCCTCTAAAGAGGACATGATATTATACTTAACCATCATAGAAATTTACCAAGATAACATAATCCACTGATAATAGTCCCTAGAAGATAAAAAACCTATAAATGGATCTAAAATGAGACTAAATAGGACTCTAAACTTTCATCAAAGGTGTACAAGACATGTCCCAAGGGGTATACAACATGTCTCACAAATCATGGAACATCTAGTCTTCTTTAACTCACATGACGGGTAGTTTTCAAAAATAAAATACATGTCCCTTGTGGGAGAATACATGTAGATGTTTCGATGTAACTCAGTGTGTCATTCTTCCCATGTTATTTTACATCAATCTTTTCTTATGTACATCATCATTGCATGGAATGTAGGGCTACATGGCCATCAGGGAATGTAGTCTTTATACATTTGAAGCTATTTTCAATTTTCAACATGGCGTGTGACTTAGAACACACAGTGTGTAACACAACATGACCTCTGAGACATATAACACATGTACACAATGGTATGGTCAGTTAGGGATTACACGGCGTGGGAACGTGTCACATGTAGTGTGATAGTTATCACCAGGTGGAAACCATAGTACTGCATAGAGGGGAATATACAACATGTGTTTGAGGAACTACACATAATTTAGTCAATAATTTCATATAAATTATAGGATATTCGTGCACCTTCTCCTAAATTATCCAAAACAACCTATTTTTTATAAATCATTCTATATGTCAAAGATTTGAGGTTTACCGAACCCTCACTTCATTATTGGCCAGATTTCAACCGTATCCATGGCCTGGGAAATTACCGTCATCATTCCTTGTTACTTCTGCATTCCAAAACCATGAAAAACCATTCTAGATCCATTTTTGGTTCTAATTTCATCTTCTTGCATCAAAATAATAACATCATATATCGATCTCTAACCTCCGGTTGTGATATGTTGTTCTAGAGACTAAATGCACAAGGATTGTTTATCAAGTATTTATCGAATCCTTAGCTAAATGAAAATACCAAAAATTAAAACACATAGAAAGGGGAGAGAAAAATGAAAAAAAACACAACATTAGTAATAACCCTCATCTGATTTTCATGTGGTATATGACTCGATGTTATATGGAAATTAATTAAGATAAATTAATAAAAAAATATCAATTAATATAATATGGGAAGATAAATTTATTACCCAAATTAAACAATAGATAGATAAAATAATTATTTATATTATTAATTCATGTTCTTCATGGGTAAATCAAAATAGGTTAAATACACAAAAAACCTCGTACCTCAATTTGAATTAATTATTGATAAATAACAACAACACATCATTGTTCATGATGATATCCACAAGATACATTGTCATTAGTGATCCTTATAATACTCTAATCATCAATCCATGACCTTGATACCTGCTAACATTCCTCCATTATCTCCTCTCACTTTATAGGGTTAAAAGGATATCCCAAGAATTTTTTATAATAGCGTATTTATAGAGGAAATTATTGTTCAATGTGATAACATAATAAAACATTAATCTTATTAATTTGTTTTGTTATTTTCTCTTATGTTGACTTTTACCCAAATTCCTAACACTAATAAAGAATATGTAATATATTTGTTAAACATCGCATTCTAAATTCAATGGTAGTCTCATATTTCTGATTTGGGACTTCATTTTTGTTTCAATCCATTTTTTTAAAGAAAAATTAATGTGTGTGATATTGATATTTTAAATATATTTAATATATCAATTTCCAGATCATCGGGCCTAGATATATCGTGTTGTATAAGCACTTGGATTCAAAAATATTCCTAAAAATATTCTAAATTATTACAAGGAAAAAATTGAGACAATACATATTTTCCACTTTCAAGAATTTTCATCATCAATGGTGAAAACTTACTCACAAGTGAGGAAAATAATCTTGCAACTGGGCGTCCCAATTCCTTGTTCTCAATCAAAGGTTTTCTATGCTACCATCAACAAGAACCCAAGGAAAACACTTTATAAAAAAAATTCATTCTCTGCCGCTTCACAACACCACTGGATCCATGAAAATGAAAACTCCAATCTCATGTCCTAGTTTACCCAAGTCGATACCATACAAAGATTCATGCACATACCATCTCAAATATAAAATGTGGATAATACCATGAAACCAATAATATTGTGGTCAAAGAGTAAAGAGTTACACAACCTCACTAACCCAATATAGTTGTAGGCAAAATAAAGGTTCTAAGAACCTGAAAGATGTCCTAACAATATGGATAAAAATCTACAACTCTTGAACTCTAAATTCCTTCTTCATTGGTTTTTAAATAACTCCTGACATTTTTGGGTAGCCCTGATCCACCCCAAGATGGATTGCACCTTTAAAACAATAACTATCACCAAAACTATAACCCAAGTGTTGTAACATTCTATCTCCAACCAGTATAGCAGTGACCTACAAGGTCCCTCATATATAGCCTCAAAAGTGTTATATACCATTGGTGGAGTGGTAATAATTATAGTATAAAAACACTAATAATGGTAGATGATCCTACTGGATATGGATTAAAAATTAATTTTGAACCTAAATAATGTTCTCTATAACATGAAAAATCCACTATAAATGGCCAAATGACTGGGGTAAAATAATGTGTTCAACTAAAACTAGGTACTTGAAGGATTACCACATCGTCTCCATAATCATATTGTGAATTAATCATCAAATTCTATAATTATCATCAAGGGGATTCAATGAAGATGGACTACCCCTAAAATAGAAATGTTTCCCAAACTCTCCACAAAATCTCTAGTGGTCATAACCTATAGATATGTTTTATTCCAAGATCTTGGTACATCCTCCCCTCCACCAAATTTACCACTAAGGGTAAACAACCACCTCAACACCTTATTTCATAGAATTACAAATGGAACCATCCTCCATAAAACTAGGATGATATGTTCCCATGATTAAAAAATTTATCAGGAATATATCTAGTGGATGTCTTATCCTAAAAAAGACTCATAATTGATATCACTAAGTTATACTTCCCTAGATTTCCAAAGAAAAAGAGAGGAAACATATATCGAATTGATGTAAACTACACCATCATAAGGTGTATCACATGCTCCAAATTGGGCATAGATCAGTCATGGATTTAATCAAAGAATAATACTGATAATTATTCAATGAAGGTTTAATTATCTAGTCCACAAGTCATACAACCTTACTATGTGATAAAAAATGTTGAAGGGTATCACCATGATCCCAAAAAAAATATAATGGATTAATAAATACACTTTTGGTATATCCTTTTCTAGAACCAAATGTAGTGATAACTTGTCTAGAGGTAAAACTCTAAGAACCACTTCATCCCAAACCATTGTTCAAATAATTCAATGATTATTTACTGTGTATAATCTTCCTCGTGTCACCTCGTTCAAGTGAACCCAATTCACACCCAACCTCAAGAACTCATTCACCTCTTTTTAAAAAAACACTGGGATTCCTACATGAACACACTGTGTCATAGAAAGCCTCTTCCACTACAATAATTTTACTATAACTTCATATTATGAATCAGAACAAGTTCCACATGATTTAAAATCCAAAAAATCAGGGGTGATTATTGGTTCTAGTCCTTGCATATTCCTAAATATTAATGTGGATATAAACTCAAAATTTCCCTAGAAAAGATATCCTCACACTCCACCACCAACAAAGGAAAGAATAATATCATGCAATCAACTACTTTAGAGGTATTACTATCCAAATGATAAGAATTAGGTCATAAACGCATACACATGAGATCTTCCTTCTCTTCTTGGGATAAGTCATTATCAAAGGAGGAAATATTGACCTAAAAAAAATTAGAAACATGACCACAATCACTATTATTAACAAAATGAGAATGTATAGTTAGAAACTAGTACTTATTGTGGAAAACATCATAGGTTCTCACCATAACTATGAAGATATTCCACACATTTCTCTCTCTCTCCTCCAAATTTCTGGTCACACTATCAGTAGAAGCATGTGTTCAATGATCCTCTCTATAGGATCATCAAACAAAAAGTTCAATAAAAAGGCTCCATATGTATCATTGGGTCTCAAAAAGTGTATATTCAAAGGGATAAATAGATCATGAATTTGTATGAAAAATGAAACTTGGGCATTGAAGAAACATGTCATAACTCAAATTAAACATGAATCCTCTCTAAGATCCGAGTTCATTGAACACTTTAATTCCTTTTTCCCATTATTTTATCACAATCAGGGATTGATAAGAAACCTTATCACAATAGAAAATATAAAACACACAAGTCAAAGGAATTCAACCACCACACCTCGACATTATCAATCTTGTGAAACACCAACTTACCCCTAGAGTTTTGGATCACATCTTGAGAGTGCATCTTAATGGGGGGATTGTACCTATTCCCCATGATTATAAATATGTATCACACATAAACAATATAAGGATATATTGAAACATTATTTATTCCTAGAATAGACTCAATCAAAGGAGGAAAAACTATTTTCTTTTACATATGTATAAGAGTACTATAATGAAAGTAGAAGGAATTCATATCATACCTCAAAACACACCCTTATCCTTTGAGTAGAAAACCTCCCTTTCCTATATATGTCCTAGATTATGACCACTATCTTACAAATCCTTGAGTGTTCCACTTAAGGGTAGTGGCCATAACATCAATCCAATGCACATGCGACCTACTATTACTCCCCCAACTCCTCCATGGTGACCTCTACCCCATAGACCAACATTATCATCGACCATATAAACTCTTAGATCATAAAAATAAAATGAGAATATCCTCAGAGAACTGATTTTTCCCTAAGGTCTCCAATGAAACCTCATGTTTACAAACTTTAAAGGAACACATATTCCCAATAGGTCCTTCTAACCCCATATCCTAGAAGATAACAACCTTTTTTCACATGATATTTTCTCAAGGACTACTCATCATCATCCAAATCCAAAATATCTATCAATGAATCATTTAGACATGATTCATACACTTGAACCATTGATGGTGGGTCTAAGAATTTATAAATAAGAGAAGGCACCACATACTGAAAATCTTAAAGAAGGACCACCTAATGAACAATCCCACTTTATGGAGGACACATAACTCATTGGGCCAAACTATCGACTCTACTATGGAAATATCACTGGAAATTATTTCTTAATCACCTCGCAAAGAGACTAGAAGTACCATTGTTAATGAGTATATATGGTGAGATGACTCAAGAAGGAAGTAGAAATGAAAACCCATTCTTATATGATGTGTCAACCAAATTGTTTCCCTACAACTAGTTCCAACATGTAACGAGTCAAAGAGTATGATATAAAAGTATTGTTGAATGGATATGTTGGTTGGCGTAGCAACACAACATTCCCTGATCCAAATGCTGAACATGAAACATATCAATATTGTTTCCATAGTGCCCAAAAAAACCTCTCATCTATAAAAAAATCACAACTCTAGTACTGGGATAGAACTCTCTATGATACCATAATTTCACAACCCAACCCTATGGGGCCCAATCTACAAATTCCCCAACCCACATCCAACAGGTTAGGGGCTGTAGACCGGTAACATGTAGTCATATCACATGAATTTGAGGAATCATACTAATATACCAACACATACACCCACATCGCGAAGCACATAATATTTTTAAAATTAAAAAATCTGATAAAAATTCATGTATACATATATAATCCCACAATTAGAGTATGATATAATGTAATGGAAATCATAAAAAAGACCAAATACATTCCTACCCAAAATTCGAAAACAAAATCTAACCAACTCTAAATTAGGGGACTATTGTAAAATGAAACATTGGTATACTCCTTGGATTTTCATACCTAAACTATATGCTCCACCTACATCTGGCCCTCTAGGGGCAGTG
The DNA here is from genome assembly GCA_963277665.1 of Viscum album. Taxonomy (NCBI): domain Eukaryota; kingdom Viridiplantae; phylum Streptophyta; class Magnoliopsida; order Santalales; family Viscaceae; genus Viscum; species Viscum album. The sequence continues at coordinate 1,201,440,898 of OY728153.1, read as the reverse complement.
AAGAAGTTCCATTTTCTTCTCAAGAGATGACATGTGTGAGAAGATATTGTACAAGGGTGAGTATAAAAATACCTACTAGGACACCTCAAAACACGAACAGAAAGCATAAAGAGTAGTTAACTCATAAATCATGGGTTTGAGAAGAAAAATATGAGATAAAAAATACCCAAGAATGTCTCACAAATACTCATAAAAGGATCTATATCATAAAACATCTCAACCACTTCCATCTATAGGTCTGCTCATGGTTTCAATATAATGCTTGTATGGGAGGAACCAATCCCGGAGCTACATAGCACCTAATGACACTCATCCCTGTGGTCACACTCACCAGGTATAACAAAGAAGAATCTTGAAGGAAATTGAGAGGGTTCATCTTATATACACACTCTATCAGACTAAAACTCCATCAAAAAGTTCAGATCTCAACACATAGATATGGGTCAATGCCCATACTCACTAGGTTGTGGGGACACCTGACCCTACTAGATTTATCCTCATGGTTAGGGGGTCTATTCCTATCTAATTGTTGGTCATGCTAATTAAACGAAGCCTGCCTGGGGAAAACATGAAAGTAAATAAGGATTTATTTGGGCCACTTTGAAGGATACATGATCAAATCTACTAAGGGGTGTGAGGTCTAATGCTCTGGACCATGTTACATACTAACCAACATAGAAGTAAACTATGATGTCTCACTCCAGAATAAGTGAACTTTCCTACACTTCCCTTTTCATAAAAATCTATAGAGGGGTATCAATCCAATCATGAGGATGCGATGCTACACCAAACTCTCATAGGAATGGACCAAGTAAACACACTCAAATGATTATGGTCCATGAAATATCACACAAGCACACAAAGTTTCTAAACTAAGTAGAAAGAGGAAACCAAACTATACTCTAAGAAGTAAATTAAATTTCCATAGGTTTATATAGTGGGTATCACAAATCCTGGAACTACCCATGTCTCATGATCACATGAAATTTACATACACAATATATAGTATTCCCCTTTTAGGAAAATGATGATAAGATGTCTCGCTAGAACTTATAATGTCAGTATTCCCATTCTTATGTACACAAGTGTTTTTTATACATATCATCACATGGTGTGTAGGGATACATGGCCATCTAGACATCTACTCCTTGTACATTCCAAGATATCTGTGATGTGCATCATATTGTGTGACTTGGAAAACAAAACATGTAAAACTATAGGGCCTCCTAGGCATATACCCATATGAACCTCAATATGGCCAGAAAAGGGACACAAGTCACGTGGAATGTGTTATATGGAAGGTGATACATATAAATGTGTGGAATCTCTAGTGATGTATATATGGGATTACACTATGTGTGTTCAAGTGACTAAATAATGTGTAGTTGGGAATTACATAGTAATTCTAGAATGTTTTTGCATCTTCTTTCAAACCATACAAAACCATTGATTCCACTAGAAATCACACCACATGTTAGGGATCCAGGGTTAACCAAGCCCTCTCACTATCATTAAAACAATTCTAGCTATCTTCTCAACATAAGAAATTACCATCGGCCTACCTTTTCACGTCCATGTGCCAAAAACATGAATACAAACTCCATATTCATCCTTTGATCTGCTTCTATCATCATTTACCATTATTGTAATATCAAATTGTTATCCCAAACCTGTAGCATTGATCCATTGTACCAGATAATTAATTGAGAATGATCATTTACTAGGTATTTATCTAATAATATTCTAAAAGATAAATCCAATGATTAACACTCATAGAACAAGGAGAGAAAAAATTCCCAATACACAACATTAGTAATAGAGATCACCCAATGTAAATCTTGGCAATGAATTTTTTCATATGGAGATTAAAAGAGTGAATAAAATAAACCAAAAAATCAATTCATATCACATGGGAAGATAATGAAATTTCTTGAATTAAACAATTGATCCATGAATTAATTTTTTATATGATTGATTCACATTTTTCATGGGTAAATCGAAATGGAATAAACCCATAAAAATAATTCCCTACCTCGATTGGGATCAATATACAAGGAATAACAATCACACATCATTTTCATTGATGATATCCAAAATAAGAGTTATCATTTGTGATCTGTTGGATACTCTGATCACCGATCCATGATCTTAATGCCTACCAACATTACTCTACTCTCTCCTCCCAATCCCTATGATTATGATCCTAACCTGGATAATTATTGACAATAGTGTATATATAGATTAAAAACTAGGTCTCTAACTAAACATAATAAATAAATTATTATAATGGAATTATTTATTTTATTTTTCCCTTGACTAATTTTAACTAAACAGCCACCACTAACAGAGAATATGTCATTCCTATGGTAAACACCAAATTCTAAACATAATATTTGTCTTATATTTATGATCCATGACTTTTTTTTGGGATTTTTTATAATTGTTATGAAAATTACAATATATTGTCTTAATATATATGTAATATATTTTAAATACCAATTCTGGGATCACCAAACCAAGGAATCTCACAATGCTTAAGCATATGGCTTCATAAATCTTCATAGAAATAGTAAAAATTCTCAAAAATAAAAAACTAAAATAGAAATACTGACCCATATATATACACTTCTATGTGTATATAGAATTTTTTATTTGGATACATTTAAGGGGAATGTCTCTTACTTTTAAATCTTAGCATCATAGTACTACAGTCCTCTTTAGTTGGTGTTGGATCTTGGAAATGTTATTCTATTGGCGTTGTTTAATGTTTTACATAAGTCTAATAATTTATTGATTATTATTGAATTTTTTAACATGTGTAATCTATTGTTTACTATTGTGCCTCTTATTGTGGTCAAACTAAATTATATTGATTCTTTTTTCCTTCTATCATGCATCATATTCATTCATTGTGCTGTGTTTTATACTCTGTTGATGTTTGTATCATGTATGAGGGTAAATCGTCTCCCAATGACATGTTTTCCCATTGGAGTTTATTGTGATCCTTTTGTGTCCTAGGGATACAACTACGTTTTATGGAATTTTATTATTTCTCATGCCATTATATCAAGGTCAGGATGTTAGAAAAGCTATCATATTTATGGTACATACATGGGATAGTATGTATAGAGATTAGATATGTCATAAATTAAAATTTATTGTATAAAAAGTAATATCTGTAACGCCCCGACCCAAGTTACCTAGAGTCGGTGCATTATTACATAACATTGGCATGATCATAAGAAAGATCTAATCTCGAAAGACCGATTGGTTTAGTAGCCTTGGAAACACTAGATATATTCATAAGTCTTACATTACATTATAAAATAAAAAACTACTAAAACAACATATTGTCTCCATAATCCACACTCATATCCCCACATAATATCCCTGTAGGTCATTAATAATTTACTTCTTCACTTCCTGGGAAAAATAAAACATAGAAAAGGGGTGAGCTCAAATGCCCAGTAAGGATAACAATATAGCGGAAACTTTCATAAATATGAATAAACAATTAAGGCAATGTATACTAAAACAAAAGCCTTTCAAACTTGAACTTTCAACATAGTATAGAATAAATAAAATGAAATAATTCCATTTACTTATTCACATGGATATTCTACGAATCGAATAATCACATGAAAAAACAATAACCACTTTCGTAATGATGGAATGCATAATGCCAGACTATCATAACCACATAGCCAAGGCCTCGTGCCAAGACTATAAATAAGATTTTTCCAAGGCCTTGTGAAAAGACACTAGTTTTTCTCATGATACCTACCGATGCATCGATGAGCTATAGGAGGCTCCACCCATCACATATTAAGTCCAATGCATTCCCATATGAAAAGGTTTAAACATAACATAAACATTCGTATTAAAACTAGCATACGAAATGTCAATACTTTCACCATAAACCATGAATGGTATAAAAATAGCACATCCACAGTCAAACATATCACAAAACCTTCAATACAACATAGAAGTTTGTATCATAATAAATCAACTTCACATAAGCGTAAAATTCAACAAAGGATGTTGACATTGATGAAATCAAAACGCTTTTTAGAGAAATATCTCTTTTTATTTTGAAATCATTTAAGAGCCATATAAAATAAAACATTTTCTTTGAAAATATTCTTATATGATTGTAAGGGAAGCTCTGAAGATTTTATAATGGCGGAAAATAGCCGCACCCGCCGTATAAGTTAAAAAAATCATTCTTACCTTAATTCTGCCAAAAAGGTTAAAAAGGACCTTGTTTTGAAAACGACGGAAAGATTACATTATAAACCACTTATAAAAGTCAAAAAGGGTATAAATGACTTTAAATCATATTCTAGTAAATAGTAAAAATGTTTTGAAATACATTTTTAAGAAACATGGATGTGGATGATAAAGAGATCCCAGTAGATTATTACGTATAAACAACCTCGGATAATGAAGAGATTGTGAAATAACCCTTACCAATTTGGTAACATATGAAAAATACAACCCATGAAAGAGGTATCATACAATGAATATGTAAATACACATAAATTAGAGTGTATTACACAAATAATATAATTATGGACAGTACATACACCACACAAAAGGTAATGGTGGCAATATGGCATGAATCTCACGGGAATAAGGAGTGAGATGAAAACCCCTTACCTTGTACTTTTCCTTGGTTGGGGTAGGTTAACCTCCTGTATAATGGTGAAATAATTTTTATTAAATTATAAAATAAGCATATTTATTAATATGATATCATATATGATCTTTTAACATTGATTTGTTAATAATATCTTTGAATTGTCGTCGTTTCGGGTGTTAACTTACTCGTTTTCTTTTATATGTTTTGTTACATAAGCCATGTTTGTCATGGATAGGTTGTATATTGTTCATATACATAATGATATCAAGTCCTAAAACATCATTTTTAAATCATCAAATGATAATTATACTTTAATGGATATGATGGAGAATGAATCTCATCGCGTTCGTGGAGACGGTAGTCCGTACGTACGCACGAGCGACAATATCATTATTTTGATATTAAAATAATATATAAATGGATGGTATATCATATATACAGAATAATTAACATGTTATATTTATTATTTACATGAGTTACACATCATTATTATACCCATCCAAATAATAATATATTGAATAACAATTACACCACGACGTGGATACGGTAAGCCGTACGTACGCATGTATGGTGAAATGTTATTCAAAGGGTGGATAGAATACTGAATATGGTTGTACCATATTTATAATAACATCACAGTATATATAAGATACTGGAGTTATTATTTTAGAATGGTAATAACAAAGAAAGAAGAAGTGGAAGAAGAAAGGAACTTGAAAAGGGGTGGTGAAAACATTACCTCTTCTTCGGGTTATTCCTTTTGATTTGATCAAAAGGGCTCCTTAGGTTGGCTTTCTGATCAAACTAAGGCCTCTAGGTTGTAGTGAGGGAAGTTGGGAGAGTATTTGGGCAGATTTTTGCCGAACAAAAAGGCTTTTAAGGTGTGAATAAATGAGAAGGAGGAGTGCCCTTTTATAAGAGGGGTGAGGGGCACCTTTGGAAAATCTAGAAATATTAATCTATAATAACTACATATTCGGTTTATAATGGCTCCAAAGTTGATTATTCATAGGTTAAGGTGGGGATAGGTCTAAAACCACTCAACCAATAGAATTTAGACAGGTTTGGGTACTTATATTAACCTTATATTTTTGTTTTAACTCTTAGTTAATTAGTTTGACATTTACCATGTCTCTTTGTATTTTTATAATATATAGTTAATAAACTTAATATATACATACACGCGACCCCTAAGTGGTCCATTAATAATGAGCATATCATGATATAAGTCTCTTGGCCGAACTTTAGATTTTTAGGAATTTAATATCAATTAATAATATAATATTTGTTTCAAAAAGTCTTTTATGTCAATTTTGACACTATTCAATAAATAATTTTTTTAAAAATCATAACAGAATTATTACTTCGAAAAAAGTTAATTGAATCAATACTAACATGTCATATTAACCAATAAAATTAGTTTAATTCATTAAAAGTCTCAAATTTTATTTATTTGTGTATTTATAATATCAATTATTTTAATTTTTAACTATTATCGTAATTAATGCATCATCATTGTGTCATCAATAAATTAACATATTTAATCTCTAAAAATTTAAAATAAAATATAATCATGTAGGAAATCGTTTTATCTTTCTAATGAATATTTATAGTTGAAAATAAAACTTATATAATGTAAAAATTGTTTTTCTAAAAGATATATACTTATGTCATTTTTGTAGTTATTTTAACTTAATTAAAATAAAGTGTCCCTATCACCTACAGGTGGCTCCATGGGGTCCCAAAATCGACGCAAAGATTCCTATGGTCGAACATGTATCAACAAATAAGGATAGGACACGTTTTAGGGTAATTTAATATTATGATAATATTATTTTTTTAACCCTCATTTACCGGATTTACCCTTAACCATGGTAAATAAAATATTTACCGCAGTAATTATTCAAAATGTCTAAAAATAAAAGTTACCTATTTATACAATTTGAAAATTATGATTCCAAATATGGAATCCATTTTTATAAATTCAAAATATAGAAGTGGCAGAAATTAATTTAAAATTAATTCTCGCTGTCAAAACAAAAAGCGTGTTTTTAAGAGATAATAACTATCAAAAGATTGACACTTGTTTATGTTCGGTTTAATTGTAAAATTATGTCCAATGACCAATATTATATTAAATGGTAAAACTATATTCTAAATATACTTTAAAACTACTCAAATTCATAATTTATCACTATTAATTATTTTGATTAAAAAAAAATTTAATTAAAATTTAGTAATTTTCACTATTCATCAAAATATTAAAGTTATCCGAAAAGTACCAAAATTTCACCATAGGAAAAATTCGATATTCCGAATCCAAAAATGAAGTCCATTTTGAAATATAAAATATATATAATTTCAAAAAGTAGGTATTACTATTCATAACGGCTAGTTTGATTGGTTATGGTGTGTTAGAACTCGGTGTTGCGTACAACACACGCTATCACATTATTCAAAAAGAAGCGTACCGTAGAATATTGGGGTGTTACATTCTACCCTCCTTCAAATAATTTCGTCCTCGAAATTTCTAGAATACTTATCACATGAAAAGACTCGGGTGGTTCTTCATCATAAGTTCCTCGGGTTCCCACATTGCCTCTTCCATCTTATGGTTTCTCCACAAAACATTTACCAGACGCGTCGTCCGGTTTCTCAGTACTTGTTCTCTCGTATCAAGAATCCTGATGGGCTCTTCACAATAGGAAAGATTGGGTTCCAGTTCTAATTCCTCATAGGTGAGTAAATGTGTTGGGTCAGGCATGTATTTCCTCAACAGAGATACGTGGAACACATCGTGAACTTTGGAGAGACTTGGCGGCATTGCCAATCGGTAAGCCACAACCCCATTTCGTTCTAGAATTTCGAAAGGTCCGATGTACCTGGGAATCAATTTACCTTTCTTACCAAAACGTATGACTCCCTTCCATGGAGATACCTTCATGAAAACATGATCACCGACTTGAAATTCCAAATCCTTCCTTCGATTATCGACATAGCTCTTCTGCCTACTTTGAGCTGCTTTGATGTGATTTTGGATTACCTTCACCTTTTCCACCATTTCCTCCACCAGTTCTGGGCCTACAAGTTTTCTTTCACCAACATCATCCCAACAGGTTGGTGTACGACATCTCTTTCCGTATAACGCTTCATATGGTGCCATCTGAATACTCGAATGGAGCTATTGTTATAGGAAAATTCTACTAGAGGTAAATATTGATCCCACATACCCTGGAAGTCAAGTGAGCAAGATATAAACATGTCTTCTAAGGTCTGAATAGTCTGTTCTAATTTTCCGTCTGTCTGAGGGTGGTAAGCAGTGCTCAAATGAAGTTTAGTATCCAGGGATTTCTGAAGACTCTTCCAAAATCTTGATGTAAAACGGGGATCACGATCAGAAACAATCGATAGGGGTACTCCATGAAGTCTCACAACTTCATTAATATATAGTATTGCTAGACGTTCCAGGGGTAGATCTTCTCTTATAACAAGAAAATGTGCTGACTTGGTAAGACGATCAACAATAACCCATATTTCATCGTTCCTTATAGGAGTCTTTGGTAGCCCCATGACAAAGTCCATCGTAATATTGTCCTATTTACACTCCGGTATGGGAAGAGGTTGCATGACTCCTCCAGGCTGTTGCCTTCCAGCTTTCACTTGTTGAAAAACCATACATCATGACACAAAATCAGCAATCTCCCACTTCATGTTGTCCCACCAAAAATGTTCCTTCAGATATCTATACATTTTGGTGCTCCCAGGGTGTATAGAGAAATTGGAACTCTGAGCATCATCCAGCAATTCCCTATTTGGATCAGGTAAATCGGGAACACAAAGTCTCTTCCCGAATTTCAAAATTCCATCCTCATACACAAAGTCTCTCAATCTCCCATCATTCACAGCTTTAATCTTCCATTTAAATTCTTCATCATCGGTCTGAGAAATCTTAATCCTTTCTAGTAAAGATGGTTTGGAAACCATTTTAAAAAGAATCGATGTTTCGCCTTCCCTGGTTATTCCCATGTCCATCTTCACTAGATCCATGAAAATTGGATCCCTTTCAATTCTCATATTGTTCAAAACTCCATGGTCTTTTCTGCTCAAAGCATCTGCCACCTTGTTTGCTTTCCCCGGGTGGTAGTGTATCGTACAATCATAATCCTTGAGTAATTAAAGCCATCTCCTTTGCCTCATGTTGAGTTTTTTTTGTGAGAAAATATACTTCAAACTCTTGTGGTCAGTATAAATCTCACATTTTTCACCATAGAGGTAGTGCCTCCATATCATCAAAGAAAAGATCACAGCTGCTAACTCGAGATCATGTGTAGGATAGTTTTGTTCATGAATTTTCAACTATCGTGATGCATAGGCAATAACTCTATCATTCTGCATAAGGACACAACCAAGTCCTTTCTTTCATGGATCACTATAAATACCGAACCCATCATTCCCCGATGGTAGAGTCAATATAAGAGCATTGACTAATCTTCTCTTAAGTTCATCGAAACATTCTTTACACTCTTTTGTCCAAACAAATTTAACCCCTTTACGTGTGAGCTTCGTTAATGGGTTAGCCAATCGGGCAAAATTTTGGACGAAACGTCGATAATAACCGGCCAAACCAATAAAACTACGTACCTCGGTTATACTCGTAGGTGCTGGCCATTCTTGGATTACCTTGGTCTTAGAAGGAACAACAGAGATTGCATCTTTAGAGACAATATGGACAAGAAAAGAAATCTCATGAAGCCAGAATCCACACTTGCTAAACGTTCCATATAATTCATGCCTCCTTAGAGTCTTCAAGATAATGCGCAAGTGATTTTCATGATCTTAGTAGGTTTTGGAGTATACCAAGATATCATCAATAAATACCACCACAAATTCATCGAGATACTCCTTGAAAACTCTATTCATCAGATCCATGAATACAAAGGGTGCATTAGTCAATCCAAACGGCATTACAGTAAACTTGTAATACCCGTACCTGGTTCGAAATGATGTCTTCGGAATGTCTTCCTTCTTCACACACAACTGATGGTATCCAGATCGAAGGTCAATCTTTGAAAAGTATTGAGCTCCATGCAGTTGGTCAAATAAATCATCAATACGAGGTAGGGGATACTTGTTCTTTATTGTTATAGCATTGATCTCCCTGTAGTCGATACATAACCTCATAGATCCATCTTTCTTTTTAATAAAAAGAACAAGGGCTCCCCATGGAGAAACACTAGGGCGAATAAATCCTTTATTACTCAACTCCTCTAGTTTTTTCTTTAGTTCGACTAACTCTACAGTGGCCATTCTATAAGGGGTCTTCGATATAGGCCTTGATCCAGTAATTAAATCAATGGAAAACTCAACTCCTCGTTCTGGAGGATGTCCAGGTAAATCTTCCGGAAATACATCTACAAATTCTTTCACAACAGGTACATCCTCTATTTGAACATTCCTTTCCTCACCCACAGTCATTTCATTATCTTCCTCCCCAATAATTGAATTAAGTTGAGCTACTGGGGGTAGATCTAAATAAGAATTAGGTGGTGATGATTCTGCTCTAAAGATAAGGTGTTCCTTATCATTATCATCAAGAATCGTAACCTCTTTCTTCTTACAATAAATCTTCGCATCATAGTCTGAAAGCCAGTCCATACTGAGGATTATATCATACCCAATCATAGGTATGGCGATGATATTAGCAGATAAAGAACATTTATGTGCTCTAATGGGGACTGATTCACAAAACATCGTTGCAATGATACTTCCCTTAGGGGTTTTAACTGACAACTCCCTTATTAAATCAAATTGAAAATATCTAATTTTCTTAGCAAACTGGGAAGATATGAAACAATGTGATGATCCAGAATCAAATAATGATTTTGCTAAACTTGAGGAAACCGTTAAATTACCTTCCACCACGTCTTTCTGAGCTTCTACCTCAGCAGTAGTGATAGAATAAGCCTGGCCTTGATCCCTTGTCCTTTTCTGAGGTAAGTTCTCCTGACGCTTAGGACATTCATTTGCATAATGCCCCATCTCCATGCAATTGTAGCACTGAACGTTGGTAGCTTCCTTCTTCCCCTTACAATCACGAGCTTGGTGGCCTTTTTCACCACACTTGTAACAGACTCCCATTCCCTTCAAGCAAGTACCAGGATGTTTCTTCCCGCATTTACCACAGGATGGATACTCAACCTTTCCCTTATTCACCTTATTTCCATTCCCAGATTGATCAGCATGTCTCTTCTTCTCTTGCTTTGATTTAAAGTCATAAGACTTAGAGAATTCCTTTTCGGTCTTGATAGCACATGAGACAATGTCTTCGTATGACGAATTGGATTGTGAGACTAATGCTCGACGAAGAAATGGTTTTAACCCATCAAATAAATGATCAATCATACTTCTTGGGTTACGTATATAATCTCCAACATACCTTGATAACCTTGTAAAATTAGCCTCATACGATGCGACATTCTCATCCTCCTTCTGTCTTAGACTCAGAAATTACCTTTCCATATCTGCTCGATTGTCGCGAGGAAAGTATTTTTCTAAAAACAGATCTTTGAACTCCCTCTATTACATATTTGATACTTCATCATCTTCCTTCATTTTTTGAATCAATGACCACCATTGATCAGAATCTCCAGTGAGGCGGTAAACTGCCATGATAACTTTTTCCCTTTCACTGCTCCCAAAAGCCTGAAATATTTTCTCTAGGGAATTTATCCATTGCTCAGCTACTAATGTATTTGTACTCCCATTGAACGTTGGTGGTTGTTTCCTCATTAATATATCTAACATATATCCTCTATGCTGTGGATCAGGGTGCTCCATACGGGTAAGGTTATTATTCATAACCTGAGTAAGTTATCCCAGTATGGTGATTAGCTAATCGGCACCAGTTGCATCACCAGCTCCACTATAATTATCTTGAGCAAGAGGGAAATCCCTACATGGAGTGTGTGCATTGATACGGTTTCCATTTCTTCCACTAGGTGCCATTTCTAAACAATGGCATAAACTAGTTCAGTTTATGAATCAAAATACTTAATCCCATATTTATAAAACACTTAACATAAATTGAACTATTTTTGGATATAATCCATAATCATAAAAATGTTTTCTTTGAGGAAGTATATACTCATAAACCCTTCATAATGATTTGTAATGAAAATGAGAGTTATCCTAAGCATATCCCCCAGGAGTGTCGTAACCAAGAGTGAAGCAAGGCTCGTTGTCGTGCACCAGTTCCCGTTCGAGTCTAGCTCAAAGTGGTGTTTTCAGGTTTTACCCCTAGGTACATCTGTGCCAGAGCCGCCTCAACTTGCTCATATCCAGAAAGGGATGTATTGCTCGGAAAACTCACAAAATCTCTACAATACCAAAATTCTAGGAAGTTCTTCTATACTAATCCTCAAAATTCATCTTAGGTCTACGTTCTCTAGTCAGAGTTTATCTAAATCTACCTTCCAAGGTTTGTACTATACCTCCCTCTGATACCAACTGTAACGCCCCGACCCTAGATACCCAGAGTCAGTGCATTATTACATAACATTGGCATGATCACAAGAAAGATGAAATCTCGAAAGACCGATTGGTTTAGTAGCCTTGGAAACACTAGATATATTCATAAGTCTTACATTACATTATAATATGAAAAACTACTACAACAACATATTGTCTCTATAATCCACACTCATATCCCCACATAATATCCCTACAGGTCATTCATAATTTACTTCTTCACTTCCTAGGAAAAATAAAACATAGAAAAGGGGTGAGCTCAAATGCCCAGTAAGTATAACAATATAGCGGAAACTTTCATAAATAAGAATAAACATTTAAGGCAATGTCTACTAAAATAAAATCCTTTCAAACTTGAAATTTCAACATATTATGGCATAAAAAAAATGAAATAATTCCATTTACTTATTCACATGGATATTCTACTAATCGAATAATCACATGTAAAAATAATAACCACTTTCATAATGATGGAATGCATAATTCCAGACTATCATAACCACATAGCCAAGGCCTCATGCCAAGACTATAAATAAGATTTTGCCAAGGCCTTATGCCAAGACACTAGTTTGTCTCATGAGACCTACCGATTCATCGAGGAGCTATAGCGGGCTCCACCCGTCACATATTAAGTCCAATGCATTCCCATATGAAAAGGTTTAAACATAACATAAACATTCGTATTAAAACTAGCATACGAAATGTCAATACTTTCACCATAAACCATGAATGGTATAAAAATAGAACATCCACAGTCAAACATATCACAAAACCTTCAATACAACATAGAAGTTTTTATCATAATAAATCAACTTCACATAAGCGTAAAATCCAACAAAGGATGTTGACATAGATGAAATCAAAACTCTTTTTAGAGAAATATCGCTTTTTATTTTGAAATCATTTAAGAGCCATATAAAATAAAACAATTTCTTTGAAAATATTCTTATATGCTTGTAAGGGAAGCTTTTATGATTTTATAACGGCGGAAAATAGCCGCACCCTCCGTATAAGTTAAAAAAACATTCTTACCTTAATTCTGCCGAAAAGGTTAAAAAGGACCTTGTTTTCAAAATGACGGAAATATTCCTTTATAAACAACTTATAAAAGTCAAAAAGGGTATAAATTACTTTAACTCATATTCTAGTAAATAGTAAAAATGTTTTTAAATACATTTTTAAGAAACATGGATGTGTATTATAAAGAGATCCCAATAGATTATTACGTATAAACAACCTCGGATAATGAATAGATTGTGAAATAACCCTTACCAATTTGGTAAGTAATGAAACATACAACCCATGAAAGAGGTATCATACAATTAATATGTATATACACATAAATTAGAGTTTATTACACAAAGAATATAATTATGGGCAGTACATACACCACACAAAAGGTAATGGTGGCAATATGGCATGAATCTCACGGGAATAAGGAGTGAGATGAAAACCCCTTACCTTGTACTTTTCCTTGGTTGGGGTAGGTTAACCTCCTGTATAATGGTGAAGTAATTGTTATTAAATTATACAAGAATCATATATATTAATATGATATCATATATGATCTTTTAACATTGATTTGTTAATAATATCTTTGAATTATTGTCGTTTCGGGTGTTAACTTACTCGTTTTCTTTTATATGTTTTGTTACATAAGCCATGTTTGTAATGGATAGGTTGTATATTTTTCATATAAATAATGGTATCAAGTCCTTAAAAATCATTTTTAAATCATCAAATGATAATTATACTTTAATGGATACGATGGAGAATGAATCTCATCACGTTCGTGGAGACGGTAGTCCGTACGTACGCACGAGCGACAATATCATTATTTTGATATTAAAATAAAATATAAATGGATGGTATATCATATATAAAGAATAATTAACATGTTATATTTATTATTTACATGAGTTACACATCATTATTATACCCATCCAAATAATAATATATTGAATAACAATTACACCACGACGTGGAGAAGGTAAGCCGTACGTACGCACGTATGGTGACATGTTATTCAAAGGGTGGTTAGAATACTTAATATGGTTGTAACATATTTATAATAATATCACAGTATATATAATATACTGGAGTTATTATTTTAGAATGGTAATAACAAATAAAGAATAAGTGGAAGAAGAAAGGAACTTGAAAAGGGGTGGTGAAAACATTACCTCTTCTTCGGGTTCTTCCTTTTGATTTGATAAAAATGGCTCCTTAGGTTGGCTTTCTGATAAAACTAAGTACTCTAGGTTGTTGTTAAGGAAGTTGGGAGAGTATTTGGGCAGATTTGGGCCTAACAAAAAGGGTTTTAAGGTGTGAAGAAATGAGAAGGGGGAGTGCCCTTTTATAAGAGGGGTGAGGGGCACCTTTGGAAAAGCTAGAAATATTAATTTATAATAAATTCATATTCGGTTTCTAATGGCTCAAAAGTTTATTATTCAAAGTTTAAGGTGGGGATAGGTCTAAAACCACCCAACCAATAGAATTTAGACAGGTTTGTGTACTTATATTAACGTTATCGTTTAGTTTTAACTCTTATTTAATTAGTTTGACATTTACCATGTCTCTTCGTATTTTTATAATATATAGTTAATAAACTTTCTATATACATACAAGAGACCCCTAATTGGTCCATTAATGATGCTACTATCATGATATAAGTCTCCTGGCAGATCCTTAGATTTTTAGGAATTTAATATCAATTAATAATATAATATTTGTTTTAAAAACTCTTTTATGTCAATTTTGACACAATTCAATAATTGATTTTTGTAAAACTTATAACAGAATGATTACTTCAAACAAAGTTAATTGAATTACTACTAACATGTCATAGTAACCTATAAAATTAGTGTAATTCATTAAAAGTCTCAAATTATATTTATTTGGGTATTTATAATACCAATTAATTTAATTTTTCACTATTATGGTAATTACTGCATCATCATTGTGTCATCAATAAATTAAATTATTTAATATCTAAAAATTGAAAATAAAATATCATAATGTAGGAAAGCTGTTTATATTTCTAATGAATATTTATAGTCGAAAATCCAACATATATAACCCTATGTAAAAATTGTTTTTCTAAAAGATATATACTTATGTCATTTTTGTACTTATTTTAACTTAATTAAAATAAAGTGTCCCTATCACCTACAAGTGACTCCATGGGGACCCAAAATCGACCCAAAGATGCCCATGGTAGAACATGTATCAACCAATAAGTCTAGACCACGTTTTAGGGTAATTTAGTATTATGATAATATTATTTTTTTAACCCTCATTTACCGGATTTACCCTTAACCATGGTAAATAAAATATTTACCGCAGTAATTATTCAAAATGTCTAAAAATAAAAGTTACCTATTTATACAATTTTAAAATTATGATTCCAAATATGGAATCCATTTTTCTAAATTCAAAACACAGAAGTGGCAGAAATTAATTTAAAATTAATTCCCACTGTCAAAACAAAAAGCGTGTTTTTAAGAGATAATAACTATCAAAAGATTGACACTTGTTTATGTTCGGTTTAATTGTAAAATTATGTCCAATGACCAACATTATATTAAATGGTAAAAATATATTCTAAATATACTTTAAAACCACTCAAATTCATAATTTATCACTATTGATTATTTTGATTAAAAAAGTTGTTTTTAATTAAAATTTAGTAATTTTCACTATTCATCAAAATATTAAAGTTATTCGAAAAGTACCAAAATTTCACCTTAGGATAAATTCGATATTCCGAATCCAAAAATGAAGTCCATTTTGAATTATAAAATATATATAATTTCAAAAAATAGGTATTACTATTCATAACGTCTAGTTTGATTGGTTATGGTGTGTTAGAACTCGGTGTTGCGTACAACACACGCTATCACATTATTCAAAGAGAAGCGTACCGTAAAAGCTTGGGGTGTTACAATATCAAACTTTTCTATTTTGACATTCAAGTTACTAGAGTATCCACGGTATAAAAAATTGATGTTAATAACTACTAAGTGTGTTGCAACCTCATTGTCATGGATTTAGTAAATAGTAGTTTGGTAAAATTCATTAGTCAAGTTAATTAGCACTAGGATTATAAAATTAAAATGTTAAAATTATTTTTTATGAAATGATAAATTATTATATAATAAAAATGTATTATGGAATGGTTTTATGTAATTAGGGTTGAAACATAAGTTTTATATGAAATGGTTTTCCTAACATGATAAAAATATGGTTTATATTTTTAATATTTATTGATTAATGCAAGTATCGATTTTAATTTATGTAATACTTGTGATTTATTATTTAATGGAACATGATAATGCAGATGAATTGAAATATAAATATATAATTACTCTAGTTTGATGTAACTCATTAAATAATATGTTAAACCCTTGTGATTTTACTGCATTCTTTTCTTAGTAATTGGTTACATATTTTTAGCATAAAATACTTTTAGAAATTATAAAGTGCATTATTCTATCCTTATAATTTTATGATTTTTAGGAAATTCTAGTACATGAAATATATGTTATGATAGGATTGTAATATATATATATGTAATTTAACTAAATAGATAGTGTTCTATAGGGTTGACTATTTTTTTTGTTTATTGTGAAGAAATTAATGTGTATCATATTTTTATTATCCCATGAAGTGTATATTATTTGTAAAGCATCTCCAGTGTATTTGGTAGCATGAAAATTAAAATAGAATAATGTTTAAAGGAATATCCCTATACAATGTTTATTCTATTTGAAATTATCATAATTGTTAAACTACTACCCATGACATCTTGTAGAAATCAATGATATATTAATTTATTTGTATAATTCATGAATTCATCAATCATTTATATTAGGTAGAGAAATGTTATTTTGTAGGATTCTTAAGCCTTTATAATAATTACATTTTATTTTTTTTGTAAAAGTATATATCATAAAAATTTATATTTTGTATAATGGAAAGTACATGAATATACTTAACATTACATAAGAAAATGATGTAATAAATTTTTTATTAATTATTTTTATTAAACATGAGTTGATAATAAAATTAGTAGCCTTTTTAATATTTAGTAAATGAATTTTGAAAATTGTTCAATTAATTTTTATTTATCAAAAAATGGTTTTATATGTTGTTTATGTTATCTGGATTTATGATCCATGTTTTATTGATAAATATGTTTTGAAATTAAAGAGTTTTTTTAGTTTTTTCTCTTCAAAAATGTTTATTTTGGATTTAAAGATGGTTTAAAAACGGATTTTTTTGGATGTTTTATGATTTTTTTGGGATAATTGGAATGATGAATGATTTAAAGACTTCTATTTAAATGGGTCATGGGAGGATGAATTTTTAAATAAAAACCTATTACTATTTTTAAATCCTTAGTATACTATATTTTAGCACATTTAGATTTATAAAGATGTAATTTACACATATAAGGTTATTAAAATATTTAATAAAATGTATTTTTTGAAAAAAATTACTACTCATTGAATTTTTAGAATGGTTTTAGTAGATTTATTTAATTCATTTTTGGAAAAGGAAAATTTATAATGAAAATCATGTAATTATTTTGGGAAATATAAAATATTGAGTATGTATTTTAGGGATATTTTAACATAATAATCTTATTCTTGGAATCCTTATGGTGCTTAATGTAATGGGAAACTGTGGGTAATTATTCCTGGGAATGATGTTATTGGAAATTTTATTTGGAGGATATTGTATTTGCTATATTTTTTATTCTAGTTATAATTTTTTTGTAGTGGTTATTATTGTGTGTTTGTATCCCTATTGTGAAAGCTGTTATTTTTCTATGGTAGACCAAATATTTTGAAAGGGGAAAGTAGTTTTACAATAAAATAAAGATTTATGGGATGATCAGTAATACATGTCATGTGTAGTGAGATATCATGGGTTATAATTTGACCCCCAATCCCAATTAACAATTAAATTATCTATCATTGGTTGAATTTCCATTCTTATAAGTGACATTACTATAATATGAGGAATGCGGTTGTTACTACTAATCAAGGTAATTTTTATTTATACAATTAGAAGGTCACAGTAAAATATTCTGAATTATATTTTTTATATTCTCAACAAGGTTAAGACATAAATTGGTTAGGATAAACTAATTTATATTGGAAAAATATCTTGTTTATATCCAAAAAGAATCAATAAACTAATAGTCCAATTTGGGGAACTGAGAAATAAGGTTCACCGTCTTTATTAAGAACTAACTTTCACTAAATCTCTCAATTGGTAATTTTCCATTAGGAGGATTTTTAAGATGGAAAACCCCCATTGATTTTTTTTGTATGGGTGGGTAAAAGACCATGTCTCTACCTTTACTAATGATATAGAACTTTTCTTATCATTATTGGATGGTATAATTTGAAGATAAATTTAATAATATTACCCATTATAAATAGTGATTAATTTCCAATACCCAATTTATTTTTTCTCTTTCATTGTATAACCAATGAATTCTCTAAATAGGGAATAAATTTCATGATAAATATAGTTATAGTTATCCAAACTCACAAGTCTTTGGTTTTCATGTTAATAAAATTTTGGATCATGGATATTTTAAGTGTTAAATATATGACATGTATCTGAGTCATAGAAACCAAGATGATGTTATTGTATTCAATCATGTTTTTTATATCCCTGAATTAGGTGACCAATTATAATGAATTAAAGTGGTGATATTTTTATATTTTTATCATCATTTTAATAATTAACAGTGGGGAGCCAATTAATGGGTGGGTAAAGAATGAAAAGTTTGTCCTAAATGTTTGGAGCCAATTTTGGTTCCCTGTTATGTCATGATAATTTGAAATGTGTTTTTCATTCATAGATTCGGATTGGATATATTTATGGAAACATAGAAAAACCAGTTTTTGGTATACATTAATTATTACATACAATCTTAATTATGGGAAGAAATTTCTCAGCGTATTTTATCCAAATTATTTGAAATGATTCAAAATCATAACATCATTGGGGTAATAGTTGACTAAATAATTTTTTTCATTAAATACCATTTTATAGGATGGTATCTAGAAACATTTGAGTTATTAATAAAATGTAAGAGGTTCCAAAATCCTAGGTGATGAACTCTGGTGGATCATGGGAGTCTCTTGGGATATAAAAAACGTTTTTATAGGTTTATGGTTATCCATGTATGGATCATATAACCCTATTTTGACTATTTTATGTTTATAAATTTGATATATTCTTTTTCATGATTCCCATTTTCATTTTTTACATTATCTTTTGTGGGGACAATTCAATGAATTTTAGGGTATATTCATGATTTGGGAGTTGTTTTAGGGGTAATATTGGTCCATTATCTCCTTATTGGGTTGGACCATTGAATATTTATGACTGTATTAGTGGGTATTTTTATTTTGTATCATTTAATTACAAATTTAATTCATATCATGAAATTATCATATATCTCTATGGTATTATTGTTAGTCAGACCCTATTTTCATCTGCCTTTTGAGATCATGATTGTTATGAGCTAGATATTCAATTGAAATAACTTAGTGGATAATATATTGAGATCTTATTTAGGGATTAATTTGTTAATATATTTCCATGTTATTAAAATACTTTGGTATACTAGTTGTTTTATAATCACTTGGTTTGAAGGAATTATAGGATATTTTATACTAGAAAAAAGAGGTGAAGGTTTTATTCTAAACTTCTAACCACTATATTTGTGAGGAAGGAAATAACAATGGTAAGGATAATGTAAAAAATTTATATTAATTTATTAAACAATTAAATATAATATATTTTTTATTATTTAATATATTTCATTTTTTGAATGTTATTCTCAGTTTTGGTAGTTTTATAACGTCTCAAGATTCCTTACAATTTGGGGAAACCATGCATTTTACGTAACTATAAATGAATTTTTGTGAGAGTTTATGAACACACATAATTGATACATTATTTTAAGAAAAAAAATGTCTTAAATTTTTTCCACATGAACTTTTATAAAGTAATAATTCACATAGTTGACATATGTTTTAAAAAATCATGCAACAAAACTATGAAACTTTGGGTATCTTTTAGTAATAAACTCACGATTAGTTCACGGATTGGAAGACCATGCTTCCAAACCATGGAATAAATCAATTCTAAAAATTAAATATTTAATCTAGTTCTTATCCATAAATTCCATTTTTTATATTATCTTTTGGGATCTAAACCTAAAGTACACCTTTAGTTAATAATGAAAATTATCGTTTCTCTAAATCCCATTATCATTGAGTTTTCTAGTACATGATCAATGAATTATTAGTATGATCCTTATTTATATTCATTTATCCTCTGGATTATATTTTATTTTTGGAGGAATGTTATCTTGAGGGTTTCATTCCCATATCTGGATGTTATGACAAGACATTATGGTGCATTAATTAAGAATCATCAATAGAGGGTTTCTAGAGAATTTATCTATGGGGGAATGATGTGTTATCATCATGGATACCATATTTGAGGTATGTGGCTTCCCAATCTCCCAACCTTGATTAATAACATAAAATTACGTAGTCTTAGTAGTTAAATTTATTCCATTTATCTCCAAAAAATAGTTAAATAAATCTCATATGATATTCATTTGGTGGATTTTTTTAAATAATGGTAGTGGTTGACACCTACAAAAGGTTTGATAAATTTTCGGCTTAGAAATATACATTTACAAAAATGATTCAGGAAGGTGATAACTTTTTTTAATGTGGTTTTTGTATGTGTGTTCATGTGTAATAGTTTATTTTATTAAATATTATCAGAATGGATATGTTTTTTTAGTTTTAAGATATATATATTTGGGGCCCTATGGATTTAGACATTATTTAACATTACAAAATGGGGGCACTCTTCTTTTTAGGGGTATACATGGGATCATGTTTCATATGAAATGGGACTTGTTAGACTATACATTTCCTTCATAATGATTTAATGGGACTCTAAATTTGTACCCCCAGGTAATGATTTGGGTTTGGAGGAATGTGTTTTGGTAGAAATTTTGTTCAATATATTTTTTATAATTATAAAGGGAGATGCACTGGGTTTGTTTATTCTATTATTGTTACATATAGGTAATGGGTGTTTGGGTTATGAAGATTTTGATTTCATGGTAAAATGGGTTTAAAAAGTAAATGTATATTTTAGTGATACTTATATAGTTTGTTTTAGCATATCTATTAAGTTACACTTCTCTAATGTTTATCTAAAATTTGTCATACAATGTTTTTGATTTAGTGGTATGTCTTATAAGTCCTGGGAGATTCCTTTTAATATTGTATAATCACCACCAATATATCCTAATCAATATGTATACAGTTGTTATTTATCATGATACTAAAAATGGGAGAGAATCTTACTTTCCTACTAGAGCATCTTGATGATTTGGTCACGTTTAGCGGGTGGTGGATCATAGAGATAGTTTGTTAGTAGAGTTGGTTAGGATACCACTTCGATAACTCTTAGTCTCTTGTTTTATTGTATTTGAATACATATGTAGTGTACTCTTGACTACTTTGGCTGTGATTATGGTCTTATTATGTTCAATTTTTTAGTTCATTTTCTATCGTGCATTTATTAATTTGTTATATTATTTTTCATTGTTTATTATAGCTTGTTTCATGTATGAGGGTAAATAATACAATACAAGTAAAACATACCCTATAATGTATCCCAATACTTTAGTTTCTAGGTGATGAACATAAGGATTGTGGAATTTCTATCTTTATCAAGACAATGGGTGGGGTGAATATGTTACAGTTTATGTTGATCTTATCATGGGGTGGGGAAATTATGATGATATCAAAATCCCTCAAAATATGTTACACATGGAAACCCTTGGTTCGTTTGATTATGTAGTTGATGTTTTGGTGATTATTTGGTATAAGTGGGGTATTCCTATGATTTTATTTGAAACGAGAAGGAGTTTTTTTATTTTTTTGTTACCATAGTTATTTTATAGAATAAAATGGTGAAATCATTGGGACTTTGTGACAAAAAAACCCTTTTGGCGATTTTTTATCGTGATCAATTTGGAAGGAATCATTGGATTAAATCCTATACTTGTTGGTTTTAGTTGTTTTATTCAATGTGATAGTGGATATTTCCTTGAAGATCAGGTCTAGGGTTTGTAAGTATTGGATAAAAACCACTTTTTACTAATGAGTTGTCTGAGTAGTGGGTGATCATGCAGTATAACTTTGCATGAGTTTGACACATTTGGTTTGTATGGAATAAGAGGACCATGAAAACTTCAAAATTTCATAGTTAATATGAAAGGGTTGTATGGATTTTTTTGTCCAGAACTCAAGCCAAGGTTTTATGAGACATTACTCATGAAATCTTGTATCATGTCATGTGATTGGGTAATATAGGAGTGTGCATACCAACTTATATTTGGAAAGGATTGAGATGGTGAGAAAAACAACTAATTGGATTCAGTAGAGGTAAATCTAGATTTTGAAGGGGAGAGAGAGGGAGTTAGAAATTATTTTAAATAAATGTACCAATATTTAAGGTCAATTTAATTTTCATTTTGTGTTTTATTTTATATTATTGAATTTATGAAAAGATCATGAAGGAACTATGGGGGATTCAGGAACCATTGGATTTAGTGGATTTGAGATGGTATTGACTAGCTTGTAGTTCTTGATTTCTCAGATGAAATTTTTGTAATATAGTGGGTATTTAGTTTGTTTCCATCCTTAAGTAAGATAAATGATAAATGATAGGAGATATCAATGGGGTAAGTGTTTTTATGATCTTGTTTTGAATTTGGGACTTGTTCCATCTAAGATATGGTGATATATCATTGAGGAAACCGATTAGGAAAGAAAATATATCATGATTTTATATATGGGTGGTGGACCATTGGTTTCATAAATGGGTTTGGGTAAGATATATATAATTTCATGGTTCTAGGAATGTTTCTTGATAGGGGTTGTTTGGTATATAATGTATGTGGATATAGAAAATGGAAACATGGGTTGTGTTGGAAGAAATATTGTATGATTATCAAGAAGAGGTATAAAAAATCATATTGTGAGGGGAACACCATGGACTATTTGAGGCTGTGACCCTCATTTTGGGGCCATTTTTCTTAATGTTAATGGTGTTATTTTAATTTATCATACAATTTGATTGATATGTGTTTTATGGTAGCATTTAAGTATGATTTGGTTTATTTCCATAAAATAAATATGTTCCATGTTTAATTGGATGTGGGGTTTAGAGAATGAGTATTTTGGTTCAGTGGGAAGATAATAAGGATAATTTTATAACAGAGATAATCTTTTCATTCACTAGTGTATCACTAGAGTATTTAAAGGTAGCTAGTTCAGTGATATAGGTAGGTGTGTGGTTGAGATTCCAATAATGTGTTGTAGTGAATATAGAATAATTCCTTTAGTTTCATTAGTAAGCACTATAATTGAAATTGTTTTATAATTATTTGGTAGTTTCAATTCCTTAAGAGGCTTAATCTGGTATAAAGTCGGTGTTTGGTATGAGAGTGATTTAGATCGAAGTTGTGTTAGTGATTTATTAGAGAGTACAATGTTGGGTTGGATGGATAGAGGTTTTTGGTCTCAAATAGCACTAAGAATTGAGGTTATGAATTTGGTGTATATATTCTAAATGGATTCTCAATTCCTTCAGTAAATAAGGAATCATGATCGAGTAGAGGTAATGGAATGATGATGTGAATTATGGGGTGTTTTCATAGAAACACAAGTTATTGTGGACATAGTAATTTTTCAAATACAATTTGATAAGATTATGAGCAATTGGTATCAATTTAATCTTATCAAATTAGGGATTCTTGGAGAAAATTTGGTGTATCATGTTTTTCTATGTGCATGATGTGACTTCATCCAATTTAGTATAGAATCATGAAATAGATGGGTTTATAGATTCTATTCAGTGTATGGGTTCTTGAAGGAATTTTTAGGTGATTTATTGTGATGATAGTCCATAGGGTTTAGGATTTTGTATTGAATCCTATCATTAATAGTCAGTAATGTTCAAATGAATTTGAATTTTCCGTTCTTATGTATGGGAGTTTTGAATATTTGGATTTAAATCAAAATCCATGTATTTTAGTAAATCTATGAGGTGTTATAGGATGTTTCTAGAGGTTTGATAGGTCTTTCAAGAGATCTATCGTAGGCCATAGTAGGGTGGTGGTACAATTAATGAGTAGTTAGTTCATTAACGAGTAAATGGTAAAGGATGAACATGTACCTTAATGGTTTTGAATTGGGTTTTTAATTTAATTATGGTAATCAATTCATAGTATATCCCCTTAGGTGATTAAATAATAAGGGGCTTTAGAATTTATATTTTTTCTCATTATTATCCCTTTTTCTTCATATATTACACATGAATAATAATTTTATATACGTTTTTATGAAAAAAAAATGACAATATTTACATAGATAATAACCTTGGTTTATCTTCAATGTTTCCTCTTATTTTTTTGTGGTTTTAAGCATGGGATTTAAGTGAATAATACACTGAATAATGTTAGAATGGCCATAAATATAGGGAATAAACCTTGATATTTTTTTGGAAATGATGAGAGATGATGAACACATTTCATCATCCCCTATTTCTTTATTGTATTTCACTCATTGGATTTATTTTTATACTTTTCAATGAATTAGATGAAATTTTTGGATAGTTAAATTTGGGCATATGGGTAATTCACTCATATATTGGTTGAGTGTGAGTTATTAACCTTTAATATATTGTTTCTCATGGTTATCGATATAATATACTTCCAAATTTTATTTTCGGGTTTACATATCTTATTTTTTATTTATTTTAATTTATTATAATTTTCCAAAATTAATTTATTTGTGGTATGAAATATGGCCTCATGACCTCGAATAATATAGACATGGCATGAAAAATGATTGTATAAAGACATAAAATAATAGATAAGGGGTTTACTAGCTATTTTTAGTTGGTGGTTTAAAGAATGTTACATGATATGAACTTTTAGGAATGATTTTTCATGAATATGTGATAATTTTATTTCGAGAAAAAATTGAAGGGAACTGAGAGTACCAAATTAAGGAATTAAGTGGATTAGTACACCATAGTCCTATAGAGTTTTTTCTATAAATTTAGTGCGTTATAGAAACACATTACAATTAAATATGAATGTGTGATGTGATTCCAACTAATCATATATAGATTTGATGATTTTTTGGTGAACATGGAATGGATTATGCATAGCCTAGATTTGTTTCCCTAGGGAAAATATGGTAGCCGTGAAGAATATGACCACTAGGGGATGGTTGGGAAGGATTTTTATATAATATATGTTACAAAAACACTTGTGAAGGTTTATATAGTACATTATGTTTTAGGTGAGTGATGCGTCCTTTGAGGATTGTTATAGTGTGTTGAGGAGGGTTTCTTATTAGAGGATGGACTATTAGTAATCATAGATAGGGGTGTGATGGGGATCCAAAATTGGTTATAGGAATTTCTTTTCACATCATGGTTAGATGGTTTATCTATTTAAAACGAAATAATTAAGTAGTGATGTTTTATTATCCAAAGTGCTATGAGGGAATCGTGGGAAATGGTTTTAAAGAAATGGTTTCCTTGTAATTATAACATATTGTATCTGGTGAGGGTCGTTTTAATATAGTATTAATGTTTTGATATTTATATGAGAACTTGGTATGGTCCTTTTACAAGATAGTGTATTGAGATTACTTATGTAATTCATCGACTAATGAGAAGTTTGATATCATGAGTGGCTTCCTCTAATAGTAGAGTTAACTGATGTTGGGGTGTCCATTATAAGTCTATGAATAGCCCATAAAATGATTAATGTATTAAATATGATTGATCATATTAAATTGGCAGTATACCTACCCAAATTAAGAGGGTTGTGGTTGGGAATTAGAATGATGACCTACCTTGAGTCATAGGGTTGTGTTTGAGATTTGTTCGAAAGCCTAACATGACTACTAGAATTTTGTCTATAGATTCGTATAAAACCCTCCATGACTGAGACAGTAGTGGGAGATGGTTGGTATGTGTCCTACCATTAATTAGAGGGTGGGGGATGAGGTTGGGTGCCATAACCAGCCTATAGTGAGTGGGTAGAGGTCGAGACATGGTTGGATGTGATTGAGGATAGGTATTAGTCCCTTTTAGTTCCCTCAAGGACTTAAGTGAGAGATACCCTAAGAGGGAGGATAATTTGGGAATGAAATTTTATTCCAAATAAATAGTTGTTTCAAAATCACTCACAACCATATAGATCGTGAACAATTAAATATAAGGAAATTATATTTTTTTCTCTTATGTTTTACATTGATTTGATAAATATTACACTTGACCATCCCTCTATGATATATTATTACAAGTTTATTTATTACCCTTATTAGATTGTGATATTTAGAATGTAAATTAAATATCAAAAGGATCGTAGTGATTTTCATTTAGTTTACCAATACGGGATAATATATAGAGCATACAATCAATAATGTGTCCATACATTGATTCATTAAGATCACTTCTTGTTAGATTTTAGGTTGGTTCACTCCAGCTTGGGCTCACTAACCTTACATTTTTAAGGTATATTTGATATCTTCTTATGTCCACATACCTCTAATGTACATACCAAACTCAATACTTCAATATAATATACTGGTTTCCATAAAATAAAAGCACAATATCACGTATCACTGATAGATGCACCAGATATAGATCTTTGTATCATTGATGTCCTCATTCTCATTCATAAGCCTATTGTGAGCATCAAAATGAGAATAATCTTCTTCATTCAAGGAAATTTCATTGATCACCTCCTGATTTTATTAATTCCAATGTCTTTAATGGGTTCCAAACATCATTATTTAATCCTCGTTTTCTGTATATTAGCACTTTCTTCTCCTCTTCATGGAATTTTAATTATATTTATTGTGCATGTTCCTACTCTTCTTTAATATTTATTAGTTTAAAAATTAACAATGTTTTCATTAGTCATCTTCTTCTTACTACTATTCCTCTTATATAAAATAGAAACCCTAATAAACTAATCATTATTTATCTCATTCCAAAAATTACTCCATATTTTAGTAGAGAAACCACTGAATGTAACAACATAGATAAAAACAAGATTAACCACCAATTATATCCAGTATCTCCATAATTCTTACTCCTCTCCATGGAAGAAAGTATCCCAATTTTTTCTACATGATATTTTTTATTCAATTCAATGAAATTGAGATGAAATTTTTTCCCCAATTCTTCTCAAATAATGAATTTTAACTAGAATTACATATTTAAGGCATTTTCTAACTGTTCATAGTTTTTAAAATTGATGAATAATTCTTCCATTTTATAAATCACTGCTATAATATCTTGTCCACCATAATTATAATGTGTACAATAATTCTCCAAAAACAATCCCCTCAAAACACTTAGTTATGATATCACGTGGTAATTTTGACTTCCAAATAGAATATCCCGTACTCGCAATTCCTAGAAAATCAGAATGATTATTCCCATCTAAGAGTTTTGAATTTATTTTCCATACACATCAAAAAAATATTGATTTACACCCATATTCGGTTTTCTCATTTTGGAAAAAGATTATTTTATACCTCCATACCAAGTTGAATTACATAGGGTATAAATTTTTTATTTGGGATCCTTTTATGGATATCCAGATATATTTTTCTCCCATTTTCTATCATCTAGACACCCATAATTTCCACCATGAGTGTGTCACCCGGGACACATAGACTCGAATCTGGTGACATGGATACAAACTTTACAAAATGGTCTCAATACACACTATAAATTCCTAAACATAACTATCCCATAATTACATGACTAAATGAAAATATTATGTTGCTTTAATTTCAATGACCTTTTATGTTTAATTGTTTAGAGAATTAGTAAAAAACTAATTAAACAATTTTTTTTCAACTATTGGACTGATTTTCAACTAAATAAAAAACTACTTACTCCAAAAAAAACTATTTAGCATCTCCAAAAAATTCTCCAGCAACTATACTGTTAAAACTATCTTGTCTAATAAATTTCTTTATAAAATAGTTAAATGAAGAATATTAAATGAGTGATCTCAAATAATCAATAAGTCAATAAAAAAACTAAAGCTATCAAAAACAGAATCATGAAATAAATAATATGGAATGAATACATAATTTGAATAATGTGATAATAAATATAAATTGAGAGCATTCAGTACCCATGATAATAAATGAAACCATGCTTATCAATGATACTGGTCTGACAATGATGGAATGAATAATTTTTAAAATAACAAACATCTTTTCAATGACTTGTTCCAAGACACTAAATATATAAAATTAGGTATACATTAAAAACCATGTTTTTTATCTCATGACACCTATCAATTCTTCAAAGGGATATATATTTCTGGTCTTCACCTATTACCATTGAAAGTCCAATGCATTCAAAATAAGATTTAGTAGTAAATTTCATTCAATTATCTAAGGAATATCTATCTGAAAAAAATCAGGGGAATTAATCTAATGAATAATATAGAATGTCCACACATAGTCAACCTGTGTTAATAGTCAAAAATCATCAAGAATGTCAATAATGTTCCCCATGTAAATAAAAGGGTTAACATGATCATTACCCTACCATGGGAAGAAGGTATATTGTTAAAAAATACATTGTTAACATTTCCATAGTCATTTATTTTTAAATAATAACATTTGGAACAAAAATTCATTTCCTTGTGCCAATAAATGGGATAATAAGATTATAACTCATATAAAAAAAGAAGGTGGATGTTTGAAAATGTTTATAACCTAAATAAAAAAATGGTAACATATAAGGGTGTTGGAATAAATGAAAAACAGCACTGTAAAAAATGTTTTTCTGGGTTTCATAAAATAGAGAATCAAGAATAGATTTTTTTGATACCATTAAATCAATTAAATAATTATATATATATATATATAATTTAGAGGAAAAATCAAGAAACATAAAACCCGTTAGGGTAAATACCTTTTAAAATGAAAAGAGAAATGAAAGAATAAACATTATAGATCTTTTAGAAAACATTTTTAACATTGATGAAAATTATATAGTTACATGTTTCTTTCGAAGGTAACTTTTGGAAAGGTGAAATAAATTCTCTCAAACAAATTAATTTTAAAAATTATCTCTAATAATGAATCATTAAAATGAAACATTTTTTATGTTGGATAAATTAAAGGAGGACAATAAAACTAATAAAAGTAGGAGGAAAAACTATTTTAATTATTTTAAAAAAAACCATTGTTCAAAACTCACATTGTATGATGAGTAAAAACATTAATTTGTATTGAAACATTATTATTTCAAATAGGAAAATAAAATAACATATAATAAAATATTATCATGGGAGAACCCGATCAATTAAAAGAAACATTTTTTATGAAACATTATAACTCAATAATAGGATATTTGAGTTATCAATATCCTTTATTTGCATCATACTCTATAAATCATGAAATATTTGAAAATTTGATTATGTTATAAAAATATAAATAATTATATAGTACCAATTAGTAAAAAAGGGTATAACTTACTCAATATATGTGAAATATTTTTAAGTGAATGATAATAACTCAAAGAATTAAAATTGAAATACAAAAAAAAACTCATATTACTCGGGTAACTCGTGAATCAAAATAAATTTAGTGAAAAGAATGCGAGTTTGTATATTTTATCCAAGAAATTACAAGAAAAAAATATATATAGAATTCATGGGAAAATAAATCAATATAACACTATAAAATAGAAACATGGTTCATAAAAGGTAACATGCCTCAAAGAATCAGAATTCATACCAAGAAAACCCTTTCATCTGGTGTAACATTTTAATCAACATGTTTAAAATATAGGTTAAGGAATTGATATTAAAATATAATTCAGGACATGTAATCCCAAATAGGGAGTATATACACCACAAAATTGAAATTATAGAAATAATACCAAAGTTGTCAAAAAGAGATGAAAGTGATTTGAAAATCCTTACCTCTGTCATGATTCCTTATTCACATTCACCTAACATGCAGAATAATTAAATTAAGTTCATTAAATACAAATCTAACAACCTTATTCCTATGTATTAAAATTTATAGTTATCATTTATAATCATTCAATACATATATATATTAGTTATTTTTTACCAAATTTCCATCCATCCAATGTTAAACATTTTTATTAGAGGTTGGGATAAGGCCCAAAAATAAACTAAGGGGGCCAAAAATAATAGAATCATATAGTGTTGGCTCTTAAAATATTAGTAAATTATATGGTTTGGGATCCAGTTGAAATAATTATGTTACATGGATTATTAGGAGTGTCCTATGAAGACAATAAGTCTACCGCCATAATTTTTTCCTTCCATGTGTGGGTGACCTTCTTGTGGATAGTGAAGAGATTATTTCATCAAAAAACTTAATATATGATAGTAAATTGAATAGAAATATCCCATATTATGGAATTTTTCAAAAATAGATGAATTATTTTCAATCCTTTGAAGAAAAATTCCATGTGAGAGACACAATTCAGTTCACCTCAGCATAGCGGAGGATTCAGCAACAAGGGAATACCCCTAACCCATATAGATAAAGAAGGTAAAGATAACCAAATTGAGATGGTTATGAACAAAACCTCTACCATGAATATTCCCATTTATGCATTAACCATCAATATTCAGTTTAAAACCACCAATATGGGGTATCCAGGGCACCTAATGAACCATCATAACCGTATTGTTTGCCATCTGAACTGTATTCCTATTGTCATTGAGAAGTCAAAAATGAGGGAGAGAATTCCTAGTTCCTAAGAAGATGAACTAGCTCGACCATGAGGGATTTTTTCTAACCATCATTTCCAGATTCGATCTATGAAGACCCTCATTCATAGTTTTATTGTGGGAGTTCCAAATACTCCAATATCTAGCTTTCAAAATATGGGATCACACCTTCTATTCACACATGTTATAGTCAGTTCCATAAAACTAATTCTTAAATAATTTATCACTAGTATTATTCTTTTTAGAAATTTTGAAGATGAAAAAACAATTCCATATATAATAATCCAACTCTCCCTCAAAGAACAGATGGGTGACAGACTCCTCCTTTGGAATGCTTCCACTGCTGCACCGAGAGACCATATTAATTCCTTTACACCTCACCCCATCATCTATGGGGAGAGCCTAATTTTATATGAACCATATGAAAAAATATATGTTCACCATATACTCTTTACTCTAATGTAACCCTCCCCATGCATCGTTATTGGTATTATCATGTAAGGCAAAATGATACATTTTGGCTAAGAAGAACCCTATGGATGTTTTTGTAAAAACGAGTCTGTCAGGATCAGAAGTGAGCTCAAAGATATTAAAAAACTCTTATTGATGACTATTTAGGGTAGCGTGGAAAATTTTTGGATATGTATTATCTTTATTGAAGGAGATATCTACCACAAAACATCTCAGGAAGGCCATCTTAGTTCCTACCAAGTATGAATTTTAGTAATTAATTGAGTGCACCCAATAGTCTATCTGGAGTACTATTGTAGTGTGGTAATGTCTTGCTGAATTTATTTTTAGAGCTCAAAGAACCTTCCCACAAAATTATCTAAACATGTTCCATATTTTTTAATCATGATGTTTTCCCACAGGGATATACCATGCATGAAGTCTCATTCTAACCTCTCTTGAAGGTAGAATGTGGTCTCATAGACACTCCTAAGACCAATTCCCATGTTTCCAACCTCTTTGGATAGCATTACCCATGAGCCCCAGTGGTATTTCCCCTCATATGGGAATCCCAAAATAAGGTAGTTAAAATGTTCTCAATTTCCCACAAGACTACTTTGGGTACGATGACAGATGAAATTATGTGTCTAGGGTTTTAATTTAACATGATATTGACCAAAGTTATGTGTCCACTGAAGGAAAGGAATCGATTTTTTCAATTGATAATGTAGTTGGAGAATTTTTCCACCAGGCCATCGAAGTGGTGAATATGGACCTGGTTCAGTGGTATTGGGGATCCCAAATACTACTCCTTTGGATAGGTTCTTCTAGGAACCCCCTAGTATTCATTCAATTTTCCTCCCTCTTCTATCTGAGCATGATTGTGGGAGGTAGACATTACTTTTTTCTAAGTAAATAATCTCTCCAATCTACATGATGTATAATTAATGGACACAATTAAGCTCGTAAATATTAATACTATTTCCATTAATGAAGGTAAGTAGATCATCGACAAATAATAAGTGATAACGACCATTGAAAATAGGCCTAGAATGAAAATATATAATACATTCCTTAGAGAGGATTTTATTTATATATCTTATGAATGTATCTTGAACCAGAATAAAGATGCTATGGGAAATATGAACCCCTAGTATAAGGTTTCAAATTGACATCAAAACCCTTTATCTCTTCCCTATAAAAGAAAATGGAAACCTAGGTGAGGAAATACAACTGAAGAATTGGTCAACAAACCACTAAGAAAAACCCCTAAACCTCCAAACTCTGACGATAAAGCTTTATTCCACTCTATCATATGATTTTTACATATCTATTTTGATAGAAATGTTATACCCATGGATCTTCTTATTAATAGCATCTATCATTTTGTTTTCCATAGATATGGTCATTCGGGTAGACCTACCAAAAAGGAAACCCAATTTCTTCTCTAAAACCCAATTTTGTTGATAGGTATAGAGTCACAAATTGATAATAGTATTGAGTATTTTATATATAATGTTCTACATGCATGTTGGCCATCAGAATGAGGATAAGAGTAGTGGAATAGGACACCCTGGGCAAGCCGCCGCCTCAAAAGAAATCTTGAATGAGACTCACCATCTCTTATTTGATGAGATCCCAAGAACCAAATTATAATTCACTTGGGAATACATCCATCCTAATGAGGCTTCCACAATTGAGAGAAGATATGGCCTCCCAGACCAACCATTCATCTAGGATGTTTTCATATAGATAATTGATCCTGTAAGAAGAAACTAGTGGAATACTTTCAAAAACATCATCATGGCCTCTAGGGTATCCTCCCTTCATATGAGGCTTATCATCCATAAGAAAAGATTTAAAACATTTCATGGACATACCTCTTATAACTTGAATGGTCGTTGTTACAAGTTTCATCCTCAAGCAAGATATTTAGAGCATTGATTTGATTTCTTTATTATATGCATGCTTTAAAAAATACGATTTTTTATCCCCCACTCTGAGCCACGTCACCCTAGACCTTTCCCTTAATATTCTTTCAAGTTCTATAAGTAGGTTAAAAAGATGGGTTTTCATACAAACCAATGAAACAAAGAGATCCACATCCCCCTGGGATTCATTGTTCGCCTCTACCAGCTCAATACCATCCTTATATTTTAAAAATTTAGAAAGTGGGTGTCTTGGTAGACTCCCATATGCGAATATCCAATTTCAATCTTCATAGTTTGTTGTGTAACCCAACCAAGGACACTTCACTTGTGTTATTATCACATGAGGACCAAACCACTAGATGATATTCAGGGTCATACACACCACCTGTGGTAAAAGAAAAAATGGTTTCTATGGGTAGGACCAGCGATCAAACGAATGAGAATAAAAGAATGGTGTGATTAAAATCACACCAAATTATAAACCTGAGCATGAGGTAAGGTTGCAATGGCCTGGAAATTAGCCTAACATCGGTCCAACTGGCACCACGTTTGATGATGCACCATCTAAATATTACACCATGTAATATGGCCACCAGTGACCCCAGATCAAAGATGCTATTATGAGCTACAAACATAGCGAAGGCCTATCTATCCTTAAGAATATAACCCCTCCCCCTTTATTCACTTTTTCCTCCATGATTTCATTGAAGTAGCCCCCAAAAAGCCAGATGTAATCCTTTGGGATGACACTATCTAGGTCCTTCCAAAGATTCTCTCTCTCCGTTGAATCTTAATTAGAATAAGTGAAGGAAATAATAAATTCATATCCTTCAGAGGTGACCCTTATAATGATATATTGGTTAGATATGGAAAACATCTACATAGAAAGAAATCTATTCCATAAAACCTATATATGAATATTGAAAGGCTCCCCAGGCATGTAGTTCTAAAGACCCAGTCTATAAATGAATTCATGCAGTTTAGATTGATGTTATTTAGTTTTGTAGATAATAATAAGAGAATCCTTGTGATGATGGATATCAGGCGAGATGAAGTATTTTTTCACTCTTTTCCCCATACCACATTCATTCCAAATAAAAAAAGTTGTCATTGAATCACATGACATCTATAATTGGGCCCGGGAATCAACAAGCACATGTATTGAGATGAAAAGAGGGATTGTTCAAGTCTAGAATGACCCCCTGTTATGGTTCCACTAGTTAATGGGGAGGGATCATTCACATCCATGTTCTCATATACATTTTGTAATGTGATGAAACCATTAGACATCTCAATGGGAGGAGAAAAGTGGAGTAAGGGTTCACTTTGTATAGGATTTGAGGAGAGAACAAGTTCCTTCCTCTATCCCTATAAAATAGACACCAAACTAGGAGAAACCAATTCTAGATAGCATGTCAGAAAGACTAGGAAAATATGTACTAGTTTGGGGTAGAAAGTAGGAAGAGTTCATGTTAAAAAATCACCATGTTAGTACCCTTATTTTATATGGTGTGGGTAGGACCCTAGGATGATAAATTGAACTTTACTAGGGGAAAAATATAACACTATACCAAAAAGAACTATATGGGGTTCTAGATCCATTGTAGAGGGAGATATGTGGGTAGAAACCACTGCAAGGGGAGATTCCAAAGTTTGATATGAGGTATCAACAAGGGGTGCATAAGAATAGGGCCAACACACAAGGAAAAATTCTTCCAGCATATAAAGAATGAATTTACTTGTAAGAGACATCCCATAAAGAATAGAGCATCAGATAAATAGATTAGCGATTTCCACCATGATACTAAATATGCTTCTCAAAAAATGTTGTCTACAAAAGGAATTGATTGGTCCATTTCAAATAAAATCTGACCTGTTCCTGTATCCTGATGATGGATCATGCATTTATTCTCATAGAAAAATTTTCTAAGGGTGTTTCTTATACCATGATGAAAATATATGTTGTGAAAGAGGATGGGGGACCTAGTAAATTAATTCATATGTTAAGAACTGGATTTTTTCCATGTAAATTTCTTTTTCAAAATTATATGGAATTATTACGAGTCTGTGAAAATTGACGGTGCATGATTCTAAGGGCCGGTGTGCCTGGAATGAATTTCTCAACATTTTTTGGGTATGTTCAGTAAATGCGTGAGTGGAGTTTTCTTACTTTTGAACCATTGGTCGGATTAAAAATTTGATGGCACCGTTGAATCTGCATCACTAGGATTTTTTAAGGGAGGATTTTCTTTGACAACAGTAGGCCAAGATAAAAAGTAATGTTTTGAGACTTTTTTAAATGAAATGAAATGAAATAATTTTATTTTATTTTATTACATAAACCTATGAAAGAAAAATTAAAGGGTGGGGTCAGCGGTGTGTCAAGACATTAAATGTCTTGACCTACCAACCATAAGTAATGAAGACATTGGGGAAATTAAGAAGATTCCTAATTTATGAACCCCATTAACTCCCCACGTCGTTACATACTCTCCCACTCTCCTATAAATGTAGAGCTTCAGGGAGGGTTATTGAATAAGCTTCTCCAAGAAATGATGTTCTGTTGCAGTTCCATAATTACGAGCCCTTAGAGGATGGATCTAACCCCAGTAGAAGGTGACGTGCGACACCGAAACCCTGAACCGTAGTTTGACGTTCGAGCGGTGATGAGGACAGCTTATTGTGGGGATGGTGAACAATGAGACTCCCTCAAAGGCAAGCAATCTCCAAGGTTTCATGATAAGGGGTTATTTTTGTTTGTTCATATTTGATTTCCTCTTCCCCATTCTTAAAATTATACAAATAATGCAGGTAAACCGACTAACAGGTTGACCCACGACTCATTCGTCATTGTGGGAGGTTATTGTGGGGAATCTTGTGGGGTTAATCTTTTTGTTTAATTAAATTTTTATTAAACCCTTAACCCCCCTCATGTTTATGAGCTAATGCGGAGAGTGCATGCTTAATGAACCTAGCCCGAACCATCTGATATCTTTATATCCTTGCACCACCTTGGAAGACTGCAAGCACGTCGATGCACACCAAAAGAGGAAGGTTGTAGCTCGTCAGCCATGGCGAACAGAGGAGGTGGCTGGCATGACGACCAGCTGTGGGAAGGAAGGAGGCGTGACCGCTACACCACCTGCAAACAGAATCCGTGGTTGAATCCGTGGTGGAGGCCAAACCCACCTCTAGTGGGTTCTGCGGTGACCAAGCGGCACCCACGCAGCGCCGCCGACTCGCTAAGTGAAAAACCTTCTGTCCATTCAAGAATTCGGTAGACTGGGGGGTTACACCCCCCCCCCCCGCATCGGACCAAACTGGGCCACCACCCTCGAGTCGAGCTACTGCCCTCGGAGCTATCCGCTCTCCTCAAACCGAGCCGCTGCCCTCGAGCTGGGTCACGACCCTCGAGCCAGGCCGCCGCACTCTGAGCTAGGCTGCCACCCTCTAAGAAGGTAGCCGCCCTCGAGCCAGACCACCACCCTCGAGTCGGGCCATTGCCCTTGAGTTGGGCCGCCACCCTTGGAGCTGGGTCACCACCCTCGAAGCAGGCCTCTGCCATCGGACTGGGCTGCCGCCTCAGCGGGCCACTGCCCCAATGGGCTGCCACCCCATACCAGGTCGTCCCCCCTCCTGGACTGAGCCACCTCCCTAGTAGGCCGCTGGCCCACGTGGGCTGAGCTGCCCCTTTCCAGGACGCTCTATTTTGGTTAGGGAACCCTTGTGGGACACCCCTCTTGTGGTCCAGATCGGACATCGGCCCAGCGGGCCGATTCTACATTGGCCCCGCCCAGACCGGGTTAGGCCGGGTCGGTCCGATGGGGTAGGACCTGACCTGGTCCCAACCATGCCCAAAAACACTCAAAGGGGCTTATCTTGAGGACCAGATGCTCTTTTAACAAAACGTCTACGGCATTGGGACCCTTGAAGCAAGGCGACCCTTTTTTCCATACTTCATTAGAGTTTCAGAGAAACTTAGAGTTTGGCTAGGTTGGATCTCACCCTAATCCAACTGGGCCCTCGGCACTGAAATGTCAATAACCCACTGACGAGGTGTCCAACTGACGTGTCATATATTGAATTGGAACTATTATGACTTGGTAGATTATTGGGTTACTTCTTTTTGAGATATCGTACGGGTTGATATATCAATGATGTGTCAGGGAGCGGTTCTCCCGAGTGCACTACGTACGGAACCCGGTGACTGAATCTGACCTTCCAACTACTGACATTTCGACTCAGAGTGACTCGAAGGACATATTACACGATGGGGAGAAGCACCTTATCATACCATGATGAGGGTGGGTGGCTTGGTGTGACCTCGCAGGCCAAAGTGGGGAGCAGTTGTGGTACGCGATGGAGAGGAGTACCTTAGAAGACCACATTGGGGGGGGGGACGACTCTGTGTGACCTTGAAGAACCACATTACACGATGGGGAGTAGTACTTCATCTATTCAAGGTTAGTCGAAAGCACCTCTGTATGACACGATATGCCCACTATACTTGATAGGGGAGGCATTCTCCAGCTGTCGAGGCATTCGACGTTGTGACTAAAGATGTTACTTGTTACTACCCCCAAAATAAATCCTCATGTGAGATATCGTTACATTCTTCTTGTGATTGATGTTATGTTATGTGGTACTTTACATGTGTGGTACATTACCTTCTTGGTTTTTCCCTATGGGGAATTCTTTGGGGAATTCTAGGAGACCATCAGGGTCTCAAGGTCCCTATTTAGTATCATTATACTCACCCCTACATGGGCTTCACCTGTATGGTGTCATGTCTTGTGCTGACAACAAACAAAATCAATCGAGGGTGAGGGAGCCAGGAATGGATGGTGCTCAAAGGTGGAAATTTTGTGTGATGTTACGGATAGGAGACGAGAAAACGTGGAGCACTGTTGAGGCGATCCGTTGCTACCCTTCACGTAGGATCCGCAGTGGATGATCCAAGAGATGATTTTCCCCTTTCAGCAGTTTTTTTGCCTTTTAGTTGTACTTGTATTTTTCCAGTTGGGCTTGTATTCTGGACCATTTACATTTAGTACACATTTAATAAAATAGTTTATTTCTTAGTTGCTTCTTGTTGTGTTCTGGGATGGTGTGTTTGTACAGGTTTAAAGGAAATGCCTTTTTGTTTTAGGGAATATTCTTTTCGGTGCTAGTCTCCAGCCATAGGCCTATGGAAGGCGGGCTTGGGGTAGTCACGGCACGGTCCCCGAGGGACGGTTTGTAAAAATGTGGTATCCGAGGAGTATGTTATGCCAAAGAACTAGGACTCTGATCATTTCTATGTAGAAATAGTGTTATGTGTTTCGAGTGTGGTTTTTAGTTCAGGGAGTCCAGTGTTGGTGTCGCGGCTGACGCATCCATACACCAGGGCCCTGAATTCTGATTTCTAACTCAGTTCATGAAAACAATGATTTCATGTGTCTTGAAAAGTTTTTCTAGTGTTTTCTTGAGTTATCCCACCAGGTATAACTTTTAACAATGGTACCCTTGTTTCATTTCAGGATGCCGCCATGAGGACAGCCCCTCAGGTTTTCTGAGAGAGTACACGATGACGACCCACCAAGCGATGAGGCCTCAATGCAGTGCCCCTTATGGATTTGGCACCTTCGGGTGGTGTACAAGCAACACCAATTCTCATTGGATAGTTGTTTCTACCAGCCCCACTAGTAGAGGATGCATTCCGACTGAGCGCATTACATGAGTTCCAGCAGTAGAGGTCTCCGAGGTTATGAGGTGAGACGGACCCGCAAGAGGATGAGGAGTGGATAGAGGCTATGTCCATAGTTTTTTACATTGTTGGGATACGAGCTGATTTTATGTTAATCCAGGTAGCCAGATTTTTTGAGGCAGCAACAGGGAGATGGTGGAGCCTGATGATCCAAATACACAATATGGAGTCCCTCATCTGGGTGGACATCAAGGGCCATTGTATGGAAGATTTTTTCCCAGTGAACGTACACTCTGTTCAAATAAAATAACCACTTAACTTGCAGCAGGACAACATGAACGTGGCCCAGTACTCAGCAAGGTTCACTGATCTCTCTCGCCACTCCACCGACATGGTACAAGACCCTTTCTTCAGCACCCATACATTTGATCAGGGTCTTTCATGGTAGATCAGAGCATCGATGGTATCGCTCATCATTCTGACACACGTTGGGGTGTTTGAGTTAGCATGGTAGGTAGAGAGCTTCCTAGCTGAGTAGGAACTAACATCAAGAGCTACCACCAGACGACAGGTAGCTGAGTCATCTACAGGAGGTAGTAGGAATATGATACAGAGGTTCAAGGGAATTATACCCTCTAGTGGATGACCCCGGGATGCAAGGTCAGAGGTGTGAGGATCACAAGGAAGAGGGATATTGTCAAGGGGCACACAATGTTACACGTGCGGAGGGTAGGTTCATATGGCTCATGACTGCACGACCCGACGAACCGATGACTAGGATGTGGTTGAGGGACCGTCGAGGCAGAGGGAGAGGTTTGAGAGAGGAGGTCCACAGAGGGGAAGATGTGGTAGAGGAGTTGGCCACGTAGTAGGCGGTGGTGACATTTCGAGATTCTACTGCCACCATGTGGTCTACCCTAACCACATAGAGCAGGAGGACAAAGACGAGTTCAGCTCCAGGCAGCTGAGGCCTATGAACATGGCCCTTCGGAGATGATTAGATGTACGATTTGTGTCTACTCCTCCTTAGATGCAGTACTTATAGACACTAGTTCCAGTCAATATCTTATTGCGATGACCCTCATTTTCAGCTCATAGATTCTGGTGTAGCCATTGGCTCTATCCTTATGGCTAGAGGCAACTGTGGGAGTAGATTTGAAGACTACACATAGGTTCTAGTAGTGTGGGATTACTCTAGGAAGAGGAAGATTCGGTTGGGATCTCATAGTAGCGGCGCAGAGGCCTTACAGCGTCATCTTGGTTATGGACAAGTTATCTACAGTTCAGGCTTAGATTTACTATATTAGGCCCAATGTGTGGTGTGTCTGCATGGATGGGACCAGGTTTCCCTTCACCTGTTAGAAGGGACCCATTGCAGCACATGATGGACTTACCTAGAAGAGGGTGTAGCTGGTTACTCGTCAGTTTCCTAGTCTTACCATAAGAGTAGTTGATGTTGAGAGTCCAAGTTATCCTGTAGTGGTGGACTGGTATGTTGATGTATTTCTTGATTAGGTTCCGTGACTACCTCCATGAAGAAAGGTGTAATTTTACATTGACATGTACCCCATGATGACACTAATATCTACACCAGCATATCGGATGGCTCCCGTGGAGTTTCGTGAGTTACGTGTACAATTGGAGGACTTGCAGGTAAAGGGGTTAATAGGACCCATTTTTTCTCCATAGGGAGCCCCGATTTTGTCCACCAAGAAGGAAGATGGGAGTTTGAGACTCTGTGTGGACTATCGGTGCCTGAACCAGGTGACCGTTTAGAAAAGGTATCCACTCTCAAGGATTGTTGATCTTTTCGATCAGCTGAAGGGAGCTCGCTGATTTTTGAAGATAGACCTCCGATCAGGCTATCATCAGTTCATGATACAAGATGAGTATTTATAGAAGATGACCCTCAAATTTCATTATATCCATTATGAGTTCTTTGTTATGCCTTTGTGTGTGACCAACACCCCAGTAGTCTTTATGGGACTCAAGAATAGGATCATTCAGCCATACCTCGATCGCTTCATGGTGGTGTTCATCGATGACATCTTGATATACTTAGTGAAGGAGGAGGAGCATGCCTATCATCTATAGATGGTTTTGGATACACTCTGAGAGAACCATCTTTATAGTAAACTCTTGATGTACTAGTTCTAGATACGAGAGGTCCAGTTTATGAGACAAGTTTTCTTAGAGTCTAGAGTTGTAGTGAATTCAGACATGATAGAGGTTTTTCTAGCTTGGGTGCCACCCAGGAGCATGAAGAAGGTGAAGAGTTTCATTGGGTTGTCCAGATAAAACCATAGATTCATGCCTGAATAATCAATAGTTTCAACACCCTTTTCAGTTTTGACAAAGAAGTCGAAAGCTTTCATGTGTATGGAGAGATGCCAACAGAGTTTCCAGGAGCTGAGGCAGTGACTAATGAGGTCCCCCATCTCGAGGCTTCCAAAAGAGGGCGTTAGGTATGTAGTTTATTGTGATGAATCCGGGACTAGGGTAGGATGTGTCCTGGTGTAAGAGCGAGCAATGATTGCTTATGGTTCATGACAACTAATGTAGCATGGACAGAATTACGCTATCCCTGACCTAGAGTTAGCAGCAGTGGTATTTTCCTTTAGATGTGGCATTATTACTTGGTGGGCAAACAATTTACAAACTAATCTGATCACAAGTGTCTTAGGTTTATCTTCTCTCAAAAGTACCTGTACCTGAGACAATGACAATGACTAGTGTTCTTCCAAGACTATGACTTTGAGATAGTCTATACTCCGGGTAAGGGGAATGTGGTAGTAGATGCACTTAGAAGAAGATCATGTGACTTTAAGGGGAGCCATAAATGATCATCTTTGACCGTGACACACGTTTTACATCTCAGTTATGGAAGGGATTGCAGGAGGTGTGTGGGACTCAGTTGTGTTTGAGCACCGCCTTTCATCTTCAGATGGACGGTCAGACAGAGTGGACCATTCAAATGCTTGAGGACATGCTTCATGCATGCATCCTAGTTTTTGGCCATAGTTGGGAGTATCACTTTCCCTTGGTGGAGTTCGCTTAAAAAAATAGATATCACTCCACCATCGGTAAGTCACCATTCAAGGACCTATATGGTCGACCCTTCCAATCACCGCTACGCTAGAGAGACCCAGGGGAGTCAACACTAATGGATACAGAGTTGGTATGGGCTACCACTGAGAAGGTGCAGATCATCCAGGAGTGGATAAAGACTGTATATAGTAGACAAAAGTCATATGATAAAATAATAAAGAGGCCTTTGGAGTTACAGGAGTGGGACCACGTTTTCGTGCAAGTCTCTCCTCGATGGGGACTGTATAGATTTGGCCGAGGGATAAAGTTATCACTAAGGTTTATCATTCCATTTCTAATACATAGGATGATTGGAGAGGTGGCATAATTCTTGGCACTTCCGCCGTAGTTAGAGAAGGTGCATGATGTCTTCCACGTATCCTAGTTGAGGAGATATGTGCATGACCCATCTCACATCATCGGTCACAGTGAGCTGGACTTAGTTGATGGGGAGACAATTACCGTGGTTCAAGTAGAGATTGCGGATCGAGAGAAGTGGGTCCATCATGGGTGGCCAATTCCTTTGGTGTGTTTTTTCTGGAAGCACATGAACCTCAACGAGAGCACATGGGAGCAGGAGGCTCAGATTCATACTCAGTACCCCATTCATTTCCTTCATCCATGTTGTGGATTTCAGAGACATAAATCCGTAAGGTGAGGAGAATTTAAAGAACTAGATTTTTTCCATGGAATTTTTTCCTTAATTATATTGAATTGTTATGAGTCTGTAAAAATTGACAGTGCATGATTCCGAGGCCCGGTGTGCCCGGAATGAATTTCTGAACATTTTTTCTGGTATGTTCAGTAAACACGTGATCTGTATTTTCTAACTTTTGAACCATTGATCGGATTTAAATTATGAGGGCACCATTGAATCCACAGCGTCAGGATTCTATTAAGGGAGGATTTTTTTTGACATCAGTAGGTCCAGAGAAAAAGTTATGTCTTGAAACTTTTTTAAATGAAATGAAATAAAATAATTTTTGCTATTTTATTTCATAAACCTCCAATGGACCACTTACAGGGTGGGGTAGGTGGTGTGTCATTCCATTAAATGTCTTGTACTTTCAACCATAATTAACGATGACGTTGCGGAAATTAAATTTTTTCCTAATTTATGAGCCTTATTAAACTCTCGTGTCGTTACCTACTCTCCGCCTCTCTTATAAATATATAGCATGAGGGAGGGGTATCAAAAAATCTTCTCAAAGAAATGAAATTATATTGGAGTTCCATAACATCGTTCCCTTAGTGGATGGACCTGACCCAAGAATGAGGTGATGTACAACACCGAAACCCCAAACCAGATTTCGACATTCGAGCGGCAGCAAGGAAATCTTCTTGAGGGGACGACGAACAACGAGACTACCTTAACCGAGAGTTCTCTCCAACGTTTCAAGGTAGGGGGTTATTTTCATTTGTACATTTTTGATTCCCTCTTTGTCATTCTTGAAATTAAATGAAGAACATGGGTCAGCTGACTAATGGGTTGACCC
This sequence comes from Viscum album, assembly GCA_963277665.1. NCBI lineage: Eukaryota > Viridiplantae > Streptophyta > Magnoliopsida > Santalales > Viscaceae > Viscum > Viscum album. The sequence continues at coordinate 1,201,397,184 of OY728153.1, read as the reverse complement.
GTGATTCATTCATCTTTGCGGGAGGTTATTTGCTAGGAAACTTGTGTGGTTAATCTTGTTGTTTAATTCAATTGTTATTAAAACCTTAACCCCACTCGTTCTTATGAGCTAACATGGAGGGAATGGGTTCTGTAGCGACTGAGCAACGCACCAGGCAGTAATGCCACCTCACCAACCGAACGGCCCTTAGGATGTTCAAGAATCTAGGAGACTAGAGGGGTTACACCCCCACGTCGGACCAAACTGTGCCACCACCCCGAGCCGGGCCACCCCCCTCGCACCGGGCCCCCGTCCTCAGAGCTGCGCCACCGCCCTCAGAGTGGACAACTGCCCTTAGAGCAGGCCGCCACCCTCGAGTTGGGCCACTGACATCGAGTTGGGCCACCGACCTCAAGCTGGGTCGCCACCCTCGAAGCCGGGTGGCCGCCCTCAAAGCGGGCCACTACCCTCGAAGCGGGCCACCTCCCTCGAGTCGTGCCGACACTCTTGGATCTGGGCCTCCGCCCATGGAGTGGTTCACCTCCCTCAGACCGGGCCGCCGCCTCAGCGGGCCACCGACCCTTGACCAGGCCGTGAGCCCAGTGGGCCTCTACCTAAGAGGGATGCCGCCATAGTGGGCCGCCGCCCTCACAAGTTGCCGGCCCATGCAGGTTGGCCCACATCTTTGCTGGCTTCCCTATTTGGGTATGGCCACCCTTGTGGGCCGGACCATACATCGGCTCCATGGGCCAAGTCCCCCTCATCCCGGCCCAGACCGAGTCAGGATAGGTCGGGTCGACTGGGTCAACTGGGTGCAGCCATACTCAGGCCCATAAACACTCAATGGGGCTTATCTTGAGGATCATATTCCCATTTGATGAAGATACTATGTAGTTATGACCCTTGGAGCATGATAGTCTATTTTCCTTACTCCGTTAGAGATTCGGAGAAACTTGGATTTTGGCAGGTTACTTCTTTGTAAGACTTTGTGCTGGTAGAAATATGATCGATGTCTTAGGGAGCGGTTCTCCCAAGCGCACTACGTACGGAACCCTGCGACTGGCTGAGACCTGACAACTTCTGACTTTTCGAATTGGAGTGACTCGACTGCCATGGTACACGATGTGTAGGAGTACCATAGAAGACCACGATGGGGGTGGGTGGTTTTTGTGTGACCAGGAGGGCCACAATTGGGAGCAGTCATGGTATGCGATGGGGAGAAGTACCTTAGAAGACCGCATTGGGGGTGGGGGGTGGCTCTCTATGACCTAGAAGACCCACAATACATGATGGGGAGCAATGTTTTTTCAGTTCAATGTTATTGGGAAGTTCCTCTCTGTGACGTGGCAGGCCTACGATACTCAATAGAGGAGGGGTTCTCCATCAGTTGAGGCGTTCGACGTGGTGACTGAGGATGTTACTTGTTACTACCCCTATAATAAATTATGTTGTGATATGTCCTTACTTTTTGCTTGTGATTGATGTTCTGCTATGTGGTACTTTACCTTTATGGTAATTTACCTTCATGGTATTACCCGGTGGTTTTTATTTGTTGAATTTTGTGAGACCTTTGGGGTCTCGAGGTCCCTACTGATTATCATTATACTCACCCCTGCAGGGGCTTCGCCTACACCTTGTTGTGTCTTATACAGAAAATATACACCATTGATCAAGGCTGATGGATCCAGGACTAGCTGGTGCTCCGAGGTGGAAATTTGACGTGACATGACGTGGAGGAGACGGGCAGACGTGGATTATTGTGGAGGCGATCTATACCTACCCTTTAGGTAGGATCCATAGTGGATGATCTTGGAGTTTCCTTTCACCATTCATCTATTTTTTAATTTTCAGTTGTACTTGTACATTTCCATTTGGGCTTGTATTCAGAACCGTTTACTATTAGTACACTTTTACTACAACAGTTTACCTTATAGTTTCTTCTGTTTGTGCTCTCGGGCCATGTGTTTGTACAGGTTTAAAGGCAATATCATCCCATTTTAGGGAATATGCCTTTCGGTGCAAGTCGCCAGCCCCTGGCCTTTGGAAGGTGGTCTTAGGGTAGTCACAGCATGGAGAATGGGGGAAAGGTCATGAAACCAAATGAATTCTTGAGACAAATCCTGACCGAAGTAATATTCCATTGACCATAGGAAAATATTGAACCTCTATTTTACGATAGATCAAGGTCTCTTTATCCACGCCTTCACGAAATCATTGCAGGACCCAATAAATAGGATGAAAAATTTTCAATTCAGGATAGATATATGAGTCATAGATTCCAACCACAATAAGAGGATGAAATTCTGAAGAAGTGGAAGCGGAGGTTTGTCTGCCTCAAACTGTACCACCAATATCCACCAATGGAAATCCAAAACTACATTGAAGGAGACCGGAGGGAAGACTAGTTTCGGGGATCCATCCACACCATGAACATGAATATCACCAAAATGAATTTCTACAGTCACTCATAGATGAGACAATAGGTAAGGAGCTAGCCATAGGAGGATCTCCTTCATGGATAGGCTAATTGAGTTATCTTTGGCTGTCGGAAGATGAGATTTATAATTAATGAGTAAAATTTTGGTATAATATTAAAACAACACAAAAAATTATTAAAATATTTATATCATGTTATATTATTAAATTTGTTCTTATAAGAATACATTATATAAATTCCTAGTAGTGTTCAAGTTGGTTGTTAAATCAACCCAAACACGAACCTTCTATGATTAATAAATGATTAGGAGACAGTTTAGTCATCTAATAATTACACAAGAAGAATAATGATGTTATTTATTTTTTATATGTGTGATATATTAACATTTGGATGAATTATAAATATAATAAAATTTATATAAATCATCACATATAAATAAAAAACCATTTTTCTCTTAGATCGCTTTTTTTAAATGATTGAATTAAAGACAATTGTTTTTTTATCATATCAGTAATAGGTACTCTAATTTGTCTTACCAAAACCATAATGAAATCCTAATAATATTATTTACCCTTTAATAACATCATTATGAAGATCCAAATAATGTCATGATGAAAAGGAAATTAAAAATCAATCATTCCATGAAGGTAGTGGTTTACAAATAAGATTGGTGAGTTATTTCCTTTTTAAATAAATGAGAGAAATAAGTAATATGGATTGAGTTTTGTGAATTTGTTTTCTGATTTTTTTTAAAAATGGAATAGGTTCGATATATTTTTATAGATATGCCTCAAAGGAAACATCACTGATTCCACCTTCTATCCCCCATGTCTCTTTTGGCCTGAATCGATGTCGCATTGGCCTTAGCTCCCTATTAAATGGAAACTGTCCCCTCTATTTCTCCTCACAAAATTTTCCCCTAATATCTCTTAAATCCACTCATTCTCTCTCTAAAAAAAATTATTTTCCTTGTGGTGGAGTCATTGGTTTAAAAGAATGCTATTTTTTGAGAAGCATTATTTAAAGGTATTTGTTTATTTATTTTTAAAGTTTTTTTATTTAATTGAATTATTTTTATTTCTAATTATTTTAGTTTTTAAGTTGTTTAGTTTGTTCTAAATACTTTTTATTAGGTTCTTTAGTTAGTTATATATAGTTTGGAATAATAATATTTATTACTAATGATTATGTAAAGATTATGTATAGAATAATTTAGGATTAAGTATTGTGAAATTTTTCAAGCATAAAGATTATGTAGTTATCTATGAAATAAAATACCTATCAGGATACAAAAAAGTGGATATGGGGCTGGAACATATGTACCTAAGGGTAAAACCTGAAAACATCGCTTTGAAAGAGACTCAAACAAGAACCGGTACATGACAATGGGCCTTGTTTCACTCTTATTTTGACACTCTTGGGGGATATTCTTAAGATGATTCCTATTTAATTTCTAAAATATTAAAATATCTAAGAAAATAAAACTCAAATAATTATATTTATCAATGATAAAAGGATAATTTTTATCTTATAGAATGAAATATATAAGGAAAAAGGTATTAAATAATGATAGTTATTATTAGTAATTGAATTAATTTTAGTCAGTTTTAAAGATTTTATTTATTAATCAGTTTAAATAGTTATATATATTTTATAAATAATACTTACTATTAGTAATGAATAATTATAGATTAATTAATGTTAACATAGGATTAAAAATTAATACATATGATTTCTTAATTATAATTAAATAGTGAATATAATATGATTAATGATTAAGGAATAAATAATTAAAGAATAACTTAATAATTATTAACCATTGATTAAAAAATTATGGATAAGTTATAAACTATACTACCAAAATCAGTTGAAAAAATGAAAATTTTGATTATATAAAATGAAATGGAGAATAAAAAACATATTAAATTACACATTAATGTTTTAAAACATAAAATAAATACCTTACCATTTTTCAATTAAACCTGGATTGGATGAGATGAGTGTGACTTCAGAAGTGAGGTAAAATCCAGTTTATTTTTATTTGGTAAATTAATAACATCATCTAAAGATATGTGATTAATAATAAGATATGTAAATACTTGTAGAATATTTTATTAAGCTATCAATTAAAAACAAGTTGGGTTTTACCTCACTTCTGATGTTAGGTTCATATCATCCTAACCATGTTTTGTTAAAAAATAATGGTATTTCTTATATGTTATAAAACATTCATGTGTTATTTTATGTGTTTGTTCTTCTCTGTTATAGCGTGATTGGAGAATGATTAACTAATGATTAACTTTTTAATGATGAACTAGTGATTAAATAATGATTAACTTAGTAAAAACTGTACTATGAAACGTTAGTATCATAGTTTAGGATATAAGAAAATGTTTTAAAATTTTAGTATTAGAAATATTATATAGTTTATAAGTAATAGTTATTATTATCACTGTTTAATTATAGAATAGATAATAAATAACATAGGATTAAAAAATTAATCTATAAAATGAATAACTAATAATACTTATGATCATATAAAGTGAAATGAAGAAGAAAAAACACATTAAATAACAGCTAGATACTTCAGGGAATACAATAAATTTGTTGAAAATTTTAAATAGAATGAGGTTTGTATGAGATGAGTCTCACTTCGTACATGAGGTAAAATTCATCTTATTTTGAATTGGCTTCTAAATAACCTATTTTAAGTATATGTACATAACTTTGTAATTTGGAAAATATTTTGACCTCTTAATGGCATAAAAGATATAATCTATGATATGCTATTATAAGGTCGAAAGATTATTAAAATTTTAAATTTATGTAAATATCCTTAGAAGATGTTATTAAGAGGTCAATAAAAAATAACTTGGAATTTACCTCATCTGAAGTTAGACTCATGACATCTAAACCACATTCTATTGAAAAATTTCAACGAATTTATTTTATGTTATAAATAATTCCTGTGTTTTTTAATGTCTTTTTTCTTCTTAATTTTACTTTATATGATCAAAAATTTCATTTTCTCAATGATAAATAAACTAATTTTATTTTCCCTCTTCTGTTGACCTCGGTTTCCGAAAGGTTCTGTAACATATATTCTAATAAAAATTTATATAATGAATCATTACTAAAATATTTTAGGGTATAAAAAGGTGTCCTAAAATTACATTGTAATAAAAATTATATGGTCAACCCTCATTGTTACTTTTTGTTACACTATCATAATTTTAATGAATGAACCATTTTTGATGTAGAGAGTCATGTATTCTTGTTTGTACTACTATGGGAAGGTTAGTAAAACTGAACAAGGTGCTTCTTATAGTGTAGAACTAAAAATATTGGTCAGTACAACTGATTGTGTTTTCCAAAGTGACCATCAAGAGAGAATTCATGGTTCCTTAAATCTGGGACCCGATTAAGATATCATGTTTATGAGCTATAGACAATTTCAATTCCATGCAATGTTGTTTCATCTAGATTGTCTATTGTTTGCTGATTCACAGTGGGTCCAAGAAAATAATTTATTTTTTCAACGGTCATATGATACCATAATGGAGTTATATGTTGATGTTTCTATAGTACGATAATGACTTCCAATTGTATAAAGACGTAGACTTACAAGAGTGGTTGAAGATAGTTTACCCCATGAAATTTAGTATATTTCAAATGATGTAGAAGTGGAAAACCTAGACGATCTCTTGGATATACATGTCAATCCAACTTCCGATCAGGATTTTTGTAATGATGGAACAAATGGTGAAAACAGTACTGATGAGGAAGGACCAATGTAAGTTAGGGAGGAGGTTTCAAGAAATTCATTATTTTTAAATTAGCCTCGACCTACTATAAATCATCAACCACTCTTTTAATCTTGGTTAGAGGCAATGATACGTGTGCCCAAATTCAGCAAAAATTTATCACAACGACAAATAAGTTCTCTGGGGTTATACCAGATAGGTTTAGTGAGTTTGAAAAAACCTTATAAGCTGGAAGTAATTTTCAATATAAATTTTCATTAAATATCACAGTAAAGAGATTTCGCATTGAGAGGCACTACAACTATATAGTTAACTAATCATGTTGTAGTAAATATCTCATACGGTGTGAGAAGTATGGGTATGAGTGTAGATTTCTAATGAGGGTGATTTTGGACATTTCATTTGGAGGTTGGAGAATCTCGAGGATTATGGCAGCTCATACTTGCATTCATCCAATCCCGACACAATATAATACCCCATTAGATTCAGAATTTGTGTGAACTATTATTGTTGAGATGATTAGGACATGACAAGATGTTCTGATATCCCTTGTGAAAGAATGGATTCAACAGACATTTGGTTATACAATTTCTTATAATAAGGCATTGATGGTGAAACAGAAGACAATTGTGAAGGTCTATGGTGATTGGGATGACTCATATCGGGTGTTTTCACAATTTCTATCCTTACATAGGAATCATAACCTAGTTTTATTCCAAATTTATAAAAACAAACATGTGTCTCACGATAACCGACATGATCCATCTCATGTTCAATTTCATCAGTTTTTTTGGGCATTCCTCCCCCATTTCTCCACATTTCATTTCAGCAAATAGTTCATTCATATTGATGGAATGTTTCTATTTAAAAAATAAAGGGGTGTATTGTTGATTTTGAAAATAGAAGATGGTAACTGTTCACCTCTTATTCTTTTCTTTTATATTATAGAGAAAGAAAACTATGAATCCTGGAGTTGGTTTTTGTCATGTATCAATAACCTTTTCACCAACTTTCGGGGTGTTTGTTTGATATATGATCACCATCGATCAATTAATGAGAAGATTAATGTGAATCCAGATATATGGAGATAACCAAATGAACACCATCAATTTTTCATTAGATACATTTCTAGAAATGTGTATAAAAAATTCAACAAAAAACCAATGAATAAAAGAATCATGAGGCTTGGTATGCATTGTATTTGTTATTTTTTACTATTTATACATAAGTGTAAAATCAAATTATATGAAATATCATCTATTATGTGTATAATATGAGTTGATTCAATGGTAGCTTGAAGAATGTTTTGAACAAATTTCGCATATCAAATCAAGAAGTTTATGATTATATGATGCAGATTCCAAAAATTAAAATAGACATTGGCATATGATGGGGGGAAGAGGTATGAACACATGACCACAAACATTGTGGAGTGTATCAATGGGGTATTTAAAGGGATTCAAAAGCATCCCATAATATCTCTAGTTTATGAGACATTATATTGATCCATGTAGTACATTGTTTATAGACAAAAACTAGCATCAGATGGAATACAGTAGTGTCTAAGGTACATAAGACATTTTAAATGATATATTGGAAAGAAATTTGAAGAATCTTCTAGTAATCATTTTTAACTATTTCAACGAGAAGTCTATCGATTTGAAGATCAAGAGCGTTCAGACCAAATCAGAAATTTTATCAGTGAAAAAATGGTGGTATTACTAGAAACAAGGCAATGTCAATGTGGAAACTTTTAGGACTTAAGGTTTCTATGCACACACGCCATCGCAACATGCACCTCTGTGAACGTATCCTGCGAAAAATATGTTGATTCAATGTACTGGATGGACACCATTGATAACAATTATGCTTCACCATGGATTAATAATGGAAGGTTTTGTTATTTATCACTGCCCGAAGGCCAAATGATAGTGATACCTGACATCAATCAGTTGTGTCCCCATGGGAGACCAAAGGCCAACAGGGTGCAGAATGAGATGCACTAGCCTCAAGAACAAGGGAAGAGTTTGAGATGGACTATATATCATCATGAAGTTCATAACCAGAAATTATGCCCTTGCATTTTAGGGTCGAGTTCACACTCTTAGCCACAATGACCTATTGTCTTCATTTTGAGATTCTCATATTGTAAATTATATGTTGTTATCTCTTCTTTTTTTCTTCGGTTTTCTAAACCCCAAAACCCAAAAGAAGAACACAAAACTCAAAAACATATTTTCTATAATGTAATATATAAATTCTAAACCCTAACCCAAAATTCATAAACCTAAACCCAAATACTATACAAAAACTCAAAAAAACTATAACCAAAACTCAATATATGAAACCCAAATCTCTAAATCCTGAAACCTAAAAATGAACAATAAACCCAAAAACATATTCCCTTTTCCACAGTTTTTGATGAAATTATGTGTATGATTTTTTAATAAACCTTTATATAAAGAAATAATAGTATCTTACATTACTATAAAATTTTATGTTTTAAAATTTAAGTATAATAAATATTACCTGTTCAACCATATTTTTCAATATTAGTTACACTATTGTAATCATGATCAGAAAACATTTTCGACATATAGAGTGATATTTTAACTATGTTTACTACTACATAGAGGTTATACAAACTGATAAAAGAGCATGTTATAGTACACAACCAACAATAGAGGTTAGTACAATTGATTCTGCAACAATAACTAAACTTCAAGAAAGAATTTTTGGGAAATGAACCGTGACGTAAGTGGAATGGTGAAAAAGATGGGGGTGATGGAATGAGTTTACGTAATCACCGTTGTCATTTTCACCGTTCCACCTACATCATGGTTTATTTCCCATAAAGTATTTCTTGAAGTTTAGTTAATGTTATGAAATCACCTTCACATCTGAATAAATAATCATGAAACATACAATCATGTGAGTAGTCATAAATAGATTACAAAACACACCATACTTTAATGAACACCTACATAACAATGAAAAACTGTCTATATATATAAATATATAAAACCATATCTTAGAAAACACCCTTTACTAAGTAAAAGCATATATTAACAACATGTTAGTAATATAATTTAAAAAACATGAAGACATTCCCCTTTATTTTGGTAAAAATAACTTCATAAAAATGTGAATAAACATGGAACATATTGCATTATACAAGTCATAACATTCTACCGACCATAACATTATGTTTACATTTTACACTTACTACTCATTTCATTTATTTATATGCAGATAGATGATACCATACTACTCTCTTTGTAGTGCACCCATATTTCCCAAGTCATGGAAGAGGGTGGTGCAGATCGATTGATCAAGGTGCATCAAGTACACCATTTTTATCATAGGAAACCTCCACATGCCATTATACCATACCTGCGCCATGATGGATTCTATGGCATTGCCATATCAGATTTCACATTTGTAGACCATGACCTGCTTTCTACCCTCTTTGAGAGGTGGAGATCAAAGACACACACATTCCACCCGCCTGAGGGAGAGATGAACATCACCCACCAGGATGTGGCAGTGCTTGTCGGTCATTGTATCCAAGGGAGACACGTTATTGGACCCACTCAGACATCTTGGCTCGAGCTTACTCATCCCTTGTTAATCATTGACATTTTTTCTGACCGTAGGGATACAGATTAGGCGTTGATATCTATTCCTTGGTTGGAAGTGAAGATTCCACATTTACCTGATGATGATAAAAAAGCATACTATCATGTGTTATGCTCGTACATATATATTACGGCTCATTAGAGGGACTATGTGTACTAATCACTCTGGGATGCATGTGCACATGATGTATCTACCCCTACTAGAGGACTTTGATCATGTTGGGATGTACAACTAGGGATCTACCTACATAGCATAAATGTATAAACCATTATGTAGGTTGTCCCACAGGGACTGCATGTGTCTTGGGGGAAGCGTCATCCTTATTCAGATGTGGTCATGGGAGCACATCCCTACATTCGGCTGTGAGATTTTGAGTCCACTAAATGAGATGGAGGTGTTGTATGATGATCCGCGTGCACGCTGGTATGATCACTCATTTATATTGGTTTCTGATGCTACTAGGAGGTATTAACTTTAGTTTCTCATTATTTTCACTGTCGATGTTGTATTTTATAGGTGGTCTCAGCGACACAATGTCGACGTGGTTCTGATATACAATTTGGGCATATATTGTCGCTAGCTGGACTATCTCTTACCTGACCAATTATGTACAGACAATCTATCGATTGATAATTGATATTTTAATATTCAACAATGGAAAAATTTCTCATTACAACAAACAAGGGTCACAGAGGTCTGAAGTGTTATAGTCCACATGCATCCCCTTGCGCAAAATTATTATAGTCCAGAGGAAGACAACCCAAACTAGAATACATGACCAACAAATCATCTTAACTACACCTCCCCACACAATAAGGCATCCACAGCAATGTTATCCTCTCTAGGAACATTCCAAACAGAACAACCATGTCTACGCTCTAAGTAACAAATTTGAACTAGGTAAACCAGGTGCCAAGGTGCCTCTGCCTATCCATTTAAAGTATGTACAACAATCTAGGAATACGACTCCACCTATAAACAGTTCAACGCTAGGTTATTGAAATGCATGATGCCAGTGTGAATGGATTTCATCTCCACACCCAACAAACTCATCAAACCGTAGATGCTACTGAAGGAAAACAACAATAACCGAATCTCACCTCGCAACAGAACTCCCAAATACATCTTTCCATCCCAAAAAGAGCCATCCAAATTAAGATTATATCCATTCGTCGATGGTCTCCATCCTACCTAGATTACATTGGAATAGGGTTGGAGCATTTTCCGATTAAGAAACCTACACATATTAGCATATCATTGTCGGAATTTAACAAGAGAACCCATTTCATGGAGCATCGCCTTCATCATCAGATGAAAATGGTGATTGAAGTCTGCACCTTAGACCTCTCTTTATTCCTTTACTCACATATCGTCTAGAAAATAGAAATTATGATGATGCCATAGATCCTAATTTCAATCCCTTGTCATTCAGAACCCAGAAACCAACCATCCATAAAGTCCTCAGTGGAAGTGAAAGATTTATTTAAACACCCCCCAATTTCCAATTACTGACCACAATCTGGTGACCCATTCACTCTTAAAAAACAGATGAAAGATCGACTCCAGTTGTGGGTTTTACAATATTAGCAAGACAAGTACATAGAAATATCCTTCTCTTGAACATTGTCTACTGTAGGAAAATCTTGGTTTTTCACCTTCAATACCAAGAAGTTCATCTTTGGAGGAACCTCCTTGAACCATAACTGATTGGCCACTCATCTCTCTCCCCTCCTGATCAAAGCAGCATCCTATAGTTGTTCCCATGATAATATTATGAAGAATATAAGGTAAAGAAACAACGATCAGCCTCCTTAGAAAAAACAATCTCCTTGAAGGTGTTCAACTGCTCCTCACTCAGAATAGAATCCAATTTTCTGGGATAACACCTATTCTCTTTCACTGTCTTGATAGGTACTGGAAATAATGGAAAAAATAGGTTCACACCAACCCATTTATCTCCTTACAGGTAGATCTCCCATCTTCCCACCACCCAACACGAGTTATCCTATAGGATCTGAAGATGATAAAGAAAATTTTTCGACAAGCTCGACAGTTTCCACATGTCCTACTCCTCCTAATTCTATCCATATTTTTTCTAAGTAACTTGGCCCATAGAGAGTCTCCAACCATAAAATCGCATGTCATACATGCTTGCATGGACTGCATTGATAGTGACACATCCATGAGACCGACACCTCCCTCCTCAATCGTTTTCACCAAATGGCTCCAGGCAGCCTAGTGTTCCCTTCTTATGGAATTGGAATCCCATAGAAAATGGTTCATGATCTTCTCCATCAAGGAAATAACTCCTTTTGGAGGATTAATAATGGATAGAACATGAATCATAATTGATGATAAGACATTGTTGATCTGTGAAACACAACCACAAAATGTTAGGAACTTGCTCTTCCAAATAAGAATTCTCCCAAGCATTCTATTCATAAGCTCGTCAAATAATATCTTTTTAACACGACCACTATGAATAGGCACCCTAAGATAAATCATTGGAAAATGTTACCACTAGATTCCAATAATATCCTAAATATCTTGATCCCTCTTTGAGAATTTATTTGAAATGATGATGCTACTCTTGCTCACATTGATTTGTTGTCCTCTTAGACTACCATAAACTACCATACCTTCCATAAAACATGGAATGGAAAATCTCCTAGAATTCAAGAAAATAATGATATCATAAGAAAACATATGATGAGAAAAGGAACCATCCAAAGCTTTGGAGTGGTAAGGGATAATCCTCTTATCCACAATGCCTTTATGAAAATTCCTTGACAAAGTCTTCTATGAAATAATAAAAACAATTGGTGATAGAGGATCCCCTTGACATACTCACCGCACACTATTGAAATAACAAAAGTAGTTACCCATAAGATATATGGTACACCAGGGATATGTGTAAAAATGGAACATAGGTCACAAGCCCATTCATGAAATCCAAGCTACCTAATGACCCAAATAATAAAGCTCCAATCCAAATTGTCGTAATCTTTTTCCATGTCCACTTGAATGATAATTTTGGACCCACTAACCCTTTAATTAAAATATTAAACCAATTATTTCTCAATTCCAATCGCTCTTTGAATGCCTCTACCTTTGAAAAATCCATTTTTTTCTTGAGAGAAAACATTTGGAACCACCTTGTTCGGCCTCCTTCCAAGAAAAATTTCCAAAATTGTCTATGAAACATTACATGGAAAAATAAGTAAAAAATGATCAATATATTAAGGGTATTTCATTTTCAGAACAAGAATAACTCTAAATGAACAATGGCTCCTACATAATGGCTCCTCCCTAAAAATAGTCTTGTATATCCTCAATCACATACCTGCCCATAATGTCCCACACCACCATGAAGAAATTCCCTGGAAAACCATCCGGACATGGAGCACTATCCAAGGACAAGTTCTGGTAAGTGTCACAAACCTCACCACCCACCGGGATGACCATGAGGGAATAGTTATCCTCAGCATCAATCCTGGTAGGAATACACCCCATGAAAGAATCATGCTGCTCCATAGAAACATCATTCAATGTGATCCCCTGATTACCACCTGCAAGTAAACTATCGAAGTGATCTAAGGCATATCACCCTACAACACTAACATCTGATGGGTAAGATACATCCTCAAGTATAATGTCAATTTTCATATTCTATCAGTCTTTCAAACATGAAAGAAAGAAATTAGTATTACGATCACCCTCCTTAATCCATTTCACCCATGAATGTTGCCTGTATCATCTTTGTCTCTCAAGAAGCCTCTTGGCCAAGAAGGAAAGTTTCTCACACAAAAAGATAAAGGTACCATTCTCCCGTATCTATTGTATTTGATCCTCAAATATATCAATTTCTACCTAAATCACTTCCACTAAGTTATCCATAATTGGATTACTAATAAAACAACGAGAGATCTCTGACTTGAGTCGCTTCAAGCTTCCAGAAAGCCCAACCCATGCTCTCCATTCTATCTCCTTCTCCCAATAATTCCACATCATTTGCATAAAACCATCAAAAAATGTGCCAGTTTACTGAGTACATGAAGGGAATATTCTCTTGGTCCTATTGTTTAAGCTCCACCAAAAGTGGTGCATGATCTAACAAAGCTCAGGATAGGTGCGAGATAGAAGATAGAGCAATGGAATCTAGCCCTTGGATGTCAGATAGACATCTATCCATCCTAATCCAAATGTGCATATTCCATATGTGGTTATTACACAAGGTTTAATTGTACCCGCTGAAGCCCAAATCCAAAATCTTTTTACTAGATATGATATTTATGAAATGAAGCATACCATTTGTAGAGTCCCTCGATCCAAATCTCTTTTCTGAAACATCCACAATCATATTGAAGTCCCCACCAATTAACCAACGTATCCCCACTGGATCAAATTCCTAAAGCCATTCCCAAAGGTCCCTTCTTTCCTACAAAACACTACTAGTGTAAATGAATGAAAAATATATCCCCATACCTTTGATCCCAATCATCACTATTATACACTGACCCGTTTCCTGAATTAGATCTACATGGATATTCATTTTCTGAAAAATCCAAACATGTTTATTTGAAGGTTGTTCATGAAAAAAATAAAAAAAACCCAGATTCTCCATGAAGTATCCAATTATACTGGAATCTTGTTTTGGTTACAGAGTGATATCCAATGATACATCACATCTATGAGACTCAGAAGCCAAGAATGAACATTTTTTATGAACTCCCACCCCCAAGTGTTCTATATGATCAATGAAAAAATTAATAGGTAATGTTATTGGACTTATAGCCATTATCACCTAATCATGGGGAAAATAAACCCCTCTAACACTCGTCTCTAAATATCAAGCATGTAACTAGTCTGGTAGAGCCTTCTGAAATGGATCCCTTATTTAGAACATGAATATTCTTTTTCAATGGAATGTCTTCTTCTTCCAATAGTGGAATCCTATTCCGCACATATGAATGAGGCGACACTCGAACCACCTCCTCCTGATGTAAAGAAGCCAACACTAGCTATGGAGCTGAGTTATGGGAAGAAATGATTTTCTTCGACACCCCAACCTAAAATGCCCACCCCAGTGCATTATTCATAACCCCATTATAGAATACCATCATTGTTAAGAGGGGTTCCTTAAGGGTTTCAGGATAGATAAGGTCATATATTCGAACAACTGAAGAAAGTGGTGATAACACTCTAGGGATACTCGGAACAACACATGAAAAACTGGCGACCCTTCTACCCGAGAAAAGGGGATCGACCATCTTCAGCATCTACTCCGATATACCCACATCTGAAGACTCCAACAATGAGTAATCAGGTTACAAAGTTAAAAAATGATCTAGTTCATTATCGTCTAACAAAAATCATCCCACCTAGGTCCCCTCACAAAATTGATTACCCTTTTCTACTATGTGACCAACTGGGTTCAAAAATTCAAAAAGTGCCAATGGCCCGTTGATGTTTTCCACCTCCACCGAAGAAGATGACAACCTATCCACATACATCGATGTTGCACCATCTACTCCCTTTATGTTCATCTTACCACCATGGATACCCTCATCCTTAGGTGAAGAAGTTTCCTAAAAAGCACTATGATCATGCAGGTTCCCCTAACTTCGCGGTCTAAATATTTCCTTCCCCTTTCTACAGATCTCCACCGCATGTCCTTGAAATCCACAAATTGAACAAATTCTTGGTAGAGTAAGGTACACCAACAGTTACCAACATACTAAAATATTGATCTTGAAGATTCTATGGTTGTAGTTCCCCTCATTCAATTATATATTATTGAGTTTCTACATCCTAACTGAGACATGCACCAGTTTTTCTATGCTCAACTGATTCCATTTCCATCGAGACAGACAGAGTGGCTTCCTTGGATGAAGCTGACAGGGATGTAGGATAAGGATTGAGGCATAGTACATGCCCAATTTCTCAACTACTGGTGCAGACATGTAGAGTGTCGTATTCAGGGTGTACCTACAAATCAATTCATTCTTTCAGAGAAGGTTGGGTATGAGCCTTGGTATAGACTTAAGTCTATACTATATCTTACCTAACACGATAGAGAGATGCAAAGGATGGTATGTCAATAAATTTCAATTAGTTTTTTGTTGAACTATTTTATAAATAATTTTGAATTTCTTTACAAGGAAGTCACTCAGAGTAGCTTGTTCACATGAGTGACGAAGAGGAGGAGGGGGTCTTTAGCCTGGCAGTTGTCCATGCTGAAAATCTAGTGATGAGGGCATCTTTTCGTGCAATTTATAAGATCATCTTCGAGCATTCACCCCGTAGAGAGGAGCTTCTTGGCCAGAAGGAACATACTATAGTAGCTGCTGGTGCTGAGGATCCATGACCATATCGATGTAGATAGTGTTGTGCTGTATGGGAGGTCTCGCCTGTTATACAAGAAGAGGTCCACCCTCTAGTAGTCCAGCCTTAACCGATTTAGGATGTGTCTTAGGTGGCATGGGATCCATATTTTTTGACAAGATATCCACAATGGTATCTATCTTGGGGTCCAGATCCATCAAAACCTTAGGTTCCAGATCCATCACAACCTTCGAGTTATCATCCATCACATCCATGGGGTCCAGCTTCATCATATTCTTGGGGAATAACTCCATCACAGACTTGGTTCTCCATTGTGATTATGGAAGGTCCTTCTATCACCCTAGTGAGAGAAGGATTAGGAGAGCTATAAAATATGAAGTTGATAGATCCTACAACTAATACACTATTGGAGAGTGTGCCAATCGATGTTTTAGGGACCAAGGATGATCCCTCTCTAGGTCATCAGATTCCACAACGAACTCAACACAAACTTCCTATTCACAGACCCCCATGTGGGATGGAATCTCCTCACTATAAACACAGAAATTGACTTTACATGTTAATTTATATGTTCTATATCAATTTAAATAAAAATACTATTATTTTTATTACACCATATTATATGTTTATCCAATATTTTAGTTTTCATTTACATTTTAGACAAAATTTATATTTGATAGCTTACAAAGTCGACTACTTGAAACATGTGAATAACTATTAAATTTCCAGTAGATAACTTTAAAATCATATAAAATATATAGTATAAAAACAATGTGAATCAAGTTTATAAGATAGACTAAACATACATAAAGTTGTTGAAAATAAATAGTTTCATAAATAAAATAAATTATTTAAAATGAAAGGAATATAAGAAAAGTAACTCAGAAGAAAGAGTGAAAAGAAGGAATGTCGAGGAGGATCCTATGCCACCTACATGACTTTGAAAGCCTATAAAATATAAACTATAAGACCCATATAAATAAAAATTAAACATTCGTGTACTTTTAATATGTTTAATCAAGGTTTAAAATTTCATTCATATTGGTCCTATTATATATATTTTATAGGCTATCAAAGTCACATACGTGAAACATTTTTAAGTTTCAAGTAAGTGAATTAGAAAGCTTATTAACTATTTTTTATCAATATTTTTATAGAAATTATTTTATTTTTTATACTACTTGTTATATGGTTAATAATGGTTAAAAATTTCATTCATATCAGTGTTATGGTTTATATTTTATAGTTTAGAAATTCACGTACTTGAAACATTCTTAAGTTTCATGTTAGTGGATTAGAGAGCTTATAAAATATTTTTCATCAATATTTTATAATAAATTATTTTTATTTTCTACTTCCTATTATATGTATAACAATTGTTTAAATTTTCATTCATATTGTCCTTATAGTTTAAATTTTATAGGCTAGCAAAGTCACGTAATTGAAACATTTTTATATTTAAAGTAGGTGGATTAGAAATCATATAACTTATTTTCCATCAATATTTCTTAATAAATTATTTTTATTATCAACTACAATGCTATATTTTTAATCAATTTTTTATATTTGATTCATAATGGTCTTATAGTTTATATTTTATAGGCTAGCAATGTTACATACTTGAAAATTTTTTATGTTTCAAGAAGGTGTATTAGAAAGCTTATAAATTATGATTCATATATTTTTTTTATGAAACTCTTTATTTTGGACTACTATTTATATGTTTAATCAATATTTAAAATTTCTTTCATATCAGTCTTATACCTTTTATTTTATATGCAAGAAACGTCACATACTTGAATAAAAGATTAATTATGTTGAAACATTTATATATGTATATTTATACATAAAATAATAATAGTAAAACATTAAAATTTTAAATATATAACAAATAATAATTAAATTAGAAAAAAATTTATTTTAGTGAAATTTTTACATCGCTGATACTGCCTCTGAGGCATATTTTTAAAAATATTTTCAACTTATGGAATTTTTTAGAAAATGTATTTAAAAAATTAAATATGGTTTATTATTTTAAAATAATAAAAAATATATAAATATAATAATTATTTACTAAAATAACTTTTTAACACTTTCGTTTTTATACAAGTGAATAAAACTAAATCATTTTGCATCCTAGAGGGGGCAGTTGTCACAACACACGAATTCTAGTTTCATTTTTTATAATTAGAAAATGAAAAAAGTGATTGCAGGTTATTCACATAGATAAATAATAAACATTATTACATATATAGTATTTAATTAATCATATAAATATTTCAAAATATAATTATAATAGAAAAATATATAAGAAATGAGTTAAGTAAAAATTATTACTCACGTTGAGAACATTGAGAACTCCTTGTAAGATCCCTCGGAAATGGATGACATTGGATAATATCATGCAATAAGAATCTTTATGGAGTGAAATATTATTCTATGGGAAGAATGTTTTTTTGGGTTTTTAGGAGTAAACCATGTATTTAGGAGTTCCTTGAATGTTTAGTGAGATGACCCTTTTATATGTGTTTGGAATTGAATTTTCATTAATATTTCTACTAAATAAAAAGGGATCACCTGATAAACATATCAAGGGGATATGAAATTGAGATATAATGGAGTGGGAAGATATATGGGTGATAAACACCTCTTGCAATCAATTATAGAAAATATCTTGTCATGATTCATGCTCTGAAACCATTGAATTATTACTTTTACCATTTTAGCTTTTACTATGTTAGCTAGTTTTTACCTAATCTATCTTTTCATTTATGCCCAAATATTAAGTGGTATATATTTGATATTTTTTAACCCCTAAATATAAATTTTTATTGAATTATATATTAAATAATTCATGAAAGTGATAAAAAAATGAAAAATCAATAATGTATTAAAAAAATTAGAAAATATTTTTTATGTTATAAAATACAAAATTTTCCTATGTAAGATAAAACCAAATATTTTAAAATTATAAATCTATATAAATTTTTTTTATTATAAAAACATTTCATGAATTTTAAATTCATTCTTATATACCAAAAATATCATAAAATTAATATAATTTGTTAAAAAAATTTCACCTAAAAATATTCAATATAGAAAAATCCCAAAAACATCATATTAAGAATATATTTCTATAATGAATCCCAATTTAATAATCATTTTTTAAATAAATTATAAATTTTATAAATTTTCCTTTAAAATAAAAAAAATTAAATATAATTAAAATGGTTATTATAGAAAAATATCTTTTTAAAAATATTAATCATTATCATTGTTATTTCCTATAATTTAATAAATAAATTAATATTAAATAAATATTCATTTAAAATAAATTTTATCATAATTAATCACATGTTTCTTGAAATGGAAATACATATCTCATAGAAATCGAATATTTTAAAAAATAAATTTCAAAGGCTATAATGATCTTATGATTATTTTAGCATTTCCAATTGAATTTCACTCCATTAAATGAAGAATTTATTTTCTTTATCAAATTTTTTCTTAGAGAATTTACTCTTATTAATTATATATAATTAATTGGTTAGTTTATTAATAGACATATGTAATATTTATAGTTATATCCAAATATACTATTCTTTCATTTTAGTTCGGTTTTATGTGTGGAGAAAAAACTATTAAACATGTTGAAAAATTTAAATTTCTTGATGTTACATTCTCCCATATTAAATAAAATTTTTCCTCGCAATTTTAATCATATGATAGAAATAATTTTTATAGGTAACACATAATTCAAAATATATTTCTTGTTGATCAAGGGTTAATTAAAGGTGTAGAATAAAATTTTTCTATAAAAAATTATTCTAATATATTAATAGAATGAGATATCCCATTCCATATTCCATATCGAATAATACTACAGGAATAAGATCTTGGTTTATAAGACATAACTTCCAATATATCATGAAAATTATTTATACGATAATCATACCATATGGGGTATTTATTTATAATTCAATATCCATTTTTTACTGAAAAATTACAAGAAATAGGAAACTCTAAAATCTATAGAGAAAACTAACTTTCAAATTCATTAATAGAAGCTTCATTGAAGTTTCTTTGTTTACATGAGTATTTTTATATCTGCATCATTTTCTGTTAGATTGGGACTTGGTGTTGCATAACACCCAAATCTTTTATAAATGAATAAATGGTTTTTTGGTCACTTCTATCATTCCCTTACACCTATGAGTCTAAAGACCACTATATCTACATATATAAAATGACCCATCCATTTAAGATAATTTCCCTTGTTATTCTTCCCACATTTTTTTCATGTATGAAATTAAGTATTCTTCCCATTATCATCTTAGACACCTGAATTTCTATGAGATTCCATCAGTCACTTATTTGGTGTGTTTTTTTTACTTTAACTATATTAACATTGTTAATAATAATTCTTGATAGCCTATTTAAAATAATAATATGATTTATAAATCCATCCCTTCTACCATTAGGTTGTTCATTGGGATTATTTTCCACATTATCCCTAAAATCCAATGTTAGCTTGAATTCTTATGGATTTATCCTTTTCTAAACATAAAGAGTTAACTAGAGTGATGCTCATTCATAAATAATTATTGGAAAATTTAACCTCATGATTTCTCACAATATGAAAGTATCAGGTAATCCTATAGTTCTTATATTACAAATTTATCATACCTAGTTAAACCTGTATCACAATAAGTTTAACCAATATAATTCTTGGTTCATGCTAGTTTACTTTGAGTTGGGATTTCACATGATTCTTAACCTAACCCTAAAAATAAGGATTTAAAATTACAATTAACATTAGTAATGTATTATAAACACATTTATCATTTAAATCTATCATATAAAAATTGAACATATTCTTTATCTTGGAAAACACGTATCAATTAATATATAACATATATTATGAATCTCAATGTTTCAATAATGATATCCACGATAACATTACTATTAGGTTATCTAATCCTAACATATTTAAATCCTTCAAACTAGTTTATAAATATAATGTGATTCACCAAGGAATATCCCCCTGGAGTTTAAAACTAACATTATAGTTAGGCCTTTTTTTCATGAACTTGGTGGTGGTTGACTAAATACATAGTTTTTCAATTTTTGATTTATTATCCCTAGGTACATCTGTACCGGATAATGAATTATCTTTTTGTATCTATTAAAGGAAATAATTTATATGAGAAAAACACAATATATACTTTACCAAAACTAAGGAATGTTATTTAATACATTGAATTCCCTCTTATACTAATCACTAGGGTTTTTACTAAAGTAATATAACACAAATTCCAAAATAAAATATGCATTATTACCATTATATTAAATCAAATCCTTCTACTAATTCTATATTTATAAATTTCAAATTATAATCAACCATAATTAATGAACACTAAAATTATCTTAAATAAATTTAATAAACACTATGGTTATCGAAACCCTACATTTGTCCCAAATATGGAAAATCAGACCCAAAATCTAGGATTCAGTTCCCTAAACACATTATTTAGATACTAGATTTCATACCCACTATAAATTCCAAGACATTAATATTATATAATTAAATGGAAAAAAATTAAGAACTACCTAACATATATTCTTAGTAAATTATTATTATAGATATTTTTATAATTAGGATAAAAAATAAATGGATGAACCCATATATTTATCAACTAATTGATTTTTTCACTATATAATAAATAGCATAATCCACAAAAAGTCGTAAATATCTCCTAAAATTGATCCTAAAAATATCATGTTATACATGTCATGTGTAATAAATTTATTCATAACTTGAGGGATAGAAATATAATAAAAGAGTGATCCCAAATACTATATAAGTGAAAAATAATCAAATGCAATAAAAAACATAACCGTGGAATACATAATGTGGATGGAATAAATAATATATGTAAATAAATAATAAAAAACAACAACAATTTTGTATCCATGAGAAAAATAAAATCATGGATATTAATAATACTTATCTCATACTAATAGAATGCATAATTTTAGACATCAAAAACATGTTGTCAAGGCCTTACTCCAAGATTCTATATTGATATAAAGAGAGGTATACAGGAAAAACACAATTTTCTTTTTCTCATTAGACTTGTCAATGAATCTAGGGATATATAATTACATTCCCCACCTATCACTTATTTAATCTAATTAATTTACCATAAGATTTAACAAGACATTTCATATCATTTCCTAAGAAACCGCTTACTAAATAAAAACATGGATATCCGTATAATAAAAAATATAAAAATTTAATACATAATAACCCTATTTTGGTTTTCAATAATCACCAAAATAGAAAATAATATTACCTATTTAAATAAAATGGTTTAAATGAACATAAATCATCCATTTGAATAAAATGTATTGTTAAACAAAATTTAGTCAACTTAATCATAATAATCTATATTGGAATAAGAATATACAAAACATCTAAACTTTTCTAGAAGTTATTAAAAGGGAAAACATGATTATATCCCATTTGGAAAATTATGGTGTTTTGTGAAAACAAACTAGTGAAATAATGGAAAAATATAATTGTTTGGACCAAAATGAAAAAACCCATTGTAAAAAAATCATTCTATCTCCATAAAAAAGAAGGGATCAAGAATCAAATTGTTGGATACAATGAGATCAATCCACCTAATGATATATATATATATATATATATATTCTGAAAAATCATGAACCCTAACCCCCATTAGGGTGAGACCTTTTAGAAATGATAAGGGAAATTAAAGTAAAAACAAAAAGTTTGTGTTGGATATATGAGTAGATGAAGATGAAATATATGAAAGTGAATGGAAATACTTTTTTCATTGTTTTCAAAATACATTTATTCAAAATTCATAGTGTAAGAATAGTTACAAAATAATTATTTGTATTAATATATTATTTTCAATAAGTGGATTATAAAATACAATAAAATAACATATAAGGGAGGTATAACCTAATCTTAAAAAAAATCAAGATGAAACATTATCATTTAATGAAAAGAAATTGAGTAATGAAAATTATTTATGGGAAGCATACTACATAAATCATAAAACATTTGAAATGGGGTTTATCTTATAAACATGTAAAAAATGATATAATACTACACAATAAAATCAAGGAGAATAATTTACTCAACTTATATAAATTATGTTCAATGGAATTATTATAATTTAATGAATGAAAATTGAGTTTCCAAAAACTATTTTAACTTGGGTAGACATATGAATTAGAAAAAAATTTAAAGTAAAGATCATTATTTCTTGTATTATATCCTATTAAAAGCAAGTAAATAAAATATGGAACGTTAATGGGATAGCAAAACAATATAAAACCATTCAATGTGAACATGGTGTATAAAATGCAACATGTATCAAATAATAAAAATTGAAATCAAGAAATCCATTACGCATTATGAAATATTTTAATCATAGCCCTATAAATAGAGGGAATGTAATTGAATTTAAAATATCATGATCATTAAATAATTAAAGATATGATATCTCAAATAGTTAGTATATACAACACATAAATTAATTTTGGTGCATAAAACCAAACATATCTGAAAGAGAGGAATTTGGGATAAAACCATTGTCTCAGTCTAGATTCATTATTCACATGCATAAATTTTCCCGGAGAACTAAATTAATTTCAATAAATACATACCAAATAACATTATTCATAAATATAACCATGTATACTGCACATTTAGAGTCATTATATACATATATATAAGTTAATTTTGACCAATTTTTACACTAGGTATAAGTAATCTTTATCTCATTGAACTAGTTTTGTAAAAGTGGTGTTTTTATAAATTATTTTTTTAAAATTACACCATTTTTATATCATATAAGGTATAATAATTGATGTTACAAAATATTTTTTAGAGCAATAATTTTATTTCATAGTATTTTGTTAATATGATCTATGGGGATAAAATAGACAATGGGCATGTTTGAGTGATTCCTAACGAATGAAGGGATATTTATTCATTAATGAGTTAAATATTGATATAGTAATACCCAAAAAACAATATCATTTTAATATTAAAATCATATTATAAATTTAAATATCTTCTTATAGTCATTCCTAGTATAAATGAATTTTATTTTTCATGTAGGTGTTTAAACCAACGCAAATATGTAAAAACCATGATTAATGGATGATAATGAGATGTTTTTTATAGAATCATTATAATAGAATAATAATTATATTATTTAATTTTAATAGTTTTATATATCATAATTAGAATGAATTATAAGTAGAAAATATTCTATTAAATGTCACTACTTAGAAAAAAGAAACCATTTTATTATTAGTTTTCTTGTTTTAAATGATTGAAGTAATGATAATCATTTTTATCATGTCATTAATAGGTTTTATAATTTTTCATAAAAGAGACATCACGATATCATAAACATCATATTTATCCTTTATGCCTATTCTCATTACCCTTTATATGAATTAGAGATGAAATGAAAAAAATTAATCGTTCCATGGAGGTGGTAGTCCACACGCGTGCGTGGTTGATTATTTTTATCCTATATAACAGAAGAAAGTTTAATATGGATATTTTATTTAATAAAAATATAAAATTATATAAATATAATAATTATTTATTTAATCCCCCTTTTATACTATCTATGTTGGGTGGTTATGTAAAAAAGAAATATATTGTATCGTGAAGGCAGTAGTCCCCACAATGCATGAATTATTGTTTTGTTTTTCTTAATAGAAATTGGAAAAGGTGATCATTGATTATTCCAATGGAAAAATAAAATTAATGATATAACCAATATCTATTTAATTAAATAGGTATTTTAAAATTAAATTGTAAATAACAATATAAAAGAAATACTTTATGTAAAAATGATCACTCACGTAAACCACTTTGAGATTTCATTAGAAGATCCATTAAAAATGGATTGAATTGGATAATATATTGGGAAAGAAAGACAAAGGAAGTATAATATTATCATATTTAGAGGATATAATTATAGTTTTTAAATATAAAACGTAATATTTAGGATTTCCTTGAAAGGGTGGTGAGATGCCCCATTTATAACCTGTGAGAATAGAATTTTAGTAAAAATTTCAACCTAATATAAGGGGAACACATGTTAAACAATTCATGTTGAAAACAAATTAAGGAATAATAGTGTGTAAAAGATATAAGGTTGATTTAAACCTGATAAAATAAATTATATAGATGGTTTTATAATGTTTCAAGCCCTTTACTCATTGGATTAGTACTTTTCCCATTTTACCGTTTTCTATTGTAACTAATTTTACAAAAGGTAAATTATTCTTTATGACCAAAACAAATTTTTTTCCTTATGAGATAACATTAGACCACTAATTATAAAATTTAAATCTATATCATTTGATACAATTTATAGAAGTGATAAAAAATAAAACCCAAAAAAAATACATAATGTATTAAAAATTGATAACATTTTACTAATGTTCTTAAATATTGAATATGGGATTATAAATTAAAAGAAACATTTTTAAAATTTTAAATTCACCTATATGATATATATTTGTACTTATAAAATGGTTTCATTGATTTATAATTCATTCCTATAAACTAATAATTACAAAAAGTCATATAATTTGTAAAATTTATATTTTCACAAAAAATAACTGTTCTTTTTGAAAAATCCAATAATTTTACACTAAAAAATATTAATATGATAAATACATAAAAAATTGAATTTTTTTCAAATAAACTGTAATTTATATAAATTAATATTTTAAATAAAAAAAGTGAGATATAATGAAAAAAGATTTATAAGAATTGATTTAAAAATATAAACCATTCTCATTAATATTTGAAATCCTTTACTAATTAAATTAGTAATAAAAAAATAGTCATATCCAATATTTTTTATCATTATTAATAAAAAAATTATTGAAATATAATTATATATCACATAGATAATAAATATTTTTAAAAAACAAATTTATAACTATTAAATGATCATATTAGTCATTTTTATAGCCATTATTTTATTTCTATAATTATTTCCTCTTGTGGTTAATCATAATAATTATTTTTAACTACTTGTATAGGTTTTGAATATTCATACTTAATATATATATTTATATATAAATATATCATGGTTTTAGTTTAGATTAGTGTTATATGTGGAGAAATTAGTCAAACACATTTTATTTTTTATAGGTGAACATATATTAATATTTTGAGGGTGCATTAGTAGAAATAATGGATTCAACATTGAAGCTATGGTGTTAGATTTTTATAAACTGATGAAAAATGTATCAGTATAAACTTTTTGGTGTCTGTTTTACAATAAACAGATGCCAAAAAAATTATATTGACTTTTTGGAGTCAGTTTTTAACAAAAATGATACCAATGATGCAAGAGAAAGGATTTATGGTTTTTTACAGAATCCATCACCATAAATTAAAAAAAAATCAAAGCCAATTTTCTCAACAACTATTTCTGAAAATTGGCTTTTGGTGTCGATTTATGTAAAACCTGATGCCCATAACATTTTTAAAAAACATGGCACTGTGAAACCCTAATTTTTGATCTGTGAAACGTTATTATAAACTCATGATGACCCCGAAGGTGACCCACTGATTCTCAACGACCATCATTGTTGATATTCTCCAATTTGTATCATCATTTCTTGATTTTTGTGCTTGGTTCTTCATCCTCTACCATTAATTAATCATCCTAATATGTGTTTCCCTATAGAAACAGTTTTATGGAAAAACATTAACCATGATGTAATTTTATTTCTTTGTTCTTGTTTACTGTTCATTTCTACATACATTATTGTTAGATCTTGTAGTATTTATTCTTAAAAAAATCGATGGAGTAGTTTTTGATAAACGATTCATTTTCCTTATTAAAATATGAATTTTTTATGATTTTAAAAAAAAATTGATGTCAAATTATTTATAATTTAGTTATATTTCTTAGTTATTGTTTCAATTATTTATAGGCTATTGATTGTTATTTATAAATATTATTGTTAAAGTATCTTTATTTTAAAAAAAATTTATTTCATAAAATTAAAAAAAGTACTTGATGATATTATGTAATGAACAATGATATATGGTGTAATTTTCATCAATAAAATGCATGTCACTTGTAATGACTCCATATTTTTCACCTGTTAAATTAATCCAATATTCAATACTTTTTGACACACACGATACCAAACTAATGTAAAAACTATGTAAAAGAAACATATACATGTTAGATGATTGAAAATAATTAAATTATAATATCAATAAACCCCATGTATATAATATTAAAATATAAAAATTACTTTTGTAAATTCAAAAGATATATAATTTATATTACAAAATGATTTTTTTCAATAAAATATGATTACATTTTTGTGTAAATTACCTTAATAAAATAAATTTAAAACTATTAAATGATTAAAAGAATATATATTATATTTCCATATATGAGGTAATATATCATCATTAATTTGTTTTTCTATTCCTTTGAAATAATATTACAAAATGGTAAATATTCAATTGGTCATATTTTAATAATAAATGGGTTTTCATTATATATAATACTTCATTTTGAAAATATAGTTGAATAAATTTATTTTTGGTAAAATGATCATCAATTATTGAATAATTATTTTAATATTATTATCGTATACCTTTTTGGGATTTTTTTTCAGAAATAATGTAATTTTGTGAAAATATTGATTAATATTGTTTTTATTAAAAAGTGGTTTTCAATAGCAGTGTGGGTCTATGGAGTTACCATGGGGTGACTGTACCCCCTATATTAGAATGTTAATTATTAAAAAATTAATCAATTATCATAAAAAACCACACAAATTAAGGTATTAAATTAAATACAAATCCTAATATTATAATATAAGGCGTGTAATATATACATATAGTGAAAAAATCATGATTTTCTACCAGAAATATCACATGTATATAATGAAATAAATGGAAATAAATTAAAACAAAATAATATATTAGTAAAAAATCATCATTTTATACTGGGAATTTCTACACATTTCATTACAAGTGATGTCCATTGGATCATCATGACAGACATCACACAAAATCAATACCTTTGGTATATTAGTTTTTATTTTATTCCTAATAATCATTGATGTATCATATCAAATTACCGGGAATTTTTATTAAATTCTTCTATGTTTATAATTTATCTTTATATATATATATTAATATTTATATGTTTTAATAGATTCATCGATTATATTGTGATATCAGGTTTTGAATGGATCATAATTGGATATATATATGAAGAACCACTATTGAATTTGAAAAAAGAGTTGAGATTTTCATAGAATTTTCTAAAATAAATGTTCAAAACATAGATTAGATTTTCTTTACAAGTGTGAAGTGTTTTAATATCATAAATTTAAACTCTAGATAAATCAAGGATCATCTCATTTTATATAGTTTTAGCTTTAATTAAAACTGTTGGATACGTCATGGTGAAAGAACTAAAAATTCAACATCTAATGTTTATGAAAATATTCATAGTGGGGTAGAGGATCATATCGAATAATTAATTCATGATTTAGGGGTTTAAACCATTGAAAAATATAAAATATTGAATGATTATATGGAGATTATGAGAAAACTATATTCCATGGATGTAGTAAATATATAGTGTTATCGTCAGTTTTGAGAATAATTAACTAGAAAGAAAGAAATGGGTGGGGTGATAAAAGTTTCTCTAACTTACTTGAGATTTTAAAAGAGCTACTTCTAGAAGTAAATGGTCTTATATATTCCAATTATGAGGTGAGAATAATATTATTCCCAATGGGATTGGGGTATAAAAAGATAGATGCTTTTCTTAATGATTGTGTGTTGTATAGGAAAGATTAAAAATATTAATCAAATTGTGCTTGATGTGGGACATCACGCTATAAGATGGATAAAAAATTAAAATCAGATTCATTATCATGTACTCACATATAACCTCATGCCTAATAAACTTTTTATACTTTCTAAATATTTCATCTAATAATTCCTTCATATCGTTCCAATAATTTAACTACGATTCATTTTGAGGTACTAGAATCAATGCTCTTTCTAAATAAAATTAGTACGTTCCCATAATTCCTCATTTAAAGAATCTATTTGAAAATTAAATTGATGAAAAAGGTTAATATTTCATTAAATGTATCAAATATCTTAGTTAAATTATTTAACATCCTGAGTTTCTAGAAAAAACACTATGATCAATATCATATATGATACACTACATTGAGTTAAAATGAAATACTGAATATTATTATATAAATTTTACCATTATAAACTAGTTATTATAATTTTGGGAATGAATAGAATCAATATAATTATGAAGATATTGTTTAAAAAATTTTAAATAATGATTAATCTATTACCAAATTTACTAGAAATGGAAATGACAACCAATTGAACATAAAGGGCGTGTTTTTATAAAAACCTTTTTAAAAAGAGAATAATTGTGTCAATAAAATCATTTTTTCTTTATAGATTTTTATTTATTGAAAAATATATTTTATATATTCAATTTTATGTCTTAATTTAATCTTATATGTTTTCTATATATTATATAAGATCAAATTCAATTTTTTTTATATAAGAAATATTTTTCTAAAAATGCTGTTTTACAGCCTTTTGATTGAGAACCATGTTTAAATTTACGTTTTGTCACTTTTATATGTTATATTTTATAAAATAAATGTCTTCTTTATAAGTATGATATATAAATTTACTTTTAATGTTTTTTTGATATTTTTCTGATAACTATCATGTTTTGATGAATAGTAAAAATATTCTCAATTTTAATTGAAAACAACTTTTTTCCATCGAGATAATTAATATCATTAAATTATATAATTGAATGGTTTTAAAGTAAAAATAGAATATATTTTTGTCATTTAATCCAATTTTAGTCATTGGATGTAATTTCACGTTGAAATTAGATATAAACACACATAAACCTTTTGTGGGTTATTACTTTTTAAAAAACTTATTTTATCATTTTTACAATGGGAAATAATTTTAAATTAATTTTTAGAACTTCTGTGTTTTGAAATCGGAAAAATTAATTTCATATTTGGAATTAAAAGGTCCAAATTGTGTAAATAGGTATATTTTATTAATAATAGTATCTTCAGTAATTATTTTTAATTACCACAATTTAGGGTAAATCGGGTAATTATGAGTAAAAATAAAATTATAAAATTAACCAATCACATGTCATTTTTTTGGATGAGCTAGTATAAAGCTTCTCATTGAAGAATCTTTAATTAAATGGATAAACCTTCTCATGGAATACGGTATAATGCTTTTCATATAATCTTGTTTAATTAAAATTATAAAGCTTCCCATAGAAGCTATTATAAATATTCTCATAGAATATAGTATAAATAAACGAACTAAGCTTCCCATGGAAGAAATTTTAAAGCTTATCAGAGATTATTATTTAATTAAATGTAAAAAGAATCTTATGGAAGCCATTTTAATGCCTCTCATGGAAGTTTCTTTAATTAAAAGGACAAAGCATCCCATGTAAGCTACTTTAAAGCTTCACTCACACTCATGTTTTTAATAAGTATTAAAATTTTAATATGAATTTAGATAAGTTATCTATTTGAATATAAATATTCATTATAAATATAAAAATATTTCATACGTCATGGTATTTTAATATTAAATTTTAGACATTATATAAATAAATTTATTTATGACATAATGATAATGCAATGATTAACTTATTAATGAAAGAATAAAATAAATGACATTATAAATATTAAAATAAATTTAATTGGAAAATTTTGATTTCAACCACGAATTTTTTAGATTATTATGACATTTTTTATTTTAGTAATGTATTTTTTTAAATGAATAAATTTTCTTATGACTTTAACAAAAATCAATTACTAAATAGTGCTAAAATTAACCTAGGCTGATATATATAAAATTTTTCTAAGAAGTTTCATTTTTTTAGTATTTGATGAATACTTTTTCCTATGAAAATTATTTGATGAATAGTTTTTTTATTAAAATCAAAAAATATTTTATTAATAAATAACTTTTTTGTGAAATGATTTTCGAAAATCAAACATACATAGTTGTAATCAGGGTAAAAATGTGGTTCAATAAGATCAAAATAATTTTTTTGGGGAATATTAACTTTACACATTGGAATAGTAATTTTAACCTTAGGAATGGTAAGTTGACCTATAGAATAGTAACCTTAATTAAAGAATAAAAATTATTTTTTAGGCATCTTGAATGTTAATGTGATATAATAGCATTAATAAATAATTGTTTTATAAATTATTAATTATGCATTATTATTTTTTCATGTAAATAGGGTTTTTACAAAAAAATTAAATATCTAATAATGAAAAAAATAGTTTCATAAAATAGATTTAATTTTTGAATTCATAAAATATCTATTATGTTAGGGTGAATTTATGAGATTTTTTAAAAAATGTTTTGTTTTTCAGTGAATAGTAAAAACACCATTTTTGAGTTTTTAGTGTGTTTTATGACATCATAATGATGTAATAAAAAATTTAAATTTTGGTCAAATCATTTGGATTTAAATATTATATTAGGTGTCCCAAGTGTTCAAACCCATTGTCTAATACCATGGGCAAGCCATGGTTTTTCAAATACCACTAACGAGTCGTCCCTTGGAAATTAATAAAATATTCCCTCACTTTTTCTAAAATTACCATATCATTCATTAATTTATTTCATTACAAATCCTCTCTAAACAAATATATGGTCCTTTTACCTCCCAAGGAAACCTTCCAATGTTCCCTCCAAACCCAAGGTCCTATTCATTGAGTTTTATAAGTTACTCTTCAAGATAAGGGATCCTTTCACCCTCATCTTTCAGTCGAGACTTATTTTATGTTATGCCTTTGAATTTACATTTTCATATATTAGTGTATGATATTCCATATCCCTCATACTGTAATTTTTATTTCCATATAAATTATATATCCATTTTTCTCTAATCAGTTCATTTTATAAATTTTTAAGTGATGTTGTTAGACTAGAAAATTTTCATAAAAGAAATCACATCTTCTCTTTTCATTTAAGTTTAGTTTCCATGTTGTATATAACTAAAATATCCATTCCATTATCTTATTTCTATTATATTACGTATCTATATTTTATTATGAGTTATTTATTAGTGTGTGACCCTTTTCCCCCTCTTTTTAATGTTTTTGAAAACCATGTTATATAGTAATTATGCTAGAGAATTTTGGTCTCAAAAACTTATCTTTTTTTTAGAAATTTGATCTTTTTGTTTTGTGAATACCCAAACCTATTTCTACTCTAAATGTAATAATATATATTTCAAAATATTCTATTTTATTCTGGGAATAACAAACATGAAACTCGCATTCCTTTTTCCATGGGTTTAAAAGGAGACAAAAATCATTTTTTAGCAATTTTTAAAACATAACAATTTTGATATTAAATGCTTTTCATTTATTATCTTTGGGTTGTTTATGAAATGTTTGGTTATGATATATTATGATCACATTAATATAAATATATATCAAGTGTCCCCCTTCATAGTGCTCAAATGCATTGGGTAAAGAAATTTAATCTTTAGAGATGACATGTTGCACGATACCTTGGTGAATAACCCTGGTAAAATTTTTGATACCTTGGTTAATAACCTTGGTAATTTCATTGACACCATGGGGATGGAACATGGTGATATGTTCGTGAATGTAAAAATTAAATGTTTTAGACACATTTTATAGTTATTATCCAGGTTATTATTATTATTATTATTATATTCCTCTTTCTTATGACGTTATGAAATTCCTCATGTTCTTATTTACTTCCCTCAAGATCACATGCAATCTATTTTCCTTGTTTTCCATTACTGATATTTTTATGATATTCCCATGATTTTTAATGTTTTCACACGTTTGAAGATTGTAAAGGACAAATAATATTATATTATGAAAGTATGTGAAGATTTTTCTTGAAAATAAACCCTGTTCCATTTTAATAGTTTTAATTTTATGATAAATGGGGTGGCGTGTAGACTCATCTACATTGTGATATTAATGTTTATGTAAGTTATGTTTCCTAATTATATAAAAATATATACCTAAAATATATTTTGGAATTAATGATAATAAATTCTAGCGAAAATTCTCTTGAATAATTTGTGTTTAAGGCCAGGTCCTTATAGTTGGTATTACAACAAGGTTTAGACAACTTTGGATATTAGGATGTCTTATTATGGATTTATATGTTAATGGTTGATCCTAATTTTATATTATTCGAAACTCATTTTAGGAGTATGATATAAATTTTCAAGGTGATTAATGGTATTTTTTATACATATATTTTATGAAATAAATAACCAAGGGATTGAAAAAAGATTTGGGGATTAAGTGATAAATGTTATTTTGGAAGATGTTCACTATTTTGTGGACTTCATATAATTAAGGTAAATTTAATAATATGGAGTTTTATTTGAGGATTAACTGTATAATTCATTAATTGTGGAATTATGGGAATTAAGAAATTATTTTTCGATCTTAGAGATCATGTGATTAGGTTAATTACCTTTTGGTATGAGACATTATGAGTTGTTGATGTTATTTGATGATAAATGTTAATATTTATCTTGGAAGAATCTGTTATAATTTTTTTTTCAATTTTGGGTTTCAAGATTAGTTTGGATTATTTTGGAGGAATTATGTGGGCAATTTTTTTATGGTCTTTGTTGAAATTTGGGTTTTATTTGTTGAATTTTGGAGATTAAAAGTATTCCTTCTCCTTATAAAGGATTATTCTTTTTTGGGTATTATCTAAATATTTTCAATCCATTTTTATATTGGTTAATGTTTCAAGATATAATGAATAGATAGTTATTATTTTTTTGGTTTATGAGATTATCTAGAAGTTTATTCTAGTGATTTAGGTGTGACCAAATAATCTTGAATACTAATTGTTTGGAGAAAAGATGAGTTTGTGGTAAAAATTTATTATGGGTTGAAATTATACATAATGAGTAAGTATGATTCCTTATGTAATTATTCAAGCTTATAGATAAATTCCTTAACTTTATTGGAAGGTTCTTAAAAAAAGTTTTCAATTTACTTTTCCAATCATTGAATCAAGGAATGTTTAACCCATCAAGAGATTGTGGTTTTCCAATCATCAAATTTCTCCTAATAATTTTTTCTATCACAATCCATCAGAACATAATGGTTAGTTTTATCTTTCATATCATTGTTTTCTTATATGTAACCCTCATTTGTGTTATCTCAGGTGACCATTGTACTTCACATTCTATCTTTTTATGTGGATGTTTTATTAACCCTTTTCTGATGTGGGTTTGCAATAAAGGTAGTTTGAAAAGTCATAACCTAGTTACCAAACCCAAATTCAAATTGAAAGGATACAATTTATTAATTGGGGGATGATGTAACATCTTATGTTTTAAGAAATAAACACTATTTTTGATACCATATATGATACGCTACATTGTGTTGAAACAAACAACTAAATATTATTATTAAAATATTACCTTTATAACCCAAATTTTGGAATGCTGGTATTGAATAATATCAAATGAATTTTTAAAATATGTTTTATACATGTTTAAATAATGGTTAATCGATTAATAAATTTATTATAATTGAAAATAAAAACTAATTTAATATAAATGACATGTTTTTATTAAAACCTATTTAGAAAGAGAATAATTGTGTTTATAAAATCATATCACTCTTTATGGATTTTTATTTAATGAAAAATATATGTTATATATTCAATTTTATCTATTAAATTCATCTTAAATTTTTTCTAGATATGATAGAAGAAAAAATACAATTTTTTGGGATAAAAGAGATATTTTTTTAACAATACAATTTTACAGCTTTTTGATGGAGAACCATTTTTTAATTTTGTTTTTGTCACATTTATATGTTATAAATAACAGAATAAACTTATTCTTTAGAAGCAGGACAACAAAATTTACTTTCAAAGAATATTTGATATTTTTTTTATTACAATAATGTTTTGATGAATAATAAAAATATAAAAAAATTTAACTGAAATTTTTTTTCCCATAGAGATAATCTATATGGTTGTACTATATTATTGAACAGTTTTAAAGTATAAATAAAATATGTACTTATAATTTAATCCAATTTTGTTCATTGTATGTAAATTAACACTGAAATTAGATGTAAAATCACATCAATCTTTTGGTGGTTATTATTTTCTTAAAAAACTGTTTTATCATTTTGACATTGCAAATTAATTTTAAATTAATTAATACAAATTCTGTGTTTTGAATTTGGAAAAATAGATACCATATTTTGAATCAGAAGGTCCAAATTATTTAAATAGGTATCTTTTATTATGAATAGTAACTTCAGTAATTTTTTTAATTACTGTGTTAAGGGTAAATTGGGTAATTAAGGGAAAAAAATGAAATTATAAATTACCCTAACACATGTCATATTTTTTTGGATGATCTGGTTTACAAATTATTATAGAATATTATTTAACTAAATGTATAAATATTCCCATGGAATCTGGTATAAAGCTTCTCATATAATCTTGTTTAATTAAAAGTATATTGCAACCCCTGGAAGCTATTATAAAGCTTCTCATAGAAGCATTATAAATTAAAAGAACTAAGATTCCTATGGAATCCATTTTAAATCTTAACATAGAAGATTACTTAATTAAATGTACCAAGATTCCTATGGAAGCTACTTTAATTCTTCTCATGTAAACTTATTTAATATAAAGGAAAAAAACTTCCTATAGAAGCTACTTTAAAGCTTCTCTTACACTCAGGTTTTTAATGAGTATTAAATTTTTAATATGAGTTTATATAAGTTATCTATTTCACTATACATAATCAGTATAAAGCTAAAAATATTTTCAAAATATTTTTATTTTTTTTATAATTTTTAGACATTACATAGATAAATTTATCTATGACAATATGATGATGTAACAATTACCTTATTAAGGAAAGATTCAAATAAATGATATTATAAATATTAAAATAAATTTAATTTGAAAGTTTTGATGTAATACACGAATTTTCTAGATGATTATGACATGTTATATTTTATTTATTTAGTTTTTTTATATGAAATATTTTTTTTGAAATTAACAAAAATAAATTTTTAAATAGTGTCAAAATTAACCTAGGCTGATTTTTTTAGAAATATTCTAAGTGGTTTCAATATTTTTTAGTATTTGATGAATATTTTTTTAATGAATAGTATTTTTTGAATAGTGTTTTTTATAAATAGAAAAAAAAATTATTATTAAACAACTTTTTCTGTGAAATTATTTTCTTAAATCATACATACATCGTTATAATCAGGGAGAAAAATGTGGTTCAATAAGATAAAATTAATTTGTTGGTGAATAGTAATTCCACCCTTTAGAAAAGTAATTTTACCATTTTGAATGGTAAGTTTAACAATGTTATATTAAACTTACCTAAGGAATTAAATATATGTTTTAGGCATCTTGAATGGTAATGTAATATAATAGCATAAGTAAATAACTGTTTCAGAAATTATTAGTTATGTATTAGTATTTTTTTCAGGTAAATAGTGATTTTACATAAAAATTAAATATATCATAATTAGAAATTTATTATCATAAAATGGAGTTTATTTTTGAATTCATAACATCAATATTAGGTCAGGTTTAATTTATGACATTTTTTATAAAATGTTTTTTTGGTGAATAGTAAACATATAATTTTTGAGTTTTTCGGTGTGTTTTATGAAATCATAATGAGGTAATAAATATTTTAAAATGCAGGGTGATTAATTTTGATTAAAATATTATATGAGTTTTCCCAAGTGGCCAAAACATGGGCGAATACCATGGTAATGCCCATGGTTTTGCAAATACCTCTAAGGAGTTGTCCCTGGGAAATTAATAAATTATTCCCTCACTTTTTCTATAAATACCAAACCATTACTTCATTAATTTCATTCCAAATTACCCATAAATAAATATATGGTATTTTTAACTCCCAATTATTCGTACCAAGGTGCCCTCAATCCCTCAAGGTCCTTATCTCCATGTTTTAGAAGTCCCTCTTCAAGGTACGATAACCTTTCACCCTCCTCTTTTAGTCGAGACTTCTACTATGACATATCATTGAATTTCCATGTTCATATGTTGGGGTATGATATTTTTTATCCCTATTACCATAATTTTTTATTTACATATTATTAGACACCCCATTTTCTCACATCAATTAATTTTATGAATTTTTATGTGACGTCGTTATGCTGCCGAATTTTTGAAAAAGAGATTGCATCTTCTCTTTTCGTTCAAGTTTCCTTTTAATGTGGAATGCCATTTGAATATCCAAACCATGATCATATTTATATTTTTACTATCTCAATAAAATATTTTCAGTTTTTTTTTAGTTAGTGACCCTTGTCTCCACTCTTTTTAAAATATTCAAAAACCATGGTATATAGATATTCTACTGCAGAATTTTCGTCCCAAAACATGTCTTAATTTTTTAGCAATTCATTCATTTTGTTTTGTGAATACCCAAACCTGTTTATTATATGATTTTTTTCATATATATTTCAATATTTTCTATTTGATTCTGGAAAAAACATACATGAAACCCACCTATCTTTCTTCATGGGTTTCAAATGACACAAAAATCATTTTTAGCACTTTTTAAAATGTCACGATTATGATATGAAACCCATATATTTTATTCTATTTGGGTTATTTATGAAATTTTTTGTTATTATATATGTGGATAACAAAAAAATAAAAACATATTAAGGGTGTGCCCAAATTTTTCTCAAATGAATTGGATAAAGAAATTTAATCTCTAGAGATGACATGTTTCATGATACCTTAGTGAATAACCATGCTAATTTTAACAATACCTTAGTTAATAACCTTGGAAATTTTTACGAAACCATAAGGATGGAACATGGTGATAAGTTCATGAATATAAAAATTAAATTTTGTAGCCACATTTTCATGTTATGATCCATGTTATTATCGTTATGATATTCCTTCTTTTCATGCCTTTATGAAAGTCCTAATGTTCTTATTTATATCCCTCAAGAACTGATGATATTTTTTTCCTTCTTTTACCTTACTGAGATTTTTATTTTCATCCCTAGTTTATAAATGGTTTTTATAGGTATTTAGATTTTAAAGGACAGAGAAGATGCTATGATTATATTATTTAATGATTTTTCTTGAAAGGAAACCATGTTCCATTTCAATTGTTTTTGTTTTATGAAAAAAAAATTAGATAGAATATAGACTTAACTACTTTGTAATATTAAATGTTTATGCATGTTTTTGTCCTAATTATCTAAAACTATAAACCTAAATGTTCATTTGGAATGAATGAAAATAAATTATAGTCAAAATTCACTAGAATAAGTTATGTTTGAGGTTAAGTCCTTATAACTTACATTACCATGATGATTCACCCCAATGGTAGAGATTTGATAAAAAAATTCATTATTTTGGAAGTAAATTTAGAATTCTCTGAATAGGATTATATACTGATTGAATGAATCCATTTTGGAGCCTAAGTATTCATCATTGTTTTTGGTCTTTTTTGATGTTTACAACTTCTCCCCATATATAAATGTTGAAGAATATGTTTTGACGAGATTGATGATTTTTGGACCAAAACAGTTAGGAAATGATATTTATGTGTATCATTCACCATTTATTAATGATTTGAAATTACTATGGGTGATAGGTGTTAATGTTTTCGATATATGTACTAATTATTATTTTCTTCTTCATGCTATGATAATGTTCACTATAAATGACTTTCATTCACATGAAAACTTATCTGGAAATTGTTTTAGAGGAAAAAAATCATGTCCAATTTTTGAAGAATATACTTCATATTATCAATTATTGAATGTAAGAATGATCGTGTACTTGAGACATCAAATAGTTTTGTGAATTGATCATCCTTATCATAGATTGACCAAATAAGTTAATAGTTTACATGAATAATATCTTAACTAGTGACCATTTTCATTTGAAGAATATTATGGCTGGGTGGAAAATATTTATTAAACATTTTGAATGAAATGATGTTCTGGTATTGAAAAAATATCTGGAAGAAATAACCTACCTTTTTCTAACAAACATATTTGAAATTTTTATAGATAAATCTTAATAATTATGTTATGTATGTTGAGGAAAAAATATGTGACAGTTTGATAGAAACTTTTTTAGATATAATAAGAAATTAAAATGATGGATTGAATACTATATTGGACTTGATATCAATGAGAATATTTATAGAGTTATCTCCAACTACGAATGGAAAGAGAATATATTAACCTATAGCTTGTCACTCATTAATCAAGACAGAGAAGATGAATTTTTGATGATTTCTTCATGTTATTAAAGTACCCAGCACTTATTCTTCAAATGTGACGAATTTGGTGTCATTAAAGGATAGTAAATTAATAGTTATGGAATCTCATGATTGTCATATATTGATGAAAAAACTAGTATGAGTCACATTATGCTGTATATTTCCGATATCTATCAGAAAAACTATCATCCGACTATGTAATTTTTTCTAATCTATTTTTTGCGAATTCGTTGATCTAAATTTGTAATATTTATTGGAGAATGAAGTTTTTATTTTCATTTATCAACTACAAATGTATTTCCCACCTACATTTATTGATATAATGGTTTATCTGGTGATTTATTTAGTGCATGAGATAAGAATATGGGGGCATGTTTATTTACAATAGATATATCCTTTTGAATTATATATGAATTTTTTGTATGTAATATATTAAAAATATTTATCAACAAGATGTTTCTATTGTTCAAAAATATTTATTAGAAGATGTTAATTAGTTATGTATTGGTTATTTATATGAATTGGAGCATATTGGTCTCCCTATATCTCAACATATGACAATTGATAGTGATGGTAGAGGGATTCGACACTTAATGGTAAAGTCTATTCCTTTTGATGAATTGATACTTTCACATTTATTCATTTTTTGAACAACACAGATGAGGTACAATCATATATATCATCACATATTTCTCAATTAAAGTTATAATATCTGAAAAGAAATTAAAAGTGACTAATTATTGAGCATAAAAATACATTTGTTTCACGTTTGAAATAGAATTTCATCACAGATATATCTACATTTGAATCATTGAAATCGTTGGTAGAGGGACCATTTCTAAATGTGATCATATGATCTAGTTTTGATATTAATGGGTACAAATTTTACACAAATACCCTAGATGATAAGATTACCATTAAAAATAAAGGTGTAGTGGTTGTCACTAAAGCATTATATTTTTTGAGTGAAAAAGATAATAAACAAATTTATATATCAATGTCATATTTTAGAGTTCTTCAAGAGATATGGGATATTGATTATACTTAAATCCATGTCATCGTGTTTATGTGTAATTAGGTTTCAAGTAATAGTGGTGTGAAACAAGATGAATATGGGATTAAACTAGTTTATTTTAAAATATATGTTTTACAATGAGGGACCGTTAATCATGGCCCCACATGAATAGAAAATACTTTATGTCCTCGATCTGTCAAATCATTAGTGGTTCATTATTTTTCAAGGGAAAATAATCCATTTGGATGATGAGGATGATGATGCTATTGATTTATTTGATCCTTCTTCTTATGTTACATGATTTCTATATAACAATTTCTATTACACAAACATATTGTAAGTAGAATGAAATGATCATGCTAAAGGGATATGGGGAAATAATAAATTACTCTCCAAATTGATCTTGTAATTATTTACATTATATTTGTTTTTTGTAATCTATATGTGTAAAATTATATTATTTAATTACTTTTGGATAATTAATTATATATATTGGATTATTTAGATTATTTTTCTGTTAAAGTTTTATATTTTATAGTTATGGTTAAAAAAATTTCATTTAAATACTAATGTACATTTTAATATTTTGGTTACTATAACACCTATGAGAACACTTTTCTAAATATTGATATTTAAATTTATAAATGCTTCTATCACTTTAGATGTAATTTTTATATTTAATAGTTTACCTTGTATATTTTATTTAAGAATCATAACATCATTATTATTTTCATAACATACACATTTATGAAATTTTTTTTCTTACAGATTTTTTTTCCTATTTTGTAATTATTTTCTTGTCTAATAATATGAAATTATACAATAATTTCATTAAATTTTCATGTTTCAATGATGGATATAGATACATAGACAAAGAAGCATGTACTGTGGGGTTTTTACTTGTTAACATTATTAAATATGCCGTAATATAATTATTTATTGAAAACAAACTTTTAATTTAAAATAACTATTTTCAAGAACACTAATGAGAATTCAAGGTAAACTGGGCCTTGTTGACTACAAAACATCCCGCCTTACCATGGTCACCGGGTCCTAGCCCACCAGGTACCACCAGTTGCCCTACAGACACGTGGCCCCCACCGTAGATCCCACCCATGTGCCTGAATGAGTCATCTGACTAATGAATGTCCCCACAAGACAATACATTTTTTTTAGTATGCATTGTTCCCACTCTCACAAACCAAGTGAAACTTCCCAGGAGTTCACCCATCCATATCACTACTCTATCGAAGAATGATTAATGGTGGAGTACTAATCAGATAAACTCTTGAAAATAAAGGTGCACCTTGTTGACATAAGTCATATCATTTATTCATTTAACCCTTTATCATTATGGGGTGTTACAAGTCTAGTTCTGTCCTCCATCTCCACCCACCCACCATGAAAAATTAAAAAGAGAATGATAAAGAAAAAAATGAAAAGTATCTTAGAATGAAATCTAAGGATCTAGCTGAAAACATTATAAGTAAATATTTTTTTATTTTTCCTGAATTTTTTTATTTTATAAATTAACAACATTAATATACCATTTTCATTTTTTATTTCAAGATGAAATTTCAGAGAAGTCTTCACAGGGAACTTTTTTCTTAAGGATAGGATAGATATCCTAGACACTACATTAGAAAATCCCCAACAAATTAGCTGAATAAAATGATATGAGGTGAATATTAGTATTTGTAATGTTTTTGGTCATCAAAGTAATCAATCGAGAGATACAGAAATTGAATCCTTAAAAAAGAGTTGAATGATATGAAACAGTTCGTTGGAGATCAAATTCAATCAAATGTGTCAGCTATTTTATATCAATTTATGAGACAATAACAGAATGCACAACATTTATAGCCTGTCTAGACTTTCCATCCAGTTGGACACCCTATATATCCCTCCTTACTAGACCTACCTTCCCAACATGTCTACTCAGATCCTCAAATTTCTCACTCAGACCCAGTCTTGTACAATGTGTTTTATTCTAGAGATCCTCATTTACATATTTTAGAATTCAAAGTCATGCATGTTTTTGGGGATTCTATACATCACCAGCCTATACAGACAGGACATGATAGAGTATCATTACATGATATGATTGATCCTACTTCTCTACAACTATTTCCTAATGAGGAGGATCACAGAGTTTACAATTGTATGGGTCATTTTTTACTCTTTCTATCTGGCCTTCTTTGTAATCTTTCATATGAGGTATGTATTTTTTTATATTAATTACATATGATTGTAAATTACTTATAATGTTTTCTTATATCTATATTATATAGCATTATATGATGTAAAAATAAATTGAACAAATGAAAAAAAGGTTCCTGAATGAAAAACTGTAGATACTTACAATATTTCTCATCGGATACAAAGATTATCTCATTCTTATTATTCCTTGGATAATATCTATGAGTTTCAGATGAAGTCCGATATATGTGGAAGAGACTATCCATTGAAACTATCCAGAAAAGATATCATGGATATATTTGATTTTAAGGATCTCAGTGTTCTTGTGTTGTAGTTGTTTTCCATGTTAGTAAATTGATATATCATTATTTATTTATTTATTTAAATATGATTTAAATTTACTATCCATATTACTTTTTAAATTAAGTATCTAAAAAATATTCTTATTCAAAATTAACGCCACAAAAAATTATAGTTTTAAAGATCAAAATTCATTTCAATAGTTGTGAAATATGTGAAGACTGCTGATAGAGTTACATATATATTTTAGAGATTATCATAGATAGAGATTGGGTGTCGGTTTTTTTCCATTTCTTGATAGGTAAGAACAAAAATATTATTATGAACTAATGTTCATTATAATTTCTTTAATTATGATCATTTTGAATTGTAGGGGGTATTGGATGTTTGGAATATTCTACCCAGGTGAATGAACATTATATTTGTTTTTCATATTTAGTAGGTGATGTTAATAAAATATTTACCACCTTATTCGAATGGTATGTTTTATTATTTTTTATATGTTTATTATATTTAATTAATTTTTTATATATATGTATTATTAGATTATATATAGGAAAATGAAGGTCTAGGAAAAAATTTAACAAAGATCCCTCATTGATAAAGAAAAAAAAAGAAATCCAATATGTGAATGTAATGATATTTATTATTTATATTAGATATTATTATATATATATATATTTGTTTTTACTATAAAGTAAAAGTTTTATAACTACAGTGTCATCATCAACAAGGATATGTTGAACGTGGTAATTATGATATATGATCATGTATGAGATAATCACAACTTGGATAACTAATAATGTTGATAAGGTTAGTTATATTAATTTTTTTATATTTTCTGTCATATTATTCTATGTTTTAATCTTATATCATTCAATGTTATTATAGATATTCGATGATGTTGAGTCTTATAAAAAAATAACCTTACCCATATTTGATCTTTGTTTTTTATCTATATGTTATGTACGATTAGGATTTAGTATATTTATAACATAATGTTCATGATTAGTATTACATTTTATTAATAACTAGTGTTCAAAAACTAATTATTTTGTTATAATAGGTTTTTTAACAAAATAATCTCAAAAAAATGCTTGAACATGAACCA
This sequence comes from Viscum album, assembly GCA_963277665.1. Classification (NCBI taxonomy): domain Eukaryota; kingdom Viridiplantae; phylum Streptophyta; class Magnoliopsida; order Santalales; family Viscaceae; genus Viscum; species Viscum album. The sequence goes on along the minus strand of OY728153.1, from coordinate 1,201,352,939 downwards.
ATAATTATCATGTTACAAATTTTAGGTATGTGTTTTTAAATCCTTCTTTATAATACAAATGACTAGATAATGTTGTTATTAACTTCTTAAAAGTTTTTTATTTTTATAGATTTTTATTCAATGATACACATTGTTTGATGGTTGTATACTTTTTTTATATTACATAGATTCTCATTTATTTGGGGGTGTAATATTCAATATTTTCTAAATTGTTTTATATCTTTCAATGTGGATTTTCAAAAAAATTGACACGAAAACTTTTTTTTTGTGTTTTATGTGTCCTTTTGAATGAAAAATGACACTCAAAATTGTGGTGATTCTCATTTTAAGTGTCATTTTTTAGAAAATGAAGTTGAAAACCCATTTTAGTGTTTCTTTCTTTAATAAACCGATTCTAAAAATGAATGTGATTCACATTTTCAATGTTAGTTTTTAAAAAAATGATGAAGAACACCTTTTCCTCAATGTCAAAATTATAGATGTATGGAAAAAACTGACGTTAAAATTAAAAAAAGGTGTTAAATCAATTTTTTCACAAGTGGTGTAACAATGATCTTTAGTACACACAAGACTATGCTCCATCATTTCACACATGTAAACTTTTAATACACCACACATATCTTCATGGTGTGGTTACCTATAGTTAACCATTTTAAGTGTTTTAGGCATTCCAAATATGATTAATTTTCAAAAAATAAATACTTCAAAATAATATAGAAAATAGTTTCCATGTAATTTTTAATTTTATATTCATTTTTCAACATTTAAAATTATAGATTCACTAAATCATGGACAATGACAGTGTATTCATCTGTTCTATATTCCACATGTTTTTTTCAAATTGAATCAATAATAACAATTCACATTCCATTCTCACTAAAGTTATTTCCAGATACAAAATAGCTTCATTGGCATCACCATAGTGTGGTCCAAGACATGGTGAAGGTTTCCTACATCAAACAACTTTCTTTAACCTTAATATAAATATATATATATTTCATACATAAAATATGGAAAACTATTGGAATCATTTCGATTTTATAGAAGGAAATTTCATTAAAAGAATCATATTTGATCATCTAGAAATAATTCGTACTTCTGAAATTCTTCTCTTTGGACCCAACATCTCTAAAAAAATCACCGTTTTTGGGAATCATATCCATCACAACCACCACCAACTATATTTTTAAATATCCAACTTCATCCATTTACCATGATCTATTTGATAACTAAATAAACCAATACATGAAATACATTTTAAACTCACAACATACCTTTAATTAAAATATAGATTATCAATAATGGAATCCATTAATATCCATTTCGATAGTTTCAAACCTATATAGTCAAAAATAAATCTTAAAATTTTAAAAAGTGAAACATCAACCTATTGTGTTTCAAAAATACAATCCTTTCTATTTATTATCAAAATAACTTCTTCTAACTCCCACTTTTTTAATGAGATCCAATGGGTGGAAAATATTAAACATTAACTAGTATCTCCCTCTATGTTTGAGTTCCATTGGATGTAATCAATACTTTTTCTAGAAGAAAAATCAACCTTTTATCTGAATAATACAAATAGGTCGTCAAATTTTTATTAAATCTCACTTGGATAATAATGTTTTTCCACATTATTGTTATCTCCCAATTAGATAATATAATTAGTTATCCTAGTAAGATTCTAATCCCCCATTAATGTTATCTATCATAATTCTCTCCCTTTTCTAAATAAATTCATCTTTGGGATCATCCACTAATTTCCTAACCAATAATCTATTTACCAAATGATAAAAAATTCAGGTTAGACTATTCAATTCTAGGATACTCCTATAATACAAAATCTAAAATGCTAATTTGTTTTTTCAAAATTTACCACTTAGAATTTATTTTCTCAACAAATCGATTAAGACTAGTGATAATTGTCTTAGGTTAGGACATAAGAGTCTATGATAACAACTGAAATTCTATCAATGTCACTCAATGATACTAATAAAACAATAGAAACTGTATATTTCTACATCCCCAATAAAACTAAAACCTATGATATCATGGAATATCCACCCAAAAACCTAGTTAATAATAAAGAAATATAATATTTTAAGAAATATTACACATGAAGAAACAATTGACACCACCTTTTTAATGTCAGTTGTTGGGTCGATGGATAACACATTTTATAATAAAAAATGTCACTACTTAACTCAAATTACTATATTTTGTCAAAGGCCTATTTCCCATCTATATGTGACTTAATAAACATCATTAATTCTCATATACCCACATAACAAACATCAGTATCGTTTAGAATGATGTCCTTTTCACTTTGGGGAAATCACTTTTTGTGAATAACATTTCCTACACAATAGATCTTGGTATCCTTTAAACATAAGTATTTGAAAACAATTGTTTGAAAATAAATAAATAAATAAGAAATTCAGTCTTCTAAAAGATTCAAATAAATATTCTTCTTTAGTGGTATTATTACCCTAATGCATTGGATTGGTATCAATTATTACATAATATATCAAACATAATACCCCTAAATTATTCACATATATCATTAATACCTTTTATTTTCTAAATAATGTCTCAAATTTTACAAAATAACATATTTCATAGGTATTAAAATATCATAATGTTACTACAAGTTTTGGCTATTGATTTTTAGACATTTTTAGTTGAGTGAAATTTTTAAGCTTGAAGCATTTTTCTAGGACTGATGCAAAAAACATACATGGAATATACCTTGATACCCATGTATCATTAAATTTTTAACCTAATAAAATATATATTCTAGCTTATTCTCAAGTTCTTTTCAAGAATAGTACCCCATTGATCATGTATCCCATTTAATATGACACCATTCCCAGAAAAAGTTTGAAAAATTCAATACACATGGGTAGAGGGAAAGTTGATGAATTGCACTGGTCAGGATAAACCAACCACTTATCTTCTCACATTCCTTTTCCTTTTATCATATATAGGGAATGTTCCATCCATAATTAAAAAACTTCATATTCATATTGTTCATATATAATAGTAATATTAATCAATAAATTTCAAGTGGATATTTATTTTTTGATTCTACTTATACATTTTAAATTACACATGATCACCTTGATCTTGTCCTTCATTATCTATATATTCTATTTAATATTAAGTGGAACCTCATTTTTTCATTCTTCAATTTATTATTTCCTTCCAATTATTTACCCACCATGATTCCTTATCTATAAGAGTACAATTATAATAGTCTTTGTGTCATATTTATTTTGGGTTTTTAAGACTACTATGTAATTAAAATTCCTTAATATTCATGAGTTCCATCTTGAACATCTCTTTTCTTGTTGGATTATTATTCTCATGTTCTTTAACACTTCTGAAATCTAGATCATATTATTTCTTTTATTTTTTTTATTTTTTATCTAGGTGGGACATTGTGAGTAACCATATTATGGTTCTTGATGTGCCATTTTTTGAGTCCCCCCATTTTATCCAATATAGCGAACATGTTTTCTATGACAACCCATAAGTTTTATATATCTAATTTACTGATTTATTAAATTAAGGTCCCTATAATACAGTCACAAAAGATAAATAGTCCTATTGTATTTTGTAAATTAGGTACATAAAATAATAAATTGATATAGGGATATAGCAACCTATGCTTATTATACATAGATATAAGGCCATTTTAGATGAATATTCATCACATTACAAAAGTACATGCTTGAGGATCAAAATAGTTTAGTGTATTTGGAAACATGTAATACAATATTTCTATCATGGTAAAATATCTTCAATGTTTCCCAAAATATCTACCCATTCAGTATTCCAACTTATGACCTTTCTTCATAACCTAGTGAAAGGAAACATAAGAAATGGTGAGCTCAGATTCTCAATAAGCGTAAATAAAGAAGATACATAAGCATAATATGAACATAGGGGTATAAGAACATGATAATAAAATTTTAATATCATACCATACAAATCAAACATTATACAAATTATTCATGGCATAAAGATTTTCATATCGTAAGAAATGAATCATAATGGAATCATAATGATAAACCATAAGAGCATAACATATGAATAAGGCATGTAATAAGGGAAGGAAAATAAAAATATGAAATAATTTCCATAGTAGTCAAGGTTTAATTACAAGGCTATATTAGTGGAATGGCTTCACACCCCAATCCATATTAGAACTAAAGGTTCACTCCTAATACCATTTTAGTAGTCTAGGTTCAATTCCAAGACCAACATAGTAAAAAACATCCCTTACTGAGCCGGGATCTCTCCCCATTTATTCCATATCTATTTCTTGATATATACATCGTTACCTAATGTATTAGAGGGAGAAATATGTACCTCCTATCACATAATGAAATCATACATATATATGACATAAGCTCATAAACATTCATCTTATCATAATCCATGAAATGAAATTGTTATCATAAATATTACATCATATAACAACCATTGAAAAATAGAAAGGTTTCAAAATAATATAATAACCCATGAAAGAAATCAATTTTCATAAGTGTTTTATGAAGGTATATCCCATTGAAGAGAAACGAGTTCCATAAACAACTTATCATCTTAATAAAAAATTATTTAAATAATGAATAAGAATAGTCTACATGGGACATTATAACAACTCTTTCCTTTTACAAATATTATTAAAGGATTTAATGCATAATTAAACATTAATTAAAAGACAAGGATTATATAATATAGTTTATTTAGAAGATTATATACATAATTATAAAGCATGAGACCAAAATAGAAACATATTTTATTTAATCATTATGATGAGTTCATATCTTTTTTTAAACCCTTATATCTGTATGAGATTACCTGGGGAAAAGATGAACGAAGGGATGAACTAAAAATACTGGTAAAGGAATAAAAATAGAACATGTCTTAGAAGTCATAACATGGTTACATAAAAAGGCATGGAATATTAATAAACATAAGGAATCATAACATTTGTTACATGGGATCATATAATAATGGCATCATAAGAATGTGGAAATAACATAAAACATGAAATAATCAGGATTCAAGGATAACTACCAAGACCATTTAATATGGAGGATCATGACTCAAGGATTAGTTCCACAACCATTGCACATGGTGGACAAAGTAACATAAAGGAATCAGGTTTACTCCCTATCCCAATCTAACATCCCATGATACTAAACATTACCCAATGCATTGAAGTGTAATCTGGTCACACCCATCATAACCTGATCATGAATATGTGTTCCACATAAATAGTCAAACATATGTAATAAACATAAGAGTTAACCATGGAAATACATTGGTATCATAATCATGTCATAAGACATAAATAATTTGTGTATCATAATGATGTTCATGAATGAATTGATTTAAAACATACATGGACATTCAGAATGGAAATTAGGAATATATCATGATAAGTTATTTATAAATTATGTTACAACATGTATACTGTGTGTTTAAGAAACTTTAGAAATTAGCCACATTAGTTTGGTTTAAGGGAAAATATTAAAGAGTCTTTAAAACTCACAAAGGAATTTTTTTGGTATAAAATAAGAAATGGAAAAAAAAATTCATGATAAAATGATTAATTTTATAAAAATAATGGTGTATTAAAACATATTATTGAGGTTACTTGAAAATGGGTATGAAATTGGGATGTTCCCTTTAATCAAACTCGGTTACTCAAAGGAATTGAGAAGGGAACCTTATAAAACATGTATTTACCCATTAGGTAAAAGATAATTGTAATGGATATATAAGTATAGAATATAAAAAAATTATAAGAGGTATATAATATTAATGATGAATTACATTATGTCAGATAAAGAAAATGAATAAAACAAAGTAAAAATGGGGGTTTTGGGAGAATATCTTACCATATGTACAAATGTTTTTTTCACTTTTAATTATTATCCTGGTTAATGAAATTTGATTAATTAATAATTTAAATGAAAACCTCTAAAACATTTATGTGATTTATCATAATTTTATTAAGTTTAGTTATGGATTTTTTCATGAGTTATAAGATTCAAATTAATCCTTCGGGGGCAGTTGATTCCTTGGTTTTCACGATTGTTTCACTTGTATACATGTATGAATGATCATGTATAATTATAATAGTTATCCAGAATTGAAATTAGATGTTATTAATGAGCATACATAAGATTAAATGGTTTTATATTTTATTATTTTCCATATATATAGATGACTTATTAGATAAATATTAATGATATATTTAGATAATTTTGGCATTTTTCAACCATCATGAACTAGTTTTATTTATTAATTAACATTACGTATAGATATTTGTTCAAAAATATAAAATAGGTTAAAAATTAAATTTTATAATATTTTATAACCATTATAATTTCTTCATTAGCATCCATGAAGTTTTATTAGAAAATAAAAAAATCATCATCTATGAAGGTTGTGAATCGACACCTCACATATGATGTTTTCATTTGGAGAAAAACGGGGAAGAGAAGAGGATTGAAGTTGGATATACACTGAAAAAAATAAAATTAAAGTATATAAAATATATTTTAGTCTTAATTCTACCTTTTTATAGTGTGTTTATGAGAGGGTAATAAAAGAAAATAAATTGGAATGAAATTTGATTTAAAAGAATGAGGATTTTACCTCTTGAACTTATTCTTCTTGAGACCCTCATTAGGGAATAGGTTCCTGTATTTCTTTTAAGACCAAAGGGTTATGTAAATACAGGAGAGGCTTAGGAGTGGATTTTGAATAATTTGAAAAAGTTACATGTCTTTTGAGGTATGAGGAGAATAGGTGATGAGGGGGGATATTTATGTGGGAGGAGAGGGGTGTTTTTTGAATATTTTATTCATTATTTTATTATTTTGTCTCAAGACTATGAATAGTGTGGAATATTGTGACTAATTATATTAAACAGGGCATGGGAGTTTGAAATACTGGTTCTTACATCAATCATACATCAACCTTGATTCAAAACATAATGTATTTATCTTATTTCATAAATTATCAGATTTCACTATTCAAAAAATTCAATTATTTCGAAAATATCCAAAAAATGGACACCAACCATTTATTAATGTACAGAATTAAAAAATCGAATAAAATTTAGGAAAAGAATTTTTTAAATATGTGATATTTAATATCAAAATAAAATCATAATTTACTTGAAAAATACCGATATTAATATTATAAAATATTTTATAACAATTTGAAAAAATAATTTGGTTCTCATAAAATTATCATATAATCATATAAATAAATATTAATTTATGAATATATTTTTTGAAAATAAATGTTATTTTAAAACATTATATTAATTATAAAATTGTAAATAAAAATTTACATTTTACAAAAACACCAACACTTAATTTATCATTTTTAAAATATTTATTTACTTATACAAAGATATAAATATAACATATTTTTATTTATAAGATAGAAATGTTTTATTTATAATTTTATAGGTGAGGTTACTATTTTACTGAATGGGTTAATATTTCTTATTGGTTAAATTACTATTCCAATGATCGAGTACTATTCAAATGGTAAATGTTCGTTATTTTCTAGAAATACCTCTTATTTCATTCATTCTTCATCTCTAAAGTTTTTACTCTATTCTCTATGTGATATTATCTAATTTATACTATATTATATAATTATAATATAGTAAATTTCATTGATAAATAGTTTGTTTCATTACATTCTTCCCCCTTAATAAATTTTTCACTTGAAATTTAGATTTACACACCATAATGAAAAAAATTGGGGGGTAATACTCATATTTCCCATTATTAACTAGACATGAAAAAAACTAGATGTTTGAATACTCAAATAATAAGAACACAAAAATTAAACTTTGAACCCAGAAGGATAAAATTTTAAATGAAAAGTATCTCTTATCTTGTGATTCCCTAATTTTTAATCTAGGTTATCCAAGGTGATTGAATTATCCATAGGGTTATTACTAAATTTTGTCTCCCTAATCTAAAAAAATACTATGATTTGATACCAAATATAGAATATTTATCATTTTAAACATAATATTATATGATTTTAATCATAATTAACCATCAATTACAATTCAAGGATCATAAAGTATAGTGTCTTTGTAAGATTAGATACATCATTAGAGAGCATAAAACCAACATAAAAAATCATTCATTTAATCTCTATAATGAAATCCTAACACCATTTTATTCCTTACATCTCCATAGGATAACCTAGGGAATACATGAATAATGGGATGAGCAAAAAATCGTTGTAATGGAGTAAGCATAACACATGGGTTAAAAGCTATAACATGATAACATTAAAATTCATAGAATAAGAATAATAAGAAGGAATCATAACATGTATAACATGGGATCATTTAGTCATGTAATCATAGGAATGTGTAAACAACATCAAACATGAAATAATCTTGAGTCAAGGATAAATTCCAATAAAATTGCACATGGAGGAGCATGAGTCTAGGCTCACTACCAAGATCATTTCACGTGGTATACAAAGTCCCATAAAGGAATCAAGTTTACTCTCTATCCCAACATGATGTATCATAAGGCTAAAAATTACCCAATGCATTAGAGAACTATTTGGATGCACCCATTATAACATGTTTCTGAACATGTGTTCCACATAAAGAATCAAACATACGGAATAAACAAAAGGGTTTCTCCTAGAAAGAAATGGGTGTCACAATCATGTCATAAATCATAAAAAATGGAAGTATCATAACTATGTTCATGAAATAACATATTTAAAAAATACATGGAAGTTAATAATGGAAAGTAATATTAAAAAACATGTGTAAATGTTGTTTAATAAACTTTATAAATGAGCCACTTTAGTGCAATTTAAGGAAAAATATTAAAGAATATTTAAAACAGAAAAAGAATAATTATTTGTTTAAAAACAGAAATGAAAATAATTTTTTTACATGATATAATTGTTTATTTATGAAAAATAGTTTTTCACTAAAAAATATTATGGAGTGTAATTAAAAATGGGTATGAAATTTGGAAGTTCCCTTTAATTGAGCTAACTTATTGGGAGGAATTAAGAAGGGAAACTTATAAAACATGCATTTCTCCATAAATGAAAGAAGAATTGTTTTTGATACATATGTTTGGAACATAAAAATAGAATGTATAAGAAATATTTAAGATGAAATGGGAATTAAATTTGGGTAGAGAAAGAGAAAGCATAACCCAATGAAAAAAATGGTGGTCCGAGGAGAATCACTAAACTTATGATTGAAAGTGTTTATTACTTGAACTGAATATCCTAGATATTTAAATTAAATTAACTAATAATTTAATTTAGATCCTATAAAACTTTTATTTGATTGATAATAATTTTATTAATTTCATTTATGGATTTTTTATGCATTATAAGATTTAATTTTGTCATTCATGAGTGTTTGTTTCCATGGTTTTCATGATTGGTTCACATGTATAAATATAATAAAAATCATGTAAAATGGGAATAGTTATCTAGAATTGAAATTCTATGTTATTAATGAAAAAAAACATTAAATGTTTATATTTTTTTCAATATATTTGGATGGCTCATTTTATAAAACATTAATGATTTTGATTTTGATTATTTTGGATTTCTTCTATCATCATGAACTAGTTTTGTTCAATTATAAAACATTATGTATCTATGTTAGTTGAAAAACATAAAAGGGTTATAAAAAATATTTTAAAGACTATTCAAACCATTATAATTGTCTTATGACCGTTATTTTTAAGGATTTATAATAAGAAAAAAAAATTCATCCATGAAGGTGATGAATTGACACCTCACAGATGATGTTTTAATTTCTATAAAAAAGGGGAAGAGGGGGGAGGGGTGATGGTGGATATACCACTAATGTAATAACATTATAGTATATAAAATATATTGGTGTTATCATGAATCATTGATATAGGTAGGTGGTGATAGGATAATAAAATAAAATATGTTAAAAATAAATTTAAAGAAAATGAAAGTGGATTTTACCACATGATATTCTTCTTCATGAGAACCAACTTAGGGAAAATGGTTTGGTATTTTTTAGACTAAATAAACATGGAAGTTGGGGGAGGGTATTGGGATAATAGTTTTTATAATTTTTATAATATTAAAGGCTTTGGAGGGGTGAGGAGAAGGGATGGTGAGGGGTGGTATTTATAGGGGAGGAGAGAGAGAGATGTGTTTTTGATAATTTTATTCATTAGTTTATTAATGTAACTCATGATTTTGCGTATTGTAGATTAATGTAACTAATTAAAAAAACTAGTTATTTTTATCTCTATCTAATGATTCTGAAATCATCCATACATACTCTGTGACTCAATAATTCATGTATTTACCTTATTTTTTAAATTATCTAATTTCACTTCACCAAAAATCTTACTATTTTAGAAAAACCCCGAAAATTTACCCCAACAATTTTCAATGTGTAGATTAAAGAAAGGGAATCCATTTTATGAAAATAATTTTATAAATATGGTAAATTTAATTTCTAAATAAAAATAGAATTTTCTCGAAATATACCGATTTATAAATCATAACTAATTTTTAAACACATAAAAAGAATAATTAAGGTCTCATAAAATTGTATTATAATAATAAGAGAACAAAAATATTAATTTATGAATCTATATTTGAAAATAATTTTAAAAAATAATTTTAGTTATAAAATTGTATATAAATATTTATGCTTAAAAAAATACTAACACTTAATTTATCAATTTTAGAACATTTATTTACATATACTGTGATATGAATGTATCATATTTTCTTTTCTAAGAAACATAAATTTTATTCATACATTCATATGTGATGTTACTATTTTATTAGACGGGTCAATAGTACTAATGGACACATTACAATTCCAACGATTGAGTTACAATTCTAATGGTAAAGGTTTCTTAACTTCTAGAAGTACCTCTTATTTCATTCATTCTTCATTTATAAATTCTATATTTTGTTCTATATGTTATTTTATGTGATTTATACTATATGAAATAATTATCAGAATGAAAATTTAATTGATTAATATTATGGGTTGTTAAATCATACCCCCAGTAAAGTATATATTCTATTATGGTATATTATCTGTGATGGAGAAGGATTTTGAAAGCTCACTTGGAGCATTTATTAAGGATAATGAATTCTCTTTAAAAATAAGAATTTATAAAATAAAAAATTTTAAAATAATTTTTATTAAAATAAAATTTGAAAACTTATAAATTAATCAATTAAGATCAATTAAAACATTACACTATGAATATATCCTTTCAACTTTGAAAAATTATTTTTAAATCATAAAACATTTTTGAAAACCCTTTTCATCGAAAAAGAAATGAAAATCAAATAGGAAGCTCTCAAAACCATTTTAAATACTTCATTGAAAATAATAAAATTAAATACACTTCCTTTAAAATTATATTTACCGATATTTTAAAAACCTTTTTTATTTTTTTAGAAAACATTGGTTTTGAATAAAATATATTCCTGACTGAAGAGATAAATAGTCATATTTTATTAAAAATATTTTATTAATTATATTTCGTACCAAATAGTGGAAAAAGTGTACCATTACATGATGATATAATAAAAATCGAAAAATAAATAAAATTTATTAGAGATCTTGAGATATGAATCATATTATTTAATCAATAGAAGCATAATCGTAAATAATACGGATAAATAATGAAATTATAGAAATAAACTATTACCACTATGGTAACGTTGAATCATAATAACCAATGTAGAATAACACAAAATGAAGATTAATATATCCTTTATAGATTCATATTAATTACATAAATAATAAAATTGGAATTATATACACTTTGTAAAAGAATATTGGTTCATAAAATGACATGTGTCTCAAAAAAGAAAAATTGAGATGAAATTGGTCTCATTTTAAATGTAAAACAAATTGAATATATATATTTAAATAGATATGTAAATCCCAGTAATTATTATTATATGAGTCAATATATAAATTCATGGGAATTATATAAACCACATATGAGAAATTGGTGGCGAACATGGCATGTGCCTCATAGAAAATAAAAGTGAGATGAAAATACCATAAAACATCAATAAAATTTGAATCGGGATCCATGTGAAAGAATAACATGAATTAATACTTATATAATCAATAATGAATGAAAATTCGGGATATAAAATGTCTTATGGAAGTATATATACCACATAAAATAAATGAGTAGTGAATATGCAAGAATTCTGACAGAAATAAAAGAAAGACTAGAAATCCCCTTACCTTATGTTTTGAATTTGATCATCTATGTTAGAAAACTATAGTATAATTAATATAAATTTAATATATATCTAATATAGAATCATATTCATATATATAATAGTATATATGACTATATTATGAATTTATTTTACATATTTATTAACAATTCCATTTTAATGTTTTATTTCGGGAAATAACTATTTTGTTTTTTTGTATGTATTTTGATTTTTTATTCTTGGAACTCTTAATTTGATCATGAAATCCTAATTTATAGAATTTAAAAGCAGATAAAAATATCATATATATTTATTATATATTTATTTATATAATCCCATAAAATGTAATTCTATTAATCAAAATACACCATTTATGGAGACAGTAGGATGTACGTACACATGAATGTTGCTTTCATTTTCTTATAGTGTTGATAAAAATAATGTAAACGAAATATATATATATATATAATCATTAAATTATAACTATTATTTTAAATATAGAATATATTTTTTAGAAACAACCCTTAATACATTCCATGTAAAGCGTGAACGAATCACATCACTTTGCGAGGCTGTAGTCTTCCGTACACACAAATGATGTTACCGTATTCTCATTAAACAAGAATCATGAAGTAATACATTATATAATTGTTAAATAATCATAATAAATTCATAAAAGAAATATATATCATATCTTAACTATAAATCTATCATTATTCCCAACCATAAAAGGTGGTAATATAAGAACGAACGACATTAGTTTGTGAGGTGGTTGTCCATCATACCCACGAATGATGAATGCATATTCCATTTTATGGAAGAGTGTGAAATTTTATATAAACCCCTTAAGATAAAAAAACCTCAATATATTTAATATTATAACGTTATTATATAATCATGATATAAAAATAATTTAAGGGTGTGGATATGGTAATAAAAAAATGCATGTTGATGAATGTTACCTTTTCTTTGGGTAACTCCATTTGGTTTGCACTAAAGGACTTCCTTGGTAAGATTTATAATAAAAGTTAGGATTATATTTCGATATTAGGGAATTTTTTAATAAAATTGGATAGTTCTTTTAGGTGAAAAAATTATTTAGATGTGTGAATAAATGGGGATAGAAAATGATATTTTATAATGGCAGAGGAGTGGTATTCTTGTAAATACCAAAAGGTAAACAATATTGTGAGGTATCATTTACAAAATGTGCCTCAAATAATGAAAAATTATTGATCAAAATTCTTATATAGTATAAATATTTATATCCAATGATTTTTGGACATGTTTATAGGTCATTTTTCTCCAAAAATATAATGTCTAGTCCCTTAACATACTCGTTTTTCTCTTAATCATTGTGATTAATTTTAACTGTTTTCATTAATAATTTTGGTCAAAAATTAATTTAGCCTTCTTATAAAATAAAAATTATTCTGACTCAAAATATGGAATATGTTGTTTCAAATTCCAATTATATAAGTGTCAGAAATTAATTTTAAATTAATCCTGCATATAGGACAAGACAATGAGTTTTTAAAGTGAAAATGTTCAAAAGTTTGGAATGTTTTTTATATCCACTTTCAAGGTAAAGTTTTAATAAATTTCATAAATTAGATTAAAATTTTCATAATTTAACTAATTTTACATTAAAATAAATTCGAAATATAATTTAAATTATAAATTATTTAATTTAAAATTATATTTTCAATTAAAATTCCTTATTTTCCACTATTCACCAAAACAATAAACATCTATAAAAAATAAAAAAAAATCACTATAAGATAATTTTTAGGTTAGGCATTGATAAATGAATTTGTTTTGTGAAATATAATGTATAAAATTTTCAAAAAGAAGTTTTAAAATAAGATCACCATTAATAGGTATTGAAACTACCATTTAGAAAATTACATTTTTTATCCGTGAAATTGTATTTAATCTTATCTCATGTCTATAAGACACATAAGAAGAATTTAAAATAGTTAATTTATTATATAATATATATATATATTTCATTAAAACCATTCAAAAAAAGTATTTTTTTAATTAATACATATAAAATGAATTTGTGCATAGAAATATATTTTTTCAAAAACGAATTTCTTTATTTTTAAAGAGTTCTTAATTTCATCTCTAATTAATTGGTAACTAAAGAATCCAATTTATATACATGTATAAACCATATTTTCACAAATTTTTTAATCTTATTTATATATTCCATTAAAATAGTAATGTGATTACTATAATAATATTTTAATAAAAATAAAAATATTATATTATATATTGATAAAATTCAGTATTGAATGTAATGTAAACAATTGAATAAACATGAATTTTCATGTACCTAAAGCTAAACTTAGTGTTATGTGTAGACAATGTTTTTGGAGTGTGTAATGAAATCTATTAATTAATTTTAATTTATTAGAAAAAAAATTCTTAATGCTTAAGGTGTTACATTCCACCCCACTGAAAATGAATTTCACCCTTGAAATATTTCCGGTTCATTAATGATTTAATACTTGAATGTTCCTTTTTTAGAAACCCATATATTAAAATCAATTCTAAAAGAGCCTTTAAAAAATTGTCCGGAACACAACAGTCATACATAGTAACTCATAACTATCTTTCCACATAGGAGAGTGTAGGTGGGAAGTGGAAAGTTGGACATAGAAGAAAAGCGTAAGTAATTATAATGAGTGATAGATATCACAGATCAAAAGAAATTTGGTGATACATAGAAGGTAAATGATAAGAAAACATACATTTATGATGATATAAGGGACGAAATAACTTATAGGAAATAAAGGAACTTGGATAAAAAAAATTAACAAGATCTTTTACTAAATGTTCAGGAATTTTCACAATGAGATATAATTACTTGATTTAATTCCATTTCATTTTCAATTTCTCACCAATTGTTTGTGCCCTGATCAATTTCCAATTCAAATCATTCTCCATGAAAATAAGTTGCATTTTTATTACTAAAGAATTAATATATTGGGAGATCCATTAATAGAATGATAAGCCATTCTATCTTTATTGTTTTAACATCATAGAAAAATGGTTAGCTAGGGTTATGTTATATACAAAAAAAACCTCATACAGAATAATAATAGTTTAATCTTTAAAACATCATCAGAAGTTTATCTTAAACCATTCCATAAATGGTTAAACTTGTAACACTTCTGAATGATGAAAATAATAAACCTTAAAACGAAAGTTATTAAATATCTAAAAAACATCTTAATATTGATCTACTATATATAATAAATTAGCTCTTGATTGTCACAAACCCAACATGTGAATAACATCATCATGTATTCTATTGAAACATGGTGACAACCTAAATTATCCTAACACCATATTAAGAACATAAACACTTCTTCATTACTTACATAGAACACGGATTATTGAATATATTCCATAAATCCAAAAATGATGTAAACTTCATCAATTATGACATATATAACGTTTTCAAAAAAATCCTATATCAGTTATGAGGTAATCAGTACTATCCAATTTACTTTATACATATCAATAATCTATGTATTTATTCTAAACATGATTTTTTCAATACTAGAAACACATTAAGGGTTACAATACATTGATAAAAATATCATATTTACATCAAATAACTTTTCTAATCCATCGAAACAATTCATTATATTTTAGAAAAAATCTTAATGAAAAAACATATACATTATGATTCATAAAAACTAATTATTAAATTCAAAAACATATAAACATAAATCATCCCACCTCTTTCTTAAACCATTTACTAGGCTTCATTAACTTATTCCATCAAACCCCTTTTCTAAAATAAGAAAAAAGAATAACGTATTAAAATTAATCTAACTTAATTTAATCATGATTATAAAAAATATTATTATAACAATACATAAATTTCACATTTCACTCTTGTTCTCTTAGTTATCATAAATAAGACCATTACTCTTTTAATCTTTCATATTTCCATTATTATATTTTCTCTAGGACATTGAATTTAAAAATGAACATAATTTCCACCCATAAAACCTTCAATTATTAATAATACCTTAGGGATGATTATATTAATATCCATTTTATTAATTGAAATACTCATTTTTTCTCAAAAAATAAGCCATATTCTAATTCCTTTAATTAATTTACCTAATTTCTTCTTCCCTCACTTCTGACAAACAAAAAACTAAATATTCATTACACTATGGTTACCATCACTTGATATCTAAGGGAACTCTTTTCTTCTCTTATTTACTGAGTATGAGAGCTGGTCATGGTATACATTTTTTATCATGTTCCATGAAAACTGAATAGGAATAACTAAACAATACATTATGCGAGTTAACATCCCATTTAGTTTCACATTAGTAATTCTTATATGATATTAAATGTTAAATGAGTAACATTTGGTTCCCTCTATTAACTAAAACTAAAAAGAAAAGTGTGAGAAACAATAATCATAGTTGTAAACAAAATAATCTTAAAAAACCACTTATATTATGTCTAAATCACGACACCTTATTTAATATATGACACTATAGGTTCATCATAGGTCATTTAATGCCGTATTTTGTTTAAATCCTTAATTATGGTTCACAAAGAGTATTTGAATTCCAAAATCTGATACTCCATGAGTTCTAAACTAGGTGGGAAGCAAGAACAATTTAAATGCACCATTTCCCAATATATTCTAGCTCAATTTGTTGTTTTTGGTGTTATTACCCCAACATACATTTTTTCCAAACCTACATCCACTTCTAGTATCTTGATAGAGATGTATTTCTAGGATTCCACTTTTATTATCCTTTAGCAAAATTCTAGTACATTTTCCTAAACTTTTCTTTATCCTATGACTTATCATTATAGACATCCTAGTACATATCCGTAGAATTATCCTTGGGGATATCACTAATGATTTCCCATTCTAGTTAAAAAAATTAACTAAACCTTTCCTTTGATACTAACTATTTCAACCCAGGCTCCTCATAAATGTATATCACATCATTTTAGAAGAATATAGTCATATTACAATATTACATTCCCACGTACCATAATAGATTAGTGTCTTTGGAAACATTTAACGCAGTCATTATAACCTGGTGAAAGATCTTTAATGATTCCAAAAAAAGATATTCCCACTTATTAATAATACTTAAAACATTTTTCATAAACTAGGGAAATAAAAAGTAATAAAGGGTGATATAAGATGATCATTAAGGTTAAATAAAAAAGATACTTAAGAAAAATATAAAAATAAGGGTATGAGAACATGGACAAAACATTTTATGACCGTACCCTGCATATCAAAGATTATAAAAATGAGCAATGTAATAAATATTGGCAGATCAGAAGACAAGAATGATCAGGTAATCAAGAGAATTATCCATGAGATTGTAATAAAGGAATAATACATGGAATTTTTTTGACCCATAAACATATGAAATGATTTCTATAGAAGTCAATTATCACATCCAAGGTTATATTAGTGGAATGGGTTCACTCCCCAAACCATATTAGTATCCATGGTTCACTCCCAAGGCCATATTAGTATCCAATGTTCACTCCCATAACATTATTAGTAGTGAAGGTTCATTTCTAAGACTATATTAGCTGAGAAAGTCCGTTACTAAACCAAGTTCTATCCCTATTACATCAATGACTATCTGAGAAGATATAAATCTATACCCAACATATTAGAGGGATATATAGGCCCCACCTTCCACATAATTAAATAGTATATATGTTTACCCTAAGATACAAAAAATTCTTCATATCAGAACCTATGGAAAAGAGAATGTTTTCATAATCATAGAATAACCTATAAAAGGAAGTGAGATTTAGAAGCATTTTATCAGGGTATAACCCATGAAAGTGAAACATGATTTACAAAAAACATGTCATATTAATTGTATATCATTAAAATAAAGAATAATAATGATTTAATTCGATCATATACATAGTAAATCACAAAATATATCAATAAATATCATCATAAATGTTGAATGGTTTTTCAAGATCACTTTGATCACTTCTTAAGGAAAATAACATTTCATTAAAAAATAATTTTTCAACATATATAAATTTTCAAAATATTTTCTTTGAAAAAGACTTTTAAAACATATTAATTAATATTTTAAAAATATTTACAGAATTTATTGATGAAAATATAAATTTTCATTGAAAAAATATTTTTAATTCATAAAACATTTGGAAAAATTTTATCGTTGAAAATATCATTTAAAAATCATATATAATGATTTGAAGAAAAATTTAAAAACATTTTAAGACATAAAGTATTGATAAAATAATTTTATTTAAAATGAGATTAAAATATAATTTAAAAACATTTTTTAAATTTTTTTAGAAGAAATTATTTTTGAATAAAATAGATTCATATTTAAAGAGAGAAATAAATTCTGATTTTATTAAAATATTTTCTTAATTATATTAATTAAGTAATATTGTAAAATAGGTCTCATTACATAAATATATCTTTAATATTTATATTATAATAAAATTAATGAGTTTCCATGAGATATGGGTTATAATATTTCATCAATGGATATATAATCGTAAACAATCCTTATAAACGGTGAGATTGTAGGAATAAACTCTTACCACTTTGGTAACATTGAATCATAATTCACATGGGATAATAACATTAAATAAATCTTAAAATATCATTAAAAGAATTATATTAATGATATAATATGTAAAATTGGAAGTATACACACCTCGTAAAAGAATATAGGTTCATAACATAACATGTGTCTCAAAGAAGAAAAATTGAGATAAAATTATCATACCACATTGGTAACATTTTTACCAAAACCCCATGAAAAAGTGATCCTAAAATGGATGTGTAAATTAAAATAATTATCAGAATATGAATCATAAAATACATCCATGGAATGTATGTAAACTATATATAATAAATATGTTGTGAAAATTGCTTATGTCTCGCCAAAAATTAGTGTTTGATAGAAATCCATTACTACATTAGTAAATTTTAAATCGCAAGCCACGTGGAAGAATAAAATAAATTTAAAATTATAATATAATTAAATAAATTAAATTAATTATATAACATTACATAGGTTATTATATACACCAGACAAAGGAAATTAGTGGTCAGTATGGGATAAGTCACATCGAAATAAAAGTGGGAGAAGAAATCCCCTTACCTTAAGTCTTGACATATTTTGTATACGTTCAAAAAACCTGTATAATGATGATAAGTTTCTTATTCATGTACCAAATATCAATATACATATACATTATACAATTTAATATTATATTATGACTTTATATTACCCATTTATTAACAGGTCAATGTTAAAGTTACGTTTCAGGTAATAACTGCTTTATTTTTCATATATGTGTTGATTCGTTATTCTTGGTCTTATTACATTAATCATGAAATAATAATTTAAACAGTTTAAAACATGATATAAATATAATATATATTAATTATATATATTTTTAGATTAATCCAAGAAATTTACGGATAGGATGTGAAGTAAACCATTCATAGAGATGGTAGGTCAAACATACGCATGAACACTATTTTTGTTTTCTTGTTGTATTAAAAGAAAAAATGTAAATGACACA
Source organism: Viscum album (assembly GCA_963277665.1). Classification (NCBI taxonomy): domain Eukaryota; kingdom Viridiplantae; phylum Streptophyta; class Magnoliopsida; order Santalales; family Viscaceae; genus Viscum; species Viscum album. Next base: position 1,201,333,040 of record OY728153.1, on the reverse strand, counting down.
CACACATAGATATATATATATTATCATTAAAATATAATTCTTATGTCATATATATCATATATTTTTTTATCAAAATAATCCTTAATTTTCTCCCTTCAAAACGTAAAGGAATCACATGGCTTCGCCATGTGGTAGTCTGTCATACACAGAAATGATGTTGTCGTATTATCATGAAATACAAATAATGAAGATATGTGGTACATAACTATTAATGAATCATAATAAAATAATACAAATATTATATATCATATATAAACTATAAATCTACCCTTAGTTCCAATCTTTAAAGGTAATAATGGAAGAATGAACAAAATTGGTTCGTGAGGAGGTAGTTTTCCAAACACACAAATTATGATTGTATATCCCATTTGATAGAAGGGTGTAAATTTTTTGGCCAAAAACATAACATAAATAATCTCATAATATTTAATACAATGAGTTTATTATATAATCTTGATAAAAAATTAATTTAATGGTGTGGAAAAGGAAACCAAACAAAAAATACATGTGGATGAACGTTATCTCTTCTTCAGGTAACTCATCTTGGTTTACACAAAATGTATTAATTGGTTGTATTTCTTACAAAATTGAATATTATATGTATATAGTAAGGATTCTGGGAATATATTTTAAAGGTACTTGTCTGAAACAAATTTTTTTATAGGTGTTATTAAGTGGGGGAGTGAATGCCTTTTTATAATTTAAGAGGAGTGGCCTTTTTTTAAATACAAAACGTTAAACACTATTGGGTGGAATACCATACATAATGTGACTAAAATAATTAAAAATATTTTATAAAAGAGGGTATATGGTCTGAATATGGCTATATAATGGTTTTTTAATAATTTTATTGGTAGTATTTACCCATAAGATTAAATTTTAGTCCCTTTATAAACTCATTTTTCTCTTATTTGTTGTGATTAATTTTAAGTATTTTCACTATTCATTATGGTAAAAAATTATGTTCGACTTATTATAAATTATAAATTATTATGATTCCAAATAAAAGTTATAATTATTCAAATTTAAATCACATAAGTGGTATAAATTAATCTAAATTTAATCTCCGAAAAGAGACGAGACAATGGGTTTTTAAAGTGAAAAAGTTTAAAAGTGTGACTTTTTTATAACCAATTTCAATGTGAAATTTAATTCAATTACGTAAATTTGATTAATATATGTAAAATAAAACCAATTTTACATTAAAACCATTCAGAATATAATTTACCAATATGAATTATTTAAATGAAAATTAAATTTTCAATTAAAATTCTTTATTTTTCACTTTTCATCAAAAAAATAAAACATCTCAAAAAAATAAAAAATTCCCCCCTATTATTTTTTAATGGATAAATTTTTAAAAATGAATTTTATTTTTTCTAACATAGTTTATAATGATTCAAAACTATTTTTAAAATATGTGATCCACTAATATTGGAGTAAGATATGTTGAGATAATCCATTAATCTATAAAACATAATCTATGTTTTAACATAAAAAGTTTCATAAATGGTTAACCTTGTAAACCTTTTGAAAGTTGAAAATCCAAAAATATAGAATGAAGATCACTAAATTTGTAAATAAAAAATAGGTTATCATTAATCCCTTATATATCATAAAGTAACTATTTTTTATCATATACTCAAAATGTAAATACATTTATCATGTATTCTCTTGGAAAATGGTAATAACCTCAATTACTATAATACCATATTGAAAACATACATGCTTCTTCAATCCTTACATGGAACATAATTTATTTGATAAAGTCAATAAATCCTAAAATAATATAAACTTAATCAATGATAATATAAACCTCTTTTTTTAAAACACATTATCTGTTATGGGGTCATCAATACTATCCAATTTACATTTTCCATATCAAACATCAATTTATCCAAGCTAAAAAACGTTTCTCAACATCAAGAACACATTAAGGGAAACCTTCCCTTGATCAAAATATTACCATTCCATTAAATCACTTTTCTAATTCATCAACACTATTTAATATATTTTGGAAAATTATTAATGAAAAAATATAATTTGTGATTCATATAACATAATTATAGATTTATAATACATATAAACTTCAATTATCTAACTTTTTTCTCAAATAATTAACTATGATTCAATATATTATCCCTTAGAAACCATTTCCAAAAATATAAAATATGAATCATTTCTTAACATTCATAATAATAAATTTAATCATGATTATAGTCAATACTAGAAGAAAACAACATAGCTTTCATATGACTCTTGTGGTTTGTTCATAATCTGTTACACAACCACTACACTTAAAACCTTTCTGATTTATTTCATGAAATTTCCCACTAAAACATTAATTTTCATAATTACCACACTATCATACTTAAAACATTCAATTGCTGATAATACCTTAGGGAGAAAAATATTCTCATTCATTATAATAACTAAAATCTTTATTTTTCCTAAATAATTACATAAAAATAATAGATGTTTTCATTCATTTGAAACATTTCCACGAGTTATGAATCCAAAATTTATGACATATAAAAAACTGAATATTTAATTATATATGGTTACCATTACCTAATATCTTATCGAACACTTTCATTATCATCAATGGTGAGTCTGAGAGTTGATCCAGGTACACATTGTTAATCATGTTCCATGAAAACTTATTATGCATAATAAAATAAATACTTTAATCCAACAATCATATAATTTGGCTTCACATAATCAAATTTTCTACCAAATTATATTTTAAACTAGTTATTTATGGTCTTTACCACGGACTAGAACCAAAAATCATAGTGTGGGTAACACTAATCATAGTTGGAAGCTAAATAATAATGAAAAAAAACATAAAGGATAACTAAATCATGACACATTATTTAATCAATGACACCTTAGGTTCATCCTTGATCTTTAATATATATATTCTACTTAAATCCTATATGATGGTTAATAAAGAGTTTGTAAATTCTCAAATAATATCCCTTGAGAGTTTCAAACCAGGTGTACAATAAGACTTGTTTTCATGTACTAGTTCTCGATTGAGTCTATCTTTATATGGTGTTTTGGGTTTATAACTACTACATACATTTTTCCAGAGCCACATCTACTTGTATTTTCTAGATGAATATGTATTTCTAGGAAACAACATTCTCCATCTTTAACCAAAAATATAGTATATTTTCATAAACTATAACTCAACCTTAGACTTACACTTAGAGACATCCCTAGACATATCTTTTGAAAAATCCCAAGGGATGTCACTAAAGTTTTCTCATATTTTTTTTCTAAAGGTTAACCAAAGATTTAATTAACTTTTGTGAACTAGTATTCTCGTATATGGATATTACACCATTTTAGATGAATACTCATCACATTACAAAAGTATATGCCCAAGGACCCTAATAATTTACTATATTTAGAATCATGGAACATAATATTTCAAACAAGGTGAATGATCTTCATTATTTCCCTTAATTATCTTCCCATTTTGTAATCATATATAAAACGTTCTTCATACCATGGGTAAAGGAAATATAATCAATACTGACTTCAGATTTTCATTTAGGGTAAATAAATAAGATATAAAATCCTAATATGAATATAAAGGTATGAGAACATGAGGATAAAATTATTATATCATACCCTATATATAAAATATCATACACATGAGTCATGGAATAAATAGTTTTTGGTCATAAGAAATAAATCATAAGGGAATAAAGGGAATAATCTATGAGATCATAACATAATAATAAGACATGGAATTTTTGAAGTCAAATAAGCATATTAAAATATTTTCATATTATTCCTGTCTGACTTATAAAGCTTTCTAAGTGTAATGGGTTTACTCCACAAACCTATAACTAGTCAAGGATAACTCCCAAGACTATATTATTAGTAAAGTTTCACTTATAAGACTGTATTATTGGAGAATTTACCTAAATAAATCACATTCACTCAACATTATAACCATTTCTAACTCAAGATATATACAAATCTAACAAATTCTTTAGTGGGAGATATATGTCCCACCCATCACATAATAAAAACATACAAATGTGTTCCACAATCTAAAAAACAGCTATCATAACATAAATTTTGAAATTAAATGTGTACTAGAAAATTTTCATCATATTATAATATTTTTAAATGAGATAAGTTTCATAATTATAGAATAACTCGTGAAAGGAAGCGAGTTTCATTAGTGTTTTATCTTGGTATAAACTGTGGATGAGAAAACGGTCTCTTAAAAAACTTTTCATCTTAATAATAAAAAAGTAAATGAAATAATAAGGTTGATGTACTTGTATCAGATCCCTAATAAAGAGTAAAATATATCAAAGTATATCACCTTATATATGGAATGATTTTAAAAGATCACATGGATCAATTCTAAAAGAAAATAACATTTCTTTAAAAATAAATTTTTATGAAAAACACATTTTGAAATATTTTTTTTAAAACCACATTCAGAAATTATTAAGTATGTTTTAAAAATCATTTAAAACATTTCTTGAGGAAAATATAGTTTTGTCTTAAAAAAACTCATTTTAAATCATAATACTTTTTAAAAAACATTTTTCTTGAAAATAAATTTTAAAACTCATATAAGATGATTTGGAAACCATTTTAAAAAAATTTAAAAAATTTAAAATTTAAAATCATTTTCCATGAAAATAATATTAACATGTCATTTAAAAACGTTTTTGATACATTTTATAGAAAACAAGGTTTAAAAAATAGATTTCCCACATAAGGGAGAACTAAATTGGGTTTTTATTAAAAAAATTGATAATTATATTAAATATGAAAGAGTTCAAAAATGGTTCCCTTAAAACAAGATATAATTAATAAATATAGGATAAAAAATTATTGAGTGATATTGATATATGGAGCATAATGTTTCATCAATGGAAGCATAACAGTAATCAATCTTGAAAAACGATGATATTATAGAAATATAATCTCACCACTTTGGAACCATTGAATAATAATTCTCATCGGATAATAAAATTACCTGAAGCTTAAAATATCATCAAAATAATTAGACTGGTGATATAACATATCAAAGGGGAATTATACTCACCTCTTTGAAGAATATATGTGCATAACATAACATGGGTCTCAAAGAAAGAAAAATTGAGAAAAAATTCTCTCATGGACAGATAATGTTTTAATCGTAAACACCATGAAACAGATATCCTATAATAAAATTATAAATCCAAATAATTATCATTATAATAATCATAAAATACAACCTTGAGAAGTATACACACCAAATATGATAAATAGGTGGTAATATGACCCGTGTCTCACCAAAAATATATGTGAGACATAAATCCCTTAAAACATGAGTAAATTTTGAATCATGAGACAAATGAAAGGATTATATCAATTGAAACATTAAATATAATTAAATAATGGAAAATCTGGAAATAATATTTCATATGGTAATATATACACCTCAGAAAAGAAATAAGGGATGAATGGAACATAAGTCTCGAAGAAATAATAGTGAGACTAGAAATCCCCTTACTATAAGTCTCATCTTATTTCAGATAAACTAAAAACACATATATAATAAATATAAATTTTTTATAAATACAATTCTAAACCATATTCATATATATCTTATGATATATTATTTTATTATGGATTTATATTACCCATTTATTAACAATCTCATGTTGAAGTTATGTTTTATGTAATATCATCTTTGTTTTTCATATAAGATTTGATTTTTATTTTTGTTTCCCTTAATTTTTTTAAGATATAATTATTTCCATAATGTAAAACATGATATAAATATAATATATATTCATTATAAATTAATTTTTATCAATAAATAAAAATTTATTATATGAAATGAAATACATCGTTCATGGATACGAGACGTCGTATGTATGCATGAAAGTTGTTTTCATTTTCTTATCATATTAAAAGAAGGAATAAAAATGATATATATATATATATATTATCATTATTGTATCACATATATTTCATATATATCACATAGGTTTATTATTCCCATTTTCAATACATTTCTTGTAAAGCGTGAATGAATCACATCCCTTTATGGGGTGGTAGTTCGTCATACATTTGAACGATGTTCTCGTATTCTCACATAATGAATAGAATTAAGGTATGAGTTATATAAAAATTACATCATCATAATATAATAAATAAAATAATATATATCATATATAAAATATAAACCAATCATTATTCAAAAACATTAATGGTTGTAATGGAAGAATGAACAACATTGGTTCGTGAGGCGGTAGTCCTCCAAACACACTAACGATGATTGTGTATCTCATTTGATAAAAGTACATAAATTTTCATGTCATAAAATTATCATAAAAACATAAATTTATATTTAATATACTATTTTTATTATATAACCATGATAGAAAAATAATTAAAGGTGGTTGAGAAGGAAACAAAACAAAAATCCACATTGATGGACGTTATCTCTTCTTCGGGTAACTAATTTTAGTTTTTAGAAAATGACTTCCTTGGATGGCCTTATTCCCAAATTGGGGCTTCATATATGAGATTAGGGATGTTTTGAATAGATTTGTACAGGTATTTAGTGATATAAATCGCTTAAGAGGTGTGAATAAGTGGGAATAATGAATTTCCTTTTATAACAGAGGAGTGAAATTCTTGTAAATACAAAAAGGTAAATACTATTGGGAGGTATCCATTACATAATGGTCCACAAATAATAAAACATATTTGTTAAAATTGGGGATATGGTAAAAATATGTCCAAAAAATTGGTTTTTTACAACATTTTAGGTCTTTTTTCCCTATAAGTTTTAGACTTATCCCCTTAATAAACTCTTTTTTTCTTAACATTTACGATTAATTTTAGCTATTTTCACTAATAATTTTGTTAAAAGTAAATTTTTACTTATTTAAAATTATAAATTATTTTTAATTCAAATATTGAATCCATTTTAAAAATTATAATCATAGAAGTGGCAGAAATTAATTTATGATAAACCCCACATACAAGACAAGACAACATATTTTTAATGTTAAAAGGTTCAAATGTTTGAAATATTTATATATCCAATTTAAATATAAAATTATAATAAATTAACAAAATTGGATTAATATATGTAAAATTGTAGTATATTTACCTTAAATATAATTCAAAATATAATTTATCTTTACAAGTTATTTAAATTAAATGTCATTTTTCAATTAAAACTCATCAGTGTTTACTATTCACCAAAAAAAACAAAATTATTGTGAAAAACTCAAGAAATCACCCTAAGAAAAAATTTATGTCAATATTTAAAAAACTAAAGTTTATTTTTTCGAATATAAATTATAAAATACTAAATAAATTATTTTAAAAAAAAGTGCTCCATTAAATAACTGTTAAACTACATTTCAGAAAATATATTTTTTATGGGTAAAATTTGATTTATTCTTATCTATTGTCTAAAAAACACATAATGTGAATTATATATATTTTATTTAATTTATTATATATATTGATATTATTAATATAATTCATCCAATATTTATTTTTCAAATTTATTGATATAAAATATGTTTTTTCATAGAAAAATAGTTCTTCAGAAAAAATAATTTCCATATTTTCAAATAGTTCTTACTCTAATTTATAATGAATCAGTAACTGAAAAAATTATTTTTATATACATGAAAAAAAATATTTTCACATATTATATAATATGATTCATAAATACCATTACAAAGGGTATGGGATAGCTTTAATAACATTGTAACAACAATATTCATAATATATTTTAGTTCATTAAAACTCAATCTTGCGTGTAACACAAGCTATCAAATAAACATTTTCTTTCATGTACCGCAAGATAAAATCATTTTTGTGTGTATTGAAAGAATAACTAGGTGTAACATGCAATTCCAGAAATCAAATAATTTTAATTTATGTAAAAAATAATAATTCATAAAAACTCAGTGTGTTATAAGGGACACAAAGACATTAATTAAAACACCATAACATGTCCTTAACATTCATTAATCTTCTAATAATGTATATCATAAACTATTGATATACATAATAAAGTATTTATATGTTTAACACAATAAAAAAATAATCAAATTATAACATGATGAAAGTAATATATGTTAGTCAATAAGCATATACAGGGGATATAAAAGTGTTAGAATAATAAACATGAACATTAAAGCATGATAAAATATGATAAAATAAAGGAAACAAAATAATGTGGAAAAAACATAAAACATGAAATCATAAGTGTCACAAACCATTCTGGATTCCCATGTTTCTTGATAACTGATCCAATCCTAACATAGCCCAACGAGAAATTTTGATCCCCATGGGTTAGGGACTATCACTTAGAATTATAAAAAATAAAAGCGGGAATGAATTTAAAAAAAACAACATAAAATGATAAAAAAAGTCTGTATTCATTCAAGAAAAAATCAATAGGGAGAAGTGTATAAAAACTCAAATCATTATAATACCCCGAAGTACCACCACAATGTACCAAAAAACATGATAAAAACACAAGTAATAGCAGAAAATACTCTCTAATCCCAAGGATCAACAACTAGAACAACCGCCAAGTGGCCCTTTACCATTGATTGAACATGAAAGAAGATAACATAAAAACATCTCAAGGAATAGGTAGAGTGTGAGATAGAATCCAAAAAAGGGTCTCCCTAAGAATTATATAATATAATACCATAATTAAATAACCAAATAATGCTTTCAGTTTTAAATAAACTGGCATGGGACTACAAAATCATATTTAAAACAAATCATGCTTTACATTTAAAAATATGGAAATACATTAAATAAATGTATTAATATAATTATTGTTTAAACCAGTTTATTTAAATTCACAAGGTATTTGAAACATAGTTTACAATAATGACATATATTTTAAATACAAATATCGAGAAACAAGGCCATGTTCGAAGAGGTATTATCATTCCAAGTTATGGGATCATCACACACTTATATAATGAAAATGGTAATGGGAACACACTTCCCTTTGATACTGGTTAATGGGAATTAACCAATATCCTACTAATTATAAGATCTTCCATTGCATTTATGTTAGTGTAGTAAAGCATCAATCTGGTGCTAGGGAAATTCCAACCTAGTGTGTTTGTCCCTAATAACTCACTAACTCCAAGGCTTGAATGTTATATAATAATAATCATTAATGATAAATTTATTTCAAAACTATTCAGAATAAAATTCAACCCATTTTTCAATTTTATTATATTAGTTTCCTTTTAGAAACCAAAATAGGTTTTTAATCAAATCATCACTTTTTAAGATAAAACCTTTACATTTAAATCAAACAATTTAATCCATATTTATTAAATAAAAATTTCAAATGAATTCCATAAATCAACTTTTTTATTTAAATTCCAAAATAAAATTTTTTACAATATTCTATCCAATTTCACAACACACCAAAATTCAATGGAATTGGGGAGTTTCTAAATTTTCATTCCAAATCCAATACAAACCCCCAATTGATTGTAATTGGTTTTCTAATATTAATATTGAATTAAATAATATTTCAGTCAATAAATTTAATTTAAACCATGCAATTGAATTCAATGAAATGAATTTAGGTTCAATTAATTTGGCCATTGAAAACGAAATGACCTACCTCAGGATCATGGGATCACAAACAGAAATCCCTGAATGAGAATCTCCACCGGATATGGTTTATAATAATGATTTTATAATCAAACCAAGATTCAAGATCTAAAATATTATATATTAGATCCTCTGAGAAAATAGAGATCTATAAAACCCTATGTAGGAGAGAATAAGTAGAGGGAGAAAGAGAAAGGGAGGAGGAAACTTATCAAGAATATATTGAATGACATTCTACTAGATTATATTCACTTTAGAAAGGGTAAAAATCATCCAAAATCACATCTTATGAGCCTATAAAAAAGAAGATATCATATCAGGGTCCTATAGGATTGTATGGAACAAAAACTAAGGGTTTGAAGGTTTTAAAATTAATTTTTAGAATAATTAATTCCTATACAAATGATTAGCTCGGTAGGTTTTCACAGTTAGACAAACTTTCTGCCTTAACCATCCAAACCTACTGATGGGATTTCATGGTTTTTCTTTGGTGGGATAATGGTTTTTCAAACTATGAATTAACTATGAAACCCCTCACTATCTAGGTTTCAAAAAGATTCACTAATAGGGCCCATAGTTTAGTAAAATCGTGAGCACACCTTGTATAGCCCATAAGCCCTTCAAAATTTCCAAAATTTCACCCGAAACATCAAAAAATGAAAACCAACCAAATAATGATTAAAATAGGGGGTTAGGAATACCTGAAAATAGTAATAATATGTTTTAAAATCCCCACTATAGAAACATTCTATCCCCATAAATCCTACTATGAATCTTCCATGTAAAAAATATTAGGCCACTTCTTTCTCATCAGTATCTACCTCTCCCCTGTATCATGATTATTAGAACCATTATTCCATATCCATCATACCAAAGATATCATGTTATAAAAAAGTACCTTGGTTTCAGAATCATATATCTTGACTGAATTCTTGATCATTAACAAATCAAGTTTAACCTCATGACCACTCCAGATCAGAACATGAGATGGATCAGATAGATAGTTCCATAGATGAGATACATGAAACATGTTACGTACTAACATCATCTATAGTGAATGTACTAAATGATAATCCACTTTTCTTATATACTCAATAAACTCAAAATGTGTCACAAAACTTCTAGGAAGATTCCCTTTCCTCCCAAGATGTCAGGGACCCAAATGGGGTGAAGCTTTCAAGACCACCTAATCACTAAATAAAAACTCAAATGGTCTGTGATAGAAATCAACATATGATTTATACAATATTTTTCCACTAAATATTCTTAGATGAATTAAATAAATAGTTTTTTGTTGTGTCTTCAACCAAGTTCATTGTAACCAAATAGATTTCACCAATCTCCATCCAAAAAAACATATATTTATATAGACGAATATGAAAGTCCTCGAAAAGAGACATTCTAATCTCAGACTAGTAACATTTTTTATTAGAAAACTTAACTAGCCTTAAATGATTATCCCACACTCCACCAAATTCATGGATACATGAATGAATAATATCATCAAGAATCTCTATAGATATTTTTTTGGATATTTGACTACTGATGGTATGTCATACTGAAAGGGACCAAAGATCGTAGAGCCTTTTAATGGTCTCTCAAAAAGAAAGATGTAAATCAAGGAACCCTATCAGAGACTAAAAAATGGAACCCTATTAAACATAATAATATATTTCACATATATATATATTTCGCAACTAATTAAATTTATTTGTATCAAGAATGGGTATAAATTTTTATTATTTTGTCATCATATTGATCACAAACCATATCACATTCTTCTTTCTCTAAGTATGTGGAAGCCAAACCAAAATGTCTATAGAGATCTCATCCCACTTAATTATTGGAACAAGAATTAGCGGAATAATACCTGAAGGTTTCTAGTGCTCAAACATGAACTTTTTTTCAAATTTTACAATAAGAGACAATATCAGAAACTACTTATCTCATACATTCCCGCCAAAATTTACATCACTTTTCATTGAACATATTCATGGTTTCTGGGTGCCCTACCCACTAGGAGTTATAGAAATCCCTCATCAATGTTTTTATTACATCTAATAGAACAAAAATTCTATGATAATAGCCTATAATTCCCTTAGTGTAGAATAACCATTTTGGTACAGTCTCCCCACCATAAAAAGAGTGTCTAATACTATTGATTTCATTATCAAGCTGACACACTTGAAAAATAATTTTTAGAAGATTGGATGTAAACTGAAAACTAGACAAGGATAACTCATCCCCTGATTCCCAAACTCCAATATGATATTTTGAAAAAAGATCCATCATGTTTCATTATTCTAGATATTCATTCATGGCTTTGGTTAGAAGTTTTCATTTCAAAGCAACTTCAAAGAAATTCCCATTCCTCATGGTATATGAAATGTTAAATTCAAAATATTTTAATTATCTCACCCAACACCTATTATAGTGATTAAAATCTTTTAGTGATAAGATATAACTCGTGGTTTTAATATAGGAATACATGATAAAACTTTCTAGGAAAAGGTAATGTCTCTTACTCTTAAACATGTTCATCACAAATTTACATTCAAGGTCATGGGTTAGATAATTATTTTCATTTGGATCAAGTTGATGGGATCTATAATTAATTTTATGATCACCCTAAAAAATAACACATCCAAACCATTAACAAGATGCATCACAGAAGAACACATATCCATGCACTTCCTCTAGAAGATTCAATATAGGATCAGTAAGAAAAATATTATTCATCTCAATAAAGAACTCAAACATTTCTCACCCAAATAAAAATTTACTCCCTTCCATGTTATAGTATTTATAAGAGAACCAAACATTGATAATTCGTTTATAAACTGGAAAAAATATCCAGCTAAACCCATGATATTCTAAATCCCAAACATTCAGTGTTATTCCCGTGTAATCTCAACATTAAATTTTTTTATGATAAACTAATAAACAATGTTCTGACACCATGTCTCTTAAGAACATCACTTTCCAAATAAAAAATATTTTTTTGAATGCTTGGAATAAATTCAGTGATTTATCATCAATTCTAGAACTTCTCTTAGATGATGCATATCCTCCTCCTCAGACTCAAAGTAAACAAGGATGTAATACAAAACTACTATAATAATGGAAATAGAATACTCATGGAAAATCATAATAATTAAACCCATAAAGACTAAATGATAATTGATTAAATAAAAAGTCATGAAAAGATACTCATAATGGTCATATCTTCTCTGAAAGGCGGTTTTTTGGAGTGTCAGATTTTTTATTCCCAATAGATGATAACCGAATTGAATATCAAAATTCAAGAACCACTTCACCCCTTTAAACTAGTAAAAAAGATCATCAATACATGGAAATATATATTTTTTCTTTACTGTAACATGATTTCGTTTTTGTAGTCAACACATATTAAAAGTGAAAATCATATTTCTTAGAAAAGAGAACTGTAACCACCCAAGGCGACACACTCTGGCATATAAAGGCGTTCTCTAAAATTTCATCCAACTGAGTCTTCAATTCATTCATCTCATCTGGTTTCATGCGGTAATAAGTTATATAAACCTATTGAGTACCATGAACTAATTCAGTATAGAACACTACCTCCATTAGTAGTAGAAAACTAGATAAGTCATAAGGAAAGACATCTAAAAAATAGATAAAAATTGGAGGGAGATCACCACTCAAATATTCCCACTCCATGTCGAAAGAGAACACTAATATCAATTTCCCCAACTCTGGAAAAGAAGGTCTAGTCCTACACTTACTCAAGTCCCATTATACATGGAAGACACAACACACCCCATCGGGTGTAGTAATGGAGACTCTTGTAAGATAAAAGAAAATTCAGGATTTATTGGAAATGATCCAATCCATCCCAAATACAATGTTTAGAGGTTTCAAGATGAGAACTAGAATATAGCAAAAAATATGGATTTCTAATAATGATAAAACACAATAAAGACTACAAATACCCTTCTCTCTCATTATCTATAGGGGTAGTAACATCCATAAAAAATATAAAATATATGTAATAAGCCTATGAACATTGGATATACAATTTAAAACAAAAAAATGATATGCCTAAAGGTGGAACCCATCGCCTTGATTTCATCAGGTGTATCCAATAATTAAAATAAACTCTTAATCATACTCAATCATCCATTAAACACTTAGGGGTCATTTGATCCCATGAATTATAGTAGATTTTGTAGAACGAATTCCTAATAAAAATTCCATAAATCATGAATTTGAGGTTCTACAGGTAGAGATTGAATGAGAACTGATGCATGAAACTATCCCAGATCATGGAAAGTATGCATAGTCACCTCAACTAGACTCGAGTACAGATGATGATTTTCTGACTATTCTTTCTCATTAGCTTCTTCCTAGATCTGATTCAAATGTCTTATCATAGGCAAGATTTGACAAAAAATCAACGTACAACATTGACCACGTTGTATTAACACTCAAATAGAGCAATAAGAGAAATTAATCGTAACAGATAAAAACCTAAGACTATGATTTAAAACTATCCAAATGAAAATCAAGGAATAGATTAGAACTAATCCTCATGTTGACATTGCCACACCACCACTGGAGACTTAAGGATCATTGAGGTGAGAGATGGATAGATACTCATATACAACTACCTTCTAATCCCTGATAATATTACACAACTTCATATTGATAGAAAGGTAAGATGCAAAACCAACACCTTTGATACTGCATTGTTATTAACCAGTTTATATGCCCTGGAATCCTGATAACTGATTCAATACTAACATAGCCCAAAGGGAATTCCTAGTCTATATGGGTTAGTGACTAAAACCTTGTATAATGTAATATAAAATTGGGAAAAAATTCCAAAACCCCAATATAAGAAAGATAAACAAATCATTATGCGTACAAGGAAAAACTAGACCGAGATATGTGTACCATATGTCAAACACATATGAACACACAAAGTACCAGAAAATAGGATAATAACCCATTTAACTATAGAAACAACTCTCCAAACCCAAGGATAAACAACATGAACAGCCACAAAGTGGTACATTAACCTTGATCAAACATGGAATAAGAGAATAGAAAAATACCCAAAGGCACAAGTAGGGTGTGAGCTAAAATCCTAAAAGGGTCTCACCAAGGATTATATAATATGACACCAAAAATATTTTTAAAAAATACATCTTTATATTTTAAATAAATGGGAATGGAATTTCAAAATCAAATTTAAAAAAATCATTATTTACTTTTAAAATTATAGATATAATTTCAATAAAAGTATTAATAAATTTTTTTACAAAACAAATTATATAAATTTATAAGGAATCTGTAAAATAGTTTAGAACAATGAAATATATTTTGAAGAAAAATAATGACCAAAATGGTCATCATCCAATATGTATGATAATTATAAGTTATGGGATACTCAAACACCTATATAATGAAAATGGAAATGTGCACATACACCCCTTTAAAATTGTTTAAATGGGACTAACCAATATCCTACTAAGGATAAGATATTCCAATAAATTTATGTTAGTGTTATAAAGATTCAATATAGTTCTTGTGTAATTAAAACCTAGTGTGTTTGTTCAAAAAAACTAAATAACAACTTAGGGTAGCATGTTTTCTAATAATAAATAATAATTTCAAAACTATGAAAAATATAATTCAATACATCTTTATATTTCAATATAAAAGTTTTCATTTAAAAACCAAAATTGGTTTTTAATAAAATCGTGAATTTCTCAAGGATAAAACCCGTGGGTTTCTATCAAAATAATTTAACCAAATTTCATCAAATATAAATTTTAAAGTAATTCCAAAAATAAATTTTACAATTTAAATTCCATAATTTAATTCCAAAATTTACCTTTTCCCAATATTCCATCTAATTTCACAACACACCCTAATAATATTAAATTGGGGGGGTCCCAATTTTCATTCCAAATACAATTCAAATCCCCAATTAAATGGAATTTATATTTTGATAAACCAATTGAAAAAATTACATTTAAATCAATAATTTAATTTAAATAAGTAAATTTAATTTAAATCAATAAATTTAGGGTTAATTAAATTGGTCATTAAAATTGGAACCATCTGCCTCATGATCACATGATCCCATACACAAATCCTTAAATGGGAAAATCCAATAAAGAACATCAAAAATCAAGATCTGAGAATCAATCATAGATTCAAGATCCAAAAAGTGGATAATATATCCTCTAACAACATGGATTTCTATAAAACCCATGGTAGGAGAGGAGTGTGAAAAAGATAACTGGAAGAGGAACCTTACCAAGAAGATATCATTCATCATTTATCTAGCTTTGATTCTCTTCTGGAATGGTATAGAGGGGAAAAATCATATCTTGGGAGCCTCCAAAGAATAATTGATCATATTAAGTCTATACATACTCGTTAGGCACTTAAAAATATTATTTTAGTATTTTAAAAGTGTGTTTTTGGAATACCATAAAAGAATAACAGGATGTTACAACAATCATAAGTCATGAATAACTATTTTGACCTTATATCATCGTGTGAATTAGATAAATTAATGTGAAACAAACATGGTATCTCATGAGATAAAAAATACCCAATTAATTATAGTGTTATATAATTTAAATCGGAAGCCTCACATTCATATCATATACATGATTTTGTCTGCCACATAGATCACAAACAGGGTAATTACTTTCGTTTCATTTAATTACATGATTAATGAGAATGGGTTAAAAACATTATATTACCCAATAAATTAAGGATATATACAAATAAGTTAATACCCTTGAGTGTAAAAGGTATAGGTATACACAATATTTATGTGGCATTTGAGAAATCACTAGATAATTTTGACAGTGGAATAAATGTAAATAAAAGTTAATGGTAGGATTTAACGGGAATGAAAAGTGGTATCTCAATAATTAGGAATCTTAAATATAGTAAAGGGATGTATATAAAATTAATCTAACAAGAATAATTTTAAATCAAAATGCATAATATAATGAAATTACATAAATAAATTAGAGGAGGAATAGAATCCCTTACCTTGAGAAGAAGAATATAACAGCTTTAGAGGATCCTCTTAAGAGATTTGAAACTACTTGGGATATATTTAGAGAGGTAAAAGAGTGGAACTTCATGTACAATTAGTTTTCAGTGAATAGGAGTGGGAGGTTTTGTAGGTATTTGTAGAAAAAGAGGGGGGAATTAACTATAAATTTCTATTTATTGGAATCTATATAATAAGAGAATCAAAAACCAACCATCCCATGGATTATACAATAGTTTCTAATAAAGGGGTGATTTAAATATTTTATAAGTTTAAGAACCAATCATAATAAAATAGGATCA
This sequence comes from Viscum album, assembly GCA_963277665.1. Taxonomy (NCBI): domain Eukaryota; kingdom Viridiplantae; phylum Streptophyta; class Magnoliopsida; order Santalales; family Viscaceae; genus Viscum; species Viscum album. The sequence continues at coordinate 1,201,316,024 of OY728153.1, read as the reverse complement.
CTAGTTTTGTGGAAGTTAGTCATGTTAATAAAGAATTTATTTTAAAACACTAAAATATATTAAAAAATTAGTGTCTTCTTTAAAGGTTTATAAAATCATTCAAATAACAAAAAACACATTATTTTGAAGGGTAAATAGTTTTTGTTCATGGATTCCCTTTATATTATATATTAATTAACTTTTTTTTATTTTGATGTCATTAAATATAAAATATATTTATTAAATATTTAATTTTTACCCATAAGATAATCTATCTTATAAAATTATTAAAATTATACCATTGGACAATTTACACATGCTACTTGAAAAAAATATTTATTTTAAAAACTTAATTTTCAAAATATTAGAATTTACACTTTCAAATAAAATCCCTTATTTACAAAGAAATAGATGTTTTTACGACACTAAACACTTATAAAATTTATATTGGACTAAATTAAATTTTATTTTCATTCATATATAAATAAATATAATTTAATAATAATATTTAATGATAATAATATATATTTAAAAAATATTTAATTTTTTATCAATAATGTCGTAATTGAAACTATATTTTTTTTATAAATCAATTTTTATTTCTACATATAAAAATATAATTTTTATCAACCTCATTATATATTCATTTATAAAATTATAAAAAAATGGTAAATATAATAATTTTTTCTTTAAAAATAAATTGTAAAAATTTATATTACAAGGTTCTCTTTGAAAATCCTCTTATTACACCCGCATGCATGTGAGATGGCGATACTTTCTTCATTTGGTTTGAAGAATGTGGTTTAGTTCATTATCTAAATAATTTTGAAATTCTCCCGTAAATAGCTTCACTCAAGAATCAGTTATTGAATCTTATCTTAAAATTTGAAAAAATAAAATCATAGTGTTTTCATCTCCCGCAGAATCTCCAAAAAATGGGCTTCATATGGTATTATCCTTCTGGTTTATCTCATATCTTCTTCCATATATATCAATTATATTTCCCCATAACCCTTAATACTTAATGACCTTATTAGTAACTATAAAATGGATATATTATAAACAAATATGATTCACAATGTTATTTTAAATTAGACAAACTATATTTTATAAATATCCAAATTAACAAAATTAGTTCATTTTATTTCATAACTAAATTACTTAATATGGAATTTATTCATTTGTAAAGGAAATCACATTTATTAAAGTTTGGGTTATTACATTATTTCCCACTTAATAAATTTATACCTTTAAATATAATTTTATAATATAGAATAGATGTCGTTATATCTATTTCCTCCCCTCTTTGGTATCCCATGTTTCCACATCGAACATGTAGTTCTGCCACAATAAATTAACTATTTGAGTTGTCTCATTTAATAAAAAATTTCCCAATAATCTAATATCATTTTCGAGTAATCATCTATTGAAGTTCGATCTCTAAGGGTACCACCTATGGATTCAATATATGTAAAGGGTTTGGTATATACATCCTAAATTAGGATACATGGAACATTGTTGGTCAAAAATCTCTCAAGGTGTTATATCAATATGTTTTGGGTGTGTTTAAGTTTGTTGAAAAATCCAAATGACCATGAATAGGTATGGTTGGTGTTTGTGGAAAGATGGTGTTTAAGGTGTAATAGTTTCCCAGTGTTTTCCAAGTTTTTCGACCTCAAAACCGATAGTTTGGTTTTGGAAATGAAATATTTCTATGTAAGAGTGAACAGTATGTGGACCGCGATGGATAGTTCATGGACCATGAGTAGTGTTATGCGTAAAGTCAAAGAAAATTAGTAAAGGAGGTTAACCATAAATCATGAGATGCATACCACGTATGAGAATGGTTTTTGTGGAAAAAATGGTTCATGGGGAAGGCATGAAGTAAAAAAATAAGGCTTGCAGTATGCAGGATAGATTGACATTCACCGAAACAAGGAATTAATTTTAGAAGTCGTGACAGGTGTCATTTCTAAAAAGGTGGTGGTAATTCTAGCCACCGCGTATGAATATTAAAGGTACATGGACCACGTATGGAAGAATTGTTCATGGGAGAAGTGGTACACAGTGAAGGAGATAACACATTGATGATTTGGGTAATCTCATATTAACAGATTTTGTAGATCTATTTTCTTATATAAGGAGCACAAATCCCATCATTACGAAGAGTAATTTTTATAAGAAAAAATCTTTTATTTTGAAATTCACCTATGTATGAAGTGGTTCCTGGGACACAAGATTGCGAAGGAGAAGTGGTTTGTGAGGTGGATTGCACAAAAGGATAAGGAGTTTATGGGAATGGGTGTCAAGGAGGTTTTGTGAGAGACTGTATCCCCCAATGGACTATGGTACATGAAAGAGAGGTGGTTTGTATAAGAGAAGTGGTCCATGAAATAGGTGGTTTATGGAAGAAGGAAGTCTAATAGAAGGAAGAGGTAAACGGAATAAAAAAAGGTACACTGAAGAAAAGATGGTATGTGGAAGCTATGACAATACGAAGAAATAGAGGATAAGTGGTCTCCGAATGAGGACAGTTTGAAAATGTAGAAGTAACCTGCGGATAGGTGATCTATGAAGCATACCATATACGTAGTTCATATAGAAATAAAAGAAGATTATAAAGGAATCAAGAAATCTTGAAAAAATTTGTAGTATAGTTCTTGAATGAAATCTCCTCTGACCTAATAGTTTTTGGAAAAGTGGATTTCATTTATGAGTAAAAAAGGGGCATCAAGAGAGCATCTACCTATAGTAGATGATACATCATTTCCTGCAAATGAAAAGACTTACAAGTCTATTAACTGTGTGTGGATACCATCCAAGATCCGTGAATAATGTAATTGGAAGACGATGATCCTTCCCACAATAGTGAGCCATATGAAGAGACATAAAAAGTGACCCTTGGGAATGTAGTGAGAAGACCATGAATCTTGTAATAGCAGCGGGCATGGTCATAGAAGTTCTAGCCTGAACCTTTTAATTGGTAGTGATATTTAGTGGATTTTCTACATTGGAACATCACCATTGTATGCTCCTTGTATATCGACCAGGGAGGGTGAACCAAGTAAAAATAGTTGTGTCTTGTGCATGAATTCATTTCTGTTCACATATCTCTAAAGGAGAAAGAAATAAGTGTCTTTAGTTTAACGAAGAAACAATATCTGAAGTGGCATTATTTTTAATCTATCATTCCCTAATTCACCCCCTCCAGGGTATTTGACACAGTGGACCTAAAAACACATTATGTACTTGTGATTAGTTATGTTGGACTTCAAGTCAATAGGCCATTGTTATGATGTGATAAAAAATATCAAAGGGGCCAATATATCATGGACTAAACTTTCCCGTCATCCAAAATCTCATGAAATTATTCCAGAATAACATATAAAATAATGCCTTATCTAAAACCTCAATCTCTAGGTCTAATTAATGAATGTATGAATATATTTTATGTATACTTATTTTGTATTGAATAATAATGTTGCAAAGTTTGAATATTCACAATCATATATTAGATTAGATTAAGTCCCATAATATTATACTCTTCAACATCATCCTATCATGTTTGAGTAAGAAAAATATTCGATATATATCTTCATAAAATTTCATTTAAATTCTATAATGTAAATTATTTTTATATGAGAGAACAAATAGGTGATGGTTTTAATCCCAATACCCTTGGAATAGATCAAAAATGTTATCAACATATTCTATCAAGTTTGAATTATTATTTGATATTTACCATTCGTATAAGGGTTATTTGATATTATGAAACTCTTATCTACATTTTCTACTTATTAAAGGCTTATCCAGAACCTCAAGTTGAATGTTAGATCTCTATTAAAAACTTAATTGATTTTTACTCTATACAGTCATACAACTACCATTATGTATATCTTATAGAGTTGTCCGAGAGATAAATCTTCCATGATAGTAATGATATTTACATTGTAAATTTATCGACAACTAACCAGATGAATTTATTTCCATTATATTTCGTATGGAGTGCTATTAAGAAATTTAGGGTTATGTTTTTCTATTTTTATAATAATATGTGTAATGGTTCTTTCATACCCTTAGTCTTCTATGATTCAACTGTGACTCATTAGAACAACAAGAATCAAGATTAAAATTCTACAATATCCCTCTACATTTTATCCAACTAGATGTTTTACCTCATATATCTATACATCTTAATGCTTCTTCTATGAATATAGAAGGATGACCAGAATGTATCATCTAGATGGTCCTTATTAATCTTTTTTTACCATACAAAAATCTGTTTTCTAACATTTATGATTCCATACAGTGACCCTCACTTTTTGTACATTAACATTACATTAATTTTGAGGAATACTTAATACATTAATGAAAAAAAATCTCAAATACAATATTAACCTAGTGCCTTTTGATACATAGAAACATAAACACTGGTACAAAAGTGAGAAACATTATCTCCCACTAGGTTTTTCTTGACTAGATGTATTCTTATAGAACCAAACAAAATACATATCTTCAAAACCATGGGGAAAGGAATCATAAAAGTCGGTGATATAATATTATCAGAAAGGGTAATCAAGGGAGATATATGGACATAATCATGATCATGATGGTATGAGAACTGGATCATTAAAATACAATATCATACCCTGCATATCAATGATCATGAATACGAATCATGGAATAAAGATTGGGAGTTTATAAGACGTGAATCATAAGTAAATAAATTACATAATCCATGAATTTATAATATATATAATACATGGAATTTTGATAGAAACATAATCATATAAAATTATTTCCATAGTATTCATGGAAATATTTCCAAGTCCATCTTATTAGTATGGGTTCACTCTCTATGCCATCTTGATAGGCATGGTTCACTACCAAGTCTATTTTAGTAGCATGAGTTAAATTCCTATACATTCTTGGTAGTCATTTTTTACTCCCATGGCCATCTTAGTTGTCATGTTTCACTCCCAATACCATATTATTCTATCTCATGAGATATAAATCTTTTACCAATGTATTGTATAATGATATATATCCCACCCATCCCATAATGAAACCATACATATGTATGATACAAGATCATAAACAATCACATCATAACCCATGAAATTATATGGGTATCATAACCATGCAATAAGACCATAACATGAAGGTTATAATATAGGTTTCATTATCATTTCAACAAAATCATAACCTGTTAAAATAAGTGGTTTTCAAAAACATATAATGTGTTAAATAGAAATGAGTTTCATAGAAATAATGCCATCAAACATAAGTCATTCAGAGAAATAATATGAATAGAATAATTGAATAATTTCTCTATGAAGCAATGATTAACAACAAAAGATGTCATCTTAGATGGTAAATACTTTTGAAATATACTTTAAAAACATTTCTTGACGAGGATATAATTTCATTATTTACAAAAAAAATAAACATAAAACATTTTCATTCAAAATAGATTTGAAAAATTATACAGGATGTTTTAAAAAACCATATAACATTTTTTAAATCGTTTTTTAGATGAAAAAAACCATAAAATATCATTTCAAAATTTTTTTGAAAAAATCTCTGAAAACTTATTGAAAATATTTTTTGAAAACATGTTTTTCAAAAAAAATAGATTTCTGACCAAAGAGATAAATATTGTAAGATTTTTCATAAAAATATTTTATTAATTATATTAAGTACCAAAGAGTGGAAACATAGTACTAGAAAATAGAAATATATTGAATAAATAGAAATGAAAAAAATTCATGAGTGTTATTGAGAGATGGACCATAATATTTCATCAATGGAAGCATAATAATAAACAATCCAGATAAATGATGAGATTGTTTCAATAAACTCTTACAAGATAGTAACATTAGATCATACTCGCCATAAAAAAATATAATTTAATTAAGTTTAAAATATCCTGAAATATTTATATTCATGATATAACATGGTATGTTTAAGTACATACACCTCAAAAAGGAATTTTAGTGCATAACAAAACATGTGTCTCAAAGAAGGTAAATTAAGGAAAAACTACCTTACTGATTTGGTATCTTTTGAAACATAAACCCAATGAAATAAATTACATAGAATGGATTTATAAACAACCATAAATTGAATAATAAGAATATTCCAATACATTAATGGGCCATATATACACCATTAAAAATAAAATCATAGTGAAATAGACATGTATCTCATGAATATAAAAAGTGAGATGAAATTCCCTTTATGTCTTAAATCTCGTTATACTCATACAAGCTTCAAATATAATAAATTTAAGTTTATTATAAATATTGAAAAAAAACATATTATTATATACAATAACATATATTATTTTATTTTGACTATATATCACCCCTTATTAACAATTCCATGTTAAGGTTATGCTTCAGGTAAAGTTTGCTTTGTTTTTTGCATGTGTCTTAATTTTTTATTTCATTGGTCCTTATACATATTCATGATTTAAATAATTTAATACATGTCATAAATATCATTTATATTCATTATATTCATATTAATATAATTTAAATAATATATAAGTACTAAATTGAAATCACCATTCCTAGAGATGGTAGGCATTACGTATTCATAAATGGTGTTTCTATTTTATTTTCATATTGAAAGAAAGAAATTAAATGACCTATATATGTTTATATATAATTATAATAGTATAGTGATTATATCATAGATATATAATATAATTTCACTAAAATCATTCTTAATTATCTGTATGTAGAGTGTGAACCAATCACATCGCTTTGAGGAGGAGGTAGTCCACACGACTACAAATGATGTTATAATATTTACACAAGATGGAACATATACAGGTATGTGTTATAAAATAATTAAATAATAATAAATACATAAAAATTATTATATATATCATATATAAATTGTTTTTACATCAAAATTACTAAAAATGAAAGGTGGTAAAGGAAAAAACGAACATCGTTTCATGATGTGATAGTTAACCGTACACAAGAACAACAAGTTTGTTACCCATTAGATGGAAGTCTGTGTATGTATATGTAGAAATATAAAAATAAAAACATATAAGAATATTTAGGATAATGTATTTATTACATAATCATGTAATAAGAAGATTTTAGGTGGTGGAGGAAGAAAATAAAATAAATGAGCATGAGGATGGATGTTACCTCTTCTTTGTGTAACTCCTTTTGGTTTTCACCGAAGGGATTCCTTGGGGAGATTTATTCCCAAAGGGAGGATTAAATAAGGAAGGTAGGATTTTAATAAGAATATCTTGTTGTATTTTCTCTAGAAAAATGGTCCGAGATGTGTGAGGAAGTGGGAGGGGTGACTGCCTTTTTATAGTGTAGGAGGAGTTACATTCTTGTGAATTATGGAAAGGGAATTGCACCCATGTTTTTTCCATTTCAATTGGATACAATAATGATCCAAATTCTATAAAAGGGAGTATAAGGTAAAACTATGTATAGATAATGGATTTTTCAAAATTTTATAGTTTTTTTTCAATTAACATTAAGGCTTAGTTTATTGTTAAGCTTAATTTTACATCAATCATTGTAATTAATTATTACTACATTCACTAATAAGTTTGTTCAAAAACTAAGCTGATATTTATAGACATTATAAATTATTATAATTCCAAATATGCAATCAATTTTTCAAAATTACAATCTCCATAGTGGAGGAAATTAATTTAATATTAATCGCATAGATGGGACGACATTACTGGTTTTAAGAGTACAAATAATTAAAAGTTTGCTAAGTTTTTATGTTTCATTTCAATGTGAAATTAGTAACAATGAAATAAATTGGATGAAGTGATATATATTTTATCTAATTATACATTAAGAAAACAGAAAATGTCTTTTAACTATATAAAAAAATTACATCAAAAATAAGTTTTGAATTAAAATTCATTATTTTTCACTATTCATCAAAAAATGAAGTTTCTCATAAAAATCCCAAAAATTAACCCTAAGATAATTTTTACATTCCGAATTTTAAAAAATAATTTTATTTTATATTTTTTAATTTCTAAAAGTTTATAAAAATAATTTTTTAACAGAAGAACATGAAAATTTGTTCATTTGAGGAAACAATATTTGAAAACATATAAGGAATTTAACAAAATATATATTTTTCATTATCAATATCTTTTATTTATATAAAAAAATTATAAACAATATTTGAAAAATATTTATTACTATTCATATTAATATTTTTAACATCAAGGCAATAACAATCTAATTTAAATAATAATAATGAAATGATGTTTTGTAGAAAATCGGTGTTGCATGTAACGTACACCAAGTCGATGTTGTATGTAGTGTAAGAGAAGACAGTGTTTTGTGTAGTGAAATCCAAGTAGATGCCCAGTGAAAGTAATTTTTTACTTATTTAAATGCATTACATCAATGAAATTTAATTTATTATAGGAAATAAAAAAAGGTTCATAAAACTAAGGGTCTTACATCCTACCCCCTTAAAATTATTTTTTCCTTCAAAATTCTCTATTTTGGTACAAAAAATTAGTATAATTTTACTTCATCATATCTTTATGTTCCACCATAGCTTCCTCTAACTAGTGATTTTCTCACAAAGTGTTGAGCAGGTGAGTGGTCTTGTTTTGTATAACTTTCCCTACAGGATCTAAAATTTCAATGGGTTGTTCCTCATAGGAAAGATCTTGATCCATCAGTATGACCTCTAAGTTTAATACATGTGAAGGGTTAGGTATTTACTTCCTCAAGGGAGATACATGGAACACATCATGGGGTTGAGGTAGATTTGGAGGAAGTTCCAAGTGATAGGATACCATCCCAATATGATCAATAATTTCAAAAGGACCAATATAAAAAATTCATAGTTTCCCTTTATTCCCAAATCTCATAACCTTCTTACAGGATGTGATTCCTAAAAACACCTTCCCACCAACCTCATGTTATATATCACACCATCAGTTATCAACATAACTTTTCAACCGACCTAGAGATTCCTTGATATGGTACTGAATCATTCTAACCTTCTCGACAATTTATTCATTTTTATTAGGTCCTAAGGGAAGTATTTAACCAAATTAATCCTATCACGTTGGAGCTCTACATCTCTCCCCATAAATGGGTTCATAAGGACACATCTGAATGCTTGAGTGAAAGTGATTGTTAGATACATCCCTAAAGATTGAAAACCCTTCTCCATGATAGGGTAATGTAACCACACATGCACTAAGCAACCTTCTTGGATGAATAAATAAATATTGAAATCTCTTTTCCATGATAGGGTAAGGTATGAACAGGTTCACTAAACAAGCTTCACTTTATGTTTTAAAATATAACACATATTCATATGTCTTGGGGAACTTGGACCCCTTTTGATTTAACATGTTCAAGGGATTAGATAGTCATTAAAAAATACCAAAAAACCATCAATAATATCCATCTATTCCCAGAATAATGTAGATCTCAATCATTTTGGTTGTTCTATGACAACATTCAATAGCTTCCATATTTTTTTGGATCCACTTCAATACCCTATCTTGAGAATATATGACACAAAAATGAAACATTTGCAGCCAAAATGCACAAATTGTAAATTTATAATACATTTTTTCATTCCTTATGGTTTTTAGTACAATTATGAAGTGGGTTTCATGCTATTACATTCTCTTTGAATAGATAGTAATATCATCTATAAATAATAAAAAACTGATTACAGTAATACATAAAGACTCTATTCATTAAATCCATGAAGACAATCGGGGCATTAGTAAGACCCAAAGGAATTACTATATATTCATAGTGTTAATTACATGTAAATAATTTTCTATTGGGTATATCCTACTTATTTATCCTTAATTGATGATATCTAGAATGAAGGTCAATCTTGGGAAAGTATTGAGACTCGTTCATTTGATAAAAAAATCCTTCATATGGGCAAGAGGATACTTATTCTTGATTATGATGATAATCAATCCTGAATCAATGTATAGTCACATTGATCCATATTTATTTTTCAAAAATCGATAGGTGAACCCCAAGGTGACACATGTGACTGAATGAATCCCTTATAAAGGTTCTCTTGGAGTTGCTTCCTCAATTCCTTCAACTCAATCAGGTCCATTCTATATGGAGTCATTGAAATTGGTGTGGAACTAGATGTGAGCTCTATTTATAACTCAATTTCATAGTTTATTGGAAGACTAGGAAACTATTCTGGAAATAAATCTAAAAATTCCCAAACAATAGGAATGACATAAAATGTCAATTTTCTCCCCAACCATTTGGGATAAACAACTCTTCTGAATGGGAAGTAAAACCCATAAATTGAATGCAATAACTATAATAAGTACATACTTATCATCACATTGATATAAAATCATACGTTGATTTGAAATATCTAATTTAACATCTATTCCACAAAAATTGATTTGGGATTTAGGCAAAGAAAGATAATCCATACCTATGTTGACATCAAATTCAACCAAATGAAAAATGACAATATTTAAAGGAAGCACATTCCTACAAATGTTAACTATAGAGGAATCATAGACTAGGGATGAAATCATAACACCATTAAGGGATTTCACTACTATCAACATATATAATAATTTAATTGGAATATTAACACACTTATAAAATTATTACGATATGAAAGTGTTTGTATATCTACAATAAAATAAGACATTATGTAACGCCCCGACCCTAGTTGCCTAGATTCGGTGCATTATTACATAACATTGTCATGATCATAAGAAAGATCAAATCTCGAAAGACCGATTGGTTTAGTAGCCTTGGAAAATTCCAGATATATTCATAAGTTTTACATTACATTATAAAATGAAAAACTAATACAACAACATAATGTCTCAATAGACCACACTATTATCCCCTCATAAAATCCCTGCAGGTCATTCATAATATACTTCTTCACTTCCTGGGAAAAATAAAACATAGAAAAGGGGTGAGCTCAAATGCCCAGTAAGGATAACAATATAGCGGAAACTTTCATAAATAAGAATAAACATTTAAGGCAATGTATAACTAAAACAAAAGCCTTTTAAATATGAACTTTCAACATGGTATGGCATAAATAAAATGAAATAATGCCATTTACTTATTCACATGGATATTCTACTAATCGAATAATCACATGCAAAAATCAATAACCACTTTCATAATGTTGGAATGCATAATGCCAGACTATCATAACCACATAGCCAAGGCCTCGTGCCAAGACTACAAATAAGATTTTGTCAAGGCCTTGTGCCAAGACACTAGTTTGTCTCATGAGACCTACTGATGCATCGAGGAGCTATAGCGGGCTCCACCCGTCACTTATTAAGTCCAATGCATTCCCATATGAAAAGGTTTAAACATAACATAAACATTCGTATTAAAACTAGCATACGAAATGTCAATAATTTCACCATAAACTATGAATGGTATAAAAATAGCACATCCACAGTCAAACATATCACAAAACCTTCAATACAATATAGAAGTTTTGCATCATAATAAATCAACTTCAAATAATCTTAAAATCCATCAAAGGATGTTGACATAGATGAAATCAAAATTCTTTTTAAAGAAATATCTCCTTTTATTTTGAAATCATTTAAGATCCATATAAAATAAAACATTTTCTTTGAGAATATTCTTATAAGCTTGTAAGGAAAGCTTTGAAGATTTTATAACGGCGTAAAATAACCACACCCGCCGTATAAGTTAAAAAAAACATTCTTACCTCAATTCTGTCGAAAAGGTTAAAAAGGACCTTGTTTTGAAAACGACAGAAAGATTCCTTTATAAACCTCTTATAAAAAGTCAAAAAAGGGTATAAATGACTTTAACCCATATTCTTGTAAATAGTAAAAATGTTTTGAAATACATTTCGAAGAAACATGGATGTGGATGATAAAGAGATCCCAGTAGATTATTACGTATAATACAACCTCAGATAATGAAGAGATTGTGAAATAACCCTTACCTTGTACTTTTCCTTGGTTGGGGTAGGTTAACCTCCTGTATAATGGTGAAATAATTGTTACTAAATTATACAAGAATCATATATATTAATATGATATCATATATGTTCTTTTAATATTGATTTGATAATAATATCTTAGTATTATCGTTGTTTCGGGTGTTAACTTACTCGTTTGCTTTTGTATGTTTTGTTACGTAAGACATGTTTGTAAAGGATAAGTTGTATATTATTCAAATCCAGAATGGTATTATGTCCTTAATCATCATTTTTAAATCATCAAATGATAATTATACTTGAATGGTTACGATGGAGAATGAATCTCATCGCGTTCGTGGAGACGGTAGTCCGTACGTACGCACGAGCGACAATATCATTCTTTTGATATTAAAATAATATATAAATGGATGGTATATCATATATACAGAATCATTAATATGTTATATTTATTATTTACATGAGTTACACATCATTATTATACCCATCCAAATAATAATATATTGAATAACAATTACACCACGACGTGGAGACGGTAAGCCGTACGTACGCACGTATGGTGACATGTTATTCAAAGGGTGGATAGAATACTGAATATGGTTGTACCATATTTATAATAACATCACAGTATATGTAAGATACTAGAGTTATTATTTTAGAATGGTAAGAACAAAGAAAGAGGAAGTGGAAGAAGAAAGGAACTTAGAAAAGGGTGGTGAAATCATTACCTCTTCTTCGGGTTCTTCCTTTTGATTTGATCAAAAGGGCTCCTTAGGTTGGCTTTCTGATCAAACTAAGGCCTCTAGGTTATAGTGAGGGATGTTGGGAGATTATTTGGGCAGAGTTTGGCCGAACCAAAAGGCTTTTAAGGTGTGAAGAAATGAGAAGGAGGAGTGCCCTTTTATAAGAGGGGTGAGGGGCACCTTTGGAAAAGCTAGAAATATTAATTTATAATAAATTCATATTCGGTTTCCAAAGGCTCCAAAGTTGACTATTCAAAGGTTAAGGTGGGGATAGGTCGAAAACCACTCAACCAATAGAATTTAGACAGGTTTGGGTACTTATATTAACCTTATCTTTAAGTATTAACTCTAAGTTAATTAGTTTCACTTTTACAATGTCTCTTTGTATTTTTATATAATATGGTTAATAAACTTACTATATACATCCAAGCGACCCCCAAGTGGTCCAGTAATGATTACCCTATCATAATATAAGTCTCTTGTCCGAACCTTAGATTTTTAGGAATTTAATATCAATTAATAATATAATATTTGTTTTAAGAACTCTTTTATGTCAATTTTGACAATATTCAATAGTTGATTTTTGTGAAACTCATAACAGATTTATTACTTCGAAAAAAGTCCATTAAATCAATCCTAATATATCATATTAGCCTAGAAAATTAGTTTAATTCATTAAAAGTTTCATATTATATTTATTTGGGTATTTATAATATCAATTATTTTAATTTTTCACTATTATAGTAATTACTGCATCATCATTGTGTCATAAATAAAATAAATTATTTAATGTCTAAAAATTATAAATAAAATATCATTATGTAGGAAATATTTTTAGCTTTCTAATGAATATTTATAATCTAAAATCCAACATATATAACCCTATGTAAAAATTGTTGTTCTAAAAGATATATGCTTGTGTCATTTTTGTATTCATTTTAACTAAATTAAAATAAAGTGTCATTATCACTTACAAGTGGATCCATGGGGTCCCAAAATTGACACAAAGATGCCCATGGTCGACCATCTATCAACCAATAGGGTTAAGACACGTTTTTAGGGTAATTTAGTATTATTATAATATTATTTTTTAACCCTTATTTAGCGGATTTACCCTTAACCATGGTAAATAAAATATTTACCGCAGTAATTATTCAAAATGTCTAAAAATAAAAGTTACCTATTTACACCATTTGAACATCCTGATTCCAAATATGGAATCCATTTTCCTAAATTCAAAACACAGAAGTGGCAGAAATTAATTTAAAATTAATTCCCGCTGTCAAAACAAAAAGCGTGTTTTTAAGAGATAATAACTATCAAAAGATTGACACTTGTTTATGTTCGGTTTAATTGTAAAATTATGTCCAATGACCAACATTATATTAAATGGTAAAAATATATTCTAAATATACTTTAAAACTACTAAAATTCATAATTTATCACTATTAATTATTTTGATTAAAAAAGTTGTTTTTAATTAAAATTTAGTAATTTTCACTATTCATCAAAATATGAAAGTTATCCGAAAAGTACCAAAATTTCACCTTAGGCTAAATTCGATATTCCGAGTCCAAAAATGAAGTCCATTTTCAAATATAAAATATATATAATTTCAAAAATTAGGTATTACTATTCACAACGGCTAGTTTAATTAGTTGTGGTGTGTGTTAGAACTCGAGGTTGCGTGCAACACACGCTATCGCATTATTCGAAGGGAAACGTACCGTGGAAGCTTGGGGTGTTACATTCTCCCCTCCTTCAAATAATTGCGTCCTCGCAATTTCTAGGGTATTACTGCATAAAAAGACTCGGGTGGTTCTTCATCATAAGTTCCTCGGGTTCCCACGTTGCCTCTTCCATCTTATGATTCCTCCACAAAACTTTTACCAGACGCGTCGTCCGGTTTCTCAGCACTTGTTCTCTCGTATCAAGAATCTTGATGGGCTCTTCGCAATAAGACAGATCGGGTTCCAGTTCTAAATCTTCATAGGTGAGTACATGCGTTGGGTCAGGCATGTATTTCCTCAACAGAGATACGTGGAACACATCGTGAACTTTGGAGAGACTTGGCGGCATTGCCAATCGGTAAGCTACAGCCCCAATTCGTTCCAGAATTTCGAAAGGTCCGATGTACCTGGGACTCAATTTACCTTTCTTACCAAAACGTATGACTCCCTTCCACGGAGATACCTTCAGGAAAACATGATCACCGACTTGAAATTCCAAATCCTTCCTTCGATTATCGGCATAGCTCTTCTGCCTACTTTGAGCTGCTTTAATGTGATTTTGGATTACCTTCACCTTTTCCACCGTTTCCTCCACCAGTTCTGGGCCTACAAGTTTTCTTTCACCAACGTCATCCCAACAGGTTGGTGTACGACATCTCTTTCCGTATAACGCTTCATATGGTGCCATCTGAATACTCGAATGGAAGCTATTGTTATAGGAAAATTTTACTAGTGGTAAATATTGATCCCACATACCCTGAAAATCAAGTGAGCAAGATCTCAACATGTCTTCTAAGGTCTGAATAGTCCGTTCTGATTGTCCGTCTGTCTGAGGGTGGTAAGCAGTGCTCAAATGAAGTTCAGTATCCAGGGATTTCTGAAGAATTTTCCAAAACCTTGAAGTAAAACGGGGATCACGATCCGAAACAATTGATAGGGGTACTCCATGAAGTCTCACAACTTCATTAATATATAGTCTTGCTAGACGTTCCAGGGGTAGATCTTCTCTTATAGCAAGAAAATGTGCTGACTTGGTAAGACGATCAACAATAACCCATATTGCATCGTTCCTTCTAGGAGTCTTTGGTAGCCCCATGACAAAGTCCATCGTAATATTGTCCCATTTCCACTCCGGTATGGGAAGAGGTTGCATGACTCCTCCAGGCTGTTGCCTTCCAGCTTTCACTTGTTGACAAACCATACATCTTGATACAAAATCAGCAATCTCCCTCTTCATGTTGTCCCACCAAAAATGTTCCTTCAAATCTCTATACATTTTGGTGCTCCCAGGGTGTATAGAGAAATTGGAACTATGAGCATCATCCAGTAATTCCCTTTTCAGATCAGGTAAATCGGGAACACAAAGTCACTTTCCAAATTTCAAAGTTCCATCTTCATACACAAAGTCTCTCAATCTCCCATCATTCACAGCTTTAATCTTCTTCTGAAATTCTTCATCATCGGTCTGAGAACTCTTAATCTTTTCTAGTAAAGATGGTTTGGCAACCATTTGAAAAAGCATTGATGTTTCACCTTCCCTGGTTATTCCCATGTCCATCTTCACTAGATCCATGAAAATTGGATCCCTTTCAATTCTCATCATGTTCAAAACTCCATGGTCTTTTCTACTCAAAGCATCTGCCACCTTGTTTGCCTTCCCTGGGTGGTAGTGTATCGTACAATCATAATCCTTGAGTAATTCAAGCCATCTCCTTTGCCTCATGTTGAGTTCTTTTTGTGAGAAAATATACTTCAAACTCTTGTGATCAGTATAAATCTCACATTTTTCACCATAGAGGTAGTGCCTCCATATTTTCAAAGCAAAGATCACTGCTGCTAACTCGAGATCATGAGTAGGATAGTTTTGTTCATGAATTTTCAACTCTCGTGATGCATAGGCAATAACTCTATCATTCTGCATAAGGACACAGCCAAGTCCTTTCTTTGATGCATCACTATAAATAACGAACCCATCATTCCCCGATGGTAGAGTCAATATAGGAGCATTGACTAATCTTCTCTTCAGTTCTTCGAAACATTCTTCACACTCTTTTGTCCAAACAAATTTAACCCCTTTACGTGTGAGCTTCGTTAATGGGTTAGCCAATCGGGCAAAATTCTGGACGAAACGTCGATAATAACCTGCCAAGCCAATAAAACTACGTACCTCAGTTATACTCGTAGGTGCTGGCCATTCTTGGATTGTCTTGGTCTTAGAAGGATCAACAGAGATTCCATCTTTAGAGACAATATGGCCAAGAAAAGAAATCTCCTGAAGCCAGAATTCACACTTGCTAAACTTTCCATATAATTCATGCCTCCTCAGAGTCTTCAAGATAATGCGCAAGTGATTTTCATGATCTTTGTAGGTTTTGGAGTATACCAAGATATCATCAATAAATACCACCACAAATTCATCGAGATACTCCTTGAAAACTCTATTCATCAGATCCATGAATACAGAGGGTGCATTAGTCAATCCAAACGGCATTACAGTAAACTCGTAATGCCCGTACCTGGTTCGAAATGCTGTTTTCGGAATGTCTTCCTTCTTTACACACAACTGATGGTATCCAGATCGAAGGTCAATCTTTGAAAAGTATTGAGCTCCATGCAGTTGGTCAAATAAATCATCAATACGAGGTAGGGGATACTTGTTCTTTATCGTTATAGCATTGATCTCCCTGTAATCGATACATAACCTCATAGATCCATCTTTCTTTTTAACAAAAAGAACAGGGGCTCCCCATGGAGAAACACTAGGGCGAATAAATCCCTTATTACTCAATTCCTCTAGTTGTTTCTTTAGTTCGACTAGCTCTACAGTGTCCATTCTATAAGGGGTCTTCGATATAGGCCTTGATCCAGGAATCAAATCAATGGAAAACTCTACTTCTCGTTCTGGAGGATGTCCAGGTAAATCTTCCGGAAATACATCTACAAATTCTTTCACAATAGGTACATCCTCTATTTGAACATTCCTTTCCTCACCGAAAGTTATTTCATTCTCTTCCTCCCCGATAATTGAATTAAGTTCAGCTACAGGGGGTGGATCTAAATAAGAATTAGGTGGTGACGATTCTGCTCTAAAAATAAGGTGCTCCTTATCATTATCATCAAGAATCGTAACCTCTTTCTTCTTACAATAAATCTTCGCATCATAGTCCGAAAGCCAGTCCATACCAAGGATTATATCAAACTCAATCATAGGTATGACGATGAAATCAGCAGATAAAGAAAATTTATGTGCTCTAATGGGGACTGATTCACAAAACTTTGTTGCAACGATACTTCCCTTAGGAGTTTTAACTGACAACTCCCTTATTAAATCAAATTGGAAATATCTAATTTTCTTAGCAAACTGGGAAGATATGAAACAATGCGATGATCCAGAATCAAATAATGCATTTGCTAAACTTGAGGAAACCATTAAATTACCTGCCACCACGTCTTTCGGAGCTTCTACCTCAGCAGTAGTGATAGCATAAGCCTGGCCTTGATCCCTTGGCCTTTTCTGAGGTAAGTTCTCCTGACGCTTAAGACATGCATTTGCATAATGCCCCATCTCCCTGCAATTGTAGCACTGAACGTTGGTAGCTTCCTTCTTCCCCTTGCAATCATGAGCTTGGTGGCCTTTTTCACCACACTTGTAACAGACTCCCATTCCCTTCAGGCAAGCACCGGGGTGTTTCTTCCCGCACTTACCACAAGATGGATATTCAACCTTTCCCTTCTTCCCCTTATTTCCATTCCCAGATTGATCAGCAGGTCTCTTCTTCTCTTGCTTTTCTTTAAAGTCATAAGACTTAGATAATTCCTTTTCGGTCTTGATAGCACATGAGACAATGTCTTCGTACGATGAAAAGGATTGTGAGACTAATGCTCGACGGAGAAATGGTTTTAACCCATCAAAGAAACGATCAATCTTACTTCTTGGGTTGCGAATATAATCACCAGCGTACCTCGCTAACCTTGTAATGTTAGCCTCATACTTTGTGACATTCTCATCCTCCTTTTGTCTCAGACTCAGAAATTGTCTTTCCATATCTGCTCGATGGTCGCGAGGAAAGTATTTTTCTAAAAACAGATCTTTTAACTCCCTCCATTCCATGTTTGATACTTCATCATCTTCCTTCATGTTTTGAATCAATGACCACCATTGATCAGCATCTCCAGTGAGGCGGTAAACTGCCATGGTAACTTTTTCCCTTTCACTACTCCCCAAAGCCTGAAATATTTTCTCTAGGGAAAATATCCATTGCTCAGCTACTAAGGGATTTGTACTCCCATTGAACGTTGGTGGTTGTTGTCTCATGAATCGATCTAACATTGATCCTCCACGCTGCGGATCAGGGTGCTCCATACGGGTAAGGTTATTATTCATAACCTGAGTAAGTTGTCCCAGTACGGTGATTAGATGATCAACACCAGTTGCATCACCAGCCCCACTATAATTATCTTGAGCAGGAGGGAAATCCCTACATGGAGTGCGTGCATTGATACGGTTTCCATTTCTTCCACTAGGCGCCACTTCTAAAAAATGGCATAAACTAGATCAGTTTATGCATCAAAATACATAATCCCATACTTATAAAACACTAAACATAAATTGAACTATCTATGGATATAATCCATAATCATAAATATGTTTTCTTTGAGGAAGTATATACTCATAAACCCTTCATAATGATTTGTAAAGAAAGTGAGAGTTATCCTAAGCATATCCCCCGGGAGTGTCGTAACCAAGAGTGCAGCAAGGCCCGTTATCGTGCACCAGTTCCCGTTCGAGTCTAGCTCAAAGCGGTGTTTTCGGGTTTTACCCCTAGGTACATCTGTGCCAGAGCCGCCTCTACCTGCTCGTATCCAGACAGGGATGTATTGCTCGGAAAACTCACAAAGTCTCTACAATACCAAAATTCTAGGAAGTTCTTCTATACTAATCCTCAAAGTTCATCTTAGGTCTATGTGCTCTAATCAGAGTTTATCTAAATCTAGCTTCCAAGGTTTGTACTAAACTTCCTCTGATACCAACTGTAACGCCCCAACCCTAGTTGCCTAGAGTCGGTGCATTATTACATAACATTGGCATGATCATAAGAAAGATCAAATCTCGAAAGACCGATTGGTTTAGTAGCCTTGGAAAATGCCAGATATATTCATAAGTTTTACATTACATTATAAAATGAAAAACTAATACAACAACATAATGTCTCAATAGACCACACTATTATCCCCTCATAAAATCCCTGCAGGTCATTCATAATATACTTCTTCACTTCCTGGGAAAAATAAAACATAGAAAAGGGGTGAGCTCAAATGCCCAGTAAGGATAACAATATAGCGGAAACTTTCATAAATAAGAATAAACATTTAAGGCAATGTATAACTAAAACAAAAGCCTTTTAAATATGAACTTTCAACATGGTATGGAATAAATAAAATGAAATAATTCCATTTACTTATTCACATGGATATTCTACTAATCGAATAATCACATGCAAAAATCAATAACCACTTTCATAATGTTGGAATGCATAATGCCAGACTATCATAACCACATAGCCAAGGCCTCGTGCCAAGACTACAAATAAGATTTTGTCAAGGCCTTGTGCCAAGACACTAGTTTGTCTCATGAGACCTACCGATGCATCGAGGAGCTATAGCGGGCTCCACCCGTCACTTATTAAGTCCAATGCATTCCCATATGAAAAGGTTTAAACATAACATAAACATTCGTATTAAAACTAGCATACGAAATGTCAATAATTTCACCATAAACTATGAATGGTATAAAAATAGCACATCCACAGTCAAACATATCACAAAACCTTCAATACAATATAGAAGATTTGAATCATAATAAATCAACTTCAAATAATCTTAAAATCCATCAAAGGATGTTGACATAGATGAAATCAAAATTCTTTTTAAAGAAATATCTCCTTTTATTTTGAAATCATTTAAGATCCATATAAAATAAAACATTTTCTTTGAAAATATTCTTATAAGCTTGTAAGGAAAGCTTTGAAGATTTTATAACGGCGTAAAATAACCGCACCCGCCGTATAAGTTAAAAAAAACATTCTTACCTCAATTCTGTCGAAAAGGTTAAAAAGGACCTTGTTTTGAAAACGACAGAAAGATTCCTTTATAAACCTCTTATAAAAAGTCAAACAAGGGTATAAATGACATTAACCCATATTCTTGTAAATAGTAAAAATGTTTTGAAATACATTTCGATGAAACATGGATGTGGATGATAAAGAGATCCCAGTAGATTATTACGTATAATACAACCTCAGATAATGAAGAGATTGTGAAATAACCCTTACCTTGTACTTTTCCTTGGTTGGGGTAGGTTAACCTCCTGTATAATGGTGAAATAATTGTTACTAAATTATACAAGAATCATATATATTAATATGATATCATATATGATCTTTTAATATTGATTTGATAATAATATCTTAGTATTATCGTTGTTTCGGGTGTTAACTTACTCGTTTGCTTTTGTATGTTTTGTTACGTAAGACATGTTTGTAAAGGACAAGTTGTATATTATTCAAATCCAGAATGGTATTAAGTCCTTAATCATCATTTTTAAATCATCAAATGATAATTATACTTGAATGGTTACGATGGAGAATGAATCTCATCGCGTTCGTGGAGACGGTAGTCCGTACGTACGCACGAGCGACAATATCATTCTTTTGATATTAAAATAATATATAAATGGATGGTATATCATATATACAGAATCATTAATATGTTATATTTATTATTTACATGAGTTACACATCATTATTATACCCATCCAAATAATAATATATTGAATAACAATTACACCACGACGTGGAGACGGTAAGCCGTACGTACGCACGTATGGTGACATGTTATTCAAAGGGTGGATAGAATACTGAATATGGTTGTACCATATTTATAATAACATCACAGTATATGTAAGATACTGGAGTTATTATTTTAGAATGGTAATAACAAAGAAAGAGGAAGTGGAAGAAGAAAGGAACTTAGAAAAGGGTGGTGAAATCATTACCTCTTCTTCGGGTTCTTCCTTTTGATTTGATCAAAAGGGCTCCTTAGGTTGGCTTTCTGATCAAACTAAGGCCTCTAGGTTATAGTGAGGGATGTTGGGAGATTATTTGGGCAGAGTTTGGCCGAACCAAAAGGCTTTTAAGGTGTGAAGAAATGAGAAGGAGGAGTGCCCTTTTATAAGAGGGGTGAGGGGCACCTTTGGAAAAGCTAGAAATATTAATTTATAATAAATTCATATTCGGTTTCCAAAGGCTCCAAAGTTGACTATTCAAAGGTTAAGGTGGGGATAGGTCGAAAACCACTCAACCAATAGAATTTAGACAGGTTTGGGTACTTATATTAACCTTATCATTAAGTATTAACTCTAAGTTAATTAGTTTCACTTTTACAATGTCTCTTTGTATTTTTATATAATATGGTTAATAAACTTACTATATACATCCAAGAGACCCCCAAGTGGTCCATTAATGATTAACCTATCATAATATAAGTCTCTTGGCCGAACCTTAGATTTTTAGGAATTTAATATCAATTAATAATATAATATTTGTTTTAAGAACTCTTTTATGTCAATTTTGACACTATTCAATAGTTGATTTTTGTGAAACTCATAACAGATTGATTACTTCGAAAAAAGTCCATTAAATCAATCCTAATATATCATATTAGCCTAGAAAATTATTTTAATTCATTAAAAGTTTCATATTATATTTATTTGGGTATTTATAATATCAATTATTTTAATTTTTCACTATTATAGTAATTAATGCATCATCATTGTGTCATAAATAAAATAAATTATTTAATGTCTACAAATTATAAATAAAATATCATTATGTAGGAAATCTTTTTATCTTTCTAATGAATATTTATAATCTAAAATCCAACATATATAACCCTATGTAAAAATTGTTGTTCTAAAGGATATATGCTTGTGTCATTTTTGTATTCATTTTAACTAAATTAAAATAAAGTGTCATTATCACTTACAAGTGGATCCATGGGGTCCCAAAATTGACACAAAGATGCCCATGGTCGACCATCTATCAACCAATAGGGTTAAGACACGTTTTTAGGGTAATTTAGTATTATTATAATATTATTTTTTAACCCTTATTTACCGGATTTACCCTTAACCATGGTAAATAAAATATTTACCGCAGTAATTATTCAAAATGTCTAAAAATAAAAGTTACCTATTTACACAATTTGAACATCCTGATTCCAAATATGGAATCCATTTTCCTAAATTCAAAACACAGAAGTGGCAGAAATTAATTTAAAATTAATTCCCGCTGTCAAAACAAAAAGCGTGTTTTTAAGAGATAATAACTATCAAAAGATTGACACTTGTTTATGTTCGGTTTAATTGTAAAATTATGTCCAATGACCAACATTATATTAAATGGTAAAAATATATTCTAAATATACTTTAAAACTACGAAAATTCGTAATTTATCACTATTAATTATTTTGATTAAAAAAGTTGTTTTTAATTAAAATTTAGTAATTTTCACTATTCATCAAAATATGAAAGTTATCCGAAAAGTACCAAAATTTCACCTTAGGCTAAATTCGATATTCCGAGTCCAAAAATGAAGTCCATTTTCAAATATAAAATATATATAATTTCAAAAATTAGGTATTACTATTCACAACGGCTAGTTTAATTAGTTGTGGTGTGTGTTAGAACTCGAGGTTGCGTGCAACACACGCTATCGCATTATTCGAAGGGAAACGTACCGTGGAAGCTTGGGGTGTTACACATTACCAGTTTTTGAGTCAATAGTAATTGTACCTTCCTCCATGTTTATATTTCACCCCTAGTCAAAAATAAGGATTTAATGACATTTCCTCTTATTCCTCGGATTAAGAGGTTATTGATGTAGATCATCATCACCAACCCTTAGGTTTGGGAACTGGTTATCATAATTCCTATTCTCATTACATGTGTAGCACTAAAGCATGGGAGGGTCATTCTGTGTAGCTTTTTTCTCAATTCACTCCATCAACTAACTTCTTCCCTTACTTATAAAATCAAATTTATAACAGCCTTCTATTCAACACTTTTAAAATTTATTAGACCACTTAAGTAAATTTCTTCCAATATTCTTCCCACACATAGAGTATAAAAAAATTAAATCATATTCTATTTATGGTTTTTAGATTTTCATTTAAAATCCAACTTCCACTTCTTGTTCAGAAAATAAGATTGATTCATTACTCCATCATATATTTCATTATTCAATGAAGAATGAGAATTCTCTTCGTAGATAATAATGGCTCTTATGGAAAATTCTCATTTGAGACATTGGCTTAATCAATTGAAGAACATATAAATTAACTTTCTGGTTGGATCATAATTCCAAAAGAGTTCCTCATAAAACTTGTAAAATTAGATTCATAGATACCAATAGATTCATCATACCTTTTCATCAACTCGAGGAACTCTTTCTCCATCATTACATGACTATTCCAAAGAAAGTAATTATTAATAAATAAGTTCTTGAACTCAACCCAATGGAGGGATTAAATTTCATCTTGATTCCAAATATTCTTGATTAGATCTAACCACGGGTCTACTTAAATTTATAAATATTAATAATCCAAAATGACATTATCATGTTCTGAACACTGAATGGTGGAAAATATATTTTCATTGGTACTTATCCATTATTTAGAAACAAGTGGATTAGAAGACCTACTAAAAGACGGTGAAAATTTCCTCAAGAAGGAATCAATATAATTTTGCTCCATGCATTCTTCATTTGGAAGTCCATGATGATTCATAACTTGAAAATTTTGTGTGAGCATACTAATAAGGTTTTTCATTCCATATTTTATAGCATTTGACATATCATTAGGAAAAACATTTCATTTTTCATCACAATCACCATTAATGTAGTTCTTTTGGTTTTTATCCATTTTAAAAAAATCATAGAGTAGGAAATAATTATCATAGGGGGGAACCACATAATCAGGAAAAAACATTTAATGTATGTATAAATTATGACTCCCCCTTTAATCTATGACACCTTATGTTTATCCTAATTTATTCTTATCCAACTTATATTTAAATTCTTCATGATTGTCTATGAAGAGTTTTTGAATTCCCAAAGCATATCCCCAGGGAGTGTCAAACTAGGGGTCCAAAATGGCATGTGTCATGTACCAAGTTATTCCAAGTCAGGCCTGGTACACCTTGTCGTAAATGTTACCCCTTGGTGCATTTGTGGAAAATCCACATCAACTTGTAGTATCCTAAAAAGGATGTATTTTTAGGAAACCAATCACTCTATCCTTTAATCAAATTCCAAGACATCTTCCTATACATTTTCTTATATTTACACTAATCCCTAGACATTTCCATAGGGTTCTTAGTAAATATTTCCCATCATATTTTTCAAAGTTAACTAAACGTTTTATCAAATATGAACTGTAGAAACCCTGAATTTTCATACATTAACTATAATGCCCCTACCCCATAATCCCAGATTCGGTGTGTCAGTTTAATACTTTGGCATGATTACAAGGAATCATGTCCCGAAAGACTGATCAGTTTAGTTGTCTTGGAAAATATATTACATGAATGAATGATACATTACAATTTCTAACATACAACACAAAAAAATAATCCTTTGATAATTACATTGTTCCCTTAGCTTAACCCTACATCTCAAATATAAAACACTTCTTGGGATCCTGGTAAAATAAAACATAAGAATGGGGTGAGCTCAAATGCTTAGTAAGGATAACAATATAGCAGAATCTTTCATAAATAAGCTTAAACATTTAACACAATGTATAAAACTAAAACAAGAGAATTTTAAACATAAAATTCATTATAATATGGAAAATATAAATCAAAATAATGACATTTACTTACTCACATGTATGTTCTACTAGTTGAATAATCACATGCAATATCAATAGCAACTTTCATAACGATGGAATGCATAATGCCAGAATTTCATAACCACATAGTCAAGGCCTTGTGCAAAGACAACAGATAAGACATTGTCAAGAACATTTTCCAAGACACTATTTTGTCTCATGAGACCTAACAATAAATTGAGGAGCTATAACAGGATCCACCCATCACATACTAAGTCTAATGACTTCCTCAAATGAAAAGGATTAAACATAACATAAACCTTCGTATTAAAACTATAAAACAAAATGTCAATACTTTATCCATAACTCATTAAGGGTATAAAAATAACACATCCACAATAAAACATATCAGAAAACCTTCAATACAATATGGAAGATTTTTATCAAAATAAATTGACTTCAAACAAGTTAAAAATCCATCAATGGATGTTGACATAGATAAAATGATTTGTAAAACTCTTTGATAGAAATATCCCTTTTTCATGAAAACATTTAAAAGTCAAAAAATTTAAAAAGGAAGAAATTTAAAGACATTTTTCAATCAAAATTTCCCATACCACTTTGAAACTTTTGAAATGAATTAATATTCTAAAAACATTGATGTCCATATAGATAAATCCTTAAAACCCCATTTTTAAAACATGGACACTAATGAGAATGATTTAGAGGAATAAATATTTAAAACATTTAAAATGATGTTTTAGTAAAAAGTACCTTAAAATAATCCCTTTTAAAACTCTTTCATGAAACATGGAACTGGATAATAAATATTTCTTAGTAGATACTTACGTAAAAACAACCTCAGATAAAAAAGAGATTGTGAAATTAACCCTAACCCAACACTTTCTTTTGGTAAAGGGTATGTTTAACCTCCTGTATAATGACAATAGTATGTTATTAAATTATACCAGAACTATATTCATATTTATTATATCATAAATGATTCATTTATGACTTTATACTACCCATTTAAAAATGATTTCCATGTTAAATTAACATTTTGGTTAATAATCACTTTCTTTATCGTATGTGTTTTAACTTGATATTGTTGATCGTATCATTTAGATAATGATTTAAATACTTCCATAATATAAACACTGACTTATATATAATATATATTTATAATATAAATATTTATAATAGATAGATATATGAAATGGAAAACATAGTTTATGTAGACGGTAGGTCGTACGTACGTATAAACGATGTTTCTGTTTTCATATCGTATTGAATGGAAGTAAGTGAATAAGATATATGTAAGTGAAAAAGTACATATTTATATAAATATATATATCTCAAGTATCATTATTATTCCATATATTACATACTTATTAGCAATATATATTATTATAATCGTCGATGAATGGTGAACATGGAAATTAATCTCATCGCGTCATGGAGTCGGTAATCCGTACGTACGCACGAGAGAAAATATAATTTCCTTAAAGGTGTGGAATTGTATGGTATACTAATTTTACAGAGACATTGTCATGTTATTTTAATTATTTATTTACATATTATTCATCATTATATCCATCCAAATAACATGGTGTTGAATAACAAATTACACCACGGTGTGGAGACGGTAAGCCGTGCATATGCACACATGGTGACATTATCATTCATAGGATGGATAGAATAATTAATATGGTTGTTCCATATTTATAATAACATAACATTATATATATGGCACTGGATTTGTAACACCCGAGACTTTTATGTTATATAAATCATCAAAGGAATCTTTTCTATACAACACTTGCTTGGCTTGCTTTACACGCAATCGCGACCTTCCTCGATAGCTTGCATCGTACGCAATACCGAGTTTCACTAAACAACAATATGCTATTAAAACTAGCCGTTATGAATAGTAATAACCACTTTTTGAAATTTTATAAATTTTATTTTTCAAAATGGACTTCATTTTTGGACTCAGAATATCGAAATTAGCCTAGGGTGAAATTTTGGTATTTTTCTGAAAACTTTCAATTTTTGATGAATAGTGAAACCACTAAGTGGTAGGTTAAAAACTGAATTTTGCATAAAACATAATTTTACCACTTCTGTGATTGGAATTTCGAAAATCCGAGAGACACAGTTAATATCAAGGACTAAAATGTGGTTCAATGAGATGAAAATAATTTTTTGGTGAATAGTAACTTTTTACTTTTTTTACCGCGGTTAATAGTAAATAGGGTAACTAAGGGTAAATATGATATTAATATTACCCTAACACATGTCCTAATTCTATTGGACAAGTGTAATTCGACCAAAAACAAACTTAGGAATAAAATATGACCATTTAGGCCCACTTGGATTAGATTAGGACATTTATTATTAATTTATTTAAAGAAGGGTTAAAATAGTTAAAATCAAAGTTTAATAAGTAAATCATTTTTAATATGGGGTTATACATAAGATAAATTCGACTGTAAATATTCATTAGAAAGCTAAAAAGAGTTCCTACATGATGGCATTTTATTTGTAATTTTTAGACATCAAATAATATAATTTATTTATGACACAAAGATGATGCAGTAATTATCTTATTAATGAAATATTGACAAAATTGATAATATAAATACCAAAATAAATGTAATTTGAGACTTTTTATGAATTCCACTAATTTTATAGGTTACTATGATATATTATCGTTGATTTAATCAACTTGGTTCGAACATTTAATTCTGTTATGACTTTCACAAAAATCATATATCAAATAGTGTCAAAATTGACACAAAATAGTTTTTAAATAAAATATTATATTATTAATTGTTATTTTATTCCTAAAAATCTAAGGTTCGGCCAAATGACTTAGATAAGGATATATATATTAATAATAAACAATTTGGGGTTCGTTTGGCATGTTATAGTAAGTGTATTAACCATATAGTGAAAGAAAACAAAAAGACACGGTAAAAGTTAAATTAATTAGCTTAGAGTTAAATCTAATTGATAAGGTTAAAATAATACCCTAAACTTGTCTAAATCCTATTGGTTGATAGGATTGCGACCCATACCCACTTTAGATTCGAAATAAGACCCTTTAGAACCATTATAAACCGATTTTGACTTTAATATAAAATAATATTTTGAGATATTCCTAAGGTGCCCCTCTCCTCCCTTATAAAAGGGCACCTCCTCCCCCTCCTCCTCACACCAATTTGAGCACTCAAGCTCGGACAACCCCTGCCATTTTCCCTTCTCCACTTCCCTAGAATAATCCTAGAGGTCCTGGTCTTTTTCAAAGACCAATCTTAGTTCCCTAAGTGAAGGATTCAAAGAGGCGTTTCAAAGAAAAGGTAACAACCATTACCGATCTTTTCAATTTCTTTCTTCTTCAACTTCTTATTCTTTAGTTGTTTCATGATAAAGTAATAACATCAGTATTACTTACATACTTATATGTTATTATAAATATGAAACAACCCTAATTCACCTTCTATCCATCCTACGGAAAAATGAAATCACCGCGCGTGCGTACGTACGGAATACCGTCTCCACGCCGTGGTGTAATCTATTTTCCACCATAACCTTACAAGGATGGGTATAATGGTGTAATGAGTAACTATATATGATTATTATGAAGTAATATTGATACTGAAATAATATATATATATACTCCAATACAATTCCACGATCATAGGAACGATATCATCACTCGTGCGTACGTACGGAATACCGTCTCCACGATGTGATGCGACTCGTTCTACATGATCTTCATTTCATAATGATTATATAAATGAATTGAATGAATGAATATGGTATATAATACACTAATACCATCTTTAAATGAATTATCTATAACCTAAAGATAAGAATAAGAATTTATTCGACAAAACACACCTAAGAACAAAAAGTTATAAAGACCCGAGTAACAAGTAACAATGAAATATTACTAACAAGAAGCTAATAATATGACCATATATGATATCATATAAATATGTATGATTCTGGAATAAGTCAATAACATTATTTAAACCATTATACAGGAGCTTCGGACACGAACAAAGCAAATCGGACCTAAGGTAAGGGAAAATATCACAATCTCACTTTTATTCGAGATTGTTTTTACTTTGGTAATTACTGGGGTGTATTTTATCATCCACATCCATGTTCCCTCAATATGTAATATTATTTCCATCATTCTAAAATAGTTTATATCCAATTTTACCCTTCGGTGGGTTTTTAGTAAAAGATATGAAAGGAATCTTTTGTCGTTTTTCGTACGAGGTACTTTTTGACTTTTCCGACAAAAGTACGAAGAATGTTTTTTTTAACTTATACGGCATGAATGGATTTTTAAAACATTATTTCCAAGAAGCTTCCTTTACAAGTTTTCAAGTTTATTTTTAATCAAATTCTTTTATTTTAAAGTTGTATGACATGTTATGAAAGGAAAAATGTTTTTGAAGAAGAAAGGATATTTTCCTCAAGAATGGAGTTCAAGTGTTTTATCAAAATTATTTTCCATCTAAGATAATAAAGGGTTCTGTTTTTATCCCTATTATTAAATTGATTTGATCATGTTGTGATGGAATTATTTTTATGAATTCCTTTATCTTATATGAATTGATTTATGATGTCATGATGTTTCAAGAATCCCATTTTTGTTACATGTGTTATACGATGATGTATGATTTATGATTATGTGGAACACATAAGAAAGGATTCATTATAAGATGGGTGGGACCTATATCTCCCTCCAATGCATTGGGTAATGATTTTATATCTCATGAGATAGACATGGCTGGAACGGAAGGTTATTTCGGTTCAGTGATACAGGACTGAAACGAGGAGTGAACTCGGTTCAGAAAGGGACTTTGTCCACTAAGATAGTCTTGGCGATGAGTCATGACTAACAAGAAATGATTTTCCATGATTATGTGTGCATGCCACAAAGTTTAAAGTCTTATGTTATGATTATGGGGATCTCATTTTCACTTCTATGATTTATTCCATGATAAGATATTATGATCTCTTTTGCAGGTTTTGATTTTCAAAAAGATATGATATGATTTTTATTTCCTTTATTTTCCCTTGCTGTGCATTTGAGCTCACCCTTTTATGTTTTCTTTTCCCCAGGTCAGGAAGATGGATATTAAGTAGAATATGCTAAAAGGGACCCTAGATATGATGAAATAAATGGGAGACACTGTAGAAGATTTATGAACCAGTTGTTTATGTTTCCCAGTTTCTAAAGACACTATA
The DNA here is from genome assembly GCA_963277665.1 of Viscum album. Classification (NCBI taxonomy): domain Eukaryota; kingdom Viridiplantae; phylum Streptophyta; class Magnoliopsida; order Santalales; family Viscaceae; genus Viscum; species Viscum album. Next base: position 1,201,285,432 of record OY728153.1, on the reverse strand, counting down.
CCTATACGGTCCTTTGTGGTTTTGTCATATGTTGTAATAGGTGTGCTTCAATTTTGAAGTATTAACAATGTATGTAAAGTATGGGTCGTTATAGTTGGTATCAGAGGAAAGGTATAGTCAACCTTTGGAAACTAGGATGTGAAAGCCTTAGTAAGAACCCTAAGAATAAGTCTAAGCATAGAACACAATCTTAGAAATGGCCATGAATAACCTAGGATAAGACCATAAGCATGAAAATTTTATTCTTGAATTATGTGGTTTCCTATTATAATTAGTGTTGCTCACACTATTCTTCTTGGTTTTAGTCAATGGCTGGAACCCGAAGGAACCGTGTTAATGCGGAATGCGATGGGCAATGCAATGATTGTCCCCCTGAGCAACCAAATGATATGGGAGCTGGAATGAAAAATCTTGTAGCCATGCTCACACAACTTTCTCAAGCTATGAATCATGCAGGATTTCCAAACGAGCAAAGGAGGGAGCAACATTCTGTTGAATCCTTCATGAGGCAGCGTCCACCTTCTTTCAGCGGGTCTACTGATCCATTAGTTGCTGAACAATGGATTAGTACTACTGAAAAGATATTTTCAGTTCTTCAATGTTCTGAACATGATAAAGTCATCCTAGCAGTGTATCGTTTGGAAGGAGATGCTGATCAATGGTGGAATCTTGTTAAGAATACGAGGCAAAGGGATGAAATTGAGTCTATGGAATGGGACGAGTTCAAGAACTTATTTTTCAATAAGTACTTCCCTCGTATTCTCCGAACAAAGATGGAGAAAGAGTTTCTTGAACTGAAGCAAAGGGATGATGAATCTGTTGGTACCTATGAAGCAAATTTTACAAGACTGGCAAGGTACGCTTCTGGTATTATTATCCAACCTGAGAGTAAGATCGATCGATTCTTTAGTGGCTTAAAACCAAGTCTTCGAAGGGCGTTAGCCATAAGGGACTTCAATAGCTACGAGGAAATCGTTCGATGTGCTCTCAAAGTCGAGATGGAGATTGGAGTAACCCATCAGTCACATGGGTTTGATAAGAAGAGGAAGATGGAATTCAAAGAAAAATCTAAAGAGCACACGGAAAAGAAGATGAGCTTTTCCTTATGCTCAAAGTGTGGAAAGAAACATGGAGGGAGTTGTCTTAAAGGGACAAGTAAATGTTTTAAATGTGGAAAAGAAGGTCATCGGGCATTTGAATGCCGTGATAATGGGAAGAAGATGTCTAATGATGCAAACAAAGGAAGGGATACACAGAATGAACCTACTACACTTCAATGTTTCAAGTGCAAGGAGATGGGGCATTATGCCAATCAATGCCCAAATCCAAGGGTTGATGATGATGGTCGACGTCAACAAACTCTTAAAGCTAAAGACAAAGGAAAGTCACATGCAATTTCTATCAGCGATGTGGAGTACGATAACGATGTGGTGAAAGGTAAACTTACCATCCACTCTAAAGTAGCAAATGTTTTATTTGATTCTGGATCCACCCACTCTTTTATTTATGAAGACTTTTCTAAGGGTATCACCGTATTACCTCAACAATTAGATGTTGAGTTAGCTGTGACAACACCTAATGGCACATCAATCGCATCAAAAGTTTATAATTCTTCTCCGATCGAAGTTTGTGGGAAAGTGCTTCCTGCAAATCTTGTGATCCTTCCTTTAGTGGAATTTGATGTGATTCTTGGCATGGATTGGCTTTCTCTACATGGAGCTCATATCGATTGCCAAAGAAGGGAAGTCACATTTCATATTCCAGATCAATCTACGATCGTCTATCGATGCAAGGATGAATATAACCTTCCAGTGGAAATTTCTTCCATCTTATGGGTCTTGATTCCACTAAATGAAGGTTATTTATCTCAAATGGTTGGTGAGAAACTCACGATTAAGAATATGCCCATTGTAAGGGAGTTTGATGATGTCTTTCCGGAGGAATTACCGGGTCTTCCACCAAATCGTGAAGTTGAGTTTTCAATAGAACTCGTACCGGGTGCTTTGCCAATTTCAAAGACACCTTATAGAATGGCCCCAATTGAGTTGCAGGAATTGAAGAAGCAACTCCAAGAGAATCTTGATAAGGGATTCATACGCCATAGTGCGTCACCTTGGGGAGCACCTGTTCTATTTGTTAAGAAGAAAGATGGATCAATGAGACTCTGCATTGATTATCGAGAACTTAACAAGATCACTATCAAGAACAAATATCCTCTCCCACGCATTGATGACTTATTTGACCAACTACGCGGAGCTCAATACTTTTCCAAGATTGATCTTCATTCAGGGTATCATCAATTAAGGGTCAAAAGGGAGGATATACCAAAGACGACTTTCCGTACAAGGTATGGACACTATGAATTTATAGTGATGCCATTTGGTCTTACTAATGCCCCTGCTATCTTCATGGATCTAATGAATAGAGTCTTTAGAGACTATCTTGATCAATTTGTGGTAGTATTTATAGACGATATTCTTGTCTATTCAAATAGCAAGTAAGAGCATGAAGATCACTTGAGAATTATATTGAAGACCCTGAGAAAGGAGAAGCTTTATGCCAAATTTACCAAGTGTGAATTTTGGCTTCAAAAAGTTGCATTTTTGGGTCATATAATCTCAAAAGAGGGGATATCTGTGGATCCAGCAAAAACAGAGGTTATCGAAAGATGGTCAAGACCAACAACAGTAACTGAGATCCGAAGTTTTCTTGGTTTGGCTGGATATTATCGACGTTTTGTAAAAGATTTTTCACAATTATCTAATCCACTCACCAAGTTGACTCGGAAAGGAGTTAAGTTTGTCTGGACAGAGGAATGTGAAGAGAATTTCAAGGAGTTGAAAAGAAGGTTATCCAGTGCACCTGTGCTCACACTGCCTTGTAGTGGAGAAAGGTTTGTGATCTACAGTGATGCATCCAAGAAGGGATTGGGGTGTGTTCTTATGAAAAATGATATGGTGATAGCTTATGCCTCACGACAGTTGAAAATCCATGAACAAAATTACCCAACACATGATTTGGAGTTGGCTGCGGTAATCTTTGCATTAAAGATTTGGAGGCATTACCTTTATGGTGAAAGGTGTGATATTTATACTGATCATAAAAGTTTAAAGTATATTTTCACACAAAAGGATTTGAATATGCGTCAAAGAAGATGGTTGGAGCTGATTAAGGATTATGACTGCTCAATCCATTACCACCCTGGGAAAGCAAACAAGGTGGCAGATGCATTAAGTCGACAAGACCATGCTAGTTTATCCATGATGAGGATCACAAAAGATCCAATATTTATGGATTTACAAAGGATGGATCTTGGAATTATAATGGAAGGGGAAAAATCTTATCGTTCTCAAATGAATGTTCAACCATCTATACATGTGAAGATTAAAGAGGCACAGAAAGAAGATGTCGAGTTACAAAAGAAGGTGAGAAATGTTCCTGAATTCAACCTTGATTGTGATGGGATAATAAAGTTCAGGAATCAGGTTTGTGTTCCTCCCATCCCCGAATTAAAGAAGGAGCTGCTGGATGAGGCTCATAGTTCTTCATTCTCTATTCATCCTGGAAGCACGAAGATGTATAGGGACCTGAAATAGTACTTCTGGTGGGATGGCATGAAAAGAGATGTTGCTGAATATGTCTCTCGATGTTTGGTTTGTCAACAAGTTAAAGCTGAGAGACAGAAGTCTAAGGGGATGTTACAACCATTACCCATACCCGAATGGAAATGGGAAAACATCACTATGGACTTTGTCACAGGACTTCCTAAAACATCCAAAGGCAATAATGCTATCTGGGTCATAGTTGATCGTCTCGCAAAGTCTGCACACTTCATTCCTATTAGAGAGGATTTCTCTCTAGATCAGTTTGCCAGGATATATGTAAAGGAAGTGGTAAGATTGCATGGAGTACCACTTTCTATTATATCTGATCGAGATCCGAGATTTACCTCGAAGTTCTGGCGAAGTCTTCAGCATACTCTGGATACAGAGTTGAGTTTCAGCACTGCTTATCATCCCCAGACAGACGGTCAATCTGAGAGAACAATTCAAACCCTAGAAGATATGTTGAGAGCTTGCTCTATGGATTTCAAAGGAGGTTGGGATCAACACCTACCTTTGGTGGAATTTTCTTATAATAATATCTTTCACTCCAGTATTCAGATGGCTCCTTATGAAGCTCTCTATGGAAAGAAATGCAGGACTCCAACTTGTTGGGATGAAGCTGGGGAAAGAAAGCTATTAGGACCTGATCTCGTTGATGAAATGGCAGAAAAGGTCAGATCTATTCAACAACACATAAGAGCAGCTCAGAGTCGACAGAAAAGCTATGCCGACAACCGAAGAAAAGACCTAGAGTTTGAAGTGGGTGATAAAGTGTTCTTACGAATATCTCCCTGGAAGAGGGTTATGAGATTTGGAAAGAAGGGGAAGTTGAGCCCTAGATATATCGGTCCTTTCGAAATACTGGATCGTGTTGGGAAGGTAGCTTACCGATTGGCGCTTCCACCGAATCTCTCTCAAGTTCATGATGTGTTCCATGTATCTCTCCTGAGAAAGTACATACCAGATCCTTCACATGTACTCAGCTCAGAAGTTGTACCGCTGGAGCAAGATCTTTCTTATGAAGAACAGCCGATAGAGATTCTAGATCGTAGCGAAAAAGTCCTACGAAACAAGACCACTCGCTTGGTGAAAGTTTTATGGAGAAACCACCAATTTGAAGAAGCTACATGGGAGCTTGAGGATATGATGAGGGAGAAGTATCCTCATCTGTTTGTTGCAAAGTGACGAATTTCGAGGGCGAAATTCTTTGTAAGGGGGGTAGAATGTAACACCCGAGACTTTTATGTTATATAAATCATCAAAGGAATCTTTTTCTATACAACACTTTCTTGGCTTGCTTTACACGCAATCGCGACCTTCCTCGATAGCTTGCGTCGTACGCAATACCGAGTTTCACTAAACAACAATATGCTATTAAAACTAGCCGTTATGAATAGTAATAACCACTTTTTGAAATTTTATAAATTTTATTTTTCAAAATGGACTTCATTTTTGGACTCAGAATATCGAAATTAGCCTAGGGTGAAATTTTGGTATTTTTCTGAAAACTTTCAATTTTTGATGAATAGTGAAACCACTAAGTGGTAGGTTAAAAACTGAATTTTGCATAAAACTTAATTTTACCGCTTCTGTGATTGGAATTTCGAAAATCCGAGAGACACGGTTAATATCAAGGATTAAAATATGGTTCAATGAGATGAAAATAATTTTTTGGTGAATAGTAACTTTTTACTTTTTTTACCGCGGTTAATAGTAAATAGGGTAACTAAGGGTAAATATGATATTAATATTACCCTAACACATGTCCTAATTCTATTGGACAAGTGTAATTCGACCAAAAACAAACTTAGGAATAAAATATGACCATTTAGGCCCACTTGGATTAGATTAGGACATTTATTATTAATTTATTTAAAGAAGGGTTAAAATAGTTAAAATCAAAGTTTAATAAGTAAATCATTTTTAATATGGGGTTATACATAAGATAAATTCGATTGTAAATATTCATTAGAAAGCTAAAACGATTTCCTACATGATGGTATTTTATTTGTAATTTTTAGACATCAAATAATATAATTTATTTATGACACAAAGATGATGCAGTAATTATCTTATTAATGAAATATTGACAAAATTGATAATATAAATACCAAAAAAAATGTAATTTGAGACTTTTTATGAATTACACTAATTTTATAGGTTACTATGATATATTATCGTTGATTTAATCAACTTGTTTCGAACATATAATTCTGTTATGACTTTCACAAAAATCATATATCAAATAGTGTCAAAATTGACACAAAATAGTTTTTAAATCAAATATTATATTATTAATTGTTATTTTATTCCTAAAAATCTAAGGTTTGGCCAAATGACTTAGATAAGGATATATATATTAATACTAAACAATTTGGGGTTCGTTTGGCATGTTATAGTAAGTGTATTAACCACATAGTGAAAGAAAACAAAAAGACACGGTAAAAGTTAAATTAATTAGCTTAGAGTTAAATCTAATTGATAAGGTTAAAATAATACCCTAAACTTGTCTAAATCCTATTGGTTGATAGGATTTCGACCCATACCCACTTTAGCTTCGAAATAAGACCCTTTGGAACCATTATAAACCGATTTTGACTTTAATATAAAATAATATTTTGAGATATTCCTAAGGTGCCCCTCTCCTCCCTTATAAAAGGGCACCTCCTCCCCCTCCTCCTCACACCAATTTGAGCACTCAAGCTCGGACAACCCCTGCCATTTTCCCTTCTCCACTTCCCTAGAATAATCCTAGAGGTCCTGGTTTTATTCAAAGACCAATCTTAGTTCCCTAAGTGAAGGATTCAAAGAGGCGTTTCAAAGAAAAGGTAATAACCATTACCGATCTTTTCAATTTCTTTCTTCTTCAACTTCTTCTTCTTTAGTTGTTTCATGATAAAGTAATAACATCAGTATTACTTACATACTTATATGTTATTATTAATATGAAACAACCCTAATTCACCTTCTATCCATCCTACGGAAAAATGAAATCACCGCGCGTGCGTACGTACGGAATACCGTCTCCGCGCCGTGGTGTAATCTATTTTCCACCATAACCTTACAAGGATGGGTATAATGGTGTAATGAGTAACTATATATGATTATTATGAAGTAATATTGATACTGAAATAATATATATATATACTCCAATACAATTCCACGATCATAGGAACGATATCATCACTCGTGCGTACGTACGGAATACCGTCTCCACGATGTGATGCGACTCGTTCTACATGATCTTCATTTCATAATGATTATATAAATGAATTGAATGAATGAATATGGTATATAATACACTAATACCATTCTTTAAATGAATTATCTATAACCTAAAGATAAGAATACGAATTTATTCGACAAAACACGCATAAGAACAAAAAGTTATAAAGACCCGAGTAACAAGTAACAATGAAATATTACTAACAAGAAGCTAATAATATGACCATATATGATATCATATAAATATGTATGATTCTTGAATAAGTCAATAACATTATTTAAACCATTATACAGGAGCTTCGGACACAAACAAAGCAAATCGGACCTAAGGTAAGGGAAAATATCACAATCTCACTTTTATTCGAGATTGTTTTTACTTTGGTAATTACTGGGGTGTATTTTATCATCCACATCCATGTTCCCTCAATATGTAATATTATTTCCATCATTCTACAATAGTTTATATCCAATTTTACCCTTCGGTGGGTTTTTAGTAAAAGATATGAAAGGAATCTTTTGTCGTTTTTCGTACGAGGTACTTTTTGACTTTTCCGACAAAAGTACGAAGAATGTTTTTTTTAACTTATACGGCATGAATGGATTTTTAAAACATTATTTCCAAGAAGCTTCCTTTACAAGTTTTCAAGTTTATTTTTAATCAACTTCTTTTATTTTAATGTTGTACGACATGTTATGAAAGGAAAAATGTTTTTGAAGAAGAAAGGATATTTTCCTCAAGAATGGAGTTCAAGTGTTTTATCAAAATTATTTTCCATCTAAGATAATAAAGGGTTCTGTTTTTATCCCTATTATTAAATTGATTTGATCATGTTGTGATGGAATTATTTTTATGAATTCCTTTATCTTATATGAATTGATTTATGATGTCATGATGTTTCAAGAATCCCATTTTTGTTACATGTGTTATACGATGATGTATGATTTATGATTATGTGGCACACATAAGAAAGGATTCATTATAAGATGGGTGGGACCTATATCTCCCTCCAATGCATTGGGTAATGATTTTATCTCTCATGAGATAGACATGGCTGGAACGGAAGGTTATTTCGGTTCAGTGATACAGGACTGAAACGAGGAGTGAACTCGGTTCAGAAAGGGACTTTGTCCACTAAGATAGTCTTGGCGATGAGTCATGACTAACAAGAAATGATTTTCCATGATTATGTGTGCATGCCACAAATTTTCAAGTCTTATGTTATGATTATGGGGATCACATTTTCACTTCTATGATTTATTCCATGATAAGATATTATGATCTCTTTTGCAGGTTTTGATTTTCAAAAAGATATGATATGATTTTTATTTCCTTTATTTGCCCTTGCTGAGCATTTGAGCTCACCCTTTTATGTTTTCTTTTCCCCAGGTCAGGAAGATGGATATTAAGTAGAATATGCTAAAAGGGACCCTAGATATGATGAAATAAATGGGAGACACTGTAGAAGATTTATGAACCAGTTGTTTATGTTTCCCAGTTTCTAAAGACACTATACCTATATGGTCCTTTGTGGTTTTGTCATATGTTGTAATAGGTGTGCTTCAATTTTGAAGTATTAACAATGTATGTAAAGTATGGGTCATTATAGGATTTATTATTTTGGTATGGTAATATCAAAGAAAGAGTATGGGGAAGAAGAAAAGAACTTAAAAGTGGGTGGTGAAATCATTACCTCTTCTTTGAGTTCTTCTATTTGATTTGATCAAAAGGGCTCCTTATGTTGTCTTTATGACCAAATTAATTCCTATAGGATGAAGGTAGGATAGTTGGGTGGATATTTGGGCAGGTTTTGGCTGAGTCAAATGGCTTTGGAGGTGTGAATTTGAGAGAAGGGGAAGTGACCTTCTATAAGATGGGTGAGGGGAACCTTAGGAAAAACATAAAATATTATTTTATAACAAAATAATTTTCGGTTTATAATGGATCAAAATTAATTATTTAAAGTATAAGGTGATTATGGGACAAAAACCACTCAAAACACGTGTTTTAGATAGGTTTGGGTCACTATATTAACCTTATCTTTTATATTTAACTCTTAGTTAAATAGTTTGACATTTATCATATCTCTTTGTATTTTTATTTTATATGGTTAATAAACATACTATAAACTTAGAATAGATCCCAAAGAGGTTAATTAATGAGAAACCTATCATTATATATGTATTTTTTCTGAACCCTTGATTTTTAAGACTATAATATCAATTAATAATATAATATATTTTTTAAAAACGTTTTTGTGGAAATTTTGACACTATTTGGTATTGTGTTTTTGCTAAATTCATAAAAGAATTATTACATAGAAAAGAATTAATATAACCAACCATAACATGAGATATTAACCTATAAAATTAGTTTAATTCATAAAAAGTCTCAAATTACATTAATTTGGATATTTAAAATATCAATTATTTTAAAATTTCATTAATTTGGTAATTATTGTATCATTATTGTGTTATAAAAAAATTAAATTATGTAATTTTCAAAAAATATAAATAAAATACCATTATGTAGTAAATAGTTTTATCATTCTAATTAATATTTATTGTTGAACTTATATTTTTTGTAACCCTCTATTAAAAATGGTTTAGTTTTTAAACCTTGAATTTAACACTTTTAACACTTCTTTGAATTAAATAATAATAAATGTCCTAATCTAATCCAAGGGGACCTAAAGAATCATATTTTATTCCTAAAGATTTTTTTGGTTGAATTACATATATCTAATAGAATTAGGACACGTTTTAGGGTAATTATGATATCATTTTAACCCTTAATTACCCAATTTATTTTTAACCATGGTAAATAAAAGTCAAATGTTACTATTCACTAGAAATTATTTTCATCTTATTGAACCACATTTTTACTTAATTATATCAACCATGTCTCTAGGATTTTATAAATTAAACTCATAGAAGTGGTAAAATTATGTTTTACGCAAATTTGCAAATGCTTCTAGGAGGTGAGTTAAAGGAGGTAAAACGTTCGATAAAATTTTATACATCTAATTTTATTGTTAAATGAATAAAATTAATTATATTGAAATTTTATATGTATTATATATATATATATATATTTACTTAAAATAAATTTAAATAAAATAAATAATTATTTAAGTAAAAAATCAATTTTAAATAACAACACACTGTTTTTCGCTATTCATCACAAATTGAAAGTTTTCAGAAAAATACCTAAATTTTACACTAAGAAAATTTTGATATTATGAACTCAAAAATGAAGACCACTGTACCAAATTCAAAACATATAATCTTAATTTATTAATTGAAAATTAATTCTAGTTTTTAAAACCAACAAGTGTATTTTTAAGAAATAAAAACTATAAAAAATTGACACTTGTTTATGTCCAATTTCAAAGTGAAATTACTTACAATGACCAGAATTGGATTACATGGTGAAAATATAATCTATTTATACTTCCTAACCATTAAAATTTATAATTTTAGACTATAAATTATTTTGATTAAAAAAGTTTCTTTCAGTTAAAATATAGTATTTTTCACTATTCACCCAAATATGAAAGTTTTCAGAAAAAAAACCAAATATTTATTGAAACTAAATTTTTATTTCCAGAATCTAAAGAAGAAGTTTATTTTGTAAAATTGAATATATAAAAGTTTCAAAAAAAATTTTAAAGAGTGTTCGCCATTAAAAGGCGGCAAAATTGCATTTTTATGAAAAAGACTTCTTTTATCTGAAAAAAATTAATTTTTTCTTAAATTATGTGAAAGAAACTCAAAATATGGGTTATTAAATTATACTGATTATATAAAGTTTAAAATTTATTTAATAATATTCTTAACCGATTTTGAACGACTAGTTTGGTATGTCATGGTGTGCTAGAATTCGGTGTATTGTATATTGAAAGTTATGGAATTACTTTGAAGAAATAATGTACAATGTAATATTGGGTTGTTACATTCTTCCCACATTCAATAAATTGTCTCTTCGCAATTTGAAATTGTTTTTTGAAAATAAAAGGTTCAAAATTGAGAATACCTTTCTGGGAAAACCCACATCGGAAATTGGGTTAAATTTTTTTGTCTTAATAAGTGGAAAAGGGAAATGAAATGGTCACCACAAAATTATGATCTTGATTTTGAGAATATTGGAGGAAATTAGTGACCCATAATTAGAGGTAAAACATAAATATTTATAGGGAGTAATTGAGTTCATCAATCACAGACAATTTTAAAGTTGAGGGCCTCAAATCCCCCAATCTATGAATGTTTAAAATAACATCGGTTCAAAAAACATAATGTATTAGGATAACACTTTTTTGGTTTTAAGATCCCTTCCATAAAGTTTAAGAATTAATTTAACCATATAATAAGAGGAAAAAAATTATATATATATATATACTTGACCAGTAGAGTTTCGGCTTTCAACTAATTCCTACCACAAACTCATCTTTCACTCCAAAAGATTTTAAAAAAACAAATTCTATTTATCCTAATAATATAGGGTTTAAAAAAATAATGAATTTATAATTCACCTATAATAACCTTTAAAAAAACTAGATTATACAATCTAGGGACTTCACGTAGTCCAGTGGTAGGTGATAATTCCCAATTGCACTATGGTTGTGGGTTCGATTCCCATACCTTTGTTCGATGCGATGGATTTTCACGCGGTCTGTGTTTTGTCATTTTTATAACAATCCAAAAATAACCTTAACAATAGTATCCAATTTAAAACTTAATCCATTCCAACCATTAAACAGATCCAAAATACTTCTATCCAAACTCAGAGTCCAAAATTTATAAGGAAGTTAAACACAATGAAGATCTTTTTCGCCACGTAATAACATGTGAAGACCTTCATCATGTATTAATTTAAAACATGGTAACACCATGAATTAACATAAAAACTTATTGATTAAATTAATGATCCCTTATCCTTTATATAATACTGGATATATTCTTTATGTCCAATTTTTTTTAATATTCCATCAATGATGAAATAAACAAACTATTAATCTGTTCCAAGGAAGTCAAGAATATCTGATATATTTTGTCCAAATCAAACATATCTTATTATAAAATCACTACCCTGTTATCAGGACCATATTGAGCATTACCTTTCTTTCAACCATGTATTTTCGAAAAATTTCAACTTACTATTAATTCACTTTTCTTAGAACCATATAATCTCAAATCCGCAATAAAATAGTGCAGTTGTACAATCTCTATTTACTCATAAATCCTTCATAATATATTGTAATGAAAATGTGAATTATCCTATGCATATCCCCCTAGAGTGTCGTAACCAAGAGTGCAACAACGCTCACTGTTATGCACAAGTTCCCGTTTGAGTCTAACTCAAAGCGGTGTTTTCAGGTTTTACCCCTAAGTACATCTATGCCAGAACGAGTTCTACCTACTCATATCCAGACATGGATTTATTCATTGAAAACTCACAAAATCTCTACCTTGCAAAAATTCTAGGATGTTATTATATACTAATCCTCAAAGACAATCTTAGGGTAATGTGCTCTAATTAGAGTTTATCTAAATCTAGTTTCCATGGTTATTGAAAAACCTCCTCTGATACCAACTGTAACGCCCCAACCCCAAAATCCAAGATTTGGTGCGTTATTTTAATACATTGGCATGATTACAAGGAATCAAGTCCTGAAAGACTAATCAGTTTATCAGTCTTGGAAAATAGATTACATGCATGAATGTTATATTACACTTTCTAGCATATAACACAAAAAAAATAATTCTTTTAGAATGCCATTTTTCCCTTATCCTAACCCGGCATCTCAAACATAAAACACTTCTAGGGATCTTGGGAAAATAAAACATAAGAAAGGGTTGAGCTCAAATTCTCAATAAGGATAAAAATATAGAGAAAAATTTCATAAATAAGTATAAACATTTAAGGTAATGTATAAAACTAAAAAAAAGGCCTTTTCAAGATAAAATTCATCATAATATGGAATATATAAATCAAAATAATTCCATTTACTTACTCACATGTCTATTCTACTAGTCAAATAATCAGAAGCAATATCAATATCCACTTTTATAACGATGGAATGCATAATGACATACTTTCATAACCACATAGTCTAGGACTTGTGCCAAGACTACAAATAAGATTATGTCAAGGCCTTGTTCTGATACACAAGTTTGTCTAATGAGACCTACCGATGCATCAAGGATCTACAACGGGCTCCACATGTCACTTACTAAGTCCAATTCCTTCCTTATATGAAAAGTTTTAAACTTAACATAAACATTGGTAATAAAACCAGCATAAAAAATGTCAATAATTTATCCATAAACCATGAATGGTATAAAAATAACACATCCACAGTCAAACATATCACAAAACCTTCAATAAAATATGGGAGATTTGTATCATAATAAATCAACTTCAAACAAGATTAAAATCCATCAAAGTATGTTGACATAGATGGAAAGGATTTGTAAAACTCTTTGAGAGAAATATCTCTTCTTCATGAAATCATTTAAAAGTCACACAATTTAGAAAGGAATAAATTTAAATACATTTTTGAGTCAAAGTTTCCCATATCACTTTGAAACTTTTTAATGTAATTAACATTTTAAAAACATTCATTTCCATATAGATAAATCCTTAAAAACCATATTTAAAACATGAACATTAGTTAGAATGATTTTGAGGAATAAATATTTAAACCATTTAAAATGATGCTTTAGTAAAAAGTACCTTAAATTAATCACTATTAAAAATCTTTCATGAAACATGGACATGGATAATAAATATGTCCCAGTAGATACTTACGTAAAAACAAACTCGGATAATAAAGAGATAGTGAAATTAACCCTTACTTTGCACTTTCCTTTGGTCATGGGTATGTTAAACCTCCAGTATAATGACCATAATATGTTATTAAATTATAAAAGAACCATATTCATTGTTATTATATCATAAATTATTCATTTATGACTTTATACTATTCATTTAATAATGATTTTCATGTTAAATTAACATTTCGGGTAATAATCGCTTTCTTTATCTTACATGTTTTAACTTGTTATTCTTGATAGTATAATTTAGATAATGATTTAAATACATCCAGAATATAATCCTTGATTTATATATCAGATCTATTTATAATAGAAATATTTATAATAGATCTATTTGTGAAATGGAAGACACCGTTTATGGAGACGGTAGGTCGTACGTACGCATAAACGCTATTTCTGTTTTCATATCGTATTGAACGGAAGTAAGTGAATAAGATATATGTAAGTATATAAATACATATATATATATCATATATCATTATTATGTCATATATTACATACTTATTAGTCATATATATTTTTATAATCATCGATGAATGGTGAACGTGGAAATTAATATCATCACATCGTGGAGAAGGTAATTTGTAGCTACGCACGAGCGATAATATCATTTCCTTAAAGGTGTGGAATTGGATGGTATATTAATATTAAATAGACATTATCATGTTATTTTTATTACTTATATACATATTTTTCATCATTATATCCATCCAAATAAAATAGTGTTGAATAACAAATTACACCACAACGTGGAGACGGTAAGTCGTACGTACACACGCATGGTCACATAATCATTCATAGGATGGATAAAATAATGAATATAGTTGTTCCATATTTATAATAACATCACATTATTTATAACGTACTAGATTTATTATTTTGGTATGGTAATATCAAAGAAAGAGTAAGTGGAAGAAGAAAAGAACTTGAAAAAGGGTGGTGAAATCATTATCTCTTCTTGAGGTTCTTCCACTTGATTTGGTCAAAAGGGGTCCATATGTTGGATGTCTGACCAAAGGAAGGACTCTAGGATGCATTTAGGATTGTTGGGAGGATATTTTGGTAGGGTTAGGCTAAGAAAAATGGATTTGGAGGTGTGAATTCGAGAAAAGGGGAAGTTCCCTTTTATAAGAGGGGTGAGGGGCACCTTAGGGAAAACTTAAAATAATATTTTATAATAAAATAATTTTAGGTTTATAATGGCTAGAAAATAAGTTATTTAAATGATAATGTGGGTATGGGTCAAAATACTCCCAACCAATAGGTTTTAGACAGGTTTTTGTCAATATATTAACCTTATATTTTATATTTAACTCTTAGTTAAATAGGTTGACATTTACCATGTCTCTTTGTATTTTTTATTATATGGTTAATAAACACACTATAAACATCCAAGAAAACCCCAAGTGGTTCATTAATGATACAACTATAATTATATATATCTTTTGTCTAAACCTTATATTTTTTGGAATATAATATCAATGATTAATATCATATTTGTTTTAAGAACTCTTTTATGTCAATTTTGACACTATTTGGTATTTTGTTTTTTCTAAATTCATAACAGCATTATTAATTTGAAAAAAATTAATAAAAATAACCCTAACATGTCATATTAACCTATAAAATTAGTGTAATTCATAAAATTTCTCAAATTACATTTATTTTTATATTTATAATATCAATTATTTTAATATTTATTAATTAGGTAGTCACTGCATCATCAATGTGTCCTAAATGAATTATATTATATAATGTCTAAAAAAATAAATAAAATACCATTATGTAGGAAATATTTTTATCTTTCTAATTAATATTTATATTTTAGTTTATATTATGTGTTACCCTATATTAAAAATGGTTTAGTTATTAAACATTGAATTTAACACTTTTAACTCTCACTATAGGAAATAATGGCATTTGCGAGGGGGCATTTGCGTTGAGATCCCGTCGCTAATAGGCTTTAGCGACGGGGACCCGTCTCAAATAGCTCGTTGCGGAAAACGGCATTGCAACAACAATTTTTTGTGACGGGCCCGTCGCTAAAGGTATTATTTGCGACGGCAAGCCTTTCCTTCGCAAATATTAGTCTGTATATTTGTGAAAACTTTTTACAATCGTATTTGCGACGAGCCCGTCGCAACTACTATTTGCGACAAGCCCATCACAAATAATATTTTTTAAACAAAATTAAAAAAATTTAATAAATTATTTTAATTAATATAATAATAATACTATTTGCGACGGGCATAGTATCCCGTCGCAAATACTATAAAAAAATAAAATTAATAAATTATTAATAAATTATTTTAATTAATATAATAATAATCCAATTATAATTCAAAAATAAAAAAATATATTAATAAATGATTTTAATTAATATAATAATAGAATTATAATTCAAAAATAAAAATAATAAATTATTAATAAATTATTTTAATTAATATAATAATAATAGAATTATAATTCAAAAATAAAAAATAATACAATATAAATAAATGATTTTAATTAATATAATAATAGAATTATAATTCACAAATAAAATTAATAAATTATTAATGAATTATTTTAATTAATATAATAATAATAGAATTATAATTCAAAAATAAAAAATAATAGAATATTAATAAATGATTTTAATTAATATATTAATAATAGAATTATAATTCATAAATAAAAAAATATTAATAAGTTATTTTAATTAATATAAAAATAATAGAATTATTTTACATTCAAATATTAAAATAATTCCAATATTACAAAAAAATATAATTAAATTATAGTATTATAAAATTTTAATATATATATAAAATTTAATATTATAAAATATAAATAATATTATTTTTCATATTAATATTGTTATTTCAAAATATAATATTATTAATATTTTATAATGAGACAGAAACTACGAATAGAAAAAAAAATCATATTTTGATTTTACAAACATTATAACATAAAAACAAACTCTAATCTGAAGGAGGGGGGAGGGGGAGGGGGGATCTACAGATGCTGGTGGAAGAAACTCCATCCCTAAAGCATGAGTGAGTCGGCGCATGTACTCCATCTGCTCCTGATGCTTCTGCTGCCACTGACTCATATGCTCCTCGTACAACTGCTGCTGGCGTCGACGCTCCTTCTCATGGTGTTGTTGTTGCTGATGTATCTGCTCCTGCTCCTGTCGGAGAATCTCTATCAGTGCAGTCTGAGATCGCAACTGATCCTCATACTGTGTAGCAGAAGAAGATGCACAAGCTCCTCTCGAGATGGACGCCGACATCGTAGCACTTCCATAATAATCTCCGGGAGTCAGTCGAGAGCTGATACCAACTACCTGGCCCTTCTCGAAGGCATACTGGGTGGCCTGCATCCATTCTGCCTCATCAAACTGACGGCTAGTGGTCTGATCTAATGACTCGGCCTGACTCTCAGGTTGGGTCTGTGACGCTGCGGCCTCATATGACTCCTGTAGTTGCAATTTAAAATTATAATTTTGAATATATTATATGCAGTTAATTTTTAAACTTGAAAACAAATAATACTGGCCACGATGTGACGCTGACGATCACCTCTGAGCTCCCCTGTAGCAGGATCACTATACATCCTACGATATACATCGTACTCCGTAATATTGGGGTGCTCGACATCCTATAAGAATAAAAAATAAACTATTAATATTTATAGTTATATAAAATATTTATAAATAATGTACGTACCAGATGCTGTCTATGAGTACTGAAAGTACGACTCCCAGCTCGATGAGTCACCTCATGTCTCCCCCGATTCTGCCTCCCCACCGATGATCTCCTCTTAAAGGCATCACTCCACCATTGCGCACATAATCCATCTCATACATGGGATGAAATGTACTCTGGTCGGTGTGCTCTACATGACTCGTCAAAATCTGACACTCATTCTTTCTTCGTGGCATCTTTTCTTAAATTGTGCAAAAACTGACGAAAGCGATCACGCATGGCCACCTCCCATGCCTCGTGGATGGCGTCACGCATGGTATCTGCGATCGGATACCATAAACCCTACAAATTAATCAAAATATCAAGTTAGAAATGAAATAATTTTCAAAATAAAAATTATTTATTTACGTACGTACCAACCAATGGCCGAACATGGCCAGCCGCACATCAATGGGAATCTGCTCCCATGTGGTCCAAGGCTGAGAGAAATAGTTGCGCAAAATAGCGATGCCCTGTCCAACTGCTATATGCGGAAAACTGTAAAAATAATAAACATTTATTATGTTAATAGATTAATGAAATCTTAGTCAAATCCACAGGTTATCACACAGGTTAGTACACCTCTGTGTGCATGGATCAAACCCTAGACGTGGACGTCGCTCGGGGACGGGGTCAGGAATCATCAATTGTGCAAGACCGTGCCCCCTCCGCGTACTCCCTGGAGCGCCTGCAGGCTGAGGGTCATCTGCTAACAACTCATCTGCATCGAAAGGCAGGTCAGCATCCGCCAACGCACGAAATGTGTCGTCGTCCATCTGAAACAGAAAATGTTAATGTTGTTAGCAAATAATTGATAATTACTATTATATATACATATATATTAGTTATGATTGTATATAACTATCATGGAATTATATTAGTGTTTATCTTCATCATCATCTTCATATATGTCAATGTCATCTTCATATTCCTCCTCAAAATCATCGATATCCATTCGAGTTCCAGTTACATTATCTCTTACCATTTAAAATTCATATGTGACATGATTAACATCATCATCATCACTGACTCTTAAATGTGGGGTGTCGTCATCGATACTCATGTCTCTTTGTAAAAAAGATTGATTTTGATTACCCTCTTAAAAAATATCAATTCTTTCCACATTAGTGAAAGCACATTCACTTTGACTAAACTGATTGTCTCAAATTTTGATTTTTATTATACTCCACCAATTAGTCAAGTCTCTTAATGTATCACAGTACTTTGTGTAATAAACTTGATGTGCCTGTTGAGACAATAAGAATGGTTCATTTACTGCGAGAACACTTTTACATTTAATATCGATGATTCCATGAGTTGGATGAACACACATGCCTGTCTCTGTATCCAACCACCGACATTTGAACATGGTTATGTAATGTTGTCCAAGATAACAGAGTTCAATGATTTCATCAAGTATGCCATAAAATTCAACTTCATTTTCTCGATGATGAGATCCTCTAAAGCTAACTCCACTATTCATTGTTTTTTTTTGATTCCCCATATGCATGTGTGTGAAATCAAAATCAATTCACCACATATGCATTATAAGTTCTAACAAGTTTGGAAGGTGGGTTACTCAATATACACAGCCGTTTGTCAATTTTATCAGCATGTCGAGACACCTGAAAATTTGTGAAATAATTATCAATATAGTAAACTATACATTGAATGAGTTGCTAGAAGATAAAGAATTTATGTTACCAGTTTTTGAAACCACTGAGAGAAATTTTTCTGTCGGTGTTCTTCGAGAGCAGCTGCTGTAATTTGTGGAATTTGTTTCTTGATATGATTATCATACAACCTATAAAAAACAAAGTTATTTACTATAACATAAATTGTCACACCCATGACTTTTTTTTTAAATTATTTATTCATTTAATTTCCATTCCTGATTTGTTTTGGGGGTTTACCACTCATTTTGGTGAAAATGGTGGGTTTTGAAAATCTGGGCCGAACCGTGAGCCCAAATCCAGATTTAAAATCAAATTTTGATTCTTCTATAACTCCTTCAATTTTTACTATTTTATACTCATTCCACTTCCCAATTGGCATAACCTAATATATTAAAATCACCATATCCATTTGAACCACATAGAAATCCCAAATCATGATGGATTTGGGTTTTTAATTAAGGTAATGGGCATGCCCGTAAGTCCATTTCCTTCTTTAAATTATTTTTCTAAAATTTCAATATATCATTCGTTTTTACTGTTTTTCAGTGATTCAACCTCCCACTCGAAGCCAAAAACCTCAGCCTCACCCCCTGTATCGTGTTTTCCTCTTTGGATCTCATATACTTCACGGAGTTGGACGATCTTTCTCAATCTCTCTCAAATCGACCAGATTTGATGAGGTAAAATGAATCTTTCATAACTCCTTCAATTTTCATCCTTTTCCCCCCAATTCAGTCCCCACATGACTTACTATGACTCCTTCGAACCTCCATACCAGTTTTGGGTACTTGGAGACTCATAGTTAGGTGGATTGGGCTGATTTCTTCAAGATATTTCAAGTAAGGGAATTCCTTCTTGGTTCCTTCCATCCTCTTTTAGTTTTATTTCATATTTCTTGAAGTTCCACATGTCCAGAAGTTAGGTTTCGATCCTAAGGTCTTATTTTGTATATTCTGGGTCATTTTTTGGTGGTCTAGCTCTGGATTTATATTCCTTGTGGTGTGGAGGTGGTGCGCTTAAGATTTCGCACCAAGTTTTGAGGGTTTTGACTCAAAAGGTAGGTGATTCCATGTGTAACCATTATATGATGAGTTAGCTTTCTTGGTTTATTAATTTAGTATTTTTATAATCTATTTTGTGTGGTTTGAAAGCTGTTTTTGATGAATTTGGTTAAACATCTAATTTTTAGTTGTATTTTATCTTGAAATTGGGTACTTTTCATGTGTGACTCTTGGGGTAATGTTTGGGTTTAGTTTATAACATATAAAAGTGATTTATTAGTCTTGAAATGGGATGCCAATTCTGTTTTGTTAATTCCTTATTGTAATGTGGGCCTTTAAAAGTGGTTTTTGGAATGAGTTTAAGGTGTAAAACCATGTTGTACTTTTTGAAGGTGATTTATAAAAACGTGTGTCTTTCATGTGTATCTTTGTGGTATTATATGATGTATTTTTATAACATTTGGGGGTGGTTTAATAATTGATTTAGGGCTGAAAAGTTCTTTTTTGGATTGTTATTGGTATGATTTTGGTTTTGAATGAGGGGTTTGAAATGGATTTAGTGTGCAAACAATGGTTATACCTCTTGGGTTTGTTTTATAAAAATTGCAAATGTTTTATTTGGTTAAACAAAGTTCGAAAAAGGTGTATATGTAGTTTTTGGGTGTGTGTGTTCACCTAATGAGGGTTTTTGAATGGTGAAGTGGTGATTTGAGATGTCAAAAAATTTTAGAATGTTTTATAAATTGCCGAAATGTTCTACTAAATTGTGTTTTGTGTGCGAAACACGGGTGTGGGATGTTTCGTGTGAGTTTATTGATAAAATGAACTTTGAAGGTGAGAAGGGTATTATGTGACATGTGTGTGGGCTCTTATGTGAGTTGAATATCTTGTAATGGTTTTATAAAATCATTTAAGGGATTTGTGGAAGTGTTAAAGAAATGTGAAAAGTGTTGTAGGCAATTTTGGTGTGAGTTTGATTTCAAAATGCATTTGAATGAAAAGTGGAATTTTTGACTTGTGTGATGTACATGGGGCTGTTTGGTTAATGTGATGTGGAATTGATATTTGCATGTGAAAAATATACTTCTTGGATTGTTGAACATGTTTGAGCACAAAGGGAAAACCCGGGAATCTAGGTGGGTGGACGTGTACTAGTATGCTAGTGAATCTGTGGGGTTTGGACTCAGTTTCCCATAGAAAGATTGACGCTTACAACGCTAACTAAACTATGATGATGATGATTGAGGACCACTAGGTTATGGGTATGATCCCTACTAGTGGCTTGTGTATGATAACAGATATTTTTTTGTGGTTACTCTCACTGAGATACGAGGTACCTGAGACCCACAGCTAGCTAGTGCCTAGGGGTTATTTCCTATTACTTGTGCTCATTAGATCTTCTGTACATACCGTCAGTATACGGTATTGTTGGCTGGAAAATTCAGTATCTTTGTTATTTATTTTAAAATTTTTGTTCCTTTAAAATTATCCCACATGAAAACTGTTTTCATTTATTATTGCATCCTTTAGAAAATTGTAACTAGCATTTCTTATTTATAAAACTTGCAATGATTTTTGTCATGAAATTTTTATCACATGGAATCTCTTAGCGGTGGTATCCTACTGGGATTTCTCTCACACCCTACTTACACCTTTGTGTGTAAGTAGGTTTGCTTATTTTATGTCACATGCCATTGGTTCTGGTTTTTAGCGGTCCATCGTGATGCAGTTTCATGGAGATGGATTGAGGTCAGTGCCTCTTTCCATGTAGAGGTTCTTGGGCTATATTTTCTTGATTTTTTTTAACTTTCTAATGGTCTTCAAATATTGTTTAAATTTGTGAAATTCAGTTCTGAATTTTAGTAAAATATGTTTTTGTTTGAAAAATCCAGTTTTGTTTTCTTGGTTTCGTTTGTTGGTTTATGTTTAAAAATTCAGGTAAATCGTTCCCAAACATCATTTTATGATACCTGGGAACTTGTTCCAGCCCGTGGGGATCTAGAAAGCCCTTCGAGTCTTTCCATGGATCGGGTCAGGTGTCAATTTTGAAGGCGACCAGATTCGGTTCGTGACAAAATGGTATCAAAGGAGGTGCGCTCCATTGGAGTCATGTTATTTGGGAAATAGTCAGTATAATCTAGAGTTATGATTGTTGGGACATGGAATTCTGGTTATGGGCAGTGTTCATGATCACCACACCTCATTTCAATATTCAAGTCACCAGGGGAATTTGGGATTTGTCTAGGTATTTGGGTTTTCTTGGTTTGATGATGATTAGTGGAAATGAAAAGAGAGTTGGGTTAATGGTCTCAATGAGCTCGCAGGGTCTGGCAAGCCATGTAGAGCCGGGATATTCCCTAGAACACTCTCTATGATAGTGAAGTGATTGGAATATGTCCGCCAACCATATGTTCAAGTCACCCACTGAAACTAGTTTCCTCTCGCATTGTCTGGTGTTCTTTAGTTTTGAAATCTTGGAACTTTGGTTTTAAAGTGACTTGGTTTTAGGAAGTGAAATGTTTTTGTGAAATTATTTTCAAATAAATATGAAATGGTTTGATTTATGAAATGGTGGAACTGAATATTCAAAATTATTTTGAAATGGAAAATTATGTTCTTACACCTCTTTTGAAAGAAGAAACTATATTGAAGTTGGTTTTGAAAAAGTGTTCCCATTAGAGTTTTCTAAACTATTAAATGGTTTTTTTAATGGGATGAGATGTTTTGAAATTGATGTAAATAAGTTTAATGTGAGTTTTCATTGGAACGATTGTGCCTTTCTAAAAAGTTTTTTTAATGCGGTAATTTGTGTTCGACCTCCTGGTTAGCGGTTTTGATAAGAATGATGTGTTGGTTGACCGTTTTGGTTTTGAAAAGTGGAAAAAATCAGTGCATTAACCTTTGGTATTTCCATGAGTGACCACATGCATGGGGTTATATGGGATGATATATGGTTGATGACATTACTGGATGAGTGTCGGGAGGAATATGAGGAGGGTTCCTGGTGTGGCGCAGAAACAAGCATGTGTGAGGCCCATGGGGTACCATTGGTGGATACGCTAACTGCTGAACCATTGGTTTTCAAAGAAATGTTTTTAAAGAAAAAACATGATTTCTTGATGAATTGTTTGGGATGGTGTATATTATGTGTTTTTGGAAAATTTTGATGTTGTGGGATGTTTTGAGTCCAAAAACCCCTCCAGTTCGAACTGTGTTTTGGGTTTGTGTTTGGTCGGTAATCTGGGTAGAAGGTCCGGTTAGTAGTCCCCTATGATATATGTTTCAGGAAACCTTTAATGTGGTTCCATTAATGAGTTTGGATCTGTTTTGTGGCATTTTTTTACCAATAGACCAGCTTGGTTGGGTCCTTGGGTTCTCTCTTTGGATAAGGTATGCCCCCATTAAGGTTTAGTGCACAACTGACGTGCAACCCGGATTTTATTTTCTATTGGAAAATCCTCCATTTGATCCATGTAAGGAATATTTTCTTGAGCTTTGTGTAATGAGTATACACCATTTACTTTTTGGTTTTTTTGGATCCTCTTGTTGCAGAAGAGTGCTCGTGGATGGTTGAAAGAGACCTTAGTTTCTTAAGCTACCTAATTTATCGAAGGTGAAAGTTGTCTGGGGTTGTCAGTATGGATAGTGTTTAAGAGGGCCTCTAAGTCCTTAGTACTCTCTTCAAAGAAGGGGTTTATGTTAAACCACCGGTGTGTGAAATTTGGACATGATAGGATGTTATGGACACTTTCTGGAATGCTGTGATATTTGGTGATGTTGTATAAGGCCCCCCTCCTTGTATTATTTCTCTCAGTCGCTTTGTTCTTGTTCGGTGATGTGATGTGATGTCACGTGCTCGTTTGATTGTAATGGTGAAGTTGTACAATATTATGTGAGTCTATTTTTTTCATAACTGTTTTTCCTTTTGGGAGATCTCGACATCCTCTATTTTAGAGGAAGGTGTTTATATGTGTCCTTTATTTCTGTTGTTTCTCACCCGAAGAAGCAATGTGTGATGTGAGTGCATCCTCTAAACCCTTATTCCAGTGAATTTAAAAGTTAGGGTAAAGTGAGTTCTGGAGTGTGTTATGTCTGGGTGAACCCATCTCAGATTGCGTGTAGTTGTTTGTAGCATCAGAAGAAGAAATTCTATTCGGGGGTTTCCAAATCCTAACTGCGAGGCCGAAGATGCTTCAATCATTCCAACTCCAGCCATAGGTCCCGGAGAGAAGCTGGCACGTAGTCAAAGGAAATCCCAGGGTAGTTTTTAACCTTGTACAAAGAATTGTTCTTATTATGAGAGATGGGAATAATTTAAACATTTGTTATTGTCATCTTGCTTCATTGGTTCACGTTTGGTGGAAAGAGGTGGTGGGCCTCATCCCCATGTTATCTCCCAATGACTTTCTTTTCCCCTTTGGTTTCCTTTGGGTTCGGGGGAAAGGTTTTAGATATTTCTAGACATGTTGAGTGGACACTTATTAGTATCTATTCCCTGGAAAACCATGTAGGTATAAGGATCCACATGGTTAGCACACAGTTTTCCAAACTGTGCTGGCTAACCGTGTTGTCGTCCCAACTCTTTAAGTTTTGGGGTTTTTCAATGCCGGCCCATTTTGGTTAGTTAATATGGATGGTTATTATGGTGGGGAGAACCACTATGAGTCTCACGTATATTATTTTGAAAATTCATAATGGTATTCTACCCCTTGTACTGGGGAGTTTGTTCGGGGCTCCCCTATTAGTGTCTTGATTCTTTCTCGGAAAAAAAATATTAAGTTGTCTCTTATGGTTGGGGAGCCCATTTGTGTATCCTTGTACCAGTAACTCACTTTTGTACATGGTGTTGGATTGGATGTGGGTAGTCTCATTCGGAGATATATAACCACATACATCATCCTTTGGTAAATGTTGGGATTGGGGAGTTCCCAGTGTTTTGGTTATATCAAGGTAATTGTAACCTTGTTCGATGTTCTTGTTTGTTTGGGTAAATTGCTTTATCCTTGTTCAGATAGTTTTTGAGGAGTTTTATTTTAGGATAAATACTGAATGTGCTTGATAATTTCAGTAATGAGGTGTATGTTTTGGTTGTGAATTATTCCTTCCTTAATTGATCACTGGAGGTGTTTTGGCCTTTCGGGGCGAAGCTTAGCAAAGGAGTCCATTTCTGCATTTCGGTTGAGTTTGGTTTTTGCTTTCTCCATGATGTGGCTTTCCGAGGGAGGAAAGTTTAATGGTGGGTAGAATTGTCACATCCATGAATTTTTTTAAAATTCTTTATTCATTTAATTTTCATTCCTGATTTTTTTGGGGGGTTTACCACTCTTTTTGGTGAAATTGGTGGGTTTTGAAAATTTGGGCCAAACCGTGAGCCCAAATCCAGATTTAAAAACAAATTTTGATTCTTCTATAACTAATTCAATTTTTACTATTTTATAATCATTCTACTTCCCAATTGGCATAACATAATATATTAAAATCACCATATCCCTTTGAACCACATAGAAATCTCAAATCATGATGGATTTGGGTTTTTAATTAAGGTAATGGGTCTGCCCGTAAGCCCATTTCCTGCTTTAAATTATTTTTTTAAAATTTCAATATCTCATTTGTGTTTTACTGTTTTTAGGTGATTCAACCTCCCACTAGAAGCCAAAAACGTCAGCCTCACCCCCTGTATCGCGTTTTCCTCTTTGGAGCTCATATACCGTGCGGAGTTGGACGATCTTTCTCAATATTTCTCAAATCAACTAGATTTGATGAGGTAAAATGAATCTTTCATAACTCCTTCAATTTTCATCCTTTTACCCCCCATTTCAGTCCCCACATGACCTAATATTACTTCTTCGAACCTTCATACCAGTTTTGGGTACTTGGAGATTCATAGTTAGGTGGATTGGGGCCGATTTCTTCAAGATATTTCAAGTAAGGGAATTCCTTCTTGATTCCTTCCATCCTCTTTTAGTTTTATTTCCTATTTATTGAAGTTCCTCAGGTCCAGAAGTTAGGGTTCAATCCTAAGGTCTGATTTGGTATATTTTGGGTCATGTTTTGGTGGTCTAGGTCTGGATTTATATTCCTTGTGGTGCGGCGGTGGTGCGCTTAAGGTTTCACACCATGTTTTGAGGGTTTCGACTCAAAAGGTAGGTGATTCCATGTGTAACCATTTTATGATGAGTTAGCTTTCTTGGTTTATTAATTTAGTATGTTTATAATCTGTTTTTTGTGGTTTGAAAACTGTTTTTGATGAATTTGGTTAAACATCTAATTTTTAGTTGTATTTTAGCTTGAAATTGTGTACTTTTCATGTGTGACTCTTGGGGTAATGTTTGGGTTTAGTTTATAACATATGAAAGTGATTTATTAGTCTTGAAAGGGGCTGCCAATTCTGTTTTGTTAATTCCTTATTGTCATGTGGGCCTTTAAAAGAGGTTTTTGGAATGAGTTTAAGGTGTAAAACCGTGTTGTACTTTTTGAAGGTGATTTATGAAAACGTGTGTTTTTCATGTGTATCTTTGTGGTATTATATGATGTATTTTTATAACATTTGGGGGTGGGTTAATAATTGATTTAGGGATGAAAAATTCTGTTTTATATTTTTATTGGTATGATTTTGGTTTTGAAAGAGGGGTTTGAAATGGGTTTAGTGTGAAAACAATGGTTATACCTCTTGGGTTTGTTTTATAAAAATTGCAAATGTTTTATTTGGTTAAACAAAGTTGGGAAAAGTTGTATATTTACTGTTTGGGTGACTGTGTTCACCTAATGTGGGTTTTTGAATGGTAAAGTGGTGATTTGAGATGTCAAACATTTTTATAATGTTTTATAAATTGCCTAAATGTTTTACTAAATTGTGTTTTCTGTGCGAAACACGGGTGTGGGATGTTTCGGGTGAGTTTATTGATAAAATGAACTATGAAGGTGAGAAGGGTATTATGTGACATGGGTGTGGTCTGTTATGTGAGTTGAATATCTTGTAATGGTTTTATAAAATCATTTAAAGGATTTGTGGAAGTGTTAAAGAAATGTGAAAAGTGTTGTATGCAATTTTGGTGTGAGTTTGATTTCAAAATGCATTTGAATGAAAAGTGGAATTTTTGACTTGTGTGATGTACATGGGGCTGTTTGGTTAATTTGTGATGTGGAATTGATATTTTCATGTGAAAAATATACTTCTTGGATTGTTGAACTTGTTTGAGCACAAAGGGAAAACTCGGGTATCTAGGTGGGTGGACGTGTACTAGTATGCTAGTGAATCCGTGGGGTTTGGCCTCAGTTTCACTTAGCAAGATTGACGCTTACAACTATAACTAAACTATGATGATGATGATTGGGGACCACTAGGTTTTGGGTATGATCCCTACTAGTGGCTCGTGCACGAGAACAGATATTTTTTTGTGGTTACTCTCACCGAGATACGAGGTACCTGGGACCCACAGCTAGCTAGTGCCTATGGGTTATTTCCTATTACATGTTCTCATTAGATCCTTTTTAATTACCATCGGTATACGGTATTTTTGGCTGGAAAATTCAGTAGCTTTGTTATTTATTTTAAAATTTTTATTCCTTTAAAATTATCCCACATGAAAACTGTTTTCATTTATTATTGCATCCTTTAGAAAATTGTAACTAGCATTTCTTATTTACAAAACTTGCAATGCTTTTGGTCATGAAATTTTTATCACAAGGAATCTCTTAGTGGTGGTATCCTACTGGGATTTCTATCACACCCTACTTACACCTTTGGGTGTAAGTAGACTTGCTTATTTTATGTCACAGGTTTGGGTACATTTTTTATGCCATTGGTTCTGGTTTTTAGCGGTCCATTGTGATACAGTTTCGTGGAGATGGCTTGAGGGCGGTGCCTCTTTCCATGTGGAGGTTCTTGGGATATATTTTCTTGGTTTTTTTACCTTTGTAATGGTCTTCATACATTGTTTAAATTTTTGAAATTCATATCTGAATTTTAGTAAAAGATGTTTTTGTTTGAAAAAACCAGTTTTGGATTCTTGGTTTCGTTTGTTGTTTTATGTTTAAAAATTCAGGTAAATCGTTCCCAAACTTCATTTTATGGTACCTGGGCACTTGTCCCAGCCCGTGGGGATCAGGAACGCCCTTTGGGTCTTTCCATGGATTGGATCAGGTGCCGATTTTGAAGGCGACCAGATTCGGTTTTTGACATAAATGATAGAATAAGTGATATAAACACTTACAGTACAACTGATGTCATCTCTTCACAGTTGAGAAAAACATACATATGAGCTCTGTGATGTTCATCATCCAAAAGCCAGCGTTCATAAACTCCTCCAAAACCAAGCTCTGGCTGGTTAAAAACAGATAATTGATTCTCGATTTCATCAATATTCCTCTCGTTCCGTCCCATTCAGTTGTGTTTTGAAGGATACTCAGATTCAAAATAATTGGAGCAGAAAAAAGATATTTCCTCTTGCAAATAAGATTCTTCAATACATCCTTCAACATATGCTTTGTTACGTACTTTTCTTTTCAATTTTTGCATGCCTCCTTCAAATGTGTGCATCCATCGAAACTGTACTATACCTCCACATTTGGCTTCATATGGAAAATGTAACATCAAATGTTCCATTGAGTCGAAGAAAGACTGCGAAAATATTTTTTTTCCAGTTTACATATAATTACAACAACATATTCTTCAAGTTTGCATTGATCATCATAATCTGCTGTAGCCTCACAAATTCCCCGAAAAAAAGGAGACATGTATGTTATGGAATCCCAAATCACAGAATTCAACAGACTTCTTAATCTAATGGGTAGAAGTCTTTCCATTATAACATGACAATCATGACTTTTTAATCCAGTAATATGACCATTCTTTACACATCTACCCAAATTGGATGCACATCCATCTGGAAGTCTCAAATCTGCAATCCACTGACAAAATAATAAACGGTTTTTTTAGACAGTGTATAAGCTGCTTTTGGTTTCTGTAACCTTTCTGTTTTGATATTCTAAAACAGTTCCAGTTCTGGACGCCTGCAAATTTGGACAAGATCTAAACGTGCATTTACATTGTCTTTGCTCTTTCCTGGCGTATCCAAAACTATATGAAACAAATTATCAAAATAGTTCTTCTCAATATGCGTGACATCCAACATGTGATAGACCAACAAATCAGGCCAATATGGTAAATCCCAAAATATTCTACATTTAATCCAATTGTGTTCTTTCCCAAAACTAGAAATTTTATATTGGTTTATTGTGGGACCAAAAGTAAGGGGAGGTAATGAAAATACAACTGATTTTAACTCCGAACCTGAAAGCATTTTTGGAGGTCCATCCCTTTCAACTATTCCTTTTCTGAAATGAGATCTGTTTCTGCGAAAAGGATGATCAGCTGGAAGAAATCTGCGATGATAGTCAAAATATCAAGGTTTCTTTCCATGAATGAGCATAAATGATTTGTTCTCTCCCATACAGTAAGGACATGATTTCTGACCATGTTTACTCCAGCCAGATAACATCTCATAAGCCGGGAAGTCACTAATTGTCCACATCAATGCTGCTCTCAGTATGAAATTCTGTTTTGTAGCAACATCATATGTACTGAGACCAGTACTCCACAATAAACATAATTCATCAATCAATGGTTTCAAATAAACATCAAAATTATTCTTCGGATTTCCTGGAATTAGTAAAGTCAAAAAGAAATCTGTCTCCTTCATCAACATCCATGGAGGTAAATTGTACGGAGTTAAAAAAACAGGCCAACATGAATAATGACTACCATAAGATCCGAACGGGAAGAAACCATTAGTGGAAAGGCCTAGTCGAACATTTCTATCTTCTAAAGAAAAGGATGGATGCACTCTATCAAAATGTTTACATGAATCACCATCGGCTGGAAGATTCAAGATTTTATCGGTTGAAATATTTGCTTTATGCCATGACATCATTGTCACTATATTCTTAGACATGAATAAATGCTGAAGTCTAGATGTAAGTGGAAAATAACTCAACTGTTTTACAGGAATCAAACCAGACTTCCCATGTTGACCTTCTTTATATCTCAGTTTCCCACATGTGGGACAACTATCCAATGACTCATTTCCCCAGAATATAAAATGCATTCATTTGAACATGGATGAATCTTCTGACAAGTAAGTCCCAAATTTATAACCAGCCTCTTACTCTCATAGTAATTTGCAGGCAAAACATTTCCTTCGGGTAACAGTGTTTTAAGCAAGGAAAATATCTGGTCAAAACAGGTGTTTGACATTCCGTTATCTGATTTTATAGCCATAAATTTTGCAACTGCTTCTAATTTTCTTATCGTGCAGCCAGGATATAATGAATCCTTTGCAGACCTTAGCAACTCATAAAATTCAGATGGTGCCATCTCATTATTTGAAGTTATATCAGCCGGAGTTTCTGTATGTTGAACAGATGAACCTGCAACATCATGTACTAAATCTTGAAACCGGGATGGATCCGGAATCAAGTTGGTATCACCTACTCTGGAACTGCGTTCACCGTGTTGATACCAAAAAACATAATCTGGTTGAAAACCAAAACGCAAGAGATGTCCCCCCCACTTTGTCGAACGTGTCAAACGTTCTCAATGCACATTTTCTACAAGGGCATTTTATTTTTCCTTCTGAAACAAATTCTGGATTTGATGCCGCAAATGATAAAAAAGTCTCCACACCCTCTATATATATTGGATTTAATCCATAACCGTTTGGATTTCTACGTTGATTTATCC
Organism: Viscum album; assembly: GCA_963277665.1. Taxonomy (NCBI): domain Eukaryota; kingdom Viridiplantae; phylum Streptophyta; class Magnoliopsida; order Santalales; family Viscaceae; genus Viscum; species Viscum album. The sequence goes on along the minus strand of OY728153.1, from coordinate 1,201,254,619 downwards.
ATATGCGGTCATCTAATAATGATTGTTGACGACCTCGTTGTTCCATATTTTTCTATAAAATATAAAAGCATTACTGGTTTTGAATAATTTGTAGAAAAAACACTCAAGCAAGGATAATTATAGAGTTTATATCATACACGACTGACGCAAACTTTTTATTGAGATAGACCTAAAAATTGACCCTTTAAGAATGGAATTTGTTGAGAATAAAGCAAAACCTGTTACAAATATTGATAATTTTAATATTATATAAATTTTTTGTTATTTTAATAATAATAATATTATTTTTTCATAAATATTAATTATATAATAGTAATATTATTACATTATTAGTATATTTTATTATTAATATTAAAATAATATAATTTTCTATATTATATTCAATTCTCCTTTCATCTGTGTGTTTAAAATTCTGTCTCCACATATAATATTGGCATTCACTTTCACCTCTCCATTGGTGAGTAGGTTGATAATTTTGAAAAAGAATGAAAATATTACATGTGGAGACAGAAAACACAGAGATGAAAGGAGAATTGTATATAATATAGAAAATTATATTATTTTAATATTAATAATAAAATATAATAATAATTTAATAATGTTATTATTTCTAATTATTGGTAATTATTCCTAATTATTGGTAATTATTCGTAATTATTGGTAATTATTCCTAATTATTGGTAATTATTCATAATTATTGGTAATTATTCTTAATTATTGGTAATTATTGGTAATTAATTCTAATTATTGGTAATTATTGGTAATTATTGGTAATTAATACTAATTCTTGGTAATTATTACGAATTATTACTAATTATTACGAATTATTACTAATTATTGGTAATTATTATGAATTATTACTAATTATTACTAATTATTACTAACTATTGGTAATTATTGGTAATTATTGGTAATTATTGGTAATTATTAGTAATTATTAGTAATTATTGGTAATTATTAGTAATTATTACTAGTTATTGGTAATTATTGTTAATTATTACTAGTTATTGGTAATTATTGTTAATTATTACTAATTCATGGTAATTATTACTAATTATTACTAATTATTAATAATTATTACTAAATATTACTAATTATCACTAATTATTACTAATTATTACTAAATATTACTAATTATTGGTAATTATTGGTAGTTATTGGTAATTATTAGTAATTATTGGTAATTATTAGTAATTATTACTAGTTATTGGTAATTATTGTTAATTATTACTAGTTATTGGTAATTATTGTTAATTATTACTAATTTTTGGTAATTATTACTAATTATTACTAATTATTACTAATTATTACTAATTATTACTAATTATAACTAATTATTACTAATTATTATTAACTATTTGTAATTATTGGTAATTATTGGTAATTATTACTAATTATTACAAATTATAACTAATTATTACTAATTATTAATAATTATCGGTAATTACTGGTAATTATTAGTAATTATTAGTAATTATTGTTAATTATTACGAATTATTGGTAATTATTACTAATTATTGATAATTATTACTAATTATTACAAATTAATAGTAATTATTGTTAATTATTGGTAATTATTACTAATTATTACTAATTATTTGTAATTATTACTAATTATTACTAATTATTGGTAATTATTATTAATTATTACTATTTATTGGTAATTATTGGTAATTATTTCTAATTATTAATAATTATTGGTAATTATTACTAATTATTACTAATTATTGGTAATTATTACTAATTATTACTAATTATTGGTAATTAGTGATAATTATTACCAATTATGACTAATTATTGGTAATTATTGGTAATTATTATGAATTATTACTAATTATTGGTAATTATTGGTAATTATTACTAATTATTCCTAATTATTGGTAATTATTACTAATTAATACTATTTATTACGAATTATTGGTAATTATTACTAATTATTGAAAATTAATACTAATTATTGGTAATTATTGGTAATTATTGGTAATCATTACGAATTATTACTAATTATTGGTAATTATTAGTAATTAGTGATAATTATTGGTAATTATTGGTAATTATTGCCAATTATTCCTTATTATTGGTAATTATTGGTAATTATTCCTAATTAATGGTAATTAATGGTAATTATTACAAATTATTGGTAATAATTACAAATTATTGGTAATTATTACTAATTATTGATAATTATTACTAATTATTGATAATTATTACAAATTATTAGTAATTATTGGTAATTATTGGTAATTATTACTAATTATTACTAATTATTGGTAATTATTACTAATTATTGGTAATTATTACTAATTATTGGTAATTATTACTAATTATTGATAATTATTACTAATTATTACTAATTATTGATAATTATTGGTAATTATTGGTAATTATTCTTAATTATTACTAATTATTCCTAATTATTGGTAATTATTCCTAATTATTGGTATTTATTCCTAATAATTGGTATTTATTACTAATTATGGGTATTTATTACTAATTATTGGTAATTATTACTAGTTATTGGAAATTATTACTAATTATTAGAAATTATTACTAATTATTGGTAATTATTGGTAATTATTTATAATCATTACGAATTATTACTAATTATTTGTATTTATTACTAATTATTGGTAATTATTACTAATTATTGGTAATTATTCCTAATTATTGGTAATTATTCCTAATTATTGCTAATTATTCCTAATTATTGGTAATTTTTCCTAATTATTGGTAATTATTCCTAATTATTGGTAATTATTCCTAATTATTGGTAATTATTCCTAATTATTGGTAATTATTCCTAATTATTCGTAATTATTCCTAATTAAGTTTAGTTTTTCATAATTACTGTTAATTAATTGTAATTAAAACTAACTATTTTAAATTAATTTGTGTTTAATTGTCTCTAACTACTATTAATTATTAATACTTCATAATTATTTCTAATTAGAAATAAAAAAACAAATTCTAAAAATTTAAACTAAATAAATATAATAAATAAAATAAATATTAAATTAAAATTAAGATAAAAACCTTAAACTTGATGTCAATGTCGTGTCGCTTTAATTGTAGAACACCACCAACTGAATCCTCAAAATCGGAAAAAAAAAATTACAACGGAAAGTCGTAAAAGATTGAGAGTAAAAAAATTGGAACAGTTGAGAGTTGAGAGTGGGGAAATTGTAATTGTTGACAGTATTTATAGGTTGGATTAATTGTGACGGGCTTTTTTGCGACGAGTTTTCCATCGCAAATAACAATATTTGCGACGGGGCCCGTCGCAAATAACCCTGACCGCATTTAATTATTGGCAGCATTAAAACGGTTATTTGCGACGGGGCCCGTCGCAAATATCCCTTGTCGTCGGGGTATTTGTGATGGGGTTCTATCCCCGTCGCAAATGACCCTGACCGCATTTAAATATGGGCGGCATTAAAATGGTTATTTGCGATGGGTACCTTCGCAAATAAACTTACCGCGGTTTGGCGGACATTTCGCGCCAAACTATTTGCGACGTGTAAAAAAACCCGTCACAAATACTCCCTTGTGAAATGTATTTGCGACGGGAAAAATTCCAATCGCAAATACCCCGTCGCTATTAACCATTTTTTCCGTAGTGTCTTCTTTAAATTAAATAATAATAAATGTCCTAATCTAATCCATGTGGACCTAAAGTATCATATTTTCTTCCTAAAGTTATTTTTGGTCGAATTAAATATATCCAATAGAATTAGGACATGTGTTAGGGTAATTATGATATCATTTTTACCATTAATCACCATATTTACTTTTAACAGTGGTAAATAAAAGTCAAATGTTACTATTCACCAAAAATTATTTTCATCTTATTGAATCACATTTTGCATACTGATATCAACCGTGTCTCTCGGATTTTTGAAATTAAACTCGCAGAAGCGTTAAAATTATGTTTTATGCAAATTTGCAAATGTTCCTAGGATATGGGTAAAAGAAAGTAAAACGTTCGATAAAATTTTATACATCTAATTTAATTATAAAATAACTCCAATGAAATAAATTGAACTTGTATATATAATATATAAAAATTTTGAATTAAAATTTTAAATAAAATGTTAGTTTTAAATAATAACAGTGTTTTTCACTATTCATCAAAAATTGAATGTTTTCAGAAAAATACCAAAATTATTCCCTAAGATAATTCTGTTATTATAAATTCAAAAATGAAGTCTATTTTACCAAATTCAAAACATAGAAGCGGCATTTATTAATATAAAATTAATTCCCGTTGTCAAAACCAAAAAAAATATTTTTAAGAAATTATAACTATCAAAAGATTGACACTTTTTTATGTCCAATTTCAAAGTGTAATTACTTACAATATCCAGAATTGGATTAAATGGTAAACATATAATATTTTAATACTTCCAAACCATTAAAATGTTGAATTTAAGAATATAAATTATTTTGATTTTAAAAGTTTTTTTCAGTTATAATATAGTATTTTTCACTATTCACCCAAACATGAATGTTATCAGAAAAACACCAAAAATTTATTGAAACTAAATTATTATGTCTCTATTCTAAATAAGAGGTTTATTTTGTCAAATTGAATATATAAAAGTTCCAAATATGGGTTTTAAATAGGGTTCTTCTTTAAAAGGTGGTAAAATTGCATTATTTTGAAAAATTCTTCTCTTATCTAAAAAAAATGAATTTGTTCGTACATTATGTCTAAGAAACTCTAAATATGGATTTTAAAATTATAAGGATTATATAACGTTACAAATTCTATTAATACTATTCCTAACCTCTTTTTAATGACTAGTTTGGTAAGTCATGGTGCTCTAGAACTCGGTGTTGCGTGTAGTGCATGTTATTGAATTACTATGAAGAAATAATGTACTATGAAATCTTGGGGTGTTAAATTAACATTAAATTTATTTTTCTAGAATACATACTACATTAAATATACCAAATCCATAATACTATATTAGTCTAGTTCCTTTGGAAACATGATAACATAAACACTAGTACAAAAGTGAGCTACATTGTCTGCAACTATGATCTTCTTGACTAGAACCCCTCTTAGACACATAAAGCATAATATATATATGCATAAACTAGGGTAAATGAAAAAAAATGGGTGAGATAAGATGATCAGTAATGGTAAAAAAGGGATATTGTTATACACAATCAAGATTATAAGTGTATGAGATCATGATCATGACAATAGGAGATCATACCCTACATATCAAAGATCATAAATAAGAATCGTGGCATAAATATTGGTAGTATATGAGACATAAATCATAAGATAATAAATAACATAGTACAAAAAATCATAACATAGGAATAATACATGGATTTATGATATACACATAAGAATATAAAATGATTTCCATAATAGTCAAGTCATCTCTTCCAAGGATATCTTAGAAGTACGTGTTAACTCACCACACCATCATGGTAGTCATGGTTCAGTCCCATGGCCATCATGGTAGTATGAATTCACTCCTCATACCATCTTGGATGTCATTATTCACTCCCATGATCATCTTAGTAGTCAAGGATCACTCCCAAGACTAGCTTATACTTTTTTATGAGATATAAACCATTATCCAACATATTGAAGGGAGATATAGGTCTCTTACATCCCATAATAAAATCATAAAAACATGTTGAATGAGGTGATAGAAAAACATATCATAACCTGTGAAATGAAATGGGTATGATAAACATGTAATGGTATAATAACATGTGAAAAAAGATAAAATTTTCATTATCATTTCATCAAAATAATAACCCATGAATAGAAGTTGGTTTTAAAATCATATAACCCGTGAAAGAGAAATGGTTTTCATAAACTTAATGTTATAAAATATAAACCATTATGAGAAATAATATGAATGTAAACATTGAATAATTTCCACCGAAAGGCATGAGTAACAACAAAAGATATCATCTTAGATGAGAAATAATTTTTAAATAACATTAAAAAAAATCTTGATGAAAATATCGATTATTTATTAAAAAAATATTTGTGAATCATAAAACATTTTTGAAAACCTTTTTCATTGAAAATGGATTTAAAAACTTATAAAAATGTTTTGAAAAATTATACATCATTTTTAAAATTATTTTCCATTAAAAAAATATTCAAATATAATTTGAATACATTTTTTAAAACCTTTTTAAAAACATGTTTTTGAAATAAAACATATTTTTCACCGAAGAGAGAAACATAGTCATATTTTTATAAAAATATTTTCATAATTATCATATGTACTAAAGAGTAGAAAAATTGTACCAGAACATGTGTATATGTTTAATAATTATAGGAGAGTAAATTTCATTATTTTCATGAGAGATTGATCATAATATCTCATCAATGGAAGCATAATAATTAACAATCCTGATAAAGGATGAGATGGTTTCAATAAAATCTTACCACAATGTAACTTGGGATAATACTATCCATGTAAGAAAAGGAAAATACATTAACATTAAAATATCATGAAAATAATTATATTCATGATATATCATTTCAAATGGATATATATACACCTAGAAAAATAATGTTGGTGTACAACAAAACACGTGTCTCAAAAAAGAAAATTGAGAAAAAACTATCTTATCGATTTTGTAAATTTTGAAAAATAAAACCCATGAAAGAAAGATCATAGAATGGATATGTAAAAAACCCTAAATTTAATAATAATAATCATATAATACATTCATGGTCATTATATACACCACAGAATAAAAAATATTTGTGAGCATGATATGTATCTCACAGATATAAAAAGTGAGATGAAATTCTCATACCGTATGTCTTGACTCTCATTTTACTATTACAATATTCATGTATAATATATGTATGTTTACTATAAATCTTTTAAATAACCTTATTAATCTGTCTAATACCTTATATTACTTTATTATGACATTATATTACCCACTTATTAACAAGTCCATGTTAAGGTTACTGTTCGGGTAATACCCGCCTTGTTTCGCATGTGTCTTAATTTATTATAGATTTTATCCTAATATTTATATCAGGATTTCAAGAATATAAAAAAAAGATATAAATATCCTTTTTATTAATTATATATTTATTATAAAAATCTATATAATATAAAATTATGAAATGGAATACATTGTTCTTGGATACGGTAGGTCGTACATATGCTAAACGTTATTTCCCTTTTGTTATCATTTTGAAATAAAGGAAGTAAATTAAATATATGTGTGTGTATATATATATATATAATTATTTCAATATCATGATTATATCATCTATATATCATATGATTTCACTAAACCAATCCTTAATACATTTCATATGGAGTGTGAACAAATCACATCGCTTTGAGAAGGTGGTAGTCCACACATCCACAAAAGTTGTTATCTTCTTTAAACTAGATGGAATGTTTAAAGGTATGTGTTATAAAATAATTTCAGAAGCATAAATACATAATGGATATCATATATATCATTTATAAATAGATTTTCTATCATAATGACCATCCATGAAATGTGGTAAAAGAAAAACAAACAACATCATTTCTTGAGGCTGTAGTTCTCCATACATAAGAATGTTATGTCTATTACCCATTAGATGGAAGTGTGTGTAAGTGTAGTTAAAACCCTTAATATAAACACATCTCAACATATTTTGGATTATTGTTTTATTATATAATCATGGAATGGAGAGATTTTAGGTGGTGGAAAAATAAAATAAAAGAATCTGGCTTGAGGAATGATGTTACCTCTTCTTTGGGTAACACCTTCTGGTTTTCACCAAAGGGTTTCCTTGGATTGATTTCTATCCAAAGGGGTACCTCAAGGAGGAAGGTAGGGTTTTGGGAGGATAATTGAGATTATTTTGGCACAGAAAAGTGGCTTGAGAGGTACGAGGAAGTGGAAGGGGTGAGTGAATTTTTTTAGTGCTGGATGAGTGATATTCAGGTAAATTTTTTAAAAAGGAATTCCACCCACGTTTTCCTATGTCTAGGGGCTCCAATAATGAGGAAAATTAATTTTACCTTTATCATTGTAATTAATTATAACTACATTCAGTAATATTTTTGGTCAAAAACTAATTTGATCTTATTATAAATTATAAATTATTCTTATCCATAATATGGAATATATTTTTCCAAATTCCAATCACAGAAGTGGATGAAATTAATTTAAAATTAATCTGATAGATGGGACGACACAATGGGTTTTTAAAGTAAAAAATATCAACAGTTTTCTAGGTTTTAATATCCAATTTCAATGTGAAATTGGTTCCAATGACCTAAATTAAATTAATTTGTGTATGTATTATCTAATTTAAATTTAAAACAAAATTAAAATATATTTAAACTATATAAATAATTTAGAAGAAATATATTTTTGAATTAGAATTTATTATTTCTCACTAGTCATCCAAGAAATTAATTTTATTAGAAAAATACAAAAAACACCCTAAGCTAGTATAGACATTCTAAATTCAAAAATGATGTTTATTTTGTTAAATTCTGTTTCTAAAAGTATATACATTTAATTTTAACTTTTTAATAGAAGGACTAAGAACTAATTCATTTAATAAAATACTAATTTTATAACATAAATGGACTTTACCAAAAAATTATATTTTTCATTATAAATATGTTTTATTTATATAAAAAAATTATAAATAGTATTTTTAAATTAGTTATTAATATAAATATTACTATGGTTAATGGCTAGATTACAACTATCTCGTTTAAATAATTATAAAAATAAAATGATGTTTCATTGAAACTCAATGTCGCATGTAACATAGCCCTATTCTATGTTGCATGCAGAGCAAGAAAAGTTAGTGTTTGGTGTAGTGAAAGACAATTCATTGTCATGTTAATGGAATGTTTGACTTAGTGCAATGAAGGACATCAATAAAAAATTAATTAATTCTAGAAAAAATAAAACAAGGTTCATAAAACATGGGGTGTTACATTCCACATTTGGCATAATTGAAGTCTGGGATATTCACTAACTTATTTTGTAACTCTTTATTATCCTTGTTTCTACTTCATCCTCTCCAGAATGGATGATTGAGTAGTAATTTGAGTAGGGTGGGGTGAATCCCCTTTGATGATTCTCATGTCCTTACTATTCATGTCTAATAAGATTGGATCCCTTTTAATACACATCATGCATAGGGTTGTAGGACCATTTCTATATAGGGAATTATCATTTCTATTCACCTTTCTAATATGGTAATACAATAAACAATCATAATCCTTGATCATATCTGACAACACTCATTTGATCATGTTGTAATGTTTTTTGTAAAAATATATACTTGAGGCTTTTATGATCAGTATATATGTTATACTTCTTACAGTATAGATAATGTCACAAACTATTCAATGTGAACACCATTTCAGCCAATTCTAGATCACACATTGGGTTATTTTATTCATGTTTCTTTATTTAGTCACATGCATAGGCTGACACCACTTCATCATGCATGGGTATAAAACCTATTACTTTTTTGAAATCATTATTATAGATCATAAATCCTTCCACAATAGTGGGTAATATGGGAACAGGTGAAGTTATTAGACTCTTCCTTAACTCGTTAAATCTCACAACTCATTCAATAGTCCAAACAAACTTTACAACCTTTCAATATAATAATGTTAGGGGGATTTAAAATTTTGATAAGTTGATAACAAAACAATTATTGTACCTAGATAATTCAATGAAAATACAGATATTGTCCACATATGTTGGTATAGGCCATCCTTTAGTTGACTATGCTTTCAAAGGATCCTAAAATATCACTTTTTTGTGATAATACGCTCTAGGAATGTTACATTCTCCTTACAAAATGTGAATTTACTATATTCACATATAAAATTCCTTTTTCCTAGGTCTTCAATACAAAATACAAAGACACCTCTCGTTCCTCCTGTATTTTTGATTATATTAGAACATAATCTACAAATACTTCTAGAAATATGAAACAAAATCCCTAAAGACTATATTCATTAATTCTATAAAGATATCTAGGTAATTAGTGAGTCCAAATAGATCACTATGACCCCACAGTGATTATACCATGTATAAAAGGTATTCTTGGGGATATCCTCATTCTTCACCCATATTTGATAATATCCCAACAAAATATCCACCTTCGAGATGTACTAATCTTTATATTTCTCTTACATGATATATGTTCTTTATCATAACTAGGTTGAAGTAACAATAGTCAATACAAAGGTTGAATGCCACCTCTTTTTTATTAACATGGAGGATTAATTCACCCCATGGTGAAGCACTCAGCGTATAAACCCTTTATACATATTCTTCTTCAGTTACTTCTTTAGCTCTCATGTTCAACAGTTGTCATTCTATATAGATTATTTGATAACAGATATTTTTTTCTATAAGTTCGATTGATAGAACAACAAAATATTTTAGAGCAAGAATAAAAAACACTTGAGTATAAATTTCAATATATTCTCTTAAATTGGGCATGTTATCAAGGAAAATATTTTCCTTAGTATCAATCATTTAAGCTGGATACACTTTCTTATAATGTAATAATATTTTCACTTAAGATGGTGGTCTCAAAGCATATTCATCCTCCTCTATGAAAATTTATAGAACCATAGGGAAATTTGAGATACATAGGGTGATTTATTTCTTCTAAAAATTTATGTTACCCATATATAAGTAAATATAATCCATCTAATGAGTTGTACAAAATTTCACTAAAGTGAGTATCGTACTCTTTACTAGCAAGTTTTACGTGAAATGTTTTAGAGGTGAGAAGTTATATACTTGTAATGCAATAATTGTCTCGTTTCACGTTTTCACTAATAAACCCACTAACATGTTTTGTGGTTTTGTTTTAATAGTTATAATAAACATGTACTATATTAAAAAATGGAAATTACAATATTCAGATAGATCTTTTAAAATACTTCAGTGGGTAATAGGGCTATATTTATCTATTTAATTCATGTTTTGATGATTTACATTATCCATAGTAGTCTTACGGGTGATAATTTTCAAGGTATTAAACATATAAATGGAAAAAAAATGCATTTTAATGGGATAACCAATACATTACATGAATTTTATAACCTATGAATTTTTAGATTTAAACATAAGTTATCCTTGGTCTATTTCATAACATAAAATATCATAGGCATTTTCCCCTTCATAATAGTTTATAATGATATTGTGAATTTACCAAACCATATCACCCAGAATTGTAAAATTAGGTGTGTTTAATGTCCTATTTACTCTGTATGTGTTGTGATTGAGATAAAAACCAATACACCTTTTTAAAGGTTATTACCCCTTGGTAAAACATTGCCAAGTCTAGATCCGCTTATAATATCTAGATAGTGATTTGTTTCTTGGAAACCACATATTGTATACATTACCAACATTTTGGGGATGTTTTCTTATCTTTATTCATATCTTTAAGGCAATTAATATGGCTTTATAATCCGACCCTATAAAATTACTAGACCTTTCCTCTTATACCAACTTTGAAAACTAATATCTTTTGTGTACCTTATTTTATGATTTAGTATATAAATATACACATAATACAATACATGAATATCAAGTGGCATTTTGACTTTGTGAAATTATATGAATAGAACATTTACCTGAAATATAAAAACAATGACATTATTTAAGACCCCATAACTTTCCCTTAAAATATATTGATTGTCTGATAATGTATAGGATAACCTTGGGATGTAAATAAGAAATGGGTGATATATAAAGATGATTAAGGGAATAATCAAATCATAACATGATGAAAGTAATACATTTGATTCAATACAAATATCAAGGTGACATAAAATGGTGAGAATCATAAACTTGAACATTAAATCTGGATATAACATGATAACATCAAGGAAACATAGGGATTTGGAAACAACATAAAACCTGAAATCATATGCCGAAGTAAAGGATAACTGCCAAGAAATCATAACATAGTGTGATTAGGATAACCTATAATTCAATATAAATAGTATCTCATGAGATAAAAACATTAAAAAATGAAATGGAGGGATATAAAATTTTGGACCCACACATCACATTCATATAATGTACATGATTTTTCTGTTCCACTTATATCATACTACATAACATCATATATTCCAAATTTTAATCCTGTGATAAATGAGTTTGGGATGTATACATGTGACATCGAAATAAATGAATGATTTTTGAATCTAGGTGAACACGATTTTTTAGAAGTGGGCTTAGGTAAACACAATATAAAGCTTTTTGGCCTAAAAAATAATGAGATAATTTCGGTAGTACAATGAGTGTACATAAAGATTCAAGGAAGGTTTTAATGAGAGTGAATGGTGGACTCCCATTACTTGAAAATCATAAGGATAGTAATTATATGTGTAAAAAATATTCCAAAATTAACAATTGGATATCAAAAGGCTTAATAAAAATAAACTTCATGAATAATGAAGTAGAGGAATATAATCCCTTAGCCTGAGAGGGTGCTTTTTAATGCTTACGAGAAGAATCTTAAGATGTTTTTAACACCATAGAAGGGATTTATAGTGGTATAGGGAGTGGTAATTCATAATATATATATTTTTATTAAATATGTATGGGAGGTTTTGTGTATTTAAAGAAAATGTGAGGTGAATTATTTAATAATTTCTAAATATAGGTTTTGGACTCTATATAATAAAATAATAAAATCCACAAACCACACCATGGTTTTCCGATGTTTTATTCCAAATAGGAATGGTTCTAAATATTTTAAAATTCCAATAAATTATCATATTAAAACAATATCATTGGTGATGTGAAAGTGGGTCATGTTCATAAATAATGTATTTTAAATCCTTAAAATATAATATATATTTATGGGGATTCATTAATGGATTATAAAAAAAATAAAAAAATAAATGGAATACATTTTTTGGATTAGGTATTTCCTTCATATTATTTATTATAACACATTTGGTAAATTATTATTTCATAATAGATACCACATATTTATAATGTATATTAAATTTTAACAAAAAATTAGAATATATCAAAAAAATTGGAAAATTTACCATTGGATAATTCCATGTTTTTTATATCAAAAAATTTATTTTATTAAAATTATTTTCTAAATATGATAATTAACCCTTTTAAATAAAAAGCTATACTTAATGGAAAATAATTGTTTTACAATACCAACATCTTTCATTCCCTTATAAAAATTTCATTGGAATTATGATCCCATAAATGGAATTCCATGTAGGGAACCCAAGTGTCAATCATGGAAAAATATAATTCCCTTCCCTCAGATCCCATCCTTAGTATTCAATATTGGGAACCCTAGTGTCACTCGTGGAATAATATAATACACTTACCTATGATCTCATCCTTAACATTACATGTAGGTAACCAAAGTATTGCTCATAGAATAATATAAGTCTGATTTTCAGGTGATACTATCCATGGTATTATATATAAGAATCCATATATCTATTGCAATATAATAAAATCCATTTATGAATCATTTTAATATATTATACTCAGTGAGCCCGTCTAAGGAATTTTGAGTTGGATCCCTTGTATCTCCCTCATTATGACATGATTGACGGTCATGGGATAATGGTAATGAATACTATTTAATAATTTATATAATTATATTTTTCTATAAAATTCATAAGGATAACATGAGATATAGTCTATGAGGACACAATATTAGAAGCATGGGGTTACTATTTTACATTGGTTTAATTAAATATAAATTCCAATTATAAGGTCTAACTCAACACACATCAAGTTTTAGTTTGATTTAAATGTTAAAGAATAGGGATCAAAGAATGTCAATAATGGAACACCATAAGGGATAGACAATTTCATGGTGTACATCCTATGAAGAAGGTATTAAGGTTTCCAGGACTACTCTAATCAAGTAAATAACCTCCCATTTAATTAATTTGACACTTCTATGTTGTCATAGAGACGGTTTGGCACATAGAATAAAAACACATGATATAAAAATCATGAATTTAAGAGAAGAAGATCTAGACCACCTACGTTATGGTTCTAGATGACTAATCATCCAGATTGGCTTTAAATTCAAGCTCAAACATGATAAATCTGATAAATAAATAAATAATTACCAGGTGAATTGACCAATCCCCAAAAAATAAATAAATTAGCTTGGAGGGAATTAGCATTCCATATTTGAAAATAATAAAATAATGGATTTTATTGGAATGAATAGATTACACACACATATCAAACATGAAAAATTATGATCAAATTGGATGCCAGATAGAGGAGAAAGCCCAAATCATAATTTAGATCCGAAAGGAGAGCTACAATGTGAGGGAGAGGATATTGTGTGTTTTAGGAGAGGAAAACTAAGGAATATGATTAATTGGATGTAGTGTAAAATGATAATTTAATCCAATTTTAAATGGAATAGGGTTCATCTATATGGTTGGACAAACCTTGCACCAACCATTCACCAATATTATCTAAGTAACACACCACCATGCACTGATTTGTGCACGGTTTGACAAATTGTACATAGCCTGTGAGTTCTCACTTTCCAAGTGCTCCATCCTTCATATTGTTAGGGACATAGTCACAAAAATTTTGATTTACCATGAATTTTATCTATTAAAGAAACCCACTCTACCATATATAGCTATGAAGCCTCACTAGATTGGTTTTCCCAATAATGGACATCTTTTACAAGGCCACACAATTGAGCCACATAGTTAACACTAATTATCGTCCAACCATGCACTTCTTCCTGTTTCTACAAAAACTAATTCTTTGGGATATTACCAAGACCTCGATTATCTTTAACACTTAAATATTCATTTAAGCGCATTTATAGAGTAAAATTTGAGATTTAAACACTAATTTAATGAATATTCACCCCTCTAAAATGATGAGGTGTTACACACCTAAGTCCTTTATTGATATCCATGTGTTTATCTAAGTCTTAAAAGACTGTAAAAAAATTGTCTCATTTCCTATGAGTAGGTTTTTATCAACAAACACTATTAATAAAATGGTTTAACTCCCATTAAACCACATAATTTTACAAGGATCACATTTATTCTACATGAACCCAAATTAATTTATGGCTTCATCAAACTAAATGTTCCATGACCCAGATTGATACTTTTATCCATAAATGTATCTAAATTATTTTCATACCTTCATGGATTCATTTTTTTTTCACAAACCCTTTTGTTTGGGATATATATACATCTTCTTGAAAGTTTCCATTAAGGAAGTATGTTTTTACTTCCATAGGAAAATATAAAATTCATGGTAATTTATTATGGAAATTAGAACTCTGATGAATTCTAGAATTATATATGGTGAAATATTTTTATCATATTCTATACGGTGATGGTGTTTAAACCATTTTACAAGAAGTCTAACGATTTATGTACAAACTTATCCAACTAGGTCTAGTTTCTCCTTGATAATCACTTTATATCCATTGGAATTTACATCCATTATTGAATATACCAAAGTCTATGCATGATTTTAATACATTGAATCCATTTCATAATTCATGGTTTATTACAATATAGTGGCTTTAGAACAACCTACCACCCCTTTCTATTTGAAATCTCATCATTATTAACTAATAAAAATTCAGAATCATCAATGAATAGAAAACCATATCAATTATGTTGTATAACCAATATTTTTCTCCTATAATGTGATTGTGTCTCTAAAACATCCTCTTTCATGGTGAATTATAGAATCTATTCCCATTACAAATCTATTATATATTTAACCATTACGTCATAATTTTTCATCTCCCTCCCACCATATATTCTAGAAATGTTTTCCGCCTCATGTTACTATGTGTGGCCTTCCACTATAATATTTATATAAGGGTTCATATAGTTATTATCTACTATTTTCTAGAGGATAACCTATAATGATACTATTTTTTGGACAAGTTGATTGTTTTTTACCATATGAGGATTTAACAATTTCTTTATATACCTTAGCATTCAAGTTAGACATCAATTATTTCCTTCCATAAAAAAAGTTAACATAGAATATATTTTTACACTTTCATAATATATTGACCAAGTGTGTAATTTTTAGCAATTCCTATCCCAAAAAATGTAATAGAATAATTTATGACTCATCGTGGATATAAGAATATCAGAAATGGTTTTGTTCCTCTTTTCACGAATACTATTCCAATATGGTGTGTATAGAAGAGAGAATTGAGATAGAAACTAAAATTACCATGAATAGTCAATGAATTTATTGTTTATATATTATCTACCATGGTTTGATTTGAGTTTATTTAAATTTTGCAACATATTGGTTCCCAAATTAGTTATTTTATTCTTTGAATTTATCAAAGGAATTTGAAATATACCACATTAAATATACATATATATATATATATATGAAATCATAGTTAATGTAATGATATATGATTTCCCACCCATTGATTCAACTGGGAATGGGCCACAAATATTAGTTTGAACCGACTCATGATGATCTATGTTTCTTTAACCTTTTTCATTAAATATGACTTTCGACACTTTACCATGTAGATTACAATGACATACACCAAAAATATTTAGTTAAAAAATATAAATATCAATCTTCTATAATTTAGTTAAGAAATTTTCCATTACATGACATATGTGTTGATTTTATAGTTGAGTGTGAAATTATCCATGAAAACAACATTTATTATTAATTTCCATTACATAGTTAATCTAATCCGACACATAAATATCTTTATATAAATTTTCCTTATTATAAAAATTATTATATTTGAAAAATAATCATCATTTATTCTAAAATTGGAAAATAAATCCATATTAATCTTCAAATCACATGAAAATAATCTTTTTTGTAACTGATGATACAAAATAATACATTTTAAATAGTGATCATTCTAGTCAGCATTCTGAAGTGATATTCTCCAATAACTACAACAACAGTTCTAGTTCAAATGGTGGCTCATAGATCAGCATCAATGCATTAAATTCTTCTAAATATAAATTGTTATTATTATTTGATATAACTATGAGAATCCCATACTATATCAAATATCGAATATATAGAAGTTTATAAATTAAACTCAACAATAAATACACCTAAAGCTTTTCTAGGGTTCTCTATTAGAGTATAGTTTATTTAGTAGACCTTTTTACATAAGTGAAATAGTTTACATCATACTCTCATTAATTCCCATTGATCTTCCTTTTTTATGGATGGGTGTTTAAAATAAGCCTTAGACATAGAACCAATCTTTATGCCCTTTTCCTTTTCTATTCATCTTGTTCTCCAAATCCACTGAAGGTTTCTCTACATAATCTCCATATCAACTTGGTGACGAAATAGAAGTATATATAGAAGATTCATATCAATTTTTTCATGTTAAAGAATAAAATATAATCTATTATGTATTAATAAAATAATACGATCAATATACACTTGATATAGAAATTTTAACATAAGAATCATGATTCACTCAATGTTTTCAATTATTTTAACTATTTGAGGACTAGTCGACCAACAATATACAAACATTATAATGAAGAAATATGTTGAAATATCAAACCATTCTATCCTAGATCTATCCTAATATAAAACATGGTGATTATTGAGTATGCTCTTACTATTTGTTATATCATTAGACTTGATCAACTCATCATACAAGGAATATTGAATAAAGAAGTTGACATATAGGGAATAATCCATTTGTTTTTTAAAGTCATATAACTTTTCATCACTCACCACCTTGGTATTTAGATAAGAAAATCAATACTCTATCATGTAAGAGTATCATTCATGGCATAGTATAATCCATAAGGGTGTGAACCATTCTTGTATGTTACTACCATTTATGAGATGGTATTTATCTTGAATTTTTCACATAGTAAATTTATTTTATAATAATTCATGTTTCTATGCTAATATAAGAGAAAAATATTAGTAATTTATCTACATACCAATATATATGAAGTGTAATAATTTAATTTTATTTTTTATGTATTTCACTATTTTATCATGTCTCAAAATTCATTATCATTAAACTCAGAATATCATTTCATGTCGAAAATCTAGTGGAATGGATCATTATTTCCCCTATCACAACATAATTTGGGGTTTGATCAATTACATTGAGTTATTTAGTTAGGTGTACCTTACTATAGTAGGATTGCATCTCCTTGATCTGTTGAGGGGACTCACCATTCTTAAAATCCTGACTCACCATTCCTAAAATCCTTAATCATTCAATGAATTATCATTCAATTAGAATTAATTTTTATTCATTTTTTTGTTAAGAGAAACATTATTCATTTAATTATTATGTTAATTTACTAATTAATTCATTTATCATAATTTGATCATCTGAATAGAATTGTAAATTCCATTCATAAATAATCATAAAAAAAATATTTATGATTGCATCATATATGTGGTGTCAACAAAAAAAATATCCATCATAACTATGTGTAATCTTGTATGGTCTTCTATTGTTTATTTAATATGACGTGTAACATACACAATGTGTTATGTATTAATTAGAATTTAATATTTAAATTTGAATTAGTTCATCATATTTAGGGCATGTAGTGCGTAAAATATATGTGACATGTATAAATTTAATTATTGTATTAAATATGGTTTAAATGATAACCACAAAAAGTATGTTGTTATTAATTTGTATTGTAAATAATTAGTAATTTAATATTATGAAAAATTGAATTTATTATTTATACACTAGCAACTTTCTGTGAAGATAAATTTAATGTCATAATTAATTTTTTATTATATTTAATTAGTCCTTATTATTATAACCTATATGTAATGTTCATGTATTGATCGGTTCCGATCAAAAGGAATGCATATCTAGATACACATCATGTAATAGATTCTATGCTATATACCTAGGGTCTTAATGTATTTTTTGACATCATATATTAATGAGGTATATGGAATTTATGCTAGTAACATGATATGTTACCTCTATGTTGATGGAATATCTGCAACATGCATCATGTATATATAAATGATGCATCTTTTAACATGTGGTTTCCGTAAATGATGCATCTTTATCATGTGGTTTCCATAAATGTCACTATGAAACAATTAAAATACATAGTTTATTAAATAAGTACATTCCATTTAATCTAAAAATATATATTTCAGTTATGAAATTAAAAACATGGAGAAATAAATAAACCATTTTAAGAAATCATGGGTAAAATTTCACATTTCATAGGCCATCCAAATTTGAGGAACCTCAGTACATGTTAGGTGAATTTTATTTAATCACTATGTAACTTTTTCATCTATCTAGAAAGTATGTCGCCTCCAAAGTGAATTTTATTTCATTTCCCATGTCTTATTAACATGTGTATGGTCATATAAATTTTAATGAACAAGTAATATGAACTTTGATATTATGAACAATTAAACATCCAATGGATCTAACATCAATTTCATTAATCGATCTATAAATAAATAATAATAAAAAATTTAATATGACCACTAAAAACAATATATAGGTTTTAGAAATAGTGGAATGTTTTATTTAGATAGTAGATTACTCAAATATTTTAGTATTAAATGAATAATATGCAATAAAAGTGATGATAAATGTCAATAAAAATGAATTAAATTATATAATATTGATGCATAATTATATAACCAACTGATAGGATATTTAACATAATAGAAAATTAATTTAAATTATTTAAATACCTTCCTTTTAGAAATTATTTATTCATAGAATTTATTGATCGATCATCCCTTGTTCGGGTTATACTAGCAGTAATCTAAAATTTATTTTTTGATCTCGAAACATCACTATCTGAACTCTGGGTATAAGGACCCGACCATAAAAATTACTTGTTATTGAATTAAATGAATAATTCACATTGTGGATCTTTTCAGGTTTAGAGTTTTAGAGAATTAGGACATAACTATTACATCTCAAAGATTACAAAGTAGACACATCTACTCAGATTCCATTTTTTTACAAAATAAAAACTCTTGAACACAATAGTCATGTCTAGTTCCTTGTTTTATATAGCCTAACATTTTCGTGATCCCATCCTTAACCATATTCATCTTTATGTCCTGGGGAAAGCATTTCAAAAAAACTTGGGATGAGTATAAAAAGCTCAGTAAGGGTTATAACAATACGGAAAGAAACAATTAGTCCATTTATACATAAGAATCAATGAAATCATACTTTACTCATAGAACCTAAGCAATTTAACAAACCTTAGGAAATCATAAGATTTATGAATAACTCATAGAAATCATAAGGCATAAAGGTAACTTGAGGCATTCATAACATTATTATGTAGGGAGTAACCCTCATGGTTATGTTTGGAATACCCATCATAGTATATTCCCTAAATCTCTTCAGAGAAACCTTAACGTTTAACTCCGTCGTGTTACCCAATGCATTGGAGAGCTATATCGGGCTCACCCGCCCTTAGTTTATCACGGAACCACCCGTCTTCATAACAATGCCTAAGAACTATTACAAAATCATAGCACATAACTTAAGCATAAGGAAAATATAACATTCCCACATTACAATAACAATGTAACATTTTAAGATATTGAAATAATGAATCCATTCTAAAAACCGTTTTCAAAACCATTTAAAACATTTAATAAAGTGATTTTTGAATCAAAGTGTCCCATACCACGTTGAAGAATTTAACATTTTAAACCATTAATATCCATATAAATAAATCTTTAAAACCATTTTGAAAACATGTATATTAATGAGAAATATTTATAAGAATAAATCATTAAAACATTTAAAACGATATTTTAGTTAAAGGGTTTTTAACAAAATGAGAGACACTTGAATACAATAATTGAAGAATAAAATTTAATCAGAACCTTATAATATCATGAGAATAAAGGGATTCATGATATAATATTCCAAAGGACAGTATATGCACCATATAAGATTGAATTGGTGCATAAAAACAATGATGTCTCAATAGAAATTTAAAATGAGATGAAATCCCTTATAAAGAAGGTATCCTTAAATTAAGGATAAATCAATCTCATAATTATGTGTGAAAAATATAAATACACCCAATATAAGTGGATATTAAGTTTAAAACAACAATAGGTCATTCAAACGTATTTGTAGGATGACTTATTCAATAAATACAAGTTTAACCCAACGAAATCGAAATTGGGTTAAGAAGTTCCTTTGGTAAAATTCGACAGCCTAACGGCGTCAACTTAAAAATCATAAAATTATTTGATGAGAGATAAAATGGTATCTCATAACTTGGACATAAAATTTACATCAATAAGGATATATAATAACATATCCCAACATAAAAAGATTTAAATTAAAAGACATAACAAAATAAGTCTTTTAAAAAGAGGAGTGTGAAAGGTTCCACTACCGATTTGGGCAACTTTCAAAACGCACACCCCATGAAAGAAGGGTCATAAAATGAAGATGTAAATACCAATAAATGAGATTATATTATACAAATAGTAAAATAATGGGCAGTAAATACACCACAAAAAAGGAAATAGTGGCAAATGTAGCATTAATCTCACGGGAATAAATAGTGAGATGGAAATCCCCGTATGAAAATTCGGTATCCTAATGGCACCCCATAAAATATCCAAAAATGGATTTATGAGATCAAATAGGGTATCTCATCATATTAACATAAAATTTAAAGAAAGAGGAATATATAATAACATCCCCAAACATAAAAAATATGAGCTTAAAATAAGTGACATAAAAGAGAGTACATTAAAAGAAAGAGAGAGGTTGGATCCCTTACCTCAAGTCCGACTTGTCTTGTTCGTTTCTTTATATTCCTGAATAATAAACTTTGGTAAATTTATAATTTCTTAAGGTCCTCCATTAAATATTATTATTCAGTTCATATCACATATTGTAATGTTGTAATAATTGGTTAATAATGTGAATTCATATCAGACGTTTTTGTCGATGTTTGGTACATGAGTCAAAAATGAACTTGTTTGAAAATGATTGTCCATGAAGTTATAAGTAAATCATCTCCAGAATAGTGTTAATGATTTAAATATCATATATATCCATTACATATTCATTTTATACTATTCCATAACATTTAGAGATAAAAAGAAATGAAATGCATCGTTCATGGAGACGGTACGTCGTATATACGCATGAGTGCTACTTCCATTTCTTTTTCATATTAATGGAATTAAAAATAATTGAGATATATATATATATTATAATTATAGTATAATATATAGGTTTTATAGGTCACATAAGTTCATTAATTTCATTCTTTATAGATTCCATGTATTGAATGAATGAGTCCCATCACTTGAGGGGGTGGTAGTCCACACTTCCTTGTATGAAATTATCGCATTTGCACAACATGCAAAGCGTAAAGGTATGTTTTAAATATAAAATACAGAATCATATTGAAAACATAAATAACATATATATAATATATATAGTAAATTGACATCATAATGGACACCATGAAAGGTGTTAAGAGAATATTGAACAATCATCGTTTCGTGAGGTAGTAATTCACCATCTACAGAAACAGTATGTTCTTTAACCATTAGACGGATGTGTGTGTAAGTGTAGATCTAATACCTCACATAAAAACATCCTAGTATATTTAATATACTCTTTTTGTTACAAAATAAAGGAATAAAAAGATTTTAGGGGTTTTGAGAATCAAAATAAAAAAAAATAACACAAGTGAAGACATTACCTTTAAATCGGGTTACTCCTCTTGGTTTGAACCAAAAGGGTTTCTTGAAGAAAATTCTGCCAAAGGTGAGGCTTCAATGATGAATAGATGGATGTGGAGAGATGAAATGGGTAGGTTTTGGCCGTGCCAAAGGCTTGAGAGGTGTGAGTAAGTTGGTAGAGGTGGGGGCCTTTTATAAGAGAAGAGGAGGGGCACTCTTGGAAAGTTATAAAATATTACTTTATTATAAAATGTTTTTCAGATTTTAAAGGTCCAAAAATTATATATTTATAGTCTATGGTGATAAGGTTTAGAAATACACCCATACAATAGGTTATTTACAAGTTTAAGACTTATATTTTACACTATCTTATCATTTTATTCAAATCGTTTATTTATGAGGTAATCCATGCATCATCATGGTGTCATAAATAAATTAATTAATTTAATTTCTAAAAAATATAAAAAAACTATCATGATTTAGGAAATATTTTTATCTTTCTAATGGATAATTATAGTCAAAATTATGACCTGTATAACCCCATGTAAAAATTGTTTTAGTAAAATAATACTTTTTTGTGACATTTTAATTTTAACTTTAAATAAAAAGTTATTAACATCATTTTCCAACCAATGTGGCTCCATGGGGTCCTCCGGTTGACCCATGGATTTTCGTGTTCGGTCATGACTCATCCAATAAGGTTAGGACATGTTTTAAAGTCATTTCATATTATTATAACATTATCATTACCTTAAATTACACTAATTACCTTTAATCGCGATTAATAAAACTTAAAAGTTACTATTCACCAAAAAATTATTTTAATCTCATTGAACAACATTTTACTTCCTAATAACAACCATTTATGTCAGATTTTTGGAAATAAAATCACATAAGTGGTAAAGTTTCATTTAAATGAAAAATCAATTTCTTTAACTACCACTTAGTGGTTTCACTATTCATAAAAAATTGATGTTTTTCAGAAAAATACCAAAAATTCACCCTAATCTATATTTGATATTCCAAATTCAAAAATTATGTCTATTTTAAAAAATTCAAAACATATAAGTTGCATTAATTAATTTAATAATTAATTACCTCTCTCAAAACAAATAGCGTGTTTTTAAGACACAATATCTATTAAAAGATTCACACTAGTTTAAGTCCAATTTCAAAGTAAAATTAATTCCAATGACCACCATTGGATTAAATGGTAAAAATATATTCTAAATAAACTTTAATCTTAATTAAAAATATAAACTATCCATATAAATAAATCATATTAAAAGGAGGTTTTGAATTAAAATGCAACATTTTCACAACAAATGATCTTTATCAGAAAAATAACAAAAATTTACACAAAGTAAATTTTGATTTCCAGATATGAAAGAAGGATTTTATTTTGTAAAATACAACATATAAAATTGTCAAAAGTATATTTAAAAAGGGTTCTCCATCAAAAGGTGGTTAATCTACCTTTTAAAGAATATTAGAAGATTTATGCTTAAAATTGGATTCATTTTCATTTTACGCCTCTAACATTTATTGGATAAAAGTAAAAATATTTGACAAACATATACAATAATTTTCTAGTTAGTTCCATTATTTCCCACCATTACAATGGCTAGGCGTTAACTACCATTTAAAATAATATTATTCTATTATAAGAGTGAAACATAAAATTTCAAAGAAACTCGTTGTCACGTATTGGGTAAGCCATCGAGAATTGCATTCCCTTTAAAGTAATATTAATATTTTATTCACAAATATGGATAAATATGAAAATGTCATATTCATTATTTAGCTGGCGTGTTACATCATTCCTCCCTTTTGGGAATTGCATCGTCACAATTTTAAAATTGGGATCGCAAACTTCATTGAAAATATCACATCGGAACAAGAGTCAGTAAAACTATCTCTTTAAAATAAAGAAAGAGAAGTAACAATGTCACCCGAGTTAACCCATACTAGGATTCCATGAAGGAAAACATGGATATGAAAGAAAAAACAAAGGGTCATGTTCTTATGGAGAGTGATAGAAAACCTGATTAGGAAAAATTTAACCACTAGAAAATCAGAAACTTGTGATGGGATAAATGGTATTTGATTCCCTAGTAAGAGAAGTTAACATACAATTTTTTTGTTTTAAGTTACTTCTCATTGAGGAATTTATTTATGAGCTTAACTAAATCATAATGGAATATAATTACTTGTAGTGTAGACTTTCATCTTTTACTAGATTTCTAACACAATCACATACTTTCTCCAAATGATGAGTATTTAGGATGACTTGTTCACATTAAGAGCGTTATAATCAACTTCTTTAGAATCACCTAATCCAAAAAAAGAGAACAATATATTTCCCATGTCTTTATACCTTAACCAAAACCAAAATTGATAGAACAAGATCAGATAATCCACAAAAGGATAATCCCTTATAAAAGGAAAATATATTCTTAATCTCCAAAATTTGTCCAACAAAACCCAAAGTTCAACGAAGACCATTCGATAAAAAAAATTTCCATAAAATTATTCAAAGTAAACCAAAATAAGATTAAAACCCAAATATTTGAAGGATTTAATCACATAGTCTTCCAGGGTACAAATTAACATTTATCTCAAAATAACATCAGTTGCTCTTAAAGTCTCATACTAAAAAGCAATTAACCTAATCACATATCCTCCATGATAAGTTAATAATTTCCATAGATAACCCAAAATAAAATTATTCTAGATTCATAAGATCATATAACTAAAAGTATTAGTCAACCTAACCAGGGAAATCACATAGTCCACTGGTAGGTGATAAATACCAGTCGCACTTTAGTTGTGGGTTCGATTCTCATATCTTCGTCAGACATGACAGGTTTTCAGACGGTCTACATGTTGTCTTTTTTTCAAAACTACATAATTCTTATAACATTACCCCAAAAGTGATAAAATCTTCATAATTATACATAACATAATTTAACCTCAAGTTTATCTCATTTCATTCATATTCCATCATAACATATAGTAACCCATAATTACCTCAAAAGTAATCATCATATAAACCCTAATGGTTACCTTTATAATTATTACTTGAACTTCCACGTCGATTTGGTTCTCTCGTACATGATGCATTAGAGAACACACCAAGGATCAAGTGGTTGATCATGACTCCTGATAGTTAGTTTAGAATAACCATGATATTTCTCATTGAATCCCCCATTTCATCCAGTCTCTTAATCAGAGAACCACCACAGTTTCCTTCAAACCTATTGTCACTTTGGTACCTGCTAGATCCATCCATTTACTAAAACCAAACATGTGAGTATATCAACAAAATCATCATGTACTAATGAGGAAGATAAACACTAAGATATACTTACTCATTTAAATTATCTGAAAACTAGGACTAGTTCTAAAATCCTAACCATTATGGTAATGTCACTTATGCTTAAAGAGTACCCTAACCTATAAAGTTATCTAAACCGACCTTTGATACCAACTATAAGGACCCGTCCTTAAACATTACTTATTTTTGAATTAAATGAATAATTCACATTGAGGATCTTTTCAGGTTTAGATTTTAAGATAATTAGGACATAACTATTACATCTCAAAGATTACAAAGTAGACACGTCTACTCAGCTTCCATTTTTTTCACAAAAAAAACTCTTTAACACAAGAGTCATGTCTAGTTCCTTGTTTTAGAAAGCCTGACATTTCCTTGATCCCATCCTTGACCCTATTCATCTTTATGTCCTGTGGAAAACATTTCAAAAAAACTTGGGATGAGCATAAAAAGCTCAGTAAGGGTTATAACAATACAGAAAGAAATAATTAGTCTATGTATACATACGAATCAATGAAATCATACTTTACTCATAAAACCTAATCAATTTAACATACATCATGAAATCATAAGATTTACAAATAACTCATAGAAATTGTAAGACATAAAGGTAACTTGAGGAATTCATGAAATTATTACGTAACGAGTAACCCTCATGGTTACATTTGGAATACCCATCACATTATATTCCCTAAATCTCTTTGGAGAAACCTTAACGTTTAACTCCTTCGCGTTACCCAATGCATTGGAGAGCTGTATCGGGCTCACCCGCCCTTAGTTTATCACGGAACCACCCATCTTCATAACAATGCCCAAGAACCATAACATAATCATAGCATATAACTTAAGAATAAAGTAAACATAACATTCCCACATTAAAATAACAATGTAACATTTTAAGATATTGAAATATTGAATCCATTCTAAAAACCATTTTCAAAACAATTTAAAACATTTAATAAAGTGATTTCTGAATCAAAGTGTCCCATACCACTTTGAAGATTTTAACATTTTAAACCATTAATATCCATATAAATAAATATTTAAAACCATTTTTAAAACATGGATATTATTGAGAAATATTTATAAGAATAAATCATTACAACATTTAAAACGATATTTTAGTTAAAGGGTTTTTAACAAAATGAGAGACACTTGAATACAATAATTGAAGAATAACATTTAATCAGAACCTTATAATATCGTGAGAATAAAGGGATTCATGATATAATATTCCAAAGGACAGTATATACACCATTTAAGAGTGAATTTGTTCATAAAAACAATGAGGTCTCAATAGAAATGAAAAATGAGATGAAATCCCTTATAAAGATGGTATCCCTAAATTAAGGATAAATCAATCTCATAATTATGTGTGACAAATATAAATACACCCAATATAAGTGGATATTATGTGTAATAAAAAAATATTTCATTCACATGTATTCGTAGGATGACTTATTCAATAACTACAAGTTGAACCCAACGAAATCGAAATTGGGTTAAGAAGTTCCTTTGGTAAAATTAGACAGCCTAACGGCGTCAACTTAAAAATCATAAAATTATTTTATGACAGAGAAAATGGTATCTCATCACTTGGGCATAAAATAAACAACAATAAGGATATATAATAACATATCCCAATATAAAAAGATGTAAATTAAAAGACATAACAAAATAAGTCTTTTAAAAAGAAGAGTGTGAAAGGTTCCCTTACTAATTTGGGCATCTTTCAAAACGTACACCCCATGAAAGAAGGGTCATAAAATGAAGATGTAAATACCCATAAATGATAGTATATTATACAAATAGTAAAATAATTGGCAGTACATAGACCACACAAAAGTAAATAGTGGCCAATGTAGCATGAATCTCACAGGAATAAAAAGTGAGATGAAAATCTCTGTATGAAAATTCGATAGCCTAACGGCGCCACATAAAACATCCAAAAATGGACTGATGAGGTAAAATAGGGTATCTCATCATATTAAAATAAAATTTATAGAAATATGAATAAATAATAACTT
Organism: Viscum album; assembly: GCA_963277665.1. Classification (NCBI taxonomy): domain Eukaryota; kingdom Viridiplantae; phylum Streptophyta; class Magnoliopsida; order Santalales; family Viscaceae; genus Viscum; species Viscum album. The sequence continues at coordinate 1,201,226,524 of OY728153.1, read as the reverse complement.
CCCCAAACATAAGAAATATGAGCTTAAAATAAGTGACATAAAAGAGAGTAATTTAAATGAAAGAGAGAGGTTGGATCCCTTGCCTCAAGTCCGACTTGTCTTGTTCGTTTCTTTATATTCTTGAATAGTAAACATTGGTCAATTTATAATTTCTTAAGGTCAACCTTTAAAGATTATTATTCAGTTCATATCACATATTATAATATTATAATAATTTGTTAATAATGTGAGTTCATATCAGACGTTTTTGTCGATGTTTGGTACATGAGTCAAAAATGAACTTGTTTGAAAACTATTGTCCATGTTGTTATAAGTAAATCATCTCCAGAATAGTATTAATGATTTAAATATCATATATATCCAGTACATATTCATTTTATACTATTCCATAAAATTTGGAGATAAAAATAAATGAAATTCACCGTTCATGGAGACGGTAGGCCGTACGTACGGATGAACGCTACATTCATTTCTTTGTCATATTAATGGAATTAAAAATAATTGAGAGAGATATATATATATATATTATAATTCCGGTATAATATATATGTTTTATAGGTAACATAAGTTCATTAATTTCATTCTTTATACATTCCATGTATTGAATGAACGAGTCACATAACTTGAGGGGGTGGTAGTCCACATCCTCGTATGAAATTATCGTATTTGCACAACATGAAAAGCATAAAGGTATGTTTTAAAAATAAAATAAAGAATCATATTTAAAACATAAATACCATATATATAATATATAAAATAAAGTGACATAATAATGGCCACTATTAAAGGTGTTAAGAGAAGATTGAACAATCATCGTGTCGTGGGGCAGTAATTCACCATCCACAGAAACAATATGTTCTTTAACCATTAAGCGGAGTTGTGTGTAAGTGAAGCTCTAATAATTCACATAAAAACATCCTAGTATATTGAAGATACTTTTTTTTTACAAAAGAAAGGAATAAAAAGATTTTAGTGGTTTGGAGAAGCAAAATAAAACAAAAGAACACAAGTGAAGACATTACCTTTAAATCGGGTTACTCTTCTTGGTTTGAACCAAAAGGGATTCTTGAAGAGCATTATGCCAAAGGTGAGGCTTCAATGATGAAGAGAGGGATGTGGAGAGATGCAATGGGCAGGTTTTTGCCGATCCAAATGCTTGATAGGTGTGGGTAAGGTGGTAGAGGTGGGGGCCTTTTATAAGAGAAGAGGAGGGGCACTCTTGGAAAGTTATAAAATATTACTTTATTATAAAATTATTTTCGGATTTAAAAGGTCCCAAAAGTATTTATTTGGAGTCTAAGGTGATAAGGTTTAGAAATACACCCATACAATTGGTTTTTAACAAGTTTAAGACTTATATTTTATCATATATTCTCATTTTATTTAAATCGTTCATTTATGAGGTAATCACTGCTTCATCACGGTGTCATAAATAAATTAATTAATTTAATGTCTAAAAATTATAAAAAAAATATAATGATGTAGGAAATATTTTTCTATTTCTAATGGATATTTATAGTCAAAATTATTACTTGTATAACCCCATGTAAAAATTGATTTATTAAAACAACACATGTTTGTGACATTTTAATTTTAACTTTAAATAAAAAGTTATTAATGTCATTTTCCCACCGAAGTTTCTCAATGGGGTCCCCAAGTTGACCCAAGGATTGTATTGGTTGTCCATGACTCATCAATAAGGTTAGGACATGTGTCAAGGTCATTTCATATTATTATAACATTATCCTTACCTTAAATTACACTAATTTCCTTTAATCACGATTAATAAAATTTAAAAGTTACTATTCACCAAAAAATTATTTTAATCTCATTGAACCACATTTTACTTCCTAATGACAACCATATATGTCGAATTTTTGAAAATCATATCACAGAAGTGGTAAAGTTTCATTTAAATGAAAAATCAGTTTCTTTAACTACCACTTAGTGGTTTCACAATTCATCAAAAATTGAAGTTTTTCAGAAAAATACCAAAAATTCACCCTAAGATATATTTGATATTTCGAATTCAAAAATGATGTCTATTTTAAAAAAAAAATTAAAAATATATAAGTTGCATTAACTAATTTAATATTTAATTCCCATTGTCTAAACAAACAACGTGTTTTTAAGAAACAATATCTATTAAAAGATTAACACTAGTTTAAGTCAATTTCAAAGTGAAATTAATTACAATGACCACCATTGGATTAAATGGTAAAAATATATTCTAAATAAACATTAATCTCAATTAAAAATATAATCTATCCATATAAATAAATCAGATTAAAAGGAGGTTTTGAATTAAAATGCATCATTTTCACTAAAAATGATCTTTATCGGAAAGATAACAATAATTTACACAAAGTAAATTTTGATTTCCAGATTCTAAAGAAGGATTTTATTTTGTCAAATACAACATATAAAATTGTCAATGATATATTTAAAAAGGGTTCTCCATCAAAATCCAGTTAATCAACCTTTTAAAGAATATTAGAAGATTTATGTTTAAAATTGGATTCATTTGCCTTTTACGCCTCTAACATTTTTTGGATAAAAGTAAAAATATTTGACAAACATATATAATCATTTTGTATTTAGTTCCATTCTTTCTCTCCATTACAATGGCTAGGCGTTAACTACCATTTAAAATAATATTATTTTATTATTAGAGTGAAACGTAATATTTCAAAGAAACTCGTTGTCGCGTATTGGGTACGCCATCGAGCATAGAGTTCCCTTTAAAGTAATATTAATATTATATTAAAAAATATGGATAAATATGAAAATGTAATATTATTTATTTACATTGGGTGTTACACTGGGTGCTAGTGCAGAGAAATTGATCATCTTGTGTTTTTCATATTAATTGAAATATAATCCTGAATCAGTAATATATTACCCTTATGTCTCATTATTATAAGTGAAGAAGAAGGGGTTGTGTAGTTCTATCAATCATGAGAGAAAATCAATAGATTTTTATTCATTAGAGACAAATGTAACAGTAAAGTGTTTATTGTGCACATTACGTTATCCTAAGTAAACTATATATGAGTAGAATATATATAGATGGTGTTATATAATATATAATTTCAAATAACTCACATATATAATATTATTTTATAGTTATTTAGCATGATATTATTATTATTATATGGAATGAACTAAACATCACATCATTAAATATCATTTTAATAAATAAATAATTGAATATTTTTGAATGATATTTAACCCATATATCATTGTCCTGAAGGGAATATCCTTGGATGATAAACCTATTTTGTATTTACCATAAATAAAATAATAATAATTATTATTTATTTTATATAAAAAATATTATATTCATGATTTCAATAATAAAAATTTATTTTAAAATTTATCAAAATAAATAAATAATTAATGGTAATAATTATTATTATTACCTTATCAATCAATGTATTTGATCAATAAATCCCAAATAAATTTTATTTCTCAAAGTGAATAATATTTATTTCTACCATTAACTATTAATTATATTTAATTAATAATATTAAAAACACTATGTTTGTCACCCTCTATGATTCTTCATCTGTTTCTTTAGGTGGGATAACTTAAAGTCCAATATCAACATGTGACAACAAATAAAGGAACCCATGAGGGAGAAGTAAATGGCTCAAAGATAAAAAAAATAAATCAATAATCAACATTTAATATAATCCCATTGTATCAATATCTATTAAAATATGTGTTACTCCCATGTCATCAACCAATATGATTGATATGTTTTTATTTTACAAGGTGAAACAAACCTATAGATACACCATATCCATGTAATTTAGTTTCAAGGTTTTAATCTAATAAAATTTCCAAAAAATAAACATTCATATAAATAGAAGGGACTAATCCATCTTTTAATTATTCAACAATAACATATCAATCAAGATCCACCCAACATACCATACATCCCAATGAACGTATCATGGAATGGATTCCTGAATCACATCTAGGTCTGTGAATCAAGATACAAATTAATAATAAAATTAATATCTAAGGAAAATTAAACATTTTTTCTTATTTGAATTTTTATTTTCCTAATTAATATTATTAATTTAATAGATAATTAGTGTAAAATTTAAAAATTTCAATTATTTGTGGATTAAAAATCTATTTAATTAAATGTTATGGTATTTTTGATGATTTTATTATTAAAAGAATGTCTGTATTGTAAAATACATGATGTTTACAATGATTGGATTTTGAAAGTATCTATAGAAGAATCTGGGTAATATTTCAATCTAATACCTCATTAGCCCATAACCAAGGGGAAATATCACTTTTCCTCACTGAAGGGAAGCCAACAAAACCACCATAGGAGAGCCTGGGTGGCATGAATAATTCCCTATATGGGATGGATCAAAGTCATGTGGTTTTATTATGTGAATAAGTGATTATAGTTTATGCATAGAGTGAACACCCAAAATGGTCATGAGGGTAAGATGTTTTAGATTCTCACATGAGGGGAGACATGAGAGGCTAGGACTAATTACTCGAAATCTAGAAACATTACAATAAGGATTCTAGGTAATCTTATAATATTACATAAAGAATGAATATGTGAAAAGTTGATATTTGATAAGGTGAAAATGGTAACTATTCATTTTTACCAAAACACCATTATTCCAACCCACTTTCCACATATCCTTTATTGTATATTTCCCACCACTAACAGTATTATTCCTCTATTGTCCAACATCTCACATGATCACTTGGAACCACCATGGATGCCTCTTTTAAATCTTGAAGACCCATATGGGAATCCAGATACCACAATGGGAGTACACTGAAGTGACTAGGTGACATTCAAGATGTAGTGGTGAAGTCATGAGGTTCCATGCATGTATTTGAGAAGAAGAATAAAAGAGGATATGGATATTACTTGGATTCAGTTTTGTTTCATTTGGAAATAAAGGAATAATCCAATCAAACCACCATATTATACCCTATTTCAAGGAGATTGTTGGGCAAAAATCCCTCAAGGTATCATTGAAGCCTTTTTGAGGTGATTGTGTTTGTTGACAAAGTGGACATCTAAGTTGTGATTGTTGACAAAGAGGATTTCATGGTTGAATGTCGAGTTCAAGAGCTGAGGTCAACGATCCATGTTTGATTCAAGAACGTCGATAAAAGGAATGGAAGATCTGGAGGCGGTACAAAAAAACAGATACAAGGTGACGCCGTTTTCCAGTGTTTGTCAAATTTTTGGGCCTGAAAATCGGCAAATGAAGAAAAGTGTTTTTGGCAAAGGGACTTGCGCGCCGTGGACTTGGAGTATAGGAAACTTGCGCGCCATATGTTTTTCAAGATCAGAAGATCAAAATATGGCTAAGGAAATAGGTTCGCGCAAGTTTGGGAGTTGGTCGCGCAAGTGTCTAAAAGGAGAGAAGACTTGCGCGCCGCAATTGGGTCGCGCAGGTGACTTGCGCGCCGTCGCGCAGGGTGGTCAGATTGCCTATAAATACCGGACCACCCCTCCTTATTTCTCACTGGAGTTCAAGACGAGAGCTCCCGTCGCGTAGGTGTGGTGGTCGCGCAAGTGGTGTGTGTGGTCACGCAGGTGGGACTTGCGCGCCAGTGGTTGAAGTTGTGCGCCGGTGTTAGAAGTTGCGCGCCGGTTGGCAGTTGCACGCCAATAGTGGTCTGGGCGTAAAAGGCAGAGAGACGCGCAAGTTTGGAGTTGTGGAAGCTTGTGTCGCGCAAGTGTTATAGGGTGACTTGCGGGCCGATACTTGCGCGCCGAGGTTGACTTGCGCGCCAAGTAAGGTTTGTTCCAGCAGTGTTTTTCGGGCTGCGTGGAAGCTGGAAGTTTGCCCGATACCTTCGGTGCAAAGAGAAATTCATCAACGGGTGAAAGTTAAACTTCAACAGATCATCTACATACAAGAGAAGATGCATTCTTTCATGAAAATGAAGAGACCTACAGGTCTATAAACTGTGAGTGGACTCCATCCAAGAGCAGTGAGCTCAGGAAGAGGAAGAAGGTGATCCTCTCCACCGGCAGTGAGCCAGAGAGAGAGAAACAGGGAGTGAACCTTGGGAAAGCAGTGAGCTGACCCTAAACATTGTAAAGGCAGTGAGCCTGGGCATAGAATTGATCTAGCCCGAACCTTGTAATCCACAGCTAGTGAAGATTAGTGGAATTTGGTACGACCGGCAACCTGTCGGCGTATGCTCCTTGGACGTAGCCCTTAGCGGTGAACCAAGTAAAATTGCTGTGTCTTGTGCTTGCTTTACATTCTGTTTATGTCATGCAGCAGGAAAAAGAGAGAAGAGTGTTTTTCTTAAAAAAAAAACAAGATCAGAACGGGCATTAATTTTTAATTAGTCATACCCTGATTCACCCCCCTCTCAGGGTATCCAGCCTAGTGGACCTAACAGAAATATGTTCCTGAAAAGAAGAATCCTCTATATAATATAACCTATTGTTAAAGATCTGAACTTACATTTTTTAATGAAGAAGGTAGTGCTACCATGTACTAATCTATGATGTGGATATAGGACATAAGTACAATATAAGGGTCTTATCATGGATGAACTAAATGTGTAAAGGTTTGGAGTTTTATAAGAAAATTTAAAATATATAGAGTCATAAAGAAGTGTAGTGGTGAGGTTTTTTGTCATGTGAAGGGTGATAAGGGTATACATGAAGAGTGAGGTTGCATTTTGATGGTTCTACTATGTTTTAGAGGCCCTTGATATGGTCATGAATCATGTTATGATATCTCTAGAAGACTGTGATGAAATAGTAATATCCACACTATATCATGGTTGGAATATAAGAGTATTAAATTTTAGAGGCCAAGAATAGTTGCGATGATATAATAATGTTGTGTGATTTCAAAGATTTTAAAAGAGTATTTTGGAAATAATTTTTGACTGAAATGAGTTTCACCATGATCACTATTCATGCACAACATAAGTACCATTGGATAGATTTTATTTTAATTTTTAAAGATCATGGACCATGGAATTTGGGGCTAAAAGGTAGATGATAAGATTTTAATGTTTATAAAAAAGAATACCTCAATATTTTAAGAGTTTAAAATATAGTTATTTTTAATTAGGGGCATTAGATCGATCATGAAGATAATTTTGACTAATTTTCCACTAAAATTTTGGAGTAGAAAAAAAGGAAAAAACTATAATTGTTTTAATCATATCTCTAATGACTGGAGAAATGAGGGTTTGCCATCACAAGATATTTTTATTAGTCATGTTTTGATTTATTTTATGATTTTTACCACGTAATCATTTATTCATATGTATATTGATAATAAATGTTCATGTTATTTTTAATTTTTTCTCATGACCTTTATTTTTAGTTTAATTTCATATTCTATCTTCTATGGTCTCTAACCCTTTCGTATTTGACTAAATATCAACCCTGAGTGGTTTGTGTTATAGAAGATGGGGGGTTGGGTTAAAAGTTATGGATACCTTATAAATTTACATTTTTTACCATGAGTTTGTATTATTAAATTAGTATCACATTGTGATTAATTTTTATCATATTTCCTAATATACTTGTGAGAATTAATATGATTTGGTGACAACAAAATTTATAAAGTGGTGTTGTAAAGCGTAAGCTAACAAAACATAGTCTACTACTTTAAAGATATAATTTAATAATCCTAGGATGTATATAGATTTAATGGAGTGAGGCATCAGTGAGATTAAGTAATTCTAATTGTTTTCCATGAGGTAGGACATGTTAATTTAAGAAGTCATGTGACTACTAGTTGGATTAAATTTTTTGATTGTAGTTGAATAATTCTATATTAAGAAAAACCATCCCTAGAAACTGATACCCTTCACTTCATCCTCTATATCATAATTCAAGACTATTTTTTTATTTTTTAGTTATTTTATGTTAAATTAATTAAATTTGTTAAGCATGATTTTGAAATTTATTGAAAATATTTTGGTGACATAAAAATAATATGTGAAATTGTCACTATGATTCCCGATTCCCCGTGGGATTGACTGCAAAAAATTATATTCTATATATTTGAAGGTAGTGATAGATTCTATAAAAACATAAATTAAAAACTCTGAACACCTCAAATAATTATCAATGATTAAAGAGTGCATCATTACACATGTTCATAGATTGGAAAATGTATGATATGTAACATGTGGAATTCCTACTGCTGACTCAACTCTTATAGTCTCCCATGATCAATATTAGTTACTATGAGATTTATGAGCTGAGTTCTCATATACATACATGTACTCACACATAGAAATATGATTCCCATCAAAGGATTGTATTTTTTCATATAATAATATTTCATAATATCATCATAAAAATGAAATGATCTCGTAATAGTGGGGGAACTACTATGAACATATCAGTGAGATATATATTTTAAGAAATTATTACAATAAATTAATGCATAAGAGTAATAAATATATGATAATTGAATTAGTATTAAAACAATTACTATTTAGTAAATAACTCATAAAAATCAATTAGTTCTTGAAAAACAACTCCATAGTGATCTCCCAAAACCCATTAAATAGATATAAGAAAATATCATGTAGAATAAGTACAAAGGTATATCGTACACTATAAAATCTCAAAGAGTTTTTGTTATATAAAAGATATATTTCTCTTAGAATATTATGTTATCATATTTATTGAAAAAATATATATATATTCCCAAATAAATATATACATGCATTGAGTATAGCTACAATAAAAAGAAAAAAACAAAATTATGAGAAAATATATTTCGATTTCAATCAAATGAATAATTATCCCTCTAAAAACACTCTTCCTGAATAACTCCCTCCCAATACATAGATTGAAAATAATCATGAAAATATTCAAGATATGGGTAGTGTAGTTTATCAGTCTTAATAGTATCCTAAAAATGAATCTTCTTGGATTATATTTTCTAAAATAATTATTAAAATTCATAATTTATATTGAAGGAAAATTTTGATAAAAAATAATATGTTTTTATTCTAGTAAAAAGTTTAATATTCCAGTAACATTGACGTAAATGTAGGGACTTGAATTTTGTACAGTTTTTTTATAAATTAATTGGTAAAATTATGACACTAATCACTGAGATGCCATGGGATTACGAGGAACGGTGTGACCAGATATTTTCATTGAATAAAGGTTAGTTTATAATTAAAACGCCTGGATGGTGTATATTTGAACTAGAATAACTCTTAATGGGTTCTCAGATCAGCAATCTGAGGGAATTATTGCATTCATAACAATAACTTTACCTTAGGAGGGGCCTAACCTCAACCGACGTAGATATAGGGTGGAAAATAGTTTTTGGACGTAATGGTTATTAAAATATTTAGTAAAAATATTTTATTTACATTGCATGTGGATGAAATGGAGATTTATTTTTTTAATAACCCATGTTAGAGAAATTTAGGTTTATTACCATAAACCTGGAATTCCAATGAGGCAAGGAGAAGGAAGCTTTATCCGGATGATGAATGTCGGTGGATCGAGGATCAACGACGACAAGGACCATCATTCTTCATCAACTAATGATCCAATCATTTAGGTAGGGTGTTAAAATCTTTTTGATTTATTTTCCCATATTAGTTTCAATGATGAATGTGGACCAACCCACAAACAGGTTGATCAGCGGTTCGATCATTCTTGCAGTAGGGATGTTTATTGCGGTTTTAAAAAGGGGATTAAATATTATAGATTTATCTATTATTGTTTATTCGTGATCCCTCTAACATGAAAGGATCAAGGACAACACGAAAAATCCTAGGATCCATTTTTTGGGTGTTATGTTCTTAATATCCCCCCCCCCCTAAATGTATCACATTCGTCATGTGTCCTTCCCCCTTTGGAACCATATGTGAGCACTCGATCATTGAACTGATGATCCTTGGAGCAACGATCTGAGACTGAAAGTTTTGATCCACAATTTAATTTTGGAGGTGTGACGGGACCATAGACAGCAAGCAGAAGCTAATAGTGGAGGTTGTGGAAAATGACGGGCCGCTAGTAGGGTGGCAGGTGGCGAGGGTAGCACACCGTCATGTGGGTGGCCTGGTTGCAGCAGGGTCCTAGATGGACGGTCCACCAGTGGGGCGTGCAACCACAGTCTAGGTAGGACGGTGCATAAGGAGGGCCCCGTAGCGACAGAGGCCATGAGCGGTGACCAGAAGCCATGTCAGGATGCAACTCGGAGGTCGCGTAGTCAGGATCCCACATTAGTGGTGAGGCCACAAGACTAGGCATAGAAGGTGGGATGACCATGTGATACGCGGTCCAGTGTCGTGTTGACTGGGGGAACTGGAAATCCATGTGGTTGAGTGACCATGTGGATTAGAGGGATGTGACCCATGCAGGACACGTTGGGAAAATCAAGTCCATCCCATGCAACATAGGCTAGGCTGGAGAACTGGGCCACCATGTGGCCCATTGGGCTAGGCTTGTTCAGGTTGGGCCAGACTGACTGGGTTGGGTTGGGTCGGCCGAACTGGGCCAGGTCGGGTTGGCCGAACCAGACCCTTTTCACTGAATCTACCATATCATTAAAAATATTTGTCTGTTTGATGAGATATTTGCATCATTGGGACCCCTCAGATGAGATAGTCTATTTGAGATACAATAAGTGGGTTTTTTTGGAAGTCGTTTTCTGACCTGATGCCATGAAGCGTTGGTTCTCTAGGGAAATGCGCACTACAAGCAGAATCCTATGGCTAGCTGAGACTATGTGATCTTGGTGACTATGTGACTTGGGAGATTCATAACCCATTGACGCATAGTGCCTCATAAAAACTCTACACACCATCAATTCTTTATGCGCCATCGATGCTCGGTGTGCCATTGACGCTCAGTGCACCATCGACGCTTCGTGAGCCATCGACACTTCATGTGCCATCGACACTCCATGCGCCGTCGATGCTATGTGTGCCTTCAACGCTTCGTGTTCCCTAAACGCTCTGTGTTGTGTCGATTATCCGTGTTACATCGACACTCCGTGCATCATTGATGCTCCTTGCACCATCAAAACTCGTTGCGCCCTCAACGCTCTGTGCGCCATCAATGCTTTGTGTGCCATTGTTCCTCTATGCACCATCGATGATCTTTGCGGCATAGGTGCTCGATGCATTATCAACACTCTGTAAACCATCGTCCATCCATGATCAATTGACCCTTCGGGTTCCATCAACCCTCTAGGTGCCATCGACCCACCATGCACCATCGACACTCTGTGCACCATCGACTCTCTGTGCACCATCGACGCTTCGTACACTATCAAAGGCCGAAGATCCATCACTGCTCGAGGTTATATCGATGCTCTATATGCCATCAACACTCTGTACACCGCCAATTCTCTAGGTCTCATCAATTATCTATGTGCCATAAACACTTATAGTATCACATATATTGGGTTATCTATGTACTCCAATCGGATATCCTTCACGTCATGCTTTAGATTTATAAATGTGTGAGATGATCATATTGATTATACATCGTGTGTTTCCTATGTGGTGTACTTAATGTGTTTCCATTGTGAAATAATTCATGTATTTATTAATAGTATTACCTTTTTGGTTTAGGGGGTCCTACTAAGTATTTTTTTACTCACCCCTACACAAGCTTTTCTCACGCTTGTCATGTCTTGTGAAAATGATCGATGCACTGATAGTGTCCATGGAAGACCTAGACTAGGTGGTTCTTATTTTCATCAGAGAGTTTAGGTGTTATCCTACTGCTTCAAATAGTTTTCCTACACCAACCCTTCATGTAGGGTTTTCGAAAAATGAATTTTCGAATCATGTACTTTTCCTTTTAGTTAGGCTTGTATTCTAACCCCATTTACTTTCCAATTTTCCTACTATCATACTCTATTGTTGGTATCATAGTGGTATTCATGCTTTTTTATTTAGTATTTTTAAATTCCATCATTTTGGGTAGGGATATGTGTGTGTGTGTGTACAGATACATAGAAAATGGCCTCCCATTTTTGGGATATTCTTACTTGGTCCTAGTCGCTAGCCCCTGGCCTATCAGAGGTGGGCTTGGGGTTTTCATGGAACGGGCCCCTCTAGGAAGAATCATGAAAGAATAGTATCACAGGTAGTATAACAAGAATTTATGAGATTGGTTTGGGGAAATAGTGTTGAGTGTTTCAACTTTGGATTTCAGGCCATGGAATCCAATGTTGTTGTGGCGTCCGACGTATCAATACACCAGTACTCTAAATTCATCATTCCAACTCAGTACATGAAAACACTGGTAATAGAGAAATAATAGTAAATACATCATATATAATCTAGTGTGTTTTAATGTCCTTCTAGAGTCTGTGTCAGCTCATCAGGTATACTCTGTTGATTGTGGTACATCGTGATCAATTTGAGGATGCCTCCACACATATTTCCTATCAGTATTCTGATTCATGGTCACGAAGATGGTCCACCTAGTGATGAGACATCAGTACGGGGACCAATTCCAGAGATACCTCTCTCGGGTTGGGCACCATTGATACCACCACCTGGAGAGTAGCAGTTACTACCGGCATTACCAGTAGAGGATGCATGTACGCTTAGTGTGTTTCATGAGTTCCAGAGTGTAACACCCCGACCATAGTTTCCCAAAGTCGATGCATTATTACATAACATTAGCATGATCACAAAAGATCAAGTCTCGGATGACCAATTAGTTTTGTATCCTTGGAAGTACTAGATATATTCCTAAGGTTTACATTACATCATAAAATCGAAAAACTACAACAACATTGTTTCCATGGAAAACACTAAGATCCCATAGACTATCCCTATATGTAAGTTATAATATACTTCTTTTCATCATGAGAAAAATAAAACATATAAAGGGGTGAGCTCAAATGCTCAAAAAGGATAACAATATAGCGAAAACATTAATAAATAAGCATAAACATTTATGGCAATGTATAAAACTAAAAAAAAGCCTTTTCAACATAAAAATCATCATAAAGTAGAAAATATAATCAAAATAATTACATTTACTTACTCACATGGATATTCTACTATTCGAATAATCACATGAAATATCAATTTCCACTTTCATAATGATGGAATAAATAATATATAACATTCAAAACCACATAGTCAAGGCCTTGTTCCAAGAATAAAGATAAGATTTTGTAAAGGCCTTGTACCAAGACACTATTTTGCCTCATGAGACCTACTGATGAATTGAAGAGCTATAACAGGATCCACCCATCACTTACTATGTCCAATGCATTCCTCATAGGAAAAAGTTTAAACATAACGTAAACATTCCTATTAAAACTGCCATATGAAATGTCAATACTTTATCTATAAACCATGAATGGTATAAAAATCACACATCCAAAATCAAACATATCACAAAACATTCAATACAATATGGAAGTTCTTTTTTATAATAAATAAAATTCAAATATGCTAAAAATATATCAAAGGATGTTGACATAGATGAAATCAAAACATTTTTTAGAGAAATATATGTTTTTGTTTTTAAATTATTTAAGAATTTTTTTAAAAAAAATATTCTTATAAGCTTTTAAGTGATGTTTTGATGATTTATAGCGGTGGAAAATAGCTTCACCCACCGTATAAGTTAAAAAAAGACATTCTTAACTAAATTTTGTCGAAAAGGTTTTAAAGGACCTTGTTTGAAAAACGATGGAAATATTCCTTCATAAAAATCATATAAATGTCAAAAAAAGGGTATAAATGACCTTAACCCATAGTCTAGTAAATATTTAAAATGTTTTGGAATACATTTTTATGAAGCATGGATGTGGATGGTAAAGAAGTCCTATTAGATAATTACATATAAACAACCTCAGATAATGAAGAGATTGTAGAATTAACCCTTACCTTGTAATTTTCCTTGGTCAAGAGTATGTTAAACTCTTTTATAATATTGAAATAATTGTTATTAAATTATACAAGAATCATATACATTAATATGATATCATATATGATCTTTTAAAATTTCTTTGTTAATAATATCTTAGTATTATCGCCGTTTCTGGTGTTAATGAAATTATTTTCATTTATATTCTTTGTTTTGTGAGACATATTTGTTGTGAATGGGATGTATCATATTCATATAAAGAATTATATCATGTTTTTAAAAATTATTTTTAATCATCAAATGAAAATTAGTCTTGAATGGACACGATGGGTAATAAATCTCATCGTGTTCGTGGAGACGGTAATCCGTACGTACGCACGAGCGACAATATCATTATTTTGATATTAAAATAATATATAATTTTATTTATATCATATATAAATAATCATTATCATGTTATATTTATTATTTACATCAATTACACATCATTATTATACCCATCCAAAATTAATGTATTGAATAACAATTACACCATGACGTGGAGACGGTAAGTCATACGTATGCACGTATGATGACATGTCATTCAAAGGATGAATAGAATATTGAATATTATTGTACTATATTTATAATAACATCACATTATATAGAATATACTGGAGTTATTTTTTTATAATGGAAAAAACAAAGAAAGGGAAAGTGGAAGAATAAAGGAACGTGAAAGAGGTGTGAAATATTTACCACTTCTTCGGGTAATTCCTTTTGATTTGATCAAAAGGACTCCTTAGGTTGTCTTTATGACTAAAGAAATGCCTATAGGATTAAAGTTGAATATTGGATAGGGAATTTGGGTAGGGGTTGGCCGAGCCAAATGGGTCTGAAGGTGTGAATTATAGAGAAGGGGTAATGCCCTTTTATAAGAGTAGTGAGGGGAACCTTAGGAAAAGCGAGAAATATTATTTTATAATAAAATAATTTTAGGTTTATAATGGCTCCAAAATGAATTTTTTATTATTTAAGGTGGGTATGGGTCGAAAAAAACTCAACTAATTGGTTTTAGACATGTTTGGGTTACTATATTAACCTTATATTTTAGATTTAACTCTTAGTTAAATAGTTTGACATTTAACATGTCTCTTTGTATTTTTATATAATATGGTTAATAAACTTACTATATACTTACAATAGAACCCCAAATGGTTCCTAAATGATACACATATCATTATATAAGTCTTTTGGCCAAACCATATATTTTTATGAATAGCATATCAATTAATAATATAATATATTTTTAAAATACTCTTTTATGTCAATTTTTTCACTATTTGGTATTTTCTTCTTGCTAAATTCATAAAAGCATTATTACTTCAAAAAACATTCATCTAACCAACCCTTATATGTCATACTAACTAATAAAATAAGTATAATTCATAAAAATTTTCAAATTACATTTATTTGGATATTTATAATATTAATTATTTTAATATTTTATTTATTAGATAATTACTGTGTCATCATTGTTTCATAAATAAACTAAATTATTTAATGTCTAAAAAATATAAATAAAATAAAATTATGTAGGAAATATTTTTATATTTCTAATGAATATTTATTGTCGAATTTATCTTATGTGTATCCCTATATTAAAAATGATTTAGTTTTTAAACATTGATTTTAACTCTTTTAACTCTTCTTTGAATTAAATAATAATAAATGTCCAAATCTAATCCAAGTGGACCAAAGAAGTTCATATTTTATTACTAAGGTTTTATATGATCGAATTATACTTATTCAATAGAATTAGGACATGTTTTAGGGTAATAATAATATCATTTTTACCCTTAATCACCATATTTACTTTTAATCGTGGTAAATAAAAGTGAAAAGTTACTATTCACCAAAAATTATTTTCATCTTATTGAACCAGATTTTACTTATTGATATCAAACGAGTCTCTCGTATTTTTGAAATTCAACTCACAGAAGCGGTAAAATTATGTTTCATGTAAATTTTAAATTTCTCCTAGGAGGTGGGTAAAGACGGTAAACGTTCAATAAAATTTTTATATATCTAAAATTATTATAAACTGACTCCAATGAATTACATTAAACTTATATAAGTATTATGTATATATTTTGACTGAAAATAATTTTAAATAAAATAAATAATTATTTAAATAAAAATTCGGTTTTAAACTATAACTTAGTGTTTTTCACTATTCATCAAAAAATGAATGTTTTCAGAAAAATACCAAAAATTTACCCTAATATAATTTCGATATTTTGAATCCAAAAATTAAGTCCATTTTGAAAGATAAAATTTATAAAATATCAAAAAGTGGTTATTAATATTCATAACGACTAGTCCGATTGGTTGTGGTGTGTTAGAAATCGAAGTTGCATACAACACACGCTATTGTATTATTCAAGGAGAAGCGTACTACGGATGCTTGGGGTGTTACATTATACCCTCCTTCAAATAATTTTTCCCTTGAAATTTATAGAGTATTACTGCATAAAAATACTCAGGTTGTTCTTCATCATTAGTTCCTCAGGTTCCCACGTTGCCTCTTCAATCTTATGGTTTCTCCATAGAACTTTTACCAGACAATTCGTTTGGTTTCTCAACACTTGTTCTCTTGTATCAAGAACCATGAAAGACTATTAATAATAAGACAAATCGAGATCCAGTTCTAGTTTCTCATAGGTGAGTACATGCGTTGGGTCAGGCATGTATTTTCTCAATAGTGATATGTGGAAGACATCGTGAACTTTGGAGAGACTTGACAGCATTGCTAAACGGTAAGCTACAACCCCAATTTGTTCTAGAATTTTAAAAGGTCTAACGTACCAAGGACTTAATTGTCCCTTCTTATCGAAACATATAACACCCTTCCATTGAGATGCCTTAAAGAAAACATGATCTCCTACCTGAAATTTCAAATTTCTTCTTTGGTTATCAGTATAGCTCTTCTGCCTACTTTGAGCTGCTTTGATCTGGTATTGGATTACCATAACCTTTTCAATTGTTTCCTCCACCAGTTCTGGGCCTACACGTTTTCTTTCACCAACATCATCCCAACAGGTTGGTGTGCGACATCTTTTTCTGTATAATGCTTCATATGGTGCCATCTGAATACTTTAATGGAATCTATTGTTATAGGAAAATTCCACCAGATGTTAATATTGATCCCACATACCTTGAAAGTCAAGTGACCATGATCTCAACATGTCTTCTAAGGTTTGAATAGTCCATTCTGAGTGTCCATCAGTTTAGGGGTGGTAGGCAGTGCTCAAACAAAGTTCAGTCTCAAGGGATTTCTGAATACTTTTCTAGAATCTTGATGTAAAATGTGGATCACGATTAGAAACAATCGAAATTGGTACTCCATGAAGTCTTACAACTTCATTAATATATAGTCTTTCTAATCGTCCAAGTTGTAAATCTTCTATTATAGCAAGAAAATTTACTGACTTGATAAGATGATCAACAATGACCCATATTGCATCGTTCCTTCTAGGAGTCATTGGTAGTCCCATGAAAAAGTCCATCGTAATATTATCCCATTTACACTAAGGTATGAAAATAGGTTACAAGACTCCTCTAGGTTGCTGCCTTCCTGCTTTCACTTACTGAAAAACCATAAATATTGACACAAAATCAGAAATCTCCCTCTTCATGTTGTCCCACCAAAAATGTTCCTTCAAATCCTTATACATTTTTGTGCTACTAGGGTGTATACAGAAATTGGAACTATGAGAATCATCCAACAATTCACTTTTTAAATCAGGTATATCGGGAACACAAAGTCTCTTCCCAAATTTCAAAATTCCATCTTCATACATGAAGTTACTCAATCTCCCATCATTCACAACTTTAATCTTTTTTTGAAAATCATCATCCTCGGTCTAAGAACTATTTATCCTTTCTATTAAATATGATTTGGCAGCCATTTGAAAAAGTATTGATTTTTCACCTTCAATAGTTTTCCCCATGTCCAACTTTATGATATCTCTAAAAATAGGATCTCTTTCCACTATCATCTTGTTCAAAACTCCATGATCCTTTCTAATAAAATAATTTTCCACCTTATTTTCCTTCCTTATGTGGTATTGTATAGTTCAATCATAATCCTTGAGTATTTCAAGCCACCGCCTTTACCTCATGTTGAGTTCTTTTTGTGAGAAAATATACTTCAAACTCTTATGATCGGAATATATCTCACAATTTTCACCATATAGATAATGTCTCAATATATTCAAAGCAAAGATTGTAGCTTCTAACTCAAGGTCATTATTGGGATAGTTTTTTTCATGAATTTTTAGCTATCGTGATGCATAGGAAATAACTCTATCATTCTACATAAGTACACAACCAAGTCCTTTCTTGGAAGCATCACTATACATAACAAACCCATCATTACTCGATGGTAGAGTCAAAATAAGAAAATTGAATAATGTTTTCTTCAATTATTTAAACCATTCTTCACACTCTTTTGCCCAAAAAAATTAAACCCCTTTTCATGTGAGATTTGTCAATGGGTTTTCCAACCAGGAAAAATTCTGGAAGAAACGTCGATAATAACCTGCTAAACCGATAAACTTCTTCGCATACTAGGAAAAATTAAACAAAGAAAGGGGTGAGCTCAAATGCTTAGGGAGGATAACACTATAGCGGAAAATTTCATAAATAAGCATAAACATTTAAGGAAATGTATAAAACTAAAAAAAGCCTTTTCAACATAAACTTCATCATAATATGAAAAACATAAATCCAAATAATGTCATTTACTTACTCACATGGATATTATACTAGTTCAATAATCACATGAAATATCAATATCCAATTTCATAATTATGGAATGCATAATTACAGACTTTCATAACCACATAGTCAACGCCTTTTGCTAAGACTACAAATAATATTTTTTTTTCACATCCTTGTTCCAAGACACTAGATTGTCTAATGAGACCTACCGTTGAATCGAGGAGCTGTAGCGGGCTCTATCCATCACTTACTAAGTCTAATGCATTCCTCATATGAAAGGTTTTAAACATAACATAAATATTCATATTAAAACTGGCATACGAAATGTCAATAATTTATATGTAAACCATGAATTGTATAAAAATAACACATCCACAGTCAAACATATCACAAAACCTTCAATACAATATGGAAGTTTTGTATCATAATAAATAAACTTCAAATAAGCTTATAATATATCAAATTATGTTGACATAGATTAAATCAAAACATTTTTTAGAGAAATAACTCTTTCTATTTTGAAATCATTTACGAAAACATTTATTTTGAAAATATTCTTATAATTTGGTAAGGGAAGATTTGATGATGTTATAATGGCTGAAAATAGCCGCACCCATCATATAAGTTAAAAAAGACATTATTACCTTAATTTTGTCTAAAAGGCTATAAAGGGGCTTATTTGTAAAACGATGGAAATTTTCCTTTATAAACATATTATAAAAGTCAAACAAGGGTATAAATGACATTCATTCCTTTATAAACATATTATAAAAAACCTCAGATAATGAAGAGATTGTATAATTAACCCTTAACTTTTACTTTTCCTTGGTTGAGGGTAGGTTAACATCCTGTATAATGTTCAAATAATTGTTATTTAATTATACAATAATCATATACATCAATATGATATCATATATGATCTTTTAAAATATCATTGTTAATAATCTCTTCGTATTATCATCACTTCAGTTGTTAATGGATTCGTTTTCCTTAATATTAATTGTTATGTGAGTCATATTTGTTATGGATGGGAGATATATTATTCATATACATAATTATATCAAGTATTTAAACATTATTTGTAATCATAAAATGAAAACTAGTCTTCAATGGATACGATGGGAAATGAATCTCATCGCGTTTGTGGAGACCGTAATCTGTACGTACGCACGAGTGTCAATATCAATCTTTTGATATTAAAATAATATATAATTGGATGGTATATCATATATTTAGAATAATTATCTTGTTATATTTATTATTCACATCAATTTCACATCATTATTATACCCATCCAAATAATAATGTATTGAATAACAATTACACCACGACATGGAGACGGTAAGCCGTACGTACACACATGTGGTGAAATTCCATTCAAAGTATAGAGAGAATAATAAATATGGTTGTACCATATTTATAATATCATAATAGTATATATAAGATACTGGAGTTGTTATTTTAAAATGGAAACAACAAAGAAAGAGGATGTGGAAGAATAAAGGAACTTAAAAGAGTTGATGAAATATTCATCTCTTCTTTGGGTTCTTCCTTTTGATTTGATCAAAAGGGATCCTTAAGTTAGCTTTCTGACTAATGTAAGGCCTATAAAATGAAGGTAGGACAGTTGAGAGGGTATTTGGGAAGGGTTTAGTAGATAAAAATGGCTTTGAAGGTGTTAATTAGGGGGAAGGGGGAGTGCCCATTTATAAGATGGGTGAGGGGAACCTTAGGAAAAGCTTGAAATATTATTTTATAATAAAATATTTTTCAGTTTCTAATGGTTAAAAAATGAATTATTTAAAGGTTAATGTGGGTATGGGAATAGAACCACCCAAAAAATAGGTTTCATATAGGTTTGGGTCAATATATTAACCATATCGTTTAGATTTAACTCTTAGTTAAGTAGTTTGACATTTACCATGTCTCTTTGTATTTTTATATTATATAGTTAATTAACTTACTATATACATTCAAGAGAACCCCATGTGGTTCAAAAATGATACACCTATAATTATATATGTCTTTTTGCTGAGCCTTAGATTTTTATGAATATAATAACAGTTAATAATATAATATTTGTTTAAAAAATCTTGTATGTCAATTTTGACACTATTTGGTATTTTGTTTTTACAAAATTCATAACAGCATTATTACTTCAAAAAAAATTCGTGTAAAAAACCTTAATATGTCATTTTAACCTATAAAATTATTTTAATTCATAAAAACTCTCAAATTACATTTATTTGGATATTTAAAATATCAATTATTTTAATATTTCATTAATTAGGAAATTACTCTATCATCATTGTGTCATAAATAAATTAAACTATTTAATGTATAAAAAATATAAATTAAATACCATTATATAGTAAATAGTTTTAGATTTATAATTAATATTTATAGTCGAATTATCTTATGTGTAACCCTATATTAAAGAAATTTATTTATTAATATTTGATTTTAACTCTTTTAACTCTTTTTTGAATTAAATAATAATAAATGTCCTAATATAATCCATGTGGAACAAAGAGGTTCATATTTTATTCAAAAAGTTGTTTTTTGTCTAATTATATTTATCCAATAGAGTTTGGACATGTTTTATTTTAATAATAATATCTCGTTTACCCTTAATTTCCCTATTTACTTTTACCTCTAGTAAATAAATGTAAAAAGTTATTATTCACCAAAAATTATTTTCATCTTATTGAACCTCATTTTTCTTACTGATATCAACCGTGTCTCTTGGATTTTTGAAATTCAACTCACATAAGGGGTAAAATTAAGGTTTATTTATATTTACAAATGCTCCTCAGATGTGGGTAAAAGACGGTAACAAGTTCAATAAAATTTTTATATATCTAAAATTATTATAAATTTACTCTAATTAATTACATTGAACTTATATAGGTATTATGTATTCATTTTGACCTAAAATAAATTTAAATAAAATAAATAATTTTTTAAATAAATATTCGGTTTTAAACTATAACTCAGTGTTTTTCAGTATTCATCAAAAATTGAGTGTTTTCAGAAAAATACAAAAAATTGCCCCTAAGATAATTTTGATATTCCGAATCTAAAAATGAATTCCTTTTTGAATGATAAAATTTATAAAATTTCAAAAACTGGGTATTACTATTCATAACGGCTAGTTTGATTATTGTGGTGTGTTAGAACTCGAAGTTGTGTACAACACACGCTATTGTATTATTCATGGAGAAGTGTACCATGAAAGCTTGGGGTGTTACACAAAGGTAGTGACCTCCTTGGTTCAGGGATGAGATAGCCCCCTAGGTACCTAAGGATTTTCCAGAGGTGGCTACACGTGTCTTCCGACTAGTGAGGATTCCTATTGACCAGATGGAAGTCATAGCTGCGACTCTTCTTCATGAAACAATAGGGAGATGGTAGAGCTTAGTGATCCAGATACATGAGGATACGACCCTCACTTTTAAAGACTTCAAGAATTTTTTTAGGTATGAGTTAATTCTAGTGATGTTATGATCTGTGTTTATATGGGATCTACTGCATCTGTATTAGGGAATTTAGACAGTAGCGGAGTACTCAACGAGGATTACTGATCTTTCCCACTACTCCACGGATATGGTCTGTGGCCCATTCATTAGTGTCTTAACCTTCAAATAGGGTATATTCTAGGATATCATGGAATCCATGACTTCCCTTATAATTCCAACATATTTTGGTGTACTAGAGCGAGCCTTTATAGTAGAGAGATTTCTGGAGGAGCAGACCCCGACAGTGGGAGCTACCACCAGGGATAAGGTAGTTGAATCTTCGCCAGTATATAGACAACCGATGATGCAGAGATCCAAGAGGATTAGACAGTTCAAAGTATAACCCCATAACATGGGTTCAATGTTGTGTGGCTCCCAAGGTTGAGCGATTTAGCCGAAGGATATGATGTTTTACTCGTGCAACGGTCAGGGACATTTAGCTAGAGATTATCCAACCCATTATACACCGGACCACGAAACAATCGTGGGACCACCATGGAAGAGGTGAAGGTATGAAAAATGAGGTCTGATAGGTGACATATGTATAAGAGGACCTAGACGCAAAGCATGTGATGGTTGGGGGTTCGAGGTACTACCACCACCACCCCTAGGTGGTCTACTACGTGCCCAGGGAATTGTTGGATATGGACAAGGCTATCTTTAGATAATGGAGGCTTACAAACCCGGTGCTCCAAAGATAATTAATGGAACTATCTGCATCCTTTCCACCGTAGCTTCTGTTTTTATAGACAAAGGTGTTCATCGCTATTTTCTCAGCATGACCGTTGTTCGAGACTTGGAGATTCCAGTGGAACTATTGACTCAATCCCTGTGCATAGAGACTCCTACGAGGGGATATTCTATGATCACACAACATTACTGACAGTGGGACATTACTCTAGGGGGATATAGTTTTGGATGGAATATCTTGGTAGAAGTTTTGAGGATATATGATGTCATTTTTAGTATGGAATGATTATCCACAGTTCATTCCCGAATTTAATGTTCTAGGTGTAGAGTGTGGAGTGTCTGAGAATATGAGACTAGGTTTTCCTTTTTCAGTAAAAAGGAAAACCAATTAGTGAAGGATGGACTCGCATGTTGGAGGGTGAATCTGATCACATACCAGTTGGCTAGCATGACCCTCAATGCAGTGGATAAGAAGAGTCATCAGTTTCCTACAGCGTTGGATGAGTATGGGGACATCATCCCAAATGATATTCTAGGATTACCTCCTCACATGGAGGTGGATTTATTAATTGATCTATACCATAGGACGACACTGATATCTACACTTGTATATTAGATGGCTCTTTCAGAGCATCATGAGTTATGGGTACAACTAGAGGACTTGTAGACGAAGGGCTTTGTGAGACCCAGTGTTTCACCGTGGGTGGCCCCATTTTTATTTTCCAAGAAGGTAGACAATAGCTTGAGATTTTGTGTGGACTTATGGTCCCTGAACTAGGTTTCCATGAAGAATAAGTATCCATTAATAGGGATTGAGTACCTCATTGATCTGTTGAATAGATAATGATGCTTCTCGAAGATAGAACTCAGATCTGGCTATCACCAACTCCGTGTACGTGATGAGGACACCCCAAAGACAACATTCAAATGTAAATATGAACACTAAGAGTATTTAATGATTCCATTTGGCATTAAGAACACCCTGAAAATGTTCGTGGGAGTCATGAATATGATATTCCAACCTTACATGGACCAATTGGTCATGGTCTTCATTGATGACATCCTGGTGTACTCGACGTCCGAGGAGGAGCACACGATACACTTAAGGATGGTCCTAGACACACTCCAAGAGCATCATATTTATGGGAATATATTGAAGTATATGTTCTGGATTCAAGAGGACCAATTTCCTGAACACATCATTTTAGAGGATGGATTTTCAGTAGATTCAACAAATATTGTAGCGGTGCTTTCTTGGGAGACACCCGAGAGTGTTACTAAGGTGCGGAGTTTCTTGGTCTTGGTTTGGAATTATCAGAGTTTTGTACTAAAATTTTCTAGAGTAGAAGAACCCTTTACAACCTTGACCTAGAAGGAGTAGCCTTTCGTGTGGCAAGATATGTTCCAACAATGATTTCAGTATATGAGGCATAGATTGATAAGTGACCCCATATTGAGATTAACATATGACTACGTTGAGTACATAATATTTTGTGATGCATCAGGGATTTGGCTTGGTTGTGTCCTGATTAAGGAGAAAGTGGTGATTTCTTATGGTTCACACTAGTTAAGGTTTCATGAGGATTACTACACAACCCATGATCTTGAGCTTGTAGTGGCAGACTTCGTATTGAAGATTTAGTGACACGACCTAATGGGTGTGTTGTTTACCCTCTACTATTACCACAAGAGTCTGAAGTGTATATTCTTTTAGAAGGAGATAATCTTGACATAGAGACGAATCCTAGAGCTCCTCCAAGACTATGAAATTGAGATTTTTTATACTCCTAGGAAGGGGAACATAGTTGAAAACACTCTTAGTAGGATATCTAGCTTGTAGTTTCTGGGTGAGGCATCAGAGTAGTTGGCCACATTACAGATATCCATTGTGGATAGCGACGGAGTAGCTTACCTCCAGTCGATGGTTTTCACCCCTCCCTTCTTATAGAGATTCAGGGAGGCACATCTCGGAGACACTAACTATGATACTATACATTCCTAGATGTCCATAGAGCTTGCCCCGTATTGATATTTGAAAGGATGGGAGCATGTCATTCTATTTAGAGGATGCACTGTAGTTTCAGTGACATTGTAAGAGGAGGTCTTGAGGGAGTTTCATACATCTAATGTGGTGGTACATCCTTGTGTGTTAAAGATGTATCAAGACCTATGACATCAATTCTAGTGTCCAGGGATGAAGAAGGTTGTGTTAGAGATCGTTCCATGATGCCTCACTTTCCAGCACATAAAGGATATGCACCATGTTCCGGTGGGATTAATCCAACCACTTGAGGTGCCATAGTGGAAGTGGGATAGGATATAGATGGACATTGTGATAGGTTTACCATAGATTTCCAAGGGATACGATACCATTGGGGTGATTGTTGACTAACTCACCAGGTCATCCCACTTCCTACCAATTCATGAGCAGAGCTCAGTAGAGAGCATGTGAGGACTCTAGAAGCAAGAGATAGTTTGACTCTATGGAGTCCAATCGATGATAGTCTTAGATCATGATGATCGCTTCACGTCATAGTTATAATAGGTATTGTAGGAGGTGTATCACCCCAAACTGATAAACGGGTTAAATGAATAATGATATGACTCATGTGAACAAGGTACACTTACCTTTTCAGAAGACTGTCTGATTAGAACTCCACTGTTAAGAGTGCTTGTCCCGGAGTAGTGATCAGGATGGATGACCTTCTGGGATGTTTTCTAGGGTGTGTGTGAGTGAGGACAAAACACACAAGAAAGAACATGTGTTGTTCTGTGGGGACAATCATTAGTCAGATGACCAGTTCAGGCATGTGGGTGGGCCCCATGGTGGGGACCACATGTCTGCGGGGCAACTGGTGGTACCTGGCGGGCCAGAACGCGATGACTATGTTAAAGGCGGGGTGTGTGTGCTATCACTGGGACCCAGTTGTTACAAATTGGTATCATAGGGATCGGTTCTACCGGAGAAGTTAGGACTCTGATATTTCTTTTCTATGAAGCAATAGTTTTAAGGGCATCGAGTGTGTTTTCCAGTTTAGGGAGTCCATTGTTGGTGTGGCGGCCGATGTATCCATACACCAAGACCCTGACTACTGATCTCCAACTCAGTACACGAAAACACTGATTGTGTGTGTGCTTTCATAAGTTTTCTTTAACTCATCTCAACCAGGCCAGCTAACCAGGTATAAATTTTGACATGTGTTGGCCTGTGGGGCCTATCATTAGCCAGATGACCCATTCAGGCACGTGGGTGGGCCCCTGGGTGGGGATCACGTGTCTATAGGGTAACTGTTGGAACCTGGCAGATCAGGACTCACTGGCCATGTAAAGTAGGGGGGTCTATGCTTTTATCGGGATCTAGTTGTTACATTTGGTATCAGAGGTGGTACCCAGTCTTAAGTGTAGCGCAATGTTTGGGATGAGATGTAGGGCCCACAACGAGGACGTTGTTCTCTATAGGGGGTGATTTTAACACCCCCAAATGATAAAATTGTTAAATGACTAAATGATATGACTCATGTCAACAAGGTGAACCTTTCTTTTTCGAGAGCCTATCTGATTATAACTCCACAGTTAAGCGTGCTTGGCCAAGAGTAGTGATCACGATGGGTGACCTTCTAGGAAGTTTTCCAGGGTGCATGTGAGTGAGGAAAAAACACACTGGAAAGGACATGTGTTGGCCTGTGGGAGAAATCATTAGTCAGATGACATGTTTGGGCATGTGGGTGGGCCCCATGGTGTGGACCACATGAATGTGGGGCAACTGGTGGTACCCGGCGGGTCAGGACCCGATGGCCATGTTAAAGGTAGGATGTCTGTGCTCTCACCGGCTAAGGAATAGCCTGAGGAGGTGTTTGAGAGTTCTATAGAGCTTTTACATCTTCGTCAAGACGACATGTCCGTAGATGAATATTCATCGAGGTGTACCGATCATTAACGTTACCCGATGAATACAATATGATCAGTTCTTTGGGGCTCGGAATACCGAGATAAGTGTGTTTTAGGACATCCGAGCCAACAGATTCTCTCTAGATGCTAGAGATAAACTTTGTGGTTGAATGTTCTTTGGCTAAGAAGATACATTCAGTGAATGTTAGTAGTGGGAAAGCATGAAAATGGCACAAGACACAGAGACTTGAGCATGTAAAATATTTTGAGAAGAGGATGTGTTAAGGATATATGAATCTATAGGGAAGCAGGCCTAGAAGAAGAGCAGCATGAGGTGGTGAACATTTCATCATGTTACAACCACCTGCCTTTGTTGTCTCGGCCAGGCTTAGGGAGCTGGACATGTGTCTATGGGGAAACGGGTGGTACATCGCGGGCCAGGACCTGATGGCCATGTTAATGGAAGGATGTCTGTGCTGTAACCGGCTAAGGACTGGCCTAAGGAGGTGGTTGAGAGTTCTCTAGAGCTTGTATATCTTTTTTAGGAAGACATGTCAGTATCTGAATATTAATCTAGGTGTACCTATCCTTCACTTTACCTAATGAATACAATACGTTTAGTGCTTTGGTGCTCGGACTACTGAGCGATGTGTGTTTTAGGACATACGATCCAACACCTTTTCTCCAGATGCTAGAGAAAACCTTTAAGGTTGAATGTTATTTGGCTAAGAGTATACATTCAGTGATTGTTAGCAGTGGGAAATCGTGAAACTAGCACCAGTCTCAGATACTTGAGCATGTAAAATGTTTTGAGAAGAGGAAGTGTTAAGGACATATGAATCTTCAAGGAAGTTGACATGGAAGAAGAGCAACATGAGGTGGTGTATATTTCGACATGTTACAACCACCCGCCTTTGTAGTCCCCACCAGGCTCAGGGAGCAGGAGGGAAGTTGAAGAGAGTAGTTGCATGCGATCATGGAGTGTGACCCAAGGGCTCTATGAATGATTCGAGGTACGGTCAATGTATACAACTAGTTTCTGTATCAATAGACATATGTACTAATCATACCTTCCTTCCTCGAATCTTGTCCTAGACATTGATTTTCCATTTAAACCATCGACATAACCCTCATGTCTGGAGATACCTTTGGAAGGAGACTCAATAATCACACTTACGCTGATGGTGTGATCTGAACCTTAAAGTTATAGTTTCGATTGGAACCTCTTGGTGGAAGTGCTGAGTCCTTACGACGTTAGTTTGGTTATGGGATGGGAAACCATAGTTCTTACACAGATTAATTGTATTAGGAAAAACGATTGTGGTTTTTCTATAATGTTAATATGAGGTTTTCATTAGTCGGTGAAAAAGGAAACCCAGGAAGCACTGATTAAACTCATGCAAAGGAGGGTGCACCCAATCACTCTTGAACCGGCTAGCCTTACCCTCGTGGCAGCAAGAGTTTTGAGTTTTTTGTTCCAAACAGGAGTTATAGAACATGCATACATCTTTCCAAAAGCTGTTTCCTGGATTACCCCTCAAAGGGGGAGGAACATATGCTTAGGATGGATATTACCGGAGGTTCATTCCAGACTTCACCAGAGTTACAACACAACTATCATCCTTGACATAGAAAGGGAAACCCTTTATGTGGTCAGAGTGATGCCAGTAGAGCTTTCAAGAGCTGAGGCAGATGCTGACTAGTGCCCCCATCTTGAGGCTTCCAGAGGAAGGTGTAGGGTATGTAGTTTACTGTGATGCATCATGGGCTGGACTTGGGTGTGTCCTGATGCATGAGCGAGGAGTGATCGCGTATGGTTCTCGGTAGCTGAGACAAAACAAGCAGAACTATGCTACCCATGACCTATAGTTAGCCGCAGTGGTCTTTGCCTTGAAGATGTGGAGACACTATCTGATGGGTGAACGTTTTACCATGTACTCTAATCACAAGAGTTTCAGGTATATTTTCTCTCAAAAGGACCTGAACCTGAGAAAACGACGTTGTCTGGAGTTCCTCCAAGACTTTGACTTCGAGATAGTCTATACTCTTGGTAATGGAAACATTGTTGCAGAAGCGCTCAACAGGAGGACTGGTATACAACTGCTAGGAGAGGTGAGAGAGCATTTGGCTGCTATATAATTATCCTTTGTGGATAGAGATGGAGCAGCATTCCTGCAGTCTCTTATAGTCCCTCCCCCACTTCTTTAGCGAGTCAGGGAGGTGCAGCATAAGGACGCTGACTGCGAGACACGATGTGCTCAGATATCCACAGGGTAGGCACCTGATGGATTTTCTGACAGTGGGGAGCACGTCATTCTCTTCATAGGATGTACCATGGTACCAGTAGCACTTCAGGAGGAAGTGTTGAGGGAGTTCCACACATCCCCTCTAGTGGTACATCCACTTGTGGTGATGATGTACCAGAACCTTCGACGACAACACCGGTGGCTAGGTATGAAGAAGGCGG
Source organism: Viscum album (assembly GCA_963277665.1). Taxonomy (NCBI): domain Eukaryota; kingdom Viridiplantae; phylum Streptophyta; class Magnoliopsida; order Santalales; family Viscaceae; genus Viscum; species Viscum album. The sequence goes on along the minus strand of OY728153.1, from coordinate 1,201,197,336 downwards.
TAGTGGAGTTTGTCTCTCTATGCCTCACTTGTCATCAAGTGAAGGCGGAGAATCAGGTACCAGAAGGCTTGGATCAGCCTTTAGAGGTCCCAATGTGGAACAGGGATGAGATATTCATGGACTTCGTGATGGGTCTTCCACGTACGTCCAGGGGACATGACTCTATTTGGGTGATCACCGACCAAATCACCATGTCGGCCCACTTCCTCCTAACCAGATATGGCACGAGCTACCACTGAGAAGGTAAAGGTCATCCAGGAGCGGATGAAGACTTTACAGAGCAGACATAAGTTGTATGCTGACAGGAAACGGAGAGCTCAGGAGTTCGAGGGTGGTGACCACCTATTTCTACGGGTCTCACCTCGACGAGGTCTATAGATATTTGGCCGAGGAGGTATGTTATCTCCGAGGTTCATCAAACTTTTTTAGTTCCTCAACAGAGTTGGCGAGGTGGCATACTGCTTAGCTCTTACACCTCAGTTGCACCGGGTGTATGACGTCTTCCACGTATTCCAGCTGAGGAGATGTGTGCATGAACCTTCCCACATCATCGACCATGATGAGCTGGACGTTGACAATGGGGCATCTTTTACAGAAGTTCTAGTATAGATTGAGGATCGATAAGAGTGAGTCCTTCTTGGATGGTTGATACCTCTGTTGTGCGTTCACTGGCAACACGAGAACCTCTTGGAGAGAACATGGGGAGCAGGAGGCTTAGATGCGTGCTCAGTACCCCCACATGTTCCCTAAATTGTGAGTTGTGGATTATGGGGACATAGAGCCCTGAGGTGGGTAGAATGTAAAGACCCGTAATTTCCATGTAATTTTTTTAATTAAATGGGAATTTTACTAGTCTGTGAAATCTTACAGTGTGTGATTCCGAGGCTCGGATTGCCCGGAATGATCCTTCAAAGTTTTTGTTAAGCTTATGTTAACGCCTGTACGTTGTTTTCCTAAAAAAGTGGAATAAATATTAAATGGTAACTCAGATCCAAAATATGAGGTCACTATTGTGCTCAGGATGGTGGTTTTACCCTTAGTGTGACTTAATATTAGTCGGCGCTGGCCTCCTATGTGTAAATTCAAAAATGGAAAAATCATAAATAAAATAAATAAATAAATTATTTTAATTTTCAAATGCTTATAACTCACAAACGATAACTCGGAATAAAAATTTTAGACCACCGATGGACTCGTGAGTGTATGATTTATTTAATCAGATATTAACTTTGGCTATAGCGGGCCACTAGAGAAAGTTAGTTTTTGGCCGCAAATAAAATAATTAAGTAAAAATTATTTTATTGTAAAATTCATAACTTCTAAATGGTAAATCATATTGGAAATATGAGAGTATAGTTGGGTTCATTGGGGCATGTTTCACCTAGGCAGAGCCTATCCTCAACCGACGCGAGTCAAGGGTGACTGATAATAATTTTATGAACTTTTTTTAGGGTACGTTTAGTAACTGCACGAGTGGAGTTTAGTAACTTTTGACTCGGTGCTCGGAATTGAAATCGGAGGGCACCGTTGAACTCACAACACTGGTATTCACTTAAGGAGACATTCACCTCGATAGAAGTTGGTCGAGAGTAAAAGATATATTTTGGGTTTTTATAAAAAAATTATTATAATAAATTGAGCTAACACTTTATTTTATTTTTAGTCATCATGTGGAGTGTTTGTTGGTTTGAACCTCTACTTGGGAGTTGGAGGTGGAACGGCCACAACCTAACCTCCCATGTGAGGTTATGATGGTGGGGCCCACCTGAGTATAACCTCCTGTGAGAGGTTATGACCTGGGTACCACATGAAATTAATTGCTTCCAATTTAATTTTTTGTGTCAGCATAAAATTAATTGTTGTCGAAATAATTTTATGTGTCAACGTGAAATTAAATGCTTCCAATTAAATTTATGTGTCAACTTAAAATTAATTGCTATCAAATTAATTTTATTTGTCAACATTTAATTAAATCCTATCTTTTTTTTGATGCATGCTATGTGGTGGAAGCCTCTTGGAATCCTCCCAATAATTAAGCCAACACACCTCTTAAATTGTGCCAATGATTTTTAATTTTCTTAACCCCATTTTTAAATTAAGTAACCACATTCTTCGAATTTAAGATGGTTCATAATAAATGAACCATCCTAAATTTCATGATGGTTACATACCTTACCCCCTCTCCTATATATAGGGAGCTTGGGAAGAGGTTTTGGGATAGCTTCACCAAGCGACAAAACACTGGAAATGTGATGTGACGCCCAATTCTTGGAGGATATATCCTTCTTCAACGAAGAACGAAGAACGCTGACCTTCTTCGACTTTTTCCTCGGACACCTACCGATGTGGAGTGTCATCAATGAGCTGATGCAACTCCAATTTCGAAGTTCTTGGCGGACGCGACGAACGACGATCCTCTACATCTTCTTCCCCAACTCTGTCAACGAATGACGTCCGCCTTTTTGTACCAACGTCAACAAACTACGAGCAAGGTAGGGGGTTTATTGCTTGATATTATTTTACCCTATTATTATCTTCTTCATCGGATAAAAACATATTATTGAGGACGTGTTATTGATCATCTCCTTTTCGTGATGAGCCAAATGATACCTCCCTAAACACGGAGGGTGCGGGCAAACCTAACATGGCTCGACACCCTCCGTCGGTTTTCTTCCTTGTGGTGACATTATATGGAAAGGCGATGAGGCGACGATGATGAAGGCGACAACAATGAAGGTCATGCTACCCCCAGCCTCTGTGAATCTTGCCACCCTCTCGGCACACCGGTGCTCCCGACCGAACACCACCAGCTGAGCGGTACCTTACCCGCCTACCTACAGCCTCCCGACGCCCTGCCCAGCGCGCTCCCAGACTGAACCCGCGACCTGCCCCGCGGCCTGCCCGGCCCATCCGGCACCCTTCCGGGCTTCCCCGCGTGCTGCCCGACGCCCCCACGTGCTGCCCGGACCCCCACACGCTGCTCGGCACCCCCATGTGGTGCATGGCGCCCCCGTGCGCTGCCTGTGTGCCCCCACAGCCTTCCTGGCCGCTGCCACGCTCTGCCCGGCGCCCCCAAGGCCTGCCCGCAACCCGCGCGTCCTGCCGATGACCTCCCAGTCTGATTCACCTAAGCCACGCCCCTCGCAGTGATGACCGAACCTGCCCCAGCCTTCGGGACGAGTCGCCTACCTGGCGATCTCCGAGCCAAACCGCCCTTGCAGTCTGCTGTGCCGGGCCCAGGGGACTGGGCCAAAACATAGCAGGATGACCCACCCAACAGGCCAGGTCAGACCCAGTGAGTCTGTATGGATTAACCAAAACCAGTTCGGGCAAGACTGGGTGGGGCCGAGTCGGTCTGACTGGGTGAGACCGGACCCGAGCCCATTACTGACCCATTACTTTCTTTGGCCATATCTTTGGAACTGGACGTCTGTTTGACGAACTATCAGTGGAAATGGATTTTGTGGAACAAATCCTTCCCTTTGATAATACCCCACTGGAGTTTGGGGTATATTTAAGTTATGGTCAGGTTGGATGGCACACGAATCCAACAAAGGCCCAGAGACTAAAAGGCTAATAACTCACAGACCGGGCGTCCGATTGACGCACCGTCAGTTGCGTTGAGACCTCTTTGATGTGGAGGACCTTTGAGATACTTCTTCATGGCACTTCACCATAGTAAAAGTATTTCCCAGTAGCTTGTGGAGCGGACCTTTCAGAGATGATTGGGCATTTGTGTGGGAACCTAGTAGCTGGCTGAGACTTGACGACTGCTGATCGATTCGACTCGGAGTGATTCAACTAGCCTAGTGGGGAGTACCTATGTGTGAGTGCGGTAGACCCATGGTGGGTAGCGCCTCTATGTGAGCATGACAGATCCATGGTAGTTGACACCTGGAGTACCTTAGTAGGCTACCAGGGGGAGCACCTCTGTGTGAGCATAGCAGACCCATGGTGGGGAGCGCCTATGTGTGAGCACAACATACCAATGATAATCAACAAGAGGAGTACCTTAGCAGTCCAAATTAGTGGGAAGCGCCTCTCTGTGACATGGCAGGACCACTGTACTCGATAGAGAAGGAGTTCTCCAGTAGTCGACGGTTCAGATTGATTCTACCCCTAGAATAAAATCCCGGTTGAGCTGAGTCAATGAATTTTGTGTTTTCCTCATGATTGATATGAATTACTAGATAACTTAGGTATATGTATAGGCATATACCTAAGTAATTGTTATCCGTTTATTTCATACTTTGTGGTTTATCCTTGTTGGATTTTGTGAGACCATGAGGTTCTCGGGGTCCCTTCTGAGTATCGTTATACTCACCCCTACATGGGATATGCCCGCACCTCATTGTGTTGGTTTCAAATGACGGACAGAGCTGACTGAGGCAGAGAGTATCATGTTTGGACGGTACCCAGAGGTGGACCACTTGGTGTGATAGTACATAGAGGAGAAAAATAGATGGGAGTGCTGAGGAGGCCATATGTACATACCATTTAGGTAGGAACCCCAGATGATAAACCAGTAACATCTTTACTTTTCTTCAGTTGTACTTTCAGTTTCCTTGTACTATAGACGATCTTGTATTTCTAGCCCCTTTTACTTTCCATCACATCTTGTGTACACAGTTTTACTTAGTTTTTTTCTTTCAGTTGTGTACTATGATGTGTTTTCATTCAGTTATAATAGAAATGCCTTTCCAATTTAGGTATTTATGCCTTTAGTGTTAGTCACCATCCCCTGTCCTATGAAAGGCGGGCTTGGGGTAGTCACGATATGAGCCCTGGGGGACTGGTCGTGACAGGAGGAGTTTGGGACTCAGTTACACTTGATCTTGAAATTTCATCCCAAGAAAGATGGCTAAATAGAGAGGACCATCTAGGTACTAGAGGACATTCTATGTGATTGCATCATAGACTTTGGTCGCAGTTCGGAGGACCACCTACCTCTAGTAGTATTTGTATATAAAAAATATACCACTCCAACATTTGTATGGAACCATTTGAGGAATTGTACGGGTGAAACTGTAGGTCGCCACTTTTCTATACAGACCTAGGAGAGTCATCACATATGGGCCCGAAGTTGGTGCAGGAAATTATAGAGAAGGTGATGGTCATCCAGGAGTGGATGAAGATTTCATAGAGCCATCATAAGTCGTATTCCAATAGGTGGTGAAGGCCTTTGGTGTTCGAGGAGGGATACCATGTGTTGTTTTGGGTCTCACTTAGATGGGGATTTTGGATATTTGGGTAGGGTGATTAGTTATCTCTAAGACACATTGACCCTTTTTAGATTCTGAGTAGAATTGGAGAATTGGAATACCACCTAACTCTACCCCCGTAGTTGCATCGAGTGCATGATGTCTTCCACGTATCATAGTAGAGGAGGTACGTGCATGCTCCATTGCACATCATCGCCTGCTGCAAGATGAAAATTGATGATGGGGGGAATTTTTGAAAAGTACCTAGAGAAGATCAAGGATTTATATGAGAGGATTCTTCATGGGCAGTTGATTACTATGGTATGCATTCAGTGGTAGCCTGTGAATCTCTAGGAGTGCACCTGGGAGCAGGAGTCTTAGATTAATACTCAGTACCCTCACTATTTTTGTTGATTAGCCATCCGATTTTGATTTAGGGGATAAAAATAATTTATGTGGGGATAATGTAATGACTCATATTTTCAATTGTTTTATTTTTATAAATAAATTGGGAAAATTCTTTGACCAGACACTGAGACAACATCTGATTCTGAGGCCCGGTGTGCCCAGAACGATTCCTTAAATAATGTTCATTTTTCAATTAAAACATGTGGATGATTTATCTTTGAACTAGAATAACTTCTATGTGGGTAACCAAATTAAAAATATGAGGGAATTGTTTCATTCAAAGCAGTGACTTTACCTTATATAGGGCATATCCTCTACCGGTGTGGGTGGAGGCTAGAAGTTAGTTTTTGGACTTAAATATCATTAAAATATGCAATAAAAATATTTTATAGAACATTACATGTTGACATAGTGGAGGTTTCCATTTTTAATAAGTCATGTCATAGGAATTCAAGGTTATATACATAACCCTGGAATTCCCATGAGGTAAGAAGAAGAAATATTTCTCTCGGTGTCAAATGTTAGTGGATAAAGGATCGAAGATGACACGGATCTCCGTTCTTCTTCAACAGTTGATCCAATAATTTAGGTAAGGTGTCGACATATTTGTAATTTTTTTCCATTCATATTTTCAATGATGAATTCGGACCAACCGAAAATTGGCTGATCTGTGGTTTGATCTTTCTTACAGGATGGATATTTATTACAGGATTAAAAAGGAGATTAAATATTAGTGATTTATCTATTATTGTTTCTTCATGATCCCGCTACCAAGAATAGATCAAGGCCAAAAAAGATAAGACCAAGATCCGTTATTTGGTTATTTATGTGTTTAATATCTTATCCCCCCCCCCAAATTGATCATGTTCTTCATGCACCCTTCCCCCTTTGAAAAACTATGTGAACATTCAATCGTTGTTCAGATGATCCATGATGCAATGATCCAATACTGAATGTTTTCACCCATGATGAAATTGTGGAGGTGTGACGAGAGAACAATTAACAGATGGTAGATTATAAAAGAGTGTGAGACAAATGGTGTGCCGCCATCAGGGTTACTAGTAGTGAGGGCATCATGTGGCATAATGGGAGGCCGGGTTCCGATGGGATATTAGACAGACGGGCCGTCAGCGGGGTGATTGGTGGTAGGGAGCACAGTCGTGGTCTAGGAAGAACCATTCCATAGGAGGACCCGACAGTAGTTGAGGCTACAGGCGGTGAACATAGGCTATAGAAAGAGGTAGTGGTGGCTGTGGTGGGATGCTTCTCAGAGGCTGTGTCGGTGAGATCCTACAGCAGAGGTGAGGCCGTAGGACTAGGCAGGGAAGGTGTGATAACCCCATGATATGTGTTCATGCACTACATTGAATGGGGGGTCTTGTTGGCCATCAGTCAGGTGACCATGTGGATCGAAGGGATGTGGAAAGTTTGGGTCGTGTTCATAGGACCAAAGCTGACACGTGTGATGTGGGCCAGGATGGTGAATCAGTCCACTTTGGAAGCCCAATAGATTGTGGTCTAGTAGCCCATGAAGCCAATCCGGTTCAATCCGGCCCATAATGAACAGGTAGGGTTATACCTGGACTGGTCTGTGTCAGACTCGGAACATGTCGGGTCAAGTCAGACTCGGACCGGGTCGGGTCAGACCTGGACTATCCCCTTTTTGCTAAATTGCCCCTATCTTTCAATCTGTCTGTCCGTTTGATGAGTCGTTTGAAGCATTGGGACCCTTGAAATGAAAAGTCCATTTTAGGTACAATAAATGAGTTTTTGTGTAAGTCGTTTTATGACCTAATGACTTGATGTGTAGGTTCTCCCAGAACAAGAACACTATGGGAGAAATTATGTTGCAGGTTGTGTGTAGTGAAAGATTCCTTTGATGATTTATATAACATAAAAACAAAATATTTCTCATAAAAATCTCGGGTGTTACATGCTCAGTGTGAGAAACAAGAGGATGTGAAAGATTCAACAATGAAAATCCACACTATTCCTCTTCCGCTGATGGAAGAGAGCACGCCGATCATTGAAGAGGGTGAGGTGGAAAGCCTTATCTCTATTCTATTTACATTGGATAGGGGTCCAATGTAAGGAACAAGTGGTGAGGGTGAGGGGATTATACCAGGATGGCTACCCTAAAATATTTTCTGGTAGGGGAGGGAGACTTCTTCTATACTTACACAGAATGACAAGTGAAAAGTGTACCTTCCCTATCAGAGACATGAGGTCTGAGATCACCACTTTGAAAAGGGAGAGTCTAGAATCCAACCATCCTCTAAACCGGGAACTTCCCAACACTATTTCTTGGAGAAAAGTCCATGTGACTAAGGATATAAAAACCCACAAAAATCCCATGAATCTTAACCCCATTGTGAAATGAATATGGGAGTCCTCTGTCTGTGGAAATACAAACCCAAATTGGAGACACACTGATGTGCCTTACCCAAAGGTTTGAGAAGTCAGGAGGTTTTGGTGGAGGCTTCAACTTAACCCCTTTCGGATAAGGGATCCAAGGAAGGAGATACCCTACCATGAATGGATTTAAAAAAGGGTACTTGAACTGGACACATAGGTATTTCGTGCAAGTATTCCACGTAGTTACCCAACATTTCCCTATCACGCAGGTCTGGCACACAGATATACAGCATAGTTTCGACACACAGATACAACGCGTAGGTATGGATGAGTACTGAAGAATGGAAAGAACTTCAAAACATTCTTATCCCTTTTAATAATACCTTATTTTTTAGTTTTAAAGAACTACCTGAGACAATTTGAGAGATCTAGGAGAAAGTGCTATGAAATGGGAGCTCTAGAGAGTCATTCACTTTTTTTCAGTCCAAAAATGGGGAGACCAGGGGTCCTATTTATAGGCACATATGGGCCTGGCCGAAGAAACTTTTCCCGCACAGGTATTCCGCGTAGCTCCACCACGTAGGTCCTTCGCATATAGGCATCCCAAATCTCCACACACATAGCTCAGCCATGTAGCTTGTTTGCGAAGCTCGGCCGCGTAGCTATCTCATGATGCTCGGCCACGTAGCTCGCTCGCAAAGTTGCAGGATGTTAATACGTTGCGTAGAGTTTGGGAGTATTTGTTGATGTTTCCTTTGTACTCTTTGAATATTTTAATTAGTTTCAACAAGAGCCCCCCCCCCCCTTAGGATTGGATCTGAAATATAAAAATAGCATCAAGTCATGAAGTGAAGGTCTCAGAAAAAGATATGGATGGATTAATGAATAGCACAATTGTGCTGCTCAAGTATTTTGAACAGATATGTCGTGCAGGTATGTCATGAAGGTAGGTCGTGAAGCTATGCCACATAGGTCTTCTATTGCCTATAAATAGGTCTCAACTGTTTTGCAATTTCTTCTTCACCTGTTCTTTCTCCAAAATTTAGAGCTCTCATTGCGTAGGTCATTCGCTTAGCTACATCGCGTTGTTCTCTCACGTAATTCTCTTGAAATGTCTTCAAGGTAAAATTATTTTATGCGATTGAGCTACGCCAAAAGGAATTCACTGATAGAGTTGAGCCAGGATCTTTGTCGAAGGAACTGCACGAGTTACCTCGTCAAAGGACCTCGTCGAAGGACCTACACAAACAGTTTCCTTTTCCAAAAAAAATTATACTTTCTTCATTAAAATCTTACTTTAAAGTCATGATAATTCTTTCTATAGGAAAGAATTACTCATTTGATGACCCATACTGAAGAATCTAAGGTTTGTCAAAATGAACTGATGAGGATCATCAGGCCAGATTATTATAATATTATTGAGAGTACTCTTCCTGGGCTATGGAAGGGTCTAATTCAGTACCATCATGACTGTCCACAAAGTCCTTACTTACCTCTGTACGAGCATCGACTTTTCCAAGATCCATGTTTTCCATATATTAAGAAGTTCGTTCCAAAAAAATGGTTTCTTCAGTATTCCAACTATAAGAGCATGAATATTAGTGCAAGGGGGTTCCGATACAAGAAGGGATGGTCCCTATTGTTTGCATCCTTCATCACATTTGTTGCACTATAGACATGAAAGATCATGTTTTTAGAGCCAAGAACTCTTTATTATGATTCCACTTTTAGGGATTCTCAAACAGATCAATCTAATGGTTAGAAAGGATACTGGGACCTTCATTCTGGATGGGGTGTAAAACCAGAGTTGATGTGGGAATTGTAGGTATGTCGGACTTGTGCAGAATTCAAAAAAGAGTTATCAGACGATCATATTTACGAGGATGTCTGTATGGGGAAAAATTATGTTTACAAAAATGAATTCATTCCTAAATTACTAAGCCGATGGATTCCTCAAATGAATTCCTTTCATTTGACGCATGTTAAATTTGGTATTAGTCATTGGGACAATTACCAAATAGCTAGAATTCCTATTATTGGGGAAATGTCTGATGAATTCATCCCTCCTACTTCAACATGGGGTGATGTTACTAGAACACCACCGCTAGCCCATGAATTTTTTAAGATAGTGAAGAATTTACCTAAGGATAAGAAAAATATTCATGCTAGAGTGTGGATGGAAGCCTTATTAGAACCAACAACAGAGGAAGATCCAACCTGTGGACATCCTACTATTTTTCCTTCTGCCGATAACTGAGGCATTTCAGGCACATATTTTCCTACATTGGAAAGAGGTGATTACAAGCACTGGGGTTATAAAGTCAAACCTGATATAGATGGAAAAGTACGCTTAGCGGCATTCTTTACTTTGTGGCTAAGTTTTTATTTGCTTCCAGTCCGTGAATCTGGTGGGGGTGTAAGATCAGGGACTTTCATCCATGTAGCTAAGATGGTATAGGGGAAGTATATTGGTCTAGAAACCCCTGTTTTGGCAAGAATTTACCATCTCCTTATTCATTTATACAATGGGAAGTCTCCATTTATAATAGAGGGTCCATTTCAAGTGTTGTGGGGATGGATTGCAGCACATTTTTCTTTATAATCAGTATTGAAATAAATCAGAGTTCTTAATCATCAATTAACCCCATTTTTATAGAAATATTCTAGTATTAAGCCTATGAACATGAGACCTGATGAGGTACTGAAGGTATTGAAATTCTCGTGAGAATTCAACTTCTTTTCTTTTGGTAATCCACCAACAGGAACATTTATTGATGATGGTGAAGAAAATAATTATGAGTTGAGATCTTATATGATGGAATTCAGGGATGGTGTACTATCAAACAGGATTGATGGTGAAATTATCTATGAGGCTTATATGCCCTATAGGTTTGCTCATCAGTTCAGGTGTCTTCAAAAATAAAGCTTATTTCCACCCACATATGTCAGATATGAGAAGCACCTAATGGTAACGTGAAAATTATGTATTCTCATAGAATTAGAGGTATAAAAATTTTCAATTACATTACCTCCACATGATGATTCAATCGGATTATTAGCTAGGTATTACAAAGGTTGGGTTTCATCATATCCTCATGGGGTTTTGACTAAAGGAGTATATCGAGTGGTGGCTACAAAGACTGTTTCATGTGGAAATCATGGCATGAAGTCCAGGGCCAGAGATGATACAAAAATTTGAACGGTTTCAGAGACCTCAAAACTTTTTCACATGAATTATACCAAGAAGACCAAGGCTAAAGAAGCAATACCTCCAATTCCAAGGTGATCTAGTCACCGCCATCAAACAAAGATTCCTATTCCATCTGTTGAATTTTCTAAGGAAGAAAGGTCTGAAGAAGTTCTTTAATCTGAAGGTGTCTAACCTCTTCCACAGTCAACCAGGCCAAAATCGAATTAAGTGCGACCTTCAGCCATTCATCATTGGGAGAGTATAACCCGTGATCATAGGGACACCTGGGAATTTAATCAGCATGGCATTCGAATACCAGATATTAGTGATATCAAGGCAGCTTATGATTTCAATCCGGACAATAACATGGCTGAAGTATTAGAATTATATTTCAGAATTAGAGACTTTTATATATGAAACTGATGAACAAATCCCAGCCTCTAAAGGAGTATCTCATATGCTGGATTTAGGAGTCCTTGAAGGGGTAATTATCGACTCTGAGGAGGAGTGGGATATTTATGTTAATACTAAGAATATATTTACCTTTCTCTTTCATATCAACTTTTCTTTATCATTTAACATCATTAATCTTGAGGAAAATGAATTTTCTCAGCTTGAATGTAGAGAAGGATGATCTGGACCGATTCTTGAATCGCCTTAGTATAGTCTTGTTGGTTCTCCCATTGGCACAACGAATAATCCTCCCATGTCGCCATAACAATCTCCAGGAGAAAGAATCATGACTGGGGTAATGGAGACAGATAATCCTCACCCATTACCTCACTTTTCCCCTGTTAAGAGAAGTGTTTCAATATATCCTCAAGATTTTGAGTAGAAATGCAAAAGACCAATGAGATTTCTTCAAAGCATTCACCGAAAGAGTAAGTATTTATAAAATAATTAGGGAATGAAACTTTCTCCAGACGTTATGGTAACCACATTTTATCCTCTTGTATGATCAATGTCTCTCTCCTCTCTCAAGGGATTAAGATTTTATTCTTTACAACCAGAAAAAGAACTCCCACGGGAAACTGAGGTCCATGCTGAAATATCTATACCATCAAAATATACAACTATACACGCTCCTAGCTCTATTCAGAGAGAGGAATTCCATGGTAATATTAAATACATTCCGCAGTTACTTTTGTAAAAGGATGTTGAAAATAATTAATATTGATATTACTATTGCTTCAGAAGAAAGGACTGAAGATCCAGGGTAATCAAAAACCAATGCTGATATTAACCCAAACCCAGAAAGATCTGATACTGGAATACCAATTGAGGAGTCAGCGGAGCAAAATCTCAGTGGATCCAATTTGGACATTAACCAAAATTTGTTGGATACCATAAATGGTGACTATGCTGTAACATTTTAGGATGTATATAATGAAATTATGGACACCAATAATTCAAATATTGATATTCCAGGTTCCATCAAGGAGTTTAGATATTCTCATGAGTAATTTTAAGGAAGTAAGTTCCTATTATTGAATTTTCCATACATAATTTGTTCTTAAACCTCATTATTTACATCAAAATTCACCTTATATAGCTTTATCTGCAGAAAATGTCACAAAGGATCTTCATGAATAGGGTGTTCTAGTTTATCGTTCTACTAAGGATGAAGAAATATATACAGAGGATCCTTTATCAGGAGATGTTCTAGAGCCTTCAAATGTCATACTTGAACAAATTCAAGTAAATCCCCCCTCTCAAGAAAATCCTACTCAAAACACCGGAGCTGAGAATACAGGGGATGAATCCAATCAAGTAGATGACTTATTGTATGGTAAATATTATCAATCAATTGAATCATATTTGTTTCCTCCAATTGAAACTAATAATGACCTTGATTTATTATTTTGGGATATCAGCTCCTAGATCAGAGGGGGAAGCTTCTACTTCCCCAAGAGAAGCAGAAAAAAAACAACTCTTTAAGTGACCTGTTTCTAGAGTACATTTTTCTTCATTGTAGTTAATCTGATTTATATTTAGAGTTGCAATATGCTCTTGGCATGGAATGTAAAAAGACATGGCGGAAGATCTGGAGAATAATTGCTAAAAAGCCTTTAGATGAATAATCATCCCATTTTTCTAAACTCCCAGCATTATTCTGTGTGTTGGGGTTTGGTGGGTTCAATTATCGGCCGGTCTACGATTCCATGAAAGATATTATTCATCGACGAGAGCTGGAACATAAGATACAACAATATTTTGAAGAGGATAAATGACTCAACAATATTAAGGGATTTCAAGCTGCAGTGGTTGAGGCAAAGGAAAATTACAACAATAAATCACTTGAGATTAGCCAACAAATAAAAGAATCCATGAAGGAGTTATTATATCTTCAACAACAACTGGATTTTTTTCATAACAAGCTTGAGAAACTGAATCATACCTTAATAGAAACCCAATTAGAGGGGATAACTTCCATTTAAATGGCTAAGGAAGAACTTCATCAGGTAGGGGAGGCTGGAGTTTCTCAACTATCATAATTTCAACAAGCAGCTGCTAGAGCTTATGAAGCAATCTAACAAATGAAAAGTCATGTTTAGAGTTTATTCTAAAACATTATAGAGAGGCTCCATTTTGTGAATGACCCTCTATTTTCATATAAGAAAATAAATTTTGTTTTGAATCATGTAAATCTTCATTCCTATTTTTCATGATATCAATATGAAAGTTAAATGATGATAATGATTCCTTTATATTAAAAAATCATTATTTATAATAATAACAATGAAGTGCTCAAATTTTTTTTATTATGCTGAGGGACCTAATGAGAATAATTTGACTATTTCTAGGGACATGTGGATAACCATACAAATTTTGTGTCTTTTGACCCTTTTTTAATGCTCAATATTACCTAAATCATGCAAAAATGTATGTTTAGTGAGCTAGGACTCAACTTTTGTTTAGATTTACCCTTTCAAGTTCTCAATTTAATGAGTACTACATCCTTTTTTATAGGCATCTTAATATCATGCATGAGGACACTGGTACTATACAGTTTTATGTCATGTAGTGAGGACATTGGTACTATGCAGTTTTAAGGCATGCGTTAAGGACATTATGTGACTTTAATTTAAGGTCTTTGGCTCTGACCAAAAGTATGAAACTATCCAAATTTCTTGATAATTTGTTTTGAAATATACTATTATATTAATGTATGAAAGGGAAAATTGTAAACTGTGATTTGAGAATTTATGAAAACGTGGAATCGTATGGAAAAAGGGCTAGAAGCATTAGAAGAAGCATTTTCTGAGAACGAAGTTACCATTATTTGTCAAACCTATTATGGGGGTTGTATTATGCATGGCCAACAGGGGAATATTCTACATAGCCAAATAGTGGCATCTTTTGACTGAAAAGCCTGTTATATAGACAACCTAAGAAACGCCACCTAAGGGCATGTTCTGTATAGCCAGGAAAAAGGGATCTCAAAAACTTGATGTTATATTGCTAAAAGCCGAATAAAGATTATGAAGATTCAGATTTTCCAAATTAAAAAATTTTTGTTTATGGAGAATGGTACCTAAATATGGAAAGGGTATCTCTAATAAATATATCCAAATAATCAGATGAATATGACTTTTGCAAAGGTCTGAACCAAATGTAAAAGATATGGTGTCGGTAGTTTTAGTTCATACAACTAGGATCAGGAATGGAAACAATATATAACATGTGGCCAAGTGATTTCAAGATTAGTTCATATTGTATCAAACACTTGCTGAGGGAAATGTGCAAACCATGGTCTTGAAGACTTTCAGACTATGAGAAAGACAATGGGACAAGTATAATTGAATGACTGTTTCAAAATACAGATTCTTGTATATTGTCATTAAGATTAAGGAGGGCACATAAATTATAACCAAGAACAAAGTTACCATTATTTTAAAAACCCGTGATGGGGGAAGTATTATGCAGGGCCGATTGGGGAATATGTTGCATATCAAAATAGTGGAATCTATTGGTTGATAGGCCTGTTATATAGGAAACTTATTAATGGCCACCTAAGGGCATGTGCTGCATAGTAAGACAAAAGAGCTCTCAGATATTGAAAACCATTTCACCAAAAACTGTAAGAAAGATTATGAAAATATGAATGAAAAATTCAAGATTAAGAGTGTTAGATATGGAAGGGGGTTATTCCCAATGTATATGAGAAATATTTGAATCAATATTCTCCATAAATTTTATGTCCTTTACATAGATCTGACTCATATTTAAAATGGATACTTTCTTTGTTTCTTTTGAATGAATATGGTACTGTGCAGTTTTAAGTCATGTGGTGAGGACATTATACAATGAAGATTCATGTCATGAATTAAGGACATTTTTAACCCTATAAAAAATTAAAACACCTTATATAAATAATTCATTTACTCAACTCCTAAGCCCATGTGATCTATGCTTGGTGTGAGAAACAAGGATCAGTAAGGGTTTATTTTGTAATGCAAAGGTGATACAAATGAAGAAATGCGGTATTAGATTTTCATTCAGTGTAATTCCATAAGGTAATTATGGTAATGAACTAATATGAAAGGAAATACATATTGGAACTGGATTAAGGGATAAAACACAAGTATCACTATATGTCTTCATGGGGAAAGAATGAAGTCATACATTGTTTTTCATTAAAACATTCCCTATGCTTATTTAATTTTTATTCCAGAAATAAATGGGTTTTTTATTGTGGTTAGGACCAATATTGGAGATCTAGGCATCTCTACGTATCACGAAATATATGAGAATCAAGCCATACATGTTTCTTGAAATGATCATTCCTCATGATATGTTTGATTTGAGGAATGTGGCTTTTGATATGTTTTGAAAGAATGATAAATCTTAAGACATAAAATGGTATAAGGACTAAATCATATATCTTATTAAAATACGCTATATAGATATGATTCATATACAGGAGGAGAAAAGAAAATAAGAAAATTTTGTGATTGTGGCTGGGCCCAGAATTGGAGATTCAGGCGTCTTTATGTATCTCATTGAAAATGATAATCAAGCCATACATAGTTCATGAAACTTGGTCTCTGTGCAGATCTAACTCCGACATAGGAAAGAGAGAGACTCATGTAGTACTAAGGAGTAGTGATGATGTCAATGATGTTTTCTTATGTAAAATTCTAATATCTTATAGAGAAAATGTTAGTTGAACAAATGATGTCATGCAGTTTAACGTCATGTGACAAGGACGACAATGCAATGCACTTTAACGCCATGCGGAATGGACGTTTGTGGTTGTTATGCATTTTAATGTCTTGAAACTAGGAAATGGTGGTTGTGCAGTTTTAAGTCTTGCATTGAGGACTAATGTGCATAATAAAACAAAGTATTTCTTCAATAATCTCACATTGGTTAGAGATGTAATGAGCTCTCCATCCATTGAGATTAAAGCATAGGCTCCATTTGAATAGAACTTATGTATGGAATAAGGTCCATCCCATTTTGGTTCTGGTTTTGGAGGTTTATTTCCTGGTATCATTGGATTCCTAAGGACGAATACCAATTCCACTTGAAATAATGATTGAAGATGAACTTTCTTATTAAAAGCTTGTGCTATTCGGTTCTGATAAACTTCTAGATGACGCAAAGTATGCAATATTTTTTCATCTAATTGTTCCAACTCATTAAATGCTTTCTGAGATCTTTCATCTGTAGATAACTGATCATAGATTGAAACTCCATGTGAAGTCAACTGTATTTAAATTGGAAAAACTACTTTAGTTCCATATATCAATGAATAAGGAGTTTCTTGGGTGGCAGTATGGATAGTTGTCTGATAAGCCCATAAAGCATTCAAAAGTTTAATAAGCCATGATTTCTTATCATTATCTACCATCTTCTAGAGTATATTTGATTGGGTTTTGTTGAAAGCCTATACCAGTCCATTGGCTGCTGCATGATAGCGAGATGAATGGTTAGATTTGATATTATATTCCTGATATAACCTTTTTACTTCAGAAGAACAAAAATTGGTGCCGTTGTCCATCAAAATAGTATGAGGGACACAAAATCCGGTGATGATATTAGTTTTGACAAAAAAATGATGCTTTTAGCTCCAACTTCCTTGAGAGGTATTGCTTTAGCCAATTTAGAGAATAAATCAGTAGCAGTGAGAATATACTTGAAATGATTCGCCGTGGCTGAAGGATAATGCCCTAGTCCATCTATTCTCCATGTGGAAAATGACCAGAAGTATTTAGCTGTATGTAGAAACTCTGGGGGTTAATTAATGAAGTTGTCATGCACTTGACATGGATGAAATATTTTTGTGAAGTCTGTACAATCCTGTGTCATTGAAGGCCAAAAGTATCCAAGCCTTCGGATCTGGTCAGAGAGTCTATGCCCATATTTGTGGGCACCACAAGCTCTTGAATGGATTTTTTTAATGATAGTCGCAGTCTCTTCTCCATCAATACATATGAAGAAAATTCCATCAAAGCCTCTCTTGTAAAGGATATTTTGGTGGTTTAGACCCTCATAAATAGTAAAATGAATCACTCGTCATCGAATCTTCTATTTCTCAGACCTATTTGGTGGAAGTATCCCATTTTGAATATATGACATGATGGATTTTCTCCAATCTGGGGTATGACCATACGGTTCAAAAATACGGTAAATTTAATTAATTTCCTCCCATATGGTTTGAAAAAAAGGTAAAACCATGTGGCGATGGGTTATGCTAATAACTGTCTCATCCTGATTTGGATCTGCCAAGGCTATAGCTGCATTAGCTAGTGCATCTCCTTGGGCATTTTGTGATCGTGGAACATAGGATAATGTCGGCTGTGAGGGAAATTTTTCCGTTAATTCTCTGACGTAATCACTCAAAGGTATTAAATCTTCTTTTTTGATAGAGTATTCCCCATTGATTTGTTTGATTACCAATTCTGAATCACCTTTTACCTATAAATGATCCATTCGCACCTGAAGGGCCAATTCCAAACCTACGATGAGTGCTTGATATTCTGATTCATTTTTGGTACCACCTTCCAATAATAGAAAAGAATAAGGCAATACTGCCTTTTTGGGGAAATAAGGACTATTTCGAATCCAACCATGTTGAGTTTAGGATTTTCCATTCTCTTCCCTATTGGACTTCTAGAAGCCCCATCGAAATACATTACCCATGTTTGGGAATTATCTTGGATAGAGAATACCTATTCATCATGAAGTTCTATATTAAACGATACATCTTTCGTGGATGGATGTTCAGCAAGGAAATCAGCCAGAGCATGGACATTTTTTGGCTTTTGAGGCATAAACTGGATATCAAACTATTACAAAGTAACCGCCCACCGGGATAGACATCCTATAAGAATAGGAAGACTGAGGATAAATTTGATAGGGTTATTACGAGATACCAATTGGACCTCATGATGTTGCAGGTAATGTCTCAATTTCTGAACAGAAAATATTAATTCTAGGAAACACTTCTCATTACTTGAATACTGTGTTTCAGCATCATGCATAGTGTGACTGAAGTAATAAAGGCTATTTTTATTTCCAGCATCATTCATTTGGGTGAGAAAGGCACATAATGACTGCTCTAAATCTGTCATGTAAATAATGAGTGGGTTTCCTTCAAAAGTTGGCATCAATACTGGTGGAATCCAAATATATTTCTTGAGTATATCAAATGCTTCTTGGAAATCCTCAATCCATTGATAAGTGACTCCCTTCTTCCTTAATCTAGTGATAGGTAAACATTTTCTTGCCATATTGGTGATAAAGCGCCGAATATAGGCCAATTTTCCTTGACATCCTCTCAATTATTTCAAATTTTGAGGAGGTGACATACCAAGGATTGATTTTGTTTTAATAGTACCAACTTCGATACCACAATGGCGTACAACGAAGCCAAGTAATTTTCATGGTGTTACCACAAAAGAACATTTTAAGGGGTTCATATTCAAATTATGTTATTGAAGTTTGTGAAATATAGTTTCCAAATTATCCAAGTGATTGGAACGTTTTTTGGATTTGACTACCAAATCATCCACATAAAATTCAACAAATTTTCCACAGAAGTGTTTGATGATATGGATCATGGCTCGTTGGTATGTTGCGCCTAAATTCTTTAAGACAAAGGGCATTACCCAATAGAAAATCACACCTTGAGGAGCTCTAAAGTCTGTGTATTCTTCATCTTCTGGGGCCATTCTAATTTTATTATACCCAAAATGTCCATCCATGAAGGAAAGTGCTTCATAGATAGATGTTTCATCAATTAGAAGTTCTTTAATTAGTACTGGAAAATCATATTTAGGACAACGCCAGTTAAGATCTCTAAAATCAATGTAGACTCTAATTTTCATGTTCTTCTTTTTCCCTGGGACAATATTGGCCAGCCATTTGGGATACTGAACTTCCCTGAAAAAGTTATCCTTTATAAGCTTATCAACTTCAGCTTGAATTTTAGAGGCGTGAGTTGGGTGTGCTCTCCTTGCTGCTTTCTTGAACCCACGATGTTCTTCTAGAAAAACCAAATGATGGGTGGCTATATCGAGATTAATACCTGACATTTCCGTATAATTCCATGAAAATATATCACAATTTTGCTTTAGAAAGGAAGTATACACCTCTTGTTCCTCATAAGTCATGACTGAACTAATTAAGGTGGGGCGTGGATCTTCTCATGTACCCAGATTTATTTCTCTGAGTCCATCCACGGTGGTAGAAACACATTCTTCAAATGCTGGAGTAGCATCCTAGAGATATTCATCTTCTTCTTCATTACGTATTACCTCATCTATTTCCATTTTCATGGTAGATGACAAGGAAACACTCCTAATGTTAGGGGAGGAATCAGTATTTGAATATCTCGAAGAAGAAGCCACCACAACTTACCCTACTAATGATGAATGGTCTTCCTGTGGTGAAGAGGGATTGATGGATTGATAATCAACATCTGTGTATCCATCTAATATTACTACAATTTCTTCTATTCTGATTAACGAAGTAGAGGCTCATTTTAGTTCAGCAGATGAAATAAAAACATCTCCA
The DNA here is from genome assembly GCA_963277665.1 of Viscum album. Classification (NCBI taxonomy): domain Eukaryota; kingdom Viridiplantae; phylum Streptophyta; class Magnoliopsida; order Santalales; family Viscaceae; genus Viscum; species Viscum album. The sequence goes on along the minus strand of OY728153.1, from coordinate 1,201,177,158 downwards.
TTCATGCTTTCATCATTTCATGGTGCATAAATAATTTCTCCCATGTTATCAGGCTCAATTACTATAATTGACATTATGGGAATTATTGGATGAGTGCCCGGATTTGGATTTAACCTCTCAACCTGATTGATGGGTAAAACATAATCTGTAGTCAAATGCATGAATGGATTTTCTGGAATCTTTTCTAGTCCATATGAAGCATAAACTCCGGTTATTTCCTTGGTCATGGAATTCGTTCCTTTTGTGTGATAAAACTCTGCCTCAATATATTGATATTCAAATGTTTTGAACATAGCCTTATCACCATACAATGTTCTGATTTGACCATTGAAACAGTATTTCAGACATTGGTGTTATGACGAAGGTATGGCAACATGTTGATGCAACAAATGCCTTCCAAGAATAATATTGAAGATTGTGTGTTGACGAACAACCCTGAAATCTGAATTAGATACAATATTTACACATTGAGTTCTGAGTGTACTTTCTCCCAGAGGTTTTTGTTAATTCTTTTCACATCCTTTCAACATTAATATAGAAGGTGATAAATCATATTTAGTCAGGCCCAATTGATGAAGTGTATGAATGGGAATGAGGTTGACCCCGGAGCCATTATTAGTGATGGCTCTTCGGATATCCATGTCATTGACCTTTCCAGATAGATACAAAGGTCAGATGTGTCCAAGTACCACATGGTATTCATCTTCATCTGTAATAGATATAAATGCATGATATTCTGCAGAATCATTCTCTATACAGTAAACTTTAGCACTAGCATCTTCAGTTTCAAATTCATAAGAACATAATAAGGCATCAATGAGTGCTTCTCGAAGATCTTTTGACATATTAAAAGAATCCAAAATTGATACCTTGGCCGGTACATGGGAGAATTGAATCAAAAAATCAAACTTTTGGTCCAAAGGTCTCTGTTTCCCAACATGGAGAAGTGGTTTTGCAGGTGCTTTGGAAGTTGATGCTTCTATTGTAGATGTATTCTGTGTTGAATCAGAAGTGTGAAATAACATTGATTTTGGAACATTAGACTGACTAAGTCTATTCACATGCTGAGAAGAAGATGTTGGAGCTTTTAATCAGTCATCTAGAATAATTTTTCCAGAACTAGACTTGTTTTTCATAGAAGAATCCTCTTGTTCTTGTTGATCACGCAAAAGGGATCTTCCAAAATTTTCTACCGCATATATGGTTTGAGAATATGTAGAGTTAAAATGATGGTTTCTTAAAGTCCCATGTCTTCCACTATACCCTAAACCTTGGCCTCTTCCTCTAGTCCCCCAATTAGGATAAGAAATTTTGGATCAACACAATTAGAATCACCATTGGCAGAATGATATATTAAATGTATAACATTAATGGAACCAAATTTCAATTCTACATCTGATGATGATTTTTCCTGACATATTACTTCGGGTTGTACCGTTTGGTGGGGCGGTGCCTGTGATTTTGAGGCAGATGGCATGGAATCTGCCAGGGTTACGGGAAACTTTTTCTTTGATGTGATCTCATCTTCTTCTGACTGCTATATACCCTCATGACAACCTTGTTTCTTTTAGGAATGAATCTTTGATGAAGATGGTTTTGTTGTGGCATGAGTGGTAGAAGACATAATTGGTTGTTTCAACTGTGTTCTTAAAATAGCATGAGTTTGGTTGATCATTTTCCTGATCATCCAGTCATTATATTTTTTTCACATTCTTACTTTTACCCTCTTTCCATTCTCCTTCTTCCTCTAGATTGGTGGCAGTAACACATTCTACTTGAGCTGATGAACTTTTAAATTTTACTTTTCTAGAGTCTACCATGTTTTGCAAAAGGTCTTTGAAAACAAAGCACTCCTGAATGGGGTTTCCCAACATCTGATGAAGGGGACAATAATTTAGATGATCATCATCTCTATCTTTATTTGGATTCTTTGGCATTGGAAACTAAACCAATTTTTTTTCTATGGCTGAGATGATGTAACCAAGAACATGCTCATTTCTGAAAGAATAGATTTTATTATTTAATTCCTCAAACTATTTCTTCTTTTGATCTCTTTGATCAACATGATTAGGTGTTCATTGCTGCTGATGCTCAGAAAGTGGAGCCCTTTGGTATGAAGAAGGTCTTGAGGTAGAATCAGGTATAAGTTCATTTTTGAGTGTAATTGTAGAAGCTTCTACCTTTCCTATTATCTTTCCTAGAACTGATGGAATTTCACGCGTTTTAGACCTATTCTCTATAAGAGATTATTCTATCTACTGAGTGATTGAATTAACGTCTCAAAACCCTCCTAGGTATTTCACAGGGATCAATGGTGTGCATAATTCATCACACAGATTTGCCACACATATTGGCAGAAACACTTCTTGAGGGAGTTCTAAACATAAGTAATATGTTAATCCCTTCCAACAAGCATTGAAATATGAAACTCTTTCATTTTTCCTTTGTTTACAATTGGTAGGATCAAAAACTATCAGCTTTGATAATGTTGAGCTAAATTGTAGAAGGAATTTATGACGAAGATCATCCCATCTAGTAATTGATCAAGATTGCAAACATGTTTACCAGACAAAATAAGGTCCTTGTAATGACTGCACAAAACACATGAGCTTAACTACTTCTTATTGTTGAGGAGTTCCAATAATAGGATCAAAATGAGAAACAAAATGGTTTAAGTGTTGTTATGGATCTCACGAACCATTAAAAATTGTGAATGTGGTATTCCCAAAATTTTACGGGGGTGAGGGGGGGAATTGTATCCACCCATTCAGGTTAAGCTCTCTTTTTCAGTTGAACTGGTGCATGTTGTTCCTCCATAGCTTTAAATTGAGTTTTTAATGCCTAAATTGCATTCATAAGCATTTGGGGAATATCTGGATGAGCTAGATTATTTGCAGGTATTGCAACTAGAGCTTGAGCTGGTGCAATAACCAGTAAGACCACTAACGGTGGTGCTGATATCTGTCTTGGATAACCCACAAAAATAGGTCTATAAGGATGTACATGATCTTGTCTTGATTGTGTACCCAAAAGAGATAATTCATTATATATATATGTAGATACTACAAATCCTCTTTGCTGAGAAGCTCCTACAGGATTTTCAAGTTGAGGACTTTCCTGGGGATACCGTCTAGCAGAAATGCTGTTTCGAAGTAACTCTGTGTTGAGTCTTCTCAACTCTTTCATTTCCTCTTCTTACTATGCATGAATATCTTCATGTGAAATAGATTGTCCATATCAAGTGAAAAAGTGATAATCAATCTGAATTTTTTCTTTCCCCTAGTTGGATGACTTTCGGAGAGGTGGGAGTTGGTTATTTGAAGGCATACCTAGATTTTGGGTAAGCCTTTGATTTTGGGTATGCACCCCTTCTTCATTTGCCTTGGTGTGTACCACATTATGGAAAAGAACTTCATCTTATGATTCCCCGGAACTGGATTATTTTCTAGATGATCTTCTACAATGTTATTGATAACATTCGCAGATGCATAACGCTTTAATGTCATTCTATCAGTGTTTCTGGTAGATCGTATCCATTTTTGTCTTTCAAAAAAATAATTCTTCTATATGAAGAATCCCCTGAAATAGTTTGACATACATTAACATGAATTGAATCATTGGATAGTTCATCAATATGCTTTCCTTGTGTCCTCTTTCCTAATTGGGAGAAAACTAACTTCCGTTGAGGGGATTAAAGATGCGAAATAGCCCCCAACCTTTCTGGCTGGGGTTGATCCTGTTCTTCTTCTTCAAATCATTGCACATTGTTTAATGAATTTGAAGGTTAAATTAAATGATCCCCCATCCTGGCAAGCTAGGGTGATTCTTGAACTACTACTGCTGAAATTCGTGCAACTTCTCTTCTGATTTCGAGGATTTTGGTTCGAACATCAGTTGGATGCATCATCCGATAATTAATTAAATCACCTGTTTTAAAATATCACTCTGCTATTTAAGACATTTTCATCCTCTGATTCCTGACATCCTCTAAACGGGATTCCATCTCAAGATTCTCAAAAGCTTGATGTAGAAGTAATTCAATAAGTCCTTTTCTTTGGGCCTGATTCTGAAGATAATTGGTTGAGGCATGTTCTTGAGTGTACATTTGATTCCACACAAAACCCATTGACTGCGGCCGACCGTGTGCAATAACATTTCATTAGACAAAATTTTGTGGACATTTCTGATTTCAGAGTTCTTTGAAATGCAATTCTCCATATTCACCCCAACCTCTAATGTGAACATTAGATAGAGAATAAAAAACTAATTAGCGTAGCCTTTTAGAGCATTGATACATGCACGCTGAAGGGTTCTAATCAATTTTTCAACCCTTGGATGTTGGGAAACTAAAAGAGATGCCAAGTCAATTTGATGATGTAACCCTTCTATTACCTTTATATGATTTTGATATTCATCATATGGTAATACATTAGTTCTCAAATGAAGAAGAGTTTTCCGTAAATTGAGACAAATGTCATGAATGAAATCTTCTATCATCAATTAAGGAATATCAAACTGAGAATATGCTGAAGTCCAGAACATGATTTGTATTTCTCCTTTAGATAATTGTTTCCTTATGTTCAACACGTCTTCATCATCTTATACTAGTGGTTTCTTCACTTGGTCTTACCAAAGTGAATGCTCTTTATTAGAGGATAAATGACCGAAGGGAGGTTTAGAGAATGACCGTTCCCTTAATATGTATTATGACTGAGAAAGTGTTTCACCTGTCAATGACAAGGCATCAGACATGACTGGCCTTGTGTTTGAAACTACCTCGAGATAGGAGGGCTTTCTTGTTTATACAATGTCGATTAGAGAATTGTTTTGACAGTGTGAAATACTACTGTGGAGAGGAATTTCACAGTGAATTCCATTATGGGGAAGATCACCATGATGAATTACAAAAAGGGATAAATCTTTTTTCTCTTTGGTATTATGTCCACACTGAGGGTTTCTGTGGGTCTCATACAAAGATAGACACTCTAGATTGACTGAATTTTCATGAATCAATCCATCATGATGAAGTGTCCGGTGAGAAACTTCAGAATTACAATTACCACTCCCAAAATTTGGTAATGGGAGGGTAGGATCTTGAGTAACAATAGATAAATGCCTGAGGGATTCAAGTACTACAACATTAAGAGGAGATAAATTAAATATTAACACTTGATTTTCAAATGGTATTTCGTGAGATTTATTCATGGATGTTCTCTTATACTTAGTTGGGGCCATGTGTTGGGAAAAGTGGTTTTCATGGGCAGGTATATGTGTATGTCTTGGATTAGTTACCGAAACAGCCCGGTTACCTCTAATTGGAAAGGGTGTATGTTCCCGATCTTGTTGTCCGTATGATATGGGGGAGTATTCCCCATGACCCTCCTGGGCTGGAACAGAGGTCTGTGTTTGATATGGGATGGCATGCTGATGTGCCATCCAATGTATGGGGACATATTTATATGTTTGTTCCCCTAATACAGCTAAAGTAGTTGTTAAAAAATCCAGACATGCATCCAGAATATGGGCAGGGATATGAGTCTACCCTTTCACCATTGAAAAGATGTGTTTAGTGACTTCAACAGCCATAACAGGAATATATTTCCATTAAATATTTGGATTAGGTTTATGTTCCTTCTCTTGTACTCCTTTTCCTATCAACAAATATTAACAGTACTTATGCATAGGGGTAGAGAGCCTGTTGACTGGTTGATAACCTATAAATAGGTGTATGTTCCTATTCACGATACTCCACTGGGTTTATCTTCTGGGATTGGTGGGTTGCTGTTAGACGAGACTGTGGAGAAAAAAAATTAGGACGAACATGTGTATGTGCCCGCTCATTGTTTGTCATCATGTTTGATCGATGGAATTCTCCAGAAGAGGTGGAGGTGAGAACCTACTTCCTATTAACCTAAAGTTGTCCTTGGTTGTTCGTCTTACATGACTGAGTCTGAGAGACCAAGTCCAAACATCTAGAGAAAACACCCCCATCATGTTGGGGATATACTACCACATGATTCTGGTGGCAATTGCTGTTTGGAGTCCTCAAGAAGAACTCGTGTATTATTTAATTGAGGCCCTCAGTGGCCTCTTGATCCACATCCCTGTAGTATGGGAGATATTAATTGTAACTTTTCAGGGATAAAGACCCAAAACGGTTGGAGATGGTGGTTGGCACCATTTTCTTCTTGATCATTGGTCATTGTTGGCCAGATGATCGAGGATTATTTTTGACCTGGAGGGCCTGTTGAGCAGCCTCCAAAGTCAGGATCGTACCGAGATGGTGATATTCCTTTATCAGCACATTAGAGACCCAGCATTGAAGATGCTGGGTTGGTGATAACATCCTTTCCATGGATGGAGATCCAGCTTGAGTAGCAGTCGGGATGTTCAAAGATGTTGTCTTGGGGAAACCCATTCTTTGGATTGAAGGGAATTCTGTAGAAAACTAAGAAAAACAATAAGTTCTATTAAAGTGACATCTTTTCAGATGGATACATGCGTGATTAATTCCTTTTTATGGCCTTTCTTTATCAATTGATCGAGGCCTAACATGTTGGTATCATTATTAACTTGGTTAAGGGTTCATGTGGTGTTCACCATTTTGGTTTCATAGTTCCTTGAAATGTGCGTTCTATATTTAAGAATCAATGTTTCCAAGAGGTTTCTATTGGATTTATTCATGGAACCGAAAACTTACAATAGTTCTTTATCCAAAGGGGACCTGATTTCCAAAGGTAGGCATTCATTATTTTTTGAACTTTACGATACTTAATAATGTGCATTGGTCGAGATGATGGGAGGTCGGACTCATCACACCCTTTTGGGGGGGAATTATTATCTACTCTAGGAATCTCTTTGTAAGACTAAAATATTTTAATGAACCCTTATTAATTTACCAAGTATATCATAAGTATCCAATGGAATTTATAATCACTTATTAACATGTGTAAAATTTAGAATCATTAGCATGCATTCAAGATTCTTCATCAATGGAAACATCTGTATGTATTCAAGGTTTTCCATCAATGGTATCCTCTAATATACATATTAGATATTCTTTTAATCATTGTTATGATGATACTAGTTTTTAAGCCACTCAGTGGGACACTCTATAATTTAGTGTCATCCAGGGAGACGAAAGTTTGTTTTAATCTTGTGATCATACTAACAAAATGAGATACCTATGTATCCTTGTGAAAGGAATCAGAACCCCCGTAGTTCGGTGCCGCTTAATAGGACACATCATACCTTTTTAGGTCATGTGATATGGACCTCTAAGTGGAAGTTGCTTAGTTGAAATTTAGTATGGGACTTAAGCTAAAGCAGCCCAAGGAACTTGGAAAGGATATGAGTTTTCAAGTGGGATTAGACCCTACTAGGTTTATGGACCAAAAATAATTGGGTTGATTTGAAGTGTTGGATTTTTACCTCAAGGAGGCTTCCTACGTATCCCATATGGATGGGAATCAAATCCCATGTACTTATATGTGTATCATAGGAGAATATAGTACTCTCAAAGAGATTAGTTTGGGATTATGTCTTAAAAAAGCATTCCTTGATGATTTGAGGATTGAATTTTGGGCTTATTTCCTAAAGAGGATGTCCAAATTGGGGGATTTAACATTGGATTCCTGAGGACGATATCCAGTGAGCTCGGGCCCTAAAAAGGCTTCCTATGTATTCTGGCTTGAACATGAATCAGAGTTCTCATAGTTCATTCAGTGAGTTTTTGTGCACATGTTTCAACCATCACATATCTCTAAGACCATGTGAGTTATACTCGGTGTTAGAAACTAGAGGATGTGAAAGATTCAACAATGACACTTTACACTTTTCCTCATCTGCTGATAGAAGAGGGCGTGTTGACCGTGGAAGAGGGCGAGGTGATTATACATCCCTCTATTCTATTTACAATGGACAAGGGTCCAATGTAAGGAAGAAGGGGTGAAGGTGAGGGGCTTATACCAGGATGGCTGCCCTAAAATTGGTTCTGGTAGGGGAGGGATACTTCTACTATACTTGCGCGGAATGAAAAGTGTGAAGTGTACCTTCCCTACCGGAGACCTGAGGTCCTGGGTCACCTCTTTGAAAAGGACGAGGCTAGAAGCCAACCATCCTTCAAACTGGGAACTTCCCAACACTATTTCATGGAGAAACGTCCATGTGACTGTAGATATACAAACCCACAAACATCCCATAAATCTAAACCCCATTGTGAAATGAATATGGGAAACCTGTGACTGCGGAAATACAGACCCAAATTGGAGACACACTGATGTTCCTTACCCAATGGTTTGAGAAGTTAAGAGGTTTTTGATGGAGGCTTCAACATAGCCCCTTTATTATATGGTAACCGTGGAAGGAGATACCCTTCCATGAATGGATTTAAAGAAGGGTACATGAACTGGACGCATAGGTACTTCGTGCAAGTATGCCGCATAGTTACCCCATATTACCCTATCGTGTAAGTGTGGCGTGCAGATATACTGCATAGTTTCGGCATGCTGATAGAACACATTGGTATGTATGAGGATTGAAGAATGGAAATAACTTCAAAACATGCCTATCCTTTTTAATTATCCCTTATTTTGTAGTTTTAAAGAACTACCTGAGACAATTTGAGAGATCTAGGTGAAAGAGCTACACAATGGGAGCTTCAGAGAGTCTTTTACTTTTTTTCAGTCTGAAAATGGGGAGCCAAAGGGTCCTATTTATAGGCACGGATGGGCCTGGCCGAAGAAACATTGCCCGCGTAGGTATTCTACATAGCTCCACTATGTAGGTGCTTTAGGTAGAGGCATCCCAAATCTTCTCGCGTGTATCTCGGCCACGTAGCTTGTTCACGAAGCTCAGCCATGTAGCTATCCATAAATCTTAGCAGCGTAGCTCACTCATGAATTTTTTGGATGTTTATACATTGCATAGAGTTTGGGAGTATTTTTTTATGTTTCCATTGTTCTCTTTGAATCTTTTTAAGTAGTGTCAACAAATACTTAGTGTAATTATACAATAATCGCCTTTTCTGTATGACGTTAAACTGCATAGAACCACCTACATATATCCTACACGATGTTGAATTTTATGGAAATTTCCATAGTTTTACAATGTAAAACTGCATAGCCCCACCTACGTCCATGCTACATGACGTTAAACTATTTAGAAATCATATTATATGCATGAAAATAAACTAAATATCACCACCTAAATCCATTCTATATGATGTTAAACTGTACAAAAATTGACTTATCCACACGATATTAAATGGTATATAGCCACCTATATCCATGCTACATGACGTTAAACTATACATAAATCATCCTAATCACAAGATGTTAAACTGCATTGCCTAATTTTCATAACCACATGATTTTCAATTTCCTTGAAAAATCATCTTAACTACATGAAATTAAACTATACAGAGTTCACAATATTTTGAATCATGATTCATCGCGCTTATGTCAAATTCGTGCAAGGGAAAGATAAAAAGGAGATAAAAATGACCCCCTTCATGTGTATTGGTCAGACCGACATAAGGAGTGTATCTGAGAACTATTTGTAGCTCGATTCTCATCCGTTAATGGGATATGTAGTGAAACCTAGATTCTATATCTTGGTCCATCCAATAATATTGAAAAAACTAATCCCCCACCTTTTGAATAGCCTGAGCCTATATAGGGAGATCCTTTTACAGAACTATGTGTGGAATGATTACTATCCTCATATGATATGTAGTAACACTGGAATCCTATATCCTAGTCCAGCCTCCATGAAAAAAATTCCCCTCCCTGAATAAAGGTCATACTTGTGTAGAGAAATTCATGAGTCATGACTTCATGATGTTAAACTGCATGGACAAACAAGACATCACCACATGACATTAAACTATAAGAAATCTCAATAACTATGTATATATTGATTCCCATTCATTAATGTGATATGTAGATACAACTTTATCCAAAGTCTTGTCTAGCCATAACGTGACATGAAAAACCTCTATTATACCCTTTTTTCCTCAGAACTACAGAGGAAATCACCATCACTCCTTGTTTCTCACATGAAGTATAACTCACATGTGCATATAAATAATGTTAAGGGTTCCCTGTGTGCAAAACTCTTAGAGGAGTATGATAAGACTGACATGTTAAATGAATAATATAAAATCCCTCTCCCTATGCATGAGTCTGATAGGTATAGGGAACCTCATTTCTACGTAAGGCTTGATTCCTGCACTTACAAGATACGTAGTGATGCTCGGATCCTATATCCTGGTCCACCCAGCATCCAGTCAATAATGCCTCTTTCTGTCCATATGGGTTAGACTTTAATAGGAGAATCCATGAAAAGTCCTAACCACATGACATTAAACCGTAAGGTACCTCAAGAAATACATATGGCTTGACTCCTGCCCTCACAGGACCCATAGAGACACCTCTACCCTAAGTCTTTGTCCAGCCACCACATGATACAAATTCTCCCCTCTCTATGAAAAATTAATAATAGCATGGATGTTTTCCATGAACTACATGTGGATTTATTCCTTCCCTCACAAGATATGCAGTCATGCTCAGATCCTATATCCTAATCTAGCCACCATTTAAAAAAATTTCTCTTTTCTTGTGCATGGGTCATACTAGAATATAGAACATATTTTCAGAACTATATGGACTTTTCTTCCCAACAAACTGGGATACATAGGAAACCTCCATGAGGATCAAACCCCACACTTCACCCACATAATCCTTTTAATGTTAGTTCACTCTCATTCTTAACATATGGTGTTAAACTACATGGGATACTGGAACTTCACATGCCATGATTATTTCTTTTGTAGGATTTGTAGAGATGCCTAGATCCCATATCCTGGTCCATCTGCTATGGAAAAAATGTCTCCACCTGCATATTGGTTAGAATTTTTTGAGGAAATTCATGGGTCCTAACCGCATGATGTTAAAATTCATGGCCAAATAAGTCCTAACCACACAACATTAAACTATATTGTAGCACCATACCTACATGAGGATTGATTATCAACATGATGAGATATGTAGTGACACCAAGGCTTTCCCGTGTCTAGCGATGATGGAAACAAAATACCCCCATCTTTTACATGAAAATGTAAATCTATGTAGAAGATCTCTATCCTTGATTCTCACAACATGGATTACTCAAAAGATTGTACCCCCATTATAATCGAGTCATATCTTCGTAGTTGATTCATACCTCTTAACTAATCGTGGTTAGAATATTTCTCACGTACCCAAAAACCCCCTTTATTCATCTATCAAACTCTATGCCCCATGAAATGTTGGATCACTATAACCACCCATAGCATTGGGAAATGGAAGGTTAGTGTTCTGCATACACATTTGTTTGACTATTCACATAATTCCCTGGTGGATCTTCATATGTTTCCCAAAAAATGGCTTGTCATCTAAAGAAAAATAAATCCTCGGGAGATGCATTTCTAGTTTCTGTATTCCCATTGGATCTTAAGCCATGCATCATCCCTCCAAATTTGAGGGCTCCTTGAATCATGGTTGACACTTTATTCCCCCCTCTCACATCTAGGGTGTACCATGAATATCCTGGTCTGATTAGATCATATTTATGCATGATTCCTCTGATATTTTTTCCATACAATATGATGTTAAACTATTCTATCAACTTTCTTTCTGCAAGACATAAAACTGCATGGACCAAAAACTGCTCGCTCATTCACATTGAGCCCCCCACATACTCACTACTTGACATTAAACTTCATGGTAGGATTGTTATTATTTTATCCTACCATCCCTAGGTGGTGGAATAAAACTCTTTCCACCCCTTGTTTCTCACACTGAGCATGAAACTCATGGGATTAGTAATTTTAGTAGGAGATTCCCCACAAAACTAGGGCAATCTGATCCATTGGTCCTATTTGCAAGACTTTAAAATGGCATGTTAATGGTTTCCATTAAATATAAGGAAACCATTCTCTAACCATATGACATTAAACTGCAAGGTAACCCAAAATTTTGATAAAATACCCCAATCCCTTAATGTGGTCCAGACCTATGCAGGGATCCTGATTTCAGGGCATCACAATCTTCAAATTCAGACCTTGCTCCTTCAAGGGAATCAAAATGCCTCACCCCACATGTGAGCTGAAGATGTGTATGAGTGTTCCCAACTCTATGGGTGATCATGGTATGAACGTTTCTATCATTTATAGATATTTATTTTCTTCCTTTAAAACACCGCACTTTTAGTGATTTAGGATCCCCATATACCTCTAAGTCCATTAGAATTAGAAGGATAGTGTCATATGGACACCTTTGTTTGACAATGCACATTATTCCTTGGTGGATCTGAATATGTTTCCCACAAAAATGGCATGTCATCAAAAATTAAATTTTTTCCCAGGAGAGGATTTTCCTCTTTCCTTACACTTAACGACATGCATTCCCCATATCATATCTCCGGATCTGAGGTCCCTAGAAACCACAACATACAATTTCATTCTAATCCATGTCTTGGACATGTTGCAACACCTTATCTCAATCATCCTTCAGTTAATCAGAGCTTCTAGATGAATTTAATAATCACATGCCATTAAAATGGCATGATACTCAAAAATCAATGTTCACTCTTATGCCTTGAAATGCTAAAGAATATCTTCTCTTATGATCATATGAATGAAAATAATCTGCATATGAATGTTCAATGCAGGTACCACTTTGTTGGTAACCCCATGTGAAAAAAAAGGTTCCATATTCATGGGCATGAATCAGAACCACATATGGATGAACCATAGAAGAACTATTATCAGCTTTATTCCTATCATTTTAGTATATTTAGTGACATTAGAAACTCATATTTCAGGTCCATACATGAAACCGAATTTTCCTAGACCTACCTGTGTAAGGGTCAATCCTACATAAGGAAGAAAGTTGCATTGATAGGATAAAAATTCATCCACTAATACCTATTAATGTTCAGCCTAAAATTCAAACTTTTCATGATCAAGTACTCCTATTAACACACCATACACTATGTCCCGAAATTTATGAATCCCCGTAATCATCCATGGCCTTCGAAAATGGGCGGCTAGTGTTCTGAAGACATCTTTTTTTGACCATGCACACAATTCCATGGCATCTCCTCATATATTTCTCACAAAAATGGTCTATCTTCCAAAGAAAAATTCTTCTATAGGATAGGATTTTCCTATCTCTCTACGCCCTGATGAAGTTTACATTTGACCTCATTCCCAGATTTCGGAACCCCCCCCCCCCCCGAATGAAAGTTTACATTTTTTTTTCTTTCCATACACCTGAAGGTGATAGGACATTGTTGGTCAGACTGTCATAGAAAATTAAAACTGTTTACCCCCTCTGGTTAGAGTAAGAAATAATTTACACCATAATCCTCAAAATTCATAGTTGTCCGACATTAAACCACACCATGCACAAACCATCCTTTCCAAAAGTCAAAATCATCTGGGTGTAGTTTCTAGACCATAGACAATGTAAATTTCCCCATACAGTCGGACATAATTTCCACAACATGCCAACCAATATGGTCTTCCACAACACAAACAAACAGATATTTCCTTAAAATTTCCTAGCCATGAAAAAATAGAGGTCAATTCCTTAAGAACCCATTTGTATAAATATGCACATAATTCCCCAACGACCCAATATAAATGGCCCACAAAATAGACCTACTATGAAAATGAAAATTCATCTTTAAGAAAGGCTTTCTCTACTTATGTATTCCTAGTGACCACCATGCCCAATATCTTGTTCCATGTCTAGGAATTACATAATTCAGGGTTATAAAAAAATCCCTAATCTATGTTTGAACGATTCAGGTCCAATCTTGATTAATGAGTCCTAAATGGTGGCCTCTCTTTAAAAATCATGGTCCAAATTGTTTTATGTGGATCAAAATTTTTGGTTAAATCTGTTAGTACTAAAACATCAGTAATGACATTCCAGTTTGCAAGAATTTAAATATCCCATTATCGAGACAACACTCTCCAGGATGAAAACCATCAAAGGGCATCTTGAGAAAAAGTCGAGTGTCGGATTGCTAAACCTATTACTCATACAGTTTATTAGAAAATATTTAGTAACCACAAAAACTCAAGAGACACAAATCTTGTTTGATCAAAAACACATTATGAGAGGCCTAAAAAAATTCATGTTATTACCGCTAATCCCACACCAAATTGGGCTTAGGAACAAATTAGGGAAATAATAGAAAAGGCACAAAGTTCATAGGGTTCACCATATAACCCTTGCAAGAGTCAAACTATTCTCATTGAACCCCTTACATCAGGAAACTTTTTTTATCATAGTTTTATTATTTATTTTATTCTAAATTAAAATTCAAATTAACATCTAGTTAAAATTACAATTTAAAATAAAATTGATCATGGCTTATTAATATTGCAAGAAAGAGTAAAGGAGAGGCACTGGGGTGAAAAATATTTTCATTTTATTAAATGATGATAAGGAGGAAATCCACAACGTAAATCTCTACCTAATAGAAAATAAAAATAATTGCACAAGACAATCAAAAAATATTATAATGATGTCTGTCTATCTCTTTCAAACAGATCAATGATTGTCTGTTATGGACCGTCAAGAGCTTGATCTAATGCAGTCCTCTATATAACTTCAAATTCTACTAAGGGGTGAACTTGATTCAATATGGAACCAAGATCCCACCTTTTCTGTTTAATGGCTTTGAAGTTGGCACATTTTTATACCATTTGTACATTTATATTGGCCACACGAGCTTCGTACTCCTGTAAATCTTTAATTTGGGAAATTTCATAGTCATGAGTGTATGTATCCTCATCCATTAAGTCATGTATCTCTTCAGTAAGATCCCAAAAATTCATTTACTGATGGTGTGATGCATTGAACTGAGCATGTCTATCATCATGAGTGGCTATATCCTTGACAATATGGATCCCAAGTTGGTGTAGATGTCGATAGTCAAAGGTGATGAAACCCAAGTCATTAAATAGCTTCCAAAGGGTGTCCCCCTTCTTAGTAATCTCAGGAAGAGGAGTTTAAGAAACAATAGCATAGATTTTAAGCCATGCTAGCCTCCACATGGTTCATTATCTCCTACTAGTATTGGAACCCTAACTCTAGTCTATTTCTATAATCGTTATGTAGATAGGAAGAGGAATTGTGACAGATAGAGCCGCCCTAGGCCGGGTTACCCAATCAGGGGAGCCTTCCCAGTCTATAGGTAATTCAATATCTGGAACCATGTTTAGGGAATTAGCCATATATATTGGGGTATTCAATGAAGTTCCACTTAGACCTACTTCAATAGGACCATCAAATATATCAGCGAAAGGTACGAGGTCTGAATCACTATCTATAAAGATAGGTTGAGCAGACGAAGCCCCCTATAAGTGAATATGGAGATGAACATAATAGATTCTTACAATATTAATAGGGGAGATGGAACAACTAGCATAGGTAAAATGGGATTTGAAGTAGTCAAGGGTATTTACACCTGTTGGACTGGCCTAACTAGTATATCATCGATATAGCATGTTACCCACAATTGGGCATACTCTATTGATAAGTAAGTAGAGGCTGCTATAGGAGGAAAAAAGAAATTCATTCTAGAGTCCTCCCATATCATCCTCAATCATAGTTGATGAAGGATTAACTGGTGATATTCCCACTTAACCAGGGTAACCGGACGGAATACGACCTGCGGTAAAGATCTAAACTGCATGGAAATATGGTAGGGAACATAGGGTTTGTATATGGTGGTCCTGTCTATAAGAGTAGTTAGGATCCTATCCCAATGTGTGATAAAGCATGAACATGCCTCTAAATACCTGAACCCTTCATCTACTGTTATTCTATAAGGTACAGAGTGGGGTGCAAAAGTAATGTTATAAAAATAAATCAGAAAATCAACGACGCTGTCAACACTCAAGAACATGGTATGGACAATGATAATGGTAAGTAAATCCAGATGGGATTATAAATGAGGAACCATGATAGTGTGCTGATATTTGTAGTAGATAAAATTCTCCACTATCCAATTATACATAAATTGGAAGGCCCACTGAGATGATTTGGAGGCATCCCTCCTTATATATTCACCAAAATCTCATAGATTCAGGTATGGAAAGAGACAAAAAAGTTGACAAGCTACCCCTCCACCAATGTAGCTTCCATCAACAGAGTAAAAGCTCTAACACTGATGTATACATCAAGATAGGGGAAGAGTCGTCCAATCAGAAACATAGCAAGAAAACCCTCTAATATGAGCTCAGGTGATACATCTAACTATATCTCATTTCCACAGGTGATGTACCGACCCACCTAAAGGGTATCACAGTGTGAGCCATTAATTTTCCAAGACTATTGAGTTGGATGAGATTGGATGTGGCTGAATTTTATCTTTAGCCAAATCACCTGTAGGAACAATCATATCTGATCTTCAAATGAAATCAATGAGTAGGAATGAAGAGGATGACTAACAAGTCCCTCTGGTAGGACTAGTAAATCTCTCACCAATAATGATACTAGTTTATAACCCTCCAATGTATGGGTCATAGGATGAATTTCATTGTACATGTTGTTGAGGATAGGAAGTCCCCCTATCTGATAGACATCCCAAAAACTGATCCCTACTTCACTGTGGGAAAAAATGATAGCTGTTAGTGTTCGAACACCATTGGCTGAGAATCTCATGCAATATTTCACCTGCTGAATAGATGGAAATCTGGGAGACCCATACTCCTAGACATAGACTGATAGATTCTTACTGATTAGATAACTCTTGGTAGTTTTGGTGCACCAAGAAGGCCCAGAACCACTCATCAGAAAAGAACCCTCTAGATCAGGGATACCATTTGGATCTCCACCCACCATTGGTGTTGATTCGTGACATGTTAAAAATATTCATGTAATCCTAAAAACTAATTCAGAAGATGTGGTGAGGAGACATTAAGTTCCCTACGTCCACATAGATCCATTTAGAAAATATTTCATTCTAGATGGAGGTAGTCTTGATCTCCCCTATGGTAAGAATATTTTCTTATCATACTCTAGAGAAGAGTCAAGGAAAATAGTAAAGTCCCTCTGGTCAAATGACAACAAACGAACCTTATCTTGGAGGCCAAAGTTGTAAATCAGAAATTTGACAAATAGTGGATAATCCATAATCTTAATTGAGAGAAGATATATGAGATACCCTCTTGAGTAATGATATAGAAACAGAGGTTGTCTTTGGTGTTCTCAACCATAGTCAGCCTCCTCCAGGTCGCGTCCATTGAGATATGTGGAAGATCCATCTTTTTTCTACACAATAATACCCTACAAAAGCTAATTCCAACAAGACCCATTTGAAAAATAAAAAAAATGGAAAAGGAAAAAAGAAGCCCTGGGAAACCTCCACGTTTTGAACCTCATAAATAATTTGTGGAAGGAATTCCCCATGAACTAATAGTTCACAGAACCTGCAAGGCGCTGGCCTGCGGGGTGTTGGCCAGCTAGCCAAATAGTTCACAGAGCAATGGAACTACATATGATCCTCTGTATGGGTAAGTTTGATATCACATTTTGGTAATGTAATTTCTACTTCGTGAGTTAAAAATTATGTTCACAGATAGAGATGACTTGGATCAAGCTCTCGCTATGTGGAATTTTGAACTCTCCATTTGCAGAATCGGTGTTAAGTTTATAGATTTAAAAGTTAGTTCGTTGACGAGAGATACCGTGAAGGGTTATTGGTTCATGAAATGAAAATCACTATCTTTGATCAATGGATTTTGTGAAGGGGGAAGTACATGGAAGTAGAGCTACTGAGAGGAAAATAGACAGCATAGAGTTTGCAGAAAATCTAGTAAAAGAAAAATGACCTAGGACCCCTATATATAAGAATGGTCCCCAAATGGGTCCATATTTCTATTGCAAACCAGTTCAGTTTAAGACTGTTTTCTCTGTCAGAATAGCCTCCTCTACATCTTGATTAGAACCCATTCTGATGGGGAGAATTTTAAGCGTCCTATAAACATGTAAATGGGAAATAAAAAACACCCAAAATTTTTAGAAGGAAAAATTACATGTTCGATTGAAAATTTGATGAAGAATTTTAAATAAGCCAACTTTGGAAATAGACACAGAGTGGTCCGTGTTCTGAGTTCTGGGAATGATCCATGGAAATCATTGACTAGGAACCACAGTATACAAATGGGGATTCCGACATTGGCTTCCTCACGAATGGTGTCCTCGGTGAAAACAAGATGGAGTTGTTTTCCACAGAAAATATCCCCCATGAAAAAAAACGGTTTGTGGGAGAGGAAAAACCGAAAGCATCCTATGAAGAGGAGAAGTCATTTGTGGGATTAAGGTGGTGAATACTGCCTTCATTAACCACAACCACCATGAAACTGAACCCCAAAAAATTTGGTTGACCTAGTCGTCCGTGGGCCAGATGATTTCCCTATGGTCTTCTACAAAAAAGTATCTTGCACCTCATAGATCCAACTTCCCCAACACTCTATAAAAGGACCCTGAGGGGAGATGAGAAAGGGGATTAGTTTTTTGGTTTTTCAAGGAGTTTATGGATGGAAGACTTCGAAGGAAAATGATCAACGATGTACAAAACCGTGAATGGTTTTCAACAGGTATAAACTATCCGTGTACCATGAAATGAAGGAAACATAATAATAATAATGAACTAGGCATGAACCTAACTGGAGAACCACGAACCATATGCCCTTCACAAATGAAATTCCCACGAACCACATGATAATGGTCCCTTATTCAATCTTTTGTACCACATAGTGCATATCTATATGGATGAAAACTTGTTCCACATAGATCTTCACTATGTAGATTGAATATAGAGCTGCATAGCGACAAACTAGGTGGAAGGAAACTAAGGCCGCATACCACTGTGGTACGCGGACCACATATTGGTTTTGGTACTAACTCAATACATGGATGGCCCATCCACTCACATAGAAATATGTTATGTGAATGTTACCCCACCACACATGAACAAATGGTACACAGAATAGAGTACCTTTAGGATTTCCACCTTTGAGTCCCAATCATGCCCTTTCATTTCCATCACATCCTCTATGACCCCTCCACAATCCAGTCCAAGGGAATCATACCAAAGCCTCTTCCAAATCCACCGAAACCATATGAAAGGATCATCAGGTGAATCAGCATGCCCTTATTTGTCTACATACCCATGGTAAGTGGGGTCATGAATGCAATCTCCGCATCGGTATCCCCCCCTCCACAATGTTCATAAGTATACATTCCAATGGTATCCTAGGGCCCAACCTTGGGATACTAATGTGAAACTCCCTGGTCTAGGGAGAAAGGATAATCACTAGAATTTTGATAAAATTAGGGATAGTGACAAGTCCAACAGATCATTCCTTATTTTCATTTTGATGAGGATCAATGCTTCTACCCTTTCCTAGTACTCATTTCAAGGAACTCCTCCTAAGGTAAGTCCCTAAATTTTCCATGGGAGGTGGTGCTCTTAAAATTATTTGGCTCAACCCAAGACATATCTAGATAGGTCATCATACATGGATATCCTAGATATCAACATGAGAGAAAAAAAAGAACATTCAAATTCTCCCCCTCCCCCCCTTTGGGCTCTATTACCATATATCTGTAGATGATGTGGGATGTGTGATCTTTAGATACACCACCTACTCTTATTTCTCATGTCGATTAAGAGTCATGTGGGCTTAGAAGATAGTGATGATCATGATATCTACATAAAAAACAAAATAATGGGCTCCCCCTATAGTATAAGACCCAAATTAAATGAACTATGATAACTTTGATTCCTACCACAAATAGGATATGTAGGATTTCTGTATAAAGGCCCTAGATCAAAGGGTATCTTTTTCAAACGTTAATCCCTAATCATGCCCCCTCAAATAGGGCCTACTATATAGTATAAGCCCCAACCTAAACCAAAATACGAGGGATATGATTCCCTACTAACTAGGATATGTAGGAAGCCTCCCTAAGGTCCAAACCCGGCACCCAAATAGCCATAGTGTTCTTCGGGCCATATACCTAGTAGGGACATATCCAACAAGGATGTCATGCCTCTTCTGAGCATCCTAGGCCACTATGACATAAGTCTAACATGAAATCATGACTAGGAATATTCCACTTATATTTCCTAACCGCATTACGTTAAAATGCATGGATGGGTCCTCATCTCACTACCTTAAAAGGTGATGTGTCCAATTAAGTGGCCCTAAAATAAGTGGGTTCTGTTTTCTCCCATAAGGAAACATAGGAAGCCCATATTAACGGTTTGATCCTAACAGTGAAGAAACTTCTATCCCCCTAGATGAAGATAAACTCTAAATCGCATCATCACATGGCTTAAACCAGCATTGTCTCAGTAATTCTTGATCCATGTATTTCCATGATTGATTTTTCAACTCAGGGGTGATCTGTGAACACAATCTTGGGAATGAAACAAGGATTCATGAGAATAGGAACATTTCTTAAATATATAAAAGAGTCCCAGTGTATGAAATAGTTCCTCCCAAAATGTTGTGATGAGCCTGACCTCCCATCCACTCAACCAATGGATTCCTAAAATGTCATTAGCCAAATCCTCATCCAAAAAGTGCCTTACATTGGAATCAATTTTCATGAATCATGGATAAAAGTAGTTTCGGGTGTTTCTAGTTCTGAGAATAACCCCATTTGAGACCATACGAGGAAATCATACATAGTATGGGTTTATTGCGCAAAACACTTAACCCACTATAATCACCTGCCAGGACCAGTCGATTCTGGAACATCCTTTATGACATAAAAACACCGATATACTGCCCAGTCCCAGTATGGCCATCTCACCCATCAAAAAGGGACATGACACACCTCAAGATGAAACAAAAATGGTGAACCTAACGTGAAACCTTTAGAATAACATAAAATTGGTTACTATCTGTTGGGGCATTTTTTTCACCTTGGTGCAACACAAATCTGGTCAAAACACCTTCCAACCCATTAAAAAATAATAACATCACTCATGTCTATGGAAGACTATTGCCTCACAAACCGATGTTATTTTTTTCAATTATTTTTTACTTCAATGGTAATAAGGATAAATTTAATGAGTATCTATGATAAAAATATGATATATGTCTGATATTTATGATATCATATTTATTATATAAGATTTATATACTATTTTCCTTTTTAATGTTCTCATGATTTGGTTGGGTGTTGTTTGGGGTTGTTTTAGGTTGATTTTTTAAGATTTTTCAAAATTCTAGGCTGGTATATGGTTGGTGCACAGTTTTCCTAAACTGTGATCCATTTCAAAACAAACCAATTTCTCCCATCCATGTAGAAAACAATAATATTTTTTGGACCTCCCTCTCAAAGGAAATTTAAAGATTTATTAATGTCCTTTCATAATCTCACAATTAGTTCCCTTCTTCCTTTCTTATTCTCATGTGATTTATCTTCTCCTCCCTCATGTTCTATGGTTCCTCTTGATGATTTTTGGATCTAATAACCACTATTTTGGATCTAAAACTAGGTTTGATTCATATATTCTTATTTTATATGTTCTAAATTGGTGTTTTTTGGTTCTGACGTTATGTTTTGAGATCCATTGATCCGAATGTAGGTTGTTCCATTACTATTCCCAATTTTCATTAACCATTAATTTCTTAATTTAATTTCAATTTTTGAATTAAATATAATTTCTAGATATTTAATAAAAGGATTTAAATCTATTTTTGGGTAACCCCGATTCAATTGAATTAGGGTTTAAATTTTTAAAAAATAGGTATTTGGAATGAAATTAGAGAACCCCCAATTACATGAAATTAGGGTGTGCTAATAAAATCAGTGGAATATAAATTGTTAAATTTTTTAAATTAAATTGTTGAATTTAATTATAGAAAAAGTAATTGATGGAAATTTTTTAAAACACTAATTACATGGAATTGTGGGTTTGTTATGAAATTAATGGATTTTTTTGAAAATTATATTGTTATATTAAATTTTGAAATTGGATTGTGAAATTGAATTGTGAATCGATTTAAAATACCAATTTTTGAAAATGGATAAAAATAGTTTTTGATATATACCTTAGGGTTTTATCATGGTGAAAAGGTAGGTTTTTTATTAAAAACCCATTATAGTTTTTTAAATGGAAAATTGGAATATTTGAAATGGAGAATGGGATGAATTTTATTTTAAGAATTATGTAATTAAATTTCCCAACATTGTTTTGTAACAGAGCACATTGAATCCTTGGGTAGATAGTGATTTATTTGGGTGGAAATTTATGATTTAAAATGTTCTAAAACCTAATATCATCGCATCACATCCCTTATGTGAAGGTAATGAGTCCTCTTTTTCCTTGGTTAGAAGGGACATATAAACATACTATAGTTCACCTATATTATGGGGTCCTTATAGCCTTAAACTGTTGTACATTATTACTAAAATGACCATGTTGCTTCGTTGTTTGTATTTAAAATGAATATATTCCATTGTTGTAAGCTGTTTTACATTAATAATGATTTATATAATTTTTTATATAAATTTTATTGTTTTTATGAAAATTTACATTTTTGTAAAGAACTATTTTTGAAATTATTTCCACAAATTGACATGTGAATATTTTGTTTAAAATTATTTCAATCATTTTAAATATAAAGCATAATTTTTAGAAATATTATCTATATATGTTGAACTTTTTTGTTTGAAAATTGAAACCAATTTCATTCAATATTTTGATATTGTATTCAGTTATGGAATCCTATTTGATATCCTAATAAGATTTTTATCTCACACCCTACCTTCGCCTTCATGTGTTTTGGATTATCTCCTTTCAATTTTGAGCAGGGGTAAAGCACCACTTGATGGTGGTTCAATTTGTTGATATGTGGGCTTGTCTAGTTACATTAGAGGTAGTACAGGGGTAATTTTTCCTATTTTCTGGTACTTCTTTGTAGTAAATTGGTTTTTTATACATATATGACTTCTGGTACATTATTCATAGAGGGGTGTCTTTTGTATGAATACTGATTCATTATCTTTCAGCTACTTCATTTGTGGAAAATTTTCCCCCACCATATTTTTGTAAGATGCCATGTTCTAGTCTCTGATCCATGGGGATTGGGAATTCACTTCAGGTTATGTTAGGAACAACTCAGTTATCAGGTTATTAGGGTACCTAATCTGTTTTGTGATAAAGTGGTATCAGAGACCCGGGTTGATCTTCTCATCTTGAAGTCAGTATGATTTTTTGTAATATTGTTGGGACTTTGGAGGTAGTTACGATTGAGTATCTGACCATCTCTCACCATATCAAACCATAAGTCACCAGAGGTAGTTAGGGAAAGATTTATTGATGATTAGATCAATTATTTTCCATATTGTTTTGGATGGATTGAATCTTAAATCATGTTTGTTTTATCTATAGCGATTGAATTCTCTTGTTACTCCATTTTAGTGTTAATATGATGTCTTCCTTATTGTATTATGATGTTTTGTAGCATTATTATTATGATAAGACATTTGAATCAGATCTAGGGGAAGCCTCTATAGAACTATGATGAATAAATCCTCTCATATACCCATGTCTCGTTGAGGTGATTGGGTACATTGTCCAAGATCTTGGAAAAACACCAACTACAGTTCCCTTTTAGGCTATAGATGTATAACCTCAGAGGTTTTTTGTCATGATTTACTCTCAAGAGTTATTTCACTATAATCTAGAACCATTTAATGGATCAATTGATCTTCAAGTGGATGAGTAATGTTTGATCATG
This sequence comes from Viscum album, assembly GCA_963277665.1. Lineage (NCBI taxonomy): Eukaryota > Viridiplantae > Streptophyta > Magnoliopsida > Santalales > Viscaceae > Viscum > Viscum album. The sequence goes on along the minus strand of OY728153.1, from coordinate 1,201,153,331 downwards.
ATGGATAATTTGTTTGGGTTCTTGGAGACTCCTGACGAAATTATGGTAAAGTGTGCCATATTTATGCCAGAAGGATCGAGTAAGAGATGGCGGGACTCTATGGTGAAAATGAAGAAGCATGAGGTATTAGAGTGGAAGGAAAAATTTATTTTCACCAATTGTTTTTATCTATATTTTATGTTTCTATCAAAGCCAATATATATTTTCAAACTGGAGAAGGCTGATGTAACCATGACAGATTATGCAATCTATTTAATAGTGCTCTTTCGCTTTAAACCTAAGATAGTATTGAATGAGATGATTATGGATTTTTGATTCTATTTAGAACATTATCAGGATATTCATTCATAGGTTTTCTTGCTGAAGATATCTTCTTATACTAATGTGCTGGATTGAGATAAAATGGTTGAAATCGTCTTGGCCTGAAAGTCAAGGTTATCGGGAGTTTCTTTCTCTCCTAGTGGAAGCATGGGATCATTTAGGGTAAATCAAATGTGCAATGATTCCCATGATAAATCTCGATATTAGGGTCATTCTAGGCCACCTAAAACATCTATAAGATGACCTTTAGTTTTCTTCCAGTGTTACAAGATTAGATATTCAGAGAGGGATTATACTAAGGCACCCAAGAGTTGTGGCTCCTGTGGACATTTAAGGCACTTATAAAGATTCCACCATGTTTATTATAATCCACGTAGTGGAACAGGATATTCATATCCTCAAAAAACTATAGTGAAATAATATAATTCATGTGTAAACTGGTTCTATCCATAGGCACCCAAAATAAAGCTACTTCACGTAGTGGAAGAGTCTCCAGAGGAAGAAGATGTGGGTCCAGCGATCGTGAGAAGTACCATTACTCTAACTTCACCATTAGTGACTTATCTATCTGATACTGGTTCATCTCATTTGTTTATTTCAACCTATATTATTAATCTTTTTAATCTTCATATAGATATTTTATCTTATTTTTTGAATATTACTACACCCCATAGTATAAAGAGAGTGTAGGGTCTCTTATTCCCTCGTGTGTATTATCTCTATCAAATTTCAAACTTTATTGTAGTTTTATGGTTCTTGAAATAAAACTACTCTATGTCATTTTCGGGATGTATTGGATCATTTAAAATAAATCTATAATTGATTGTTATCTTCAAATGGTATATTTTACTACACCCAATGGCGTGTTCTATTTTTTCAATTAGAATGGGACCTAAGGATGAGTAGATCCAAACCTTTTTATACAATGTTAAAAAAAGTAATAGCAGTTTCTTCCATTAATCTGGAGTGATAATATTTGAGTGGTGATCTCCCTCCAGTTGTTGTCAAGTTTTCCAATGTGTATCCATATACATTATTTGGTTTTTCTTAGGTAAGGGAGGATGAGTTTTCTATTGACTTAATGTCTGGTACTCAACTAGTTTATATTTCTTATTACCTTATGGAACTAGCTAAAATTAAATATTTGAAGTCATAGTTGGACTATCTTTTATAGAAAGGATTCATATTCTAAAGTGTGTCATATTTGGTAGCACATGATCTCTTCGTTAATAAATTTGATGGTTCACTTCTCTTGAGTGTTGCTTATCAAACACTCAATCGTGTTATGGTGAAGAAAAAGTATCTATTTCTATGGATTGATGATGTATTCGATCAGTTAAAAGGGACAATGTGGTTCTAGAAGATTGATCTTAACTCTAGTTACCATCAGTTTAGGATAAAATAATATGATATTTAGAAAATAGACTTTTAGAGCTGGTACAACCATTATGAGTACCTTATTTTGACCTTTTATTTAACCAATGCTCATTATGTATTATGGTGTTAATTAACATGGTTTTCCATGAGTATCTAGATAATTTAATGGTGGTATATTGGGATGAAATCCTTGTTTACTATAAGTCTAAGGTGGATCATGTTAATCATATAAGATCAGTAATAGAATTAATGATAAATCACTAAATGTTTTCCAATATTTTGAATTTTGACTTCAGGATTCATAAAGTAAAATTATTGGGACACATGGTGTTGGAACATGGTATTTTAGTTGACCCTAATAAGGTAAATGTTTTTATGACATGGGTACAACTAGGTAATGTTTTCGAGATTCAGATTTTCTTGGGTGTAGACAGGTATTACTACAAGTTCATTAAAGACTTCTCGTTGTTGGAATCTCCAATGAATTCACTAACTTGTAAGTGAGTAATTTTTTCATGGAATGAAAAATGATAGTATCCCTTTGTTGAGAAAAAACATATTTTGAATACTGATCCAGTGTTGACTCTTCAAGAGGTTAGGTAGGGATTTTTAGTATTTTTTAATGCATTAGGTTCAGTTTTTGTTAGCGTTATTATACAAGGTGATCATGTGTTTTCCTTTGGATCTCATCAGCTTAGGTCACATGAGAAGATATATTTGACCTGTGAACTTGAACATGTAGCTATGATGCATGATATTAATATTTAGTTGTATTACCCTTATGGGGAAAGTTTTACCATGTTTTCAGACCACAAGATCTTGTGTTATATATTATCTAATTAACATTTGAATCTCTGCTAGAGGAGTTGGGTGGAACACTTTCAATATTTTGACATTGAAATCTCTTATACCTTGGGGAAAGATAATATCATCACAGATTCTTTGAGAAGGAAACATTCGAACTAGGCTATGAAAGAATCTTCAGAAGAGTCGAATTTGATGGCTCTCTTTTCATAGTTTCATATTGAAGTCCACAATTCATATGAAAAATATTCTTTATCCTATTCCCAGTTGACATCCACTCTTCTCAAAATGATTATTCAGGAATATTATCATTAAGATGAGTTCTATTTCATTAGAGACTATATTTATGCTTGAGAGACTGTTCTTGAGTGGTAGATCTCCAAAGAGAGCATTTTAATCTTTCGTAAATGTTTTCTTATGTCATTAGTAGAAAGGAAAGTTATTATGGGAGACTTACATAACTCTTAGTGGGATTTGAAACTATGGACCATGAAGATTTTCTATGACATGGTACAACATTTCATGTGTCCATGGATGATATGGGGAATTGTTGAGTTTTTATCTCATTACTATACATGCCAGTAGGTGAAGCCCATACACCAGAAACCATTGGGTTTTCATTAGCCACATAAAATCCCTACTTGGAAGGAGGATGAGATATCTATGGACTGTATGGTTTGGTGTATGCATACCAACAAGAATATAAATGTGATATAGGTCGTGATCGATATGATAACTAAATTAAAAACATTATACCCATTTGAGATACAACCAATATTTACGATTTGGTAAATCTCTATATAAAAAAGATTATTCAATTTCACAGAATTCCATATGCTATACTCTCTGATAGGGGTCCTCCTTTCACTTATTTATTTTTTAGAGGAGTTCATCAGGCACTGGGATCCCATGTACGTTTGAGTAAAAAAACCATATGTAGTCGATTTCCCAAACAGAAAGATTTATACATCTTCTTGGGGATTTAATTTTAACTTGTGTTCTAGACTTTGGTGGGACATAGGATTATCATTTTGGGCTAGTTGAGTTTTATTATTACCAATCCGCAATTATAATGGATCATTTATTGGCCTTGATTCATCATTCACGTAGAAATTTTTTGTGTTGGTCAGAGATTGGTCAATTTTCTTTAGTTGGACAATGTTTTTTGTAATAGACTATACCAAATATTCAGTTGATTCTTCAGAAAATTTGGTTGGCACATAACATAAATAAGTCATATTATGATCATCAACATATACCTTTGGATGTTTTTTTGGTTATCAAATGTTCTTGAATGTTTAACCCGGTTGGGTAATCAATGGCTTGGGAGGTAGGGTTTTTTACTTCCTTTTTTGGGACTTTTTGAGGTCGTTGAGTCGGTGGCATAAGTTTCTCACTATTTAGCACGTCCTCTACAACTGACATTGATGCATAAGGTGCTCCATGTATATCTTTTATGAAAGTATCTATCTAATCTACCTCATGTTCTAAGTTGGCATGATCTTGAAGTTGAACCTGGTTTATCCATGACTGAACGACCATTCAGGATAACTGGTTTTGAAGAAAAGATAATTACTGGGAGGATGATAACTTTGGTTCGTGTGCTATGGAAGTACGATTCTAATAATCATGGAATGTGGGAGAGGAAGGCACTAATGAGAGAGAAGTGGCATCATATTTTTGAAATGGGATCTTCTTCTAGGATTTCTGGTGATAGAATGTTGTTATGGTGGGGAGGTTGTAACATATTTTTATTGTTTTTAAGAATTCCAAAACCCCTCTTTTTACCACGATTTGGTTGGGTTTCATTTGGGGTTCTTTTGGGTTAATTTTTTAAAAGTTTTATTAGTTATGGACAACTGCACGGTTAGAGAATAGTATTCAAAAATCATGCCCCCATTCATACCAAATTAATTTCTCCCATACTTGGAACTCTCAAGAAGAGTTTTTGTCCCTTATGATCCCTCCTAGAAGCAATTTAAATCTTGGGGAATATCCTTCGATATTCTCATGGAATGGTTTCCTTCTTACATTCTTGTTCTCCCATGAAATATCCTCTCCTCCATTGGATTCCATGGATCAATGTGATGATTTTTTGATCTAATACCCAATGTTTTTTATCTAAACATAGGTCTAATTCATAGATTGTTTTTTTATCGTTCTACATTAGTGTTTTCTGGGTAAGAATTTATTATTAGTGATCTGTTGATCCCAACGAAGGTGGTTCTGTTATGATGCCCAGTTTTCATTAACCCTATATTGCATTACATAATTTCAATTGTTTGAATTAAATGATGTTGTCTTATATTACTAAAATTATTTCAATTAGTTTTTTTATATACAACCCAGTTCCATTGAATTGGGGTTTTAATAAAAAAATGGTTTTTTGAATGATATTGGAAAACCCCAAAGTCTATTGAATTGGGTTGTGTTTATGGAATATTGTGGAATTTAAATTGTGAAATTTTTTCCATTAAATTTTCCAATTTAATTGTGAAAATATATTTTATGGAAAATTGTAAAATCCCCAATTCCGTTGAATTGGTGGTCGGTTATAAAATTGGTTGAAATTTTTTGAAAATTTAATTATTGAATTTAATTGTGAAATTTGATTATGAAATTGAATGGGTAACTGATTTCAAATCCCTATTTGTGAAAATGGATAAAAATGGCGTTTTATAGAAATGTTAGGGATTTATCATAGTGAAACAGAATTTGTTTTATTAAAAATATTATGGTTTTAAAAAAAATTGGCATATTTGAAATGGATAATGGGATGAATTGTATTTTAAATGTTTTTGAAATAAATTTCCAATAAATTTTTTTACTATAGTAAATGAAAATATTAGGTAGTTAGTGAGTTATCTGGATGAAAATTTATGATTTTCAATGTTTTAAAAACCAATATCAACACATCAAATCCATTGGGCGATGGTGATGAGTCATATTTTCTCTTGGTTTAAAGGGACATATGCACATACTGTAGTTCACCTTGAGTTTGGGGTCCTTATAGCCAAGAACTACCAAATATTCTTAGGCCTATGATCATGTTGCACACTTTGTTGAATTGCAAATGAATATATCCCATCTTTGTAAAATATTTTACATGACTTATGATATAGATAAATTGTTTTTTTATAAACATGTTTTTAATCCATTTTTGGAAAGTTCCATTTAAATAAAGCATCATTTGTGAAAGTACTTCCATTAATTGAAAGGTGATTATTTTGTTTAAAATTTGTTAAATCAATATAAATAGAAAGCATGATTTGTTGAAATATTATCTTTTTATTCCAACCCTATTTATTTGTAAATTGAAATCAATTTCTTGGGTTAATTTGATATTGCATTTATTATGGATTCCTTAGTGAGACCCTACAGAATTTTTTAGCTCACACCCTACCTATTATTTTGGGTGTTTGTAGATTATAACCATCCACGTTCAAAAATGTGTAATGAACCACAAGGAAGTGATTCTAGCTGTTGATATGTGGACTTGGTGATTTATGTTTGAGTTGGGACTTGTGTAGTTTTTTCTATTTTCTGGTACTTTATTTTAATACTTTGGGTTGTTATACTTGTTTGACTTTTGGTACATTGCTCCCAGAAGAGTTTTTTTGTATGAATACTGATTTTTTATCTTTCTTCCACATTTTTTGTGGAAAATTATTTTCCACCTTCATTTTTAATGATGTCTCATGCTGTTCTACGACTCGTGGGGATCGGGAAGGCCATTCAGGCTCTATCAAGGCTGGCTCAGTTATCGGGTTACCAGGGTACCTAGTCTAGTTTATGGAAACTATAAATATGTATATAATGAATATATATGATATTTATATCATGGTCAAAATTCATTAAAAAATATAACCATGATCAAATTAAAAGGACTGAACCCCTCAAACCAAAACATATATGAAAAACGAAGGTGTTATTACCCAAAACATAAATTTAATAAGGAACTATTAATAAAATAATAATAAAAGTCAATAATTTTATCATATATTCTATGATATGTATGAATATGGGTTTGTAATAGATTTATAATAAATTTATATCTATTATATATGAGGATAGAATATGTATCAGGGAAGCCAAAACTAAGTGTATGAGATTTTCATCTCACTTTTTACTCACATGAGCCACATTCCATATTAACCACCTATTTTGGTATGTGTTTTATATACTTACCATGAATTTGTTTTATTATGATTCTCCTAAAAATTGTGGTTATTTAAAAATCTTTTTTAGGATCTATCTTTCATATTGTTAACGATTAAAAATTTACCAATGTTTTAAAAGATTTATGTCTCAATTTTTTTCCTTGAAATATATGACATATTATGCACCTATCTTATTTTATGAGGTTTATATATATCCCATTTGACATGTAATTTCCTGAATTTATTTATTCTCATGATATTTAATTTTTTCTTTTAATTTTATTCCTTTATGGGGATTATGATTCAAAGTTAAGAAATTGGTAAATATTTTATGTTACAATCTCATTGTTTATTTGGATTGTTTATGATTATGTTTCTGATGGTAAAATATTTTGATTCGTCTCTAAAAAAACTCATGAAATTTCTTCTCCTCAGGTTATTCATTGTTAAAACATGTTTTCCTTTAATTTTGTTGTCTTTATGTACTCAATATTTAAAAATAATTTTTTTAAGATAAATCACCTAAATTTCTCTATTATATCAAAAAAACTATTTTTCCTCCAAACACATGTTTTCTAAAAATGTTTCCATTTTTTTGAAATTCCCCAAATTATTTTATAAAGAAATTTTTACCCATTATTTACATTTTAAAATTTTTTTGAATGGAATCTTCATTAAATTTTCCAAATAATTCCCACTTATATTTTCCCATAAAATGTAAATGGTATCTTTAGTTAAATGCACATGGAATAAAAACAATTCCCCTATGTCAATAAAAGTAATTTCATTGAAGCATCATTTATAATATTCCAATGTTAGATTCAATATAATATACTTTGAAAAATAATATGTTATAATTTTTTTCAAAGTAGACAGTATATTTTCCACCAGAAATGTTTTAAATGATTTTTAAAAAATCACTTATATGTTTTTATGATTACATTAAAATAAATGGATTTACAAAATTTTTAATGAATTTTTAAAATTTTATTTTGAAAGAAAATTTATTTTACTCAGTAAATGTTCCAAGTTATGTTTCAAAATCAATTTTCATCTAAGATGGAGTCCTTTTTTGCAAGTTATTCACTAATAGGGGTATGACTGAAGGATAACATTCTTATTCATTATCTGGATGGTTTCTGTTTACTATGAATATTTTTTTAAACAACATTTTTATCTTCTATGGGTTATAATATGATAAAATTAAAAAGAAGTCCAATTTATTTAACATTTTTTGGTATAATTAAATGATGAAATGATTATGAAACATGTATCTTTTCCATATGATATAATATGATGCAATTTTCATGAATCCCATTTAAATTAATGAGTTATGATATGATAAATGTTTTATGATATTTTGGAACACATAAATGTTATTTCCATTATGTGATAGGTGGGACCTCTATCTCCCTCTAATACATTGGGTAAAGATTTATATCTCAAGAGATATACTGAAATGTAACAGGATGCGGACATGGTTAAATATGTGATTTTTCCACGATGATGGTCTTAGGAGTGAACCTTTACTACTATTATAGTTTAGGTATTGAACACATTACACTATGATACCCTTTAAAGTGGGCCTTGAATACTATGGAAATGATTTTATACACTTATGTGTATTCCATATTTCCATGTCTTATGCTTATTTTATGATCTCATGGCCTATGTTCATTGATTCCTTTAGGATTCATGTCATATAAACTGCCATGTTTTTTCCATGTCTTAGGATTGTGGTAGTTGATATTAAGGGTGTGGTTTTAAAATCTTAATTTCAATTTATCATTCCCTTATTCTCATTTAATTCATATTTGATCATTTATATCTCACATTCTAACACTTATTGAGCATATGATCTCAGTATTTCTTATGTTCCCTTTCCTTATGTTATGAGGAATGAACTAATGTATGATATTTTCTTGAATATTACTAAATGGGAAAATATTTATGAGATATGTTGAAGATATTTCACAAAATAAAGAGATTGTACTTATAGTCTCCAATGAAACTAGAAAATTATGGTCCTCAGGCATGTAAATTTTTAATTTATTTAATATTCATTTAAAAGATTGAATATTTATATTTAAAAACCCTAGTACTTTATGGATATCATCATAGGGTATGTTTAGTTAAACCTTTAGAAACTAGGATGAGAAATATTTAGTGAGAACCCTTAAGATAAACCTAGGTATAGGATGAAGTCCTAATTTATGGTATATAAATAAGTGTGGATTTATATGAAATACATCCATGTAGGGATACTATCGATTGATGTTATTCAGTAATAACAGAACCTAAGGGTAATAACTCTAAAAAAGGTTCATCAAGATATTCTATAGCATTACATGGTACCCAAAAATGGGCCTTACTGCACACCTATTTTGACAATCCCAATGGATATGCTTTGGTTAATAACATTATATTTATGAACCTTCATGAAGTATTTAAATAGATTATGATCATGGATGACCTAGTTTAAACTTATGTTGTCATAGATTTAAAAATGGATACCTGGTTTTGAGATCCAATAATTTATTTTTTAGGGTATGTGGTTTTCCACTATGAATATTATTACTCACACTATGGTTTTTGGATTTATTAAATGGGGGAACCAGAAGGAACTGGGATAGCATTTAATGTGGGAGATTGTTTTCTTATGTGCAGCCTAATGGGATGAGGACTAGAGTGGTGGATAATTTTGATTATACAAAATAAATTTTCACAAAACATGATTAAAAATGTGCATGCTAACCAACTCTCAGACTGACCAAAGAATATAAGGATAGAATTCACTATGATTTTTTGTATTGGAGATTATGAATAAAATAATATTCTGTTTCCTATATCTTGAGAATATGAGAAGAAGCACTCAAGTTAATGTAACAGATGGATGAGAAGGTTTTTTGAGTTTGGAAATTAAGAACACAAACCATGTAATTTCAATAGAAAAATGAAAACTTTAGTTTAATTAATAGATATTAATAATGGTATCCCTAATTTATCATCTAATATAGATTTTGATAAATATGGAATGTAAGAGAATTATGAAAATCAATGTCCTAAGGGGACATATTGTGAAAAGAATCTGTAATGACCTGAACATTTATGAATAAAAAATATTTTCTTTTAATTAAATGTATTATGGATATATAAGACACATGCACTACTTCTATCCAATTGGATTTAAATTATCATTATGTATCATTACCCTCAATGATATACCTGTTGAGTATTGATCACAAGACTAGTATAAATACAACATTTTAACAAATCCTTTTGACATAACAAACAAAGTGATGGCTTCAACCAATAGTATTGTTCCCTTTGAATCCCATTTATTAGATCTTTTGAGGGAGATAACATTTTGGTCTTTTTCCTAGACCAATCCCAAGTCAAGATCTAATAACTTAATCATGAGTGAAACCGTTTACAGGAGAATTTCAAGCTCATCAACATCCTAGCCCAAACCATGTTCACCAAATGTCCCCAAGAAATCCCCACCATCGCACACCTTACTTTTATAGAATATGCTAGTGTAATAAAAAGGATGTGTAACAAGACCCTATCATTATTATTATATGAATTATTTTGTATACAATAATTAATATACTTTCATTTTATTATTGTTACTTTGTAAAAAAAATTAAAGGAAAAATATTATTTTTTTGGTTAATATTCAAATTCAATTAGGAAATCAATTATGATGAATCAATGTATTTTTTAATTAAATAATATTTTAATGAAATATTATTATTAAATTACTTATATTAAATATAAGTGACTGTACAATTTATATGAAGTCAATTATAATTTTTATTAAGGTTTGAAAGGTGTATTTGTCAAAACCCATCAATTTTCAATAAATATCATTTTTTATTTTAAAAATAAAAACTACCATATTTATAAAAATATTTAGATAAAATTAATATATTTTTTTATTCAGGATGTTGAAATTATTCAGTGGTGAATTTTGTATAATTTTCTGAGATAGACGAATTTTTGGGTAAAAATAAAATACCATATAAATATATAATGTGTTTTGTGACATCTTAATGACCCAATAGTGATGTTATAAAATAATATAATGGGTATCTTAGGCCAAATATATTTTCTCCTTTAAAATAATTTAATTTTATGTCTATTTTATTTATTTTATAAATCATTAGTAAATCTTACAAGACATATAAAATATTTTACGATTTTGAAATAATTTCCTTGAAAGGGTGACTCGCCTCCACATAATCAAGGGAAATATTTTAATATGTTATGCCCTTGTAATTTGAAAATAATGTATAACACTACCATTTTACAGAAACCATGGTAAAAACTGTGGTATGGTTTGTGGTTTTGAAATTTTTTGTGTGTAGGGACCAAAACCAAAATAATAATGAATTGTCCATCCTTTCCTATATAAACCCAGTTAATAACCCATTAATCCGCACTCAAACAATTTTTAGGTCAACTAAGCTCTTGCCATACTCTCTAGAGTCCTCCCAAGGCACCTCCATGGTCCCAAAAATCCTCTCCCAATCCTTTGAGATCACACACATCCAAGAAAGGGATCCTCACTATCACACCCTGACTTTTATGTTCATTTTTATTTTATTATTTATTGGCTCTGGGTCCTCGCGTCAAGGTTCGGGCTAGGCCCTAACTTTCAATTTTTGTCGTCTAAAACTTTTATTGGGTTTCAAACCCATGCATAGTCACCGCATGGTGGGTAGTAGACATATTGTCAACCTGGGTGTCACGCAAACGTCTAACGATTAAAATAAATAATGATTAATTTAAATAAAATGAGTTTAATTTTTTAAGTGTAATAATAATAATATTATTTTACAATTTATAATATTATTATTACTGAGGCATTATTATCATCATTATTATTATTAATATTATTATTGTTATTATAACTTCTTTTATTATCTTTATTAATGATATTTCTATTACAAGTATTTATGGTTTTATTATTATTATTATTATTATTTATAATATTATATGTATTTGTATTATTATTATAGTTATTTTAATTATTTTAATAAAATTATTATTATAAAACATTGAAAAAAAATATTCCTAACCCTAAACCTAATCAACCCGGAGGCACCACCATCCCCCTTACCCTTTTGCGTTGCACGAGCCCCCACCCCTCCTACCTTCTCCCTGTATGCGGCCGCACAGGCTCCGCCACCCTCACCCAGGATGCCTCAGCTCTTCCAGCAACCATGGATTCCACACCACCCATCGCCGGTGCCCCCTCAGTGATCCCTTTCCCTGCACCCCAAGACCCCGCTGCCTCTCTCTCAACTCGTCAGCGACACCCTGGCCTCGCCCTCGCCGGATTCAGCTTCCCCCCCTCCAGCCTCCTCTTGTGTCCAGCCTACTCCAGAAACGACGGTCTCACCAGTCCCTGGCCCTGCTCGTACTGCCTAGCTGCTTTCCTGCTCCCTCTTTCCTGCCCTCCGTACTCGCCAGCGACCCCACACACGCCCTTGCATCTTTGGTCGACCATACCCCACCGTTCCGGCTCCTCCCCTGTGCGCCAACCACACCCTGCCAACACAACCATTCACTCTGCCTCTGTCCACCCTCTTCCGCATCTTGGACTCACCCATCTACCTCTCTGGCATTCTGCATTTCCAGCCAGCCTACTTCGTAGCTCGTTGATTTTAGTTCTCTGGTCTGGCGACCATACCGTCGGTATATTTTTATTCATATTTAGCATCTTTGTCTATTTTGGATAAACCATAACTTGTCAGGGTTGTGTTTTTCACATTTTCCTTATTGGGTAGAGTGTGCAGTTAGTCCGCAGGATGTTGTTCTTCATTCCACTGAAGGGGCATCCTGTTTGGACACCATTGAGGTAACTGCTTCCGACTATTTTATTTCCCACATAAAACATAAGTAATTTCATGGTTGAATTAATATTTATATGTCGTTCACACCATCATTTGTATTATAGTTAAATTATTAATGTGCTTCTGGGTTAATTAAGATTGTTTAAAATAGTTTATGGATGAGTTATATGATTCGTTTTGAGTAGTTTTGTGAGAATCATGACTTGGTAATCTCATGTATAATTAACCTAGAAAGATCTTTAATTAAATTCTTTGTGGAGAACATAGTTTTTAAGAAGATAAAAAAAAATTTCGTTTTATTTTTGATTTTATGATTGAATGGCATGAAGTGTGTTTGGTAGAAAACATATTTTGAGCTATGCGTTTGTTTTTATAAAGTGTGAAAGTAGTTATTTTGGTTGTGCATGTGGTACGAGTCGTGTTTTGAAAGCTACAAAAAGTATTTTTTGAAATTTTTGGAAATGCATCATATGTTTGAATGAAATTTGTATGTGAAGTTGATGTAATCCTTATGTAAGCCTTTATTGTGTTATTTTGAAATTTTTTTCATAAATTAGTTAATGATTTAGTGAATGATGTTTGAAATACAAATCATGTGTTTAAGGTGTTTTAATTTGCATTTGGGTTTGGTTTAAAAATATTCTCTTGGATTTTATTATGCCAATGGATGTTGGCACATCCATGGTTGCATGAGGTGGACCCATGGATGTGCTAACACATTATAATGACACCTTTGAAATAATGTTTCTTTAAATCCTTGGTTATCCAAATAATTCAGGTTTTCCAAAATGAGGTCTGGTCCTTGGTGTGTTTTCCATAAATTAATGTAAATATTTTATTTATGGATATCAGGCCTTGGAAAATGCATTAGTGTGTGTCTGGAAAGGATAAGGGCCCATTTAGCACTTTGAACATAAAAAAGAGTGATTGTTTACTATGATATTATTAACCGATGTGACTTGGAATGTTGTATGTGTTTGGTTGGTGCTTTAAAATATTAAAAAAAAATGGTTTCGACATGACGTGATGTGATAGCCCATTTGACACACTCTGTATTAGTGTGATGTCTGTGTGGATTCTTTGAAGTGATGACAGTTAGATTTACTACTTTCCCATTTAAAAATTTTATTATTTGTAAAATGATATCAAATGGTTTTAATGATTTCATGGAATGACGTCCTGGTTGGAACCTTTAATGATATATATATATATATATATATTGGGGAACCTCTACAGGTGGGATATCCCTTATGGGTTATCGTATGGAGTGTTTGTGTTTGGGGTAAGAAAGTGCGGTGAGATGAGTCACGCATTAGAGGGACTCTGACTTAAACAATATTATTATAATCACCATGGGTTCCTAGCCATATTTTAGATGATCGAGTGAAAGTTGCTGATCAAACCTAATTATAAGTGTTGGTACCCCTTGGATTTGTTGTTAGGCCAGGCGAGCTTTTCCACTGGATTGGTCAGTTTAGGGCAGCGAGTTTGTTATAGACTTAGGAGCTTCACCATACACTGATAGGTGGTTGCGAAACCAAGTAAGTCCAAGGGTCTTCTAGGGATGTTTAGTATTACCCAAGGTTTTCCTTTGATTTTCTTGTTTATTTTCAGCTATACTTTTTATTTCAGCTTCTACTGTCACCTATTTATTTAAGCATTGCCTTCTTTCCTTGTTTGGATTTTGTTTGAAAATTTTTAGTTTGTTTTATAAATGGCACGTGCTATGCGTTGGGTTTTTAAAATGGGAAAATTTTATTGTTTTAATAAAATATGTAAAAACTAATTTTATAATTTTATTTAAAACTTTTGTTAAAGGATTGTTTCGGGAAAGGAGACGTTGTATTCTGTGGCTTATCTTGGAAACCCATGGGAGCATTTTTAATGATCATCACTATCTTTATCATTTTGGTTGTCAGTTTCCTTTGCTCTGGTTATCATGTATGAGTTGATCATTATTAGATCAAGGTCGGACTTTGGTTGTGAGGTGACTTGGAAGGTCACGTGGAGGTCTGCTGAGTTGTTCTGTTCATTTATATCTTTTTTCTCTACTAGTTTTATTTTTATCATCAGTTTTTATTTATCTGTATTTCTTTTTTTCTTAGACCAAATCATTCCCAACGATTACATTTTGATGCCCGAAACTAGTTTCTAGCCTATGGGGATTGGGAACACCTTTTGGGCCATGTTGAGGACTGGCTCGGGTGACTGGTTCAGGGTCGACCCGGGTTGGTTCGTGAAAAAATGGTATCAGATAAAGTTCTTGTTATTTAGGGTATCCGGTAGATGGAGATTTGGACTGTCAAGACTAGAGAAGTAGGTACATGAATGACATCATGAACCCTCGCTCGTTCCGATTCTCGTGTTGCTAGAGGTGGTCCAGTTTTGAGTCTTATACTTTTGTTTTGAATTGAGGGATGACAATGGAGGCAAGGTGATGTTACGTCATGAACTCACATGGAGTAGTGACCCACGTGGAGTCTGATTTCACAGTTGAGTTCTTTCTAGTCGTTTACGCTTACTTGGGGTGTGTCTCATTACCATATCGTCATGTTATGAATAACTGTTAGTTCTTTGTCCTGATGGTTTATTGTAAGATGGGTTTTGTTTTGGTTTTGATTAATTTAAGCGCGTTTTGAAAATGAAAAAGAAAAATGATTTTTGGATATTGAAATTGGTTTGAACAGAGGGTTTGGAATTTAGAAAATGAACTTGAAAGAAGGTGGTTTTGAAATCTAAAATAAAAAGGGGGTTTTGAATGAGGAATTTTGGGTTGTGATTGAATTTTTTTGTTCTTTTTTAGCTGGTTGATTTTAGATGATGGTGCTTTCAATGATGTTTCTTCAGTTTGATATTGGTTTTGGTTCTGTGTTTTATATGTTGTTCAAAAAATTCCTCCCAGAATGGTTCCCAAGGTTTCTGAAAAGTCATGCCTAGTTTTTGGTCATTCTCGGACATTACCTATCCTTTGCGGTGATCGGGGTCTATTATAAGTAGCGGAATGACTTGAAGGGGTCGAGCATGTCTTCACAGTTTTGGGAGCTCCTGAAGCTATTAGAGTGCATGTTGTTTTGGGTCTGTTTGAATGTCCAT
Source organism: Viscum album (assembly GCA_963277665.1). Lineage (NCBI taxonomy): Eukaryota > Viridiplantae > Streptophyta > Magnoliopsida > Santalales > Viscaceae > Viscum > Viscum album. The sequence continues at coordinate 1,201,137,715 of OY728153.1, read as the reverse complement.
CTCTTGATGAATGCGAGTAGGTTTCCCCACCATCAATGCAATTTGGGATGATGTAAGATGTCTTTAAATCCGTCTTCATCCAGTGGTTTATAACTAAAAAGGTGAAGATGATGAAAATAGGAGCTCATGCCTACTAAATAAGTCCAAAAAACGGTGAAATCACATGTCGACTATTTCAAGGAGCTTGTGTCCTTTTCTCTAGAGGTATCATCACAAGATTTGATAATGACTTATCTCTTTCTCATGGGTCTTCATCTAGAGATCATGGAGCGGTCCTCCTTTCAAAAGACCATCATTTTGAGAAGCTGGTGGATGAGGCATTCCTAGTTGAGTTGGTCTCCAGAGCACAGGTGCTTGGCAATCCAGTGAATCCAGTTACTCATGGGGGTTCCCCATCTGATGAGTAGGGTGTGCCCGAGGGACCTGTTTCAAAAGAGTCTTCTGATGTAGTTCTGGCTTCTAATTCATTGGAACGTTTAATGGTGTCCCACCAGTGTCGCTGGTTCAGGAACATGAAGGTGTTATGTCGCATACCTCCGAAGACAGGTCGTCATTGCGGTTGTCTGGGTCACTTGGAATATTTTTGTTGGGAGTGTTGCCTGAATAAGATTTTGTGACTAGAGGAATTCTAGTGACTGACTGTAAGGAAGGAGATGCTTCAGCCATGATAACCCTAGCCATATGTCATGGGGTGAAGCTCGTTTGTATTCTGGAGTTTCCAGGGGTGTGGAGCCTCAGTTCGGGTTTCATGTTTCATGTTGGGGGTGGAAATTTTAATATATATTTTTCATTATTGTTTTTATGCTATTACAGTTCAGACATTGTTGTGGGTTCATTGTTTCATCATGGAGTTATGACAGACATGTCTATTGTAATCCAAATATTGTTGTTTGTTAGATCGTGGTTTTCTGAATCGTTCACATTTCTTAAAAGTGCGTTTGGCTCCTGTATGGATTTATCTTGGTTTAGAGGTGTTCGTTTGGAGATGTAAGTGCCTAAGGAAGAGTTAAGGCTTTTGGTTAAACTCATGTTCACTGTTTCAGTTAAGTTCTTCTTAGGGGTTTTTTCTCCAGTATTCAGGGTTTTTTCTCCAGCTTGAGAGTTCCTAGTTTCAGTACAGGTGTTGTCTCACTCGAGCTATAGATGTTAGTTTGGATCTGTTGGAAGTTCCCACAGAGACCCTCCCCCCTCCTGGGGTGGTATGTTTGAGTTTTAAATTTCACCACCAGTTGAGTTCTTATCGTGGGGAGAACCCTCTCGTTTTCTCTTGTTTTCTTGTGTTGGGGTACTTTTTGGTTTCAGTCAGGCATTGACTCTTGTTTTGTCTATTGTTCGGACAGGTGACTTTCTGGGGGTAAAATGTGTCTGTGGTGGGGAGAATTGTCACACCCTAACTTTTACGTTCATTTTTTAATTTCTTGGTTCTGGGTCCTAGTTTCATTGTCAGGGGTGGGCCCCAACTTAAAATATTTGTCGTTTAATACTTTTACTTGGTTTTGGACCCGTGCTTGGTAACTGCACAGTGGGTGGTATCCGTGCAGTCAGCCCGGGTCATGAAAACATCTAATGATTAAAATAAATAAATATTTATTTTAATAAACAGAGTTAAATGTTTAAAGTGTAATAATAATATTATTGTTATGTACTTTATAATATTTTTATTATTGAGGTGTTATTATCATTATTATTTTATTGTTATTATTATTATTATTATTATTATTAGTGTTATTATAACCTTTTTTATTATTATCTTTATTAATGATATTTTTTATTATTATTTCTGGTTTAATTATTATTATTATTAGTATTATTGTTATTATTATTTTTATTATAGTTATTTCGTTTATTTTAATAAAATTATTATTAAAATACATTGACAAAAAATCCTAACCCTAAACCTAATCATCCTGGTGGAACCCCCATCCCCTACCCCTTTTGCGATGTGCGAGCCCCCACCCCTTCTGCCTTCTCCCCTCATGTGGCCGTAGAGGATTTTCTGCCCTAACCCAAGCCGCCTCAACTCTTCCGGAAGCCATGGATTCTGCACCACCCTTCACCGGTGCACCCTCAACACTCCCTTTCCCAGCACCCAAAGCCCCCACCGTTTCACCCTCGCCTTGGCAGCGGCGCCCTATCCTTGCCCTTTCTGGATACCCCCCCCCCTCCGGCATCCTCCAATGTCTGGCCTACTCTGGCAACGACGGTCTCTCCAGTCCCTAGCCCTGCTCCCCCAACCTGGCCGCATTCCGGCTCCCTCTTCTATGCCCTCCATGCTCGCCCAAGACCCTGTACGTCCCCTAACATCTTGAGTTGACCATACCCCATTGTTCTGTCTCCTCCCATGCGTGCCGACTGCACCCTGCCATCCCGACCATTCCCTCCATCGTTGTCCACCCCCTTCCACATCCCAGCCTCACCCTTCTGCCTCCCTTGTGTTTCACGTTTCCAGCCAGCCTACTCCGTAGCTCGTCAATGCGAGTTCTCTAGTCTGGCAACCTCACCGTCGGTATATTTATGTTCATATTTGATTTACTTTCCTGTTTTGGATAAACCCTAACTCCTTGGGGTTGTGTTTATCATGTTTTCCTTGTTGTCTAGAGTGTTTGGTTAGTCCTCATGATGTTATTCTTCATTCTACTGAAGCGGCGTCGCGTTTTCACGCCATTGAGGTATGCTTTTCAAATTATTTTCCTTACCACATAACCCATAAGAACTTCATTGTTTGAATTAATATTTATATGTCATTCACACCATCATTGATATTATAGTTAATTTATTAATGTGTTTCTAAGTTAATTAAGATTGTTGAAAATAGTTTCTGGATGAATTATACGATTCATTTTGTGTAATTTTGAGAGAATCGTGACTTGGTTAATTATTTCTCATGTCTAATTAACCAAGAAAGTTCTTTAATTAAATTGTATGGTGCAAACTTAGTTTTTAAGAAGAAATAAAATTTGCGCATTTTATTTCTGATTGTATGTTTTCATGGCATGGAGTGTTTTTGGGAGAAAACCTATTTTGAGTTATGTGTTAGTTTTTATAAACTGTCCAAGTAGTTCTTTAGGTTGTGAAAATGATATGAGTATTGTTTTGAAAGGTGCGAAAGTAGTTTCTGAAATGTATCAAAATGCATCAGATGTTTAAATTGAATTTTTATGGGAAGTTGATAGAATCCTGATGTAAGACTTTTTTGTGTTCTTTTGAAAAGTTTTTCTTAATTTAGTAAATGATTTATTGAATGGTGTTTGAAATTCAAATCATCTATTTAAGGTGTTAAATGTTCATTTGGGTTTGGTTTTCAAATTTTCCCTTGGATTTTATTATGCCATTGGATGTTGGAACGTCTATGGGTGCATGAGGTACACACATGGATGTGATCACAAATGATAATGACACCTTTGAAAAAATGTTTCGTTAATTCCTTTTATTTCCAAATAATTATTGTTTTCCTAAATGAGGTTTGGTCTTTTTTGTGTTTCCCTTAAATGACTGTAAATACTTTTTTAAGGATTTGGCCCATCGGGCCTTGGAAAATGCTTTAGTGGGTGTTTGGAAAGTACAAAGGCCCATTTGGTGCTTTGAACATAAAAAGAGTGATTGTTGACTATGATATTATTAAGGGATGTGGCATGGAAATTTGTGTGTGTGTGGTTGGTGATTTAAATATTTTTTTAGAAAGGAACAAAATGGCTTCGACAAGATGTGGCATGATAGCCCGTTTGGCACTCTCTTCTTTACTGTGATGTTTGTGTTGATTCTTTGAAATGATGACGTTTAGATTTTCTACATGCCCATTTAACAATTTTAGTATTTTGAAAAAGGTATCAAATGGTTTTAATGATTTCATGGCACGACTTCCTGGTTGGCACCATTGATGATATGATATATATATATATAGATATATTAGGGAACCTCTATAGGGGGGATATCCCTTATGGGTTATCTTATAGAGTGTCCGTCCATGGGGTAGGCAAGTGCGATGAGATGATTCACACATGAGAGGGCCTCCTACTTACACAATATTATTATAATCACCATGGGTTCCTGGGAATCCATTAGATGATTGAGTGAAGGTTGTTGATCAAACCTGATTAGACGAGTTGGTACCCCTTGGATTTATTGTTAGGCCAAGTGGGCTTTGCCACTGAATTGGATAGTTTAGGGAGGCCAGTTGGTCATATACTTAAGATCTTCACCAAACTCCGGCAGGTGTTTCCAAAACTGAGTACATCCAGGGGTCTTCAAGGGATGTTTAGGATCAACCATTGTTTTCCTTTTATTTTCTTGTTTACTTTTAGCTATACTTTTTCATTCATCTTCTACATTCACCTAAATCTATTAGCATTGCCTTGTTTCCTTATTTATATTATGTTTGAAAAATTGTAGTTTATTTTAGAAATAGAACGTGGTGTGCGTTGGGTTTTTAAAATGGTAAAATGTAATTGTTTTAATAAAATAAGTAAAACCAACTTTTATAGTTTTATTTCAAACTTCTGTTAATGGATTGTTTCTAGAAAGTAGATGTTGGATTTTGTGGTTTATCTTGGCAACCCAACTTTTGATTTTTTAATACTCATGCCTATCTTTAATATTTCAGTTGCAGGTTTCCTTTGCTCTGGTTATCTTGGATGAGTTTCTCATTATTGGAGCAAGGTTGGCCTTTGGTTAGGAGGTGACCTGGATGCTCTCGTGGAGGTATGTTGAGATGTTCCATTCATTTATTTCTTTTTTCACTGCTAGTTTTATTTTTATCATCTATTTTTATTTATCTGTATTTCTTTTTTTCATGGGACAAATCATTTCCAATGAATAAAATTTTGATTCCGGACACTAGTTTCCAGCCCGTGGGGATTGGGAACGCCCTTCATGCCATGTTGCAGACTAGCTCGGGTGGCCAATTCAGGGTCGACCTCGGTTGGTTAATGACACTCACCTTCCTATCTTCCTTTCAATTCTAGTACCTTTTTTGAAATTAGACTTTTTAATTTCAATCGGTTGCATTTTAATTATTTTTTAACAACTTACTTACTGTTCATTTTATTTTAAGGTAATGAGGAATCATTTATCCTACCACTTTTAGACCATTGTCGTAGCCGTTACAATGGTGAAATTCCATAAGGTATTTATCTCTTCGTATTTCAATTCAAGCACTTCTTTTGTATTATTCTTCTTTAATTCCATTGTTATATGTTGGGATATGATCTTCCATGATCCCCCAACTATAGATTTTATTTATAAATGATGAGAGAATCATTTCATTCTTTTTAATCCCCCTATTATCTTTTAATCACACCTGTTACTATACTGATATTCCATAAGGGTTTCCTTCCTCTCTCATTTTTATCCATGATTCCTTATATCGGAAGACCCTTTTATTTTCAATTAAAAATGACAGGGTATGTTTTCTCACCTCCTCCATAATTCCCTTATTATGTTTGTGTGATGGGATAACTCTTTATATATAACATCCCAGGTAAATAAAGAATAAATCATTTTTGTTTTTATTAATATTTATAAATTAAATATTAATTATACTTTAAAGAGGTTGCTATGTTCGATAGTGTACCCGATACACAACAAAGAGTATCATTGAAATCTTAAGTTGCACACTAATAATAAAATAATATTATTTTAAATGGTAGTGAACACATAGCCGTTTTATTGGAGGTAATGGATATAAATAACTAAAATATGATTATATATGTTTTTAAATGTTTTTACATTTATCCAACAAAAGATAAAGGCTTAAAATACGAAAAGAATTAAATTTTAGGCATTTATACCCTAATTTTCACTAAAGGTTCACTTATCGCCTTTTGATGGAGAACCATCATTAAATATCATTTTGGTCACTCTTATATATTCTATTGGACCAAATAAAACTCTATTTTAGAATTGGAACATCAAAATTTACTTTGTGTAATTTTTTGGTATTTTTCCGATAAAGTTCATTTTTTGATGAATAGTGAAACCACTAAGTGGTACTTAAAGAAACTGATTTTTCGTTTAAATGAAACTTTTCCACTTCTGTGTTTTGAATTTCAAAAATTTGACATACATTGTTTTCATTAAGAAGTAAAATGTGGTTCAATGGGATTAAAATAATTTTTTGGTGAATAGTAACTTTTAAGTTTTTAATCGCGATTAGAGGTAATTAGTGTAGTTTAAGGTAAAAATAATGTTTTAATAATATGAAATAAACTTTACACATGTCTTACCCTTATTGGATGTGTCATGGATGACAAAGATAATCCATAGGTCAACTTGGGGACCCCATGGAGCCACTTTGGTAGGAAAGTGACATAAAAAACTTTTTATTTAATGTTAAAATTTAAATGTCACAAACATGAGTTGTTTTACTAAAACAATTTTTAAATTGTTATATACAAGTCATATTTTTGACTTAAATATTCATTAGAAAGATAAAAATATTTCCTAAATCATGATATTTTGTTTATAATTTTTAGACATTAAATAAATTAAATTATTTATGACACCATGATGATGCAACAATTACCTCATTATTTAACAATTTAAATAAAATGAAAAGATAATGTAAAATCTAAGACCTACACTTGTCAAAAACCTATTGGATGGGTATATTTAGAACCCTTATCACCTTATACTCGAATTATTTCAATGTGGGACCTTTTAAATCCGAAACTCATTTGAAAATAAAGTAACATTTCTTTACATTCCAAGAGTGCCCCTCCTCTCCTATTATAAAAGGCCCCCAACTCTACCACCTTACCCACACTTCCAAAGCCTTTGGCTCAGCCAAACCCTGCTCATTTTGTCTCTCCACATACCTCTATAACTCCTAGAATCCTCACTTTGGGCAGAAGTCTTCCCAAGGAATCCTTTGAGCTCATATCAAAAAGAGTTACCCGTTTTAAAGGCAGTGTTATCTCTTGTGTTCTTTTGTTTTATTTTTCTTCTCAAACCCTCTAAACTATTTTTATTCCATTATTTTGTAACAAAAACAGTACATTCAATATACTAGGATGTTTTTATAATAATTATTGGAGCTAAACCTACACACACCTCCGTCTAATGGTTAAAGAACATATTGTTTCTGTGGTTGGCGAATTTCTGTCTCACAAAACGATGATTGTTCAATCTTCTTTTAACAACTTTAATGGTGGCCATTAAAATGTCACTCTATTTATATATGATATATATTATGTTTATGTTTTCCTTATTCTTATTTATTTTTCATTTGTGGTATACCTTTATGGATTCCATTATGGGTATACACGATATCTTCATTTTAGGAAGTGCGGACTACCGCCCCCTCAAAGTGATTTGATTCGTTAATGCCATATGTGGGACTTATAAAGGATGGATTTAAAGTTATTATATATGATGTATGTTACATATAAATGATTAATTTAATTATGGAATTAAAATATAAATACCTCTCATTTGGTTTTAATTCTATTAATATGACAAAGAAATGAAAGTAGCGTTCATGCGTACGTACGACTTACCGTCTCCATGAACGATGCATTTCATTTATTACCTATAAATGATTATGTAATATTATAATTACATGTATACGCTGGATATATATGATATATATGATATCCAAATCATGAATATCATTCTGGATATAATGAACCTTTGACTACACGAACAACATGTAATTGTAAGAAGTCCACTTTTGACTTAAGAACAAAATATCGACAAAACAAACATTATTAACATAAATGAATACATAATGTTTATAACATGACAATAAGTGACATAAAAGGAATAATGAACTTGAAATTTTTTTTAAGCAAGTAGAAATTAACTCATGTTTATTATTCAGGACGTTAAAGAACGATCGAGTCAAGTCGGACCCGAGGTAAGGGACTTCGTCTCAATCTCCTTTCATTGAGGAATATTTTGTTTTATACACAACGTTTTTTATATGGTGTATAAACCCCTTGGACTTTTAATTTTATTCAAAAGGAATCTTTTTATACGAAGCGTTTTACTGAACGACAAAAAGTAATGTTTCTTTTATCGTACGCAGTGACAACGACCTTTTCAACCGCCGCGAGTATTATTTGGTCTTTGGCATCCTCAACAAGCCGTAATGTTATTTAAAATGAAATAAATACCATATATGCTTTTATGTATTTTGGTATTGAAAATGGTTTTTATAATGGATTTGTTATGTCAATATATTTATGTGATATATTGTGATCAAAGTGTGGAAATGTTTTCTTTCCATTATATTTGTTTTATATCTTATGATTTTATAATGGTACTTGGACATTTGATGGGTGGTTACATGATAAAGCATATGACGGGTGGTGCCATGAATACCAGGAAAGGTGGTTATGTTATAACCTCCAATGCATTTGGTATGGAAGTTGGCTGTATGGCTATTCCATTAAATGATATGTGTGTAAGTCGGCCGTATAGATATTCTATTTAAGTATGTTTATGTCCCAAGTTACCTTTATATGTTATGTGATCTTTATATGGGTTTTATGGTAATATTTTGGTTACAAAAGTGTAATTAATGATCTTTTATTCAGTGAAGAGTTTTTACTACTTCATAAAGGTGAAATTATTACTTTGATAAAGTATACATGGTTTACTTGTTGTTTTGATAAACTAACGGTTTCAATTATTTGTGTATCCCTTACTGAGCTTTTTATGCTCACCCCAAGTTTTTTTTAAATGTTTTTCACAGGACTTAATGTGGAATAGGGTCAAGGATGGGATCAAGGGAAATTCATTCTATATAAAACATGGAACTAGACATGTTTCTTTTTAAGAGTTTTTATTCTATGGAAACTTAGTATAAGTGTCTACTTTGTAAAATTTTGAGATGTAATAGTTATGTCCTAATTCTCTAAAACTCTACACCTGAAAAGATCCTCAATGTGAATTATTCATTTAATTCAATATTAAGTAAGGTTTAAGTCCGGGGCCTTATAGTTGGTATCAGAGGTCAGTTTAGACAACTTTAGGAGTTTGAAAATTGTTAAATTATAAATTAATTTATTGTATGATGGAAATGATATATCATTTAAAGATTATTGTGTTTCTTCGCCTAAGATATTTCTGTGTTTAGAATGGTTTTCCGCAGAGGAAAAAAAGCATCTATGTTGGGACGACATCAAGAGGAAGACAACCTTCCAAATCAGCAACCTGAGATGGTCGAAATTGGAACTGAATAGTTTGTTGCAGTGATGTCGTAGTTGACATAGGCTATAAATGGTGGTGGTATCCATGCATGAGATCATCCAGATCAACCAAAGAGGAACATGTCATTGGTGGCACATTTCATGAGGCAACATCCCCCATCATTCAGAGGATCATCTGACCCTGTGCTAGCTGAAGGGTGAATTAAAGCACTGGAGAAGATTTTTGATGTCATGGGGTGTTCAGAACATCAAAAGGATAGTCTTGCTGTTTACCGTTTTGAAGGTGAATCTAATAAGTGGTGGTCGATGGTGAAAAATATCAGGTATAGTTATGATATTGATGATCTTCATTGGGACGAATTCAAAGGTATGTTTGTTGAGAAATATTTTCCTAAGGTGGTTCGTCTTAGGATGGAAAAGCAATTTCTAGAATTGAGGTAGGAGGATGACTCAGTGGCTGCTTATGAAGCAAAGTTCACTCGACTGTAAAGGTATGATCCAAACATCATACGAGATCTTGATAGTAAAATAAACTGTTTTTACTCAGGGTTAAAGACAAAGTATCGAAGGGATTTAGCTTCTCATGAGTTCAAAAGTTTTGAAAAACTTGTTCGATGTGCAGAGAAGGTGGAAATGGAGTTTGTCGATGATCATGTGTTCTTTGAAAAACAATAGAATAAGAGGTCCAGTTGGCCGCCAAAGGGGAAGAATTCATCAAAGAAGCAAGGAGGTAAGAAAACCAAATATCCATCCTATGAGAAGTGTGGTAAAATGCATCCTGGAGAATGTTTATCCTAGTATGGAAAGTGCTTTCGGTGTGGTAAGTCTGGTAATATTGCTCGTAAATGTAAGGAATATGATCAAGCGGGAAATGAAAAGCAAGTGGTAAGATGTTTTAAGTGTAATGAAATAGGTCAATATGAAAATGAGTGTCTAACGAAGAACTGAACTGGGGAAAAGCAGCCAGACTACAAGCAGAAAGGGGTGGTGAAATCCTTTGCAACTACTTCAGCAGATGTTGGGCCATCGAATGAAGTAGTATCAAGTACACTGTTTGGTTTTTCAGATTATGCCAATGTGTTGTTTGATTCAGGGTCTACAAATTCTTTCATTTCTGAGAAGTTTTCTAGTAAATTGGAAATTCCATCTCAAGATATGAATCCTGAACTTATGGTAAAAACACCCTAAGGGAACGTTGAGACAAAAAGGAATCATAATAACCTTCCTATCCTTGTGTACGGAAAGAATCTACCATCAAACCTTATTGTTTTGCCTCTAGTAGAGTTTGATGTTATTTTGGGCATGGATTTTCTTTCTGTTTATCATGCTAAGATTGACTGCAGTGCTAAAATGGTTTCTTTTAAGAAATATTTTCAGTTTGTGTACGAGAATTAACTCTTGATTTTAATAACATATCAGGAAGTTGAGAAACTAGTAAAAGATGGAAATGAATGTTACCTTGCACATATTGTTGAAAATAAAGGAATTTTTCAGATTAATGATGTGCCAGTGGTAAATGAGTATCTTTATGTTTTTTTTGATAAGTTCCTGGTATTATTCATGATCAGGAAGTTGAATTTACTATTGACTTAGTTCCGGATTCTAAGCCAATTTCAAAACCCCCTTATCGAATGGCTCAAGTTGAACTTTTAGAGTTAAAGAAGCAATTGCAGGAGTTATTAGATAAAGGTTTCATTTGACCTAGCACATCACCATGGGGTGCTCCTATATTGTTTGTTAAAAAGAAAGATGGATCAATGAGACTTTTCATTGATTATAGAGCCTTGAATAATATTACTGTTAAGAAAAAGTATCCTTTTCCTCATATCGATTATTTGTTTGATCAGCTCCATGGAGCTCAGTATTTTTCGAATATTGACTTGAGGTCGGGGTACCATCAGTTGAATGTAAAAGAAGAATACATTCCGAAGACTGTGTTTCGTACTAGATATGGCCATTATTAATTTGTAGTTATGCCTTTTGGGTTAACCAATGCACCTGCTATATTCATGGACCAGATGAATATTATTTTCCATGAGTTCGTGGATATGTTTTTGGTTGTTTTCAGTGATGATATTTTGGTGTTTTATAAAAGTAAATAGGAGCATGAAAGTAATTTGAGGGTTATCTTGAAAACCTTAAAAGAAAAGAAACTGTATAGAAAGTTCACCAAGTGTGAGTTTCGGTTACAACAAATTTCTTTCATGGGTCACATTGTTTGAAAAGATGGCATAACTGTTGATCCTGCTAAAACAAAAGTTGCTGAAGAATGGCCAAGACCCACAAATGTAACCGAGATCCGTAGTTTTCTTGGTTTGGCAGGTTACTACCGAAGGTTTTTTGAAAATTTTTCACGATTATACAATCCAATAAATAATCTAACTCGAAAGGGTGTTAAGTATATCTGGAAAAAATAATGTGATGATTGTTTTTAGGAGTTGAAAAGAAGATTGGTGAAAGCACCAGTTTTGAAACTTCCTTCCAAGAATGGTATGTTTGTTATCTACAGTGATGCTTCGTTGAAGGGACTTGGCTGTGTCCTTATGCAAAATGATCAGGTAATTGCTTATGCATCACGTCAGTTGAAAACTCATGAGGTAAATTACCCTACATATAATTTGGAATTAGCTGCTGTTGTTTTTACTCTAAAAATTTGGAGGCATCATTTGTATGGAGTAAAGTGTGAAATATGTACTGATCACAAAAGTTTAAAGTATGTATTCACTCAGAAAGAATTGAACATGAGACAGAGGAGATGGATGGAATTAATCAAGGATTATTATTGTACAATTCATTACCATCTGGGAAAAGCAAATAAAGTGGCTGATGCTTTGAGTCGAAAAAGTAATGCTTCATTAACCATGCTACGTTGGAAACGAGATCCTTTGGTTTTTTATTTGATGAACTTTGGCATAGAAGTTGTTGGTGCATGAAGTTCTTCTGTTTTGTTTCAGGTATCAGTGAGATCATCCCTATTAGACAGAATTAAGCAAGCACAAAAGCAAGACAGTGAGTTGCAGAAAAAGGTAGAGCTGGTTCAGAAGGGTAAGTTACATGAATTCAACATTGATAATGATTGTGTTTTGAGATTTGGAAAGATATTGTGTGTGCCTTATGATTCACAGTTGAAGAGAGAGTTGTTATGTGAAGCCCATAGTTCTCCGTTTTCAGTTCATCCTGGCAGTACTATTATGTACAGAGATCTGTGGGAGTATTAATGGTGGCATGGAATGATAAAGGATATTGCTGATGTTACTTTGAAGTGATTGACTTGTCAGCAGGTTAAAGCAGAGCGGCAGTTACCGAAAGGGATGCTTCAGCCTTTACCAGTGCCAGATTGGAAATGGGAAAACATATCCATGGACTTTGTTGTGGGATTACCGAAGACATCTCGAGGTAATAATGCAATCTGGGTTATTGTTGATCGCTTGACTAAATCTTCTCATTTCCTTCCTATTAGAGATACTTTCTCTCTAGATCAACTTTCTCGATTGTATTTTAAAGAGATAGTCAGGTTACATGGAGTTACCCTATCCATTGTATCTGATCGTGATCACAGATTTACTTATAACTTTTGGAAAGGCCTTCATAAGTCATTGGGTACTGAATTAAATTTTAGTACAACATTTCATCTGCAATCAGATGGGCAATCAGAACAAAAAATTCAGACACTGCAGGATATGCTACATTCTTGTTCGATGGATTATCAGGGAAGTTGGGACCAACATATTTCTTTGGTTGAGTTTTCTTATAATAACAGTTTTCATTCCAGTATACAGATGGTACCATTTGAGGCATTATATGGGAAGTAGTGTCAAACTCCAGCATATTGGGATGATGTGGGTGAAAGGAAGCTGATGGGACAGAATTGGTAGAAGAGATGGCAGAAAAAGTTCAGTTGATTCAGAAACACATGAAAACAGCTCAGATCAGGGAGAAGAGTTATGTGGATAACCAGAGGAAGTATCTATCTTACGAGGTAGGTGATCAAGTTTTTCTCAAAGTTTCACCATGGAAAAGTGTGATGCGATTTGGTATGAAAGGAAAGCTGAGTCCAAGGTTCATTGGACCATATGAAATTCTGGAGAAAGTTGGATTAGTTGCTTACCGAGTGACTTTACCTATGAGTTTATCTCAGGTACACAATTTTTTTCATGTTTCAACGTTGAGAAAGTATATGCCAGATCCATCTCATGTTTTGATTCAAGAGGTGGTTCAGATGGAAGAGAATTTGTCTTATGAAGAACAACCAATCCAAATACTTGACCGAAAAGAGAAAGTTTTGCGAATTAAGGTAATTCACCTGGTAATGGTTTTGTGGAAAACCCATATGGTTGAAGAGGCAACGTGGGAATCTGAAAATGCTATGAGGGATAAATACCCCCACTTGTTTTGATAAGTGAATAAAATTGCGAGGACACAATTCCCAAAAGGGGGAAGGATGTAACATCCCGGGTAAATAAAGAATAAATCATTTTCATTTTTATTAATATTTATAAATTAAATATTAATTTTACTTTAAATGGGTTGCTATGTTCGATAGTGTACCCGATATGCAACAAAGAGTTTCATTGAAATCTTACGTTGCACACTAGTAATAAAATAATATTATTTTAAATGATAGTTAACACATAGCCTTTATATTGGTATTAATGGATAGAAATAACTAAAATATGATTATATATGTTTCTAAATGTTTTTACATTTATCAAACAAAATATAAAGGCTTAAAATACGAAAAGAATTCAATTTTAGGCATTTAAACCCTAATTTTCACTAAAGGTTCACTTATCGCCTTTTGATGGAGAACCGTCATTAAATATCATTTTTTCACTCTTATACATTCTATTGGACCAAATACAACTCGTTTTTAGAATCAGGACATCAAAATTTACATTGTGTAAATTTTTGGTATTTTTCTGATAAAGTTCATTTTTTGATGAATAGTGAAACCACAAAGCGGTAGTTAAAGAAACTGATTTTTTCGTTTAAATGAAACATTGACACTTCTGTGTTTTTAATTTCAAAAAATATAACATACATGGTTGTCATTAAGAAGTAAAATGTGGTTCAATGGGATTAAAATAGTTTTTTTTTGAATAGTAACTTTTAAGTTTTTAATCGCAATTAGAGTTAATTAGTGTAGTTTAATGTAAAAATAATGTTTTAATAATATGAAATGAACTTGACACATGTCCTACCCTTATTGGATGTGTCATGGACGACCAAGAAAATCCATGGGTCAACTTGGGGACCCCATGGAGCCACTATGGTAGGAAAATGGCATTAAAAACTTTTTATTTAATGTTAAAATTAAAATGTCACAAACATGAATTGTTTTACTAAAACAATTCTTAAATGGGGTTCTATAAGTAATATTTTGGACTATAAATATTCATTAGAAAGCTAAAAAGATTTCCTACATCATGATATTATTTTTATAATTTTTAGACATTAAATAAATTAAATTAGTTATGACACCATGATGATGCAACGATTAACTCATTATTTAACGATTTAAATAAAATGAAAAGATAATGTAACATCTAAGACCTACACTAGTAAAAAACCTATTGGATGGGTATATTTATAACCCTCATCACCTTATACTAGAAATATTTCAATTTGGGACCTTTTAAATATGAAACTCATTTGAAAATAATGTAACATATCTTTACTTTCCAAGAGTGCCCCTCCTCTCCTCTTATAAAAGGCCCCCACCTCTACCACCTTACCCACACTTAAAAAGCCTTTGGATCGGACAACCCCTGCCCATTTTGTCTATCAACATCCCTCTATAACTCCTAGAAGCCTCACTTTCGACAGAAGTCTTCCCAAGGAAGACTTTGAGCTCAAATCAAAAAGCATTACCCGTTTTAAAGGTAGTGTTTTCTCTTGTGTTCTTTTATTTTATTTTTCTTATACAACCCTCTAAACTCTTTTTATTCCTTTATTTTGTAAACACAACAGTATCTTCAATATACTAGGATGTCATTATAATAAGGATTCGGGCTACACCTACACACACCTCCATCTAATGGTTAAAGAACATACTGTTTCTGTGGTTGGCGAATTTATGCCTCACGAAACGATGATTGTTCAATATTCTTTTAACACCTTTAATGGTGGCCATTAATATGTCACTATATTTATATATGATATATATTATTTTTATTTTTTACTTATTCTTCTGTATTTTTCATTTTCGGTATACCTTTATGGATTCCATTATGGGTATACACGATATTTTCATTTTAGGAAGTGCGGACTACCGCCCCCTAAAAGTGATTTGATTCGTTAATGCCATATGTGGTTTGTATAAAGTATGGATTTAAAGTTATTATATATGATTTATGTTACATATAAATGATGAATGTAATTCTGGAATTAAAATATACATACCCCTCCTTTGGTTTTAATTCCATTAATATGACATAGAAATGAAAGTAGCGTTCATGCGTACGTACGGCTTACCGTCTCCATGAACGGTGCATTTCATTTCTTGCCTATAAATGATTATGTAATATTATAATTACATGTATATGAAGGATATATATGAAATATATGATATCCAAATCATGAATATCATTCTGGATATAATGAACCTTTGACCACACGAACAACATGTAATTGTAAGAAGTCCACTTTCAACTTAAGAACCAAATATCGACAAAACAAACATTATTAACATAAATGATTACATAATGTTTATAACATGGAAATAATTGATATAAAAGGAATAATGAACTTGAAAAAGGTTCTTAATCAAGTAGAAATTAACTCAAGTTTATTATTCAGGATGTTAAAGAATGATCGAGTCAAGTCGGACCCGAGGTAAGGGACTTTGTCTCAATCTCCTTTCATTGAGGCATATTTTGTTTTATACACAACTTTCTTTTATACAGTTTATAATACCCTTTGAATTTTAATTTTATTCAAAAGTAATCTTTTTATACGAATCGTTTTACTAAACGACCAAAAAGAATGTTTCTTTTATCGTACACGGTGACAACGACCTTTTCCGCCGCCGTGAGTTTTATTTGGTCTTTGGCTTCCTCAACAAGTCGTAATGTTTTTAAAATGAAATAAATACCATATAAACTTTTATTTATTTTGGTATTGAAATTTTTTTTTATAATGGATTATTTATATCAATATATTTAAGTGATATATTGTGATTAAAGTGTGGAAATGTTTTCTTTCCATTATATTTGTTTTATGTCTTATTATTTTATAATGGTACTTGGACATTTGACGGGTGGTTACATGATAAACCATATGACGGGTGGTGCCGTGAATACCAGGATGGGTGGTTACATTATAACCTCCAATGAATTGGGTATGGAAGTCAGCCGTATGGCTATTCCATTAAGTGATATGTGTGGATGTCGACCGTATGGTTATTCCATTTAAGTATGATTATGTCTCATGTTACCTTTATATGTTATGTGATGTTTATATGGGTTTTATGGTAATATTTTGGTTAAAAAAGGGTAAGTAATGATCTTTTATTCAGTGAAGAGTTATTACTAATTCATAAAGGTGAAAGTATTACTTTGATAAAGTATACATGGTTTACTTGTTGTTTTGATAAACTAACAGTTTTCATTCTTTGTGTATCCCTTACTGAGCTTTTTATGCTCACCCCATGTTTTTTTGAAATATTTTTCACAGGACTTAATGTCGAATAGGGTCAAGGATGGGATCAAGGTAAATTAATGCTATATAAAACATGGAAGTAGACATGATTCGTTTTAAGAGTTTTTATTGTATGGAAACATAGTAGAAGTGTCTACATTTAATCTTTTGAGATGTAATAGTTATGTCCTAATTCTCTAAAACTCTAAACCTAAAAAGATCCTCAATGTGAATTATTCATTTAATTCAATATTAAGTAATGTTTAAGGTCAGGGCCTTATATTATATCTCATTAATCCATCCCATGTACACTCGTTACCATGATGAAATTTCATAAGAGTTATTCAAATTTTCCTCTTTCATCTAGTTTATTTAGTATGTTACACCTTCTATTTCCATATTTCTTATGTTGGTACATGTATCTATATTATACCATTACTATAAATTTAATGTATATATAATGAGATACCATATTCTCTCTCATTATTCATTTTATGGATTTTTATTTCACGTCATTAGGCTGCGAAATTACACTGTGCTTTTCCATGCCAAAATCATCGTGTGGTGAATACCATTCCCATTTCTCTATCAAGGGTATTCACCTTTATGAACATATACATTTTGATTATAGATTTTCATCTATTTATTCCACATTATTTTATCATTTAATAAATTTTGATGTTGAATGAATCCATGTTATATGATCGATGTGGCACACTTAAGCATGAGATTGAAATGATTATGAAGGGTGCGCCCTAATAGTGCTCCAATGCATTGGCCAATGTTTAATATCATGATAATCCATGTGAAATTAGAGTTTAATCATTATAATTCTTGTGAAATGAGCATTTAACCATGATAATCCATGTGCAAAGATCCTTGTCTCATGATAATATCCTTTTGTATGTTGTTTCCACATTTCCATGTTTTAATAATAATACTATATCATCTCTTTATATTCATTTTTTATATTATGCTCCATTGATAGTCCTATTTCCTAACATGTATTGTATTATTCATGGTATTCCTTTTTTAATCCCTTACTACGCTTTACATCTCACCCCTTTTATACGTATGTCCTTAGTTTATCCCATACGTTGTTGAGTACGAAGGAATGAATTGGTCATGTTAAAGAAGTTTGAAATAATGATGTTGTATTTCATGTTTTCAAATTGTTATGTAATGTTCCGAATTTCCCAAGACAATAGACCTATGGATCCTTAGTGTTTTATTACGTTTTTTGTTTATATAATAAATCTTGTTTAAGTGTGTAATAAATAGTAGGTTTTTTATAATTGGTATCAAAGGGTTTAGTTATTTTTGGGATTAGGATTCAAAAACCCTAGTGAAAGCCTTTGGGATAAGACTAAGTATAATAAAAACATCCCAAATTTTCTTTAGAATAGTGTTAATGTTTTATCATGAAAATTCATCCATGTCTATATATGAACATGTATAGGTCGCTCTCCCATAGATGTATCTTGGGGTAAAACCCAAAAACAACGATTTGATCTAGACTTGAATGATAAATGGTGCATGAAAACATGCCTTATTTCACTCTTAGTTTGACACTTCTGAGGGATATGATTTTGTAAATTCACAATCATAGTATGAACCATTATTAAAGGAGTAAAAAATATTCCATAAGATTATATGTTAGTATATAGATCATGGATAACATATATTGAAGCCTAAAAATTCATAAGTTAAGGAGATAATTGTAATTAATAATTTATCCCCTTAATTTCATTAGATTACCCATTATGTGCTAAACTATTTAAAAATTGCATCCCAAAGTTTTCTTTTTTTTTCTAGCCAATTGTTGGTAATATGAGGGATCAGGATAACAAATGATTCTGATGACAATGTGATGAATGTCACAATGAGATACTCAATCAAGTGCAAGCTAAAGTATGACATATTGTGATTATCCCCAACTAGAAATCAAAAATCATAATTAACAATTGGTAATTTCTTTAATACCTAATGAAATCCATTAATAGTAAGATGAAATATCTAAAAACATTATATGATAAAGGTGATAAGGGAAATAATAACAAATTTCCTTAATGCAACAAGGGTGGAAAGAGGAACCAAGGGAAATTTTATAAAGGGACTAGTAGAAGTTTTAAGTGTGGAAATATGGGGAAAAAGTATCCAATTTCCATAAAAGAATGGATAATGTGATGGATGGTAACAAATTTCCATCTAAATCATCTAGCACAGTTCGATTTCATAAATATGGAGACGTCCGACACTATCCAAGACATTGCTCTGTTGTAAGGACTGAGAAGCATGATGATCATCAACAATATCCATGATCAAGGGAGTATGTAAAGTCCTATTATAAGATGTATTACAATCAATTAATTTCATGTATCCACTTCTTTAAAGTAGTGTATTTCATAATGTATTTCAATTCATGTCCTATTAGTATATCTTTTAGTTTTTCTAATAACATCGAGTCCCTACCAGAAATGATATGAAATCGTTTGGGAAAACTTCAATAAGTGTTTTATTACATGTTGATGTTTTGGTAATTTTCTTCTTGAAAATATTATAAGTCTCCCTACATGGATTTTGAGGGAAAATGAAAAACTCAATGCCAAGGAGTCAAGGTAGTTGAAAGTTCATGACCAGAATTATCTCATGCATGATCTGAAGTTAGTTGTTGTGATTTTTTCATTGAAGATCTGGTGGAATTATATCTTTTGGGAGAAGTGTGAAATATATATGGATCACAAAAGTCTCAAATATATATTCACACAAATAGATATTAATATATTCCAATGAATATGGTCAGAACTCATCAATGATTATGATTACTCAATTAATAACCCACCCTTGTAAAATGAACAAGGTGGTAGATGCTCTTAGTAGAAAAGACCCACCAATTCTATAATTGATGAAAATTGAAAATGATCCAAACCTCATATATTTTATGCATATGGACATGAGAATCATAAAAAAGGGAACATTGTAAATCCATTCACAAATGATTTTTAAACCATATCTTTTAGAAATGTTAATGGATTAATAAAAACATGATGTGGGAATACAAAAGAAAGTGGAAAATATTAGAAAAGAGAAATCCTCAAAGTTCAATGCCAATGAAGAAGTTGTTGAGATATTTGGATCAAGTATATGTGTTCCATCAAATCTGGAGTTAAATAAATAACATTTGGATGATGCGCATAGTTTGAATTTCTTCACTCACATAGGAAACAGTAAAATGTATCGAGATCTCTGGGAGCACAATTTGTGGAATAACATGAAGAAGGATATCGCTAAATATACATAAAAGTGCCTAGTATGTTAGAAATTGAATTCTGAGAGGCAGAAGTCTAAGGGGATTATGCAACTGTTACCCATACCAACAAGGAAAAGGGAAAATCACAATAGTATTTGTCACTAGACTTATGAAGACATCCAAAGGAAAAAATTCTATCTAGGATGTGGTGGATCATCTTACAAAGACTGAACACTTCATTTCGAATCTAGAGGATTTCTCATTGGATCAAATGGCATGGATATACACTAGAGAAGTGGTAAGGCTACATTATGTACCACTACCGATTATATCTTATAGATATAGAATATTAACCTCTAAGTCATGTATGAATATATAATATTCTCTAAACACTGAGTTGAACATCATCATGGCCTATCACATTAAAACTGATGATATGGAGTTAGTAGTTGTGATCATTTCATTGAAAATCTGGAAGCATTTTATCTTTTGGGAGAAGTGTGAAATATATATGGAATAAAAAAGTCACAAATATATATTCAAAAAGATATATATGAATATGCACCAACGAATATGGTCAGAACTCTTAAATGATTATGACTACTCAATTTATTACCACAATGTGAAAATGAACAAGGTGGTAGATACCCTAAGTATAAAGGACCCAACAATTATATAATTTATGAGAATTAAAAAAGATCCACTCTTCTATTATTTGTTGAATATGGACATGGGAATCGTAAAGAAGGGAACATAAGAAATCCTTTCACATATTATTGTTAAACCGTCACTTTTGGAAAGGTTCAATGATTCTCATAATGATGATTTTGGAATTCAGAAGAAAGTGGAAACTACTATAAAAGGTAAATCCGTAGAGTTCAATTTTAATGAACAAGGTGTTGTGAGATTTGGGTCCTGAATATGTGTTCCATAAAATATAGATTTAAAGAACGAAATTTTCTAAGGTGCACATAGTTTTAATTTCTCCACTCACCCAAGAAACATGAAAATGTATCAAGATCTCAAGGGGTACTATTGTTGGGATAACATGAAGAAGGAGATCACTAAATATACATAAAAGTTCCTAGTATGTTAGAAAGTGAAGGTTGAAAGGCAGAAGTCTAAGGGGATGATACAACCATTACCCATACAAACATGGAAATGGGAGAAAATCACTATGGACTTTGTCACCATACTTCTGAAGACATCTAAAGGAAACAATGCATTCTGGGTTGTGGTGGATCATCATAAAAATAATGGACACTTAATTTATATTCGAGAGTATTTATCAATAGATCAAACGACATTGATATACATTAGAGAAGTGGTAAAGCTACCTAGTGTACCACTATCGATTGTATCTGATTGATAAACAAGAATCATATCTATGTTCTGGAAGAATCTATAATATGATCTAAAAATTGATTAAATATTTATCATGGACTATCACCCTCAAACTAATATCCAATATTAAAAAAACAAAATCAACACATTAAGACATGTTGAGAGCTTGATTAATGGATATCAAAGGTGGATGGGACCAACATCTTCCTGTGGTTGAGTTCTCTAACAACAACAGTTTCCACTCAAGCATCCAAATGGATCCTTATGAAACCCGTTATGAGAAAAAGTGTAGAACACATACATGTTGGGATGATGTTGGGGAGTGAAAACATATGGATCTGGAAATGGTCAAATAAATGGTGGAGAAGGTTAAGAATCTCCAGTAGCACATCAAAGCTACACAGAGTCAACAAAATAGCTATGCTGACAATCATCAACAAGACCTAGATTTTGATGTTGGGGACATGGTATTCCTCCACATATTACCATGAAAAAGAGTTATGAGATTTGGGAAGAAGGTAAATTTTATTCCAAGGTACATCATCCATTTTCAGATCTTTGATCGCATCAGAGTGGTGGATTATCGACTAGCACCCCCCACCAACCCTATCTCATGTACAAAATGTATTACATGTATCACTCCTGAGTAAGTACATACCTGAAACCTCACATGTACTCAATCTAGAGTTGGTACCATCAAATAATAAATTTTTAAAGACCTAGAATTTCCATGTAATTTTTTTAATTAAATGGGAATTTTACGAGTCCGCAAAAAATGAAGGCACGTGATTCTAAGGCCCGGAGTGCCAAAAATGAACTTTTGGACTTCATTTCAGGTATGTTCGGTAAATATGCGAGCGTCTTTTTTTGTCTTTTGAAATGGTGATCGAAATTGAAATATGAGGACACCTTTGAGCTTGCAGCGTTGATATTCACTTAAAGAAACCTTTACCATAACCGCAGTAGGTCGAGGTTGGAGGTTTTTCATTCATATTTCCATGGGAGAGTTAAAAATAATAATAAAATAAAACAATCAAATTTTATTTTATTTATATGAAACCACCCATTTGAATTCTGGTGGTGGGGAATGCCCGAACATGAACTCCTCTCTTAACATGATATAACTCTTGAAATTCCCCCAATAAATGAAAACAACATAAATTTATTGATTAATTATGTAATCTTAAAGGAGAGGGGCTCCTCACCTCCCATGGGGGGTTGAGGGAATGTTGTTGGAAAATCAGTTTGGTGAAGAACTCTAAAAGGAAGAGATTTCTCCGAAAAAAATGACCTTTGAAAGAGGAACAGGGAACCAATTTCCGAGAAGCGCCGACACATCATCTTCCTCCTCACGCTATCTATAACGGACAATTGAGGTATGGGGTTTTATTTTCAAGTATGATAAATATATATTTGTTAATTCCTCTTTTCTTGATTCTCAATGATGATGGCCAAAAAAACATTTCCCTTGATCCACACATAGACCATGATCCTTTCTATTTTTTTTCGAGAGTTCTTCATCGCCAAATAATTATGTGCGCTAAAAGCTCAATGTTTCATTGATCTCGGAATACGAACGCGGATATCGCGACCCGAGGATTGCAAATCTGCAATCTTCCCAATTTTCGAGCTTTGAATGAATATGTAGTAACCCATGGATGGGACAACGCGGCATGTGATTCTGGTGTGTGTTAAAGGCACAACATCGGGCAAGATAGGTAGTGCGACGTACCGTGGTGGTCGGCATGGCTACGGGAGAGCAAGGTAGTGCGACAAAGGTGGTCTGGTGGTGTGTGGTGAGTCCAAGGCAGATTCGGCTGGAAGTTCATGTGCACAGCAGGTGACCATGCCGTGGGGTACAAGACTGTCGAGGGAGGACCACGTCGCTGGGGTGGTTAGCACGTGGTAGGCACGTAGGGCAGGAGGCAGCAGATCTGGTGGAAGAGGTCACCACGTGAATTTAACGACCCAAAGATTTTCAATGGAAATTCCCTTCTTAAAATTGTGTCATAAAATCCCACGAAAACACAACATAATGAACTAATAAGTGCTAAGTGACCTTTATGCATATGTTTTCAACTTTTATGTTTTGAATTTCGATAATCCAACATACACGGTTGTGGTCAAGATGTTTTTTGGAGTCTAATGAAAAAATAATAATTTTCGGTGAATAGAAAAGTACACATGTTAATAGAAACCTACCCTTATGAATAGTAATATGAACCTTATAAATAGTAAATAATTCAACATACGAGTAACCTTACCCTTGAATAATTAAATAAAATTTAGACATCTTAGAAAGTGACAATTTGTCCTTAGTAAACGTTTTGGTATTTTGTAAGTCATAAATAATTAACTATAACTAATTAATTAATTTTTTAAAAAATTTATTTTTCTTAAAAGGTGTTCATTAATTATCAAATCAATTTATTATAGCTTTTAGATAATTTTATAAGACCCTACGTAGTTTTTGATGGCACTATAAAATCAGTTTTAATTTTAAAAACTGTTTTTTTAAGTAAATTATGATTATAATTAAATATTAAATTAATAATATTTAGAAAATTATTTCTGGAAAATGGACTTAATTTTTGGATTCTACCCGTTATAAAATGGAAGGGGTAATTTTTTTGCATTTTTCTGAGTGACTTGATTTTTTGATAAATAGTGAAATACCATAATTTACAAAATAAGCTAAATAAGTTAATTATAGAGTCATGTGTGATGTTATGCAGATGTAAAACCACTTGGTTCGGGACCACATGATAAAACTACTATTCTTGGTCATTTAAGACTCACTATTACTTGTCTTAGGGGAAATTAATAAACTAATGAATTTTATATTAAGGAAATCTATCTCCCCTCCACTATAAATACTACTCTTCACACCCTCATTTCCACACACCTCTCAAGCTCCATGCCTTATCTAAACTCTTACCAAACATCCTCCCTAGACCCTATCCCACGTTTAAGAGCTATTGGCCTCATCAAAATACCAATCCTAGCTTTCTTAAGGAGGATCTCAAGTGGAGGATTTAAGAGGTAATTTCTCTCCCTATTCTCCTTTTATCTCCTTTCATGTTCCAGTTCATTTCTTGATCTCTCCCCACCTATCTTCATCCAAATGGTATTGTGACTCAAATATTATACATGTATTAGAATGCTATGATGCTAATGGGATATTATATCATCCAACCCCCTTTCCCACTTCCTTTTATTTTATTAAAGAGAACATTGTTCGTGAGGTGTTAATTTATCACCTTCAAGAACGACATGTTTTATTCTTCAATTTATAACTTCAGATATGGTCATGAAACCATTTTTATAGTTGAAACAGAATATTTCATATGATTTATCTCCTATTTAATGTTCTTTAACTAATTTATGACTATTTTTCTAGTGATAAAATAAAACAATTTCATTATGACCGAAAAATCGCTCAAATTGACCCAATCAATCATCATTTAATTCTTATCTAATGATTCATCCAAATGGATATAATATAATTCATTATGATATCATTAAAACCCCTGTAATATCATAAATAACAAGTAATATCAGTTCTGTATGTTTACCCATGTTCTACCCGAACATCGATTTAAAAATACAAGTGAACCAGTCAAAAAAACCATAAAAACAAACATTCCCGAACAATGTTTTTAAACTGTATAACTCATCAAAAGGCACATAAAATAACTTAATAAAACCATAATGAAACATATTAATGTACACAAGGTTCTTTATTTCTAATTAATGAATATAATGTCATTATACATGACATTTAATAGAAGGAAGCATTCAGATACAAGGTAAGGGGAAATTCTCGAACCCAGCTTTCATCCTTCGGGTTCTCCCTCTTTCAATCCATTATTTTTTATATGGTTACTCCTTATATATCAATTTTCATCATTGTATTTCCTTTTATTAGATATAAATGTTTTTCACTGGTTTTTTATGTCAAACAAAAAAATTTACAAAAGAACTCTTCTTTTAAGAACACGCCTTTTACTTCTCACTCAAAGTGGATGGTTCTTGTAACATGTATGTTATTCCCTATTTCTTTTGGGAACCCAAAGTTTAGTAGTATGTTTTTATGATATGAAACTCATTTCTTTCCATGGGTTAGTTATGTAGATTTATGATATGTTTTTTATGTGTCAAGCATGATAATTATAATTTTATGATGTGACGGGTGCGCCCGGAATTATATAGTGCAATATGAAGGTTTCAATGTGACGAGTGCGCCCAGAATTATACAGCGCTCCAATGCATTTGTTGACGCTCCTTTCTTCACAAAATCTAAATATTGGAAAAGGGGGATATCTTAGCTCAAAGTGATTCAACCTTTTGAAAAATATCAAAAAATTGACATAGGAAGGAATAATAAGAACATTGCGCAACGGTCGCGCAAGTTCTAAAATGGTCACGCAAGTCTACTTGCGCACCACAATGGTCGCGCAAGTACACTTGTGCACCGAATTTGGTCGCGAAAGTCACTTGCATGCCCTAAGTGATAATCGCCCGGGCTCTTCTCCGGCCTATAAATAGACCCGGTGGGCCCTCCATTTCAAGAGGAATTTCTTCCAGAATTCAGATATAGAGCTCTGAATGCCCAAGTCTCTTCTTCAGGTCTTCCAAACACTTCTAAGGTAATTCTTTACCTAGAATGTAAGGTCCAAACAAAAGGAGTAAGGTCTATGTGTTAGAATTCACTAACACTTGCGTGCCTAAGGTGTTTTACTCTTAAGGGAAATGAACATACTTGCACGCCACCTTACTTCTTCACCAAAACTTGCGCGCATCTCTTATGGATGTACCTCAGGTTAATTCTAAAATCTTTGGTCAAGGATCGCCCAAGTGTTACCCTAGTGGTTAACAATCGTGCAAGTACACATGTGTCGCGCAAGTATACCTGCGTGACTAGGACTTGCATGCCCACACAGTACCTGCGCGCCTGCCAGGACTTGCGCGCCCCTATCTTTTTGGGTGACCTTATTGCCCATTTAACCCTTCTTATACCATTCCACAACTCCTATTCAAGATTCATTCTTCAAAACATTCTTCAAAGACAATTATGGCATGTTTTCATGATTAACTTCTTTATCTGAAAGGAATTATATGGAATATCTCTCAAAACCTAGTGATTTTCACATCTTTATGTCACTAAAGATTGATATTCCATTCATTCAACCACATCCTTTAAGATGAGAGAACCCCTTAACCTGGGCTTCCATTTCAGGAATAAGCCCCAGTCATAATTCCCATTTTGGGCATCCTTCTTAGTAGTATGCCCCAATTCCCCTAATCTGGGCATTCTTCTTAGGAGTAAGCCCCCAACCATAATTCTCTTAACCTGGGATTCCGTTTTAGGAGTGAGACCCAGTCTCAAATTTGGGCATCCATTTCAAGAATAATCCCCAGTCATAATTCTCAAGAATGGGATTCCTTTTCAGGAATAAGCCACAGTCATATTTCCCATTAATTTTGGGCATCCTCCTTAAGAGTAAGCCCCAAGTCCTCTATAACATGGGCCTTCTTCTCAGGAGTAAGCCCCCGCCTTAATCTCTCTTAACCAGCCCTAATTTACTTTTTGATCTGGGTCTCCTTATCAGGAGTAAAACCCAATAATAAGTCCCCTACTAATTTGGGCCTTCTGTTCATGAGTAAGCCCCAAATTAGAGTATCCAAATCTCCATAAAGTACATATATTTTTATGGACCATGTTCTAGGATTTCTTCCCTGAAGTAAATCTTAATCTTCATCTATTTGGGCAGTCATACATATATAAGTCCCACATCATTTCTTATGATTGCATCTTTCATGGCACAATTTTCTGGTTTTACTAATACCTCTTGTTTCTCAAACCGAGCATGACTCATGTGAGCTTAGAGCATAAAAGTAATTATGAAATCTTTTTGTGAGCAACCAATCATAAAAATCATATTCCCTTACTCAAACAAAATGGGTTCTGATTCCTTTTCCTAAAAAAATGATACGTAGGTATCCCATCTGCGGGTACGATCCCAACTCTGAAATAATAAATAACCTTTTGAATGACAATAAACTTCAAGTGCCCCACTGAGTGGCTTTAAAACCAGTATGGTCATCATAATGACCAAGAGACTTTTATGTATCAAATGATACCATTTACTAAGAATCTCTATCAAATACAGATGATTCTCTATCGATGAAGAACCTCAAATACATATAAAAGATTCTCTAAATTTCCTATATATCAATCATTGATTGTCAGATATAAAGGAAAACTCATTTTATACTTGGTAATGTAATAACGAATCACGAACATAACTTAAATATATAGAGAGAGTCCTAGAGTAGACAACAATTCCCCTCAAAAGGTGTGATGAGTTTGACCTCCCATCCCCTCGACCAATGAAAATTCCTAAGCCTCGTTAGTGTATAACTAATGAGTGCCTACATTCGGAATGTAGGCTCAAATGGATATGGAATCATTGGATGTTTCCGGTTCTACGAACAAACCCGTTAGAAACCCCTTGGAATGTTTGAATCTTAAATCAATGAGATCATCTCCAACTCCAGAGGGAAACAAAAAAATGGTGAACCCGACATGAATCCTTAACCAAGTCAGAATGATGTTTTTCTTATTTGTTAGGCCCCTATTTAAAACTCAATGAGAGGGACAACAAAAAACAATCACGGACATATGTGCTCATCCAAAAGATATAGTGGCTGAATTTATCATCATTACATCTATTATATCAAACATGCACTCTTTTCCAAGAACTTTTACATTTCTAGAATGGATTCTCTTAAGTTCACATCCATGAATACGTCTGCTGTGAAAACTTCTGCTGCAAATGCCACTTCTGCTACTCCGGATGGATCATCGTCCACTCTGAGGACGATATCACCTACTCAGCATCTTCAACGCTAGGTATCAAAGGCGCTGGTTAAGGAGTACTGTCAACATGGTACCATTCCAACCCTGGAGGCTGTCTGATAAGCCCTCCAAGTGAAAAACTCACCCTGGTCGTCCGGACAACGAAGACCAGTGATCAAGAGGCAGGCGGGGCTAACCACCATCTCCAACCGTTTCGGGTTGTTATCCCCGGAACGCAATCACCATTCACTCCCTTATTCTGGGGAGGTGAATGAGAAGGTCCCTCGGGGCCTTAATTCAAGCAGACAAGAGTTTTTTCCAAGGGATCCTATCAACAATTGCTGCCAGACTCGTGCAGAAGTGCACCCTAAACAAGATGAGGGTACCGCATTCAGGCATTAGGCTTAGGTTCCTCAAACCCGGGTAGGCAAGAAGAATCGCCAGAGGTGAAGTCCGGTTAACAGTGAGCAGGTTCTCATCTCTTCCATTTCCTGATAAGTCAACCAACCTAACTTGGTGGCATGAAATGAGCGGGCACACAAACCTGCCCATTTTAATTCCACTGTCCAACTGAATCATCTGGCAGCATCATGCCTGTAACAGCCCATGATTTTATGAAAAATATTCTTTTTTATTTTACTAATGTCTTGTGTTATACGCTACACCAAAAGGAGCTTGCATAACACGCATCCTTGACTTGCCTTGCATTACACGCAATCGCAACCTTCCTCGATAGCGTGTGTGGTACGTAATCCTGAGTTTCACGAAACAATGATATGCTATTAAAATATTATTAAAACTAGCCGTTATGAATAGTAATAACCACTTTTTAAATTTTATAAATTTTAGCTCTCAAAATGGACTTCATTTTTGGATTCGGAGTATCGAATTTAGCCTAAGGTGAAATTTTGGTACATTTCGGATAACTTTCATATTCTGATGAATAGTGAAAATTACTAAATTATAATTAAAAAACAACTTTTTTAATCAAAATAATTAATAGTGATAAATTATTAATTTGAGTAGTTTTAAAGTATATTTAGAATATGTTTTTACAATTTAATACAATGTTGGTCATTGGATGTAATTTCACATTTAAACCAGACATAAACAAGTGTCAATCTTTTGATAGATATTGTTTCTTAAAAACACGCTATTTGTTTTAACAGCGGGATTTAATTATAAAATTAATTAATGAAACTTCTATGTTATGAATTTGGTAAAATATACTTCATTTTTGAATTCGGAATATGAAATATATCTTAGGTTGAAATTTTGGCATTTTTCTGAAAACCTTCATTTTTTGATGAATAGTGAAACTACTAAGTGGTAGTTAAAAAAATGAATTTTTCATAAAACATAATTTTACCGCTTCTGTGAATGGAATTTCAAAAATCCGAGAGACACGGTTGATGTCAGTAAGTAAAATGTGGTTCAATGAGATGAAAATAATTTTTGGTGAATAGTAACTTTTTACTTTTATTTACCACGGTTAAAAGTAAATAGGGTAATTAAGGGTAAGAATGATATTAATATTACCCTAACACATGTCCTAATTCTATTGGACAAGTGTAATTCGACCAAAAACAAACTTAGGAATAAAATATGACCATTTAGGCCCACTTGGATTAGATTAGGACATTTATTATTAATTTATTTAAAGAAGGGTTAAAATAGTTAAAATCAAAGTTTAATAAGTAAATCATTTTTAATATGGGGTTATACATAAGATAAATTAGACTATAAATATTCATTAGAAATATAAAAAGATTTACTACATAATTATATTTTATTTATAATTTTTAGACTTTAAATAAATTAATTTATTTATGACACAACGATGATGCAGTAATTACCCTTTTAAGGAAATATTAACATAATTGTTGTTATAAATACTCAAATAAATGTAATTTGAGACTTTTTATGAATTCCACTAATTTTATAGGTTACTATGATATATTAGTGTTGATTTAATAAACTTGGTTCGAACATATAATTCTGTTATGACTTTCACAAAAATCATATATCAAATAGTGTCAAAATTGACACAAAAGAGTTTTTAAATCAAATATTATATTATTAATTGTTATTTTATTCCTAAAAATATAAGGTTCGGCCAAATGACTTAGATAAGGATATATGTTTTAATAATATACAATTTGGGGTTCGTTTGTCATGTTATAGTAAGTGTATTAACCATATAGTGAAAGAAAACAAAAAGACACGGTAAAAGTTAAATTATTTAACTTAGAGATAAATCTAATTGATAAGGTTAAAATAAGAACCTAAACTTGTCTAAATCTTATTGGTTGATAGGATTTCGACCCATCCCCACTTTAGCTTCGAAATAAGACCCTTTGGAACCATTATAAACCGATTTTGACTTTAATATAAAATAATATTTTGAGATATTCCTAAGGTGCCCCTCTCCTCCCCTATAAAAGGACACCTCCTCCCCCTCCTCCTCACACCAATTTGAGCACTCAAGCTCGGCCAACCCTGCCAATGTCTCCTCTCCACTTCCCTAGAAACATCCTAGAGGTTCTGGTCTTCCTCAAAGTCCAATTTTAGTGCCCCAAGAGGAGGTCTCAAAGAGGCACTTCAAAGAAGAGGTAATTACCGTTACCAATTCTTTCATCTTTATTTCTTCTTCCACTTCTTCTTCTTAGGTTGTTTCATTATGAAGTAATAACATCAGTATCACTCATATACTGATATGTTATTATAAGTATGAAACAACCCTATTTCCCCATCTATCCATCCTACGGAAAAAGAAATCACCGCGCGTGCGTACGTACGGAATACCGTCTCCACGCCGTGGTGTAATCTATTTTCCACCACCACCTTACATGGATGGGTATAATGGTGTAAAGAATAACTATACATAGTTATTACAACATCATATTGATTCTGATATATTGTATAATCCACTCCAATTCAATTCAATATTTATAGAAATGATATCATCGCTCGTGCGTACGTACGGACTACCGTCTCCACGACGCGATGAGATTCATTCTCCATGTTAACCATTTAAGAATGATTATAATGTATATATAAGAAATAATAATGAAATATATGACATTATAAAGCTACTGTATTTATATATATATATACATATGTATGTCATCTACTTACTTCCATTTCAAGACAATAAGGAAAGGAAAACAGCGTTCATGCGTACGTACGGACTACCGTCTCCATGAACGGTGTTTTTAATTTTATTTATCTACCTATTATATATATATATATTGAATATATATGATATATAAATCATATTTTATATTCTGGAAGTAAGTAAATCATGATATAAGTAATAATGATGTCAAGAACAACAAGTTAAAACACCTACGATAAATGAAACGATTTTACCCAAAACGCTTCTTTAACATGGAGTTTACAAAAGAACGGGTAATATAATGTCATAAGTGAACAATATATGATATCATAACAATGAATATGATTTTGTAATAAGTCAATAACATGATTTAAATCATTATACAGGAGGTTCGGACACTTACAAAGCAATTCGGACCTAAGGTAAGGGAAATATCACAATCTCATTTTTTATCCAAGATTGTTTATTCGTAAGTATTTACTGGGGTGTATTTTATCATCCACATCCATGTTTCATCAATATGTAATATTATTTCGATCCACCTACAATTGTTTAAATCCATTTTTACCCTTCGGTGAGTTTTTAGTAAAAGAAATGAAAGGAATCTTTTGTCGTTTTTGTACGAGGTACTTTTTGACTTTTCCGACAAAAGTGCGAAGAATGTTTTTTTAACTTATACGGCATGAACGGATTTATACTATTTTATAAAGCCTTATTTTCATGAAGCTTCCTCTAAAAGATTTCATGACTATTTTCAATAAAATCTCTTTCTTTTAAAATTGCATGTTGTTTTGTGAAAAGAAATTGATTTTGAAGAAGAAAGGATATTTTCCTCAAGAATTCAATTCA
Source organism: Viscum album (assembly GCA_963277665.1). Taxonomy (NCBI): domain Eukaryota; kingdom Viridiplantae; phylum Streptophyta; class Magnoliopsida; order Santalales; family Viscaceae; genus Viscum; species Viscum album. Next base: position 1,201,105,505 of record OY728153.1, on the reverse strand, counting down.
AGTGTTTTATCAAAATTATTTTCCATATAAGATAATAAAGGGTTCTGTTTCTATCCATATTTTTACATTGATTTGACTATGTTGTGATGGAATTATGTTTATGAATTCCTTTATCTTATATGAATGGTTTTATGATGTCATGTTGTTTAAGAATCCCATTTTTTATTACATGGGTTATGCAATGATGTATGATTTATGATTTTGTGGCACACATAAGAAAGGATTCATTAAGAGATGGGTGGGACCTATATCTCCCTCCAATGCATTGGGTAAAGATTTCATATCTCATGAGATAGACATGGCTGGAATGGTAGGTTATACCGGTTCAGTGAAACAGGACTGAAACGAGGATTACTCGATTCAGAAAGGGACTTTGTCCACTAAGATAGTCTTGGCAATGAGTCTTGACTAACAAGAAATGATTCTCTATGATTATGTGTGTATGCCACAATGAGTAATGTTTTAAGTAAGGGTTTCATTTTCACTTCTATGATTTATCCCATGATATGATATTATGAGCTCTTTTGCAGGTTAAGATTTCCAAAAGCTATGTTCTTATGTACATGATGTGATTGATATTTCTTTTGTTTACCCTTACTGAGCATTTGAGCTCACCCTTTTATGTTTTCTTTTCCCCAGGATATAAAGAAAGGTTTTAGGTAAAAAAAAGGGAAGATCTTTATGGGAGATATTGAAGATCTTTCACCACGATTAGAATATTACGTTCCGAGTTTCCAAAGACACTAAACTATTACGATCCTTGTGTGTGTGTTTTTGTAATGTACTAAGTATTCCGCAAAAGTAATGTAATGTCAATGTACGATAAGCTTCGGGTCTCTACAGTTGGTATCAGAGGAAAGGTTTAATCAACCTTTGGAAACTAGGATGCGAAAACGTTAGTGAGATTCCTAGAGATATTTCTAAGGTATGTCTAGGGATGTCCCTAAGGTTAAGTATACGTATAGGTTATAGTCCTAGAATTGCGCTAACGATCTTAGAATTTAACCTAAGATGTTAGATATTGAGGGTGTTTTCCCTTTACTATGTTGTCTTCCCTAGCATGATTTCGCCTCTCACAAAATTCTTTTTGTGTTTTAGTTAATGGAGGGAACCAGAAGGAATTCGGTTAACATTGAATCCAATGGACAAATTGGTGACTATGAGCAACAAAATTGTGTAATACCTAGAGATAAAGATATTGTGATTATGCCGAATCAGTCATCGCGATATATGATTAACAAGGTGAAATTTAGTGGTATGACTAATTCATCAAAGAAGAGGAAGATAAACTATTATGCATGTTCGCATGTTGAGGAGCATAAAGAAAGGAAGATTGAGATTTCTAAAGAAGGGAAGAAGAACCTTGAGGAATACCTCAAATGGAGGGATCGATGTTATCTGTGTGGAGAAAAGGGTCATGGAGTGACAGATTGTTAATGTCTTATTTGTGGAGAACATGGGCATTACCCAACTCAATTCCCTGACCTAAAAAGTTACTTCTAAATCAAGGAAGGACTTATTCCAGGATAATCATTGATGTGGATGGACTGAAGTGTTTATGTATTGGTATTCAAGAATAATGTTGTTGAGGTACTTTTATGCTGTATTGAAATATTTATGTATTGGTCTATTGTGGTCTTCAATAATTTTAAGGTACCGGTAACCATGAAAAGTGATTAAAATATTTTGGAAAGTAGATAATATGCCCATAATGAAGGGATAAGGAGAAAATGAAATGTTTAATAGTATTCATGAGCTCATGATTGATATAAGGACTAAGTGATATCATGGTTTGAGTATATAGAATTTTGAGGATTTTGGTATGTGGAAAGTGTTAACTTTTAACTGCACTCATGTTTTCACTAAGGTATTCAAGAGAATACACGATTAAGGACTTTGAATGTTTGGAATGTGACCAACAAGACATATCTTATGATATGTGGGGATCAACGACAGTATTAAATCTCTGGTAATCGATGTCACTATATTATGAGAGTGGACTGCAGTATTATGTATAAGCCTAAAGATTAGACTGGATTATGTTGGACATAAGTTAGTATTGTTTAAGGATAGAAGATTTTCGATATTACTGATGGGATGTTATAGTAACGTAGTTTTAGAAAAAGGACAACCGGCAGGACGGGCGACAGCCCATCGCTTCGGACAAGGCTGTAGGAATCGAACCCACAACCGAAGTGCGACTGGCCTTTATCGCCTACCACTGGCCTACAGGAAGTCCCTGTTTAGTAGATACTAGTTTTATTATATTAAGCAGTATGATATATGAAGTATAAGTCCATTTTAGAAACCATATGTGATTAATCTCACTATAGATCGACTTATGTATATAATTTTTACTAACCTTTTGTTTGAGACAGATGGAATGACTCGTCATTCTATCACATGATCTGCTAACACTTCACGAATAACAAATTCAACTTCATTTATTTAAGAGATGAAGTAGAAATTGTTCAAGGCACGAACAAAAGTGAGATTGTACCAAAATAAAGTAAGTATTTATTCTAAGAAAATTTTCAACTTTAGGGAAATGATCTTGAAAATCAAAAAAATGTTGTCCTAGTGATCTTATACCTGATGAATCAGATGGTACCTTATATCATCACAAATCTATGGATTTGTGATTACTGGCTTTTCCATAGCCATGTTCTCTACCACTCTCCATCAGAACATGATGGTTAGATTTCTCTTCCATATCCATATTTTCACCTGTGGAAACCCAGTGATTAGTTTATTTGGGTAATCGTTACATTTCATACTTTAGTTTTTTAAAGCCAAGTTTTGGTATTCCCTTTTACGATGTGGGTTTCTATTAAAGAAACTTTCGAATAGTAAACCATTTATAACCCCGATGAATTTCGAGGGCGAAATTCATTTTAAGGGGGGTAGAATGTAACAGCCCAAGATTTTATGAAAAATATTCTTTTTTATTTTACTAATGTCTTGTGTTATACGCTACACCAAAAGGAGCTTGCATAACACGCATCCTTGACTTGCCTTGCATTACACGCAATCGCAACCTTCCTCGATAGCGTGTGTGGTACGTAATCCTGAGTTTCACGAAACAATGATATGCTATTAAAATATTATTAAAACTAGCCGTTATGAATAGTAATAACCACTTTTTAAATTTTATAAATTTTAGCTCTCAAAATGGACTTCATTTTTGGATTCGGAGTATCGAATTTAGCCTAAGGTGAAATTTTGGTACATTTCGGATAACTTTCATATTCTGATGAATAGTGAAAATTACTAAATTATAATTAAAAAACAACTTTTTTAATCGAAATAATTAATAGTGATAAATTATTAATTTGAGTAGTTTTAAAGTATATTTAGAATATGTTTTTATAATTTAATACAATGTTGGTCATTGGATGTAATTTCACATTTAAACCAGACATAAACAAGTGTCAATCTTTTGATAGATATTGTTTCTTAAAAACACGCTATTTGTTTTAACAGCGGGATTTAATTATAAAATTAATTAATGCAACTTCTATGTTATGAATTTGGTAAAATATACTTCATTTTTGAATTCGGAATATGAAATATATCTTAGGATGAAATTTTGGCATTTTTCTGAAAACCTTCATTTTTTGATGAATAGTGAAACTACTAAGTGGTAGTTAAAAAAATGAATTTTTCATAAAACTTAATTTTACCGCTTCTGTGAATGGAATTTCAAAAATCCGAGAGACACGGTTGATGTCAGTAAGTAAAATGTGGTTCAATGAGATGAAAATAATTTTTGGTGAATAGTAACTTTTTACTTTTATTTACCACGGTTAAAAGTAAATAGGGTAATTAAGGGTAAGAATGATATTAATATTACCCTAACACATGTCCTAATTCTATTGGACAAGTGTAATTCGACCAAAAACAAACTTAGGAATAAAATATGACCATTTAGGCCCACTTGGATTAGATTAGGACATTTATTATTAATTTATTTAAAGAAGGGTTAAAATAGTTAAAATCAAAGTTTAATAAGTAAATCATTTTTAATATGGGGTTATACATAAGATAAATTAGACTATAAATATTCATTAGAAAGATAAAAAGATTTACTACATAATGATATTTTATTTATAATTTTTAGACTTTAAATAAATTAATTTATTTATGACACAACGATGATGCAGTAATTACCCTTTTAAGGAAATATTAACATAATTGTTGTTATAAATACTCAAATAAATGTAATTTGAGACTTTTTATGAATTCCACTAATTTTATAGGTTACTATGATATATTAGTGTTGATTTAATAAACTTGGTTCGAACATATAATTCTGTTATGACTTTCACAAAAATCATATATCAAATAGTGTCAAAATTGACACAAAAGAGTTTTTAAATCAAATATTATATTATTAATTGTTATTTTATTCCTAAAAATATAAGGTTCGGCCAAATGACTTATATAAGGATATATGTTTTAATAATATACAATTTGGGGTTCGTTTGTCATGTTATAGTAAGTGTATTAACCATATAGTGAAAGAAAACAAAAAGACACGGTAAAAGTTAAATTATTTAACTTAGAGTTAAATCTAATTGATAAGGTTAAAATAAGACCCTAAACTTGTCTAAATCTTATTGGTTGATAGGATTTCGACCCATCCCCACTTTATCTTCGAAATAAGACCCTTTGGAACCATTATAAACCGATTTTGACTTTAATATAAAATAATATTTTGAGATATTCCTAAGGTGCCCCTCTCCTCCCCTATAAAAGGACACCTCCTCCCCCTCCTCCTCACACCAATTTGAGCACTCAAGCTCGGCCAACCCCTGCCAATTTCTCCTCTCCACTTCCCTAGAAACATCCTAGAGGTTCTGGTCTTCCTCAAAGTCCAATTTTAGTGCCCTAAGAGGAGGTCTCAAAGAGGCACTTCAAAGAAGAGGTAATTACCGTTACCAATTCTTTCATCTTTATTTCTTCTTCCACTTCTTCTTCTTAGGTTGTTTCATTATGAAGTAATAACATCAGTATCACTCATATACTGATATGTTAATATAAGTATGAAACAACCCTATTTCACCATCTATCCATCCTACGGAAAAAGAAATCACCGCGCGTGCGTACGTACGGAATACCGTCTCCACGCCGTGGTGTAATCTATTTTCCACCACCACCTTACATGGATGGGTATAATGGTGTAAAGAATAACTATACATAGTTATTACAACATCATATTGATTCTGATATATTGTATAATCCACTCCAATTCAATTCAATATTTATAGAAATGATATCATCGCTCGTGCGTACGTACGGACTACCGTCTCCACGACGCGATGAGATTCATTCTCCATGTTAACCATTTAAGAATGATTATAATGTATATGTAAGAAATAATAATGAAATATATGACATTATAAAGCTACTGGATTTATATATATATATATACATATGTATGTCATCTACTTACTTCCATTTCAAGACAATAAGGAAAGGAAAACAGCGTTCATGCGTACGTACGGACTACCGTCTCCATGAACGGTGTTTTTCATTTTATTTATCTACCTATTATATATATATATACTGAATATATATGATATATAAATCATATTTTATATTCTGGAAGTAAGTAAATCATGATATAAGTAATAATGATGTCAAGAACAACAAGTCAAAACACCTACGATAAATGAAACGATTTTACCCAAAACGCTTCTTTAACATGGAGTTTACAAAAGAACGGGTAATATAATGTCATAAGTGAACCATATATGATATCATAACAATGAATATGATTCTGTAATAAGTCAATAACATGATTTAAATCATTATACAGGAGGTTCGGACACTTACAAAGCAATTCGGACCTAAGGTAAGGGAAATATCACAATCTCATTTTTTATCCAAGATTGTTTATTCGTAAGTATTTACTGGGGTGTATTTTATCATCCACATCCATGTTTCATCAATATGTAATATTATTTCGATCCACCTACAATTGTTTAAATCCATTTTTACCCTTCGGTGAGTTTTTAGTAAAAGAAATGAAAGGAATCTTTTGTCGTTTTTGTACGAGGTACTTTTTGACTTTTCCGACAAAAGTGCGAAGAATGTTTTTTTAACTTATACGGCACGAACGGATTTATACTATTTTATAAAGCCTTATTTTCATGAAGCTTCCTCTAAAAGATTTCATGACTATTTTCAATAAAATCTCTTTCTTTTAAAATTGCATGTTGTTTTGTGAAAAGAAATTGATTTTGAAGAAGAAAGGATATTTTCCTCAAGAATTCAATTCAAGTGTTTTATCAAAATTATTTTCCATATAAGATAATAAAGGGTTCTGTTTCTATCCATATTTTTACATTGATTTGACTATGTTGTGATGGAATTATGTTTATGAATTCCTTTATCTTATATGAATGGTTTTATGATGTCATGTTGTTTAAGAATCCCATTTTTTATTACATGGGTTATGCAATGATGTATGATTTATGATTTTGTGGCACACATAAGAAAGGATTCATTAAGAGATGGGTGGGACCTATATCTCCCTCCAATGCATTGGGTAAAGATTTCATATCTCATGAGATAGACATGGCTGGAATGGTAGGTTATACCGGTTCAGTGAAACAGGACTGAAACGAGGATTACTCGATTCAGAAAGGGACTTTGTCCACTAAGATAGTCTTGGAAATGAGTCTTGACTAACAAGAAATGATTCTCTATGATTATGTGTGTATGCCACAATGAGTAATGTTTTAAGTAAGGGTTTCATTTTCACTTCTATGATTTATCCCATGATATGATATTATGAGCTCTTTTGCAGGTTAAGATTTCCAAAAGCTATGTTCTTATGTACATGATGTGATTGATATTTCTTTTGTTTACCCTTACTGAGCATTTGAGCTCACCCTTTTATGTTTTCTTTTCCCCAGGATATAAAGAAAGGTTTTAGGTAAAAAAAGGGAAGATCTTTATGGGAGATATTGAAGATCTTTCACCACGATTAGAATATTACGTTCCGAGTTTCCAAAGACACTAAACTATTACGATCCTTGTGTGTGTGTTTTTGTAATGTACTAAGTATTCCACAAAAGTAATGTAATGTCAATGTACGATAAGCTTCGGGTCTCTACAATGCCAATCCCGCCAGGCAATTCCGGTGGAGTATTATAGGCAGGAACATACACCTGTTTATACGTCATCAGCAAGTCAGTAGGCTCGTCTGACTACATATGATGGATCTCGTCATCCACGTTTGGCAAAGTGCAATCAGCAGGCACATACACCTGCTGGTACTGATCAAGCCTACCAACAGTCTCGCTTGGTAGCATTCGGAGAAGTCAGCCGGAAAGCTCTGGCGACGAACAGGAGGCAGACTCAACTCTCTTCCCCTACACTTGAGTACTATCAGGATTCACTGACAGGAAAAGGAGGACAAGAGTAGTCACATACACCTACTCCAAGAATGGAATGGACGTATATCCCCGTTCCAGCAGATGAAGTCGCCAAGCATATTCTATCAATGGTGAAAGAGAAGAAGCAAATCCCTGCTCATATTCTGGATGCTTTCCAGGATATTATAACATCTTCAGCAACATGTCAGGGAAAGATACATAAATCTATCCCTACCAGTGGAGTGACACATCAACAGTTCACTCCGGAGTAGATACACACCTATGTTTCAGTCCAAGAGGGTTGTGGGGCGTACTCCCCCATATCATACGGACAACCAAGTCAGGAACATACACATGATTTGAGTGGGGATCGTCAGCGTAACCTGGCCATCTCTCCTGATCAGGCACATAAACCTTCTTAGAGCAGCCACTTTCGTCAACAAGTGGTTTCCAAGGGGAGTAAGAAGGCGTCTAAGAAGAAGACCTGCCCAGCACAGTCAAGAGATGAAGTGCCAATCTATAACAAGGCCTTGCTCGATGCTGGAGTTCTTGAATCCCTCAGACAGTTATTTGTTGTAATGAAAGATTCTACTCCCTCATTTCCCAATAGTGGGAAAATTAATTCCGAAGTTCTTCAACAGACACTTCCTCGTGAAGGATTGCTTCATGAAAATTTGGTCGATCTCAAAGATTCATCTTCATATGAGAGCCACAGGAACCCTCTGTGTGACCAGAAGACCAAGGAGCAAGAGATCTCATCTTTTTCTGTAACCCACCATGGTGGTCCCCCCCATGATGATGAATTTCGCTGCGAAATTCCTCTCCGCTGTAGTGATGCACATTGCCCAGAAAATGATCCAATGGACAATGTATTGCAGAGAAAGCCCTCTTATCTTGAGGAACTTTAAAATGAGAAACCAATCATGTCTGATACTTCATCTCTAGCAGGTGAAATACTTTCTCAATCATAATATATCCCAGGGTGTAGGTCATTCTCCGAACCACACCTAAGTCATGCATCTTCTAGCTTGATTAGTGGTTTCTCTACCAATCTTGTTGAATCCGATGAAGCAACAAGGAAGCACCAACTATGGTCAAATCAGGTAGAATAATCTTCATTGAATGGAAAAGAGGAAATGCTGAACATGAGAAAACAACTGGCAAAATATGAAGTTCCAGTCATGTTTTAGCCTCTGGCTGACTCTCAGTATGACATTCCAGAGATGTTGATGGAAGATGGAATTCATGATATTCGTCTTAACATATGGAAAACTCTTTTTCAGTTGAAAAAGAAAGTATTATCTTATGATGAATATGAAAATCCTGTTAAGTTAATAGAAGGGTTACAACACCAAATTGACTTGCCGTCACTATCAGTCTCTCGATATCCGAAGGCTAAAAAGCAGCAGAGAGCCCTTCAGCGTTCATTCCTTGGCACATTAAGAAGGTTGCACCAGTTAATTTCCAATGCCCCATCTGGTATTCATGTTAGAGGATGGGGTGTTCATGGAGCACTGCATTTCACGGTGCTCTCCAGTCAGCAAAGCCCACTGAAATTGGTCTCATGCAATGTTATTGCCCATGGTCGGACACATATACCTGGCATTGTTTGTAATCAAAAGCCTTCCCAAGAACAAGCCTCAACTAGTTCCTCTCTAAATAAAGAATACAGAGAAAAAGTTGTTGAATTACTCCTGCATCAAGGAAACAAGAATATTGAATAGGCCTCTCATATGGAGCAAACACATCATCAAGTAACAGAAGTGTCAGAACTCATCCAACGGTCTTTTGAACCTGGTGATAAAAGTGGATGTCGATTGATGCATCCATCTAATTTCCGTACCAAGGTCCAAAAGATCAGGAGATATTTTAAGAAAGTTTCTGACATATCATGACAAGAGCCACCCTAGCTCTCCAGATTGGGGACTCTTTTTAACCAATCCTCGAAATCAACAAATTGGATTCGAGGAGTTGAGGAAAGATAGTAGGAACAACACCAGTCCACCGGACTGGGGAATTTTTCAAATCATCAATCCCCTCCTCATTGAAATTTGGTCATCTCTCTATTGGGGAAGAAGCCATAGGAGGAACGAAGAGCCAAATTATCAAAAGATTCCCTCCAAATTACGTTTCGTCAAGAAGTTCCTGAGGGATCGAATCAATAAAAGGCAATGTCTCATCAAAGACATGGAAGAAGACAATGTCACAGAAATGATGATAGAAGGGATGTGATGCATTATGAATCAATCAATGTCATCAATGTAGTTGTTATTGATCCACCAGATGAGGCTCACTCAGGGGATTCAGATGAAGAGGTTCCTGATCAAGAAGATTTATGCACAGACACAAATGAAGAAGGTGTGTGTACACGAAATCAAAGGATTACTTAGAACCTAGGTAATCCTTCAAGTAACCCAATTCCCCCTCTTCGAAAGGGATCAAACAAGGGGAAGGGAAAGAATAAAATTACATATCCTTCCTCTCGAGATGTCCAATCACTCTCACTAGAGTAAAGGTTTGCACAACAGGAGGAAGAGATGAAGGAATTGAGGAGGTTGAATGCAAAACTACTTCAGGGAAGTATTCTTCCTAAACGTGCCGGAGTCAGTCATCCAAGGGAATCTTTTGAAGCTACTGAGATGGATCAAGAATATCCTCCTCTATCAGTACACCCTCACAGGTCTAGTCATACAGGTCAAGTACAACCACAGTTGGCAGTGCTGCCATCAGTTGTAGTACTAGCTGCTATACCTGTTCAAACTCCAGTCATTGCACCTGCCCAAGTCCAAGTTCAACCTGATGTTTCTCAAAAGATAATAACTACCATTGAGTCATTAACAGCTTGGTTAGAGACTATGGAAGGGAAGCGTTCACAGGTTCAACCAGAAAAGAAAGCTTACCCTGAATGGGTAGATTCAGTCTCCCCCCATCAAGTTTTGGAAACCCTGTATTTTTCTATTTTCAATGGATCAGGAGATCCTGAATAGAATTTGACGCATTACATGTCTTTTTGCGATCCGATGATGGGAACTCTGGATCAGCAAGAAGTAGTGAAACGCATATGCTTCGTGCGAACCTTGCAAGGACCAGCCTTTGTATGGTACACAAGCTTGCAGTCCTGGTCAATTACCAGATGGGAATATCTCGGTCAACAATTTCTTCTTCAATTCAGCTCAACTTTGCCAAAGACAACAGTTTTTTATATTACAAACTATAAGAAAAGGGAGAATGAAAGAGTCTTTGATTTCATTGCTCACTGGAAGGGATTAACATATTCCCTGAGTATAGAACTCCCTTAAGAGGACTTGTTGCAATTCTGTGTGGAAAATTTATTTGATGAATTACGCACAACGCTGATCCCTGTGAAATATATAGGATTGTTTTGAGACCTTACTTCAATCGCTCAACAGATTGAAGATTCTCTTATACAGACTAAGGCTAAATCTCGTGTAATTCCATTAGCTCAAGGAAGGAGAATGGGTAAAGCAGAGACTGCTATAGTTATGCTTAAACAATCACCTATACCTGCTTCTACCTCAAAACCTTCATCTTCTCAAAGGGCTCCACCTCCTGAGCGCCGACAACAAAGGCCGTTTTGTCAAGACGATCAAAGAGATCAAAGGCGGAAACAATTTTATGAGTTTAAAAGCAATGTTTACTCTTTCCGAAATGAAAAAGTTCCTAGCTACTTCATTTCAGCTCTGGAAAATAATCTGGTTCAACTTCCAATGCACAAGAGGTCAAACAAGAAAGGAGATGAAGATCATCCCAATTATTTCACAATTCATCAAATGTTGGGGCATCCCATTTAGGAGTGTTTTGTTTTTAAGGACCTCCTGCAAAAAATGGTCGATTTGGGACAAGTTAAACTAAAAGGTTCGTCAGCTCAGGTAGCATGTGTTACTGATACAGTTCCAAAGGAGGAATGCGAGTGGAAAGAATTTAAAAGAAAAAATGCACAAAAATATGATGATTGGATGGTCAGAAAGACAATAAACCAAACTCATGATATTTTGTGAACACAATTGAAGAAACCAATTATGCCTTCTTCCATGAATGCCGCAACAAAATCCTCTTCAGAGGGCAAATCCTAAAAAAGGCGACATAATTCCAAGAAAGAGGAACAATCAGAAGAATATGAGTATGTGTCAAAGCCTAAGTTGTATTTGACTCTGGCATATTTCATGCCATCTACTTCGAAGCAACAGGCACCATCCCACCAAACGGCACAGCCTAAATTTTCTAGTCAAGAAGAGTCATCATCGGATGAAGATTTAATTTTTGGTTCTATTAATATGATTAAATTAATAGATCTATATGCCAGTTGCAGTTTTGATTATGATGAGCCCGAATTCCCTATATCAAATAAAGGAGTCAGAGGAAGTTCCATAGGCTTAGGATATAGGGTAATATGTGGTTCTTTCATAATCCACTATTCTAATTCTACCCCTGCTTGAACTATGTGCGCAGCAGAAACTTGTGCAGAGACCTTCAGCGAGCTTAGTAAGAACAAGCAAGTTCTTCTACAAATAACAAATTCAGTCATGAAACAGTTATTCAGGAAGACTGTTTGAAGGTTCCATCTTCTTCCTCTCAGCAAATAAATGGATCTAATCGGTCTAATATTCCAAAACCAGGAATATTACCAACTCCTATCCTGATACAAGATGCATCAACTTCCAAAACATCTGCTTCCAAGGAACCTGCTTAACCACATGTTCTTGTTGGGAAACGCAGACCTCTGGATCAAAAGTATGATTTATTGAAACATCTGGCCCATGTACCATCCAAGTTATCAATTTTGGATGCTTTGAATCTGTCAAAGGATCTTCGGGAAGCACTTATTGAGGCTTTGTCATGTCCTCAAGAGTTTGAAACTGAAATTGCTGCAGCTGAAGTCTATCACATAGAGAATAATCCTACAGAATGCCACACAGTAATATCTTTTACTAATGAATATGAAGATGATTTCTTGCATGAACATATTAGACCTTTGTACTTATTTGGAAAGGTCAATGGAATAGACTTCTGAAGAGATTTCATTGATAATGGTTCAGGAGTCAACCTCATTTCCATTCGTACACTTCATCGATTGGGCCTCACATAATCTAATTTATCTCCTTCTACCATGATGTAACAAGGATATGATAAAAATGAACAAGAACCATTGGGTGAAGTTACACTTAGAACTCAGTTTGGAGATCTTATATCTAATTCAGATTTCATGGTTGTTGATCAAGTTCAGCCTTCAACATCTTGCTTGGAAGACCCTGGCCACATCAACATGCGGCTATCCCTTCATCATACCATCAATGTCTCGAATATTATTTTGATGGTCATGTTGGGAAATTGTATAGTGATAAATCCTCGTTCAAGACATGTGAGTCCCAATACATTGAGGTGGAATTCTATCACATGAAGGGAAAGGATAAATCCACAACAAAGGAGCTTACCAAAGATAATGCTCCATATGGTTTGGAGAAGATTCCAGTAAATCCATTTACACATGTGAGTACATATTATGTGTTTCCTATCAGTTAAATTGACAAGATAGACCTAAATCAAAATACTCTTATGGAAAGATCCATAATGTCAATTATGACAATCGATCCAGGAAACATGGGAGAAATTGGTAACCCACCAGGCAATGATGAAAGCTCAAATGGAGATTTCTTCGTTTCATTTTATGAAATCTAGCAAGTCTATACTATTCCAATCAAGCCAGAAGAAGTTATAGAAACATTGAAGGTGAAAAATGATGTCGATTCTCAATCCATCATCTCCTCTTTATTACCCAAGGAAGACCCTACATCATCAATTGGGTCAAAAATGGAGGCTTCTTATTCAAGATGATTAAATTTTAACATCTCTTCTGATCATGTAAATTCTGCTTTATCATCTACTATGCAAGTAGAAACGGAAGAAATAACACATGAAGAAGAAGAAGAGGAAGATCTCAGAGATGCTCCTCCATAATTTGAAGAGTGTATCGCTACCACTATGGATGAACTCAGAGAAATAAATCTGGGTACAAAAGAAGATCCACGCCCCACTTTAATCAGTGCGGCCATGACTCTTCAAGAACAAGAGATGTATATTTTCTTTTTAAAGAAAAATAGAGACATATTTGATTGGAATTATAATAAGATTCTCGGGCTTGATTCTTATTTTTCTACTCATCATTTGGGTTTACCAAAAGAACATTGAGGATTTAAGCAAGCCGCGATAAAAACACACCAAACTTATGCTTCAAAAATTGAAGCTGAAGTGGATAAGCTTATCAAAGCTAACATTGTCAGAGAAGTTAAATATCCCAAGTGGTTGGCTAATATTGTCCCTATATAGAAGAATAATGGACAAATTAGAGTTTACATCGATTTCAAAGATCTTAATCGGCATTGTCATAAGGATGATTTCCCAGTTCTGATTACAGAACATTTAATTGATGCAACAGCTGGCTATGAAGCACTTTCCTTCATGGATGGATATTCCAGATATAATCAAATCTGAATGGCTCTAGAAGATGAGTAATCCACAGCCCTCAGAGCCCCTCAGGGTGTGTTTTGCAACCGGGTAATGCCATTTGGACTAAAGAATGCAGGCACAACATATCCGCGTGCCATGCATCGTATCTTCAACCCCTTTTTAGGGATGTTTGTTGAATTCTATGTGGATGATTTGGTTGTCAAATCCAAAGAAAGTTCTAATCACTTGGCTGATTTAGAAGTCCTATTCTGCAAACTTCGGCAACATAATTTGAAGTTGAACCCCTTAAAATGTGCTTTTGGGGTAACCTCAAGATAATTTCTCATCTTTGTTGTACTCCATCATGGTATTGAAGTCGATCCTGAGAATAAAAAGTCAATCCTTGATATGTCACCTCCTCAAAATTTGAAATAATTACGAGGAATTCAAGGAAACCTAGACTATATTCGGCGTTTCATCGCCAATTTGGCAGGAAAAAGTTTACCCTTCACCAAATTGATGAAGAAGGGAGTCACTTACCAGTGGATTAAAGAATGTCAAGAAGCATTTGATATTCTAAATAAATACCTCTTGAGTCCACCGGTACTCGTGCCACCTATTGAAGGAAGACCACTTATCCTCTACGTGACAGCTTTAGAGCGATCATTGGGTGCCTTTCTTGCTTAGAAGAATGATTCTGGGAATGAAAACAGCCTCTACTACCTCATTCAGACTATGCTTGAAGCAGAAACCCGATATTCAAGTATTAAGAAGTGCTTCCTGGAATTAATCTTTGTAGTTCAGAAATTGATACACTACCTGCAACATCACGAGGTCCAATTCGTATCTCTCAATAACCTGCTCAAATTCATCCTTAGTCGTCCAATGCTTATAGGATGTCTGGCAAGGTGGGCAGTTATTTTGCCGCAATTTGACATTCAGTATGTGTCTCAGAAGGCAATAAAGGGACAAGCTCTGGCAGATTTCTTGGCTGAACACCCTTCAGTGGAAGACAGATCTTCAGTTATTGAACTCCCTGATGATGAGGTCTTCTCTATTAAAGAATGTCCTTAGGCATGTGAAATGTATTTTGATGGTGCTTCCAGAAGTCCAACAGGGAGGAAAATGGAAAATCCCAAATTCAACAAAGTTGGCTTAAGAATTGTGCTTATTTCTCCAGAAAAGGTAGTGTTACCTTATTCCTTCTTATTATGGGAAGGTGGTACCACTAATAAAGTAGAATACCAAGCTCTCATCACAAGCTTGGAATTAGCGCTTTAAGCACAAGTGAATCACTTAAAGGTGAAAGGTGATTCATACCTAGTAATCAAACAAGTCAATGGGGATTATGCCATCAGAAAAGAAGAACTAATCCCTTTGTATTATTATGTCAGAGAGTTAATGGTGGAATTCCCTTCGGAACCGACATTTTCTTATGTCCCACGATCACAAAATTCTCAATCTGATGCACTGGATAATATAGCCACAGCTCTGGAAGATCCAAATTGGGATGAGAAAACCATCAGTATTGCCCAACGTCGTGCAATTTCACCTTATGTTCGAATCAGAATAGAGGAAATTAATGAAATTAGTCCCATTCCTAAACTGTATGGTCATACTACAGGATGGATGTCACCTATCAGGGAATACCTTCAAAATGGAACACTTCCACCTGATAGAGCTGAGAAAGAACAAATCTGGTGACATGTGGTAAATTTTACTCATTATGATAGCCCAAATCACTTATAGAAAATTATAGAAAACATGGTTTTGATGGAGTTCTCTTCAGATTCATTGATGGTGTAGATACAATGGCTTTCATGAAAGAAGTGCATGCAGAAATCTGTGGGCCCACCAGTCTGGACATAGACTGTCTGATCAGATTTGAAGGCGTGGATTCTTTTGACCTTCAATGATACAAGATTGTGTTGATTTCACAAAGAAGTGTCATTCATGAAAATTACATGCCAACTTCATTCATCAACCTCCAGAGTCGCTTCATACAGCTAAATACTCATGGCCATTTTCCACATGGGGAATGGATGTGGTGGGACCTTACCCTTCAGCTACGGCCAAGCAGTTTATGTATATTCTTACTGCTACTGATTTCGTTTCCAAATGGGCAAAGGAAATACCCCTCAAAGAAGTCAGTTATAAATTCATTGTTAGCTTCATCAAGTCTAACATCATTACCAGATTTGGTGTCCCTCATACCATATTGATGGACAATGGAACCAACTTCTGTTCATCCAACGTGAAGAAGTTGTATCAAGAATACAAAATAAAATCCAATCATTCATCTCGGTATCATGCAGTGGCCAATGGCCAGATAGAAGCCTTCAACAAGACTCTTTCCAATATACTGCAAAATATGGTGGATAAAGATAAGAAGTCATGGCCTAATAAACTCTTTCATGCTTTATGGGCTTATTAGACTACCACCCGCACTACAACACGGTCAACTCCATATCCACTGGTATATGGAACGGAAGCAGTCTTGCCCATTGAATTTCAACTAACCTCGCACAGAGTAGCCATTTGTGATCAGTAATCTATTGATGAACAATCTCAAAAGCGATTGAATGAATTGGAACGATTAGATGAGAAAATATTGTGCACTTTCCACCACTTGGAAGTCTATCAGAATCGAATAGCATGAGCTTTCAACAAAAAAGTTCGTCTCCGTTCATTCACTCAGGGAGAATTGGTATTAGTTCTCAGAACTCCAATGATACCAGGAATGAAACCTCCCAAGAGTGATCCAAAATGGGAAGGACCTTACTCAATACATAGGTTCTACTCCAATGGAGCTTATTCATTAATCTTGATGGATGGAGAACTCATCACTACTCCAACCAATGCCATATTTTTTAAGAAGTATTTTATATAAACACAAAATGAATCAACATGGTCCAGTATGACCATAAACTGCACCATGGTCCGGTATGACCTTAAACTCCACCATG
The DNA here is from genome assembly GCA_963277665.1 of Viscum album. NCBI lineage: Eukaryota > Viridiplantae > Streptophyta > Magnoliopsida > Santalales > Viscaceae > Viscum > Viscum album. Next base: position 1,201,088,689 of record OY728153.1, on the reverse strand, counting down.
GTCCAGTATGACCTTAAACTGCACCACCATCCTGCATGACATTAAGACTGCTCATCATGTCCAGACAACATGACATTAAACTGTATCCCCTTCATCATCCTTTCTATATGACGTTAAACTATATTGAAGTCCCTTATGTCCAGCAAGACGTTAAACTGCATAACCAACGGTCCATGAATACGACCTCAAACTATTGGCACTTACGTCCAACATGACATTAAACTGTATCATCCCCTTTTTTGTCCAACATGACGTTAAACTGTGAAAAAGTCCCTAATACATCCAACATGACGTTAAACTTTATTATGTCCCTGCTACATGACACTAAAATATGCATCACTAATAGTCCTAACTACAAGACATTAAACTGCATAGTCCCTTCATATGTCCTACATGATATTAAACAGTGCATCCTTAAGGTTGTTGCTACCTCTTGTTTCTCACACTGAGTATGACTCATGTGATCTTAGAGAAAACTTCAAACATAACACTCTCTCTGGGCCGCTAATCACGTGTAAGTCCCAAAACTAGTTTTTAGATCATTTTCCCCAAGAACAACTTGATCACTAATTCATTCTTTAATTGAACTATGTGGACTTTGATCCTTGCCTTCTAGGATGGGTACGTAGGCAACTTCCAAAGGTTCAAGCCCAAAACCAATCTCTTCACATCGGTTCACCTCCATCTCACACGATGTTGATTCGTGAAACCGCCCCTTAGAATCAATATTCTTTAAATTGGTTCACTTTCATCCTTGCTATACGATGTTAAACTATACAACACTTTTTTCCAGTATGACAATAAACTACAATGTTCTTTGAAACCATCACCTGAGAGGGAATCAATATTTACATTAATTTTGAATCATTATTCATTTCAAAGACAATGTGCATACATGGAAATGCCCTAATATTTTATCTTGGGTCAAACCATCATTGCAGTAAGTTCCCCTTTCACCTTTCACATGTACGAACAAAATTTTTACATAGGGTAGTTCTAGAACTATGTGGGCTTGATTCCCATACTTATGGGATACGTAGGAATGTTTGAGTGTCCCTTGAATCCACCCCAAATCTTTTGGGCCTAACCCCAAATTCCACTTTCAGGCCCTTGACTGAAAAGTCCCCATGAAAACACACACTATTTATTTATTATGATGGTCTGAGCTTTATGACCCTAAACTGAGATATCCGATCCTTTTGTCCCACATGACGTTAAACTGTAGTTCAAGAACTATGTATGGATTGATTCCCATCCTTATGGGATTCATAGTGAAGTCCAACATTTCCATTCAGGACCCAGTCACAACTTGAATATGGTTAGTATTGATTTTTGTATCTCTACATACATTGGACAATACCCATCTTAATGTTCCATAATCCTAACCTTAAATATTTTCAGATCTTCATAACCCTTTTCTTGACATCTAGTCACAAAAATGTCAAACTTCTAAGAATTCTTTTGCCTGACTATGTAGTATGTGCCCTTAGGCGGCCTTGCATAAACAGTCTCCATAACAGATTTTTCATCCATAAGATGCTATTATTTGACTATGCAGCCAATGCCCTTAGGTGGCCCTTCATAATTCAACCCCCTAACGAGTTTGTCGGATACTGGTAACTTCATTCTTGGGAAGAAAGCATCTTTTTTCCTTATTTGTCTTAAATGACAATATGTAGTGATCCACAAAAAATAGACATCCTTAACATATTTATCCCATATCCTTTTTCATGATCTGGATGTATTCAATTCTATGGTTTATATTCTCCTTCCCTATATTTGGGTCAGACCTTCGTAGGAGTGATATCCATCCAGTTCATCAATAATCGTGTTTGGAAATATCTTCTCCATATTCAAGTACCTCTTTCCATACAGAAAACTCTATACTTTGGAAAATTTGAATCTCCATAAACTTTCACTGGATTTATAGCACTAGGAAATTAAATTTCTGAGAGTTCTTTTTCTTTACTATGCAGCACGTACCCTTAACTGTCCTTGCATAAGTAGTTTACATAATGGACCTGTTAGCCAAAAGATGCTATTTATTTGACTATGTAGCCAATGCCCTTAGGTGGCCCTGCATAATTCAACCCCCTAACGGGTTTGTTAAATAATGGTAACTTCATTCTTGGAAACTACTTATTTAATGCCTTTTAGCTCTTTTTCATATCATTCCTCAGATTCAAATATTCTTGAGTCATAGTTTACATATTCTCCCTCATACTTGAGTATGGTAATATGTTTTTAGATAAATTTTCTAGTAATTGAGTCAATTGTAATCCATTTCGGTCAAAGCTAATTCGACCTTAAAACTTTATCCTTTTTATAGTCCAACATGCATGACTTTAAACTACCAAATTCCTTGGTTTTTCTCCTTTACCTCAGAGTCACATCCTCTTTTCTCTCTGGATCCAACTCTGAGGGGGGTCTTTTGTTGACGCTCCTTTCGTCACAAAATCTAAAGATTGAAAAATGTGAATATCGTAGCTCAAAGTGATTCAACCTTTGGAAAAATATCAAAAAATTGACAAAGGAAGGAATAAGAAGAACATTGCGCAAGGGTCGCGCAAGTTCTACAATGGTCACACAAGTATACTTGCGCGCCGCAATGGTCGCACAAGTACACTTGCGGGCTGAAGTTGGTCATGAAGTCACTTGCACGCCCTATGTGATAACCGCCCAGGATCTTCTCAAGCCTATAAATAGACCCGGTGGGCCCCCCATTTCGAGAGGAATTTTTTCCAGCATTCAGATATAGAGCTCTGAATGCCCAAGTCTCTTATTCAGGTCTTCTGAACACTTCTAAGGTAATTCTTTACCTGGAATGGAAGGTCTAAACAAGAGGAGTAAGGTTTAAGTGTTAGAATTAACTAAAACTTGCGTGCCTAAGGTGTTTTACTCTTAAGGGAAATGAACATACTTGTGCGCTGCATTACTTATTCACCAAAGCTTGCACGCCTCTCTTCTGGAAGTACCTCAGGATAATTCTAAAGGCATTTGTCAAGGATCTCCCAAGTGTTACCCTACTGTTTAACAATCACACAAGTACACATGTGTCGCGCAAGTATACCTACGTGACCAGGACTTGCGTGCCCACGCAGTACCTGCGCGCCTTCCAGGACTTGCGCACCCCTACCTTTTTGGGTGCCCTTCTGGCCCATTTAACCCCTCTTATACCATTCCACCTCTCCTATTCAAGATTCATTCTTCAAGACATTCTTCAAAGCCATTTATGGCATGTTTTCTTGATTAAATTCCTTATCTGAAAGGAATTCTATGGAATATCTCTCAAAACCCAGTGATTTACACATCTTTATATCACTAAAGATTAATATTTTATTCATTGAACCTCATCCTTTAAGATGAGAGAACCCCTTAAACTGGGCTTCCTTTTTAGGAATACGCCTCAGTCATAATTCCCATTTTGGGCATCCTCCTTTGGAGTAAACCCCAAGTCCCCTAATCTGGGCATTCTTCTTAGGAGAAAACCCCAACCATTATTCTCTTAACCTGGGCTTCCTTTTCAGGAGTAAGCCCCAGTCTCAAATATGGGCATCCTTTTCAGGAATAAGCCCAAGTCATAATTCTCAAGACTGGGCTTCCTTTTCAGGAATAATCCCCAGTCATAATTGCCATTAATTTTGGGCATCCTCTTTATGAGTAACCCCCAAGTCCTCTATAACCTGGGCCTTCTTCTCAGGAGTAAGCCCCAACCTTAATCTCTCTTAACCAGTCCTAATTTACTTTTTGATCTAGGTCTTTTTCTCAGGAGTAAAACCCAATCATAAGTCCCCTCTTAATTTGGGCCTTCTTTCCAGGAGTAAGCCCCAAATTAGAGTATCCAAATCTCCATAAAGTACATATACCTTTATGGACCATTTTCCTGGATTTCTTCCCTGAAGTAAATCTTATTCTTCATCTGTTTGGGCAGTCATACATACATAAGTCCCACATCATTTCTTATTATTGCATCTTGCATGGCACAATTGTCTGGTTTTACCAATACCTCTTGTTTCTCACACCGAGCATGACTCACGTGAGCTTAGAGCATAAAAGTAATTATGAAATCTTTCTTTGAGCCATCAATCATAAACATCATATTCCCTTACTCGAACTACGTGGGTTATGATTCCTTTTACTAAACAAAGGATACGTAGGTAGCCCATCTGCGGGTACGATCCCAACTCTGAAATAATAAATTTCCTTCTGAATGACAGTAAACTTCAAGTGCCCCACTGATTGGATTTAAAACCAGTATGGTCATCATAATGACCAAAATACTTTTATGTATCAAAGGATACCATTGAATAAGAATATCTAACAAATACAGATGATTCTCTATCGATGAAGACCATTGAATACATATAAAAGATTCTCTAAATTTCCAACATATCAATCATTGATTGTCAGATCTAAAGGAAAACTCATTTTATACTTGGTAATGTAATAACGATTCATGAACATAACTTAAATCTATAAAGGGAGTCCCGGAGTAGACAATAATTCCCCTCAAAAAGGTTTGATGAGTCCGACCTCCCATGCTCTCAACCAATGCAAATTCCTAAGCCTCATCAGTCTACAACTAATGAGCTCCTACCTTTGAAAGGTAGGCTCAAATAGATATGGAATCATTGGATGTTTCTGATTCTACGAACAAACTCGTTAGAAACCACTTGGAATGTTTGAATCTTAAATCAATGAGATCATCCCTAATTCCAGAGGAAAACAGCATTGGGTAAAGTTATGAATCTCATGAGTAAATGTGAAATGAAATTTTAACAAGATGATAGCTTGGTTCACAAGTGTGTGTGGTAGTTAACCACTAAGACATGATGTTTCATTTTTATGCATTGCCACATTTCAAGTCTTATATTTATGCTTCATATCATATTCATGATCTTTTTCACATGTTATGATTATGCTCACCCCATGCTATATTGTTCTTATATATCCTTACTAGGTTTCTAGCTCACCAATTTTTATGTATATCCTCAGGTGGCTACATGCACTACGGAGAGGACAAGTGCCAATAAGAAGTTAGAGAAGAAGAAATTAAATAAGTGTTCATGCTTGCTGTTGTAATTGTTATGTATGGTCCTAGTTTTCCCAAGACACTAAACCTTCGGGTCCTCTATGTGTAATACTATTATGTTGTTTATCTTTAAAATGATGTAATAGTAATGTATGAAAAGTTAGGGTCTCTATAGTTGGTATCAGAGGAAAGGTTTAGTTAATTTTGGAATTAGGATTAGTGAACCCTTGAAAAATCCTCTAGAAAGAGACAATGTACAATATGCACACAAGAATCTCTACATAGGGATCCAATAAGTTATTCTTTCAGTATAAATTGTGAAAATAAATAAGTTATTTATTCATGAATTTTTGAATTATGTTTTTTAACCTTTTTTATGTTAGAAAATGGTAGGAACCAGGAGAAATCCTTCCAACAACTCGTGCAATGCCCAATGCAATGATTGCCCGAACGACATCCCCAATGATTTTGTAGGTGGAGTTCATAACTTCATGGATATGCTTACCCAATTTTCTTAGGTTATGAACAATAACCATAATAATGGGGAACAACCTCCTTCAACAAAGAGGGAGCAACCGGCTATCGAATGTTTCATGCGTCAACCACCACCGACATTTAATGGATCTTCTGATCCACTATCTACGGAACATTGGGTCAACTCCATGTTGAAGATATTTTCTATTCTTCACTATTCTGAGATGGAGAAGGTGACCTTATCCATTTATCATCTATATGGAGAAGCCAATCAATGGTGGGATTTTATTAATAACACCAAGCCAAGGGAAGAAATTGAAGATATGGATTGGGAAGTCTTTAAGATTATTTTTCTTGACAAGTATTTTCCAATAACTCTTCGCACGAATATGGAGAGATAATTCGTAGAGCTCAAGAAAAAATAAGGATAATCAGTCACAATCTACAAAGAAAATTTCCCAAGGCTTCCAAGGTACACTTGGGGTTTTGTTATAAACAATTATAAAGAAATTGATAGATTCTTTAGTGGATTAAAACCACACCTTCGAAAGGCTCTTGAAATTCAATACTTTGGGAGTTATGAAGAAGTTTTTTGGTGTGCTCTCAAAGTGGAGATGGAGTTTGGAGAATGGTCCCAAATATATGGTGATAAGAAACTATATATGGAGATTCAAGTCGGTGGATCTAATGATAAAGGTGGGAAGAAAACTCAATGACCCACATGCCAAAAATGTGGAATGTTGGACCATGGGAATTGCCTCAAAGGGACGGGGAAATGCTTCACGTGTGGGAATGAAGGAAATAATGCTCAAGAGTATCAAAAAGAAATGAATAGGAAGGAGAATGTAGATGAAGAAAGGAGAGAACCACTCATGGTTCAATGCTACAACATTTGGGAGTTAGGTCACTATGGAAACCAGTGCACTAAACCTCGAGTTCTCGAGGGTAATCAGCGTCAGTAGCCACTAAATCCAAAGGAACAAGGGAAGTCTTATTCCATCACTACTGTGGAATTGGATCAAGATAATGAAGTCATACATGGTACACTTCTTATTCACTCAATAATTGAAAATTTCTTATTTGATTCAGGTTCTATGCATTCCTTTATATCTTGCATGTTTTCTAGAACTATAGAATCGAAGCCCCGAAACCTTTATGTAGAGATATTTGTAAAAATACAAAGTGGTGTAATCATTTCAACCCAAGTGTTTGACTCTTCTCCTATTGGAGTATGTGGGAATATTATTCTGGAAAATCTCATAATACATCCCTTGGTGGAATTTGACACTATAATGGGAATGGATTGGCTCTCGTTATATACAGAACATATCAACTATAGGGAAATGAAAATATCTTTTCATATTCTGAACCATCCCATTCTCCTCTAAAAATTCAAGGAAGATCATAAATATTCTTTTAAAAGTCCTCCATCTTTGTGGATATTGATTACCTAGGAATAATAAAACCTCTCACAAATGTTTGAGTCTATGGATAGTTCCAACCTTGCAGAAATTCCCATCATAAGGGAATATGAAGATGTATTTCCCAAAGAGTTTCTCAGAATTCCTCCGGATCATGAGGTAGAGTTCTCAATTGAACTCATACCCAGAGTTACTCCTATCTCGAAGTGTCCCTATAGGATGGCTCCTATCAAACTGGAGGTTTTAAAGTAGCAGCTGTAAGAGGATATTGACAAATGGTTCATGCGCCCTGGTGCAACACCTTGGGGTGTGCCAGTGCTCACTGTGAAAAAGGATGGAATAATGCGGCTGTGTATCGATTGTCGGGAACTCAACAAGATCATCATAAAGAACAAGTATCCTCTCCCTAGGATTGATGACTTGTTCATCCAGTTAAGAGGATCTCAATACTTCTCAATGGTGGATCTTCATTCTAGATATCATCAGGTAAAGGTGAAGAAGGAAGATATTCAAAAGACTGCCTTTCGTACAAGGTATGCGCACTATGAGTTTCTAGTGATACCCTTCGGAATTACTATTGCCCCAAAAATCATCATGTATTTGATGAATAGAGTATTTAGACATTACCTCAACAAATTTGTGGTAGTGTTTATGGATGCTATTCTCATCTACTCCAAGAGCAAGGAGAAACATGAAGAACATCCAAGTCTTGTGTTGGTGACATCGAGAAAGGAGAAGTTGTATGCCAAGTTCAAAAAGTGTGACTTTTGGATAAAGCGAGTCATGTTCTTGGGACATGTGATCACAAGTGAGGGAATTCTGTGGATCCTTCAAAAACAAGGCGATTGAGGAATGTCCCAGGCCCTCTAGTGTCATGGAAATCCATAGTTTTCTTGGATTAGTAGGGTACTACCGATGTTTTGTGAGAAAATTCTCATTAATGTCTAGCCCACTAACTAAGTTAACAAGGAAAGGGGTAAAGTATATTTGGATGGAAGAATGTGAGGGAAGCCTCAAGGAGCTAAAGAGAAGGCTGATCCCTACACCTGTACTCACACTACTGAAAAGTGGATAATTTTATGTGATATACAATGATTCTTTAAAGGAATTCTTGGGTTCTGTAATCATGAAAAATGATAATGTGATAGCCTAGGCCTCATGACAGTTGAAGATCCATGAGCAGAACTACCCGACGCATGATCTAGAGGTAGCAGCCGTGATTTTTGCCTTGAAAATCTGGAGGCACTTCTTTTATGGCAAGAAGTGTGACATATACACCGGACACAAGAGCCTAAAGTATATATTCACACAAATGGAGCTCAACATGAATCAAAGGGGATGGTTATATCTAATCACAGATAATGATTTCTCTCTTCACTACAATCCTAGAAAGGCGAACAAGGTAGTTGATGCTCTAAGTATAAAAGAACCCGCTACTCTATCCATGTTACAGTTTGAGAAAGACCATATCTTATTAGATATGAAAATAATGGATTTGGAAATCATAAGGGTAGGGGATATATCCTACCTTTCCCAAATGATTGTGCAACCATCCGTCCAAGAGAAGATTAAGGAAGAACAAAGTGATGATGTGGAGATAAAAAAGAGGGTGAATGCAATAATGGAAGGGAAGTTGTAGGAGTTTCATATCGATTATGATGGTGTGATTCAGTTTGGAACGTGACTTTGTGTGCTTTCATCACCTAGAATAAAGAAGAAGCTATTGGACAATGCACATAGCACAACATTCTCTATCCATCTTGGGAGTAACAAGATGTACCATGATCTTCGAGAACACTTCTATTGGGATAACATGAAGAAGGATATTGATGTATATATATCAAGGTGCTTGGTATTTCAGCAAGTTAAAGTTGAGGGAACAAATTCCAAAGGTATGATGCATCCATTTCCTATACCCGTGTGGAAATGGGAAAATGTTACTATGGACATTGTAATCGGTCTCCCAAAGACATCAAAGGGAAATAATTCGATATGGGTTGTGGTTGACCAACTCACTAAGACTACACATTTTATAGCTATTCGGGAATATCTCTCAATTGAAAAACTTGAAAATATATATGTGAAGGAAGCGGTGAGACTGCATGGAGTTCCAATCTCGATTGTCTCTGACCGTGATCCAAGGTTCACATCTAAATTCTGGAGAAGTCTTCAACATGCTTTTAGTACTGAATTAAATTTTAGCATGGCCTATCACCCCCAAACTGATGTCCATTATGAAAGGACTATTCATATTCTTGAAGATATGCTAAGAGCCTTCTCTCTAGAATTCAATGGTGGATGGAATTAGCATCTCCCATTGGTTTAGTTATCATACAACAATAGCTTCCCCTTCAGTATTCATATGGATCTATATGAAGCTCTGTATGGAAAGAAATTTAGAACTCCAACCTGTTGGGATGAAGTTGGAGAAAGAAAGCTACTTGGACCTGATCTTGTGAAAGAAATGGCAGAGAAGGTTCAAGTCATCCAGAAACACATCAATGCTGAATAGAGTCAGCGAAAGAGCTATGCTGACAACCGTCGAAGGGACTTGGAGTTCGACGTTGGAGATAAAGTCTTCCTTTGAATAACTCCATGGAAGATAGTCATGTGATTTGGGAAGAAAGGGAATCTAAGGACAAGGTACATTGGCCTCTTTGAGATCCTTGACCGCATAGGAGCCATGGCCTATCGACTTGCACTTCCACTGAATATGGCTCAAGTTCATGATGTGTTTCACATGTCACTCTTGAGGAAGTACATACCGAACCCCTCACATTTAATAAAATCATAGGTGGTACAGCTGGAAGATGATCTCTCTTATGAGGAGAATCCAATATAGATTTTGGATTGAAGAGATATGGATCTACGCAACAGGATAAATTATCTTGTTAAAGTTATATGGAGGAACCATAAGTTTGAGGAAGTAATAGACCAGGGATTCCCATTTGGTCTTGTTAAAGTGACATGTGGTAAACATCCCACTACAAGATTATGTAATATGTATTGTATAACATCCAATATATATGCTATATTTTTGATGTGGTGAAAATCATTACGTCAATTTTTATAGGATTCTTATTTTGTAGTCATTAGCCCCTGAAGACCGGGAATTCCCATTGGGTATTGTCATGGAATGGTATGAACCTTAATTAAAGGGGTTTTTCATGATTATCCATAAAAATGTAGTTTTAGATAATTGTTATTATCTGGCTATCATGGCTGGTAGAATTGATATATGGATATGAAAACATTATAAGTAGGTTGTAGAGATTTAATTTATCCCTTAATGGGATGAGCATTATGTAATTTTTGTTTGAGGTGATGTGTGTATCTCATAAAGTTTATTGATCTTGTTCTCAGTTTCAACATGTATTTCTCTAGTTTATACATGAATTATTTCATTTTTGAATCATTTCCTTCATTTTTATTTATAGAATCATTCGTCAGAGTCATCATCCATGGATTCTTATTTAGGGTTAAATGGTATATTATTATCAATAAAATCCTTTATTAGATCAAAATAATACTCAAGATATCATATAAGAAGTTCATGCCCAAGACCAGAATGAATAACTAATTTAGAAAAACTATATTTGGTCATATCTTGGAGTTGCAGAAAACATTTATTGAGAGGAAAAATTCATATATTATCAGACAAAATCCATTAATAGATTTATTTAACCCTATGAGCAAGAGGAATGAACATAAATTATCAATATGGAATCCAAATATATGGTCAAACATTAGTCAGTCCAAGTAAAAGTCACAACATTTCATAGGAGAGGTAATCAGTGTCAGCAGCCACTGAAGCCAAAGGAACAAGGCAAGGATTATGTCGTCACTACTGCGGAAGTGGAGCAAGATAATGAAGTCATACAATGTACACTTTCTATTCACTCAAGAATGGAAAATGTCTTATTTTATTATGGTTCAACACATTATTTTATATCTTTCATGTTTTCTAGAACTATAGAATCGAAGCCCCAAAACCTTGAAGTAGAGATATATGTAAAAACACAAAGTGGTGCAATCATTTCAACCCAAGTGTTTGGATCTTCTCCTATTGGCGTATGTGGGATGATTATTCTGGAAAATATCGTAATACTTCCCTTGGTGGAATTTGATGCTATAATGGGAATGGATTGGCTCTTATTATATAGAGCACATATCAACTGTTGGGAAAAGAAAATATCTTTTTAATATTCCAAACCATCCCATGCTCCTCTACAAATTCAAGGAAGATCATAAATCTCCTTTGAAAAGTACTCCATCTATGAAAATGTTGATTCCCTATGAAAAATAATAACTCTACCAAATGTTTGAATCGAAGGGTAGTTCCAACTTTACAGAAATTCCCATCGTAACGGAATATGAAGACGTATTTCCCAAAGAGTTACCCAGAATTCCCCCGGATCGTGAGGTATATTTCTCAATTTAACTCATACCCAGAGCTAGTACTATCTCTAAGTGTCCCAATAGGATGGCTCCTATCGAACTGGAGGAGTTAAAGAAGCAGCTACAAGGTTATCTGGACAAACGGTTCATACGCCCTAGTGAATCACCTTGGGGCACGTCGTTGCACTTTGTGAAGAAGAAGGATGGAACAATGCAGCTATGTATTGATTATCGGAAACTCAACAGGATCACCATAAAGAACAAGTGTTCTCTCCCTATGATTGATGACTTGTTAGATCAGTTAAGAGGAGCCCAATACTTCTCAAAGGTGGATCTTTGTTCTGAATATCATCAGGTAAAGGTGAAGAAGGAAGATATTCAGAAGACTTCATTCCGTACAAGGTATGTGCACTATGAGTTTCTAGTGATTCCATTAGGACTTACTAATTCCCCTGGAATCATCACTTATTTGATGAATAGAGTCTTTATACATTACCCTGAAATTTTTTTATTAGTGTTTATTGATGATATTCTCATCTACTCCTAGAGAAAGGAAGAATATGAAGAACATATAAGACTTGTGTTGGAGACATTAATGAAGGAGAAGTGGTATGCCAAGTTTAGTAAGTGTGACTTTTGGATAAAGCAAGTCACATTCTTGGGACATGTGATCACATGTGAGGGAATTTATATGGATCCTTTAAAAACAGAGGCAATTGAGGAATGTCCCAGGCCCTCTAGTGTCATGGAAATCCATATATTTTTTGGATTAGCTGGGTACTACTGACGTTCTGTGAGAAAATTCTCACGATTTTCAAGCCCGCTAACTAAGTTAACAAGGAAAGGGGTAAAGTATGTCTGGATGAATGAATTTGAGGGAAACCAAAAGGATATAAAGAGAAGTCTGGTCACTGCACCTGTACTCACACTACCGAAAAGTGGAGAATGTTTTGTGATATATAGTGATGCTTCAAAAAAAGTCTTGGGATGCATACTCATGAAAAATGATAACGTGATAGCCTACGCCTCACGATAGTTGAAGATCCATGGGTTGAACTACCAGATGCACGATCAAGAGCGGGCATCCATGATTTTTAACTTGAAAATCCGGTAGCACTAACTTTATGGAGAGAAGTGTGACATATACACAAACCACAAGATCCTAAAGTATATATTCACACAAAAGGAGCTCAACATGCGTCAAAGGAGATAGTTAGAGCTAATCAAGGATTACAATTTCTCTATTCACTACCATCCTGGAAGGGAGAACAAGGTAGATGATGCTTTAAGCATAAAAGACCCCACTACTCTATCCATGTTATGGATTGAGAAAACCCTATCTTATTAGATATGAAAAGGATGTATTTGGAAACCATAAGGGCATGGGATATATCCTACCTATCTCAAATGATTACACAACCATCCATCCAAGAGAATATTAAGGAATCACAAAGGGATGATGCGGAGATACAAAATATGGTGAATGAATTAAATGAAGGGAAGCTATAGGAGATTCATATCGATGATGATGGTGTGATTCGTTTTGGGATGCGACTTTGTGTGCCTTCACCACCTAGAATAAAGAAGGAGCTATGGGAAAATGCACAAAGATCAACATTCTCTATCCATCATGGGAGTACTGAGATGTACCATGATCTCCGAGAACACTTTTGGTGGGATAACATGAAGAAGGATATTGCGGAATATATATAAAGGCACTTGAGATGTCAGAAAGTTAAAGATGAGAAAAAAAAGTTCAAAGGTATTATGCATTTATTGCCTATACCCATGTAGAAATGGGAAAATGTTACTATGGAATTTGACATGGGTCACCCAAAGACGTCAAAGGGAAATAATGCGATATGGTTTGTGGTTGACTGACTTACCAAGACTACCAACTTTATCGTTATTCGGGAAGATCACTCTCTTGAACAACATGCAAAGATATATGTGAAGGAAGTGGTGAGACTACATGGAGTTCCACTCTCGATTGTCTCTGACCGTGATCTAAGGTTCACATCTAAATTCTGTAGAATTATTTTACATGCTTTGAATATTAAATTAAATTTCAGCACGACCTATCAATCCCAAACTGATGTCCAGTCTAAAAAGAACTATTCATATGCTTGAACATATGCTAAGATCCTTCTCTCTAGAATTAAAAGGTGGATGGAATCAGCATATCCCAATGGTTGAGTTCTCATACAACAATAGCTTCCACTCGAGTATTCAGATGGCTCCATATAAAGCTTTGTATGGAAAGAAATGTAGAACTTCAACCTTTTGGGATGTTGTTGGAGAACGAAATCTACATGGACATGATCTTGTGCAAGAAATGATAGAGAAGGTTCAATTCATCCAGAAACACATCAAACCTGCTCAGAGTCGGAAAAATAGATATGCTGACAACCGTCGAAGGGACTTGGAGTTCGATGTTGGATATAAAGTCTTCCTTCGAATATCTCCATGGAGGAGGGTCATGCAATTTGGGAATAAAGGGAAGCTAATCCCAATGTATATTGGCCCCTTAGATACTCTTGACCGCATAGAAGTCGTGGCCTATCAACCTGCACTTCCACCAAATATTGCTCAATTTAATGATGTGTTTCACGTGTCACTCATGAGGAAGTACATATCAGACCCCACACATGTACTAAACTCAGAGGTGGTACAGCTGGAAGATGATCTCTCTTATGTGGAGCAACCATTAGAGATTATATATCGGAGAGATATTGTTATACACAACAAGACAACTCATCTTGTTAAAGTGTTGTGGAGGAACCATAATATTTAGTAAGTAACTTTGGAACCAGAATAGGTAATGAAGGAGAAGTACCCTCACCTATTTGTGTAAAGTGAAATTTCAGGGGCGAAATTTCTTAAGGGGCGAAGAATGTAACGACCCAAATTTTTTCAATAGAAATTACCTTCTTAAAATTATGTCATAAAATCACGTGAAAACACAACATAATGAACTAATAAGTTCTAAGTGACCTTTAAACATAAGTTTTTCACTTCTATATTTTGAATTTTAAAAATCTGACATACACGGTTGTGTTCAAGATGTTTTTTGGAGTCTAATGAAACAAAAATAATCTTTGGTGAATAGTAACACACCCTTGTGAATAGAAACATACCCTTATGAATAGTAATATGACCCTTATTAATATTAAATTATCCAACATATGAGTAACCTTACCCATGAATAATTAAATAAAATCTAGACATCTTAGAAAGTGACAATTTGACCTTAGTAAACATTTATGTATTTTATAAGTCATAAATAATTAATTATAATTATTTAATTAATATAAAAGAAAATTTATTTTACATATAATGTGTTCATTAATTATCAAATCAATGTCTTATATTTTTTAGATAATTTTATAAGACCCTACATAATATTTGAAAGCACTACTAAATCAGTTTTAATTTTAAAAACTGTTTTTTAAGTAAATTATGATTTTAATTAAATATTAAATTAATAATATTTAGCAAAATATTATTTTTTAAATGGACTTAATTTTTGTATTCTACACATTGAAAAAAGGTAGGGGTATGTTTTTGGGATTTTTCTGAGATACATGAATTTTTGATGAATAGTGAAATACCATAATTTATAAAAAAATCTAAATTTTCTATTTATAGAGTCATGTGTGATGTTATTCTAATGTAATCCCACTTAGTTAGGGATCACATGATAAAAATACTATTATTGGTCATTTAATACTCACTATTCCTTGTCTTAGGGTAAATTAATAGACTAATGAATTTTATAATAAGGAAACCCCTCTCCCCTCCACTATAAATACCTCTCTTCACACCATCATTTCCTCACACCTCTCATGATACAAGACTTCACTAAACTCTACCCAAAAATCCACCCTATCCCCTATACAAAGTTCAAGATCTGCTGGTCTCATCAAATGGCCAAGTCTAGCTTCCTTAAGGAGGATCTCAAGTGGAGGATTTAAGAGGTAATTTCTCTCCCTCTTCTCCTTTAATTTCCTTTCAAGTTCAAGTTCATTTCTTGATCTCTCCCCATATATCTTTTTCCAAATGGTATTGTGACTCTATTATTATACATGTACTGGAATGTTATGATGATAATGTGATATTATATCATCCAACCACCATTCCCACTTCCTTTTATTTTATTAAAGATAACGTTGTTTGTGAGGTGTTAATTTATCACCTTCAAGAACGACATGTTTTCCTCTTCCATTAATAACTTCTGATCTGGTCATGAAACCATTTTTGTGGTTCATAGAAAATATTTAATATATATTAAATCCTATTTTAAATTATTTAACTAACTTATGACCATATTTTTAGTGACAAAATAAAACAAGTTCATTATGATCGAAAAATCGCTCAAATTAATCCAATCAATCAGCATTTAATTCTTATCTAATGATTCATCCACATGGATCTAATATAATTCAATATAAGATCGTTAAAATCTCTTTAATATCATTAATAAATTTTAATATAAGTTCTGCATGTTTACCAATGTTCTACCCCAACTTCAATTTAAAAATACAATTGAACTAGTCAAGAAAACCATAAAAACAAACATTCCTGAACAATGTTTTTAAACACTATATCTCAACTAAAGGCCCATAAAATCACTTAATAAAACAATAATTAACCAAATTAATTTACACAAGGTTCTGGATTTCTAATTAATGAATATAATGTAATTATATAGGACATTAAATAGAAGGAAGCATTCAGATACAAGGTAAGGGGAAATTCTCAGACCCAAATTTCATTCTTCAGGTTCTCCCTCTTTCACTCTATTATTTTTTATGGTTACTCCATAAATATAATTTTTTCATCATTTTATTTTCTTTTTCTGGTATATACATGTTTTTAACTGGTTTTTATGTCAAACAAAATGTTTTCCAAAATAACTCTTATTTTAAGAACACACCTTTTACTTGTCACTCATAGTGGATGGTTCTTGTAACATGTATGTTATTCCATCTTTCTTTTGGGAACCAAAAGTTTATTAATGTGTTCTTATGATATGAAACCCATTACTTTCCATGGGTTAGTTATGGACATTTTTTATCTGTGTTCTATGTGGCAAGCAAGATAATGATAATATTATGATATGACGGGTGCACCTGGAATTATACAGTGCTCCAATGCATTGGGTAAAGTGATGAATCTAATGAGTAAATGTGAAATGATGTGTGAAGAAGATTCTATCTTGGTTCAAAAGTATGTGTGGTAGTTAACCACAAAGTCATGATGTTTCATTTTTATGCATTGCCACATTTCAAGTCTTATATTTATGCTTCTTCTCATATTCATGATCTTTTTCCCATGTTATGATTATGCTCACCCCATGCTATATTGTTATTATCTATCCTCTTACCAGGATTATATCTCACCCATTTTGATGTATTTCTTCAGGTGTCTGCACGCACTAAGGAGAGGACAAGTTCCAATAAGAATCTAGAGAAGAAGAAATTAAATAAATGTGTATGCTTGTTGTTGTAATTGTTATGTATGGTCCTCTTTTTCCCAAGACACTAAACCTTTGTATCCTCTATGTGGAATAATATTATGTTGTTATCTTTAAAATTATGTAATATTAATGTAAGAAATTTTAGGGTCTCAATATTTTGAATCAAAGTCAAGGTTTAGTTAATTGGGAATTAGGATTAGTGAACCCTAGAGAAAACCTCTAACATGAGACTATGTATAAATATGCACACAACAATATCTATATAAGGATCCCAAATGTTATGATTTTAGTATAAATTGTAAAAATAAATAAGTTATTTAATCATTAATTGTTGACTTATGTTTGGTTCTAACATTTTAAATTTTTGAAAATGGAGGGAACCAGGAGAAATCATGCCAACAACTCATGTGATGGCCAATGTAACAATTTTCCAAACGACATCCCCAATGATTTGGGAGGTGGAGTTCAAAACTTCATGGCGATGCTTACCCAATTATCTTAGGTTAGGAGCAATAAACATAAAAATTGGGAACATCCTCCTTCACCAAAGAGGGAGAAACTGGCTATCGAATGTTTTATGCGTCAATGACCACCAATGTTTAATGGATCGTCTGATCCACTAGCTACAGAACAGTGGGTCAACTCCATGGAGAATATCATTTCTGTTCATCACTGTTCTGAGATGGAGAAGGTGAACTTATCCGTTTATCATATAGATAGAGAAGCCAATCAATGGTGGACTTTGATTAAGAACACCAAGCCAAGGGAGGAAATTGAAGAGATGGATTGGGAATAATTTAAGATTATGTTTCATAACAAGTATTTCCCACAAACTCTTCACACGGAGATGGAGGGATAATTCATAGAGATCAAGAAAAAATAAGGATAATCTGTCACAACCTATGAATTCAATTTCACAAGGATTTCAAGGTACGCTTCGGGGTTTTTTTCAACAATGATAGCAAAATTGATACATTGTTTAGTAGATTAAAACCACACATTCAAAAGGCTCTTGAAATTTGAGACTTTGGGAGTTATGAAGAAGTTGTTCGGTGTGCTCTCAAAGTGGTGATGGATTCTGGAGAATGGTACCATGGCTATGATGATTAGAAATGAAAGATGGAGTTTCAAGCCAGTGGATCTAATGATAAAGCTGGGAAGAAAACTCAACGATCCACATGCCAAAAATGTGGAATGGTGCACCATGGGAACTGCCTCAAAGGGACGAGGAAATGATTCAAGTGTGGGAAAGAAGGACATCATGCACAAGAGTATCGAAAAGGCATGAAAAAGAAGAAGAATGTAGCCAATGGAAGGAGAGAACCACTCATGGTTCAATGCTACAACTGGAGGGAGCTTGGGCACTAGGCAAACCAGTGCACTAAACCTTGAGTTCTCGAGGGTAATCAGCATCAGCAGCCACCAATTCCAAATGAATAAGGGAAGGATTATGACATCACTACTACGGAATTGGAGAGAGATAATGAAGTCATACAAGTTACACTTCCTATTCACTCATGAATGGAAAACATCTTATTTGATTCTGGTTCTACGCATTCCTTTGTATCTTGCAACTTTTCTAGAACTATACAATCGAACCCCCAAAACCTTGCAGTAGAGACATCTGTAAAAACACCATGTGGTGAAATCATTGCAACCAAAGTGTCTAAATATGATACTGTTTGCGTATGTGAGAATATTCCTCCGGTAAATCTCGTAATACTTTCCTTGGTGGAATTTGATGCTATAATGGGAATGGATTGGCTGTCATTATATAGAGAACATATAAACTATATGGAAAGGACATATCTTTTCATATTTTGAACCATCCCATGATTATCTAAAAATTCAAGTAAGATCATAAATCTCCTTTGAAAAGTCCTTCATCTGTGTGTATGTTGATTCCCTACAAAAAAAATACCTCTCCCAAATGCTTGAGTTGATAGATAGTTCGAACCTGGTGGAAATTCCCATCGAAGTGAATGTGAAGACTTATTTCCCGAAGAGTTACCCAAAATTCCCTCAGATTGTGAGGTATAGTTCTCAATTTAATTCATTCCCAGAGCTACTAGTATCTCGAAGTGTCCCTATAGGATGGATCCTATCGAACTGGAGGAGTTAAAGAGGCAGTTGCAAGAGAAACTGGACAAAGGGTTCATACACCCTAGTGTATCACCATGGGGTGTGCCAGTGCTCTTTGTGAAGAAGAAGAATGGAAAAATGTGGTTGTGAATCGATTATCGGGAACTCAATAAGATCACCATAAAGAACAAGTATCATATCCCTAGGATTGATGAATTTATTGATCAGTTAAGAGGAACTAAATACTTCTCAGTGGTTTATATTCGTTCTGGATACCATCTGGTATAGTTGAAGAAGGAAGATATTTAGAAGAGTTCCTTCCGTACATGGTATGGGAACTATGAGTTTCTAGTGATTCCCTTCGAACTTACTAATTCCCCTGCAATCATCATGTATTTGATGAATAGTGTATTTAGACATTACCTCGACAAATTTTTGGTAGTGTATATTGATTATATTCTCATATACTCCATGATAAAGGAGGAATGTGAAGAACATCTAAGAGTTTTGTTGGCGACTTTGAGGTTGGAGAAGTTGTACCCCATGTTCAGAAAGTGTGACTTTTGGATGAAGCAAGTCACATTCTTGGGACATGTAATCATAGATGATGAAATTTATTTGGATCCTTTTAAAACAAAAGTGATTGAAGAATAGCCCATGCCCTCTAGTGTCATGGAAATCCATAGTTTTCATTGAATACATGGGTACTACCGACATCTTGTGAGAAACTTATCACGATTGTCAAGATCCCTGACTAAGTTAACGAGGAAAGGTGTAAAGTATGTCTCGATGGAAGAATGTGAGGGAAGCCACAAGGAGCTAAAGGGAAGGCTGATCAATACACTAGTACTCACACTACTGAAAAGTGGAGAATTCATTATGATATACAGTGATGCTTCAAAGAATGTCTTGGGTTGCGTACTCATGAAAAATGATAATGTGATAGCCTACACCTAACGATAGTTGAATATCCATGAGAAAAACTACCCGACGCGTGATCTAGAGATGGAAAGAGTGATTTTTGGCATGAAAATCTAGCGGCGCTACCTTTATGGTGAGAAGTGTGACATATACACCGACCACAAGAGCCTAAAGTTTATATTCACACAAAATGAGCTCAACATGTGTCAAAGGATATGGTTAAAGATAATTAAGGATTACGATTACTCTATTCACTACCTTCCTAGAAAGGTGAACCAGGTAGCTGATTCTCTAAGAAGAAATGAACCCGTTACTCTATCCATGTTACCGATTGAGAAAGACCCTATCTTCTTAGATATAAAAAGGATGGATTTGGAAATAATAAGGGAAGGGGGTATATCTTACCTTTTCCAAATGATTGTGCAACTATCCATCCATGAGAAGATTAAGGAAGCACAAAGGGATGCTGTGGAGATACAAAAGAGGGTGAATGCAGTAATGGAAAGGAAGCTGTAGGAGTTTCATATTGATTATGGTGGTGTGATTTGGATTGGAACACGACTTTTTGTACCTTCATCACCCGGAATAAAGAAGGATCTATTGGAAAATGCACATAGCTCATCATTCTCTATCCATCTTGGGTGTACCAAGATATATCATGATCTCCGAGAACACTTCTAGTGAGATAACATAAAGAAGGTGATTGCGGAATATATATCAAGGTGCTTTGTATGTCAAAAAGTTAAAGCTGAGCGAAAATAATCCAACAGTATGATGCAGCCATTTCATATAACCATTTAGAAACATGACAATGTTACTATGGACTTTTTCATAGGTCTCTTATAGACCTCAAAGGGAAATAATGAAATATGGGTTTTGGTTGAACAACTCACCAAGACTGCCCATTTTATCGCTATTTGGGAAGATCTCTCGCTTGAACAACTTGAAATGATATATGTAAAGGAAGTGGTGAGACTACATGGGGTTCCACTCTCGATTGTATCTGACCGTGATCCAAGGTTCACATCTAAATTCTAGAGAAGTCTTTAACATGCTTTGAGTACTGAATTAAATTTCAGCATGGCCTATCACCCACAAACTGATGGCCAGTCTGAAAGGACTATTCTGACTTTTGAGGATATTCTAAGATCCTTCTCTCTAGAATTCAAAGGTGGATGGGATCAAAATCTCCCATTGGTTGAGTTCTCATACAATAATAGCTTCCACTCGAGTATTCAGATGGCTCCATATGAAGCTATGTATGGAAAGCGATGTAGAACTCCAACCTGTTGAGATGAAGTTGGAGAAAGAAAGTTACATGGACCTGATTTCGTACAATAAATGACACATAAGGTTCAAGTCATCCAAAAAGACATCAAAGCTTCTTAGAGTTGAAAAAATATCTATGCTGACAACCATTGAAGGGACTTGGAGTTCGACGTTGGAGATAATATCTTCTTTCGAATATATCCATGGAAGAGAGTCATGTGATTTGGGAAGAAAGGGATGCTAAGACCAAGGTACATTGGTCCATTTGAGATCCTTGATCACATAGGAGTTGTGGCCTATCGACTTTCACTTACACCGAAAATGGCTCAAGTTTATGATGTGTTTCACATGTCTCTCCTAAGGAAGTACATGGCCAACCCCTCACATGTACTAAACTCAGAGGTGGTACAACAAGAATATGATCTCTCTTATGAAGAGAAGCTAGTAGAGATTCTGGATCGGAGAGATATGGTTCTATGAAACAAGAAAACTCATCTTGTTAAAGTGTTTTGGAGGAACCATAAGTGTGAGGAAGCAACTTGGGAACTGGAAGAGGCAATGAAGGAGAAGTACCCTCACCTGTTTGTGTAAAGTGAAATTTCGTGGGCAAAATTTCCTGAGGGAAGAATGTAACGACCCAAAGTTTTTCAATGGAAATTAACTTCTTAAAATTATGTCATAAAATCACATGAAAACACAACATAACGAACTACTATGTTCAAAGTGACCTTTAAACATAAGTTTGTCACTTATATGTTTTGAATTTCGAAAATCTGACATACACGGTTGTGTTCAAGATGTTTTTTGGAGTCTATTAGAACAAAAATAATTTTTGTTGAGTAGTAACATACCCTTGTGAATAGAAACCTACCATTATGAATAGTAATATGACCCTTATGAATAGTAAATCCTTCAACATAATAGTATCCTTACCCATGAATAATTAAATAAAATTTAGACATCTTAGAAAGTGACAATTTGACCTTATGAAACGTTTTAGTATTTTGTAAGTCATAAGTAATTTATTATAATTAATTAATTAATTTAAAAGAAAATGTATTTTTCTTAAAATATGTTCATTAATTATCATATAAATGTCTTATAGTTTTTAGATAGTTTTATAATACCCTACGTAATTTTTGAAAGTAGAATAAAATCAGTTTTAATTTTAAAAATTGTTTTTTAAGTAAATTATGATTTAAAATAAATATTAAATTAATAATATTTAGAAAATTATTTTTGGAAAATGGACTTCATTTTTAGATTCTACAAATTTAAAAATGGTAGGGTACGTTTTTGTTATTTTTCTGAGATACTTGAATTTTTGATGAATAGTGAAATACCATAATTTACAAAATAGGCTAAATAAGCTAATTATAGAGTCATGTGTGATGTTCTGCTAATGTAAACCCAATTGGATTGGGATCACAAGATAAAAATACTATTATTGGTAATTTAGGACTCACTATTCCTTGTCTTAGGGGAAATTAATAATCTAATGAATTTTATATTAAGGAAACCCCTCTCCCCTCCACTATAAATACCACTCTTCACACCCTCATTTCCTCACACCTCTCAGGCTCCAAGACTTCTCTAAACTCTGCCCAAAAATCCTCCCTAGACCCTCTCCCACGTTCAATATCTTCTGTTCTCATCAAAATACCAAGCCTAACTTCCTTAAGGAGGATCTCAAGTGGAGGATTTAAGAGGTAATCACTCTCCCTCTTCTCCTTTAATTTCCTTTCATGTTCATGTTCATTTCTTGATCTCTACCCACCTATCATCATCCAAATGGTATTTTGACTTCATTATTATACATGTACTATAATTTTATAATGATAATGGGATATTATATCATCCAAACCCCTTTCCCCCTTCCTTTTATTTTATTAAAGAGAACATTGTTCGTGAGGTGTTAATTTATCACCTTCAAGAACGACATGTTTTATTCTTCTATTTATAACATAAGATCTTGTCATGAAACCATTTTTATGGTTTATAAAGAATATTTCATATGTATTATCCCCAATTTAATGTTATGGAACTAACTTATGACCATATTTCTAGTGATAAATTAAAACAAGTTCATTATGATAAAAAAAATCACTCAAATTAACCCAATCAATCATCATTTAATTATTATCTATTGATTCATCCAAGTGGATCTAATATAATTCATCATAAGATCATTGAAACCACTGTAATATCATTAATAACTTGTAATATCAGTTCTGTATGTTTACCCATGTTCTACTCGAACATAAATTTAAAAATACAAGTTCTCCAATCAAGAAAACCATAAAAACAAATATTCCCGAACAATGTTTTTAAACTCTATAAATCATCCAAAGGAACATAAAATCACTTAATAAAACCATAATGAACCATATTAATGTAAAAAGGTTCTGGATTTCTAATTAATGAATATAATGTCATTATACCATACATTAAAGTGAAGGAAGCATTCAGATACAAGGTAAGGGGAAATTCTCGAACCCAACTTTCATCCTTCGGGTTATCCATATTTCACTCCATTTTTTTGATATGGTTACACCTTAAAGATCAATTTTTCATCACTATCATTCCTTTTCTAGGATATATTTGATTTTCACTGGGTTTTATGTCAAACAAAATGTTTTCCAAAAGAACTCCTCTTTTAAGAACATGCCTTTTACTTCTGACTCATTGTGGACAGTTCATGTAACATGTATGTTATTCCCCATTTCTTTGGGGAACCCAGAGTTTATTAATGTGTTATTAGGAGATGAAACCCATTAATTTACATGGGTTAGTTATGTACATTTTTTATATGTGTTCTATGTGGAAAGCAAGATAATGATAATGTTATGATGTGACGGGTGTGCCCAGAATTATACAATGCTCCAATGAATTGGGTAAAGTGATGAATCTCATGAGTAAATGTAAAATGATGTGTGAAAAATATTATAGCTTGGTTCACAAGTATGTGTGGTAGGTAACCACAAATACATGATGTTTCATTTTTATGCATTGCCACATTTCAAGTCTTATATTTATGTTTCCTCTTATATTCATGATATTTGTCCCATGTTATGATTACGCTCAACCCATGCTATATTGTTCTTATCAATTCTCTTACTGGGATTCTATCTCACCCCTTTTTATGTGTATCCTCAGGTGGCTACATGCACTAAGGAGAAGATAAGTTCCAATAAGAATCTGGAGAAGAATAAATTAAAGGAATGATTATGTTTGATGTTGTAACTGTTATGTATAGTCCTAGTTATCCCAAGACACTAAACCTTTGGATCATTTATGTGTAAAAATATTTTGTTTTTTATCTTTAAAATTATGTAATGGTAATGTATGAAATGGTAGGGTCGCTATATTTGGTATCACATGGATGGATTAGTTAATTTGGGAATTAGGATTACTGTGCCCTAGAGAAAACCTCTAGCATGAGACTATGTACAAATATGCACACAAGAATCTCTACATAGGGATCCCATATGTTTGGATTTTAGTATAAATTTTTCAAATAAATAAGTTATTTAATCATGAATTGTTGACTTATGTTTTTTTCTAGCCTTTTCTATTTTATAAAATAGTGGGAACTAGGAGAAATCAGGCCAAAAACTCGTGCGATGACCAATGAAATGATTTCCCAAACGACATCCCCAATGATTTGGGAGGTGGAGTTCAGAACTTCATGGTGATGCTTACCCAATTATTTTTGGTTATGAACAACAAACATAATAATGCATAACATTATCCTTCACCAAGAGGGAGTAATTGGATATCAAATGATTTATGCACCAACAACCATCGATGTTTAATGGATTTTCTGATCCAATAGCTGTGGAACAGTGGGTCAATTCCATGGAGAAGATATTTTTTGTTCTTCACTATTCTGAGATGGAGAAGTTGACCTTATCCATTTATCATGTAGATGAAGATGCCAATTAATGGTGGGATTTGATTAAGAACACCGAGCTAAGGGATGAAATTAAAGAGATGGATTGGGAAGACATTAAGATTATGTTTCTTAACAAGTATTTCCCAAGAACTCTTCTCACAAAGATGTAGAGAGAATTCAAAGAGCTCAAGCAAAAAGAATGAGAATCTGTCACAACCTATGAAGAGAATTTAACATGGCTTGCAAGGTACACATTAATTTTTGTTATAAAAAATGATTGAAAAATTGATAGATTTCTTATTGGATTAAAACCACACCATCGAAAGGATCTTTCAATTAGAGAATTTGGGAGTTATGAAGAAGATGTTAGGTGTGATCTCAATGTGGAGACGGAGTTTGTAGAATGGTCCCATAGCTATGGTGATATGAAACGAAAGATGGAGTTTCAAGCCAGTGGATATAATGATTAAGGTGGGAAGAAAACTCAATGACCCACATGCCAAATATGTGGAAAGTTGCACCATGGGAACTGCCTCAAAGGGATGGGAAAATCCTTCAAGTGTAGGAAATAAGGACATCATGCTCAAGAGTTTTGAAAAGACATGAAAAAGAAAGAGAATGTATCCGATGAATGAGAGAACCACTCATGGTTCAATTCTAAAACTATAGGGAGCTAGGGCACTATGAATACCAGTGCACTAAACATCGAGTTCTCCAGGGTAATTAGCGTCAGCAGTCAATGAAGCCAAAGGAACAATGGAAGGCTTATGCCATCACTACTGTGGAAGTGGAGAAAGATAATGAAGTCGTACAAGGTACACATCCTATTAACTCAAGAATGGAAAAAGTATTATTTGATTATAGTTCTACGCATTCCTTTATATATTTCAAGTTTGCAAGTACTATATAATAGAATCCCTAAAACCTTGAAGTAGAGATATCTGTAAAAACAACAAGTGGTGCAATCATTGCAACCCAAGTGTTTGACTCTTCTCTTGTTGGAATATGTGGGATGATTCTTCCCTCAAATCTCGTAATACTTCCCTTGTTGGAATTTGACGCTATAATGGGAATAGATTGGCTCTTGTTATATAGAGCAAATATCAAATATTGGGAAAAGGAAATATCTTTTCATATTCCGAACCATCCCATGATCCTCTAAAAATTCCAAAAAGATCATAAATCTCCTTTGAAAATTCCTCCATTTGTGTGGATGTTGATTCCCAATGAAAAAGCATAACTCTCCCAAATGGTTGAGTCGAAGGATAGTTCCAACCTTGCGGAAATTCCCATCGTAAAGGAATATGAAGATGTATTTCCCAAAGAGTTACCCGAAATTCCCCCAGATCGTGAGGTTGAGTTCTCAATTAAACTCATACCCGGAGCTACTTCTATCTCGAAGTGTCCCTATAGGATGGCTACTATCGAACTAGTGGAGTTAAAGAAGCATCTACAAGAGAATTTGGATAAAGGGTTCATATTCCCTAGTGCATCACCTTGGGGTGTGCCAATGCTCATTGTGAAGAAGAAGGATGGAACAATGTAGCTATGTATCGGTTATTGGGAACTCAACAAGATCACCATAAAGAACAAGTATCCCCTACTTAGGGTTTACGACTTTTTCGATAAGTTAAGAGGATCTCAATACTTCTCAAAGGTGGATCTTCATTTTGGATATCATCAAGTAATGGTGAAGAAGGAATATATTCATAATATTGTCTTCTGTATAAGGTATGGGCACTATAAGTTTCTAGTGATGCCCTTCAGACTTACTAATGACCCTACAATCTTCATGGATTTGATGAATAGAGTCTTTAGACATCACCTTGAAAACTTTTCGGTAGTGTTTATTGATGATATTCTCATCTACCCCAAGAGAAAGGATGAATATGACGAATATCTAAGACTTGTGTGGGTGAAATTGAGGAAGGAGAAGTTGTAAGCCATGTTCAGCTGTGTAACTTTTTGATGAAGCAAATCACATTATTTGGAAATGTGATTACAAGAGAGGGAATTTCTGTGGATCCTTCAAAAATGAAGGCGATTGAGGAATGGCCCAGGCCCTATAGTGTCAAGGAAATCCATATTTTTCTTGGATTATCTGTGTACTACTGACATTTTGTGAGAAAATTTTCATGATTGTCAAGCCTGCTAACTAAGTTAACAAGGAAAGGGTTAATGTATGTCTGGACGGAAGAATGTAAGGGAAGCCTCAATTAGCTAAAGAGAAGGCTGATCACTACACCTGTAATCACACTACCAAAAAGTGGAGAAAGATTTGTGATATAAAATGATGCTTCAAAGAAAGGCTTGGGTTTCATACACATGAAAAATGATAGTCTGATTGCCTACACCTCATGACAGTTGAAGATCCCTAAGAAAAACTACCCAACGCACTAGAGCTGGAAGTTGTGATTTTTGCCTTGAAATTCTGGTGGCACTACCTTTATGGTGAGATGTGTGACATATACACCGACCACAAGATCCTAATGTATATATTCACACAAAATGAGCTCAATATCTATCAAAGGAGATGATTAGAGATAATCAAGGATTATGATTGCTCTATTCACTACCATCCTGGAAAGGTGAAAAAGGTAGCTAATTCCCTAGAAGAAAATAACCCCCTGCTCTATCTATGTTACATATTGAGAATGAAATTATTTTCTTACATATGCAAAGTTTGGATTTTTAAGTTATAAGGACAGGGGCTATATCCTACCTTGACCAAATGATTGTGCAACCATACATCCAAGAGATAATTAAAGAAGCCCAAAGGGATGATGTGGAGATACAAAAGAGGGTGAATGCAGTAAAGGAAGGGAAGATTCTGGAGTTTCATATCGATTATGATGGTGTGATTCGGTTTGGAATGCGACTTTGTGTGCCTTCATCACCCGGAATAAAGAAAGATCTATTGGAAAATTCACGTAGCTCAATATTCTATATCCATCTTGGGGGTACCAAGATGTATCATGATCTCCTAGAACACTTCTGGTGGGATAACGTGAATAAGGATATTGTAGAATATATATCAAGATGCTTGGTATGTTAGCAAGTTAATGAAGAGTGAAAAAAGTCCAAAGGTATGATGCAACCATTTCCTATACCCATGTGGAAACGGGAAAATGTTACTTTGGACTTTGTCACGGGTCTCCCAAAGACATCAAAGGGAAATAATGTGATATGGGTTGTGGTTGACCAACTCACCAAGTCTACCAATTTTATCACTATTCATGAAGATATCTTGCTTGAACAACTTGCAAAGATATATGTGAAGGAAGTGGTGAGACTGCATGGAGCTACACTCTTGATTTTCTCTGACCGTGATCCATGGTTCAAATCTAAAATCTAGAGAAGTCTTCAACATGCTTTGAGTACTAAATTAAATTTCAGCATGACCTATCACCCCCAAACTGATGGCTAGTCTAAAAGGACTATTTAGATGCTTGAAGATATGATAAGTTCCTGCTCTCTGGAATTGAAAGGTGGATTGGATTAGCATATCCCATTGGTTGAGTTCTTATACAACAATATCTTCCACTCAAGTATTCAGATGGATCCATATGAAGCTCTGTATAGAAATCGATGTAGAACTCTAACCTATTGGGATGAAGTTGGAAAAAGAAAGCTAATTGGACCTGATCTTGTGCAAGAAATGACAGAGAAGGTTTAAGTCATCCAGAAACAAATCAAAGCTGCTCAGAGTTACAAAAAGAACTATGCTGACAACCGTCGAATGGACTTGGAGTTTGACGTTTGATATAAAGTATTCCTTCGAATATCTCCACGGAAGAGAGTCATTGAATTTTGGAAGAAAGGGAAGCTAAGACCAAGGCACATTGGCCCCTTTAATATCTTTGACCACATAAGTTTTGTGGCCTATCTACTTGCACTTCCACCAAATATGGCTCAAGTTCATGTTGTGTTTCAGGTGTCACTCCTGAGTAAGTACAAACTGGACCCCTCACATTTACTAAACTCATAGGTGGTACAACTGGAAGATGGTCTCTCTTATGAAGAGCAGCCAGTAGAGATTCTAGATCAGAGAGATATGTTTCTATGAAACTAGACAACTCATCTTGTTAATTTTTTGGGGTGGAACCATAAGTTTGAGGAAGAAACATGAGAACCAGAAGAGGCAATGATGGAGATGTACCCTCACCTGTTTGTGTAAAGTGACATTTCAGGGGCGAAATTTCTTAAGGGGGAATAATGTAACGACCCAATGTTTTTCAATGGAAATTACCTTCTTAAAATTATGACATAAAATCACATGAAAAAACAACATAATTAACTACTATGTGCTAAGTGACCTTTAAACATAATTTTTTCACTTCTATGTTTTGAAGTTTGTAAATCTGACATATACTGTTGTGTTCAAGATATTTTTTAGAGTTTAATGAAACAAAAATAATTTTCGGTGAACAGTAATGTACCCTTGTGAATAGAAACATACCCTTATGAATAATAATATGACCATTATGAATAGTAATTCATCCAAAATTAGAGTAACCTTACCCGTGAATAGTTGAATAAAATTTAGACATCTTAGAAAGTGACAAATTGACCTTAGTAACCATTTTGGTATTTTGTAAGTCATAAATAATTAATTACAATTAATTAATTAATTTAAAAGTAAATTTATTTTTCTTAAAAAAATTTCATTAATTATCAAATCAATTTCTTATAGGTTTTTTATAATTTTATAAGACCCTACGTAATTTTTGAAAGCACTATAAAATCAGTTTTAATTTTAAAAATAGTTTTTTTAAGTAAATGATGATTTTAATTAAATATTAAATTAATAATATTTAGAAACTAATTTTTGGAAAATGGAATCGATATTTTGATTCTAAATGTTGAAAAATGGTATGGTTAAGTTTTTGGTATTTTTCTGAAATACTTGAATTTTTTATGAATAGTGAAATACCATAATTTGCAAAATAAACTAAATAAGCGAATTATAGAGTCATGTGTGATGTTCTGATGATATAAGCCCACTTGGTTCGGGGTAACATGATAAAACTACTATTATTGGTCATTTAAGACTAACTATTCCTTGTCTTAGGGAAAATTAATAAACTAATAAGTTTTATATTAAGGAAACCCCTCTCCCCTCCACTATAAATACCACTCTTCACTCCCTCATTTCCTCAAACCTCTCAAGCTCCAAGACTTCTATAAACTCTGAAAAAACATACTCCCTAGCCCCTCTCCCACGTTAAAGATCTTCTAGTCTCATCAAAAGACCATGCCTATCTTTCTTAAGTAGGATCTCAAGTGGAGGATTTTAGAGGTAATTTCTCTCCCTCTTCTCCTTTAATTTCCTTTCATGTTCAAGTTCATTTATTCATCTCTCCCCACCTATATTCATCCAAAATGGTATTGTGAATCCTGTATTATAAATTTATGGGAATGTTATGATGCTAATGAGATATTATATCATCCAACCCCCTTTCCATCTTACTTTTATTTTATTGAAGAGAACGTTGTTCGTGAGATGTTAATTTATGACCTTCAAGAACGACATGTTTTCTTCTTCCATTTATAACTTCAGATCTGTTCATGAAACCATTTTTATGTTTGATCCAGAATATTTCATTTGTATTCTCTCCTATTTAAAGTTCTGTAACTAACTTATGACCATATTTCTAGTGATAAAATAAAACAAGTTCATTATGATCGAAAATCGTTCAAATTAACCAAATCATACACCATTTAATTATTATCTAATTATTCATCCACTTCAATATAAAATAATTCATTAAAATATAATTAAATGCCCTTCAATATCATTAATAACTTGTAATATCAGTTCTGGATGTTTACACACTTTCTACCTGAACTTCAATTTAAAAATACAAGTGAACCAGTCAAGAAAACCATAAAAAACACTCTTGAACAATGTTTTTAAACTCTATAACTCATCCAAAGTCACATAAAATCACTTAATAAAACCATAATGAACCATATTCATGTACACAAGTTTCTATTTTTTTAATTAATAAATATTATGTCATTATACATGAATTTAATGAGAAGTAATCATTTAGATACAAGGTAAGGGGAAATTCTCGAACCCATCTTTCATCCTTTGGGTTCTCCCTCTTTCACTCAATTTTTATGATATGGTTACTCATTAAAGATCATTTTTTCATCATTTTATTTCATTTTTTTGTATATACATGTTTTTCACTGGTTTTTATGTCATACAAAATGTTTTCCAAAAGAACTCTTCTTTTAAGAACACGCCTTTTACTTCTCACTCAAAGTGGACGGTTCTTGTAACATGTAGGTTATTCCCTCTTTATTTTGGGAACCCAAAGTTTATGAATGTTTTATTATGATATGAAACCCATTCCATTCCATGGGATAGTTATGTACATTTTTTATATGTGTTCTATGTGGCAAGCATGATAATGATAATGTAATGATGTGACAGGTGTGCACGGAATTATATAGCGCAATATGAATGTTTCAATGTGACAGATGCACCCGGAATTATACAGTGCTCTAATACATTGGTTAAAGTGATGAATCTCATGAGTAAATGTTAAATTATGTGTGAACAAGATTCTAGCTTGGTTCACAAGTATGTGTGGTAGTTAACCACTAAGACATGATGTTTCTTTTTTATGCATTACCGCATTTCAAGTATTATATTTATGCTTCCTCTCATATTCATGATCTTTTTCCCATGTTATGATTATGCTCACCCCATGATATATTTTTCTTATCTATCCTCTTACTGGGCTTCTATATCACCCCTTTTGTTGTATATCCTCAGGTGGCTACACGCACTAAGGATAAGACAAGTGCAAATAAGAAGCTAGAGAAGAAGAAATTAAATAAATTTTCATGCTTGATGTTGTAATTGTTATGTATGGTCCTAGTTTTCCCAAGACACTAAACTTTTGAATACAATATGTGTAATAGTATTATGTTTTTTATCATTAAAATGATGTAATAGTAATTTAAGAAAAGGTAGGGTTGTTATAGTGAAAGGTTGGCCG
Source organism: Viscum album (assembly GCA_963277665.1). NCBI lineage: Eukaryota > Viridiplantae > Streptophyta > Magnoliopsida > Santalales > Viscaceae > Viscum > Viscum album. The sequence goes on along the minus strand of OY728153.1, from coordinate 1,201,056,702 downwards.
ATAGGGTTTGGAGGTTGGGTTGGAGGCGCTAAATCATGAACGAAGTGTTAGATTGGAGAGACAAATTATAAGGAGATGAAATAATAATAAAAAGAAAGGAATTAATTGATGCAAATTGTTTCCAGTGCTCAATAGGGGCCCCACAAACATGGATTGATTTTGGAGTTAGGAATAGTAAATAAATAAGTAATTAATAATAATAATAAAATATTGTTATTATTATTTTAATGATAAAACACCTTTTTGTCAGAAACTTCTTCGTGCGACCTCGGTTTGATGATTCATCTGCGGCAGTGCGACCCTAACTCTGAGACAGACATTCTGAGTCAAATTTTGGATTTCTTTTTTGAGTTTTTGGATAGAGTACCTAAAACACTTGTGAATTAAAAGATTTAATATTATTATTAAATCTTCGACCCGACATAACTTCTGTGTGCGACATCCATTTGACTTTCCATCAGTGGTGATGTGATCCTGTCATTAATAGGGTCATTTATAGTCTAATGTTGGATACTAAATTTTGGTTTGTGGCTCATGTCCATGAAACACCCAATAATATTATTATTATTACGGGATCTTGTATCCGACATATCTTCCTCATATGGTGTCGGAATGATGAACCATCTTTGATTTTGAGACCCTAAAATTAAGATGGATGTTTCAAGACCAATTTTGGATATTTAAGTTGTGGCCAAGGTGTGGGACCCATGAGGCCCGTTTCACATGTGTTGTAGTGAAATTCAACTTTTTCACTGGGTATCTGTTTTGGACAAATGGTTAGTCCATCTAGTGTGTTTTCTATGTGAATTGTAATGATGTGACTCATTTGGTTATCCAGTTCCGTTTAGAGTACGACTGGGATGGATCGAACTCCGGGTCCAACTAGGCCCTCAGAACGGAAACACTAATAACTTACAGATCAGGCATCCGATTGACATGCCGTCTATTGCGTTGGGATCCTTATAATGTGACTAACCTTTGGAATAATTCTTTATGGGACATCATGGTGATTGGAGAATTGACTAGTTGCTTGGGGAGCATACTCTCCTATATATGAGAAAACATAGTGCGGAAACCCAGTAGCTGGTTGTGATGAGAAGAGTGCTCTCCTAGTGATCCTGTGTGGGTTAGCTCCTAGCGATCCTGTGTGGGTCGGCTCCTAGAGATCATGTGTGGGTCACCTAAATGTTCTTGTGTGGGTCAGATCATAGTGATCATGTGTGGGGCATCTTATAGGAATCATGTGTGGGTCAGCTCTGAGCGATCTTGTGTAGGTCAGCTCCATTGATCCTATGTGGGTCAGCTCCTAGCACTCCTGTGTGGGTCAGCTCCCGCGATCCTGTGTGTGTTAGCTCCAAGTGATCCTTTGTGAGTCAACTCCAGCGATCCTGTGTGGTTCAGCTCCTAGAGATCCTGTGTGGGTCATCTCCTAGCGGTCCCGTGTCGGTCAGCTCCAGCGATCCTGTGTGGGTCAGCTCCTAGCGATTCTGTGCAGGTTAGAAGCAGAGCCTCTTAATGGAGTAAGATGATTTGGTAGTTAAATATAATCATCTCTACTACTATACCTAAAGATATACATGGTGTTATCTAAGTCTGTACATTCTGGTACTTTCTTTCATGGAAATACCTTGGTGGTATTCTTCATTGTGGTGTTCCTGTGTGGTACTTTCCATCGTGGTATTCATTCATCTGTGGAATGGTTGAGCTTTGGGATTTGAGTAGGACTCTGAGTTTTCCTCATGATTGAGATGGGTATACTTGATAACTTAGGTATATTTATGGGCATATACTCAAGTAGGGTTGTCGGTTGATTTCATGCTTTGTGGTTTATACTTTGTCGATTTTGTGAGACCTTGAGGGTCTCAGGGTCCCTACTGAGTATCATTATACTCAACCCTGCATGGGCTATGCCTTCACCTTGTTATGTTTGGTGCATATGACAAACAACACTGATCAAGGCTATGGGTACCAGTACTGGACAGTGCCCGAAGGTGGACCATATAGCATGTCAGTACGCTGAGGAGACGGGTGGACGTGGAGTGATGAGGAGGCGATTTGTACCTACCCTTCAGGTAGGAACCTCAAAGGATGAACCATTAGCTATCATTCTATTTTTTTTTGTATTGTATTTTAGTTTTACTTGTACCTTTACAGTTGGTCTTGTATTCCGGCCCCTCTTACTTTCAGCACTCTTTTTTCAATACAGTTTACTTGTGTTCGTATATTGTTGTGTGCTTGGTTGCATGTGTTTACAGGATATAAAGGCAATGCCTTCCCGGGTTTAAGGAATACACCTTTTGGTGATAGTCTCCATCCGTTGGCCTATGAAAGGCGGTCTTGGGGTAGTCACAACATGGGCCCCGGGGGACGGGTCTTGAAAAATTTGTATCAGAGGAGTCAGTTCTACCACAGAACTAGGACTCTGATCTTTATTTTCTATGATGAAATAGTGTTTAGGGTAATGAATGTGGTTTTCAGTTCAAGTAGTCCAGTGTTGGTGCATCGGCCGAAGTATCCATGCACCAGGACCCAAACTTCTGATATCCGACTCTGTGCACGAAAACACTGATCGCGCGTGTGTTTTCAGAAGTCTTCTGTGTGAACTCTTTGAGTTATCTCACCAGGTCAACTCACTAGGTATAAATAAATGAATGTGGTGCACCGATTTCTTATCATGATTCCGCTGCGTAGACAGCCATCTCGGATTCCCAAGACAGTACACGATGGTGGCCCACTGAGCGAGGAGGCTCCGGTGCAGTGCCCTCTTACTATGTTGGCACCTTCGGGGGGTGTACCAGCAGAACGACAACCCATTGGTCAACAGAAACCACCAGCCACACTGGCGGACGATGCATGATGACTGAGTATGCTGCATGAGTTCCAGTAGTAGAGGCCTCTAAGGTTTCAAGGAGAGACACTTTCCCATGCAGCTGAGGGATGGATTGAGGCGGTTTCTATATTTTTTCCACTATTTGAGATAACAGTAGATCGGATAATGATTTTAGCTACTAGACTTCTTCACTGAGTGACCGTGGGGATGGACCACTGAGTGATGAGGCTTCGGTACGTGGACCATTACTTGAGATAGTACCTTCGGGTAGTGTGTCAGCTATATCACTGCCCGATGGTCAGTAGTTACAATCGGTGGCACTATTAGAGGACACATATAGGCTTAGTACCTTATGTATGATTCACCATCAGATACCCCTCAGCTATCGAGGTGAGCCTGACTCACAGGCAGCTGAGGAATGGCTTGAAGAGGTGAAAGAGTGTTCTCTAGAGCTTCTACAGCTTCATAAGGATGACATTTTAGTAGCTAAGTATTCATCGAGGTGTATTGATCATTCATGGTACTCAATGAATACGATACGATCAGTGCTTTGGGACTCGGACTTTCGAGAGTAGTGTGTTTAAGGACGTTTGAGCTAGAACCATTCCTCCTTTTATTACTACTTATGTTGGGGTTCTATATATTACCTTTGGGGTTGAATGTTCTTTGTCTCAGCAGATACATCCAATGAATTTTAGCAGTAGGGAAACATGAAACTAGCGCCAGTCTCAGAGACTTGGGCGTGTAAAAATGTTTCGGGAAGAATATCTGTTAGGGATAGATGAATCTGCAGGGCTGTAGACATCGAATCAGAGCTAGGAGAGCAGCATGAGGTAGTGTACATTTCAACATGTTACATCCACCCCCTATGTGGTCCTCACTAGGCTCAGGGAGTTGGAGGATAGTGGAAGGGAGTAGCAGCATGTAGTCAAGGAGTGCGACCCAAGGGCTCTAGGAATAATTTGAGGTACGGTCTAGGTCGACTATTAGTTGTCATTTCAATAGACATAGTTACCAATAATTACTTTTTTTCCACAAATATTGTTCAAGACCTAGAGTTTCTAGTTAAGCCATTGACTTGACCCTCACGTCTGGAGATACCTTTGGAGGAGACTCGATAATCACACTTATGCCAATGGTGTGATCTGACCCTCGAGGAGAGAGTTTTGGTTGGAAACTCTTGGTTGAAGCATCGAGGCCTTATGACGTTAGTTTTGGTATGGACTGTACATCCATAGTTCATACTCATATTGATTGTATTGGGAAAAAGGTTTTTGGTTTATATACTATGTTGTAATGGGGTTTTCCTTGGTTGGATAAAAAGAAACCTAGGTAGCACAGGATGGACTCATGCATAGGAGGGTGTAGCTGATCACTCTTGAGTCAGCCAGCCTTACCCACATGGTAGTAGGAGTTTTGAGCTTTCTGTTCCCAATGGGAGTGGATAGAGTTCCTCTGAGGCTTTGACATCAAGATAGTCTATACTCTTGGAAAGGGGAACATGGGAGCAGATACACTCAGCAAGAGGTCTGGCCTGCAGTTTTTGAGTGAGGTGACAGAACAACTAGTAGCTATAAACATATCCTACATGGATCTAGATGGAGCATCATATCTCCAGTCTCTTATAGTCACTCACCCACTTTTCTGTGAGTCAGGTTGGTCCAACGTGGGGACACTGACTGCAAGGCTTGACATACTTAGATATCCACATGATAGGAACCAGATGGATTTTCTGAAGGTGGGGAGCATGTCATCCTTTTCAGAGGATGTATTATGGTACCGGTGGCTTTACATGAGGAAGTGTTGAGAGAGTTTCACACATCCCATCTGGCGGTACATCCCGGTGTAGTGAAGATGTAACAGGACCATCTGTGTCAGTACTGGTGGCCAGGGATGAATAAAACAGTGGAAAATTTTGTATCATGATGCATCACTTGTTAGCAAGTGAAAAATACCTAGAGACGGAAGAAGTCTTTTGCTGATTGGAGGAGGGATATCATGTCTTCTTACGGGTCTCACCATGATGAGGTTTGTGAAGATTTGGATGAGGAGGAAAGTTATCTCCGAGGTTCATCAGACCTTTTCAGGTCCCCAGCAGAGTTGGAGAGGTGGAATACCACTTAGCTCTTCCACATCAGTTGCACCGGCTGCATGTCGTCTTCCACATATCCCAGTTGAGGAGATACGTGCATGACCCTTTTCACATCATCGAACATAGAGATCTGGACATCGACGATGGGGAGACTTTTACAGAGTTTCCATTAGAGATTGAGGATCGAATGTAGCGGGTCCTTCATGGGTGGTCGATACCTCTGGTATGCATTCGGTGGCATCACGGGATCCTCTAAGAGAGCACATGGGAGCAGGAGGCTCAGATGCATGCTCAGTACCACAAATTGTTCCCTTAGTTTTAGTTGTGGCTTTTGGGAAGGTAAAGACTAATTTGGGGAGAATGTAAATACCCTGAATTTCCATGTAATTTTTTTAAATAAATGGGAATTTTATGAGCTCACGAAAATTGACGGCACATGATTCTGAGGCCCGGAGTGCCCAAAATGAATTTCTGAACTTTATTTCAGGTACATTCAGTAAACGTGAAATTAGCGTTTCATAACTTTTGAACCAGTGCTCGAAATTTAAATATGAGGACATCGTTGAACTTGCAATGCTGATATTCTCTTATAGAGACCTTCACCTCGACTACTATAGGTCGAGGGTGGAAGTTAGTATTTCATATTTTCAAGGGAGTGTTAAAAAAACAATCAACTTTTATTTTATTTGTTTGAAACCACCCATTTGAATTCTGGTGGTGGGGACCACCCGAACATGAACTGCTCACTTGATGTGAGATAACTCTTGAAATTTACCCAATTAATGAAGAAAACATTAATTGAATAATTAAGTAAGTAATCTTAATGGACAGGGGATCCTAACCTCTCATGAGGGTTGAGGGAAAGTTGTTGGAAAATCAATTTGGTGGAGAACTCTCTAAGGAAGGGCTTTCTCCAATGAAGAACGAACTCTGAAAGAGGAACGAGGAACCATCGTTCGAGAAGCGCCGATGCATCATCTTCCTACTCATGCTACCTTCAACGGATGATTGGGGTAGGGGGTTTTATTTTGAAGTATGATAAATATCTATTTGTTAATTATTATTGTTCTTGATTCTCAACAATGATGGGAACAAAACATGGCCATCAATCCACACATAGACAATGATCCTTTCTATTTCATTCTTTGTGCATTCTTCATAGCCAAATAATTAAGTGCGCTGAAAACACAATGTTTTGTTGAGCGCGACATATGGACGTGGATATCTCGACCCGAGGATCGCAAATCTGTGATTGTCACAATTTTTGGTCTTTCAATGAAGATGCAATGACCCATGGAAGGGGCGATGTGGCGGGGTGATTCTAGTGTGTGTTCAAGGGATGAATCCGAGTGATATAGGTGGTTTGACATACTACGATGGTCGGTGCGGCTCCAGGCGAGCAAGGGAGTGCGACAAAGGTGGTCTAGCGGTGTTCGGTATGTTCGAGGCGGCTTCGGCCGACAGTCCGGGTGCGCAGCAGTTGAATGGTCCGTGGTGCACAAGATTGTCGAGGGAATACCATGTCGTTGGGTTAGTTGGCGCATGGAAGGCAACCATGGGAAGAGGTAGCAGATCCGGTGCAGGAGGTCACCGCGTGAAGGGCTGGCCGATAGGGTATGGAGGTTGGGTTGGAGGTGCTAAATCGTGAAGGAAGTGTTAGATTGGAGAGAGAAATTATAAGGTTATGAAATAATAATAAAAAGAAAGAAATTAATAGATGCAAATTGTTTCCAGTGTACAACAAGGGCTCAAAAAACATGGATTGATTTTGGAGTTAGGAATAGTAAATAAATAAGTAATTAATAATAATAATAAAATAATATTATTATTACTTTTGATGATAAAACACCTTTTTGTCTACAAATTCTTCATGCGACCTTGGTTTGATGATTCATCTGTGGAAGTGCGACCCTGAATCTGAGACGGACATTCCGAGTTCAATTTTGGATGTCTTTTTCGAGTTTTTGGATCGAGTACCCGAAACACTTGTGAATTAATAGATTTAATATTATTATTAAATCTTCAACACTCCATAACTCTTACGTGCGACGTCCGGTTGACTTGCCGTCAGTGGTGATGTGATCCTGTCATTAATAGGGTCGATTCAAGTCTAATGTTGGATACTAAATTCTAGTTTGTGGCTTGGTTCCTTGAAACCCCCAGTAATAATATTATAAGTATTTTTACAGGATCTTGTATCTGAAATATCTTCCTCATACGGTGTAAGAATGATGAACCGTCTATTACATTGCGACCATAAAATTAAGATGGATGTTTCCACCCCAATTTTGGATATTTATGTTGAGGTCGAGGAGCAGGCCCCAGGAGGCTCGGTTTGTGCGTGTTGCAGTGAAATTCAAAATTTTAACCGGGTATCCATTTTGGACGAATGGGTAGTCCATCTCATGTGTTTTTCTATGTGAATCGTAATGATGTGACCCGTTTGGTTATCAAGTGCCTGTTAGAGTATGACTGGGCTAGATTGAACCCTGATTCCAACCGGGCCCTTGGAGCAGAAATTCTAATAACTTACAGATCGGTCATCTGACTGACGTGCCATCTGTTGCGTTGTGTTCCTTATGAAGTGACTGACCTTTGGAATACTTCTTCATGGGACATCATGGTAGTTGGAGAATCGAACAGTGTCTTGGGGAGTAGAATCTACCAAAGACGGGAAAGCATAGAATAGAAAACGAGTAGCTGGATGTGATGAGGAGAGTGCTCTCCTAGTGATCCTATGTGGGTCATCTCCTAGATATCCTGTGTGGGTCAGATCCTAGCGATCCTGTGTGGGTCAGCTCCGACCGATCCTATGTGGGTCAGCTCTTGCGATCCTGTGTGGGTCAGCTCCTAGCGATCACGTGTGGGTCATCACCAGCGATCCTGTGTTGGTCAGCTCCTAGCGATCCTCTCTTGGTTATCTCTAGTGATCCTGTGTGGGTCAGCTCCTAGAGATCCTGTGTGGGTCAGATCCTAGCAATTCATTGGGGGTCAACTCCAGCGATCCTATGGGGGTTAGCTCCTAGAGATTCTATTCATGATAACAGAAAATCTTCTTAATGGATTAAGATGATTTGGAAGATACATCTAATCATCTTTACTACTATACCTAAAGATATACATGGTGTGATTTGAGTCTGTAACTTGTGGTACTTTCCTTTGTGGAAATGACTTCATGGAATTATTCTGTGTGGCATACCTATGGGGTACCTACCATCGTGGTATTCTTTCCTTTGTGGAATGGTTGAGCTTTGGGCTATGATTTGGACTCTGTGTTTTCCACATGATCGAGATGGGTATACTTGATAACTTAGGTATATGTATGGGCATATACCTAAGTAGGGTTGTCAGTTGATTTCCTGCTTTTTGGTTTATCCTTTGTGGATTTGGTGAGACCATGAGGGTCTTGGAGTCCCTACTGAGTATCGTTGCATAGGATATGCCTTCACCTTGTGTGTTTGGTGTAGATGACGGACAAAGCTGATCGAGGCTAAGGGTACTAGGACTGGACGGTGCCCGGAGGTGGACCATATGACGTGTCGGTATGCAGAGGATATGGAAAAACGTGGAGTGCTGAGGAGGTGATCTTTACCAACCCTTCATGTAGAAACCTATGAGGATGACCCAATAGCTGTGTTTATATTTCTTCAGTTGTATTGTATTTTAGTTGTACTTGTACCTTTACTATTGGTCTTGTATTCTGGACCCTCTTACTTTCAGCACTTTTTTTACTATACAGTTTACTTGTGTTCATATATAGTTGTGTTCTTGGTTGCATGTGTTTACAGGATATAAAGGCAATGCCTTCCCAGTTTTAGGGAATATTCCGTTCAGTGATAGTCTCCATCCCCTGACCTATGGAAGGCGGGCCTTGGGTAGTCACGGCACGGGCCCCGGGGGACGGGTCATGACAGACCCTTCCTATGAGGAGAAGCTGATGAAAATACTAGATCACAGAGGAAAAGTTATACAAAATAATACTATGAACCTAGTCAAAGTTTTATGGTGAAACTAAAATTTTGAAGAGGCAATGTATGAACCAGAGAAAGGGATTAGGTAGAGTTACCCTCATCTGTTTTAATGTGGGGAAAATAAATTTCAAGGGCGAAATTTCTTTAGGGGGGAAGGTTTTAATGACCCGAATATTTATGAATAAAATTTACTTTCTTTTAATTAAATGGCTTATGGATATATAAGACAAATCCATTAATTTTGTAAAATTGAATTTAAATGACCATTGAGTATATTTTCAATTGAGATATAGTTGTTGAATAGTGATCACAAGACTAGTATAAATATATGGTTTTAAAAAATCATTTTGAAATAGATAATGGAATTGTTGGGTTCAACCAGTATGATTGTTCCCTTTGAATCCCATTTATAGAATATTTTAATGGAGATAGCATTTTGGGGTATTTCCCTTGACTAAGACCAATCAAAGATCCAACAACTTAATCATGAGTGAAACCATTTATAAGAGAATTTCAAGCTCATAAACATCACGACCCAAACCATGTTCACTGAATGAAACCAAGAAAGCCCCACCATCACACACCTTACTCTTAGGGAATATACTAGTGTAATAAAGGGATATGTAAAAAGATTCTAGAATTAGGAGTATGTGAATTATTTTTTATAGAGTAATGAATATACTTTTATTTTATTATTTTTACTTTGTAAATGATTTTTAAAGAACAAATAGTATTTTTCTAGTTAATATTCAAATTCAATTAGGAAAACTATTTTTAGAAATTAAGGGATTTTTGAATTATAAAATATTTTAATAAAATATTTTTTATTAAATTACTTTTATTAAATATAAATTATAGTATAATTTTTATGATGTCAATTGCAATTTTTATTAAGGTTTGAAAACTATGTTTTTCAAAAGCCGTATATTTTCAAAACATTATGGTTTTTATATTAAAAATGGAAATGCACATATTTAAAAAAATTAGATAAAATGAATATTATTTTTGGAATCACGATGTTGAAATTATCCAATGATGAATTTTTCATTATTTTTTAAGACAGTCGAATTTTTGGGTAAAAATTAAATTCTGTATAAATATATAATGTGTTTTATGACATCATAATGACCCAATAGTGATGTAAAAAAATACAATAAAGGGTATATTTGGACAAATATATAATTTCCTTTAAAATAATGTAATTTTAGGTATATTTTATTTATTTTATAAAGCCTTTGAATATCTTTCAAGACATATAAAATATTTTAATATTTTAAAATATTTTCATTGAAAGGGTGAATCACCTCTAAAAAATCAAGGGAAATATTTTAATATCTAAGTCTATTATACATTCAAAATAATTAATAACACTTTCATTTTATTAAAAACATGGTAAAAAACCATGGGATGGTTTGTGGTTGGGAATATTTTAGTGTGTAGTGTCCAAAAACAAAAATAATAAGTTATTCCCCCACTTTTCCTATATAAACCCACCCAATATCTGATTAATCATTACTAAAACATTATGGATCACGAACATCATCTGAAATATTCTACCTATAGCCCTCTCAAGGCACCCCCAATCTCCCAAGAATGCTCTCCCAAGCCTTTGGGATCACACACAACCAAGTAAGGGATCCTCACCTTCCTCTCATCCTTTCAATTCAAGTAACTTGTTTGAAATTATCCTTTTAAATTTCAAATTTATGTATTGTAATTTTTTAATCACTTACATATAGTCCATTTTATGTTATGTGAATGAGGTATCATTTTTCCACCCTCTGTTTTTACCATTAACTAAGTCATTACTATGCCGAAATTCCTTAAGGGATTTCTCTATTGTCATTTCCATTCAACCACCTATTTTATATTATGCTTCTTTAATTTCAATTTTATATGTTGGTTTATTATGTTACATGATCCCATGACAATAAATTTTATTTATAAATGATGATATCTTCCTTTCACTCTCTCTATTCCTCTCCTATGATCCTTTAAGCACACCCGTAACTATGCCAATATTCTATAAGGGTTTCCTTCCTCTCGCAGTTTTATCCAAGTTTCCTTATATTGTCACACCCTTTTATTTTCAATTTAAAATTAAAGAGTATGTTTTTGAACCTCCCCCATATTGACCTTATTATTTTTTATGATAGGATACCTATTTCTCTCTCATTAATCCCTCCAATGTACACCTGTTACTATGCTAAAATTTCATAAGAGTTATTCCATTTCTCATCTTTCTTCAACTTTATTTATTGTGTTACACCTTTTATTTCCAAATTAATTGTGTTGGGACATGTATCTATATGAACCCATTACTATCCATTTCATTTATATTAGATTAGATACCCCATTATCTCCCAACAACCATTTTTATTATTTTTTATGTCACGCCGTTAGGCTGCCGAAATTGCATTGCGATTTTCCATGCCTAAATCACCGTGTGGTAAATACCATGCAATTTCTCTATCATGGTTAATCAACATTATGAACATGTACTTATTGATTATATATTTTCATGTTTATATTCCACATTCCTTTATCATGTAATAAATGTTGATGTTGAATGAATCCATGTTATAAGATCTATGTGGCACACTTAATCATGTGATTGAAATGACTATGAAGGGTGCACCCTAATAGTGATCCAATGTATTGGGTAATGTTTAGTATCATGATAACCCATGTTAAATGAGGTTTGAGTCACTCTAATTCACGTGAAATGAGGTTTTACTCATAGTAATCCATTTTTAATGAGCCTTGTGTCATCCTAATATCTGTTATATTTTTTTCCACATTTCCATGTTACAATAGTCATGCTATATAATGCCTTTGTGTACATGTTTTTAATATGATACATTGATATTCCTATTCCCTAAAATGTATTTTATTCATAATTTTATTCATTTTTTACTCCCTTATTGGGATTTATATCTCACTCATTTCTTATGTACGTCCTCTGGTTATCCCATGCAACGTTAAGTACGAAGGAATGAGTTGTCCATGTCAAAGAAGTTTGAAATAAAGATGTTGTACATCATGTTTTAAGATGTTATGTAATGTTACTAATTTCCCCAAACACTATAACTCTCAATCCTCAGATTATTATTAAGTTAAACTTTATGTAATAAATCATTTTCAAGTTTGTAATATATAGGAGTGTTGTTATAGTTGGTATTAAAGGATAGGTTTAGTTATTTTTGGGATTATTATTCGAAAACCCCAGTGAAAGCCTTTGGGATGAGACTAAGTATATGAAAAACATCCCTAAATTTTTTTCAGTCTAGATTCATTGGTTTATTGAGAAAATACTTCCCTTTTTGAGATAACAATAGGTAGAGGTGTCTCTGAAACAGATGTATCTAGGGTTAAACCCCCAAAACTCTATTTTGAGCTAGACTCATATGTGAACTAGTGTAAAACAACGGGACTTGCTGCATGCTTGGTTTGACACTCCTGAGGGATATGATTTGGTTGATTAAAAATCTTAGTATCAACCCCTATTAAGGGAGAAAAGTCCCTATAAGAATATACATTAGGAGATAGATCATGGATAACATATATTGAGGCCAATAAATTCATATGTTTTTTAGATAAATATAATTTATATGTTATCCCTTTAATTTAAAAGGATTCCCCTTTATGTGTTAAATTATTTAAGATACTCATCCCTAATTTTTCTTTTATTCTAGCCAATGGCCTATAATATGATGAATCGAGCTAAAAACCAATGTGAAGGTCAATGTCATGAATCTCCCAATGAGATTCCATATCAAATGAGAGCTCAAGTAGGAAACATCGTGATTATGCCAAACCACCCATAAAAATCATGATTAACAATTGGTATTTTTTTGAAGGCCCAAGGACATCATTGAAGAGGAAGATGGCATCTCATGAAATTCCATCTGATAAAGGTGATAAGGAAATGAAGACCCAATTTCCTTCATGTAACTATTGTGGAAGGAGGCACCATGGGAAATGTCATAAAGGGACTAATATGTGTTTTATGTTTAGAATTAAAGGGCATAGAGTATCTAATTTCCATTAAGGAATGGATAATGTCATTGATGGAACCAAGTTACATCAAAATAATCTTACATAGTTTTATGACATAAATGTAGAAAAGTCAGGCACTATCCAAGACAATGTTCTATTGTAAGGGCTAAGAATCATGATGAGCATCAATAGTCTCCTTGATCAAGGGAGCACAAAAAGTCCTATGCTAATATGTATAATGATGAATTAATTACATGTAACCACTACTTAAAATTAGTGTATGTCATAATGTATTTAAATTCAAGTCCTATTATTATATCATTTATTTTTTCTAATAACATTGATTCCCCATGAAAAATGATATTAAATCATTAGGTAAAACTTCTATAAGTGTTGTATCACATGTTGATGTTTGTGGGAATGTTATTTTTGAAAATATTACAAGTATGTCATTCATGGAATTTGATGAAAAATAAAAAACTCCTTACTGTTGTCTCAAGGAAGTTGAAATTTCATTAATAAAAACTATCTCATGCATGATCTGGAGTTAGAGTTGTGATCTTTGGGTTGAAAATATGGTAGAATTTTCTCAATGGGGATAAGTGTGAAATATATATGAATAAAAAAATTATAAAATATATATTCACATAGATAGAGATGAATATGAACCAACAAATATTGTTAGAACTCATCAAGGATTATGACTACAAATCCATTACCACCCTGGGAGAGCAAATAAGGTGGAAGATGCTCTAAGTAGAAAGGAACTTGTGATTATATCATTGATGAGAATTGAAAAGGACCCACTCTAATTAGATTTTATGAATATGGACATGGGAATCATAAAGAAGGGAATGTCATAAATCCTTTCACAAATTATTTCTCAACCATCTCTTTTGTAAAGGTTAAAGGATGCAAAAAATATTTTGTGGGAATTCAAAAGAAAGTGGAAACTATTAGAAAAGGTAAATCCTTGGAGTTCAATGCTAATGAAGAAGATGTTGTGATATTTGTGTCAAGAATATTTGTTCCATAAAATTTGGAGTTAAAGAATGAACATTTTGATGATGCACATAGTTTGAATTTTTCCACTCACCTAGGAAACAAGAAAATGTATCGAGATATGTGGGAGAACTATTGGTGTGATACCATGAAGAAGAAGATCTCTAGATATACATCAATGTTCCTAGTATGTCATAAAGTGAAGGAGGAGAGGTAAAAGTATAAGGGGATGATGAAACCATTACCCATACCAAAATGTAAGTGGGAAAAATCACTTTGGAAGTTTTTACCTGACTTATGAAGATATGAAAAGGAAACAATGCTATCTTGGTTATAGTAGATCATCTTACGTAGACTACACACTTAATTAAATATCAAGAGTATTTATCATTGGATCAAATGGAATGGATATACATCAGTGACGTGGTAAGGCCACATGGTTTACCACTATCAATTTCATCCAATTGATATCCAAGATTCAAATATATGTTCTTAAAGAATCTCCAATATGCTTTAAATGTTGAGTTGAACTTCATCATTACCTATCACCCTCAAACTGATGTCCAATATGAACAAATTATCCAAACAATTAATGACATGTTGAGGTATTGATCAATGGACTTCATAGGTGGATGGGTCCAACATCTTCCTCTGGTTGACTTCTCTTACAACAACAGTTTCCACTCATGCATCCAAAAGGATCCTTATGATGCCCTTTATGGGAATAGGTGAAGAACCCAGACATGTTAGGATGAATTTGGAGAGTGAAAACTAATAGATCTAGACATGGTTAAAGAAATTGTGGAGAAGGTTAAGCCATACAGCAGCACATCAATGTTACTCAGAGTCAACAAAAGGGCTATGATAATAATAATTGACAAGAACAAGAGTTTTATTTTGGGGACATTTAATTACTCTGCCTATCACCAAGGAACAAATTTATGAAATTTGGGAAGAAGGGAATGCTTAGTCCAAGGTACATCAGCCCTTTACAAATACTTGATCAAATCAAAGTGGTGGGATACTGACTTGAACCATCACCAAACATATCTCAAGTACATGATGTATTCCATATATCAATATTGATTAATAGTATACCTAACCCATCACATATACTCAATCCATAGGTGGAACCATTGGAGAATGACCTTTCCTATGAAGAGAATCTAATGAAGATCTTATATCATGGAGAAAAAGTTCTACAAAATAAGACAATACCCCTTATCAAAGAGTTTTGGAGAAACCACAAGTTTAAATAGGAAACTTAAGAACCAGAGGAAGTGATTAGGTAGAGTTATGATCATCTATTTTAATGTGTGAAAAGGAAATTTCTAGGGATAAATTTCCTAATAGGGGAAGGTTGTAACGACCCAACCATTTATGAAAAAAAAACCCTTCTTTAAATTAAAAGTATTATGGATATAGAATACACATGCACTCATTTTGTCAAATTGGATTTAAATTACCGTTAAGTATTAGTACCATTGATGACATAGTCTTTGAAAAATGATAACAAGAATAGTATAAATATAGGATTTTAATAATTCCATTTGACACAAACAAAGGAAGTGATGGAGTAAACCCATAGGATTATTCCCATTGAATCCCATTTATCATATATTTAAATTGAGATCGAATTTTTGGGATTTTCCTTATACCAAGCCCAAGCCTAGATCCAACTAATTAATCATGAGTGAAACCAGTTACATGAGAAGTTCAATCTTAACGACATCACAACCCAAACCATGTTCACTGAACGACACCAAGAAATCCCTATCATCACACACCACACTCTTAGGCTGTATTATAGTTTAATAAAGGAATATGTAACAATAACCTATCATTATGATTATGTACATTAGTTTTGTATATATTAATGAATATTCCTTCATTTAGTTATTCTTACTCTGTAAATTATTTTAAAGCACAAATATTATATTTTGGTTAAATTTAAAACTAAATTAGGAAATATATTTTGATGAATTAATGTATTTTTTATGAAATAATATTTTAATAATATATTATTATTAAATTAATTTTATTAAATAAAAATTTTCATATTATTTTTATGAATTTAATTGTAATTTTTATTATGGTTTGAAAATTGTTTTTGACAAAACCCATCAATTTTTAATAAATGTCACTTTTTATTTTAGAAATAAAAATTCACATATTTAGAAAATTATTTGTATAAAATGAATATTATATTTCTAATCATGACATCAAAATTATCCATCAATGAATTTTTTATAATTTTCTAAGACAATCAATTTTTTGGGTAAAATTAAATGTCGTATAAATATATAATGAGTTTTATGAAATCATAATTACCCAATAGTGATGTAATAAAATAATTTAGAGGGTATATTCATCCAAATATATTCTTTCATTTAAATAAATATATGTTTATGTTTATTCGATAGATCCTTAGTAAATCCTCCACGGCATATAAATTATTTTCAGATTTTAAAATCATTTCCTGGAAAGGGTGACTCACCTCCACATAAGTAGGGGAAATATTTTAATATCTTCAGAAATTATCCTTTTAAAATAATTCATACTAATCCCCTTTTTCAGAAACCATAGGAAAAAACTATAGTATGGTTTTTGATTTTGAATATTTTTAGTGTGTAGGGTCGAAAACCAAAATAAAAAATATTTCCCCCACATTTCCTATATAAATCCACACAATCTCCCATTAATATTCACTCATACCATTTTGAGCTCGACCAAAATCTTCCCCATACTCCCTAGAGTCCTAAAAAGGCACCTCCTAGCTCCCAAGAAGCCTCTCCCAAGCCTTTTTGATCACACACATCTAAGACCCTGTTTAATTAGCCCTTTTAATTTCAATTAGTTGTATTATAATTCATTTATGATCACTTACCTACTATCCATTTTCTTTTTTTTGGGTGATGGATAATTTATCCTCCCTCATTTGGACCATTACCTAAGTTGTTACTATACCGAAATTTTGTAAGGGATTCCTCTCTTCTCATTTCTATTTAAGAACCTCTTTTATATTATGCTTCTTAAATTATATTTTTATATGTTGGGTTATGATGTTACATGATCCCCCTACTTTAAATTTTATTCATAAATGTTGAGATATTTATTTCAACCTCTTTAAGACCCTGTTTGATCATTTAATCACACCCGTTACTATGTCGATATTCTGTAAGGGTTACCTTCCACTCATTTTTATCCAAGTTTCCTTTTTCTATCAAACCCATTTATTTTCAATTAAAAATGGAAGGGTATGTTTCAAAACCTCACTCATACTTCCCTTATTATGTTTGTATAATGAGATACCTCTTTATCTCTGATTAATCTCTCCCATGTACACTCATTAGCATGTCGAAATTTCGTAAGATTTTGTGCATTTCTCCTATTTAATCAAGTTTATTTATTATGTTATGCCTTCGATTTCTAATTTCCATTGTTTTAGACATGTATATATATGACTCAGTTACTTTAAATTTCATGTATATATTATTATATACCCCATTCTCTCTCATGTACATTTCATTTGAATTTTTATGTCACGCTGTTAGGCTACTGAAATTGCACCTCGATTTTCCATACCAAAATCATCATGTAGTGAATACAATGTCCATTTATCAATCAATGGTATTAACCTTTATGAATATAAACATATTTATTATTTAATTTTATGTAGGTATTTCATATTCTTTTATCATGTAATAAATTATGATGTTTGATGAATCCATGTTATATGATCTATGTGGCACTCTTAAGCATTAGATTGAAATGATTATGATGGGTATCCCTAATAGAGCTTCAATACATTATGTAATGTTTAGTTTAATGATATTACATGTGAAATGAGGATTTAATAATGAAAATTCATGTGAAATGAGAATTTAATCATACTAATCCATGTGCAATGAGACTTGGCACATGTTAATATCAGGTTATATTTTGTTGCCACATTTCCATGTTATGATAATCATGATATATCATGCCTTTATATTCAGGTTTATTTTTGGACTCCTCATGTGTTAATCATGTTTTAATGGTCAAAAATCTTGTACATTCTATAAATAATGTTAATCATGTTTAATCTATTTCAAATCATGTGTACATATGTTTGGTTTCTTTTTTGCTTTAAATAAACCAATCCAAGATTTTCACTACTATGTTTGATTATTGTAAACTATATTTTCAATTTGTGTTATAATGGATTTACATGATAAATGATTAAGTATGTTAAATTCTATGAATATTAATACATAAGTCTGTATATAGATATTTGGATAAGTTTGAAACACTGAGTTTTCCACCAGTTATGTTTTTCCAAAAAAGGATATAGACACTGTGATTGAAACACCGTGACAAGACACTGTGACCGGACACCGTGACCAGACACCATGATCCAACCATCGTGACTAGACACCATGACCTAGACACCAAAACCAAACACCATGACCCAAAAACCATGAACTTAACACCATTACTATACACCAAATGTAGTTTCAGATCTGTTGAAGTATCTGCCACTGGTTCCTTGCTAAGACGCCATTTGAAGTTTACAAATGGACCAAACACCGTGAACCTAACACCGCATCTATACTACAGATTTTTAATATCTATAAAACAATTCCATCATAACTGTATCACCGCCCAAAGGAAAATAAATATACACCACTTCATGAAGACACCATTTACAAGTGGCACTGTTTCCAGACAGATTGTGATACCGTTCTTTAATCTGTTTTGTAATTTTTAATTTAATTTCTAACGGTCATATTTGAGTCTTTTAAATTCACTGACATAATTAATATTTATTTTTAAACATATCACCTGATAGTATGAGGTATAAGGTTTAGAATACATGCATCATGTTAGCTTCAACACATTCACTCCAAGAATAAAAAGAAAAGTCTGGATCAAAAACTAACATGCGATATAGCGGAGAAGCACGATCATTCTTGAAAAATGAACCGACACCTGAAATAAGACACATCTGAAGAACACAGAAAGAATTAACGAATCAAAAAATATGGAATACCATAGATCATATTCAAGAACATATTTTCAATACTAAATCCACTAAGAACACAAGCCATATCTAGCTGGAAACTAGAGCTCCAGACTTGTGATACTCTATTTCTCGCAAGATGACCTGATTCTTATATCCGCTTCATCCTAGAAGTCCTGAGTGGAACCGAATAACACTCAAATCACTACTAACCTTATCTCAACATCTTATATATATTGTGTATTGTTTTTATCTATCGAGCAGTGTGTGTGTGTTTGAATAAAAACCCACACTGTCTCCTGTACTAAACTGAAGGATACACGATATCCTTCCTCTCATATCTTTTTACACTTGTTTACTCTAAAAAATAATTATAGAGGAGGCCTATGTGTGACCTGGTAGTACATACCCATGAAAAATTGTGTAAGAGGTCATGTGACCTAGAAAGTCATGTTCACTGTTGTTTACCCCGATCTGGGGTGTGGATCAAGTTTATTAATATTAAATTTATGGTGGAAAGTTATTACCAAGTGGAGTGGATTAGGTCTTGTCTTGAGACTTAACCAATTTTTTTTTATCCATTGTGTTGTTTAATTTAGTGTTCTAAGATTTACTACATAATTTATAAATCACTAAATTTACTTTGATAGTTTATCTTGGAAAGAATTTATAATTCGTTTTCCTTACTAGAATAGCATTAAAAGTAATAATAATAACTGATAGTAAGAATATTGAGAATTAATAAATCTTCTAAGAAGTTAATTAAACAATCAAACATTCATAACTGTATTACTTTGATTAACTAAGATATACATTTTTTTATTAGGGAACCATTTTTAAGAATAGTTTTCAAACAGAAATTTTTATAGTTACTCAATTCACCCATTCTTGAGTACTCTACTCCGACCAACATTTCGTATCACATGATATTGTTATTCTTGTTAAGCCTCTATTTTTGAAACTATTTAACTGTGATTCATATTTTACTTTAAAGATCTATAAATATCAATTAATTCAAAAATTCTAGATCTTTCAAAGAATTTCTTTATCATGGATAATAGATTGGATGGTTTTGTAACAAACAAACCACTATTCATTAATGGATCCAATTATGCTCAATGAAAAATTAAAATGAAAATACATTTAGAAAAGTATCGGTTTTGAAATTTTGGACATAAATTATAGATGATTATAAGATTCCTAATACTTATATAATCAATTGGGATGATCCAACCAAGACTTCCAACATAACAATCGCAAATCCATGGATGATATATATTGCACCTTAGGAGATGTGGAATTTAGCAGAATTTTTTCATCTAGAACTGCCCATGAAATTTGGGATACATTGTCTATTTCTCATGAAGGAACTTCTAGTGTGAAAGAAATGAGACTTAATAATTATACTATTAAATATGAGAACATTAAAATGAAACCTGATGAGCCTATTTCTAACATGCATCTTAGGTTCAATGAAATTTTCAACACAAAAATTTCTCTTAGAAGAGAAGTTATTGCCAAAGAACAAATCGTGAGGATTCTCAGATGTCGGCCTAATAGATGGAGAGGGACCTCTATCTCAATTTGAGATATATGCAACATAAGAATGTTACCTATAAAGTAACTCATTGTGAAACTGATGATGTATGAAGAAGACCTAAAAGTCAACATGGAAGAGAAGGATGAACCCAAAGGGAAATCTGTTTCATTTAAGACCACCACCTCCAAACACAAAGAAACAAGGAAATTGGAAGCCTCTATATATAATTCCAGATGTGAACAATAATCACTTGATAGTGATGTGTATATGGATCAATTAGCTAGATGTTTTAAGAGATTCTACAAGAAGAAGAAATTTTTCAGAAAGACAAACTTCAATGGAAGATATGATAAAAAAGGAGCTGAAAGAAGTATTGGAAAACAAGTGACAAGTCTGATGAGATAGTGTGTTACGAATTTAAGAAAAAGGGACCTATAAAGGATGAGTTTCCCAAGATCAAGTACAAAAATAAATATGATGAAAATTATAAAAGTTATAAAAAGAAAATGAATGCCATCTAGAGTGCTTCTCAGGACAGTTCATGTGACTTAGAATCTTCACATGATGAGGAGGCTAACAAATCCAATATGTGTTTTATGAAAAAAAACATTAGAGGTAAAACTAGAATCTCTTGAACATAATTCATATTATTCTTCAGAATAGATTAATTCTGAGAATATTTCTAATGAAGAAATGTTTGAGTACTGTGATATGCTTGAAGAGACATGCAATGAACTTAAAGTTAAATACAAATATTAAAAGAATCAACATTCTCTTACCTCAACTGATAAAACAGAACATACTATAGAAATAGAGAAAAATCATCAATTACTCAAAGTAAATAATGCACTAACTCTATCTAATGAGAAATTGAAAAAGGGACTTGAAAGGTATACTAATGGTAAAGATAATTTGGTACAAATTCTAGGTAAATAGATTTCTCATAAATATACTACAAGTATTGGCTATCAACCGGGTAAATGAAATTTTGGAAGAACTAACTTTGTTTCTAAATATATTCCCTACAAATTCACTTCTAGTTTTGGAAAACATTCAGCGTGTTCATGTTATGATACACTATAAACTATTTAAAGCTTTTATAGACCAAATAGATTTTATTTTTCAATCACTTTACATAAAGCTTATACGAAACCTATGAGGCAGATGTGGGTTCATAAAACTAGTCACTAATATTACTAGTCCCAAACATTTATGGGTACCAAATTCTATTTTTATTTGACTATTTTCCAGGAAAGTTGCAAAAAGAGGTCCTGTAAAAGCTTATGGCACCTGGACAGTGGATGTTCAAGACACATGATAGTGGACTATTCATACTTCAAGGACATAATAAAAATTGATTTTGTACATGTCACCATTGGTGAAAATTCCAATGGAAAAATCATTGGCCATGGCCAAATCAGTAACTCTTACTCAGTTTAAATTTCTAAAGTACTTTCTGTTTATGGATTGAAATATAATCTTCTTAGTATTTCACAACTGTGGGATGATGGATTTCATGTTAAATTCAAAAATGATTCTTTTAATGTTTATAATTCTAAAAATTGAATTAGTGTTTTTTCAATTGAGAAATGAAAATGTATTCTTTGTTAACTTAGATTCTTTAGTCTCTCAAAATGTTTCACTTTTAAGTGTATTTCACAATGAATATTGGCTTTGAATTAGGAGACTAGGAAACTGTAATATTCACTCCCTTAGAAATATAACTAGAAAAAACATAGTCAAATACCTACCCAAACTTGAGTTTCCAAATGATAAAGCGTGTAATCCTTGTAAAAAGGGAAAGAAACCCAAAATTTCCTTCAAACCAAAGATATAACAGTCAAATTCCTGACCTCTTGAACTGGTTCACATGGATTTGTTTATACCATCTAGAGTTTTTAGTTTAAATTGGAAGCACTAGGTTTATGTTCTTATAGATGACTTTTCAAGATATACATGGACTTTCTTTTTATATCACAAAAGTGAAGCCTACTCTCATTTCCCCAAATATTCAAAAATTGTAGAACATCTTAGTGGACATAGAATTAAATTCGAAAGAGGTGATCATTACCATGAGTTTGAAAATCAAGAGTTTGAATTCTTTTGCTCACAAAATGGATAAAGACATAATTTCTATGCCCCTAGAACACCTCAAAAAAATGGAGTTATAGAAAGATTAAATTGAACCATTCAAAATATTTCTAGAACTATGCTTAGTGAATAGGACATACCAATTTAATTTTTGTCTGAATCTTTAAATAAAACATGCTATATTAGTAACAAAGTGTTGGTTAGACCTATTCTTAAAAGAACTCTTTATGAGTTATAGAAAAATAGAAAACTCAAAGGAAGATACTACAAATTTTTTGTTTGCAAAGTCTATATCCTTAATAATAAGGACAATCTTGAAAATTTTGAATCCAATAGTGATAAAGGAATCATTATAGGATATTCAATATCTAATGAAGCCTATAGTGTGTCTAATAAAATAACTAAATGTGTGGAAGAATCTGTCCATCTCAAATTTGAGGAAATAGATCCCTTGAGCCTAAGACCATTTTAGAGAACCTGGAGGATGATGTGTCAAATCAGGACATCAATACAAAATCCTCTAACCATCCTGTAATGGAATATGTGAAAACTTACAGTTCTGGAAATTCTTCATATTTTGGTCATAATGAACCCGAATCTATTGAAAAACCTGAAATCACTAGTATTTTATTTTCTAGAGCTGTTAGAACTCTTATAAACCATCCTTTAGATGCAGTTTTAGTAGATTTAGATAAAGGAATTCAAACTATATATTCTCTTTGAAATCAAGTTGAACATCAAATCTTCTTGACACAATATGAACCTAATAAAATTAATGATTTTATTAATGATGAATCTTGGGTGATGTCTATGCAAGAATAACTTAATCAGTTTGAAGATTATAATGTTTTGAAACATGTTGATAGACCCAAAGAAACATTCACCATAGGCACTAAGTGGGTGTTCAAAAATAATATAGATGAGTTTGGTAACATAGTTAGAATCAAGGCTATGTTGTTTTCACAAATCTATTTTCAAGAAGAAGGAATTGACTATGAGGAATCCTTTTCACCAGTAGCTAGACATGAAGCCATCAGAATTCTACTTTTTTATACTACACATATAAATTTGAAACTATAACAAATGGATGTTAAAAGTGTATTCCTAAATGGGTATATAGCTGAGGATGTCTTTGTTGAGAAACCCCATGGTTATACAAATCCTCACTTTCAAAATCAAGTTTTTAAATTTTCAAAATATTTCTATGGTTTAAAACAAGCTCCAAGAGCATTTTATGATAGATTAAGTGCTTTTCTTATTTCCAATGGGTTTTCAAAAGGAATAGATAATCCTACCCATTTTGTAAAATGAATTTCCAAATATTTTTTAGTGGTACAAATCTATGTAGATTATATTATCTTTGGATATTCAATAAATCCTTTATGTATTGGATTTTCTAGAATGAAGTAAAACAAATTTAAAATGAGTTTAATGGGTGAACTAAAACTATTTCTTGGATTTAAAATCTTTAAAAATAATGATGGTATTATTTTAAATCGAAGCAAATATACTAGTTATCTTCTAAATATTTTTGGATTGGATAGAACTAAAAGTAGTGACTCTCTAATGAGTACTACTTGTAAGTTGGATCTTCAGGATGATGGAAAATCTGTTGATCAATCCACTTACAGAGAAATGATTGGAAGCTTACTCTACTTAATTGTTATCTGACTTGACATTATGTTTATTGAATGTATGTGTGCTCATTTTTAAGAAATCCCTAAGGAATCTCATTTAATTTTTTTAAGTGAATTTTCAAATACCTAAAGCATACACCCAATATAGGATTTTTCTATCCCATAGGACAATAATTTGAGTTAGTTAGTTATTCTAATGCTGATTTTGGTGGTTTTATGTTAGATTGAAAAAGAACCTCTGGAACATGTCACCTTTTAGGAAAGTCACTAGTATCATGGTGTAGTAAGAAACAAATCTCTATTGCATTATCTAATGCTGAAGATGAGTACAGAGCTACTGAAAGTTGTTGTGCACAATTCTTATGGCTGAAACACACATTACTAGATTATGGATATCAATTCATGCTTGTACCTATAAATTGTGACAATACGAGTGCTATTAACATCTCAACAAATTATTTTTCACACTCTATGACAAACAATATTGATGTAAGACATCACTTTTTGAGATCCCATTATCAAAAAAGATTTATCACATTATAATTCATTGGAACTGAATATTTTATCATTGATATATTCACCAAACCATTATATTCTGAATGAATAGATTACATCATACATGAATTGGGAATGATAAATCTTAAGTAGTAAGTGTAATGTTTCACAACTTACTGTTTCACAATTTAAGGTCTCACAAGTCATTGTCTTAATATTACAGTCTAACTATTACAGTTCTATAGTTTACTATATCAAAAGTTTTTTTTTAATTTTTACAGCCTTACAGTTACTATATCTCGGATACGGTCTGGCATATACTATTTCAAAAAATACAGTCACACAGTTTTGAAGTCACACAGTTGAGATCTCACCGTCAAAGCATGTTACGGTCTCAATGAGAAAGTCTGTTTTGGTCTCACCAAAATGACACTTTGTCGTTTTATTTACATATTATAACTCGTATCACGGTAATTAATTATTATATTCTTTTACTTTCCCACACTTTTTATTTTACGATGCTTGATATCCCAAAATTATTAAAACTAAAGAAGTTCCTGTCCCTTTTTCACCTGAGCTCTCATCTCGCAAACTGTAACCCCTCCTTCAACATTTATCTCTCTCTCTCTCTTGAACCTTCATTGAATTCCCATAATGAAACTCTTGTTGGCATCAACTATTGATAAGAGAAGATCAAAGAATAATATGAAAATTGCACCGAAGACAGCGCTCGAAGGTCCTTCGAATCTGATCCTAGTGAACATAATAATGGAACCCAAAAAGGAAATTTTCCCCAAGTGGTTGTTGTCAAGTAAGTATTTGGTATTTAAAGTACTAAAAGAGAAAGGATGTCTGGATTTGTACACAAATGAGGAAAGTCCAATATACCCAATTCTAGTCGCTCAGTTTTATCAGTTTTTCCAATTCTATTTTGATAGAGAAGATGTTTTTGTTCTAAAAAGTTAGATCAATGCTAAAAGATGTACCTTTTCATTGAGGTTATGTGATACATTACAAATGATACCTCATGAAGGTAGTTTTCTGGACTATCAGATAGGTCATCCACCTCCAAGTGTTATATTTGTTTTTGAATTAGCCTTGGAATGCTTGACTGACAATGAAACTAAGAGAAGAGCTATTGCTACCAAGAAAGATGGTTAAACCAGACTTTTGTTTATGTTTGTTCAGAATCTGATTAGTCCAAGAAAATGATATTTTTCTACACTTGATTATTACGATGTGTTTCTCATACATCTTTTGAATAATGTACACAAGATAAACCTATGAAAGTAGGTTATACTTCATA
The DNA here is from genome assembly GCA_963277665.1 of Viscum album. Classification (NCBI taxonomy): domain Eukaryota; kingdom Viridiplantae; phylum Streptophyta; class Magnoliopsida; order Santalales; family Viscaceae; genus Viscum; species Viscum album. The sequence goes on along the minus strand of OY728153.1, from coordinate 1,201,030,737 downwards.
TGTGTGAGTTGATAAATACTACCTCAAATTCAACCTCCCTGTTCTACTCAAGGTTAATAACTATTATGCATCATGATAAAGAGTCAGTTGTACCATATGAAGAAGTAATTAAGGAATATGAATTTTTTTATCTTAAAGGTTACAATGAAAATAATGAAAATCAGTTGGAATCCATGGAGAAAAGCATGGGTAGATGATAATGAGAATGTATATGAAAATTTCAACCCGGTTGATAACTCTTCAAGACCTAAAGACATTTCTAATTCTGGTTTGGAGCTAGATAAGATTGCTAACTATTCTGTTGAGGAAAAATAAGAAGAGGTTGTTGCACCTACAAGGAAATTGTCTTAGATGAGGACGGTAGTAAACCTTCTCCTCAAGTATTAATTGATAAGGAAGTACTTTTTCTTAAATAAATTTTTAATATGGAAGAAGAAATAACTTCTAAATAAGAGTCTTCTATTAGTGTTAGGGAGAAGGCTATTCTAGAAGAACATCTATGAGAAGATCTTTCTATTAGGAAAGAATCTCCTTCTGAGGAACGCCTATAGGAACAAGTTGTTTCTAAGATTAACCCATATACTAAATAAATAAGGGAGAAAGCCTTTAAATTATCTATAAAATAAATGGGTGAGTCTATTGGGGTTTAAATAATTGAAATAGATCAAGGATCTAAATCTCTTAGTACAGTAAGATATGCATCTATTAAGGAGGAGTAGCACCCCAATCTGGAAAGTGTTGATATGCCTAATCCAATTGATCCAATCTATATGGATACATAGTATAAATTTCTTAGATAATTTGATGTGAATGATTCCCTAAAAGATTCAATTAGTAGTATATATCTTCCTACAGTGCTTCAATTGAAACTGGTATCTTCTCTCAATGATATATATGAAAAAGAACCTAAGCCTATCTCAGCTACAATTTCTGAACCATCACAAGAACGTTCAAACTTTGTGATTAATGATGATTTGAAAGCCATTGGATCTACCTTATTGGTTAGAGTTGAAAATATCATGAACACTCAACCTTCTCATATTACCAACATGAGCGATAGAGATGTTTCCATATCGTTAGGGAAGATAATTTGGTAGATTCAGCCAAAAATGCTTCATGAAATTCAAGAAATTATAGTTGAGAACAAATAGCTATGTAATGAGGTGAAGTCTCTTCGAGGTATTGTTGAAGATATGAAAAGACTTCAAAAATCAAGACAAGAACCTGTTTCTCATCCTCTTGAGGATGTTAGTGGTACGATTACACATGAAGTTGCCTCCCAGATTCAATGCAACCTAACTTTCTTAGCTGATAAGGTGGATGATCGAATCAAACAAATAGATCATGAAATGTGTGAGCTTGTTATTAGTCTTAACATGTTAACTGATGAGTATAAGGGATATCTTAAAAAATTTCTAAATCAACTGAAGTCTCTTAATTCAACTATTATAGATTTTAATGCCTCTGGAAAGTCATCCCAACCCTCCATGGACAATGATCTGCTTAGAACGGTTGTTAAATAAAAACTTTAATCAGTGCTCAGTGGCTTTGGGAAAGAGTCTCTATCTGTGGTTGAAAATAACAGTGACAGAGTTCTTGATCTATTTAGAATTCATTCCAAGATTTCAAATGATTCTCAAGAAGAAATTACTAAGAAGGTGGATTTCTACTTCAACAAGATTTTCTATAAGCATCATATGACAAACCATTTCAAGTGCCTTGTAGAGAATCTGAAAATCCCTCCTGTCACTCAACCTTTCAAAACTCATGTTGAGAATTTGAAGGATTTATTTCATTTATTGGACAAGTTTATGGAAATCAAATATAACTTTGAGAAAGTGAGGCAGTATGGTGGTGAGATTATTGATGACTTCATCAAGCTATTGAGGCTTTATTTTCATGTCCAGAGAACTATTATTGTCACTCCTACAGCGTCACCCATGCGACCTGTTTTTCCTCTTGGATCATTCAACCCCTTTGCCTCTACTTATATGTCTCTCTCTGGCTCTGAGTCAGATCATAACTATAGCGACTCGAGCCTTTTACATAAAACATTTCACAATTTTAAGCATAATTAATTATCAGAGTACGAGCCAAGGATCGATAAGTCTAGTGTCTCGGAAGACTAGGTACATAAAACATGATGCTAAAAAACATCATTATTTAATCTTCATAATGAGATCCTAACTTCCTTTGAGCCCTTTCATCTACAAAGGGTACCCTAGGGAACACATGAACAAAGGGATGAGCTGAAAATCCCAGTAAGGGAAGGAACATAAGGATACATCTTAAGCATGTGAGTTAGGAGGCATGACATAATGATATACAAAGCATGAGACTTATAAAATTATTTAATATAAGAATGGGATCATATAAACATGGAATAATATAAATGTGGCAGAATCATAAAACATTTCTTTAGTATGGGTCCAGGATAACTGCCAATCCTGTTTCCTATTTTAGTATGGGTCAAGGCTAACCGCCTATCCCGTTTCACATCGCATCCCATGAGACTTATCCTTACCCAATGCATTAGAGCGCTATCTAGGTGCACCCATATCAACATTTTCATGAATATTGTTACCATATCAATATTATTACCACAGAAATCTTCTTTCCACATGAGTAATCATACATAATCAATTGTTCATAAACATAAGGTTACCCATGGAGAGAATTGGGTACCACAATCATGACATAAAGCATAACCAATGATTGTATCATGAATGTGTCCATAAAAGAATGGGATTAGAATAGACATGGATGTTAATAAGGTAATTTAGGGATAAAACATGGTAGGTGGTAACAAATAGAAGTGAAATCACATAATAAATGTATTTGAGAGACATTATCATTAAAACATTTTTGGGCTGTTTTAAGGAAAATACTATAGAGATTTTAAAATAGTAAAGAAGAAATTATTTTTTTTATCAAACCAAAATTGAACCAATAAGGTTTTCATAAAAAAAATAATGGAGTTAAAAATACAATGGTATCTTCAAACAGAAGATAAAGTGTACTTGAAATTGGGTAAAAGTTCGCGAAGTTCCTTTAGAACGAGTGTGCTTATTGGGAAGTATCGAGGAGAGATTCACTTAAAAGCATGTATATCCCTGAAAGTGAATGAGAGATGGATATTGGAACACGATTTTGGTGAATATAATTTTTTTTAGTTCTACATAAAAAGAAAATACAACTACTTTTTGGTAAAATGAATGATAGAGCAACCCGAAGGAGTAAAGGAAGTTCGGGTAGAATCCATTATGGTTTATCGGCATGGTATTGGGTGTAACTAAGAGGGCTTGATGAGATTGATAAGGGATTTATATTCACTAATAAAACATTAGTATAGTATTTGGGAGGTGAGAAAAAATACCCCATCATTTGGTATTACACAAAAAAGTCATAGCATAGAGAACAATCTTGATTAAGAGTGAAAAGTGAGAGGATCCCTTACCTTAAATCCATTGGTGTTCTCCACATGTTATTAACGACCTGAATAAAAAACTTAGGCTTATTAATTAATATTTCCAGAACCTATTTTATATTAAATTTATTTATTATAACCGTTTTTAGTTCATTCAAAGCCTTTTTGATTAGTTACAAGGTTCAATTTCATTGTTCGGGATCGTTTGTTTACTTGGCTTTAAAAGATCGGTTCACGTATATTCATGTTTGGATTATATGAAAGATGAAAGTGGATTTCCAGAATTTAAGTTATATTCTTTAGTTAATATTTAGTAGATTACATGGTTTTAATTTTAATTAGGTTACTTATAGTGAAGTAGAATTATTATATATATAACCATAGTGATAACCATTTTAGTTAATCGGTGGATTTGATTATAAAGAATGTGTTTCTCTTTATAACTTAATTCCATTTGTACCAAAGGAATACAAAACCAAAAATAGGATATATTAAATATATAATAATCTGGTTTAAACATAACAAAAATGTTTTCATGACCAGAATTAAATATATTAATAGAAATTGATAAACTGTTATCCTTGAATGTGCAAAACTAGCACATCTCAAACGGTGCTTTCATTTAATTCAAATAAAAGGGTGGGGAAAGGAGAGAAGATTATGAAATTTACCACTAGCATGAAGAAATTCAAGTACATATATGTTACTATATTTATCATACTATTATGGTGAAGGGAGGTGAGGAAATAAGTAAAAAAGAAAAGAACATAAAAGAAAAAAAGAAATTGGGAAGAAGAATTTACCTCTTAAGACTTCCTCCTTTGAGAACCTCTTAAAGAGAGAGGTTTCGGTATGTTGAGGAGGCTGAGAGATTTTGGACATGGGGGAGGACCTTGGGGAGATATTTGGGTAGAATAATGGCAAGGAACAAGGCTTGATATGAGTGGAGAGAAGAGGGAGTGAAGGGGGGTTTTATAGTGGAGGAGAGGAGGGATTTAATAATATTACAATTATTAATTTATTATTTCTTCCCAACAAAAGGAATAGTAAGTATTCCTTGAAAAAGAATTGTAAATGGGTCATGTAAATTCGAACCATGGTTGGTGACATCATCCATGATGCAAGGAATAGTCTATTTAGCTGATAATGTATATATACGGTAAATTACTGTATTTTACTATTCATCAAAATTTCAAGTATTTCAGAAAAATCCCAAAATTTTACCATGCTCATTTTTCAACGTGTAGAATCCAAAAATGAAGTCCATTTTTCAAAAATATTTTTCTAAATATTATTATTTTAATGTTTCATTAAAATCATAACTTATTATCAAAACCCAGTTTTAAAACACTCATTAACTCATTCTAAAATATTGGTATATTGTACTTCCAGCTTGAATATTATTTTCATACTATCATAGGTGAGGTTACTATTCATTAGGGTATATCACTATTCATAAGGGTATGTTAATATTCATAAGGGTATGTTACTATTCACCAAAAATTATCTTTTTCTTATCGGACTCCAAACACCTTACTGATTACAGTCGTGTATGTCAGATTTTTGAAATTCCATACACAGAAGTGACAAACTTACATTTAAAGGTCACTTAGCACTTAGTATTTCATTATGTTTTGTTTTCATGTGATTTTTTCTCATACTTATGAGAAGGGAATTTCCATTGAAAAACATTGGGTCGTTACATTCTTCCCCCCTTAAGAAATTTCTCCCTCAAAATTTCATTTTACAATCTAGGCCAAAAACAGATGTGGGTACTTTTCCTTTATTACATCCTCCAGTTCCAATGTTGCCTCTTCGTACTTCTGGTTTCACCATAGTAACTAGAGTAGATGAGTAGTCTTTTTGCGTATAACTTTGTCTTTACGATCCAAGATCTTCACTGGCTGCTCCACATAAGAGAGATCATCCTCCAATTGTACCACCTCTGAAGAGAGTACATGTGAAGGGTCTGGTATGTACTTCCTTAAGATGGATACATGAAAGAGATCATGTACCTTCGATATTGTAGGTGGAAGTGCCTGTTGATAGGCCACAGCTCCTACTCGATCAAGGATCTCGAAGGGGTCGATGTACCTGGGACTTAACTTCCCTTTCATCCCAAACCTCATAACCTTCTTCCATGGGGATATAAGTATAAATACCATGTCTCCAACTTTGAACTGAAGGTCTCATCAACGGTTATCTACATAACGCTTCTGTCGACTTTGGGCTGCCTTGAATTGATGCTGAATGGTTTTCACCTTCTCCACCATTTCTTCGACCATTTTAGGTCCTAGCAGCTTATGCTCACCGACTTCATCCCAACATTCTGGTGTTCTGCACGTTTTCCCATAAAGGGCTTCATATAGTTCAATTCAGATGCTCGAGTGGAAACTATTGTTGTAAGAGAATTCAACCAGTGGATGATGTTGGTCCTATCCTCCTTTTAATTATATTGAACACACTCTCAACTTGTCTTCCAATGTTTGAATAGTTCTCTTAGATTGGCCATCAGTTTGAGGATGATAGGTCATACTAAAGTTCAGTTCAATGATCAGAGCATGCTGTAGACTTTTCTAGAACTTCGAGGTGAATCTCAGATCATAATAAGATACAATAGTTAGTGGTCCTGCATGAATACTTACCACTTCTTTGATGTAAATCGGTGCACGTTGATCTAGTGATAAGTCCTCTCAAACCGCGATAAAGTGAGTTGTCTTCATAAGACGATCCACAACAACCCATATAGTATTGTTTTCTCAAAATGTCTTTGGAAGTCTAGTGACAAAGTCCATGGTAATGTTCTCCCACTTCCATGCTGGTATGGGTAGTGGTTGCATCATTCCCTTAGACTTTTGTCTCTCAACCATCACTTGTTGACATACGAGGCACTTTAATGTATATTCAGAAATCTCCCTTTTCATATTGTCCCTCCAAATGTTTTCTCGGAGATCTCGGAACATCTTTGTGCACCCTGGGTGGATAGAGAAGGTTGAGCTATGCACATCATTCAATAGATCCTTCTTTATCTCTAGATCATATGGTACACAAAATCGTGTCCCAAATCTTACAACTTCTTCCTCATCAATTTTGAAATCATAGGATTTCCCATTTTTAACAGCTTCCACCCTTTTCTGAATTTCCACATCCTTTCTTTGAGCATCATTTATTTTCTCCAAGAGGGATGGTTGACCAATAATTTGAGAAATGATTATTGATTTTCCTTCCTTAATGATTCCCATGTTCATCCTTTGCAAATCTAAGAAGATCGGATCTTTTCCAATTCTCATCATTGATAAAGATGCGTGATCATTTCTACTTAAAGCATCTGCCACCTTGTTTTCCTTACCAGGATGGTAGTGGATTGAGAATTCATAATCCTTGATGAGCTCTATCCATATTTTCTGGTTCATACTAATCTCTTTCTGTGTGAATATATTTTTGAGACTCTTGTGGTCAGTATATATCTCACATTTTTCCCACATAGATAATGCCTTCATATTTTCAACGCAAAGATCACAACCGCCAACTACAGATCATGCGTGGGATAGTTATGATCATGTATTTACAGCTTCCTTGTGTCATAGGAAATGACTTTATCATTTTTCATTAGCACACAGCCTAAGACTTTCTTAGATGCATCATTATACACCACAAATAGTTTTCCAATTGAAGAGAGTGTGAGTACCAGCACAGTGATAAGCTTCTTTTTCAACTCCTTGAAACAGTCTTCACATTCTTGTGTCCAGAAAAACTTTACTCCCTTCTGTGTCATCTTGGTCATTGGGTTTTACAATCATGAAAAGTTCTTCATGAATTGTCAATAATACCCAGTTAGACCTAAAAGGCTAGATATCTCCTTTATAGAAGTTGGCATGGGCCACTCTTCAATTGCGTTTGTCTTGGAAGGGTCCACAGATATCCTTTTACTGGTGATAACATGACCCAAGAATGATACTTCTTCTTTTGAGAACTCACATTTACTATACTTGGCATACAAATTCTCCCTTCGAAAAGTCTTTAGCATAGTTTTCAAATACTCTTCATGTTCCACCTTCCTCTTGGAGTATATCAGAATATCATCAATAAACACTACTACAAATTATTCAAGGTAATCTCTAAAGACTCTATTCATTAAATCCATGAAAATTGCTAGAGAATTATTGAGTCTGAAGGGCATAACTATGAACTCATAGTGTCCATACCTCGTTTGAAAGGAAGTATTGAAAATATCTTCCTTCCTCACGTTTAGTTGGTGATATCCCGACCGAATGTCCACCGTAGAGAAATAACGTTCCCTATGAAGCTGATCGAAGAAGTCATCTATCCGTGGAAGGGGATACTTGTTATTTATTGTGATTTTATTGAGCTCATGATAATCAATTCTGAGATGCATTGATCCGTCATTCTTCATGACTAATAGGACTGGAGAACCCCACGATGAAGCACTCAGGCATATAAAACCCTTCTCCATATTCTCCTATAACTGCTTCTTCATCTCTTCAAGCTCTATAGTGGCCATTCTATAAGGTGTCTCTGAGATTGGCAGAGATCTAGGGATATGTTCAATTGAGATCTCAACCTATCTTTCATGAGGAAGACCAATCAACTCTTCGGGGAATACCTCAATGTAATCCCTCACGATGGGAATGTCTTCAAGAATGATTCTATCATTTGTCCCAATCATTTGAGCTAGATATGCTTTCTCACAAGGAAGCAGTATCCAAAATTTAGACGAAGATTCTAAAGGATACTCATCTTCCTCCTTACAGTTGTAAAGAATTATAGGATGCTTCAGGATGTGAAAAGTGGTATCCCTTTCTTGATAATTGATGTTTTCCTTGGACAAAGATAGCCAATACATGCCCAAGATAGCGTCAAACTCCACTAAAGGAAGTAGGACAATATTTTCTAGGAGGTTCAGTCCAAAAACATTAACCAGGGAGGTGTTATAAATCATGGATTCAATAATTTCCCCATTTTTTGTTCTCACATATAACTTTTCCTCCAAATTTTGAGGTGATGTTCGAATAGTTCTACTAAACTTGAAAGATATGAAAGAATGCATAGAACCTGAATCAAATAGTACGTTTTCTATTCTGGAATGAATAATAAGTGTACCTATCACCACATCATTTTCTGGATCCACCTTAGCAGTAGTGATAGAATAATCCCTTCCTTTTTTCCTTGGAGGTTGTTGCTGATTGCCTTCGACAACCCTCGGCTTAGGGAAATTATTGGCATAATTCCCAAGCTCCTTGTAGTTATAACACAGAACAATAGGCTGAGTGTTGATCTAGACCTTCCTTTCTTCGTCAAAATTAATGGGATTTTTCATATCCCTTCAGTAGTTCTTGGACAGAGGACCAAACTTTCCACATTTGAAGCAATTCTTGGTTCCCTTGAGATAGTCACCAAGATGATTCTTCCCACAATTTTTGCAAAGGGGAAAGTGAGTCTTCTTTCCATCATGGGATTTTTTTGATGAACCACCCATGTTGTTATCCATTTTCAACTTCTTGTCACTAGGACCATGAGACCACTGAGAGTCTCCAGTCTCCATTTCAACCTTGAGGGAACAAAATACAATCTCCTCATAGCTGTCAAAGTCTCAAATCTCCAACACATTTCGTAGACTTGGCTTTAGTTCGCTAAAGAAGCGATCCACCTTGCTTTTGGTGTTCATGAAAAAGCCATAGGCATACCTTGAAAGACTTGTAAAGTTTGCTTAATACTCCCCAATGGACTCATATTCCTTCTTCTTGAGTCCAAGGAAATCTCTTTCCATCTTGAGATGGAGGGTTTGAAGAAAATATTTGTTGAAAAACATCCTCTTGAATTCCTCCCATTCAATGGAATCAATTTCCTATTGGGAATTTGTATTCTTGATCAGTGTCCACCACTGATCATCTTCCCCATCAAAATGATATACTGTCAGTACAAATTTATCTTCTTCTGAGCACTAGAGGACAGATAAAATATTTTCAATGGAGTTAATCCATTGTTCTGTGAGGAGGGGATCAGAAGACCTGCTAAACAAGGGAGGCCTTTGCTGCATGATGGATTCTATGGAAACATTATCTTTCCATAGAGGAGGGGGACATTCCACCTGATTCAAGTTATTATTCATAACTCGATACAGCTGAGCAAGTACTGCCATGAAGTTTTGGGCACCCACTTTTGTCACATCAGGCATGTCATTAGGGCAATCATCACATTTCCTATCACATTGGTTGTTAGAACTTGTTCTTCTATTTCCTTCCATTAACTAAGAAAAAGAACATATAATTAGAGGTCTTTAATACTTATATATTGAGAATAAAAAGAAACTTTGAACATAAAAGTATGAACTTATGAAGAAGAAGTATATCCTGACTTGTGATTCATTAGGTTTATATCTAGATTATCCTTCATCTATTTCATAACTTATATTCTTATGATCTTATTTTTGTCCCTTAATAACAGTTTATACTAAGCTCATGAATCTACCAAATCATATCCCTCAAGAGTGTCATAAGTAAAAGTGCATTAAGTCCCATTGTCGTGCACCAGTTCCCATTCGAGTCTAGATCAAAGTGGTGTTTTCGAGTTTTACCCCTAGATACATATGTGCCAGAGCCGCGTCTACCTGCTCATATCCAGACAGGGATGTAATTTTTTGATAAACCACTTACTCAACACTCACCAAAATTTGGGAATGTTTTCTTATACTTAGTCTCATCCTTAAGGTTTTCACTAAGGTTCTGTATCCCTAATCTCCAAAAATAACTAGACCATCCTTTGATACCAACTATAGTGACCCAAGCCTTTTACATAAAACATTTCATGCTTTTATGCATAATTAATCATCAAAGTACAAGCCAAGTATCGATAATTATAATGTCTTGGAAGACTAGGTACATAAAACATGGGGCTAAAAAACTTATTTATTTAATCTTCATAACGATCTCCTTACTTCTTTTGAGCCCTTACATCTGTATAGGGTACCCAGGGGAACACATGAACAACGGGATGAGCTAAAAATCCCTCTAAGGGAATAAACATAAGGATACATCTTAAGCACATGAGTTATGAGGCATAACATAATGATATCCAAAGCATGAGACTTATAAAATCATTTAATATAAGCAAGGGATAATATAAACATGGAATCATATAAATGTGGTAGAATCATAAAACATTTCTTTAGTACGGGTCAAGTCTTACCATCAATCCTGTTTCCCTTTTCAGTATGGGTCAAGGCTAACCACCATTCCCGTTTCACATCGCATCTCATGAGACATATCCTTACCCAATGCATTGGAGCGCTATCTGGGCACCTCCATCTCAAAATTTTCTTGAATATTCTTTCCACATAAATATTATTTGCACATAAATCTTCTTTCCACGTGATTAATCATACATAATCAATTTATCATAAATATAAGGTTACCCCGGGAGAGAATCGGGTACCCCAATCATGACATAAAGCATAGCCAATGAGTGTATCATGAAAATGTCCATGAAAGAAATGGATAAGAAAATTAATGGACGTTCATAAGGTAATTTAGGCATAAAAAATGGTATTTGGTAACAAATAAGAGTTATATCACATAAGAAATGTATTTGAGAGACATTAGCATTAAAGAATTTTTGGGCGGTTTTAAGGAAAATACTATAGAGCTTTTAAAATAGTAAAGAATACATTATTTTTTTATCAAACCAGAATTGAACCAATAAGGTTTTCATAATAAAAATACTGAATTTACAAAGACAATGGTGACTTAAAATAGAAGATAGATTGCACATGAAATTTGGAAAAATTTCAGGAAGTTCCTTTACAATGAGTGTGCTTATTGGGAAGTATCAAGGAGAGATTCACTTAAAAGAATGTATATACCTAAAAGAGAATGAGATATGGATCTTGGAACATGATTTTGGAGCATATAAACAAATTTTTTTTGAACTACATAAAAACAAAATACAACTACATTTCGGTAAAAATAAAGAGAGAGAAATCCAAAGGAGTAAAGGAAGGTCGGGTAGAATCCATTATGGTTTATCGGCATCGTATCAGGTGTAACTAAGAGGGCTTGATGAGATATATAAGGAGTTTCTCATCACTTATAAAACATTAAGATAGTATTGGGAGGTGATAAATCATACCCCATCACATGGTATTAACCAAAAATACATAGCATAGAGAACAATCTTGATTAAGAGTGAAAAGGGAGAGTATCCCTTACCTTAAATCTGTTGGTGTTCTCCACTTGTTATTAAAGACCTGAATAAACAACTTAGGATTATTAATTAATAATTCCAGAACCTCTTATATATTCAATTTATTTGTTATAACCCTTTTTAGTTCATTCAATGCATTTTTTTAGTTACAAGGTTCAATTTCATTGTTCGGGCTCGTTTGTTTACTTGGCTTTAAAAGATCGGTTCACTTATATTCAAGTTTAGATTATATGCAAGATGAAAGTGGTTGTCCAGAATTGAAGTTATATTCTTTAGTTCATATCCAGAATATTACATGGTTTTAATTTTAATTAGGTTACTTAGAGTGAAGTTAAATTATTATATATATAAACATAGTGATAACCGTTTTTGTTAATCAGTGGATTTGATTACTAAGAATGTGTTTTCCTTTATAAATTAATTCTATTTGTACCAAAGGATTACAGAACCAAAAATAGGATATATTACATATATAATAATTTGGTTCAACCATAACACAAATGGTTTCATGACCAAGATTAAAGATAATAATAGAAATTGATGAACAATTGTCCTTGAATGTGCTAAATTAGCACCTCTCAAACGGTGCTTTCATTTCTTTCAAATAAAAGCATGGGGAAAGGAGAGAAGATAATTAAATATACCACTGGCATGAAGACATTCCAGTACATGTGTATTACTGTATTTATAATACTTTTATGGTTAAGGGAGGTGAGGAAAGAAATAAAAAATAAAAGAACTTAAAAGAAAAGAAGAAATTGGGAAGAGGAATTTACCTCTTGAGACTTCCTCCTTTGAGAACCTCTTAATGGGAGATATTTTGGTATTTTGATTGGATGAGAGATTTTGAAAGTGGGGGAGGACCTTGGGGAGATATTTGGGAAGAATAATGTCAAGGAACAAGTCTTGAGAGGAGTGGAGAGAAGAGAGAGTGAAGGGGGGTTTTTATAGTGGTGGAGAGGATGGATTTCATAATATTATAATCCTTAATTTATTATTTCTTCCCAAGATAAGGAATAGTAAGTATTCCATGACCAAGAATAGTAAATGGGTCATGTGAATTCGAACCATGGGTGGTGACATTGACCATGATTCTAGGAATAGTATATTTATCTAATAATGTATATATACGGTAAATTACTGTATTTTACTATTCATCAAAGTTTCATGTATTTTAGAAAAATCCCAAAATTTCACCCTGACCATTTTTCAACGTGTAGAATCCAAAAATGAAGTCCATTTTTCAAAATAATTTTCTAAATATGATTTTTTTTAATATTTAATTAAAATCATAATTTATTATCAAAACCCAGTTTTAAAACACTCATTAACTCATTCTAAAATATAGGTATATCATACTTCCAAATTGAATATTATTTTTATACTATCATAGGTGATGTTACTATACATTAGCATATGTCACTATTCATAAGGGTATGTTACTATTCATAAGGGTAGGTTTCTATTCACCAAAAATTATGTTTTTCTTATCAGACTCCAAAAAACATGTTGATTGCAACCGTGTATGTCAGATTTTTGAAATTCCAAACACAAAAGGGAAAAACGTACATTTAAAGGTCCCTTAGCACTTAGTAGTACATTTTGTTATGTTTTTGTGTGATTTTATGACATACTTATGAGAAGGGAATTTCCATTGAAAAACATTGGGTCGTTACAAGACCAGTTATCCTTGATCAAGAATTGCATCGGTCTTCCACTACACCTACCTTGGCCCCCTCTGTTTTTGAAGGTCTCCTTATATCTTATTTGTCAGTTGGTTAAATTCCTTCTTTAACTTCTACCTCTGCTCCTATGGCTTCTATTGATGCTTCTAACAAGGGCCAAGAGAAGACAACCAGTGCTGAAGAAAAGTGAACACTATCTTCTGATATGGATATTGTTTTTTATTTTTTGTTTCTTACTAAGTATAATGAAACCTCTTTGTCAATATAATGCACTGTGAGCTTTTATTGTCTGCTATATTATTTATTTTTGTACTATTTTTGATAATCCCAAAAGGGGGAGAGACATGCACTCTAAATGCACACTAAGGTAGAGACACATCCACTAAGGACAGATATCTCACTCTCATGATTTGTGATTGTCAAAAGGGGGCATATTGTTGGACTCCTCATGGGTTAATCATGTTTTAATGATCACAAATCTTATAAATTCTATAAATCTTATTAATTTAATTTAGTCTTTCTAAAATCAATATTACAGATTCTTGGTTTCTTTATTCATTAAATAAACCTATCTAATAACTTTACTACTATGTTTTATTATTATAAACTACATTTTTTACTTTGTGTTATAATTGATTTCCTTGATAAATGATTATGTCTATTCCAATCTATTAATATCACTACTTAAGTCTGTATACAGATACTTTGATAAGTCTGAGACACCGTGAGTCTTCCACCAGTTATGTTTTTTTGGAAAAGGACCCAGACACTATGACCTAGACACTATTACCAAACACAGTAACCAGACATCGTGACCGAGACACTGTGACCAGACACCGTGACCCAGACACTTTGACCAGACACCGTGAACCAAACACCGTGACCAAACACCCTAACCTAGACACCATGAACTAGACACCCTGACCAGACACCAAAACCAGTTTTAGATTTGTTGATGTTTATGACACCGGTTCATTACTGAGACGTCGTTTGATGTTTTACAATGAACCAGACAACGTGATAATAACACAACATATATGCTAAAATTTCCTAATCTATATGAAACCATGCCATCATAGATGTATCACCACTCAAAGGCAATGAAGGAAACACTGGTTCATGAACACACTATTTCCAAGTGACGTCGTTTCCAGACAGACTTTGACACCATTCATTAATCTATTTTGTCGTTTTCAAATTAATTTGTAACATCCATATTTGAGCCTTTTAAATGCACTAACATAATTAATATTTCATTTTAGACATATCACCTAATAGTACGAGGTATGAGGTGTAGAATATGTGCATCCAGTGAGCTTCAACACATGCACCCCATGAATAAAAAGAGAAGAATGGCCCAAAAACTAATAGGCTATATAACAGATAAGCATGAGGATTGTTGAGAAAATAATTGACACAATCCACAACACACATATAAAGAAAACTTTAATCATTCACAAATTAAAAATATGGAATTCCAAAGATCAGAGTCAAGAACATCTTTTCAATACCAACTACAAAAATAACATGAGCCATATCTAATTGTAAACCAGAGCACCAGATTTATGACACTCTATTTTTTCTCATGAGGACCCAATTATTACATATAATTCATCCTAGATGTCCAAAGATACAAATAATGAAACTCAGAGCACTTATAACCTTATCTCGTCATTTTTCTCTGTTGTGTATTGTTTTTAGCTTTTGAGTAGTGTGTGTGTGTCTGTATAAAAACACACACTACATCCTGCACTAAATTGAATGATACAAGATATCCTTCCTCTCATATCATTTTAATATTATATAATCTCATGGAAAAGTGTGGAAGAGTTACCTATGTGACCTGGTAGTTCATACCCCTAAAGAACTGTTGAAGAGGTCGTGTGACCTGGATAGTCCTATACACCATTGTTTACCCTAATCTAGGGTGTGAATCAAGTTTATTATTATAATATTCTTGGTGGAAGGTGATCATAAAGTGGAGTGGATTAGGTCTTAGATTAAGACTGGACCACTTTTTTTATATCCACTCTTTTGTTTAATTTAATGTTCTTTGTTTTACTGCATAATTCATAAAACACTAGATTTACTTTTATAGTTAATATTGTGAAGAAGATATAATTGTTTTTCCTAACTAGAATAACATCAGAAGTAATATTAATAACTGATATTAAGATTATAGGGAATTAATCAATCTTTTAAGAATTTATTTAAACAGTCAAACTTTCATAACCATATTACTTTGAATAACTGGGTTGTATTTATTTTTATTGGGGAACCATTTTTTATTATACTTTTCAAATAGAAATTTTTATAAATACTCAATTCACCCCCCCTCTGATTACTCTACTTCAACCAACATTTATCTTATGATCCATTGATATGCATATTTCATAACATATATTGTATTCTTCATTTTATTCCTTATTTTCTCCCTTACTAGTCTTTATAGCTCACCCCTTTCTTATTTATGTCCTCAGGTTATCACATGAAGTGTTAAGTATGATGTATTGAGTTAGTCATGTCATATGATTTTGAAATAAAGATGGTTTATCTCATGTTTTAAGTGGTTATGTAATGTTCCTAATTTCCCAAGACACTAGACCTCTCGATCCTTAGATTTATATGAAGTGAAAGTTTAGGAAATAAATCATGTTTGAGTGTGTAATAAATTGAAGTATTGTTATATAATGAGCAAAGTATTATGAGTAATGGATTTATTTTTGATGATCAAGAGACTAAAAATGACATATGAAATAAAGGAGGTATTATGTAATATGATAACAATTCCTAGTAAATGGATTAATAAATAGGTGGAATAATTTAATAGTTTTTTTGGAATTCCATATTTATGTTATATGAACCATTATATATATATATAAAGAATTTTTATATAATTTTTTCATTATGGATTGGGAATAATATGTTGAATGGCACTAATGGCCTAGAAAATTGATTTAACGAAAAGGTGAAATTTTATAGAAAACACATGATTGAGGGAAGATAACCCTTAATTTTTCCCTAGTATTGAAAAATGTGTTTAGTTTGAATAAAGGATTTATTTTTTTGGATAATATAAATTGGATAGTATGGATGTTTTTTTAACTCATTAGTGATTTGATAATAAAGTTACAGAGTATACTAAATTTTGGATTCATGGAATATTTTTAACATTATGTTATTTTATTTAAGGAGTAATGAGAGAGCTAATTTTGGAAATCAGGGTTGTTTTCATTTATTTTTTATATTAATTCATGGTATTATCACATTTCTCAAGAATATATCACTGAGGTATTTATATATTTGGTATGTGAAAATTATGATCTTCTTTATAATATTTATGGGATTATTATTAAGTTGATTTTCATAACATGGTGTCCATCATCAAAAAAATTAAAATATGGATGGTTATTGAGGTCAACTATTTCTAATATAGTTAATGTTGATACCTAGATAAGTTTTTATATATTAATGAGTTATTTCATTATAAGAATATTTATACATATTGGATAACTTGTGCAAAACATTTTGGATTTTGACAACTATAGATAGAAAGAAATAATTATCTTTATATTGTGGATATTATGATATATTGGTGCTTTAGGGACTAATAATTCATCTACATATCTTGGAGTATGATATGAAGTGGAAATTGATCAAGGTATAAAACGGAAGGTGATTGTGCTTGTGAAATGGAAATAAATAGTGTAAGTATATTTTTTTGATCTCTATATTTATTGTAAAAATTCCATTAACATTAATAAAAATATGTTGAGCAAAAAAATGTTTTCCTATTAAATTTATTACTTATGAATCAATGGACTTTTAAATCATGATATATTTAAGGATTTTGTGTGGTTAATGTTCTCATGAACATGTTCTCTATTACTCTCTATTATTCATTGGTTGTTATTTCTCACTTTCATATCCATCTTTTAACTTCCCAATAGAGTTATTCCAATGTAGATACCTAGTTATGTGTAAATTCAGTAAAATTTATGTTTCCAAATTTTCTTTCTTAATTGATTTTTTCTTATTCATTTTGTTCAATATGGGTTTCTATAAATGAATTTTCAACTGTTAAACCTTTGATGATAGAGATGAATTTTGAGGGTGAAACTCATTTAAGGGTAGAATGTAACATCCTAAAATTTTATGATATATATATATATATATATATATATATATTGATATATTGTGTTAAACACAACACTGAGTATATTTTCCATTACATGAAACAATGATTTTCTTCAATATCGTGCCTGACACACAACATTGAGCTTCAACGAACCATGAAATATATTATCTAGTATTACCAAGATAACCTAGCTCTAAAATAAGACAGTATTAGTAGAATTATCTAATTTATTAAATATATATATAAATTTCCTACTCAAAATAAATTTACTAATAAATTCTTTAAAAATAATCAAATTTTTTTATAAAGTAATTCTGTTAATCAAAAGTTTGTTTTCTTTAAAAACAATTTTATTGACATTTATGAGAAAATATTTTAATTCATTAACAAAGATTTTATAAAATCTACTTCATTAAATTAACTTCATTTTTGAAACCCTCAAAAAAAATTTACGTATGGTAATATTTTATGATTTTTCGGAAAATATTTATTTTTTGGTGGATAGTTAAAAATATTGATTTTTGTAAAATTTTCATTTTATTTCAATAAAATTATGTAATTTATATTTCCCGTTATTTTTTAAAGTAAAATAATTAATATTTATTTATGATTAATAATAATAATTACTTCTCTGTTAAATTTATTTTGGATTAGTGAATAAGTTTATTTTTTGGTTTTAAAAAAGAGTTCTTTTTTTGAAAACTGTTTTTAAAATGCTTAATGTTTCTCCATTTTAAATAATTAAAACAATACATATTGATAAATGTTTAAAATTAAATATATTTTAAATTATAATTTATATTAATAATTTTTTTTATTAGGTATAGCGTTAATATAAAATCATCCTGTTCATGAAAATAAACTTCTCAAAAGAATATTTTTTGTTATGTCTATAGGGTTTTTTTTAATTTTATTTGTCCACATAAGTGAATTTAATATTCTAAAATTAATTTTATATTTATAATTACCATGATTTATATCATCCAATAATATTAACTTTTTTTTCTAATTTGAATAGTGAAAATAGAAGAAATTATTTACCATAGTTAATGTGAAAATGGGTTTACAGAAGGATAAACTAAAAGGATAAGGGGTAAATGGCCTATAAACTGTTAAAACACCAATTTTGTGGTTATATGTGTACCTTATCACCTATTGGGTTCAATAATGACTCATATTGTAGCCATGAGGCATATGAAAAACATCTGTACAACTTTTTCATTTCAAAATTTACAAGTGTGCGACTCACCTCAATTATAAAAGGTCACCCCCTATCCCATATTTTTTAAACATCCAAAACCCATTGGTTAAGCCATTAACTTCCAAATACACTACATTAATTCTATCCTCTCATCCTAGAAGCCTTATTTGTTTCTTAAATCCATCTTAAAAATACTTTTTGTGTAATCTAAAAGAAGTTTTTTTAAAGAAGAGGTAAAATTCATAATTGAGCATTTTATTTTATTTCATACTCCACATACTTCAATTTTAATTCAATAGTGAAGATGTAATAACACCAGTTTCTGATATATAATAATATGTTGTTATGTTAATTGCATTGCATATACCCATCCCATCTTCCATCAAATATGAAATGAAACTATTGGTCATGCGTATTGTAGAATACAACCATGTGAACAAATGTAGTTACTTTTACAAAACCATTGAACATATATTTTTAGGATTATGTATTTAAAGTATATATATATATATGAAATTTTAAGAAAAATATACTTATATAATTATGATATATCATATAACTTTTTTACTTTCTATTTCATTATCGATATGATAATATCACTCATGTGTATGGTGAACTATCATATCATGAAGTGTTGTGATTCATTATTCACTTACACTTTATTAGAATAAAAAAAATTACTTTCAAATCCATCCAAAAACAATAATGTTGCTCATGTGTATAACATACTACCGCGTCGTGAACCAATGTAATGTGTTTTTCATTTCCATTTTACTTGGATGGTAATAAGGGTAGATTAAATGAATATATGTGATACATTTATTATATATATGACATAATAATGATTTCCTAAGGGTGATATATTATTTATCTTTTTTATGTTATGTTCATCGAGGAAATGGAAACAACATTCATGTATACGTACGGTTTATCATCTCCTTGACCAGTGTAATTCATATCAATATATAACTCTAATATATTAATAAGAATACATATATAATAAATATATATCATATTTATGTCATGGTTAAAAAAATTAAATGATTTGACCATGATCAATGTAAAAGGATTGTAAACACCAAACCAAAACATATGTGAAAAAGGAATCATTTATTACTCAAAATATAAGTTTAACAAGGAAATATTAATAAACAGGTAATAAAAGTGTATAATTATATCAAATATAAATTTAAATGTATAAATATTGTTCTTAATTATATTTATAATAAACTTATATATATATATATAGGATTTTTGAAAATGTATGTAGAAAGTTGAGACTTATGGTAAGAGATTTCCATCCCACTTTTTACTCCTATAAGGCACATTACATACCCACCACCTATTAATTTTATGTTGTGCGTATAATAAATGTAAAATTATTTTGTTATGATTCTCCTAAAAATTATATTTATTCAAATATCCATTTCAGGATCTGTCTTTCATAGTATTTATGTTTCAAAATTTACCAACGAGGAGATGTATTTTTCTATCAATTTTCCTTCCTTGAGACATATATTATGTTATAAACCTATCTACCTTTATGAGGTGTATATATGACCCATTTGACATTTAATACCATTAATATTTTTACTCTCATGATAATTTAAGTTTCATTTAATTTTATTCCATCTGGTAGATAGTGATTCAAATTTACTAAAGTGGAAAATATTTTATGTTACAATGTATTAATTTATCAGGAAACTTTTTATTAGGTTTATGATTATAAAATATAGTGATACGTCTCTAAATAAACACAATAATTTTATTATCCTCTTATTATATCACGATAATACATGTTTTTCCTTCATTTTACACTCTTTATATACTCAAGAGTTTAGAATAATGTCTTAAATAATCATCATTATTTCACTATTTGGTTAAAAAACCATTTTTCTTCAAATGACATGTTTTTTAAACTATTTTTATTAATTATTTTAACACTACAAAAATTATTTATTAAATACATATTTAACCAATTTTTTATTTTTACAAAATCATTTTAAAGGAATCTTAATGTCATTTTCTAAACAATTCTTGTTTGGATTACTCAAAAATATGAATGTAATTTTTCTTTTAACTATAAGGAAATAATGGAATTTTATTATGTCATGAAAGATCATTGGTTTAAAAATTCCTTTATAATCATCCATTTTTTTGAATAAATGTATTTTGAAAAGGTTTTATGTTTTAAAAAGTATTTTTTAAAGAGGAAATGATACTTTCCTCATGAAATTTTTTAAATTTTTTTTAAATATTCCTTTATAAGTTTTAAAATTTATTTTAAAAGAAATTAATTTCTAAAATATTTTATGAATTTCAAAAAAATGATTTAAAAATAAAAATTATTATCCTCAATAAATGTTTCAAGTGGTCTTTCAAAATCATTTTTAGAATCTGTTGACATCATTTGATGCTAATTATTCTTTACTGGGGATGTGATTAAAGGATACCATTTATATTATATCTATGGATGCTTTATTTTTATTATTAAGAGATGTTTAAAAACCCATTTTACTTCCATCAGTTATACCATGATATAAGGACAATGAGACCTACTTGTTTTCCCAATTTATGCTACTATGAAATGATGAAATTATTATGCAAAATGTAACTTTTCCAAAGTTTATGATATGATTAAATGTTAACGAAATCCATTTTATTTCATTTGTTATGATAGGATGAATGATTTATGATCTTGTGGTGCACATACATATGATTTTCATTATGTGACAAGTGTTACCTAAATATCATTCCAATTCGTTGGGTAAAAATTTATATCCCCCATGATAGACAATACTGGAACGGGTAGTGAACACTACAGGAAGTATCACATATACCCATAGTTTCAAACCAAGGTTATAGCCCTTGAAACAATGGGTATAGGCTATATCTATGGTTTCATGAGCTGTGGGCTGTCGAGGCATCGGTATAGCCCTATACCCACAGTTTCTTCATAACCATGGGTATATATAAGGAAAATTTTATAATACCCTTGGTTTAAATAAACTATGGGTATATTTCTATTCCCATAGTTTATAGAAACATGGGTATATTTTTTCACAACACATATAATATACCCACAGTTCATTGGACTATACGTATAAATTCTTCTACCAAAACCGTAGTTGTTACCCACCTTCATGATTCTATCCATCCTTCACGATTAAAAACAATACAAACCAGAATACTAACCAGTTACAAACCACAATATATCATTAGACCAAGAAGAATAAAAAAACACCCCATAAACACCTCTTTCATGTATAAATTATAAAACATCTACCTCTACTTCAACTCCTTGAAACCTCTTTGACCATGGTAAGTATTGATGAACGTCTTCCATTTTTGGGTTATGGTATTCATGAGAGTTGAAATATTGGATAACTAAACCCTAAAATAGTAGAAATATCTATGTATCCAAAGGAAACCATGAAACTTATACACAATATTAGGTGGAACCCAATCTATAATGGCCTCTATCTTCATGAGTTCAACTAATACACTATAATTTGAGAATTCATTGATAAATGAACATACTAAATCGGGAAAAATAACCTCATTGGTTTTACATACTATTGGTTCTCATGAATTATGTTCAATATAATCATAAATTCTCATGATTTTTCATCATTTATTCTAGAAAATTTTCAAATGTAATTAATAAAATTATCCCTAAACTTGTCCATATGAAAGGTCTAATTTAGGAGTCGCATGAATATAGTAGTATTGTTAATTATTCCTAAAGATATATAACTTTATGTGGGTTTCCTCTTCTCATCATACGTATGGTACATTAATAATAGTTAATGTTAATCATTGCCAATCTATAGGATGAAATATCACACTGCCATGATGGAAATATACATGATCCTAGTCTATAGATAAACATTCCATGTTAAGGATTATGTAATAGGGTTTCATCTCTACCAAGATAAGATCCCCTGAAAACAACACTTTCTAAGAGAAATATTACACTAAATCTAGATATGAAAAAAATTAGTAACGACCCTTAGTACGAATTGTTTGCAAAAGAGGTCAGGATTGGGGATCTAGTTGAATCTCTAACCCCTTTACATTCAATACAATAATAAGTGAATGGATACTGATGGTGTTTATATATATGAGTGTACAAGTTTATTGGAAACAAATTAAAACATGAATTATGAAAATAACTGAATGATAAATTTCCTCCATCATTTTCATGTGACCTCATGTTTAGCATCTCACATACTATTCTTGATATAGACTAAATCTACCATAAATTCATGTGTAAATAAATAAATTATTAGAGTCCTAGGGAAAGAATTTGTTATTATACCTTACTTATGTAGATTTATCTAGTCTATTAATGAATATTGAATCACTATGAAGACTTTCATATATGTTAACCTAGGATTCTGGAAAAAAATGTAAATTGGAGCTACATAATTGGTCAGGTCACCCACTGCGGTCGATTTAGCATGTGCACTTAGTGAAAACGTCTTGTAGAACTTGTTATGTTTTTTAAAAACACCTAACACTTAAATTGCAGAAAACCCAGTTCATTGACCAAAAAAACATTTTTGATAACCATCATTCACCTGTATAAATAATACAAACTAGAATACAAACCAAAAATATAGTACAGGATAGGATCATTAACAACCACCTCAGGAAGTATCACATCCAACTCAACATACCGTAACTACCAAGGACTAACCCATGGTTGGAATACTATCCAACCCAAAGCACACATCAATCCATAGTCATTAATAATTCATGGTTATCATGAGTTCCATACCCAAAATATTCATTAGGTGATAGTTCACAAAACAACCAACGCATCCATTAGATACATCCATGGTTAGAATGGACACCTAAAACTTATCACAACATTCCATTCTATAATAACCCACACCCAAAATATTTTAAAACCTCCTTATATTCAACATGATTTCAAATCCATAGAATAATATGTTGCAAATTTGAGTCCTATGAGACACATTTGTGTTAATATCTCCATCAAAATGTAGAAATAAGAATAAATATAAAAAACAATCAACATTTAATTTTTTTTGAACTTTTTCAAGGCTCTTCTTAAAATTTTTAGGTTGTAAGTTGGGTCTTGTTGTCTAATTCAATTCCACAATTGTCTAAAATTATCACAAATGGAAAAAACTAATCATAAAAAAGAAAATAACACAACCTCGACAGGACAAAGAGACTTCTTTAATGCTACATTATTTAAAATAAATGTTCAATCATCTGATTAATTTATTGAAGCATAGTTTAACAATCAGTGACAGCTGACTCCACGATCTAGTTCAAAATCGGAGGGAAATAAGATATGACATAAAACAAAAAGGGGGAAATTTAATGTTTTATAAACAATTGACAAAACATAAAATGGGTACAACATTCTTGATAAATAAGGTATGACAACAAATAAATGATATTATAGTTAACTTTTGGATGCGTAACAAAATTATTTTACATATTAATCAAATTCAGTAAAGTTATAGACTGCGTGAATAGGAGAGGCTCATCCAAGAATTCTACATGTCAAATGAGGAAATTCCAGATTGAACTATGCACTAAGATCCCAAGAAAGTTATGCTTTAAAATTCCACCAGAGTCTACAGAATCCAACAGACCTACACCAATTCCACCAATGAGCAAGAGGTGTTCATCAGTTAGATAACAGTAGTTTATAGCAAATTTAATTCCATGCCTCATCTAATCACACCCACTATTAAATCAAAAATTAATTTTTTTTAAAAAACAATCCTCTTGAACACCATATCCAAAGAAGAATAAATAGTTAATTGAGTTTAAAAAAACTCAATAAATATTCTACATCAAAACAAGATAGCTATGGTACCTTTATAACATTCTTAGATATATTTTAATTTAGTAGGAATTGTCGTATAAACATTTTATGAACAAATAATATTTCATTATCTTGATTTAAAAATTTTATGGGAATAATTTTAGTTATTTAAGACTGTAAATAGAATACAATCTCATCCAAAAAGATATGGTATTTACATTGAATTGATAAAATTAAGATAATATAGATAAATATGAATGGGAAAATTAGAATCAAAAGGTTTTAGGTGTCTTGGGGATGAACATATCAAGGAATATGGATATAAACATCAAGGACAAAAAGACAATCATAGGTTAATTTCAACCCATATAGCAGGTATGAGAATCCTACAACACGAAACAAATCATTCTTAATGTGATGGTTATTCAGTATGAGTTTATCAGAATATAGATCAGTAGAGGATCATGTGAATTATTTTAACATGATATGAATCCATCTTAAGTCAGTGAAGGAAACTTTTTTTTTGATTTTGGGGTGATTTTATTGATTTCATTATTACTAGAATCATAGGAGACAATGGTAATAACTGGTAGTAACTCTAGAAAAAAAATTCGATTGATATTTAATTCTGTTTGAAACATGATTCTAAATAAAGAGGTATGATGGAGGGATACTGAATCAAATTTTTTATATTTATTTAGTTCATAGGGAAGAGGGTTCTCTTTTTAATGAAGAAGTAGAGGATTATTGGAACATAATTCTAGAGAGGAAAAAGATGGTGACTCTATTGGATCTAGCCTAATGTACTGGAACTGTTGTAAAAGGGTCATCTAAAGATATATTATTGGGAGAGTAAGGGAAAATATACAAGACAAAATCGTGCAAAATATTGAACATTTATACTTTTAATGTTTTGAGAGTTTATACATGGTAAGAAATAGAAGGTTAGTTTTAATCTTTTTGAAAGAATTAGAAAGAACCCAAGGATTAATCATATACACCTAAATGTATAAGGACCTTCCCCTTTGAAATATATCAAATTATTACAATATTATAAGGTTTATATTAATTAATCCCTGAAAAAGTGTGGATATTATTCATGAAAAATTAATATGAAGTGCTTGGCGTTTTTATAAAATAAAAATCTTTGGTTTAATAAGAGACATGATATAAGATAAAATGATTAAGATCATACAATGAAATTGAGTATATAAGAAGAAGTTTCTGAAACATATATATACACTAAGGTATTAGGTAAGAGAAAATTATATATAGAATTCCTAAGAATATTGGAATACATAAAAGGGTGGAAAGAAAGAAATTGTCTTCTGTTATGCCTAAGACCATTTGGGAAGAAGTAGTTAGTAGCATATAATACTTAATAATGATAAACTCCTATACAATAATGGTATAAAATCTACCATAAGCTCTATAGATAGGAAATCCACCCTGGTTTTCACACCTCAAGGTATATGGAAGTATAACTACTCTCATTTGGATAAAAAATATATAGAAACTTTTGTATTTAAATATCATTTTTATTTATTTATATGATATGGAGATGAAGAACTTGGTTTTTGACTTTGGGGGGATGTGAAAATATAAATCATTAAAGTAGGAATATTCTCCTTGATAAGATTGTTTTATGTAAGGAATTAAATTTTATGGTTAAGGAAAATGAGGAAAAATAAGCATATTCCTTAAAATTATATCTGAATAGAGGAACTAAAAGTGTTGAAATTATAGAGAGTTCAGATTGATTTGATTCTAAAAAAAGGTAAAAAAATTATATATGATGATTCCAATGGTAGCACAAGTGGTTTTATAATAGGAAAATCAGAAAATTTACATTAAATCAAAAGAACCAGTGTGGGATTGTCTTCAAGAAACAATTTATAATCGAGTGATCAACATATATTATACAATATATTTTTTGAAGAAACAATTTAAAATTCAGAATCTATAAAATGAGATATAAAAATGATTAAAAATTTGTTAATAAACTTATAGTTTTGATAACTACATTGGTCATGTATATAATACAAATTAAATGTGAAATTGAATATGCAATTTCAGGTTTAAAAAATAGTGAAGACCTTCAAGCAGTGACTTGAAAACTAGGAAGTGATGTATAGGAGGTCCTCACCTAAACAACAGTTCTGAACATATGCAACAAACTTTATATGTCATTAGTTATAGGAGGTCCTCACCTAAAATTAATAAAAATCTCATGTCTATAACCATAATCATGCGTGTGGTTTCATTGATATGATTGGAACAAAAGAAAATATGAAATGTGATATGGTGTAAAAAACTCTTGTTCTTTGTTATTTTCAATTATGTTTGTGTGTTTCATTTTCAAAGCGAGATGCAGTAAAAAATATAAAATAGGTAAAAAAATATAAATTAAATTCAATCATATTACCTTTATTGTTTACCATGTTTTTCTAAGTGATAAATCCTTGACTCACGATCTATACTTTAAAGATATATTTAGAAAAAATACCTACTATTTCTGATGCTCTCTCTAGGGCGCGTGCACCCGTCCATTTTGAGTATGATGAGGATGCGTTGGATGTTTCCCCACATTCCCGCTATCTAAAGGTGAGAAGCATTCGTCACTAGTTCTGCGACATTTTCTCCTTGATCGAAATGGGGTGATGGGATGTCAGTTCCTCCATCTGTGGATTCCTCCTAAGAACTCATCACCTAGTTCAGGTCTCCCTTAAAGATTAAGTCGTTGTTTGTGAAACACTTTCCAGTACCATATCTTCATGGACGTTGATTAATTACATTGCTTCTATCAAGACATCCCATGGTTCTAGACAGGGAAACAACCTTCGATCGGGGGAGTAGTCACATTGGACATCACTAGTGTGTCTGGATGCTGTAACACTAGAGTTTCTAGGTTTCTTCCCCTTATTATAGGGCATCCCATGGGCACGGATGCCCGATGAATCCCACATCGAATATGGGGAATTATATACCATATTCATGTCTCTAAGGATTTCCTCAGCTTCCCATGTTTAACACAGGGTTTTCTACAGGCCTAATGTCTAGTAGAGATGGATTAGACTAATCAAAACACTGACAAGAGTGGATCAGATGGGTGCAACCCTAGGAGGGAACAGTGATGTTGGGGCTAATACATGGTTAGTTACCTTGATACTCCTAGGAGCAGTGAAGAGTTGAATTGGCCTGATCTCACCGGTATGTGGTGTCCTGGGTAAGAATCAGGATGGTTGATTGTTGGTTAAGTGAATTAGATGGATAATTAGATGGATTTGACTCGAGGGTGATGGTGACGTTCGGAATGAGCCTCAAAGAGACTTCTTACATATCCATGTGGAAGGGAATCAAACTCTAGATAGTTCGGTGGCGTGATGGGACACCGGAAGAGGCGGCCCATAGAAATGGACACATGGATGTGATCCGGATGAACTGGGACCTCTATGTTGGGGGATGACCTTCCCAAAGCACATAGGCTCAAGGAAAACACCAGGATGAGACATGGGTGATATGATTGAACCTTATGGAGGCTTCCAACATATCTTGTCGTGGAAAGGATCAAATTCCATGTAGTTTGGTATGGGGGAAGAGAATATGGGTGAGCATAGAGGACAATGACTCGATGATATACTAGGTCATACGCATGGATAGAATCCCAGGCTGGTCTAACGCCTAAGGGAAGACTAGGTATGTGGGTCCCGACAAAGGGGACTACAACGTCTTACCGCTAGTTGGGATTGAAAACGACTTACCACTAGATGGGGTCACAAAGGCTTACCATTGGATGGGTCACAATGGCTTACCACTGGATGGGGCCACAACGGCTTACCGCTGGATGGGGTCACAATGACTTACCGTTGGATGGGGTC
This sequence comes from Viscum album, assembly GCA_963277665.1. Classification (NCBI taxonomy): domain Eukaryota; kingdom Viridiplantae; phylum Streptophyta; class Magnoliopsida; order Santalales; family Viscaceae; genus Viscum; species Viscum album. Next base: position 1,201,002,376 of record OY728153.1, on the reverse strand, counting down.
ACAATGGATTACCACTAGATGGGGGGATCACAATGTCTTAATGCTAAATAGAGGAAATTTTAGTGTCATAAGAGACAAAAATAGGTGTATAGTTTAATGTCGTGTAGGACGAGGTGGACTGAAGAGAAGTAGTCAGGGCCAATGGTTGTTTTCTTGAACCTCAGGGGGGGATTCATACATACCTTGCCTTGGCAAGGATCAAACACCATGTAGTTCGGGAGGGGTTGGTGAGACGACGTGAAGGGTGTTGGGACCGATGGATGGTGGTCTTGAACCTCAGGGAGGCTCCCTACATATCCTTGTGGCATGAAATCAATGAACACTTAGTTCAGGATGGTTTTTAGGGATTACACTCTAGGATTCCCAGAGAGGATGTCTTGGTCGATTCTTACTGTAATCCCACTTGAGATATGATCTATGTGAGAAAAAAGCGGTAGAAAAGGCCTGATGATAACATCATAGAAGTTGCGTCTATGGGAAGTGGAATGGGGCATACACGTGGTTAACAGATCAAAGAGGAAATAAGGGCTTACACGTGGTTAACGGCCTATGGAGATAGAGACTGGGACTTACTCTAGGATAGAGGCTCATAGGAAAAAAAGCCCAAAGAGAGAGGGATTTCTCACCGAAGAAAGGAGGGCCCTATTTACCATCCCCCCCCCTCATCTGGTCTTCAGACTAGATAAAGATAAAAGGAGCATGGGTGTTTCCTCCTAAAATAAAGGCTAGTGGATTAAACCAAGATATTTACCCTTTCCCCATACATACGCCGCTCCAATAAAAAGGATCTCATTAAATGTAAGGAATGATTTCACTCTCGTGGAGACCAGTGGGTGTGCAGAATGTCCAAGGTGGGGAACCCCACATATGACGCACGGGGTGAGGTCATAGTTTAACTTCATGTGTGGAGGATTACGGCGCTTGGCAGTTTAATGTCCTGCAACTCGGATGAGGTGGATTCACTCAGCACCCCTTAGGACTTACATAACTAATACGCCCCCCCCCCATTGAGGGAGGGAATGAATTAGAAATTCTGTGTTGATGGGGGTTTATGGAGTGATCCATTGAGGGTTCCACGTTTGTGTGGATATGTGAAAAAGAAATAGTCGTTAGCGTGCCTATGAAGCAAAGCATGAGGCGAAGCAATGCAATGGGAAGCACCACCCATGGGACATTGAAATCACCTTGTGCAAAAATAGAGGGTAGCACAGGAAAATGAGTTATGGACCAAAGGGGTTCATAGGTTGAAGCCTTGTGATGCTCTGGTGATCCATATTGTGAAGGGGCTTCGCGAAGGGTGTGCTTCACGAAGTGAAGTGACCTGTCCTAGGCATAGGGAATAGGTGCATATGGAAGGTACTTTGAGAAGTGGAAAGGAATTCACAGAGCAGTACTTCGCAAAGAAAGGGTAACATATGTAGCATAGAATTGTGAAGCAATGTGCTTTGCGAAGCATAGTGAACCTGCCTTAGCATTGGGGTCACATGTGTATAGAGGATATTTCGTGAAGCATAAGTTCTCTCTATAGACCTGAGTCACCTTGGGGATCTTATTCCTTTGTAGAGGCCCATGGGCTCTGTGAAGGGAATCCCTCATTGAAGAGGGGCGGAATTCAAGTAATGGGGGATGCACTTCGTGATGAAAAAGTCCCCTGAAAAGCTCATGGTTCTTAGAGTCGAAATTACATTGTGATTCAAGAGATAAGAAGGCAATAGGTCATAGGATCTATCCTTATGGATTGAGGGGAGCCTGGTATTTATATTAAAGGGGCACCGTGAAGCAATGCTTCCTCAGTGCGAAGACACGTGGCATTTTTTCATAACCATATGGCAGCATCGCGAACACCAAATCAGTTCGCAGAGCCTCCCTCCTCTTTACTTTGAGGCGTGTTTTGCAAACATCAATTGGTTTCATGAAGCCTCCCTCCTCCTTTCTCCGCAGTAAGTTCATGAATGTTAAATGGGTTTGTCGAGCCTCCCACCACCTTGACCCACGATGGGTTCGTGAACGTCAAATGGGTTCGCGAAGCCTCCCACCTCCTTGCTCTGTAGCTGGTTTGTAGAGGGGATGCTTTGAATAGGCCACGGTGCCGCGTGGGCTCTGTGAACATGATTTGAGAGGAAGACTCTAAGGATTTCTGTTTGTTCTTGTTCATACTGAATTTTGTCACCAACAAATCCCCCCACCCCTAGACTGGGAGCCTAAAGAAAGAGAGGGTCAAAGTTTGAGGGACAATCTCCAAAATCCCTCGATCACTCCTAAAGAAGACTCACAAAGGAGGCCTGCGAATCAGAGGGGTGACATATGGGTTGATCGCACTGTGAGTCTCACCTCGGTCGAACATGCTGTGAAGTACCAGGGGTCCTCACCAATAAATTGGAGGTTTTCCTCTCTTTTGTTTTTCTATTCTCCGTGATTTTGGATTTTACCACTCTTGATCTACGAAGCTCCACACACTCCGTGATTTCTCTCCATGAATTGGGACTTTTCCTTCACGAGGCATAAAAATTCATGGACTTCGTGATGGTGCACTATGAGACATTCATCTAAAGGCCGGAGCAGGGATCCACGAACATCCTTCACGAATGACATTCGTGACCGAGATCCATGAAAGAGATTTGAAAAAAAAAACCAAAAACGTTCAAATCTCAAAAACTAAATTGCTCACCAAGAGGCTATTGGGGGGGGGGGTCCTTGAGGATGCTACCCGAAGGGAGGAGATATCAGATAGCTCAGGTGTAGGGGAGTTCATGCGGATCCACTCTGACCATAATTCACTAGTGGTGGTGGTGCCAAAAAGTAAAAAGTATTGTCCTATATGTAAGAGGCTGCCTCTATATGGATTTAGACTAATGGATGACATCTAAATCCCTAAAGTGGGTAGGGAGGAACCAACTTACTAGTTTAGGAGCACATCATGCCAGGGCCAGTGGTTTAGGGTGGCTGACGGCCATGCCCGGGAGGAATTCATGCATGTCAGTGATGATTGTCTGTACAATCATCTAAATAATGTGGACGGGAAAAAATTAAAGTCGAATAAATCCTCCATTTGTACCACACTATCTTGGAGGAAACACTGAGGAATGCAGGAATGGGGATGTCCGATTAGTGGGATCTGCGCCAGGGTGCAAAATTCAGAGGTGACTGGGCATGGGCCTACTAGGTAGGTGCCTCGTGCAAGGAATTAAGAGAAGAGCTGAGAAGAGTGGTCCTGTATGAGGCGGCTTGGGCCTCCAAATTCCATATATATCATCCAAAGAAATAGATGCTAGAATTGATGAGAATATGGTCATCAAGGACCAATACCTTCAATTTGCATCATGGAGAGGTCAACATTAGTTTATGGGATGTGCATCAGATCTATGGAGTCCCAATATTGGGGGCGATGTATGATGAATTTCTCCCTGTTATGGGTGCATGGGAGGATCTAGAGAAAATTCCACCATTGGCCATGGTGTTAATGAAATTGGTGTTAGGAGAAGACAAGGAATTATTTAGGGACGTCCATTTTAGACGATGGTTAAAGAAGTTAATGAACTTCTCAGATGATATGACATTTCTATTGAGGCCTCGAACATACCCGAAGGGGGATCAAAAAGGCAAGGACAACTCGTATTGGAGGCTCTTGGATGATAGCTAGTGGAATATGTGGGGATTCAAAATTAGTAAAAAGAAGAAACAAGAAGTCAGGTTGGATACATTTATTATGGCGCCCATCTGTGGCTGGATCTTTCTAGTGAGGGACATAAACATGGGCGTCTGATCGAGCATGTTTATCATGGCGTCCATGATGGTGACGGAGGGCGGGTCAACCGTGGGATCTTGATGGTCTCCAAGCTGAACAAGATGTTGTGGCATATCAGCGAGGGGATGAAGCCACATAAAATATGTAGACCATTCCAACTCCTGTATGGGTGGATAGTGGCAAACATCAGGGGGTCTATGAATATATGAACCTCATCTCCCCTCTGGGGTTGAACATCTGCATGTTCATTCTGAATGCCTTAGGGAGCTTTCCAAACAAGCTGACTTTGCATTCTGTACTGAACAGGGTCTGGAAGGTAGAGGAGTTCCACTTTCACTCGTTCCCATTTCAAACTAGTGTATTCAAATATTATCATTAGGGAATGGAAGAGCATTGTTCCTACCTCCAGTCCTTTAAAGGAATAGTCCTGGTGGCACAAGTGGACTATGAGGCCTGCTATGATCCGTACACCCCACACCAATATCCAAGGAAATTTCAATGCATGTAGTGGATAACCCCACAAGTCTATTTGGGGGGTGCAATAGGAGGAGAACCCATACATGATGAGAAAAATGAGTCTCATGTTCACATGGGAAGATGGGAAGATGAAAAAAGAGTTGCCTCCACCCACATCCATCTTCGGTTTGGTGAAGGAGTATGCCAAAACTAAGAGTTGGCCTACTCGGGGGAGATGCTGAAGCAGGAAACTATTTGGGCCAGTGATGGTGTGCCTCCCCAACCTCGAGGATGGGGTCAGAAGGCATCAAGGACATCCCGTGGTGGAGGGGATGCCATGGAAGTGAGGCCCATACCAGTTGAGGGGGAACCAGTGGCAGCAGATCTAGCAGTGGTAGTCACACCAGAGGTCTCAGAAGAGCATAGGTTTCCCGAGGGGAGGCCATCGAAAAGGTTCTGTAGAATATCCACTCAGGCTATGGGGAAGTGGTTACGGTATATAGACATGCCGAAGAATGCTGCATTCTCAGAGGTGTGGGAAATCTGGGATGTCAACAGGTGATTCCTTGGCCTATCTATGATTTGGAAACACTTGAATCACCTCAAGATGGATTTTATAGGAATTGGCCCCATTAGGGTTGGCATTGCAGTATCTCAGGTGGAGGCGGAGTAATACATGGCTGAGTTGGAGGACTTCGTGCACTCCTGAGGTTCCCTGCATCCAATGAAAAGCTGAGTGATGGTGTTGTTGGATTGGACGACCCCTATTAAGTTTTCAGCTACTAAATTGAGGGAGCACTTCACTTTTCTGGCATAATCGGATGAGTCCTCCTATGGAGAGGAGGTCAGTAGAGGGATCAAACTAGAGGAGGGAAAAGTTGTGATCAGGGCTCTGATCTTGAATAATTTTCAGAGGCCCTTGATGTAACATTCCAAGACCCTTCCTCGAGGTATGATTCCATGTCATTTTGAACTCTCTAGGAATATTTGAACTATGCAGGATAACCTCATACAAAGAACCTATTGTCGTCCTAAAGTAGATGTAGATGCAGGGCCTTTGGGATTTGTGCTCGTGTTTATGGTGATTAGTGAATCCAATGGGACCCAGACACCCGAGGTGGATCCTCTAGAGTTTTTAGACCTTCCGACGATATACATAGGGCCATGCCTTAGTGTCCTAATGGCAACAACCCATGAACGAGACCAAGGGTTAGATCTTTGTAAGTCTCCTCTACAAAATTCATGACTGCCACCCATCAATCAGGTTAACAAATATCTGTTCACTTCTAGGTGTGCAAAGTTACTGAGTGGATACCATAAAAACAGTTTCCATTTTTTTTAAAATATAAAACATTAAAACATAAAACAAGACTCCTGTACAATTATTGAACATTTAACATGGAAACCTTCCTTGTCTTACACATCCATTAACCTATGAAAATCATTTAAAAACATGGGATGATCAAAAAAGCTCAAAAAGGAAATGAAAAGAAGGAAAGATCACATTAGTCCATGAATACTCGTAACGTGTGAAATCATTTTCAAAAACATTCATGTCACTCATATATAATTACTTTGTGTAACTTGAGATTTACTCAAGATCCACACAAAACATGTGATCATAAGTATAACCATAAATTTATCTTGGGACACAACTTAAAAAATCTGGTAACCATTCTTGGCTACCTTAAAATTTGTAACCCTCATGGCTACCTTAATTTGTGAAACCATCACAGTTACACTTGGAGTAACCATACGGCCGACCTCCAACTTAATCATACCTAATGCATTGGAGGGAGATATAGGTCCCACCCTTCATCATAAATAATTCCCAAGAACCAAAACATAATCATACAACATGAATAATTCCATAAAAACATTACTTTGTAATTTCGTAAAACCAAATTTTAAAAGAGGATTTTTAAATAAAATCCGCTTATAAATATCATACAATTGAATAGATACTTAATAGAGTGGATGGAGTATGTATATATACTCTAAATAAACATAATAAAACATAATATAAATAGAAATCATCACACAAAAAATTTAAATAGCACATAAATAATGAAGTATAAGGTTAACCCAAAGAATGGAAATCGAGTTAAGAATTCCCTTACAAACATCATATAATTGAAGTGTGAATTAATATAGTTAATTGAATATGTATATATATTGTAAATACACATAAATCATGATAATATAAACAATTTTCATCAAACAAAAAAAATTTAATACCACATAAATGATGAAGTAGAAGGATAACCCAAAGAAAGGAAATCGAGTTAAGAATTCCCTTACAAACATCATATAATTGAAGTGAGACTTAATAGAGTGAATTGAATATGTATATATACTGTAAATACACATAACTCGTGATAATATAAAAAAAATTCATCAAACAAAAAATTTTAATTCCACATAAATAATGAAGTAGAAGGATAACCCAAAGAATGAAAATTGGGTTAAGAATTCCCATACCAAAAACATGTGCATATTACACCGCAGATGGTGCAATGCTTGAGTAGAGTATGCAAGACTCCCAGTAGTGTGTATAGGAGTTCAACAAGTTGAAGAAGAAAGACTATTGTGTTTAAATAGGCTTTTCCTACTATTGAAGTGTGCTGAGAACAAAAGACAACCCCATCTTCACCAATTATCGCGATATAACAAAACATATATATATAGTTTTAAATTCATTTAGTGGTAATAATATATATATATAATCAAGTTGAATTTTTATATTTTTTAAATGAACGGTTTTAAATCACTGCATTGGTATAATAAAATTTATATATATAAATAACATTTTTCCATGCTTATCAACATTTAACTTTTTTTTTAATATTTTATTATTATTTTAATTTCTTTTTGTATATCACGTTTTGTCCTATATAATTATTTATTTTTATTCCATTATCAATTCATTTTTCTCTATCACGTTTACATTCTAATTTTGTCTCTATTATAAATTTTTCCAAACCACTCATCGCATTTTAAAGCATCAATTATTATATTACAATTTTTAACGTTTTTCTTTGTTTATTATTTCTTTTTATTTTGTTTAACAATTTTTTTGAATGTAAAGTTTTATTTATTTGAATTTTATTTTAAAAAAAGATTTAGCAATTATCATGTTCTAATATATATATATATATATATGAGAAATTATAATAAAAAAATAAAATAATTATATGTATTTATAATTTCAAAATTCCATAAAACAAAAATATATTATAAATTCAAACATTTATTAAATATATTATAATAAATATAATAATAATTTTCTTAAAATAAAATATTTACTCATTATTATTATTATTATTATTATTATTATTATTATTTTCTTTAAATTATTCAAACAAATTAAAACTAGTAACATAAATATTAGATATTTATATATGTGAACATTTTATTATTTCAATTTTTCAAACCATTTTATTTTTAAAAAATGAACTAAACATGTTTATATAACAATAAATTTTTAAATAAATTAACACCATGTATATATATATATATATATTATAAAAATATTTTTCTTATTAAAATATTAATATATTCAGAACATTAGATATTAAAACATACAAAAGGATATAACTTGTGTATTAATGGAACCACCGTTTTAAAGGATATATGAAAACTTATTTAAAAATTTAATTTTATTTAATGAAAATAATATTTCATGAAATTTAGTATTTTATAAAAATATCTTTGTTCTATAAAACCATTTATTAAAACATTTATTCATTTGTTTTAAAATATAAAAAAATTATTAAATACAAACTTATTTAATATTTAAATTTCTTGGGGTGTTATATTCATTCCCCCTTACACATTACATAGTAGAGGACCTTTCACCGGTCTAGGTTATGGAGAATTAGATACAACCTTACAAATTATTAGATTTGCAAAAAAATAAAATAAAATGACCAAAAACATGGTGTGTGCTAACTCTGTAAGTGAAGCGAACGCCTTCAGAAATTCTATTGTTCCTGTGAAAAATCATTTAAAACAAAGGGGTGAACACAAAAAAAATATGCACAGTAGGGGGTTTAAAAAAACCTTTGATAAATCCATAATAATTTAACAATGGCATGAAAAATAACATTTTAAAAAAAATATTTGAAATTACTTACGACTTAAAATACTTGGCAATTTTAGAAAATACTTCCGTTGAAAATTGTTTTAAACATAATCCACTGTTTGAATAAATACATTACGCAAGCTTCTAAAAACAAAACACTATTTATGATGTCACTTGAATCGTTAAAGGATGTCTGTGCCTACCCACTTAGTGAAGGATGGGTTCACTCCCCAATAACAGTCCATATTTACATAGATCAAGTGCCAGATTTTCTAAAAACATCTCAAGCTTGCTTTAGTTATGTATATATTTTCACTCAAGATTTCTATTTTCAAAACACATCACTACTTTAAAATGCACACTCATAATTATATATATATATATATATATAATTATATGCATGTTAATATGTGAACATCCATCACATCACTTTCAAGTTTTGTTACATCCAAAACTTCTACCACATAGGCTTTCCATGGACCATCTGATCGCGTTGTCGAGCGCGTCAAATTAGTTGTTTAATTTTGACTATAATTTATGCAGTATAGCAGCAACCTGAGGTCGTCTCTCGATGGAGCCTTAGATCATTAATTTTAAAATATAGTTTTGATTATGAAAGTACAAGGTGAATGAGGTTTTTTAAAACTTGGGGGTTTGATGATTAAAGATGAAAATAGAAAGTGAAAGCGATAAAACAATGTAGATATTGACTGAATTAATCAAGCGTGATCAACCCGATGTACTCTCATGATGTTTATCCCTCATCAATTCATGATATAGGGTTATGATCATTTAATACCTAGTTTTTAACACCTAGAAGCAGAATGTTACTGAGTTTATACTATGATAACTCCTAGGGTTCAGTCGAAAACACACAATGATTCACCGGACACCGCCGATGATTGGGTGAATTGTGTTTGACTTCATAACCGAAACTCACCAAGGCAACACATGAAGGAATCGATGCGCTGTCTAGGTTTGTATTTTTTTTGATACCATGACATAAATTTACATGGCCTTGACAGTGATTTTGTGAGTTCAATTGACCAATATGAACCACACAAACATTGCAATTGAAAGGGGGAAAAGAGAGTGGTGAATGGTGTGTGAAACATCAGATGAATGAGTACCCCCAAACATGATCATATGATTTGAGCATGACATACCAGTAAATAACACAATAAAATAAGAATATTGGATGATGAAAAACAACACAACAACCTGTAATTCAAAATATCATTAAAATATTACAAACATGATGCTTGGGATTTACATCACGTTCCTCCCCGGGTGATCACAAGGGGTTTAGAAACCCATGGGAGAGGAGGAAGAGGAAGATGTTGAAGGTAGAACTTCCCATATCCTCTAGAACTTCTAGGGATGTTGAGAATACTCCATGGGGACTCCAAAATGGCAGCACCTTGCCTCCTGGCTGAACATACAAATTGGGTTCCCAAGGTGTCTTTTTATAGCCAAATGAGAAGTGGTTTTGGGAATCCAGATTTTGATAAACCACTTGGAGAAATATTTTCAGATATTAGAAAGTCGAATCTCCCTTTTGAAAAAACTTGAAAGTTGTAGCCCCACGTATTAGATATCACCACCGAAGTTTGGGCACCATTTTTAAAACTACAGCTCTAGCTATTGTTAAAATACAGAATGCAACTTTTGACTTTGTGCGTATTCGGTGGCTTGGACAGACTAGTTTCGATGGACCCAATAAAAGACGAATTAGGATTGTGTTCCTTGATATGAAATGTATTCAATGAAATTTTGGATTGTCCCACAAAATATAAGCCCATTTGGATGCACGGATTTTGTGTACAATTCAAAAAAGTGGACAGATGTCCATGGATCCATGCAATTTTGGCCCATTTTTTTCCACTTCATCAAGGGCCCTCCAAATCATCTCCACCTATATTGAAATAATAAAAACAAGTAACATTTCCCATTCTACTATTGATTAACATTAATTAATTTATTCAAACATAATGTGTAGTTTATTATTGAATTTGGAATATTCATTACAAAACTAGTTTAAAACAACAGTGTAATGGTGGAATAAAACATTGAATTGTGGTACGATCAAACCCCCACACCTAAACATTTGCACTCCTGGGAAAAGTCACATATCCAAATAAAATGATTCACATATATATATATATATATTTCCAACGTCATGAATATTTATCATTTGAGGAAATTTTAATTCACTAAAGTAATGTGATCAATGCACGAACCGCACCAAGGAGTTCTTCCCAGTGAAAATGGAAAAAGAAGTCTCATAAATCACATAACAATAAAATTCATAAAGATTCATGGCACCAATATGAGCAAGGAATTCAAAAGTCAACCATTCCACTAACTCTACATGTGTGTGTGTGAAAACCATTCCATGCTATTCTTTCCACTTTCTGTCAAATAAATATAGGTTATTTCAACATTCTCCAGCTTTAAATGATTTTTCACTGAACCTGTCCTACATCCTTTGTATTCATATTTCAAGACCCACTCACTTAAGCATTCCCAAATGTCAAACCATAAGATCCCAACCTAGATATCCACATATGTTGCACATTTCATCACTCCCCTCATTTATTTATTTTTTTAGAAGTGCATTTTGGAACAAATCTCACACTCATCTCTCAACCCTTGTTTGACCTCCTCATGAAACTAATTGAAATAGTTATAACATGATCAAAGGTTGAGGAGGAGTGGTTTTTGACCTGCCCAAGACACAAATTTTTTTTTAAGGGCGTACAATATTCGGAAATTAGGTATACACGTATAGATCAATCTGGTACAGTACTGAAACAGATCGGATAAGGAAAGAACGTATGGAAATATCATTTAATGCTGGAAAATATTAACCCAACACATATTTACCTTATATAAAGTATGAAATAATCAGACTTTGGGGTTTGGTGCAAATATTTGTGGAGATATTAGTGACACAGTTTTCCCAAAAACAACTCACATAAGGGGCCTCAATCATCTCAATGGTTTCACATATATATGACTATTTATATCATTGACAGAAAACTAATTCACTAAAAAAACAAAATCACTCCTTGATGTTAAATTCATAAAAATATTCTTTTTAGCCTTCATTATGGTATTTTTACTTTCCCGCCTTTATGTTCAACAAATCATCGAACTTCGGAATTGTTGATGGGGGAAATTAAAATACCATATGGAAGGCTAAAAATAGAATAAAAGAGAAAACGATGAAGATTCCTAAATAACTCAAGAATGTATCCACCCCCCACACCTAGAATGTGCAGTGTGGATTTCCTCCACCAGATTGTTTTTAAAATCCTCATAGAAGTGTTTAAGTCGCTTCCCATTGATGGTAAGACTCCGTCCACTCTAATCATGAAAAATATATATTGCACCAAAAGGGTAAACATTAGTAACAGTATAAGGACTGAGCCATCAGGAACAAAGCTTACCTGGGTAGAGCTTAAGCCTGGAATTGTACATGAGGTCCTTCTCACCAATATGTAACTTCCGCTGGTGAATCATGCTATCATGAATAGCCTTTGTCTTCACTTTATAGATCCATGAGTTTTCATATGCATCACATCTAATTTCTTCCTACTCTTGAATTTTCAGCTTTCTTTGCTCACCTGTATCTGAAAGGTTCATATTACTTTGTTTAACAGCCCAATATGCATAGTGTTCTACCTCCACTGGGAGGTGATAAGCCTTTCCAAACACAATTCTATATGGTGACATTCCAATTGGGGTTTTAAAAGTTGTACGGTATGCCCAAAGTGCATCATCCAATAACAAACTCCAATCGTTCCTGTTGGGTTGTACCGTTTTTTCCAAGATTCGTTTAACTTCCCGATTTGATATTTCTGTTTGTCGATTAGTTTGGGGGTGATATGCAGTGGAGACTTTATTATCAACCCAATACTTATGAATCAAATTTTTCATGTCGTGATTGAAAAAATGAGAACCCTGATCACTAATGATGAATCTTGGTAAACCAAACCTACTGAAAATTTGGGACCTCACAAAATCAACAACCACTCAAGAGTCATCGGTACTGGTGGCCTTTTCATCCACCCATTTAGATACATAGTCAACAGCCAATAACATTTACACAAAGCCAAATGAATTTTGAAAAGTCCTCATGAAGTCAATGCCCCATGCATCAAAAATTTCACAGAATAACATGAGATGTTGGGTCATTTCATTCCTCTTGGGGTTATTCCCTGTGAATTGACAATGACTGCATGACTTACAAAACTTATGGTCATTCCTATACAATGTTGGCCAATAAATTCCTGAGTCAAGGACCTTTAGAGCAGTACGTTGAGATCCATAGTGGCCCCCACATGCCAAAGTGTGGTAGAATGTCAAAACAGAGGTGAACTCATGCTTAGGGACACACCAACGAACTACATGGTAACTACAAATTCTCCACAAGTATTGGTCACCCCGAATGTACCAACGAGACTCATGATTAAGTATCTGGGATTTTTCAATGATAAAATCAGTGGGGTCCCTAGATGTTGCTATAAAATTCACAATGACTGCATACCATGGGGTAAGGTCCACAACATCACAAAGGTTCTCATGAGGGAATAATTCTCCAATGGGTAGGGGTGATTCAACAAAATGTTCCAATGGTGGGGAAATGCTACTAATGTGGTAAACTACCACATTATCCACCCCCCTCTTATCTCTAATATCAAGGTCAAACTCTTGGAGGAGGAGAATCCACCGTATGAGACGGGGTTTGGCTGTAGGTTTCTTTAAGAGAAGTCGAAGGGCAGCATGGTCCGAAAACACAATCACTTTTGACCCAAGAAGATATGAACGGAATTTTTACAAGGAAAACACAATATAAAATAGTTCTTTTTTTGTTGTTGTGTTGTTTACCTGGGCAGGTTCAAGGGTACGTGAGGCATGCACAATGACATGAGGAGCCTTCTCAGCCCTTTGTGATAAAACTTCCCCAACTGAAAAGTTAGAGGCATCACACAAAAGCTCAAAGGGGAGATCCCACCTTTGTGGTTGGATGATTGGAGGTGATGTGAGTCTCTTTTTTATTGAATTGAATTCATCCTCACAGTTGTTATCAATCACAAACTCAAAATAGTTTTGAAATAACCGGGACAATAAAAGCGCAATCATAATAAAATCTTTAATGAATCGACAGTAAAAACCAGCATGACCCAAGAAATATCGCAACTCACAAAAGAAAGTTTCGATATGGAAGGGTTGAAATTAATTAAATTTAAGATTTATCAACTTGAATTACTTTATTTTAAATGGCATGTCCATGAACTATCCCCCACTAAACCATAAAATGGAATTTCTCATAATTTAAAACAAGATCTTTTTCAATGCATCGGCGGAGGACAGAACATAGGTGTTCCAAAAAATCATCAAAAGAAGATCCATATACCGTGAAATCATCCATAAATACTTCCATAAAAATCTCACGGTACTCAGAAAAAATACTCAACATACATCGCTAAAAATTACCTAGAGCATTACATAGACCGAATGGCGTCCTTCTGTATGAAAATGTGCCGAATGGATAAGTAAATGTTGTCTTTTCTTGGTCCTCAGGGGCTATATGGATTTGGAAATAACCCTAATAGCCATCAAGGAAACAATAATGGGAATTACCAGCCAATCGTTCTAACATTTGGTCAATGAAACGTAATAGAAAGTGGTCCTTCTGTGTGGCTTGATTCATTCGATAGTAGTCAATACAGAATCACCAACTATTTTTCACACGTGTTGGAACCAATTCATTCCTTTCATTTGACACAACTGTTATTCCTATTTTTTAGGCACAATTTGCACTGGGCTAACCCATTTGCTATCAGATATAGCATAAATGATCCCTGAAGCAAGTAATTTACTGACTTCCAATTTTACCACTTCAAGGAGAGTGGGATTCAACTGGCGTTGAGATTGTCTCAGGGGTTTAACATCATCATACAAAAGTATATTTCCCATACAAATAGATAGGCTAATCCTGGGAATATCATCCAATGTCCATCCTATTGCCTTTTTACACTCTCTCAAAAGTTTGATCAATTTCTATTCCTGTTGTGGAGAGAGGTTATTGGAAATAATGACAGGATGTTGGTTAATACCTTCACTATATGAATATTTTAAATTATAAGTAAGTGGTTTAAGTTCCAATATTGGTGGTTTCTCGATTTAGGGAGGGGATTTAGGGGGAGTGGGGTCCATTAAACTATCTATCTTCCCATGTTTATTCTGTAAAAATAGAGAATATATAGAAATGAGATTTGTAGAATCATAAATGGACATGGGTACCTCATAATGAACACACTCATCAATTAAAGAAAAAAATTTACACTTTTTAGAACCCACACAACACTCAAAACATGAATCAAAACTCAAATCATCCAAGGGTGAAGAAAATAAAAATGAACCAGAGTTTGGGTTGAAGAGAGAATTGTGTGTGTGTGTGCATTGTTTGAGAGAACTTCCATCGAATAGATAGGAATAGTGGAGTTCTCTTCAAAGGGGTGTTTCATAGCCTCAAGGATGTCAAAAATTACATTTTCTCCTCTGAATACCATGGACAGTATACTATTGTGAATGTTGATGATCATCTTTGTTGTTTTGAGGAATGGCCTCCAAAGTATGAAAGGAGCATGTCCTTGGGTTTGGGTATCTCCCATCTCAAGAATGTAGAAATCAATGGGGAAGATGAGATTCTTTACTCTAATAAGGACATCCTCAATTACTCCTTTTAGATGCGTTGCACTCTATTTGGAAATTTGCACGACAATGCCTGTTGGTTGAATCTCTCCAACCTATAGAGAAGTATACACTGAATGAGGCATTACATTAATGGAAGCACCTAAATCTAGAATAACATCAGAAAAAGAAGTTATCCCCTATGGTACACGGTATCGTGAATGTTCCCGGATCGTTGCATTTGGTTGCCATTGCTGGTTGAATCAAGGCTGAGACATTCCTACCCAAGTTGACTCTCTCATTCCCCTTCAGCCTTCGTCTATGGGTGCAATGTTCTTTAAGAAACTTGGCATAACGGGGAATTTTCTTTTCTTCATCCAATAAAGGAATATTAACTTGAAATTTTTTAAATGTATCCATTATCTCACTATCAATATCATTATCAAATTTTTTCTTAGATTTATAAGGTCTTAGTGGGAAAAGAATAGGAATGGATTGTTCATTTGAATCATCAATGATAATTTGATTTCCATTTTTATTTTTATTTTTTTATTACATGAAATTTTTGAGGGTTGGGAAGGAGTGTTTTCAAGAGGGGGACATACCTATTTCATAGAATCAGTAGAAGGAGAAGCTTCTTTACCACTATGAAGTGTAATTTCACATACATTAACTTTGTCCTTAAGATTAGAAATGGGTTGGGATGGTAGTTTTCCAGACCCTTGGATCTTAATCTCAGTGATGGTGTTCACCAATTTTCCCACTTGAGTTCGTAGGTCTTGAATTGCTGATTGTGTGGTGTGTTGGAACTGAAGGTTCTGGGTTGTCATTTTCTTCACCATATCCTCAAGGCTTGGTTCATATTTGGGAGGAGGATTATTGTTTTGAGATGTTAATGGATAAGAAGGTTGCATACCTTGGCCTTGTTGATACCAATTCTTCTTGGGGTAGCTTGAGTTTCCTCCTTGTCGGTACTGGGGTTGTTCTTGACACCCAGAGTTTGGATTTGGCCTGAATTGTTCTTGCTTTAAGGGAGGTGCTTGTTGGAATGGTCGCCCTGCGAACACAGCTGCACAAGACTCAGATGAATCTTGAAGTTGTGGGCACTGGTCAAAAAAATGAGTGTTATCAGAATAAATACCACAATGTAATGGAATATAAGTAGAGTGCGAGTTACCTTGTGCGTTATCTAATTCCCTTAGAAGGGTATGCATCTCATCAAGTTTAGTATCTACCTTTTGTTCTAGGGCTGAATGACTTACCTCATGAACTCCTCGGGTAGGTGAAATTGCTCGTGTACCAAATTTTTGTGCATTTTGATCCATGTTGGCTATTAAGTCACGAGCGGCGGAGGGAGTTTTATCAACTCGGGAACCAACAGCTGGAGCGTCAATCATTCCATGATCCATGGGGATAAGTCCCTCATAGAAGTATTGGATTAATAGTTGTTCACTAATCTGGTGGTGGGGGAAGCTTGAGAAAAGTCTTTTGAATCTCTCCCAGTATTCATGATGGGTCTCTCCTTGTGATTTCCTAATTCCACAGATTTCTTTCCTAATTGATGTCATTCTAGAGGCAGGGAAGAACTTATCTAAAAAGATTCTTTTAAGGTCATTCCATCCACCAATTTTGATAGGCAAATAGTATAGACAATATTTGGCTACACCATCAAGGGAGAAAGGGAAGGCCCTAAACTTAATTAGGTCCTCAGACACATTTTGGGGTTTCATGGTCGAGAAGACTATATGAAACACTTTAGGATGCTTGTGAGGGTTCTCACCGAAAAGACCATAGAATTTTTGAAGGAGGTGGATGAGGCCTGATCTTAGCTCAAAATTGGTCTCTTCCTCAGGATATTGGATATACACAGGTTGGTACTCTACATTCGGGGTGGTCAGTTCTTTTAATGTTCAATTATTTGTAGCCATGTTATCTTGGGTTTGATTGGGTTCAATTTCGGATTGATTTAAGACCACTTGAGGTTCCAATAGTGGTTCCTCAATGTTTCATGATTGACCTTCTCTAGATTCCTTGATTCGAGTGTGAAGTGACTTTTCAATTTCAGGGTCAAATTCAAGTAGTGTTTCTTTACCAGATTGTGTAATGCAAATAAGATGTGAAGTTTGTTTTTTTGAATATGGTTAAAATCTCTTAAGAATGCTGAAAAGAGAATATAATGTTATAATACAGAATTATAGAGAGGGAGATGGAGAAGAATAGAGAGAGAGAGAAAGAACACACCAAAAACAACCAAAAATAATGAGAAAAACCAAAACAAAAAAATCAAATGGGGTGGGTAATTTAAAGGAGTAAAAATTAAGATGTAAAATAAATAAATAAAAAGAAAAAAAGAGAAAAAAATGATCTTGTCTCCCCAGCAATGGTGAAAAAATTTGATCACGTTGTCGAGCGCGTCAAATTAGTTGTTTAATTTTGACTAGAATTTTTACAGTATAGCAGCAACCCTAGGTCGTCTCTCGATGAAGCCTTAGATAATTAATTTAAAAATAGGATTTTTATTATGAAAGTATAATGTGAATGAGGTTTTTTAAAACTTGGGGGTTTGATGATTAAAGATGAAAATAGAACATGAAAGCGATAAAACAATGTAGAGATTAACAGAATTAATTAAGCGTGATCAACCCGGGGTACTCTCATGATGTTTATCCTTCATCGTATCATGATATAGGGTAACGATATTTTAATTCCTAGTTTGTAACACCTAGAACCAGAATGTTAGTGAGTTTATACTAGTATAACTCCTAGGTTTTAGTCGAAAACACACAATGATTCACCGGACACCGCCGATGATTGGGTGAATTGTGTTTGAATTCCGAACCGAAACTCACCAAGGAAACACATGAAGAACTCGATGCAATGTCCAGGTTTTTATGTTATTTCTTTGTGATACCATGAAATAAATTTAAATTGCCTTGACAGTGCATATGTGAGTTCAATTGACCAATATGAACCACACAAACACTGCAATTGAAAGGGGGAAAAGAAAGTGTTGAACGGTGTGTGAAACATCACATGAATGGGTACCCCCAAACTTGATCGTATGAGTCGAGCCTGACATAATAGTACATAACTCAATAAAATAACAATATAGGATGATGAAAAACAACACAACAACCTGGAATTAAAAATATCATTCAAATATTACAAACATGAAGCTTGGGATTTACATCACGTTTCTCCCCAGGTGATCACAAGGGGTTTAGAAACCCATGGGAGAGGAGGAAGGGAAAGATGTTGGGGTAGAACTTCCCATATCCTCCAGAACTGATAGGGATGTTGAGAAGACTACTTGGGGACTCCAAATTGGCAGCACCTTTCCTCTTGGCTGAACTTGCAAATAGGGTGCCCAATGTGTCTGTATATAACCAAAATGAGAAGTGGTTTTGGGCACCCATATTTTGATAAACAACTTGGAGAAAGGTTTTATGCTATTAGACAGTCGAATCTCCTTTTTAACAAAACTGGAAGGTTGTATCCCCACTTCTTATCTATCACCAATGAAGGTTAAGAACCATTATTAAAACTACAGCTCAAGATATTGATAAAATACAGAACACCCTTTTGACTTTGTCCATATTCGGTGGCTTGGACAGATCAATTTGGATGGCCCCATAGAAGCCGAATCATGATTGGTTTCCTTGATATGAAATGTAGAATATTAAATTTTGGATGGTACCAAAAAATATCATCCCATTTTGATGCACGGAGTTCGTGTACTATTCAAAATAGTGGACACATGTCCATGGATCCATGCAATTTTGGCCCATTTTTTTCCACTTCATCAAGGGCCCTCCAAATCATCTCCACCTACATTGAAATAATAAAAACAAGTAACATTGACCATTATAATATTGATTAACATTAATTAATTGATTCAAACATAAAGAGCAGTTTATTATTAAAGTTGGAATATTCATTACAAAACTAGTTTAAAACAGCGATGTAATGGTGGAATAAAACAGTGAATCGTGGTACGATCAACATCCAAGAATTTAATCCTTTTTCCATGAAATACATTTTCCACAATTAATTGTAATAATTATTTATGTTATAAATTTGTAAAGGAGACATTTAAAATAAAATTCCTTCAATGTGATCCATAAACTCATTAATGACTGAATTTTAACATTGAAATTTGATACCATAAATTTATTATTATGAAATGAGTGTGGATGGTAAACATAATCGCATGTCCATAACTGTATACAGATGCAAGGTTTAAAATAACACGTCGATATGTTTTGTGATATTTTTTGAAATATGATAATAAATTATAAATGAAATAACAATATAAATTTCATCCACATATGTATATATATATATATATATATATTTGACATTGAATTTACAACACTCATCATCACGGGGGGGAAATGCATGTATGAGCAAAACGTCAATAAATGATATTATTCATTGGACATAATTAATATGATATCAATTTAAAACTTAATCTTGATTACATATATATATATGTGTGTGTGTGTGTGTGTGTGTGTGTGGAAAATGGTTTTATAATTAATACCCCATTAATCCACATTAAATTAATTATGATAAAAATAAATATACACCCATACTTTAATTGTTCGGAAAACATTTATACCTAGTTGGATAGATATATATGTATGTGAAAAGGTATATACACCCTTTAAATAAAAACATAAATTGCATAACTTGATAAGTAAATTAATTGATTATAACATGAATAAAATTTGTACCATAAAACTTATAATCCCCTTGCATAATTTAATAAAAATAAGGAATGGGAACCGTAAGCAAAATTAATTACCCCTTAAGGAAGTAAAATTTCAGATATGAATATGTTTGAAATCAATTGATTTTCACCTTATGAAAAACCAGAAATAAAGAGTATAACATGAAACAAATAATAAAATAATATTCCCTTATGAAAGAGAAAATTCAAGCATTATTTTAATGAAAATAAATATATATATACAACATGAAATAATCCATTACCTCGGGTCTGTCTTACTTCAAAAATGTTTAAAATTCCTATTTAATTATTAAAAAAGTGTTATTAGTAGTTTAGAGAAACATTTTCATGTTTATAACATCATATATTATCATTTCGTAACATTATTTCACCCTTTAATTGTTAGTACTTTGCTCCTTTCACTGTTTTTGGGTGAGTTCTTAACATGATTTCGAGGATTTGTTCATAGTGGATGTTCTTGTCGATTGTAAGTGAAATTCCAGAATTAGAATGGAAAGGTATTTACATATTTCCAAAACCATAATTTATTCAATTTATTATTTTGAAGTTTAAAATGAGGATGATCATAAGTTAAAACATTAACGATGTTCGTTTGGATCATTTTAGTGGTTCTTTGATAATAATGACATCATTTCATTTTATAAATTAAAACCATGTGTTAAAATGAATTCCAGAACCTTTGATGAGCCATAATACATATATTATAACCTGGTACAACCATAAAAATGGTTTCATGGCCATAATTGAAGGATTTAATGAAAAAATAAATCACATCGTCCATGATGTCGGTAATTCAACACATCACGGACAATGTTTTTTATTCCTTGAAGAAGTGGGAGAGGAGAAGAATGATGATGTTGAATTTTCCATGAAAATGAGAACATCCAGAATATACATGAATCTGGAGCTTTCATTCCTCTTGGATAAGATAGGGTGAGTAAAGAAGAAAAAGGAAACATGAAAAAAAAGAAAACATGAGAAATTTCTAACGAAAATTTGGCAGCCTAACGACATCTCTTAAAATTTCATAAAAAATTAGTTTTATGAGAGAAAGGGGATATCTCATCACTCATAAATAATATGGATAGTAAGGGGAATATTTAATGAAATATCCCATCATAATCTAAAGGAAAAGGAAGATAATAACATAAAATGAAAGAAAAAGAAAGAAAATAAAAGAGGATGTTTACCTCTTGACCTCTTCTCCTTGAGATCCTTCTTAAGGGATTTGGTTATGGTCTTTTAGTGATACCAGAAGATCTAAGATGTGGGAAAGAGCCTTGGGGGAGTATTGGGCAGAAAATAGGCATGGATCAAGTCTTGAGAGGTGTGGGAAGAAGATGGGAGTGAGGGTGGTATTTATAGTGGAGGAGAGGGGGTATTTTTCATTATTTTAATCATTATTATAATATTTTTTCTCAAGATTATGAATAGTATAAGTTAATGTGACCTCAAATTGTAATTATTTCATGTGAGTTCGAACCAAGTGGACTTGAATCACTTATGATTCATAAATATTGAATTTTAATAATAATTTGATTATACGGTATTTTATCATATTCCACTATTCATCAAAAATTAAAGAATTTAAGAAAAATACCAAAAATTTACCCTAACCATTTTTAGATGTGTAGAATTAAAATATGAATTACATTATTTGAAAATAATTTTCTAAATGTTATTAATTTAATTTTTAAATAAAATCATACTTTATTCAAAAATTAACAATTCTAATTCTATAAATACTTCTATATCACAGTGACAAATTAACCAAGATGTTATTATCTTAAAGCCATAATAAAAGAAAATAATAATAAAATTTACTATTCATTAGGGTCATATTACCATTCATAAGGTTCTGTAACTATTCATCAAAAAAAAAAGTTGGTTCCAATAGACTCTAAATAACATACTGAACATAATTGTAGATGATAGTTTCTTGAAATTCAAAACATAGAAGGGGAGAAATTATGTTTTTAAGGCAAGTTATAAATATATACTTAAAACAATGTTTCATTCATTTAAATTCATTTTTAAAAAAAACTGGGATGTTACATTATCCCAACCTTTCTTAAATTGCATCCTCGCAATTTTATTTACTTATTAAACAAGTGAGGGTACCTTGATCATATTGTCCACCTAGTCTCTTCATCATCTTTCTCACATAAATAGAAGGTCTATGCAATGCAAAAATGATTTATAGATCCTTCAAAATCATTTTCTTCCTTTATAAAAATACACCTTGTACAACTTGGATCATATGGGTGTTCACAAAAAATAGTTTTGGAAAATAATCATGTATGACATATAATTTCAAAACATCTGATAAAACTTGATATTTATAAAATAGTCAGACTGAGTTTGAGTTGACACTTTCAATCAATGGTCCTTTTAGAATACCATAAGTATGTGCTAAAAGAGTATATTGTAAAAGAAAATCTAAATAGGTTGTGCAAGGGTCTCCTTATTCAACACCACTTTCAAAATCATAATATGCTTCAAAATCTCTTGATAAGGTAAAAAATTTAAAAATTCCTTGATAATATTTACCTTTCTTGAAAATAAGAGAATATTGAGAAAATAGGATTTGATTAAATACAAATCATGATCCATGATGGTATTGAGGTATAGTGGAGGTGTTTGATATCTCAAAAAATTTCTTATAGGTGAGTTGTATGTTAGAAAATGTTTCAGAGTTGTATGGACATGACTTTGCAATAATTATTGACAGCAAGTCATCAGGAAGAGATAGTAATGTCATTTCAGATCCTCCTACTTCCATTTTTAACTAACTTTCCTTAATCTGAAAATTCATAAAACAATGATGTAACTTAAAGAATATACATACATACTAACCATATGTTTAACGAAAACTCCTAATCCCTAAAGTTGTCTAAACCTTTACTTTGATACCAACTATGAAGACTCGGCCTTATTACATACATAATATTGAATTTAGTCAATAAAACACTTCCTTTTACAATGATGGTCTTTTCAAGTTTAGATCTTTGGAGAATTAGGACAATACATTCCTAACATTACACATTATTACATAGTGGATACCATAAAAATTGTTTCCATTTTTTTCAAAATATAAAACATTAAAACATAAAACAAAACTCCTTGAAAATTATACAACATTTAACATGGCTTCCTTCCTTGTCTTAAACATCCATTAACCCGTGAAAATCATTTAAAAACTTTGGATGAGCACAAAAGCTTAGTAATGGATTGAAAAGAAGGAAAGGTCACATTAGTTCATGAATACTCGTAACGCATGAAAGTATTTTCAAAAGCATTCTTATAACCCAAATATACTTACTTTGTGTAATATGATATTTACCCAAGATCCACACAAAACATGAGATCATAAATACAATCATAAAGGTATCTTGGGGAATTATTTACATAATATTTTAACTATTCTTAGATACCTTATAATTTGTAACCCTCACGACTACCTTACTTTGTGTAACCATCGTAGCTACACTTGGAGTAACCATACATATGACCTCAAAATTACTCATATCCAATGAATTGGAGGGAGATATAGGTCCCACCCTTCATCATAAATAATTCCCAATAACCAAAACATAATCATACAACATTAATAATTCCATAAAAACATTACTTTGGAATTTCGTAAAACTAAAATTTAAAAGAGTATTTTTAAAGAAAATCCCCTTATAAATATAATACATTTGAAGAGAGACTTAATAGAGAGAATGGAGTATGTATATATACTCTAAATAAACATAATATAACATAATATAAATAGAACCCATCACACAAAAAATGTAAATATCACATAAATAATGAAGTAGAAGGTTAACCCAAAAAATGGAAATCAGGTTAAGAATTCCCTTACAAACATCATATAATTGAAGTGAGACTTAATAGAGTGAATCTAATATGTATATATACTATAAATACACATAACTCATGATAATATAAATAATTTTCATAAAAAAAATTTAATACCACATCAATATGAAGTGTAATGATAACCCAAAGAATGGAAATCAGGTTAAGAATTCCCTTACAAACATCATATAATTTAAGTGAGACTTAATAGAGTGAATTGAGTAGGTATATATACAATAAATACACATACAACGTAATAATGTAAACAATTTTCATCAAACAAACATTATAAATACCACATAAATATTGAAGTCGAAGGATAGCCCAAAGAATGGAAATCAGGTTTAGAATTCCCTTACCAAAAACATGGGCATGTTACACCGCAGATGGTACAATGCTTGAGCAGAGTATGCAAGACTCCAAGTAGTGTATACAAGAGTTTAAAAAGTTGAAGAACAAGGACTTGTGTGTTTAAACAGGATTTTCCTACCATTGCAGTGTGTTTAGAAGAAAAAAAGACAACCTCATCTTCACCTATTATCACGATATAATGAAACACACACACATATATATATAGTTTTATATTCATTTAGTGGTAATAATATATATATATATATATAATCAAGATGCATTTCTCAATTTTTTAAAATAATGGTTTGAAATCACTACATTGGTATAATAAAATGTATATATATATATAAATAATGATTTTCCATGCTTATCAAAATTTCACTTCTTTTTTTTAATATTTTATTATTATTTTAATTGTTTTTTGTATATCACGTTTTGTCCTATATAATTATTTATTTTTATTCCATTATCATTTCATTTTTCTCGATCACATTTACATTCTACTTTTATATCTGTTCAAAAAAATTTCAAACCACTCATTGCATTTTAAAGCATCAATTATTATATTACAATTTTTAATGTTTTTATTTTTTTATTATTTCTTTTTATTTTGTTTAAAAAAAATTTTGAAAGTAAAATTTTATTTATTTGACTTTTATTTTAAAAAACGTTTTAGAAATTATCTGTTTGTTTAATATATATATATATGAGAAATTATAATAAAAATAATAATCTTCTTATATGTATTTATAATTTCAAAATTCCATAAAACAGAAATATTTTATAAATTCATACATTTATTAAATATATTATAATAAATATAATAATTAATTTCATAAAAGATAATATTTACCCATTATTATTATTATTATTTTCTTTAAATTATTAAAACAAAATAAAACTAGTAACATTAATATTAGATATTTATATATGTGAACATTTTATCATTTCGATTTTTCAATGGATTTTATTTTAAAAAAATGAACTAAACATGTGTATATTAAAATAAATTTTTAAATAAATTAACAACACATTTATATAAATATATATTATAAAAATATTTTTCTTATTAAAATATTTTTATATTCAAAAAATTATATATTAAAACATACAAAAGGATATAACATGTGTATTAATGGAACCACCATTTTAAAGATATATGTAAACTTATTTAAAAAAAATACTTTTATTTAAAAAAATCATGAAATGTAGTATTTTTTAAAAATATCTTTGTTCTATAGAAACTGTTATTAAAATTTTTATTCATTTTTTTTAAAATATAAAAAAAACTATTAAATACAAACTTATTTAATATTTAAATTTCTTGGGCTGTTATTGGTAACGATCAATTGGACAACAATGGCCTTTCCATACCCGATCACACACTAGATGTTGATCCTACTGATGAGTTCTTGGCGGTGTTCCCTACGTATGAGGCTACCAACCCCTTATACTGGGATGAAGCAGCCTCTGATAAAGAAGATAGCAAGATAGTCCACCGTCGATCATGGAAGCTGATCAGGTGCTTCATCGATGACAACCCTCAAGCATAATGGATAGACTAGATGGAGAGACTTTGTTTGCGATTGCGTAAATTGTGTGTTGGGGGTGAACACCCAACATCCCCACATGCTCGTCTGAGATCTCATAGTGGAGATGATTTGGGAGTCTGATTGGGGCCTTGGAATGGGTTGGAAACGGAGAAAAGCGGTAAACATAAAGAGGCTCCAGGAGGCTGAAAAGTTTATTAAGTGGCTACACATCTGAGCAGATGAACATTCTTCATCCCTCAATGCACAATCAGAGATTATATCATGGCTGAAGGCCCAGCTAGCTGAGACCGAAGTGGTCATGAGGCAAGCCTCCGAGGAGAGGACCATTATCCGAACCAATGAGGAGTGGCCCCATATCACAGTTTATGAACAGTTCCCCCTCACTTCCAAATAGGAGCGGGAACTAAATAGGAGATAGCGAGTCCTAGATTCCACAAGTCAGAGAGTGGCAGAGCTGCAACGCTCTTTGGATGGGGTCAATCCATCCATGGGAGGTGTCGATCCTCGGGTATTGTGATGCATGTAACTTTTCAACACACTTTTATGCTTTGAAAATTTATGCTAGATGCATGCATGAGTTCTGTTATTCGTTTTTTGGACTATTTCATTTTTTTTATATTCATGGAACATCCGGTGATAAGTCCCTATGCTCACGCGGGTTGGGCCCGATTCGAGAAACAAGGGATGGATCCCTTATCATTCCACCGAAATATAAGAGTGAAAATGATGCTTTAGGCTTCTGAGGAATGAACAACCAATGCAGATTTATGAGAAGAAATGGAGAGGGCCAAGTGGAGGATGAATCTCTCAGAACAGTCGAACCATCGCTTTCTCAGTGTGCTCTAGTGCACGAACTGGGTAATGCTAGGGGAATTGGAATTAATTTGAACATATGGGAGTGGCAGGTGTGAACCATGATACCGAAAATTCAGAACACTGTAGGGATGGAATGACAATGAAGAATAACTGTTTATTGTGTTCGAAACACAATATTGTTATTGAGTTAGCCTGTAATGGGGATAACAAATGAGGACCGACCACTGACCATGTTCGAAACATAGGGCCTGACTCAAAATGTCACCCATTAGTCTTCCATAAATATGGCCTAGGATAGTAGGTGAGCCATAGGAAGATCATCCATACTATTAAAGGGTTCTTTTAGATATGAAAGTGGACGAGGGTCTTAATAAAGGACATGAAAATCCTGGACTGTGGAGTGATGGATTGTTCGAATGGAGTCCAACAGTCTTAAAATCTCACCACCATGGTGGAAACACATTAGATGGGCATATCAGTATGATCATGGGATAAAACATACTTCCTAATAAGACCTCTCTGGTAAGGACCTAGAAAGATCTGTAGTATTACATCATACTAATAAGGATGATAGAGATGTAGTAAAAATGTCACACGTTGAGGATGATGCACATAGTTTAAATGCCATACTAACTAGACCGGGATCGGGTCTGAGGGTAAAGGAAGGTTAATGACCCTGAGGTTGGGCCCATGGTGAAAGTCTTGGGTGTCTCTGCTTATCTCATAAAGATGTCAATCAAGACAAACATAGTTCTTAAGCACGGCATGGCCAGAGGCCAACACTGATAGGGGAAATCCTCTCTGACAAGGGATCCAGTGCATCCCATGACAAACATGGGGATTCCTGAACTTATTCAGGGTAGAACCGTATTTTAGTGTCATGAATTAAGGAAATGTGGGATCATGCAGTTTAATATCATACGATAGGATGAAGATTGAAAGGGAAGATCCCAGGAAGGGAGTATGTGGTGTGGTAGCTATAAAACCAGCGTGAATGAGGACATAAAGAGTCTACACCACACCACGTATCCTCAGAGGATGTTCATTAGGTCAAGGGAATAAAGCCGCATGTAGTTCTGAGAGAATAGTTTAACGTCATGAGGGACAACGTAAGGCTTGTGTTCTAACGCCCCGACCCCAGTTACCCAGAGTCGGTGCATTATTACATAACATTGGCATGATCACAAGAAAGATCAAATCTAGAAAGACCGATTGGTTTAGTAGCCTTGGAAACACTAGATATATTCATAAGTTTTACATTATATCATAAAATGAAAAAACTACTACAACAACATAATGTTTCCACAGTCCACACTATAATCCCCTCATAATATCCCTGCAGGTCATTCATAACTTACATCTTCACATCCTGGGAAAAATAAAACATAGAAAAGGGGTGAGCTCAAATGCCCAGTAAGGATTACAATATAGCGGAACATTCAAAAATAAGCATAAACATTTAAGGCAATGAATTACTAAAACAAAAGCCTTTTAAACTTGAACTTCAACATAGTATGGCAAAAGTAAAATGAAATAATTCCATTTACTTGTTCACATGGATATTCTACTAATTGAATAATCACATGCAAAATCAATAACCACTTTCATAATGTTGGAATGCATAATGCTAAACTTTAATTACTTTTCAAGGCCTCGTCCCAAGACCTTGGGGCTAACTGTAACCGGAACCCAACCCGGAGTGCCTCTAATAACCGGACACCAACCCAGAGTGCCTCTAATAACCGGACACCAACCCGGAGTGCCTCTAATAACCGGACACCAACCCGGAGGGCTTACTTTTACCAGTCCCTAACCTGGAGGGCTTACTTTTACCAGTCCCCAACCTGGAGGGCTTACTTTTACCAGTCCCCAACCTGGAGGGCTTACTTTAACCAGTCCCCAACCTGGAACATACTTGTCCAACACATTCATATGAAGTAAAGATTGAAATATAACATAAACATTCTTATTGGAACTAGCATACGAAATGTCAATACTTTCACCATAAACTATGAATGGTATAAAAATAGCACATCCACAGTCAAACATATCACAAAACCTTCAAAACAATATAGAAGTTTTGTATCATAATAAATCAACTTCAAATAATCTTAAAACCCATCAAAGGATGTTGACATAGATGAAATCAAAATTCTTTTTAAAGAAATATCTCCTTTTATTTTGAAATAATTTAAGATCCATATAAAATCAAACATTTTCTTTGAAAATAATCCTATAAGCTTTTAAGGGAAGTTTTTACGATTTTATAACGGCGGAAAATAACTGCACCCGCCGTATAAGTTAAAAAAACATTCTTATCTTAATTCTGTCGAAAAGGTTAAAAGCACCTTGTTTGGAAAACGAAGGAAAGATTCCCTTATGAACCTCTTATAAAAAGTCAAACAAGGGTATAAATGACTTTAACCCATATTCTTTTAAATATTAAAAAAATTTTGAAATACATTTTGAAGAAACATGGATGTGGATGATAACGAGATCCCAGTAGATTATTACGTATAAACAACCTCAAATAATGAAGAGATTGTGAAATAACCCTTACCAGTTTGGTAACTTATGAAACATACAACCCATGAAAGAGGTATCATACAATGAATATGTAAGTACACATAAATTAGAGTGTATTACACAAAGAATATAATTATGGGCAGTACATACACCACACAAAAGGTAATGGTGGCAATATGGCATGAATCTCATGAGAATAAGGAGTGAGATGAAAACCCCTTACCACGTTAATCAACTGAGTCATATGTCCAAAAGTTAATAACCACCAAATGATTTACAGAATAACATTAATATAAATAGAATCATGATAATATATATCAAATGGTAGTACACAATACACCACTTTCAATAATTTAGTGGCGAACAATGGAAATCTCACGGAATTGAAAGTGAGATAAGAAAATCCCTTACCTTGTACTTTTCCTTGGTTGGGGTAGGTTAACCTCCTGTATAATGGTGAAATAATTGTTATTAAATTATACAAGAATCATATATATTAATATGATATCATATATTATCTTTTAATATTGATTTGATAATAATATCTTAGTATTATCGTTGTTTCGGGTGTTAACTTACTCGTTTTCTTTTGAATGTTTTGTTACGTAAGACATGTTTGTAAAGGATAGGTTGTATATTATTCAAATCCAGAATGGTATCAAGTCCTTAAACATCATTTTTAAATCATAAAATGATAATTATACTTGAATGGATACGATGGAGGATGAATCTCATCGCGTTCGTGGAGACGGTAGTCCGTACGTACGCACGAACGCAACTTCCATTTAATTTTTATTTTAAAAGAATTGAATCCAAATTATACTTAGGTATATTACTATTACTGTATAATATAATATTTTATATATGTTTCTTAAGTTCATTAACACCATCCTTTATATGTTCCATGTGTGGTATGAACGAGTCATATCATTTTAAGGGGGCGGTAGTCCGCACTTCCTCAAATGAAATTATCGTATGTATATACAACATGAAACGAATAATGGTATGAAATAAAATGGAATTACAGAAGCTTATATATAAAATATATATCATTAATATCATATTTAATTACAGTTCCATCATAATGTCCACCATGAGAGGCGGTAAGATGTATTTGAACAATCATCGTTTCGTGAGGCGTTAGTTTGCCATCCACAGAAACATTATGTTCATCATCCATTAGATGGAGTTGTGTGTATGTGTAGTTTGAATCCTTCTTATAACAACATCCTAGTATATTGAGGATACTGGTGTTGTTACAAAAGAAAGGAAATAAAAAGAGTTTGGGGGTTGGAGAAGCAAAATAAATGAAAATAATTTAAGAGAAATCGTTACCTTTAATTTAGGTAACTCACTTTGGTTGGAAACAAAGGACTTCTTGAAATGCTTTCTGCCTAAGGGGAAGCTTCAAGGAGGAGGAGAGGGATGTGTGGAGCTTATTTGGGCAGAGTTTGGACGAGCCAAGTGGCTTGAGAGGTGTGAGGAATGAGTAGAAGTGGTATCCTTTTATAAGGGAGAGGAGGGGCTCTTTAGGAAAGAGTGAAAGTATTACTTTATAATATAATTATATTCGGTTTATAATGGTCCAAAAATCATTGAGGTCGAAGCTAAGATGACTCATATTCTAAATAAAATCAACCAATAAGAATTGGACAGGTTTTAGATAATATTGTAATCATTATAATCTTATTTATTTAAATGATTTATTAATGAGGTAAACATTGCATCACTATTGTGTCATTAATAATTTAACTTATTTGATGTCTAAAAATTATAAATAAAATATCATTATGTAGGAAATCGTTTTATCTTTCTAATGAATATTTATAATCGAAAATCCAACATGTATAACCCTATGTAAAAATTGTTCTTCTAAAAGATGTAATCTTATGCAATTTTTATTTGTATTTTAACTTTATTAATATAAAGTGTCCCTACCACATACAAGTGGCTCCAAGGGGTCCCCAAATTGACCCAAGGATGCTCATGGTCGGGTATGTGTCCACCAATAAGGTTAGGACACGTTTTAGGGTAATTTTGTATTATTATAATATTATTTTTTAACCCTTATTTACCGGATTTACCCTTAACCATGGTAAATAAAATATTTACCACAGTAATTATTCAAAATGTCTAAAAATAAAAGTTACCTATTTACACAATTTGGACATCCTGATTCCAAATATGGAATCCATTTTTCTAAATTCAAAACACAGAAGTGGAAGAAATTAATTTAAAATTAATTCCCGCTGTCAAAACAAAAAGCGTGTTTTTAAGAGATAATAACTATCAAAAGATTTACACTTGTTTATGTTCGGTTTAATTGTAAAATTATGTCCAATGACCAACATTATATTAAATGGTAAAAATATATTCTAAATATACTTTAAAACTACTAAAATTCATAATTTATCACTATTAATTATTTTGATTAAAAAAGTTGTTTTTAATTAAAATTTAGTAATTTTCACTATTCATCAAAATATGAAAGTTATCCGAAAAGTACCAAAATTTCACCTTAGGCTAAATTCGATATTCAGAATCCAAAAATGAAGTCCATTTTAAAATATAAAATATATATAATTTCAAAATTTTGGTATTACTATTCATAACGGCTAGTTTGATTGGTTGTGGCGTGTGTTAAAACTGAAGGTTGCGTACAACACACGCTACTATTTTATTCAAAGGAAAGCGTACCGTGGAAGCTTGGGATGTTTCATTTTAAATTTTTTTTTATGTCCCAATTTATTCAGATAGTTTAAAATATTTTATTTAAAAAGGTTTCACTATTAAAGTTGATAAAAGTGCAATACTGAAAATGAATCTGTTCTTGCATTATGACTAAGAAACTCATAATAGGGATTCTAAAATTATAAGGATTATATAAAGTTCAAAATGTTGTTAATACTATTCATGACCTCTTTTAATGGCTTTTTTTTTGTACGTCATGGTGTGATTGAACTCGGTGTTGCGTGTAGTGCAAGTTATTGAATTATTTTTAAGAAATAACACACTATGAAATCCTGGGGTGTTACATTCTCCCCTCCTTCAATAAATTGCGTCCTCGCAATTTGAAATTGTTCTTCGAAAATAAAAGGTTGAAAATAGAAAATATCTTTGTGGGAAAACCCACATCGAAAATTAGGTTACTAAAATTTAGTCTTAATATGAGGATAAGAGAAATGAAAGAGTCACCACCAAATTATGATCTCGATTAGGAGAACATTGGTGGCAATTAGAGACATATAATTGGAGGAAAAACGTAAATATTTATAGGTAGTGATTGAGATCATCAATCACAAACAAGTGTATAATTGAGGTCCTTAAATTCATCAATCTATGATGATTTGAAATACCATCGGTTCAACAAAACATAGGGTATTAGGATAACACATTTTTGATGTTTCAAAATATCATAGTTGAAATCCCACATCGAAAAATGAATTAACGAGGCCTCTATTTAAAATAAAGAGTGGAAAGTATGAAGATTACCGAAAATAACACATACTAGGGTT
Organism: Viscum album; assembly: GCA_963277665.1. Taxonomy (NCBI): domain Eukaryota; kingdom Viridiplantae; phylum Streptophyta; class Magnoliopsida; order Santalales; family Viscaceae; genus Viscum; species Viscum album. The sequence continues at coordinate 1,200,970,011 of OY728153.1, read as the reverse complement.
CCATGTAGGAAAATATGGATATGGAAGAGAAATCTAACCATCAATTATCTGATGGAGAGTGCTAGAGAACATGGCTATGAAAAGGCCAACAATCCCAAAGCCATGAATTAGTGATGATTTAAGGTACCATCTAGGACAACATTTTTGTTCTAAGTTCCTTTTATTAATGTTGAGGAATATATTTATGAGATTGGCTAAGATCATAAGGAGATATACTTACTTTATAATTAGAGTTTTATCCATTAATAAATTTCTACCACAAACTGATATTTCACTCTAAAAGATAATAGAATGTAATTCGTATAGGGTTCCAAAATAAATGAATTTATAATTCATCTACCAGATCTTTAAAAAACAACATTATTTAATCCAGGACATCTCGTGGGCCAGTGGTAGGTGATACACCCTTGTCGCCCTTCGGTTGCGGGTTCAAGTCTCGCAGCCTTGCCGGACGCGACGGGTTGCCGCCCGACCTCCGGGTTGTCCTTTTATGGTAATCCAAAATAATCCAAACTAGAACTATCCAAAATACTTCTGTCCAAACTCACAGTCCAACATTTATAAGGAATGTAAACATAATATAGATCCTTTTACCCCGTAATAGCATATGAATACCTTTATCTTGTATTCTTTTAATAAACTGAAACATCTTGAATTACCATATTCCTTATTGATTACATTCATGCTCCCCTATTCCATATAGAATGCTGGATATACTTCATCAATCCAAAAATGTTTTAAACCCCAAAAAAATGATGGAATATACAAATCATTAATCAGTTTCAAGGTAGTCAAGAATATCCAACATAATTTATCCAAATCAATCATGTATTATTCTAAAATCACTAACTCGGTATCAGAACCATATTATGGTTTATCTTTCTCTCAACCATATATTTTCCAAAAATTTATCCTGCTATTGAGTCACTTTTCTTTGTTCCACACAATCTCAAGTCCTTAATGAAATAGTACTGCAGTACAATCCTTATATACTCCATAATTATTATAACAAGTACATTGTTGATACAACACTCAATTGACATAATCAACATAAGAACTCTAATCATTCCTCTTCATCTGTGGTAGTATCATAACTTGATTATTATCCAATAGCATCATTTGCGGCATAGTCTGATGACTGGGGCATAGGTTCGCGTAGTGTCCTAACTCCTTGCAAATGAAGCATTGTACATTTGAAACCATTTTCTCACCCTTGCAGTCACGTACTTTGTGCCCTTTTCCTCCACACTTATAACAAACTCCCATTCCTTTCAGGCAAGTTCCAGGGTGTTTCTTCCCACAGTTACCACATATGGGAAAATTCTTCTTTTCCCTCTTCCCTTTATCCATTTTTCTCTCTTCCATCCTTTTCTTCTCTTGCTTCCCTTCAAAGCCATAGGACTCAGTAAACTCTTTACTTATCTTATCAACACATGATATTATTTCTTCATATGATGATAATACATGGGAGACTATTTCTCTTATCAATTCTAGCTTAAGACCATGAAAGATATGATCCTTCCTTCTCTTTGGATCATGTGCATTTCTGGAGTTCTCATTCCTTCTACTGGGCGCCATTTCTAAACAATGGCATAAACTAGATCAGTTTATGAATCAAAATACATAATACCATACTTATAAAACACTTAACATAAATTGAACTATTTATGGATATAATCCATAATCATAAAAATGTTTTCTTTGAGGAAGTATATACTCATAAACCCTTCATAATGATTTGTAAGAAAATGAGAGTTATCCTAAGCATATCCCCCGGGAGTGTCGTAACCAAGAGTGCAGCAAGGCCCGTTGTCGTGCACCAGTTCCCGTTCGAGTCTAGCTCAAAGAGGTGTTTTCGGGTTTTACCCCTAGGTACATCTGTGCCAGAGCCGCCTCTACCTGCTCGTATCCAGACAGGGATGTATTGCTCGGAAAACTCACAAAATCTCTACGATACCAAAATTCTCGGAAGTTCTTCTATACTAATCCTGAAAGTTCATCTTAGGTCTACGTTCTCTAATCAGAGTTTATCTAAATCTGGTTTCCAAGGTTTGTACTAAACTTCCTCTGATACCAACTGTAACGCCCTGACCCCAGTTACCCAGAGTTGGTGCATTATTACATAACATTGGCATGATCACAAGAAATATCAAATCTAGAAAGACCGATTGGTTTAGTAGCCTTGGAAACACTAGATATATTCATAAGTTTTACATTATATCATAAAATGAAAAAACTACTACAACAACATAATGTTTCCACAGTCCACACTATAATCCCCTCATAATATCCCTGCAGGTCATTCATAACTTACATCTTCACATCCTGGGAAAAATAAAACATAGAAAAGGGGTGATCTCAAATGCCCAGTAAGGATAACAATATAGCAGAACATTCAAAAATAAGCATAAACATTTAAGGCAATGAATTACTAAAACAAAAGCCTTTTAAACTTGAACTTCAACATAGTATGGAAAAAGTAAAATGAAATAATTCCATTTACTTGTTCACATGGATATTCTACTAATTGAATAATCACATGCAAAATCAATAACCACTTTCATAATGTTGGAATGCATAATGCTAAACTTTAATTACTTTTCAAGGCCTCGTCCCAAGACCTTGGGGCTAACTGTAACCGGAACCCAACCCGGAGTGCCTCTAATAACCGGAAACCAACCCGGAGTGCCTCTAATAACCGGACACCAACCCGGAGTGCCTCTAATAACCGGACACCAACCCGGAGGGCTTACTTTTACCAGTCCCTAACCTGGAGGGCTTACTTTTACCAGTCCCCAACCTGGAGGGCTTACTTTTACCAGTCCCCAACCTGGAGGGCTTACTTTAACCAGTCCCCAACCTGGAACATACTTGTCCAACACATTCATATGAAGTAAAGATTGAAATATAACATAAACATTCTTATTGGAACTAGCATACGAAATGTCAATACTTTCACCATAAACTATGAATGGTATAAAAATAGCACATCCACAGTCAAACATATCACAAAACCTTCAAAACAATATAGAAGTTTTGTATCATAATAAATCAACTTCAAATAATCTTAAAACCCATCAAAGGATGTTGACATAGATGAAATCAAAATTCTTTTTAAAGAAATATCTCCTTTTATTTTGAAATCATTTAAGATCCATATAAAATCAAACATTTTCTTTGAAAATAATCTTATAAGCTTTTAAGGGAAGTTTTTACGATTTTATAACGGCGGAAAATAACTGCACCCGCCGTATAAGTTAAAAAAACATTCTTATCTTAATTCTGTCGAAAAGGTTAAAAGCACCTTGTTTGGAAAACGACGGAAAGATTCCCTTATGAAACTCTTATAAAAAGTCAAACAAGGGTATAAATGACTTTAACCCATATTCTTTTAAATATTAAAAATGTTTTGAAATACATTTTGAAGAAACATGGATGTGGATGATAACGAGATCCCAGTAGATTATTACATATAAACAACCTCAGATAATGAAGAGATTGTGAAATAACCCTTACCAGTTTGGTAACTTATGAAACATACAACCCATGAAAGAGGTATCATACAATGAATATGTAAGTACACATAAATTAGAGTGTATTACACAAAGAATATAATTATGGGCAGTACATACACCACACAAAAGGTAATGGTGGCAATATGGCATGAATCTCATGAGAATAAGGAGTGAGATGAAAACCCCTTACCACGTTAATCAACTGAGTCATATGTCCAAAAGTTAATAACCACCAAATGATTTACAGAATAACATTAATATAAATAGAATCATGATAATATATATCAAATGGTAGTACACAATACACCACTTTCAATAATTTAGTGGCGAACAATGGAAATCTCACGGAATTGAAAGTGAGATAAGAAAATCCCTTACCTTGTACTTTTCCTTGGTTGGGGTAGGTTAACCTCCTGTATAATGGTGAAATAATTGTTATTAAATTATACAAGAATCATATATATTAATATGATATCATATATTATCTTTTAATATTGATTTGATAATAATATCTTAGTATTATCGTTGTTTCGGGTGTTAACTTACTCGTTTTCTTTTGAATGTTTTGTTACGTAAGACATGTTTGTAAAGGATAGGTTGTATATTATTCAAATCCAGAATGGTATCAAGTCCTTAAACATCATTTTTAAATCATCAAATGATAATTATACTTGAATGGATACGATGGAGGATGAATCTCATCGCGTTCGTGGAGACGGTAGTCCGTACGTACGCACGAACGCAACTTCCATTTAATTTTTATTTTAAAAGAATTGAATCCAAATGATACTTAGGTATATTACTATTACAGTATAATATAATATTTTATATATGTTACTTAAGTTCATTAACACCATCCTTTATATGTTCCATGTGTGGTATGAACGAGTCATATCATTTTAAGGGGGCGGTAGTCCGCACTTCCTCAAATGAAATTATCGTATGTATATACAACATGAAACGAATAATGGTATGAAATAAAATGGAATTACAGAAGCTTATATATAAAATATATATCATTAATATCATATTTAATTACAGTTCCATCATAATGGCCACCATGAGAGGCGGTAAGATGTATTTGAACAATCATCGTTTCGTGAGGCGTTAGTTTTCCATCCACAGAAACATTATGTTCATCATCCATTAGATGGAGTTGTGTGTATGTGTAGTTTTAATCCTTCTTATAACAACATCCTAGTATATTGAGGATACTGGTGTTGTTACAAAAGAAAGGAAATAAAAAGAGTTTGGGGGTTGGAGAAGCAAAATAAATGAAAATAATTTAAGAGAAATCGTTACCTTTAATTTAGGTAACTCACTTTGGTTGGAAACAAAGGACATCTTGAAATGCTTTCTGCCTAAGGGGAAGCTTCAAGGAGGAGGATAGGGATGTGTGGAGCTTAGTTGGGCAGAGTTTGGACGAGCCAAGTGGCTTGAGAGGTGTGAGGAATGAGTAGAAGTGGTATCCTTTTATAAGGGAGAGGAGGGGCTCTTTAGGAAAGAGTGAAAGTATTACTTTATAATATAATTATATTCGGTTTATAATGGTCCAAAAATCATTGAGGTCGAATATAAGATGACTCATATTCTAAATAAAATCAACCAATAAGAATTGGACAGGTTTTAGATAATATTGTAATCATTATAATCTTATTTATTTAAATGATTTATTAATGAGGTAAACATTGCATCACTATTGTGTCATTAATAATTTAACTTATTTGATGTCTAAAAATTATAAATAAAATATCATTATGTAGGAAATCGTTTTATCTTTCTAATGAATATTTATAATCGAAAATCCAACATGTATAACCCTATGTAAAAATTGTTCTTCTAAAAGATGTAAGCTTATGCCATTTTTATTTTTATTTTAACTTTATTAATATAAAGTGTCCCTACCACATACAAGTGGCTCCAAGGGGTCCCCAAATTGACCCAAGGATGCTCATGGTCGGGTATGTGTCCACCAATAAGGTTAGGACACGTTTTAGGGTAATTTTGTATTATTATAATATTATTTTTTAACCCTTATTTACCGGATTTACCCTTAACCATGGTAAATAAAATATTTACCACAGTAATTATTCAAAATGTCTAAAAATAAAAGTTACCTATTTACACAATTTGGACATCCTGATTCCAAATATGGAATCCATTTTTCTAAATTCAAAACACAGAAGTGGCAGAAATTAATTTAAAATTAATTCCCGCTGTCAAAACAAAAAGCGTGTTTTTATGAGATAATAACTATCAAAAGATTTACACTTGTTTATGTTTGGTTTAATTGTAAAATTATGTCCAATGACCAACATTATATTAAATGGTTAAAATATATTCTAAATATACTTTAAAACTACTAAAATTCATAATTTATCACTATTAATTATTTTGATTAAAAAAGTTGTTTTTAATTAAAATTTAGTAATTTTCACTATTCATCAAAATATGAAAGTTATCCGAAAAGTACAAAAATTTCACCTTAGGCTAAATTCGATATTCAGAATCCAAAAATGAAGTCCATTTTAAAATATAAAATATATATAATTTCAAAATTTAGGTATTACTATTCATAACGGCTAGTTTGATTGGTTGTGGCGTGTGTTAAAACTGAAGGTTGCGTACAACACACGCTACTATTTTATTCAAAGGAAAGCGTACCGTGGAAGCTTGGGATGTTTCATTTTAAATTTTTTTTTGATGTCCCAATTTATTCAGATAGTTTAAAATATTTTATTTAAAAAGGTTTCACTATTAAAGTTGATAAAAGTGCAATACTGGAAATGAATCTGTTCTTGCATTATGACTAAGAAACTCATAATAGGGATTCTAAAATTATAAGGATTATATAAAGTTCAAAATGTTGTTAATACTATTCATGACCTCTTTTAATGGCTTTTTTTTGTACGTCATGGTGTGATTGAACTCGGTGTTGCGTGTAGTGCAAGTTATTGAATTATTTTTAAGAAATAACACACTATGAAATCATGGGGTGTTACATGTGTGGCACGGCTGTGCAAGTACACACCCTACCGAAACTACTAAGCCCACGTGAGTCATGTTCGACGTGGGAATCAAGAACTAGTTATGGGAATTTTCTGACATAGGTAGAAGCATGTTAGGTTTTATGGGAAGTGAGGTGAAAGACAACCCAATGATGCTGACCCGCCTATATAACGCACCTAGATGCGCGAAGGAGTAAAGCTGAGTATGTTGGAATTCCACTTGAACATAGGGAAGTGGAAATATGAGAATCATGATGCTCGAGATCTGAACCACAATGATGGTGCTGTGATGATAGGGGATAGTTATTGAGAATGTTAGAAACACATTATCCATACCGTGTTAGCCTGATATGAGGACAGACAGATGAGGGTCGACCGCTGACCATGTTCGAAACACGGGACCTATCGCAAATTTCATCTGGGGTCTTCAGGGATGTTGGCCCTAGAGGCTAGGTAAGCCAATGTGGCTTGGTACTATGCCATAAATGGGGTCCCTTTAGGCATGTAAGATGATGTGGAGCCAAATAATTGGCTCATTATTCTTGGACCTAGAACTAGGGTAATGTCCCCGTGAAAATTCCACACTTCGGGCTCTTTCTTAAAATGCATCTATGTATGAATATAAGACGTATCAGATAGAGGTAGTCGAGTCCCCCTCCAAGGAGAAGGGCCCTGAGGTTGCATGATTCTAACGTAACTGTCATAGGATGGGCCTTTAAGGGGACCTGATTTAGTGGACCGTGCGTAGGGCAGTGAAGTAGCCAAACGTGGTGCACAGTTCCCATAGGGAGATCTTAGTTTAGGGTCATAGAACTCAGACCAGGTCTTGAAAAGACAATGGAGGCATATTTTGTAGCTATTTCAAAACCCGATGTGAATGAGTACCCATGTGGTACCCACCACACTACATGTTCCCTAAAGGTTTCAGGCCTTGGTTCCAAAAGAGAGGGGACAAGATTTTAGATTCTTGGGGCCAGACCTAAGGACAAGATGCCTCGACATTCCTACAAATCCCATGAGGATGGTAATAAAGCCATACGTTGTTCTGGAAGATATAGTGTAGTTTAATGTTTTGAGTAAAGGACTTGGAGTGGTTTTAGTTCATGTTCATAGATCCCGAACCAGAGATGGTTGGGGATGTAAGAGACACGTGGTGAGGTAATTACAAAAGTCAACCTGAATGAGGACCTGTAGTTCGGATCCACATGTGTTTCCTGGGGAGGTTTTACGTTGAGGTACTGAAAATGAAAGTTAGGTTGGGTATGAAGAAGAGTGTTTTGGTGTTTTTACGTATCCCATTAGAATGGGAATCAAGCTATACATAGTTCTTGTGTGTTCACACGTTAAGGTACCAGTGCCGGAGAATAGAAGGTCATGTGGGTCTATCCCTCACACCAAAAGAAGCGGTATTTGATAGTTCTTATTACCCTTTAAGATGATTGTTTTTTTTGTGAAGCCATATACCTAGGATAGAATGTCTAGGTATTGCCACAAGAATCAATCCATAAAAAAGCATTGACCAATGGTATGGTGTGTGACCGATATCAAACATGATGTCTTCTCGGACGAGAACACCACGATGCAATGTTGTTTTTCGTCGTGCAGCCAGGACGATAATGTCACAGTTTAGGGTCATGTGATGGGACCAACCATGCACTTTTAACATCATGCCGTATAGATGCAATATTTTAAAGTAATGTGGGAATAGGTAGCATAGTTTAATGTCATACGGCTCAGACATATACATGAGAGATGAGGTTCAAGAGGGAATGTGCATTGCATGATAAAGCATACCCGATGTGAATGAGGATGAGGCCCACATCACACCGTGTGTGATTCTGAGAAAGAATCCTATGGCTGGGGGGGAATAAGTGGTTGGAGAATACATTACATGAGTGAATAGCTCTCAATTAAGATGGAACGTAAGATGAGATGTCCAGGAATTTCTACGTATCCCATGGGGATGGGAATCAAGCCATACGTAGATCTTGCAGTTTAACATCTTGCAGAATGATATACAGTTTAATGTAATATGGGACAGGAGGTAGGAGGGACTATCTCCATTAAGGGGAGTACGTGGTATGAAAATTGTAAACCTGATGTGAAAGAAGGTGTAATCCCACACACACCACATCACATGGTCCTATAAGATTTGGGGCCTAAAAGGAAGAACATAAGACATTAATTAAAAGAACTCATGATGGACCCAAAGAAGAGATGTCTGGGAATTCCTACATATCCCAAGAGGATGGTAATAAATCCATATGTAGTTCTTAAGAGGGGTGTATAAAGAGATTGTAGTTTAAGGTCTTAGAGCTTGGACCATGGAGAAGTGGAACACTTCCAAGTAATTAGAGAACTCAATCAAATTCCAAAGCCAACGTGAGTCAATCTCAGTGTGGGAAACAAGGGCATAAGTGGGTTTTGCAATACCTGGAATACACACCAAGGGGAAGTCAGTGCGGAGCCCCGAATGAAGCCTTAACGTGGTTTTGTCCTCCTAATGTGCAAATGTGCACTGAGGGATAGTGCTTGTAGTGTCGAAATTACACTTGGACATGATGGGGTGAAAATGATGTGAATCACGTAACCAACATTCAAGGATTGATGGGGTTGGTGTGATGACGAAGGTTAACTATTGACCATGTTCGAAACGCAACATCCATATCATGGTTCCTGAAATGAGGACTACAAATGAGCATCGACTACTGACTGTATTCACAACATTGGAATTATATCAATTTATTGTTCAAAACCCTTGAGGAAATTGTCCCGTAATGGTAGGAGAGACTTTGGTCTGAGCATCCATGCCATTATTGGGTCCCTTTAGATGTGAGAGATAATTAAAGCCCAAATGAAGGAGAACAAAAAGCCTGAAAAATGGGTTAAGGGCACCAGACAGAATCCAACACTCCAGGACGAATCCGACCCTCTTTGGATGTCTAGGTAGAAACTGAAACTCTAGAATCTGAACCAGAGTACTCTTGGGCACAATAGAGAATCACCAAAGAGGGTCGAGGGACCTAACATAATAGTCACTGACTCAAAAAGATGAGTCTAGGGAAATGTAATGAAGGGAACTCATGAGAGAGAGGTATGTGGCATGGTTGTTATTTACCCGACATGAATGGGTACATAAGCCCATACCATGCCATATACCTTTCTCTTGGAAGAATGAAGGCCTAAGGGACATGATAAAATAGAGGTCTCTAAGAGATGGAGCCAGAACAGAAGACTAGACATTCAGGCAGTCCTATGTATCCCATAGATATGGGAATCAAGACACATGCAGTTCTCAAGGCCATTTAGTTTGACGTCATGCAGTGAATATGTTGGTGCTCTTAGTTTAAGGTCCCAGGGCTCAGACTGTAGATTCCTAGTTTAATGTCATATTCATGGGATAGCTGAGTGGAGAGGATGAATCATCGGGCCTATGGAAGACCACAGAGTGAAAATGAAGATTGAGGAACATTGTTGACTATGTTCGCAACAGAGTATCCACCCTTGTGTGACCAGAGTTCCAGGGAAAACAATTGAGTGTAGATTATTTACTGTATTTGCTACATGGGACTTGTATCAAATTTTCTCTCAAAATCCTTAGGGACGTTGGCCCGAAATGGTAGGAGGTCCCTTGGGCCAAGAACTTTCATTGTTCGGGGGTCCTTTTAGATATAGAAGATGATGGAAACCTCAAATGATGGGGCTCGCGAAGCATGGTGGGGATTGTGTTCACAAAAGGGATAATAAATGGAGGTATGTCTCAAAGGGGTATGTGCGGCTTGGAAAATATCCCAGCATGATTGGGGACATAATCCCATACCACACCGCACATTCCAAAATAAGAACTTCGACCAGGGGGCTGAAAGGGTCGAAGGACCTCAGGCTGGGTGTCCAAGAAAACTTTCTCCATATGATGCCTCATGTGGGTATTGCCTTACCTCATCTCTTAAGCCCACGTAAGAAATGCTTGCTGTGGGAAATAAGGAGTAGGACTAGGCTCTTCCCATCACATAAGGGTCCGACAGTAGGAATCACACTCCTGCCTGAGGAAAACCAAGGCTTGAAGAGATTGCGGGGAAGAATGAGTCACTACGCTCCATTTTTGGGACATATGGGGATGATGAAATCAACAAAGGATAGTTGTTGACCAAATTTAAAACATAGAATCCACATTGTGTGACCTGAAATGAGTACAAAAAATGAGTGTCGGCCATTGATCACACTTGAAACGCGGGACTTGTATCAATTTTTCGTTAGAGGTCCTCGAGGGCGTTGGCCCGAAACAATTGGAGAGCCCTTAGGCAAAGTACCCATACCGTTCGAGGGCCCTGTCAGATGTAAAATATAATATAATCCCAAATTATGGAGTGTGTGGATCATACATGATCCCTTGAAACTTAATGTCAAGATGGGCAGTAGAAGAGCTGGGGATCTTCAGGGAGGAGGGAGACATGGTACGGTTCAAGATGAACTCGCCATGAATGTGGGAAAACCCTGCACCACACCATGTGTTTCGTCCCAATGGGAGATCCCACAGTTTGGGGTTGGGCCTACGAATGAAATTTCCGGAAATTCCTATATATTATATAACGATGGGAATTAAGCCATACGTAGATCTGAAGGCCATGAAGTTTAACGTCTTGCGGTGAGGATGTGGGGAGAGAGAAGAACGAGGGAGGGAACATGGGGAAATCATCATAATCCTAGAATGAGTGGGACCAATTAAGCCTACACGATACCATCTAGGATCATCCCAGAGTACTAATCCCAGGGGGTCTAGTCAAAGAGGACATTGGGGACAGACTCGAGACGAAGCGTCCAAGCATTACTATGTATCCCATGAGGATTGAAATCAAGCCATGTGTAGTTATTGTGGTTTAACATCTTGAAAGACAACATATAGTTTAACGTCATGTGGGATGACATACATTTTAACATCATGCAAGATGACATACATTTTAACGTCATGCGGGATGACATATAGTTTAACGACATGCGGGACTACATACATTTTAACGTCAGATGGGATGACATACAGTTTAACATCATGAAGGAAATTTTACAGTTTAAGGTCATGTAGGACCAGACAGTTTAAGTTCATGTTGGACCGGATAGTTTAAGGTCATGTAGGAACGGTATGTTTAAGGTCATATAGGTCCATACTGTTTAATGTCATGTAGAAATGGACAATTAAAGGTCATGTAGGCACCCACATTTTAAGGCCATATAGGACCACAATGTAGTTTGGGGTCATGTAGGAACATACATTTTAAGTTAATGTGAGACCATATAGACTCAATCAAAGTATTTCTTGAGGAACTTGGCATTGGTGGGAGGAGTTATGTGCTCACCATCTATGGTAACCAGTGAGTATTCACCATTGGAGTAAACCTTGTGAATGATGTAAGGTCCTTCCCATTTGGGCTCTAACATTGGTGGTTTCATGCCAGGTATCATTGGTGTACTCAGGGCCAACACCAAGTCACCTTGTAGGAATGAGCATAGGTGAAATTTATTTTTGAATCTCTAGCTATCTTATTCTAATGCCTTTTTAGATTGTTTCGGGCATGAAGGTTGTTCTTATCAAGCGCTCCCTACTCTGGGAGATGGATTTCAACTACTTTATCAGGCACTTTCTAATCATAGATAGTTGTGCGCAATGATGAAAATTGAATCTCGATGGGAAGGACAACCTTCTATCCAAACACTAGGGAATATGGGGTCACCTGGGTGGAAATACAAGTCATCTTCTGATAATCCCTGAAGGCATTGGGGAGCAAGTTCGGAAAATTCTTCTTATTGTGACCAAACATTTTTTTCTAAATGTAATAGAGGTTTTTTTTTGAATGCCTCGATCTGTCCATTTTCTTGTGCATGGTAATGGGAGGAATGGTTTGAACGGATGTTGTACATAGTATATAGTTTCCTTAGCTCAGCTGCCTGGAAGTTTTTTCCATTATCAGTGAGTATGTCATGAGGGACTCCAAATCGGTATATGATGTTGGAGCTAACAAAGTCAACGATGGAACTGGCCTTGACCACATTGAGAGGAACTTCTTCTGCCCACTTGGAGAAAAAATCTGTAGTGGTTAGGATGAACCTGCACATGAAAGCTATTGTCGGAGGATATGTTCCCACGTTATTGAGTCTCCATAGCCCAAATGGCCAATAGTACATGGTGAAGTGGAGAGGCTTCGGTGGTCAATACATGAAGTTAGCATGAATTTTTCATGTATGGAACCTTTGGGCGAACTCAATGCAGTCATGGATCATAGAGGGCCAAAATTACCCGAGTCTATGGATCTAGTGAGATAGCATCGGCCCAGTCTGATGAGCCCCAATGGAACTGGCATGAACCATTTACATGACTTGGGAAATATCATCTCCTTGAATGAAACTTAGGATAACCCCATAAAACCAGCATTTGTAGGCGATCTTCTCATGACCAGGGCCATCCTGGAGGGTGAACTATAGCGCGCGACATCAGATTCAATCTCGCTCATCCCGATCTGCTGGGAGATTACCATTCTAGAGATAATTAACAAAATAGGTTCTCCAGTCGCGAGTCACTTCAATCACTGTATCCAGGGGACCTGTGGGTACTGAACTGGAGGTGCCGACAGTAAGGTATCTTTCCTAGATGTTTTCATTGTCTTCTGGAGTGAAAGGTGTGATGAATCTCTAGTGTGCCACAAGAATAATCAGATCAACCTATTTGGGCTCTGCACATGACGTAGCTAAGATGGCCAGGGCATCATTTCGACCATTCTGAGATTGAGGGACATGAGTAACTTCTAGTAGAGATGGTAATTGGGCCATTAGCTGGAGAGTGTGTTCCAAAAAATGGTATGAGCTCTAGCTTTATAATTACATAGTCACCGTTGATCTGCTTGATTACTAGTTTGGAGTCCTATTTCACATGAAAATGGGGCACGTCAATCTTGAGGGCTAGATCGAGGTCAGTAATGAGAGCCTGATACTCAGTCTCATTATTGGTGCAGACTTCTTACAATAGGAATGAGTACAGCAGAATGGACTGTGCAGGGGTAATGAAGACAATGCCGAGGCTTAATCTATTGAGCCTGGATTCATTGAGGCTTCTACCAGTGGGGCTCCTAGAAGAACCATCAATGTGAATATTCCAGCACGGGATTGCTCAGTCAACTGAGAGGATTGCCTCATCTAGAAATTCATGGTCTAGAGACTGGTCCGCAGGAGCTGGATGTGCAACGAGGAAATCTTCCAATGCTTTCCCCTTAATAGGATCTTGAGGAAAAAACCTGATGTCGAACTGCTGAAGTGTTAATGCCCACCGAGCTAGAGGGCCTATCTACATAGGGAAATTTAGAATGTACTTTAGCAGATCTACTCAGGATACTAACTGTACCTCATGGTGCGGTAAGTAATGTTGCAATTTCTGTACTTCGAATACCAGTTCGAGGAAGAGTTTCTCAATAGGGTAGTATCTAGTCTCTATATCGAGGAGCATGTGGCTGAGGTAGTAGAGGCTATTACCCATTCCCTCTTTGTTCTTCTGGTTGAGAAAGGCACTGAGAGATCGCTCCAGGGTGGTCACATAAAGGACCTGCAACATTCTAAAGATGCGTGGAATTAAGACCGGAGGCTGGAGTAAGTACTGCTTGATTTCCCTGAAAGCGGTCTAACACTCTTCATCCCAGTCATAGATGGTTCCTTTATTCATGAGCCATGAAAATGGCACACACTGGCCGGAAAAAGTTGTGAATAATCAGCGTATGTAGGCTATCTGGCCTTGAAAGCCTAGAATCATCCAAATTTTTCATAGAGGAGACATCTGGATAATGTACTTAATCTTCTCTAGGATGATCTTAATGCCCCAATATCTAACAACGAAGCTGAGAAATTTTCTAGAGGTGACCCCGAAGGCACACTTCAATGGATTCATCTTCAGGTGATGGGAACGGAGGAATCCGAACACTTTCTCGAGGTCTTTGAGATGTTCTTGACGTTGGAGATATTTGACCACCAGGTCATTCATGTAACATTCCACCAACATTCCGAGGATCAACTTAAATATGAGATGCATAGCCCGCTGATAGGTGGAACATGCATTCTTTAAACTAAATTGCATGACTTGGTAACAAAAAGTACATTGTGGTGCCCTAAAGGCTGTAGACTCCTCATCCTCATACGCCATTCAGATTTGGTTATACCCAGAGTACCCATCCATGAAAGAGAGGTTTTGGAACCCAGTTGTAGTTTCAATCAACAATTCCATCATAGGAAGGAGAAAATCATCCTTTGGACACTGACAGTTGATATCCCAGAAGTGGATGCAGACTCTAATCTGTCTATTCTTCTTCCTGACTTGTACAATGATGGCTTGATATTTGGGGTACTATAACTCCGTAAAGAATTTTTCTCTGATGAAATTATCAACTTCAGTCTCAACCATGGCACTGTGAGAAAGGTGGATCTTCCTGGGAGGCTTCTTGAACCCACGATGATTTTTTGGGAGATCGAGGCGGTTGAAGGCTACCTGAGGGTCTAGTCCTGGAATCTCATCATAACTTCATGAGAATACATCACAGTATTGTTTAAAGAAGTCTATGTACTGATCCTTCTCCTCAAGGGGAAGAGTGGCACTGATCAATGTTGGTTTTAGGTCTACCTCACTACTGAGGTTCACCTGTACCAATTCATAGACCGTGGCAAAGACACCCTCTTCAATGGCAGAGATCATACTCTAAATCATCTTTTTTACTTATAGAGGGGGATACTCAGATGGAGGAGTCTCTGATAAGCCACAGACCCTGATTGGAGGCTGTTACCTGCCTAAGCGGTCATGGACACTGCATCGGGGGACTCTTGTGTTGCTGCAACCATAGCGATGAATGTTGTTGATCAGATCCCAAATGGTCTTCAGCCCAAGGGGCCATGATTTATGATATCAAAGTAATAGTGGTGCATCAGCTTGAGCCGATTTATCCCAGTCTGGTGGAATAAGCAAGTATGACATATTTATGTTTCCATGGGGTGGACATCCTGATACCTTATAGGAGTAGGAGGCTCTGGGATCACTTGAGCCTTATTTTAATAGGAGTAAGAGGTGATCATCTGGCATCACCTAGAAATGGAAATGTTCTCCGCCCTCTTCCCAGAAACAAGGAATCATTGTCCCATGTATGGGGATGTAGCCTCCAATCGATGGATTGGAAAGACCTAGGCATAATCTAGATCTGTCCATGGGTCTGTCGTAGTCATGGCATGCTTGACCTCATTTGTCTGAATTTGCGTGTCCTTTCTCTTGTAATAGTCGACATCTAGAGAGAGGGTTTCAAAAGAGGTAAAGGGAGATGCATCCACTTGTAGTATGCCGACTCAACAATTTAGGGATTACTTGAGGAACTGGTGATTTGATGAAGGAACCACCACATGTTGGTAGATCCACGCCCTACCCATCAATGTGTTGTGAGCAGTGTCTTGCGAGATAACCTTGAACTCTGTAGTAAAAACTAAGCCACCAAACTGGGTCTTCAAGCGGCTCTTGCCACCAATGTTTGTTTCGTCCAATCATAACCTTGGATTCTTATGTCAGAGGGACTCAGGTCATCTTTAGACTATCCCAGTTCTTGTAGGGTCCGAGTAAGGATTAGGTTGATCTGAGAGCCTATGTCAAAATGAAAGTGGAAAACCGTGATGCCATTAAACCGGCCGATGATGTACGATGGGTGAATTTTCCCTTGTATGGGAGAGCCTACATCTTCTCCAGAGAATGAGATGTCGGCCTTTCATTTATCATTATTGACCTCCTCGACATGGAAGGCTTCTATGGCTGCTACCTCCATCTCAAACTAGAGGGGGATTTTTAAAGCCACGGCAAGGGCCTCACACTTATCTGATGATAGGAGACAAAACTCAAGGATAGGGAGACTTTCTGGAATGTTATCATGATGCTTGAGGAAATCATACTTCTGTGCCACGCATGAACTTCGGCTTACAAGAGGTGGATCTATGACAAGAGGTATGGTGGGCCCTGCTTGCTGGTCCGGCAGCTGACTGGTGCTAGAAATATCCCATTACTCCCTAGTCGGAGCCTAAGGTGTGGCTACCAAATGAGGGCCCGATGATAGAGGCCGTTCCAGATAAAGGCATGGCTGATAATGACACAGTTGAGGTGGATATTCCATATCCAACAACATGAATGACAAAGAAGGAAGACTTGATATCACCATATAAGAAGGTTGTGCATGCTAAGCTCGGTGCTAGGTCTGCTGCCTAGTTTCGGAAGCATACATATCCTAGCTAGAAGCACTGAATGAGGCAGTCTGATGGCCCATATAGCCATGTCTTCTTCGATGATGGCGATATTTGGGGACGTTGGGAGGACCCCCTGGTCCTCCTCATCATCAAGAATCATGTAGGAGTTTACAATCTCTACGGTATTAACTGAGGTGTACCCTAGACTATCGGTTGATGATTAGTCCACTACTGGATGGATTCTGGGAGGGATATCTACCTCCAGGGGCATGAAATATCCAAGAGTACGAGGGGGAAGATGAAATTAGTGGGGGAATTTGTTTTCCCTTGCATCATTGGTGTTTTCACTTTTAAAATGGGGACTGTTGAGGCAATGATGCAGAAGTAGTAGATGAGGCTTAGGAAGGTTTTGGTCGATTCAGTCGTGCACAGATAACACCATGGGCATGATCGACTTCTTTACAACCCATCCAATCATCATAAATCTGGGAACCATGGCTAGAAATATGATTCTACTCTCCTTCGATGTCACTGCCATTGTCTGGCCTCATAAAGACACAGGCCAACTGTGCTGGGGTAGGCCTTAACTGGACTATGTTGTTATCCACCTGGTCTTGAAGCCATTCTTTAAACACATATCACAATTTGAGGGTGTGACCTAGGATCCGGTGATAGGGGCAGTAATTAGGGTGATCGTTAAGGTTCGCCTCTTCTGGCCTCCTGCATTCAGGCTAACGCACAATCCCCTACTTCAATGCACTTCAGAAATAATTGGGTATTTGAGCCTCATTAAACGAGTAGGTTCTGTTCCTCCTATCCGGAAAGGGGGCCCTTGGAGACTGACCCTAATGAGGGGCTGGAGGAGCCTATCGAGGAGGTAGAGCCTAGTTATCACGCCTTGGCGGTGGTGATGCATTGTGTGGGGGCACCTACCGATTTTGAGGTAAGAACTACTGAGTTGGAGGCTGCACCTAAGGTGGAGGGCCTCTGTGAGGCAATAGAGGCAGCTCCACTGGTCACAACACTAGTTTCTTGGGGGCCTCTATTTGAGCCACTTCGGTGGGATCAACCCAAGCATCCCTTCTCGCAGGGATTGTAGGAGGAAACGGGCGTGCCTGGATGGCCTATTTCAAGGATTCTTCTAGGCACTAGGCCTTATCATAGAAGTCTCAGAATCCCCTAGGGTAGTTCTAGGTGATCAAAGAGGGGACCAGTTCCATCTTGACATTCCCTATGCATATCGTCAGCAATTTCTCCTAATTCAGTGGCATGTAAAGAGAGTATGTGAGACCTTTCCCCAGGGTGACAAAGCCTGGAACACGCTCGTTAGACCTCTCCTAGCACTTGAGGAGGTTCACGATACTCATCTTATAAGTCGTGTAACTAAACTGGTAAAGGAATTGCCTTTGGAGATCTTCCCAGCCAGCTACCGATCCAAAGGGAAACTGGCTATACTAGACGAATGTCGGACCCTCCAATGTATGTACGAAACACAGGATATTGGCATCTTCCTACTGTAGTGGAGTTACCAAAATGGGTCCACACCTTGATATAAAGTGGTCCTGGTGCTGCAGCGGGTCTCTTTTCCCACTGAAAAGAGAAAAGAAGGGATTTCTGAAACCTGGGGTTGTTGCCATGTCATCCACCCATTCCAGATATGGCTTTCCATCAGGCGGTATTTCCACTTGTCCAGTCTCTAATGCATCGAGGTGGGTGATGAGTGCTGTCATTGGATTATCTGGGTGGGGATTCCTATTTTTAGGGGGATCCCTGACCACCAGCACGTTAGTGGGTTCTTAAATGCGATAAGCAGGCCTGGAAGCTTGTAAAGTGGCTAGTGGAATGACTCGTTGAGTAGCTGGGGGAACCCGATCTGGTTCTCGACGATTGTCATGCCATTCAGGAGGAATTTCTAACACATACCACACCCTTTTTCCATAAGTTCTATCCTCAACCCTGTCTGTGTGGGAAGGATGGTCAGGGTCACCTGGGGGAAGTTCGACAAGCGGAAGTTGTGCCTGTCCCTACATCCCTAACTGAGGATCCCCATAATTTGGTCATCACTCAACAACATGTTCAGCAAGTAGGTCTTTGACTATCTTCTTGTGTTTGGTGAGTTTTTTGATGCAACGTGGCTTTTTTGGTATCATCCTCTACCTTCTTCACTAAGAAAGATGGGTTAGAGGGTTTGATGGATCTGAGGTGTTCATTTCCCTTGTTGGTATTTCGGCTGAGGACTTGTGCCTCGGTGGGCATGAGAAGACCCAATATATTTCTTTGCTGGTGAGTGACCCTTCCCAAAGGATCCAAGAGCTATGGAACTCCCATAGAGGGTATGTCCCCATCATGAAGCTCTAGCTCATTCTCTCCCTATGACAGGTCATCCATTTTAACGGTGACCCTACCTAGCGGTATATCCACTAGGTCGACTGGAAAATTGGGTAGGTTCCAGATGGAACTAAAATGGAGGGCTGCGTACTGCCCCTAGCCATAGATTTTCATATGGAGAGAAGCCTTGTTGATTAACCTGTGGAGCACTTTAATGCTCTGGACACATCACTGTTGGAAGGACATAGGGCGGCCTGGTGACTCAGAGCACTGGGCAACGGGGAGTGCAACCAAATCGACTAGACAACATTGTTGGCCGATGTCTTCAAAGTGCGCCTCACACTTTTGATATTCCACTCGTCGATGATGAATATGGAAATGAGTCTCCCAGTTGGTCTGCCCAAATCATCCAACCTCCTCCCTGGTGAGTGCTTATAGTGACCTAAAATTTGGCACTGTAACTGGCCAAAACATCTCTAGGAAATGGTCCACCGTGAGAATATCTCATGATCTCCTTGGTCCAAATTCAGGGTCTAGCCCTTCATTTTCCCACTCATCTACTAGAGGTGGCTGAGGAAC
The DNA here is from genome assembly GCA_963277665.1 of Viscum album. NCBI lineage: Eukaryota > Viridiplantae > Streptophyta > Magnoliopsida > Santalales > Viscaceae > Viscum > Viscum album. The sequence continues at coordinate 1,200,950,342 of OY728153.1, read as the reverse complement.
CGATAGTGGTACTAATGCACACTGCCGAGATGGAGGGTTGGCTAGTGTAGAATACGACGAGCGAGTTGACAAGCCACCGCATCTTGGGCTATCCCCCAAAGAGTGTAGTGAATTCACCACCACATCACATTAAGACGGGATGGTGAACGTAGTTTCTTGCAAAGGGACTATGGATTCTAGTGATATATCACACTGATGTTCATCCACCATTCATCCCCATAATAGCTCTCTATGATCTCTAATCAACTTAGAGAGTACATCTGGTGATGATGGCGACGATTTAGAATTCGGAACCTATAGAGTTGCTAATTTTTCTTTCACATGGATATACCTGCAGAGGGAGGCGGGAATCTGATGGACCATACATTCTGGAAATATGAGGCTGATGTGACCTATTTCTACCTCAGTCCTTGACACGGAGGATCTAAGAGAGGGTTCCATCGCTAAGTCTGCCTTATAATATGAGAATAAAACTTGTTTGATCTCAGTCTGAAACATCTCGGTGATCTTTTTATGGTGGTGAAGATCATCCCTCCTTCCCCATGGTAGTTCTTCAGGATATGGTATATTTCTAGCACGAGGAGGTCCTTTGGGCGTACTGGTGCTGGGGCAGGGAGGACATCATCTTGAGTGAGCTGTGGTACGAGGAGCACCTGGACAGATATCAAAGGGAATATGGGGAGAACCATAGTTTCCCCTGATTGATGTGCGGAGGGGACCTCCCACGGAAATGTTGGAGTGGTAAGGACCTTCTCTGGAGCTTATAAGAGCATGGGGGACCTCCATGCTTGCTTTACCTAGCAGCGTCAGTGCGAGGAGGGTCCTCGTACTGGTCAATCCAAACACGGGTGGGACCTCTATGCTAGGTTCTAATGAAGAAAATATGACCTTCACCCCTCTGATTGTTGAGGTGAGGAGGGAATTTTTTGGCTGCTGTAAGGAAATTGGGAAGCCCCCAATACTGAAGATTGACTGGATGTGTAACATCTCCATATCAGTGGTCCATGGAAAGAGGAATGACTCTATACCTGATGTAATGAGCATGGGAGAGGCTTATGTAATGAGTTTCGCTGTCGTGGGGAGCACCCTCACTTGGATAGAAGGTACCACAGGGAAGACCGCCATGCCAGTCTTTGAATCGGGGAGGACCTGCATTCTCCATGGTGGTGGTATAGGGAGGACCTCCGTACTGGGTTTCACTACCGTGGGTCAGTCCGCGGCGATTGCTCCCTATGCAGGTAGCCGAGAGAGTCAACCCAGCCTGCTTGTGGGGCAGTTTGGGCCTCGATATGGGCCAGGTATATAAGCTTCTCTTCATAGTGATCACAAGAGGCTGATGATACACATTGGCGGTGGCTCAGACCATAGTAGTTGCTGACATCAATGCCCCTTGGCAGGATTCCTCCTCGGCCTGCGCTTGACATTGGTGCCAAGTTAGCCAGACCAGGGCCAGTAGTGAAGGTACATAGCTTACCTGCTCTTAGGCCCATGGGACTAGGTGGTGGCACTGGCGTGACCTAGTGGGGGCCCTCATTGGGGGCCCTTGGAATGGGTTCTCGGCCAGGCTAGCCCATACATCCCCTACCTTGTCGGTGTAGGGGAGGGATTCATCGAGATGTTCTAGGGAGAGGCTCCTGAAATGATTGTACGTTGGGGTGGGGAGTAGTGGCTCCATGTGCGGTCCTTGGGGGAGGTGATGGCGATGAGGCACATATGCCTCTAAATTTTGGTGGTCCATATCTTTAATCGAGATAATCCCATCCTCCTTGTATCAGCATATGATCTTTCTTATCACCCTTCATTGTACAAATTCAGAAGGGGAGAATGGGCATGGGATCCCAACAACTACGAGTGAGGAAGTTTTCAAAGAAGCAGTGGAGCCATGCAGGATTATCTTGTTGGCATTGCACCTGCCCCTGCATTGGTGGGATGGTGACGATCGGATTCCTGGTGCAGCAGCCCGATTCCTAAAAGCTGGGAGATTAAACCATTTGTGCTGAAACAAAGGAACCAACATCCAGTGCCCTAGCTCTATTCTATATCCCGTAGCTAGTAAGAAGGATCCATGTTGACAACATCACAAACCGGGATGTCCAAAATTTTGAGTGCCCCAACATCCGGTGAGTTTCACACTAGGGCCGCTATTTTCTTGGTGGGACCCAGCGCCGGATAACTGGATTCGGTGACATGATAATCCATTGATGTATCAAACTCTAGTAATATCTACATTGAGGAGAATAACTTCAATCCGGGTTCACCATTTATGTTTTCGACTCTCTCGCCAGGGTGCAAGAAACCGTTATTTTTTAGGACAATTAGGATGCACTAGCTATTTCCCCACATTCCCACTTTATAAAGGTGTTCATCATCCTTCGCCTGTTCAGGGACATTTGCTCCTTGATAGAAACAGGGTGATGGGATGTCAGTTCCTCCTTCCGTGGATTTCTCCTTATAACTCATCACCTAGTTCAGGTCTCCTATAAAGATTAAGTCATTTTTCATGAAACTCTTCCCAGTTTCATATCTTCATGGATGCCGGTTAATTACACTACTTATGTTGGGACATTCCATGGGGTCTGGTTAGGGAAGCAAATTTCAATCAGGGGAGTAGTCTCTTTGGACATCACAAGCATGTCTGGATGCTAGAACACTAGAGCGTCTAGGGTTATTCCCCTTATTATAGGGATTCTCAAGGGTGTTGAAGCTCGAAAAATCCCACATAAAATATGGGGAATTATATTCCATAGGATTATCTCTAAGGTTTTTCTCAACTTATCATGTTTAACCCAGGGTATGCCATATGTTTAATGTCTAGAGGATACTGATTGGGCTAACCGGAACACTAACTAGAGTGGATCGGATGGGTCTAACCCTTGGAGGTAACACTGATGTATGGTATAATACATGGTTAGTTTACTCTTTGTTGATAGGAGCCTTGAAGAGGTGAATTGGCCTAATCACACAGAGATGTGGCGGCCCAGGTAAGAATCAGGATGAGTGATGGATTGTTAAGTATAGTGGATGGAGAATGAGATGGAGTCATCTTGAGGGCGATGATGATGTTGGGTTTGAGCCTTGAATAGACTTCCTACGAATCCATGTGGTAGGGAATTGAAGTCCGCGTAGTTTGGTGGGGTGATGAGACACCTAAGGAGGCGGCCCACACGAAAGGACGCATGGATGTGATCCGAAGGAAGTGGAACCTCCGGGTTGGGGGCTTGACCTTGCCGAAGCACATAGGCTCAAGGAAAAGACTAGGATGAGAAATGGGTGATGGGATTGAACATCATGGAGGCTTCCTACATATCCTGCCTTAGCAAGGATCAAAGTCCATGTAGTTTAGGATGGGTTCATAGAATCAAAGTGTATGCAGAGGACAACGACCCGATGATATATTGGGGATTACGTGTGGTTAGTAGCCCAGGTTGGTCTGACATCTGAGAGAGGACCAGGTATGTGGGTCTTAACAAAGGGGACTACAACGGCTTACCACTGGTTTGGATTGACAACGGCTTACTGCTGGATGGGGTTACAAAGGCGTACCACAGGATGTGGTCAAAACAGCATACCGCTGGATGGGGTCACAAAAACTTACCGCTGGATGGGGTCACAATGGCTTACCATTATATGGAGGGATCACAATGGCTTACCACTAATTAGAGGACAATTTAGTTTCATGCAGGACAAAAAGCGACGTGCAGTTTAATGTCGTGCAGGACGTGGTGGACCAATGTGAAGTGGTCGGGACCAATGGTTTTTGTTCTTGAACCTTAGAGAGGCTTCCTACGTACCTTTACTTGGAAAGGATCAATGTCCACATAGTTTGGGAGGGGTTGGGGAGCTAATGTGAAGGGAGTTAGGACCAATTGTTGGTGGGATTAAACCTCAGGGAGGCTTTTTATGTATCCCCATGGCAAGGAATCAAAGTCCATGTAGTTCAGGTTTGTGTTTGGGGATTACACTCTAGGCTACCTAGAGAGGATTTCATGGTCCATGATTAATCTAAGCCCACATGAGTCATGATCGGTGAGAGAAACAAGAGGAACCAGAGGCCTGATTATCACAACGCGGAAGGTGTGTCCACGAGAAGTGGAATGGGGCTTACCCATGGTTGACAACCAAAATAGGAAATAGGGGCTTATGCGTGGTTAGTGGCCCAAGGAGATGGATACTGGGACTTAATATAGGTTGGGGGACCTTTTGCGACAAATCCCAAAGAGAGAAGAATTTGACACTAAATAAAGGAGGGATTCATTGCCCATCCCCCTCTGGTCTTCAGTTAGGAATAAAATAGAAGGAGGTGGGGTGCTGCCACCTACAAAAAAGGTTTGAGGATTACACCATGATGGTTACCCTTTCCCCATAGATAGATGTCGCTCCAATAAAAAGGATCTCATTCCATGTGAGAAATGATTTCACTCACATGGAGAGCAGTGGGCATGCAGAATTTCCAAGGTGGGGAACCCCATGTATGACACATGGGGTGAGTTCACAGTTTAACATTATGTGTTGAGGAAGACGGTGCTTGTAATTTTAACGTCCTGCAACTGGGTTGAGGTGGATTCACTTTACACCCCTTAGGACATACATAACTGATACCTCCCCCTCCCTTGAAGGAGGGATTGAATCAGTAATTCCATGGTGAGGGGGTTTTATAGAGTGAACCATTGAGTGGTCCACATTAGCGTGGCTATGTGAAGAAGCTATAGATGATAGCATGCCTATTAAAAGAAGAATGATGCGAAGAAACACAACTAGAAGCACCACCCAGTTGACTTTGAAATCACTTCATTCAAACATGGAGGGTTTCACATGAAACGTAGTTGTAGAGAAGAGTTTTATTGGTAGAAACCTCGTGAATCTCTGGTGCTCCATGTAGTGGAGGGGATTCATGTTGGGGTGTACTTCACGAAGTGAAGTAACCTAGCCAATGCATGGGTAATAAGTGAATATGGAAGGTTCATCATGAAGTGGAAATGAATTTGAGGAGCAGTGCTTTGCGAAGTAAGGGTTAATTATGAATCATAGCATTGCAAAGAAATGTGCTTCGTGAAGCAGAGTGACCTTGCCATAACATGGGGGTCACATTTTCATGGAGGGTATTTCGCAAAGCATAAGTACTCCATAAAGACCCAAGTCTCTTTGGGGGTCCCCTTCCTTCAAGGAGTCTTGTGGACTCTTCAAAGGCCATACCTCTTTGAAGAGGGGATGAATTCATGCAAAGGGGTGGTACTTTGTGTTGAAAAAGTACCTTGAAAAGAAAATGGTTCGTAGAGAAGAAATTGCTTCATGATTCGATAGCTAAGAAGGTGAAAGGTCATAGGATCTTTCCTTTGAGCTGAAGTGGAGCCCTGTATTCATAGAGAAGGGGAACTGCAAAGCAGATCATTATCAACTCAAAGACACATGGCATTTTTTCGTAACTGTGTGGTGGATTCGTGAACGTCAAATCAGTTCGCGGAGCCTCCCGCCTCCTTACTCTGTGACGGGTTCGCAAATGTAAAATGGGTTCATGGAGCCTACCACCTCCTTGATCTGTGGAGATTTTTCTAATTTCTAATGGGTTGGAAGAGCCTCCCACCAACTTTCATCGCAGTAGGTTCACAAAGGGGAAGCACTGTGCCAGTCACGGTGCCGCAGGGGCTCCATGAACAAGCTTCTCAAGGCATCCCCTAAGTCTTTCCATTTTTTCTTGTTCTTCCCAAATTTTGGTGCCAACACCTAAAGAACCCAAATAAATGATTAAATGATAATTAGTAACAAAACAAGTGACCTTCCCCCTTCTCTGCAACCACCTACAACCCCCTCAACCTACAACACCCCCACCCTCTCAACCTGCAGCCCCCTCCCTCCTAACCAGAAGCCCCCCACGCCATCCCTCCCAACCTGAAGCACCCCTTCCTCCCAATATATAGACCCCCATCCAAAATTGTTTCCCCCTCTCCATAACTGCACCCCCTTCCCTCTCAACCTACACCCCCTCCTAACCTGAAGCACCCTTCCCCTCCCTCCAAACCTATATCACCCTCCCCCTCCCTCCAAACCTATAGCACCCCCTCCCAACCTGCACACCCCCAACCCTCCCTCCAAATCTGCAACACCCCTTCCCTCCCAACATGAAGCCCCCCCCCCCCACTACCCAACCTGCAGCCCCCTCCCCCATCCTCTAGCACCCTCTCCCTCCCAACCTACACCCCCTCCCAACATGCAGTAGCCCTCCCAACCAATTTCCCCCATCCCTACTTGTTCCCGCTATCAATCTTCACACCCCTCCAAACCTATTTTTCCCTCCCTCCCAACCTTCACCCCTTCCCAACCTATATCCCCCACTCCTCCCTCTAAACCTTCAGCACCCCCTACATCCCAACATGTGGCTCCCCTCCCAACCTATTTCCCCCTCCCTACCTACAACCCACCCGCCCTTCCCGCTAAAACTGCAGCCCCCCACCCCAGTATGCGCTACTTTCAGCTCCACATTTTTAATTCATTCAAAAATGAAAACATACAAAAATTGAAGTATAAATATTTCCCAAAACTAGAATCATACTTTCCAATAATCTCTTGTAAACACAAGGTTCATTACAAAAAATAATGGCTAGACACTTTCTCATACATACCAATTGATTTTAAAAAAATATATCTTCTATCTACATTGTATCCCCAAATTAAGTAAATCAAAACCAAGATCTGATATCATATTATCACAAACCAATGCATGTTATCCTAGAAAAATACATAATCTAGTCTATTATAATTCCTAAATTGAAGTCCAAATCCCCATGGGTGGGAAACTAGTTCCTAGGAATCAAGGATATATCTATGGTAGTGATTCTCCGCAATAAATCCTACAAGACGATCATAAAAAATAATCTAACGTGACCTAACCATGTTTTTGTGAATCAATCACTCAAATAAGTGAAAAAATAATATCCAAAACAATATTAAAATAAATACATAACATTAACTATTTATATGAACTAAATATAAAGAGATATGATAATATATTATATGACAAAAAGGGAAATGGGATTGAAACCCATTAATGTAATAAATATTATGTGTTATCTAAAAGTAAAAATGAAAATTAAATTAAAAATACCACTACCTAACTCAAAGATATGTGATGGATCACTCCCACAATGTTACCTCTAGTAAACCCAAACACAAGTAGCATGAATACCCACCAACCATGAGGGGTGACTTTCCATTACCTTTATTATTCATAATAAGGTTTATTTAAACCTAGTGGATATATATATAATGTACCAATAATAAGTATATTATAATCCCACCAAGTGTACCATGATCATTCTTTCTTTGGTAACCTCTACACCAAAGTAAAATTGACCATTCTCATCCATACAAGAATTCGATTAATGTTTTAAAATTACATTAATAATTATCCCCTCTAAGTCAAAAAAGGAGGGGATTAATATCCCACATAACCAACATCCTCATCCCCATGCCCATGCCCATAATTATAAAAATAATCACCAACATAATCAGCATCCTCATCACCAACAGTGGCATTAGCAACATCCTCACCACCAAGAGCTCTATCTCCACCACCACCATCACCACTAAAACCCTCATTATCATCACCCTATTCATCATTTCAAGAGTTCATTGATTACATATATGATTTAAAAGAAGAAACATCCTTCGACGAAAGTGAATAAAAAACCATCCATAGATTTCATTAAATTCTTGTTCATCAGATTACTTTTTTCACATTCCTCTAAAGTTATTTTCTTTGTCTCAACTACTTCATCCCAAGAGATTTCTAGATCAGATGTCTGAGAGTTCTGGGAGGAGCACAGTGATTACCAATACCTAAAGGGGATAATTTTTTTCCCTATTCGACATCATACACTCCTCAAATTATCCTCCCCTAATATCTGACATAAAATATCATGTGACCTGATATTTTCATCTTTTATACCATCAAGGGCCTCCAAGGAAGACTGTTGAAATTATAAACATATTAAATTATTAATTTCATATAAATATTTAAAATATAAATAAAAAACCTTATAATTTTATCTTTTCTCTGTGCATTAACTACACTTCCATCCTTTTTCTTTATACTGGAGAAAAATAATTTGGCACGAGGTATAGGCCCTTTGATGCCGAATATATCTTGCTGCAAGTGAGAAATGCACAAATATAGATTACAACCATATATGAGAAATTAAAAATTCCTTCCTATGTTTATTCAATAGTATTTTCAATAGAAAATCATATATAACATTACAATACCCAGTTAATGTACATTGAACTTCTCATTCCTAGGCATTGTAGTGTGCCCAAATGTGTGCAGATATGTCATTGAATCTTTGTTCTTTGTCTTTTTATATGACACTTCTTGAAAAAATTCCAATATAAGTAATAAGAACTAAATTTTATATGTAAAACATTAAACATTGATATTACATTAAATTCAATAGTTTTTCAATGTGAAATCATTTTTTCATATTTAATTTTGGACAGCCAAGGAATACGGGTACACCCTCTAAGTTAGTACTAACCCTTCTCTTCCAACCAATATAAAAATCATGCTTGTATGAGTTCCATAACTCCCCAAAATCCATGAAACATGCAGTCTTAAAAGGTTCTCCATAGGAATAGTTAAACTATCTCTGAAATGAACAAGTTATTTCATATAAATACATCAATAAAATAGATATAAAATTTTAAAATTTTCATATCCATATTTTCTCCCATGATTTTTCCATGATCTCTTTACAGATATGTCTTCATGTCAATGGTTCCATCAGAATGATATCATGATACTTGGCCAAAGTGGCCATGAAGCATCTATACTACCTTGTATTTGGACCTACCATCTAATTTTGTCGACTGCAATCCACTATTAGTTGTGTATGGTGACTCGAATATTCCTTCATCTGAGTGTGCCCACGTCGCATTGCAGAAGATCCCAGTAAATAAGAAATAGAGGGGGGAAAATAATTATGTCATGGTACAACATGAAAAAAATAAAGTAACATAATTTGAAATAGTTATAACAAAAAAAATCTTATGTAGGATTCTCAATAGATCATGATGGATTTGTGTGCTATCCAAGCTCAATAACCTCTGAAGGAAGTGTCCATTCTAGTGTATGATCTAGGTGGCGTTCAAGAACTAGAGTAGTAGTTGAAGGAACTGACTCATCATATACTGGTTAGATAGTAGGAATTGGAGGCAGTGTAGACATTTCAAAATATGGGTAGTAGGATGGGGGATACATCATTAGGTATGGATATAGTAAAGGTGGAAAAATTTATGGAGGCGGTGTAGTCGTTCTATGGGAATAAGAGGCAATATGAGATGATGGAGGAATCCGTGGAATCATCCCTAAAGGTAGAAAAGACATGTAATGTGAATAAGAGGGCAGTTGAGATGATGATAGAGGCATCGATAAGAACATCCCTAGAGACTCAAGTAGAGGATGAAAAGGTGTGGTTGAAGGGGTTTCCATGGGTGGGTCAGTGTGGGAATAGGTATGACAGGTGCTCTATCTAGGTATATGATCATCCCCACTCGAACTCATGAAATCGGGATGAGGATTTAAATCTGGTGGAACTTAATGTCCCTCAAAATATATTGATAGGTAATATTAACATGAAATTATATATAATGTATAATGAAACCATTACAATTATTATACTCACTTATAGAAGCGAAGGATGCAATGCATGCTCACGCCCCAGTCAATTGGGATCAAATAGTCACTTCCTTTGACCTTCTGTAGTATTTGGAATAATCTTTATAAGAATGAAATGTCAATATTTTGGAAACAGTTTTTACAAATCATGCATACAACGTACTTATATCAACAATTCATTATAGGAACCAGTTTGAATTATTTTAATTACTAATTGTAGAAATTATTTAAAGGAAATGAATCACACCATTTTTAAAATTTCATTACCATGTTATACATTTTTTGAAAAAAACATTTAAACCAAGTTTTCCATATTGAAATAAACCTGATTTAATGAAACCATACTAGAAAATACAAAAAACATATCATTCCAAAATAAAACATAATTATAGTAATTATAGTAATACTAAACAGAGAAACTCATGTCAATGTAAACTAAATGAATAGTGAACATATATAGTTACTTCTATATATTACCGACCACTACTTCAGGTTCAACATCAACTCTCACAATGGGACAATTTGATTCATTAAATTTAATATTTTAGGGAACACCAATGGGGGCGTCAATGGGGTAAATTTCATCACCAGCATTATGAAAAATATATCTTGGGATTACATCATTAATGACACCATAATCGGGTCTCAGATGATCTTTGACATAAAACACTTTTTTAGCCTTTGATACCAAATGAATGGTTTATTGGAATGCAGAAATCGACTCATGTCAATTTTTCTGAATCCACAGTCGTCAATAAATTTATCATGTTGTCTCATTGAATAAACCCATTTATATTTCATCATAGTTACTATACCTTGAGGGTAGTAATCCAATAACAATATTTTCTGAACAAGTCCATAATAATACACATGTTTCTATCGATGTGGAATATCAGATACACCAGCATAACAATATATTGTAACAGTTAACATAATTCCATCATAATATGTTCGCATTTTCACTACTCGGTAAGTTATAAAAAAATTATACCAATTGATTATAAAATATTTTCATTCACAATTCAAAGAATGAGGAACAAAAGACAAAGCTATTAATTCTTGATAAATGGAGTCAACAGGTAAACTTGACACTTTAAATATATATTAATAATATAATTAAATGGATGTCAATATTTTGGGCAAATTAAAGTAATGGTAATACCATTGATTTAAACCAAGTATGAAACTCTAGGTTATGCTAATCCTCTCTAATTCTCAAAGGAAATGATCGATGAACTCTACTTATAATTTTTTTATGTTCCCTATATAAAATTATAATGAAAGTGTAAGGTATATGTGAAATACCATAATTTGAGATAACATATAAATATCTAAATTACTTACTTGATATTGTCGTCGAAAAAACCACAATTAAATAAGACTATGTGATGTGCCATCTCCCGCTCTTCAAGGCTCAATGTAGCCAATGTGTAAGACCCAAATGATCCTCCTTTTAGGGGAAGATATGGAAATGAGGCCTGAATTTCCTTATAATTTTCATCTTCATTTCTCATTGTCTAGTTATTTCTTGTGGTAGCATTATAAAAATACATTGAACAAAAATCAATTAATTCTTGTGCCAGATAACCCTTCACAATCAAACCTTTAGGACAATTCTTATTTCAGGCATATGATTTCATTTTCCACATATATCATTTAGTAGGATACATAAAAAAAGAAACTGGTCCCACAAGAAGTCTTTCAGTTGAAATATGAACCGTTAAATGCAACATGAAAGTGAAAAGGGATGGAGGAAAATTTTTTCATCTCACATAAAAATAATGCTGCCTCTTACTGCATTTTTATCAAGAATGACTTAGATAACATTTTATCACAAAGGTCTCTAAAAATGGGAAGAATAGAATCAACATCACCCATAAATTATTAGATATAAAATTCCGAATTTATATTGGAATCAATTCATAAAGAAGGATGTGAGAATCATGTGTTTTTAGGGATTTTAGTTTTACATCTCTTCTATTGACTCATTTAAATATTCTACTGAAACCACCATTGGTAACCTTGATATTCTCCAATACTACCAGTAATTGATCTTTCTATTATGGTTTCATTAAATAAAAATCATAAGGAACATTCCATTTATTTTCACTGGTACACACAAGATGCAGTTTTGGTCAAATAAAATAATCCAACAATTCCATATGAGATTAGAATTCATATTTGGTCTTTCGATTGATATTTAGAAGAATTGAAAGAAAAATTTCACATATATTTTTCTAAATATGCATTAGGTCTAAATAATGATGTAACAAATTAGGACACCAATATGGAAACTCAAAAAAAAAATACTTATCTTTTTTCAATTGTATGTGGATTTAGTGTCAATATTCTTCCTCTATTAGGATTTAACCTAACCTTTCTCTAATGAAAAACTAAAAACATACAATTCATTAAGCACATCTGTTCTTCAAATATGCTGGGGTGGTTGTTAATTTTAAATAGTATTTTCAAATCTCCGATGATTCATCATGTATTTATGATCCATTGGAAATAATTAACGATTCCCCATGAAACTGAAATCATGACGATACTTGAGCCTTCTCGGTCGTGTATTTTTCATACAAATAGGATATGATATTTTTCCATTAATGCTACACCCAGACATCATTTCTTATGTAGGGAAATCAAGTATGGTCCATAGAAGGGTAGCATGCATCTAAAACATATTATTTGAAGAATCATTGAATTTCCTCACACCCAAATACAAAAGTTTTTTTAAGTCTCTTATTAAAGGGTGAAAGTAGACATCTATATCATTTCCGGGATTATATTTTCCAGATATCAGTATACTTTGGAAAGTGAATGTTTCATTCATACACATCCATGGAGGAAGATTATAAACTTGAATAAAAACATTCCACATGTTTTGAGTAGTAAGCATATGACCAAATGAATTAAAACCATCACAGGATAGACCCGACCTAAAATTACGCACCTCATCTAAAAAATTTGAATGTTGTGTATCCCATTTCCAACATGATAGTCCATATTCATGATGAACCAACTCATCATTACCTTTAATTCATAAAACCTCATTCCATCACATATTGGATGATATTTCTGCAAACATGAATATATTTTTATGTTTGGGAATCAATGGAAAGTTCCACATAAATTTCTTTGGCACATGAGATGGTTTTCCATATACATTTATATTCCATCAAGATGTACCTAGTCCTTTATAATAATTATGGTTAGTTGTTTTCTCCCAAAACAAACTGAAATCTTTTAGACAAGAATATACTTTATTAGAATCCAATCCAAGCTGCATAATTAACTTCTATTCCTTGTAATAATTTGAGGGAATACCTACACCATCATGAATAAATTTCTTCAATAATGTAAGAGGATTATAAATAGTGGAAATATAAATTACATACATTGTTTTCCCATGAAATAAACACATTAAAAATTCTATCTTATTCATTTTAGTACATTCTTTATATATTGGAGTTCTAGAATCATCCAATAATTTTTTCACTCTCTCAACATCACCATCTTCAGTATTTTCCTCATGTGTACAGACACCATTTCCTTCTTTCACTGACACACTATCTCTCTTGGGATGATGAAAAAATGGATACCGATCAAATATAAAATTATCCATGTCACATATTTCATTTCATTCATGAATAGTTTCATATTGACTCGTCTCTCCATGGTGATAAAAAATGAAATAGTTTGTTTGACATAAAAATTTCGTAATATGATAGCTAACTTCTTCCCGAATTAACGATGGTCTTCCAACACATTTATATAATGGATACTATATACAACCTCCTTCTAAATAAATGTTAAATGAAAAATCTAGAAAATTCTCCAACATATTTTGAAACATGATTGAAATTTGATCGGTACGATACATACTGATTCTATCCATTCGATAATAAGGAAAAAAAAGTTATCTTCCAATCAAAAATGTAAACCATAATTAAAAAAGTTATTTGTATTATAAAAATAAAACTATTAGAACATAAAAATGTAATAGTTAAATATAACTCACATTTTTATTACAAGTACCTTATTTTTTTTCACCAATTTCAACCCTTTCTATATCGGAGATAAAATTATTACCTCTATCCTAGAAAGGGATGATAAATAAGATAAACCATAATGGTCTAAGGAAGGATCCATGTCTATGATATAGTTGTATGTGTCATTATAGTGTAATTATACCGTGATAATTTTTTCATCACATATCATGATATAATGTAACATAAAATCCAATTTTTAGATCCTTTAAAACATAAAAGAATTAATTTTCATAGTCTTTAATCTAATGGATTTATTTTTTTAATGATCCATTATTGGGTCATGAATTACTCCTACAATCACTTCCATAACTAATATGTGAAACAAATTTCTTGTTATGATGTGATATATAATACATCATATAATCAGAAAATATAATTTATTTATAATCATAAAATCCATCTACTAAACTCTAACCATGTATAGTATGGTAGTGGTGTGGCTTGGTCTGATTTTAGGAGCCAATAGAGGTGTTTCACCACTAAAAAGGTGGGGGTTGAATAAGTTTATATTTTAATAATTTGTATATTATATTGACATTGAACACTATATAAATATTGGGATCTAATCAAAAAAATTAATAATTTTACCTTAACAAGATTTTGTAAAAATTAACATATTAGGGACCTAATATTATTACATGTTTTAGTCACAAAACTAGAAAACTCTTTACTATGATTGGTAAGATGCCCCAGTCATATATTCCCCAAAATAACCCCAATTATCTACTCAATAATATCTTCTATAGAATAGAGAATATTATACTTCTCTATCCTCCAAGATAAACTGAGTAGCATGTTCTCACCTATTCATGGTTCATGATAAGATATAATTTCATTATAGCTCATTATGTGTAAAATATCACTAAATTAGATACTTTTTAATGTATAGAAATTCTTAAAATCTCAAATTTATGATTATTATGGAGTAAATGAATTTATAATCACATAAATTATGAGATCCATTAATATAATATTTATCTTAACTCATGTTGTTGGTTCAATAATTTTATTCTTCATGAACGGTTGTTTCAAAAATAAATTAAATGGAGTCAATTATTCTGAAAGAGTATTCATATAAAACAGAAATTGAATGAAAATATCATACAACACAAAATTAACCTATATATAATTCTAAATGATGAAAAATAATTTTGAAAAATGAATCCTTCATATAGTGTTAATATTTCATTGGAAAAATCAACATGGAGAAAATATGAAAATTCATTCTTTTTAATCACATATCATAAAAAGATTCAACACCTATCCCACGAGTTAATTCCTTAATTATATTGTACTTTGAATCTATGTAACACTTTATAATTCAATAAAATATGGCTACCCATTCAATTGTATGTGAATATAAAAGGAACATCACATTTATCCATAACCAATTTTCTTTCACATACATCATGTGCATATTTAAATAGTATTTATTTGATAAAATTTTTATTTTCCAATGATAACACTCCATTCACATGAAAAATTCATCCAAAAAGAATCAATGGTATGAAAAATTCTACACATAGAATATTCTTAACATTTATATAAGCTCGTAACGATTTCATATAGAATATGATATTCTTTATGAAACTAGAAACACATCATATAAAATTCACCTAAATCACAAAGAAATCATGTTCTCATGGTATCTTCTATGTGAACTTCCAAAAATTTATATCTAAATACACAACATTGATAACTATTTTTATGTTTTTAGAAAACAAAAATTAATAATATATCAAAGAAAAATGAAACAATATTAATTGATAAAAACTGAATCAAAAAAACTAAAACTAAACTAGAATTAATTAATTATACTCGAAGAAGGATTAGGTACTCACAGTAAAAAAGAACCGAATAAAAAAACATCAAATAGTAGAAGTTGATTCTCAACCAGAGGGGATGATCAACCTAAGGTGATGCTTGACCATATGGGATTATCGACCTAGTAGAAAAGGATTCGTGACCTAGAGGGTGTGTGTCAGGTGAGGGAAATCTCGACCTAGGGGGATGCATGACTAGGGAGGTGATGCTCGAACAGAGGAGGAATTAGAGTGGGGATGCACACTAACCAGAGGAGGAGGAGAAGTGGGGAAAATGAATAATTGAGGAGGATATGGTCAATAGAGTGAGGGAAACCCAAGGGGAGGGAAAGGGACCTATGTGGGGGTGGGGGTGTTGTGGCCCAATGAGTGGGGGAATGGTGAGGTGAAATTATTCACCCATATATACTAATGATTGAGTAAAAAATGTAATGCCCCAACCCCGGTTATCTAGAGTCGGTTCTTTATTACATAACATTGGCATGATTACAGGGAATCAAGTTTTGAAGGACCGATCAGTTTAGCAATCTTGGAAAATAGATTACATACATGAACTTTACATTACACATTAGAAACTAAAACACAACAAAAATGATCCTTTGAAAATTCCATTAATCCCCAAGATTAACCCTACATATCAATCATAATACAACTCTTGGAATCCTAGGAAAATAAAACATAAGAAAGCGATGATCTCAAATGCTCACTAAGGATAACAATATAGCAGAAACTTTTATAAAAATTCATAAACATTAAGGAAATGTATAAAACTAAAACAAAAGCCTTTTAAATAAAAAATTCTGCATAATATGGCCAATATAAATCAAATAATTCAATTTACTTATTCACATGGATATTCTACTAGTCGAATGATCTCATGAAATACCAATACCAACTATCATAATAATAGAATGCATAATGGAAGACTTCATAACCACATAGTCAAGGCCTTGTGCTAAGACTAAAAATAAGATTTTGTCAACGCCTTGTTCCAAGACACTAGTTTGTCTCACGAGACCTACCGATGCATCAAGGATCTATAGCGTGCTCCGCCTGTCAATTACTAAGTCCAATGCATTCCTCATATGAAAAGGTTTAAACATAACATAAACATTCGTATTAAAACTAGCATACAAAATGTCAATAATTTATCCATAAATAATTAATGGTATAAAAATAACACATCCACAGTCAAACATATCACAAAATCTTCAATACAATATGGAAGATTTTTATCATAATAAATCAGCTTCAAATAAGTTTAAAATCCATCAAAGGATGTTGACATGGATGAAAATAATTTGTAAAACTCTTTGAGAGAAATATCTCTTTTTCATGAAAACATTTAAAAGTCACACAATTTAGAAAGGAAGAAATTTAAATAATTTTTTTAATTAAAGAGTCTTATACCACTTTGAAACTTTTTAATGGAATTAACATTTTAAAAACATTCATGTATATATAAATAAATCATTAAACCCCATTTTGAAAACATAGACATTAATGAGAATGATTTAGAAAAATAAATATTTAAAACATTTAAAATGATATTTTAGTAAATGATTACCTAAAAAATAATACCTTTGAAAACTATTTTATGAAACATGGATAGGGATAATAAATTTGTCCTAGTAGATACTTATGTAAAAACAACCTCTAATAACAAAGAGATTGTGGAATTAACCCTTACCTTGGACTTTCATTTGGTCAAGGGTACATTTAACCTATTGTATAATGACCATAGTATGTTATTAAATTATAACATAATTGTATTCATATTTATCATATCATACATGATTCATTTATGATGTTATAATGCACATTTAATAATGATTTCCATGTTAAATTATCATTTTGGGTAATAATCGCTTTCTTGATCGTACGTGTTTTAACATGTATAATATAGATAAGGATTTAAATACTTCCAGAATATAATACTTGATTTATATATCATATAGATTTATAATATAAATATTAATAATAGATAGATATATTAAATATAAGGAACCGTTTATGGATACGGTAGGTCATATGAATGCATAAATGATGTTTCTGTTTTCATATCATATTGAACGGAAATAAGTGAATAAGATATATGTATGTACATACATACACACACATATATATATCTCATATAATTATAATGTCATATATTACATAATTATTAATAATATATATTTTATAATCATCATTTAATGGTGAAAGTGGGAATTAATATCATCGCGTCGTAGAGACGGTAATCCGTACGTACGCATGAGCGAAAATATCATTATATTGATAGTGAAATAATTTGTAATTGGATGTAATATCATATATAAAGAATCATTAAAATGTTATATTTATTATTTACATCAGTTATACTCATTATTATACCCTTCCAAATAATGAAGTGTTTGAATAACAAACTACACCACGTTGTGGAGACAGTAAGTCGTACGTACACATGTATGGTGACTTTGTCATTTATAGGATGGATAGAATAACGAATATGGTTTTAAAATATTTATAATAACATAAAATTATGTTTTAGGTACATGATTTATTATTTTGGTATTGAAACAATAATGAAAGAGGAAGTGGAAGAAGAAATGAACTTGCAAGAGGTGATAAATATTTACCTCTTCTTTGGGTTCTTCCTTTTAATTTGATCAAAAGGGCTCATTAGGATGGATTTATGACCAAATTAAGGCCTCTATGATAAAGGCAGGAATGTTGGGAGGATATTTGGGCAGGGTTTGGCCGATCCAAATATATTTGGAGGTTTTAAATTGAGAGAAGTGGAAGTACCCTTTTATAAGAGAGGTGAGGGTCACTTTAGGAAAATCATGAAATATTATTTTATAATAAGTTCATTTTAGGTTTATAATGGCTCCAAAATGAATTATTTATAGTATAAGGTCGGTATGGGTTGAAAATATCTTAACCAATATGTTTTATATAGGTTTAGGTCATCATATTAACCTTATCTTAAATATTTAACTCTTAGTTAAAAATCTTGGCATTTACCATGTCTCATTATATTTTTATATTATATGGTTAATAAACATACTATAATAAGTCAAGAGAACCCCATGTGGTTCATTTTTAATATATATAACCTTATCTTTGTTCTTTGTCTGATCCTTAGATTTTTAGAAATATTATATCAACTAATAATATAGTATTTTTTTTTAAAACTAAATTATGTCAATTTTGACACTATTTAGTATTTGATTTTTTGGAAAGCCATAAAAACATTCAATTAAAATAAAATTTATTTAACCAACCATAACATGAATTAGTTACCTAGAAAATTAGTGTAATTAATCAGAAGCCTTAATTTACATTTATTTGGATATTTATAATATCACTGATCTTTATATTTCATTAATAAGGTTATTACAGTATCATTATTGTGTCATAAATCAATTAAATTATTTAATGCATAAAAGTTATAAATAAAATACCATTATTTATAAAATATTCTAATCTTTTTAATGAATATTTATAGTCTAATTTATTTTATGTATAACCTTATATTAAAAATGGTTTAGTTATTAAACATCGAATTTTACTCTTTTAACTCTTCTTTAAATAAAATAATAATAAATATCCTAATCTAATTCAAGTGGACCAAATAGGATCATATTTTATTACTAAATTTGTTTTTTGTCGAATTATACATATCCAATAGTATTAGGACATCTGTTAGGGTAATTATGATATCATTTTTACCCTTAATTACAGTATTTTTTTAACCGTGGTAAATACAAGTCAAAAGTTTATTCACAAAAAATTATTCTCAAATTATTGAACCAATTTTTACATACTAATATTAACTGTGTCTCTTGGATTTTTTAAATTCATCCCAATAAAGCGGTAAAATTATGTTGTATGAAAATTTGCTAACGTTCCTAGAAGGTGGATAAAAGAGGTTAAAAAGTTTAATAAAATATTATACATATAATTTTATTATAAAATGACTCTAATGAATTACATTGAACTTATATAGGTTTTATATATCCATTTTTACTTAAAATAAATTAAAATAAAATAAATAAATATTTAAATAAAAAGGCATTTTTAAATAATAATGTAGTGTTTTCACTATTCATCAAAAATTGAATGCTTTCAGAAAAATACCAAAAATTCACCCTAAGATAATTTTGATATTCCGAATTCAAAAATGAAGTCTATTTTACCAAATTAAAAACATAAAAGTTTCATTTATTGATTTAAAATTAATTCTCATTACCAAAACCAAAAAGTGGGTTTTTAAAAAGTAAAAACTATCAAAATATTAACATCTTTTTATGTAAAATTTAAATGTGAAATTACTTATAATGACCTATATTGTATTAAATGATAAAAATATAATATAATTATACTTCATAAACTTTAGCTCCAATGGTGTGAAGGCCTTCATTTTTATTGATTTTTTATAACCCCCCTTTCAAGGGATGAGGGGGAGCCCTTATAAGGCCCGTAGGCTCAGAAATTAAATGGCACGTAGGCTTAAGAGATTACATGACCCAAAGGTCTTAGAGAATTCATCCAAAATATCTACAAATAATTTCCCCTCCCCAGTATCTAAATCATGATAGTATATCTCCATCTTCACATGGCCGTCTGGATAAGCTTCCCTAGCGAGCACAGGCTGGTCTTGATGGCATAGCCATAACCTCTCATTCTGACAAATCCATTTGGATCTGCTCTGGTGAGTGCACTTGATCTGAATCCTCTTCTAGTGCTACTCCTTTTTTAGTAGTGTGTCTGGGAAAACTACATGTGTCTCGAAGGCCTTGAGGTGGCCCGAAGGCCTTAAAGGTGGCCCGAAAGCCCTACTGACCCGAAGGCCTGGGTGGCCCGAAAGCCTTAAGGACTCCAAGCCCAAAACGGTGGCACAAGGTGAATAGTTCCAACTACAAAAATACCAAACAGTACCTACTATAGTAACTACTACAGTCCTTACTACAATACCGCATAGTGTACAGTTCTATTATAGTACTTGTATAGTGTACAGTCTTCTACAGTAGCGCACAGTGTACAGTACTACTACAGTACTTGCTTCAGTACCAAAAATATGCCTCTACCTGGTCTTGAACCTAGGTCTTCTGGAAGCACTTAAAGATACCTCACCAACTACGATGAGGGTCATGTGGCTTAATAACCTTTCAAATGCATTATTTAACACTATAGATTATTTCAATTAAAAAGGTTTTCAATTAAAACATATTATTTTTCATTATTCAAAAAAATAAGAAAGTTATTAGAAAAGTACCAAAAATATATCCAAACTAAATTTTTATGTCCCTCTTCTAAATAATAATTTAATTAAATTAAATTGAATATATAAAAGTGTCAAATATTGGTTTTAGAAAGGGTTCTCCATAAAATGATTGTAAAATTTCATTTTTTGAAAAGTACTTCTTTTATCTGAAAAAAATGAATTTGTTCTTATATTATGTCTAAGAAACATATAATATGGATGTTAAAATTATATATAGTATATAAGATTTAAAATGAAGTTAATACTATTCAAATCCACTTTTTGAACAGCTAGTTTGGTAAGTTGTGGTGCATTCGAACTCACTATTGCGTGTATCGCAAGCTATTGAATTACATTAATTAGGTAACGTACTTTGAAATCATGGGGTGTTACATTCTTTGATATAATAAATTTAATCATCTCAATTTGAAAATGTTATTCGAAAATAAAATGTTAAAAATAGAAAAATACCTTTGTGGAAAACAAACATCAGAAATTAGTTTCATAAAATTTAGTCTTAATAAGAGGGAAGGGGAAATGAAAAATTAACCACAAAATTATGATCATGATTAGAAGACCAGTGGTAGAAATTAGAGAAACTAATTGAATTAAAAACATAAATATTTATAGGGAGTGATTGAGGTTATCAATCACAAACAAGTGTACAATTTAAAGCCTCAAATCCATCAATCTATGATGATTTAAAATATCATCAGTTCAAAAAAACATAAGGTATTAGGATTAAAAAAATTGGGTTTCAAGATCCCTTTTCTAAAGATTAATAATTAATTTATTCATAGAATAAGCGGAAAAAATATACTTGAAAAGTAGAGTTTCATCCTTTAACTAATTCTTACCATAAACTCATATTTCACACCGAAAGATAATAGAATTCAAAAATATTCTATTTATACTAATCATATAGGGTTAAAAAAATAATTAATTTAGAATTCATTTGTCATAATATTTAAAAAAACTACATTATACAAACTAGGACATCACGTATGTCAGTGGTAGGTGATCCACCTTGTCTCCCTTCGATTGCGGGTTCAAGTCTCGTGGCCTTGTCCAACGCGGCGGGTTGTCGCCTGACCTCCGGGTTTTCCATTTTATAATAATCCAAAAACAATATTTTGAAATGCTTTAACCTTAAAAATATTATCTAATGTAAAATTTAATTGATTCAAACCTTTAGGATTATCCAAAAATACTTCTATCCAAACTCACGGTCCATATTTTATAAGGAAGGTAAACACAATAAAGATCCTTTTTTCCACGTAATGACATGTGAATACCATCATCATTTATTCTTTTAAAACACGGTAACACCCTGAATTATCATAAAACCTTATTGATTACAATCATTCTCCCTCATTTCTTATAGAATACTAGATATACTACTTATATCCAAAAATTTAGTAAGCTCCAACAATGATGGAATATACAAATCATTAATAAGTTTCAAGGTAGTCAAGAATATAAAATATAATTTATCCAAATCAATCATATCTTATTCCAAAATCACTACCTCAGTATCAAAACCATATTATGGTTTATCTTTCTCTCAACCATATATTTTCCAAAAAAATTAACCTCGTATTGAGTCATTTTTGTTGGTTCCATAAAATCTCATGTCCTTAATGAAGTAGTACTACAGTACAATCCTTATATACTCTATAATTCATATAACATGTACATCATTAATAAAATACTCAAATGACACAATACTTTAATAGCAACATAAGAAATCTATTCATTACTCTTCATCTTCGGTAGTATCATAACATGATTATTATTCAATAGTAGTATTTGAGGTATTCTCTTATATTTTAGACATTGATTCGCGTAGTGTCCCAACTCCTTATAGATGAATCATTTTATATTTGAAAACTTTTTCTTACCCTTGCAATCACATACTTAGTGTCCTTTTCCTCCACACTTATAAAAAACTCTCATTAAATTCAAGAATTTACCAAGGTGATTATTTCCACAATTATCACATACGGGGATATCCTTATTTCCCCTCTCACATTTATCCATATTTATCTCTTCCATCCTTTTCTTCTCTTACTTCCCTTCAAAGCCATAGGACTCAGAGAATTCTTTAATTATCTTATTGACACATTATACTATTTCTTATTATGATGAGAATATGTGGGAGACTATTTCCCTTTTAAATGTTGGCTTAATACAATGAAAGATATGATACTTCTTAATCTTTAGATCATGCGTATTGTTGGAATTCTCATTCATTCTACTAGGCGCCATTTCAAAACAATTTCATACACTATGTTAGTCATTGAATTGAAATACATAATTTCAAACTTGTAAAATACCTAACGTAAATTGAAATGATTATGCATATAATCTATAATCATAAAATGTTATCTTTGAGGAAGTATTTACTCGTAAATCCTTCATAATGGAATGTAATGAAAATGTTAATTATCCTAAGCATATCCCCTGAGAGTTTCATAACCAAGAGTGCAACAAGGCCGGTTGTCGTGTACCAGGATACCCTGGGTCATGGCCAAAACTCATTGTCATAGTTTTCACTCCTAGGTACATATGTTCCAGAGCCGCCACTACTAAAAAATGGCAAGGGAAGTGCTACCATTTTATCAGTGCTAAAAAAGTGCTGATAAAGGGGCACTTTTAACAGCGCTAAAAAAAGAGTTGTTAAAGGCCCCCCTTTATCAGCACTTTTTTTATCGCTAATAAAGAGGACCTCTTTATCAGTGATTCTTTTAGTAGCACTGATA
Source organism: Viscum album (assembly GCA_963277665.1). Taxonomy (NCBI): domain Eukaryota; kingdom Viridiplantae; phylum Streptophyta; class Magnoliopsida; order Santalales; family Viscaceae; genus Viscum; species Viscum album. Next base: position 1,200,926,787 of record OY728153.1, on the reverse strand, counting down.
AAGGGGGGATTTATCATCGCTTTTCCTACCGGTGATAAATTTTTTGTTTCAAAAAAATCATGAACAATAAAATATTGCTATATAAGTATATTTATATTGATATAAATATAATATATATTTTTTAAATATGTTTTAGAAAAGTATAAATAGACTATTACATTTAATATATATGAAATTTAGTGAAAATTACTTTAAAATATTTTAATAAATATTATTAATTAATAATTTGGTAATTATTATTGATTAAAAATCATTTAATAACAATTTGAAGACACAAAAAATCAAAAAAATAAATAAAAGATCTAAAATAAGTTGAAAATGTAACTCAAACTTCAAAAGGCCATAACTTTTGATTGGAGTGTCCATTTGAGCTCTACAACATATCAAATCGAAGGCTGCGATGAGCTCTATGTGCTGGAGATTGAAGCAAAGCTTCTATCACATTTTTCTAGACCAAAAAGGTCCAAAATCCCTCCAAAAATGAGTTTTTAGTCTGGATACCCCGATTTGTTAACATTCAAACAAGTATAACTTCTAATACAGATGTATGTTAGGCCTGTACCACATATATTATCGAATATTGTTTCATTTTATTCGGTTTGACTAGTTGTGGAGTTGAAAAGGGCTTCTAGATTATAAGTTATGTTTGTTTAAACATTCTATGTCTTTTCAAATACACATATATATATGTATTTAATCGTAAATATATATGTGTCTGTTTGTGTGTGTATGTGCGTGTTTGTGTGTTGTATATATATATATGTATGAATGCATTGATTTATTTATAAACACACATAAAAACATATTTCATAAATGTATTAAAATCTAATCTTATAGGTATATATTAATATATAAATAAATATACAGATAAAAAATTATATCTAAAAAAATATATATATAAATAAATATTAATATATATTAATATAATAATGAATATATATATATATATATACTAATATATGAATAAATATATTTATATTAATATGATTCTTTATCAATATATGAATAAATATAACTATATATATATATAAATAAATAGATATATCATTAAATAGAGAAAAAAATGAAATGGCTTAGTGGTAAAGGTGCAGCCGCGAAAGAGGGGAGGTCACAGGTTCGAGTTTGGCTGGAAACAAATGGGTGAGTGCATGTGAGGTTTCGTGGGAAGGGTAGCGGGCACTGATAAGGTGGGGGGGGGGGGGGGGTCAAGCACTGTTAAAAGCTCTCCCCGCATTATATAATTATTTTTTATTTTTTATTAAATTTTTTTATCAGCACTTTTTAAAATTGATGATAAAGGACCCTTTTATCACTGCTAAAAAAGCACTAATAATGGGGTCTTATATCAGTCATTTTTTAGCCTTGATAAAAGGGACCTTTATCAGTGCTTTTCGGAGGGCTGATAAAAGGGACCCCCCCCATATCAGTACTAAGATTTACATCACTTTTTAGTGCTGTTAAAGCCCGTTTTGAGTGCTGATAAAGCCCGTTTTTGTAGTAGTGCACCTCTACCTGCTCGTTTCCATATAGAGATATATTTCATGGAAAATAAACAAAATCTATTCATTAAAAAAATTCTAGGAAGTTATTATATATTAATCCTCAAAGTCTATCTTTGGGTAATGTTCACTAATCAGAGTTTATCTAAATCTATTTCCAAGTTTGTTTCAAAACATCTGCTGATACCAACTGTAATGCCCCGACCCTAGTTAGCTAGAGTCAGTGCTTTATTACATAACATTTGAATTATTATAAGGAATCAAGTCCCAAAGGACTTATCAGTTTATCAGTCTTGGAAGATAGATTACATACATGAACATTATAGTACAAATTAGAAACTAAAACACAACATAAATGATCCGTTGAGAATGACATTAATCCCCTAGATTAACCCTGCTTACCAATCATAATACTCCTCTTGGAATCCTGGGAAAATAAAAAATAAGAAAGGGGTGAGCTCAAACGCTCAGTAAGGATAACAAGATAGTGGAAGCTTTCATAAATAAGCATAAACATTAAGGAAATGTATAAAACTAAACAAAATCCTTTTAATCAAAAAATTATACATAATATAGCCAATATAAATCAAATAATTCCATTTACTTATTAACATGGATATTATTCTGGTAGAATGATCTCATGTAATATCAATACCCACTTTCATAATTATGGAATGCATAATGCCAGACTTCATAACCACATAGTCAAGGCCTTGTGCCAAGATTAAAAATAATATTTTGTCAAGGCCTTGTTCCAATACACTAATTTGTCTCATGATACCTACCGATGCATCAAGGAGCTATAGTGGGCTCCACCCATCACTTTCTAAGTCCAATGCATTCCTCATATGAAAATTTTTAAACTTAACATAAAAATTTGTATTAAAACTAGAATACGAAATGTTAATACTTTATCCATAAACAATGAATGGTATAAAAATAACACATACATATTCAAACATTTCACAAAACCTTCAATACAATATGGAAGATATTTTTCATAATAAATCAACTTAAAACAAGTTTAAAATCCATCAATGTATATTGACATAGATGAAAATGATTTGTAAAACTCTTTGAGAGAAATATACATTTTTCATTAAAACATTTTAAATTCCAACAATTTTGAAAGGAATATATTTAAAGAAATTTTAGAATCAAATTTTCCCACACCACATTAAAACTTTTTAAAGGAATTAATATTTTAAAAACATTCATGTCCATATAAATAAATCCTTCAAACCCATTTTGAAAACATGGACATTAATGAGAATGGTTTATAAGAATAAATATTTAAAACATTTAAAATGATGTTTTAGTAAAACATTCACTTAAAAATAATCCCTTTGTAAACAATTTTTATGAAACATGGACATGGATAATAAATATATCCCAGTAGATACTTACGTAAAAACAACCTCGGATAATAAAGAGACTGTGGAATTAACCCTTACCTTGCACTTTACTTTAGTCGAGGGTGCGTTTAATCTACTTTATAATGACCATATTATGTTATTAAAATATAACAGAATCACATTCCTTTTTATTATATCATACATGATTCATTTATGACTTTATAATTCCCATTCAATAATGATTTCCATTTTAAATTAACATTTTGGGTTATAATCGATTTCTTTATCGTACGTGTTTTTACATTTATAATTTAGATCATGATTTAAGTACTTCCAGAAAATAATCATTTATTTATATATCAGATATATTTATAATATAAATATTCTTAATAGATAGATATATGAAATAGAAGGCAATGTTTATTTAGATGGTAGGTCGTACATACACATAAACTCTATTTCCGTTTTCATATCGTATGGAACAGATATAAGTGAGTAAGACATATGTAAGTATATAAGTATATATATATCTATCTATATATATATAAATTAGAATTATTATGTCATATATTACATACTTATTAATAATATATGTTTTTATAATCATCATTTAATGGTGAACGTGGGAATGAATCTCATCATGTCGTGAAGACGGTAATCCGTACGTACGCACGAGCGATAATATCAGTATATTAATGGTGAAATAATTTATTGTTTTATGTTATATCAAATATATATAATCATTAACATGTTATATTTATTATTTAAATCAGTTATTCCCATTATTATACCCATCCAAAAAATTAAGTGTTTGAATAACAAACTACACCGCGACGTGGAGACGGTATGTCGTATGTATGCATGTATGGTGACTTTTTCATTTATAGGATGGATATATTGATGAATATGGCTGTAACATTTATATAATAACTTTACAATATATAAGAGGTATGGGATTTATTATTTTGGTATGGAAACAACAATGAAAGATGAAGGGGAAGAAGAAAAGAACTTTAAAGAGGTGATGAAATATTTACCTCTTCTACGGGTTCTTCCTTTTCAATTGATCAAAAGGGCTTCTTAGGTTGGATTTATGACCAATGGAATGAATCTTGGAAGAAGTTATGATTTTTGGGAGGATATCAGGGAATGGGTTGGCCGAGCCAAATGTCTTTGGAGGTGTTAAATTGAGAGAAGGGGAAGTACCTTTTTATAAGACAGGTGACAGTCACTTTAGGAAAACTTGAAATATTATTTTATAATAAAATCATTTTCGGTTTCTAATGGAAACAAATGAATTATATAAATGATAAGGTTGTTATGGGTCAAAAAAATCTCAACAAATAGGTTTTATATAGTTTTAGGTTATCATATTAACCTTATCTTTTATATTTGACTCTTAGTTAAATAGGTTGACATTTACCATGTCACTTTGTATTTTTATATTATGTGTTTAATAAACTTACTATAACAAGTCAAAAAAACCCATGTGGTTCATTATTAATAGATATAACCTTATCTAAGTCCTTGGGTGGAACCTTATATATTTATGAATATTGTATCAATTAATAATATAGAAGTTTTTTTAAAAAACTCAATTATGTCAATTTTGACACTATTTAGTATTTTATTTTTCTGAAAGCCATTAAAACTTTATCACTTAGAATAAAATTTATTTAACCAACAATAACATGTCATATTAAACTAGAAAATTATTGTAATTCATCACAACTCTCAATTTACATTTATTTGGATGTTTATAATATCAATTATTTTAATATTTCACCAATAAGTTAATTACCGCATCATCATTGTGTCATAAAAAAATAAATTATTTAATGTATAGAAATTATAAATAAAATACCATTACGTAGAAAATATTTTTATAATTCTAATGTAAATTTATTTTTTAATTTATCTTATTTATAACCCTATATTAAAAATGGTTTTGTTATTAAGCATTGAATTTAATCCTTTTTAACTCTTCTTTAACTAAAATAATAATAAATGTCCTAATATAATATAAGTGAACCAAATAGGATCATATTTTATTTATAAGGTAGTTTTTGGTCTAATTATAATTATGCAATAGAATGAGGAAAAGTGTTAGGGTAATTATGATATCATTTTTACACTTAATTACCCTATTTACTTTAAATCGTGGTAAATAAAAGTCAAAAGTTACTATTCACCAAAAATTATTTTCATCTTATTGAACCAAATTTTTCTTATTAATATTAACCGTGTCTCTCATATTTTTGAAATTCAAGTCATAAAATTGGTAAAATTATGTTTTATGCAAATTTGCTAACGTGCCAAGAATGTGAATAAAAGAGGTTAAAAAGTTCAACAAAGTTTTATACGTCTAATTTTATTATAAAATTACTCCAATGAATTACATTGAAATTATATAGGTATTATATATCTAATTTGACTCAAAATAAATTTAAATAAAATAAATAAATATTAAAATAAAAAGTTGGTTTTAAATAATAACGCAATGTTTTTACTATTCATCAAAAATTGAAAGGTTTCAGAAAAATACCAAAATTTCACAGTAAGATAATTTTGATATTTCAAATTCAAATATGAAGTATATTTTAACAAATTAAATAAATATAAGTTGCATTTATTAATTTAAAATTAATTCCTATTGTCAAAATCAAAAAGTGGGTTTTTAAAAAGTAAAACTATCAAAAGATTGACATGTGTTTATGTCAAATTTAAATGTGAAGTTAATTATAATAACCTACATTGTATTAATTGATAAAAATATAATATAATTATACTTCATAACCTTTCAAATTAATAATATATCACTATAAGTTATTTTGATTAAAAAAAGTTGTTTTCAATTAAAACATTGTATTTTTCACTATTCATCAAAATATGAAAGTAATCAGAAAAGAACCCAAAATTTATCCAAACTAAATTTTTATGTCCCACTTCTAAATAATAATTTAATTTAATTTAATTTAATATATAAATGTGTTAAATATTGGTTTTAAAAGAGTTCTCCATTAAAAGACGACAAAATTGCATATTTTGAAAAATACTTATTTTATCTAAAAATGAATTTGTTCTTATATTATGTCTAATAAAAACATAATATGGATTTTAAAATTACATAAAGTATATAATATTCAAAATGTAGTTAATAATATTCCTAAAATCTTTTTGAACGGCTAGTTTGGTAAGTTGTGGTGCGCTCGAACTCGATCTTCCGTGTAGCGCAATCTATTGAATTACTTTAATGAGATAACGTAATTTGAAATATTGGGGTGTTAAAAAAACATTGGTATAGATTGTCTATACAAACATTTCATTCCAAATTGTGCATATAAATAGACCCTAATCAAGTTATACTCGTGGTTTTATTAATTTTTTGTGTATAGCTCTGTGGGGTTAAACCCTCTTTCGAGTAGTGGAACCTAATTCAGTAAGCGATATTGTCTACTATGATATTCTTGGGAGTCAACCATGTCTTCTATACAGGTATGGGGAGTGAACATATTCCACTACGATAGATATGGAAGTGATCCTTGACTATTATTGAAATGATTCTATATGCTTATGTGGGTACCATAATTCCATGTTATATGCCAATGTGATGCTCCCATGGCCTATGTTACACGATTCCTTTTTGATTATTGTCTTATGAAATAAAAATAATGATCACATTACTCATTATTTTGATATTTTATATACAGGGTATATTTTTCAAATGTCAAGCTATAGTTATCATACCCTTATAATCATATTATTCTTATTTGATCATTGATATATCACATAATTATCCTTACTAAGCATCTGATCTCACCTTTTATTATGTTTCTTATCCATAAGTTATAAAGAAAATTTTTATATATGGTATGCTTATTAGGATTACTAAAGGAGAAGATATTTATGTAAGATACTAAAGATCTTTATCCAAATATGAATATTGTGTTTCTAGTCTGTAAAGACACTAGACTATTATGATCCTCATGTGTGTACTTTTGTAATGTATTAAATATCCACACTAAAAAAAAGATGACATATTTTTGTATGAATATCATAGGAAAATATACTTCATGTCATTTTCAAAACAAGTCACTTTTGAATTTTACTAAAAAAATTAAAAGAATATTCATTTTAATATGTACAGTATGAATGGTATTCCCCACCACCATGACTGGTGAATGATTTAAAGGTTCCTTTACATTTTTAAAAAATATTTTCAAAGTGTTTTTTAATATTTGAGAAATTTTTATATTTTATAGAATTTTTTTAATCAAAATAAATCGATATTTTTCATCATGAATTATTTTATGATATTTTTATGGAGATTCTATTCATTAATGATGACAAAATATAGTGTTGATTATGTTTTATTAGGGATGTGATCCAATTGTACCATACTCTCACTTTATTTGGATGGTTTATGATAATGATGAAGATATTTTTATAAAACCTTTTATTTTTCCACGGGTTGTGCTATTTTTAATTGTTGAGATGATTGTGAAACCGATATCCTCTCTATGGGTTACACTATGATGAAATTTGTACAAAACCCATTTCTTTTCATGGATTCTGATATGATGATGGTTTAGTGATCTTGTGGTGTACTTATGTATGATTTTCATTATGTTATGGTGGTTACGTTTTAACCAAGGATGGGTAGGACCTATATCTAACTTAAATGAATTAGGTAATTATTTATATCTCAAGTGATAAACATGGATGGAATGGAGAGTGAACCCAGTTAAGTAAGGTAATTTTTCTACTATGATAGTCTTTAGAGTGAACCTTGACTACTATGATAGATTGGGGAGTGAACCCATTCAACTATTATTATTTTCAAAATTATCATTTTTTGACACGGAAATGATTTTATATGCTTATATGTATTATAAAAATATGTCACTTGTGTCAATGTGATGATCTCATGGATCATGTTCTTTGATTCCATTGTTATTTATTTGTTATGAACTACTAAGATTTATTCCACGAACTGTTTTTTTATAAATGATTTTAAATTTTGGTTTTCAAATGTTATTCTATTGTTATAATACCATTATGATCTTGTTATGTTGATGTCACCCTTGTTTTCCCTTACTGAGCATCTGATCTCACCATTTATTATGTTTCTTTTCCCCGGGTTAAGAAGAATGGTATTATGTATGATATGTGTAGGAAGGGTTCTAGTTATGAAGATCTTAGTGGGGAATGATGTAGTTCATGTAAGGGTTGGTGTCCTCAAAACCAACTATTTTGTACTTTTATTACATGAATGTTCACTTATTATATATTGTTCATTATTCTACATGACTATAATATAATAATGTCCTGGAAAATTTGTTGCATTACAAAGGTCATAGCAGATCCCCGATATGATGAGAACCTTGAAATGCTATAACAATATTCTTAAATAATGTTCTGCGGTTGGATGACATACTATGATAGGACACATAGTATACAAACAGTCATGTGCGAGTACTCGTAAGAAGGCGAGACTCTCTCTCATGGAGTTCGCACTTCGTAATCTCCAAGATGGGAGATTATGAGAACAGACCCACCTTTAGTAATTCTGCATGTCTTGGTGTCATCGGATATTTCTATCTGCGAGCGTGTGTAATGGTCCTTAGACTAGAAGATTATAATTAACTCATGTCATGACTCGCGCACTTAGATTTACTGACGAAAACCGTCACGCAGACAGTTGGCAGGAAGTAGGGTACGTTGGGTGCGTCATGAGTGACATGTTGTTAATGGATAAGTCGAGGAAGGATTTGTCCCTTCCAATTATGGAAGTTGATATCTCGGCCCTTTGATTGAAATAGAACTGTCGCATTAAATTCCATGGCCATGGTGTAAACGATGAGTTTATTTCAGGTATTCAAAGAACGAAGGATCAAGCATATAGGTTTATGACACTTCCATGAAACCTGCATGCTGAGATATTGAGACAAAGGGATTAAATTACACAGTAATCATTCGTATGATGTGATACGTCAATGCGGCGTCAAATTCTTTTTCTTGGGTGCCTTGACCCGTTGCTAGACAGTAATCTTGGACTTTAGGCAAGCCTGCCTAATGCCAACGAGAATGAGGCCTAGAGGGTCACACACTAAGTGTATCCAAGTATCTCAAGTTGAATAAAGATTATTCCCGTACGTTGTTTAATAATTATTCAAGGAATCCTATGTTGTTTTAAATGATAGAGGAAAAGTAAAATAAAACAAGTACACACCGTGTATTATTAAATGTACACGCCGTGTAGTTTTATTTTGGAAAGGAAATGAATAAATGAAAACAAGATATACACGCTGTGTACATTTAATGTACACGCCATGTAGTTTTCAATGAAAAAAAAGTACATGCCGTGTATTTATTATTACACGCCATGTAGTTTTTCCAGTCGGGATTTTGAGGATATAATATTGTTTTAAATGATATTTATTATAATCAGCGTGGGCGCATGTCAAGGAAATATCAATTTGACATGGGAGTTTTTAAATAAGAGTCAATGAAATAAATAAAATGCGTAACACGTTTATTTATTTTCATAACTCTATAACCCCACACACCTGATTATAAATATCCTCACAACCCCAACTCTTTTCCTACACACAAGATAATTGTTGTGCACAACATCTCTGGAGAATTCTTTCAAGGCCGAAAGAACATCTTCCTCCATGAACGCTCTCAAGACAGAGAGAGATCCTCTTCCATCGGATCAAGATGATCTAAGGCGGACAACGCAAGCAAAGGCTTCTCCATGCTAGCAACTGGAGAATACTTTGGCGACGTCCAGAGATACGAGGTACACGTGTGGATCACCGCTAGAGGGATTCTACACTTGGCTTCTATGACGCAATGATGGATCACATCGACAATGTGATCGAGAACATCAATGAAGAAAGAACACCCAAAAGGTATTTATTTATAATTAATTAAATTAATTATAATCAACCTGTATCAATCCGTGTTTGTGGTTCCGGGACAAACCATCTTCTTTGTATTTTTCTATGATTCGATCTGTGGAGACTGGCGTTTATCATCGTATTGATCCCGGATTGATCATTGCTAATGACAAAAGGCCAAGTGGGAACATCCACCCACGCGTTTCCGCTGCGCCAGGAACCTTCAAATGGTATCAGAGGGAGGTTACAATGTTGGTTATAGTTATTTAATTTTCGTTGATAATTTACACTTTCATATTTGATTCAATTCGAAATAAATCGTTCTATAAATCTGAATTAACGAGATCTATTCTTCCTCCTTCGTTTCTCAATTCATATCATAGAAACGACCTTTTAATTTTAATTTTGATTAAAATAAAAATGAGGAACTCATCCGGAGGAGCCACTCTTTCTTTTTGTACAACACGGGATTACACGGCGTGTAATTAAAACTACATGACGTGTACTAAGGTTCAACGAACCGGCACTTGTCCGCCAAACCACGCCGTGTGAATTGATTATGCCTATGTTTTAATCACGCCGTGTTGACCAGAATTGAATGGAACGTGGAAACCAGAATACATGGTGTGTATGTTGGAACAACACGCCGTGTAGTCCGTTCCGACCTAGGTGAAACCATTTACAAATATAATCTGCATACTGCGTACAGGGGATCGCTAGGCCGGTTACCGCGTAACAAGGAAGTACACGCCGTGTATGATTAATCTACACGCCGTGTACTCTAAAATTTCCAAAGTACAAAAAACACGCCAAAGCCTCGGCGTGTACTTTGGATAAAGGGTGGAAAGAAAAATACATGCCATGTAATTATAAACTACACACCGTGTACTTTCCAGAAATGGAATTTCACCAGGTTTCCTCCAATGTTCAAAGACCCGTACAAGGAATATGGATGAGTATAATCTCAAGGAAATTCAAAAAGTAATTTAAGATAAAGGATTGATTAATTATAAGATCATAATTAATTGAATTCAAGCGCGTCTTATCTTAAATAAAAGAACGATTAAAATAATTTGAATTCTAAATATGCGTAAATTTCATTGCATACTATGGATGATCATGAGATAGACCAAAGACCCTTTGTATGTGTATGGTTTCATTTAAATTTATTTAATTTAAATTTGTTGGCCTACGAGCCTTCTTCCAATAAAATTTAGGGTCTGCGTGCCCATGGTTTCTTTAATGTAATCCCATGTAATGGAGGATCTCCCAAGCCAGAAGAGAGGGTTCAAATCCCAAAGCCAAGGCGAAACCGACGCAAGAAGATACAAAGGTGGACAGGTGGGAGCTGCAAAACACGAACCAACGGGTTCAAGGTGTTTTCCCTAGGTCAAGGTTAGCTTATCAAAACTGCTAGATAAGCTAAACAATAGAAGCTCATGATCATGCCATCTTATTTTATTTCTGTCTGATTGCATAGTTTATTTATTATGTATGTGTTGTCGTGATCACAGAATTAATAAAATGAACAAGCATGAAAATATGGAATAAAACAAAAACCAGAAAATGCGTAAACATTATCGGAACATGGTTAATAACTTAAGAAAGCATCACTTGATATTAACAAGCATGTGATAATGCAAAAATACGCATAAATAATAAAATACCTCAAATACCATATTAAGTCAGACCAAGCCTTTCGTTACATGATTAAGGGCAAGACTTAATAAAACTATGTGCTTGACCAACCCTTGTTGGAACACTTAATTTTATAAAGGAATCCCTTATGAAAGGTTTCGGGTTGACTTAACCATATTATATCAAGAGAAGTAGACCTTGCTATACTTGATGTAATATTGGAGGCAAGAGTTGAGGAAATCCAAGTCAGGATTTCAGGATTGGGGAGTCCACTCAACAGATCAAGGAACTGTAAGCTCACTGTTGGAAAAGACCTTCCTTCATAAATACCTTCAAATAGATTGACCAACCCTTGTTGGGGTTATGCGAAGGGGAATATAGATCCTTGCCACTAGAATGTCAAAGCAACTTGACATTCCGAGTTCAATGGTGAGGGCCATTGGGACTTGATAAAATAGTGGGAGACTTAATTAATTTTTTATTATTTCTCATAAAAATGTAATAAAGAAAGTACTAATAAATCTGCTCTTTTAAAATTGTAGATTCAAGATGTAAAACTCATCAACCACATTTTCTCTGCGATCAATACTGGATAAAGTAAATATCCTCACCGGCAGTATCTTTTAGTAATGGTTTAGTCACCTTCGGGTTATCCTACGCCATGAACGGAAGTTTTACGTGCTGGAGTCCTCACTTCCTGATTCTCCTACCCCAGGGGAGAGTGATGAAGATTTCCCGGTCTATGATCAACATTTGAATGACGCTCTCGACGTTCAATGTTTGATGATGTCATATATGTCTAGTGATCTCATGAAGTCTCATGAAGACATGGATGCCTACAGCATGCTCGAGCACCTCCGTGGTCTATACCAGGAGAGAGCAAGACAGGAGAGGTTTGAGATCTCTAAGGCTCTATTTCAGAGAAAGCTTGAAGAGGGTGCCCCAGCTGGGCCTCATGTAGTCAAGATCATTGGCTACATTGAGCTCTTGGAGGTTCTAGGGTTTAAACTCCCCCGAAGAATTGGGCACCGATCTCATTCTTGCATTACTACCCCAGATCTTCTCAAACATTGTTGTAAACTTCAACATGAACAACATTGAGAAGTCTCTGTCTGATCTTCTTATCCTTATTTGCCAAGTGGAAAACTACATGAAGTGTGAAAAGCCTTCTGTCCTCATGGTGAATAAAAGGAAAGGGAAGGCGAAGAGCTTTAAGCCCAAAGCTTCTTCAAGTCCTTCCAAGAAAATGAAGATCGAAGGGGAGGCAAAGGAATAGGATGTAGTTTGTTTCGCATGTGGCAAGAAGGGCCACTGGAAGAAAAACTGCACCCATCCAAGGAAGCAAGGGGAATATTCAATTGCATTTGTTATCGAATGAAATCTATCGGTTTCTACTAATTGGGTATTAGATAGTTTTTGTGGTGCTCACATCTGTATCCAAATACAGGAACCAAGTAGATTCATGAAGATTGATCGAGGGGAGGTAGATATATGAGCAGCCAACGGAGCCAGACTCGCTGTTGTAGTTGTTGGGGACTACCACCTCACATTGCATACAGGGATGGTATTGGTTTTTAAAGGATGTTATTATGTACCCTTTTTAACGAAAAACATTATTTCAGTATCCATATTAGATACTGATGGATTCATCTTCAAGTTTGGAAGTGTATGTTGCTATTTTTATAAAGATAGCATTTGTTTTGGTAGGGTACATTTATATAACATCCTTTATGTGTTAGACTACACAAACCAAGTAATGGAAATCGATAACAAAGTTAATTAACATGACTCATTCCACACACAACTTTGGCATCACCGGCTAGGTCATGTCAATGAGAAATGTTTGACAAATTACATCAAGATGGGTATTTAGATTCTTTCGAACTAAAACCACTTGGTGTATGTCAAGCGTGTCTACAAGGAAAGATGACCAAAGCCCCATTTAGTGGGAAAGGTGAAAGAGCTAAAGAGATTCTAGAATTAGTTCACACAGATGTGTGTGGACCGTTTCCAGTTGAAGCAAGGGGTGGGTTCTCGTACTTCATAACTTTTACTGATGATTTTAGTAGATATTGATATATCTATTTAATGAGGTATAAGTCAGATTCTTTTGATCGGTTCAAAGATTACATGAATGAAGTTGAGAACCATCTTGGTAAGAAGATTAAGAAACTCCGCTCAGATAGAGGAGGAGAATATCTTAATCAGGACTTCATTGATTTCTTACGGGAGTTTGGGATTCTATCTCAAATCACTCCTCCTTACACGCCTCAGTGGAATGGAGTAAGTGAAAGGAGGAACCGCACCCTGTTGGATATGGTGAGATCAATGATGAGTCATGCGAGTCTTCCATTATCCTTTTGGGGATATTCATTACAAACAGAAGTGCACATACTAAACCAAGTACCAACTAAATCGATAAATGGTATTTCATACGAATTATGGAGTAGAAGAAAAGCCATGTTATCGAATTTACATGTGTGGGGTAGTGAATCATTTGTTAAGGCCTCTTCAGGTAATAAACTTGCACCCAGAGGCACAAAGTGTATCTTTATAGGATATCCCAAGGAAACAAGATGATATTACCTATACAACCCCTCAGACAAAAAGGTTACAGTGGAAAGACACGCCATATTCCTTGAGAGGGATCACATATCCAAAAGAGATAGTGGGAGTGAGATAGACTTCGATGAAGTCGAGGCTCAAGATACATAGAATTTGGTACAAGAACAGATTCCACAAAGCCTCGTGGAAGAAAAAACTGTTCCAGAGACACAAGAACTGCGTAAGAGCATGAGAGAGGTGAGAGAACCCGAACGATATGGTTTTCTTGTCACCGAGGATGGTGACTCATTATTGGTTGACAATGATGATCCTCTTACATACAAGGAAGCAGTTGAAAGCACAGACGTTGCCAAGTGGCAAGAAGCCATGAATTCTAAAATGGATTCCATGTACCAAAACCAAGTCTGGATTTTGGTAGATCCTCCATTTGATGTAAAGACTATTGGTAATAAATGGGTATTCAAGAAGAAACTGGACATGGTGGGGAAATTCAGCACCTACAAGGCACGACTGGTTTCAAAAGGTTTTAGACAACATCAAGGAATTGACTATGATGAAACATTTTCACCGGTTGAAATGCTGAAGTCCATCAGAATCCTATTGGTCATTACTGTTTACCATGACTATGAGATTTGTAAAATGGATGTCAAAATAGCTTTCCTTAACGGGAACCTCCAGGAAGATGTCTACATGACACAACCTGAAGGTTTTGTGACTCCAAAGGATTCCAACAAGGTATGCAAGTTGCAAAAACCCATTTATGGATTAAAGCAAGCATCAAGGTCATGGAACATTCGTTTTGATGAAGCTATTAAAGAATTTGGCTTTGTTAAGAATGAATGTGATCCTTGTGTCTACAAATGGTTTAGTAGAAGTGCAGTCGTTTTCCTAATAGTATATGTTGATGACATATTGCTAATTGGAAACCGAAGTACCTGTCTTACAGTCAGTTAGGGAATGGTTGCATAAATGCTTCTCCATGAAAGACTTGGGCGAGGCGGCATATATTCTTGGGATCAAGATCCATCATGATTGATCTAAGAGAATGTTGGGCCTGAAACAAAGTACTTACATTGACAAGATACTGAAGAGATTAAGCATGGAACAGTCCAAGAGGGGATTGTTGCTAGTGTCACATGGCATTCATCTTTCCATGAAAATGTGTCCTCAGACACATGAGGAAAGAAAGAGGATGGCAAGGATCCCTTACGCATCCTCTATTGGGTCAGTCATGTATGCTATGCTATGTATGAGGCAAGATGTTTCTTAGGGATTAAATGCGGTAGGAAGATATCAAGCTGATCCAGGAGACCGCCATTGGATGGCAGTCAAGACTATCCTTAAGTATCTGAGGCGTACTAAGGATATGTTCCTTGTTTATGGAGGAGATAGGGAACTAGTCATCAGAGGACATGTAGATGCTAGTTTCCAGACTGATCATGATGACATGAAGTCGCAGACTGGATACATCATCAGTTTGAATAGAGGTGCAGTGAGCTGGAAGAGTTCAAAACAAAGTGTGGTGGAAGATTCTACAGCAGAGTCCAAGTATATCGCAGCTTCTGAGGTAGCTAAAGAAGATTTATAGATGCGAAATTTCATCCAAGAGTGGATGTTGTACCGAGCAGTAAAGATCCTATCACACTCTATTGTGATAATACTGTTGTGGTGACACTTGCGAAAGAGCCAAGGTCACATCAGCGGACAAAGAACATACTTCGGAAGTATCCTCTCTTGATGGATTTTTCTCAGAGAGGTAAAGTTGTAGTGGTCAGTATTTCCACGGAAGACAACGTGGCAGACCCATTGACTAAATCCTTGACTCATCAATAACATGATCATCATGTTAGTTTTAGTGGACTAAAAGTCATAGGCAGTTAGCTCTAGTCCATGTGGGAGTTTGTAAGGGTTTGTGTCCTCAGAACCAACTGTTTTGTACTTTGATTACATGAATGTTCACTTATTATATATTGTTCATTGTTCTGAATGACTATAATATAATAATTTCATGGAAAATTTGTTTCATTAATAAGGTCATAGCAGATCCCCGCTATGATGAGAACCTTGAAATGCTATAACAATATTCTTAAATAAAGTTCTGCGGTTGGATGACATACTATGATACGACACATAGTATACAGATCGTCATGTGTGAGTACTCGTAAGAAGACAAGACTCTCTATCATGGAGTTCGAACTTGGTAGTCTCCAAGATGGGAGATTATGAGAACAGACCTTCCTGTAGTAATTCTGCATGTCTTGGTGTCATCGGATATTTCTATCTACGAGCGTGTGTAATGGTCCTTAGACTGGAAGATTATCATTAACTCATGTCATGACTCGCGCACTTTGATTTACTGACGAAAATCGTCACGCAGACAGTTGGCGGGAAGTAGGGTATGTGGGGTGCGTCACGAGTGACATGTTGTTAATGGATAAGTCGAGGAATTATTTGTCCCTTCCATTTATGGAAGTTGATATCTCGGCCCTTTGATTGAAATAGAACTGTCGCATTAAATTCCATGGCCATGGTGTAAACGACGAGTTTATTTCAGGTAGTCAAAGAACGAAGGATCATGCATATAGGTTTATGACACTTCCATGAAACCTGCTTGATGATATATTGAGACAAAGGGATTAAATTACACAGTAAGCGTTCGTATGAGGTGATACGTCAATGCGGCATCAACTTCTTTCTCTTGGGTGCCTTGACCCATTGCTAGACAATAATCTTGGACTTTAGGCAAGCCTGCCTAATGCCAATGAGAAAGAGGCCTAGAGGGTCACACACTAAGTGTATCCAAGTATCTCAATTTGAATAAAGATTATTCCCGTACATGGTTTAATAATTATTCAAGTAAGCCTAAGTTGTTTTAAATAATGGAGGAAAAATAAAATAAAACAAGTACACGCCGTGTATTATTAAATGTACACGCCGTGTAGTTTTATTTTGGAAAGGAAATGAATAAATGAAAACAAGATATACACGCCGTGTACATTTAATTTACACGCCGTGTAGTTTTCAATGAAAAATGGGTACACGCCATGTATTTATTATTACACGCTGTGTAGTTTTTATAGTCGGGATTTTGAGGATATAATATTGTTTTAAATTATATTTATTATAATCAGTGTGGGCGCATGTCAAGGAATTATCTATTCAAAATGGGAGTTTTTAAATAAGAGTCAATGAAATAAAGAAAACGCGTAATGCGTTTATTTATTATCATAACTCTATAACCCCACACACCCGATTATAAATATCCTCACAACCCCAACTCTTTTCCTACACACAAGAGAATCGGTGTGGACAACATCTCTAGAGAATTCTTTCAAGGCCGAAAGAACCTCTTCTTCCAAGAATGCTCTCAAGACCGAGAGAGATCCTCTTCCATCAGATCAAGATGATCTAAGGCAGACAACGCAAGCAAGGATTCTCCACGCTAGCACCCGGAGAATCCTTTGGCGACGTCTAGAGATACGAGGTACACATGTGGATCACCGCTAGAGGGAGTCTACACTTGGCTTCTGCGACGCAACGACGGATCACATCGACAACGTGATCGAGAACATCAACGAAGAAATAACACCCAAAAGGTATTTATTTATAATTAATTAAATTAATTATAATCAACCTGTAACGATCCTTGTTTTTGGTTCCGAGAAAAACCATCTTCTTTGTCTTTTTCTATGATTCGATCCGTGGAGACTGGCGTTTATTGTCGTATTGATCCCGGATTGATCATTGCTAATGAAAAAAGGCCAAGTGGGCACATCCACCCACGAGCTTCCGCTGCGCTCGAAACCTTCAGTTCACCTAAGAACCAGTTGTTTATGTATCCACATTTCCAATGACACAAGACCTGTAAAATTATGGAATGGTTCATTGTGTTATATAAATATTATTAATTTAGTATGATTAAAATTTTATGTATAATAATTTTGTAACTCTATAAGATGAATTTTGAGGATAGAGACACTATTTTTGATTGCCTAGTGATGATTGAGGATAAATAGAATATGATCGTATATGGGAGATAAATTCTACCAATACAAGTTATTTGGTAGAATTAGATCCTCTTAGAGTACCAATGGATGTTTGATATCTAGAAATAGGATCAATATCATTATTTTTCTTAATTATAACATTTATTTGTAGGGAAAAATGATTTAAATGTGAGGATAATGAAATGAATCCAACTGTTCATTTGGAATAGTTTAATATTTCAATACATTATTTTGAGTTTTTCTTGAGAGTTTTTGTGATGTAACAAGTGTCAGGGGAACCTAGGATTGATATATTTATAATATTAAGTACATTCAAGTTTTCCAATATATTTTTATAAAAATTTATTTTCCATTGAAATGTTTCAATTACGGAAACTAATATCTCCATCTAATTGAAAATGCAGTTTATAACACAGGAACCATATAAGATTAATTAGAATCTTTTTCCATAATAGTTATCTATCATTGTAATATATAATTTAAAGAAGTAATATAATCAATCAATTAATTAGAAAATTGATTACATTTATGAAACCTCATTCTTCCCTCTATTTAATCCTTTAATGGAGATTCTATAAGGTTAGTAGCATTAACATGGTGATTGAGAGAGCCACTATAGAAGAGAATACATTGGGGGAATGTGGATATTAATGGATCGATTTTGAGATGTTATGAAACTCATCATAAACATCATCAGAAGACCGTTCTTTACCAATTATTGATCCAATGATGAGGTATGGATTTTTTATTTTTGGACTTGTTCCCTGTTATTTTTATTTTAAAACATGAATTATTATTCTGATTTGGATAATTTTTTTTATTTTCATTTATCATCCTTTAATAATTTATTTACATTTCCTAGACCTCAATGAAAAATACATTAATCTAGAACCCTAATCTCTTTATATTATTCTTAAAATTTTATGTTATATTCAGGATAAAAATGGGAAAATAAGATTATCTCTTTGTTGGTTGAGATTGTCTATCCTCATTATTTTTTATCATCACTTTCCTATAGTAGGAACAATATTCATGTATGAATTCATTTTGAATATTGATCAAACTTATAATGAAAAATACAATGAATATGGGAGTCTTGATATTATAAAATGTGAATGTGGGAGATTTATGATATTGGATTCTCTCTTGGTTTGTGTGGGGTGTGTGATAGATGTGGGGAAGATCAATTAAAATATCAATTTTCAACCACCAGATTAATTAAATTAACTTCTATATAATTTTCATTCTAGATAGAGTCCTTGGGTTTTTATTTGAGTGATATTAATGGATAAATTGATGGAATAGATAATATTTAGAAAGAATCCATAACTTTTTTTATCAACGTTTATGAAAAAATAGACTAGAAGAGGTTGAATAGTCATTTAATTGTTTTTATCAAAAAACAATATGAGTTTATTAAATAAATACTCTAGAGTGAGTGATGCATTCATGTTATATAGTGTAGAGATAATAAAAAATGACAATATTATTTTCATTAGGGTTCGGATCACCAAGATCCTATTACACTTTTCATCCTTCTCATCTACCTGAAAATATTGGTACCAACTAAGAGAAAATATATTTTAGTGGTGTGATAACATGTTACATACACTTTCTTTTACAATACCCAGAGGCACAACCCTATCTTTTCTGAGGATTCCCATCCCAGTTTACACCAGAAATTTCTTCAGTGGTCACAACCCAAGAAATTATTTTAGGGTGGTAGAATAACTAATAAAGAAAAAGAATCGTTAGAATGGGAATATTATAAACCGATACTAAAAATTACTAAAATATAAAATAAATATTGTAGGATAAAAATAGAAAACAATTTAAATAAGCAAAGATTAGATGATGAAGGAGATGATGTTTTATGATATTTATTACATTATTAGAAAAGGATGAAACAATTGATGTCTCTTTTGTGATCCTAGTAATAGAATAATGGTCTTTGGAGTTCTTGATTATACGACTAGTAATAATTATGTTGTACTAGTATGTGTTGAATACACTATATAACGTTTATTTTATCCCTTAATTACATTATAGTAGACTAATCTTGTATCGTCAATAAATAAAAGATCTTTTTTGCGTATCTAATTATCCAAATCATAGAATTCCATGATTAAGATCATTATAAAACATAAAATATATCAATTACCTATAATTTCAAATCACACACACAATATCAGAAAGTATTGGGGATCTTTATTCTTGCATAAAATAACATCATAACACTTTATTATGACCATTAATACAATTATTTATTTCATACATTAATAAAATACTTAAAATAATATGAATAAAGTAATAGTTTATTAAAATATTATGTCTCAAAAAATAGAACATCACTAGTACATATACTATATATATGAAATCATAAATAATTTTAAGATAAAAATAATTTATCTAAAATTAAATCATATTTTTTGTAAATTTAAATAATATTTTAACTATTTTATTTCACATATATTTGTCAAAATAATAACAATTATAATTTTAGAAAAATAGACCTTGTTCAAAAAATTTAATTGACGTAATCATAAATTTTATTAGTAGAAGGAAAAAATTACTTTTTTAGTATACATATATTTTATAGCTATTTTTATATAAAAATTTTAAAAATGGAAGTATGACGATATTTAATTGGAGGTATTTAAAATACCTGATTGTAACTAGAGTTTGTAACTACTACAACTCAAAAACATGAGGTGTTTCTGCCATCAATACAAGATATTCTACAGTCACTTGAAGTACCATTGCAAGTGAGGAACCTAAAACCATCATAGAATGAAACCATATTCAAGTGGTACATACTACTACTACTATAGGACTTGATGGTGCTACTATGGATTCACTATAGGAAGAAAATTTTACTACTTTGGATGCATGTATAGGTAGATAAGCGATAGATACTATCCAACAGTAGATTTATCTACCATTGAAGAACTATCTCTATATTGGAGAGTTAAGAAAAGGTTCTAGTATGTGATGATCTATCATCGGTGTTGTACTAATATCAATAAAAGTGATCTACCATTGGTGAATATAGTGGTAGATGTTATTGATGGAATGCTACCATTATTGAATGGTAAATGATTGTACTGTCATTGAATGGTAGATGCTACAACCATCTTGTTGCATGATCAAAGGTATGTGAGAAGTTATGTAACACATGAATGAAGGTAGGGGTTATTATTTCATTCATTGATATTGTTCTGGTGAGCTATGAAGAGGAAGAGTGGTTGGTGGTCAATTTATGGTGTTCTTGGTGATTCCATTGAAATTGATAAGGAAATGATAATATATATGTATTTTTGGAAGGAAACGATTCATGTTTTGTGTTGTCATGTGATAGAGGAAAATATTAAGCCCAATGGTGCGAGATGAAGATGTGTTGGTAGTTATTTCATGGAGAAAGAGGATCATTATCAAAGAGGGTGTTTTGGTCTTTCTTGGAGAAGCACTCACATTGAAGGGAAGCTCATATGGAGTGTTGTTGGTATACTGCATGTGAAGAATTATCATGCATGAAAGGGTCATGTATAGGTGGTAGGATGTTTCTATGTAGTCAAGGATGAGGTGGTTTCTTGCATGGAAATTCTATAGATGAAGGAGATGATTAAAAACAATAGAGCATCCTTAGGTGCAGTGATGGTTTCTTAAAGAAGAGGAATAATACTTCAACACAATATATATATATATATAATCCCTTATATATATATATATATGTATGTGTTTGTGAATATGTATATATTTATAAATATATCCATTAAGAAATTTATAAACTATGTATTTAGAAATTATAAAAATTTGAAAGATATAAAATCTATTTTTTAAAGCTATAAAATTAATAAATTTTTGAACAACCTTCAAAAATGAAAAATGAGATATATTTTATGTATATTTATAAAAAATATATTAAATATTCATAAAAATCAATTATTAATATATACATTTAACTTATATCAGTTCAAAGTATTAAAGTAGAAGTGTTAAACCAATTTTAATTTAATTAAATTGGCGGAAATGAAAATTTTTATAAAACATAAACAATAATGCATTAAAATTTAAATCCAACAGAAATAATGATTATTAATTAATATTATTTCAAATATTATTTTTCAATAAATAAATTTACAATTAATATTAATGTGATGGTATTTGAATGGAAGTAACTTTCAATTTATCAAATAAAATAAAATAAAAACAAAATTCTCAATTCTAAAAATCTCCCCTTTTTAAATAAAAAAACAAAAATTTTTATTTAAAACTCCAAATTTTATCCCAGTTTTTTAATTTTTTCAAAAAGAGAAAATGAATTATATTCTAAAAAATCTCCCACAAAAGTAATATCTGATACCCCATTTTATAAAGGTAAAAAAGTTTAAAAAATATTAATTATATTACACATACAAGAATTAATAATGTACACATTTTAACAAGAAGTAGTAATAATAAGCACAATATCATGCTTCTAACACAAAAAATTATATTTTAATTTTCTTTAAGAGTATAAGAGAAAAATATCCCTGTGTTTATGTATCTAAAAAATTAAATAAAATTTTATTTTCAATGGAGTTTGAAACATATAAAAGAATAAAAATAGATTTATTCAAGATGGGGCAAGGTTTAAATAAATGATCCAATCCAAGATGTTTATCTTAATTTCATGAACAAGAAATATGTTCATATTAGTTAACATTGTGAACATGATATTTAATTTCAAACAAATAAATAGTCAAATAGAACAAATAATAATTCATAAAATATAAATAGTTGTTTATAGAAGACATTTTCATATCATAAGTATTTAAGACATTATATTTGAACCACTATAAGAATCAAAGTGATAAAGTAGTGTATGATTAGTTAATTTTACAAAAAAATCTAACAATATTGTGTAAAATAATGTTTTCAAAAGATAAAAACTAGAACATGAGTTCTTTCCTTAGACAGAATATAATTTTTGAAAATAATTTGAAAAAGATATATCAAAATTGAAAATTTAATATACCAACTATTTAAACACTAACTATAAAACTCATATACCATTATATTAATTCATTTAATAAATAAGGTTAAATACCCCTATATTCATTCATTAATGAAGATTGATATAATATTATTATTAAAACTCTTTGTATAAAATGTAAACACATAATCATAAAATATGAAAGATAGATTTTTTAAACTAAATAGGCTATATCATACTTACTTTCCATATAATAAAAGTTTTCAATGTTTATGCCTCATGTACAGAAATAGAAAATAACATTATAAAATATATTCTATATTAGATTTCATGAATTCTAGTATACTATAATATGAAATGGTAAATACTGTACAATCTTACTGATATAAAATAATTACTTGGTTCTGATGACTAGATGAGGTACAATAGGATTTGAGTAGCATCCTTTTAGTACCCATGTTATCTTATATTCACCCAAATTCATAAAAGGTCTTTTATCGACCCATACAGAATTTAAACATTGGTTTATGGGTAAGTCTACAATTAAATACTTAAATATTAAAGGTTTAGTATAACCAAAGTATTGATTAAATCTCAAAGTGAGATAATTGGTATAGTACCCATTAATTATAAATTTCAAGAATGTCATAGTATAATACTCCCTTTTGAGATTTTAACAAAAGTACTATTATTCATTTTTGATGATAAACATTTGAAACGACGATCATTCTTTATTATAGTTTGGTTTCATCATAGGAATTATTTTATCATATTTCTCTTTGAATTAAAAAAAGTTTATATCGTAATTGTGTGATTAAATACATCATTTTTCAAATTCATAATCTATTTTTGAATAAATTTTAAATCAATTTAAATTGTTTTATCAGAACCAGATTCATTATATCTCAATTTATTATTTTATTTCTTAATTTTACTAAAATAATTATAAAAAATATTCATTTCATCCAAAATATAATTAAATCTTCTTCCCTGATCATTATTTTGTACTTCTATAATGTATTTAATTCGATCATTTTCTTCTTTTAGTATTAACATCATGCAATAAATATTCCTTTTAGATTCACCATTCTAGGAAAAACACATATTCATATTATCACATTCCATTTTAATTTTTATTTATTTATTTAGTTTATTCTTTAAATAATTTATGTTAGTAAATTTTTCAATAATTTTAACACTACCAATCAATAATTATTCATTTTCATTATACATCTATTTGAATTTATAATTCATAGAATCAAAATAAAAAAAATAGATCCAGTTTCGTTTTTAGCTTAACATATTGCATTATGATCAAAATTATAGGGAGTAATTGACTGAGTAAACAACAATTCAATTACATCACATTGTACTCCCATCAGACAAAGGTTACCAATTTATTATTCATTTCTATAGAAACTACTTAAATCATAAATGTATGTGTATTCCCATCCTCTAAAGAATATATTGATTTCCTTTCTCCTTTTTTATTTATATTTATTTATATTTTTGAGTTTAGGATTGTATTTATTATTATTACCTTTCTTCCTAAACTCATAACATGTTAATTCTAAAAAATCAATTTTATTACTATTATTATCTTTATTTTATTATTTTCCATTATTTCTTCTAAACTGTCTCTTGTCATCATTTTTTTATAAAGTTGAAAAGATTATTTCTAAAATGATCCATTTCTTTTTCAATTTCCTAAAACTCATATCTAGAATATTTATATAATTAAATAACATTATACTTAAAAGCAATATATATATTTTTAATAGTCTCCTCATCATCAATATTATTGAGTTCAAGTTCATTGTATAGTAAATATCCTATTGTTTCATATAATTTATACTCTTTAAAATTATTACTCTCAAGAATAGACTCCTTATTTTCATTATATAGTTTTGTTAAAGTAATAATAACTCTTTCAACATGAGATATGTTGTCCATTTTATCACTATGAGAACTCATACCATTTGTAATACTTGTAATAAAATGGAACATCTAGTTCACCAACTCTTCTTATCCCATATTAATGTCCAAGTATTCTACCCAGAGCATTCCTAGAATTTCCCTTTTAATATTTTTTATCCCATAGTGTGTAACTTGAAGGATTATCCAAATTTCGTGGTTTTTATAATAATATAATGCATGGATATTGAAACCTCAAATTATACCATAGTCCAAATATTCTTTACTACATAAATCAAAACATAATTATCCATATAATTTCCTAAATTTGGGTAGCTCATATATAATCTCCATGATAGTCTATTGATTCAAAATTAACTGTTTCACGTAACCTTCTATTTAGTAATGTCAGTATCCATAGTCACTTCCATAAAAAATAAGGGATTTTGTGGAATCCATCAATCATTTTAATTAATAAATTCCATCTTTAAGAAATTTTATTTTATTCATTAATATGTTAGGTCTAGGATATTTTGGTTACAAAAGTAGTTATAAATAAGCAAAGGAATATGTATTATAAAGGATCTAATACTCTAATACCAAGTGTTTGGTATTAGATTGAAATAAATATAGGTGATAAAAATCAGAGGCCAGGATCTGATACTTATTGTTGGATTGAAATTGATGGAAAATGGTGTATAAGTGGGGTATAAGATTCTATAATTTTTTTAGGTATTCTTATCTTTTATTTTTTCATTTGTTCCTCAGTGGTTGAGTCTTGTTTGGAGATAGACATTCTTAGATAGATAAATTAACCTAATGTTTTAGGATGCATTCTTGTTTGAGTTAATTAAGTATGGGTATAAATGATTTAAGTGTTTCAAGAGTTCTTGGTATGTTGAGAAGATTTAAAGGGGGTTTGGGTTGTCTTAAAGGAAATTGGGATGAAAAATAAACAATAGAACATTTACATGTCAGGAAAATAAGATTACATGTTTTGTAATTGATCAAGGGTTTAAAGAAAATAAATATAAGGTGATGGGTTTTTTTGGTGTATTCTATTAAAAAATTTACATGACATGTAATCACCTTATCTGCCATGAAAATTCCCAACACACAGTTTAAAACATGTTGTGCAGTTGATTTTTTTACAATCAACTACAACTCATATTCTCTTTACCTTAGATAATTCTACGAGTGATTTTGGGGTGCCAATATCACTTATATATATCATATTCATGTGGGAAATCCCTGGTAAGTGGTTTTTGTCATGTTTCATCCTTCTCTTCCTTCTTATCCTACCATTGCAGTGAAATCCTTTTCCAAATTGCATTGTTGGTTTTGATCTTGATAATTTTGTATCTTGTAACCACTTTTCAATCTTCCACACCTTCTACCTCAAGAGTGTTGGATATTGTAATAATTTTTGGTTCTTCAATTAAATGTAGAAGGTCTAAATCTTAATCCTATGTTCTGATAATTTCCATGTATATAAAATATTGTTATTTTTCCATCATTACATGCCTCTAAATCAATTAAATTAGTGAATAATATTATTCCATAATTACTTTGGTTTCAAATGGATTTGTAATTGGATAATGGCTTAAATTATGTTTAGCATGAAATGTGGCTTATGGTGATTTCTTATTATAGAATCACAAAATTGTGTCTTATTTCTTATTGATAAAATTGTTTATAAATTTTAAACCTAATTGCAAGTTTCATATGAAAGAAGAATGGTAATTCTCATAATTAAAAATTAATAATTGTGATGTGATATTGTGATATGCATGTTTTATGGTAGATAATGTGTTCCATGTTGTAAATAATATATATCAGGATCATCCCAGGAAATTGCACACTTATATGATGTAATGTAGATATTGAGAAGGGTAGGTTTTGATCCAGGATTTAATGCTTATAGATATTGGATTATGACTAGTTCTATGTTGTAATGGTTGTAGGGGTTTAACTTGGAAATGTTGTAATTATTATTGGGATTTGGCCAGAAAATATTATAATTCTTATAGGGATTTTTCCTAGAAATGCTGAAATGTTTATAGGTCTTTGACCTGTATTTTGGTTACTTTACCATGGTTATATGGTTGTGGTTGGCATGGATGTAAGACATTCTTAGAGATATTTTGGCACGGTGCTGAAGCATGTTATTTTACCATGGTTATATTTTTTTGGTTGGAACGGTCATAATAAATGATCATATACATTCTTGTATGTTGTCGAAGTAGGTTATATTACATTGGTTATATGGTTGTGGTTGGAATGGTCGTAATACATGCTCATAGATATTTTTAGCATGGAGCTGAAGCAGGTTATTGTTGTATTTTATTAAATTTTGAATTAATAAAAACACATGATTATCACTTTATTGCATACACTTCATATTAGACTATTTGGTTTATACATGGTGGTGTCAACCTACTAACTTATACTCATGCCCTAGTCAGTCTTCCATTTGGAACCTGAGAATATTTCATGGATTCAAGTTTGGATAAGGGATAGGGTCCTTGTTGTTCATTGCTTTTTTGTTGTGGGGATGGAGTTTGGATATGGGACTAGCATTGGGTTTGGGACCAGAGACTTTGAGTATTTCTTTGAGTCTACTAGTATTTTTCTTGTATTTTTCTAGAATGACATTTAGTTACATTCCATAACATCATTACATTAATTTCCGTATTTATTTATTGGATTATTTATTGTCTTTTCTTTTTGTCTTCTTCTATGTATTTACTTTGATTATTTCAATTTTATCATAAATTTTTTTAATTCTATAAAACATTATATCAGGGGGTGTTTCCTCCCACCTATACTTTTCACTCTCTCGATGCTAGTCGATAGCCACTAGAAAATAGGGAGGCTCACTTGAGGTCTCTTAACCAACCCTTTTCGGCAATGTGAGATAGTTTCAGATTAGGGGACATAACAACGTTGTATCATAGGAGCGAGTTTTCTTTTATTTTGCCTTACAATTTGGGAAATGTGGAAAAGAGGCTATGATGTATTGGTACATGGTAATGATCTTGTGACTAGGTGTAACTAACCCATGTATGGGGGAAATACAAGTACCTAGGTGTGGGATTTCTAGTTGTGGTATGTTCTTTTTTAGTTGGTGTTATCTCACCTTGTGTGATTTAAATATTGAGTGAGGTTTTTGTTCTATGATCATATTGTTCTTGATATTTATACTCATGGCTTGGTATATCTCTATATACGGGTAAATGCATCGTAATTAGAACATAGGGATACAATGACATGAATTTTTCATGATAAGGAAATATATATTTTTTGATTTTATATATACTTTCCTGTTGAACTGTAATATGGGATATCAGTTTCATTAGATAAATGAAATGAGTTTGTATGTCATGCTAAAATACTTATAATTATTTCTTAGAGAGACCAGGAGTTAGTGGTTCTATATTGTAGTCACATGTTTGTTGAATTTGTTGAAATTCAGTTAACTATGGTCTATGTTTTTCTTGTAGATAAAATATCTCCTTTTCATCTTCGAATCGAGCATTAGGAGAGTGGAAATAATTGTAATAACCCAAAACTTTTGAATGATAATTGTTTCCAGAAAATTTTTGTTATTTTATTCTGTACCCTAAAAAACTATATCCCTATAATAATGAACTAAGTATAATAGAAATGTGATCTTTGGGTTTTGACCATTATATGATTATTGGTCAATTATGACCATTGAAAACAATACTCTTAATAATAATTTTAATTTTATAATTACTATTATAACAAATATTGTAATGGTAAATTAACACAGAAAGAGGAGTCAATGGCCTCATCAAGTAGATTTGTGTTGTACAAAGCCCAATTTTTAAGAACTTGGGAGGGAGGTAGCATCTTTGGGATTCTCTATTGTCCAATCACAAGATGAGATTCAACATGTTAAGCTTGAATGAAATCACTTATGGTGATGTTCAAGTTATTATAGATTACCACTCTGGTGATGTTTGCCGAGCCACCCCATGAGTCTATCATTATCAAACACCTCACCATTAGGTTGTATACGCTAGTTATAAGGGGTTATGTGTAAATTATTAAGTTATTTATTGTATAATCCTTTTTTATAAATAAAATTGGTGTTCCATCATTTCTGTTTTAATAATAATTTTTCTTAAATAAATTGAGGTGGAATTTGATTAATTAATTTTTAGGCCATAGATTATAATTTTAATATAATAAATATTTATTATAATAAAGTATGATATTATTAATAATTTTTATCATAATTAATTAGTATTATTTAAACACTCTTATTTAAATTTTAAAAAGAAAATAATTTTATTTTTTCAAGTGTCATAAATTTTACTATGTATTTTATTATGCATTTTTTATCCTCCATTATTTTTAATAAATAAAGATTTTTATATTTAAAAGATAAAAATTTCAAATTTAGAAAATTATTATGATAAAATAAACATCAGTTTTATAATCATAACATCGAAATTATGTTTGGCTGAATTTATGAGAATTTTCTAAAATATTTTGTTTTTCAGTGAATAGTAAAAATACAGTTTTGAGTTTTTGATATGTTTAATGACATCATAATTATAAAATAAGTAATATAATATTCTGGTCAACTATTGTGGATTGAAATTACATATTAGGTTTCCAATGTGTTCAATACGATGGACAATACAATGGGAAATCCCATGGTTTTTCAAATACCACAACCGAGTCCTCAAAGGAAATCAATAAACAAGTCTCCCACTTTGATATAAATACCCACCCATTTTTACAATATATTTCATCAAAAATTAAACCACCACGAATATATGATATTTTTACCTCCCAAGTAGTCCTCACAATGTGTCCTCAATCTCCCAAGGTCCCAATCTTTGAGTTTTAGGAGTTACTCTACAAGGTAAGGGGCATCTCAACTTCTCTTTTCCATTCAAGTTTCCTTGTAATGTTGTATGCATTTAAAATTTCCATACTATGTTCTTCTATCCATTTTATTCTATATAGTTACTATATTAATATACTTTTATGATTGGTATACACTTTTCTCCTCTCTTTTTAATGTTTTCTAAAACCTCATTTTGTACCCATTAGGCTGTCGATTTTACTTCTCAAAATTTCTATCTTTTTTCATAAGAAATTATTTTATTTTATTTACTGAAGACCCAAAAAAAATTATTCTATAGAACTATAAAAATTATTTATTTACTTCTAGGATTAACAAACATTAAACCCACCTTCATTTTATGTGGGTTTAAAAATGACAAAAGGATCTTATTTTTAAGCACTATCTGAGACACCGAGATTTTGAAATGAAACCTGTTTCTTTTTTTTTCTCCATGGGTTAATTATGAAATTTTAAATTATGATAATTTTGCCTCAAATTAATTATTACATATTAATGGTTCACAATTATAGATACCTAATTTATTGGTTATAGAATTTAATCTCTAGAGATGACTATTTTTTTCTGATACCTTGGTGAATAACCTTGGTAAATTTTATGACACCACAATGATAAAACGTGGTGATATGCTTATGAATGAATCAATTAATTGTTTAAACCATATTAAAATGTTTTTATTAATTTTATTATTGTTAGTATATGAATCTTTCTCATCCATTTATCTATTTACTTAAGTTCTTATTAATATTCCTCAAGATCACATGTAAATTGTTTCCCTTATTTTCCCTTATTGGGCCTTATGGTCACCCTTTACATTGATGTATGTCCCCATTATATATGATACAATAGATGTACTTAGGATGAATCTTGAATAATCCATTCATGTGGAATAGAATTTTTTTTATATTTTCATGTATTTTATACCCTTTTTCTAAGAAACTAAACTTTTAAAGGTCCTCTATTTGTAGAACATAAATGAAAAGTAATGTAATAAAAAGACAGGATGCAATAGTTTGTTATAAAAGGAAGGTTTAGTTATTTTTGAAAATTAGGATTTCAAAAATTTATGAAGAACCATATGGAAAAGGTAAAATATAGTAAAATATCCTTATATTTTGGTGAAATATTAAGTAAGTGGTTTCCGAGCAAAGAAATCCCTCTCTAGATATGAACTAGTGGATGTGGCTCAAGAACAAGTATATCTAGAGGTAAAACCCGAAAACACTACTTTGATCTAGACTCTAATGGGAATTGGTTCAAAACAAAGGTTCTTTCTACACTCATGGTTTGACACTCCAAGGGGATATGTTTGGTTAATTATAAGCTTTTTATGAACTATTATGAAGGATTTATAAATAATGTAATTGTTGTTAATGAATAAAATATTTAAGAATTATGTTTTAAGAAATGAAATTAATTTAGATTTATATTATTATTAAATGAATCATGTTTTTCAATAAGGTTTCCTTATTTTATAAAATGGTGTGAAATAGGAGAAAATGTGTAAATGGTGACAACAATGGACCGGGTGTTTACGGCCTTTCAATGGACGTTAGAATGGGAAACTTCATGATAATGATGAATCAACTACCTCAAGGTATGAGAAATAACTTGAATCAATCCAAGATAATGGATTCACCTCCAAGGGAATAATAGTCCATTAAGTCCCTTATTCATCAACGGCAACCTTTTTTTAGGGATCTATTTATCCATTGATTTATGAATAGTATATAATTTCTATAGAAAATATATTTTTTCTCTTATGTTTACAACAAGAGATAGTCACTCTAGTTGTGTACTACATTGATAGAGAAGCTGGTCAGTGATATGTACTATTTATTAGAACTAATCCAAGAGGTAATATTGAATCTATGTAGTGGGAAGAGTTCAGAGGATCCTTTTTCAAAAAATATTTCCCCCGTTCAATGTGAATAAAAATTGAGAAGGAATTTTTAGAGATAAAGCAGAAGGAAAATGAATCTCTGGTAATATATGAGATGAACTTAACAATACTTTCCCTTTATACATCCATATTTTCCATGGATCCTATTGAGAAGGTTGATATATTCTTCGACGGACTAAGACTTCATCTATGTAAGATTATTTTCAACTGAGGCTATGAAAACTATGAATCGATCATGATTTCTGCTATGAAATTTGAACTGGAGTTCTGAAAGATCTAGTGGTCCTATATATTGAAATTGAAGAATATATATTTTGAGCCAAACTTGGGGATGATCATTGATCAGGGAAGAGGAGTAAATCAAGTGACATGTTTAACATGCAACAAATGTGGGAAGAAGAATTCAGGGAACTGCTTCCTTGGGAGAGGGAAATGTTAAAAGTGTGGAATAGAAGGCCATATTGTTAGGAAATTTTATAGGTAGATGAATCCACAACCTTTCAACACTATCGATTAAGAGAAGATGGTGCAGGTGCATCCTGAATTCTAATGCTTCATGTGTGTACATCTTAGGAGTTTTTCCAATCACTTAACAAATCTGATGCTAATGGAGGGGAATTTCCATAAACCTCATTATAGGACCAAGGATAAAGTTACTGATTTTCCTATCACAATGGCTGAAGTTAAAGCTTTAAATGATGTGGGGTAAGGTACAATAATTATTCTCTCAAATCTAGAAAATACATTGTCTGATTCTGGTTCAATGAATTCCATTGTTTCCTCAAAGTTTGAAAAGAATATATAATCAATCCCTGAACTATAATAAGTATAACTATTAGTCCAGACTCTTGGAGGTATTTTCTATGAATCAATATTTTATAAAAACTCTATTATTTACTTTAGTGAGAATAATCTCATCACAAATATTTTAGTCATTCCTATACTGAAATTTGATATTATACTAGTGATGAACTAGTTCTCAATGTATAATATGAAGATAAACTATAGAAGTAATGAAATATCAGTATTCTTGAATAGAAAACTAACAACTGTGTTCAAATGATAGATATCTCAACCAAAGTATTGTCCAGAAAAAACACCCATATCCTTCTTTATGGAGTTGATTGGTGAATATGAAGAAGGAAATGCAAGTATGTGAATAGAGAATATCCCCATAATTTAGGAATAAATTGATGTGTTTCTTAAGGAGTTACCTAGACCTACCCCATAAAGATTGGAAGAGTTCCCCATTGATCTCATTCCTAGATCATAGATAATTTCTGAGACCCCATATAGAAAAAAAAATGTGGAGCCAGAGGAATTATAGAAACAACTCCAATATATTTTTGAGAAGGGGTTTATCTAGCCAATAGTGTCTCCTTGGGGACAAAATGTTCCCTTTGTGAATAATAAGGATGGATCAATGGGATTATGCATTTATTATAGTAAACTTAATAGGATCATAGTAAAAACAAGTACCCTATTCCAATAATGGGTGATTAATTTTACCATCTTCATGGGCTTCAATTCTTCTCCATGATTAATCTTTGATCTATTTATCATCAATTGAGGTAGAAGAAAGAATTTATTCCAAATAACACCTTCTAATCAATATACGGGAACTAAGAGACTATTTTTATTCCCTTCATCATGACTAATTTTCCTGATATTTTTATGTATTAGATGAATAGAGTATTTAAGGTATTCCATGAAAACTTTTGGGGAGTTTTTATTGATGATATTTTGATATATTTCTAAAGTCATGGGGATCATGAGGATCATCTAAAGGTTATATTGAAAACTATGCATAAGGAGATGCTATTTGGAAACTTCATCAAATGTGAATTTTGTTTAAAAAAAGTTTCTTTATTGGGGAACATTATAACCAATGAAGTAATATCTATTCACACTGTAAAGAAAATAGATGTGGAGGAGTATACTCATCCTACAACAGTAATTGAGATTCTTAGTTTCCTTGATTTAGGAGGGTATTATAGGTGGTTTGTGAAATACATTTCATAAATTTGTAATCCACTAACCATGTTAACTCTTAAATGGTTCATGTTCATCTGGAAAAAGGAGTGTGAATAATGTTTCAAATAGATAAATAAGATATTGGTTACTTCACCCATGTTAACTCTACCCTCTATCAGAGAAGGATTCATTATTTTTTGTGATTTATATCTGAATGGTCTCGGATGAATCCTTATTATTAATGAAAAGGTGATTTCTTATGAATCTTTATAGTGGAAGTATCATGAGCAGAACTATCCTACAAATTACCTAGATCTTATTTTGGTTGTTTTTTCTATGAAGATATGGAGGCACTATCTTTATGGGGAGAAATGTGATATATACAAAGACCATAAAATTTTGTTGTATATTTTCATGAAAAATGAATTGAACATGAGACAAAGAAGATAGTTGAAACTTCTTAAAGACTATGATTATTCAATTCATTAACATCTCAAAAGAAAAAACAAATTTTCCGATGCATTAAGTAGGAAAAACCTTGTTGTACTCGCAATGATGAGGATTTAAATAGATCCTTTAATCAATGATCAAGTAAAACTGGACATGGGATTCGTACAGGAAGGTAAATCATCAACCCTATCCCAAATGGATTCTCAACCATAATTACAGGAGAAAATCAAGAAATCTCAAATACAATATCATTTGTTACAGAGAAAGTTAGAGGCTATAATGAAAGGGAAGTTTCATGAGTTGAATATTGATTAAAAAGGTTTACTGAGATTTTGTAGAAGGCTTTGTGTTCCATATATTATAGAAATAAAGAAGGAGAGGATGGATGAACCTCATAGCTCTACATTGTCTATACATCCTAGAAGCTCTAAAATGTATTGGGACCTTCATGATCATTATTGATTAGATAACATGAAAAGGGAGATTTTCGACTACACTACAAGGTGCCTATTATGTCAATAAGTGAAGGCATAGTGAAAAATTTCTTAAGTGTAATTACAACCACTACCCATACTAACTAGGATGTGGGATAATATCATGATTGACTTTGTCACTAGTCACCCAAAAAATCCAAAGGAAATATTGGGATATGGGTTATATCGGACCATCATTCCAAGACTACCCATTTTATCACTATTCGGGAAGACTTGCCTCTTGATCAAAATTCCAATATATATGAAATGGAAGTGGTGAGGTTGCATGGGGTGACACATTCTATCATATGTGATCATGATCCAAGGTTCAGATCATAATTATTGAAAAGTATTCAATATGATTTGAGTAGCGAATTGAATTTCAGTACGCACTATCACCCTAAAAAAAGTGGCCAAACTAAAAGGACTATTTAGACACTCAAGGGCATGAAAAGAACATATTTAATGGAATGTAAAGGTTCATGGGATCAACATATCCAATACGTTTAGATCTCATACAACAAAAAATTCCAATTAAGTATTGAAATCTCACCCTATGAAGCTCTATATGGGTAGTGATGTAAAACTCCTACTTTTTGGGATGAATATAGTGAGAGAATGCTTTTGGGGCTTGATATTCTGAAAAATATCATAGAAAAGGTTCATTCCATCCCACAACACATAAAGGATTCTCAAAGTCGGCAGAAGAACTATGTTAGAAACCATTTAGGGGACTTGGAGTTTTATTTGGTGATAAATTCTTCCTTTTAATTTCACCTTGGAAGAGTGTAATGCTGTTTGGAAAGAAATGGAAGCTCAGCCCTAGGTACATTGGACCCTATTAAATCATTGATCGTAGATGAGCAGTGGCCTATAGGCTTCCACTTCCACTAATCCCAAATCAATTTCAGGATGTTTTCAAGTATCTCTATAGATAAAGTACATACCTAACCCTTCACATGTGCTATATCTAGTGGTGGTACAATAGTAACATGACATCTATTATGATAATAAGCCTATGGAGATCTTGGACCGTAGGGAAAAGTTTTTACACAAAAAGACTACCCACCTCATTAAATTTTTCTAGAGGAACCACATATATAAAGAGTGGAAATGAGAGGAAAAAATGAGGTAGATGTAACCAAATTTCTTATAAAATTAGAAAAAAAGTAGAAATATTTAGGAATAAATTTCTTAAGGGGTTGGATAATGTAACACCTTGAACATTTTGAATGATAGTTGTTTCCTAGAAATTACTGTTATTTAATTTTGTACTCGACAAAACTATATCCCTTTAATAATGAATTGAGTATAATTGAAATGTGACTTTTAGGTTTTGACTGTTATATGATCATTGGTCAATTATGACCATTGGTCAATATGACTATTGTAAAAAATACTCTGAAAAATAATTTCAACGTTATAAATAGTATTATAAATCGAAATGATAATGGTTAATTAATGATGGAAGAAGAGTTCATGGCCACATATAGTAGAATCATGTTATACAAATCCCATTTGTTAGAATATGGGAGGGAGGTAGTGTCTTAGCTCTTCTCCCTTGACAAATCCCAATTTGAGTTTTAACACATTATGCTATAATGAAATCACATACGGGAGAATTTCAAGTTAGTTTAGATTACCACTCAGGTGATGTTAGTTGAGCTTCCCCATGAGTCTATCACTATCTCACCCATCACCCTTAAGTCATATGAGGGTTTCATAAGGGGTTATGTGTCAATTAAATAGTCACTAATAGTATAATCCCTTTTTATGCAAAAAATTTTTGTTCAATCATTTCCATTTTAAGAATACAATTTCTTAAAAAAATTGAGACAGAATTTGAGTAATTGATTTTTCTGTCAGAAATTAAAATTTATAGAAATGAAATAATAATTATAATAAACTATTATATTATGAATAATGTATATTTTAATTAAATAGTATAATTTAAACACACTTCTTTAAATATTGATGATAAAATATTTTTATTGTTTTTTAAGTGTCAGAAATTTTAATATGAATTTTCTATCCGCTATTGTTTTTAATAAATATATATATATATAAAAGTTAAATTTTTTATATTTAGATAATTATTATGATAAAATAAACATAATTTTTGAAATCATCACATCATAATTATTCTTGGTTTAATTTATGAAAATTTTCTAAATATTTTGTTTTTCAGTGAATAATAAAAATACCATTTTGAGTTTTTGATATGTTTAATGACATAATATTGATGTAATAATTAATATAAAAAAATATTGAAATATTTTTTATTAAAATAAATTATTTGTTGTCCCACATGGCCAATAACATGGAAAAATATGATTTTAAATCCCATGGTGTTTCAAATACCACTATTGAGGTATCCAAGGAAATCAATAAAACAATCCCTTACTTTTTCTATAAATACCCACCCATTTATGCATTAGATTTCATTTAAAATTAATCCACCATGATTATATGATATTTTTACCTCAAAATGAGTCCTATAAATGTGTCCTCAATTCCCTAAGGTCCCAGTCTATGAGTTTTAGTAGTTACTCTTCAAGGTAATGGGAATCTCAACTTCTCTTTTCTGTTCAATTTTTCTCTTTATATGCTATGTATTTAAAATTTAAAAAATATATTATTATATCCATTATATTCTATACCTTTAATTAATTAATATTATTTTATGAGTGGGATATTATTTTCCTCTCTCATTTTATTGTTTTCTAAAACCATGTTTTATACCCGTTATGCTGCCGATTTTACTTCTCGAAATTTCCCACTTTTTCATATGAAATAGTTTTATTTTATTTTGTAAATACCCAATACACTTTCTTATCAAGTTTTATTAAAATAAATTTTAAATTGATATATTTACTTTTTTATTAACATACAAGAAACCATCATTCCTTTTACATGGGTTTAAAAATGAAAAAAAGGATATTATTTGTAAGTACTTTCTAAAACACCACAATTGTGAAATGATACCCATTTATTTTATTCTAAATGGGTTATTTATGAAATGTTTTATTCTTATATTTTTGGCTCAAAATAATTAATATATATTAGGGGTTTACTTGATAGTTCTACAATGTGTTGGGTAAATAATTTATTTTCTAGAGATGACATGTTTTACAATACCTTGGTAATATTTAAAACACCTTGATTATAAAACATGATGATATAATTATGACTGACTCATTTAAAAGTTGTAGACACATTTACAATTTTCTATTCATGCTATTTTTAGTATTATATTCTCCTTATTTATTCCTTTAGGTATTTCCTCATGTTATTATTGTTCTTACTCAAGATCTCAAGTAAATCATTTCCCTTGTTTTCCCTTACTGGGCCTTATGCTCACCCTTTCCGTTGAGGTATATACCCAAGTTATGAGATGTAATAATTGAAATTAGGATGATTCTTGAAGAATCATTTCATGTTTAATAGAATAATGTTGTAATTTTTAATGAATTATGTACCTTTTTTTCAAGAAACTAATATTTAAAAGATCCTCTGTTTGTAGCATATAAATGAAAAGTAATGTAATAAATTTTTTTGATTCCATAGTTGGTATCAAAAGAAGGATAAGTTATTTTTGGAAATTAGTATTTTAAAACTCTAGGAATAACCCTAGGGTCTTGTCAAAATATATTAAATCGTCCTGGTATTTTGGTGAAATATTAAGTAAGTGTTTTTTGGGTGAAAAAATATCTATCTAGATACGAACAAGTGGATGTGGCTCTACTACATATATACCTGTTGGTAAAACTAAAAAAAATATCTTTGAGCTACAATCGAACATGAACTGGGCATGATAATGGTTCTTGTTTCACTCTTTGTTTGACACACATAGGGTATATGTTTTTTTAATCACAATCTATTTATGAAGCATTGGGATGGATTTAAAAAAAATTGATTATTTTAAAAAAAATAAAATATTTAAGAATGATGTTTTAAGACATGATATTCATTTAAAATTATAAGATTATTAAATGAAAAATGTTTGTCGATAAGGTTTTATTCTTTAAAAATTCCAATAAATATGATAAATCACATAAAGGGTGATTGCAATAGACAATGTTGTGATGGCCTTCTGATAGAATCCATAATAAAAAACATCATTAGAATGATGAATCAAATGACTTGAGTTATGAGAAATAACTTGAATCAATATGAGAGACTAGATTCACTACGAACGAAACAACTTTCCGTTGAGCCCCTTATACATCAATGACCACCTTCTTTCAGTCAATTTATCAAAACACTGATTGGTGAATAGTGGATAAGCTAAATAGAAAAGATCTATTATGTACTCTATTGTTAAGAACAAGAGAAGGTCACCCTAGCTATGTACTGGTTAGAGGGAGAAGATTATTAGTCCTGGACACTAGTTAAAAATCCAAGAGGATAGATTGAAGATATTGAGTGGGTAGAGATCAGGGGAACCTTTTTCAAAAAATATTTACCCCATTCAATGTGATCAAAAATGGATAAGGAATTAGTAGATCTAAAAAATAAGGAAATGAATCTATTGGATGATATGAGATGAATATCACAAGACATTCCCATTACACCTCTAGATTTTTCATAGATCCTAATAGGAAGTTTGATATATTCTTTAGTGGACTAAGACCTCATCTATGGAAGAATATTTTTACCAAGACTATGAAAACTATGTGGAGATCATAAAGAGTGCTATGGAAGTTGAAATTGAGTTTGGATAGATGTGGTGGTCTCATAGATCGAATGATGATAGATGATCTTTGGATCCAAACTTGGGGAGGATATTTGATCAGGGAAGAGGATGGAATAACGTGAAACTTTACACATCAAAAAAAATTTGGGAAGCATCATTCAGGGAACTAATTTTTGCAAAAGGGTAATGCTAAAACTGAGGAAGAGAATTCCATATTTCATAGAACTATAACAGTGAGGTGAATTTCAAATTTTTTATAATCATCATGTAACTTTGGATATTGATGACGCAACGCGACGTGACTCCAGCTGATTCGGTGACGCTTGGATCGAGGTCTCCTTGGGTTTGGTGTGGGTTTTGAATTTCAAATTTTGTATAATCATCATGTAACTTTGGATTCCCACGCGGTGTAATGTGGTTTACCTCTTATTCATAAAGAGTATTTCTTGAAAATGAAAAAAATAATTTTCAGTTAGTCAGTCAACACTAAATACAAAGAGAATATGCTACATGCCCAGCCTAAAGACTAATGTTTTAAGTGTGTACAACATGTGAACTTTTTCGAATCACTATTCAAAACTGATTTTAATAGAGGGGAATCCCCATCAACCTCAACATAGGAAAAAGGAGAAATCTCATGATTTTTCTATCATAATGGATGAATTTTTAGCCCTAAATGATGTGGTGGCAGGAAAATCATTGTTATCTCAAAGATAGAAAGTACTTTGTTTGATTATAGTTCAACACATTCTTTTTTTCCTCCATGTTTTCAATGAATATAGAATTAATCCCTAAACTATAAGAATTAGAACTATCAGTCAAGGCTCATATGGGGATTATCCATTAATCGAAGGTGTCTATAAACTCTAGTATTTACTTTGTTGAGAATAATATAATCGAAAATCTAGTAGTTATTCCAATGCTGTAATTTGACATTATAATAGGGATAGACTAGATCTAAAATTATAATACTATAATCAACTATAGAATAAAGGAAATCATAGTAGTCCTGTATTGAAAACAGAAAGCTTTTTTTCAAATGGGAGATATCTCTAATTGATATTTTTCTATAAGAACCACTCATATCCTTGTTTATTGAGTTGATCGATGAAGATGAAGATGAAAATTAATGTATATGAATAGATAATATTCCCATCATTTTGGAATACATTGATTTATTTCATGAGAAGTTACCTAGACCTACTCTATAAAGAGAGGTAGAGTTCTCCATTGAATTCATGCCTAGATCAAATCCAATTTTTATGAACCCTTATAGAATGGAAAATGTCGAGCGGAAGGATTTAAAGAAAAAACACCATGTTCTTTTTGAGAATGGGTTTATACATACAAGTGTGTCTCCATGGGGAGAACTTGTTCTCTTGGTGATGAATAAGGATATATCAATTTTTTTTTCATTGATTATAGTGAACTTAACGAGATCAATGTGAATAAAAAGTACCCTCTTCCAAGAATTGTTGATTTATCTTACCAGCTTCATGGAGATTAATTGTTCTCTAAGATTGATCTTCAGTCTGGTTATCATCAACTAAGGGTGAAGAAAGAATATATTCCAAATACCACCATCTGATCAATATATGGGCATTATGAGTTTGTTTTTATGGCCTTCTGATAGACAAATTCTCAAGTTATTTTTACAGATTTTATGAATAGAGTCGTTAAGGACTTCCTGGAAAACGTTTTGGTAGTTTTTATTAATGATATTATGTTATATTCCAAAAGTCACAGGGATAATTAGGATCATATAAGGGTTATATTGAAAAATATGTGGAAGGAGATACTATTTGGAAGGTTTAGAATATTGTAATTTTGTTTAAAAAAATTTCCTTCCTAGGGAACATTGTAACTATTGAAGGAATCTCAGTTGACCCTATAAAGAAAAAGGTTTGGTGGTGTAGCCTCATCCTACAATAGTAACTGAGATTCAAAACATCCTTGGTTTATAGGTATAAAATATGAGGTTTTTGAAATAAATTTCTTGAATTTATAATCCGCAAACCATGTTAACTTGATTAGGGGTCGAGTTCATCTAGACAAAGGAGTGTGAAGAATGTTTTCAAGAGCTGAAGAAGAGATTGGTTACTTCAACTATGTTAACTCTACCCTCTATGAAAAAAGGATTCATCATTTTCAGTGATGCATCAATAAAAGGAATTGGATGAATCCTCATGAAAAATTAAAAGGTTATTTCTTATACATCTCGACAGTTGAAGCCTCATGATTAGAACTATCTAAAAGATGACATGGAGCTGGTTGTTGTTGTTTTTACTCTGATGCTATGGAGGAACTATATTTATGGGGATAAATGTGATATATACATATACCATCAATGTTTGAAGCATATTTTCACAAAAACGAAATTTAAACTTAGATAGAGGAGATGTTTGGAACTTCTTAAATACTGTGATTGTTCAGTTCATTATCATCCCAGAAGACAAAACAAAGTCACTGATGCATTAAGTAGGAATGACCATGTTGCACTGGAAATGATGAGTATAAAAAGAGATCCTTTAATCAAGGACCTAGTGAAACTGTACATGAGAATCATAAGGGAAGATACATAATTAAACCAATCCCAAATTTTTTCTCAACAATCATTACTGATGGAGGTCAAAAAATATCCAAGATATGATCCATTTTTATAAAAGAAGTTAGAGGCTATGAAGAATGGGATGTTTCCCGAGTTCAATATTGATCAATAATGTGTACTAAGATTTAATACAGGGATATGTGTTCCATATATTCTATAAATAATAAATGTTTTGATAGATGAATCTCATAGCTCTATATTCTCTATATATCCTAGAATCACAAAAATGCATAGGGACTTTCGCGATCATTATTGATGGGATAATGTGAAATGTGAGATTTATGACTACACTACAATATAATGACCCATAATTTACATACATGGTAATTACTTCAAAATTGAAGCATACCTATTACAACATATAACAAAACCATGAAATGACCATATAGGTATAGTGTCCTTAGAAACTGGGAAACAAAAACAACTGGTTCATAAATCATCTACGTTGTCTCCCATTTATTTCATCATATCTAGAGTCTCTTTTCGGAATATCCTACTTAATATCCTTCTTCCTATCCTGGGGAAAAGAAAACATAAAAAAGGGTGAGATCAAATTCTCATTAAGGGTAAACAAAAGAAATATCAAACATTTCATATTCATAAGAACATAACATTTTGAAAATATTATCTTGGAAAAGAGATCATAACATGGGATAAATCATAGAAGTGAAATGTAATCCCAATAATCATAACTTAAAACATTAAAATTTGTGGCATACACACATAATCATAGAGAATCATATCTTAGTATTCAAGACTCATAGCCAAGACTATCTCAGCAGACAAAGTCCATTTCTGAACCGAGTTCACTCCTCGTTTCAGTCCTGTTTCACTGAACCGGTTTAACCTGCCGTTCTAGCCATGTCTATCTCCTGAGATATAAATCTTTGCCCAATGCATTGGAGGGAGATATATGTCCCACACATCTCATAATGAATTCATTCTTATGTGTGCCAAAAAATCATAAATCATACATCATAGCATAACCCATGTAATAAAAATGGGATTCTTAATCATCATGCCATCATAACACAATCCATATAAGATAAAAGGACATCATAAAAATAATTACATCATAACATAAGTAAAAAATGTAAAAATAGGGATAGAAACAGAACCCTATATTATCTTATATGGAAAATAATTTTGATAAAACACTTGAACTCCATTCTTGAGGAAAATATCCTTTCTACTTCAAAAACATTTTTCCTTTCTTAACATGTCATACAATTTTAAACTAAAATAAGTTGATTAAAAATAAACATGAAAACTTGTAAAGGAAGCTTCATGGAAATAATGTTCTAAAAATCCATACATGGATTATAAGTTAAAAAAATACATTCTTCTCATACTTTGGCCGGAAAAGTCAAAAAGTACCTCGTATGAAAAATGAAAAAATATTCCTTTCATATCTTGTACTAAAAACTCACCCAAAGTTAAAATTGGATTTAAACAATTGTAGGTGGATGGAAAAAAATATTACATATTGAGGAAACATGGATATTGTAGAGACCCGAAGCATGACGTACATGGAAATTACATTAATTTTGCGGAATACTTAATACATAACAAAAATAGACACACAAGGACCATAATAGTTTAGTGTCTTTGGAATCTTGGAACGTAATCTTCTAATCGTGTTGAAATATCTTCAACAACTCCCATAACGATCTTCCCCTTTTTGTTTCCATACCTAAAACCTTTCTTTATTTCTGGGGGAAAATAAAACATAAAAAGGGTGAGCTCAAATGCTCAGTAAGGGAAAACATAGATAACATAAAACAATCCATAAACATTTGTAAGCAAAAACATGGACATGAAATTTCAACATCAAAATCTTGAGCAAAGACATAAATCGTGGAAGTAAGGAAGGAATTTATCATAAAGGAACATCAATCATGATAAAATAGCATGGGAATAAAACGTGTAATTGTGGAAACCATTCAGAACTTGTTATGATTTCCATATTTTCCAAGGCATTGCTACCAAGACCATCTTAGTGGACAAAGTCCCTTTCTAAATCGAGTTCACTCCTCGATCCAGTCCTGTATCACTGAACCGGATTAACATACAATTTCAGACATGTCTATTTCATGAGATATATAATCCTTACACAATTCATTGGAGGGAGATATAGGTCCCACCCATGTCATAATGAAATCATTCTTACTTGTGCCACAAAATAAACATACATCATTCATAATAACCCAATGAATAAAAATGGGTTTCATAAACATCATCACATCATCACATAATCCATATAAAATAAATGGATATCATTTCATAATAAGAAAAGTTAAACCATGTAAATCATAGAGACATGATACTTGAAACATACACATATGAAATAATGTCATCTTAGATTAAAATGGTTTTCATAAAACACTTGAAATGAATTCTTGAAGAAAATATCATTTTTTCTTCAAAATCATCTTCCTTTCACAAAATGTCATGCAATTTTCAAAGAAAATTATTTTGTTGAAAATAGTCATGAAAGCTTTTGGAGGATGATTCATGAAAACAAGGCTTTATAAAATCGTAAAAATCCTTTCATGTCGTATACGTTAAAAAAACATTCATCTCGTACTTTTGTCAAAAAGTCAAAAAGTACCTTGTACGGTAA
Source organism: Viscum album (assembly GCA_963277665.1). Taxonomy (NCBI): domain Eukaryota; kingdom Viridiplantae; phylum Streptophyta; class Magnoliopsida; order Santalales; family Viscaceae; genus Viscum; species Viscum album. The sequence continues at coordinate 1,200,882,299 of OY728153.1, read as the reverse complement.
ATAAAAGAAACATTACTTAAATGGGGTAAAATTAAAAATGGGTAAAAAGTACTTTAAACATACATGAATACACTTTTATAAATCATGGACATGGATGATAGAAATAACCCCAGTAAATACTTACGAAAAAGAAATCTCGGATAAAAATGAAATTTGCAAAATTGTCCCTTACCTTAGGTCCGATATGCTTCGTACATATCCGAACATCCTATATAATGATTTAAACAATGTCATTGAATTATTACATAATCATATTCATTGTTATGATATCATATATGTTTCACTTATGACTTTATATTACCCATTCTTTTGTAAATTCCATGTTAAAGCAGCATTTTGGGTAAAATCATTTCATTTATCGTATGTGTTTCGGCTTGTCATTCTTGATATTATTACTTATATCCTGATTTACATAATTCCATAATTCAAAACATTATTTATATATAATATATATTCATTATATACATATATATATTATAGATCGATTAAAGGAATGAAATACACCATTCACGGAGACGGTAGGTCGTACGTACGCATTAACGCTGTTTTCGTTTCCTTATTGAATTGAATGAAACTAAATAGATGACATACATATATATATATACATTAATAAAGTAGAATTATTATTTCATATATTTCATTATTATTCATTATATAAACTTTATGATCATTCATGTATGGTTAACATGGAGAATGAATCTCATCGCGTCGTGGAGACGGTATTTCGTATGTACGCACGAGCGATGATATCGTTCACATAATTATTGAATAGAATTGGAGTGGATGGTATAATATATAAGAATCAGTATGATGTTATAATAACCATATATAGTTATTATTTACACCATTATACCAATCCATGTAAGGTGTTGGTGGAAAAACATATTTCACCACGGCGTGGAGACGGTATTCCGTACGTACGCTCGCGTGGTGATTTCGTTTTTCGTAGGATGGATAGACGGTGAAATAGGGTTGTTTCATAATTATAATAACATATCATTATATGAGTTATAATGATGTTACTACTTTATAATGAATCAACTAAAGAAGAAGAAGTGGAATAAGAAATAAAGTTGAAATAATCGGTAATGGACATTACCTCTTCTTTGAAGCGCCTCTTTGAGAACTCCTCTTAGGGCACTAAAATTGGTATTTGAAGATAACCAGAACCACTAGGATGTTTCTATTGAAGTGGAGAAGATAATTAGTAATTGTTTGGCTGAGAATTAAGGCTCAATGTGGTGTGAGGAAGAGAGGGAGGAGGTGCCCTTTTATAAGGGAGGAGAGGGGCACCTTTGAAAAAACTGACAATATTATTTTATTATAAAGTCATATTCGGTTTTTAGTAGCTCCAAATTGATTTATTTCGAAAATAATGTGGATATGGGTCGAAATAAGCTCATCCAATAGAATTTATACATGTTTTGGTTTCTATTTTAACCTTATCATTTAGATTTAACCTTAAGTTAAAAAAATTTTCTTTTACCGTGTCTTCTTGTTTTCTTACACTATAAGGTTAATAAACATACTATAACAAGACAAACGAATCCCAAGTGGTTCATTATTAATATATATATCCTTATATAAGTCATTTGGTCGATACTTATATTTTTAGGAATAAAATAACAATTAATAATATAATATTTGTTTTAAAAACTATTTTATGTCGATTTTGACACTATTTGGTACTTTATTTTTTTAAAAACCATAAAAGCATGATTAGTTCGAAAAACGTTACTTAAATCAATAATAACATGTCTGATTAACTTAGAAAATTAGTGGAATTCATAAAAATTCTCAAATTACATTTATTTGGGTATTTATAACATCAATTATGTCAATTTTTCATTAATAAGATAATTATTCCATCATCTTTGTGTCATAAATAAATTATATTATTTAATGTATAAAAATTATAAATAAAATACGATTATGTAGGAAATCTTTTTATATTTCTAACGAATATTTATAGTCTAATTTATCTTATGTATAACCCTATATTAAAAATTATTTACTTATTAAGCATTGATTTAAACTATTTTAACTCTTCTTTGAATTAAATATTAATAAATGTCCTAATCTAATCCAAGTGGACCTAAATGATAATATTTTATTCCTAAGGTTGTTTTTGGTCGAGATACACTTTTCTAATAGAATTAGGACATGTGGTAGGGTAATATTAATATCATTTTTACCCTTAATTACCCTATTTACTTTTAACCGTGGTAAATAAAAGTAAAAAGTTAATATTCACCAAAAATTATTTTCATCTCATTGAACCTCATTTTACTTCTTGATATTAACCGTGTCTCTTGAATTTTCGAAATTCCACTCACAGAAGCGGTAAAATTAGGTTTTATGAAAAATTCAGTTTTTTAACTACCACTTAGTGGTTTCACTATTCATCAAAAAATGAATGTTTCTAGAAAAATACCAAAAAATAGGCCTAAGAATTATTTGATATTCCGAATTCAAAATTGATGTCTATTTTTCCAAATTTATAACATATAAGTGACATTAATTAATTTTAAATTTAATTCCCGTTATCAAAACAAATAGCGTGTTTTTAAGAAACAAACATAATCAAAAGATTGATACTTGTTTATATCCAATTTCAATGTGAAATTAATTCCAATGATCAACATTGGATTAAATGGTAAAAATATATTCTAATTACACTTTAAAACCAATTAAAAAGATAATCTAACCATATAAATTATTGAGATGAAAAAAGTTGTTTTTAATTAAAATATAGCGTGTTTTTACTATTCATTAAAATATGAAGGTTATCAGAATAATATGAAAAATTTATCCAAAGTAAATTTTTATATCCTTATTCCAAAGAAGAATTTTATTTTGTCAAATTGAACTTATAAACATGTCAGAAACAAGATTTAATGTGGGTGCACCATCAAAAGGTGGAAAAACTACATTTTTGTAAAATACTTATTTTACAAGAAAAATTGATTTTGTCCTCATACCATGTTCTAGAAAATGTGCAAGATGAATAATAATGTTATAAAATTCAAAATGTATTTGATACTATTCATAAAGGGTAGTTCATATAACATATCGTTGTTTAGCGAAACTCAGTATTGCATACAACACACGCTATCGTGGAAGGTCGCGATTGCGTGTAATGCATGCCAAGTCAGGGATGCATTTTGTGCAAGATCCTTTTGGTGTAGCATACAACACAAGACATTAATTAAATTAAAAAGAATATTTTTCATAAAATCTCGGGGTGTTACAGATTTTGATGATAAATATTCCCCAGTAAATTCCGAAGTATAAACAATCTCAGATAAAAATGAGATTGTGAGATTTTCTCTTACCTTAGGTCTGATTTTCTTCGTAAGTGTCCAAACCTCCTGTATAATGATTTAAATAATGTCATTAAATTATTCCAGAATCATAATTATTCTTATGATATCATATATGGTCATATTCTTAGCTTCTTTTTAGTAATATTTCATTTCTACTTGTTATTCGGGTGTTTATTACTTTTTTTCTTATGCGTGTTTTGTCGAATAAATTCTTATTCTTCTTTTTAGGTTATAGATACCTCATTTCCAAAATGGTATTAGTTTAATATATATCATATTCATTCATTCAATTCATTTATATAATCATTATTCAATAAAGATCATGTAGAACGAGTCGCATCACATCGTGGAGACGGTATTCTGTACATACGCACGAGCGATGATATCGTTACCATGATCGTGGAATTGTATTGGAGTATATGTATACTATTTTAGAATAAATATCACTTTACAATAATCATATATAGTCATTATTTACACCATTATTCCCATCCAAATAAGGTGGTGGTGGAAAATAGATTACACCATGGCGTGGAGACGGTATTCCGTATCCAAAAATGAAGTCTATTTTGAAAAATAAAATTTCAAAAATTTCAGAAAGTGGGTATTACTATTCATAACAGCTAGTTTTAATAATATTTTAATAGCATATCATTGTTTACTGAAACTCGATATTGCGTACAATGCAACCTATCGAGGAAGGTCGTGATTGCGTGGAAAGAAAGCCAAGCTAGTGTTGTGTGTAGTGAAAGATTCCTTTGATGATTTATATAAAATAAAAACAAAATATTTCTCATAAAAATCTTGGGTGTTACAATATACCCCTCTTAAAAATGAATTTCGCCCTCGAAATTCATCACTTTTTAACAAACAGATGAGGATACCTCTCCCTCATCATATCCTCAAGATCCCATGTAGCTTCTTCTAATTGGTGGTTCCTCCATAAAACATTCACCAAATGAGTGTTCTTGTTCCGTAGGACTTTTTTGCTACGATCCATAATCTCTATCGGTTGTTCTTCATAAGAAAAATCTTGCTCCAGCGGAACAACTTCTGAGCTGAGTTCATGTGTAAGATTGGGTATGTACTTTATCAGGAGAGATAGATGGAACACATCATGAACTTGAGAGAGATTCAGTGGAAACGCCAATCGGTAAGCTACCTTCCCAACACGATCCAGTATTTTGAAAGGACCGATATACCTAGGGATCATCTTTCCCTTTTTACAAATCTCATTACTCTCTTCCAAGGAGATATTTGTAAGAACTCTTTATCACCCACTTCAAACTCTAGGTCTTTTCTTCAGTTGTCGACATAACGTTTTTGTCGAATCTGAGCTGCTCTAATGTGTTGTTGAATAGATCGGACCTTTTATGCCATCTCATCAACAAGATCAGGTCCTAATAGCTTTATTTCACCAACTTCATCCCAACAAGTTGGAGTCCTGCATTTCTTTCCATAGAGAGCTTCATAAGGAGTCATCTGAATACTAGAGTGAAAGCTATTATTATAAGAAAATTCAACCAAAGGTAGGTGTTGATCCCAACCACCTTTGAAATCCACAGAGCAAGCTCTCAGCATATCTTCTAGAGGTTGAATTTTTCTCTCAGACTGACCGTCTTTCTGAGGATGATAAGCAGTGATGAAACTCAACATTGTATACAGAGTATGCTGAAGACTTCGTCAAAATGTTGAGGTAAACCTCGGATCCCGATCAGATATAATAGAAAGTGGTACTCCATGCAATCTTACCATTTCCTTTAAATATATCCTGGCAATCTGATCCAAAGATAAATATTCTCTAATAGAAATTAAGTGTGAAGACTTTGTAAGATGATCAACTATGACCCAGATAGCATTATTTCCTTTAGATGTTTTAAGAAGCCTAGTAAAAAAGTCTATAGTGATGTTTTCCCATTTCCATTCAGATATGGGTAATGGTTGAAACATCCCCTTAGACTTCTGTCTCTCAGCTTTAACTTGCTGACAAACCAAGTATCGAGAGACATATTTAGCAACATCTCTTTTCATTCCATCCCACCAGAAGTACTCTTTTAGGTCCATATAAATCTTCGTGCTTCCAGGATGAATAGAGAATGAAGAACTATGAGCCTCATCCAGCAGCTCCTTCTTTAATTCTGGGATGGGAGGAACACAAACCCGATTCCTGAACCTTATTATTCCTTCACGATCAAGGTTGAATTCACGAACATTTCTCACCTTCTTTTTTAACTCTACATCTTCTTTCTGTGCCTCTTTAATCTTCACATTTATAGATGGTTGAACATTCATTTGATAAAGATACGATTTTCTCCTTCCATTATAGTTCCAAGATCTATCCTTTGTAAATCCATAAATATTGGATCTTTTGTGATCCTCATCATGGATAAGCTAGCATGGTCTTGTTGACTTAATGCATCTTCCACCTTGTTTGCTTTCCCAGGGTGGTAATGAATTGAGCAGTCGTAATCCTTAATCGGCTCCAACCATCTTCTTTGGCTCATATTCAGCTCCTTTTGTATGAAAATATACATTAAACTTTTATTATTAGTATAAATATCACACCTTTCTCCATAATGATAATGCCTCCCAATCTTTAATGCAAAGAATACCTCATCTAACTCCAAATCACGAGTTGGGTAATTTTTCTCATGGATTTTCAACTATCGTGAGGCATAGGATATCACCATATTGTTTTTCATGAGAACACACCCCAATACCTTCTTGGATGCATCACTGTAGATCACAAACCTTTCTCCACTATAAGGAAGTGTGAGTACAAGTGCACTGAATAACCTTCTTTTCAACTCGAAATTCTCTTCACATTCCTCCGTCCACACGAACTTAAATCCTTTTCGAGTCAACCTGGTGAGTGGATTGGATAATCGTGAAAATTATTTCACAAAACATCGATAATATCCAGCCAAACCAAGAAAAATTTGGATCTCGGTTACTGTTGTTGGTCTCAACCATCTTTCAATACCCTCTTTTTTTGCTGGATCCACAGATATCCCCTCTTATGAGATTATGTGACCCAAAAATGCAACTTTTTGAATCCAAAATTTACACTTGGTAAATTTGGAATAAAGCTTCTCCTTTCTCAGGGTCTTCAATATAATTCTCAAGTGATCTTCATGTTCTTCCTTCCTCTGTGAATAGACAAGAATATCGTCTCTATGAACTACCACAAATTGATCAAGATAGTCTCTAAAGAATCTATTCATCAGATCCATTAAGATAGCAGGGGCATTAGTAAGATCAAATGGCACCAGTATAAATTCATAGTGTCCATACCTTGTACGGAAAGCTATATTTTGTATATCATCCCTTTTGACCCTTATTTGATGATACCCTGAACGAAAATCAGTCTTAGAAAAGTATTGAGCTCCACGTAGTTGGTCAAATAAGTCATCAATGTGCGGGATAGGATATTTGTTCTTGATCGTGATCTTGTTAAGTTCTCAATAATCAATGCAGAGTCTCATTGATCCATCATTCTTCTTAACAAACAGAAATGGTTCTCCCCAAGGTGACACACTAGGGTGTATGAATCCTTTATCAAGATTCTCTTGGAGTTGCTTCTTCAATTCTTGCAACTCAATTGGGGACATTCTATAAGGTGTCTTTGAAATAGGCAAAACACCCGGTATGAGTTCTATTGAAAACTCAACTTCACGTTTTGGTGGAAGACCCAGAAATTCCTCCAGAAATACATCTTCAAACTCCCGTACAATGGGAATATTATTAATCATGAGTTTCTCACCAACCATTTGAGATAAATAACCTTAATTTAGTGGAATCAAGACCCATAAGATGGAAGAGATTTACACTGGAAGTTTATGTTCATCCTTGCATCGATAGACGATCATAGATTGATCTGGAATATGAAATGTGACTTCACTTATTTGGAAATTAATATGAGATCCATATAAAGAAATCCAATCCATGCCAATAATCACATAAAATTCCACTATAGGAAGGATCACAAGATTTGCAGGAAGCACTTTCCCACAAACTTCAATCAGAGAAGAATTATAAACTTTTGATGCGACTGTTGTGCCATTAAGAGTTGTCACAACTAACTCAACATCTAATTTTTGAGGTAATACGACGATACCCTTAGAAAATTCTTCATAAATAAAAGAGTGGGTGGATCCAGAATCAAATAAAACATTTTCTACTTTAGAGTGGATGGTAAGTGTACCTTTCACCACTTTGTTATCGTACTTCACATCGCTGATAGAAATTGCATGTGAATTTCCTTTGTCTTTAGCCTTAATAGTTTGTTGATGTCGATCATTATAAAAAACCCTTGGATTAGGGCATTGATTGGCATAATTCCCCATTTCCTTGCACTTGTAACATTGAAGTGTAAAAGGTGCACTCTGTGTAGCCTTTTCTTTGTTCGCATCACTAGACATCTTCTTCCCACCATTGCGGCATTCAAATTCCCGATGACCTTTCTTTTCCACATTTGAAACATTTACTTTTCCCTTTAAGACAACTCCCTCCATGAATCTTTCCACACATTGAGCATAAGGGAAAACTCATCTTATTTTCAGTGTTCTCTTTAGATTTTCATTTGCATTCCATTTTCCTCTTCTTATCAAACCCATATGACTGATGGGTTACTCCAATCTCCATATGAACTTTGAGAGCACATCAAACGATTTCCTCGTAGCTATTGAAGTACCTTATGTCTAACGCCCTTCGAAGAATTGGTTTTAAGCCACTAAAGAATCAATCAGTATTACTCTCAGGTTGTATAATAATACCAGAAGCGTACCTTGCAAGTCTTGTAAAATTTGCTTCATATGTATGAACAGATTCATCATCGTTTTGCTTCAGTTCAAGAAACTCCTTCTCCATCTTTTTTCGAAGAATACGAGGGAACTACTTATTAAAAATTATGTTCTTGATCTCGTCCAATTCCAAGGACTCAATTTCATCTCTTTTCCTCGTATTTTTAATAAGATTCCACCATTGATCAGCATAACCTTCCAAACAATACACTACTAAGATGACTTTATCATGTTCAAAACATTGAAGAACTGAAAATATCTTTTCAGCAGTACTGATCCATTGTTCAGAAACTAATGGATTAGTAGACCCGCTGAATGAAGGTGGACGCTTCCTCATGAAGGATTCAATAGAATTTTGCTCCTTCCATTGCTCGTTTGGAAGTCATGCATGATTCATAGCTTTAGAAAGTTGTGTTAGCATGGCTACAAGATTTTTCATTCCATCTCCCATAACGTTTGGTTTCTCAGGGGGACCATAATTTCATTCCCTGTCGCATTCCGCATTAACACGGTTCCTTTGGGTTCCATCCATTGACTAAAACCAAGAAGAATAGTGTGAGGAAAACTAATTATAATAGGAAACCCACATAATTAAGAATAAAATTTCACACATAAGGTATTATCATAGGTTGTTCATGGCCATTTTTAAAACACTAATATTGTGTTCTATGCTTAGACTTATCCTTAGGGTTCTTACTGAGCCTTTCACATCCTAGTTTCCAAAGGATGACTATCCCTTTCCTCTGATACCAACTATAATGACTCATAATTTACATACATGGTTATTAATTCAAAATTGAAGCATACTTATTACAAAATATAACAAAACCATGAAAGGACCATATAGGTATAGTGTCTTTAGAAACTGAGAAACATAAAAAACTGGTTCATAAATCATCTATATTGTCTCCCATTTATTTCATCATATCTAGAGTCCCTTTTTGGCATATCCTACTTAATATCCTTCTTACTGAACTGGGGAAAAGAAAACATACAAAAGGGTGAGATCAAATGCTCATTAAGGGTAAACAAAAGAAATATCAAACATATCATATTCATAAGAACATAACATTTTGAAAATCTTATCCTGCAAAAGAGATCATAACATGGGATAAATCATAGAAGTGAAATGTAATTCCAATAATCATAACTTAAAACATGAAAATTTTTGGCATACACAAATAATCATAGAGAATCATTTCTTAGTAGTCAATACTCATATACAATACTATCTTAGCAGAAAAAGTCCATTTCGGAACCGAGTTCACTCCTCATTTCAGTCCTGTTTCACTGAACCGGTTTAACCTGTCGTTCCAGCCATGTCTATCTCATGAGATATAAATCTTTACAAAATGCATTGGAGGGAGATATAGGTCCCACCAATCTCATAATGAAAACATTCTTATGTGTTCCACAAAATCATAAATCATACATCATAGAATAACCCATGTAATAAAAATGGGATTCTTAATGATCATGCCATCATAACACAATCCATATAAGAAAAAAGGAAATCATAAAAATAATTCCATCATAACATAATAATAAAAATGTAAAAATAGGGATAGAAACAAAACACTATATTATCTTATATGGAAAATAATTTTGATAAAACACTTGAACTCCATTCTTGAGGAAAATATCCTTTATACTTCAAAAACATTTTTCCTTTCTTAAAATGTCATACTATTTTAAACTAAAAGAAGTTGATTAAAAATACACTTGAAAACATGTAAAGGTAGCATCATGGAAATAATTTTCTAAAAATCCGTTCATGCGGTATATGTTAAAAAAAGACATTCTTCTCGTACTTTGGCTAGAAAAGTCAAAAAGTACCTCGTACGAAAAACCACAAAAGATTCCTTTCATATCTTTTACTAAAAACTCACTGAAAGGTAAAATTGGATTTAAAGAATTGTAGGTGGATGGAAAAAAATATTACATATTGAGGAAACATGGATATGGATGATAAATATTCCCCAGTAAATTTTTAAGTATAAACAATCTCGGATTAAAATGAGATTGTGATATTTTCCCTTACCTTTGGTCTGATTTGCTTCGTAAGTGTCTGAACCTTTTGTATAATTATTTAAATAATGTCATTGACATATTCCAAAATCATACTTATTTTTATGATATCATATATGGTCATATTCTTAGCTTCTTATTAGTAATATTTCATTTCTACTTGTTATTCAGGTGTTTATTACTATTTGTTCTTATGCGTGTTATTTCAAATAAATTCTTATTCTTCTTTTTAGGTTATAGATACCTCATTTCAATAATGGTATTAGTGTAATATATATCATATTAATTCATTCAATTCATTTATATAATCATTATGCAATGAAGATCATGTAGAACGAGTCACATCACATCGTGGAGACGGTATTCCGTACGTACGCAGGAGAGATGATATTTTTTCCATGATCGTGGAATTTAATTGGAGTGTATGTATACTATTTCAGAATAAATATCACTTTACAATAATCATATATAGTAATTATTTACACCATTATACCCATCCAAGTATGGTGGTGGTGGAAAATAGATTATACCACAGCGTAGAGACGGTATTCCGTATCCAAAAATGAAGTCCATTTTGAAAAATAAAATTTACAAAATTTCAAAAAGTAGGTATTACTATTCAAAACGGCTAGTTTTAATAATATTTTAATAGCATATCTTTTTTTATTGAAACTTGATATTTCGTAAAACACAAGCTATCGAGGAAGGTCGTGATTGCGTGTAAAGCAAGCCAAGCTAGTGTTGTGTGTAGTGAAAGATTCCTTTGATGATTTATATAACATAAAAACAAAATATTTCTCATAAAAATATCAGGTGTTACATACAAGGTGCCTGGTGCTTCAATGGGTGAAAGAAGAGTGACAAATTCAAAAATAGGTATTACAACCACTACACATAATAGTATGGAAATGGTACTATATCAATATTGAATTTGTTACTGGTCTCCCAAAAATATCCAAAGTAAATAATAAGATATGGGGTATAGTGGATAGTCTCACTAAGAATTACCATTTGATCTCTATTTGAGAAGAATTATCTCATGATAAAATTTAGAAGATATACGTAAAATAATTGGTGAGGTTGTATGGAGTGCCTTTTTCTATCATATCTGATCATGATCCAAGGAAAGCATCATAATTATAGAAAAGTATTCAGTATGATATGAGTACCAAATTGAATTTTAGTTTGTCCTATCGCCCTCAAACTGATGGAAAATCTAAAATAACTATCCAGACACTCAAAGGCATGCTAAGAACATGCTCAATGGAAATTAAATGTGTAAATGATCAACCTATCTCTTTAGTTGAGTTCTCATACAACCACAGTTTCCATTCAAGTATTCAAGTGGATCCCTATAAAGATCCATATGGGAAGTGATGTATAACTCTTACTTATTGGAATGAAGCTAGTGAGAGAAAGATTATTGTGCCTGATCTTGTGAAAAAGATAACTTAAATGGTCATGTCATCCAATGACACAAAAGTCTTCTCAAAGTCGGTAGAAGAGCTATGATTACAACCATCGAAGGGTCATAGAGTTTGATGTTGGTGAAAAAGTCTTCCTTCAAATTTCACCTTGAAAGAGAGTCATGTGGTTTGGGAAGAATGGTAAGCTCATACCCAGGTACAATGGCCCCTATGAAATAATTGATCATATAGGATCAGTGACCTATCATCATGTAGTTCCACCAAACCTATGTAAATTTTAGGATGCTTTCCATGTATCTCGCTTGAGGAAGTAAAAACCGAAACCTTCACATTTACTAAATCTGGATGTGGTACAACCTGAACATGACATTTCTTATGAGGAGTAGCCGGTGTAGATCATGGACTGTAGAGATAAGGTTCTAGGGAAAAATAATACCATCTTTATTAAGGTTTTGTGGATGAATTTCATATATAAAGAAGCCACATGTGAACCATAAGAAACAATGAGGCGGAAGTACCGACATCACTTATCTACTATGAAAACCGGTTGAAATTTCAAGGATAAAATTTCTTAAGGGTGGGAGAATGTAATGACCCAAACTTTTTTGATGATAAATGTTTCCTGAAAATGTGTTTTATTTTATTTTTTACTCAAAAAACCTATATCCCATTAATAATGAAGTGAGTATAATTGAAATGTAACAATCGGTTTTTTACTATTATATGACCATTGGTTAATTATAATCTTTCGACAATATTACTGTTGGAAACAATACTCTTAACAATAATTTAAACATTATAATTAGTATTATAAATAGAAATGATAATGGTTAATTATTACAAAAAAAAATATTTGATGGCCTCATATAGTAGATTCATGTTGTATGAAGCCCCTTTGTCAAAAAAATTGGAGGGAGGTAGCGTCTTTGGGCTTCCCTCATGACCCAGACCAAGATTATATTTAACTTCTTAAGCTTGAACAAAATCACCTATGGGAGAAGTTCAAGTTAGCACATATTACCACTTGGATGTTGTTAGCCAAGCCTCCCCACGAGTCTATTACCATAACACACCTCACCCTTAGATCTTATTCAAGTTTTATAAGGGTTTATGTTTCTAGTAAATAGTTAATTTCTTTATAATCCCCTTTTATAAATATTTTTTTTCTATAATTTCAATTTTAAGAATAATTTTCCTTAATAAAATTGAGATAGAATTTTATTAATTTATTTTTTTGTCAGAAATTATACTTTCTGGAAAATAAATAATTATTATAATAAACTATGATATTATGAATAATGTTTATTTTAATGAAATAGTATTATTTAAACACTCTTATTTAAATTTAAATGATAAAATAATTTTATATTGTTAAAATGTCCGAAAATTTACAATTCATTTTTATCTACTATTTTTTTAATAAATAATGATTTTTATATTTAAAAATTAAATTTATAATATTTAAAGAATTATTATGATAAAAAAACATAATTTTTTAATTCATCATGTCGAAATTAGGTTGGGTTAATTTATGAGAATTGCAAAAATATTTTATTTTTCGGTAAATAGTATAATACAGTTTAGAGTTTTTGGTATGTTTAATGACATCATAATGATGTGATAAGTAAAAAAAAATTCTAGTAAACTCTTGTGGATTAAAATAATATATTAGCTGTCTGAAGTGTCCAATACCATTGAAAATACCATGGGAAATCCCATGGTTTTTCAAATATTACTACTGAGGTGTATATGAAAATAAATAAATAAAATCACTCACTTATGCAATAAATACCCACCCATTTCCCCATTATATTTCATTAAACATTCATCCAAAACGAATATCTAATATTTTTACCTCCCAAGGAGTCCTCCCAAGGTTTCCTCAATCCCCCAAGGTCCCAATCATTGAGCTTTAGGGGAATCTCAACTTCTATTTTCTGTTCATAATTCCTTTTTATATGGAAGGGATTTCAAATTTATATAATATGTTCTTATATAAATTTTATTATATAACTTTATTTAATTAATATTATTTCATTAGTGGTATACCCTTTTACCGTAGCTTTTTAATGTTTTGTAAAACCATGTTTTATACTCGTTATGCTGCCGATTTTAGTTCTCAAAATTTCTCCCTTTTTCATAAGAAATTATTTTATTTTATTTTGTGAATACTGAAAACACTTTCTTCTATAGGGTTATTAAAATATATTTCAAAAATATCAATTTAATTCTGATATTAACATACATTAAAGCCACCTTCCTTTTCATTGGGTTTAAAAATGAAAAAAAGGATCTTGTTTTAAGCACATTCTAAAACACCAAGATTTTGATATGAAACCAATTTATTTTATCTTCAACTAGTTATTTATGATATGTTTTTTATAATATTTATGGATCACATTAATTAATAAATATTATGGGTGTTCCCTAATAGTAATCCAATACATTGGGTAAAGAATTTAATCTGACATGTTTTACGATACCTTGGTGAATAACCTTAGTAATTTTTATGACACACCAGTGATAAACCTTGGTGATATTATTAGAAATGACTCAATTAAATTTTGTAGCAACATTTCCATGTTATGATTAATGTTATTATTAGTATTATATTTCTCTTTATCATTCCCTTATGTACTTCCTCAGGCTCTTATTGATATTCATCAACATCACAAGTAAACTATCTCCCTTGTTTTCCCTTCCGGGCCTTATGCTAACCCTTTATTTTCTTGTATGTCCACAGGTTATGAGATGAAATAAATATACTTAGTATGAACCTTGACAAATCCATTCCAGTTAAATATAATAATGTTCTAAATTTTCATGTATTATATACCTTTTTTACACGAAAATAAACTTTAAATTAACCTCTATTTGTAGCCTGTAAATGAGAAGTAATGTAATAAAAAGGTAGGATTCCATAATCACCGTGCACCTAACATAGATGAACTGGAGCTTCATGTAGTTCTTAAAGAGAATATGAATGTTTATCTTCATGATATCTTCCTAAGGGTCATGTGATACATGGGAGTGAATAATTTTCATACCTTTCCTTTGATGTCTGAGATGATAAAAGAGTATCTACATTAGTATATTTCTATCTTTATTAAGGAAGGGGGACCCCAGGTAGCTGAGTTCTTGATTGAGATAGTCCATTAAATCATCAAGCCTCTCGAGACACCCACATATTGGAGGGTAAAGCTTTCTACGTATATGCTTTGTGGTCCTTTCAATCATTAGTGGGATATTATGGAGGAATCCAGGTAGCGTAATGATTTATCATGGAAGGAATTGGAGATGATTTTCTTGAGACATTTCTATCCTCATACCTTGAGGGATGAAAAATTTAACGAGTTCATGAATCTGATGTCATATGGTTTCTCAATTCTATAATATTCTGGATGTTTTACTGACCTACGGTTCTTTGCATCATCTTTGGTAGCTAATGAGATCTCCAAGGCAATATGTTTCTTGGAAAGACTTTGTTATGAGATCAGATATTAGGTAAAAAATTTCCATTTACTAATATTTGAAGACATGATGAATCTGACACTCATCACAGACGGGAATTAGAGAGAGGATTCGAGAAGTGGTCAGGCTATTTTTGCAGTGCAATATGGGAGTTCTTCTTCAAGTGGTAAGAAGATTTGTTATAATAGTTTTCAGCAAAGAAGTTGTGAGAAGAGGAGTCAGGGCAGTGGACTACCATCTCAAGATCATGTTTTTTTCAGTTCTATTAGTGTGGAATGTTTGGTGACAAGCACCTATAGTGTCTTTATCCCTATGTAGAGTGTCATATATGTGGCAGACTGAGCTATCATCAATGGTATTGTGTAAATGTTATGTATCAGACCAGTGTAAGAGGATTAGGACTAGCACCAGAGTCGGGAAAGGTCTTAGCTACCCCTCAGCTAGCTGGTAGTTGGAGTTCCATATGTTGCTTAATCCAAGGTAGGGGATGTGGTGCCCCAATTTATGAGAAAAAATAAAAAGAAAGGGATTCCAATAATGGTAGTCATACTAGATCCTATCGTAGAGGTAAAAGTCTGTTTAACATTATACAGACTACTATGGTTAACGTGGATGCAGGGCCGTCTACCATCAGAGGTACGATTCTTGTTTTATCTACCTTATCTTGTGTTTTGTTTGATACATTAGCATCACATTCATTTCGATCTTCCCTTTTTTAAAATTTTTTGGGCTTGTATGGGGAAATATTATATGGTGTTTTAACCATTGACACACCATTGTGGGTATGGTCTAAAAATATCAAACATTGCAAGGTGCGTTATTTATAGATTAGTGGTTATCATTTCTTTTGGGAATTTTTTGTGCTGGAAATGATATGATTCAACTTGATTCTTGGTATGTATTGGTTAGTTCTATACTAGGCTCATATCAACTAGTATAAGAGTATATTTACTTTCCTTTCTCTAGAAGGAAGCTATTATTTTCACTAGGGTGAGTGGTATTTTCAAGATGATCGTGTAGGGCCAATTCAGTGAAAATTAGATTATCTCATGGATTAGATCATCACTCTTTATCTATATCATGGTGGAATGTGGTGGGTTTATTTTCCCCTTGTGGTATACAATTTGTATGATATTTTCCTTAATATTTCTATGGCTTACCACCCGAGTGAGAACTCATGTTCACGATCGAGTTGGTTCTGGGAGGATGGCTAGTTTCTACCTTGCTTTAACAAATAATGCTATATGTTCATTGAGAATTGAATATTTAGTTGGAAGATCTTGAATCTAATGAATTCATACATCTGATTACATTGCATTAGGAATCACAGGTTCCCTTTTCCAAAGAGTTTGATGGATCTTTGGAGTTATGTGTTGATTATTAGAGGTTTAACCAGATCACGATCAAGAACCAGTATCCTCTTTCATGCATTGATGATATTTTTGATTAGTTGATAGGTTCCAAGATCTTCTCCAAGGTTGAGTTGAGATATAGATATCATTAGTTAAGGGTGATTTTATCAGAAATACCTCATACTGCTTTTATAAGTAGGTATGTATTATATGAATTCATAGTGATGTCGTTTGGGTTGACTAATGAGTATGTTGTATTCATCATCTTAATGAATATGATCTTTCATCCATTTTAGGATTTTTTTATGGTAGTTTACATCTATGATATCATACCATTATCTCAGTCATCATAAAATCCTTACAGACATATGGACATCATTCTGAGTACATTGAGAGAGAATCGACTTTACATCAAACTAATTCATTATACATTCTAGATAAATAAAGTGAACTTCTTGAGACATTCCATCTCAGAGGAAGGAGTGTTTGTGGACCCAAATAAAGTCATAGTCATGGTATGTTTGTAATAGTCCAAGAAAGACTTTGACATTCAGATATTTCAAGGTTTATTAGGTTATTGACAAAGTTTTATTCAAAATTTATCCCAATTGTAAGAACCATTTCCTGGGTTGACCAATAAATGGGTAGATTTTTTTCATCGGATACTTGTGAGAGAGATTTTCAAGATTTGAAATTCATGTCATCCACAGTACCTATCCTCACTTTACCTATTCCAGGTAAAGCATATACCACATAATTTATGCATCTAGAGTGGGACTCGGAGTAGTTATAATGCATGAGGATCGAGTAGTATCTTATCACTCTATGTAGATTAGACCTCATGAGAGGAATTACCCTACCCATGATCTAGAGTTAGATGTTTTGGTACATGCCTTGAGATGTTGGAGACATTGTCTCATGGGTGAGAGTTTTTTGGTATACATAGATTGCAAAATCCACATGTACGTCTTTCGTTAGTGAGACCTTAAACATTAGAAGAGGAGGTGGGTTGAGTATTTGAAGTATTTCAACATTGAATTGGATTATACACCAGGTAAGGGAAACATCATTGCTGATTATTTGATATGGAATTCATGAAAAAATGTAGGATGAGTGTATTGTGATGAGTGGAAGATAATGCCCATTTTTCAAACATGCATCTGGATGTTCAAGAATATTAGGGACAAGTATCTCTAACTTCAGAATCTATTATACCTATTCTTTTGGACCAAATTACGACCAAGTAGTTGTCCGATATAGAGGTCTCAGTTCTAAGAGGTAAATTATATGGTGGGGATATATCATCAAGATGGTCTCTTGGAAGTGTAAATTCATTTCATTTCCATTGCTGAGTGTGGCTTGCTATGGGCTTGCATTAGGAGCTAGTGAGGTAGGTCCATGCTTCTAGATGGGTGGTAAATCCTGCTTTAACAATGATGTATCATGATATCTATAGACAATAATTGAATTTATGAATGAATATTTTTTTCTAGGTGGTTGAATTGAAATTAGGTGACTGTCAATCATCAGAGGCTATCTAGGCTTTTGTAACCTTTACCCATTATGGAATGGAAATGGGATGATTTCATGATGGATTCTGGGACAAGACAACCCAGGAATACCGATAAGAATTATTCGGTATGGGTTGTTATAGATAGAAAAACTAATTTATTCCACTTATAACCTATTAGGTAAACCTTCACAGAAGAAGATCTAGACTATATTTACATACACGAGGTGGTTCAATTGCATGGTGTTCCAATGATTATCATTTAAAATAGTGATTATTGTTTTACATCACATTTCTGGAGGGTATCCATAAATCCCAGGGATTGTGAGTCTTCATATTCATATCCTATTATCCATAGACTGATGTTATATTTGAGAAGACTATTCAGGTTCTGGAGGCTATGTTATGAGCCTATGTTTTTTATGATGGTGGTTCATGGGAGAATTATTTGGAACTTGTGGAGTTTTAATATCATAAGATATTCTAGGAATAAATCTAAACTGAAAAAATTTGGGGATTTTTATGGTAGGCCATTACATTCACCTCATTTCTAGACAGAGGCTGGTGAGTCAGCACTTGTTGGGACTAGTCTCCTGTAGGATACATCTAAATAGGTTTGGTTGATCAAATAAAAGTTGGTAACCAAGAAGAGTAGGCATAGATCATATGATAACCATTAGATATGAGCTCTAGAATTCCAGGTAGTTCATTGTATTTTATTGTGGGTGTATCCTTTATTAGGTCAAATCCGTATCAGGAAATAGGGATAGTTAACACCCAGGTCTAGCAGGCCATTTGATATAGTGAAAAGGGTTGGTCCGGTGGTGTATCGGTTTTCCCTTCCATAGTGCTACAGTTCCATGCACGATGTGTTCTTAATGTCAGAACTATGAATATATCATCCAAAAACTTCCCTTGTGATATACATAGTATACATATATCATTGTGACGAAGAATCCTTTTAAAAGAATTTGATATTGGTTGTGGATCGTAGTGATAAATATATTTAGGGTGTGACTATACCATTGGTTCGAGTGAAGTGAAAGGATAAGAGAGTTTAGGAAGAGACCTGGTAAAGTGAGGATGGTATGGAAACATAGTGGATGGACTTGTTTTTTAATACCTCATATTGAGTTTTTGATCAGTTTCGAGATGATTAGTTATATGGAGGAGATTTTGTAAGATCCCATATTTTTCTAGGTATGTTTCTCTATGAGTTTTTTGTTCGAGCCTTGGTGGACGATTCATGTTTAGAGATGGAGAGACATTGTTGGATAAAATTACCTAAATTTATAGGATATATTCTAGTTTGAGTTAATGAATTTTCGGTATAAATGGGTTAAGTGTTTTATGTGTTCTTTGTATATTAAGAATCTTTAAACGGTGTTTGAGTTGTAAAAAGGAAAATGGGGTGAAAAATAAAATATAGAACATTAAAAACCCCTATAAAGAGATTACAAATCATTTAATTGTATGATGGTTTTAATAAAATAAATCATAGGCAATATATTTTTTAGCGTATTCCATTAAAAAGATTTACCTAGTGCATAATCACATTACACGATGTGTAAATTCCCGGACTTGCTATTTTCAACATGTTTTGTGGATTATATTCCTTCCAATTGACAACATATCCTCTTCTCTTGACACTAGGTAATTATCTAGGTGATTTTGGTGTTCCAACATCAATTCTATACATACGGTTTGTGTGAGAAATCCCTAATAAGTGGTTTGGGTCATGTTTCTTCCTTCTCTTCCTTCTTCTCCAACCATTGTGGTGAAATACTTTTCCACATTGATTTTTTGGTATTTATCTAGATTAGTTTTGATCTAGGAACCTATTCTGAATCATCTGCACCTGCTTTATCATGGGATTTTTCCACTGGAATCATTTTTGGATCATCAGTTAAAGGTAGGGGGTCTAAATCTTAACCCTATGGTTAGATAATTTTCAGAATTATGAAATACTATGATTGTTCCATAATTGTGTGCATATGAATCTATTAAATAGTTGAATGAGATTATTCTTGAGATTCTTTTGGTTTCAAATTAATTTTTATTTGAGTAATGATTTAAGGTATGTTTTGCATGACATGCGACCTAAGGTGATTTCTTGTTATATAATCCCTAAATTATGGCCTTTTACTTTTTTATATAGTTGTTAATAAATTAGGAATTTAATTGAAAGTTGCATATAAAAGAATAATGGTAATTCACTTAATTATCCATTGAGAATTGTGATGTCATAGTATGATATTCATGTTTTATGAAAGAGAATTTGTTCCATGTTGTAATGCATATATATCAGGCTTGACCCTATCAATTTCACACTTATATAATGTAATGCTGATATTGAGTGGGATCGGCCAAGTCACATGATTTAATGCTTGTAGGGTGTGGGTTATGACCAGTAACATGTTGTAATGCTTATAGGGAATTGACCCAAAAATGTTGTAATACATATAGGTCTTTGACCCGGAAATTGTGTAATTTTTATAGGGATTTTTTCAGGAAATATTGTAATGCTTATAGGGATTCGACCCAGATTGTTGTGACTTTACCATGGTTATATGATTATGGCTTCCATAGTCATAATACATTCCATAGATATTATTATGTGGTGCTGAAGTAGGTAATTTTACCTGGGTTATATTGTTTGTGGTTGGAATAGTTATAAGGCATGCTCAATGATATTCTGGCAAGGCATCGAAGAAGATTATTATACCATGGTTAAATGGCTTTGGTTGGAATGATCATAAGACTTGTTCAGAGATATTTCATCATAGAGATAAAGTAGATTTTTGTTTTATTTTATTAATTGTTGAATTGATTAATACACCTATTTATAGCCTTATATCATGCACTTCATATCAGAATGGTTAGTTTAGACAAGGTGATGTCAACCTACTGAAATATATTGACACTTTATTTAGGAGTCTATTTGCAACCTAAGAAGATTTTTTTGGATGCATGTTTGGACAAGGGAAAGGGGCATTTCTATTGATTTCTTATTTACTATTGGTTTGGACATTGGAAGTGGGACCAGTGTGGGGTTCATGACATGGGACTTTTAGTATTTTATTCGATTCTACTAGTCTGTTTCTTGTATTTTTCTAGCATGAAATTTATTTACATTCCAACATGTCATTATATTATATCCATATTTATTTATTGAATTATTTTTTGGAATTTATTTTTATATTCCTCTATGTATTTATATTGATTATTTCCCTTTTATCACAAACTGGTATACTTCTATGACACTTCATACTAGGCGGTATAGTATCCCTTCTATACTTTTGACACCCCCACTTTAATTTAAAAACCTCTGGTATACGAGGAGGTGTACTTGACATCTCATAACCAACCCTCTTAGACCATGTGAGAGAGTGTCAAATTATAGGACATTATAGGTTGAATGGTAATTTAAATTTTTTTATTAGAAACCATAAAGAATTAATTAATTAAAGATTATGTAGTGAGTGTTTTGTTTCAAGTTATTTTGTGAAACATAAATAAAAATAAATAAAAATTTTTTATAGTTGTTCAGATCACCAAGATCATGTCCACTCTTAAAAACATCCTACTATGTTTGATGATTGTTACCCGTTAAGAGAAACATAGTTTTAGAGGTGTGATATCCTGTTAGAGACACTTCCATTTAAAATACACTGAGACAAAATCGTAACTTTTTTAGGACTCAAAACCCATTCTAGACCTCAATTTTATTCAAGATTCTCAAGACAATAATATCCGATGGTGTGGTAGAATAACTAATACAGACCAAACTTCTATTTATTTGTAAAAGAATAAACTAACACCAATGACAACAAATATATAAAAGAATGATTACACAATGAAAAAATAGAAAACAATTTATACCAGAAAATATCAAATTATAAAGATGATGATCTTTGTTGATATGGATCACTTCAGCAGTAATGAATGAAATATTTGATGTCACTTTTATGGTTGTATCAATGGAACCATGGTCATGGAAGTTCTTGATCATATGTGCATCAAGAATTGGGTATCTCCATTATGTGTTAAATAAACAATATGATGTTTATTTAATCTTTTGATCATATGAAAATAGTGTAATCTTGAATCACTATTAAATCCATGTTCCTCACTACATGCCATGATATAGAAATCAATAAAACAAGAAATAAAATCATTACCTAAAATGGAAATAACACGCTCAATATACTAGAGTATTGATGCTCTTTATTACTATATAAAATAACATCAAAACATGACTAGTATGATCTTTAATCAAGTATGTACCGTACTCATAAATTAAACAGTTAAAATAATATGAAAATTTTCATGTTTATTAAAATATTAAAATTTTCACAAAATAGAGCATCACAACAACTAATACTACATATATTTACGTATAAATAATTGTACGATCAAAATATTTAATGAAACATGAAATTATATTTTTTGAAAAATAAATTAGTATTTAATTATTTTTATTTCACATGAAAATTTTAATATAATTATAATTATAAATTTAAAAAATATAGATCGCAGTGCAAAATTGACTTGATGTAATCAAAAATATAATAATTAGTATATAGAAAAATTAAATTGGGGGTAGAATTATATTTTATACCCTACAGTGTATTAAAAAATTAGAAATGATGGTAGAAAAATATTTAATTGTCTGTATTAAAAATACCTAATGGTATTAAGAGTTTTCCACCACTACCACTCAAATAAGAGATATGTTGCTACTATCACTACATAATATAATACCATCATTTAAGTTATCATTTCAAGTGATGAACCTACCACGATCGTACCATGAATCCATTTACAACTGGTAGATAATTCAACTATTCATAGATCCTGTGGTGCTACCATGGGTATTCTGAAAGAAGAAATCGATACTACTATAGATGTTCTCATACACAGTGAATCAAGAGATACCATCTGGAGGTAGATTAATTTACCATTACAGAATTACCATCACGTTGGAGAGCTAAGGGGTGGTACCATGACGAGATTATCTACCGTCGGTGTCCCACTACTATCGTCAAAGTTGATATACCATTGTTACATATAGTTGTAGATGTTGTTGTTGGTGAGAAACCATTGTCCAATGGTATATGTTACTACCATCATGGAATAGTAGAGGATGTTATCATCCTGTCACATGGTTAATGGATGGTGAGAGGTGTGAATATGTTTATGAGTTTTTGGATTTATTTTTAAATGTGAAGGTTTTTTTATTTTTAAATATTTCTATGAAAGGCGGTAGGTCCCCTGTCGCCTTTCAGGTTAGTTGAAAGGAAATAGGGGGACTAGAACCTCCCCCACCACCTTTTCCTCAAATTGATGACATGGAAAAGGCAGTGGGGGAGGGGGGGTTCCACCTCTCGCTTAAAGATAATGAAAAAGGCGATAGGGGGGGGGGGGGGGTTCTGCCTTTCGCCTTTACGTTAGGAAAAAAGAGGCACCACCCCCCTACCTCCTTTGCTATAACACCCTATAAAAGGGACCCCCTTCTCCTCACTTCCAATTTCATTCATCTATCTACATTCTAGATCTTCTATCTCAAAAAAAATTCCTTTTTTTTGTGCGGTGGATCAAATGGTCTAAAACAAGTCCTAGGTTTTTACGAAGCATTATTTAGAGGTATTATTTTATTTAATTTAAAGTTATTTATTTATTTATTTGAATTTTTTTTATTTATTTGTAAATATATATTTTATATTTTATTTATTAATTATTATATTTAGTTATATATAGTTTGAAATAATAGTTGTTATTAAAAATTATTTAGTATATATTAACTAATGAATAAATTTGGATTAAATGTTTTAAAAAATTTGTAGCATAAAGAATATGTGGTTATCTAATAAATCAAAACCCCACCTGGATACGAACAAGTGGATGTGGCTCTCGCATCAATGTACGTGGGAGTAATTACTATAAAAAGGTGTTCCTTTTTTGGCTCAGGGTAACCCGGTACATGACAACATGCCTTGCTGCACTCCCGGTTTAACACTCCTGGGGGATATAATTTAGATGATTAATATTTTTTTATAAAATACTAAAATAAATAAGAAAAAAACATCAAATAAGTAAATTTATCTATGATAAAATGATAATTATAATCAAATAAAATGAAATGGACAAGGAAAAAGACATTAATGAATGAATGTTATTATAAGTAATTGAATTCTTTTTAGTTACATTTAAATATGTTATTAAATAATTTGTTTAATTAGGTATATATAGTTTATAAATAATAGTTATTATTTGAAATGATTAAGTATATAATAATTAATTAATAACTTAGGATTAAAATTTGAATACGTATAATGATTAACTAATAATTATTATTATTGATAAAATGACAATTTTGATCATATAAAGTGAAATGGAGAAGAAAAAACACATTAAATAACACATGAATGATTTACAACATAAAATAAATACCTTTACATTTTTCAATAGAACATATTCTAGATGAGATGAGTCTTACTTAGAACATGAGGTAACATCCAGCTTATTTTTATTTAGAAAAAAATAACATATTCTAAAGGGATGTACTTACCATTTGAATTTTCCAAAAATTTCAGCCATTAATGACATCTAAAATTTTTTAGTAGAAGGCCGAATGATTTTTAACATTCTAAATTTAGGTACATTCCTTTCGATGATGTTTTTAATCTGGAAATAAAAAATAAGTGGGATTTTACCTCACATCTGAAGTGAGGAACATCTCATTAAAATCATGTTCTATTGAGAAATTTCAATATATTTCTTAAATGTTGTAAATCATTATTTTTTTATTTAAGGCGTTTTTTCTTCTCCATTTCACTTTATATGATCATAATTTCAATTTTATCAATGAAAAATAAACTGATTTTATGTTTTCTTTTCTTTTTACCTTGGTTTTAAAAACATTTTGTGGCTTATATTCTAATAAATTTTTATATAATGAAATATTAGTATCATATTTTATGTTATAAAAATATGTTCTAAAATTTTAGTATAATAAATATTATATGGTAATCTATCATTTTTAATATTTGTTACACTATCATAATCTTGATTAAAAAAAAATTTGATGTAGAGTGTCATGTTTTTCTGTGTGTACTGCTATGCAGATGTTATTAAAACTAAAAAAGAGCTTATTATAGTACACAATCATAAATAGTGGTTACTATAGTTGATTTTCTAACCCTATCTCAACTTCAGGACAGAATTTGTGGATCATTAAATCTGGGACCCAATCAAGAGATCAAGTCTATGAGCTATAAACATTTTAAATTCTCTACTACATTGTGGAATTTATCTTCTACATTGGTTGTTTATGGACAATGGGTCCAACCAATAAATGTATTTTTCCAACTTTTAGATGGTATCATGATTGAGTTGTATGTTGATGTTTCATTTGTACAATAACAACGTCAGTTGACAATGATGTAGACTTACAAGAGTGGTTGAAGAACGTCTAACCCATGAAATTGAGCCTATTCCAAATCATGTAGAAGAGGATATGCTATTTGATCTCCTAGATATACATGTCAAAATGAATTATGAATAGTATTTTTGTAATGATGGAAAATATGGTGTCAATAGTGCCAAAGAGGAGGGAGCAGCATATGTTGGGGAGGATGTTTATAGAAATACATTAGTTATATATCAACCTCGACCCACAATAAATCATCCACTACTCATTGCATCTTGGTTGTAAGCAATGACACATGTTCTGGAATTCTACTATATTGTTCTCACACCTGCAAATGAGATTCCCAGAGTGGTACCATATAGGTTTAGTGAGTTGTATAAAAACATGCATGTATAAAGGGAGTTTTAAATTAATGATACAATAAAAAACACATTTAATAGATTTCACATTGAGAGGAACTATAAATATATACTTCAAAAACCATTCCATAAAAATACCTCATATGGTGTAACAAGTATGGGGATGATTATAGATTCCACTTGAGGGTGATTCTGAATATTTCATTTGGAGTTTGGAGGATCACGAAAATTGAGGCAATTCATACTTGTGCTTATCCAAACCTGACACAATATCATACCTCATTAGATGCTGAATTTGAGTCATCCATTATCATCAAGATGATTAGGAAATGCCAAGAGGATCTTATATACCCTGTGAAAGAGAGGATGCAACAAAATTTTGGTTATAATATTTCTACAATAAGGCATGGATGGAGAAACAGAAAGTAATTGAGATGGTCTATGGTGATTGGGATGAGTTCATTCGGGTGTTGTCATAATTTAAATCCATACTAAGAGACAGAAACCTAGTTTTAATCCATATTCATATGACTGAACATGTGTCTCAAGATAACCAACTTTATCCATATCATTTTCAATTTCATTGATTATTCTAGGCATTCCTCCCTTGCATCTCCACTTTTAGTTTCAGCAAACTGTTCATAAATATTGATTGTACGTTTCTATACGGAAAATACAACGGTGTATTTTTTATTGCGTCAACTCAATATGGAAATCGTTATCCTCTTCCTCTTGACTTTTCCATCGTGAAGAAGAAAAACTATGAATCGTGGGGTTGTCCTTTGGCATGTATCAGCAACCATTTCACCCAAATTCAGTGTATCTGTTTGGTATCTGATTAGCATTGAGCAATAAATGAGGCAATTAATGCTAACACTAATACATAAGGACCCCCAAATTCAAATAATCAGTACTGAATCAGACACATTTTTAGAAACGGGTTGAAAACATTTCATAATTAACATATTAATAAGGCAATCATGAGGCTTGATACACATTGTGTTGGTAATTTTTTACAATTTCAACATAAATATAAAATCAATTTATGTTAAATATAATCACATCTGTGTGGAATATGAGATGGATCAATGGAGGTTTAAAGAACTTTTCAAAAAAAAAATGCAATTCTAATCAATAATTGTATGATTATATGATGTGGATTCCAAAAGAAAAATAGAAATTGGAAAATGATGAGGGGAATAGGTACGAACCCATGACCACAAACAATGTAGAGTGAATAAATGGAGTCTTCAAGGGGATTGTAAAGTTATATATAACTACCCTACTTCATGAGACATTTTATCATTGCATGATGTACATTTTTTATAGAAAAAAACTATCTGATTCACACTCAAATTTACCCAATAGATGAAGGTAGAATGATCCTTGTCGTCTAGCTTGGGTTGTCGAATCCACTGAGACATAAGAAGATACCTAGGATGCACAACCTATGAGATGGATTTTTTGATATGAAGTGTACAACATGTTTTTTATTTTATATGGTTTTAAATAAAACTAATAAACCTAATTGAATTAAATTTAAATGAATGAGTTGATCCTTGGATATCACTTGGGGTGGATTGGATAAAATTATTTTTTTAATGGTTTCAAATTCTTATATTTGAGATGGGTTTATTCAAGAAGATAAAACAACTACATAACTTACTGGTTTAATATCAACACACTAGAATACTAATCACCTATACACTTAGAAGAAAAATTTCATGATCACTCCAAGGTAAATGTTCTTATTATCACTTGAAGTGTGTGGCCTTAAAATTCAACAAGGATGAAGAAGTTTTTTAAATCATAAAATAAAAAACTCAATTAAAAGAATTTATTATACATTTATGGAGTGATAAATATCATCAAATCCAGCCCCTTTATACTCCCTTGGATCAACCCATAAGTGGGTTAGCCCTCCATTGATCCTACGGTTTCAGTGGAAGCGGGAAGTAAACTCATGAGGGACGAATTAGAGAAGTAAAAAAATAATAAAATAATTATCACTCCACCATTGTGTGATAATCTCACAAGGGTTAGTGTGAAAAAGTTCACACCTTGAACCAAAGTTATAAATGTGATATTAAGAAAAAAATAATAAAAGGAGAAGAAGAACTTTTATTAATAAACCAAAGTGAATTGAACAACTTACATGTGAAAGGAAAACTTGAGACAACTAAATCGTAGCATAACATTACAATGAATAGAAGCTCAAAAGATGATAAAATCCTACAACACCACTTCCTTAAATAAAAATTTCAATAGTCTTGGGTCGATATCCCAACAGTGCAAATGATCCCACTTGAGTATGGTAGGCCTAGGGTCGTGGAAAGTAAGGGATATGAGGCTTTTCCACCCTTGACCTGAAGTTGCATCCAACTTGCTTCTAACGAACAGAAGTGCCTGGAAGACCTTCTATATGGTCGAATTGTAGTGGTACATAGATGAAAAAAATGTATCTCTGGATGTCCCCTAGATCATTGTATCATTTAAGCCCAAATAGATATGTGTGTTTTGAGATATGAGTATATTTGTGGGATGAGTTTATGTTCCATTGAATTAGGCCAAGAATTTTATCTCCAAATTGGGCCGCCTTAATAACCACAATGGAGGTCGAATTAGCACATGATACCAAAGAATTATTTGTTTCTATATATTTCTTATAGCATCCCATGAATTTTGGGCTTCATTGGTCCTGTATTGTGGGACCCACATTCTTATCCATGGGTCGGTGTCCAATCTCCCTTCTCTAGAATTGCTTACATTCATCTCTAAATATCCCCTTCAACCTTTATGAATCCTCCATTGATCCCTGAATAAAAAATGTTCATATTAAATTGAAGATAAATTTTACAAAATATCAAATTAAAATATGGAAAATTATATTTACTAAAATCATATAAATCATTGGTCCTAAATTGGTGTACATTAGGCATGAAGTACACAAATGATGAGAATGGATGTTCAAAATTAAAATCCACTAACCCAGGATTATAAGATAAAAAATGAACATTTAATACCATTAAAATTTAATTAAAATTTGTGTTTTTATTGGATAATAACACCCCCCAAATTGAGATTTTCTTGTCCCGAGAAAACTGTATCTCAACAATATGAAATTAGAATTCCCTATTCTAAAATAATTTTAATACACAATGATCACCAAAAACCCTTATACCAAAAAATCATGAAAACCATAAAAATATTTTAATACAAGATAGTTTCATAAGAATATCCCAATAGAAATCCCATTCTTTTTTTCAAATTCATTACCATATTTCATCCATTTTTAATTAAGGATGAGGATGTGTTGTGTATCACAATAGAAATTGGGGTTCATCTTTATTCAAGGGGGAAATGAAGGAGGTTCTAGGTGGAATCACATTTCGATATTAAGATGAGTATTCTATTATTTTTTGCAATATTTCCCTGGTAATTGAAATTTCAGTCAAATGTGTCAACCCATGTATCAAGACTTTGCCGATGACTCCCAGGCTCAAAGACCATAGGGCACCAAGTGAATCCCACATAATTGGGCATCATCTCGAGTTAACTCAGTCAAAAACAAAGTCAAAATACCACAAATAGAGATAAAATTACTAACTATGATCCAAAAAACTATGGATTCACGATCCAAGTGTTGAAAGCCACACATTAGTTCATTTCATTACTCTATACGCAAATTTATTGTTTATTTATTTTGATTTTTATATTTTTTGAATATTCATATTAACACTAAAATGATTACCAAACCTATGATATTTATTTGGCGGAACCCATGAAATCAAACTAATACCCCAATATCCAAAGGACGTGCATTGTGATATTTTTTTATTTGGATGAAAATATAAACAATGAAATATCAAATTGGACAGCCACACTTTCCAAAATCTATACTCGTGAAATTATACATGGATGAAAATCAAAATCAGGGAATGATAAATTATTTGATATTCTGTTTCAATGTTTTAAATTTGTATTATCATGTTCAAAGATATAAGAATTTTTCCTTCTATTTACACAATTTTTTTTCAAATATTTTGTTTAACACAAAAGCAAAAAAAAATTATTTCATCTCCCCCCAACGTAAAATAACACTGTCCTTGGTGTTTAAAGAAAATAAAATTTAGAAGGGGTACATGCAGATAAGGGGAGTTCAAAAAGAAAATTGAAAATGAGGATCATGGAATGAAGTCACCTAGTGGTTGAAGTTGAAATTACTATGGCTTCCTTTTAATCCCTTGATCTTCATGTCACTTTAAGAATTACCTATTAGAAAATGGAATAAACAAAAAAAACAAATATATATATATATATATAAAACAAAATAAAATAAAATAAAAGTATATATATAAAAATTACAGAATAAGAAAGAACAATAAGTTGTAGGTCAGTGGTAAGTGCACTCCACTGTCTCCCTTCGGTCCTGGGTTCGATTCCCCACGGCTTGACCAATTATGACAAGGTTTGACCCAGGACTTATGATGTGTCCCTTATTATTATTATTATTATATTATTATTTATTTTTTTTATTCTTATTTTAACCTACAAACACATAAAAATAAAATAAAATAAAACGATGATACATTGTCTAATTTTTAAATTTCTGGGTAATATATTACTCAAGGATCACACCACGTGACACTGATGAATATGGAGCTCCCCTTTTTTACCCATCCAAACAATAATATAATAATAGGTCAATAGTCTATTTTTTTAAATAACAAAATGATTCATTAATATTATTTAAAAAAATTGATTCACAAAGATAAAAACCACAGTTTTCCTCCCGTACAACGCTTTGGTTTAATGTCGCTAGCTCGACTTAGACCCTTAATTTTTTACGTATTTTCCTCATCTAAGGTTGGTTTACACAAGTTTTAATTGACATCATTTTTTTTGAATGGTTCGTTTGACTCTATGACCATTAACATTAAAGGTTTGACCATTGGTGGGATCTTTAATTTCTACAGCCCCATGGGGGTACACTTTATGCACTGTGTATGGACCGGACCATCTAGACCTCAACTTTCCCATGAATAAATGAAGTATAGAAGTGTACAAAATAATAGGTTTACCCAATACAATGTGTTTGGTTTTAAGATTTTGAGATTGGTAGGCTTGTACTTTAGCTATATTGATCCTTGAATTTTCATAAGCGTCCATCCTAAGTTCCTCAAGCTCAATGATAACTAATTTCCTTTTTATTTTGGCCAATGAGAGGTCATAATTCATTTTCTTAATTATCCAAAAATCCTTATGTTCAATCTCCACTAGAAAATGTAATCCTTTATAATAAACCAACCTATATGGGGACATTCCTAAAATGGTTTTATATGCAGTTCGATAGGCCCAAAGAGCATCTAAGAGGTTTTTTGACCAATCTTTCTTGGATGTAGTAACAGTTTTCTCAAGAATTTGTTTAATTTCTCGATTAACTAACTCATCTTGACTATTGGTCTGTGGGTGGTATGTAATGGAAAATTTGTGAGAAATTCCATATTTTTCCATGAGTGATGAGAATGGAGGACTGTAAAAAATGAGTTTCATGATCACTAATGATAGCCCTAGGAATTCCAAGTCTAGAGAAGATGTTTTCCTTGAGAAATCTAATCATTGTTTGATGATCATTGGATTTTGTAGGAATTATCTCAAACAATTTTGAGACATAATCGACAGCTAAAAGAACAAAAATGTATCCCCTAGTGTTTGGGAAGGGACCCATAAAATCAATTCTCCAATAGTCAAAGATTTTAACAAGTAAGATGGGAGTGAGTGGCATTTGATTCCTTTTTGTGATGGACCCTACTTGTTGACACCTAGGAAAGCTTTAACAAAATGTGTACGAGTCCTTTGAGATGATGGGCCTGAAGATACCACCATGAGGAACCTAAGTAGAATTTTTATTAGAGTAATAGTGACCTCCACATTCCTCACTATGATAGAATTTATGGATGGACTATTGTTCAGATTCTGGGACACACATCCTAATGACTTGGCCATGGAAAACCTGATAGAGGTAGGTATCATCAAACACATAGTTCCTAACATTAGAAAGGAATTTACTTTGAGCCCGAGTCCCTAAGAGTGTTGGAATGACTCCTGTATCTAAGAAGTTGGCTATGTCGACATACCAAGGGCAGTCACTCATAGAGTATAGATGTTCATCAGGGAATGAATCAGACATAGAAATGTGATTTGAGTTATCTTTGAATTCCTTCTTATAGAGGTGATCATCGACAACAATTTTAACACCATTTTTGTCCTTGATTGTGATGTCAAATTCTTGTAAGAGAAGGACCCACCTAATTAGTCTAGCCTTAGCATCTTGTTTTAGGAAGAGGTATTTTAGTGCAGAATGGTCAGTGACCACAGTGATGGGGGATCCTAAGAGGTTGGACCTAAACGTTTATAAGGAAGAAAAAACATCAATTTACTCTTTCTCAGTGGTGGTGTAGTTGATTTGTGCATCATTTAAATATTTTCTTGCATAAGCAAAGAAACGTAGATTTTTTTCACACCCTTGTCCTAAGATTTCTCTTACAACAAAGTGACTCGCATCACACATGAGCACAAAATCAAGTTTCCAATTTGGATAATACATGATAGGTGGAGAGATAAGAGCTGACTTGAGTATAGAGAATTATTCCTTACAGCTTTATGTCCATAAAAATGGAGCATCTTTGACCAATAGAGCATAATGTGGTCGAGAAATAAAGCTAACATTCCTAATGAACCTTTTATAGAAACTAGCATGTCCTAAGAAGGACCTAACTTCCCTAACCCTTTTGTGTGATAGAAGGTTATGAATGATTTAAACCTTGGATTTATCAATTTCAATCCTACTAACTAAGACCATATGGCCTAGAACTAGTCCCTCTTTAACTACGAAATGACATTTTTTCCAGTTTAGGACCAGATTCTTTTCCTTACATTTTGACAAGACTCTCTCCAAATTTATCAGACATCCCTCAAATATATCCCCAAACACATAGAAGTCATCCATGAAGACCTCTATAAAATCCTCTACAATGTCTGAGAAGATTCCCATCATGCACCGCTGGAAGGTTCTGGGGGTATTGCATAACCCAAAGGGAATGTGTTTGAAGGAAAAGGTGCCGAATTGACAGGTGAATGCAGTCTCCCCTTGATCCTCTATGGATACATCAATCTGATTGTACCCTGAGTACCCATATAATAAATAGTAGAAGGAATGACCTTCCACTCTCTAAAGGACTTGGAGAATGAATGGTAAGGGGAAATGGTCCTTCTTGGTATACGAGTTTAGCTTCCTATAGTCGATGACGACTCTCCATCCACTACTCACCCTAGTTGGAAGAATCTATATATCCTTATTGGTTATCACTATGATTTCTGCCTTCTTGGGAACCACTTGGATTGGGCTCACCCACTCACTCTCAGCTATGGGATAGATGATACCAGATTTTAATAATTTCAAAAGTTCCTTCCTTAATACCTCTATGAGATTCAGATTGAGTCTCTATTAAGGTTGATAACATGGATTTGAATCAGATTCTAGAATAATCCTATGCATCACGATTAGTGGTCTATACCTAGTAATATCAAACAGGGTCCAACCAATGGCTTTATTATGTTTCCTAAGGACATCTAGAATCATCCCTTAATGATTGGCTTCAAGAGAAGAAGAAATGAAAAATGGGATGTGATTTATTGTCCCCTAGGAAGGCATACTTGAGTGCAGTAGGAAGTTTCTTCAATTCAATATCTGGTTGGTTGAGAATTTTAGCAGAAGATTGAGACATTGGATCAAGATAAAAAAAATTCCTAGGGTTTTAGATAGGATTGATTCCCCACATTTAGAAGTTCCAGCTACTATATTGGATTGATCAGATTTAGGGAAGGAAGATGGAGTGGCCTCCATGAAAGTGGTTTCCTGAAATGTTTCACTGATTATTGGACTTAAGACTTCATCATATGAGCAATTTTAAAATGATTCAAGCCAATGAGATAAAATTATTTCATGTGAACAAAGGAAATCAATATCATCATGAATTAAACATCCATCAAATATTCCTTGATATTATATGGATTCACTATCAATGCTTCCTATCATGTTTACTTCATGAATGCCCTCACCATTCCCTATTTGTGAGATTTCATTATAGATGTTCAAGTATAGACTCGAGTTTCCAAAGGTGATGGTCATGTTCCTGTTTCGGACTTGGATAATAGATTTTATTGTTGCATGGAAAGGAAGACCAAGGATGATTGGGGTTTGTTCGTTATTTCCTATGTTTGTATGGTTGTCAAGGACAATGAAGTCAATAGGGTAGATGAAGTTTTCAACCTTTTCTAGGACGCCCTTTAAGATCCCCTTTGGAAACCTAATGCTACAATCAGAAAATTGAGGTGTGACAGATGTGGGTTGGAGCTATTCTAGGCCTAACAGGTAGTACATAAAATATGGGATGAAATTGACACTATCACCTAGATCACATAAGGCCTTGACCACTTTGCACTATCCTAGTTCAACATTGATGTATGGGCAACCCGAGTCTTTCAACATAGGAGGAATGCCCACTTGAATGGTTGTACTCAAATTAACAGCCAAAAGGAATTGGTTTTTTTGTGAAAATGTTCTTTTAAAAGTGAGCAAGTCCTTAAGGTACTTTGAGTTGGCAGGTATGATTTGGATTACATCAAGAATAGGAATGTTCAACAAGACTTGTGAGAAGATTTACTTCAATTATTTACTCAATCTAGGCTTTCTTTCCCCCCTCATGCGTTGAGAAAATTGTGCAGGTTGTGGGTTGTTTGTTGAAGAGTTGTTTCTTTGACAATATTATCGTGTTTTTCTGTTTGATCATTTGGTTTTTTTGAATTTTCATTTAAGTACGAATATTCAGATGGGTTCTGAATTAGTTGTTCCAGTTTCTAAAGTGATTTCCCACTTCATAAAATAGTCACAACCTTTAGTTTTTCATGAGTTGTTTGATTAGAACATGACTCTACCCTTGAATTTGAGGATGGTACCGCCTGAGTAGGCATGGGTGCCTTTCTAGTTTTTATGGTTTGAAGTTCTTGTTTAAGGGAAGAGACTTCCAAGTTTATTATTTCCATTTGCTTTCACAGTTGTTCTAGTAGGATTTGTGGAATAGTTTGGGTTGATGGTTGAGAAGAATGGTTTATCCCATGGGGATATTTTGGAGGTGGGATGGTTTGTTGAAAATGGATAGGTGGCTATTGGTATTCAATGGGTTGGTTTTGGAATTGATTATGGGTTTGGTAGTTATGATGGGGGTAAGGATTTCACCCCTGTGGTTGTCTAGGTTGTTGGTTATCTTTCCTGCTGAATCCTAGTTGGTCATTATAGCTTTGGATGAAGGTGTTTTGGTATTGAGGCTTCTGAATGTTCAAGGAATTTACTTCCACTGGGGGTCCTTCTAAAATAAGATCCTTGATAGATGGAATGGTTGGGCAGTTGTCTATCTTATGGTCATGTTATTCACAAATTGTGCAAAAAGGGTCTATGGTTTGGATTTCATGGACTTTCCTAAGGTCTGTCTCTTCAACCTTCCTAGAGAGTGTTGTGAGTTTATCCCTAAGGCTTTCCTCTTCTATAAGTGTATGAATTCCAGTAGTTCTTTGTGGATTTTCAGAATAAGGTGAATTTCCCCATGTTTGGTTTTGTTTATCAAGGCTTTCTAGATACTCGTAAGCATCATTTGGGGCTTTGATTTTAAAGTTTCCATTACACATCATGTCAATGAATTATTTGTTACCCGGACCCAACCCTTCATATAAAATTCTCACTTGTTCTGGAATAGAAAACCCATGATGTGGAACCATGTTTAGGGTGTCTTTGAACCTCTACCATGATTCATATAATGAATCTCCCTCTTTTTCAAAAACTTTTTGGATGGTCTTTTTACGTGCAATTGTTTTGTGGTGGGGAAAGTATTTTTTTGTAGAATACACTTTGAAGTTGGTTTCAAGAGTTTATGGGTGATGGTATCAAATTATTTTGCCAATTTTTAGCTTGATCCTTTAATTAAAAAGTAAATATCATCAACTTATATTATTCTACTTGATGTATGGGACACATGGTTTCTACATTGTCATTGAACTCCTTAATGTGAAGTTAGGGCATCTCGGACTCTATTCCATGGAATGTGGGAAGGTGGTTTAGGACATGGGGTTTAAAGATGTTGTTGGAATCTCTTAGGTAATTGTGTTTGATTCATGAGGGGGAATTG
Organism: Viscum album; assembly: GCA_963277665.1. Lineage (NCBI taxonomy): Eukaryota > Viridiplantae > Streptophyta > Magnoliopsida > Santalales > Viscaceae > Viscum > Viscum album. Next base: position 1,200,846,351 of record OY728153.1, on the reverse strand, counting down.
GTCTAGGAATTTTTGAGGTAGTCATTCATGGTTTGATCGACTGCATTCCCCAAGTTTAGGGATGCCTCATTTGGATTTCCATTTTGGTCCCCACCAGGGTTTATGAGTTGGTTTATTTGATGACCTTCCATTGAAATAAGATCAATTTTTGACTCTAGTGTATCAAGAAGATTAGGATCTAATGGAAACCATTCATTAGGTTCAATTGAATCCCCTATCCTAGGTCTTTCCACCCTAACAAATCTGTTCGAATTATCACGGGTGTAGGCGGACATGTGTCAAAAGAAAAAAACAAGAAAGGGAAAAGATAAGAGATCTTGGGTGATAATTGAAGAATGGGGATGTGGAAAGAAGTTTTTGGTCTAAGGTACTTACTTGGTTCACAGTAACATTGAATAAAATTTATTCATGCTCAAATTTACCCAAGAGATGAAGGTACAACGATCCTTGTAGTCTAGCTTGGGTTTTCGAATCCACTGAGACCTAAGAAGATACCTAAGATGCCAAAACTATGAGATGAATTTTTGGATATGATGTGGAAAAATTGGTTTTGATTTTATATGCTTTTAAATAAAACTAAGAAACTTAATTGAATTCAATTTAAAATAATGAGTTTATCCTTGGATATCACTTGGGGTGGATAGGATGCGATTATTTTTTTTAATGGTTTCAAATTATTGTATTTGAGATGGGTTTATTCAAGAAGATCAAACAACTACATCACTTACCGGTTTAATACCAACACACTATAATAATAATCACCTATACACTTTTAATATCAAATTCATGAGCACTCCAAGGTAAAGGTTCGTATTAGCACCTGAAGTGTGTGGCTTTAAAATTCAAAAAGGATGAAGATGTTTTTAAAATCATAAAATAAAAATATCAATTATAATAATTGATTATACATTAAAGGGGTGATAAATAACATCCAATCCAGAACCTTTATACTCCCTTGGATCAACCCATAAGTGGTTTATCCCTCCATTTATCTTATGGTTTCAATGGAAGCGGGATGTAGACTCATGAGGGAGGAATTAGAGAAGTAAAAAAAATGATTACTCCACTGTTGTGTGATAATATCAAAAGGGTTGGTGTAAAAAAGTTTATACCTTGAACCAATGGTATCAAAGTGATATTATGAACAATATAATAAAAGGAGAATAAGAACATTAATTAAAAAACTAAAGTGAATTGAACAACTTACATGTGAAAGGAAAACTTGAGACAACAAAATTGAAGCATAACATTACAATGAAAGGAAGCTCAAAAGATGAAAAACTCCTCCACCACCACTACCATAAATAATAATTTCAATATGCTTGGGTCGAGATCCCAATATTACAAAGGATCCCACTTGAGTACGGTAGGCCTAGGGTCGTGGAAAGTAAGGGAGAGGAGACTTTCCACCCTTGACCCAAATTTACATCCATCTTGATTTTACCGAACAACAGTTCCTGAAAGACCTTCTAGATGGCCGAATTGTTGTGGGCCATAGAATCCAAAAATGTATCTCCGGATGTCCCCTAGTTATATGTAATATTTAGGCCCAAATAAATATTTGTGTTTCGATATATGAGTATATTTGTGGGCTGAGTTTATGTGCCTTAGAATCTGGCCCAGAATATTATATCCAAATTGGGCCGCCTTAATAACCACAATGGAGGCCGAATTAGCACAGGATACAGAAGAATTATTTGTTCCCATATATTTCTTATATCGTCCGATGAAATTTGGGCTTCATTGGGCCTATATTGTGGGCCCCACATTCTCATATGTGGGATGGTGTCCATTCTGCCTTCTCTAGAATTGCTTCCATTCATCTCTAAATATCCCCTTCATCCTTTATGAATCCTCCATTGATCCCTGAATGAAAAATTTTCATATTAAATTGAAGATAAATTTCACAAAATATCAAATTAAAATATGGAAATTTAGATTTCTTATAATCATATAAATCATTGTTCCTTAATTGGATTACATTAGGCAGGAAGTGCACAAATGATGAGAATGGATGTTCAAAATTAACATCCACTAACTCGGGCTCATAAGATCAAAAATGAACATTTAATAACTTTAAAATTTAATTAAAATATGTGTTTCTATTGGCTAATCACACCCCCAAACTTGAGATTTTCGTGTCCCTAGAAAAATGTATCTCAACAATATGAAATTTGAATTCCCTTTTCCAAAATCATTTTAATACACAATGATCACCAAAAACCCTTATACCAAACAATCATGAAACCCATAAAAATATTTTAATACAAGATAGTTTTATAAGAATATCCCAATAGCAAGCCTATTATTTTGTTCAAATTCATTACCATATTTCATCCATTATCAATTAAGGATGAGGATGTGTTGTGCATCACAATAGACATGGGGTTCATCTTTATTCAAGGGGGAAATGAAGAAAGCACTAGGTGGAATCACATTTTAATATTAAGATAAGTATTCCATTATTTTTTGCAATATTTCCATGGTAATTGAAATTTCAATCAAAAGAGTCAACCCATGTATCAATACTTTGTCGATGAATCCCAAGCTCAAATACCTTATGGAACCAAGTGAAGCCCATATACTCGGGCATCATCTCGAGTTAAATCAGTAAAAAAAATCAAATTAATATAAATAGCAATAATGTTACTAACTTGGGCCAGAAAACTATAGACTCACGGTCCCCAAGTGTTGAAATCCAGGCATTAGGTCATTTCATTGCTCTATGCACAAATATATTTATTTTTTATTTTGATTTTTTTTTGATTTTTTTAATAATCATATTAAAACTAAAATGATTACCAAACCTATGTTATTTATTTGGGGTACCCCATGAACTCAAACTAATACCCCAATATAAAAAGGATGTGCATTGTGATATTTTTTTTATTTCGATGAATATATAAACGATGAATTATTTCATTGGACAACCACACTTTTCAAAATCAATGCTCATGAAATTATACATGGATTGAAATCAAAATCAGGAAATGATAAATTATTTGATATTCAGTTTCAATGTTTTTAATGTTTATTATCCTGTTCAAAGTCAATGATAAGTTTCCTTCTATTTACACACATTTTTTTCAAATCATTTTTTCCACACAAAAGAAAAAAATTTATTTCATCTCCCCCCAACATAAAATAACACTGTCTCTACTGTATAAAGAAAATAAAATTTAGAAGGGGTACATGCAGATAAGAAGAGTTCAAAAAGGAAATTGAAAATGAGGATCGTGGAATGAAGTCACTTGGTGGTTGAAGTTGAAATTCATGCTGCTTCTTTTTAATCCCTTGATATCCATGTCACTCTAAGAAGTCCCTAGTAGAAAAGGGAAAAAAACAAACAGACAAACAAACAAACAAAAAAAATAAACAAATATATATATATATATATATTTATAAAATAAAATAAAATAAAATATAGTATATATATATATATAAATTATAGAAAAATAAAGAACAATAAGTTGTGGGTCAGTGGTAAGTGTGCTCCACTGTCTCCCTTCGGCCCCGGGTTTGATTCCCCACGGCTTCATCAGTTGTGACAGGCTTTGACCCATAACCAACAATGTGCCCCTTTTTATTGTAATTATTATATTTTTAATTATTTTTTTTGAATTTATATTATAACCTACAAACACATAAAATAAATAAATCAATGATACATTGTCTTATTTTTAAATTTATGGCTAAGGTATTACTCAAGGATCACACCACATGACACTGATGAATATAGCACTCCCCTTTTGTTCCTATCCAGTCTCATAATAGAAGAATATGTCAATAGTATATTTTTTTAAATAACAAAATGATTCTTTAATCCTATTTAAAAACATGATCCACAAAGATGACAAACATGGGATTCCTCCCTTTCAGCGCTTTGGTTTAATGTCACTAGCTCGACTAAGACAATTAATTATTTATGTATTTTCCTCATCTAAGGTTGATTCACAAATAAGTTTTCATCAACATCATTTTTTTTGAATGGTTCAATGAATGTTTTGACTCTATGACCATTAAATTTAAAGTTTTGACCATTGGTGAGATCTGGAATTTCTACATCCCCATGGGGGTACACCTTATACACTGTATATGGACTTGAACATCTAGACCTCAACTATCTCATGTGTAAATTAAGTTTATAACTATACAAAAGAATAGGTTTACCCGGTAAAATGTGTTTGGTTTTAAGATTTCTAGATTGGTAGGCTTGTAATTTAGCTTTATTTATCCTTGAATTTTCATAATCCTCCATCCTAAGTTCTTCAAGTTAATTGAGATCTAATTTTCTTTTTGTTTTGGGCAATGAGAGGTCATAATTGATTTTCTTAATTACCCAAAATGCCTGATGTTCAATCTCCACTGGAAAATGGAATTCTTTATCATAAACCAACCTATATGGGGACATTCCTAAAATGGTTTTATATACAGTTAGATAGGCCCAAAGAGCATCTAAGAGTTTTTCTTACCAATCATTCCTGGATGGAGTAACAGTTTTCTTAAGAATTTGTTTAATTTTTCGATTAACTAACTTAGCTTGACCATTGGTCTATGGGTGGTATGTAGTGGACACTTCATGAGAAATTCTTTATTTTTACATGAGTGATCAGAATGGATGATTGAAAAAAATGAGTTCCACGATCACTAATGATAGCCCTAGGAATTCCAAATCCAGAGAAGATGTTTTCCTTGTTAAATCTGATAACTGTTTGATGATCATCAGAATTTGTAGGAATTCCCTCAACCCATTCAGATACATAATCGACAGCTAAAAGAACGTAAAGATATACCCTAGAGTTTGGGAAGGGACCCATGAAATCAATTCCCCAATAGTCAAAGACTTCAACCACTAAGATGGGAGTGAGTGGCATTTGATTTCTTTTTTATGATGGACCCTACTTGTTGAAAACTAGGACAACTTTGACAAAATGTGTAGGAATCCCTTAAGATGGTTGTCCAGATGAGACCAAACTGAAGAACCATAGCATAAGTTTTCTTAGAGTAATAATGACCTCCACATTACTCACTATGACAGAATTTAAGGATGGACTCTTGTTTAGATTCTAGGACACGCCTCCTAATCACTTGGTCAGGGAAGAACTTATAGAGGTTGGTATCATCAAACACATAGTGACTGACATTATAAATTAATTTCATTTGAGCATGAGTCCCTAAGAATTTTGGAATGACTCCTGTAACTAAGAAGTTGTCTATGTCGACATACCAAGGGCAGTCAGTCACAGAGTATAGATGTTCATCAGGGAATTAATCAGACACAGAAAGGTGATTTCAGTTGTATTTGAATTCCTTTATAGAGAGGTGATCATATACAACATTTTCAACACCCTTTTTGTCCTTGATTGTGAGGTCAAAGTATTGTCAGATAAGGACCCACCTAATTAGTCTAGCCTTAGTATCTTGTTTTTGGAAGAGGTATTTTAGTGCAGAATGGTCAGTGAACACAGTGAGGGGGGATCCTAACAGGTTGGACCTAAACGTTTCTAGGGAAAACACAACATCAAGTAACTCCTTCTCATTGGTGGTGTAGTTTATGTGCATCATTTAAATATTTTCTTGCATAAGCTATGAAACATGGATTTTTCTCACACTGTTTTCCTAAGACTACTCCTACAAGAAAGTCACTCGCATCAAACATGTGCTCAAAATGAAGTTTCCAATTTTGATACTACATGATAGGTGGAGAGATAAGAGCTGACTTGAATGTAGAGAATGATTCCTTATAGCTTTATATCCATAAAAATGGATCATATTTCACCAATAGAACACAAAGTTGCCCAGAAATAGAGCTAAAATTCCTAATGATCCTTTTATTGAAACCGGCATGTCCTAAGAAGGACCTCACTTCCTTAACAGTTTTGGGTGATAGAAGGTGACGAATGATTTCAACCTTGGATTTATCAACTTCAATCCCCATAACTAAAACCAGATGACCAACAACTAGTCCCACTTTAACCATGAAATGTAATTTTTCCTCGTTTAGGACCAGATTCTTTTCTTCACATCTTGACAAGCCTCTCACCACATTTCTTATATATCCCTCAAATGTATCCCCAAGCACAGATAAGTCATCCATGAAGACCTCTATAAAATCCCCGACCATGTTTGATAAGATACCCATCATGCACCACTAGAAGGTTCCAGGGGTGTTGCATAACACGAAGGGCATGCGTTTGAAGGTAAATGTGCCAAATTGATAGGTGAATGTAGTCTTCCCTTGATCCTCTATGGATACATCAATCTGATTGTACCTTGAGTACCCATCTAAGAAATAGTGGAAGGCATGACCTTCCACTCTCTGAAGGAATTGGTCAATGAATGGTAAGGGGAAATGTTCCTTCTTGGCATATGAGTTTAGCTTCCTATAGTCGATGCAGACTCTACATCCACTACTCACCCTAGTTGGAAGAATCTCCCTATCCTTATTGGTTATCACTGTGATTTTTGACTTCTTGGGAACCACTTGGATTGGGATCACCCACTCACTCTCATTTATGGGATAGATGATACTATCTTTTAACAATTTCAGAAGTTCCTTCCTTACTACCTCCATGATATTTGAATTGAGTCTCCGTTAAGGTTGATGACATGGCTTTAAATCATATTCTAGAATAATCCTATGAATCGTGATTAGTGGGCTATTCCCAGGAATATCAGAAAGGGTCCAAGCAATGGGTTTCTTATGTTTCCTAATGACATCTAGAAGCATCCTCTCATGATTGTATTCACGAGAAGAAGAAATGACAATAGGATATGTTTTATTGTCCCTTAGGAAGGAATACTTGAGTGAAGAAGGATGTTTCTTAAATTCAATATCAGGTTGGTTCATAATTTTAGTAGAATATTGGGACATTGGATCAAGATCAATTTTGTTTCATAGAGTTTTAGATAAGATTGATTCCCCACATGTAGAATTTTCAGCTACTATATTGGCTTGATCAGATTTAGGGAATTAAGTTGTAGTGGACTCTATTAAAGTGGTTTCCTGAAAGGTTTACCTGATTATTAGACCTAAGACTTCATCATAAGATCAATTTGAAAATGATTCAATCCAAGGAGATAAAATTCCTTCATGTGACCAAAGGAAATCAATCTCATCCTAACTTAAAAATTCATCAAATATTCCTTGATGTTCTATGGTATCATTATCAATGTTTCCTATCATGTTTACTTCATGAATTTCCTCTTCATCTCCTATTTTTGAGCTTTTATTATAGATGTTCAGGTATAGACTCATGTTTCTAAAGGTAATGGTCATGTTCCCATTCCGGACTCGGATAACAGAGTTGAATGTTGCAAGGAAATGAGGCCCAAGGATGATTGGGGTTTGTTCCTTATTTTCTATGTTTGGATGGTTTTCAAGGACAATGAAATCAGTAGGGTAGATGAATTTTTCAACCTTTACAAGAACGCCCTTTAAAATTCCCTTTGGAACCCTAATGCTACGATCAGCAAGTTGAAGTGTGACAGATGTGGGTTGGAGCTCTTCTAGGACTAACTGGTAGTACACAAAATATGACATGATATTGAATATAGCACCTAGGTCACACAAAGCCATGAAAACTTTGCTCTATCCCAGTTCAACATTGATGTATGGTCAACTTGAGTCATTAAACTTAGTAGGAATTGTCCCTTGAATGGTTCTACTCTCATTAACCGCCAAAAGGAATTGGTTTTTATGTGGATTTTTTTAAAAGTGCACAAGTCCTTAAGGTACTTTGAGTAGGCATGTATGTTTTGGATTGCATCAAGAAGAGTAATTTTCAACTTGACTTGTGAGAATATTTTCTTCATTGTTTCACTCAATACAGGCTTGCTTTTCCCCCCTCATGCATTGAAGAAATGGTGCATGTTGTGGGGTTGTTTGTTGAAGAGTTGTTTCTGTGACAATGTTATCATGTTTTTCAGTTTGATCATTTGGTTCATTTGAATTTTGATTTATGTTTGAATCATCATATGGGTTCGGAATTAGCTTTTTTAGTTTCTCAATTGATTTCCCACTTCTTAAAAAAGTTACAACCTTTAGTTGTTCATGAGTTATTTGAGTACAACATGACTCTCCCTTGAATTTGAGGATGGTACAGCCTATGTAGGCATGGGTTCCTTTCCAGATTTGATGGTTTTAAGTTCTTGTTTAAGGGAGTAGACTTTCAAGTTCGTTATTTCCATTTTCTGGCATAGTTGTTCTAGTAGGCTTTGTGGAATAGTTTGAGTTGGTGCTTGAGAATATTGGATTATCCTAGGGGGATATTTTGGAGGTGGTATGGTTTGTTGAGAATGGATCGGTGGCTATTGGTATTGGTTGGGTTGGTGTTGGAACTGATTATGGGTTTGGTAGTTCTGAAGGGGTGAAGGATTTTTCCCTTGTGGTTGGCTAGGTTGTTGGTTATATTTCCAGCGGAAGCCTGGTTGGTCATTATACCTTTGGATGAAGGTGTTTTGGTATTGAGTCTTTTGAAAGTTCAATGCAATTACATCCACGGGGGTCCTTCTAAAAGAATATCATTGATGGATGGAATGGTTAGGTAGTTGTCTATCTTATGTTCATGTCTGTCACAAATTGTGCAAACAGGGTCTATAGTTTGGATTTCATGGACTTTCCTAAGGTATATCTCTTTAACCTTCCAAGAGATCGCTACGAGTTTAGCCCTAAGGATTTCATCTTCTCTATGTGTATGAATTCCAGTAGTTTTTTGTTTCTTTTCAGAATAAGGTAAAGTTCCCCATGTTTGGTTTTGTTTAGCAAGGTGTTCTAGATACTCATAATCATCATTTGGGGCTTTGTTTTTAATGTTTCCATTACACATCATGTCAATGAATTGTTTGTTCCCCAGACCCAACCCTTCATAAAAAATTCTCACTTGTTCTAGAATAGAAAACCCATGATGTGGAACTATGTTTAGGGTGTCTTTAAACCTCTCCCATGTTTCATATAATGACTCTCCCTCTTTTTCAAAAAAGTTTTGGATGCTCTTTTTAAGTGAAACTGTTTTATGGTGGGGAAAGTATTTTTTGTAGAATTCTCTTTGTAGTTGGTCCCAAGAGTTTATGGATGATGGTATCAAATTATTTAGATAATTTTTAACTCAATACATTAATGAAAAAATAAATATCCTCAACTTATATGATTCTAGTTGATGTGGGGGACACATGGTTTCTACAATGTCATTGAACTCCTTAATGTGAAGGTAGGGCATCTCGGACTCCATTCCATGGAATGTGGGAAGGTGGTTTAGGACATGGGGTTTAAAGATTTTTTTGGAATCTCCTATGGAATTGTGGCTAATTCATGAGGGGGTATTGGTCTAGGAAGGTGTGAGGTATTCATTCATGGTTTGATCGATTGCATTCCCCAAGTTTAGGGCTGCCTCATTTGGATTTCCATTTTGGTTCTCACCAGGGTTTATGGGTTGGTTTCATTGATGAACTTCCATTGAAATGGGATCAATTTTTTACTCTGGAATATCAAAAATATTAGTATCTAATGGAAACAATCCCTGAGGTTTAATTGACTCCCCTATCCTAGGTATTTCCACCATAACAAGTCTGTTTGAATTATCATGTGTGTAGGCGGACATACGCCAAAATAAAAAAACAAGAAAGGGAGAAGATAAGAGATATTGGGTGAGAATAGAAGAATGGGGATACGGAAAGAATGTTTTGGTCTAAGGTACTTACTTGGTCCCCATTAACAGTGAAAAAATTTGATTCACGCTCAAATTTACCTAAGATAAGAAGGTATAACGATCCTTGTAGTCTAGCTTGGGTTGTCGAATCCACTAAGACCTTAGAAGATACCCAAGATGAACAACCTATGAGATGGGTTTTTGGATATGATGTGGCCAACTTGGTTTTGATTTTATATGGTTTTAAAGAACACTATGAAAATTAAGTGAATTCAATTTAACAGAATGTGTTGTCCTTTGATATCACTTGGGGTGGATTGGATGAAATTCATTTTTTTAGTGGTTTCAAATTCATATATTTGAGATGATTTTATTCAAGAAGATAAAAAAGCTACATCACTTACTGGTTTAATACCAACACACTAGAATACTAATCACCTATACAATTTGAAGATCAAATTCATGAGAACTCCAAGGTAAAGGTTCGTATTAGCACTTAAAGTGTGTGGCCTTAAAATTCAACAAGGACGAAGATGTTTTTAAAATCATAAAATAAAAATCTCAATTATGAGAATTGATTATAATTTAATGGGGTGATAAATAACATCCATTCCATCCCCATTATACTCCCTTGGTTCAACTCATAAGTTTTTTAGCCCCCCATTGATCTTATGGTTTCAATGGAAGCGGGAAGTAGGTTCACGAGGGGGGAATTAGAGAAGTAAAAAAACAATGAAATAACGATCACTCCACCATTGTATGATAATCTCACAAGGGTTGGTGTGAACAAGTTCACACCTTGAACCAACAGTATCAAATTGATATGAATAATAATAGAATAATATGATAATAAGAACTTTTATTAAGAAGCTAATGTGTATTTAACAACATACATGTGAAAGACAAACTTGAGACAACAAAATCGCGACATAACATTATAATGAAAGGAAGCTAAAAAGATGATAAAATCCTGCACCACCACTACCTTAAATAGTCATTTCAAGAGGCTTGGTTCATGCTCTCAACAGTACAAAGGATCCCACTTGAGTATGGTAGGCCTAGGGTGGTAGAAAGTAAGGGAGAGGAGACATTTCCACCCTTGACCCGAAGTTGCATCAACCTTGATTTAACGGAATAGAGGAGCCTGGAAGACCTTCTAGATTGCCGAATTAGAGTGGTTGATAAAAAAAAAGAATCTCCAGATGTCCCTTAGCTCTCTGTAAAATTTCAGATCAAATAAATATGTGGTTTATGAGATATCATTAAATTATTGGGATGATTTTATGGGCCTCAGAATATGGCCCAAACTTTTATCTCTAAATCAGGCCACCTTAATAACCACTATTTAGGCCAAATTTGCACAGGCTCCTAAATAATTATTTCTTCCTCTATATGTATTTTAGCATCCCACGAATGTTAGGTTTCATTGGACCTGTATTGTGGGCCCCACATTCTCATCAGTGGGTTGGTGTCCAATGTACCTTCTCTAGAATTGCTTCCATTCATCTCCAAATATCCCCATCATCCTTTATGAATCATTCATTGATCCCTAAATGAAAAATGTTTATATTAATGTGAAGATACATTTCAAAAAATAACAAATTAAAATACGGAAAATTAAATTCCATAAAAAAATATGAATCATTCGGACTAAATTGAAGTACATTAGGCACGAAGTGCACAAATGATGAGAATGGATGTTCAAAAATAAAATCCACTAACTCAGGCCCATAAGATCAAAAATTAACTTTTAATACCATTAAAATGAAATTAAAATATGTTTTTTATTAGATAATAACTAGCCTAAGATGAGATTCAGTAGGGGATAAGGTGAAAAAGAAACATTCAATGAGAGATTGAAAAGTACATTGACTAATCTTCTAGTTAACATTTAATCATTTTCCATTGAGAAGACTCTAAATTTGATTTTCAAGAGTGTTCAGACCCCATCAAAAATAGAATATTTGAAAAAAAATGGTGATAATACTGGATGAAATGCAATTTCCATGTGAAAAAGTCCATGACTTACTATTTCCATGTGCACACACCATCGAAACATGTGCCTCTGTAAACATATCATGGAAAGAATATGATGATCTAGTGTATCGGATATACACTATTTCAAATTGTTATGATGTACCATGGATGCCTATTTTGGAGTTTTGATATTTCCATATGACTAAGTGCTAGCCGATAGTTATACCAGACATCAACTGGTTGCGTATATTATGTAGAACAAAGGCCATAAGACTGTAAAAAGAGATTTAATGACCTCTAGAACAAGGGAAAAGTTTGAGATGCATCATATATAATCAAGAAGGTCTAAACCGAAAATGATTCCCTAACATTATTGGATCGAGTTCAAACTCTCATCCATAATGATTTATTGTCTCCATTGTGATCTTCTCATATTGTAAACTATATGGTGTGAAAATAATATCACTAATTTTATATAATTTTCTAAAATTTATAAAATATTTTCAAAGTTCAAAAAGTTAATTTATAACAACCCTTCTCTTTATTTCATACTTAATATAATTTATTACATAAACTTACACTTTATAAAACATAGAATATCTAGATTTATAGTGTCTTTGGTACTTCAAAACATTACATAAAAAATTAAAACCCAAAATACATCATCTTTATTGAAAAAATATTTTACATGACCACAACATTCCTTTGTACTTAGCATTTTATGGGATAACCTGGAGACATACATAAAAAATGGGTGAGATATAAAGCCCAATAAGGGAGTAAACAATAAATGACATGAAGAATATGGTACATGTTAATAAATTGGCATATTAATGGATAAAAATAGAAACATGAACATAAACACATGATATAACATGCTTATCATAACATGGAGATGTGGCAACAACATTTAACATGATATTAGATTGAGTTAAGGCTCATTGCACGTGGATCATGAGTAAACCAAAATTAAACTTGAATTATAATGACTAAACCCTCATTTAAAATGAATTATCATGAGTCAACACTCATTTCCCATTATGTATCATGATACTATTATTTACCCAATGCATTGGAGCACTATCAGGGTGCACCCTTTTTAATTATTTCATTTCATGCATAAGTGTGCTACATAGATCATACAACATGGATTCATTAAACATCATAACTAATTCCAAAAATAAGTGACTTGGAATAAATAAATTTATTTCCTCAATCATCAATTACATGTGTAGAAAGGTAAATACCCTTGATAGAGAAATGGGTATGGTATTAAATTAAATGATGATTTTGGCATGGGAAATTTTGGTGTAACTTCAGAAGCATAACGACATCAAATAGAAATCATAAAATGGGTTTACGAGAGATAAAAGGGTCTCTCATAATATATACATGAAATGGTCAATAGGGGGGTCATGTAACATAATATCCCAACATATGTAATGTAATTCAGATACATAATATAAATGAATTTCTTGAATGTAAATGAGGAGAGATAAATCCCTTAAGGAATTTTGGTATGGTAACAAGTGTACATGGGAGGCATTAATGAGAGAGAAAGGGGTATCTCATCATTAAAAAATAAGGAGGTCAGTATAGGGGAGTTTTAAAATTATACCTCAACATTTTTAATTGAATATAAAAGGGCATAACAATATATTGAAACATGGACATAAATAAGGAAGAAAAAAGCGAGGATCGCTTACTTGAGTGTGTGACTTTAAGAGATTGAGGAGGGAATTATTGAAATATTTAGGCACCTTGGGAGGACTCTAGAGAGATGAGGGATGATTAGTGACGTTCTCCATTGATTTTATGTGAAGATAAGTGGTATAATGGGTGTGATTATATAGGAAATGAGAGGGGAATTATTTAATATTTCACAAACATAGGTTTTTAAAACTATATAATTAAATATTCAAAACCACAAACCATCCCATGTTTTTTGACCATACTCTTTTACAAGGGGGTTGGTGGTGGAAAACATTATTTTATATGGCTAATGGCTGAAATTATTAAAATATTAGGCTTTCATATGTGATGGTGAGTCACACTCTCAAGAAAATCTTTTTAAAATGTTAAAATATTTTATAAGTCATGAAGGGCCCAATAAGGCACCATAAAATTAATAAAACAAATCTAAAATCAGGCTATTTTAATGTTAAATAATATATTGTCTGAATAACCCCTTTATAGTATTTTATTACATCACTATTTGGTAATAATTATGTCATAAAACACATTATATATTTAAACGGTATTTAATTTTTACCCAAAAAATCGACTATCTTGGAAAATAATGAAAAAATAACTTTTAGACAATTTCAACATCCTGAATCAAAAAATCATATTCATTTTATCTAAATAATTTTATAAATTTTTGAATTTTCACTTTTAAAATAAAAACTGTCATTTATCGAGAATTCATGGGTTTTGACAAAAACAGCTTTCAAACCTTAATAAAAATTACAATTGTATAAAAATTATATGATCATTTATATTTAATAAAAATTCATTTAGTAATAAGATTTTATTAAAATATTATTTAATTCAAAAATCCATTAAAACATCTAAATATATTTCTTAATTTAATATTAACTAAAAATACTATTTGGGCTTTAAAAACCATATACAAAGTAACATTAATAAAATGAATGTATATTTTCTATTATATAAAAAAAATAATGAACCTAATAATAGTTATAGGGTCTTGTTACATATACTCTTATAACACTTTCATAAGACCTAAGGGTAACGTGCACGATGGTGACAGACTCTTGGGGAGACTCGGATAACATCGCTTAGTTGATAATCTCTATTAACTCCCACTTCCCCCATAAGTGATTCCATTCATGCTCAATGTTTTGAATCTAGGCTTGGTCTTAGTCAAGATAAAATCCCAGTGATGCTACCACATTTCTATGTTTCAAAAAATGGGCTTTGTATGGAGCAAATCTACTGGATGAGGACACTGCTTCGATTGTCTGAGTAAATTGGATTTGTTAAAGCCTTATATTTATAATAATCATGTTATCAATATTCAATGGCTATATTATCAATTGTAACAATTCATAATGGTATTTTAAAATCCAATAGCATAAAACCAAAGAAGTGAATATGCTTTATTTAACCATTTAACATAATAAGACATTAAATTTTATCAAGAGGAATTTCCATTAATAATGTTTTGGGTCCTTAAAATCTATCCCCCCACAAAGTAATTTCGCCCTTGAAATTTCCTTTTCTCAAAATAAAACAGATGAGGGTAACTCTACTTCTTCACTTCCTATGATTCCCACATTTCTTCTTCAATGTTATGGTTTTACAACAACACCTTGGCAAGGGGAATTGTCCAATTTCATAGAACCTTTTCCCTATGATCTTATATCTTCACTGGCTTTTCTTCATTGGAGAGGTAATTATCCAATAGTACCACCTATGGATTGAATATATGTGGTGGGTTAGGTATGTACTTCCTCAGGAGTGATACATGGAATACATCATGTACTTGAAATAGGTTCGGTGGGAGTGCTAGTCGATATGCCACTACTCCAATGTGATCAAAGATCTTAAATGGACCGATATACCTTGGACTAAACTTTACCTTCTTCCCAAATATTATAACTCTCTTCCACGATGATATGCATAGGAATACCATGTCTCAAACATCAAACTCTTGGTCTTGTCGAAGATTATTAGTATAGTTATTTATTCAACTTTAATCATCTTTAATGTACTGCTGAAAGGTCTTAACCTTCTCCACCATTTCTTCAACCATTTCTGGACCTAGGAGTTTTTTCTCCCCAACTTCATCCCAACATGTAATTGTTTTACACCTCTTCCCATAAATGGCTTCATAAGGAGCCCTTCAGATGCTCAATTGGAAACTGTTATTGAAAGAGAACTCAACCAGAGGAAGATGTTGATCGCATCCTCCTTTGAGGTACCTTAAGAATGATCTCAACATGTCTTAAAGTGTTTGGATAGTTCACTCAGATTGCCCATAATTTTGGGGATGATAAGTTGTACTGAAGTTCATCTCAGTATTCAGAGTGTGTTAGAGACTCTTCCAGAACTTATAGGTGAATCATGGATCTTGATCAGATAAAATTGATAGTGGTACTCCATGAAGCCTTTCCACTTCTCAAATGTATATCTGTTCCGGTTGATTCAATGAGAAATCCTCCTAAATTTCAATGAAGTGTTCAGACATAGTACGATGATCCACAACAACCCAGATATCATTGTTTCCTTTGGATTTATTCAGAAGTCCACTTACAATGTCCATGGTGATATTTTCCCATTTCCAGATTGGTATGGGTAATGGTTTCATCATCCCTTTAGATTGATACCTCTCAGCCTTAACTTGCTGATGTACTATGCACTTTTATTTATACTCATCCATCTACTTCTTCATGTTATCCCGCCAATAATTCTCTCAGATATCTCGATACATATTTATTTTTCCTTGGAGAATGGAGAAATTCAAACTATTTGAATCATCCAAAATTTAATTATTTAACTCTAGATTTGATGGAACAGATAGTCTTGTCCCAAATCTCACAATTTCTTCTTCATTAACATTAAACTCCAAGGATTTCCCTTTTCTGATAGTTTCCACTTTCTTCTGAATCCCCACATCATTTTTTGCATCATCCTTTAACCTTTCCAAAAGAGACAATTGAGCAATCACTTGTGAAAGAATTTATTATGTTCCCCTCTTTATGATTCCCATGTGTATCTTTATCAAATCTAAGAAGTTGGGATCCTTTTAAATCTCATAAATGATAGAATAGTTGGGTCATTTATTCTTAGGGCATATGCCACTTTATTCACATTCCCCAGATCGTTGTTAATTAAGCAGTTATTTTCTTTAATCAGCTCTATCCATCTTCATTGTTTTATATTCAGATCTTTCTATGTGAGTATATACATGAGGATTTTTGTGATCTGTATATATTTCACACTTCTCCCCAAAGATGTAATGTCGCAAAATTTTTAAATCGAATATTACTTTAGCCAACTCCAGATCATGTTTAGTATAGTTTTTCTCATGAACATTCAATTTCTTTGAATATTAGGCAATGAATTTGTCATTTTTCATCAACACATATCCCATGACCTTCTTTGAACCATCACTAAATACCACAAAAAGTTCTCCACTTTTCATTAGTGTGAGAAAAAAACAATGATAAGCCTCCTTTTCAACTCCTTAAAGCTCTCTTCACATTCATTACTACAATAAAACATGAATCCCTTTTGAGTTAGCTTGGTTAAAGGGTTTTACAATCGTGAGAAATTTATCAAAAATTGGTGATAATATCTAGCTAACCCATGAAAGATACGAATATCCATCACAGATGTTGGCCTCGACCATCCCTCAATTTCATTTGTTTTAGAGGTATCGACAGAAATCTCATTTCTTGGGATGATATAACCCAATAATGAGACTTCCTACTACCAAAACTCACACTTGTTGTACTTTGTATAGAACTTATCCTTTCTCAAGGTCTCTAGTACAGTTCTTATATTCTTCTCATTCTCCTCCTTGGTTTTGGATTATATTAGAATATCGTCTATAAAGACTACCACAAATTTGTCGAGGTAATCTATAAAGAATCTATTTATCACTTCCATGAATATTTTTGTGGAATTAGTGAGTCTGAATGGCATTACTATGAATTCATAATGATCACACCTTGTACAAAAATCAGCCATCGGGATATCGTCCTTCTTCACGTTTACTTGTGTCACAAACCGAATTTGGTCTCCATAAAACCGGCACCAAACCTAGCTCATGGGAAGGCTAGAAGGAATTTCCCTATCCCCACGGGCTAGCACAAGTGCCCGGGTATCATAAAAATTCATTTGGGAATGATTTACCTGAGTTTGGATTCATAAAATAACCAAAAACAAACAATAATCCAAATCTGAAAAATTATGCCAAACAAGACATAATAAAATTCAGAACTGAGTATATGGGTTTAAACAATACACAAGAGGACCAAAGGTGTGTAACATTAGTATAAAAACATCCCAAGATACTCCACACGACAAGGGGTCAACACCCATGAGCCGTCTCCACAACACCGCACCATTGAGAGAAACAAGCAACCTGAACCACCATCGCCCAAGGCCTTTCCTTTTCCTGTGTCAAAAATGATAAAGTATACTTACACCCAAAGGTGTAAGTAGGGTGTGAGACTAATCACAATAGTATATCACCCAAGGGTTCTAATTTAAAGGCATTATAAAATAAAAATTTGGCGAGAGTTTTAAACAAAAAATGGTAGCATTTATTTCTAAAAGTTCACCTTTGAAATGAAAATAAATTTCAATGGGGATGACTTTAAAGAAGGAGTGAATTTTAATAAAACATGCAAGATACTGGTTTTCACATCCCAAAATACTATAAGGCAAAGATAAATACCAAAAAAGGCCACGATCATCAAGCATAAGAACACCCCTAGGAACTAGTTTGTTATGATCCCCAAGTACCTCGTACCTCGGTGAATGTAACCATAATAAAATTTGTTCTCATGCACGAGCCACTAGTAGGAATCATAATAATAACCTAGTGGTCTCCAATCATCTCCATTATAGTTTTCTTAGTGTTATCAATGTCAAACATGCTATGTGAACCATGGTCAAAACCCCTCTGTTCACTAGCATACTAGTACTTGTTAGCCCACCTAGTTACCCGGGTTTCCCGTCTTGTGCTCAAATAGTTACCACATGCTACCAAAATAAATTTTAACATATAAATATCAGTTCTTTTCACACACATTCAAAACATTAGCTACACATTTTTTTCACCTTTTATATAACTCAATAAACCACTTATAATTTCCATAAAACAATTTCAAGAAAAGTAATCAAATTTTGCACATTAAATTCATCTAAAATACCACATTTAAAACCCAATGGAGACCAATATTATACCAAACTAGAAATTTAAGCATCAAAACATTTTTATAAATCCAATCCATGAATTATAATACAACACCAAGAGGCACAATATGGGTTGCACAAGTAAAACACCCATTTTCACACAAAATTGGCACTTAAAAATCAACCGCTTTGAAAATGCTACCCAAATAAATTTTCGCAATCAAAATAATGAAGTAGGAACAGAATGTAAATAGAAATATAGAAAGCCAACTCATTCTACAATACCTACATATGGAATCACCTACCAAAAGAGTCCAAACCCCCAAATCCTTGTGCGTCATTTCAACCGCACCTTCGTCGCACCGCATGGGAGTAATATTGAACCTAAAACCAGATTATTAGACCACGAAACTCAAAAATAAAACCCTAGGTATGAATCCCTTTCTTCTGGAAATTTGGGGATTCAATAAAAAAATAAACCATAAGAAAAAGGGAGGAGGAAGGAAGGGAACCAACTTACTTGAGAAATCTGGACGTTTTTTTCGAGATGGAGAAGTTTGGCCTTGATTAGGGACGAATCCAATCTTTAAAGAGGGGAAAACGAAGATTGGATTTCGGCTTGTTTCAGTGGGAACATGTGAGAGGTGGAATCACTGAAAAAAGATAACAAATGAAAATTTTATGAAAGAATTAAAAACACATTTTAAAACTGAAAAGGGGATTTCAGGTTGGCCCAACACCTAATTTGATCACCCAAATCCAAGATGCTAATGATTTTTTAAGTGGTCCAAATTTCTTTGGTGGTTTTAATAGTTAAATTAAGTTCATTTTGGAATTTTAATGGGTGAAAAAGGTTGACAAACTAAGTAGTTATTAAAGAAACAAAATTTATTTTAAAACTGGAAATGGGCTCTTGGGTTGGCCCAAATTTTGAAAACCCACCATTTCCTTCAAAAATGCACGAAAACCCCCAAATAACAATGCAATAGTGTAAATTAAATGAAAAATACCTTTAAATTATGTCATGTTTGTGACAAATTGGTAATATCCCGAACATGGATCCACCATGGAGAAGTATTGTGCTCTATGTAGTTGATCGAACAAGTCATCAATTTGGGGAATATGATACTTGTTTATCGTGATTTTGGTGAGCTCACGATAATAAATGCAAAGGGGCATTGAACTATCCTTATTCATGATGAATAGGACTGGTTTACCCCTTGTTGAAGCACTTGGTCATATAAATACTTTATCCAGATTCTCCTATAGTCGTTTCTTGAGCTCCTCAAGCTCCACAAAAACCATTATATATGGAGTCATGGATATTGGAAATGCCCCAGGTATAAGATCATTCAAGAATTCAACATCTCTTCTAGGATGAAAACAATACAATTCCTTGGTAATCGCTTCAATGAATTCCCTAACAATAAGAATGACTTCAATAATGGTTACTTTCGTAGAATTAATCATCTGAGTATGATACATGTGCTCATAGGGCAGTAATATCCATACTTGAGATGATTGTTCTAAAGAAGATTCATCCTTATCCTTTAACTTGTACAGAATCAGGGGTTGATTCTCTATATAAAGAGTAATTTCCCTCTCATGAAAATTTATTTTGGCTCTATCTAGGGAAATCCAATCCATGGAAACAATTACATCAAATTATACCAGAGAGATTATACTGAGGTTCATCGGTAAGTTTAATCCACAAATTGTTATAGGGTAGGAGTTATATTCATGGGATGCAATAATTTCCCCATTATTCATTCCCACCGACATCTCTACTTCTATGATTTTTTGTGGTGTTGAGATTGTTCTACTAAACTGTTGGGATATAAAATAATGTGTTGAACCATAATCAAAAAGTGTGTTTTCTATTCTTGAATGAATAACCAGAGTACCTATCACCACTACGTTGTTGGGGTTTGCTTTGGATATTGTGATGGAAAAATATAACCCTTGTTACCTCGGAAGATGTTGGTTGCATCTGAAAACCCATGGCTTAGGGCACTGGTTTAAAAATTTCCATGGTTCTTTGTAGTTGAAGAATTAACAATATGTTTGAGGGTCGAACATAGCATTCCTCTCCTCTATATTAGTAGTAGGTTTTTCTTTCCAGCAATTAATGTCTAGGTTCCCTTCTCTTCCACACCCAAAGAATTTCCTCATCCCCTTCATGAAATTTACGGAGTGCTTCTTTCATCATATTGGGCAAGTGGGGTTCTATAATTTCTTAGAACCATTGGATTTATACATCTAACCAATAAAATTAAAGTCCACTTTCCGCTTCTTATCCCCATGATACCCCTGAGATTTCCGATCTCCATTCCGAATTGGAGGGCACATCAGACAATTTCGTCATAGATTTTGAAGTCACAGATCGCTAGGGATTTTCGTAGGCTAGGTTTTAACCCACCAAAGAAGCGGTCAACCTTTTATTCGGGGGTAACGATAAATCTGATGGTGTATCGTGAAACCCTTGTGATGTTTTCCTCATATGATCTGAAGGATACGTTTCGTTTTTGCTTGAGGTAAAGGAAGTCCCTTTTTATATTATGCTGGAGAGTGCACAGAAAATATTTATACAAAAAAGGTTTCTCAAAATCCCTCCATTCCAACTCCTCGATCTCTTCCTCAAGATTTGTATATTTGATCAATACCCACCATTTATCATATTCACACTGTATAGGATAAGAAGCCCGAAGAACCTTCTCTTGTTCAGAACATTTAAGGATGGAGAAGATCTTCTCAATGGATTTGATCCATTGTTCGAAGATTGAGGGGTCGGATGATCCATTGAAAGTTGGAGGTCTTTGTCTGATGAAGCTCTTGATTGAGGCATGTTCATTATTATAGGGGGAGGGTGAAAATTCCTCTTGACCCATGGTTTTTATTCAAAACAAGAGTTAACTAAGAGAATATTGTGACAAATATGGCAATTCCCACTCCCATCGGATTGGACATCTCATTAGAACAATCATAACATTGATCTTCACATCGGTTGTTAGCCCAAGTCCTCCAATTATAGGCCATTGGCTGGAATAAAAGGAAAGCTAGGGGTAACACATAAAGGGTAATCCAAATACAAAAGGGATAACTTATAAATTACATTTATTTCCTTAACTTATGAATTTATAGGCTTCAATCTATGTTATCCATGATCTACTTCCAAACATATATTTTTAAGGGAATTTTTTTTCCATTAATAATGGTTCATAATAAGCTTATGCATTTTCCAAATAATATCCCCTAAGAGTGTCAAACCATGTGTACAACAAGGCCCGTTGTCATGCACCAGTTCTCATTCGAGTCTATATCTAAGTGGTGTTTTTGGGTTTTACCCCTAGATAAATCTGTACTAGATCCAACTCTACTAGTTCGTAACTAGACAGGGAAGTATTTTATTGATAAACCACTTAATCTATAATCAATAAAATTGAGGGATGTTTTTATAATACTTAGTCTTCTACCTAAGGATTTCACTAGGGTTTTCTAATCCTAATCCCAAAAATAACTAAACCTATCCTTTGATACCAACTGTAACAACCCTTATCTTTATTTCATACTTAAACATAATTTATTGCATAAAATTGAACTTGATACAACATAAAATATCGAGAGTTATAGTGTTTTTGGGGATCAAGAACATGACATAACAACTTAAAACATAAAATACAACATCTTTATTGAAAAATTATTTTTCATGACCCCATCATTCCTTCGTACTTATCATTTCATGGGATAACCTAAGAACATACATTAGAAAATGGTGAGCTCTAAATCCCAATAAAAGTGTTAACATGGCAATAACATGAAGAATAATGTATATTTGAGTTAATAGAAATATCAATGGAGAAAAATAGAAACATGAACATAAAGTCATGATATAGAATGATTGTCATAACATGGAGATGTGACAACACCATTTAACATAATATTAGCATGAGCCAAGGCGCATTGCACATGGAGCATGAGTAAACCCTCATTGCACTTAAGTTAGTATGAGTAAACCATAATTTTATATGAATTATAATGAGTCACCACTTATTACATATGAATTATCATGATACTATTATTTACCCAATGCATTGGAGTGCTATCAGGGCACACCCTTCTTAATCATTTCATTTCATGCATAAGTGTGCCACATAGATCACACAACATGGAATAATTATACATCATAATTTATTCCACAAATAAGAGATGTGGAATAAATAAATGCATGTACTCAATAAACAGGTACATGTGTCTAAATTTGAATACCCTTGATAGTTAAATGGGTATGGTAATCACTTACATGATGATTTTTCCATGAGATATTTCAGTGTAACATTGGTAGCACAATGATGTCAAATAGAAATCGTAAAATGGGTTGATGAGAGATAAAGTGGTCCCATAATTTAGACATGAAATGGGTAGTATAGGGGTCATGGAACATAATAGACCAACATGTGTAATGGAATTTAGATGTATAATATAAAATAATTGCTTGAATGTAAATGATAAGAGAGAATTAACTTGTGGAATTTCGGCATGGTAACGGGTGTACATGGGAGGCATTAATGAGAGAGAAATGGGTACAACATCATTAAAACATAAGGAGGGAAGTATAGGTGAGGTTTTAAATCATAACTTAACATTATTAATTCAAAATAAAAGGGAATAACAATATAAGTAAACTTAGACATAAATAAGGAAGGAAGGAAATTGAGGATCCCTAACTTGAGTGTGTGAATTCAAGAGCATGAGGAGGGGCTTATTGAGAGATTGGGGCATCTTGGGAGTATTATAGATATATTAGGTAAGAGTATAGAGGTTATATGTGGGTTTTTAGTGAATATAAGTGTGATATTGGGTGGGGTTATATAGGAAATGAGAGGGGAATTATTTATTATTTCACAAACATTGGTTTTTGAATCTATATAAATAAATATTCAAAACCACAATCCATCCCATTGTTTTTGCCCATATTTTTTGAAAAAGTGGAGTGTAAAATATATTTTATAAGGATAATGGCTGAAATTATTAATATATTATGCTTTATTAGTTAGAGGTGAGTCACACTCTCAAGGAAATCATTTTAAAATGTCAAAATATTGTATATGTTTTGAAGGGTCCAATAAGGCACCATAAAATTAATAAAACAAATCTAAAATCACATTATTTTAAAGTTAAAACATATATTATACGAATAACCCTTTTATAGTATGTTATTACATCACTATTGGGACATTATGATTTCATAAAACACAATATATATTTAAAGGGTATTTAATTTTTACCAAAAAAATTGATTGTCACAGAAAATTTTGAAAAATTCACTGTTAGATAATTTCGACATCCTAAATCCAAAAAAAAATAATTTTATGTAAATAATTTCTTAAATATGTTAATTTTCACTTTTAAAATAAAAATCGACGTTTATTGAAAAATCATGGGTTTTTCCAAAAAAAACTTTCAAACATTAATAAAAATTGTAATTATATAAAAATTATACGATCATTTATATTTAATAAAAAATAATTTAGTAATAAGATTATATTAAAATATTATTTAATTAAAAAATCCCCTTATTCTTCTAAATAGATTTCTTAATTGAATATTAAATAAAAATACTATTTGTGATTTAAAAACTATTTACAGAGTAACAGTAATAAAATGAATATATATTTTTTATTCTATAAAAAAATAATGCACATAATCATAGTGCTAGGGTATTTTTACATATCCCCTTATAACACCCACATAAGACCTAAGAGTAAGGAGTACGATGGTGACAATCTTTTGGGGTGACTTGGATAACATCGCTCATGTGGTAATCTCTTTTAACTTTCTCTTCTCCTGTTGGTGATTCCTTTCAAGCTCAATGTGTTAAAGCTCGACTTGGGCTTGGTCAAGAGAGAATCTTAGTGACACTAACTCCTTTCAGAGCTCTAAAACATGGGATTCATATTGAGAAATTCTACTGGATAAGGTCATCGCTTTCTTTGTGTGATTAATTGGATTTGTTAAATCCTTGTATTTATACTAATCATGTGATCACTATTAAACAGATATATTAGCAATGGTAACAATTCAAAACAGTATTTTAAAATCCAAAAAAATTAAACCATGGAAGTGAATATGTTTTATATAACCATTTTAAAAAATTAGACATTTAAGTAGATCTTGAGAAATTTTCATTAATAAATTTTTGGTTCGTTAAATAATTACATATTTTTGAAGATTTCATTAAGCTACCACTAGAAAATAACTTAGATATTAACTCACTTTTGATGTCAATATCATCTCATCCAAACCATGTTTTATTGAAAATTTTCAAGGTATTTCTTGAATATTGTATAGCATTCATGGGAAATGAAGCGTGACGTAGGAGGAATGGTCACAACAATGACGACAATGACATAAACCCATCACATAACTGAGAAGTGGAAAAGGCGATGAATGTGAAGAAAGTAGTGAAAGAGATGAAAGCAAAGAAAGTGAAGAAAGTGAAGAAATTGAAGAAAGGGAAGAAAGAGAAGAAATCAAATAAAGAGATGAAAGAGGATAAGGTTTAGGAAGCGAATAATGAGAAGAAAGTAAATAGGTAGATAAATTAACGCATAATAAATATGTCCATCTCTAAACCATAAAGAAAACATGTGATAAAAAATCATTCTACTTACCATCATGTGGGAAATGATACATAAATTAAAAATTACACCATTTTCTAATAATATTTTAGAGAAAAAAATACAAAATGCTTATATATATAAATATATCGAACTATATATTATAAAACACCCTTTTATAGGTAAAAACATATCCCAAAAAAAATTTACAACTATTATTTGAGAAACATGAGGACATTCCGTTTTGTTTTTGTAAAAAAATACTTCATAAAATAATGTGAAAAAACATGGAACGTCTTACATTCTACAAGTCATAACTTTCTGGTAACCATAAAATATTATTTACATTTTACACTTACAAATCATTTCATTTTTTATATACAGATAGAGGATACTACACTTCTCACTGACCAAGCTAGGCATGTTTCCTAGTTCGATCTATAGAGTGGTGTGGTTTGACCGATCAGGGTATTTTGAGTGCACCATTTTCATCACAGGATTCCTCCGGCCACCATTATACCATAACTACACTGTGCTGGATTCTACGACATTGCACTATCAGATTTCACATTTTTTGACCGTCACCTGCTTTCTTCGCACCCAGAGAGGTGGAGACCAGAGACACACACATTCCACATACCAGTGGAAGATATAACCATCACCCTCTAGGATGTGGTAGTCCTTATTGTTCTTCCTATCCACAAGGAAGCCGTTATTGGTGCACCCATTCATAATGGCCTGACCTTGATTACAGATTTTATGGCGTTGATGTTTTAAATGAACCTTGGGCTATAGATGGAGTATTAATATTTATGACCTTTCTTGATAGGAACTTTCAACATTTACCAGATGATGTTGATGAGTAGACTATCATTCGTTATGCCTGTGCATATATATTATGGATTATTGGAGGGACCTTGTGCATTGATCACTCGAGTATTAATGCGCACATGATATATCTAGGGTTGCTGTAGAAATTTGATTGGGCCGAGAGGTACAAATAGAGATCTTAATACTTGTATTACACTTAGAGAGCATTATGCACGGCATACCATAGAGACCACACAGATCTCAGGGGATAAGTTATCCTTATTCAGATGTGAGCATGGGAGCGCATCCCCAAACTCTACCCTGGTCGTTCTAATGAGATGCTTCCTATAGAGGTGTTTCATGAAGCTCCACATGGACATTATTTTGATCAATCATCTCTATTGTTTTTTAATTCCAGTAAGAATTATTGATTTGAATTTCTTATTATTTATCACTTTTGATGTATTATTTTATATATTTAATTAGAAACACAACTTCATTTTCATTCCTACATGCCACATGGGTGCATATCATAAAATGTTGGAAAGTCTCCCACCTGATGAGGTATGTATATACAATCTATCATTTTCTACAAAATTAATACTATCATTAATTTGGGTTTTTAGTAAGGAACTTTTTTGAAAAATCTCACATTTCATTTCAAATTTCATGGATGCCATATTGGACTTTTTTAGATTGATTTCCATCATAATGAACCGCTAGACTTCATGATGCTACAGATGTAGTGCTACTAATTTTCTTCCATATTAGTCAGTGGAACCATCCTGATAGAGTCATGTGTCAGTTTGGTTGAGTTTATCCCATTCCATTTCCGTCGTCACAGGCATAGAAGCTTCATGACTTGAAGTTGATGGGGAGGTAGGATGAGGACTGGAACCGATGACATGCCAAATTTCTTGACCTTTAGGGAAGACGAGCAGAGCATCGTATCCAGGGTGTACCTATGATGCGACTTCATATTTCAGAGTAGGTCTAGTATGAGCCATGGTATAGACTAAAGTATATATTGTATATCACTTGACACTACATAGAGATTTAGGATATGGTAAGTCAATAAATTTCCATTATTTTGTATGTTGAACTATTTTCTAATTCATTTTTTAAACTATTTACAACCCACTCATTTGAATCAGCTTATTCACATGAGTGATTCAAATGAAGAGGGGGTCACTAGCCTAGCAGTGATCTAAGCTGCAGCACTGGCATTGAGGTTGGATTATCATGAAATTAATGAGATAATCTTCAATTCTCCACCCTAGAGAGTGGAGGTTTCTTCCTAGTGAGTGTCTCTTCCTGCTAAGGAACCTCCTCCAGAAGCTGCAGATGCTGAGGAGCCACGACGATAATGACGAAGACCATGTCATACTACATGTGATCCCTCACTTGTTCCATAGGTAGAGGTCAACCCTTTAGTCATCCAGTGACATGCAATTATGGATGTGCATCAGGCAGCATGAGATCCATCTTTCTTGATAGGATATCTACTATTTTCTCCATCTTAAGATTCTGATCATTTGCATTCTATATGGTTCCACTATGCGATAATGGCGGGTCCTTCTAAGACACTAGTGGGGGAAGGATCAGGTGCACAGTACGACATCCAGTTGACACCTCCTCCCACTGACACATGGGTTGAGTGTGTGACAGTTGATGTTCCACTGTCGAAGGATCATCCCTCTCTAGGTCATCTGACTCCACCCCCAACACAGATCTCGATGATCTCGATACGGGTGACAGATTCACAGACCACCATGTGGGACAAAATCTCCTCATAAACAATGACTGTACTCATTCATGAATTTGTAAGTGTTGGTTACGTATTTTATAACCTTTATTAATGACTTTAGTTGGAATGTATATGTGTTTATGATGAGGGCCGAGTATGAGACTTACGAAAACTTCAAAGAGTTTTAGAATGAATTATATAATCAATTGGGAAAATGTATTATGTTTCACTGATCAAATCGAGGTGTTGAATATATGAGCATGGAATTCAATAATCATATTAGAGATGGTGGAATCATTTCAAAACTCACTACTCATGGAAAATCACATTTTAATAGTGTGTCTAAGATAATGAATAATGCCGGATTGGACATGGTTCAATCAATGACGAGTTAGTGTGATATTATTTTTTCATTATGTTGGTATACTATGAAAATAGTTTCATTTCTACTTAACTATTTTCTATCTAATGTTTTCTTAAATACATTATATGATATATTCACTGGTGAATGTCCCAAAATATCATTTATTAATATTTGGGGTTGTGAATCGCTCATATGATACTGGTTTCTAATAAACATAACCCTAAATTAGTGAAATAATTATTTTGTTGTCTATCTCAAGGAAACTATGGGTTCTTATTTCTATAATCTAATAAAACATAAAGTGTTTGAGGATGAATCTAGTATATTCCTTGAGAATGAGTATTTTAATTGAGGAGCAAGTGGGATGAATGTTCATCTTGGAGAAGTTAAAGACCAACAAAATAATGTTCTCCTCATATGGAAGTTAAGTCAATTCCATAGAGTTGTGGAAGAAGAAATAATTCAAATTACACAATAACCGCAATGCACTAGTTGGATTCCCCAAGAGCCTGAGATATATTTATTTATTATGGAAAATGATGATGATGTAATGTTCATAGATGATAAACCTACAACCTATTGAGAGTACATTGAGAGTTCTAATTTGAAGAAATGGTTAAAAGCCAGAAAATCTAAAATGGGCTCCATGTACATAAACCATGTTTGGAAATTTGTGGATGCATATGATGGGGTGATACCCATAGGGTTCAAGTGGGGTTTCTATAAGAAAAATAATATGGATAGTAGAGTGTCTACCTAAAAATCGCACCTAGTGGAAAATGCTACAAAAAATTAATGGTATTGACTATGAAAAAACACTTTCATCTTTTGCGATAATAAAGTCTATTCAAATATTTCTTCTAATGATCTAGATCTCGTATACATATTATTACATCATCTTTATCATAAACACGTATACAATACTCCAAAAAATCTAGAGGTCCAACTTCATTGGGAATTGGGTACATGATAAAAACAATAACATAGTATTTTATTCTCATACTTTCTCCTAGACTTCACCTTACTCTTACTACATGGAATATTTTGGAGACATACATAAAAGAAACGGTGAGTCAAAAATCTCAATAAGGTTGTCAAACGATAAAATTAGATAATATATCATGAGAGTCAATAATCAAAGAATGAAGAAAGGGAATGATTATAAAGCATCACTTAAAAACATGGCATAAAAGTCAAATATCGTAAGAGCATGGTAAACATAAGATAACATAAAGTGTGACGCAAACATAAGACATGTCATCATAATGCATATATTTATAAAGAATAATAATATTATAGTTATCTAATAATTACAAAAAAAAAGTAGTATTTCACTAAACCAAATGATGAATAAAACCATGTATAAGTGATTTCTAACATTATACATATAAATCATAATATACAAATCAATGTATTTATAAATATAAGAACATGTATAATTTTTTTGTGTTGTGTTGTTTCTCAGGTGATCTGTGCTGAGGAAGGGAAACGACACACGCTGTGTTGTTGCGTGATGGCGGAGATGCTTAATCTTGAAAATCAAAGATGAAGATGAGTCAGTGCTTCTTGCATGGTAAAGGGGGAGTGGTGTTGAACCTGGTGTTGCAGGGGAGCTCATATAGTGTGCTGCATATGAAGAATGAGCTAGCGTGAAAGAGCCATGTAAAGGTGGTTGAATGTTGTTGTGCCTCCGGGGACGAGGTGGTATCGTGCGTGGAAAAGCTGCCGGCAATGGAGAGGATGAGCATCCATGAAGCTTCTCTGCTTGCTGCATTGGTTTCCCGGAGAAGATAAACAGTAGTTCGACACGATATATATATAAATATAATAAATAATATATATAATTCGATATATATGTATACATATATATATATATTTATATTTATATAAATATGCATATATATGTAAATATATCCTTTAAAAAAATTGTGAACTATGTATTTTTAAAATTATAAAAATTTACAAGATACAAAATATATATTTGAAAACTATAACATAAAGAAATTAATTGATAACATTTTAAAATTGTCAAACAGTATATATTGAATGTAGAATTAAATAAATATTAAATTTTAAATATTAACAAACAATTATTAATAAATACATTTAACACATATCAGTTAGAAATATAAAATTAATTTTTTAACCAATTTTAATTTAATTTAATGTGAGACAATGAAAATTTTAACAAAACACAAACAATAATGCAAAAAAATTTAGATACAATAAAAATAAGGATGACCAATTATATGATTTTCAATAATTATTAAAAAAAGAATGTTAAATTGAATATTTAAATGAAGGGTTTGGAATGAAAGGAATTTGCAATTTATCAGAATACATATAAAATCCCCAACACTAACATAACATTGATGAAAAAACCCCTACTAAAAACCATGCACCCTAGAAGAACACATGTCATGTAGTCCGTATTTTTTTGTTGATAGGTTTTTGGGATAAGTTAAATATCAAACAACTGTGTGAAATAGCCACACATCGTGTTACCCTCCCAGAATTGCTATGCATGTATAGAGAGTACATGTTTGGGACCTTAATTGGTCCTATACGCCAAATGAAATGGCCACATTCCATGTGTCCCTACTCAAGAAACTAACCATGTACCAATAGTCCATGCTTAGGACCCTAATTGGTCCAACACATCGTGAGCCTTGAGCCACACACCCTGTATATGAGTTTCCAAACACAATTTGGAACAACAGGACATGGAAAGAGATTGACTTGAGAAAACATCCCATATAACCTAAGAGACACTCTGTGTACTTTTTAATTGAATGTCCTACCTCTCATATTGGGCTTAGAACATGACCCGTTAGTATTCCTTAGTATACTTTTGCATATGATGCAATGGTGGTCTTTATTTCATCATCCAAGATATGACATGAAGTGGAATAATCAGATATCTCCTTCAAGCATGGTTTTCTAATATTAATATTTGATTGTTATATTTGTAGTGACAACAGGGTCGGTTTCCCCTAAAAAAGCATATATTTTAGGGGAATGGTTCCTTCACATCTGTATATTTCTTGACCCAAACATCCACCCATACAGTGTTATCGGTCCGGGTGCCACAGGCCTTAGGCCCACCTCCCCGAACACCAAAGACTGCTGAAAAATAGCGAGGTGTAACAGGTATAGTGGGGAGGCTATACCCTCTTAGGATGATAATAATACTAGTTCTAGTAAAAATATATAACAAGCAGTGAAAATAAAAGACTTAGCAGACTCCAACCAGACACTCCAATGGTAGAAGCACAATCAATATCAAATAAAGAGAGGAAGAAAAGGATAAAATGAAGCAGCATCAAAAAGTAAATAGATTAGCATGCCAAAAACCAAGTGTAGAAACTACTAAAACTAAATTGAGAAAGCATGTGTTTATAAGAACATTTCATACAAGTCAATATACACATGGTACTGCCAATGACAGACCACCGTTGATACATATGATATAAGCATGAGGATACAGGAATGAAACCTAAATAGAAACTCCACCAAGGCACAACCTCAAGGTCCATGCCAACTCCATGCAAGCAGCTACTAAGATTGAGCTCCTGAGGCTGGTCCTTTATGAATATGTATGTTCATAATTTCCTCATGTGTCTCAAAGGTCCAGTGTAGGGTGTGAGATGAATCTTAGTCGGATACCACCCAATGGTGCATACCAAGCATAAAGGTTTAAGAAGACGTGTTAAAACAATTATACAAAATAACTCAATGCAATAAATAAACAAGGTTTCTCTAGTTCTCAACAACCACTAGGAAACCATCACTTGTCTCGACTAACTCCAAAATCCAGAATAGAAGAAGGTCCTTAGCCCATGGCCCAAGGCACCCCTGATGTCACAACTTAGGTGACCCATCAGGTTCTACCTCAAAAAAGTAACCCAACACCACATGCCTCCTGACAACTCATGTCTCAAAAGTATCGATATCCCAAAGGCTCACCCAAGAAATAGTATCCTAGTCCCACAGACCCCTGCTCGAAAGCTCACATCAACCCAAGGCTCGAAAAATAGAGGGAAAACAATTTCTATCCTCAATTAATATACAGGTTGACGACCTCATTCACAACGAGACTCATACCCCATCCAGATAGCCTCATAACTATCAAGCTAAGACTCATCACCTTTTAGGTGGATTTCTATGGTATGAACCCCCAAACCATAAATACATAAGACACAACTTTCAGGGGCCTCTACCCACACGATTTGTCAAAAAAAACATAGAGTCAGTTTGTGTGCATGAGACTCAATCAGTGCTTTGGCCATCACATGTGAGTGGCTGCCACCAAATACAGAATCTAAGCCACACCGACTTCGTACCCCTGTTACTATGTCTTTCAAATCTGATGTCCATGACATACAAGTACCACATGACATGCCCAAACTGATGGCCTTGCCACCTCAATCTAACGTCTCAACCCCCAATCCCGATGGACATTCCATCCTGATGTCATCTCGGTCCATGCCCATCACGACCCCTTGGGTCCCATTTCATGAAATTAAAGAAATTATCTTTATATATACAATTTAAACAACACACTTTGAACAAGTAATTCAATTTAGATGATTGAATTTCTCAACACAAACAATCATCACAGTTTTAATATGGTGGTATTGAATGCCTAAAATTCATCTAAAAAATCCATAATATTTTAAATGAATTAATTTAAATCAAATAACTCAAATTTGAACAATTTTGGCACCCCGACCAAAATACACCCAGGAGCAATGACCTCTAACCTGTCCTTTCTCATGTGAAGTAGGAATTGGGTGTGCCCAATGACATCCCATGGGTCACACAGTCATTTCCATATAAAGAAGTAGATATAAAGGGGTCTCGCTCAAATTACCCAAACGTGCACTAAAATTCATCCCCAAAAATGTTTGTGAAAACATAAATCAAGGTTTTCACTACCTGCATAAGACTCGTAAACGTAGGCATGTTTGATATCAAGCTCCAATTAAAAGTGCATTGACATAGATCTAAGTTTTCATTGTATGACTTGAAATTGGCTCGGATGGAAAAAACTATATGTGATTTGAAAACAAAGATGAAGATAACGGTGGATGTGATTATCCTTACCGAGGAGGATCTATATCATCTGAAAGATCAATGGTCTGATGACCGGTGGAGTAGAGGGATCAAAATCCAAGGAGGATGAAAAAGGGGTGAGCCCTCTGTGTGTGTGGCCAAAGGAGATGATGGGAGGGGAAATAGGGAAAAAGGAAAAACCAAAAATAAAATAAAATAAAAATAAAAATTAAGAAAAATTACCTAGAACCAAACACACGGTTTACCCACACGATTTTTCAAACCATGCAGAAGCAACTGCTTAAGGCTTTAGGCCCGCACGATTTTCCAACCATGAAAAAAATGTATGGTAACCCTCTATAAAAACTGTATGGGTAATCGCATGGTTGTGCGACCACTCGCACGATTTACAAAAACCACACGGTAGTACAAAAATGAGTTTCATGGTTACCTTAAAGGGGCTGCACGGCTTACCCAAAACCATATGCCCTGATCAACAACTTCAAAGTAGGCCATTTGGCCTTCGATATCCCCAAAATTATTCTGAACCACCCGAGTCACTTCCCAAAGACTTTAAACCAAGAATAAAATATGATATAAATCCAAATAAACACTTGGAATTTAGGTCTGATCAACAAAGCAAAACATAACATAAACACTAATCGGAAAGTTCCAAATAGGAGGGAATTTTGACATGTTCTAAAAACCCTGGATGTTACAACTTACATGGTGCTTATAATATCAGTATCACTCAAACCAACTCAAGGTGTGAGATTTATTTTTATAGAGTTTGTACCACCTCATCCATGAGCTAAAATGAGGCATGGATCCTCCACTAGGGGTTGGTACCCCCTCGTTCGTGATATGACTTCAATGAGGTGAGAGTCCCTCATAGATAATCTAGAGTGGTTATATTTTTCTAGTAGAAACATGACAACACTAGATCTAGGATTTGTGGATAGACTCATGAATATGTGTGTGTGTGTGTGTGTGTGTTGTTCTATCAATATCTATCCCCCCTCCCTCTCCCCTTTCCTCCCCTATATATATATATATATATATATATCTCACTCCATCCCATCCCTCCCTCCACTCCCTCTCTCCTCCCTTTATCTCTCTCATTGACTGGATTTTTCAAAAGAGAAGTTCAATTTATTGGGATTATTAGTCCCGTCCTTATCTTATAGGTCGATGTCACTAGGTCATTCAACTTCTTAAATTTTTCGTTAATAGGTATTCCTACAGGATATGTATATACTAAAGCTTACATGGGATTTTTGCACATGTTTTATATATTATGAAGATAATAGGTAGTCAAATGGATAGTTTGAAATGTTTTGTGTTAGTGGATATTAGCGGCACTAGGAGATGGTGTGTTTAGGAGTTGGACATGCTTATTGTTTATGTTTGGGACTCTTCTTCTTCATAAACAATTTGGTTGGTGCACCCTTTATTTTTGGTTGGGTGTGTATTCTTCCAATTTCATACTTTGGATATATTTTCATTGCACCAGTCTTGATATTCCATGTGGTTACCACATGCATTGTTTCTTCTTAGATTAGTATAATTTTATTTTTCCAACATGGTTGTGATGTACTGTATCGACTGTAATTGTACAAGTTAATTATGTTATGGC
Organism: Viscum album; assembly: GCA_963277665.1. Taxonomy (NCBI): domain Eukaryota; kingdom Viridiplantae; phylum Streptophyta; class Magnoliopsida; order Santalales; family Viscaceae; genus Viscum; species Viscum album. The sequence goes on along the minus strand of OY728153.1, from coordinate 1,200,811,607 downwards.
CACCCATTTTTGTGACATGCCTACTCAACACTTTTTTCTAGAACCTTTACTTTAGTAGGTAGGTTTGGTGTGTCACTTTCATCTTAACTCCATTCCATGTGGGGCCCTATTATGTCAGGTCATGACACCTATAGTTTTAGAAAAACTAGATTCAAAATCGAATTTTCCAGTTATAGATTTATATTGATTTTTTATGTTATGTTATTAAGTTGCTTTAGAGGTTTCAACTTTGAATTCAATAATTGTTTTTGGAATTATTCCATTATTTTATTCAAGTTATATTAAAAAAAATACATTAACTATATCATGACCAATTTTTCTTCTTTCATAAGAAATATTTCTTCATGATAGTCCATGATATTCCCATTTTCTATATCTATCTTTTTGGATATAATATGTTCTTTAGTGAGATTTTTTTTTCATTTGATAAACTCTTATTTTGTATCAACATTATTTCTTACTCCCTTATTTAACAACATGATCTACTTCTTGAGTTTTATATTCATCTCAACATAGGAATCCTACTTATATCAGCGTATATGAACAATGTATGTTTCTTCACCTCATTTATTTTCAATTAATAATGAGATTTAATTATTCTATACATGTATAAAAAAATAGTGACTTTATTAGGAATAAAATCCTTTGATTGGATGTTAGAGAAAGTATCACCCTATTCCTTTTTACTTATTATACTTCTCCTTTTTCTTTTTAGGAATATCTTCTTTCACTTTCCTTTTAAAGGATCGGGTCTCCCTCATTTCATATGTAATGGGAATTTTTTAGAGATCATCTAAGGAAATATCCTCTCTATCCTCAGCTGTTGATATTTTTTGATGAATCATATCAAGTAAATTTCTCATAAAATTATTCATTTTAGTGTAATCTTTAAGATTTTATCCATATATAATAATATTTCTCAAAATTTCATTTAATCAAGTGATATATTCATGAATTGTTTCCATTTCACCAATTTTAATATCCTCAGTATTTCCTCTCCAAATATATATCATGGGTTTTTAATATTCAAATTATCCCTTTAACATCAATAAATATTTTCCAAGATATCATTTACAATTTGGATTCAAAATTCATTTTTTAATACTTTATTAGAGAGAGATAAGAGGATAGAATTTCTAGATTATCCATGAACCTAATTATTTCATTTATCTACAATTAACACATATTCAACTATTTGAGTAGTTTCAAATCCCATTATATTCATGCCAATACTACAATACCAATAAAAAAGTTATAATAATAATATATTTTTCCCTCAATGAAATATTTTTCCATAGAAGGAAAGAAAACCCCTACTATTAACTGAATTAATATGATCCATATTACATATATGGGAAATATAATCAAGTAAAATCACTTTTTTAATAATACATGTGGGTGATCCAGTAAAGGTTCCACCATTGAGAAAGTGTAATCAATTAGTGGCACTTTAAAATATTTTACAACATCATCTTCTTGAAATAAAACTATGCGAATGGTTAAGATCTTATCCTCTATAAATAAAAAACTCAATATTAAATGATTTAATAGTTAAATAAATACCATAAGGAAAATAATAAATTTTATAATATTTTTTCTTAGTGTGGGATCCAAATATTAATAGTACCCTATTGTTATGATATTCCTTAAAATTTCAAATATATTCATAAAACCAAATCACCATGGCATGTGATGTTTCATATTACACCTACATCTTACAACATATAATTAATTAGATGTTTTTATACCAGCTGCCACAAGTTTCAAGGAAATTAAAACCTTAACAGGTGATAAAGATCTCCAACATATTATTGGTTCTATTGAAATATAATTGATCAGCATACTTGATCTAGTAGATGTAAATAAATGGTAAGAACTCACATTATAATGAAAATTAATGGGAAAAGATAATTGTTAAAGGAAATAAAAAATACCTACTAGTATATCCTTACTACATGATGATCCTTGATGTTATGCATATTTTCTATACTAAAATCTTAGGAAAATAGGTTTTTAAAATATTTCAAACAAAAACTATGTTCAACCTCATCTTCTTTATCTATATTCATAATAATCATTCTCATCACTCTCTATGACTGATAGTGTCAATATATATATTCTTCTTTATCACACCTATTTTCTTTGAGTGAATTGTTTTTATAATTAGCATTCATTTCAAAATATCACTAGAATATAAATATTTTAAGATAACCTAACCAATTTTATATTCTGGTAAAATCTAATAAACTAGGATTTTTCATTCAAAAACTCGCATAACCATTCATGTGGGTTTATCGCCCTTATCTTTATACGGTTTCCACAAATATTTTTTATCATAATGTTTTCTCATCTCAACTCTTCTTTAATCAAAACTCCATAAAAATTCATAAATTTATTTATTTTAAAATTAAAAAAATACCCAAAAATGATTTCTTCCTTAAAAAACAAGATCATTATTGATCACTATCTTCCTCAAGATACTAAGGGAATAATGATTATCTTCATTATGAAACAAAACTTAATAATGAATCTTCTTAATTTCTATCACTATTGATATACCAACATGAAACAATGAATGATTTGTATCTGATTAAGAAATAACAAAAAAACCATAAATTATATATTCTATAAATATGTTCGTTTGATTATTCATGAAAATACTCAACTATATTCATATATTTTTTCTCAGGGGTGATATTTTTCTTCAATAGGTAATTATCGTCGATTTTTTATCCATATTAAATAAAAATTGGGTTGTGATGTTTTAATCAGTGAATAACATCTCAAGCATAAACTTATTCATTTTCATCAGAATATTCAATTATTAAAACTTATATTTTTCATCCTATGGACCTGTCAATTTTTTTTCAAAATTTTGATCAGTATATAGACACAATTATATGTCTATTTTTTAGAAGTGATCCTTATGGAAACTTTATCACATTATGAATTTTTAAATTAAATAACCATAATTCTAGATTATAATTAAATAGACATATAATTTCTTAAAATCACTATAGATATATTCATATATCACAAAATAATTTCATTGAGCCTCAATAATGTCCTATAGTCTTTAAATATCTATTATATAGTACTGAAAATGAATAAAACCCTCTAACAATGACACAGTAAACATCAGATGCAATCAAGATGATCCTGGAGCTACGATACTAGAATTAGAGGAAAACCAGGGATTCCCCTCCCATGAAAAAGGACCAGTCGAGACTGAAATCGTACAACCTCGTAAATTTTATATTCTAGAGGAGTTGGAGAAAATGGTTAACCAAGACCTTCAAAACCTAAATTATGATTATGAGGTTGAAGTTGAACAACCCTTGAGATACTTTGAATTCCCTTCTCAGTTTTCAGAATCGATGAAGTACATTTTCAGCACATTTGGAAAGGCAACATATGAAGAATATGCCAAAGAGAGGAAAAATAATATCATCCTATCATTAGAGGAAAAAATGAAAATAGGATAACTAAATATTTATCGGGGCCTCAAGGGTGATGCTAACAAATGGTTTTAAATTTAGATTGATTGCACCCTTGAGAAACTAGATGATAGGTTATATTATAATGACTACCTGGCTTTCATGGACTTAATTACTAATATAATCAAGTAGAAATATAAATTCAACCCAAAATATGAGACTAGGATATTAAAATGGAGAGACTGACATATTCCATTTGTTTAACATTTCATGGCATAGACTGTTAAGTGATAGCTGGCTCCATTACTTTTTATTACAGGCTATATGAATTTTCTGGTGGTGTCTTTTCAAGCTTAGTATACGATGAAAGTGTTCTTGGACTTTCAAATCTTGTGAAGTTCTCCATATTAAAACTATAAGATGAAATATTATCTCATTTATCAAGGATGTTTTGTTTTTGTTGATCTGTTTGTAAGTTGGATTTCTTGAATAGTTCCCCCTCCACCACAAAGTGGATTTATTGATTTTTTTTAAAAAGGAATGGTGAATGGATATATATTGCTTATACTAAAGGCTTGTGATGACACAAAATGACTAAAAACATATTTGAATGTATCAGCTCATTCAATATATCATTAATAGTGGTTATGTAAAGTTCAATTGGGTAGAAATAAAAGAAAATGTTGTAGATCAATTGATGAAACCATTAGAATAGAAAAAACATGAGGGACATGTTAAATTTCTTTGTATAATATAAATGATATATTTGATGTGATTATGGTAAAAGGTATCATTATTTTATAATAAAATAAATATTAAATTATTATTCATCAATGTGATCTGTATTTATGTAATATGAATAATAGAATTATAGCATCCTCTCAATGTATTTATTTTTGTTTTCCCAAATATAAAAACATTATAGAATCTTATGGTTTGTTATTTTATTTTGAGATTAGAATGAATAAAATATTTTACTTGATTTAAATAGTTGCATGCATGATATAAATAATATACTCATGAGATAATATGTTGAGACTTATTATCTAAATTGAGAAACCAAAGCATATCACAAGAAAAGTCATATGGTTATTAATATACAAAGGGGTTTGTTAATAGTATTAATCTAAATAACCTAAGGTTGGTGAGATACCTATAATGATAACCATCATACTTTTATACCATTCATACAAAATACTTGAGAATTAGATAATATTTTGGTTGGGTATATTGTTGATCATGTCATTGGTTATAGCTCAACCGAGGGGGATTTTTTCACTCATATTACAAGTTAGAGACTTATGGTCCTTTGATTGAATTAAACTACAAAAATATACAACTATTCATTATTGAGTGACATATTGAGTGTTCAATTACTAAGATGAATGACATGTAGTTTATTCTTATATATGAGTTAGTCTATTTCTGATAATTGTTAATATATGAGTTGAAAAATAATATATTTACATTTTACATGCCTAAGGGACACTCGATGTAATGTAAAAATTTATTATATATGTTTATATATAATGTTTAAGATATATCTTTTGGTAGTCATGTTAACATAGTTATATGAGTATGTTTGATCAAGATCACATTATACTAATTTATAGCATATGTAGCATTGATATTTTTATAGCTTCCACTATTTGATTATATATATGAAATCATGATTTAAAATTTGTTTTCAAAACTATAAATACTCTAAGGGTGACACAGTTTGGCCTTAGAATAAGGATTAAATTTTTGACAGTCTTTTTTTAAATAGAGATATCTTGATAAACTATATCAAAAAGTGTTTAAATGAATTCATTATTAGATGTGATGTTTTTCAAGAAGTCCTTATGGGAATTGACTGAAAGTGGTAGATGGTTTGATATATATTAAAATAGGTATATCATATTATATGACATACCCTAATTTATAGAACGTGTTATGGCATGTAGATATATATATTGTATCTTATGTTCATACAATAATAGGATACGATAGACATGTGATATATGATATTGAGTGCATGGATTTTGTTATGTATCCTTTGTGGTTTACATCAGTTATAAATATACAAATTGATTTGTTTATTACAATGAAAATCATTTGAAATTATCAAATTATAGTGTTCTCAACAGTCATGTGTTATGGGTAACACAAATTAGATTCTTTATGATGGTATCTAACCTTAGAATATCTTTATTGAATAATGGGAGCCTATATAATAGAATGGGTCCCTTGATAAGTAAGTGAGAAACTACCAAGCCATAGGTGATGTTCTATTGTACACTGATACTTCATTTTTATTCAAGGATAATGTGTCATCATGCCATTTTAAATTGAGGGTCGTCTCAATTAGAATGAGAGTTTTATTATATTGTTTCATCCATATGGGGGATATATCCTATTGGCTATCAATAGGTAACAATGATCTGGAATACACTATCAAGAACAATAGAGATGGAGCCACTATAAGAAAATAGCCATTTAGCGGTGGTTTAAACTGCCACCAAATATATCTGTGACAGTTTCAAAAATTGATGAAAAAGTTAGTGTTTGTATCTATCATATGGAAGTTCCTTCCATTTAGTAGTGGTTCATGGTAAGTGTCACAAAATGTATATTTATCAGTGATTTTCTTCATTTTAGGGGCAATTTTTCGGCCAAAACAATGATGTGGATTTTGCAGTGGTTAAAACCACTGCTAAATAGTAAAGTTGTTTTACCACAAAAATGGTACTAAAAAAAATAAAACAACAATTATATGATGATGTATAAAAATAGCCAACTCTAAAATTTGTAACCCTAGAACAACCACGGAAAAAACACATAATGCATAGACCCGAACATTCCACCATATAGTTTTACCAAAATTTACATATCTTATAATCAGAGTACACATCAATCAATAATATAATTCCATTAACAATGAAACACACCTTATAGACACATGGTTATAAAAAACATACATCGGTCACCCACTGTCCCGATCCCATGTAAAATATAAGAAAAAGATAAAAAATACACACATTGGACCTAATAGAATCCTCATACCACCTTAATCACCCTCCAACTACCTTTCAATATTCTCTATTAAAATTCACTACACATCATATCACATGAAATGAAACAATAAAAATAAGTTATGTGTAACACCCGAGATTTTTATGAGTAATATTTTGTTTTTATATATCATCAAAGGAATATTTCACTACATACTAGCTTGGCTTACTTTACACGAAATCGCGACCTTCCTCGATAGCTTGTGTCGTACGCAATACCGAGTTTCACTAAACAACGATATGCTATTAAAATATTATTAAAACTAGCCGTTATGAATAGTAATAACAACTTTTTGAAATTTTATAAATTTTATTTTTCAAAATAGACTTCATTTTTGGATTCGGAATACCGAAATTAGCCTAGGGTGAAATTTTGGTATTTTTCTGAAAACTTTTAATTTTTGATGAATAGTGAAACCACTAAGTGGTAGGTTAAAACTGAATTTTGCATAAAACATAATTTTACCGCTTCTGTGAATGGAATTTCGAAAATCCGACAGACACGGTTGATATCAGTAAGTAAAATGTGGTTCAATGAGATAAAAATAATTTTTTTGGTGAATAGTAACTTTTTACTCTTTTTACCGCGGTTAATAGTAAATAGGGGTAAATATGATATTACTATTACCCTAACACATGTCGTAATTCTATTGGATAAGTTTAATTCGACCAAAAACAACCTTATGAATAAAATATGACCATTTAGGCCCACTTGGGTTAGATTAGGACATTTATTATTAATTTATTTAATGAAGGGTTAAAATAGTTAAAATCAATGTTTAATAAGTAAATCATTTTTAATATGGGGGTATACATAAGATAAATTAGACTATAAATATTCATTAGAAAGCTAAAAAGATTTCATACATAATGGTATTTTATTTATAATTTTTATACATTAAATAATTTAATTTATTTATGACACAATTATGATGCAGTAATTATCTTATTTATGAAATATTGACATAATTGATGTTATAAACACCAAAATAAATGTAATTTGAGACTTTTTATGAATTACACTAATTTTATAGGTTACTATGATATATTAGTGTTGATTTAAGAAACTTGGTTTGAACATATAAATCTGTTATGACTTTCACAAAAATCATATATCAAATAGTGTCAAAATTGACACAAAATAGTTTTTAAATCAAATATTATATTATTAATTGTTATTTTATTCCTAAAGATCTAAGGTTCGGCCAAATGACTTAGATAAGGATATATATATTAATAATAAATAATTTGGGGTTCTTTTGGCATATTATAGTAAGTTTATTAACCATATAGTGAAAGAAAACAAAAAGACACGGTAAAAGTTAAATTATTTAACTTAGAGTTAAATCTAATTGATAAGGTTATAATAATACCCTAAACTTGTCTAAATCCTACTGTTTGATAGTATTTAGACCCATCCCCACTTTAGATTCGAAATAAGTCCCTTTGGAACCATTATAAACCGATTTTTACTTTAATATAAATTAATATTTTGAGATATTCCTAAGGTGCCCCTCTCCTCCCTTATAAAAGGGCACCTCCTCCCCCTCCTCCTCACACCAATTTGAGCACTCAATCTCGGCCAACCCCTGCCATTTTCTCCTATAAACTTCCCTAGAATAATCCTAGAGGTCTTGGTCTTCTTCAAAGACCAATCTTAGTTCCCTAAGTGGAGGATTCAAAGAAGCGTTCCAAAGAAGAGGTAATATCCATTACCGATCTTTTCAATTTCTTTCTTCTTCGACTTCTTCTTCTTTATTTGTTTCATGATAAAGTAATAACATCAGTATTAATTACATACTGATATGTTATTATAAATATGAAACAACCCTAATTCACCTTCTATCCATCCTACAGAAAAATGAAATCACCGCGCGTGCGTACGTACGGAATACCGTCTCCACGCCGTGGTGTAATCTATTTTCCACCATCACCTTACAAGGATGGGTATAATGGTGTAATGAGTAACTATTTATGATTATTATAAATTAATATTGATACTGAAATAATATATATATACTCTAATACAATTCCACGATCATAGGAACGATATCATCACTCGTGCGTACGTACGGAATACCGTCTCCACGATGTGAAGCGACTCGTTCTACATGATCATCATTACATAGTAATTATATAAATGAATTTAATGAATAAATATGATATATGTTACAATAATACCATTCTGGATATAAGGTATCTATAACCTTAAAAGAAGAATAAGAATTTATTCGGCAAAACATGCTTAAGAACAAAAGGCAATAAAGACCCGAGTAACAAGTAACAATGAAATATTACTAACAAGAAGCTAAGAATATGACCATATATGATATCATATCAATATGTATGATTCTGGAATAAGTCAATAACATTATTTAAACCATTATACAGGAGCTTCGGACACGTACAAAGCAAATCGGACCTAAGGTAAGGGAAATATCACAATCTAATTTCTATCCAAGATTGTTTATACTTTGAAATTTACTGGGGTGTATTTTATCATCCAAATCAATGTTTCCTCAATATTTAATATTATTTACATTCATCTACAATTGTTTAAATCCTATTTTACCCTTCGGTGAGTTTTTAGTAAAAGATATGAAAGGAATCTTTTGTCGTTTTTCGTATGAAGTACTTTTTGACTTTTCCGACAAAAGTACGAGAAGAATGTTTTTTTAACTTATAAGGCATGAATGGATTTTTAAAACATTATTTCCAAGAAGCTTCCTTTACAAGTTTTCAAGTTTATTTTTAATCACCTTGTTTTAGATTAAAGTCATATGACATGTTAAGAAAGGAAAAATATTTTTGAAGAAGAAAGGTTATTTTCCTCAAGAATGGAGTTCAAGTGTTTTATCAAAATTATTTTCCATCTAAGATAATAAAGGGTTCTGTTTTTATCCCAATTATTACATTGATTTTATCATGTTGTGATGGAATTATTTTTATGAATTTCTTTATCTTATATGAATTGTTTTATGATGTTATGATGTTTAAGATTCCCTTTTGTATTACATGGGTTATGCAATGATGTATGATTTATGATTTTATGGAACACATAAGAATGGTATCATTATGAGATGGGTGGGACCTATATCTCCCTCCAATGCATTGGGTAATGATTTTATATCTCATGAGATAGACATGGATGGAACGGTAGGTTATACCGGTTCAGTGAAACAGGACTGGAACGAGGGTGAATCAGTTTAGAAAGGGACTTTGTCCACTAAGATAGTCTTGGAAATGAGTCTTGACTAACAAGAAATGATTCTCTATGATTATGTGTGTATGCCAAAAAGTTTCATGTTTTATGTTATGATTATTGTGATTACATTTCACTGCCATGATTCATCCCATGTTATGAAATTATGATCTCTTTTGCAGGTTAAGATTTCCAAAAGTTATGTACTTGTGTATACGATGTGATTGATATTTCTTTTGTTTACCCTTACTGAGAATTTGAGCTCACCCTTTTGTATGTTTTCTTTCCCCAGGTCAGGAAGAAGGTTATTAAGTAGGATATGCCAAAAAGGGACCCTAGATATGATGAAATAAGTGGGTGGCAAAGTTGATGCTTTATGAACCAGTTGTTTATGTTTCCCAGTTTCTAAAGACACTATACCTATACGGTCTTTTGTGGTTTTGTCATATGTTGTAATAAGTGTGCTTCAATTTTGAAGTATTAACAATGTATGTAAAGTATGGGTTGCTACAGTTGGTATCAGAGGAAAGGTATATTCAACCTTTGGAAACTAGGATGTGAAAGTCTTAGTAAGAACCCTAAGGATAAGTCTAAGCATAGAACACAATCTTAGTGTTTTAGAAATGGCCATGAATACCCTAGGATAAGACCTTAAGTGTGAAATTTTATCCTTGATTATGTGGTTTTCCTATTATAATTAGTGTTGCTCACACTATTCTTCTTGGTTTTAGTTAATGGATGGAACCCGAAGGAACTGTGTTAATGCGGAATGCGATGGGAAATGCAATGATTGTCCCCCTGAGCAACCAAACGATATGGGAGCTGGAATGAAAAATCTGGTAGCCGTGCTCACACAACTTTCTCAAGCTATGAATCATGCAGGACTTCCAAATGAGCAAAGGAAGGAGCAACATTCTGTTGAATCCTTCATGAGGCAGCATCCACCTTCTTTCAGCGGGTCTACTGATCCATTAGTTGCTGAACAATGAATTAGTACTACTGAAAAGATATTTTCAGTTCTTCAATGTTCTGAACATGATAAATTCATCCTAGCAGTGTATCGTTTGGAAGGAGATGCTGATCAATGGTGGAATATTATTAAGAATACGAGGCAAAGGGATGAAATTGAGTCTATGGAATGGGACGAGTTCAAGAATTTATTTTTCAATAAGTACTTCCCTCGTATTCTCCGAACAAAGATGGAGAAATAGTTTCTTGAACTGAAGCAAAGGGATGATGAATCTGTTGGTACCTATGAAGCAAATTTTACAAGATTTTCAAGGTACGCTTCTGGTATTATTATCCAACCTGAGAGTAAGATCGATCGATTCTTTAGTGGCTTAAAACCAAGTCTTCGAAGGGCGTTAGCCATAAGGGACTTCAATAGCTATGAGCAAATCATTCGCTGTGCTCTCAAAGTCGAGATGGAGATTGAAGTAACCCATCAGTCACATGGGTTTGATAAGAAGAGGAAGATGGAATTCAAAGGAAAATCTAAAGAACACACTGAAAAGAAGATGAGATTTCCCTTATGCTCAAAGTGCGGAAAGAAACATGGAGGGAGTTGTCTTAAAGGGACAAGTAAATGTTTCAAATGTGGAAAGGAAGGTCATCAGGCATTTGAATGTCGCGATAATGGGAAGAAGATGTCTAATGATGCAAACAAAGGAAGGGATACACAGAATGAACCTACTACACTTCAATGTTTCAAGTACAAGGAGATGGGGCATTATGCCAATCAATGCCCAAATCCAAGGGTTGATGATGATGGTCGACGTCAAAAAAATCTTAAGGCTAAAGACAAAGGAAAGTCACATGAAATTTCTATCAGCGATGTGGAGTACGATAACAAAGTGGTGAAAGGTACACTTACCATCCACTCTAAAGTAGCAAATGTTTTATTTGATTCTAGATCCACCCACTCTTTTATTTCTAAAGAATTTTCTAAGGGTATCACCGTATTACCTCAACAATTAGATGTTGAGTTAGCTATGACAACACCTAATGGCACAACAGTCGCATCAAAAGTTTATAATTCTTCTCCAATCGAAGTTTGTGGGAAAGTGCTTCCTGCAAATCTGGTGATCCTTCCTTTAGTGGAATTTGATGTGATTCTTGGCATGGATTGGCTTTCTCTACATGGATCTCACATCAATTTCCTAAGGAAGGGAAGTCACATTTCATATTCCAGATCAATCTACGATCGTCTATCGATGCAAGGATGAATATAACCTTCCAGTGGAAATTCCTTCCATCTTATGGGTCTTGATTCCACTAAATGAAGGTTATTTATCTCAAATGGTTGGTGGGAAACTTATGATTAAGAATATGCCCATCGTACGGGAGTTTGATGATGTCTTTCCAGAGGAATTACCGGGTCTTCCACCAAATCGTGAAGTTGAGTTTTCAATAGAACTCGTACCGGGTGCTTTGCCTACTTCAAAGACACCTTATAGAATGGCCCCAATTGAGTTGCAGGAATTGAAGAATCAACTCCAAGAGAATCTTGATAAGGGATTCATACGCCCTAGTGTGTCACCTTGGGGAGCACCTATTCTATTTGTTAAAAAGAAATATGGATCAATGAGACTCTGCATTGATTATCGAGAACTTAACAAGATCACTATCAAGAACAAATATCCTCTCCCACGCATTGATGACTTATTTGACCAACTACGCGGAGCTCAATACTTTTCCAAGATTGATCTTTGTTCAGGGTATCATAAATTAAGGTTCAAAATGGAGGATATACCAAAGACGGCTTTCCGTACAAGGTATGGACACTATGAATTTATAGTGATGCCATTTGGTCTTACTAATGCCCCTGCTATCTTCATGGATCTAATGAATAGAGTCTTTAGAGACTATCTTGATCAATTTGTGGTAGTCTTTATAGAAGATATTCTTGTCTATTCAAAGAGCAAGGAAGAGCATGAAGATCACTTGAGAATTATATTGAAGACCCTGAGAAAGGAGAAGCTTTATGCCAAATTTACCAAGTGTGAATTTTGGCTTCAAAAAGTTGCATTTTTGGGTCACATAATCTCAAAAGAGGGGATATCTGTGGATCCAGCAAAAACAGAGGTTATCGAAAGATGGTCAAGACCAACAACAGTAACTGAGATCCGACGTTTTCTTGGTTTGGCTGGATATTATCGACGTTTTGTAAAAGAGTTTTCATGATTATCTAATCCACTCCCCAAGTTGACTCGGAAAGGAGTTAAGTTTGTTTGGATAGAGGAATGTGAAGTGAATTTCAAGGAGTTGAAAAGAAGGTTATCCAGTGCACTTGTGCTCACACTGCCTTATAGTGGAGAAAGGTTTGTGATCTACAGTGATGCATCCAAGAATGGATTGGGGTGTGTTCTTATGCAAAATGATATGGTGATAGATTATGCCTCATGACAGTTGAAAATCCATGAGCAAAATTACCCAACACATGATTTGGAGTTGGCTGCGATAATCTTTGCATTAAAGATTTGGAGGCATTACCTTTATGGTGAAAGGTGTGATATTTATACTGATCATAAAAGATTAAAGTATATTTTCACACAAAAGGAGTTGAATATGGGTCAAAGAAGATGGTTGGAGCTGATTAAGGATTATGACTGCTCAATCCATTACCACCCTGAGAAAGCAAACAAGGTGGCAGATGCATTAAGTCGACAAGAACATGCTAGTTTATCCATGATGAGGATCACAAAAGATCCAATATTTATGGATTTACAAAGGATGGATCTTGGAATTATAATGGAAGGGGAAAAATCTTATCTTTCTCAAATGAATGTTCAACCATCTATACATGTTAAGATTAAAGAGGCACAGAAAGAAGATGTTGAGTTACAAAAGAAGGTGAGAAATGTTCCTGAATTCAACCTTGATTGTGATGGGATAATAATGTTCAGGAATCGGGTTTGTGTTCCAACCATCCCCGAATTAAAGAAGGAGCTGCTGGATGAGGCTCATAGTTCTTCATTCTCTATTCATCCTGGAAGCACGAAGATGTATAGGGACCTGAAAGAGTACTTCTGGTGGGATGGCATGAAAAGAGATGTTTCTGAATATGTCTCTTGATGCTTGGATTTTCAACAAGTTAAAGCTGAGAGACAGAAGTCTAAGGGGATGTTACAACCATTACCCATACCCGAATGGAAATGGGAGAACATCACTATGGACTTTGTAACAGGACATCCTAAAACATCCAAAGGCAATAATGTTATCTGGGTCATAGTTGATCCTCTTACAAAGTCTGCACACTTCATTGCTATTAGAGAGGATTTATCTCCAGATAAGCTTGCCACGATATATATAATGGAAGTGGTAAGATTGCATGGAGTACCACTTTCTATTATATCTGCTCGGGATCCGAGATTTACCTCGAAGTTCTGGCGAAGTCTTCAGCATACTATGGATACAGAGTTGAGTTTCAGCACTGCTTATCATCCCCAGACAGACGGTCAGTCTGAGAGAACAATTCAAACCCTAGAAGATATGTTGAGAGCTTGCTCTATGGATTCCAAAGGAGGTTGGGATCAACACCTAACTTTGGTGGAATTTTCTTATAATAATAGCTTTCACTCTAGTATTCAGATGGCTCCTTATGAATCTCTCTATGGAAAGAAATGCAAGACTCCAACTTGCTGGGATGAAGTTGGGGAAAGAAACCTATTAGGACCTGATCTCGTTGATGAAATGGCAGAAAAGGTCAGATCTATTCAACAACACATAAGAGCAGCTCAGAGTCGACAGAAAAGTTATGCCGACAACCGAAGAAAAGACCTAGAGTTTGAAGTGGGTGATAAAGTGTTCTTACGAATATCTCCCTGGAAGAGGGTTATGAGATTTGGAAAGAAGGGGAAGTTGAGCCTTAGATATATCGGTCCTTTCGAAATACTGGATCGTGTTAGAAAGGTAGCTTACCGATTGGAGCTTCCACCGAATCTCTCTCAAGTTCACGATGTGTTCCATGTATCTCTCATGAGAAAGTACACACCTGATCCTTCACATGTACTCAACTCAGAAGTTGTACCGCTGGAGCAAGATCTTTCTTATGAAGAACAACCGATAGAGATTCTGGATCGTAGCGAAAAAGTCCTACGAAACAAGACCACTCGATTGGTGAAAGTTTTATGGAGGAACCACCAACTTGAAGAAGCTACATGGGAGCTTGAGGATATGATGAGGGAGAAGTATCTTCATCTGTTTGTTACAAAGTGACGAATTTCGAGGGTGAAATTCTTTTTAAGGGGGGTAGAATGTAACACCTGAGAATTTTATGAGTAATATTTTGTTTTTATATATCATAAAAGGAATCATTCGCTACATACTATCTTGGCTTACTTTACACGCAATCGCGACCTTCCTCGATAGCTTGCGTCGTACGCAATACCGAGTTTCACTAAACAACGATATGCTATTAAAATATTATTAAAACTAGCTGTTATGAATAGTAATAACCACTTTTTGAAATTTTATAAATTTTATTTTTCAAAATGGACTTCATTTTTGGATTCGGAACACCGAAATTAGCCTAGGGTGAAATTTTGGTATTTTTCTGAAAACTTTCAATTTTTGATGAATAGTGAAACCACTAAGTGGTAGGTTAAAAACTGAATTTTGCATAAAACTTAATTTTACCGCTTCTGGGAATGGAATTTCGAAAATCCGACACCCACGGTTGATATCAGTAAGTAAAATGTGGTTCAATGAGATAAAAATAATTTTTTGGTGAATAGTAACTTTTTACTTTTTTTACCGCGGTTAATAGTAAATAGGGGTAAATATGATATTACTATTACCCTAACACATGCCCTAATTCTATTGGATAAGTGTAATTTGACAAAAAAAACCTTATGAATAAAATATTACCATTTATGACCACTTGTGTTAGATTAGGACATTTATTATTAATTTATTTAAAGAAGGGTTAAAATAGTTAAAATCAAAGTTTAATAAGTAAATAATTTTTAATATGGGTTTATACATAAGATAAATTCGACTATAAATATTCATTAGAAATATAAAAAGATTTCCTACATAATGGTATTTTATTTATAATTTTTATACCTTAAATATTTTAATTTATTTATGACACAATTATGATGCAGTAATTATCTTATTTATGAAATATTGACATAATTGATGTTATAAACACCAAAATAAATGTAATTTGAGAATTTTTAGGAATTACACTAATTTTCTAGGTTACTATGATATATTAGTGTTGATTTAATCAACTTGGTTCTAACATATAATTCTGTTATGACTTTCAAAAAAATCATATATCAAATAGTGTCAAAATTGACACAAAATAGTTTTTAAATCAAATATTATATTATTAATTGTTATTTTATTCCTAAAAATCTAAGGTTCGGCAAAATGACTTATCTAAGGATATATATATTAATAATAAATAATTTGGGGTTCGTTTGGCATATTATAGTAAGTTTATTAACCATATAGTGAAAGAAAACAAAAAGACACGGTAAAAGTTAAATTATTTAACTTAGAGTTAAATCTAATTGATAAGGTTACAATAATACCCTAAACTTGTCTAAATCCTATTGGTTGATAGGATTTAGACCCATACCCACTTTTTCTTCGAAATAAGACCCTTTGGAACCATTATAAACCGATTTTGACTTTAATATAAAATAATATTTTGAGATATTCCTAAGGTGCCCCTCTTCTCCCTTATAAAAGGGCACCTCCTCCCCCTCCTCCTCACACCAATTTGAGCACTAAATCTCGGCCAACCCCTACCCTTTTCTCATCTCCACTTCCCTATAATAATCCTAGAGGTCCTGGTCTTCTTTAAAGACCAATCTTAGTTCCCTAAGTGGAGGATTCAAAGAAGCGTTCCAAAGAAGAGGTAATATCCATTACCGATCTTTTCAATTTCTTTCTTCTTCAACTTCTTATTATTTAGTTGTTTCATGATAAAGTAATAACATCAGTATTAATTACATACTGATATGTTATTATAAATATTAAACAACCCTAATTCACCTTCTATCCATCCTACAGAAAAATGAAACCACCGCGCGTGCGTACGTACGGAATACCGTCTCCACGCCGTGGTGTAATCTATTTTCCACCATCACCTTACAAGGATGGGTATAATGGTGTAATGAGTAACTATTTATGATTATTATAAAGTAATATTGATACTGAAATAATATATATATACTCCAATACAATTCCACGATCATAGGAACGATATCATCACTCGTGCGTACGTACGGAATACCGTCTCCACGATGTGAAGCGACTCGTTCTACATGATCATCATTACATAGTAATTATATAAATGAATTGAATGAATAAATATGATATGTGTTACACTAAAACAATTCTGGATATAAGGTATCTATAACCTTAAAAGAACAATAAGAATTTATTCGGCAAAACACACATAAGAACAAAAGGCAATAAAGACCCGAGTAACAAGTAACAATGAAATATTAATAACAAGAAGCTAAGAATATGACCATATATGATATCATATCAATATGTATGATTCTGGAATAAGTCAATAACATTATTTAAACCATTATACAGGAGATTCGGATACGTACAAAGCAAATCGTACCTAAGGTAAGGGAAATATCACAATCTCATTTTTATCCGAGATTGTTTATACTTTGAAATTTAATAGGGTGTATTTTATCATCCAAATCCATGTTTCCTCAATATGTAATATTATTTCCATTCATCTACAATTTTTTAAATCCAATTTTACCCTTCGGTGAGTTTTTAGTAAAAGATATGAAAGGAATCTTTTGTCATTTTTCGTACGAAGTACTTTTTTGACTTTTTCGACAAAAGTACGAGAAGAATATTTTTTTAACTTATACGACATGAATGGATTTTTATAACATTATTTCCAAGAAGCTTCCTTTACAAGTTTTCAAGTTTATTTTTAATCACCTTGTTTTAGATTAAAGTCGTATGACATGTTAAGAAAGGAAAAATGTTTTTGAAGAAGAAAGAATATTTTCCTCAAGAATGGAGTTCAAGTGTTTTATCAAAATTATCTTTCATCTAAGATAATAAAGGGTTCTGTTTTTATCCCAATTATTACATTGATTTTATCATGTTGTGATGGAATTATTTTTATGAATTCCTTTATCTTATATTAATTGTTTTATGATGTTATGATGTTTAAGATTCCCATTGGTATTACATGGGTTATGCCATGATGTATGATTTATGATTTTATGGCACACATAAGAATGGTATCATTATGAGATGGGTGAGACCTATATCTCCCTCCAATGCATTGGGTAAAGATTTTATATCTAATGAGATAGACATGGCTGGAACGGTAGGTTATACCGGTTCAGTGAAACAGGACTGGAACGAGGGTGACTCGGTTCAGAAAGGGACTTTGTCTACTAAGATAGTCTTGGCAATGAGTCTTGACTAACAAGAAATGATTCTCTATGATTATGTGTGTATGCCACAAAGTTTCATGTTTTAAGTTATGATTATTGTGATTACATTTCACTGCCATGATTCATCCCATGTTATGCAATTATGATCTCTTTTGCAGGTTAAGATTTCCAAAAGTTATGTTCTTGTGTATATGATGTGATTGATATTTCTTTTGTTTACCCTTACTGAGCATTTGAGCTCACCCTTTTGTATGTTTTCTTTCCCCAGGTCAGGAAGAAGGATATTAAGTAGGATATGCCAAAAAGGGACCCTAGAAATGATGAAATAAGTGGGAGGCAAAGTTGATGCTTTATGAACCAGTTGTTTATGTTTCCTAGTTTCTAAAGACAATATACCTATACGGTCCTTTGTGGTTTTGTCATATGTTGTAATAAGTGTGCTTAAATTTTGAAGTATTAATAATGTATGTAAAGTATGGGTCGCTACATTATGTATACACACCAGCGTGCCGATGTAGGGTGTGAGGAAACATATAACAAGTAAACTATTATAACTTTTCATACTTACATTGATTTCATTCTAAAATCACATCATCGCCTCACCTCGTTCCATCATACTCATAACCCAGTGCAGACCTGAATACTTGGGGTGTACATCGTCTGATTATTGGACTCACTACCTAAAAAATCATGCTAAAATCATACATCTAAATCATAAACCAATACCTCATAAATCAAGGTAGTGTCCATCATCCATGAATCTCCTTATACCATGAACCAACCCTCTCACTCAGCATGGTCCACTATCACAACCCAATCTCACTTATAGAAAGTTTCAATATCCCAATGTAAGAATACTCTGGGAAATGTACTAATTTGTGAACATAAGGAATCCATCTCACCCCTGGTAGTTTTGGAAGATCCATCTCACTCATGGAGAGGCTAGGCCTCAGGATCCTGTCCCCCACTAGGTGTATCACCTATCATAATCACACAAAATCACTCACATGAAATAACACATATGGAATGAATCCAATCACATAGCTCACTAATAAATCTCATGGTTCTAGTCACTTGATACCAAACCCTTCATCTCAAAGCATGCCTTTCCTACTAGGGCACTAACTAGATCCTGAATACCCATCACTATCTAAGATAATTGATATGATCTCATACCTGTCACCTATCAATCAAACCACTAACCACAATCTCCCCTAACCCAAACATCAAGTCCTAGAACAACTATAAAAATAACTTATCTTTCATGTTCCTACTATTTATGTATCTTACCAACCTATCATGCTCTATACCCCTTAAAAATATTATGCCATGTATCAAAAAACTCCCATAATCTGCACCTGGATTCCATTTCCCATATCTTAATGAATATATTTAAGCCTTCCACCTATTTAGAAGCCTTCTCTATCACACATCATCTCACCCCGAGGGACTCATCCCCCACATAGTTCTTATTAAGCATCAACCCACAATTATGTGGTTGTTTCTCATGAATCCTGATCAATATGGGCGTCTCACACATTTTTTCACTGGTCTTAATCCTCTCATACATATCGTAATAGACGTAGGAAAACCAAACAAGGATACCCACATCAATTATCATATATTTAAAATACCTAACATGTCTTTTCAACTTAGAAAACACACTCTAACCATTGTGACATGGTCACTGGAAAATTATATTTACCTATAGTGCTAAAGATAACTTATTCTGAGCTTATGAGGCCCAAAAAATATTATATATTTATCTGTAGTTTTCTTATACCATATTCAACTAAAAAGTCCCCAAAAACATTAATGAAATAAATTAATAATATATAAAAAATTATACTAATTTACAGGAACAATAATATTGCACCATACAGTTATACTAAAAAATATGATATAAAAGGATTCAACATCTTCAAACATGAAAAACCATCAAAATGTCATTTGAATACTCTATGTAAAAAATGATTCATGAACAAAATATATATTTTAATACTAGTACAAGAGACCAAAGAGAACACTAATCACTACCTGATGATAAACTCTACTAATCACCCTATCCATATCCGTCTCTAGTTTTAGCTACTAACACTCGCAGAACAATTATATTGAAAATTAAAGAGTGTCTTATATTTATATTTAAACTTAAAACCAATAAATATTTTTGAACTAAATGATTTTAATTTGTGTGATTTACCTTCTCAACACAGTTATTTGATGCCATATCATCATGGATAGATCCATTCATCTTATGATATAAATCAACAAATTCTTTCTCCAAAGAGGATATATGAGCCCGCTTTTCATAAATCGTGGTTT
This sequence comes from Viscum album, assembly GCA_963277665.1. Taxonomy (NCBI): domain Eukaryota; kingdom Viridiplantae; phylum Streptophyta; class Magnoliopsida; order Santalales; family Viscaceae; genus Viscum; species Viscum album. The sequence continues at coordinate 1,200,791,194 of OY728153.1, read as the reverse complement.
GCATTGAAATAAAATCTCTATAATAATATCAAGGTAGGGAGTGACTATAACCAGGAATAGATGTAGCTATAATACCCAATGCCCTACTATTGACCTTAGATGGTAATGGTCCCAAACCCACCACGCACACTCAACCAGGATAATCCTTCCCAAGGACTTTACCAACTGCATCATCCAGAATGATTGAGATAGACTGCACAGGATTGACGTCCCATAGTTATTTAATTTTTACCTATAAATGAAATATGAGTCATATTTTAAGAAATATATATTAACATAGTGATAAATGATAATAAGTTATTATAATGAAAAAAAAATTCATACCCTAACTTCTTTGATATGCTCATTAACATAACTCCCATAATTTTTTATGAAGATCAAATCACATTTATTTTTAAGATACTTGGTTCCCTAAATTATGTGATTGCATTAAAAAAAGATAAATGAACAGTTTAATATATGGAATAGATAATATTGTCTTATAAATATTTAAAATAATGAAAATATTACCAATGTCGATCAGTTTCTAGAATAACTCTTTGACCCCATAGTGTGAGGAATGATTTTCCTAGATCAATTCCATGCATTTTCCTTAAAACAACCTAAAACAAAAAATATGTAATTAAATAGTAATGAATGAAATGTCATCTCCTTTTCATATTCAGGTATAAATTTAAAATTATATTAATATAATAATATTTGTTTAAACACCACATGTTTCTCATCACGATGGATATCAAAAAAAACATTTCATTCCTCTCTAGGTACCCCATTGAGTACCTTATCATATATTTTATAGGTTCTCAATGATGTATCATTGAATTAGGTCCATAATATATATTTTAAATCATTCCATTTCTTATCCAAAAATTTCAATGTCCACTTTCATGCGGTAAGACCAGCAACAGGAAAGTGAAAAAACAATTGTATACAGAGATTCCTTTTGAAAATATTAGAATTTAATAAAATAATGACATTAAATTACACCATAATGTATTAAAAATACTTTTATATGTGAATACAAAACTTATGTTTTCCAAGATGAAGGCATATGCCTCCTATCATCATACCTAATCGAAAGGGTAACCAACTCCATCGCCAGATGGCCTAGAATCTGGCCAAATAATCCCATGATGTCATCTATAGGGACCACATAACCTTCAAATGGGACAACTATATTTATTATGTTCAAATTACAGACATATTAACTTTTCAAAATTTTCTCCACAGTTGCATTGTTTCTATCTTTTATGAAAAAATATTTAGTCTTATAAAAAATTCTCATTAACTTTATTCATATTAATATTTTTACCTATAACAGTCACCCTCCAATATCCCTACGATGAACCAGAAGTACTGACCTACTCCCTCACTGTTGAGGCTGCTGAATGCAGAGGTGTTGGATGAGCTGCTGATGGGATGCTTACGAAGGGTGTGAGAGACGGTGTAGGGGGAAAGAAAAGGGTGTCTTATATACTCTAGGGATGGAGACTTATATATCATCATCTATTAGTATGGTTGAGATAATTTTGATTGAGAGTTTAATAACTAGAGTATAATGCTTCCTCCTCAGTTTTCATGTCATTTAATCAAATAAAATTAACTTCATAACATATATTTCAAAAAATTCATATTGAAGAAATTATAAATGATAATAGATGCTTAATATTGAAAAAAAATTTACATAACGATGATAATGAATGACTATACAAATGATAGAAGTGGTTGAAAAATTAATGGATGACTACATATATAATAATTTTATCCTTCAATCATATTGTTTTATTGCTGCATGATTACTTAATATACTTCATCTACCCTTTCAAGAATAATATTTTATATATCGTGAAGGACAATTAAGAATTATTATTACTATTGATGGGATTCAATATGAGAGGTCAAATCTTCCACTACATCACCCATATCACACAAGTCTCTTTGTTTTACGTGAGAAACTACACTCTACCCTTTATCCACAAAATCTTCCAGAAGATATACCATTTTCATTTGAAATGATAAGATATATGGATAATTTAATTCATGGCCACCAATATCCATAGAGAGATATAAGTTCACTGAAGTAAATTTCAAGCAATATCTTTTAAAACCCCTGATAGCATCGACCTAATTTCATTTGAATAAATAAAATAAAATATGTATATGGTTGTTTAATTTGATAAAATCAGTCAACTTACCACAGTATCCCACTTCATAAAATGTATATATACCACTATCCTATGTTTTCATAGCCTCTTCCCGATCTACTATAGGAAATTTAATGTCATTCACATTGTAAGCGTTGAACTTTCAAGCCAGTTTTAGAGGACCTGAAATAAGAAACTTCTAATTTTATAAAACCTCAACTCAAGTATCATTATTCATGATCTATAAAATTAATTTACATTATTAGATTTACAAAATATATGTGTGAACCTTATATCCATATTGATTTAAATATTTATGAACTTACACCTCTTGAAAACCATTCTACAAGATCTTTATTAACAAATTTTATATTATCATTCTCATTACGTGTTCTACCTCTCATTTGTATCATTGTTTGTATCCTCAACTCTTTAATAAATGGATATGATATTTCACTATTCAAGAGCACATATCTATGTGTCTGTAATAATTCAATTTCTGTCAGTTTAATATTTGAGCTCCTCCTAGCTGACCGGACAATAGCATGAACGATTTTTTATTTCCCATGTAGTTAATATTAAGTCAATGTGTCATAAACACACCCAAAATTATTTAATATTTTCTCAATATCATACATGTATATAAAAAAAGGTATGAAATTACATTGACATATATCCTTCATAAATAAAGCCTTCAGGTTGAGATTTATTTTTCACATATGATATCAAATGCCCAAGATATCTATGAAAAAAACCTAATTTTTCATATAATTAAGTTCCAAGAATTATTTTCTTAAATGAAAAACATATAAATAAAGTACCATTCAATTGGATACATACATTGATAATGTACGGGGTCTCCTAATAAAGCATCTTTAACCAAATGCATAGTTAAATGCACCATAATAGTAAAAATGATGGAGGAAAGATCATATCCATTGAAAAATGTGTCAATACAAATATCATCTGAATGTTTTCAACTTCAAGTGGGTTTAGATTTTTCACACATAGTTTAATGAAGAATGTTCCAAATTTTAGTACAAAAATAATAACATTTTTAGGTAATAATGTGCACAATTTCAATGGTAGTAACTATTGTAAGAAAATATGTGAATCGTGAAATTTAAATCCATGTAAGCTATGAATATTTATGTCAACACCCCTAGATATGTTACTTGAATACCCATCAGATACGTTCAAATATTTTAAAATTTGAAGGGATGTATCTATATCCATATTTTTCATTTAAAAAATTATCAGAGCATAATTTCCATTATCATCTGGCCAGAGATCACGGTTTATGTTCTTTGTTTGTAAGTATTTCCGAGCATTGAGATGGTGCTTTGTTTTTTCATGCTCATTAAGAAATGTTAAATTCAAATTGACACAAATAATATTCTCAATAAGAAAAAACTAAATATTATTCTGAAACAAATTAAATTAACAATATAGAAGTTTGAAGAATATACTTTTTTTCTTCCATTGTTGCATTTCGATTTCACTTGACGATGCGCTTCGAACTCATTTCCAATTATCATTAAAATAATGCACCTTACCAAATTATTTTTCATCATTTACATTTTTTCCAATATTTTAGATCCTATTAAAAAAATTGAAGGTGTTCTACGATCAGTATAACCATTTAATTTTGACTTGTTTAACAAAAATATATGAGATGCATTGAAAAATATTCGATGACATAAGAAGCACCATTTTTTACTATGAGGTAGTTGTTTGAGTTTAAAATCAATGTTACAAATAGGAAAATCCAAACTAGTGTAATTATTCCAACCACCTAAATTCCCAAGTCCAGGGAAGTCACTACAGGTCTACATTAGAGCAGGTAGCATTTTGAACATTGTTCTAGAAGATACATCATATGTTTCAACACCGTTTCTCTTTAACTCTTGTAATTCTTCAATTAGAGGATGAAAGTATACATAAATAACATTTATAGGAATTTATTCTAGGAATAATCATCAAAATGAAAAAATATATTTATTGCATACACATCCATAGAGGAAGATTTTAAGGGATCAGAACAACCATCCAAATGCTATGACTAGTTCTCAATGTCCCAAATTGGTTGAATACATCAAAAACCAATCCCAATAAAAAATTCCTATGATCAGATGATAAATGTGGATGTAATGAATCAAATTTCATCCATGACTGTGAATATCTTGTATTTATCATTAAACCGTCATTGTTATTTTCTATAGAATGACTCTTCAGGTGTTATTCGGTTTTCAATGACATGAATAATATTTTCAATCAACGCTTTAAAGGAAAGAATCACAAAACCTTTTCAGGTGTGTTCCTTTTCTTCTTCTTTATAGTAGTATGTTGATTCAAACATTCAACATCACTCATTAGATACCATCTATAAGATGAACATTTTTTTTCAAAATTGTTTTCTTGAATTCTCTCCCCAATAAAGAATACAATCATTGGAAAATACATATATTAGTGTATAATTCAGACCAATATTGTTAATTTGGTTTCATATCATAAAATGACACCAGGATATATTCTTCATGAAATGAATCATGCAATAATTCCAATATCATAGAAATCACCTTAATTGTAATTCTACATAGTCATTTGATATGGTACAAATTCAGGAGAAAAGAATTTTTTGAATAATTCAAACATTTAGCATACAACTCTTGATTTCATTTTTCAATTAGACCATGAAACCCATTTCTCTACTCAGTGAAGTTTTATCCTACATTATTCTCTACATAATAAAGAGGTGGATCTAAGGAGATGTTACAATCTTGATCTGGTTGTCCTATAGTATCAAAAGCATCACCTGAAAAGTTGTTATTTGTAGCACCATCAAATGGTTGTTATGGAATGTTTTGATATTGATTTTAGTGTATGGAAATGTGGAATGAATCATATATATGGGGTTTTTCATTAACCATTTTCAATGAAGTTGGGAGATCATTGTATTAATTAACATCAATGCTCAAACATTGTGTAAAGTTCAATTCTCCATGCCAAATCCAACACAAATATTGAACGTGGAATTGCTTCAAAATCAAGTGTTTATAAATATCATATCTCTTCAAACTTATTATTAATTTACATTTAGGACGTGGATATCATATTCTCACATAAAAATACCGATAAGAAATTGAAACATCTAAAAAATCATCCAAACCCTTAGAATACTGAGGTGTTTTCCTTGGTAATGTGTTAAAAATTTTATCCATATCACAATGTTCATGCAAATTATTGAAAAAATTATAAAACATAAGTGTTACGAAGTAGTAAAAGAGATAAATGGATATGAACAAAATACAACCTAAGTAGTTAAATAACATTTATATAAGTACTAAAAATGTCATAGTTAAAAAAAGAAAATTAATCATGGAAAGTATTATGAAAAATAGAAGAAAAAGAAAAATTATAAATTCATTAATTTAAAACAAACATCATGAGAGAAACAATATAGAGTCACTATGTCTTGGTGAACCTAGTAATTCTCCTTCACCGTAGTAGTGGATTTTGAGTTATAACACATCTCTAGCTAGAGGAGGTGTCACATAATGATTCACTAGAATTTCTATATGGGATCTAATAGATTATATTTATGTATTTCACATTCTATTTTTTCATTATTTTTAGATGGTAAATCTCAAACCAACTAGAGTGGTTTTAAAATTACTAAACAGATCCACTAAAATCCATGTGAGAGTATTTGAAGATGTTTTATTTGGAGTGAGTAATTTTATCTTCCCTTATAATTTTTATGTTTTAATCATAGATGAGGATATGAACTCTACTTAGTCACCTATCACCTGGGATAACCCTTTCCTAGAAATATAGAATGCAGTCATAAATTTCCAAAAATGAACTATAATAATAGAGTTTTGTTAAAATGTTTTCCACATCAATATTTTTTATTTCATTATGTACCCATCATAAGAGAACTCAATTTTTTTACATTGTCACATTATGATGAGCATAATCTATGTAAATAATGTTTTTTAATATAATAAATTTTTAAATTGGAAAAAAATCAAAGTATGAAAATGTGGTCAAAAACAATTGGGGAAAACATAAATATTCTATCCAACCATCTGAATATGTAATAAATTTTGATTTATTTGATGGATTTTACTATTTATTCAATGAAAAAGTGTTTGATAGTTCATCTCTTACATATGAAGTGTAACTGTTGAGTTAAGTAACAGAAATATATTTTTATATTTAATCCATCCTCAATAACTATATTTAAAACCCATGCTTACTAATTTAACATATCTATTTCTTATGGAGAGAAACAAGACACCAATGATAATTTCTTGAAAATATTATCTTAATAATGAAAATAATATAATAGATATTTTGAGGGAAAATTCACATGTTATAGGATAGAATTAAGGACACATTCCTAGAATTTAGTGTAAATGTTCTTAATATAAGTGTAACAACAAGGAAACTAGCCTTTAATAGAATGGATTATTCTTTTATAGAATTACTAAAAAAAATATCAAGTGATATTTTTAACTACATTCCTTATAATTATTTAACAACCACCATAAATATAATGACCATGAACTAAATAACAAAATAATACTTAGACTACACCTCCATAACACATCAAGTATAACTTTGGATTGCCAATGGATGGTGTAAATACAAGGTATTAAAAAATTATTATATAAGTGATGTATTTACCTATTCTTTGTGTTAACTAAAATATTACAGGTTCAATAAAAATTTCAGCAAGTCCTTATTAGAAGTAGGAATTACTCATGCACATAACCTTATTGTTGGAAATGGTACATGTCTGTCGAGGAAACCTGGATGATAATAAATGAACATAACTATACAAACAGAAAATTCCACATGATAACAATCCAAAGTATACAAAAATTATATAAATCTCATGGATGTAGGAAAATACAACTTATAAACATGTTAGGAAAACAAAACACATACTATGTACTAAAAATGGAGGTTTAGTGAGTGTTATCTCTTGAATAAAAACTTGTTTAAAACCCATTCATGTCTTCTACACTCAAAAATTAAATGGTAAAAATGATACAAATAATTTTTAAGAATACAAATGGAACTAAATATTTTTCTTTAATCCATTAACCTTACCTATATCACGTAAATGAAGTTCTACAAGCATCCTAAGTGATACACATGTAAGTTATGAGAATAACATACACACTAGGTTATAACCTCCCTATAACCAACAAACTTTCATAATACTAAGTGTATGAAACAATAATAAAAATATATAGGAATATTAAATATAAAAAACAACATTTAAAAAAATTCATTTATCATAGATTTCAATGATTTTGACATAACGACTATATAAATAGGATCCATAATTGATATACCTACTTTAGGACTAACTCAGGATCTAATATAACCAATATAAAAGAATTAAGGTGAAAAAATCATCCCATTCAATGGAAAAGGAATCATATATATTAGTGTTAGGTATATGTTTTATCCCATACATTCATGAATAAGGAAAAGGGTATAGTAGTGTCAAGTCATAGCGATCCCATCACATGACATCAATCTACCCATCGATAATGGGTGGAACTGATAAAAGGTTTATATATAATCATATAATATCCCATTATATCATGCTCCATACTCTACTAATGTCAAATTTAATAACAAGTCGAATTTTTACTACAATTTAAATCATTCCAGGAAACAACAAGCAAGATCATAACACATTTTATAACCTGAAAATTATTCTAAATCATAGAGGGTGTCATCATGACATAGAGAATACATAAATTCTTTTTTTTATCAACATTAATAACTTATTTAACATGAAATGAAAATAACCAAATAAAAAAAAAGTCAAAAAATTTACAGTATAGTCTTTTAACATGATAAACATATACCATGGTATGTAAAAAAACTTAAAAACATTGTTAAACAATCTATAAAAAAATTAGTCGGAATATATCTATTTTGATTGTTTTCACTTTTTTTAAAACCATTTCTATCCCAACCCCTTAATAATGTGATAGTAATAAAGGATCCTCCTATAAAAAAAATATATAATTCTACTTTGTGGTCCATAGGAAGATGATACACCATTAACAATTCAATTTGAGATGTATAATATTTGAAATTTTATGATTTTAGATCCCTTCCATAGAGGAGAGACATTTATGGATAAGAAAAAATAATATCACCTTATTTTCTATTATTATAATCCCCTTCAATATATTAACAAAACTAAAACCAAGGAAATTGAAGAGGTTCAAAATCCATAAATTAAGAAAAGAAGAGATCACACCCAATACCATGAGTAAAATATAGAAGAAGCAAGGTTAGAGGAATAAAACACTCTTAACTTTCCTAGGGATCTGTGGTAGTGATGGTTTGGGGGAGAGAAGGGCCGAAGGCTTAGGCATGGGCCTGAGGATCTTGGGGGAGAAGGGGGCCCACAATGTGGTCAGTGATTTGGCAGTGTAGGGCATGAAGGGGGGCACCAAAAAGGGGGAGAAGGGGGTATGTGGTGAGGGGTCTAGGGTTTGACGGGGTTAGGGGAAGTGGGTGTGGTGGGGTTAGGATCAGGGGGGAGTGTCATGGGTAAACAAATTAGCAGCGGTTTTTAAAAACCACAACTATATTTTGACAATTTTTTAGCGGCAGTTTCTTAAACCACTGATAATTACTTATTTTGGTGTAGTGATCATGCTTCATTTCAAGTAAAAATATAAAAATTTATGTTCTTAATAATTAATGTTTATTAATGATGATAAAAAAAGAAAATTATTAGGTTTAATTCACTTCCATGATCATTTTATGATCCCTCAAAAACCATTCTATTTTGATATAGACAATCAAAATATTGTAGAGAGAATATAAGGTTAAACATATACCTTTACTACCAATAAACACATGTTCACCTTAAACTCCAATATAATAAAAATAAGTCACTTAAAAAAATATTAAAGTACAATATTTCTATCTATGTTCTATTTTAATATTTAATTATATTCTTTTATTATATGTCTATTTTATAGTTATAATTAATGTTCATCATTAAAGGATAATAGTTTTAATTGTCTCATACAAATTTATATATGGTGATGTTGATCCACATTCATTGAAAACAAGTTCGTAATTCCCATATTATTTTTAGTAGTGAAATCATTCTATTATTATTATTTTTATAGTCCCATGTTCCTTTTATGTATGATATGGGTATTATTTGTAATAATGGAATTCATAGTTAGCGACTATTCGTTAATTTAACATATAATAATAAGTTACTTTATAATGATCATTAATTCTTATGTCACCCTTGAAAATAATATTCCTAAAATAAATTAATCATTAAATTAATATATTTCTCTCCTTCAAGTTTTATAATTATTCATGATGTAAATTATGAAGTTAACATATGAATATTCATTTATCTGTTTTAACCGACCAGAACAAGAACATGTTATACTAATGTTATAGAAAAATTAAAAAAGTTATATTATAAAAATGATTTTTTAAAATAAATGTAGTCTTTTTAATTGAACATTATTATTGTGGTAAATGAAATTTGAGAGGATTGGAGATGAGATAATAATTTAAAATTTTATAGAAGTACTTGATTTTTTATAAATTCACTCCTCAAAATGGGTTTATTCATAATTATGAGTTTATTACTTATTCATGGAATTAGATACTATTTTATATGAGAGGGATATTAAGGAAATGTAACTTTTGAAAAAATTCAAATTGAAAATTAAAGAAACCTTTTTTTGTGTTTGTAGAGGAGGGATCCTTTTAAAGGTGCATTTTGGTGGCAAATTTCCAATTTATAATGTTTAAGGTATTCAATTTTAAAATTATAATAGATCAAAATTTGAAAATAATAAATTTATCTTGTTAATATTATTATAAACATAATTTATATAAAGTTTAATTGTAATTACCCTACTTTGATAACTCAAAATAGTAGTTGGAAAAGACCATATCATGACCTTAGGTGTACCTCCTCGAATGCCAGAGGTCGTCGACAAGCAGTGGGGATTTATGGATGGACTATTGGGAGACTATACCCCATGTATTAGAGTATGAAATAATAATATAATGAACTTGAATCATAAATAATAGAGCATAGAAAATGAATAGATAAAATTAGTATACTATTGTAAATAAAATACATATATAAAAGCATACAACTTGAATAGTTATGCTGACATACAAGATGGATTGCCCACTAGGCCAATCCATTCTACAAATTAAATAATCAAAATAAATATGATTAGATATGAGGTATTTCCCCCTATACTCAATTGGTAACACCTTTTTATAGAACCCTAGTCAAGTTTTTGAAGCTTGAACCCATAATACCGAGACTCAACCAGACCTATACCAAAAACCCTATGTGATTCTGATCAGGTACAACAATGCAATAGCAGCATGATTTCAGTGTGAGTATATATATTAGTATAGAACCACTAACGAAGTCCCTTATGTAACTTGAAATTTTGTGATATAGGAATTCAGAAACCTTATTAAAAATAAACAAATAATTAAATGTTAGAAAAAAATAAACCATTATTGATCATCAAATCATCAACATTAATCAACCATTATTGCTTTGGATAGCGAAAAAGTATCTATAAGCATGATGATCCCCTTAGTGTGACCACTATAAAATCTTTGAAAATATTATACTCTCACCTCTTCCATGATGAGTGGAAGATCCTAGGGAATCACAAGATATCCTTTACCTTTAATCCCAAAGGATGAACCCCATTGTAGTACCTGGGCGTTCTTAATATTAGACTGATCTCTAATTCCCAGGAGGGGGAGGTCATAAGAAGTATTATAAATCTAGGAATGAATAATTCCTTTTAAATCCATGTATTTAATGGAAAACAATCTATTATTACATGGTCAATAACATGGGCATAAAAATTCATGCAGATCCCTAACAGATACATTTCTTATGTGTCCACTAGATCTTAGAGTTATGATATGACTGATTTGGGGTGTCTAACAATCACCATCATGATGTCAAACATCCATACTCAGGGATATATGAAAACCTAACACCTCATACCAAAATTAGAATCCTAGGTCACCTAGGAATTCACAATGTTCTAAAGGTTTCACCATTCAAATATCAGGTACACTGAGTGTTTAGAATTGTCTAACTGTATCAAGTAATCTAGGCTTCCTAGGTATTCCTATATGCATTCCATCACTGGATCTGATCTTAGATACAATAAATCATCTCAATTGATCTATAAGTGAATCAATTATAGACATTATATATTATTCAAGCATGTATTACACCCTAAATATACTAAAAGACCATATTTTAAGAATTTTAGGCATCCTAGGGTTTCATCCATCTCAACAGGTGATTCTCTAGCATCCTGGGAAATCACAATAATGTCAGGCCTAGAAGATAGTTACTAGGAATACTAGGAAATCACATATCATAACCAAAAATAAAATAAAAACATATAAATTTCTTTTTGAATTCCCACACCCATTACTATAATTGTTTCCCCATTGAGCTTACACTTTGGTTTGTGTTCCAAGGCTACACCTGAAACCATCACTACCCAACCATATGAACCTTCTTAGGGTAAGTATATCAATAAGACACTAACTCAGTTTAAATTGGGCGATTACATAATTAAAGGCATACAAAATAGGATCCTCATTCACAATTACTCTCTTTGTTCGTCCTTTGATTCTTAGAGGACTTATTATCCCTTAACATCGTCAAAATTAACATACGACCTCATATGGTTCGAGGATATGACTCTCAAGATACGATCTCATGAAATGTACCATGACCCATTCCAATATTCAAGTCATTTATGTATATTCAATCATCAAATACTGATCCCAAAATGTTAATCCTATGTTCTATTCACCAGGATAAACACATCTCAAAATAGAAGTGTCTCTTTCCAAAGTTATGTTCAACGATCCCAATGTATATAAGGTGTTATAGGGATCCTCATATGTTTTTCTCAATCAATTAATCTCAAGTCAATAAACCCCTCATATTGTAGGTGTCCCTGGATCACATTAAAGGTTTATTGAAGAATAGTTATTCCAATATGACGCTATAAGAAGTCAAAAGACACAGGGTGTCACATAAAAAATAATGATATGAGCCATCGGAAAATAGGTAAACTAGCAAGTGGTCAAGGGTTTTCTATGACCTATAGCACTCACTCAATTGAAGAAACTAATTTCAAATTAAACTGTTACACAAATTTTAAATTGAAATTTTTTTTGTTAAATAAAAAATTACCCTCAATGGTGACACCACACATTATATACACCATATAAAAAATAAAATAATCCACATGATGAGTACGAAGGGACACCTACCTCTTCAAAAAAAATTCAAATTTATTTTCCAAATTCTAGTAGTTGAAACAACGGAATATTCATGCCTCTCCAAGCCAAAAAAATTATCTGATAACCTTCTCATGTTGAAACATCCAAATTAATTTTTTAGAATCAATTTTATTATTAATTAAAAATTAATAATTAAAACACAGTTTTAATAAATTTCCCATAATCTCCAAAATTACAACCATCTTCAATCAAATGATAAAACCATATATAATCAACCATGGGAGGTCCAAACCATAACCCTAGTAACATATCACGCTAAATCCCAAATAGGAAATTATGATTCACTATGAATTTAAATTTAATTTTACCAAACACCTAAAATAATTTAAAATTATGGTGTATATATAACTAAATGTATATTGGAGACAGCTAGACGTCATCTTGAGACATCAATATACTAATTAGAAAAAAATACCCAATTTAACTTTATGAATTTCACCATGATTCTATAAAATCACTATCAAACCCCTACATGAGAAAAACAATGAATAATATTTTTAGAATAAGGAAGAAAGGTGGAAGGGGGAGTCACCCAAACCATTATCCACTAAAAAATCCACATGAATCACATTCCAAATCCATGGGGATCCAAGATGAGGATAATGGGATTTGGAGCCCCCTTTCATGAACACAAACTAAGCAGAGGTTGAGGTTCACCCATTATAAAATTCAAAGGCACAAAATCATAATTGTAACCCTATTATTTCAACTTGATATATAATATATTACTACCATGAAGCAACCTCTTATTTTATAAAATAAATTTCTAATTTAAGGAATAAATTCCTTATCTAGTAATGTGGTTATAGAGAACACATGCACTATATTATTTATTTGGGGCTATAACAAAATAGATCCATTTTTGTTTGTTGGTATTAAAAGATATTAATAATAATATTAAATTTTAATATTTCCATTTTACAGTGATGGTTAAGATTAGTATATATTAAAAATTATTATAAATTCTACCTGATAAAGGTGGAAGAAGAAATTTCCCTGACATGTAGAATCATACCTCATAAAGCCCATTTTTTGGAGCTTCTAAGGGATACAACATCTCTTTTATTTACCCTTGACCAAGACCATAATGAGATTCAACAAATGAAACTAGAGTGATATAATTTATACCATATGTTCAATATTATTTATATCACTTCCCAAACCATGTTCGTAGAACCAACCTAATAAAGTACTACTATATGACACCGCACCCTTAAGTCATACACTAGTGTAATTAGGGGTTATGTATCTACAACCTAGTAGAATGAATTTATATATATTTTTTTTCAAAAAATTAATTATTATATTTATCCATTTTCACTATTACATTATATATATATGATTATATAATCAGTTTGATAAAAATTAAAATTTGAAATAAATACACCAAAATTCTATTTAAAAAAAATAGTTTATTTAGAATACTCTTTATGATAAATCCATGAAATTTGAAATAATTTTATTTTCATTAAATAGTATTATTAAATAGTATTTATATAAATATAAATGGTAATATTATTTAATAAATTCCCATTTTTTATAAGGGGAAAATGTTGATTATTACTTAAAAACTAGTATTTCTCAATAAATAACTATTTTTATTTAAAAGTATAAATTTCAATATTTAGAAAATTATACTGTTAAAATAAGAATAATTTTTTGAAATCATTACCTCAATATTCTTCAATGGTGAATTTTTAGAATTTTCTAAGTTATTCAAATTATTGGTAAAAAATTAAATATCGTATAAATATATGGTAAGTATTATGATATCATAATATCCCAAAATTATTTTAATAAATACTATAAAAGGAACCCAAGACCCAAAATATGTTTTATATTTAAAATAATGTTTCCTTAAAATTATTTGATAAATTTTTCAAACATATAATGGATCCACCAAAACCTATGTGATATTTTATGTTTTTAAAAACAAATCTTTAGGAACATGACTCATCTCTACATCATGAATGATATAGTTTTAATCAGTAATGTTATTAACCTAATAAAATATTTGAAACCACTTTTCTTTGGTAGAAACCATGGGAAAACTCCATTGGAAGGATTGTAGTTTTGATTATTCTATTATGCGGAGTCCCAAACCTATTTTTAGAAATAAATATTGAATTCCACTCAATTTTTCTATATATACCTACCTAAACACCCTTTCATATTTACTCAAAACCTATTTATCCTAAAATTAATCCCTCACTCATTCCCTAGATCCCTTTTAAGGTGTTATAAATCTTTTATAAGAACTCACTCATGGTATGGGATTCTTTTCCTCTTCCTCTTTATTTAAGTAATTTCTTTTTATTAAATGATTTTATTTAAAAACTATCTTGTTGAAATATATTTCTATACATACATTTTATTATCTTAATGATTCTCAAGTAATTAGATACAATTATTCACTCTCATTGTTACCTTCGATGAACATTTATGTACACCCATTATACAGTCATAATTATTTAATGATTCTCCATGACAATTTTTTTTGTGAATACTCATCCTAATTTACACTAAATGGTATTCAACTAATTGTTCCTATATTTCATTTATTGGGGAATTAAATTTATAAAATTAAAAATTATTTAAACATTTAAATAAATGCGGTGAAATATGTTCCTATATTTTTTGATCTATGTAGCACACAAATGCTTGTACATGATATGAATGTGATGGGCATTCCTAAAATTATATATCTCTATAATTAAGTGGGTAATGGTTTTATCTAATTACATACCATGAATGGTGTATGATAAGTTATCCTAAGTCCACTATGTTATGATGTCTCGATGGTTATCCCTGACCTATTTTTATGGTGTCATGTTTTATATAGTTCCCACATTTATATAATACATTGATGTTATCATAATATATCATGATTCCATGTTCAAGTTTTATATTTTTTCCATTTTATTACCTTGGATAAAATTTACTACTTCAATTCATTTTATTATTTAATCAATCACTTACATGGTTATATAGCTAACCACATTCTTATGTACATACCCAAGTTATCCTGTGTAGTATTAGAAGATCAATGGAATGTAAGGGCATGTTATGGTATTTCTAAATATTTTCCTCATCTCCTAATTTCAAGGTACTATGATATGTATCTAAATACAAAAATACACTAGGACTCTTGATATATTGGGATTTTTTATGTGTATCTTAATTAAACAGACCATGAAATATAGTGTATAAATGATATGGGTTTATAAGGTTTGTATCAGAGAAATTTCTCATTATTTTGTGGGATTATTAGAGGAATACATTAGTAAAAAATCATGGATGTTTTCTATGTATAGGAAATCATCATAAATTTTTTTAACGTATAGAGATATCGGTTTCAAGGGAAAGAAATTTCTATCATGATACTAAAAATATATGTGACTCTGACATAGATGTACCTTAGAGTAATAAACCTCAAATGGAATTTTGTGTATTAAATTTACCTTTACCAAATTCACAGCAAAGATCCATTATTTGACACTTGGTTTGACACTCAAAATGGATATTATTTGGTAAATTTACATGTTCATTAAAACATATTATGATGGGAATAATAATTCCCATGAAATAAAATGTTATGAAATAAATTAGTTATTACTTTAATTTAAACATATATATTCATACGTTAATGGATAATTTTCATATATAGGTTTTCCATTCAATGTTGATAGTTTCACTTTTCATTGACTAATAGTTTGAATATTTTTTTCAGAAGTATATTTTGGATGATGTAAATGATTATAACAAGAATAAAATTCTGAAAGGATATCTTTTTGTCCATTCATGAACTTCAAATATCTTATGTGAATATTATTCTATGAATTATTTCATATCATGAGAGTTTATTAGGACTCTTAAAACAAACCGTAAAATATGGAAGTCAAGTTATCATTGAAAATAGAAAATGGGCCAATTATTGCATCCCAAGTATATAACTTCTCCATTAACAATATTTACAGGATGAATTTCCCTGTGAATCTTATGAAACTACTTTTAACATAATTCAATTATATTACAGGTTTGGATTAGAATTATTTTTATAGTTACTGTAAAATATTTTGTGAGAAAAAATCACCCTATATATTGTTAGTAAACCTCTAATTCTATTCATGTTTGTGTAGGACGATGGATCTCCTCTAGAATTTTCATATCAATCATGGATATTATTTCTTTATGAGATAGTGTATCTAGATCAAATGAATGAGATTATGAAAAATATCATCCTTGATGTCATGACCATTATAAGAAAATTTGTCGATGTGTTCCGAAAGAATTATTTGTCTTTTTACCTAATTTAGAGGTTGAGTTATCAATTGAATTAATACCTAGATATTTACTAATATCCAAGGATCCATAGATAAAGAAAACTATTAAACATGAATATATGAAGAATAAACTATAAGATAATATAGATAAATGGTTTATATTCCTATGTTCAGCATCATGGGGTGTACTGGTCATTTTCATCAAGAGGAATGATGGATCAATGCGCCTATTCATTGATTTTAATGATCTCAACAAGATCATGATAGAGAAAAAAATATATTCTTCCATATATTGATGGATTGTTCGGTCAGATACATGGAGCCTAGTATATATCTAAGGTATATTTTACATTAGGATATTATCAGGTGAAGATGAAATATAGAGATTTTTACAAAGCTGATTTTTGTACAACGAATGAATATTAAGAGTTTATAGTTCTTTTATTTGAACTAACTAATGCTTCATCTATCTCCACGGACATAAAGGATAGAGTATTTAAAGAATAAATAAATTAATTGTTGGTAGATTATATAATTTATATTCTTATCTACTCCAAAAGTATGGAAAAAATGAGGATCATTTTATTGATGTGCTACATGCCTTGGGAAATTAGAATTTATATATGAAGTACAATAAATTAAATATTTTGATAGAGTAAGTAATATTCATTGGTAATTTTTTCCCCAATAAATCAATATATGTGGATCTTTAAATTATTTAGGAAATTAATTTATATTCCAAACCAAAATCTATGAATGATATCCTTAGTTTCCTTAGATTATCTGGGTATTATCATTGATTTATAATAAACTTCTCATTATTTTCAAACAGAATAACCAAGATAAATCATAGATGAGTGAAGTTTTTGTGGACTAATGAATGTGAGGAGATAATTAAATAGTTAAAAAGTTGTTAATCACTACTCATGTGATAAAATAAATAACTAGTGGGGAGGATTTGTTTTCAATAGTGATGCATATAAAAAGGGCATTGGATGTGTACTCATGGAGAATGATAAATTGATAGCGTATTCTTATTTATAATTAAATATCAACATGAAATACTACCTGATAAAAGATATGGAATTTTATACAGTGATCACCGCATTGAATAATTGGAAACATTACCTCTATGTGGAAAAGTTTCACATATATATGGATCATCAAATAATAAACTATATATTCCCAAAAAAGGAGCTCAATATTATCAAATTAAGGTAGTTAGGGCTAATTAAGGACTATGACTATTTAATCCATTACCACCTTGGGAATGAAAATATAGTGTATTATTCTCAATGAATAAAGGATCCCACAATCCAATCCATGATGATGATTAAAATGGATCCAACCTTCTTAGACATGAACATGATGGGATGGGGAATCATAAAAGAAATGATATCCTATCCTTATCAAATAAATTATCATCCATAAAATCTTAAGAGGATCAAGGGGACCCAAAAATATTATTGGGATTGACAAAAAAAATCATGCAATATTAAGGATTTCAACTTTGATAATGTTGTAGTCATATGATTTAGATCAGGGATATGTTTCCCATCAAAACAAGAACTGAATAGGGTTATTCTAGATGATGTCCATAAATCATCCTTCCCTCTTCATCCATGATGCACTATGATATATATATATATATATATATATATATATATATTAAGAAAAAATATGGTCGTATAACATAAAGAGAGATTTTGTATAATTTTAATTGTAATGCATGGTGTATCAACACGTTAAGACATAATTATTGAAGTATAAGGGTATAATGAAACCATTTCGAATACTAATATAAAAATGGGGAAAATAAAAATGTATTTTTTTCATATGAATCCCAAGGAAATTTAATGTCCATAATGCCATTTTGGGTGGTAGTCAATCTCCTTAAAAAGTTAGTTCATTTCATTACTACCATGGTGTATTTTTATCTTTTCCAACTCAGTAATATATTTATTAGAGAAGTGGTAGGACTTCAAGTTATACCACTATCCAATGTATCTAATAGACATATAAGGTTTTCCTTGAGGTCCTAGAGAAGCCTTCTAGAATAATTAGATACATATATGGGTTTCTACACTAGTTATCACCCTTATAAGGATATTTAATATGAGAGAACCATTCACAATATAGAGGATATGTAGAGATATTATATAATGGATTTCTAAGGATGATGGTATTAGTACTTTCCCTTAGTAGAGTTCAAATATAACAATAATTTCCATTCTATCATTCAAATGGAAACATATAATTCTCTATATAGGAAGAGGTTTCCAACTCCAACATGTTGGGATGTGGTTGGAGAGTGGAAACTGATGGGATTTGATTTTATCCAAGAGATGATATATAAGGTTCAAACCATTTTATGTCATATAAAAGCATTGAAAATTTAAAAGAATGGATTCTCAAAAAATCATTGGTGATAATAATGTTTGAGGTTAGAGATAAGGTGTTTTTTTTGTATATGATAGTGTAATAAATACAAGAGGTTTAGAAATAAGGGAAATCATGGTCCTAGATACACCATCCCTTTGAGATCCTTGATCGCATCAGAGGTTTGACCTGTCTTCCAAAACTCCCACCTAACAGATCTAAAGTACATGATGTGTTTGATGTATCCCTATTAAGTAAGTAAATAAGAAACCCCTCACATGTATTGACACTATATTTTATACAATTGCATAAATATATTTCATATGAAGAGAATATGGTGAATATCATAGATTGTAGTGTCAAATTTCTACTAAATAAGACAACTCACCAGGTCGATGTACTATGGCGGAGTAATAAGTTTTAGGATGCAACATGGGAACTAAAAGTGGCACTGAAATTGATGTATACTCAAATGTTTTACAATATGAAATGAAATTTTAGGTGTGATGTTTTTGAATAGGGGATAGATGTAATATCCTAGTATTTCAGAAATGCAATTCATTTTTTAATGAATTAAGGTTTTATCATGTAATGTGATTAATGAAGACACATGCACTATATTTTCAATTTTGGATTATCATAAAATATAGATTTTTTTATTAGGCTTAAAACACTATTAATAAATATAATTATTGATAATAGATGTGTTTTTAACCACCTTTAATATTAATATATATTAATGATTATAATAAAATATGCTTGATATAGAATGAGGAAGTGAAGGCCTCAAACAGTATAATCATACGCAATGAAGACAATTTGTTAGATCTTTTAAGGGATATGGCGTCATGGGTATTTTCACATGACCAAACCCAAGATGAGATTAAATATCTTAAACGTGAGGGAAAATATTTATGGGAGAATCTAAATCATATCAAGGTCCCCTCCAAAACCAGTGTCATCGAACCATCCTAAGAAAGTACTATTATGGTACAGTTTACCCTAGGGTATAAGATGGTGTAATGAAGAGTTATGTATCTAGAAACCAATATTATGAATTTATATATTTTATTTTATAAAAAAATCTTATAGTATTTATCCATTTTCAGTATTAATTTATATAAATAGGATTATATAATGAAGTTGATAAATATTAGACTTTGATTTAAAGTAACCAAAACAGTATTTTGGGAAAACATATAGTTCAATGTAAAACAAACATTTTTATAAATCCGAAAATTCCAAAATAAATTTAATTTTCATGAAATTGTTTTATTAAATACTTTTTTTAAAATATAAATTATTATATAGTTTAATGGATTCCCATGTTATTTTTATAATAGTCTAAAATTTTTTGTATCATAGCAAGGTATTTTTAAATAAATATTTATTTTTATTTTAAATTATAAATTCCAATAAGAGAATAATTTTGTTTATAAAATAATCATTTTTTGAATCATCATGTTTAAATTATCCAATAGATTTTTTTTTCATAATTTCATAATAGTGGAATTTTTGTGTAAAAATTAAATACAATATAAATATGTGGTATGTACTATGACATAATAATAACCCAAAAAGTGATATAAAAAAGATTTTGTATAAACATATCTTTTACTCTCCTTATGTTTTTAAATTAATTTAATACATCCTTTCTCTCTCATTTATCCCCTCCATGAAACTTTATGTACACCATGTTATGTTGCTAAAATTATTCCTTGATTTTCTAAGAAAGTCTTTTGTGTTGTGAATACAACTCCCCATTTCCACTCATGGGTATTCACCTAGTTTTACATACCCATAATTAATTGAGAGCCTTCATTTACATAACCCATATTTCTAAATCATGGAATTAAAAATGATAAAATAAGTTATTATATAGTACGATCTACATGGAACCAAAATGCATGTATAAGATTTGAATAGGATGAAAGAGCTTGGAATTATATAGCCCTCAAATTCATTGGGTAAGGTTTTTACCTCATCTAATACCATGTATGATACACATATGGTTATCATAAGAACATAATGTTATGATGTCTCATCTTTTATCCTTGAATCATGCTTATAATTCATTTTTTATGTTTTTACTACAATTCTATGATATGTTGATGTTAACATCGCATGTCATGATTCAATATTAATTATTATGATTATCACATTTTTATGCCCTTGACTCACATTTTCTACTTTACTTCATTTTATGAATTGATTATTTCTTTACTAGGATTTATATCTCACCTCTTTCAAACTAACATCCCTTAGTTATCTTATTCCATATTAGAAGATCGATATAACATAATGTCATGTTATGTAGTTTTTAAAAATGTCATTGTATCCCTATTTAAAGTTATTTTGTTATGTATCTAATTATGAAAAGACATATTTATTTTTGATCTTTTAATATTACGTTATGTTTATCATAATGTAATATATCACAATATAAAGTATAATAAATATATGGGTTGTAACACATTATTTATTCGATCACAACATGAATCATGAAGGTTATTCTAGTCGTACTATCTGCTAGCTGGTATTGTGATACTTGGGATCCATTAGTGATAGTATCCACTGGAGAATCATTAGTTTACTATTGTATACACTATAGAAACCACCTTTTACACAGCTTTGGCTTTTCTAGTCCCCCAGGTTATAACCCAACCTTCCTTTCCCATCCAAAACACTAATTCTGGGTTGATCCATGCATCAGAATCCTCTAAAAATCTCAAATAACCATTCAACACATCCATCAAATGAAAATTCAATATTCACATAAAATTCAAACACCTGTACGGATACCGTGTATTTTAATATAAATAAAATTTTACTTCCCATCCATGAAAAATATCATTAAACACTCTATCTTCAGCCATGACCTACTCAAGTCATCATTTCATGAATAACTAATCATGTTTCATCCAAACACGAAACGATTTCCCATAGATCAACTCAAAAACCAAGATGTTGTATTTAGTATAACCGGATACACCACATTTAACTACCACTAGAACTATAATATAGTGCATACTCACACCTATCTTCCCCAAGGTAGAATCACAAAGATTCCCGATCTATCAATCAATCATTGGTTCTTCCAATTGCATTACCCATGTCATTGTGTACAAATCATCTCTACAGTTCCCTCCAATATCGATATTTCATATCAAACATAATTCAATAAGTCCAATGATCCACTAATAATAGTTCCCAATACATCTCACTAGATTTAAAATGAAAACCTTACTCAAACATTGTAATTGTATCCTCATTTAAAATCTTAACAAAACCATCGAATTTTATTTTCCAATTTATTCATTAGTATATTCTATATTTTTTGTGAAAAGGATCATCCAATTCCTTAAAAATACCCAACATATGAAAAATAATTCTAAGGTTTTTTCCCTGGACGACCACATTTAATTGCATATAAAATAATTGGCTAACCCACCTTTTGCTGACTAGTCTCAATAATACTTATGTTCATGTATCAACACACTTCCAAAATACTCTATCACAATGCCTTTAGCCAGAGATGCATCTTGTGATCATATAAATTTTCCCATTGAAGTTAATATATGATTTTTGGTGATATTTAATCATTTAACAATCAACCATCCTTTTCCACTACCATATCATATAGAGGGCATTGAATCACCACTAATCTGATCACGTTTGAAATACCAAAACTCATTTGAATCTATATTCCAATGCTCGGGATCTATTTAGTATCATTCAAATGATAAATATTGTTTTATAAGAAGAATTTAGATACACCCTTACTCATTTTCTCATGAAAAAATACATGATCGACCATCGAACAACTAGTTTTGTGTTTCCATGATCCCTCTCACACTATGATTGTATCACTATTACTAACATCCTACTCGACAAAATAGAAATTATATTTCCTCCATACCAGAGAGTCAAAAAACTAATCTCATCAACATATATCCCATCCATCACTAAGATTAATGGTCATATGTGTCTAGTACAACCATAACAAATACCAATAAGAAAAAATATTCATTCCCCACTCTGATCCCTTAGAAAATTCATAAAAAACATCTGCTAAATTTCTAATGATAATGAGGATCACGACCCTTAATTTTCTACTCGGGTACTCCCCAAAAAATAGATCACTTTATACCACTTCTTAAGATAAATTCTCAAGTATTCATACCATTATCCCATGTTTGTAATTTCTCTCAACCCATTCTCATCAGGTTCTTAGGATATTATTCCCATTAGCAACACCCAAAATCCTATCATTCTTCAACCCACTCATGTCCATGACTAATAAAAAACTGAACAGGTTTTATATGTAAACAATTTGAATCATGTTGGTCTCAATTATATATAATGGGTGCATGATTCTATAACACCTAATCTCAGAACCAGACTCACAGTCTTATGAGTCTTATCACATTTCTATTAGTCTTACATGTCTAATTAAAAAGTTAAATATGCCTCTTTTATCTTAGTTCCACCCAAATAAAAGAACCACATATTATTTTATCAAAAAATGGGTCTGAAATAATGCCTAATTCATTTAACTTTATCTAAAACTACTTATGATTCTACTTTTGCACATCAGCTTATCAAATAAAAAGTACCCTTGGCATTTTTCTTCAAAATCAGGTGTATCACTAGTGCCACATCTACCCACATGGTCACCTTCCTCACAACATTATTCAATGTCAAGAAAATATATCCATTATATCACCACATTACCAAAGTGATTCTTGAAAAATAGTTTCATACACCGTAATGTTATTTCCCATTTAAGAGAGTCACAATACTAAAAGTACCAAAATTCTAGTGGCATAACATTGAGAAAACCGAACACATAACCATGCCAAACCATAACTTTTTAGCATTTTTATGCATTTATACTAACCCAATTAATATACCCATACCTCTATACCTATAAGGTACACTCATGCATGGGATACACCCTATCATGGGTTACCCTCACATGTTTCACTTAGAACCAACTCACAAAAGAATTAATTCACATATTCAGTGTAATTAGGTCCTCCCACATAGCACAAATAACATATTTCACATGGCCATATTTCATGGGAAACATCCTATTCTCGTCTCAAAATCCAAGGAAAAATATATTCTAAAACCCACTCAAAAGTATCATATAAATAATAGACATCACATTATAATATTATCATCCCACTCGATCAATGATTCTCATTGAGAATCTCCTATGGGACTACTTACTTTAGAACTGAATCCTCACCAGTCATCATTTGTATTCAAATGAAATTTCATAAATGATGCATGTTAAAGAAAAATGAAATTGAGGTTTAGTTAGATATATTTTTATTCCATGATATACGGGGAAACACTATATATGTTGTTACACGACCTTTAAATAGTGAATACTATAAGCTAAAAACCTACATAGTATCAAAAGAGGAGTTAATAATGCTTTATACTAACCCACTATTGGGGAAACCATCCTCTATGAGAATCTTCACATAAAAATGCTCCCTCGGGGACCTATTCATGACCCATAGGCATAAACATCGAATTAGAATCACCGAATGATGATCTGTATCAAGTGAAACAACATGTCATGGTTTAGTAAAGATTAGTGCCATTCCAATCTATATAAGAAAACACCATATAGTTTTTTAATACCACTTCAACTAACTCAAACTGAATAATATTGACACATAAGGATCTTATCATAAGGGAATCTAATGCATCTGTTTACCTATTGGGGTATTAATCCTTCCATGAACAACAGACCACATCATCATCCTTATCACTGAGTATCACATTATAGGTCAACATGAAATTCCCTAAAATATAAATATATATATGATTGTGAAATTTCATATAATTACACCAAGATATTATTTGGAAAATCACTGTATATTATGTTCTTAAATCTTTAAACAGCTAAACCTCATCATCAATGAAATTGATCACAAACTAGTAGACCTATATGTCATGTGAATATATGAGAATGATTCACAAGATGCCACTGCCACTTTGGTCCAAGACAATATGAGAGGTCATTCCCCCAACTCTATGCCTCACCTCCCAAATCCCGATCCCACGCAAGGTAATCCATATTGAACACATAATACGGGACCTCATCCAAGAATATACATGAAACCAAGTGAGATTCATCTTGAGTACCCTATTGCAATGAAGGACTAAAAAATGTGTCCATATCTTAGAAAGGAACCACAAAAAAGGTCCCATACATAACTAAAAATTCTATGATATGTACATGTGACAATATCAAAATAATGAAATAAATAAATATAATACAATATATAAAAAAACTTCTATAGATCCCAAACCCTATGACCTTGTTCTACCATACCTAATTCATTAGGTTTTAGAGTGTCTCTATGAATGAACATCACATTAGGGGGTGTCACAAACTTACCCATTTTGACCCAAATTGGTCACCTAAGTCGGCCTATGACAAGGTCTAAGAGGTGTTCCAAATTTTCCCAGGATGGATATAAGATCCAATGAAATCAATGAGAACTAAAAGAAATAATTTCACCCAAATAGAAATAAAAATATTGAATTAGAATAAATAAACATATCATCACATACTAAATAAACCTTACAAATTTGAATATCATTTATATATAAACTAAAATTACCAATAGCTGATCATCAAAACCCAAACTGAACATGAATACCACTAATATTCCTTGTGGCCCAATGGTTCATTCTCCAATTCCAAAAAAATGTTTCACATCGATATTGAAGCCAAACTAGAACCTAAATCAGAATCTAAAATAAGAATAAATTATAGGTGTTAGTATTAAAACTCATTAGGCATGCCCTAACAAATATATTCCCAATAAATTTTCTTTAAACAAAATAACAATCGATTCATGTTTTGAAATAAAATATTTAAAAAGTAGTTCTTTACACATATTAATCTATAAAACAAAACACATCCCATTTCCCTTTTTCCATTAAAAACAAGATTCTTTCGCATGGAGGATATGTTAGCATTTTAGAGAAAAAGATGATATATTTTCTAAAAAGGGAGAAAGAAAGTGTATTTTTTTAAAACACTTTTCATAATCATTTTAAACCAATAAATCACTTTTGAAAAATAATTACACCACACAATATCATAGACATAATGATCACACAATAAATGAAATGGAATATAGAATGTGTGTGTAACCTACCAAACAAGCCATCTTAATCATCTGTCAGAGACAAATAACTACCAAATAACATGGGAGAACCTAATAGAATATTGGATAATCTACAACATACAAAAAAATTACTCATCACGTAGACATGCCTTACCCAATGACATCAATTTACCCACACACTCAGTCTTACCCTACCTAACCTAATCGAGGGGAACAATCCCAAAGTAGAGTAGGGTCCAAACTAAGGGAAACTATCCATTACATAATATAAACTATTTTAGAAACTGTTAACTAAAAATCTTCTAGTTATGATAGGTTCCCATGTCAAGAATAATTCAGGGTTGTGCCTACCAATTCCAAACAAGCAACGAATCACAAAAACATACACTATATGCAAGCAACACACACAAGAGTCACCCCCAAGTCACCCCTGAAACAATACCATTCCTTTCAAAAATTTGTTTTCAATGTAGTCACATACCAAGGTCCTAAAACATCATTCAGCATGACCAAGTAAACATGACCAACTAAGTATATATTTCAAGAGAACCAACATTTCAAGGTTCCAAACATGCCTAATGTTTTTTGTGAAACCACCCATTTCCAAAGTAAATCCAACACATAATTTTAAAACAAAATATCAATTAGAAACTAATTTAGGTGACCCAAACCATTGTTTTTGAAACAATATACATTTACCAATCGAAAATAATGACATAAGAATTTTGAATAACTTTACAAATCCAATCAGGTATTTTATCCTACACTTTGTGTGTATAGATTAATAAAAAGGTCCATACACTTTAAAAAAATATCTAAACCATCTCATTTAACATTAAAAAATATTCTAAAAATCATACATCACTAATTAACATACATGGGAGGTGATAAAATCAAAAAACAATACATTATTTAATTTAAGGGGAATGTAAAAAATAAAACCTGCCCCAAACCACCAGCAATTCAACAACACCAACCCAGAACAACTCCACAAGTATTAAAAAAATCAAGAACACACACAAAGAATCCTAAGATCAAAAAAAAAATTTAAACTCAAAAATTAAGAACCCTATTTCCATAAGACCAAGGAAGAATAATAACTCAATAGAAAATGGATGGAGGAATATTAAGAAGAGAGGAGGCTATTACCTTGAATATTTGGCCCCAATAATTGAATAAATCCCTTGGATATACCTTTGAGAGTGAAGAGAATTCTTTTAGAGGATGTGAGGAGCTTCTCCTAGGTCACATGAGCCACGATAGAGAGAGATAGAGGGGGAATTTGGGTTTAAAATCATAAGAGGGTATAAAAGTAAATTATTATTTTAAAGACATGTGGGAATTATGAATAGTTAGTCCGAATAGTTTAACAAACCATGCTCCCCTTACTAGACACAATGGGAACATGAATAGTTTGGATGCATAGTTTGCAAATCTACGCACCAACCATGTGAAATGGTTTTGTCAAAAATTGAATATCCATGTTAATTACATCCAACTGGTTTGACTAACTATTCTTGGGTCGTGCACCCTTAACCAGAGACATTGAAAGACTCATACAATTTCTCATTGGAGCTGTATGATTTGAACGAAATAATTTTGATGCCTTGAAACTAAAAACTTGCAAGATGAAAATTAACTAAAAAGAGGCCAAGCCTTAGGAGGATTCACTTTCACCCCTTAATCATGAACTTAAATCATTAAATAGAATAAAAGGATCCCAAAACTCAAAATTTATATCTGAAAAACCAAGAAATCGAGAGGGAAACTAATAACAAATGGATAAGATGAAATAAAAGAAGAAAATAAAAACTAGGGTGTAAAAATTCTCCACACCATTACACTTTATACCACAATAAAGCCACAACATATCTAGTATATTAATCAAATAAAAAGGTTACCACACTTGTATAACCCAACTAATCAAGATAAGAACAACTCAACTACTACTAAAACTGAACTAACACCTCTCATATGAAATTATTCATTTGGAATAACCCATTCATCATGAGATGAGGGGAAACCTTAGAACTGAAGCCAAAGAACTCACAATAACCAAAACCCCTAGTCCTGTACAAAGGATCCGACCTACACTAAGTATAAGAGAAATAATGAACAACATGAAAGGAAATAGAGACTCACTAGATTGAAAATGAGAGGCCATAATGAACTCCCCACCATTTTAAAATTCCATTTGAATGCCCAACCAACATCACCTACCAAACACTAATACTCTAGACCCGAATGAACACATAAAAAATATATAAATAACCCAAAAAACATGACACACCATGGGACTCACTTCACCATAACAATGTACTTCTATTAAAAGAGGGATTTCAATGATACACACACATTATCCCTTTTCACACCAATGAAAACTGTATAAATAAGATAGACAACTAGGTTGACCTTTATCAACATAGAAAAATTAAAAATTTACAAAAGATACTTCAATTAAGGAAAAGATTCCAAAAATATACAAAAAATAATTTAACATTACAAGTAAAGAAAAACATTACCAAACAAAAATAGTACAACTGAGGGAACACTCAAATGGAATGAGCCTCCAAAATTAACTCGGACCTACATCTTACTCCTGCAAATATATTGGGGTATCCTTCAAAGGGGAGGATCTAGTTCCATGTAATTTCATATAAAAACTTCCAAAAAACTAATATAAATTACCTTGGAATCCATAGGCGTGAAAGGTATTAAGGGCATTTGAACAAGATTGTTTCTTGTGACTCACCATTATGCATTGATGACATACCAGGGTCTAATTCCTAGAAGAATCTAATGAATGATCTAAAGGACACTTGATCCTGTGACCATTACCACTATATTTAGGATGATTTTACATCTCCTTAATAATATTTTATTCCCCACTTCCAAATACTATGGGATAGTTGGTTACCTTAAGCACTCCTGCTAACACAGCCTCAACCAAAACAGCTTCCCTCACCACATCGAAAAAAAGGATAAACCTATCTTCGACAACCTAGAATCATTCAAAAAATGTTGAGACTTTAGGGAATTGTTCTTCGCCTACTCCAAAAAGGAACCAGATCCTCAAAACAATGAATGAATTCCAACAACAATCCTTAAACATACTAAAGAAATCATATTTCCATCGCCTTCCTCACATTCACAACCTTAAGGAAATACCACCAGACAACTAAAGTTCTGAATAATTCCCAGGAGAGTATATTATGAGGATTGTTTTGAATAACTTACTTCCACCACTTCCCACATGGAACATTAAGCATAAAGTTAGTGAACATAACCTTTAGAAACTCAATAAACATGAGAAAACGAAATACCTTTCGATTTTTCACATCCATTATTTTTCTTCAAAAGGATCTTTTTGACCATAAAATTGAGAAGGGTTCAACTTTTAGAACTCAATAATTAATCCCATAGGATGATCATATAGAGAGTCTTGTAATGGTAAACTACATGTGACTTCACCTCAGATATCCATTGATTCTTTTGTGGGGCGTATACTAAGCAACAAGAAAACCAATAACTCAATCAAAACCAATTTTACAACATGAACCCAAACTAAAAACAACACATACAAAACATCTCCAAATGAAAACAAAACACACTATACAACCATCAATTCTCAAAAAATCTCAATTTTCCTTTTTAAAAAAATTATTTAAAAGAAAACAAACTTGGTAGTTTCACCCTCACCAGTGGTATTCCATGGGGACTCACAAACATATATTACCATTCCTACTTAGGGACCATCCACTCATTTCATTAATCATATACTTCCTCAAACACATCCATGAATGTGAGAACCCATGATAATTCAATAAGTAAAAAATCATTTCCACTTTCGAAAAAAATGTTCAAATCAAGTTTCAAATTCTCAAATTCCTAATTTAATTACCTTTTCAAATTTCAAAAAAAAAATCTAAAACTCCGCACATAATTTTGTACAAAACCCTTATATTTAAATGTTAATATATGTTTCTAAAATAATAAATTTTGACAATCCGATTTCTATTTTACAAATAAAAATTCATTAAAAACCCATTTTCCAAGACTTTCCATGAAATAATTTTGAAAACTCATTTTGAATATTCCTATAAAAAAACATTACTTCTTGAAATAAGGCTTTAATGATTTAAAAACAAGGTTTTCAAAATGAAATTTAAACCAAGAAAATTTAAAAAGAGATCACAAAGGGGAAGACTATTGTCGATGGGTAAATTGGCCATATAGTTAACAACCATACGTCAATCATGACAATGTTACGTGGTGTCTTTTAGAACCATGTCCCTGGATCTGCATGGATTTCCACACCCTGTGAGCTAACTGAGACCACTAGAACATCTCCCATTTCACTTTCCCAAATATAGAATAACCATATGACCCAAAAAATCTAAACATAGCCCAAATTCCCATGGTAACCCAAGGTTGTACATAGAATGTGTTGGACATAAAATTCCTCATACATACATCCCAAGTTAAAATATAGATAATAAATCTTACTTGACATCCCAAATAACAAAGTGTGCTAAAAAAATGTCATATAAAGAACCTTATCTGATACTATTTTTTCATGAACCAATCTTGGTCAGCCTCAAATTGATCACATAAGTCGGACCACAACAAGGCTAGAGAAGAATTCCCGATCGTCCAAGGTTGGAAATAAGAACAAAGTGAATAAAAAGGAACCAAAGGGAATTATTTCAACCAAAAATAAATAAAATAAACTAAAATAGATGAAATAAACAGGAAATCACAAAATGAAACAACCTTCCAAAATGAACATGATTTATACATAAAATGAAATTACAACAAGTTGATAATAAAAACCAAAACTAAACCTAACAACCACTAAGATTCCATGTGACCCTAAGGGTCACTCTCCAATTCGAAAACCCAACACTTCCTATAGTGATTCAACCAAGATGGGACCTTAACCATAAGCTAAAATAAGAAGAAACTATAGGCATGAGTTTTGAAACCCTATAGGCTTTCTCGAAAAAATATATTCCCAATTCATTTCCTTTAAACAAAATATAAATAAATCCTAGGATTTAAATACAATATATAACACATGGATTTTACAAATTTTAATCTATAAAAAATGGCCCATTTCCATTTTTTCATTTTAAACTAGATTTTTCCTAAGGAGGAGACATTAGTATTTTAGATAAAAAATATCATATAATTGTTACAAAATAGAAAGAAAGTGTAATTTTTTTAAAACACTTTCCATAACCATTTTTAAACCAACATCCTTTAATAAATAAAAAAATTCATACAATTTTAAAGACAAAATTATCACACAAGAAGGGAAATGGAATATAGCACATATGTGTAATAAATGAACAAGGCATCTCAATCATCTGCCACAATCAATTAAGTGACAATGAATAAAGGATAACATAAGAGATAAGTAGATAATCTAGAACATAATAAAACCTGAGTCACCCCATATGAATTATTTACTCGATGAAATCAATTCTTCCAGATGATCGATCTTTCCCTACATGGCCAAACCAATGGGAATAATTCCAAAGCAGATAAAAAACATTACTAAGGGCCCCTAGCCAATGTGTAATCAAAACTAGTGTAGCAACCATTCAACAATAATGTTCTAGCTATTCTAGGTTTCCATTTCAAGACTAATGTTGGGGTGATCCAACCAATTCCAAACAATCAACAAATCACCTGCACATACTTCACATGTAAGCAACACACATTAGAGTCACCACCCGAGTCACCCCACAAAACAATCCCTTTCCATTAAACCAATTGTTTTCAAGGGGTTCCCACACCAAGGACGTCATACATCATTTGAAATGACCAAGGAAAGAGGTCCTACTAAGGATATTTTTCAAGAGAATGAGTTTTTCATGGTGCCAAACAGGCCTCAATAATCTTTGAGAAACCACCTACATCAAAGGGGAGTCCAACACATCATTTTAAAACCCGATATAAATAATAAATTCATTCCAGTAACCCAAAAAATCATTTTATAATGCTAATAAATTTACCAATGAAAAACCATGACTTAAGAATCAAAAATAACTTTCAAAACCCAACCAAGCATATTTTTTTGACACTTTTCATGCGTAGATTAACAAAACAATTCCATACTCTTTAAAAAAATTGAAACCATCTCATTTCACTTGAAACAATTATTATAAAAATTGTAATTCAATAATTTACTTCAATGGGAGGTGAGAAAGAAATAAATATATGTATTATTAAATTTAAATGGAACATTTGAATGGAACATAACTCAAATGAAAATCACTTCCACAATGCCAAACTGAAATAACTCCATAAGGGTTACAAGAAGTAATAACATCCAAAAGAATCCCACAAATTACTGAACCCCCAAATTTAAACTCATGTAAACAATAAATATTGATTCAAAAGACCAATGAATAATAATAACTCAAGAGAAAATGGAAGAAGGGGGAGGAGACAAAAGATATGCAGATATTACCTTGCAGATTTAACTCTATGATTTGAGTAAATAACTTGGATATACATTTGGGAGAGAAGAGGATGCTTAGAGAGAAAGGGAGGAACTTACCCTTGGTCGTAGGATCCAAGAGACGGAGAGATGTGACATTTGGGGTTAAAATGTAAAGTTAGTAGAAAGGTAAATTTTCATTTTAAAGACACTATAGAATAGCTCATGGTTAGTTCACTTGGTTTCAAAGACCAAACACAAACCGTTTGCCTCTTACTAGACACAATGGGAACCCACATGGTTTGGCTACATAGTTTGAGAAACTTTGCGACAAACCTGTGACATGGTTCTGTTAAAAAATAAAAAATCATGAGCACACCTTCTGCATGGTTTGGATAACCATGCTTGGGTTATGCACCCTCAACCAGAGATATCCAAAGACTCTCAAAATTTATCCTCGGATTCGAATATTTTGAAACAAACCATATAGATTCCATGAAACTCAAAATGTGAAAGAATAAAATTAGCTAAAAAGAGACCCAACATCAGGAGCTCACATGATTACACCTTAACCGTTCACTTAAACCATGCAATAGAAGAAACAGATCTCAAAAGTCAAAAATTTAAATATAGAACACCCAAAACATGATTGATAAACACTGATCTAAAGGATAAGATGAAATAAAAAGAAGAAAATAAAAACTAGGGTGTGATAAGGCGGAACCCTATCTAGCGCTTGTGGGTCTCGTTCTCATGCCTCCACCATAATTAGTTATGGATAATATATCATCACCGAGAATCTCTCATCTTAAATCCCAAAGGATGAACTCCATGGTAGTACCTGGGATTTCTTGATGTCAGGTCATTGATTTATTCCAATAAAGGGTAGGTATGGGTAAATACTATATATCTAGGCATGATTAATTTCTGGGAGAATAAATAAATTTAATAGAATAGTATCCTAGATCCCAGGGTTCACCACCTCAGCATCTAAAATCACACTACTCCTTAGATGACCTGGATCATGTGTTTCCACCAGATCCTAGGGAGTAAAATACCCATTAATTAAGGGGATTCAACAATCACCCCTGGATATACAACATTCACGCACAATGATATACACCCACCAGGAACCTTATTCTACTATTTAAATCTCAACAATCCCTAGAATTCACAATGGTATAATGATATTTCCATTCGAATTTTGAGTACCTTGGTCATTAGTAATGGTCTCACTTTATCAATAAATTCCATTCATCTAGGGAATTATTTTATGAATTATGTCACAAGCTCCGATACTGGATCTTGAAAAGCATATATATTCATCAAAACCTACATCAACCATATCCACTAGATTCTATCCAAATAAGGAATTCACCATCAATATGCTATAAGACTAAATCCTAGACATTTCATTCATCCTAGGGTTTCATCCATATTTATTGGTTATTCCTGAGCATCTTGATAAATCCCAATAATTCCATACCTAAAAATATATTTAATATAATCTTATGAAATAAAAAGTCATAACCCAAAATAAAAAACATATTAATGGATGTTTGAATGCCCTGTCCGATCCCCATTATCTATTCCTAAAAGATATTACACATCAGTTTAGGTTCCAAGGTGTCAATAGAAACTATTACAACCCAATAATATCCACCTAATAATGTTCTATTAATCAATGGGACTCCCACTCAGTTTACCCTAGGTTAGAACATATGCATATGAATCCTTATTTAGATCCTTAGTCACTATTATTCTCTTGGATCCACACCTGATTTTTAGAGGATATCACATCCCTTGAAATCATTAAAATTAAAAAATGACCCAATATGTTTCAAGTGTACACCTCAAAGTCCATGGTCTCATGACATGACCTATAATACATCTCAATATCAATGTCAGCTATGTTCATTCACTCATATAATGACAATACCTATCCATTATACTTATAGTCTTTCTACCATGGAAAATAACAATAGAAAAGGGTAGGGTAGCTCGTCAATGTTATGTTCAATGAAACCAAGGGATATATAGTATTACTAGGGTCGTCACATGGTCCACTAACAACATTTATCTAAATTTATTCCCAAAATCACCTCCTAGAGTTGTCTGAGGCTCCTAAGAAAGGGAAATAAAAAACACTCATTATGATCACAAATAAAATTGAGAATCACATCATAGTTACAATCTTGACCACCAATGGCCAAGTAAAATAGTTAATGCTCAAGTGTCTTCTATGGATCATATCACTTACATAGTCTAGGAAATTCACATCAAATTAATCCTTTATCAAAATTTAAAATGACAAAATTTTATCTTATAAAGGACAATGCCCTCAATAGTAAAGAAACACATTTCATGCACCATAAAAAATTTAAAAAGCCTTAGGGAATGTACCATGGACCACCTACCACTTTTGAAACCTTTTCTATTTATTTTCCAACACCTGATAGCTACTGCAAAGGCCTATCCATTCCTCTCTAAGACCAACACATCATCTAAGAACCTATCTTAAGTCAAAACATGAAATTTAATTTATTTTAATCAATTTAAATAGGTTATTAGAAATTAATAATTGAAGAAAAAAATTAATCTATTTTGAAAAATCACTAAAATACCCACCATAAACCAATACTCAAATGAAAATGTTTCCAATAGTCACTAAGAGCTCTTCACCATGACCTTAGTAGTATCCTGGGCTAAATCCCTAATGGGAATCTATTATTTACAAGATATTTTAACATAACTTAATAAAAAACTTAAATTAATTGATGAAATGATGTTCTTATAATTAAATGAGGAAAAGTGTTGGTTAAAATCTTCTCATGATATCCATTTACTTGTAAATAACATCACAAAACTTATCATATGTCACCATTCTATGGTGAAATTTACATCAAAATCCCACACTAAAACAACAAAAAGTGTAACACCTTAGGATCTTAAAAAAATAAATTATATTCAATAGCATAATGGAAATAGAACACTGCGATATTCTTATTTTACACACAACATTTAGTTTAGTTTGTGTTAAAATCAATCTTGAGATCTTTATATTCAATAGCATATTCAACACGCAACACTGATCGTAAACTACATGTGATATATACTATCGTTATAACCTAGTCATTAAATGGGAGGGTATGAATATTATTAAATATTATATGATATATATATATATAAATTTATTATTCAATATATTTTACTAATAAATGTTTTTTAAAATAATCGATAAATTTTATTAAATTGATTTTATTCCTAAAAATTCTGTTTTCATAAATAATGATTATCATTAAATGGAAAAAAATTATAATTTAATTTTGGAACTGTTAGATATCATAAATGAAATTCATTTTTGAAATTTTAATACCAAAATTAGCTTAGGTCAATTTTTTGGTATTTTTTGGGAATGTTTTAATGTATGATGAATTGTGAAAAATGATGAAATTTAATTGAAAATTGTCTTATTATTTAATTTATTTATAATTTTAAATTATATTTTTGATTTATTTTAATGTAATATTAGATAAAGTTTGTAACACCCGAGATTTTTATGAGAAATGTTTTGTTTCTATGTTATATACATCATCAAAGGAATCCTTCACTACACACAACACTAGCTTGTCTTGCTTTACATGCAATCATGACCATCCTCGATAGCTTGTGTCGTACACAATACCGAGTTTCACTAAACAATGATATGCTATTAAAATAATATTAAAACTAGCCGTTATGAATAATAATACCCACTTTTTGAAATTTTTTAAATTTTATATTTCAAAATGGACTTCATTTCTGGTTTTGTAATATCGAAATTAGCCTAGGGTAAAATTTTGGTATTTTTCTGAAAATTTCAATTTTTGATGAATAGTGAAAACACTAGGTTACTATTTAAAAACCGCCTTTTTATTTAAATAATTATTTATTTTATTTAAATTTATTTTAGGTAAAAATTGATACATAATACATATATAAGTTCAATGTAATTCATCGGAGTCATTTTATAATAATTTTAGATATATAAAAATTTTATTGAACTTTTCACCATCTTTTACCCACCTCCTCAGAGAATTTGCAAATTCACATAAAACATAATTTTACCGCTTCTGTGAGTGGAATTTCGAAAATTTGTGAGGCACGGTTAATATCAAGGACTAAAATGTGGTTCAATAAGATGAAAATAATTTTTGGTGAATAGTAACTTTTTACTTTTATTGACCATGGTTAAAAGAAAATAGGGTAATTAAAGGTAAAAATGATATTATTATTACCCTAACACATGTCATAATTCTATTGGATCAGTTTAATTCGACCAAAAACAACCTGATAAATAAAATATGACCATTTAGGTCCACTTGGATTAGATTATGACATTTATTATTAATTTATTTAAAGAATGGTAAAAATAGTTAAAATCAAAGTTTAATAACTAAATCATATTTAATATAGGGTTATACATAATATAAATTCAACTATAAATATTAATTATAAAGCAAAAAATATTTCCTACATAATGGTATTTTATTTATAATTTTTAGACATTAAATGATTTAATTTATTTATGACACAATGATGATGTAGTAATTATCATATTAATGAAATATTAACATAATTGATGTTATAAATACCCAAATAAATATAATTTGAGACTATTTATGAATTCCAAAAAATTTATAGGCTAATATTACATTTTAGTATTGATTTAATTAACTTCTTTCGAACTAATCATTCTGTTATGATTTTCACAAAAATCAATTACCAAATAGTGTCAAAATTGACATAAAATAGATTTTAACAAAAAAATTATATTATTAATTGTTATTTTATACCTAAAAATCTAAGGTTAGGTAAAATGACTTATATAGGGTTATATATATTAATAATAAATAACTTGGGGTTCGTTTTTCTTTTTATATTAAGTTTATTAACCTTATAGTGTAAGAAAACAAGAAGCCACAGTAAAAGTAAAATTATTTAACTTAAGTTAAATCTAAATGATAAGGTTAAAATAGAAACATAAACTTGTCTATATTCTATTGGATAAGAGGATTTAGAACCATCCCCACCTTATCTTCTAAATAAATCAATTTGGAGCTATTAAAAAACCAAATATGACTTTATAATAAAATAATATTTTTAGTTTTTCCAAAGGTGCCCTCCCCTTCGTTATAAAAGGGCACCTCCTCCCTCTCTTCTTCACACCACTTTGAGCCTTCAAGCTCGGCCAAACCCTACCAAGTTCTCTTCTAAACTTCCTTAGAAAACATCCTAGAGGTCCTGGTCTTCTTCAAAGACCATCTTTAGTGCTCTAAGAGGAGGTTAAGAATGCGCTCTTCAAAGAAGAGGTAATGTCCGTTACCGATTCTTTCAACATTATTTCTTCTTCTACTTCTTCTTATTTAGTTTTTTAATTATGATGTAATAAAATCAGTATCCATAATATACTTATATGTTATTATAAGTATGAAAAAAACCCTATTTCACCATTTATCCATCCTACGGAAAAGGAAATCACCGCGTGTGCGTACATACGAAATACCGTCTCCATGCCGTGGTGTAATCTATTTTCCACCACTACCTTACTTGGATGGGTATAATGCTGTAAATAATAACTATATATGATTATTTCAAAGTGATATTTATTCTTAAATAGTATAAATACACTTCAATTCAATTCCACGATCATGGGAACGATATCATCGCTCGTGCGTACGTATGGCCTACCGTCTCCATGATGTGATGTGACTCGTTCTACATGATCTTAATTGAATAATGATTATATAAATAAATTGAATGGATAAATATGATATATATTACACTAATACCATTATGGAAATGAGGTATCTATAACCTAAAGATAAGAATAAGAATTTATTCGACAAAACACGCATAAGAACAAAAAGTAATAAACACCCAAATAACAAGTAGCAATGAAATATTACTAATAAGAAGCTAATAATATGACCATATATGGTATCATAAAAATGAGTAAGATTATAGAATAAGTCAATAACATTATTTAAATCATTATACAGGAGGTTCTGACACGTACGAAGAAAATCAGACCTTAGTTAAGGGAAAATCTCACAATCTCATTTATATCCGAGATAGTTTATACATAAAAATTTACTAGGGCATATTTATCATCCACATACATGTTTCCTAAATATTTAATATTATATATAACCTCCTACAATTTTTTAAATCCAATTTTACCCTTCGATGAGTTTTTAGTAAAAGATATGAAAGGAATCTTTTTACGTTTTTCGTACGAGGTCCTTTTTGACTTTTCCGGCCAAAGTACGAGAAGAATGTTTTTTTAACTTATACGAAATGAATGGATTTTTAGAACATTATTTCCATGAATCTTCCTTTACAAGTTTTCAAGTTTATTTGTAATCAAATTCTTTTAGTTCAAAATTATATGACATGTTAAGAAAGGAAAATGTTTTTGAAGTAGAAACGATATTTTCCTCAAGAATGGAGTTCAAGTGTTTTATCAAAATTATTTTCCATCTAAGATAGTATAGGGTTTTGTTTATATCCCTATTTTTACATTGTTTTGAATATGTTCTGATGGAATTATTTTTATGATGTCTTATTATCTTATATGTATTATGTTATGATGGCATGATGATTAAGAATCCAATTTTTTTTATTACATGGGCTATGCTATGATGAATGATTTATGATTTTGTGGAATGCATAAGAATGGTTTCATTATGAGATGGGTGAGACCTATATATCCCTACAATGCATTGGGTAAGGATTTATATCTCATGAGATAGACATGGCTGGAACGTCAGGTTAATCGGGTTCAGTGAAACAGGATTGAAACGATGAGTGAACTCGGTTTAGAAATGGACTTTGCCTGCTAAGATAGTCTTCGAAATGAGTCTTGACTACTAAGAAATGATTCTCTATGATTATGTGTGTATTCCAAAAATTTTCATGTTTTAAGTTATGATTATTGGGATTACATTTCACTTCTATTATTTATCCCATGTTATGAGATTATGATCTCTTTTGCAGGTTAAGATTTCCAAAATGCTATGTTCTTATGAATATGATATGATTGATATTTCTTTTGCTTACCCTTACTGAGCATTTGAGCTCACCCTTTTGTATGTTTTCTTTCCCCAGGTCAGGAACAAGGTTATTAAGTAGTATATGCCAAAAGGGACTCTAGATATGATGAAATAAATGGGAGACAACATAGATGATTTATGAACCAGTTGTTTATGCATCCCAGTTTCAAAATACATTATACCTATATGGTACTTTCATGGTTTTTTATATGTTTTAATATGCGTGATTCAATTTTGAAGTATTAACAATGTATGCAAAGTATGATTCCTTATAGTTGGTATCAGAGGAAAGGTATAGTAAACCATTAGAAACTAGGATGTGAAAGCCTTAGTAAGAACCCTAAGGATATGTCTAAGAATAGAACAAAATCTTAGTATTTTAAAAATGAACATGAACAACCTATGATAAGACCATAAGTGTGATATTTTATTCTGGATTATGTGGTTTTCTTATTATAATTAGTGTTTCTCACACTATTCTTCTTGGTTTTTGTCAATGGATGAAACCCGAATGAACCGTGTTAACGCGGAATGCGACGGGCAATGCAATGATTGTCCCCCTTAGCAAACAAAAATTATGGGGGTTGGAATGAAAAATCTTGTTTCCCTGCTCACACAACTTTCTCAAGCTGTGAATCATGCAGGACTTCCAAATGAGCAAAGGAAGGAGCAACATTCAGTTGTATCCTTCATGAGGTAACATCCACCCTCATTCAGTGGGTCTACTGATCCATTAGTGGATGAACAATGGATCAGTACCACTGAAATGATATTTTAAGTTCTTTAATGTTCTCAACATGATAAATTCATCTTAGCAGTATATCGTTTGGAAGGTGAAGCAAATCAATGGTGGAATCTTATCAAGAATACGAGGCCAGGAGATGAAATTGAGTCCAAGGAATGGGATGAGTTCAAGAACTTATTTTTTAATAAGTACTTCCCTCGTATTCTTCGAACAAAGATGGAGAAGAAGTTTCTTGAAATAAAGAAAAAGGATGATGAATCTGTTGGTACCTACGAAGCAAATTTTACAAGAATTTCAAGGTATGCTTTTGGGATGATTGTCCAACCTGAGAGTAAGATCGATTGATTATTTAGTGGCTTAAAACCAAGTCTTCAAAGGGCGTTAACCATAAGGGACATCAACAGCTACGAGGAAATTGTTTGATGTCCTCTCAAGGTTGAGATGGAGATTATAGTAACCCATCAATCATATGGGTTTGATAAGAAGAGGAAAATGGAATTCAAAGGAAAATCGAAAGACTATACTTATGCTCAAAGTGTGGAAAGAAATATAGAGGGAGTTGTCTTAAAGGGACAAGTAAATGTTTCAAATGTGGAAAATAAGGTCATCAGGTATTTGAATGCCTCAATAATGGGAAGAAGATGTCTAGTGATGCGAACAAATAAAAGGCTACACAGAGTGCACCTCCTACAGTTCAATGTAAAAAGTGCATGGAAATGGGGCATTATTACAATCAATGCCCTAGTCCAAGGGTTTTTGATGATGATCGACGTCAACAAACTCTTAAGGATAAAGACAAAGGAAAGTCACGTGCAATTTCTATCAGCGATGTGGAGTATGATAACGAGGTGGTGAAAGGTACACTTACCATCCACTCTAAAGTAGTAAATGTTTTATTTGATTCTGGATCTACCCACTCTTTTATTCCTGAAAAATTTTCTAAGGGTATCACCATATTAACTGAACAATTAGATGTTGAGTTAGCTGTGACAACTCCTAATGGCACAACAACCACATCAAAAGTTTATAATTCTTCTCCGATTGAAGTTCGTGGGAAAGTGCTTCCTGCAAACTTGTGATCCTTCATATAGTGGAATTTTATGTGATTCTTGGCATGGATTGTATTTCTTTATATGGAGCTCATATCAATTTCCAACGAAGGGAAGCCACATTTCATATTCCAGATCAATCAATGATCGTCTATCGATGCAAGGATGAATATAACCTTCCAGTGGAAATTTCTTCCCTCTTATGGGTCTTGATTCCACTAAATGAAGGTTATTTATCTCAAATGGTTAGAGAGAAACTCATGATTTTGAATATGCCCATTGTACGAGAGTTTGATGATGTCTTTCCAGAGGAATTTCATGGTCTTCCACGAAATCGTGATGTCGAGTTTTCAATAGAACTCATATCGGGTGCTTTACCTATTTCAAGGACACCTTATAGAATGTCCCCAATTGAGTTGTAGGAATTGAAGAAGCAACTCCAAGAAAATCTTGATAAGGGATTCATATGCCCTAGTGCGTCACCTTGGGTAGCACCTGTTCTGTTTGTTAAGAAGAAAGATAGATCAATGATACTCTGCATTGATTATTGAGAACCTAACAAGATCACTATCAAGAACAAATATCCTCTCCCACGCATTGATGACTTATTTGACCAACTACGTGGAGCTCAATACTTTTCCAAGATTGATCTTCGTTCAGGGTATCATCAATTAAGGGTCATAAGTGAGGATATACCAAAGACGACCTTCTGTAAAAGGTATGAACACTATGAATTTATATTGATGCCATTTGGTCTTACTAATTCCCCTGCTATCTTCATGGTTCTAATGAATAGAGTCTTTAGAGACTATCCTGATCAGTTTGTGGTAGTCTTTATAGAATATATTCTTGTTTATTCAAAGAGCAAGTAAGAACAGGAAGATCACTTGAGAATTGTATCGAAGACCCTGAGAAAGGAGAAGATTTATTCCAAATTTACCATGTGTGAATTTTGGCATTAAAAATTTGCATTTTTGGGTCACATAATCTCAATAGAGGGGATATCTATAGATCCAGCAAAAACAGAGGTTATCGAAAGATGGTCAAGACCAACAACAGTAACCGAGATGCGAAGTTTTCTTGGTTTGGATGGATATTATTGGCTTTTTGTGAAACATTTTTCAAGATTATCTAATCCACTCACCAGGTTGACTCGAAAAGGAGTTAAGTTCGCTTGGACAGAGGAGTGTGAAGAGAATTTCAAGGAGTTAAAAATAAGGTTATCCAGTGCACCTGTACTCACACTTCCTTGTAGTGGAGAAAGGTTTGTGATCTATAGTGATGCATCCAAGAAGGGATTGGGGAGTGTTCTCATGAAAAACAATATGGTGATAGATTATGACTTACGATAGTTGAAAATCTATGAGAAAAATTACCCAACTCATGAATTGTATTTAGCTGCGGTAATCTTTGTATTAAGTATTTGGAGGCATTATCTTTATGGAGAAAAGTGTGATATTTATACTGATCATAAAAGTTTAAAGTATACTTTCACAAAAAAGAGCTGAATATGAGCCAAAGAAGATGGTTGGAGCTGATTAATGATTATGACTGCTAAATTCATTACCACACTAGGAAAGCAAACAAGGTGGCAGATGAATTAAGTCGACAAGACCATGCTAGCTTATCCATGATGAGGATCACAAAAGATCCAATATTTATGGATTTACAATGTATGGATCTTGGAATTATAATGTAAGGGGAAAATCTTATCTTTCTCAAATGAATGTTCAACCATCTATAAATTTGAATATTAAAGAGGCACAAAAAAAAGATGTAGAGTTACAAAAGAAGGTGAGAAATGTTCCTGAATTCAACCTTGATTGTGATGGGATAATAAGGTTCAGGAATCAGGATTGTGTTCCTCCCATACCAAAATTAAAGAAGGAGCTGCTGGATGAGGCTCATAGTTCTTTATTCTCTATTCATCCTGGAAGCACGAAGATGTATAGGGACCTGAAAGAGTACTTCTGGTGAGATGGCTTGAAAAGAGATGTTGCTGAATATGTATCTCGATGCTTGGTTTGTCAGCAAGTTAAAGTTGAGAGACAGAAGTCTAAGGGGATGTTACAACCATTACCCATACCTGAATGGAAATGGGAAAACATCACTATGGACTTTGTCACTGGACTTCCTAAAACATCCAAAGGAAATAATGCTATCTGGGTCATAGTTGATCGTCATACAAAGTCTCCACACTTCATTGCTATTAGAGAGGATTTCACTTTGGATCATCTTTATAGGATATATGTAAAGGATGTGGTATGATTACAAGGAGTACAACTTTTCATTATATCTGATCGGGATCTGAGGTTTACCTCAAAGTTCAGGTGAAGTCTTCAGCATACTCTGGATACAGAGTTGAGTTTCAGCACTGTTTATCATCCTCATACTGACGGTCAGTCTGAGAGAACAATTCAAACTCTAGAAGATATGTTGAGAGCTTGATATTTGGATTTCAAAGGTGGTTGGGATCAAAACCTACCTTTGGTGTAATTTTCTTATAATAATAGCTTTCACTCCAGTATTCAGATGG
Organism: Viscum album; assembly: GCA_963277665.1. Taxonomy (NCBI): domain Eukaryota; kingdom Viridiplantae; phylum Streptophyta; class Magnoliopsida; order Santalales; family Viscaceae; genus Viscum; species Viscum album. The sequence continues at coordinate 1,200,746,961 of OY728153.1, read as the reverse complement.
CTCCTTATGAAGCTCTCTATGGAAAGAAATGTAGGACACCAACTTGCTGGGATGAAGTTGGGGAAAGAAATCTATTAGGACCTGATCTTATTGATGATATGGAAGAAAAGGTCCGATCTATTAAACAACACAAAAGAGCAGCTCAAAGTCGAAAAAAAAGTAATGCCGACAACCGAATAAAAGACCTAGAGTTTGAAGTGGGTGATAATGTGTTCTTATGAATATCTCCTTGGAAGAGAGTAATGAGATTTGGAAAGAATGGAAAGCTGATCCCTAGATATATCTGTTCCTTCGAAATACAGGATCGTGTTGGGAAGGTAGCTTATCGATTGACGCTTAAACGAATTCTCTCTCAAGTTCATAATGTGTTCCATGTATCTCTCCTGAGAAAGTACATACCTGATCCTTCAAATGTACTCAGCTCAGAAGTTGTACCACTGGAGAAAGATCTTTCTTATGAAGAACAGCCGATTGAGATTCTGGATCGTAGTGAAAACATTCTACGGAACAAGACCACTCACTTGGTGAAAGTTTTATGGAGGAACCACCAATTAGAAGAAGCTACATGGGAGATTGAGGATATGATGACGAAGAGGTATCCTCATCTGCTTGTTACAAATTGACGAATTTCGAGGGTGAAATTCATTTTAAGGGGGGTATAAAGTGACACCCGAGATTTTTATGAGAAATGTTTTGTTTTTATGGTATATACATCATCAAAGGAATATTTCAATACACAAAACACTATTTTGGCTAGCTTTACATGCAATTGTGACCTTCCTCAATAGTTTGTGTCGTACGAAATACCGAGTTTCACTAAACAACGTTATGCTATTAAAATATTATTAAAACTAGCCGTTATGAATAGTAATACCCACTTTTTGAAATTTTGTAAATATTAACTTTCAAAATGGACTTCATTTTTGGTTTCAGAATATCGAAATTAGCATAGTGTGACATTTTGGTATTTTTCAGAAAACGTTCAATTTTTGATGAATAGTGAAAACACTGGGTTACTATTTAAAAACCGACTTTTTATTTAAATAATTATTTATTTTATTTAAATTTATTTTAGGTAAAAATTGATACATAATAACTATATAAGTTTAATATAATTAATTGGAGTCATTTTATAATAATTTTAGATATATAAAAATTTTATTGAACTTTTCACCGTCTTTTACCCACCTCCCAGGAGAATTTGCAAATTCACATAAAACTTAATTTTACCGCTTCTGTGAGTGTAATTTCAAAAATCTGATAGAAACGGTTAATATAAAGGACTAAAATGTGGTTCAATGAGATGAAAATAATTTTTGGTGAATCGTAACTTTTTACTTTTATTTACGACGGTTAAAAGTAAATAGGGTAAATAAGGGTAAAAATGATATTATTATTACCCAAACACATGTCCTACTTCTATTGGATAAGTGTAATTCGACCAAAAACAACCTTATGAATAACATATGACCATTTAGGTCCACTTGGAATAGATTAGGTCTTTTATTATTAATTTATTTAAAGAAGGGTTAAAATAGTTAAAATCAATGTCTAATAACTAAATAATTTTTAATATAGGGTTATACATAAGATAAATTCAACTATAAATATTAATTAGAAAGATAATATGATTTCCTACATAATGGTATTTTATTTATAATTTTTAGACATTAAATAATGTAATTTATTTATGAAACAATGATGATGTCGTAATTATCTTATTAATGAAATATTAACATAATTGATGTTATAAATACCCAAAATAATGTAATTTGAGACTTTTTATGAATTAAAATAATTTTATAGGTTAATATGACATGTTAGTATTTATTTAATTAACTTATTTAGAACTAATCATTCTGTTATGATCTTCACAAAAATCAATTACCAAATAGTGTCAAAATTGACATAAAATAGTTTTTAAAACAAATATTATATTATTAATTGTTATTTTATTCCTAAAAAATATAAGGTTTAGAAAAATGATTTAGATAAGGTTATATATATTAATTATAAACAACTTGGGGTTCGTTTGGATTGTTATATTATGTTTATTAACCTTATAGTGTAAAAAAACAAGAAGACACATTAAAAGTAAAATTATTTAACTTAAAGTTAAATCTAAATGATAATGTTAAAATATAAACCTAAACTTATCTATATTCTATTGGATGAGATTAGTTCGACCCATCCCCACATTAGCTTATAAATAAATCAATTTTAAGCTATTAAAAACCCAAATATGACTTTATAATAATATAATATTTTTAATTTTTCCAAAGGTGCCCCTCTCCATCCTTATAAAAGGGAACCTCCTCCCTCTCTTACGCACACCACTTTGAGCCTTCAAAATTGGAAAACCCCTGAAAATTTCTATTCTCCACTTCCCTAGAAACATCCTAGAGGTCCTGGTCATCTTCAAATACCATATTTATTGCCCTAATATGAGGTTAAGAAGAGGCGCTTCAAAGAAGAGGTAATGTCTGTTACCGATTCTTTCCAATTTACTTCTTATTATACTTTTTCTTCTTTAGTTGTTTCATTATTAAGTAATAAAATCAGTATCACTCATATACTGATATGTTATTATAAGTATTAAATAACCCTATTTCACCATCTATCCATCCTACGGAAAACAAAATCACCGCGCGTGCGTATGTATGGAATACCGTCTCCACGCCGTGGTGTAATCTATTTTCCACCACCACCTTACTTGGATGGTATAATGGTGTTAATAATAACTATATATTATTATTGTAAAGTTATATTGATTATGAAATAGTATACATACACTTCAATTCAATTCCATGATCATGGGAACGATATCATCGCTCGTGCGTACGTACGACCTACCCTCTCCACGATGTGATGCGACTCGTTCTACATGATCATCATTGAATAATGATTATATAAATTAATTGAATGAATAAATGTGATATATATTACACTAATAAAATTATGGAAATGATGTATCTATAACCTAAAGGGAATGATAAGAATTTATTCGACAAAACACGCATAAGAACAAAAAGTAATAAACACCCGAATAATAAGTAGTAATAAAATATTACTAATAAGAAGCTAAGAATATGACCATATATGATGTCATAAAAATGAGTACGATTATGGAATAAGTCAATAACATTATTTAAATCATTATACAGGAGGTTCGAACACGTACGAAGCAAATTTGACAAACGGTAAGGGAAAATCTAAAAATCTCATTTTTATCCGAGATTGTTTATACATCAGAATTTACTGGGGCATATTTATCATCCACATCCATGTTTCCTCAATATTTAATATTATTTCTATCCTTCTAAAATTGTTTAAATCCAATTTTACCCTTCGGTGACTTTTTAGTAAAAGATATGAAAGGAATATTTTGTCGTTTTTCGTACGAGGTACTCTTTGACTTTTCCGTCCGAAGTACTAGAAGAATGTTTTTTTAACTTATATGGCATGAATGGATTTTTATAACATTATTTCCATAAAGCTTCCTTTACAATTTTTCATGTTTATTTTTAATCAACTTATTTTAGTTCAAAATTATATGACATGTTAAGAAAGGAAAATTTTTTTGAATTAGAAAGGATATTTTCCTCAAGAATGGAGTTTAAGTGTTTTATCAAAATTATTTTCCATCTAAGATAAAATAGGGTTATGTTTCTATCCCTATTTTTAAATTGTTTTGATAATGTTATGATGGAATTATTTTTATGATTTCCTTTTATCTTATATGGATTATGTTATGATGGCATGATGATTAAGAATCCCATATGTTCTTTACACGGGTGATGCTATAATGTATGATTTATGATTTTTCGGAACACATAAGAATGGTTTCATTATGATATGAGAGGGACCTATATCTCCCTCTAATGCATTGGGTAAAGATTTATATCTCATGAGATAGACATGGCTGAAACATAAGGTTAATTTGGTTTAGTGAAACAGGACTGAAACGGGGAGTGAACTCAGTTCAGAAATGGACTTTGTCCCCTAAGATAGTCTTGGCAATGAGTCTTGACTACTATGAAATTATTCTCTATGATTATGTGTGTATGACACAAAGTTTCATGTTTTAAGTTATGATTATTGGGATTACGTTTCATTACCATGATTTATCCCATGTTATGAAATTTTGATCTCTTTTGCAGGTTAAGATTTCCAAAATGTTATGTTCTTATGAATATGATATGATTGATGTTTCTTTTTCTTACCGTTACTGAGCATTTGAGCTCACCCTTTTGTATGTTTTCTTTCCCCAGGTCAGGAAGAAGGTTATTAAGTAGGATATGCAAAAATAATCTCTAGATATGATGCAATAAATGGGAGATAACGTAGATGATTTATGAACCAGTTGTTTATGTTTCCTAGTTCTTAAAGACACTATACCTATATAGTCCTTTCATGGTTTTGTTATATGTTGTCATAAGCGTGCTTCAATTTTGAAGTATTTACAATGTATGTAAAGTATGGGTCATTATAAAGTTTATACCAATTAACCCAATATATGACATGGGAATCTTTCTCATTTTTAATTTTGATATTAAAACATTTTAAACTTTTGAACAATGACACTTCGAAAACCCACAATCTTACTGCTTCTATGAGATTAATTTTAAATTAAAATATGGCACTTGAGTGAGTTGAATTTTAGAAAATGGATTCTATATTTTTAATTAGAATAATTTATAATTTTTAATAAGGAAAACTTAATTTTTTATCATAATTATTAGTGAAAACAGTTATAATTAATCATAGAGATTAAGGTAAAAAAGATTTTACCAAGAAGATAAAATATAAATTTTAGGGAAAAATGACCTAGAAAATTATCAAGAACCAATTTTATGGACATATTTAGAACATTGTGACCTCAGAAAATATTTTTATGAGTTTTTGGGAAACATTTTATGTGAGTGACGTATATAACAAGCTAACTAAAAAGAATGAAAAAATGATCCCTTTTTCCTTCTTATTTCTTTAAATATTTTCGATAGGGAAAAAACAATATAGGTCTTATTATGAATATTATTTTTAAAGATAAATAAGTTTTTGTATCATGATAATTTATTATATTTTTTAGAGAAGAATTAATTATACAAAATATTTAGGAAATGTTGAAGCAGTAATAATTTTGTTAATAGTTAACTAAAATAAATGATACTAGTAATATTAAAAGTTGAGAAAATTGAATTAATTATCATCTAAAATAACTTTTTTAAGAGGAATATAGTATATAACACAATTGTGAGCATAATATATTCTAATTCTAAATTTTTTCTTAATATATTTTTAAAAATTCAATTTAAATGAATAATGTGAAAATAGACATTAATGTTATTTTATGACAAATTACATTTTATTATATGATTTAAAATAACTATAAATCTTGTATTATTTAAATTAATTTTAAATTGTTAATAAATATAAACCATTTCCCATTAATGGAACAATTTTTCTTTTATAATGAATATATTGACCCCATAAATAGAAAAATCATTATTATCGTAGAAAAGGTTAAAGTAGTGTTTTTATACATTAAACACATTTGTGTCAAAATTCATTTTGCACACACATAATATTTTTATTTAATAAATTTGATTTAATAATTATAATAAGTGGTTAAAAATTATATAAAAAGTCTCACTTTAATTTAGTATCAAGGAATATATTACTTAGGTTAGAATACTAGTTACCTTAATGAAAAACCAAAATAAAAAAAAGCAGACATAAAAGATAAGGATTTTTTAAACATGTGTTTTTGTGTGTGATGGTGGTTCGGATCAACAATACCATCCCTAAAACCTATTAATTATCAATATTGGAGCCACTTAAGGTATGATTTACCTCAAAATTGTGAATAATTTTATGCATTAAGAGAAACACAACTCCTCCTCATCTATAAAAGGGCACTCACTTTTCTAACTTCTTAACGTCTATCAAGAAATTTGTATTATAAAAAACCTACCAAAATCACTTAAAAATTTACCTTAACACATTATAGATGTATTATTTTGGTCATAAATAAAATCTTTAATGGCTTTAGTGAAAACCTAAGGAGGATACCTAAATAAGAGGTAATGCTCTTCAACAAACTTCTTAATTATATTTCATTCTCCACCACTTAAATTAATATTATAACATGATGATATGATAATTTTTTTACATAAAATATAATTATATGTTATTATTTTATTTTTATGACCTAAAACCACACAAAAATCTATCAAATGTGTTATGAAATCATCTTTCGTGTGTACGACAAACTACTGCCTCACGGAATGATGTCATTTATTTTTCCATTACCACCACTCATGGTTCGCTGTGATGATGGATAAAAAGTGTATATATGATAATTATATAATAATTATTCTTATAGAGTTATTACATCATATATAACCTTTTATGTTTTATATCATAGGGGATACGATAATGTCACTCGTGTGTACGACAAACTACAGCCTTAGAAAGTAATGTGATTTGTTTTTCACTGACATGCTACATAGAAGGTAACATGTGTAAAGATAATAAATATATATGATATTAAATAGATATTTATGATATTAATCTCATATTCATAATTATGTAAATATAACATATCATTTCTATTTACCTTTTCAATCAATGGAAAAAATGATAACGTCGTTCGTGGATGCGTGGACTAGGACCTTCTTGAAGAGATGTGATTCCCTTATTTATATCCAAATGTAAATAATGATATATATTATTATATATAATAAAAAATATGGTATTTATTATATTATTATAATTTTATAAATATAATTTTTTTTACCTTCATTCCATAATGATCATTGAAAAATGGAAACGTTACTCATGCGTACGTACAACCAACTATCTCTATGATCATAACATTAGTTCATTTTTCATAACTATATTTCATGATTGGTTTTAAAAGTATAACTGAAGTAAAAATATTATAATTAATTCATGATTATTATTCTTAATATGATTAAATAATGACTTCTATGACCATAGTGAACTCACATATGTTGTTCTTGGTACACAAGATGAATATGGTCAAAAAATCCAACGTAAATATAATAAATTAAGTAATTGTATATAAAATGTTAATAATTGAAATAAAATTAATAATAAGAATAAAAAACATTAAATAATAAATTAAATAATTAACATATGTTCAATTTTTAAGAATATAATGACACACGTTGTAACACCCCAAGATTTTATGAGATATATTCTTTTTAATTTCCTTGATGTCTTCTATTATACACTACACCAAGATTAGCTTGTACTATATGCAACACCGTATTAGCTTGCAAAATACGCAAAACTATTCTTGGCTCGTGTTACACACAATTTCAAGTTTGTTTTGTGGAAATTATTCTACGCAACATTAAGTATAGATTTTGTTTAATGTATAAATGAAATAAGTTTTGATTATGTTATACGCAACACCAAGTGGAGATTTCACTACACGTATCCCTAACTTGGCTTTCATTACACACAATCAAGACCTTCCTCGATAGCGTGTGTAGTACGAAATATCGGGTTTCACTAAACAATGATATGTTATTAAAATATTATATAAACTAGCCGTTATGAATAGTAATACCAACATTTTGAAATTTTATAATTTTTATCTTTAAAAATGGACTTCATTTTTGGATTCGGAATATCAAAATTATCCTAGGGTGAATTTTTTGTTTTTTTCTGAAAAATTTCAATTTTTGATGAATAGTGAAAATCACTAAGTTATAGTTTAAAACCGAATTTTTATTTACATAATTATTTATTTTATTTAAATTTATTTTAGGTCAAAATTGATACATAATACCTATATAAGTTCAATTTAATTCATTGGAGTCATTTTATAATAATTTTAGATATATAAAAATTTTATTGAACTTTTCACCGTCTTTTACCCACCTCCAAAGAGAAATTGCAAATTTACATAAAACATAATTTTAAAGATTCTGTGAGTGGAATTTCAAAAATACTAGAGACATGGTTAATATCAAAGAGTAAAATGTGGTTCAATAAGATAAAAGTAATATTTGGTGAATAATAACTTTTTAATTTTATTTTAAAAGCAAATAGGGTAATTAAGGGTAAAAATGATATTATTATTACTATAACACATGTTCTAATTCTATTAGACAAGTTTAATTCGACAAAAAAACTTATGAATAAAATATTACCCTTTAGGTTCACTTGGATTAGATTAGGGCATTTATTATTATTTTAAATCAAAGAAGAGTTAAAAGGGTTAAAATTAATGTTTAATAAGTAAAACATTTTTAATATACAGTTATACATAAGATAAATTAGACTATAAATATTAATTAGAAATAAAAAATGATTTCCTACAAAATGGTATTTTATTTATAATTTTTAGACAATAAATAATTTAATTTATTTATGACACAATGATGTTGGAGTAATTACCTTATTAATGAAATATTAACATAATTGATATTATAAATACCAAAATAAATGTAATTTGAGACTTTTTATGAATTAAACTAATTTTATAGGTTAGTATAACATATTAGGGGGTTGTTAGATGAATTTTTTTCGAAGTAATAATGCTGTTATGAATTTAGAAAAAAACCAAATAGTGTCAAAATTGACATAAAAGAGTTTTTAAAACAAATATTAAATTATTAATTGATATTATATTCATAAAAATCTAAGGTTAGGCAAAAGGACTTATATAATAATATATCTGACCTTAATGAACCAATTGGGGTTCTATTGGTAGTTTATAATAAGTTTATTAACCATATTGTTTAAGAATACAAGAACACACGGTAAAAGTTAAATTATTTAATGTAGAGTTAAATATAAATGATAAGGTAAAAATGGTAACCTAAAATTTTCTTAAACCTATTGGTTGAGATTATTTCGATCCATCAACACCCTATCCTCTAAATAAGTCACTTTAGAGCAATTATAAATTGAATATGAATTTATTATAAAATAATATTTTAAGTTTTTCCTAAGGTGCCCTCACCCCTCTTATAAAAGGGAACCTCCTCCCTCTCCTCTTCACTAAAATTTGAGCCTTCAAGCTCGGCCAAACCCAGACCATTTCACTTCTACACTTCCATAGTAACTTACTAGAGGTTCCGGTATTCTTAAAAGACCATCTTTAGTGCTCTAAGAGGAGGTTAAGAGGAGGCGTGTCAAAGAAGAGGTAATATCTTCTACCGATTATTTCAAGTTTCATTATTATACTACTTATTCTTCATTAGTTGTTTAGTTATAAAGTAATAACATCAGTATGAATAATATAATGAAATGTTATTATAAATATGAAACAACCCCATTTCACCTTCTATCCATCCTATGGAAAATGAAATCACAACACGTGCGTACGTACAAAATACCGTCTCCACGCCGTGGTGTAATCTGTTTTGCCACCAACACCTTACTTGGATGGGTATAATGGTGTAAAGAATAACTATGTATGGTTATTATAACATGGTAATAATTTTTATATATTATATCATCCACTAAAATTCCATTCAATAATGAGAATGTTATCATCGCTCGTGCGTACGTACTGATTACCGTCTCCACGACGCGATGAGATTCATTCTCCATGTTAACCAATCAAGAATGATTATAAAGTATATATAATGAATAATAATGAAATATATGACATAATAATGCTACTTTTTTGATGTATATATATTTATATATTTCATCTACTTACTTCTATTCAAGTCAATAAGTAAAGGAAAATAACATTCATGCGTACGTACAACCTACCGTCTCCCTGAACAGTGTGTTTCATTTCATTTATCTATCTATTATATATATATATACTGAATATATATGATATATAAATCATTTTTTACATTCTATAAGTAAGTAAATCATGATTTAAGTAAAAATAATATCAAGAACAACAAGTCTAAACATGTACGATAAATGATACGATTTTACCCAAAACGCTGCTTTAACATGGAATTGACAAAAGAACGGGTAATATAAAGTCATAAGTGAAACATATATGATATAATAAATATTATTATGGTTCAGTTACAAGTTAATAATATGTTTAAACCCACTATACAAGAGTTTCAGGCACATATAGAAGAAATTGGACCTAAGGTAAGGGATAATTTTTCTAATCTCATTTTTATCTGAGATTGCTTATACGTAAGTATTTACTGGGGTTATGTTTATCATCCATGTCAATGTTTTCTAAAAATGTTTTCATAAAATATTTTCAATTCTTCCATTTATGTTTCAAGTCATTTTTACCCTTTGTTTACTTTTTACCACATTTTATGGAAGGAATCTTTCCTTTTGTTATCATATAAGGTACTTTTCATCTTTTTCGTTAAAAGTACGAGGAGAATGTTTTTTTAACTTATACGGCATGAAAGGATTTTTATAGTTTCATAATGCCTTATTTTCGTGAAGCTTACTCTACAATATTTCATAATTATTTTCAACAAAAATCATTTTCTTTTAAAATTTCATGACATTTTGTAAAAAGAAAATGATTTTGAAGAAGAAAAGATATTTTCCTCAAGAATTAATTTCAATTGTTTTATCAAAACTATTCTCCATCTAAGATGAAATTATTTAGTATATTTATGTTTCAAGTATAATGTGTCTATTATTTACATGGTTTTATTTTTCTTATGATGAAATGATATCCATTTCTTTTATATGGATTATGTTATGATGGGATGATGTTTATGAAACACATTTTATTCGTTGGGTTATTATGAATGATGAATGTTTTTTTGTGGCACACGAAAGAATGTTTTCATTATGAGATGGGTGGGAGCTATATCTCCCTCCAATGCATTGGGTAAAGATTTATAACTCATGATATAGACATTGCAGGGATGGAAAGTTAATCCGGTTCAGTGATACAGGACTGGAACAAGGAGTGAACTCGATTCAGTAAGGGACTTTGTCCACTATGATGGTCTTGGCAGCAATTCTGTGGATACTATAGAAATAATAACATGTGCTTAATGGTTTCCACAAATACATGATTTATTACCAAGTTATTTTATCATGATTAATGTTACTTTTTGATCTATGCCTTATGCACTACCAAGATTTATGTCATTACTCATGATTTTGATATTTTATCTTCATGTTATTACGTTCAAATGTTTACGGATTGTTTTATATTCTCCATGGTTACCCTTACTAGGAATATTATCCCACCCTTTTTAGGTTTTCATTTCCTTAGGATATAAAGAAAGGTTTTAGGTAAGAAAACAAAAGGGGAAGACCTTTATGGGAGATGTTGAAGATATTTCACCATGATTATAAGATTATGTTCTGAGTTTCCAAAGACAATAAACTAATACAGTCTTTGGGCATCTGTTTTTGTAATGTATTAAGTATTATAAAACATTAATGTAATGTATATGTATGTAAAGTATGGGTCTCTACACACATGTCTTGTTAGACTCAAGGTATGAGTTTTTCTTATCTCACTTTTATTTATGTGAGATATATTATGTATACACCAGTTATTTTGGTTTTTTGGTGTATATACTGAACATGAATTAATTTTATGATTATTATACTTAATATTTTTTGGATTTACATATCCATTTTATGATATATCTTTCATTGGGTTTACAGTTTCAAATTTACCAAAACAATAAGGGATTTTGTCACAATTTTCATACTTTGAGACATTTATTTGGTAATACACATATCTTCTTTTATGATGTATATATAAATAAAATTTGAAATTTTATATCATGAATCTATATATTCTCATGATGTTATAAGTTTTATTTAGAATTATTCTATAATGTCGATTTCTATTTAGAGTTACCAAAGTTGTAAGAGACTTTCGTTATAGTCTCACTGGTTATCAAGATTGTGTATGATTATGTCTCTAATGTAGTCATATTATAATTATATTTATTTATCTTATAATCTTGTTAATTATGATATTTTAAAGTAACTGTATACTTTTTCCACTATTTTTCAATTAAAATATTACAGAAAGTGTTTTTATAAAAATAAAAATTCATTTCTCTCTATAGTCAGAAATCTATTTTCGTTCAAAACTATGATTTCATATAATTTCTTTTCCAAAAATATTAAAATTTTATTTTAAAGATGAAAGGAAATTTTCATTAATAAATGTATTAAATTGTTTTTAAAATATTCCTTTATAATTTTTCATGATATTTTCCAAGATAAGTATATTCAAAATGTTTTATATCTTAAAAATCAATTTTAAAAATGAGAAGGGTATTTTAATCAATATATTTTTAATGATATTTTAATAGTATTTTCATTCATCAATATCAAAAACCCTTATTTTTACTTATTATACAATGGTGGTATTTTTTAGTGATATCAACCTCATTATTTAGATAAACGTATTAATATTGTTTGAAATATATTTTTATAGAATCTATTTCCCTATCCATGAGTTAATCATGATTCAAATAAATTGTTATAGAACATGTTTATTTTACATGATTTAATCTTGTTGAGAATATGTTGACATAAAACCCATTTATTTTTCATTAGTAAAACATTTGATGAAATAATTATTATTATTTCTAAGATTATGATGTTGAAATAAAATCTATATGTACTTTATTAATGTAAAGGTTCTTGGACATTATATAAGATTGGGTGGCATAAATAGTATTGGGTGAGATTATTAAAGATAATATAATTGAGAATTCTAGATATATCAGGGTGATCTTGATACAAATAATAAGTTGGGGTGGACCAGATAGCGCTGGGTGATCCCATAAATTCTTATACAATGGGTTCCCCTAGATAACACTCCAATGCATTGGGTAATGAAAATGTTATCTAGATAATTATATTGGAAGATGGTTTTATGATTATTAAAATATATAAGGGTTATCTAAGGGTTCTATGAGATGATGTTCCAATATACCAATATATTTTATTCATGCTTTCTATGGGTTTATGAAGTTTCATTTGATCAAAATTTATATCACATTGATAATGATTATTGATTCTTATGACTCATTTATTTTTTATAGCCTTATGTCTTGTTTTCATGTTTTATGATCCAGGTATTAATGGGTATAAATATTCTTATGTTATACTCATGCTATTGTATTATGCCATCATATCCATATTGACATCTTATTATCACTGATGACATTAATTTTTTAATTCTTACATTTTCCATTATAGATCATTTGATCTCTCCATTATTTTGTTTAATTTTCCCCAGGTTATAAACTATGAGGTTTAGTGAGTTTTTTTATATAATGGATTTAATATGGATGATGATAATGTATTAATGTGAAATAGAATTTTTGTTTAAGTGGGTGAAATGATCTTATAAATTCATGTGAATTCATTAAGTAAACTTTTGTCCTAATTCTATAAAACTCTAAACCAAAATGTTCCTCGAGGATGTAAGTGTTCCAATTTTTACTTTTTATATTGTAAGGTTTGGATGGAAAAAATTCTCTCACAATTATCGTCATCAAATATGTAAATGAAAATTTTATGATTTCATCACTGAATCTGGGAGTGCCTGTTCTGGGTTGTTATAGTTGGTATAAAAGAAAAGTTTTGGATAACCTTATAGATTAATATATTTTCTTGTGAATTTATCCCATGGGATTTGAATACCATCTTAGGTATATAAGATTATGTTTAATCGGAAGCTCAAAGTCTTAGAAACCTTGTTTGAGTTTTTATTCTTTGAGATCATAAAATGATATACAAAACATTGAGGGACGACCTATTATGTTTATGTTTATGTAATGTTTAGGTTTAATGTGATGTATTACTAAAACTTTTATAGGAATATGTATTAAGTTATTGATATCCTTTTGGGATTATATAATTTGGGATATTAAGGAAATCATGGAAAAACATGTTTTATCATATAGATAACCATGAGATTGAAAATTGATTTGGTGAATAAGTGGTTAATTTTAATTCAAAAGAAGATCGCCATAGTTTGGGATTGAAAAATAAAAGGTATGATATAACCTTTTAGGGTAAAACACTCTTTAATTTTTTTTTGTGTTTGAGGTTATTTTGGATATAGGGTTAAGGAATTATTTAGTTTCAACTTTGATTATTAATGTTGAATTTTGAAGATTATTATTTCATTTTATGGTTTATTCATTTTGGGAATGGTCTTACCATGTTCGAAACATTTTGGTTTTGGTCAATATATAATGAAAAAAAGGAATATCTTGTTATTATTTTTGGGATTATGTGGTCCTTAAAAAAAAGTTTTGTTCAACATACATTAAAAACACATCCAAGATACACAAAATTGGGTGTCAAATATTATATTGTGGTGGAATATTATTATATAATGAAATTCCATTAATCATTTAAGTATATTTCCATATTATCTCAGTATATATGGTAATAAAATTCCTCAACTCTAGGAAAAGGATACTGGAACAAAATTCTTAACCTAGTACCGTTAATTTTTCTAAACAGATGTTCTTTTTAATCATAATATATTTATGGTTTTTAGGTCCTTAATTTTACATTAATAATTTAAATTATTGTGATTAATGACCTTAATAACTTTATAAAATTATTTAACATTTTCTTCCATTCCAACATATGCTCTTATATTTGGAAACCTAGTTATGTGTTATATCATATGACCAATAAAATTAACTTTTTCTATTCTTAATAGGATTCTTATGAACCTTTTTTATGATGTGAGTTTACAATAAAATTATTTTAAAATGTCCATCCATTGATTACCAAAATAAATTCCAAATTACCAGGACACAATTTATTAATGGGGGATAATCTAACACCCTATGCTTAAAAAAAATTATATTCAATAACATAAAGGATACTCAACACTGAGTTTATATTTAATTATATGAAACACTAAGTTTATCTTTAATTACATTTAATATTGAGATTTTTATGTTCGATGGCATATTTAATTTGCAACACTAAACATAAATGAACCATGATATATATTATGATTATGACCTATCTGTTAAATTAGTGGGTATGAATAGTATTAACTACTTTATGATATATATATATATATACATATGTCTCAGTCAAGATAAATTATTGAAAAATGTTTAGTAAAATAAATATTCCATTTGTAGTCATGTGATTTTATTCTTCAAATTATTTTTTATTCAAAAATGATTTTTATTGATTTTCATATAAAAATAATATTATAATCAATTTTTATAAGTTTTATAAATTTTAAATGAACATAATTTTTGAAATTTGATTACTAAAATTACCTTAGGATTATTTTTTTGGTATTTCTTTTGAAAAGTTTAAATTTTTGATGAATATTGGAAAATATTAAATTTTAATTAAAAACTGACTTTTGTTGAATTTATTTATAATGTTAAATTATATTTTAAATTGGTTTTAATTTAAATTTAGATCAATTTTATATCAATTAATACAATTTATGTCATTTTAATAACTCTCATTTATAATTTTTTTTATAAAAAATGTAAAATTTTAACCATTTCCAAATTAAAAACTTATCATATCATCTCGTCTACAGGATTAATTTTAAATTTAATTATGCCACTTATATGAGTTGAATATGAAAAAATAGATTCCATATTTTTAATAAAAATAATTTAAAATGTATAATATGTCAAAATTAATTTTTTACCAAAACTATTAGTAAAAATAATTAAAATGAATCTTAGCGATTAAGGTAAAAATTAGTTTACCAAGGGATTAAACATTAAACATAATGGTAAAATGACCTAGAAAATTTTCCAAAACTCATTTTATGACCATATTTCAAACCTTTTAAACTTAGGATACATTTTTATGAGTTTTGGAGACACTTTTACATGAAATTGACCTATATAATAAGTTTAGTATTTTCAAAATTGAACATTTTTCATTTTAATTATAATAATGAGTTGGGATAGGGAAAAAATAATATAGGTTAAGTTAAAAAATTTATTTTCAAATATAAATGATTTTTGTATATCGTGATAAGTTATTTTATTTTTTAGAGTTTAATTAATTCTTTAAATTCTTATGAAACACTAGTGTAGTAATTATTTAGTAAAAAAATTACTAAAATAAATAATACTAAAAATATTAAAAGATGTGTAAATTAAATTAATTATTGTATTCGATTAATTTTCAGATGAATATATCATATTATAAATGTGGGGGGATAATAAATTCTTGTTCATTCTTTTTATTGCTATTTTTTAAATATAATTTAAATGAATAATGTCAAAAAAAGATATGAATG
Source organism: Viscum album (assembly GCA_963277665.1). Lineage (NCBI taxonomy): Eukaryota > Viridiplantae > Streptophyta > Magnoliopsida > Santalales > Viscaceae > Viscum > Viscum album. The sequence goes on along the minus strand of OY728153.1, from coordinate 1,200,730,736 downwards.
TTATTTTAGGATGAATTATATTTTATTAAATGGTTTATTGGGATAGGCAATGAGGGTAATATTATTAATGAAACTAAGCCTTTTCAGCCGGTGCTTGTGCTGCAGTCAACTTTGGAGGTAGTGCTGAGCACCACTAATGATCCTGCTCTTTGAATTAAGATCTCGGTGAGTCATGATGCTGGTGATGGGAGAACTTCCATTTATTTTTCTTTTGTTTTCTTTAATGGAATGATTGATTCTTCTATTCAAAGAAAAGGGAGTATTTCAAACACCAAGGCTGATCCTGTAGCTGTTTCAGAGCACCTCAAAATTAGTGTGTTTTCTATCATTGATCGATTATTTCTACCTAAAGGCTCTCAGCCTCAGAAAAATGATGGACTCAAGAAGAGAATTTCATTTATTTGTGGGTTTTTCATTACGGATGTGTGTATCTCTAAGAAGATGATAATTTCATATGTTTTTCCCCATAGAAGATTTGAAAGTAAAAGCATTGGGCTTTGGTTCCATTGCACTCAAACCTAATATTATTCACTTGTGAGAATGGGATAATAAATTTAACCCCTTTGAGGATGGTAAAAACAATATTCAAATTTGGGTAAGGGTTTATGGACTGAATTGGATACACTAGAACCCCCAAAATATTTTATGATATTTTCTTTTCCATCATCATACCAATGAAAATTGACAAGAAAACTAAAGTGGCTCATTTTGGGAACTTTTCTAGGATCTTGTTTGAGGTTGAATGGGAGAAACTCTTGTTGAAAAGGTAATTATAGAAAATTATGATGACATTATTCATCTAAAGATCACTTATGAAAAAAATCCTAAATTCTGTAATGAATGAAATGTTAATGATCATGAATCATCTTTTTGTAGACACTCCATAGTTTTCAGATTTTATAATTTTCATAGACATAAAGTGGGGAACTATATAAAAAAGAAAAATAGTGCTCCTTCTCAGAAAGATGATGCTCAATAGAATCTCCACGATGATAGATTTTTTTTCTATGTGTGATTATTGGATGGAAATTGCTTCTGATAATGTTTATTAGAGGAATGATGTGCATGGTGTCGTGACAAAAGTTGATGGGAATGATGATCATCACATTACTTCTGAGAGTAATAAATCTTGGGTGGAAATACATTATGAGGAGGAAAATTATCATAATGTCGATTCCTCTAACAAGGATAAAGTTTTTGTTTTATAATAACCTAAATCATTTTACACCCCTAAAAGTCGTGATGAAGTCTTTATAGATAAACAAGTTACTGAACAGGAAGCTCATATCTCACAAGAAAGGATGACCACTTTAGGTGACCAAAAGGGTAATAAAATTTTAGATCCTGAATCTCTAGTAATTTCTAAAAATATCCAAGCTTCATCCGTGTTTGTTGTGTATAATAAGGGATTTCAACTTGTCTCTTAAAAGAAGTCAAAGTCCCCAATTGTCACTCCATTGGTGAAAGTGCAATCAATTAAAGGGAATGATCAGACTATTGGTAGTGACACTTTGTATCTAACTAAAATAATGGAGGTTGAGGGAATGATGGAGTTAGAAAAAGGCACTTCTTCTATCAATGATAAGTAATGGAAAGAAGATAACTCTAATTCAGAAACCACTAATGCTGTGACTCTCTTCAAAAGGCTTCAATCTCTCCCTAGGGAGAGATCGAGAGGTCGAAGGCGAGGTTGTGGAAGGGCTCATTGAGATGAAATTAAAGAAGAAGAAAAGGATAATAAGTGGAAGAATAATGAAAAGGATAATCAAGTAGATTTCGCTTTAGGTTTTTCCTTTGTTTTCCAGTACTCTTTTAAGTTACTTTCTTTTTACTTTTAATAAAAGGGGCTCATCCTATATCTTAAAGAAAAATATTTTATTAAATAATTTAAATTAACTAAAAAATATATACTTAGTCAAGTGATTTTTAAATGTTAATAAATATCAGATATTTCTCATTAATGGAATGATATTTCTTTTATAATGAATATATTGACCCCCTAAATAGTAAAAACTCTGTTATTGGAATTAAGGTTAAAAAGTGTTTTTCCAAGTTACATGTGCTTGTGTTAAAAATAATTTTCAACACACATAGAATTTTATATTTTATAAGTTATATTTTATATTAAGAATCAGGGGTAAAATTATTACTTTAATTTAGTTTTAATGGATAAATTACTTCAGTTAGAAAACAAGTTACCTTAATAAAAACCCAAAATGATAAAAATGAAAAAACATAACAGTTAGGGATGAAAATGTTTCAAACATGTGTTTTTTTATGTGGTGAAGGATTTTATAGAGAAAACCATCCCTTAAACCCATTAATTATCAATATTGGAGCAACTTTATGTATTATTGACCTCCCAATAGTGAATACTTTTGAGTATTTACAAGAATGTAACCCCTCCTCAACTATAATAGGGCACTCACTCTTCTCACTTATTCACACGTGTAAAGACACTTATATCATATAAAACCTTCCTAAATAATATTCAAAATTACCTCCCCCATCCTAGATTCAATATTTTAGCAATAAATCTATCCTTTTAAGGTTTTACTACAAACCTAACGAGGATTCCTGAAAAAGAGGTAATGTTATTCAACAAGCATCTTAATTTTATTTATTTCTCCTCCCCATTAATTTATTATTATACCATTATGATAGAGTAAACATAGTATATTACATATAATTAGATATTTTTATGTAAAAGGTTTCACTTATAACCAAACACGCTTTAATTAAATGGGTTATGAAATCATTATTCATGTTTACGATGGACTATCAACTTGAGAAATGATGTCATTCATTTTTCCATTAACACCTCTCACGGTTGGGTATGATGACAAATAAAAAGTTTATATATTATATTTATAAAATAATTATACCTTTGGAGTCATTATATAATATATACCATTTTACTTTTCATACAGTATCATATACGATACTCATGTGTATGGAGGACGACCACCTCATGAAACTATGTGATTCGTTTTTTACTAGAACATTGCATATAAGGTAATAAAGATATAGATAATAAATATATTTGATATAAATGAAATATATATGATAATAATGTGATATGTATCATTCTAAAAATATAATACATCACTTTAATTTTACATTTTCCTCACTATAAAAAATAAAATATCATTCACGGATGTGTGGACTACCGCATCCTGAATGCTATTTGATTCATTTATTCATATCCACATAACATGAATGATATATATAAGTATATATAAATAAATAATATTTTATTTATTTTATTATTAAAATTATTTAATGAAAAATTTTACTTACCTTTATTATATAATTATCATTGAAAAATGGAAATGTTACTCACGTGTACGTACGACTTATCGTCTCTATGATTTTAACAAGAGTTAATTTTTCATAACCATGTTTCATTATTGGATTAAAATTATTTATTTAGGTATATATAATATAATTATGTGACTATTATTATTCTATATTATTTTGAATAATGACCTCTTTGACCATAATAAACCCACAAATGTTGTTTTTTACACATAAGCTGAATATAGTCAAAACAACTCGTGTAAAATTAATCGGTAAAGTAATGGTATTTAACAAGTTAATAGGTGAAATAAAATTAATAATTAACATTTCAAGAAATTAAAAATAAATAAATTGATTAAAATTTTGTTTATTTCTCTAGACCAAAAAGATACATGTTACATGTGAGAGTCAAGGTAAGGGTTTTTTCTCATCTCACTTTTATTTTTGTAATATATATGCCAATATGACACTTATTTTTGTTGTGTGGTGTATATAATGTCCATGAATTTATTTTATGATTATTATACATAAATTTATGTGGATTTACATTTCCATTTTATGATCTATATTCTATGGGGTTTATGGTTTCAAATTTACAAAAGTGGTAGGGGATTTTTGTCACAATTTCCCATCTTTGAGGCGTTTGTTATGTTTTACACCTATATTATTTTATGAGCTGTGTATATTACCCATTTTAAATTTTATATCATCAATTTAATTATTTTTATGATATTATAAGTTTTATTTATTGTTATTATTTCATGGGGATTGAAATTCAATGTTACCAAGTGGTATGAGTGTATTGTTACAATCTGATCCGTTATTGAGATTGTGTATGATTAAGTATCCAATGTTGAAATATTATAATTATAATTAATTATATAAAAATATTATTATTCATGATATTTAAACATATTTTTAAAATTTATACACTCTTTGGTATTTTAAATTTTTAAGAAAGTGTTTTCAATAAAATCTAACTTCATTTCTCTCTATGGTCAGACATCTATTTTTTCTTCCAAAACTATGTTTTCTAAACAATGTTTCAGAAAATGTTTTGAAAAGTCATTTTCAAATAAAAAAGGAAATTTTAATCATTATATGTTTAAAATTATTTTTAAATTATTATTTTATAATATTTCATGGTTATTTTTAATGAAAAATATTTTTAAAATGTTTTCCGTTTTTAAAAGGTGGTTTTCAAAATGAAAAGGGTATTTTTCTCTAAATGTTTTAAATGAAATTTTAGTGGTATTTATATTAATAAAATTAAACAAAACTTGGGGTAATTTATTCTCCATTTTGAATATTTTGTAATAAAACCATCCTCATTATTTTTCCGGATCGATTAAGATTGTTTTAAATTGATTGTAATAAAAATTGTTCCTCTTTCCATGGGATAATCAGGTTTCAAATATATTGTTATAGAACCCACTTATTTTCCATTATAAAATCATGTTTTAGATATATTTACATGATAACCATTTATTTTACATTGGTTAATCAGGTTATGAAATAATATTTACTGTTCTCATGAGTCTTATTATGAAATGAAACCTCTATGTAGTTTATTCATGTTGTGGTTCTTGGACATTATATATGATGGGGTGGACTAGATATCATCATTTTAACCCATTATATCTTATACAATGGGGTATAAAAAATAGATCTAGGTGTTATAGTTACCAAATATATGCTAGGGTGGATCATATGGAAACATCTGATGTTTTTAAAAGAAAATACTATGTTCGATAATGTAATGATACACCACATCAAGCTTAAATGAACAACTAAATATTTCTATTTAAATATGATCGTTATAACATAGTCATTAAATTTTTAAGACTTAATACGAATAAATAATTTTTTAAATAAATATAATGGTTTAACTAAACATTAATATTTTGGTAAGTGCAAATGAAATAATCACCTAATTTTTTGTAAATTCATTTTTTTCAAATACACTATCTACAAGAATGATTTTTATTTATTTTTATAAAAAATAATATAAAAAAAGTTTGTAAATATTTTATAAAATGTATTATATATAATTCACATAATTTTTAAATAATAATATCAAAATTTTTTATAGTTGAATTTTGTTAATTTTATCAAAAGTTTCATTTTTCAATGAGTTTTGAAAATAACAATTTTTATTAAAAATTATATTTTATTTAAATATGTAAAATTTAAATTTATCTTTTGAATTTTTTTTAAATTTAAATTAGTTTATTTAGATTTAAATTAATAAAATTATGGGTTTTTAAATGGATTTTATACCAGAATTTAGTATACAATCATTTTTTATTTTAGAATGGTATTTTTCTGAAATATTGTTTTCCATTGCATTTTATTGGTTTAATTTTAAATTAAAATTTTAAAATTATATGTTTTTAATTTTTAAAAATGGTTTCATTATTTATAATAATAGGTTACAATATTAGTAAATAATACCCTTTTAATTTTAGCTAATATGAGTAGTAACTTTAGTAATTTTTACTACCATAGTAAATGGTAAATTAGATAATTAAGGGTTAAAATAAAATGATAAGGACTAGAAAATAACCCTAACACCTAATTTATTTTAATGGACTAATTTAATTCAACTATTACCACCATAAGATATAAATTAATTTTTTAATGGGAACGTTTCCTTAAAAATGACTAATATATTATTAAAATCAATGAATGTCACAAAATGCCACTTTCATTTATCAAATATCTATTATGTATATACATTGAAAAATATCTACGTTATAAATGAATATAAATGACGATTTTTAAGTTTGTATACTGATTTTAATGATATAAATTTAGTTTATGACTTTTGGGGAAACTTTGATTAGATTATGCTGATTATGATATTTAAATTATTGAAAAACAAAGATGTCATATTAGTGTAATTAATAACTACATCATATTTAAAATATGGTTATTCAGAAGATAAATTATACAATAAATAATCATTTTAAATATAAAATATGTCTATTCATCATGTATATTTATTTATAATTTCAATTAATGAAATAATTAACTTAATTTCTCACACAGTGCTGATGTAGAAATTGTTTTATTAATATTAATATCAAATTAATGTTGCAAAACATATTAATATAAATATAATTTGATATAATTAATGTGGGAAAATATTTTAATATATTAACTTGAAATATTAGGGATATAATAAAATATTTTGTTCTAATTTATCCTATTGAATTTTTATTTTTAAAATTAAAATTAATAATTAGTTTAAAAATTTATATTAGTGATATTTTAAATAAATAATATTTTGATAAATTATATAATATTCCTAAAAATATTAAATTTTGTAACCTAATGGTATATTTTTTTACATGTTATGCCTGACTCTTTTATGGGGTTTTTTTCATTTTATAGTAACTATATTCACCCTTAAATATAAAAAATTCACGTTATCACAGTTAGAATTGAAGCAGATAAATAAGGATTAAAACCACAAAGTGTATAAATTTAGACAAAACATATATAATTTTTTATTAGAATAAGTAATTTTAGACCTTAATTATATTATATTATAAATTTATAAGTTTTGATCCATTTTTAATTGAAAATTAATTTATATTAACTTAATATTTTATGAAATTCCAAGAGTCCCTCTCCCCTATCTTATAAAAGGACACCTATTATTCTCTTTTTATCCCATTGAAAAACGTTTTTTGGATAATAACGGAAAACATAATTTCATGGAATCTCCACACATATTCTATTTGTCTTATTTTATTTAGAACACCAACCTTAGTGGTCTTAAGGTGTTAAGAACATGAGATTGTCTGAAGAAGAGTACCATTTTTTATCAAGAATTTATGTGTTTTTTCTTCTTCCACATTAATCAAATCCACATATACTATAAAAAAATAATAAGTAAAATATATTACATATACCAAGATGTCATTATTTTATTAAATGAACCATATAAATATCTATTTATATCAAATGGGAAAATAATTTATTGTTTGTATGTACGGTGGACTATAGTCTAGCGAATCAACGCAATTCATTTTCTATCATTATCTCTTAAGAATAGTTATAATGATGGAATTAATATTTATATATGATATTAATTAAATATTTATCATTCTTAAAAAGTAATATATCATTTATGTCCTTACATTTCTAAGCACAAAAAAATGATAACATAGTTCGAGCATATATGTGAATTATCACCTTTACGAAGCGATGTGATTCGTTTTCCATAACTGAATCACTTGGATAATATATATAAGTATATTTAAATTATTAATTTGATATTAATTAAATTATTACCTTTATTTAAATATAAAATTATATTTTCCCTTTTTCCATAATGATCATTGAAAAATGGAATCATTACTCATGCATACGTATGACCTATCATCATCATGATTGCAACACAGTACATTTTTCATATCCATATTTAATGGATGGATTTAAAAGTATAATTGATGTATAGAAATTATAATTATTTAATTATTATTATTATGTAGATGATGTAATTATGACTTATTTGACCATAGTTGACTTACCAAAACCATTTTGGACTCAAGTACCGAATATTGTCAAAACGTTTGACATGAACATAAATAATTCTATAATTGTTATAATATGGTAATAAGAAATATAAAATGAAAAATAAAAATGAAAAATGATCTCAATAAATTATAAAATAACTTATATTTATTATATATTAAGTAAAATAATGTATGCTAGGAGTCGATATCAAGGTAAAGAACTCTTTAACTAAAACATCATTTTAAATGTTTTAAAAATTTATTTTCCAAATATATCGTTAATTTACCTTTAAAAAAATGATTTTATGAATTTTTTTATTTTTAAATGAATGTTTTATAAAGATAATTTTTTGAAATTATCTCAATATTTTTCGAAATGTAATCTTTTTATGGTTTTATATAAGGAACTTTCATTAAAAATTCCCTTTTGAATGTTACTCTTTCAACTATTTTTACAAAACCCAATAGGGATATATTTGTAAACATATATGACATGAGAATATTTTTATGATTTTTTAAAGCCTTAATTTTATTGAATATTACTTTACATGTTTTGAATTTTATTTTCAAAATATTATTGTTTTCATTTATGAGTGTGTAGCTTTGTAAAATTGAAATGTGATTTCGGAATAATAAATTTATTTTCCTCAAGAATGTTTCTTTAATGATTGCTTTATGTTTTATTATTATGCTTCAGTTCTTGGTAATTGTTAATGAGGATGTGGGGTTATGTGATAAACCTTTGGTCAGTGATCCCATTAAATCTATCCAATTTATTAGTTAGTTTCTCTTAATATATTAAGAGAATTTACAATGGTTGTTAATCAAAATGTATCTGTAAAGTTTACTCCCTATATAGCTATATTATATTAAAGTGTGTTATGAAAATGATTCAACAATATACCTTTATGATTTATTATTATTATTATTATTACAAAAAGAAACTTATGATTTTATAAGGCAACCTAAATAGATTATGTTTTATGTGTAAAAGTTATGACATTGTGAAAATATATTCATTCACGGACTAATGGTTTCATTCTCCCTTTTTATGTCCATTAATGATATTTTTGTGCTCATCCGATGTTTTAATATATTTTTCACTAGATTTTAATGAATATTAGGGACAAATATGAGGTAAATATAAAAATTTTGAAGATATGTTATGAAAAGAAAACATATTTTTTAAGGGTTTTATTTGGAAAAAAATGGATAACGAGTAAAACTGTCCACCTGTAATATATGGGTTTAATTTTTAATATTTGTTACTAGTTTTCTAAAAATATAAATCTAAAATATATTTGGAAAAATAAAATTATTTCTAGTTTTAAAATAACAAGAATATGAATTGTTTATGATTGGGTCCTTACAATTGGTATCAGAGTAGTGTTAAATAACATTGGATATTATGATGTTTTCTTAAGAGTAATGGATATCATCCTGGGTTTAAAATTTTAAGGTTTATCATATGTTCAGTGTCTTAGAAACCCATTTTTAGGATTTATGTTATAAAATTTTAAGGTCATTAACGCTATTTTTGTAGAAATTTATTTTTATGGTAATTATGAGTTATTACATTTTGGGATGAAAAATGAATTATATGAGAAATATTTGTAGTTAAAATATATTTATGTTCTCTTTAGGATGTTTCTCACATTTCTGTAATTTTATAAGGATTATAATAATATAGTTTTAGGAAAAGAAAAACCAATAGGATGGATGAAAACTCATTGCATTCGGTAAGGCTATTGGAAATGAACCTACAATCGAAGGGAGATAAGGGTGAATCACCCACTAGTAGACTATATAAAATATTCATTAGTATGATATTTTTAGTTAAATAATTATATGGATGAAGAATAATTTGCCGTTGGTAATATAATTTTTATCATATAGATTAACATGGGATATGAGAATGATTTTTTGATTAAGTGATTAGTGTTATTTTTTAAGACGGTCACTATTTTGGTCACCCTATATGATCAAAGTAAATAAAATAAAATGCCATTTTATTGGAGGAATAACATTTGAATTATATTTCGGAATAATATATGATTTCAGTGTGTATTTATGGTGATTCATGTTATTTATAGAAATACTTTTCTTATCTTGAATATTATTTGAGATTTTACTTTTTGGTATGAGTCTTAAATAGAAATTGATATTATTTATAGATAAATGTTAAAATATACCATTTATGACTATGTGATCAAATCCGTATGTTTTTTTGGGTTTCAATATTATTATATAATATTTTTGATTAATTTTAACTATAGTTTTTTTAAATGATATAAGTTGAACAATGAGTGTCATTGTTAGATTTTTTAGACTGAATTAGTTTTTCATCATATATAGTTTTATTATTTTTGAAGAACATTATTATATTATACTAATTTTTCTGTTTTTTAATTCTTAAATATAGTAGAAATAGATAGTTAATCTTTTATGGATTATATTATTCTCTAAAAGTTTATTCTAGTGCTCTGAGTGTGAAAAATACATCCTGAATACTCATCATTTGGAGAAAAAGAAGAGTTTATGGTGGAAATTGACTAAAGGATGAAATTATTATTTAAAAGTAAGTATATCCCCCTATATTCTCAGTATAGATGGTAAATTAATTCCTCAACCATTGTCAAATAATTTTTAAATAAAAATGTTATCTGTTTAATTTTATTATGGAGAAATCAATAGACCTTTAAACCATCACCGATTTATGGTTTTGAGATGATGAAATTTCCCCTGACCATGTTTTATATCACTCTCTATAAAAACATGATATTTAGTTTTACCTTAAATTTCCTTATTATCCAACATGGAAACCCAATATGTGTTATCTTAGGTGACCATCATACTTACCTTTCTTTTTAAGTGGAAAATTTATTAATCCTTTTTGTGTTGTGGGGATTCAACAAAGATATTTCGTAAAGTCAAGGCATAATTACCAAGAACAAATTCAAAATTTCAAGGATAAAATTTAAAAAAGGGGGATAATTTAGAATCCCTTGGTTTTAAAAGTAATTATTATGTTTAATATCATAAAGATACATCACATCAAGCATAAACGAACAACTAAATATTTCTATTTAAATGTAACCATTTTAACCTACCCATTAAATTAGGTTAAATGAATATAAATAACTAATTCTTGAAATAAATATAAATTTACAAATAAATATTAATTTTTTGGTAAGTTCATAGGAAATAATCACACAATTTTTGATAATATCATTTTATTCTTCAAATACAGTTTTTAAAGAATTATTTTATATATTTTTATTTAAAAATAGTATAATTATTTTTTTGGATTTTAATAAAATTAATTTTATAAAATTAACATCTTTTTTTAAATTATAATATCAAAATTTTTCTATAGTAAAATTTTGATAATTTTCTGAAAAGATTGATTTTTCAATGAATAATTAAAAATATCAAGTTTTGAAACAAATTATATGTGTTTCATGTATTTACAAGGTCAAATTATGTTTATGATTTTTTTAAATTTTAATTTGTTTGTTTGAATTTAAATTAATCCAATTATATTTTTTTAAATTAATTTTATTCTTGAATATAGTATAAAACCAGTCTGAATTTAAAAATGGATTTTTTTTCAAAAAATAGTTTTTTCTTGGCATTTTATCTGTTTAATTTAAAATTAAATTTTCAAAATTCTATATTTTAAATTTTTAAAAATGTTTTCTATATTTTGAATCATCAATTATAAATTTATTAAATATTTATCTTTTATTTTTTTCTAATATGAATAGTAAGTTTAGTAATTCTTGATTAAACGTTAAATGGTAAATCAAGTAATTAAGGGTAATATTAAAATGATATGAACTAGAAAATGACCATAAAACATGAAAATATTTCATTAGATGAATTTAATTTGAACCTTAACACCTAAAGATCTTAATGGAGTTGTTTAATGGACACTTTTACTAGAAAAGTATTTATATATTATTTAAAACAAAAAAAGTCACAAAATGTCACATTTTTCTTCTTAAATATTTACTAAGAGATCACATGGGAAAAAAGTATGTTATGAATGAATATAAGAGACCATTTTCAAAATAAGAAACTTATTTTCATGATATTAAATTATTTATGAATTTTGGGGCCACTTTGACAAGATTATGATGTTTGTAACATTTTATTTAATTAAAAGTCAATGATGTCTCATTCATGTTATTAATAGCTATATCATTTTTAATAAGAGGTTTTTCTAAAAGATAAATTAGATTATAAATATTCATTTTAAAAATAAAACATATAAATTCATCTTGGTAATCTATTCATAATTTTTAATAATGAAATAGTTACCAAAAATTATCACACAATGCTGATGCAGTAATTATTTTATTAAAGAAAATATAAAATAAATTCTAATAAAAATATTAATATAAATAAAATTTTCTATAATTAATGTTACAAACACTTTTATAGTTTAATTTTACATCTTAAGTATATAATATAATATTTTTTTCTATGTTACATCATTGTTTTTATATTTTTAAAAGTCAAAGTAATGAATAGTTTCAAAATTGACATTAAGGATATTTTAAAATAAATATTATTTTATTAAATGACATTAAATATCTATGAATATTAATTTCAGATTAATTATTGTGATAATGTTAAAAATTTCATCCATTATCCATTTATGTAACATTTTTTATTTTATAGTAAATATATTAACCCTTAAATAGTAAACATCTATGTCGTCATTGTAAGAATTATAGGAGTTAAATAAGGGTTAATACCAAAATATAAGGGTATATATTTAGTAAAAAGATTTATAATTTTTACAGTATTAATTAATATAGAAATTTAATCCACTTATATTATAAATTTACATGTTTTGACCTATTAATAATTGAAAAATAATTTATATTAATTTTATATTTTGAGAAATTTCAAGAGTGTCACTCCCCACTCTTATAAAAGGGATATTCTTCTTCTCATTTGTGATAACATAAAAAACCATTTTATTTCATCAAATAACTAAATTAATAATTTCTTAGAATCCATCACCACACTTTTTAGGTATTATATTAGGCATAACACAATCTTTAATGGTCTTAAGGTGTTAATCAAAAGAGATTGTTCATAGAAGAGGTATCATTTTTAATCCAGCGTTTCTATTTGTTTATTATTAATCATAACTAAAATACTTTCCAAACATGATGAAATAATAACTAAAGTATCCTAAATATAATAAAATTTTATTAGTTTAAATGAATGATCCATAACCATCTCCAATTCTATCAAATTAGAAAAGAAATAATAATTCATGTGTACCACATACTACTACCTCACGAACCAATGAAAATCGTTTTCCATGACCATCTCTTAAGACTGGTTATAATGATTGAATTAATGTTTATATATTATATTAATGACATATTTATAATTGTAAAAAATCAATCTATCATTTAAATTCTTAACTTTCCATGAAGAACAAAATTATAATATTGTTCATGCTTACATGAGAATTATCAGCTCCACAAAGCGATGTGATTCATTTTTCATCACCACATCACATGGATGATATATATAAGTATATTTAAAATATTAATATAATATTAATTACATTAATATAATTATTTAATGATAAAATTATACTTACATTCTTTCTGTAGTGATCATTGAAAAATGGAATAGTTACTCATGTGTAGATACGATCTACCATTTTCATGACTGTAATTTATTTCATTTTTCATATCCATATTTAAAGGAAGGATTTAGAATTATAATTAATGTATAAAAATTATAAATATTTCATGAATATTATTTTTGATATGATTTAATTATGACACTTTTGACCATAGTCGGCTTATCGTAACCATTTTGGACCCAGGTACTGAATATAGTCCAAACATCTAATGTGAACTTAAATAATTAACGAATAGTTATCACATAGAAATAAGTGATATAAAAGTAATAATAATAATGAATATTTTTATCATAAAATTATAAATTATCTTGTTTTTATTATTTAAGAAGATAATGAATGTACGTGATGAGTCGAACTCAAGGAAAGAGACTCTTTAACTAAAACATTAGTTTAAATGTTTTAAAGATTTATTTTCCAAATACTTATATTTCATGAATTTTTTAATTATTTGTTTGAATGTATTTATATGGAAATTAATTATTCAAAAATATAAATTTTTAGTTTATATAAAAAGAATTTTCTTATTGTTAATGTAAGGGACTTTTTTTAAAATCCTATTTTAAATTTACTCTTTCAACTATTTTTTCAAAATCCAAAATAATTGTTTTAAACTTATTCAACTTGGGTGGATTTTACCACTTTCAGGACACATTAATATTTTAAATATTTATTTTTTATTTTTTATTTTTATTCTCAAACTAAATTTTTGGATTAATGAGTGTGTGGATTTGTAAAAATGAAAAGTGATTTTAAAATGGAAATGTTATTTTCCTTAATAATATTTCTTTTAATAAAGATTTATAAATTTTTATTATGTTATATTTTATGGAAATTTTTATGAGGAAGAATGGTTATATGATAAACCTAGGTAGTTTGAGCCTGTTATAGCTCTTGAATTCTTTGAGTTAAGGGAGTGAATTAACGGTTTAGTATTATCCTAAGAGATTAAGGGAATAAACAATGTCAGTTATTCAAAATGTAACTATGAAGGTTACTCCCTAGATATACATGAGAGCAATTTTATATATAAGAGTAATATAAAAATAATTAATAATGTTACATTTATGATTTATGATTTATATGGGAATTATTGGAAACATCTGATTTTATAAGGCAAGATAATGATTTTATGTTTTATATATAGAACTTATAACTTTTTTAAAATTCTATAATTCATGGACTGATGGTTTATTTTTCCTTTTTTATTTCCATTAATTTGATTTTTTTTCTCATCCCAATTAAAAAAATCATAGTATTTTATAGAAGAGTAGGGACTAGGATGAGGTTACGATACAATTTGTGAAGATATGTCATGAATAAAAAACATGTTTTATTTTTAAAATGGTTTCATTTGGTAAAAAATCAATACCTAAAAAAGCTTCCACTTTTAATTTATGTATTTAATTTGTAAGATTTTGTCCCATTTTTTAAAACTCTAAACCAAAAAATATATTTGGGAAATTAAAGTGATTTCTAGATTTAAAATAACTAGAATTAGCATTGTTTATTTCTGGTTCCTTACCTATATATTTTTCGGTGAACCTGTTATCACTAATATGATGGGTGCACCTAGAGATAACTAAAATGCATTGGGTAGTGATTATTTTCTCTATGTAATTATATTTGAATTTGGATGTATTATTATTATTATTATATTTATGGGTTCTATGTTACTATTTTCAAAGATACCAATATGTTTTGTCCATGATTTCTATGGGTTTATATTGTTTCACTTGATCAAGACTGATATCACATGGATCATGATTATTGATTCATATGAATCATTCATTTGTTATAACCTTATGTCATGTTTTCATGTTCAATGATTCATGTATTGATGGGTATGAATATTCTTATGTTACACTAATTTACTTTGATTATTACATCATACTCATATGCTCTTCTTATGACAACTGATGACATTTATTTATTAATGATTATGTTTTCCCTTATGGTGAATTGGAGATAATTTTTTTTATGTTTCATTTTCCCCAGGTTGTAAAGAATGAGGTTAAAATGATTTATGTATATATGGTATTTCATATGGAAGATGATGATGTTTTAATGTGAATAAGAAATGTTGTGTTATGTTTGAGAAATTCTCCTTTAAAGTCGTGTGAATTGTTTACGTATGAGATTATCCAAATTTTGGAAAAATATAAACCTTAATGGTCCTCAAGGATGTATTTGATCCAATTTTCCATTTTGATGTAGTAGGTGTAGGATGAAAAAAAATATGTCACAATTATCAGCATCAGATCAGAAAATATAGCTTACGATTTCAGCACTAACGTTATGATTGTGGGTTCTAAGATGTTATACTAAATTAGTGTGGAAGAAAATGAAATAAATGAAGAGGAAGAAGGATAAAAAAAATAAATTCTTTATAATCAAACACGAAATCAAGGTTGTTTAATTATGGGGAGATGGGGTCTCATCCCCTATGTGTTCATAAATTAATGAGAGAAGGGGTTTATCCTCTCACAAAATTCAAGGGGGGGGGGTGGTAATCATAATTTACCCCCTTTTAAGGCTACAATATAGGCGTTTCATGATCAATAGATAGCTGATGGCCACCAATAACACGTGGGTTATTTTGGTCATCCTAATAACTAACCTATACCTAGCTAAAAAATGAGTTAGTAGTGAATGTATCTAATAAGGCTACTATCTATAGTCACTGGAAGAACAGTGGATTGCTATAGTCGACACTGTAGCAACCACCCTAGCCACACCCAGGGCTCTCTCAATCCCAAAAATCATCAACCAGTCCAATTTTATAATCTAAATAACCTCCTTTTGGATTTTATAACCCTCAGAATCATCTTCTAAATCATAATTCAAACACTAACCCGTCACCAAATGAATATTAAAAATTCTCAAAAATATTCAAAAACCCATATAGATATGGGGTATAACATTAATAGATATTATAGGAATTTATCATTTAATATTATCTATTCTTCCTCATTTTATTATTTAATTTTTACCTTGTTACAATTCCAAAAATCCATAAATAAAATACAATTTACTAAATTCAATTGGAAAAGTAAATAAAATTATTTTTATATTAAAAATGAAAAATACATAAAAAATTATTTTGAAAAATATATTTTAAGAAACAAATTTATTATATTATTATTTTATATGATGAAACAATAGTTATATTAATTTTAATTTATTTTTTCATTAAAAAATCCATTTCTTAAGTCTTATTCTCTAATTGATAAAAATATCACTTTTTTGTAAAAAAAATTATATAAAATAAATAAAATGTTTATAAATAAACAATTTTTCATCATCCGTGATTAATTAAATTATTATTTGATAAATAACCATAAATAATTCATGAATGTTATTTTTTTATTTTAATACTAATTAATTTAATTATAACAATCAATTTTATTCAAATTCCTCTCTAAATGTAATAAATTTTATAAAAAATCAAATTTCATAAAAAAATTATTTGGGAAAATATTTAATTATCACTTAATTGATATCCTCTCATATTCACTAACATGGAATATAATAATTATATTCAATTTTAAACATATATATTCCTATAATAAATTTGTTAATATACTTAATGGATAAATGTATACCCAATTAACTTATGCCCAATGACTTTATATCAATGGTTGTATAACTAGTGAGCATATATATATAACCATCAAATTACATTCCTATATACAACCTTTTATTATTCACAAAAATTAATTGATCCTATTATTTTCTTGGTCTCACTAAATGTATATTTTATTTTAATTGTTGTTTCATGGGAAATAATAACGATAAATATTTCATGTTCATGTTATTTTTATTTATTTATGGATTTATTCCTTGTGTAATTTTCACAATGATGTTTTATATTACATTATCAGAAAGTATTAATGTTTAAAATTATATAATTTTTTTTAAAAAAATTATATTTTCCATTTCTTAATTTCTTTATTTAATATGAAATAATGTATTCAACATATTCTTAGAAAAAATATACAGCGTGCTAGACTATACCCTATTGGAAATAATTTCAAAAGAAATTTTCATATATAGATTAATGTTAAAGAGGTTATATTTTAGTCATTACATATTTCGGTTACCATTTTTCTAAATCAAACTTATAATTCCTCTATAGAACATTAAAGAGGTGAGTTTAAATGTTTCAAAACACTTTAATGTTAATATACTGGTTCTCTACCCAGTATTCATCATAATAGAGAACATGTTATATATGTGCCATTTCTTAGATCATTACATATACTGGGTTGGGTATATTTTTTCTCTAAACTAATAAAAAGAACACATTGTGAACTTGTGAGAGGTTTGGTGGTAGTGTTTGGAGATAAGTTACAGACCACATGTGAGAAAAGTTCATTAATGGCCTAATGTATCTTGGGTTTACCATTTCCATATTATCAAATCTCATAACCAACATCCATTTTTATATTAAAATTAATGAATTATTCTCAACTTCAAAATCCAAATCTACCCATTTATTATAATCACATAACTTCTACTAACACTGAACTGCTTTTATATTTTATATAATGGTTTGAAAATTCTATGATATTTCTTGAGAAACATCTACTCAAAATACATTCCAATCATTAATTTCAACCCAACATGATGGAGTTCCAACCCTCACCCCATATAGACACCCATATGGTTCTTTTTTATACTAGAATTAATTTTTTTTTATGAAAACACTACTAGAGGAACATGTTGACCACAAACTCCTTTGAAATTCCTTAAACATAATCTCAACATACCATTATGAGTTCAAATGGTCATTTAATATTTAAAATTAGATTAATGTTAATAAGATATATAAAATATTATTTCTGTATTAAATTCTTATTGAATACTTCTCTAGAATATCAATATAAGCATCTGTTCTTGATCAGATAAAGTTGAATTTGGTACTCCATAAAACCTCAATAAATATTTTATATATACAATGGAATACTAATTTAAGGTGAAAATATATTTAATATAAATAAAACATACAAACATATTTTGTGAATAAAACCTAATCCATAAATCATACTATACATTATATTTTCTAAGTAAATGATGGTGTTAATTAAAAATTAAATTACTCATATTTTGAAAATAATTTTCATAAAATTGATTTAATTTTTGAATTATAAACATTGAAAAAAATTTATAGTGAGTTTTTCATATTTTTATGAAGTAATTGAATTCTTTATGAATATTAAAATTCGAAAATTTAAAATAAAAACTAAATACATGAATTATGGAGACATAGATGATGTATGGCTGATGTAAGACCAAAATATCAAAATATACATTATTATTTTAATATATTTGGTAATAAGTATAAAACTATTCATATCCCTAAGCCAAAATAATAGACTATTGAATATAATAATTATAAAACACCCCTATCTTCCCCTATAAATACCTCCCCTCACTCCCTCTTCATCTCACTCTTCTCAAGCTTTGAGAGTTGCCAAAATTCTGATCAATACTATTACCTATCCCCTTACCTACTTCCATGATCTCTAGATCTAATCAAAAGACCAAAACATTTTCCCTAAGGAGGTTCTCAACGATGAGAGATTTAATAGGTAAATCCTCTTCATTTTTGTTATAATTTCATTACAATTTCATTTCTTTCCTTCTCATCTCCTAAAATAACCTTATCCAAAAGTCATGATAACTCCAATATGTTTTATATTATATAATTATATCATGTTAATTGAATATACATTATTAAAATCCTCCCTCACTCTCTTTTATTGTAAAAATTAAATTGTCTACCACGATGTGTGAATTACTGACATTATGGGTGATGCACTTTTATTTTCCTTCAATACATTAATAGATTTTAATAAAAAATTATAATGGTTGAAAAATAATTTAAAATTATTGCTACAACCCTCTTTGTTTTTGTAACTAACACATACATATGTATAGTACAAAATGAAAAAACAAAACGAGTTTTTTGTAAGAAAAAAATCGCTAAAGTCAACCTAAAATGAGAATCGTTAACTTTTATCTAATGATCCATAATCATAGCATGTAAAAAATTGTTTATAAGATTATTTAATCTTCCATATTATCATTAATAACATAGAATTAAAATTTATGGATATTTATCCACATTTTACACAAACATCTATTCATGTATACAATTGAACCGGTTATGAAAAACCATGAAAATGAATGCTCCCAAATGATGAAATTATAATCTTTAACTCATCAAAAACCGCATAAATGTACTCAATAAAACCATAATGAATCAAATTCATGTATAATGGGTTCCTTATTTGTTAATTAATTATTATAATGAAACTATATAGGATATTAAAGTGAAAAAAATCATTCCAACATAAGGTAAGGGGAATTATCAAACACAACTATCTTTCTGTAGGGTATCCCGATTTCACACCATTTTTAGTATGGATATAACATAAAAAATAATTTCATCTTCATTATAATAACTTATCTAGGATATAAATATTTTTTAATTGAGTTTATGAAAAACATAATGTTTTTCAAAATAAATATTCTTTAAAAACAACCGACCATTTACATATCAATATTGTTTCTTATTAACTCATGGTTGAGGATTATTATGTCAAGTATGTTATTACCTCATTAATTTGGGAACCAAAAGTTTATTAATGTATTCTTTAGGAAATGAAACTCATTTATTTCCATAGGTTATTTTATATCCAGTATTGATATATATTCTATGTGTCTTGCATGATAATGTAAATTTAATGATGTAATGGGTGTACCCAAAATTATATAGCTCTCCAATGCATTGGGTAATGTCATGTATCTCAAGAGAAAATTGAAATTTTCATGAACATGATTATAGATTTATTCAAAACTATGTGTGGTAGTTTACCACTAAGACATGATGTTTCATTTTTATGTATTGCCACATTCCAAGCCTTTTGTTAATGTTCTCTCTCATGATTATGATCTTATTACTATGTCATGATGATTATGAGTATTATCAACCCATGTTATATTGATTAATGTTCTGATCTATCCTATTACTAGTTTCTTATCACTCCCATTTTTTATGTATATCCTTAGTCGATTACATGTACTAAAGAGAAAATGAGGGCTAATAAGAATGTACATAAGAAGGAACTAATTAATTTTTTTTGTTTTATTTTAAATGTTACATATAGTCCTAGTTTTCCAAATACACCAAACCTTTGGATCCTATTCAGTAAATGTTTTTATGTTGTTATCTTTGAAATTATGTAATTATATAAGTAATAAAATCAGGAACACTATAGTTAGTATTAGAGAACAGTATATTTTATTTGAGTATTAGGATTAGAGAACCATAGTGAAAACCCTTAATACGAGACTAAGTATATGTAAGCACATATGAAGCTTCTCTAAACATATGGATCCTATAAGATATGTCTTTAGAGTTAATTTCACCAAGGGATAAATTATTTATTACTTGTTGAATTGTGTTTTGTGAAATCATTTTCTATTTTAGAAAATGGTGAGAACCAGTAGAAACTAGACCAACAACCCATGCGAGGTACAATGCAACGATTTCCCAAACAGCATCCCCAATTCTTAAGAGGTGGAGTTAAAAATTTCATGGTGTTTCTAACCCAGATGTATTTGGTTATGAACAATAACATGAATACTATGGAACATTTTCCTCCACCTAATAGGGATAAAATAGCTATTGAGTGTATTGTACAACAAAGACCATTTATGTTTAGTGGATTATCCAATCCACTAGTCTTGGAATAGTGGTTCAACTCATTATAGAAGACGTTTTATTTTATTCACTATTCCGAGGCAGATAAGGTGACTCTCGCCATTTACCGTTTATATGGAGAGGCTGATCAGTGGTGAGTGTTGATTCTGAACACCAAGTTGAAGGATAAGATTTAAGAGATACAATGGGAAGACATTAAGATAGTGTTTCTTCACAAGTATTTACATTGACCTCTTCATACAAAGATGGAGAAATAATTCATTGACCTAAAGAAAAAGTAAGGTGAGTCTATCAAATCCAATGAATCAAATTTCACAAGGATTGTAAGGTATGGTTTAGGATTTTCTTAACAAAAAATTATAGAAAAATTGATTGATTCTTTAGTGGTTTAGGACAAAACCTTCATAATAATTTAGTAATTATAGACTTTGGGAGTTATGAAGAAGTTGTTAAATGTTCTCTCAATGTAGATATGTAGTTTGGAAAATGATCCCATGGCTATAGTGATAAGAAAAGAAAGATGAAGATTCAAGATGGAGGATCTCATGGGAAAGGTGGAAAGAAAAATCAACCACCCAAATACCAAAAATATGGGATGAAGCATCATGGGAACTACCTAAAGGGTATCAGGAAGTGATTCAATTATGGGAGAGAAGGCCACCAAGATCAATAATGTTGAAAAGACATGATGAAGTAGGAAAATTTGGTGGAGGAAAGGAGAGCACCGCCCATGGTTAATTGCTATAATTATAGGGAGAAAGGGTACTATGAAATCCAGTGCACTAAACCTTAAGTCCTTGATTGTAATGAGCATCAACATCCACCAATGACAATGGAGAAATTCAAGGTCTATTCCATCACTACTGCTGAAGTAGATCAAGAAAACAAATTTGTATAAGGTACACATCCTATTCACTCGAGAAGTAAAAAAGTCTTATTTGATTATAGTTATATGCATTTATTTATATTTTATAAGTTTTCTAGAACTGTTGAATTGAAAACCCAAAACCTTGAAATAAAGATATCTGTAAATACACATAGTGTGGAAATCATTGCAACCCATGTTTGTAACCTTCACCTATTGGAATATGTGGGATGATACTTACAGTGAATCTTGTAATACGTCCCATGGTGGAATTAAACTTTATATTGAAGATGGATTGTCTCTCATTATATAGAGAACATATCAAATGTCGGGAGAAGGAAATATATTTTCATATTCTGAACCATCCCATGCCCCTCTACAAATTCAAGAAAGATCGTGAATCTCATTTTGAAAATAGTTTAATGGTGAGGGTATTGATTACCTATAAATAAGCATACCTAACTCAAATTTTTGTTTTAAAGGAAGATATAAACCTAGGGAAAACTCCCATTGTGAGGGAATATAGGGATGAATTTCATAAAGATTTATCTAAACTACTCCCGAATAATGAGGTAGTGTTCTCAATAGAACTGATACCTAGTGCAACTCAAATATCATAGTTTCCCTCTAGGATGTCTCTTATCAAACTGGAAGAGTTAAATAAGCATATACAAGAGTATTTGGACAAAACTTTAATATTCCCTTTTGCATCACCCTGGGGAGAACCAATGCCCTTTTTCAAGAATAAGTATCGATCAATGTGACTGTATATATATTATAAAGAAGTAAATAAGATAACCATATAGAAAAAGTATTATAATGACCCACACTTTACATACATGGTTATTATCTCATAATTGAATCATACTTGTTATAATATATAACAAAAACATGAAAGGATAGTATAGGTATAGTGTCTTTAGAAACTGGGAAACATAAACACCTGGTTCATAAATCATCTACATTGTCTCCCATTTATTTAATCATATCTAGAGTCTCTTTTTGGCATATCCTACTTAATATCCTTCTTCCTGGCCTGGGGGAAAGAAAACATACAAAAGGGTGAGCTTAAATGCTCAGTAAGGGTAAAAAAAAGAAATATCAAACATATCATATTTATAAGAACATAACATTTTGAAACTCTTACCCTGTAAAAGAGATCATAACATGGGATAAATCATAGAAGTGAAATGTAATCCCAATAATCATTAAATAATACATGATGCTTTGTGTCATACACACATAATCATAGAAAATCATTTCTTAGTAGTCAAGACTCATTGCCAAGACAATCTTAGTGGAAAAATTCCATTTCTGAACCGAGTTCACTCCTCATTTCAGTCCTGTTTCACTGAAACGGTTTAACCTTCCGTTCCATCCATTTCTATCTCATGAGATATAAAATCATTACCCAATGCATTGTAGGGTGATATAGGTCCCACCCATCTCATAATGATACCATTCTTATGTGTGTCACAAAATCATAAACCGTATATCATAGCATAACCCATGTAATAAAAATAGGAATCTTAAACAGCGTGACATCATAAAAATGTTTCCATCACAACACATTCAAATCAATGTAACAATAGGGATAGAAACAAAACCATATATTATCTTAGATGGAAAATAATTTTGATAAAACTCTTGAACTCCATTCTTGAGGAAAATATCCTTTCCACTTCAAAAACATTTTTCCTTTCTTAACATGTCATACAATATTAAACTAAAAGTTGTTGATGAAAAATAAAATTGAAAACTTATAAAGGAAGCTTCTTGGAAATAATTTTTTAAAAATCCATTCATGTCGTATAAGTTAAAAAAAACATTCTTCTCGTACTTTTGTCGGATAAGTCAAAAAGTACCTCGTAAGAAAAACGACAAAAGATTAATTTCATATCTATTAATAAAAACTTACCAAAGGGTAAAATTGGATTTAAAAAATTGTAGGATGATGTGAATAATATTACATATTGAGGAAACATCGATGTGGATGATAAATATTCCCCAGTAAATTTTGAAGTATAAACAATCTCGGATAAAAATTGAGATTGTGAGATTGTCCCTTACCTTAGGTCCGATTGGCTTCATAAGTGTCCAAACCTCCTGTATAATGACTTAAATAATGTTATTGACTTATTACATAATCATACTTATTGTTATGATATCATATATGGTCATATTCTTATCCTCTTTTTAGTAATATTTCATTACTATTTGTTATTCGGGTGTTTATTACTTTTTGTTCTTATGCGTGTTTTGTCGAATAAATTCTTATTATTATCTTTAGGTTATAGATACCTCATTTACAGAGTGGTATTAGTTTACTATATATCATATTTATTCATTGAATTCATTTATATAATCATTATGCAATGAAGATCTCGTAGAACGGATCGCATCACATCGTGGAGACGGTATTCCGTACGTACGCATGAGCGATGATATCGTTCCCATGATTGTGGAATTATATTGGAGTGTATATATACTATTTCAAAATCAATACCACTTTACAATAATCATATATAGTTATTAATTTTCACCATTATGCCCATCCAAGTAAGGTGGTGATGGAAAATAGATTACACCACGGTGTGGAGACGGTATTTCGTACGTACGCACGCGCGGTGATTTCATTTTCCTTAGGATGGATAGATGGTGAAATAGGGTTGTTTCGTACTTATAATATGATATCAGTATATTAGTGATACAGATGTTATTAATTCATAATGAAACAACTAAATAAGAAGAAGTGGAAGAAGAAATAAAGTTGAAAGAATCGGTAACAGACATTACCTCTTCTTTGAAGCGCCTCTTTGAGACCTCCTCTTAGGGAACTAAAATTGGTCTTTGAAAAACACCAGTGAAGCGACCCATACTTTACATACATTGTTAATACTCCAAAATTGAAGCACACTTATTACAACATATGACAAAACCACAAAGGACCGTATAGGTATAGTGTTTTTAGAAACTGGGAAACATAAACAACTGGTTCATAAATCTTCTACAGTGTCTCCCATTTATTTCATCATATCTAGGGTCCCTTTATCATATTCTACATAATATCCATATTCCTGACCTGGGGAAAAGAAAACATAAAAGGGTGAGCTCAAATTCTCAGCAAGGGCAAATAAAGGAAATAAAAATCATATCATATCTTTTTGAAAATCATATCCTGCAAAAGATATCATAATATCTTAACATGGAATAAATCATAGAAGTGAAAATGAGATCCCCATAATCATAACATGAAACTTGAAACTTTGTGGCATGCACACATAATCATGGAAAATCATTTCTTGTTAGTCATGACTCATTGCCAAGACTATCTTAGTGGACAAAGTCCCTTTCTGAACCGAGTCACCCTCGTTCCAGTCCTGTTTCACTGAATCGGTATAACCTACCATTCCAGCCATGTCTATCTCATGAGATATAAAATATTTACCCAATACATTGGAGGGAGATATAGGTCCCACCCATCTTATAATGAATCCTTTCTTATGTGTGCCACATAATCATAAATTATACATCATCGCATAACACATATAACGAAAATGGGATTCTTGAAACATCATGACATCATAAAACAAATCATATAAGTTAAATGACTTCATAAAAATAATTCCCTCAAAACATAATCAAATCAATGTAATAATAGGGATAAAAACAGAACCCTATATTATCTTAGAAGAAAAATAATTTTGATAAAACATTTGAACTCCATTCTTGAGGAAAATATCCTTTCTACTTCAAAAAAACACTTTTCTTTTCTTAACATGTCATACAATTATAAACTAAAAGAAGTTGATTAAAAATAAACTTGAAAACTTGTAAAGGAAGCTTCTTGGAAATAAAGTTTTAAAAATCCATTCATGCCGTATAAGTTAAAAAAAACATTCTTCATACTTTTGTCGGAAAAGTCAAAAAGTACCTCGTACGAAAAATGATAAAAGATTCCTTTCATATTCTTTATTAAAAACTCACCGAAGGGTAAAATTGGATTTAAACTATTGTAAGTGGATGGAAAAAATATTACATATTGATGGAACATGGATGTGGATGATAAAATACACCCCAGTAAATGCCAAAGTAGAAACAATCTCGGATAAAAATGAGATTGTGATATTTTCCCATACCTTAGGTCCGATTTGCTTTGTACGTGTCCGAAGCTCCTGTATAATGGTTTAAATAATGTTATTGACTTATTCCAGAATCATACATATTGATATGATATCATATATGGTCATATTCCTAGCTTCTTGTTAGTAATATTTCATTGTTACTTGTTACTCGGGTCTTTATTGCCTTTTATTCTTATGCGTGTTTTTCCGAATAAATTCTTATTCTTCATTTAAGGTTATAGATACCTTATATACATAATGGTATTAGTGTAAAATATATCATATTTATTCATTAAATTCATTTATATAATTACTATGTAATGATGATCATGTAGAACGAGTCGCTTCACATCGTGGAGACGGTATTCCGTACGTACGCACGAGTGATGATATCGTTCCTATGATCGTGGAATTGTATTGGAGTATATATATATTATTTCAGTATCAATATTACTTTATAATAATCATAAATAGTTACTCATTACACCATTATAACCATCCTTGTAAGGTGATGGTGGAAAATAGATTACACCACGGCGTGGAGACGGTATTTCGTACGTACGCACGCGCGGTGATTTCATTTTTCCGTAGGATGGATAGAAGGTGAATTATGGTTGTTTCATATTTATAATAACAAATCAGTATGTAAGTAATACTTATGTTATTACTTTATCATGAAACAACTAAAGAAGAAGAAGTTGAAGAAGAAAGAAATTGAAAAGATCGGTAATGGATATTACCTCTTCTTTGGAACGCTTCTTTGAATCCTCCACTTAGGGAACTAAGATTGGTCTTTGAAGAGGACCAGGACCTCTAGGATTATTCTAGGGAAGTGGAGAGGATAAAATGGCAGGGTTTGGACGAGCTTGAGTGCTCAAATTGGTGTGAGGAGGGGGGGGGGGGAGGAGGTGCCCTTTTATAAGGAAGGAGAGGGGCACCTTAGGAATATCTCAAAATATTATTTTATATTAAAGACAAAATCGGTTTATAATGGTTCCAAAGGGTCTTATTTCAAAGATAAAGTGGGGATGAGTCGAAATACTATCAACCAATAGGATTTAGACAAGTTTAGGGTATTATTTTAACCTTATCAATTAGATTTAACTCTAAGTTAAATAATTTAACTTTTACCGTGTCTTTTTGTTTTCTTTCACTATATGGTTAATACACTTACTATAATATGCCAAAAGAACCCCAAATTATTTATTATTAATATATATATCCTTATCTAAGTCATTTGGCCGAACCTTAGATTTTTAGGAATAAAATAACAATTAATAATATAATATTTGATTTAAAAACTATTTTGTGTCAATTTTGACACTATTTGATATATGATTTTTGTGAAAGTCATAATAGAATTATATGTTCGAACCAAGTTGATTATATCAACACTAATATATCATAGTAACCTAGAAAATTAGTGTAATTCATAAAAAGTCTCAAATTACATTTATTTTGGTGTTTATAACATCAATTATGTCAATATTTCATAAATAAGATAATTACTACATCATAATTGTGTCATAAATAAATTAAATTATTTAATGTATAAAAATTATAAATAAAATACCATTATGTTGGAAATATTGTTAGCTTTCTAATTAATATTTATAGTCGAATTTATCTTATGTATAACCCCATATTAAAAATTATTTACTTATTAAACTTTGATTTTAACTATTTTAACCATTCTTTAAATAAATTAATAATAAATGTCCTAATCTAACCCATGTGGGCCTAAATGGTCATCTTTTATTCATAAGGTTTTTTTTTGTTGAATTACACTTATCCAATAGAATTAGGACATGTGTTAGGGTAATAGTAATATCATATTAACCGCTATATACTATTAACTGCGGTAAAAAAAAGTAAAAAGTTACTATTCACCAAAAAATTATTTTTATCTCATTGAACCACATTTTACTTACTGATATCAACCGTGTCTGTCGGATTTTCGAAATTCCATTCAAAGAAGCGGTAAAGTTAAGTTTTATGCAAAATTCAGTTTTTAACCTACCACTTCGTGGTTTCACTATTCATCAAAAATTGAAAGTTTTCAGAAAAATACCAAAATTTCACCCTAGGCTAATTTCGGTATTCCGAATACAAAAATGAAGTCCATTTTGAAAAATAAAATTTATAAAATTTCAAAAAGTGGTTATTACTATTCATAACTGCTAGTTTTAATAATATTTTAATAGCATATCGTTGTTTAGTGAAACTCGGTATTGTGTACGACGCAAGCTATCGAGGAAGGTCGCGATTGCGTGTAAAGTAAGCCAAGCTAGTATGTAGTGAAAGATTCCATTGATGATATATAAAAACAAAATATTACTCATAAAAATCTCAGGTGTTACATTCTACCCCCCTTAAAAATAATTTCGCCCTCGAAATTCGTCACATTGTAACAAACAGATGAGGATACTTCTCCCTCATCATATCCTCAAGCTCCCATGTAGCTTCTTCAAGTTGGTGGTTCCTCCATAAAACTTTCACCAATCGAGTGGCCTTGTTTTGTAGGACTTTTTCGCTACGATCCAGAATCTCTATCGGTTGTTCTTCATAACAAAGATCTTGCTCCAGCGGTACGACTTCTGAGCTGAGTACATGTGAAGGATCAGGTTTGTACTTTATCAGGAGAGATACATGGAACACATCGTGAACTTCAGAGAGATTCGGTGGAAGTGCCAATCGGTAAGCTACCTTTCCAACACGATCCAGTATTTCAAAAGGACCGATATATCTAGGGCTCAACTTCTCCTTCTTTCCAAATCTCATAACCCTCTTCCAGGGAGATATTCGTAAGAACACTTTATCACCCACTTCAAACTCTAGGTCTTTTCTTTTTTTGTCGACATAACTTTTCTGTCGACTCTGAGCTGCTCTTATGTGTTGTTGAATAGATCTGACCTTTTCTTCCATTTCATCAACGAGATTAGGTCCTAATAGCTTTCTTTCCCCAACTTCATCCCAGCAAGTTGGAGTCCTTCATTTCTTTCCATAGAGAGCTTCATAAGGAGCCATATGAATACTGAAGTGAAAGCTATTATTATATGAAAATTCCACCAAAGGTAGGTGTTGATCCCAACCTCCTTTGGAATCCATAGAGAAAGCTCTCAACATATCTTCTAGGGTTTGAATTGTTCTCTCAGACTGACCGTCTGTCTGGGGATGATAAGCAGTTCTGAAACTCAACTCTGTATCCAGAGTATGCTGAAGACTTCGCCAGAACTTCGAGGTAAATCTTGGATCCCGATCAGATATAATAGAAAGTGGTACTCCATGAAATCTTACCACTTCCTTTACATATATCCTGGAAAGATGATCTTGAGAGAAATCCTCTCTAATAGCAATGAAGTGTGCAGACTTTGTAAGACGATCAACTATGACCCAGATAGCATTATTGCCTTTGGATGTTTTAGGAAGTCCTGTGACAAAGTCCATAGTGATGTTTTCCCATTTCCATTTGGGTATGGGTAATGGTTGTAACATCCCCTTAAACTTCTGTCTCTTAGCTTTAACTTCTTGACAAACCAAGCATCGAGATACATATTCAGCAACATCTCTTTTCATGCCATCCCACCAGAAGTACTCTTTCATATCCTCATACATCTTCGTGCTTCCAGGATGAATAGAGAATGAAGAACTATGAGCCTCATCCAGCAGCTCCTTATTTAATTCGGGGATGGGTGGACCACAAACCCGATTCCGGAACTTTATTATCCCATCACAATCAAGGTTGAATTCAGGAACATTTCTCACCTTCTTTTGTAACTCTACATCTTCTTTATGTGCATCTTTAATCTTCACATGTATAGATGGTTGAACATTCATTTGAGAATGATAAGATTTTTCCCCTTCCATTATAATTCCAAGATACATCCTTTGTAAATCCATAAATATTGGATCTTTTGTGATCCTCATCATGGATAAACATGCATGTTCTTGTCGACTTAATGCATCTGCCACCTTGTTTGCTTTCCCAGGGTGGTAATGGATTGAGCAGTCATAATCCTTAATCAGCTCCAACCATCTTCTTTGACGCATATTCAACTCCTTTTGTGTGAAAATATACTTTAAACTTTTATGATCAGTATAAATATCACACCTTTCACCATAAAGGTAATTCCTCCAAATCTTTAATGCAAAGATTACCGCAGCCAACTCCAAATCATGTGTTGGGTAATTTTGCTCACGGGTTTTCAACTGTCGTGAGGCATAAGCTATCACCATATCATTTTGCATAAGAACACACCCCAATCCCTTCTTGGATGCATCACTGTAGATCACAAACCTTTCTCCACTACAAGGAAGTGTGAGCACAGGTGCACTGGATAACCTTCTTTTCAAATCCTTGAAATTCTCTTCACATTCCTCTGTACAAACAAACTTAACTCCTTTCCGAGTCAACTTGGTGAGTGGATTAGATAATCATGAAAAATCTTTTACAAAATTTCGATAATATCCAGCCAAACCAAGAAAACTTCGAATATCAGTTACTGTTGTTGGTCTTGACCATCTTTCGATAACCTCTGTTTTTGCTGGATCCACAGATATCCCCTCTTTTGAGATTATGTGACCCAAAAATGCAAATTTTTGAAGCCAAAATTCACACTTGGTAAATTTGGCATAAAGCTTTTCCTTTCTCAGGGTCTTCAATATAATTCTCAAGTGATCTTCATGCTATTCCTTGCCCTTTGAATAGACAAGAATATCGTCTATAAAGACTACCACAAATTGATCAAGATAGTCTCCAAAGACTCTATTCATTAGATCCATGAAGATAGTAGGGGAATTAGTAAGACCAAATGGCATCACTATAAATTCATAGTGTCCATACCTTGTACGGAAAGCCGTATTTGGTATATCCTCCCTTTGACCCTTAATTGATGATACCCTGAATGAAGATCAATCTTGGAAAATTATTGAGCTCCACGTAGTTGGTCAAATAAGTCATCAATGCGTGGGAGAGTATATTTGTTCTTGATAGTGATCTTGTTAAGTTCTCGATAATCAATGCAGAGTCTCATTAATCCATCTTTCTTCTTAACAAATAGAACAGGTGCTCCCCAAGGTGATGCACTAGGGCGTATGAATCCCTTATCAAGATTCTCTTGGAGTTGATTCTTCAATTCATGCAACTCAATTGGGTCCATTCTATAAGGTGTCTTTGAAATAGGCAAAGCACCTGGTACGAGTTCTATTGAAAACTCAACTTCACGATTTGGTGGAAGACCCTGTAATTCCTCCGGAAAGACATCATCAAACTCCCATACGATGGGCATATTCTTAATCGTAAGTTTCTCACCAACCATTTGAGATAAATAACCTTCATTTAGTGGAATCAAGACCCATAAGATGGAAGGAATTTCCACTGGAAGGATATATTCATCCTTGCATCGATAGACGATCGTAGATTGATCTGGAATATGAAATGTGACTTCCCTTCTTTGGAAATTGATATGAGCTCCATGTAGAGAAAGCCAATCCATGCCAAGAATCACATCAAATTCCACTAAAGGAAGGATCACCAGATTTGCAGGAAGCACTTTCTCACAAACTTCGATCGGAGAAGAATTATAAACTTTTGATGCGACTGTTGTTCCATTAGGTGTTGTCACAGCAAACTCAACATCTAATTGTTGAGGTAATATGGTGATACCCTTAGAAAATTCTTTAGAAATAAAGGAGTGGGTGGATCCAGAATCAAATAAAACATTTTCTACTTTAGAGTGGATGGTAAGTGTACCTTTCACCACTTCGTTATCATACTCCACATCGCTGATAGAAATTGCATGTTACTTTCCTTTGTCTTTAGCCTTAAGATTTTGTTGATGTCGAACATCATCATCAACCATTGGATTTGGGCATTGATTGGAATAATGCCCCATCTCCTTGCACTTGAAACATTGAAGTGTAGTAGGTTCATTCTGTGTATCCCTTCCTTTGTTTGCATCATTAGACATCTTCTTCCCATTATCGCAGCATTCAAATGCCCGATGACCTTCCTTTCCACATTTGAAACATTTACTTTTCCCTTTAAGACAACTCCCTCCATGTTTCTTTCCACACTTTGACCATAGGGGAAAGCTCATCTTCTTTTCAGTGTGCTCTTTAGATTTTCCTTTGAATTCCATCTTCCTCTTCTTATCAAACCCATGTGACTGATGGGTTACTCCAATCTCCATCTCGACTTTGAGAGCACATCGAACGATTTCCTCGTAGCTATTGAAGTCCCTTATGGCTAACGCCCTTCGAAGACTTGGTTTTAAGCCACTAAAGAATCGATCGATCTTACTCTCAGGTTGGATAATAATACCAGAAGCGTACCTTGAAAGTCTTCTAAAATTTGCTTCTTAGGTACCAACAGATTCATCATCCCTTTGCTTCAGTTCAAGAAACTCTTTCTCCATCTTTGATCGGAGAATACGAGGGAAGTACTTATTGAAAAATAAGTTCTTGAACTCGTCCCCTTCCATAGACTCAATTTCATCCCTTTGCCTCATATTCTTAATAAGATTACACCATTGATCAGAATCTCCTTCCAAACGATACACTGCTAGGATGACTTTATCATGTTCAGAACATTAAAGAACTGAAAATATCTTTTCAGTAGTACTAATCCATTGTTCAGCAACTAATGGATCAGTAGACCCGCTGAAAGAAGGTAGACGCTGCCTCATGAAGGATTCAACAGAATGTTGCTCCTTCCTTTGCTCGTTTGGAAGTACTCCATGATTCATAGCTTGAGAAAGTTGTGTGAGCATGGCTAGAAGATTTTGCATTCCAGCTCCCATATTGTTTGGTTGCTCAGGGGGACAATCATTGCATTGCCCATCGCATTCCGCATTAACACGGTTCCTTCGGGTTCTGGCCATTGACTAAAACCAAGAAGAATAGTGTGAGCAACACTAATTATAATAGGAAAACCACATAATCAAGGATAAAATTTCACACATAAGGTCTTATCCTAGGGTATTCATGGACATTTCTAAAACACTAAGATTGTGTTCTATGCTTAGACATATCCTTAGGGTTCTTACTAAGACATTCACATCCTAGTTTCCAAAGGTTGACTATTACCTCCCTCTGATACCAACTGAAGCGACCCATACTTTACATACATTGTTAATAATTCACAATTGAAGCACACTTATTACAACATATGACAAAACCACAAAAGACCATATAGGTATAGTGTCTTTAGAAACTGGGAAACATAAACAACTGGTTCATAAATCTTCTACAGTGTCTCCCATTTATTTCATCATATCTAGGGTCCCTTTAGAATATTCTACTTAATATCCATCTTCCTAACCTAGGGAAAAGAAAACATAAAAGGGTGAGCTCAAATTATAAGCAAGGGAAAATAAAGGAAATAAAAATCATATCATATCTTTTTGAAAATCATATCCTGCAAAAGAGATCATAATATCTTAACATGGAATAAATCATAGAAGTGAAAATGAGATCCCCATAATCATAACATGAAAGTTGAAACTTTGTGGCATGCACACATAATCATGGAAAATCATTTCTTGTTAGTCATGACTCATTTCCAAGACTATCTTAGTGGACAAAGTCCCTTTCTGAACCGAGTCACCCTCGTTCCAGTCCTGTTTCACTGAACCGGTATAACCTACCGTTCCAGCCATGTCTATCTCATGAGATATAAAATCTTTACCCAATGCATTGGAGGGAGATATAGGTCCCACCCATCTTATAATGAATCCTTTCTTATGTGTGCCACATAATCATAAATCATACATCATCGCATAACACATATAACAAAAATGGGATTCTTAAAACATCATGACATCATAAAACAAATCATATAAGGTAAATGACTTCATAAAAATAATTCCCTCAAAACATAATCAAATCAATGTAATAATAGGGATAAAAACAGAACCCTATATTATCTTATATGGAAAATAATTTTTATAAAACATTTGAACTCCATTCTTGAGGAAAATATCCTTTCTACTTCAAAAAAAAACTTTTATTTTCTTAACATGTCATACAATTATAAACTAAAAGAAGTTGATTAAAAATAAACTTGAAAACTTGTAAAGTAAGCTTCTTGGAAATAAAGTTTTAAAAATACATTCATGCCGTATAAGTTAAAAAAAACATTCTTCGTACTTTTGTCAGAAAAGTCAAAAAGTACCTCGTACGAAAAACGACAAAAGATTCCTTTCATATTCCTTACTAAAAACTCACCGAAGGGTAAAATTGGATTTAAACTATTGTAAGTGGATGGAAACAATATTACATATTGATGGAACATGGATGTGGATGATAAAATACACCCTAGTAAATGCCAAATTAGAAACAATCTCGGATAAAAATGAGATTGTGATATTTCCCTTACCTTAGGTTCGATTTTCTTTGTACGTGTCCGAAGCTCCTGTATAATGGTTTAAATAATGTTATTGACTTATTCCAGAATCATACATATTGATATGATATCATATATGGTCATATTCTTATCTTCTTATTAGTAATATTTCATTGTTACTTGTTACTCGGGTCTTTATTGCCTTTTGTTGTTATGCGTGTTTTGCCGAATAAATTCTTATTATTATTTTAAGGTTATAGATACCTTATATCCAGAATTTTTTTAGTGTAAAATATATCATATTTATTCATTCAATTCATTTATATAATTACTATGTAATGATGATCATGTAGAACGAGTCACTTCACATCGTGGAGACGGTATTCCGTACGTACGCACGAGTGATGATATCGTTCCTATGATCGTGGAATTGTATTGGAGTATATATATATTATTTCAGTATCAATAATACTTTATAATAATCATAAATAGTTACTCATTACACCATTATAGCCATCCTTGTAAGGTTATGGTGGAAAATAGATTACACCACGGCGTGGAGACGGTATTCCGTACATACGCACGCGCGGTGATTTCATTTTTCCGTAGGATGGATAGAAGGTTAATTAAGGTTGTTTCATATTTATAATAAAATATAGGTATGTAATTAATACTGATTTTATTACTTTATCATGAAACAACTAAAGAAGAAGAAGTTGAAGAAGAAAGAAATTGAAAAGATCGGTAATGGATATTACCTCTTCTTTGGAACGCTTCTTTGAATCCTCCACTTAGGGAACTAAGATTGGTCTTTGAAGAAGACCATGACCTCTAGGATTATTCTATGAAAGTGTAGAGGAGAAAATGGCAGGGGTTGGCCGAGCTTGAGTGCTCAAATTGGTGTGAGGAGGAGGGGGAGGAGGTGCCCTTTTATAAGGGAGGAGAGGGGCACCTTAGGAATATCTCAAAATATTATTTTATATTAAAGTCAAAATCGGTTTATAATGGTTCCAAAGGGTCCTATTTCGAAGCTAAAGTGGGGATGGGTCGTAATCCTATCAACCGATAGGATTTAGACAGGTTTAGGGTATTATTTTAACCTTATCAATTAGATTTAACTCTAAGTTAAATAATTTAACTTTTACCGTGTCTTTTTGTTTTCTTTAACTATATGGTTAATAAACTTACTATAATATGCCAAAAGAACCCCAAATTATTTATTATTAATATATATATCCTTATCTAAGTCATTTGGACGAACCTTAGATTTTTAGAAATAAAATAACAATTAATAATATAATATTTTATTTAAAAACTATTTTGTGTCAATTTTGACACTATTTCATATATGATTTTTGTGAAAGTCATAACAGAATTATATGTTCGAACCAAGTTGATTAAATAAACACTAATATATCATAGTAACCTATAAAATTAGTGTAATTCATAAAAAGTCTCAAATTACATTTATTTTGGTGTTTATAACATCAATTATGTCAATATTTCATAAATAAGATAATTACTGCATCATAATTGTGTCATAAATAAATTAAACTATTTAATGTCTAAAAATTATAAATAAAATACCATTATGTAGGAAATATCTTTATATTTCTAATGAATATTTATAGTCTAATTTATCTTATATATAACCCCATATTAAAAATGATTTACTTATTAAACTTTGATTTTAACTATTTTAACCCTTCTTTAAATAAATTAATAATAAATGTCCTAATCTAACCCAAGTGGGCCTAAATGGTCATATTTTATTCATAAGGTTGTTTTTGGTCGAATTACATTTATCCAATAGAATTAGGACATGTGTTAGGGTAATAGTAATATCATATTTACCCCTATTTACTATTAACCGCGGTAAAAAAAGTAAAAGTTACTATTCACCAAAAATTTATTTTTATCTCATTGAACCACATTTTACTTACTGATATCAACCGTGCCTGTCGGATTTTCAAAATTCCATTCACAGAAGCGGTAAAATTAAGTTTTATGCAAAATTCAGTTTTTAACCTACCACTTAGTGGTTTCACTATTCATCAAAAATTGAAAGTTTTCAGAAAAATACCAAAATTTCACCCTAGGCTAATTTCGGTATTCCAAATCCAAAAATGAAGTCCATTTTGAAAAATAAAATTTATAAAATTTCAAAAAGTGGTTATTACTATTCATAAAATCTAGTTTTAATAATATTTTAATAGCATATCTTTGTTTAATGAAACTCGGTATTGCGTACGACGCAAGCTATCGAGGAAGGTCACAATTGCGTGTAAAGTAAGCCAAGATAATATGTAGTGAAAGATTCCTTTGATGATATATAAAAACAAAGTATTACTCATAAAAATCTCGGGTGTTACAACCAAGACATCTAGGATGTATTTAGGGAAGTGGGGAGGTGAAATGGAAAGTGATTGGATGATCTCTAAGGCTCAAATTGGTGTGAGGAGGAGAGGGAGGAGGTGCCCTTTTTTAAGGTTGGAGAGGGGCACCTTTGGAAATATAATAAATATTAGTTTATATTAAATCCCAACCCCACTTAAAAACTTCCAAAATGAGTCATATAAAAATATTAGATGAGATAGGGTTTTAATATCATCAACTAATAAAATTTATACATGTTAGGAATTTATTTTAAACATTATCAACTTGATTTATCCTTATTTATCGATTTAATTTTATTTGTGGTAAAAGTATTCTAAATTTTAAATTATTATAAATAATTACATATGTGTTGTGAATTTTTCATAATTTGACATTTTATGACATTTTAGACCATATAAATTTTAATTTATAATTTTTAAATATTTTTGTGATTTTTAAACAATTTTATAATATGTTATTTTAATAAACTACAATAGTGTCAATTTTGATTCTATTCATTTATTTGAATTTAAATAAAATATATATACAGAAGATATTTTTGAACTAAAAGCTTTAATAGATTCATAAAATTTCATATGTATCTATAAAATTATTGGATCACATTAAATAGTTCATATAATATTTTTTTTAATATTTTTAAAACCATTTATTTGATATTTTAATTAATTAAATAATTTTAACATCACTATTGTGGGATAATTAATGATACTTATTTAATCCCTAAAAATAATAAATAAATACTTATGATGTAGATAATTGTATTAGTTTTCTGGAGACTATTCATGTTCGAAGTTTCATTAAGTTTATCACTAAATTAAAATTATTATACTTATACGATTTAAGAAAGTGACATGTTGTCATATTCTTTGGTTTTAATAATAATTAAATTATTTTCATGGAAAAAAGTCCATTAAATTAATCTAATCTGACCCTTAGGTGATATGGGTCGACATTTAGTCATCCAATAGGATTTTGGCAGGTGTTAGGGTAACTTTATAATCTTATATTTACCCTTAATTACCTTTAACTATGGTAAATAAAATTTACCATAGTTACTATTCATAATGCTCAAAAATAAAATTAGCCTACTAACGTAATTTGGACCCACTGATTCGAAATATGGAATACATTTTTCAAAATTCAAAACATATAAGTTTCAGTAATTAAATTCAA
Organism: Viscum album; assembly: GCA_963277665.1. NCBI lineage: Eukaryota > Viridiplantae > Streptophyta > Magnoliopsida > Santalales > Viscaceae > Viscum > Viscum album. Next base: position 1,200,692,601 of record OY728153.1, on the reverse strand, counting down.
ATAAATCCCGTTGTTAAGAAAATGGGTTTTATAAGTTAAAACATTGCCAAAGATTGAAATGTTCTTACCTATGAATTCAATGTGAAATTAGTGTTAATGACATACATTATATTAAATGGTAAAAATATATTCTATTTATACTTTAAAACCATTCAATATTATATATTAACCATATAAATTATCTCAATGAAAAAAGTTGTTTTTAATTAAAAATTAGCGTATTATTACTATTCATCAAAATATGAAAGTCATCTAAAAATATCAAAAATTTATCCAAAGTAAATTTTTATACCCAGATTCAAAAGAAATTTTTTATTTTGTCAAATTGAACTTATAAACATGTCAAAAACTAGATTTAATGTGGGTGCGCCATCAAAAGACGGCAAAAATGCATTTTTTGAAAAATACTTATTTTTTCTTGAAACATTTATTTTGTTCTCTTATCATATTCTAGAAAATTTGTATGATGAATAACAATGTTATAAAATTAAAAATGTAGTTAATAATATTCATAACGGCTAGTCCATAACAATATATCGTTGTTTATTGAAACTCGGTATTGCGTACTACACACGCTATTGAGGAAGATCGTGATTGCATGTAATGCAAGACAAGTCCGTATTGTGTGCTGTGAAAGATTCCTTTGGTGTTGCGTATAACATAAGACATAAAAAAAACTATTTCTCATAAAATCTCAGGGTGTTACAAGTATCATATTCCCAGGATTTATGACTTGTTCAATAAGTTATGTTAAGCTCATTACTTCTCAATGTTAGATCTTCATTCTAGATATGATCATATAATGGTGAAGAAGGAAGATATTCATAGGGATGCCTTCTGTACATGGTATGGGAAATATTAGTTTCTGGGGATTCCATTTGGACTTATTAATGCATCTGAAATTTTCATGGATTTGATTAATATAGTCATTAGATATTAACTTGAAAATTTTTTGGTAGTATTTATTAATGATATTCTCATCTACACTAAGAGAAAGGAGTAACATTAACAAAATATAAGACTTATTTTTGAAACATTAAGTAATGAGAAGTTGTATACCAAGATAAGAAAGTGTGAGTTTTGGATGTAGCATAATGTGATACCCTATGCCTTACATTAGTTTAAGACGCATGACCAGAACTACCCAACACATGATCTAGAGTTGGAAGCTTTTATTTCTTCCTTGAAAATATGGTGACACTACCTCGATTGTGAGAAGTGTGGAATATATACATATCACAATATCTAAAAGTATATATTCAAAAAAAAAGGAGCTCAACATGTGTCAGAGGAGATAGAAAGAGCTAATTAGAGACTACGATTGATATATTCACAATCATTCCAACAAGGTGAACAAGGTAGTTGATTCTATTTTCAAAAAATAACCTGATACTCAATCCATGTTGTGGATTAATAAGGACCCTTCCTTATTGGACATTAAAAGGAAATATTAAGAAATCCTAACGGTAGGGACTAAATCATACATTTCCCAAGTGATTGATCAACCATCTATCCAAGAGAAGATTAAAAAGAAACAAAGGGATGATCTAGAGTTACAAAATAATGGGATTGCAGTCAAGTAATGGAAGATGTAATAGTTCCATATCAGCGATGATATTGTAATGTGGGTTGGAAAAGGCTATTTGTTCCTTAATTTGTTGGGATAAAGAAATATCTATTGGATAATGCACATAACTCAACTTTCTTTATCCATCCTGGGAGTACTAATATGTACTATGGTCTATAATAACACATCTGGTGGGACAACATGAAGAAGGAGATTTTTTTATATATCTCAAGGTTCTTGATATGTCAGTAAGTTAATGGTGAGAAAAAGAAATCCAAATGGATGATGCAACCATTTCATATAATCATGTGTAAATGGGAAAAAGTTACTATGGACTTTTTAATAGTTATCCTGAATACATCCAAAGGAAATAGTGTGCTATGGGTGGTGGTGGACCGAATCACTAAGACATTCCACTTTATTTCTATTTGGGAATATCTTTCACTTGAACAACTTAATATAATATATGTGAAGGAAGTGGTGAGACTACATAGAGTTCTACTCTCTATTGCCTCAAGTCATGATCCCATGGCACATCTAAATTATGAAGGAGTCTTCAATACTCTTTGAGTACTGAATTAAATTTCATCATGACCTAACACACCAAAATTGATGGTCAATCTAAAAGTAATATTCATAAACATGAAGATATTATGGGATACTTCTTTTTAGAACTAAAATGTTGATGGGATCAACATATCCCATTGGGTGAGTTCTTATACAACATTATCTTTCTATCATGTATTCAGATGGCTTTATATAATGCTCTATATAGAAAGTGTTGTATAAATCTAACCAGTTTGGATGAAGTTGGTGGAAGAAAACAAATTGGATGTGATCATGTGGAATAAATGGCAGAGATGTTTCAAGCCATCCAACAACATATCATAGCTTCTCATAGTTATAAAAAGTGCTATGTTGAAAACTATTGAAGGGACTTGGAGTTTGATATTAGAGATAAATTCTTCATTCGAATATCACCATGGAAGAGAGTCATATGGTTTTGAAAGAATGGGAAGATAAACCCAAGGTATATCAGTCCCATTGAGGTTCATGATCTCATAGGATCCATGGATTATTGGATTATAATAATATTGATTAAGGATCAAGTTTTTGATGTGTTCCACGTATCAATCATAAGGAAGTACATACAAGATCTATCACATATACTAAACCAAGAGGTGGTATAGCTGGATGATAATCTCCCATATACAGAGCATCCAGTAAAGATTTTAGACCGAAGATACAAGGTTCCACATAACAAGAAACCCAACCTTTTCAAAGTGATTTGGAGGAACCATAAATATGAATAAATAACTTAGGAACTGGAGGAGGTGATGAAGGAGAATTGTCGTCACCTGTTTAGGTAAAACGAAATTTTGAGGGTGAAATTTCAAAAGGGGGAAGAATTTAACGACCCATACATTTATCAGGGGATTTTTACTTCTTATAGTAATTTAATGTAGTAACCAAAAATCTATCAGAGGATAAGCCCCAGACCATTTATTAAATAAAATAAAAGCATAGTAAACAAGTACCACAAGCTGAATGAGAAGATTACCTATCAATGAAACCATACCCGCCATCACATCCATGATGAGAAAACTCCTCCACAATACCCAATTCCCATTACGAGCTTTCATAATGTTTGATAACCTTCTCATACTTCCATCGCAAGTTCATTCGTTCCAATTATAGCAGCTCTATGTTCCCAATCTATGACCTGGTGGGCATCGGCTTTGGCAATTTGGAGTAGTCCTTCCTCGGCCTTCATCGTGATTGAGTATTCATGCTCCCCTGATTTCCAGTCATCTTCAACCCCCTACCCTGAACAATCTCACTAAAAGACGGCCTGATCAAGCCTCTTTCATTTTCCTTGCCACTATCTGAGTAGTCCCCCCACTTTCTAGAAATATGGACCTCATGGGAGCCATCTTCCCCTCCTCGAGTTAACTTATCATGAAAAACCCTAAAAATCAATGCTCCTGAATAATGAAATTAAACTATATAACTCATTTAAAAGATCATAAATGAACTTAATAAAACCATAATGAATAAAATTAATGTATAATGGTTTCATGATATTTAAATTATTTAATATAATGTTATTATATCAGATATTAAAGTGAATAAATCATTCAGACATATGGTAAGGGGAATTCTTGAACCCAACTCTCCTTATTTGGGTTTCCCCTCTTTCCCCCAATTTTCAGTATAGATATTACTTAAATATAATTTCATTATAAAATTATTACCTTTTTCTATAATATAAATGTTTTATACTTGGGTTTATGACAAACATAATGTTTTCTAAAAGAGCCCTTCCTTAAAAAAACAAACCTTTTACTTCATGAGATTTTTTCTTCTTCACTCAAGGTTGAGGATTCTTATATCAAGTATGTTATTAAGTATTTACTTTGGGAACCCAATTTTTATGAATATAATATTTATGAAATGAAATAAATTTCTTTTCATGAGTTATTTTATGTCCATGATTTATATATGTTTTATGTGGCTTACATGATAATGTAAATGTTATGATGTGATGGGTGCACCCTGAATTATATATCACATTAATGCATTGGGTAATTCGATTTATCTCATGTAAAAATTGAAATATGCATGAAAATGAAACTATATTCATTCAAAACTATGTGTGGTAGTTGACCACTAATACATGTTGTTTCATTTTTATGTATTTCAAAATTAAAGTCCTTTTATTAATGTTTCCTCTCATGATTATGATCATTTGCCTATGTCATTATTATTATGAATAATATCAACCAATTTTATATTTATTAATGTTATTATATATCCTTTTACTGGGATTTTATCTCACCCCTTTCATTGATGTGTATTCTTATGTGATTACACAGACTATAGAGAACATGAGGCCCAATAAGAAGACATAGAAGAAGGAACTAAATAATTTTTTATTTTTTATTTTGAATGTTACAAATGGTTCAAGAATTCCCAAGACACTAAACCTTTAGATCCAGCTCATGGAATATTTTTATGTTGTTATATTTAAAAATATGTAATAATATATTTAATAAAAAGTAGGGTCACTATAGATACTTATTTGTTAGTGCAATATTCTAATTCTATTAGTTTTAAAGTTAAACTCTAGATTTTTATTTCAAATTTCTAATAGCTCCATATCCTCCTTTGTTTATCCATTATCATCTCATGCATCAATGGTTAATCAACTATTTTGGAAAGATAAGATTTATACCCATCCATTATTATTTATAATTATATCCTTTCAAATTCAAGGATTATATGGTCTCTTTCAATCCCCATCATGCATATGGTATCATTCCCCTTCCAATATTTGATAATTAACTAAAATATTTGTTTATTGGTGTATTATTTTATAGAGTAGTTATAGATCATTATCAATTAAAACCACCACATTTGATTCATGTTGTACACCTTCTACATGAATGTATATTTCTATCTTATGTGAATACTATATATAAAAAAAATTTCCCTTAATATAATCCTTATATATATTTATTGAAATTATATCCTTTTCTAACTCTAAATCATGAATCAATTAATTTTTATCAAGATATTTCCGTTTATTCAAGGCATAAGCTACCACCTTTCCTTTTCACATAACAAAAAACACAATCCCTTCATTCTTCATCACTATATATTAAAAACCCTAATTCACTACTGGGTAGTGTTAGTGTAGGTAGATACACCATTCTTATCATAATGTCCTTGAAATTATATTCACATTTACCATTACATGGGAATTTTACACCCTTTTATGTTATCTTCATTAGTTGATTTAATAATCATGACACATTTCTCACAATGTATTGATAATATACTGATAATCCAAGAAAAAAAAGGATATATATAAAAATGATTCCAACCATCAAAGTCTACATTTTTTTATGAATAAAGAAATTTTAGTCTATTAGGAAAGAAACAACAAAAATAAATTACCTTTAGAAAAAGAAGAATGTCTCAAATCACAACCAGATGCCACAAAATTAATTTTGAAATTTGAATTTTCAAATAGAATAGTATTTTGTAATTTTTTCCCATAAATATAATTTTTATTTACATGAAAATACACATACAATATTTCCTTCTCTACGAGTGAGAAAAAACCATTTATAATCTTTTGACCTTTACTACTGCAAAAAACAAAAATAGAGCCATCATAAACCATATGAGCTAAAAAATAAGCTATCTCTAGATGATCTAATTAACTGTTGTTATAACCACCATAAATATGTAGAAAAAGTGAGAAAACCCATGGATATATAACACTGAACACAAAGAATAAGAAGAAAGGAATCCCATTATCACCAAATCTACGATTTATAAACACAAAACACTTTGAAGAACGAACATGTTCAACCAAGATGGAGTCTTTTGCATTTGGATAAAATAGAAGGAATTTATATGAGAGAATGAGACAGATGGGGACACTCCCAGTCAGAAATAGATATAAAATCACCTGTATAATGTTAGAAAACCATATACAATCTAATGATACCATCATTTCCACTGTAACTTTTTGGAAATATAGATAGTGAACCTAAATGCCAGAACCAATAGTACCAAGTCTTACATCATCATCATTAATAACTTTTAATCAGTACTTATCAATAAAATATTACTAAACAAGCCCTTAAAAATTTTGAATAAAAGAAAAACAAAATTATATCATGTACCAAAGCACTAATAAATCATGAAATTAAACACATAACCACCATAAAAAGTATATAAATACACATTCAACAACCTCCCCAATAAAGAAACCAGCCACATGGGAGAAATAAATTTCAACCAATAAAGATCAAAAAAATGTAAAAGAAGACTGATTATGTTGCTAAACCCCTTCCAGAGATCCTAGGCTACCCTTAAACTCTCATTGAGCTTGAAAAAAATGGATTCGATGATGATGGACCTACCTTAAATGGAATTAGAGAATAAAACATAATGCCCCACCACAAACTCCAACCCAATCCACATAAAGAACCATAATTTATATGAGACATTATTTCTAAAAAACTGGGATAAGAGAAAAAATGTACAATTAGAGGAGTAAGATGTCTACACTAGTGGAAAACACTATAAAATATATGGAAAATAAATTTTGAGAGGGAAGAGAAACCAAGGATATAAAAATCAAGGATTTCCCTCATCATTGAGGTTGTGTGTATAAATAATGATACTTTATGATTCATGAATGAACAATTCCTAATTATTGTATAATATTTCCTCATTTACAAGGTCTTTAACACAATTATGAAAAGATATTAATATTATTACATTCATTGTATTGTGTAATAATATTATATATTAGTAATATAAAAAAATAACTGAGGTAATCTATAAAATTTTGATCCCCCAAATTCATGTTGATAGTAGATGAATTTTATGTCCAAAAGGAATATTTATGAATATATAGTGTGAATATGTTGTATAAAATGTTGTCTTTGACATATACTCACCTTTCACAATTAATTGATGATATGTTGATTGAAGTAATATAATTTATAAGCATTGCAACACTATTCATTGATTGAACATGTCATTAATATGGGTTAGAGGATGATTTTTTCTATTATGACCTCATTAAGTTAATGATAATTAACATTTAGATGCATTGATATGTCATTCTTCTAAAAAAATTATTATAGTGCACTTCAGGGTGGGGCATATGTGAATATAAATCCCTTGTATATATTATTGTATTATTTAATATTTACTTAAAAATATTCAAAATGAGCCATTATATATGGATTCATTAACATATTCAAGTCTCTAAGTATGAGTTCAATAGAAAAATAAACCCCATGGTAATGTGGTGACTATGAAACTCTTTAGAAAATACATCATAATATTTATCTAAAATTATAATATATTAAATATTTAGTTTCTCTCCAACTATTTGGTCTAAATTCCCTTTATTATTTGGTATCAAGGACCATACAGGATGAAGATATTTATACATGGATATCATAGTCACATTTATAGTGAACAAAGATCATGGGTTTATTTGGGACCTGAAATGTGATTTACCAATTCCAAAAAAAAGTGCTACATACTATATGCAGAGAGATCCAATCCATGTGAAAAATCACAAAAAATTAGACAAAATAGATGATGACTATATTTATTAGATAAAACATCCCATAAACCTCAGACAATGAAGAGTTATATATATGGTAATAAATCATTAAACCACTAGTTGTTTTCATTTATAATTCAATATATAATAACCAAGGTGTTGATTTAATTATTTTAGAAAATATCCTCTCTTTTAAGGAGGAGAAAATAAATTATTAAATAAGAAATTTTTAGATCATAAGAGGTTGATTATTTTAACTTTAAACACTTTATTTTTATATAATTTCCTCTCTAATTATAGTAGAATAGGGTTTCCCTATATTCCATGGAATTGATGGTGGAAGACGTCTATTTTACTCTTGGAGACTTTGGTTGATTCATTTGTCTAAATAATTTATAAACTATTTAAAATTAAAGAATTAAAGAGTTAGTTGTGGATTTAGTATGAATTTAGTCTCTTCCACTATTTTTTGTAGCTTTTTAATATCCCTTTATTACTCATGTTCTTTATTCACTAATTATATATACTTGAAATACTTTCTCATTAATTTTAGGTAATTAAAAAATAATTCGTTCCACATTACCAACAAGTTACATGATTATTCATTATTACCCAATGGGGTTTTATCATTTTAGTTTACAAAAAATACTTTTTTTTCTTCTTAACTAAAAAAACAATAATGATAACGAGAGTCTCTAAATTCCATTTATAAATTTAGAGAACATCTATCATTTTTTCATATCAACAAAAAAAATTATAGCAACTTCTTTTTAGAGAATTTGTTTAAAAGAAATAGATAAGTGACAAATTTTTATTAAGAGGTAAATTGTAGAGACCCGAAACTTGACGTACATAGACATTACATTACTTTTTCGGAATAATTAATACATAACAAAAATAGACACACAAGGAACGTAATAGTTTAGTGTCTTTGGAAACTCAGAATATAAACATCTAATCCTGTTGAAAGATCTACAACATCTCCCATATCAATATTTCCCTTTTCTTTTCTTACCTAAAACCTTTATTTATATCCTGGGGAAAAGAAAACATATAAAGGGTGAGATCAAATGCTCAGTAAGGGTATGCATGGATAAAATAAAACAAATCATATATATTTGAACATAAAAACATAAACATAATGTTTAAACATCAAAAGCTTGAGAAATGAAATAAAACATGGAAGTACGTAAGGAATATATCATAAAGAAACCGTAAGCATGATAAAACAGCATGGGAGTAAAACATGTAATTGTGGAAACCATTCAGCACATGTCCTGATTTCCATAGTAGCCAAGGCATTGCTGCCAAGACCATCTTAGTGGACAAAGTCCCTTTCTGAATCGAGTTCACTCCTCGTTTCAGTCCTGTAACATAGAATCGGATTAACTTACCATTCCAGCCATGTCTATCTCATGAGATATAAATCTTTACCTAATGCATTGGAGGGAGATATAGGTCCCACCCATCTCATAATGAAATCATTCTTACTTGTGCCACAAAATAAACTTAAAACATTCATCATAACCCAAATAATAAAATGGGTTTCATAAACATCATTCCATCGTCACATAATCCATATAAAACAAATTGATATTTCGTCATAAGAAAAGTGAAACCATGTAAATCATAGAAACATTATACTTGAAACATACATATATGAAATAATGTTACCTTAGATGGAATATGGTTTTGATAAAGCACTTGAAATGAATTCTTGAAGAAAATATCATTTCTTCTTGAAAATCATTTTCTTTTCACAAAATGCCATGAAATTTTAAAAGAAAGATATTTTGTTGAAAATATTCATAAAATATTTTGGAGTAAGATTCATGAAAATAAGTCTTTATAAAACCATAAAAATCTTTTCATGCCGTATAAGTTAAAAAAACACTCTTCTCGTACTTTTTCCAGAAAAGTCAAAAAAAAGTACCTCGTAACGTAAATAAAAGAATGATTCCTTACATACCATGTAGTAAAAGTAAAAAATGGGTAAAAATAACTTTAAACATACATGAAAACACTTTTATAAGACATGGACATTAATGATAGAAATGACCCCAGAAAATACTTACGAATAAGCAATCTCAGATAAAAATGAGATTTGTCAAATTATCCCTTACCTTAGGTCTGATATGCTTTGTATGGATCTGAACCTCCTGTATAATGATTTAAATAATTTCATTTACTTATCACATAATCATATTCATTGTTATAATATCATATTTGTTTCACTTATGACTTTATATTACCCGTTCTTTTGTAAATTTCATGTTAAAGCAGCGTTTTAGGTAAAATCATTTCATTTATCGTATGTGTTTCGACTTGTCATTCTTGATATTATTACTCATATCCTGATTTACATAATTCTAGAATGTAAAACTTGATTTATATATAATATATATTCATCATATACATATATATTATAGACCGATAAAAGGAATGAAATACACCGTTCATGGAGACGGTAGGCCGTACGTACGCATGAACGCTGTTTTCTTTTCCTTATTGAATTGAATGAAACAAAATAGATGACATACATATATATATATACATAAATAAAGTAGCATTATTATTTTATATATTTTACTATTATTCATTATATAAACTTTATGATCATTCATGTTTGGTTAACATGGAGAATGAATCTCATCGCGTCGTGGAGACGGTAGTCCGTACGTACGCACGAGCGATAGTATCATTCCCATAATTATTGAATAGAATTGGAGTGGATGGTATAACATATAAGAATAAGTATGATGTTATAATAACCATATATAGTTATTCTTTAAACCATTATACCCATCCATGTAAGCTGTTGGTGGAAAAACAGATTACACCACGGCGTGGAGACGATATTCCGTTCGTACGCACGCGTGGTGATTTTGTTTTCCGTTGGATGGATAGAAGATGAAATGGGGTTGTTTCATATTTATAATAACATAAAAGTATATGAGTGATACTTATGTTATTACTTCATAATGAAACAACTAAATAAGAGGAATTAGAAGAAGAAATAAATTTGAAATAATTGGTAACATATATTACCTCTTCTTCGACACGCCTCTTTGAAACCTTCCTCTTAGGGCACTAAAATTGGTCTTTGAAGAAGATAAGGACCTCAAGAATATTTCTAGGGAAGTTTAGAAGGGAAATGGGCAGGTTTTGGCCAAGCTTTACGGCTCAATGTTGTGTAAAGATGAGAGGGGGGAGGTGCCCTTTTATAAGGGAGGAGAGGGGCGCCTTTGGAAATCTTTATAATAAATCCAAACCCACCTAAAACCTCCAAAAATGACTCATATTAGAATATTAGATGATATAGGGTTTTAATATCATCAACAAATAAAATTTAGACATGTTAGGAAATTATTTTAAACATTATCAACTTGATTTATCCTTATTTAATCAATTTAATTTTATTTGTGGTAATAACATTCTAAATTTTAAATAATAACAAATAATTACTTATTTGTTATGAATTGTCCATAATTGGATACTTTATAACATTTTAGACCATAAAAATTTCAATTTATAATTTTTAAATATTTTTTTGATTTTTAAACAATTTTATAATATGTTATTTTTATAAAATAACAATAGTGTCAATTTTGACACTATTAATTTATTTGAATTTAACTAAAATATATACAGAAGATATGTTCGAAATAAAAGAATTAATATATTAATAAAAGGTCATATGTATCTATAAAATTAGTAGAGAAAATTAAATAGTTAATATAATATTTATTTTATTATTTTTAAAATCATTTATTTGGTTTATTTCTTAAAAAAATAATTACTACAAAATAAAATACTATGACGAATATAAATATATTACCTTTCACAATAATACTTTTACTCGAATTTATTTTCTTAAAATCATAATATTTAAATTTTTATATTTATTAAATTATGAAGGTAAAACATTTGGCATCATTTAAAATAAAATAATATAAGTTTCTTGATCGCATTTTTAAGGCTCCAAATGGTCAAATATTCGACCATTGGATTATTATGGTTTAACTTTACATGACCAATAAGTTTTGGTCAGGGTTTTGTGCCTTTTATGGTCACTATTAGTTTAATAAATACTATATTATTTATTTGTCACTAGATAAACAATTTCTGCATCACTATTGTATCACAATTAATGTTAAATATTTAATCCCTAAAAATTATAAATAAATTCATATGATGTAGATAATTTTATTATATTTATGGTGACTATTAATGTTGGAAGTTTCATGAAGTTTATTACTAAATTAAAATTAATATAGTTATAAGATTTAAGAGAGTGACATGTTGTCACTTTCTTTGGTTTTAATAATAATTAAACTATTTTATTGTAAAAAGTCCATAAAATGAATCGAATCATACCCTTAGGTGATATAGGTCGACTTGTAGTCATCCAATAGAATTTTCGCAGGTTTTAGGGTAACTTTATAATCTTATATTTACCCTTAATTACCAGATTTACCTTTAACTATGGTAAATAAAATTTACCGTAGTTACTATTCATAATGCCCAAAAATAAAAAGTAGCTTATTAACATAATTTGGACCCACAGATTCCAAATATGGAATCAGATTTTTCAAATTTAATACAAAAAAGTTGCAGAAATTAAATTAAAATTAATCCCGTTGTCGAAAGAAAACGGGTTTTTCTTTAAAACATTGCAAAAGATTGAATTGATTTAACCTACAAATTCAAGGTAAAATCAGTGCTAATGACATACATTATATTAAATGGTAAAAATATATTCTATTTATAATTTAAAACCATTCAATATTATAATTTAACTATATAAATTATTACGATGAAAAAAGTTGGCTTTAGTTAAAATATAGCGTGTTTTTACTATTAAAATATGAAAGTTGTCAGAAAAATATCAAATCTTTATCCAATGTAAATTTTTATATCCTGATTCAAAATTATAAATTTATTTTGTAAAATTGAACTTATAAACATGTCAAAAACTAGATTTAAAGTGGGTGGGCCATCAAAAGGTGGCAAAACTACATTTTTTTGAAAACTACTTATTTTACCCGAAAAATTTATTTTGTTCTCATACCATGTTCTAGAAAATGTGTAAGATGAATAATAATTTTGTAAAATTCAAAATGTAGTTAATAATATTCATAATGGCTAGTTCATAATAATATTATAACCATATATTGTTTTTTAGTGAAACCCGGTATTGTGTACAACACACGCTATCGAGGAAAGTCGCGATTGCGTGTAATGCAAGCCAAGTCAGGGTTGCGTGTAGTGCAAGACTTCTTTGTTGTTTTGTATAGTAGAATCCAACCATATTTCATTTATACATTGAATATATATATATACACTCAATGTTTCATATAATGACTATTATAAAACCAAATTGAGATTTTTTGTAACACAATCTAAGAATAGTGTTGCATATACTTCAAGCTAATACAATTTGTCGTATAACACAAGATAATATTATTGTCGCATAAAACACATGACATCTAATAAATTGAAAATAATAGTTATCATAAAATATCAGGTTGTTACATAAATAACAAAAACATCTGTGTACCATTCATGTATCATAATGTTTATTTATATTTACAAATGTATTTTCCCCTTATACCTCAACATAATGAATTATCTCTTTATTTTATAGCAAACTGTTCAATGAAAATATTTTCCAAAATATAATTTCTTAAGATCAAGTAATTCAATATTATAAATTTATTTAGTTTCCCTCATATTCTATATTATAGATCACCATTGATTAGTATCACATTCTAAATGATAAATATAAAAAATAGAATTTCCACTCTATAATCACTTAAGGATAGAAAATATAAATTTATTTTTGTTGATCCTTTTCGCAATAGATAGGGGATCAAAACACCAACAAAAGGGTATTCGATGATTCCAAATGAAAGATTAAATGAAAATTTTTTCCTTATTTTGAATGTTGATGAGATTAATATGGTCCTTGTTATTGTTCATATCATGACATAACTGGGTCCGTGTTGCCATTATAATTTTTTAATCTAACTCATATCATTTTTCATTTACCAATTATTATATACTCGGTTCCACCTGGTTCTAGGCACTAATTAAACATAACTAGTTAGTAATATTATAATAATTTAATATACATATTAATAATAATATGATAATTAAAATAAATAATGAGATGTATTAAATTATAAAACCATCATTTATTCCTTTGGAATTTTGGGTTTTACAAATATTACTTTTGGTATCATTGGTTGATTTATTTTTTATTCTCTAATTTTCCCTACCCCAACCCAAAAATTAACTAATCTAATATCTAATTCCAACTGAGTTGAACCAATGATATATTCATAGATATTATATAACAACCCCAAAATTCTACTCCTAGATTTATTTCTAAAAACAAAATATTTACATTTCTATATTTGATATTGTCAAATGGGACCAAATTTTAGCCATCTAAAATAAACAACATCAAATGGAAATATTGGATCTATACATACCCTAGTGACATTTAGGATTAATGTTTTAAATAATTAAGATAAACTCTTACATAAAAATACAAATTTCATTAAGTGAGTAAATTTTTCACAGTATATAGATTTTTTTCCATTTTAAGTCTCTATCATTGTTCATAATTATCCTTAAAACCATGTGTGAAACATTTGAAAACATGGGATAATCACAAAAATCCTAGTGAGGGATATATTAAAACATTGAAAGAAACTCATTTGTAAATGAATAAATATTATAAAAATCCACCTTTTTCATAACAAACATTCATCTAAACTAAAAAAATTACATACAATGAAATTAAATCAACTTCAGAAAAATTTCCTGACACATTTCATAAGAAAACTTGAAGAAAAAATAAAAACAAAAAAGGTTTCATCCTAATAAAGAAAAGCACATTAATTTTTTTCATAAGGATAGAAACTTCAACCATAATAAGTAGAATAAAATTTACATTAAATTTTTATCATTAGTCAACCAAGTGAAATTATAATATTAATTTGAAAACTAGTAAGAATCATAAATAATTCATGTAGGTAAATTGGGAAAACATTTTCATATCACTCTTATAATCATTCATAGAAATGAAATACCCTAACTGGTAAATTTAAATAATAACTTAGGTGTAACCTATAATCGGTAAACTCTATCCCTTTACCTAATGCATTGGAGATCTATATCAGGCTCACTAGTTATCTTGAGCTATCTTGGTCTCATCCATCATCATAATCTTTATCAGTCTCATCCGTCATCATAAACAATGACCAAGAACAACAACATGTACATAACACTTTAATTTTTTCATTTTCATTATTAAAATTATAAAAATACACCCTTAATATAAAATAAAAAGTACTGAATATTGGAAAATTAAACCTTTTTAAAAATATATTTTGAAAAATAAATACTTAGTATATATGGAATAATGTTTTTTATTTGAATAAAGGATTTAAGATTTGGTAGGAAAAAAAATAATTCATATAGTTGTGAGAAAAACTACAGATATCATATATGTTAAAATAGAAAATCAATTTTTTATTTTTTCAAAACATTTCATAAAAAATACATAAAAATATTACTTTTCTAAAATAATTGAATGAAAGTCAAAGGATATATAAATTATCCTTTTTAATTAATTGATATCTATAAAATAATTTTAATAATATATTAATAAAATAAAAAAATTTATAAGATATATATTTAAAACATTAAAAATTTGTTTTTAAGGTAAATTGTCACATACCTCATGGCTGACATGTCACATACATTCTTTATTTTTTCCATTCTTTAAAAAACACATTTTATTTCCACATTACTCCTTATAAGGTTAGTATTAATATTAAAAAAATACCTATAGGATGTGGGGAGGGATATTGAGAAGGTATTTCAATAGATATTGTTCGAACCTAATTGATTTGGGAGTCTTTAAAATTCATTTATAATTATTTTTATTGCATTCATAAGAACTATATTAGCATTGTGTAAGAATTTAATTTTATTATATCATCATGAAAAATTATAAGTAAAATATCATTTAAAAAATAAGTTAATTATGTTCAAAATTAACTTTTACGTTAATTAAAAACATATTCATATTTTTATTTGAATATGTAGTAGAAATTTAAAGCTCGAGACTGCCAATTATTAATTTTCTTTTATTTAAAATAATATAAAGGTATTTTTCAAAGATAAATGGAAAAAAAATATAAAATTTTATAATATATAAAGGGCTGGTCGAGATAAAATCTTCTAATTGAAATAAGTTTTGATATATATATATATATATAAAGCCTTGGCATATTATTTTTAACCTCAAATACCACATTTACCCATACCAAGTTGACAATTATTTACCACAGTTTCTATTTATAATGTCCAAATATAAGATTAAACTCTTTACTAAATTTTAAACTCATTATTAAAATTTGGAATCAATTTTTCATATTTCAATTTCAAAAAGTGGGAAAATAAATTTTAATATTAATGTATAAAATGCAATGAAAATATTTTTTAAAAAATACTTTTTTAAGTCCAAAAATGAACTCATACAAAAATCTTGTACAATGAAAATTACTATATAATTAATTATATTATTTATAACTAAATAAGAATTATTTTATTTTAAGATCAAATTTAAGGAATAATGGTATTATTTAATGAAAAGAAATGATCGTTTTACAAAAATTAGTAATTTTTTCTATTAATAGAAAAATATATTTTCAAAAAAAAACAAATCACCATTAAATAATTTTGATATGATGATTTTAAAAATGATAACAATTTTATTCAATAATATTTATAAATTCATTGAAATTAATTATAATATTTTCCTACAAAAATCAATAAATCATATTTTTGAGGAAAATTGATCTTTTTAATCATAAAATGAATTTACTAAATGTTGCATACTTATTTATAATTAAATGACAAATTTGGTTATATTGAATAGGAAATTTATACATAAATTTCATAATTTGGTTATTCTTATTAATACCAGTTAGTATAATTACTATGTTATAGTTGTCACATCAAAATAGTAATATGTTTATAGTATATCACATTTTTCCTAAAACTCAGTGTAGTATGTTAAGAAATATATCAAGCATAGAATTGCATAAAACTAGTATTTTAGGGGGTGTCACATTATACCCAATATGAATAAATTTCATCATTACAATTTTAACCCATTATTAATGAAAAAAGGTTTCAAACATTTTTAGATTGAATTCCATAGAGTAAAATTCAAAACATATGATCATGAATGAAAAAAATATTTAATAATTAAAAATACCAAATTACACATTATAAGAAGAGTTAATAGAAAATTCTGTTGAAAAGGATATAAAGAAAATATAATGGCCACCTATAAGAACATATAATTAAATTTCCATGTTTGAATAACATTGATGATAAGTGAGAACATCGAAATAATGAAAAAAACACAATGTTTGGGGAATAATAGAGGATGGTAGAGAACATGGTCTCCAGAAAGTAAATGAACACAAAAAAATTTCAAATGAAGTGTTAAAAAGATAATAAATTCATCATAAATGAATTTAATAGGATATTTTTTGTATTGAGATCAATTTCATATATTTTAGGAATTACTTTCTCATCTATACTAAGAATATAAGTAATTACACTCAGTTGATTTTCCTCAAATCTATAATTGAAATTTCATCCATAGGTTTCATGTTTCAATAATTATCCACCTTTATATCTTATTTTACATCAAATTATGATTATGAATATTTAATTTTTGAAGAACTATAATCTACTTATAACTCACCATGAGTTATATAAAAGGATTAAAATATTTTCTTCACATATCCACTAAAACCAAAATGGTTAGAGAAAGGTATAACAATACACCAAATGAATGAAGTTTCATATGAAGAAATAATAAATTAATCTAAAACATTCAACATAATACACGTAGTTAAAATTAAATAATTCCATAAATAACTGACCTTAAAACACTTCAAAATATAAAATAAAAAAATTTAAACCAAATGATTAGAATTTTTTTATCACACATTACTCTAATATAAACATAACATTTATCTCCAAATATAATTTGTCACTCATAAATTCATATAGACATAAATGTATATCCCATAATAATATATTCTCTAAAATATTTTAATAATTTCCATAAATAACTGAAATCACCATAAAAAAATATAAAATCATATTTACTTCTAAAGGATAATTCAACCCTTATTTGTCAAATAAAATACCATTTTACACATAGGTAATTATATTTTATTTAATAATATAATATTCACAAAAAAGTTAATTTATTCAAACAATAACATTTATCACCATCTTGAAATCACTTTTCAATCCCATCGTTAACTATATAAATAATCATATGTTCTCAATATGTAAATATCCATTTATAAAAATTAACCATAATTACCTCAACATCAATGGTCATCTTAAACCTAAAGGATATATATACAATTAAACTTATGTGAATTACATAAGAAATAGTTATTATTAAAATAACCTTTTTACTAAAATAAATACTAAAACAATGGGTTTTATTACACCAAATGTCTCCCAAAATAGTCATAATAATCTTAAAATCCCATTAACTAAAACCAATAAATGGGGTTTTTTACTTTTAAATTATGATAATACTTAAAATTATAAACCCATAAAGGTATTTATAACTCTTAAGATAACATAAAATGAAAATAAACATAATCTTTAAATGTATTTAAACCCTACTTTGATAATAACTGCACGAACCTCATAATATTTCTCCTATATCAGATGAAAAAAATACAATCTTTACATTTCTGACATCAGTATTGATAAATGTAAACTTAATTTTGTCTTCCAAAACATAAAAAATAAAAAATAAATATTATATCACTTATATAACTGAGTAAATTTTATGTATATATATTTAAAAATTATAAGAAAATCTTATATAAAAATACCCATATATTTAAGAGGGATATTTTCCCATTGTACAGCATTTATTTTTTCAAATTAATTATCCATCAATGTTCTTAATCATGTATAAAACCCTATGAAAAATATTTGAAAATGGG
This sequence comes from Viscum album, assembly GCA_963277665.1. Lineage (NCBI taxonomy): Eukaryota > Viridiplantae > Streptophyta > Magnoliopsida > Santalales > Viscaceae > Viscum > Viscum album. The sequence goes on along the minus strand of OY728153.1, from coordinate 1,200,673,862 downwards.
TTATGGGAGAAAAAATGTAGGTAAGGTAAATATAAAAATAAATAATGAAACCCATTATTCCATGAATACTCAAAATCATATTCCTTTACAAAATTAACATTGAGAAAAAAATAAATATTTCCTTATATAAGAAATCAAATTCACTGCCCAAATAATTTCATAAAACACTTTATAGGGAATATTAAATGTAAATTAAAACTCATAAATGTTTATTCAAAATTAGGAAAAACTCATGGAAACATTTTCATAATGTTATAAATTTTATCTTTATTATATATCATATTATTTTCTTCAAAATTAATCTCATTATCGTACCTTGTGAAATCATAATATTTCCGTGAAACCCATAGAGAGTATTGATAAATCATGCAGGTGACTTGGGAAATAGTTTTCATATCACTCTAAAAATAACTCCTATAAATTAAATAACATAAATGGTAAATTCCAATAATCACTTAGTAGAAACATATTGTTGGTTAACTATATCCATTTACCTAATACATTGAAGAGAGTTATCAGTCCCACTTGTTATATTTAGATTTATTTCGATCACCGGTCGTCAAGAAAAATGTCAGGCTCACCTAGATTCATATACAATTTTGAAGAAACATAACATGAATATAAAACATAAATGTTTTCATTTTCATCATTATAGTCATGAAAATATAGATTTATTCCATAATAGAAAAATCATCATATTGAAATATCCTTTCTATAGTAAAAATAATTTTTGAAAACTCAATACCCAAAAGAAAGGGATGATTTTTTTTCATTAAATAAATAATGGAATTTTTTATAGAAACTATACATAAAATTATGGATATGTAAGTGGAAAAAATGATTAACATTGTATACATTAGACAAAGAAATTTATTTTTCCTTTTTTCAGAAATATCCTATAAAAATATGTAAAAAGATTACTTTTGAAAACCTTTTATAGAAATTTAAAAGAAATATAAATTTTCTATTATAAGTAATTTATGTTTATATAAATACATCCAAAAAACAATTTCCAGAATATGGAAAAGGAAGAAAATTATTTTAAAAATAAATCATTAAAACATTTAATACGATGTTTTAAGGTCAATTTTTCCTTACATAATTTTTGACCAATCACATACGTTCTTTATATTCCCCTTCTTAGAAGAAATTTTTTTTACACCTTAATCTATATAAGTATGGAATTCAGCCCAAATTAATACCACTAGGACTTTGGGTGCTGTTTAATAAGGTATTTTAACAAGTATTTTCCAAACCAAATGGCTTTCAATATTTTTTAAATTCATTTAATTTAATTTTTCTATTTATTGCACAAACACTATATCAACATTGTGTATTAATTTATGGTAATTATATTATCATTAGTAAGTAATAATAAACAACCTTCATAAAAATAAGTTAATTTTTATCAAAATAAACATTTATATTCATTCATAAAATTATCTTATCCCTATTTGATAATATGTGAGAAGTTAAATGAAATAGAGTGACATTTTGGAATTTTCCTTTACATAAAATAATATATAATATCTTAATAAACAAAATAGCCAAAAAATTAAATATATTAGAATATATTATAGAGGTGGAAGAATTTATTTCATATAATAGAAATATATTATGTGCTAGATAAAATTTTAATGTCGTGTGACATTGTTTTTTAATTTAATTGCCTTGTTTTTCATTAATGAGGTGTCAAATATTTACCATGATTAATTTTAATTAGGGAAAAAATTAAATTTAAATTATTTAATAATATTGAACATATTTTTTATAAATTTTTATTCTATTTTTATTTTTCAAAATTTATATGTTGAAAATAATCTATAATAAAAATTCATAAAACATAAGGAAAACCTTTTTTTGAAAAATACATTTTTTATCCCAAAAATGAAATTATAAGAAGATTAATTATCATGTAGAATACAATGTAATTTATTATATTATTTCTAAATAAAAAAGTATTATTAAAATTTTAGATAAAATTAAAATAATAATGTTACATTTCGCTGAAGATACATGGTAGTTTTACAAAAAATAAAAAAATTTCACCATTCACTAAAAAAATCAATCATTTTAGAAAAACCACAAATTTTCACCCTAATATAATTTTTAATTGATTATTTTAAAAATTATATCCTTATCAACAAATAAAATTTAAAAAAACGGATGAAATTTATTATGATATTTTCTTATAAAAATGTTATTAGAACCATTTTTAGGGATAATGTATTTGGGAAGTATAAAATGTCGTTACAAAAAATGATATCTTATCTCCTAATAATTAATAAATATATTGGTATTGTGTAATAAGTTTATACATATATTTCATAATGTGTTTAATTCAACTCATACCTTCTGATTTAACAACTAGGTTAAAATGGTCCCATTTAAATAATAATATTTTTATTGAATACTACAATTCTCTCAAAGCTCGATGTTGTGTGTTAAGAAAGCTATCGAGTACAACATTCCATTAAGATATTTTTTGGGTGTTAAATATTACAAAGTTATTGCTAATTAAACCTTGAAACTCACAATAAATAACTCCCTTAACCCCAATATATTTATTATTATTGGATATTAGATAAATATATCTCTTACTAAATGATAATACCTAAACATCTCTGATAAAACTATCCCCAGATGATTTAATCTCATATTTATGATTATAAGATACTGGGAAAATGGGAAAAAATGTAATGTGTGAAATCCAATTATTAGTAAGTGTTAAAATATATGAGATATCAGTTATAAAAATATAATATACCATAATGATGTATGTAAGTGGGCATAATATGAATATGTTGGTATGAGAACATAATTAAGGTATATGGTTATAACATAAGAAATATATACCCAATAAAACATGGATTATAAATCATGAAATAATGATTTTTAATACAATTTTATAATAATTATATGAATATAGTTGGACAAAGGAAAGTTTAAAGTTCATAATAATATAAAATCATATCCTATATATTGTCTAACTGTCAAGACCATTATCACATAGTATAAAAAAATATTCTGTAAGGACACTACCTTAAAAAATACTTATTCAACAGAATATATAATATATTTAAATTTATTTCATTCCAAAATTTATTTTAGGTTTATATTTTAATAGAAATATATCATATCTATTACATAAAAAACCCATATATTACAATGTGGACACATTTATCAAGTATCAATTTTTTCTATGAAAAAAAACATAAAAAAGAAACTGGTATTCCATTTATGAAACAACTCCACAATTTTCATACTGACATCTTCCTTTTCCCTACTCATCACATGTCTTTTTAAAATGTTGAATATGAATAAATGTATTAGTAAGGTACATAAAAAATTAAGAAAGGAACTTTTATCCCATGAATAATTATATAAATTTTCTTTCTTCAAAATAAAAATTTCTTTTAAAATAAACATTTTATTTCACAATAATGTACATTATCTACCTAAATATTTTCTAAATACATTTAATTAGAAATATTTAAGGAAAAATAAACTCATAAGGTTTCTTTTAAATATTGAAAAACATATAATAACTTTTTTTAAAAGTTATACTTTTCACCCTTAAAAGGACGAATATAATTTCATGTACACATATGTTCATTATATAACCATAACAAATCATAATATACCTATTAATAACATATAAATAATAGATAAAAAATAGTATACATGATTTATAATTTTCATATCACTCATTAATATTGAGTAACCCTCACAGTTACACATGGAATAACAATCGTGTTTATACATTGAGTAACCATTGCATTTAAATTTGAAATAACTTATAAATTGAATAACCATCATAAAATATTCCCATAATATCATAGGATTAGCCTAATAATCTAACTCTATAACATATTTGGAATAACCATCACAATATATTCCCATATTCACTTATGAGAAACCTAATTGGTTAACTTTATCCGATTACCCAATGTATTATAGAGCTATAACGGTCTCACCTAGCCTCAGTTTATCACATAAACACCATACTTTGCTAATAATAAAACCAATCATCTTTTGTTTATATAGAAACCAACAAGAATCAAAAGAAACACAAAAAACCATAACATACTCATAACACATAAAATATTTCATCAAGAAAATATTCTTTCCACTGATAAGAAATTATATTTGGATATTGATATAACCATTTTCTTTTAAAATATTTTTTAAAAATAAAATTTATAAAATAAACTGAATAATATTTTTATTTAAATAAAACAAGGATCCTTATAATGGAATTAAAATATAAAATAACGGTTATGGATTAAGGAATAGTTTTTTTTCATTATATATGTTGAAATAGAAAATTCTTTTTTTTTATTTCTAATGAAATTCAAAACATTATATAAAGAGATAACTTTTGGAAAACTTTGGATGAATGTAATAAGATACATAAAAATTTACTTTATAATACATTTATTTCCATATAAATATATCCATACAATATATTTTAAAAAATATGGACATGGAAAAAAATTATTGGAAGGGATACTTTAAAAGAGGTTTCTTAAAAGAATGTCCCTTACCATGAGTATGACTCATCGAGTATGTTTTTTGTATTATAAAATAATAAAACTATGTTAATTATATAATTTGTTAAGAATATATTTCTTGTTTTTTACTCATATTATATAACTTATTACCATGGTATATAAAATTACTTAACCATTTATTTACACATATGACATTTTATAATATTCTGTACATTAGTCCAAAATTATTTTCTTAGATTGACCATGGTCAAAGTGGTCATTATTACTTCATATACAAATACCAAACATGAAATATGGCTATGAAAAATTAACTTTGTAATAATCGTGGTGATGGTGGGTCTTACGTAGGCATTGACAATGTTTTTATTTTTCAATGATTGTTTTGGAAATAAGTTGAGTATTATTTTATATATAAATTATTATAATAATATCATAAATATAATTTTTACTCTTTAAATGTACTTATATATATCATCTATGTGATGTGGTTATGAAAATCAAATCACATCACTTCATGGAGGCGGTAGTCCACATGTACGTACACATGACATTATAATTTTTCAGTGAATGAAATGGTAAGAAATTAATTGACATATTAGTTTTTAACAATAATAAATATGCCATTAATATCATATATTAAAATTAATTACATCATTATAATCTATCCATGAGATACGGTGATGAAAAAAGAATTTCACTGGTTTGCGAGGTGGTAGAATGTCATACATACGAATGATGGTTTCATTTATCATTTGATAAATTAAAAGATTGAAATATATTATAAAAATGACATAATAAAATATAATTATATAGAGGTTAATGGTGATATTAGTTTTAACTCTTGAATAATTTTTTAAAGAAGTGGAAGAAGAAATATAACTAAAACACGTGGTTAAAAACGATACCACTTCTTTGGAAAATCTCCTTTTCTTAAAACCTTAAGACCTCAAATTTTGGTATTATGAAGAAAACATGACCACTAAAATGATGGTATTAACGTTATGCAGGTATTTGGGTAGATAGTTTCTTATACAAATTGGTTTTTTAAGTGTGAATTAATGAGAAGAAGTTGTTTTCTATTATGAGAGAGGGGAGGGACACTCTTGAAATTTCATAAAATATTAAATTAATATAATTAACTTTTTATATAAAAATGAGATAAATTCATAATATTATAATTTCTAATTATTAAGAGTCTAAATCCACTCATCTAATACAATGTTTACTAGTTTGGATCATAGTTTTAAATTTATCATTTTGTTTTAACACTTCGTTAAACTTTTTGACAATTATCAAAATATTAATGTTTTCCACTATTTAAGGGTTAATAATGTTAAATTAAAATGAAAAAAGACATATAAATGGATTATTTATGATTAAATAAATGATATACCATTAGGTATTTCAAATATCAGTTTCCTTGAATTTTAAGTCATTTATTTTATTTATTAAAAATATCATTAATATCAATTTTAGTACTATTCATTTACATCAACATTAATAACGTCAAGAAAAGAAATTAATTAGAATAAAATGAATCCAAAAAGCTATAATATGTAATTTTTATCTATAAAATTCATTTGTGACATTAATTATTTCAAATAATAATACTTTTAGTATTTTTAAAATCATTTATATTTTTTTTCATTAATTTATTAATTATGACGTCATGTTGTGTCAGAATTTAAAAAAATTATTTATTACCTAAAAGTTAAAAATAAATATACATGATGAATATAAATGATTTATATTTAAAATAACTCTTTATAATAGAATATATCCTCTGGTTATCTCCATATGAAAAATAATATAGTTATTTAAAATAAGAGTGTGACACTATTTAATTTTCATTACATAAAATATTTTAAAGGTTATAACCACACCCAAATTAAAAAAACGCCATATATTTAAAATTTGGATGATAAATTAAAATATATAATCCTATAATAATATTAAATAAAGTGGTAGGGTCATTCTTTAGTCGTTATTATTTTATTTTTACATTAATTACCCAAATTACCCTTTACTTGGGTAAATTTTTTTATGGTTACTATTATTTTTTTCCAAACATAGAATAGAAAAATTTAAAAAAAAAATTACACAATAATTACAAATATTGATTCTATTTTTCAAAATTAAATACATTTAAGTGGTAAAATTTAATATAAAACTGAATTGAAATAATTGATAAAAAATGTTTTTTTATTAAATATTCCATTTTAAGTATAAAAAAAATTTATACTAAATTAAATTATAATGTTATTTTAAAATCCCATAATTTAATTATTTTAGAATAAAAATGAACTAATTATGTTTTAAAACTAATTAAAAATATAGTTTTACTTTGTAAATAATCGAAAAGGAAATAAAATTTTCAATAATAACTAGTATTTTCCACTATTCATAAAAAAATCAATCATTTCGAAAAATTATCAAAATTTCACCATAATAAAATTTTGATAAGTTTATTTAAAAAATAAGATTAATTTTATAAAATATATTTTCTAAATGTTTCAAAAATTATTTATAAAAGTTTTTCATAAAAAGAAATAAAAACTATATTTGAAGAAAACATATTTTTTATGAATAAAATTACTTTACATAAAATGAAATTATTATTTACTAATAATTAATACATTAATTTATAATTAAAATAAACTTTATATATATTTCAAAAGTACTCAATCATATTTATACCAATCATGTTAATTACTTGTTTTTAACAATCAAATTTAAATAATAATATATTTTGGAGGATCATTTACCAAATATGTTGTGTATTTTGTACGCTATTGTGTAAAAAATTATTTTTTTAAAACATTAGGTTATTACAATATACCACTTTAATAAATTTTCTCCTTAAAATTTGAACTTGGTCTTTGAAATGAGAGTTTTGAATTTACAAAATACCTTAATTGAAATATGACATTATAAAAATGGTTAAAAAACATTCACATGAAATAAAATAAAAATAAAGTATGAAGGTAATCTAGAATAAAAAATAACTAGGTTTTTATATAGGATAACATTTTAGGGATGTTAAAACATATACATGAATAAAAAAATTCCTAAGTACTGATAGAGAGTGATAAAGAACATGGTCCTAATAAAGTTAATCATTTTAAAATTGTAAATCTATGATGGGTTAAAAGTCCATTGACTTCTCCATAATACAAATAACTGAATTATGTTTTTCAATATCCATTTATTATATTTAAGGTATTAATTTATCATCAATACTAAAATCATAATGAAATATACTAACATGACAAGTTAAATTTCAACCTTTGATCAATTTCTTCCATAATGTCTTCTCTTTCTAAAAAATATGAGAATTCAAGATGATTTTTTCATGCCTAATGCACTAAAACCAACTTATAGTGGATCAAATAATTCCATAAAATGAAAATAAGTTATTCCTAATTTCATTTTACATTAACCTATTTCTTTTAGTATAAGGTATGATAATTTCCAAAATGATTAAACCTTCAAATGTAGAAATAAAACATTAATCACTACATCCTCAATAATAAAACCCAATGATTAACTTAAATCATTAGATAATTAAATAACCTTAAAATTAACAAAAATATTTTATACTGATATTGAAACTTAAATATTATAAATATTTGATCACATATTTTTCTTTGATAAATTTATTATTTATCTACCAATAACATCAATTAATCATAATATATAGTAAATAAATTACATATAACCTAATCATATAATCCACAATATGAGATAATATTTTCCAAAAATAACCTAAATCACTATAAAACAACTTTTATTTTATATATACTTCAAAAGATAATTCAATATCGACTCCTTAAATAAAATTCTATAATATCACATAATGTTCTAGAAAATTATAGTGATCTTCTTCTAAAAATACTTAATAAACAAATAAATCTTCAATACTATGGTTATGAAAGAAAATAATTTCCAAAAAATCAAATTAATTAATACTTATAAAACCATTTTTGTTATAAAAAATGAGTTCACACTAACTAGGACATCACGGATTCCAGTAATAAGAATTTCACCCTTGTATATACCCTTATCGAATGCGATGGATCATAGTTAAACATTTTTGTTTCCCTTTTGATAATACTAACATTATATAATTCATAAAAATCTCTCAAAAATATTATGAACATTCTAAAAAATAACATTAATCATCAAAGATCATATAAACACCTAAGGCTAAAAATACCATTGAACTTATGTCCAAACAATATAAAGATAATTATTCCTTCAATAAAATTTTCCCATATTAAACTAAAGGGTTGTATATACAACAAAAATCTAAAAAAAATCAATAAAATTCCTCCAAATTATTCCCATCAAATAAAACCAAAAAGGGGTGTCTAAGCCTTTAAACTTATGATATACCAATACAACATAACTGTTAAATCCCTATATATAGAAAATTTTATCATTAAATATTCTTCATTAATCATATTTTTCCATATTATTCCTTAATACTTTCTATAAAAAATATTAATCAAGAAATAATATTAAAAAATATAAAAAACATTATCTAAGAAATAATCCATAGCATTGATATGTCATTCTAAGTTCTTTCTTCTTCAATAATAATGGAATTAGGAATTACTAAATATTCATCTATATGGTATTTTTAATATTTTTTCTTGAAATTTAACCTTATGACATTACTTTACATAATTACCAAACTACCCCTATTTAAAATAATCAATGGATTCATTAGGAAGAACTTTATTCCACTTGATGGTGTTAATTATACACATCCTCTTTCCTTGGAATATTATTTATTTATCCCCTCAATTACCACATAAAAACATCATCCAATTATTTTAACACATTTTTATGGGTGTCTCTTCTATTATTCATAAAAAATAATTCATTTAATTTTTTCTACATTTGTGATTTTTAACACCTAACCTTACAAGGATATTCACTTATCTATTGTTTGATGAGTTGGGAAACTCACCTAGGTTAATGTAGTTAATAATAACTTGTGATAACTGTTTAAGAATATCTACAACAGTTTTTACTATATGTACTATTTATTTTAGTTTCTCATTCAAACAACCACCACATTTTATTTCATACCCATTATTACTTTGGTTTCTACTAGATCCATACACTAACTAAACAAAAACGTTTAGTGTGTGTATATCAATAAAATCATAATGAACCATATTGTGATGGTAATAAATAGTATGATATATTTAATAATTATATCATCAAATATTTTCTATTTATTCAAAATAAATATAGTTCTTCTTAAAATTCTATACTTTTTTGGTAATAGAGTACTTTTAACATATGTTAAAATTGCATCCTACCCTTAAAATTCATCTAAACCCTACTCAGATACAAACAGTAAGGTCCCAACATTAAAAATTGCATATTCTAGTGAACATAAACTATAATTAACTTTCTTTCATTCCCAAATATATTTTAGGTTTTTATTTTTATAGATTTAAGTAACAACTATAACATAACAAACCCATGAATTACAAAGTGGATACTTATATGAGCTGTCAATTTTTTCCAACAAGATAAACTTTTAAAAAAAGATACATGTTTTCCGTACATGACAAATATTAAAAATTTCACCTTTGAATCATCCTTTTCCCCATTACTCATGTGGAAAGCATTATAAAAATATGGTGTGAGTAAAAAAATATCACTAAGGTACATAAAAACTAATAAAAAACTATTGGTTCATTAATACTTATAAAAAGATTCATTTTTTTCCAAATATACATTGGGATAAATTTTTTTACCCAATAATTCACATTCCCTGCCAAAATATTTTCATAAAAAATCTCATAAGAAATATTAAATGAAAAGTAAACTTTTAATTTTTTTTAAATCAATAAAATCTCATCATAAGGTTTTTTAGACAATTATAATTTTCAACCTTAAAAAAGTAGCATATAGTTTTTGTTTAAAATTAGATCAGTATAATACATTGAGAAATCAAAAATTTAATTAATAACCTATATTAATAAAAGACATAACATTTAGGTTAATTGATGAATCATTTTTCATATCACACTAACATATGGAGTAACCCTCATGGCTACACATGGAATAACCATCACGTTTATACATTGAGTAACCAAAAAAAATTATACTTGAAATAACTATCACAATTATAATTGTAATAAATATCATTGTATATTACCATAATATATTAGGAGAAAAATAATTAGTTAACTATATCCCATATTTTTAATTACCATTGTAGTATATTCCCATGTTCTCTTTAGATAAACCTAATCGGTTTAATGGGTCCCTTTACCCAATGCATTATAAAGATATAATAGGCTAACCCAACCTTGGATTATAACAGAACCACCCATAATTCATTAATAAAAAAACTACCCATTATTTTAATATAACAAAACCACCCATAATTAGAAAAAATCACAATAAAAATAAAATAAAAGATTACACCAAGAGAATATTCTCTACATCCATAACAATGCTTTTTCGGATATTGATATATCCCTCTTCTTTCAACGCAATTTTCAAAAATAAAATTCCTTGATTAAAGTGAAAGAGGATTTACATTGAAGAAAAAATTGAATATTATAAATATATATAAACTTAAAAAAATGGTTACGGTGGAAGGAAATGTTGTAGTTTCCATATACACAAAAAAGAATATTCTTTTTTTCTTTTATAAAGAAAGTCAAATAATTCCATAAAAATATTATTTTTGAAAACCCGTAAAATAAAGTCTAATGTGAAATAAAAATTTCATATATAATACATTTATGTATATATATAAACATCTATATAATAACTTTTATAAATATGGACATGGATGAAAAAGAGGCAAAAGGAAAACATTAATATAGGATGTTTAAAAGAAATTATCTTACCATAAGTTTGACACATCACACACATTCTTTATATTCAAGGATAGTAAACATGTTTTAAAATTTTATTTTTTTTAGAAATTTTTCATGTTTATTATTTCTTCTATATCAGTTATTAACATTTTATAAACAAATACTTAATTATTTAACTTCATAACAGACGTTTTGATGATATTCAATATATAAGTCCAAAATGAGTTTGGTAGATTGAATATGGTCAACAACATAATTATTTCATCATATAAATAATAATAATTATAATTATAAAATAAAAATCATATTTATATATCAATTATAAATTTTGAACAAATCATGAAATATTGTTAGGAAAAATAAACATCATTATAATTATGGGGATAATAAGTCATACATATGAAGGAGTATCATTTTCATTTTTCAACGATAACTATGAAAATAAGGTAAGTCATATTTCAAATTTCTAGAATAATAATAGTATTTTAAATATAATATTAATTATTTAAATATATTTATATATTTCATCCATGTAATTTGGGTATGAAAAATTAACCACATCACTTCATGGAGGTGGTAATCGGCATGTATGCAAAAATGGCGTTATCATTTTTCAGTGAATCTAAAGGAAAGTAGGTAAATCATATATTATATATTAATAATGATATAAATTTAATGATTATCTTATATAAATATTAACTTAATCCTTATAATTTAGTTGCGAGATAAGGTGACAAAAAACAAATTACATCGGTTCGCGAGGTAGTACACTATTGTACACACAAAGAATGGATTCAATTCCCATTTGACAGAAATAGAGATGGATATAGGCTATATGATTAAAATAATAATATCTCATAATATATAATATTTATTATTATTATTATTTTATCATGTTTGAAGAAAATTTTATAAAGTGGGAGAAGAAATAAAACTAAAACATGTGGTCAAAAACTATACCAGTTATTTAGAAAATATCCTTTCCTTAATACATTAAAACCTATATGATTTGTATTATTCCAAACAATAAGGCCCCTAGAACATGGGTAGGGATTTTAAGAATTTATTTTGGAAGATCTTGTATGAAAAAAATGGGTTTTAAAATATGATGGAATGAGAAGATGTGGTTCTCTTTTAAAAGAGAGATGAGGGTAACACATGTAATTTCTTAAAATACTAAATTAATTTAAATTAATTATAATGTCAAAATTACTCAAAATTAATCATATTAAAATTGATGATAATAAAAAGTCTAAATATTCTAATTAAATAATATTTAGTCAATTTTGGATAAAATTGTTTTCCAATATCTTCTATTTTCCCCTTTATTAACCCTTTTGAAAATTACTATAATATTAATGTTTTCTTACCTTTAAGGGTTAATAATTTTTTTATAAAAAGAAAAACGACCCATAAATGGTACATGACTGATTTTATATACACTATTACATTTATTTGGGAAAATATCACATTTTTATGAATTTTAAGTTATTTAATTAAATATTATGTGTTATAATAAATCATTAATGTCATTTTTATTAATATTTATTTACATTGACTTTAATAACATAATGAAAAAAATAAATTTGAATAATATGCATCCAAACCTCTTGTTATATTATTTTTATCTACATAATTCAAATGTCATAATAAATCATTCTAATTATACTAATTTTAATATTGGTAATATCATTTACTTTATTATTTAATTAAATGAATAATTACTACATCAGTATTATGTAACCATTTAAGGTAAGTATTTAAACAATAAAAATTAAAAATTAATTAATATGATGATGAAACGTTAATTTTATTTCTAATTTATATTTATAAATTAATTCATATTCTCTTTTTCTACATGTTAAAAATTTCATAGTAATTAAAAACAGGAGTGAAATTTCTGACTTTACATTACATAAAATATCATAATGGTTATAAAAACATCCAAATAGAAAAGGACATATATTCAGATTTATCATGATTAAAAAAATTATAAACATATCAAATAAAATTAACACCTGTGTAAGGGTCATTTTTTAGTACTTTTCTTTTTATTATAAAATTTAGTTACTAGATTTACCCATTACGAGGGTCATATGAATTTCTAAGATTACTATTCGTATTGACCAAAAAAATAGTAAAATTTAAAAAAATTATACCCACTAAATATAAATATGTAATCAAATTTTCAAAATGATAAATATAATGTTATTTAATATTTAATTTTAAATTAAACAGACAAAACACGATGAAAATACTTTTTTTAAAAACACATATTTTAAGGATAAAATGCTTTCATAATAAATTCAAGTATAAAGGTCATTTAAAAACCATAATTGGATTATTTTAAATAAAAATTAATTGATTAAATTTTGAAAATAATCCAAAAATATAGTTTCAATTTTTAAATTATTGAAATAAAAATTAAATTTTCATTAAATATTAGTATTTTCACTATTCATTAAAAAAATCAATATTTTAAAAAAATTATCAAAACATAAACTTATGATAATTCTAAAATTATGATTTCAAAAATAAATATCTTTTTTTAAAATATATTTTCTAAATATTTCAAAAATATATTAAAATATTCTCTCATAAAAATATTAAAAATTAGTTTTTAAGAATGAATATAAAGAAATAAATTTATAAAAAATTGAGTTTATATTTTCTATAAATTAATAAATAAATTTTATTGATTAGACCGAAAAAGTATTTTTCAAAAGAAGTTATTCATATTCATACCATCGAATTTAACATCTAGGTTATAACTATCACATTTAAATAGTAATATTTTGTGGTTCATTTTCACTCAATGTTACATATATTGTACACTGTCAAACATAGTATTATATTAAAAAAGAATCCAAATATTAAATATCAAAAAAAAGTGGATTGGGATAACCTCCCATGTTCCATTCAATAAAATATCATTAGATATAAACTTTATCCAATTTATTTTAAGTCTGTATAATTTTACAACAACCCATAAATTAATGATAAACGAAATATTTATGTTTATAATATGAACATATATGCATTAATCATTCAATCATAAAATATTTTCCCCACGATAATGAAATGGATTTCAAATAAAATGCCAAAAAATGTAAAAAAATTTAAAGAGTATAAGTATATGATTTAATTAGAATATATTAATAATTAATAATAATAAATAGTAAATGATACTGATATAGATGAGATATCATTTATTGGATGATAAGAAATTATCTTCAATATAAAAGGATTAATCATTTAATTTTTATCCACTTTTTTCTTTATAAAATTTTTAGGAATAATTTTCATCCAAAATTAAATTTACAAAGTTTATAAAACTATTATAAATAATATTTTAGTAATAAACATTAAATTTATGATTTTTATGGAATATATGGAATGTTTTTTTAATAAAGAAAAAATATGGAAAAATTTAAAACAAGAGTGTCCAAAGATTCATTTATTTATTTTGACATATGTTTAATTTGTGATTAATTCAATGTTAATATATAGTGAACATAATAAATATTGGATATAGATATAAATAGATACATTATATAATGTAATTGATATAGACATGGGTGAGAAACATTCCCTATCGAAAAGGATTGATAATGAAAATTCCAACTACAAATATCATTTTTGGTCAAATAAGAAAATTGATTGGGAAATGGTAAGAGGATATGTAATGAAAAAAAAGTTAAAAAGAAGGGGAAAATACATAAAATTTATAGATAAATTATATATAAATTCCCCAATAGAAATTAAAAAATAGGCAATTATGATTTTAAACTTACATTAGATGAGGAAATCCTTAACATTTCATTCAAATACTTCAAATGTCATTTAACTTCATGTATAATAAAAAAACACACTGACTCAATTATTTCATAACCTTATTTATATATTTTATTTTTTTACTATAAATTATTCTCATTTATTACATATATATTTGTTTGTTATAGTTTATTTTAATTGTTAGATATTAGTAGTTTTAATTATCTTGTAGACATTCTTGTATGAATTTGTCTATTCTTATTCATTGAGTGTATGTTTTTATTCATTGTATTTTCAAGTAATTATAATAAAATTATTATAATTTTTTATATATATCCACTATTATTTCATTAATGATATGAGCATGGTCTAAAAGAGTGGAATTCATGGCCCATTTGTTTCAATTCATTTTATATGTAACAATGAGTTACTTTTTAATGACCATTCCTTTTTATGTCACCCTTAATGAATAATTATCATAATATAAATTACAATTTTATATCATATATTACCATCAGATAGGGTTTTATACCCATCCAATATGAAAATTAATAATATATTATAATATTATTCATTTTTTTAACTGAACTGACCAAAAAATAACACATTATATTATGAATGAGTATGATTATAGATTTATATTATAATAATATCATTTTCAAATAAGAAAAATTATTTTAATACAACATAATGAGTGTGTTGAATAATGTTTTAGATGATTGGATAAGAGAAGTGTAAAACCCAAACCTGAACAACTAGGTCTGAGTTAGAGAGTCACATGACCTCATGCACACGTATATATATGAAAAATGATACCAACTATAATAGAGGTTCCAAAATTCATAAGTGGGGATACTATACCCTCAGTATCTTTCCATATCAATATATAATAAATATAAATAATAATAATATAAATAAATTAGCAGAGTAAATTTTTGAAAACTAAATATTGCTCACATTTCATACAAGTAACAATTTTTCTTATAGTGTGGAAATATAAACCCTAGTATAAATGAAAACTAATAAAAAATTGCAGAGTTATCCAGAGTCTACCCAGGACCACCCCTATCTCTATTATTCTCTCCTCAACACTCATCCATTGGCCACTTTACCTTACTCAAATACATATATATGTATATATATATATAAATTCATCATGTGCGTCAATATTCTTGTGTAGTGTTTGAGTAACAAAAATCAATATAAAATCACTAATTCACACTCAAAAAATGTTCATAGGTATAATGGGTTTATTCTTTGATAATAATAAAATCACAACAAATAACTACAACATACAATCATGTACTGAGTAGTATGCACTAACATGACCACCACTGACCCTCGGTTGTACCTACATTGGCTCCATACTAAGATGATAAAAAAGGAGATTTTAGCAGTTATGAATTATTTCCATAGGCCGTGGGAAATTATCACTCAACATCCTTATATACTAGTCTGTACATTATAATTAGAATTCCATAGGAATCAATTATAACATGCTACTTGGTATTAACTAGGAATCAAGTTTTCGTTTCATTGAGAAGTTCACTATTTCATCGAGTAAAAAAATACATAGAATCCATTAGGCATTAAGTGTATCCTAAAAATGGCATTATATGGAATCATCATACCTCTAACTTATTTTTAGTTCGATCATCTCCATTATCACATGTCGTGTAAACATCACTCTAAGGGGAAATCATGTCATGTTGGTCCACCTATTTAGAGAACCAAGAATGATTCTTTTGAAGTCATTGTAATATATATATATATAACAAGGTAGAGTATACATGGAATGTATATTATATGTGATCAACATCAAACATGGTCAAAAAAGCAACAAGTAATTCTCATTACTTCAAGCATCATTAATGGGTCTCATCAGATACACAAACACACCCACATGAAATCATAATCAAGTGCGATACTCAAGGTATGCCAACTGAAGAATTATACATAGAAAAAAATTGTATATAAGAGCCCAAAATGGTAAGAAACTACCTATATCATGGTTTTCGACCTTAGCATCAAGGTTCAGCAAGGAATTGTCACCCGAATCAAGTCCATGTATTCGTTGACTCAAACCGCTCACTAAAAATTTATCAAAACTGATTCTATTATATTATTTCAAAAGAATAAAAATAAAAACATTACATGGGATAACATATTTCACTTCCCAAGATATTTAAATATTATTATTTAACGTATTGGATAAGGTAATAATTTATCTATTAGTGAAAATCATAATTTACTGGTGATAATAATTTTATATCTCTAGAACAATCCTGGATAACTAGGTATAATAATTCATTATCACACTTTTATTTTTTGTTCTTATTAACATATACGAAATATTTATACAATTTATCTAGAATAAAATTAATAAATACAATCATTTTCACTCATAAAAATAAGTAATATGAATAAAAATTACTACATTAGTATTTTTAACTCTCTAAAACACCACTCCTAATAGAATAGAGGGAAACAGTTGGTTCTTCCAGGTCAAAATAGACGAGAACATGGTTTTTTAAATGTATACATAACATATCCCATATAAAGGAATTTATTGACTTCATAAAATGAAAAAAATATTTTAAATGATTTAGAATAATGTTCCGGTTTTTATGATAAGGTCAAGCTGCCTCACAATATTGATATTCTCAAATTAAATCCATCATTTAAACTATTGATTGAATTGATTATTGACTATAAAGATTTTAAATCTTTTTAAAAATATTTTAAAACCTTAAATGGATAAATGTAATTAATTTCCATGACCCTTGGATTTCATATTCATTAAAATAGGTCACATGCTTGAGTTGGAAGGAAAAAAAATATGATTTTCAACCCTTTTAATTCCAAAGTGAGATTTGTGTAAGGGAAACAAGTAATTACCCTTTTTCACCATTTTAATCTTATGTATTTACCTTATGAACCTAGTTTTACTATTAGATTGCCTTTGGAAACCCAAATCTACCCTTATTTAACAATAGAATTCATTTTCTACCCCTTACACATCTCATTCTATACCCATATTATGAACAATTACCTTTATATTGTGTATATAAACTCCAACATACAATTACACAATGTTATAGGTACTATTACAAAAACCATGTAAATTTGGATAAACCCTTATGCAAAATATATAAACTATTGCTTACATTTACATAAGAAGTAGGTATTCTGAATAACCCATACATGAATCCCTTCTTCCCCTTACAAAGTCAGAAGAAACCTAAGGTTACCTTTATGAAACTCCAGATTTACCATTACCCAGTGTATAAGAACTCCAACTTTCCTTTACATGAGTAGTAGTTTTTCAAAATAACCTTTATGGATTGGTTGTTTCTAAAAACCTATCCATACATAGAGGAAATATTACCTTTATGAAACATGTATAAAACCACTATACTCATACACAAGAGTTTAAAACTCATCTTAACCTTATGTTACCTTTGTAAATATAGGGCTATCTTTGAAAAACCCTAAAAAATACACATGTAAGGTTAACATTTATTGAGAAAAATGGATTTTTATATAATAGTTTTCATAAATTATAATCCAAATAGGGTTCTAAGAACATTTAAAAAATAAAAAAATTTCCCTTATAATGAATTCTCAGAGCCCAGATGTATTTCTAGATGTCTTTCTCAAAAAATTCATTCCAGTAAAGGTGAACATCTTACTCCAGCTCCCATATCTCCTCTTGCATATGTCAATTCTACCATAAGACTTAAGAAATTTATGTTATCTTTATTTATAATACCTTCTCACTCTTGTATATAATTCATATAAGGTGTTACACATATGACGCATCAGGATCCAACTCAAAATAATCACAATTGTTCGCATCTGTGGGGTTAAGCATGTACCTCCATAGATGAGGTACATGCTACTCATCATGTCTACTTTAATATTGATATGAAATATCCAATATGTATTCCAATATTTGAATTCACCCTATAATCTAGGAGGGCAATATATAATGAAACACTATCTTCTTTTACTTATTCAAATATATGTGATCTAACTATGGAATTATTATCTAAAAAATGTGGTTACCTATAAAAAAATATAAGGGGTTTCTCCTATGATCAATATAAGCCATATTCCTTGTTTGAGATATGATAAACCCATTTTAAATAAGATTCACTCTCCCTAAGGCATAATGTACCATATTGGGCCCCATAACCACTATAAAACATTCCTCATTCAAAAAAGGAATTGAATAACATGGAATACCATAAATAGGCTCATAAGGTTCTATCTAAATTGAATCCTCTAAACTATTATAGTTTTTGAAATCAACCATGGCTAAATGATCATCCCAAGCTCCACCTAAATATAATATGAAACCTAAATCATAAAATCTAATATATGAATCATCAACATTAACTATATTCCTATCTAGGAATTGTATCTTTTGTTCAATATCATATGAGTCCGTAAGTCGTTCTATACTCTATGCCAAAACCATGAAATAAAATCTGAATCACTATCAGAAAAATGTGCAAGGTAAATCCATTTAAGTGCATTATTTAATGAATATACAACGTTCCCATATCATTGAATGAGTGAGTATCATAGATCACTAATAAATGAGTAACTCTTTATAGCCGATTAGTGAACATTCAAAAAATATCACGACTCATCCAGGTCTAGGGTAAACCCATAACAAATCCCTTCATTATGTCCTCCCACATTTTTATGGGTATATGAAGTGGTTGAAGTATTCGACATGGATAATGGTGCTTTTCATTAATCCTATTTTCGGTAAGGCATCAGGGAAAAAATATAATAATGTCACCCTTTATCCCTACCCACAAGAAATGAATTCTAATGTCATGGCACATCTTTTTCACTCTAGGATTCTCCACTAAATTAAAGGTATAGAAGCCTCTAATCAACTGTTACCTAACAGAATAAGGGACCACAACTATCCCATGTATAATGATCACATCATCGTTGTCCAATGACTACCTGAATATTAGGTATCCATCATCTAGATGTTATCTCATCATAACACACTATCATTTGGTCTCCTATCTAGCCTTTACCTAGTCTATTGAAGAATAGTGACCTCCAATGGAGGACACCTCATCAATCATTGATCCTCTAAAGCATCCAACCTTCAGTTGGACTTAAATATCATAAACATTCATAGTTCATACAAAGGCTATTAAGAAAGATATTAGGAAACCATTGTCTTTTTGATTATATAATCTGATTCCATGTTACCTTCCCCATGTTCATAAGCCATCTCAAATTTGAACATCTATAGGTACTATGCCTAGTTCTTCTATCTTAAATTAGGGTATGATTATGTGAAGATATAGTGAAATCTATTATGGTCTATATATATATAAAAAAATATCAATGAAGTGATAATGTTTCCAACAATTCATAATGTATACCAAGAATATTATATCTAAGTCATTTGTAATATAATTCCAATCATGGAGTCCCAACTGACATGAAAAATAATTTATTACCCACTCCCAATGTTTCATTAAAACTCCAAAACCAATGAATGATTCATCACATTACACAATAGAACCAATCTTGGGATTATGACGTATCAAAACTAGAGTTGTATTCAAACTCCTCTTTAATTCAAGAAATTATTTTTCACATTAGTTTGACCATAGTAACCATTGATAGTTTCTTTTGTTTTTAATAAAATGTTTTGTATTTTTGATGGCTCACTTTTGTTTAGATTTTTTTTAATAGATGAAAAGATGCTATTATATATTTTTTGATAATATTTTTTCAGAATGTTTAGTATGAAAGTTTTTATTATATATTTTCTAGAATATAAAAAATATAGAAATGAGAAAATTTCATTACCATTGTTAAAGAACATTATAACTTTGTTAGATGATGATTTTTTGCACTGAACATTCCTAAAAACAAGGAAATCCTCATGAAAAAAGTGATTGATCAAATGAGGTGATAACATGTTCCATTCAAAAAGTTCTAAATGAAAATTTTTAGATGTATATTTTTAGATACAGTTCTCTAAATAGATAATTATGATGAAATATAAAGATGGTCCATTAAATTGATGGTGATCAAATGAATAAAATTATAAAGGGGAGAATGGTATACCTTTTTACATCATAAGAAACTTTGTAGAAAATTCCACCAAATTATGTTTTTTAAGAAACTACTGTGTTGTTAGTTTTTGAAATTATCACTACTATTATAAGTAAAAAATATGATTCATTGGGAGAGTTGTACACTTTTTTAGTGAAAAAGAAAAGTCAAAATCATCAAACAAACCTAATTGGATGGTAGGAATTAGTGTTTGTTGATGTTTTTTTTGGTTTTGAAAAATGAAAAAGAAATAAAATGGTCATTGTCCCAAAATTTTGAATCCAGACACCGAGTTTTGTTCAATTCAATTTAAAGGGAGAAATCAAAATGGGAAATACTTAGTGGTAGTCCAGAAAAATAATGTTTTATGTGATTGAAGTATTTATAATTTGAAAAAATGTTGTCAACCATCATCAATGGGATAACAAAAACTAAAAAAATGAAGATATAACTCATTTTCAATAGATTCTGGAGTACTGTGTTGAGGAATATGAAGTTTCCATAAAAATGTTTGTATGATGTTTGAAGATTAGAGTTTTTTAGGATAAGTGATGTTTGAACATGTAAATTTATGAAATGGGTTACTAATAAATTCCATTTTATTTTTTTAAATAATTATATTAGATAAAATATTATGAATAATTCCACTGGATGAATGTTTGTGAGGAATTACATTGTAAAGAGTCATCCAAACAAAGAGAAAATATATAATTTAATTTTTTTTATCAGATTGAGATGGCTCTATCAAATGGATTGTTTCTAGCCTTGTGTAATAATTCAGAAAAAGTAGAGGGGGATGTATATTTTCTAATAATGTCACTCAAAATTTGTTTTCCTCAAAAATAAAAGTATAGATATTTAGTTTTTTGTGATATAGTGAAATATCATTTAATTATTTATCAAAAAATACTTACTATGTGCTGTTTTTAGGTGAACATTACATAACTATTTATATTCCACAATCTGATGATGTCGAATGTGTAAAATCATTCGGTTTATGATTTCAATTTGTTTGATCTCTAAATAAGATATGTAAAAGTGTAGAATTTCCTTAACATATAATGTTAAGGAAGTTACAAAAAGAAGGTTGGAGACATTGAGTTTTAATAAAGTCTCAATAATATTCTAGAATAATATAGAATTATTGAGAGGAGTTTATAGGAATTTTTTAGTGGGAAAATGAGTTTGGTTTTCTAAGATTTCTATATTTGGAGATCTTATATAAATGGATGCAAATTACATCATACTTAATAGTATTTAAATATAAAAAAATTAAAAACACTTCATAATATCTTTTAGTACGAGTTTCAAAAAAAGAGATTTATTTATTGTTTTAAAAGAGTTTTGAAAAATGGTTTTTACTAAATTATTAGATAGATTTTCTATTAAGATAAATCAGATGTAGAGGAATGAATGAAATATATGAGTATAGTTTGTAAGGTGCAAAGGATTTTTCAAACAGATAGAAGTCAAGTAAAAAAAGTTGGCACAGCTTCATGGAGTTACAATGAGAATATTATTATGGACATAATAAGGACACAATAAATCAATATTCCTAAATATAAGAAAATGGTTAGAGAAACCTAGATGAACTTTTCTGTAATATTTTGTTACAATGTTTCATGCTTTTTTGGTGGATCATTTTTTAGGATATTTTTTTAATTAATGGGATTAATTATAATCATACCTATCGGGATATGGAAATAAAATAATGGTAGTTTAATTGAATTTGAATAAACCTCTATCTAATAGTGTTTCATAACCCCATACCCCCCAAACTGTACCCCTACTTGGAAAAAAATTATAGAAATGAGAAGTGGACTACCCAATCCCCGCATCAAGTAGGACTTGGGTTGGCAACTAGAATAGATGGTATAACAAACATACATATATGAGGTATTTACCTCCAAGATTATATTCATAAGAGAGAGAGATATATCCAAGATAGATACTCCAATAAAAAAATCAAAGAAATATACATAAATAAAAACCATGTGAAAACATTAAACATAATACAATACTAAACAATTGAAAGGAACACTATAGCTAAAAAAAATGAAAAGATGGGAGGGATCAAAAATCTCAATCAAGTCCTACAAAAAACATGATCCAGTAATAACCAACATGATATCCTACCTAATTTGAAGGATTCAAAAAAAAATTATATGTACATAGTGTGAGCATAATAGAATACATAGTAGGACCATTCCTGGATCGTCTCAAAAAAAGATAGAGAAATCGTTCTAAAACACAATAAACAACAATGAAACTAGCTAATCACATAAATATGTATGTTAAGTTCCCAACCTCACTATGAATAACTATCACCAAGTACAACATAAACGAGAGAATATAATACAATAATGAAACATCAAGGGTTCCTTTCTCCCACATCCCCATTAGTTTGTTTCTCTTCGCCAACATCACAAGTCCAAATCTATCTCCCACCAATATAATCGAACCTGAAGACACTTGGCCAAGGCATCACAACATGCATCTCATGCATCATATCATTAAATATCACATCACCATATATAGTAACCAAGTTTTTTTTCATAGACTCCATAGCCAATATGACATGTATCATACATCAGGTATTATACCTTAAACCATCACACTCCATACACTGAGTTATTACCTCATGCCATCACAACCTATGCACATCATACCTATAATAATAATTTGGATAATATATCTTAAGATACATGTGTGTGAAATAAAAACAATCCATCACAACCCTCTATAAGCATATATGTGGAAACTAAACACCATGTATACTGGCACATACAACTGCCAAGTGAAGAGGGTGGGTCTAGAGGGAGAAGTCAGCCATCCATCCTCCCATAGGGATATTGGGGAAACCACCATCCAAGAGTCCATTGGGTGTTAGTCACCATAATAAAAAATGAATGGGTAAGTGTATTAAATCATAGAATATATAGGATATAATATATCTCCAAACAACACTATGGGAATAAACTAGTCCCAAGATCTACTACAACTATCATTGTTCGGACACCCAACTGCCACTACTTGGGACTAGATATCTTATAAGGACACAAGAATTTAAGGATCTATATTAATTAATTCTTATTTGTTATCATTTACTTTCATTAATTAATATATTATATATTAAATTATCCACTAATATTATTTCATGATATATTCATTAACCACCGGTGTCATGTCCATGCCCTCCAGGCATAATCCAATATGAGTCTGTGGTTTATAAAAATTAACATCTTTTCATCATTTTCATTATATCAACACCATCCCCAAGAGAAAATAATTGTTCATTAATTGTTAGCATTATTATTTCATCCAAGTAATCTATGAAAACAATCCTAATCTACCACCAAGAAGAAATATGCATCCAAACACATCCAGCTACCTCAAGTAAAGGGGAAAATAAGGCATTTAATATAAAAAAATATATTATTGATCATTAAATAGATTCATTAAATAATGAATATATATTTATCAAATAAATGGGTAATACAAGATTCAAAAAATTCCAATATCTTATTTTTCATCCATGACACCCACATGCATATCCTGATGCATCTCTCCATCATAGGTGTCAACTTCTAACACATCATCCATGCCTCCCCGACCACATCACATAAGTCATCACCTAATCAACCATCCCAAGATCATATCACATCCAGGAATCCATGACCCATATCATGAAGCATAGTTAAGATAACATACATAGAACATTAAAAAGTAATAGGAAATAAATAATTTTATCCTTCATGGTAATATAGTCCCTAAAACATGGAATCTAGACTTCACACACAAATAAGCTCCCATGACTTCAAATCAATGAACTAAGTATTCTCAAACATCTGGGAAATACAAGTTCTTCAAATTATCTTTATAAAAGAACTAGTTATTATTAATTTTTGAGTTAAAATAATCATTATTAATATGTTCTAACTATGGGAAACTTACAACACCAATCTATAAAAATCTAATAATTTAATTAAACAATTAATTTAAACATGCTCCCATGCCTACATTCTTGTTTTAAAAAACATTGTGGAATTACAATTTATTAAAATAACATTAATTATTTTCATGAAACATTATTGAAATGCTTCAAATTATTCATAAAATTCAATCTATTCTTGGAATAACATATCAAATTAAACATGAAATCAACACCAATTTTATCATTATCGAATTACAACCAACAAAAAATTCACTAGACATATATGTTTATTTTATATCCAATTAATTATTATATAATTCAGTATTTACGTTATTTACCATTTTAAATCATGGAAAATATGTTAGGATAATCGTAATATCATGCTACAAAAGATTATTATAGATTACACATTATCTATAAAATAAATTGGAAAACTGTTATCACAGTTGAAAGAAATGACAAATTATCACAATAAAATTATGTATTAATCGAGTTCAATATTCATTAGATTAATTCCATTACTATACAACGAGATAAAAATTTATAACTATACAATTTTATGTAAATAAGAGAATCAAATATTCCACTACCTGGAAGAAAGAAGCTCGATACGACTCGCTACACCAAAATAGGGTGGGCCTACTAGGTGTGATTGTCACTAGAGAAGTTGAGACACCAGAAGAAGGGTTACAAAACTCTGAGGGAAGGGTTATGGAATGTCCTATCTTGAGTGAAGAAAACTAGGAATCAAAAATGGAAGGACCTTGGTTATTAATTATAAATATATGAGATAATCTTATTTTCAGATTGCAAAATATTTAATTCCAATAATTGTGTATCTCATTAAATTCTATGTGAAAGGATCCATTTAAAGCCTTGGAAAATATATAAAATTCCAGGATATAGTTATAATAATTTTTTATATTTTATGTCACTTGATTCACACTACCTAATGGTCTACATAGATATTTTCATGAAACTATAAAAAATCTCCATGTTTTTGAATTCACACATCCAGAAGTATTGTGTAGCAAAAATCACCATTTATCCATTCTCCCAGACATCTAGAGGTCCCATATAGCCGAATTCTATACATAGATGAATTATCTATGCAACTGAATTTCCCACATAGCCATTTTCCCCACATAGCTGAATTTACTACATTACTGAATCACATATTCAATCCACATAGTTGATTAAACATTGTAACAGATTCACATAGCGGATCCATGTAGCTGTTTTACTCACATAGTTGGTTTATACACATAGTTTAACCATCCTAGTAGCCAATTAATTTATGTAGCTTATCCATCCATATAGATAGTCCATCCATGTAGCCAATTGACATAGTCAATCAAGAGACATTACTGATTTCACATAGTCGATTCCTCTATGTAGCCAATTTGGGTGGAGGAGTTTGGCTCTCACTTAAGTCATGAACTACACCTAATGATGTGAAACTATTCCTAATTCCATATTCTTGCAACCAAACACCTCCATACCTATACTAGTCCTTCTCAAATTATCATGGTATTAAAAAATGAAAAGTGTTAGACTAGAAAGATTTGGTCCCATACATTAGAAACCCCTCAAACAATTCTCATCCATGAGTGAAGCTACCGAGTCAGGATCCAAGTATAACTGAGAGGGGGAGGTGGTGAATCGGTGATATATTTTTATTTTATGTTTCTTTTCTTAAATAACCTTCGCCATCTATTAAAGTTTTCTTTCCCTGTTGAATGTACACAACCACATGAACATAAGACTTACAAGGTTAACTACTCAACAAGAGTAGCTACGTCCTTGGTATGGTACAAAATTAATCCCGTACCACCCAATAAACTATAAAAAAATCTTTTGACATGGAATAAAGCTATTATTATATACCCTTACACTCGTGTAACACTTGGGATACAATCATCAAGTGTGTCTTCACCCTCTTAGCACAAATAAGGTAATGTAATATATCTTTGTTTCTTAACAAACATTCAAAAATATGATCTTTGAAAAAAATATTATTATTCACATTGAAATGATGATGGGAACTACATGGAATTTTTAATATTTTTTATTCATATACTGTAATCATATCTTGATTAACTTGTAATCACATATCATTTTATTTGGATACTCAAATTTTTAGCTTGCAGAGCATGTTCATGAACCTCCCAGCTTCACAAAGCACTCTAGTTCACAAATATATCTAGTTCAAAGAGCTCAATATATTATAGAGATCACTATTTATCAAAGAACAGATTGTTATTTGTGATGTTCACTTCTTTATCAAAGCTCAATGGCTCACCAAGAACTCCTTTCCTTCATAGGGCTCAATTCCTTCGAAGAGATCGCTTTCTCCGTGAACCTTCTTTGTAATTAGAGAGATCTAAAATTCTAGTTAAGTCTCTCTTAAATTCTTGTAGGGTGTAGAGGAAAATTTATAGGTGTCTCCCTCCAACTATAGAAACTTCAATCCACCTCAGCACCACATCGACACCAAATCACAGAGCACAAATATTTCCCCCAAAATCCACTCTGTTTCACAAAGCACCATGACAATTTTCCAGATTCAAATATCTCATCGTAATCCTAAAACATTCCATCAAATTATTTGAACCACTGTAATGATCCCTCTTCCTCTGCACTACCACAATTCACTTTATCTTTACTGATGTAATGCTCACCCGCAATTTTCTTTTCCTCATCCATTCGGAAAGATCTTTGTAATCATGAAGAACATTATCAATATTCTTCATTTCTTCAAGAAATCTAATCCATGAATCCCATCATCATGAAATTAATGCCTTTTCCTTGTTTTTATGATATATTCAAGGATATCAAATTTTCATAATGCTATCCTAACTCTAAATTTTGGACCCCAAAATTTTTGAAAACACTAGAAAACCATGCCTCTATAAACATCGTTTCTGCAAGACCAACCATACTAATTAACCGCACATATTCTCCCCCTTTCCTTCATAAATCAGGCATCAAAATTTATCCAAAAAACATATGATATTTGTGAAATACAGATCAGAAAAACTTGGTCATATTTACTACGAAAAGTATTATAACATACCTATATTTTTTCACCCACTTATACAAAGTGGAGTGATTTCCTTTCTCCTCAATATTTCTTGAATGTAAAATACAATAATTCATGTGTCCAAAAACATCATCATCCAAATTGGTCCCAACAATCTCCCCTATTTATTTTTTTGTCAACAAAGATTCATAAATCACTCCACTTTAAAACCTCAAGAAATGAATGAATTATCAAAAATTCTAAGCCTATGTGAGCTAAATCATTGGAGAAAACAAGAATAATTAACAAGAATACCATGTCGTCCAAAATTAGTTACTATAAAACCAAATCGTATCATCTTTCCTAATCATCCTTCTTCACTTCTTCAACAATCCTATAATAATAAAAAACCTATTTTCTATAACCACTCTAAAACAATTACAACCAACAATTAGAACAGTTAACACACTTACATGTTGAATTCATAACTTACCCACAACTCCCCCTTTAGGCATGCCTCCATAAAAAAATATTTATGAAAATTATCCCCCTTGGAAACAATATCCAAAGGTAAGATGAGAGAGTGGATAGATAAACATACCTCAACCGTGATGATAAAGAGGTTGGATAACCATGATCAACCTCAATTTATAAAATTATTCCTTCAGTAAAGGTTTTTTGAATATTTCATCAACCTATTTCAATGTAGGAACATACTGAAACCTCAAATCATCATTATCCAAATGTGTTTGATGAAGTGCTAATTTATATCAGTGTGTTTTGAATAAGAATGTTGTACCAGATTTCGTGTAATATTGATTTCACTCTGACTATCCCATCCCAAGAGAAAGTGTAGATTTACATTAATAAGAAGATATTCTAACTCAGTTTCTATCCACATGAGTTGGGTAGTAACTTGAGTAGTAGTAACATACTCACCATTAGCTATTCTAAGAGTTACTAAATTCTATTTCATTTTATGCTACCTAACACAAATTTTCCCCAAAAATAAAACTCCACCAGATGTGGATCTTCTATCATCAATGTTTACTACCGAATCAGAATTTTAATACCTGAAAAGATCAATATTTTGGGAGCCATCATCTTGATTACAAAATTTTTTGTGCCTTTGATATATCTAATAATTATTTTTCCAGCAATCAAATGTGATTATTTTGGATCACTCTAAAATCTATCACATAATGTAATAGCTAAGACGATGTCTGGTCTTGGGGAAGTCAAATTTTACAGACTTCAAATTATCTTTCCAAACACTTTATGATCATCTTCTATTACATATCTATCTTTAGAAAACTTGGTTCTGACTAAAATCAGTGTGCAAACTAGTTTCTAATTTTCTATTCCAAACTTTTTTAGAAGTTCCTTATCATAATTTTATTTAGAAATAAAAATATGTTTTCTCTTCTGTAAAATTTTCAACCAAAGAAAGTATTTCATTTCTCTCATCATGTACAGATCAAATTAACTCTTCATCTCCTCAGAAAATCATTCACACTATCTTTTATTATTTTCAACAAAGGTAATGCCATTGAAATAAAAAATTATGATGATAGAAAACTCTTGGTAGTCCTTGATGTAAATATTACTATAATCTATACCTTTCTTGAAATTCATCTTCCTCAAGAAAGTATCCAATTTATAATACCATGCCCTCAAATCCTATTTTATCACATACAAAGACTTCTTAAACCTTCACACATAAAATTATTCCTTTCTAATAAAAAATACACATGTTTGATCGATGTAGAATTCCTTGTCAAGATCACCATTAAAAAATGGACATTTTACATCCATCTGAAAGATTTTTTATCCTCATTGTGTGGTAATAATAAGAAAAAATGAGATTGTTTATAACATTTCCACCAGAGTAAAGGATTCATAAAAATCAATATCGTCAATTTGTGAATACCCTTTGTAAATGAATCTTTCTTTGTTTCTAATCACTTCACCATCTTCATTCATATTTTTTTTCGGAATACCAACTTTGTACCGATAATTCTCTTGTTTTCCATCTTGGGTACAAGCTCCAAAGTATCGTTCTTCTTTATCTCATCAAGATCTTCATTCACAACCTAAACCCATTCTGGATGCTCAAATTCTTCATTTACATCATCTGGCCCAACATTCGAATAGAGAGAAGTGTGTGTAATATCATTCATTGTTCTTTTTATTTGAACCCTTTGATGCTGATTACCAATAATTTTCTAAGTATCCCCTTTCTTCCTCACCCTAAGATGAGCTATTGGAATTTCATCCTAATCACTTAAAATTGATGAGCCTAATTCTTCTTCTTGAGTAGGATTTCCACTGTTTGCAGGATTTTTAGAATTGTTAAAAAACATTCCTTATCCTACTAATCTTCCACATCATTATAAAACTGCTTTTATTTTTCAATGATAGATGATCCAACACTTTTATCCTTATAGATTCATTGTTTCCAAATGTCATTATTCCTTCTTTCAAATCCTTCACATTCTTTAATAGCTTTAAGTCTCTTATCATATGAGACAAAAACCACTTTCAAGGATCCCAGGTCATTCTACTTTCATTTATTTCAAATTGGTTTCATCAACTAGAGATTTTTGTTCATCCTTTTCTTCCACTTTTTGCTCTGATTCCTCCAATTTCCTAGCCAAGTCAATGGGTTCTAGCCAGATAACCATGCACTCTTTATTTTTGGGCCTAGAAGAATTTTATTTCTTAGCATTCAAAATCTTTAGATTCTAAGATATTTTTAAAAAAAAATCCTTGTTCATTTAACAAAATAAATAAACCCTTAAAAAGATTTCAAGGTCGATCACATCCTTCATAGATAGTTTACTGTGGTTGGAACCTATTCTCAAATTTCACACCGATAATCTCAGATGTCTTTTGGACATTCTTTTGAGGATTTTTCTTTTGAAAATATTGACTCCCCACCAAATATTTGTCTTTCCATGATTATGGAAGAGTAGTAATGTCTTTTTTTAAACCAACACATATTTTCCATTTGTCGAAATCCACTAAAATACCTACAGTTTCCATATAATGAATATTTATCTTTGAAACTTATATACAGACCGGAGTTGTGAACATGTTTGTCAAAAATATTTTTACAAGACCTCTACTGACCATCAGCTTTCATATTTTCAATTGTAACATTCTTCTTCAGCTAGTATTTCTATTCAGACATACAAGAACAAGATGTAGTAGAAATATTTCTGGACATGGTATATTTAGATGCTTCATATTTTTTAGTTTTTCTAACTTTGACCACATACATATCCTTTTCATCATAGTTCTTATTAGAACCTATTCAATCTTTTTCATCATCCTTTGAGGGTAAATTTTGGTGATCCTTCTTAGGTTCATTCTTAGCGGAACATTCACCATCTTCTGTAATAGAGTATTTGAACCTTGTGTTCATTTCATCATCTTTATAAATATTATGTTGGAAAATTTCTAACTCATCTTATTTTGCCTTCATCTTTAATTCCAAATGTTCATTACAATTCTTTTCACTCTAAAGAGAATTTTCCAGATCATCAATCTACTTTTCAAAATATTGTTTCTTATTAATAAGACCTTCTTGGTCATTTGATGAAGAGTTTTAATTTCTCAATTTATTATTTTCCTTCCCATGACTTCTGATATTTCTCAAACATTCCTTTAGATATAATTTTAGATAATGTTTGAGTTGAGTTTCCTATTCTTTAGTGCTATTGCAATCATAATATTCATTATTCACTGTTGAAAAAGGTAATCTCTATAGCTTTATTAGGATTTTTTTAGATTCTATATCACTATAATCATCTTCTTCATTTTTTGAAAAAAAAGTTCTTTTTTATTTGAAGAACTTTTTATCCTTACCTCTACCATAATATTTATCTTGGTCACTATGTTTCTTCAATGATCATCTTGGACTTATGTCTTCTTCATTACTCTCTTCATATTTATCTTTTTGAGGGAAAATATCCACATAGTGGCCAAAAAATACACATTCAGAACATTTCAAAAGAAGTTTCCCTTTGTATTTCCATATGCCTCTTTTCACATTTTTAAAAATCAAGGATAAAAGTTCATCACAATTTTGACATATCTTGTTTTCAAAGTCGGATTCACCAGCTAAAACTTCAATAATATATATTTTGACTTATCTTTCTTTTCATCCATGAAATAAATTTCTCTATTATCTTTTTTCATTTCTCTTCGTATTATTCTCCCTTATCATTTCATAAGTTATGAGTGTGCAATGAAAATCATTAAGTGACAATGTTTCAGGGTCTCCATATTCCAGTGATGAAACTTTACAATCAAATTTTCTCAAGAATAATTCTCAATATCTTTTCAAAAAACGTTGAATCCTATAAATTTTCACTAAGACATCAAATTTTATTTAAAATTTTGATTATTATAGTAAATAAGTACACAAAAACTCATGATAACCCATCTTTATGTGTATATACTTCAGCCTCCAGATTTGATGTTTTTTCTCCTTCCCTTTTGTATTTCCTTCATAGATATTTTTTAGTTTTTACCATATTCCTTTGGTTGTAGAGACACATTTAAATCTTAAAAATTCACTCTCAGAAAGATATGATAGTAATTCATTTTTATCTCTTCTATCGTTCTCATGATTCTTCTTATCCGCACGAGTAAGAGGAACCTTATCATCAATAGTATGAAATCAATCTTTTGTAGTTTCAAGAACATCATATAAAAGAGACATAGGATAAGGCATCATTCTATATTTATAGATATGATAATTCTTCCCATAAAATATTGGAATCCCTTTACTATTCAAACAATTAATATTATCCGTCAAAACATCAGCAATGAACAAATGAAGGGAACCTATCACTCGGATACCAATTGATGTTACCCAGCCAGGATCCAAGTATCACTGGGAGGAGGAGGGATGAATCAGTGATATCATTTTGTTTGATGTTTCTTTTTTATTTAAATATCCTTTCTCCTCCTATTAAAGATTTCTTTCCCTAATGAACGCACACAACCACATGAACACAGGATTTACAAGGTTCACCACTAAACAAAAGTAGCTACATTCTTGGTACTATACATAAATAATACAGTACCACACAATAAACTAGAAAAAAATACTTTGATGTGGAATACAATGATTAGGATATAACCTTATACTTGTGTAACACTTGGGAGAAAATCCTCAAGTTTGTGCACCCTCTTAGCATAAATAGGGTAATTTAATATATTTCTAAATGTTAACAAACATTCAAAAATATGATCTTTGAAAACAACTCATACCATTCCTATCAATAATCTGATAGAAATTACCTAGAATTCATAATAATAATTGGTCTAATACTGTAGTCATATCACGATTCACTTATAATCACTTCTCACTTAATTTGTGTACTCAAATGTTTAGATTTTAGAGTCTCTTCATGATGTTCACAGCTTCACAGGTCACCCTAGTTTGAGATGATATCTAGTTCACAGATCTCTCTAGTTTATAGAGATAACTAGTGCAAAGATATCACTATTTTATAGATCAAAAATTGTTCTTTACAAAGTTCACTTCTTTTTTAAAGCTCAACAGCTCGCTGTGAAGCTCCTTTCTTTCATGGAGCTCATTGCCTTCGCAAAGCTCCCTTTCTACATGAACCTTCTTCTCAATTAAAGATTTCTAAAATTAATGTTAAGTCTCTATACATTTATAGGCATTTCTATAGGCATTTCCCATAGACTCTTGAACCTTCCATCCACCTCAGTGCCATGCCAGAACCTAATCGCAGAGGTCTGAAATATTTTCTGAAATTCACCCTATTTCGCGATGCAGCATGACTATTTTCTATATTTGAAAAGCTCATACTAATCGGGAATCATTCTATAAAATAATTTTTTCCACCGCGATGATTCTTCTTCCATTTTCCTTCCTCAATTCTCTTTACATTCAACACTACAATGCTCACCCACAGTGCTCCTTTCCTCAGCCTTTCACAAAGCTCATCGTAATCGTGAAGTACACCATCAAAAATCTTTATGTCTTTATAAAATCTACTTCATGGATCCTATCATAAGAAAATTCATGTCTTTTCCCTATTTTGATGATATTTTTATATAAATAAACAATTCACAATGTTATCCCAACACTAAATTTTGGACCACAAAAATTTAGAAAATAATGGAAAACTATGCCACCTTAGACACCTCAAGACCAACTATACAGTTTAACCACATCCTTTCTCCCCCTTAACTTTATAAATATTGTATCAAAAGTTCTCTAACCAACTTTTTATCTTTGTGAAAAATAGATCTACAAAGGATCATCAGATTTAATATGGAATGTATTATAGTTTTCTTGTCTTTCTTCACCCACTTATACAAAGTGAATTGATTTCCTTTCTTATCAATATTCCTTGACAATGAAAGACAATAATTCGTGCATCCAAAAACTTCATATGCCAACTTTTTCCCAAAAATTCCACCCTATGGATTTTGTTTTCAACTAATATTCATAAATCACTGAACTTTAAAACCTCAAGCAATTGGCTACCTATCAATAATTCTAAGCCTATATAAGCTAACTAATTGTAGGAAACCGTAATAATTAATAACAAGACCATGATATCTAAATGTAGTGACTATGAAACCATATTTTATAAGATTTTATACTCATACTTCTTCACTACTTCAACATTCCTTCAATATTAATAAAAATTGTTTCATAAAACCACTTAAAAACCATTCCAACAAATTGTTAGAATAGTTCACACACATATATGCTGAATTCACAGCTTAGCCACAACTCCCTATTTACAAATGACTCTATAAGTATATTTTTATGGGAATTATCCCCCTTGAAAACACTATAAAAATGTAACATTAGAGAGGGAACAGATACATGAACCTCAACCTTTATGAGAAGGAGGTTGGACAACCATTTTCATCCTCAATTTAACAAATGGTTCCTTTGGTAAAGGTTTTGCAAATATGTTAGCTACTTGTTATGATGTAGGAACGTACTCTAACCTCAATTAATTCTTCTCCACCTATTATTTGATGAAGTGGTACTTTATATCAATGTGTTTTGAGAGATAATTTTGTACCAGATTCCTTGTATGATTGATTTCACTTTTATTATCACATCCCAAGAGAAAAGGCAGATTTACATCGACAAGTAGATATTCCAAATTATTTTTCATCCACATGATTTGGGTAGTATCTTGATTAACATCAATGTACTCAGATTCAGATGTTCTAAGAGTTATTGAATTCTATTTCTTTAAATGAAAACTAATACAACTCTTCCCTAGACAGAAAACTCCACTAGAGGCGGATCTTTTATCATCAATGTTTTTCCCCATGAACATATGAATACCGTAACATATAATTACTTTTTGATCCATCATAACTAATTCCAAAATATGTTGTACCTTTTATATATCTAATAATTATTTTTCCAGTAATCAATTGCGATTCTATAGGAGCGCTCTGAAATATTGCACATAAGGTAACAATATAGACGATATCAGTTCTTGATCCAGTCAAATATAGAAGACATCCATTCAGCATTTGATACTCATTATGATCAACTTACATGCCATATTTATCTTTATAAGACTTAGTTTCCATTGAAATTAGTGTGGAAACTAGTTTTGAATTTTCCATGCCAAACTTCTTCAGAATTTCCAAAGAGAACATTTCTTTTGAAATAAAAATATGGTTCCTCTTCTGTAAAATTATTATCCAAAGAAAGTATTTCATTTCTCCCAGAATAGAAATCTCAAATAACTTTTTCATCCCCTCAAAAAATCATTCACATGATCTTTCATCATTTCTAGTAAAGATAATGTCATTGACACAAACAATTACAATGATAGTAAACTCCTGAAATTCCATTATGTAAATATTGTTGTCAACTCTACCTTTATTGAAATTCATCTTCCCTAAGAAAGTATCAAATTTAGAATACCATGCCCTCAGATCCCCTTCCATCCCATAAAAATCCTTCTTCAACCAACACATAGAACTTTCATCCTTCCCAATAACAAATCCACATGGTTGACCAATGCAGACTTCTTCATCAAGATTACCATTCAAGAATGCAGATTTTACATCGATATGAAAGATTTTGAAACCTTGATGTGCATAAATAGTAATAAAAATTCTAATTGTTTTTGACATTTCTAGTGGAGAAAATGTTTCATCAAAATCAATGCATTCAATTTCAGAATACACTTTGCAAACATATATTTCTTTATTTCTTGTCACTTCAACATATTTATTCATATTGTTTTAGATAATCAACTTTTTACCATTAATGTTCTTATTGTCTAGATTGGGTACAATCTCCAATGTACCATTATTCTCTATCTGATCAAGCACTTCATTCAGAGCCAAAACCCATTCTAGATTCTCAAATGCTTCATTGACATCATTTGGTTCAACATTTTAATAGAGAGAAGTGTGTGTAATAGAATTCGTTGTTCTTCTTGTTTGAACCCTATGATGTTGATTAAAAATAATGTCATGAGTATCCACTTGCTTCCTTATCCTAGGATGAGCTATTTGAATTTTATCCTCATCAATTAAAATTTTTGAGTCTTATTCTTCTTCTTGAGTATGATTACCACTATTTTCATCATTTTCAGAATTTTTTAAAAAATGATTTTTATCCTTCCATCTTCCGCATCATCATCAAACTGCTTTTCTTTTCCAACGATGGATGATTCAACACCTTTGATCCTTAGAGATTCATCATTTCCAAATGTCATTGTTCATTCTCTGAAATCTTTCACATTCTTTAATAGCTTTAAGTATCCTATAATATGAGACAAAAAACCACTATCAATGATCTAGGGTAATTATTCTTTCATAACTTTCAAAGAAGTTTCAACAACAAGAACTTTCTATTAATCCTTTTCTTCAACTTTTCTTTTTGCTTCTTCTAATTTCCTAGCCATGTCAATGTGTTTTGGATAGAAAATAAAGAACTCTTTCTTTTCAGACCTAGCATATCTGTCTTTATTAGTCTTTGAAATCTATAGATTCAAAGAATTTTTAAAAAACTTTTCTTCTTCTGGTAACACAATCCGGAAACCGTTAGAAAAATATCCAGGTTGATCATATCTTTTACAGATAATTTCCAATGGTTGGAACATATTCTCAACATGCACACCAACCTTCTAAGATGTCTTCTGGACTTTCTTATGAGGTTTTTTCATTTGAAAATATGGAATCCCATCATTCCTTTTATTTAAAAACTTGTGGAATAGTAGTAATGTTTTTGGTTGAACCACCACATATTTTCCATGTGTTCAAATACACCACAATACCAACAGTACAAATAAAATTAATATTTCTTTCTGGGACATCCATACTAATTATATTTGTGAACATGATTCTCAAAAATATTCTTACCAAAACACTTCTGACCACCCACCTTCATATTTTCAGTTCTAAATTTCATTTTCAGCTTAGATTTATATTCCCACTTACCAAAACCAAAATTAGTTGATATATTTCTGGGCTCAAGATTTTTTAGATGCTTATGATTTTTCTATATTTCTATCATTTAAAAAATATGTATCCTATCCATGATTTTTCTTATAAAAACTAGTTTTATATAACTTTTTACCTTTTGAAGGTAACTTTTATTGATCCTTATTAGGATCATTCTTAGCTAAACATTCACCAACATCTGTAACAAATTTTTTGAACCTTTTGATTCATTCCTCAGCAA
This sequence comes from Viscum album, assembly GCA_963277665.1. Lineage (NCBI taxonomy): Eukaryota > Viridiplantae > Streptophyta > Magnoliopsida > Santalales > Viscaceae > Viscum > Viscum album. The sequence goes on along the minus strand of OY728153.1, from coordinate 1,200,635,938 downwards.
TAGAAATTTTATGTTGGACATGTTCCAACTCATCATCTTTTTTTACTTTAGATTTAATTCTATATAATCATTACGATTTTTATCACTCTTAATAGAATTTTTCAGATCATCAAACGCCATTTCAAAATTGGATTTCTTATCAGGAAAAATGTCTTGGTCAATTTATGAAGAGTTTTCATTTATCAATTTAATATTTTCATCCTCAATATTTCTGATCATTCTCAAACATTTTTTCATACCTACTTTTGGATATTGTTCGAGTTGAGTTTACTTGTATTCAGTACCACTGGTCTCATAATTTTCATTATTCACTATTGATAAAATGTACTCTCTCTATATTTATCAGTAACATATTTTACATATTCAGTCTCATCATCATCATCTTATTCATTTTCTGGAAAAAAATATTCTTATTTTTTATTTATAGAACTTTTTTCTATTACCTATAACAACATATTTATCTTTGTCTCCTTATTTCTTATATAAACTTCTGAGTCTTCTCTCTTATTCATCATTGTCTTCATCTTTCCCTTTACAGAGAAAATTTTCCCCAAAGTGGCCCATGGATCCACATTAAAAACATTTCAAATAGAGATTACCTTTGTATTTACCTCCGCTTTTTTTTATATTTTTAGAAAACAGGGATAAAGTTTCATCAAAATTTTGACAGACCTCGTTTTCAGAATTAGATTCACTATCTTCATCTTCAATAAGAATTGTTTTCAACTTCACTTTATTTTTATCCTTAAAATACATTTCCCTATCACATTTTTTCTCTTTATAGTTTTTCTCCTTCTCATTTCACAAATAATGAGTATTCTATGCAAATCATCCAAAGATAATTTTTCAAGGTCTATGTAGTACCCCCGGTTTCAGGTATATAACCCTTTTCCTCACATTTTATTAATTTAGTGAGTATAAAATAGAGAGTTTCCATAAAATAGAGAGTTTCCATGATATATAGATTTTCAATTAAGTTGATGTGTTTCCATATAGTGGGCTGTTTCCATAAAGTGGGCTGTTTCCATAAAGTGGGTTGTTTCCATAATGTGGGGTGTTTACATGAAGTGGGATGTTTCCATAAAAAATGTGTTTCCATAAAAAGGGTAAAGGTGAAGGATGGGAGAGTTTGGGGGGGTTTATAAGGATTGTTGGGACATGAACGTAGATCACACGATTCATACACGGTTGGCCAAAACCATGTGGTCAAACCATGTGTAGCGGCCAAATCTATATCCTATTTTGGGGGAGCATACTCGTTTTTTCTCTATATATTTCAATTTGGCTTCAGAACGCCCCAATTTTGATATTAATCTCCTTTTAAGGATGTAGAACCCTCCCCATAGGATTTGAAGCCATCCCAGAGCCTTCCCTTGGTGATTTCAAGTCTGATTGTTGAGGTATGTCACCATTCATTTCAGATTTGACATGTTTTCTTAGATCTGATTAGATCTACTTCTCCAATCTCCATTATTTTAGATATCTGAACCTATAGTATTTATATCTACATTTTTGTATGGAAAATAATTCAATGTGGAGTCGTGATCAATTTACAATAAGAGAACTAAGGTCATTCTTGGAGAATCATCCCGCATTCTTGCATGTTCTTTGTCTGTGGTCAATGTTTTGTCAAAACCTTCAAGGTTGGTGTATTCAATCTCATACCATCTTGATAAAATTAATTTTCTTAGATTCAAATTGGTTTATTTGTTGTGAAATTCATGAAAAAATATTTATTAGTGTTGATTTATGGTTTTCGTGAAATTGAGTGATCTTGGGGAATAGTTTTACAAAGGGGGTTTAGTTTCATGAATTTAAAATGATGATTTTAAATTATGGATTTTATAGAATTGATAAACTTTTTATAAGAGGGTATTTCAATAGAAATGGGTTTCAATAAAAATGGAGTTTTATTGAAATGGTTTGGAATTAAATTGGTTTTGAAAGAAATGGTTTTCAATAAAAAGGTGTTTTATTGAAAGGGTTGTTTTGGAATGTTCTTTGGGAATATGTTGTGTCTGTTCATGTTTCATATAAAGGGATTGGTTGAAATATAACCTTGTTCTTGGTGCCAAAGGTTTAATGGAACATGGGAATTTCATACCCGAGTCATGGTTGGAATATTACCATGTGCTTGGTGCCAAAGTGTTAATGGAACATGGGAAACAATTTCCTTGTTATGACATGGTAGATTGACTAGAAACCACTCATGATAATGGAACTATCATAACATAGCATGCATGGTTGGTTTCATGGGTTTGAGTAATGGTTGGGTATACTGATAAAGTGATATTATGAAATTGTTGTAATGATGGTTTATTTATTTTTCTCAGAAACTAACTTGCTGGGAAAATTGGTTTCAATTGTACTTGTAAGATTTTGGTAATGAATGGTTTTTGAAACTTGTTGAAATTTAGTTATAAACTATTTTTGAGATTTTTTTATATGAAATATTTTATATAATTGTCTCTAACTCTTCTATCATAGTGGCTTGAGTAGGGAAGTTATTGGGGGGAAACCTACTGAGTTTTATACTCACACCAGCATTGGCACATTGGTGATTTTTCAGATGCTAGCATTTGGGACAAGGGAAAAGGTAATGGTTCACACGTTTTTATCACTACCTCGTGATGTATGGTCTGTTCAGTGATTTTGGAGCTTGGAGGTTGTGGAGAATGGAGTCATAAGATAATTGGAGATTCCTATGTGGTTTATCTGTTGTGTACTTTGATTCGTGGTTATTCTTCTGCTTTTGATTACTTTGATGTGTTTGTGAAGTGCATGATTTTGTTGAGTTATCTTCTTTTTGTTCATGCATCATATAATGAATGTTTGATTATGGTTGGTAGGTTTATTATTCTATTTATTAAATGGTAAATCATCCCCACTTGTATTTTAAACCCTTCGGCATTTATTGGCAGCCTTGGGCATCATGGGGATGTCACTTAAGGCCTAGTATTGAATTGTTTTACTCTAAAGACAATGAGAATTTGTGGGTCATTAAAAATGGTATCAGATTGTTTGGACTTTTCCTAACAAGTAGTCAACGATGTTCCTAGTTTTAGAGATAAAATCCCTTCTTGTCTATTCCTTGGGTAGGAATCTTAGAAAGGAGTAGGATTATTGGAACATGAAATGTATAGAATAAAAGGACATAGATAAACTTTTTATGCTGAACTTTACATTACCATGGAGTTGGTTAATTATGTGTTTGGAGACACTTCTAGAATTTTGAAATCTCATTGTCATGGGTTTAGAGAATGAGACGAGTACTGACATGTACTGTAGAGGAATGAATTCACACCAGGAGTGCATACATCATTTCGTGTAATTATTAATGTTGTAAGAAAAGTGTTAAATTTTAATGATGAATGTAATTGGTTTTAAAATGAATGATTTGGAAAAATCTAATGCTTATCGTATTTTGAAAATTGTTTAATTTTCAAAAGTGTGTGATGTGTTTTAAAAAATGGTTGAATATTTGAAAAAGGTTGTTTTGGAAAACAATTTTGTGATAGTTGAAGTGATATAATTTTAAATTCTAATCCAAAAGATTCTAGAGAGTGTAATTAATAGTTTTTTTGTTAGGCTTAGAATATGGAACCTATTAGGTGTCATCGAAACCAACCCAAAGAAGTTGAGGAGAATGTTGTTGCACCTGAACCACATAAGAACCAAGAGCTGGATCAGTGTATTGTCTATGATTTTCATGTTGTGGACAAAGGAAACCAGAGGAATGAGCCACGACATGTGGATCATACCATCCAGTTCATGAAGTAGAATCCACCTAATTTCTAGGGTGATTCCAAACCTGAGAAGGCAGAGGTGTGTCTATGTAGTATGAATCGTATCTTTGAATTCATCAGCACACCAGTAGAGATTATGGTCAAATTGGTGACATATATTCTAGAGTATATTTCATGTCAGTGGTGGCATATAGAAGTGAAAGATAAATTGGATGAAGGAATTACATGGGAGGATTTTTGTAACGTCCCGATTCGGCAGCCACCCAGAGGCGCCCCGTTTCCGGTTGGTCACATAGCCTCAAGTGCATTTCCCCGAACGCCAGAGGCTACCGAATAGTAGCGAGGGCCTTGGTTGTGATAGTGGGGAAACAATTCCCTCATTGGAAGAGTATACAACTGAAGAGAAAAAAAACAAATAACAACAATAGCGGAAACAGTAGACATCCATACAAGGTAAACAACGGAAGACTGATAAATAAACAACTGGAGAAGAATGTATGTAAATGATGTATGATACATATATGTCTAGAAAAACAACCAAAAAGGTCACAATGCTGAATGCAGTACTAAACCAAAGTACAAAAGAAAAGCAGATGAGAAACTCCTCAGCATCGCAAGCCACAGCTTGGTCCCATGCTCTCTAACTCCACAGCAAGTCAAGTACCTGAAGTAGAAGGGTGTTTGCCCTTATCTAAACCTACAACAACATAATCTGTTTGGGCCCAAAAGAATGACCCAAACATGGTGTGAGAAAAAGTCCCAATAGCCAACCACCCAAAGATCTGTCCTTAACAGACAATGAAGATATGGTAGGTAAAACACAGTAAGCAGTAAACAGTAGGCAGTAAACAGGATCACATAGCAGTAAAAAATAATAATAAAAAATCTATAGTTTCTAACAGATAATCTACAAACAAGAAATAACCACTCAAGAAAGTAGAACAAAAAGGTAACCTCTGGGTATTTCTCATAGCCTAACCCCTAAGGATCAATCTACAAGTACTAGCAACCATCTAGGAGGCACACACAGTCTCACCCCTCTAGTTTAGCTAAATAAAAGACTCTCTGGGGAAGCACTCACTGTCAATTCCCCCTATAGTCTCATAACATACTAAAGGATCTTTGGGGAAGCACTCAACATCTATTACGCCTGTGGCCCACATCGACGAACTTCAGACTCTCTGAGGAAGAACTCAACGTCAATTCCCCATGTGGTCTCGCATCATAAATTAATGACACTTTGGAGAATCCCTTACATCCATTCTTCCTATGGTCCACTTCACTAGGTTCTCACATCCCTATGTAAAATAAACATGCATAGCACGCGTATATCCCCAAGTAAACCTCATGAACTACTTTTCTATTATTCTAAGGCACAACAGCATAAAAATCCAATAGTTCCACTATCCTACAACTAGGCATGGAAAATGAAAAAACGCCAAACAAACAAAACAATCATGAAAAAACATCCAGAGTACAATAACTGAATTACCCTACACACAAGAAATTACCTCTACTCAAGAAATCAAGAAAATCAGGAAAAAAACAGGGGAGAACAGGAAACAAGCAATACCCCGTTCAAGATTATTGGTGGAATTTTCCCAAAATATTCACATAATTCCTACGAAAAGGCACAAACCACCTACCTCGATTCTAGGAGAACAATATACATGAACCACAACGACTGATTCTCCTTATAACGTCGAGGATCTGAAAAAAATGTCAAAATGCTCAACCAACGATAACTTGATAAATAGGGGAAATTAGAAAACAAGGATCTCGGGGAAGGAAGAACTCACCGCTGTGGTTCCAACGCAGCCGAAGGTGGTCGATTCGGAGCACGAACGGAGGATCGGAAATCCCGAGAAGAATCGCGGCCATACAACTTCTCTTGGATGAACGAAACCTGGAAGAAAGGTGTTCTGTCTGTCAGGTGCGACCCCTGTGCGTTTAACGAAATAAAAGAAAATACATGGCATGTAATTATGGGGTACACGACATGTAATCTATTTTTTCGTACTCCACTTTAAGCATCCACCACATCACCTCTACACACCGTGTGTGTGGCCCGAACCCAGCCAGCACATAGCCTGGCACGGTAAGGGAGTACATGGCGTGTACTTAAAAAATTTCCAGAAACCCCTCTTTTCTAAAAAACTCTAGGAAAAAGAAAGAAATACCTAAAATGAAAATCTAGGTTTTTATAAACTTCCCCCCTTAAATATGTTTTTCCCCGAATTTCCCTAACGAGGTGGAGAAGAAGAAACCCCAAACAGTTCCGGGCACTGTGATCATACATCGGCCTCCCTTTCCCAAGTCTTGTCCTGTACTCGCCCGTGCTGCCATAGAACCCGTACTAGAGGAACAGACTGCCCATGAAGAACCTTCGTACTACGATCGATAATCCTAATAGGATGCTCCTCAAATGATGCATCTGATTCAAGCTAAACCTCCTCGGGTTGAAAGACATGAAATAGGGATGAAAATTAACGTCGGAGCTAAGAGACGTGGAATATGTCATGCATGGCTCGGTACCTCTGAGGTAACTGAAACCGATAGGCAACTAGACTGACTCTCTCCAATACCTCAAATGGCCCAACTTACTGCAGTGAAGGCTTACTATATCTCTAAATACTCTTGTTTCCCAATCATGGTGCGACACGCTGGAAAACCTGATCCCTGACCTCGAACTCTAGAGGTTGTCTCCACTGATTAGTATCAGACTTCTATCGAGACTGTGTTATAGCCAGCCACTTCCGAATCAACTCTATTTTCTCTGAGGTCTCCTGAACAAGACGAGGTCCCAGAAAATATGCCACTCTTGTCTCCAGCAAGCATAAGGGTGATTGGCATGACCTACCATACAAATTCTCGTAAGGTTCCATCTAAATAGTCACCTGAAAACTATTATTGTTGGAGAACTCCACCAGAGGGATATTCTTCTCCCATGAACCACCAAAGTCTAGAATTTAAGATCAGAGCATATCCTCAAGCACCTGGATCATATTCTCAGACTTTCCATCAGTTTGGGGATGGTATGCTATACTCAAGAGTACTTGTGTACCAAGGCCTTCTGAAGTCCCTTCCATAACCGATAAGTAAAGCGCACATCCCTGTATGAAACAATGGAGTGCAGAACTCCATGCAGACGTAAAATCTCTCAGATGTATAGTAATCCCAGGTCATCAACACTGAAGGTCTCCTTGATTGGAAAAAAGTGAGAAAACTTCGTAATCCTTTCGATGACAACCCAAAAAAAATCGTTCCCTTGAGGAGACCTTGGTAATCCAGTCACTAAGTCCATCACAAAATCATTCCACTTCCACTCAAAAAATGGTAACTACTGCAAAAGGCCTGCTGGTCATTGATGCTCCACGTTCACTTACTGAAAAGTATTACACCTCAAGACAAAACCAACAACATCCCTCTTCATACCTGGCCACCAGTACTGGCGATGAAGATCTCGATACATCTTGGTGATGCTAGGATGAACTGCCCAAGTCAAAGAATGAAAATACCAAATCAGCTCCTCGCATATGTATACTTGCACCCATACGCGTCCCTAGAAACACAAGATCTCATCCTTGCCCACTGTCCATCAAGGAATAGGGTCCTCTCCTGACACACTCTCCCATAGGACTAAGCATTCTGAGTCTAATAGTGGCCTCATCCGCACCCGATCCATAAGTGTAGAGGTAATAGCTACAAAACAAAGGTAAGTCTGTCCCTATCTATTGTGCACCTCCAGATGCACCCTAGAGAATAGATCCAAACGTTTCCACTCATTGGTGACCTCTTGAACTTCCTGAAGCTGAGTTCTCTTGCTCAATGGATTTGCCACTCCATTGCCCTTTCCCGGCATATAGGTAAGCTCGAAATCAAAAGACTGAAGATACTCGACCCACCAGCACTGTCCCAGATTCAGATCACGATGAGTGAAGATGTATTTGAGACTCTTGTGGTTGGTGAAAACCATAAAGTTCTCTCCCAGAAGGTAATGTATCCAACATCATAAGGCATGAACAACATTTTCCAACTCCAGATCATGCGTCAGGTAGTTCCTCTCATGTGGCCTCAACTACCGAGACCCGTACGCAATGACTCCATCTCCCTGCATAAGCACAACACCCAACACGATACCTGAAGCATCAAAATAAATAGTGTAGCTCTTGCTTGGCTCTGGAAAGAATAGTATCGGTGCTGACATCGACCTTCCCTTCAGCTCCTGAAAGGCTGACTCACAAGAATATGGCCATAAGAACTTCGCTCCCTTCTTGGTTAGACCTATCAATGGTGCTGTTAGGCGTGAAAAGTCTTAAATGAAGCATTTGTAGTATCCAGGCACCCCTATGAAACTTGATACCTCAAAAACATTCTTCAACTGCTCTCAGAAAACTACCGCTCTCACTTTCTCTGGGTCCACATATACTCCTTCCTCTGAGATGACATGACCTAAGAAGTAGATCTGATCCTTACAAAAGTGGATATTTGAGAGTTTAAAATAAATCTGATGATCTCTCAGTGTACTTAGAATGATCTCAAGATGGGTATCATGGTCGTGTCGAGTGTGAGAGTAAACCAAGATATTATCCACGAAGACCACGATGAAGGAATCCATGTAAGGATGGAACACTCTGTTCAACAGGGCCATGAAAACTGCAGGAGCATTCGTGAGACCGAATAGTATAACCGTATACTCGTAGAGACCATACCTGCTCTTGAAGGCTGTAATAGGTACATATGATGGTCTAACAAGCAAATGATGATAACCAGACCTCAAATCGTTCGTCAAGAACACCCGAGATTCTCAAATCTAATCGAAGAGATCATCAATCCTTGGAAAGGGATATCGGTTCTTGATTGTAAAATAGTTCAACCTACGATAATCCACATAGATCCTAAGGGTACTGTATGCCTTCTTCACAAACAGGACAGGCAAACCCCAAGGAGAAGTACTGGGTCGGATGAAATCCTTCGCCTGCAACTGCTCCAACTACTTCTTGAGCTCCTTCAACTCAGGTGTATCCATCCTATAAGGTGGAATGGAAACCGGTGTCACTCCTGGAACAAGGTCAATCGACAAGTCTACCTCACGCCCTAGAGGAAAACCTGAATTGTCCTTTGGATATATGTTTCTGAAATGATCCACAACTGGAGGAAAGTCCAAGTGTGAAGTCCCCTGATCATCCAGATAAAGGCTATCAATCTAGTCCATAACCCTTCCTAGCCCATGATGCTCGAGTCCTGCTCGACTCGCCTGGAAATCCCATTCGCCTATATAAAGAAAAGATTCACCCTCTGGTGAAATGAAACTCACCCTGCAGTGATAACAGTCGACGACTGCCTAGAAGGGAACAAACCAGTCCATAACGAGAATTACATCATAGCCTATCATCTCTAGGACATAGAGATCCCAAAAGAAATGATACCCTGCAACCTCGATAGGGCACTCTCTACACTAACACACACTAGATGTCCTCGTCCCCAAGGGTGTGTCTAGTGTCAAAAAGTTGGCAGAAGGAAGGATACAGAGATCAAGGCTCTCCACAACAGAAACAAATATAAATCTATGCATAACACCAGTATTGAAAAGGGCTGAAGATAAAACTAAGGCTACTAAAATTGTACCTCAAACAGTAGAAGGTCCGGGATCCTACTCCTGACAGGTCTGCTCCACTACATAAGTATGGCCTACCCCGTAGCCCTGTGACCCTGCTTGACTACTTTGAGCTAATCCTCTCGGCTGACGCTAAGGGACTGATGACTGACTACCACAACCTCTACCTCCACCTCAGCCTGAACGGCCAGAAGAACTACAGTTTCCCAACTGGTGAAAAGCTTGTGCTGCTGATCCTGAATGAGGAGTCATAGAACAACCCCTGTCACCAGCTATTGGGGAGAAAACCTAGCAGAAACGCTAAAGGTTACCCATCTTCCTGCAAGATCGGCACTTCACTAGGTCTCTCTAGCACTGCGGCCTCATGTGCCCTGCCCTTCCACATTGGTATCATACTACATGGCTACCTGAAGATGTTTCTCGCCTCCTCAGATCACCCCGCATAAACTCCCTTCAGCACTTCCTGCGGTTAATTGGAGGAACACTATCTCTAGAAGCAGAACTGCCTTGGATCGCAACTTCGGATTCTATCATATTACGCTCGGCAATCAGCGCATGGATGACGATGGAAGTAATGAAAGTCAACTAGATGATATTCACCTGTGATCGGATCTCCTGCCTGAGACCATCCTTGAACTTGCATGCTATGAACACCCCACTTCCATCCCAGAGGTGTGTGAAATGTTGCAACATGTTGAAATGAGAGGAATACTCCATAACAGATAGAGTACCCTGCTCTGGACTAATAGACTCTCGGGCTCGATTGGCCCTCTAGGTCTCCGGGTAGAAGTTGTCGTAAAACACGTGTTGTAACTCCTCCCAAGCCATAACCTACTAATGGACCGCCTGTGAGATCACGTCCCACCACCTCTTGGCGGAGTTTCACAGCATATAGGTAGCATTCTTGACTCACCTCTCTGGAGGTCTTTCAAGATTTTCAAAAATAGTCAGCATGGCTTCCAGTCATGACGCTGCACCCTACGGTCCTCATTCCCCCGAGAAAGTAGGAGGGTGCTGCTGCTGGAAAACCGGTGTCAAGTATTCCATATACATGGCAGGAGGTGGTGCTCCCTAAAAGGTCTACATCATCCTCATAAAGCCTTCCCTGAACTGCGCATCAGCGCCTGCAACTGGTATGACAACTGGTGCCAAGGCTGGCCCAACTGGAGGATCGACAAGAAGTCCCTGATCATCCATATTTGGCTTCTGATCACTGCCTGACAACTGACATACAACTGGAGGATGTCTCGGAGGCATAGCTCTAAAAGATCAAAAGCACACCTTAGATCCAGAAAACAAGGACATAGAACAATTGAGTACAAAATGGAAACAGGGGAAGGAAACACTCATGTTTTACAAAACAAGACTACAAGGCATGTATAAACTCTACATGGCGTGTAATTAACTCTATTCCCCTGCCCGTGTCTCATCGCACGGATGACTCACATGGTCTTCTTAAACAGAGACTACACAGTGGGTTCCTAGTGGACACGGCATGTAGTAGACAAGGTTTCCCGACCCGTTTTGTTAGTTACACGGCCGTCGACATGGCTGAGATTACACGGCGTGTTACGAACAAACATGGCATGTACTTGAAGATTTATCCCGACCCGTGTTGTTGGTGACACGACCAAGTACATGGATTACAATTAAAAGACGTGTTCTGAATGAACATGGCATGTATAGGAGGAGAGAACACCAACCCGTGTTGTTCATGACACGGTTGGGTACTGAGAACAGGATACACGGTGTGTTCATACACAACACGACGTGTATGACATGAGCTTCCCCGACACGTGTTGTTAGTGACACGGCCGGGTACATGAATCTATACTAAATGGTATTCACCTACCGTACACGGCGTGTTCCTGGAGATTTTTCACAACCCGTGTTTTTTCTCACACAGTCAGTGACACCGTCTAAAATTACATGGCGTGTATATATAAAGTACACACCGTGTATTCTGGGTTTTTCTGGGTAGTAGCTCTGAAACTGCACCAAACCCCTGAAAACACTGAAAAAATATCATCAAGGTGCCAAATTCCTATTCGTGAGGTCCCATAATCCCCACGAATCAAAGCTTGGCATCCAAACCCATCAAATATAAGGAAAAACAGGTCAATGATTCACCAATTTCCCATTCAAGAGGGCCCATAAAACCTTACGAAACAAAATTTGGCATTCATTTATGCTAAGTATAATACAAAAAATCCTCTATCAAACAGAAGAGATTCTAACAAAGCATCTATCACAAGAGCATGAATAATCTACCCAAAGACTATCACAACAACATGCAATCGCTAATGCACCCTAGATGGCATGGCAAGAATGCATGGCATGAGATTTCTAAAAAGTGACTATATGATGAATGAGATGGCATAACCTCATCTCATCAAGTTGCAACAGAAATAGAACCACAATATGAACAACAATAACAACAAAAGGCATGTGGATCACTCTAGGTGAAATCATATCACCAGTAAAATTTCAAAACCAGAAACTGCAATTAACAAGGTAGTATGGCTTTTCCCTGTACACAGCTTAGCGATTCTCGAGCATAGCTTAATACCGAGTACCAAATCCGTCCTATCCCTGGCTAAAGGATCCAAATAGTAAATCAAGAGAAAAGAACACCTTTGATACAACTTTTTAACATCCCGGTTTCAGAAGCCACCCAGAGGTTCCCCGTTTCTGGTTGGTCACATGGCCTCAAGGACATTTCCCCGAACACCAGAGGCTGCCGACTAGTAGTGAGGGACTTGGGTGTGATAGTGGGGAAACTATGCCCTCATTGGCAGAGTACACAGTGGAAGAGAAAAACAAATAAACACATAACAACAATAGAAGAATCAGTAGACATCTATACAAGGTATACAGCAGAAGACTGATAAATAAACAACTGGAGCAGAATGTATGTAAATGATGCATGATACATATATGTCTAGGAAAATAGCCAAACATGTCACAATGCTGAATAAAATACTAAACCAAAGTAAAAAAGAAAAATAGATGAGCAACTCCTCAACATCGCAAGCCACGACTTGGTCCCATGCTCTCAAGCTCCACAACAAGTCAAGTACCTGAGGTAGAAGGGCGCTTTCCCTTATCTAAACCTACAACAACATAATCTTTTTGGGGCCAAAATCATGACCCAAATAGGGTGCGAGACAAATTCCCAATAGGCAACCACCCAATGATCTGTGCCTAACAGTCAGTGAATATATGGAAGGTAAAGTATAGTAAACAGTAAACAGTAAGAAGTAAACAAGATCACACAGTAGTAAAAAAATAAAAAAAATCCACAGTTTATAGCATATAATCTACAAACAAAAAACAACAACTCAAGAAAGTAGAACAAAAAGGTAACCTCTGGGTAGTTCTCACAGCCTAACCCCTAAGGTTCAACCTACAAGTACTAGAAACCCTCTGGGAGGCACACACAGTCTCACCCCTCTGGTTCAGCTAAATAATAGACTCTCTGAGGAAGCACTCACTGTCAATTCCCCCTATAGTCTCATAACTTACTAAAGGCTCTCTTGGGAAGAACTCAACATGTATTCCCCCTATGGCCCGCATCAAGGAACTACAAAATCTTTGAGGAAGAACTCAACGTCAATTCCCCATGTGGTCTCGCATCGTAAATTAAGGACACTCTGGAGAAGCCCTTACATCCATTATCCCTATGGTCTACTACACTAGGTTCTCACAGCCCTGTGTAAAATAAACATGCATAACAAACATATCACGCAAAGTAAACCTAATGAACTACTTGGATATCATTCTAAGGCACAACAACATAACCGTTCATCAGTTACACTATCCTACAACTAGTCTTGGAAACTGGAAAAATGCCAAACAAGCAAAACAAGCATGGAAAAACATCCAGAGTACAGTAATAGAATTACCCTAAATACAAGAAATTACCTCTACTCAAGAAATCGAGAAAATCAGGAAAACAATAACACGCAATACCCTGTTCAAGGGTATTGGTGAATTTGAATAAAATATTCACAGACTTCTTTCGGAAAGGCACAAACCACCTACCTAGTTTCTAGGAGAATTATATATGTGATCCACGACATCTGATTCTCCTTAGAACTTCGAAGATCTGAGAAAAACTTCAAAACGCTCAACCAACGATAACTTGAGAAAGAGGAGAAATTGGAAAACAAGGCTCTAGGAGAAGGAATAAATCACTACTGCAGTTCCAACACAACCGACGATGGTCGATTCGGAGCACAGATGAAGGCTCGGGAATCCGAAGAAGAATCACGGCGATACAACTTCTCTCGGAAGAACGAAACTATGAAAAAATGTGTTCTGTCCGTCAGGCACGACCCTGATGCATTTAATGAAAAAAAAAGAAAATACACAGCGTGTGCTTATGGGGTACATGGAGTGTACTCTGTTTTTCTGTACTCCGCTTTATGCCGCCACCACATCTCCTCTACACACCGTGTGTGTGGCCCGGACATGGCCATCACACAACCTGGCGCAGTAAGGTAGTACACGATGGGTACTCTAAAAGTAAATGGCATGTAATTAAAAAATTTCCAGAAACCCCCCTTTTCTCAAAAACTCCAGGAAAAAGGAAGACATACCTGAAACGAATATCCGGGTTCTTACAATTTTGAGAAATTGTTCAACAAGAAATTCTATCCTCACATGTTCAAGATCTTGAAAATGATGGACTTATTCAGCCTGAAACTAGAGAGTCTCTCTGTCACAGAGTATGTGGCTATGTTCATGATCATTGTGTGCTTTTCATCAGAAGTTGCGACATGTGCCTCTTTGAAGGTACACATCTTCAAATCAGGGATATGACAAGAGATTCAATCAAATATTTCAGTACCTTGTATTAAGGATTATATATAGATGGTGAACAGAGTGACTGTGGCTAAACATGATATATTGGGATCTATGGGAGGAGGCATGATGACACCTACAGGAAATGGTGGGAAATCAATTGCTGGGAACAAGCAGAAAAATGAAAACTATTTCCAAGGTGCATGTGGAAATCATAACAAAAAAGATGGATCCTTAAACCTTCCTCCATGACCCTAGAGAAAATTAGATTGTTTTCAATGTGGTTCACATGACTATATAAAGCGAGATTGTATGGCACAACCAAGAGAAATTCATAATTGAAACATGATGGGACATCTTTAGTGCTATTGTTACAGTGTTCCAAGGTCAGGTGCTCAAGACAATTCTCAGGTTTCCCCTGATTCGTATGCTTAGACTAGATGAGGACATCAGAATTAGTCTCATAAACATATAAGATCTATACATGGTGATTCTAGAATACCATGACTCTTCAAACCGGGCAACCTCAGCAAGGAAACAAGGAGAAAAGTATAGTAAAGAAACAATTTTATGGAGCTGAGCAGATGATTTTTCATGATCATGCTGGAACATCTACCATGAGTGGTACAATTAATTTGAATTATACATTTGTGCAAGTATTTTTTGATACTGGTGAATCACATTCCTTCATTGCTTCTCGTACCATTGACGTTCTTTGTTTAAAACTAGAAATGATGCGTTCTGTTTTGAAAATGAAAACCCCTCTCTGTGAAATAGAATGTCAAGCCATTGTGTGTAGAGCATGTGTTATAACTGTTGATGGATCTGAGCTAAAATGTTACTTCTCAATGTTGTATATGGATGTCTATGATTTAATCCTAGGTATGGATTGGCTGACAACATTCAAGGATCAAATTTACTATTATAGGATAACAGTTTGTTTCATAACTGAGGACAGAATCAAGCATCTCTTTAGAGGAGAGTGGATTGTAAAGAAGTGTGAAAAGAGTATGTTGGAACCAATGGTGGGAATGATATCTTACCAATTGTAAGCATTGAATTTGGCATCAATGTAATAGATCAAGGAAAATAGTTTTACAGATGTTGTGGATCAATTTTTAGATATCTTTCCCAAGAACATCTCAGGGTTACTACCTCTAAAGGAAGTGGAGTTTACGCTTGATCTCATTCTAGGGACTATTCCAATTTCCATTCCGTCTTATAGGATGGAACCAATATAATTACGGGAATTGAAAGTTCAATTAGAGGATTTGGAAAGAAAGGGTTTCATTCGACCAAGTACGTCTCCATCGGCAGCACCAGTTTTATTCGTGAAGAAGGCAGATGGAACTCTTCAGCTGTGTGTTGATTATCATAAGCATCACCATGTTACGATAAAGAAAATATATCCAAATCCATGGATTGATGATCTGTTCGATAAATTAAGGGGGGCTCAGTGGTTCTCCATGATTGACTTGTGGTCAGGATATCAACAATTTAGTGTCCATAAAGAGGATATTCCAAAGACAGCTTTTAAAAGTAGATATGGACACTATGAATATATAGTAATGCCTTCTGGTCTAACAGATGCACCACTGGTCTTCATGGAATTGATAAATCATATATTTCAACAATATTTTGATTCTTCTATTGTGGTGTTTTTGGGTGACATTTTCGTCTATTCAAAGACAAGGGATGATCATGAGGTTCACCTAGGAACAATGTTACAAATCCTGAGAGATCATCATTTGTATTCCAAATTATCAAAGTGTGATTTTTTAGATATAAGAAGTATGTTTTATTGGCCATGTCTTTTCTGAGAAAGGAGTTTCTATTGATCCTAAAAAGATAGAAGCCATTATCTCTTAGAAACCACTGAACACTTTTTTCAAGATACAATGTTTTCTTTGTCTAGTTGGTTACTACCGATGCATTGTGCATGATTTATCATGACTGGATTCACCAATTACATCCCTGAAAAAGAATAATTCTCCATTCAAATGGATGGAGGAATGTCAGATGTTTTTCCAATAACTGAAATTTCAGCTTACATCTGCACCTATCGTGATCTTTATATAATTAGGATAGGGGTATGTGGTGTATTGTGATGCTTCAGGATCAGGGTCGGGCTGTGTTATCAAGAAAAGAGATCATGTGGTTGCTTAGGGTTCAAGGAAGTTGAGGGTTCAAGAGAATAATTACCTAACACGTGATTTGGAGTTAGCTGCAGTCATCTATGCTTTGAAAACATGGGGACATTATCTCTTTGGTGAGAAATGTATTGTGTATATGGATCAAAAAAGCTTGAAACCCATTTTCTCACAATGAGATTTAAATCTGAGGCAAATGAGATTGATGGAGTATCTCCAAATGTTTGAATTTGACTTGATGTACACACTGGGGAAAGGATATTGCATGGTGGATTCATTGAATATAATTTCATAGGCTTAGTTAGAAAAAGAAGCTTTAGATGAATGGCAGTTGATGTCGGTCTTAGCCGACATGCATGTGGAATGTGAAGTCTGAGGTGATGTTGAAGTTTTCTTTCTATCTATGCTTGTTCCTTATTTAGTAAAAATGATCAAAGAGGAACATACATCTTATGTAGAATTTCTAGTTATACATTCAAAAATTAATGGTGGGGAGACCATTGAGGGATGGAAACTTGATGGGTTTTCAGTTTTGTGTTTTAGAGATCAGATAGTTTTACCTATGGGTTTTCAAGAACAACTCCTTAATTTTTACCACTATTCAATATGTGATATGCATCCAAGTACATAGAAGCTATATAAGGTGTTGAAGGTTTAGTTTTTGTGGAGTGATATGAAAAGGAAGATGGACAAGTTCTTCTTACGGTGCTTAACTTGTCAGCAAGTTAAAGAAAAGTATCAGAGACCAACTGGTATGTTACAATATTTTCCCATCCCAGTGTGAAAATGGGATCATATAGCAATGGATTTTGTTATAGGTCTTCCAAGAATGGTCAAGAAACATGATGCCATTTGGGTAATAGTAGATCGTCTAACCATGTCAGCCCATTTCATCCCTATTCATGAAACTCATACGGTGGAGGATCTTTCAAAAATCTATAACTGAGAAGTGGTAAAGAGGCATGGTGTACTAGTGTTAATAGTCTTATATAAAGATCTGAGGTTCACATCTCATTTCTAGAAATCCTTACAGCAGGCCCTAGGTACTCAGTTGACTATGAGCACGTCGTGTCATCCTCAGATGGATGGGGAATCCGAGCGGACGATACAAATGTTGGAAGACATGTTGCGGGCTTGGGTAATAAATTTTGGTGGCTCATGGGTGGAGCCTATACCATTAGTGGAGTTCTCATACAATAAAAGTTATCAAGCCTCGATACACATGGCTTCACTTGAAGAATTTTCTGGGTGTATTTGTCGTTCTCCACTATGTTGGGTGGGAAAGGGTGAAACTTCACTAGTCGGGCCAAGACTTGTCCTAGAAACAACGGAGATGATCTAGTTGATTAGAAAAAAGATAGAGGTGGATCAGAGTCATCCAGAATCTTATGAAGATCATCGTTATAGACCATTGTAATTCGCTGTGGGTGATCAGGTCTTCTTAAGGATCTCTCCAAGGCTTGGACATCATCGCTTTGGGAAGCAAGGAAAGTTATCTCCATGATTCATTGGCCATTCTGAGATACTAGAATGGGTTAGAGAGGTGGAATATCGGTTGCCATTACCACCACCGTTTAGTTCAGTGCATAATGTGTTACATGTATCCCAGTTTAAAAAGTATCACCCTGGTTCTGATGATGTGATCAGATGGGATCACGTTGAGCTAAAACCAAATGCATCACTGATACATATCCCAATGTGAATCATGGATAGACAAGATAACGTCTTGCTTGGGAAAAGAATCATCCTAGTGGGAGTTTTATGGAAACATGGTCTGATTCGGGAAGATAATTGGGAATGTGAGAAGGAAATGAAAGAGTAGTGGTCAGAAATATTTTTGGCCAGTGAGGGTTTTCTACTTTCCGAGGATTGAAAGACCTATGGTGGGGAGAATGTAGTACCTCAGTATCAGATATATAACCCCTTTTTTAAAATTTTTTAATTTTGTGTGTATAAAATAAATATTTTCCATAAAATAGAGAGTTTCAATAATATAGAGAGTTTCCATTAAGTTTGGGTGTTTCCATAAAGTGGGTTGTTTCCATAAAGTATGGTGTTTCCATAAAGTGGGTTGTTTCCATAAAGTGGGGTGTTTTTATAAAGTGGGATGTTTCCATAAATAAAATGTGATTTAATACAAAGTGTAAAGGTGAAGTATGGGAGAGTTTTAGGGTTTTATAAGGAGTTTGGGAAAAATAAGGAAGGTTCCACAATCCATACACGGTTGGCCCAAATCGTGTGGTCAAACCTTGTAAAGAGGTCGATTATAGATCTGATTTTCTAGGAGCTTACTTTTTTTGGCTTTATATATTTCATTTTCGGTTAAAAAAGAACCTATTTAGAGATTACTATCCCTAGAAGTCTTAAGAACCCTCCACACTTGACTTGGAGCCATCCCAAACCCTTCCCATGGTGATTTCGAGTAAGATTCTTGATGTATGTCACCATTATTTCAGGATTTGTTATGTTTTATTAGATCTTCTTAGATCAACATCTCTGATCTCAATTATTTCTCAAATATGAACCTATATTTTATAGATATATGGTTTTGGATTCCAAATAATTCAATGCTGAGTCCTAATCTTTCTAGGATAAAATAACTAAGGCCATTCTTGGAAAATCGACCCTCTTTCTTGTGCGTTCTTCGTATATTGTCAAATATTCATCAAAACCTTTGAGGTAGGTGGATTCACTCTCACTTAATCTTGATAGAATTAATTTTCTTTGATTCAAATTTCATTATTGATTTTGAAATGCATGAAAAAAATTTCATTACTGATGATTTATAGTTTTTGTGAAAGTACGTGATCTTGGTGAATAGTTGTGCAAAGGGGGTTTAGTTTCATGAACATAAAATGATGATTTTAAATTATGGATTTTATAGAGTTGATAAATTGTTAATGAAAAAGTGGTTTTCAATAAAAATGGGTTACAACAAAAATGGAGTTTTATTGTAATGGTTTGGCATTGAAATGGTTTTGACAGAAATAGTTTTAAATAAAAAGTTATTTTTAAAGGGTTGTTTTGGCATGATCTTTTAGAATATGTGGTGTGTGTTCATGTTGCATATATGGGGTGTGGTTTAAATATGACCTTTTTCTTTGTTCCAAATGTTTAATGCAACATGTGAATTTCATACACGAGGCTTGGTTGGAATATGACATTGTGCTCGGTGCCAAAGGGTTAATGGCACAAGGGAAACAATTACCTTGTGACGACTTGGTATATTGACGAGAAACCACTCATGAGTATGGACCTGTCATAACGTAGCATGCATGGTTGGTTGCATGGGTTTGAGTAATTCTTGGTTATGCTAATAAAGGGATATTTTGAAATGGTTTTAAAGATTGTTTAGTTATTTTTCTGAAAAAATAACTTGATAGGAAAATTGATTTCAATTGCACTTATATGCTTTTGGTAATGAATGGTTTTAGAAACTTGTTTATATTTAGTTATAAACTATTTTTGAGAATTTGTTTTATATAAACTATTTTATATAATAGTTTCTAACACTTCATTCCTAGTGGTATGAGTGGGTATGTCATTGGTGAAAACCTACTGAGTATTATACTAACCCCTGCTTTGGCACTTTGGTGCTTTTGTAGATGCTATCTTCTGGGACAAGGGAAAAGGTAACATTTCACATGTTTTTAGAACTACCTCATGATTCATGGGATGTTCGGATATTTTGGTGCTTGGATCTTGGGGATCATAGAGTCTTGAGGTGTTTGGAGAGTCTTAAGGTGTTTGGAGAGTCTTGGGTGGTTTATCTACTGTGTACTGTGATTCTTGGTTATTCTTCCTCTATTGCTTACTTTGATGTGGTTGTGAGATACATGAATTTGTTTAGTTGTCTTCCATTTATTCATGCATTATATAGTGAATGTTTGTTTATGGTTGATAGGTTTATTAGTTTATTCCCAAAAGGTTAAATCATCGCCACATGTATTTGAAACCCTTAGACATTTATTTCCAACCTTGGGCATCTTGGGGATGTTGCTTAAGGCCTAGTAATGACTCGATGTACTCTCAATCCAATGAGAATTGGTGGGTCATTACAATCTATGTCTTCCGGTGATGGAACTTTAGCATCAAATTTGTTAGGAATAATTCTCAAGATGTTTTCAACAACTGTCAAATCCTACAACTTTTCACCAAGATATATGATTGTACTAACAATTTCGTTTATCCAGGTAAAGAATCCCCCAACAGAGTCATGGTCACCCATCTTTAAGTCTTCATACTTCAGCCTCTAGATTTGATGTTTTTTCTTATTCAATTTTGTATTTCCTTCATAGATGTTTATTTGTTTGTCCCATAATCCTTTGGCTATAGAGACACCTTTCACTCATAAAATTTCACTCTCACAAATAGATGAGAGTAATACATTTTTTATCTCTTCCATCATTATCAATATTCTTCTTATCGGATGGAGTAATAGGAACCTTGTCATAAATAGAAAGAAATCCATATTTTTTAGTTTCAGGAACTTTATATCCATTAGGCATAATATAAGGCATCATTCTATTATTCCAGATATGATAATTCTTCCCATAAAATATCAGAATCCCCTTACAATTAATGGAATTCCGATTTTCCATAAAAAATTCTCTTCAAAACTCCTACAAAGAAAAGTTGGAGGGAACCTATCACTCTGAAACCAATTAAAGTTACCCAGTTTGGATCCAAGTATCACTAATTACAGGAGGGGGTGAATTAGTGATATCATTTTTTGAAATAACCTCCACCTACTGTTAAATAGTTCTTTAGCTTCTGAATGTGTAGAACTACATGATCACAAGATTTACAAGGGTCAATACTCAACAAGAGTATCTATATCCTTGTAATGGTACATAAAAAATCCATTAAAACAGATAAAATAGGAAAAAAATTCTTTTTTATATGGAATACAACAATTAGGATGTACCCTCACACTCATGTAGTACTAGGGAGACAATCCTCATGAGTGTGTGAAACCTCTTAACACAAAGAGGGTAATGTAATATCTCTGTTATTCTGAACAAACATTCAAAAGTATGATATTTGAAAAAAAACTCTTATTGTTCCTATTGATAATATTATAAGAACTAACTGGACTTCATAATAATACATTTTCCTATACCCATTCTTATCTTGATTCACTTGTAATAACTTCACACTTAATTTGGGAACTCAAATTTTTAGCTTACAGAGATACTTCACAAAGATACTAGCATTGAAGATCACTCTAGTTCCCAAAGCTATCTAGTTCGTAGAGCTCTCGAGATCATAAAGATCACTATTTCACAAATCATATATTTTTCTTTTCGATATTCACTTCTTTCGCAAAGCTCAACGGCTCACCTCAAGGATCCTTTCCTTCTTGAAGCTCACTACCTATGCAGAGCTCGCTTTCTCTGTAAACATTCTTCACAATTTGAGAGCTATAGAATTATCATTTTGTCACTCTAAATTTCTCTAGGGGTTGGAGGCATATTTATAGGCATTTACCATTGACTCTAGAACCTTCCAACTACCTCAGTTCCCTGTCAGCACCAAATCGCAGAGCCCTGGAATTTCAACAAAAATTTTCTATGTTTCTGGAAGAACCATGACTATTTTTCTGATTTGAAAATCTCATCATAATAATGATTCATTCTTTCAAATCCTTTTCACCTCCACAATTATCCATTTTCATTTTCCCCACCACAATGTACATCACCTTCATCACCGTAATAATCCCTTGTAATTCTCCTTTCCTCACCCATTCAAAAAGCTCATTGTAATCACGAAGAACATCGTCAACATTCTTCATGTATTCAAAAAATCTAAATAATGAATCCATATTCAAAAAATTCATTCCTTTGTCATGTTTTGACGAGATATTCATGAAAATTCACTTTTCCCAATGCTACCCCAACTCTAAATTTTGGACCCCAAAATTTTTTCCAACATTAGAAAACTGCACCAACATAGACACTTGTGTTTTCAAGACCAACCATAATAATTAACCACATCTTTTCTCTCCATTTACATTATAAATAAATCATCACAATTTCTCTAAAAAAACATATGATCTTTGTGAATACAGATCAAAATATAATCCTTATATTTACCAAGGAAAGTATTATAATTTTTTTGTCCTTCTTCACCCACCTATAAAAAGTGAAGTGATTTTCCTTTTTCTCAAACATCCTTGAAAATAATATAAAATAATTCATACATTCAAAAAATTCATCAGCCAACATGGTCCCAACAATGAGAATCCAAACCCAATATCAAGGAGAAAAATATAAGGGCCCATTTGAATATCCACCCATCGAGATACCTCCCAATGATCTTTCCATAAGAATAGATTAAACACCTCATCAGCGGAAAAATGTGAAACCATACAATAGAAAATACCAACTCCAAAACACAGGCCACCTTTATAGTCGAACAAAGGAAATCTAGTAAAAACTAGTATCAGACCTTATCCCATGTGAATACTAGATCCTTGAAATCCATGAGGAATAAGAACTTCCACTCCTTCATAGATCCATGCAGCATTATCACAACCAATAAAAAACAATGCTTCCTCTAAGAAAAAATCTAACTGAATTCTATCTCAACCTTTTCCAACTATTATTATATAACTGAATGTAAAATGGATCCCTTATAATTATACATAATATGGGGAAAAAACTCTCGATGAGTCCTCCTCTAAATGTCATCATTGTCGACCTCTACACTTCATAAATATTCTGTCACATCCTACTAAACATATTCAAATAAACATATTGAGGACGTTGACCTGGATCCATTCCTGCAAAAGGAAAAACTGTTAGACTCCAAAAGATGGAATATGGAATACTTGACATTAATTAATTAATTATATTATTATATTTTATAAGGTTTTAACCTATCACACGATCTAACCATTTGAAACAAAGGAACATAGATTAATAATGAATAATAATTTCCTAGGTCTCTTGCATATAACTAGTATCACTTCATTTAGTATGCTTAGTAAACTTAAAAGTCCACCATCAGATCATAGGGGGGCCTAAATATTCATGTCACAAAAAGTCTTCCATCTTTAAATCACTTACTAAACTTATATTCCACTATTTACCTACCATCGCATGAAATTTTACATATGCTTAACTCAAAACTCTATCTTATCCCACAACATGAACCTATGACACCAATCTGTTATGGCCCCTTAAATTGTACCCCTCCTGGGCTAACAATGAGAGAATGGATATGATGAAAACATGAGTCCCACCTCTAGAAGGACTTATATTGGTGTCTAGAACCAAGGTTATAATAAACATACATATGAGAGGAATTATCCTTTAAGTGAACCTACAGAAGATATATAGATAAGATTTATACTTGAATTATAATCTAAACACACATATAAACAAATAAGACCCATGTTCAAACATGAAATTACATAAATAACTAAAAAATTCAATGGAAGATTGTTTATACAAAAAAGGTAAAGATAACAGCGACCAAGAAGTCCAAATAGCTCCTTCAAAACCACAATCCATAAATATCTATCCCAATATACATCCATATGTGCAAAACCTGAATAATAGTTTTTGTATACATAAGGTGAGAATAAAAATGTATTTGGTACGATCCTCCTTATAGCCTCTTGTGTAAAAGATAAGGAAATCATGCTAAATAGCAGTGAAAAATAATGAAACTAACTCATCAACTAAGTATTCTATGTTCCCATCCTTACCATGGATCACTACACCCAAGTATAATATACAAGAGATAATATAATATAATAATGAAACATAAAGGGGAATCCAATCTTGGAACCCCCCTTGTTTGTCGATCTGGCCCAAAATTTCATTTCATGAGCCATCTTACTCCATAATAAGCCATATCAAATACACCTAGGTAAGGAATGACAACATTCACACTTACGATTTCACCATCACATATTGCATCACCAAATATAGTTACCATGTTGTTTTTAGGATCCACCACAACCCGTATGACATTTATCATACATCAGATATTACACCTCAAGCCATCAAAAGCCATACATTGAGTAAGTATCTCAATACAACACTGCCTATACACATCATACCTAAAATATTCTTTCGGATACTATAACTAGAGATACATGTGTGTGAAATAACCACAAGACATCATAACCTTATACCAAAATATATGGGGAAATTAACCACCATGCATAAGATCACAAGTAACTATGAAGAGAAAAGGGCAGGGGCCAGGGGGTAGTCATCCCTTCATCCTACCACTAAGATGTTGGGGAAAATACCCTCCTAGAGTCCATTGGGTGTTAGTCACCCTATACATCATGGGGGATGGGACATATGAAATCATATAATATATATGATATAATATAACTCACAACTGCACTATGGGAATAAACTATTCCTAATCTCAACTGTAGCTATTGTCGCTCAGACACCTATCTTCTACTACTAGGGACTATATATCCTATAAGAACAAATACATTTAAAGATATAAAATAATAAATTATTTTGTTTTTATCATCTCCTTTTGTTAATTAATTTATTAGTCATTAAATTAACCATTACAAATATTTTAATATACCTTCATTAACCACCATCAAAAAGTCTATTCCTTTTTGGTGTAATCCAAATCAAGTCTACAGTTTATCAAAAATAAAAACTTTTTATAATTCTCATTCCATGAAAACCAACCCCATTGGTTAAGAAATATTTATTCATTATTAGAATCGTTCCATAATATAGGTACTCTAGGAAAAATAACCTAATATAACACCATGTTGAAATTTGAAACTAAGAACATGAAATAGCCTCAAGTGGTGGGGAAAATAATGCATATAAAACAAGAAACATGACCATAAACAATTAAATAGATTCATTTAAACATGAATACATATTTATCACATTAATTTTTAATCCCATATTCAGCCAGTTCTATCATCTCTAGTGTCATCCACAAAATGCACTTGCATATCTCGATGTATATCGCAATCACATACATCAACTTCTGCCACATCATTTGGGCCTCCCCACCCATATCACATTATTCATATAAGCTCAACCATCCTAGAACTATATATCATTCAGGCTTCACTGCCCCATTTCATATATTTTATCAAATATGACATCTAGATCACATCAAAAAATAATCAATAAACATACTAATATAATCAAAATGGAAATCTAGGCCTTCAAATTAGGCATCCAAAATTCATGCACAAATAAGATATCACAGATCCAACTCAAGGAACATGAAATTATACAGAAGAAAAGAATCTTGACTCCTAGAAATTATCTTTATCAAAAACTAGTTTTTATTACTTCTTGAATTAGAAGATTCATTATTCTCATTTCCAACTACTAGAATCCATCATAATCAATCTATAAAAATCTACTAAATTAATTATAAAATAAATTTAAATATTATCCCAAACATATATTATACTTTTGATAAACTTTGTAGAATTAAAATTTATTAGCAAGCCATTAGTTATTTTTATCAACAATAATTAACATGATTAATATTATTCATAAAATTCTATAAAAACATCGAATAACATATTTAATTGAACATGCAATTAGAATCAATTTTATCATTATCTAATTACAACAAACATAGATCACATACTATCTAAAAAATCAAGAGGAAAATGATTATCATGGTCATAAGAAATGATAGACGATTGTAATCCATTTTTTTATAAATCTAGTTCAATAATCATTAGGTTATTTCCATTTCCATAGAAGCGTATAAACCATGATAACTCAATAATTTCTTGTAAATAAAAGAATCAATGAACCCCCTATATATAAGAAAGAAGCTCCACGTGACTTGATGCACAAAAAAAGGGGGTGTACCTAACATATGGTCATAAATGGAGAACTTGAGACACTAGAAGAAGGGTTCCATGAATCTAAGGAAAGGGTTATGGAATTACTTTCATTGAGAGAATGAAACTAGAAATAAAATAATGTAAGGACCCTCCTTTTCAAGTTGAAAATCATGGGATGATCTGATTTGCATATCATAAAATATTATACTCAAATTGGTGTGGATCTTATTAAAATTCATGCACAAGAATTAAATTACAACCTCTAAGAAATCATAAAAATAAATGAGATGATTACCCTTAACAATTTATCTTTTGAAGACCCTTTATTAATGCACTAAGAGGTTACCATATCTATATTCATGAAACTGGAGGAAATATCCTTGTAGGTTGTTTCACATAGCTAGAAGCACCTTGTAGACAAAACCCCACGTAGTTGTTTTCCCATGTTGTTGAATTACCCAATAAGCCAAAAGACCCACATATCAAAATTTTTTATGAAACTAAATTACCTACGTAGTTGAATCCCTTATATAGATGAATTTCTCATGTATCAGTTTTCCCCACATAGATGAATTCCCCATGTAGTCGAATCACGTAGCTCATCCACATAGTAAATTCAACAATATATCTAATTCACATAGCCGATCCTCATAGTTGTTTAACTCATGTATCCAATTAATACATATAGCCTATCCATCCTTGTAGCTGATTCATCCACATAGTTGATCCTTCCATGTAGCCCATCTAGCCAAAAATCTAATTCATATTGGCAATACAGACACATACATGATTTCAAATAGCCGATATATCTATGTATCCAATTCAATTGGTCATGAGTAAATCTCTCATCGAAGTATTGAAATGAACCTTCAAGATGTGAAACTATTTTGGCTTCCATCTTTTACCTTCCAAACACCTCCACACCTTCTCTAGGCCACCTCTAAGCATCGCATGCTTCAAAAACGTGGAACAGGTTAGACTAGATGGATTTGGACCATTATATAGTGAATTTACATGTACCCAATGGAGTGTAAATGGAAATTATATAGGTAATAAAACTGAGGATAAAACTTTTAAATCTTTTTATCTTTATTTAATTTATAAAAATTATATTCTTGGGATTTTTTTAACAGTTTACAAGGAAATAACTCATATAAGTTGAAAAAATAATTTTCATAATTTTTTAAATTTTGTAATGTTAACCAGTGATTCAACAAACCTTCTTAGTGGTTGAATGGCACTTTCAAACTTTAATTGGTCTCAAAGAAATAGATCCCCTATTAAATCAGTATCATATAAAATCTTAAACCCGTGAATAGAAGAGGTATTCCTAATGTTGATGGAAAAAAATACCATAGATATAAAAATAAAATGATACCCTATATTAATTATCTTGTATTTCATAAAATTTATGTATTCAATCTCTAGTTTCAACCCATTAAAAAGTAATATCCAGTGATTTTTTGTAAGGAGGACATTAAGGTTGACAGAAGAGTTGTAAATGATATTTTAATTTCTTTGTTATATTTTTTTTAAAATGTGATAGTCCCCCAAAAAACTAATGTTTAATGGGATAAGATCAAATGTATATTCAATGAAAACCCAAAATTAGAGTAATAATAGTTAAAAATCTTCTAATATTAGTTTTTAAGATATCATAATGAGAGACTAATAAACCATTGCTGAGATTTCACCATAGTTAATTATTGTTTTTATAACATGATTGGATTTTATGATTTCACTAAGTATTCTACCATTGTGAAGAAACTCATGAGAAACATCACTATTAGTTTTGTCTCTAAACATTCTAATTTATAAGATAAATTTGATTTATCTCGTGAGGAATTCCATAAATTTTTTGTTTCTTATGAAATAGGAAAATTAATAGCATTTAAAAAAAAGACTATGGATGAAATTTATTTTGAGCTATGAGATAGGTGAAAAACTAAAATAGTAGAAATGTTGATATTAGTAATTTTGAAGAAACATAATATGATGAGTAGAATGAAAATATCATGTATCTCATCTCTAAAAACTATCAAAGAGGTGGAGAAAATTATGGAGGTAAAAATCCGATCAAATGTTTCGAGTGTGAAGTAACTTTGAATTTTTATATGAAATTTCCCAAGAATTTTTTTTGAGTCTATAAATATTATTTTAAAGAAAATAAATGGTGAAATACATTTAACAAATTTTATAAGGATGATAAGTAATTTATTGGTGATAAAAAAATTTCACCAGAAATAGAAAAAGTATTTTTAGTAAGAAAGTTGAAAATTACTCTTCTAAAAATAATTATTGAAATGATGAAAGTTTAAGAAAATGAGAAACTTATATGAAAATTATAATAATAAGTGAGATTACTCAAACTTTAATAAATTATAATGAGGTGAAGAATATAAAATAGAATATCAAATAATATATGAACTTGTATTAAATATTTAGAGAGAAACTCAACAAATAAATTAGAATAATGAATATAGGGATAAGGAAGGGTATTAAATGATGGAAATATTTCATTAAATATGAAGATGAGTATATTTATGAGGTTTTAACCCATAAAATAAAAACAATTGAGCAAGGAAAATGGTGGAATGTCTTATTTTAAAACATTCATCTAAGTAATTTGAACTTTGTAAACTCAATAAAAACATCATATGGTTGAAAGTACCTTATAAAAGATGAATTAAAATTTAAAAAAAATCATATAAAGTAAAATATGAATCATATCAAGTTTATGATAATAATAACTCTATGATTTAGGTGAAATATTTACCCACTAAATGTAAATGTTCATCTGATTTTACTAGAAATGTTCCTATTAAAATAATTCGAGAAGGACTAGGTTGAGAAAGGATGTGATAAATCAGTCACATAAATGAATGAAGAAAATATATCGAAAAATAATTTTACACTACACTTAGAGAATGTAAAAATAGAAATAAGTTATGAACCTCGACTAACATTTTATAGGGAAAATCATATGTATATAAACAAATGATGTTCAATGGTGTTTTTAGGGTTATGGATTTTATTGGAATAAAGAATATAACTATTAGAAAAAAATTAATCTTCTAGGAAATATGAATGAACCAAGTGGAAGAGATAGTAAAATAAAATTGAGTAATGTTCATGATCTATTCAAATTTGGGAAAAAAATCTCAAAATTCTATGAAATTTACAATGAAAAATAATTTTGACCGTATGAATGAAATTTATGGAATATGTGACCAAGATATCCCCATTGTTGAAGAATGTATTAATATGATTTTAAGAAAAGTTTACTATAAAAATAAAAGAAAATAATATGGACAAGATAAGGTTAAATAAAGAGCCTTTATTATTAAAGAAACTATAAAAGAATTAAAAAGGAAAAAACCATGGAAATGTGATAGTTGTATTTCCTAAAATATAACAGAATATATAAAAATATTGAAATATTTTGAAAATGATAAAGGAGGTGATGTTAATTTTTCCAATTATAGTTCCTTAAAAATCATAGTAATAAGAAATACAAAAATTCAATATTAGAAATAAAAAAATGATGTTATATATTTTAATGGGATTAAGAAAAATTTACTCTATGTTATTCAAAATTGGGATGATGGAAAAAAAATTATATTTATGAAAGATTAATGTATCATCAGAATTGTGTAAGATATAAAAAGTTTAGACAAGAATAGAAATAAATAAAAGAAATATTGTCAAATTACAGAACTTGGTAATTAATTATACTAGAGTGATGAAGTTGAAAAATGGTTGCGGCATCAAATACATGGAAACCCTATAAAAAATTATTATTAAAAATTATAATGTTTATGATCTAAGAAACATTCCAACAAATGAGTATGAAATATGATTTAGTTGTTAAAACGTGTCAAAAAGAAAAGATGATCGGTAAAATCCATAAGAAAGTTGAAATTCAATATTTCTGACCCATTGAACATATTCACCCAAATCATTGTGTGTTGAGAATACATTAATAAATGAAATGTATTTTTATTCACATTATTTCCTTTATTTATGATTCCACTTAGATGAACAAAATTATTTTTTTGAATAATAAAAAATAGGCTGTTGAAATGTTTATATTTTTCATAAGAGAAGTTGAGAAAGAATTGCGTGTTTATATAATGATGTTTATAATAAACAATAGAAACGAGTACACATGCAATGAATTCAAATTATATATTAATAACAAAATAAATGACTTTTTTTATAATTCTCCACATAACACTTAATAATTTTCATTGGCAGAAAGTAAAAAATAAAAGTTTTGCAGAAATGGGAAGAAGTGTGCAGGTTGAGTATTAAAATTGTATGTTTTTCTGTAGAGAATCCATTAGTATTGTTTTACATGTAACAAATGTATGTTTATTAAGGAATAAATACAGTATGAATTCCTATAAAAATTTTATATTACAAAAAAAATTAATGTAATGTTTCATTGTTTTTGGAATACCATGTTTACTTAAGATCAAAAATATAAATCTTGGAAAATTTAATGAAAAAGGTGAGGATTGGATTTTCATAAGATATTAATCCAATAAAAGAAGTTGTAAATGTTGGAACAATAATTTATAAAATTTGGTGGATTCTAATAATGTGATATTTGTTGAAAATTTGACATCCTTAACCATTGTTATTTAACATCTTTTGGATGTTAAATTAATGGCTTCCATTGAGAATAAAAAAAGTGAAGATGAAATTTATATAAAACTAATGACTGAAGATTTAGAAGAATTAAGTAGTGAATAAAGAGATATTTGAAGAAAAAAATTAACATTTTATACTGTATAGAAATATGTTAAATTTTATAGGAATATTTAAAATAAAAAACCTCCAGTTTAGATAAGAAAAAAAATTATATTAGAAAATGAAACATCACTTTTCTCATAGGTTGAAACAAAAATAGTTTTAGTGTCAAGATGGGATAAATAATTCTTTGATGCTATGAATGAAGAGTTAGATCATATTAAGTATAATGATCTCATACAACTTCTTACACATCTTATAGGAAAAAATATTTTTGGGACAAAGTGGAAAAATAAAAAACATAGTGAATGAACATAGAGTTGTTACATGAAATAAAGCACAAATTATTTTCAAAGGATATTCATAGATGAAAGGTGTGGATTATGAAAAATGTTTTCACCATTATGACATTGGAAACTATCATCATTTTCAAATCAGTGGAGACAATTATTTTTTATTGTTTATTAGATGGGTGTGAGGTCATCTTTACTAAATATAAAAATTGAGGAAAAATTTTACATTGAGAATTCTAGTGTATTTGTACTTCAAAAATCTGAATCCAAATTGTGTAATTTGAATAAATCCTTATACATGTTGAAACATGATCAATATTCATGGTACATTCCTCTAATTCCTCCTTTTTTATTATAGATAAGGGAAAATCCTCAAAATCACTTATGGGGGGCCAAAAGTGGAAAAGACCCATCACATTGCCACAAACAGGACCCTTACATGAGGGGGAAGGAAATTAAAAGATTGAAACAGTGTTAGGACATCATCCTACTTCATACAAGAGGCCAAAGCATTCTCCGCTTGGTTTCCTTCCCTGAAAATATGCCCAACCTCCATGTCTTCCCCTATCCACTCTCTGTAATCCCTGAGGATGTATGCAATGTCCCAAGGTGGGGCCTTGTTGTTGCCAATAATACCCCTAAGCACCTCAGAATCAGTCTCCACACAGCTAAGCTTATGGTTGTAGAGATCGCACAACATTATACCGCAATGAAGGGATCTTGCCTCCGCACTAACCACATTGCCCGGTCCTCCATATTCATGGTACATTAAAACATGATATCATCATGAAATTTTTTAATTGTTCTAAATTCAATGTTAAAAATAGCTTATAAATAATTTATATAAACTTAGGTACCCTAATTGTTATTTTTTATATAAATGAAATAATTTTTTAATGGGAGAGAGAAAAAAATTGTACTGATTTTTTAGAATTAATGAATAAAATTTTCAAAATATAAAATTTTAGATAATTATCTTTCATTCTATGTTTATAAGTTAAAGAGAAGTAGAGATACATTTTGAAACATTATGAGAAGTACCTTGGGGAATTATTACAAAAGATTATAATGGATGATTCCAAATAAGTTTCTACTTCTATTTCAGTTGGCACAAAGATGTGTAAAGTTGAAGCTGTGCAATGTGTGAATAAAAATATTTTTTAAATTTTATAGTAAGTATATCCTATCTTATAATTTTAATCCCCAATAATTATTAAATGTTTACTTTGTGTGAAAGATATCAAAATGATCCAAAAGAATCACATTTATTGAATTCTCAGATATTTCAAATGAACATATTGTTATGGGAAATTGTATAAAAAATATAGTTATATAAAATTTCATGGGTACACATATGTTTATTCTTCTAGATATTCAACCATATAAAATCATCTTCATGAGTAACATTTGTCTTGGAAGAATGTCGTTTGAGCTGGCATAGTAAGAAACAGAGTTAAGTAACATTGATTATATTGGAATAAAAATATGTATTTTCCACCCATGATTGAAATAAAATGATTTAAATTAAACTAGAACTATGAGATTTTAATGACGTCATTACTAAATCATTGAAATTACAACTGTAAGCGGAATATATTTTTTCGAAAAATGTGTATTTATGCATAAAAATGTAGTTATACCAAAATAAAATATAATGATAATTCCTATAAAATTAATTAAAATATTTTAAATAAAAGGTATCTTATAATACTTTAAAAAAAACGTATAATAGAACATATAAATTAATTTATTTAAGGAAAATAATCACTTTAAAAAAATATACATTTTTTACTATTCACTAAAAAATAATTCTTTTTATAAAAATAAATAAATAAATAAATAAATATTTTTTTTTATTTTTACATTTTTATTTGAGAAATTATTTCCATTTTCCAAAATAATGTTTCTAATAGTATTTAATTATTTTTAATATTCATGCATAAAATCTAATAAAAACCAATTTTGAAACATAAAATGGAATTATTATAATTCATTTATTAATAAAAACAATTTAAAAGAATGTTAATTTTTGGATTTATTATAAACTCATTTCATTAAAATAATTTATTAAATATAGGTTAATTTAATCCCTCATAATAATAATACATCACACAAAATAATGTTTTATGAAAAATAAGACACTTTCTTTCATAATATTTTATCATAATTTCTAACCAATTGATAATAAAGGCATGAAAGATTATTAGTTTTATTAATAACTAAAAGTATATATATATATATTATAATACATTTATCTCTATTTATACATGGTAAACTAATGGAAAGGTTGTAATAATCATAATTAAATAATAATATTTTTTTAGAATTTCACAGATCATTTATTCATAATGTTGTGTATGGTACATAGATTTAATTGTAGTCTTTTTTCTATATAAATTTAAAAAAATCCCATTTTTTATTAAAAGAAAAGAAAATTAAAAATATGATGGGGTTCAACATTAAAAAACAATATGGTTGTTATAGATAATGTAATTAGTTACATTAGATAAAAAAATATTTCAAGGAAATGTTTGATGGTACAAGTTCCAAGAATGATGATGGTGTACTTAGAAATAGTTCTAAGCAGAAAAGAAAATATGGAATCATAAAATTTTATGTTTTGAGTTAATATTTTTTTAATGTATTTTAACATTAGGAATATGTGTAATAAATCTCACTGTTATTCAAAATTACATTTTTTATAGGTGAAACTCACTAAAGAGTTTAGTGGGAGGGTTTTATATGGTGGTCATGTAGATTTTTGGAAATATTTTTCTATATATTTAATGATTTAATGAACCCCTTGAAAGTATAAAAAACATAAGGATGATATAGAAGCTAATCATATATGATAGGTTATAATGTACTTATATTTTGTTTTCATAAGTATTGTTAAATAATTTATAAATATTAAAATATATTATAGAAAATGTAAATCTCTACATTATATTACATTAATGTGGGATTTATATATTGATATATTGATATACATTTCTATAATTATTAATATAACAAAAATATCAAAGTCTTGCTTTGAGTTATCCTTGATTGATGTTCATTAGGGATTATTATTGGTTGTGTTGAAATTATCAGGTTATTGTGACTATAATTCTTGTTTTATGGAAACCTGATAATAACATACATAAATATTGCAACATTTTAGATGAATATTCAATAATTCATTTAACAATATTCATCCAAAAATAATAATGGGTTTGTGTTTTTGGAGTCTAGATATATAATTATCTAATTTCATGAAATATCTTCAATATAGTCCTCAAATTTCTTCTTACATAGTAAACTTCTTAGGCATACCTAACTTAAAACATTTCTTTATAACCTAGGTAAAGGAAACAGAAAAGGGTGAGACCAAATGATTATTAAGGGAAAATATTGGAGATTCCAATCAATAATCAAAAGTGAGAATAAGAAAAGTATAATCATATGATAATATTGTCATAACATACAAAATAAATTTAGAAATTTTCAAAAATCCTTATATATGAATCTTGGTATAATGTTATTCCATAAA
Organism: Viscum album; assembly: GCA_963277665.1. Lineage (NCBI taxonomy): Eukaryota > Viridiplantae > Streptophyta > Magnoliopsida > Santalales > Viscaceae > Viscum > Viscum album. Next base: position 1,200,601,225 of record OY728153.1, on the reverse strand, counting down.
AAGTAGAAAAGACATCAAAATATAGAATGAATAATAATCAATAATGATCCATGAGAATATATCATAGAAATATAACATAAGTTTGCGGAATACACATAAGTATAGAAAATAATTTCCTTATTTAAGGATATATTCCAAGAATTTCATATTGGATTTGGTTCACTTTTAATTCAATTATTTCCTTAGTCATGGTTTACTCTCAAGACTATTATATTGGAACCTGTCCCATACTAAAATTATTTCACTCCAAATTACATTATATATTAACAAATGAGATATCAATAATTACAAAATTTATTATAGGTATATATATCTAGAGTCACATTTATAACATAATGAAAAACATATAAACATATTCCAAAGAATATAATAAACAGTAATCATTTCATCATAGCACAACTTGTGGAAAAAAATTGTTTTATTAAATAAATTTCATCTCATCATTGAATATCACATAGAAAATAAATGGGTTTCATAAATATTTCACTGTTACAAAATCATAATCCATCTAGATAATGAACATAGATGGTGTTGTTAGATCTTATACCCAGTGAATCAAAATAATTATCAAATTGTGTTGGAAAACATAAAAATTCCTTAAAAGAGTATTTGAACAATTATTTGAAAATTGATGATTATAAAATTTTCATTTAGTATAATTAAAAATAAAAATTTCCATAATATTTTAAAATATAATATAGTTTAAAACAACCATGGAAATATTTATAATAATTTTTAAATCATATAGTATTCATGAATATGGGAAAATCTGTTCATGAGGTGAACATTTCAAAAATATTTCCTTCGAAATTTTTGAATAATTTCATAAATAAATGGTTTAGAAAACACTATAAAACTTTTATTATAATATTATAAAATAAATTTCAAATTAACTTTTAATATTAATTTAAAAAATCATTGGATCATTAACATTGAAGTAAAAGTTCATCATCTAAAGAGGAAATAAGGTCAGTTTTTCATAAAAATCATTTTGTTGATCATTTAACACACTGGTGAGAGGAAAATTACACTATTAATTTAAATTTTGAGGAAGAAATATATGATAAGAAAATAGATATGGTTTTATAGGATAATATCCATATAATTATCTCCAATTCAAATTTTTCATAGGAAACCCCAAAAGTAAATGAGGGTTTTACATAAACCCTTACCTTACGTACATTCTTACATCATATGCATTCCGAATTAATTTATAATAAATGTATATTTATTATAAAACTATTAAAAATACATATTCATATATATATATATATATCTCATTAACGTATAATTTCCAATTATAATTTTACTAATAGTTTTCCAGAAAATCATAATCCAGGTAAAAATAGGTCTATTTTACATGCATGTTTCAGTTAAACTGTTATATTCCTTTCACCGAGGTCATGGTTTCATAATATAAAAAATCATAATAATGTAATGAAAATAATAGTTATCCATTATATACAATTTTATATTTAGTTATATAAAAAACAATGAATTACATCACTTTGTGGAGATGTTTGTCCGTACATATACATGAGTAAGGATTCCACTTCTATATAGATAGAATAAAATAAATAAAAATAAAAATTTACATTAAAATAATAATTATTATATCAAAAATATAAAATTTATTCATTTAATTTTCCATTATTATCATCCATGTAATGGGGAAGTGAAAAATGAAACGCATCGCCTTGCGGAGGTGGTAATCCCCACATATGCTTGAGTGATATATATATTTTTATGTAATGGATCAAAATATAAGAAGGTATAAAAAATATTATATTTATAGAAGAAAAATTATTTCATAAATATGGTATGTAAACATTATTCCATTATTATTTTAATTAATGTTATTCAGGTATGGAAAATGAATCATATATCAATAAGGATGTGGTAGTCAACATGTACACATAAGCTATACATTAATTTTCTATTTGTTGGAAGAGAGGGGTAAAATGTAATTATATTAATCATAATAACATATTATTTTACTAAAGATACACTATTTATTATTTTAGGATGGATAAAATATATTCAAAGGAAGTATAAAAATAAATAATCATTTAATGAGTTGGGTAAGACTCTTACCTCTTAATTTAGAGACCTCTATTGTATTGCAACTTAAAAATTACTAGGATCACCTTAGGGTAACACCAAAATATCATGAAAAAAATAATGGAAAAAAGGACTATTTTTTAGTATTGGATGAACATGAGGGATTAATGATTCTAAATAATGGTGTAGAACAAGTTCCCTTTTATAAGAAAGAGGAGGGAGTCCTGTGGAATTATATAAAAGATTTAAATATTATAATGTCAATTTATCATGAAATTGGTCGGAAATAAGAATTAAATTGAAACTTATGATAATATAATATCAATATTAAAAAAAATATAAAAAGATTTATATGTTTTTAGTGGAATTTATACCCTTATATCTTCATATAACCACAGGGTATTATTTTTTAACCATAAAATTTATAAGGAATTTTTACTGCCTATATAATTCATTATTAACCAAAATGAAAGTGGACTAACATCCAAATTTTGAAATAATGGATCCAAATATGAAATTTATTTTATCAAATTAACTTTCTATAAGTTGAATAAATTAATTTAAAAATAAATATGGAAAAATAAATGAAAACTATTTTTTAGAAAAATTATTTTTATTCATTAAAGTTAATTTATTCTTATTAATATCATAGTAATAAACACTAAATGAATTTTAAAATATTTTATTTAATAAATTATCTTCAAATTTCATATAATTTATTAGTAAATAGTGATTGATTTAATTTATCAATATGAAAACACTTTACATTCATCAAAAGAGTTTTTCCAGTAAACATATTTTTTTTTATTTTTGAGTTCTTTTTTTAATTCATAACCTATTAGTGACCATAGAATTCATTTTATAAAATTTTAACCAATATTTGTTTATAATTTCATTTATCTTACACATAACCACTAATCTAGTTTCTAGTCCATAACTATCAAATTTGATAATAATATTTAAATATTATATCATGGTTTGTTTAATCTCCATGTTTCATGTAAAATAGGATATGAAATTCATTAGACTTTTTTAAAAAGAAATATTTCCTAGAATATCACGGAAATACATTATACCACCATTAAAATATTTTTTACACCAAAAATATTTCACTACGACAGAAAATACTATGGATTTGTCGACATTATAACCCTCAGTTTCCCACATATCATCCTCAAATTTAGAGTTTCATAAAAAAATCATTAACTAGGTGAGAGGTATTTTCCTTGAATATTTCCTCTCATCAATCCAAAATATTTACTTGTAGTTCATCATAATATATATAATGTATTAGTTGTACAGCATTTGTGTTAAGTACTTGTAAATGATCAATTATATATTTCCTTAGGAAAGATACCTAGAACACATCATCAACAAGAAAGTTGTTGGAAGCTCTAAGTTACATGTAACCATTCTAATATTGTCAAAAAATTATGGGAATAATATATCTTAGTCTAAAATTTCCCTTATTTCAAAATATCATACCAAATTTTGAAGAATATATTCATTGGGAAAAATTTTAACTAAGTTTATTCTCTAGATCCCACTAATGATTATCATTATATCTATTATTTCAACTATAAGCTATATTATTTTATTGTTGAATGATTATAATATTAAGTTCAATTTATTCATTTATCCCATGTCCCAATACATATTATTCTTTAAATTCATTCCATCAAATTGTATTTCTCCACTTCCTACCATAGTAGGCTTCATAGGGATCTATCTAAATGTTTTATGTATCATTATAGATCACAATATATTGTCCATTATAGGGAAGTGTGAGCATAGGTGTGCTGACCAACCATATTTTATACACCTTGAGATTTTCATCATATTTATTTGTCCATAGAAACATGGATTCCCTCCATGTCAATTTGTATTTTTTATTATATATCCATGAGAAACCCCCTAAAATAAATGATGGTTTCGAACCAATAAAATAAAACTTTGGGTCTCAGTCAGCAGATTTTATCAAATCCTTTTTTCAATAACTTCCACCTTTGAATTATTAACCAACATACAATTTAATGAGTTTCTATGACCAAATCATGAAATGTTTTATAACCATAATTCAATCTTTCAAAATTTGGAATACATATTATCTTTTCTCAATGTCTTTAATTCAATCATAAAATGATATTTATGCTCTTTATTTGTCATGAATTATATTATAATATCATTTATAAATACTATGATAAAGATAATGAAGTAATATTTAAACACTATATTCACTAAATAAATGAATATATTATGGGCACTGGTTAATAAAAATGGAATCATTATAAATTCATAATGTTCTGAACATATGTAGAGGGATGTATTTGGTATATCCTAAATTTTTTAACTCAATTTATAATTTCCAAAATGAATTTCAAAATTTATATAGTATTGAGATATATATAGATGATCATAAAGGTCATCAAAATGAGTTAATTGAAACTTTTTTTGGATAACGATCTTGTTAGGTTCTATAAATTTAATAGAAAGATTCATTTTAATATCATTATTATTAAAAAAGAACAGGTTCACCCAATGGTGACACACTATCACATATGAATATTTTATCAAGATTATCTTAGGGTTGTATCTTCAATAACTGCAACTCCATTGGGTCAATTCTGTATGGATTCTTTAAAATTAGTATAGAAACATGTATGTTCTATTAAAAACTAAATATGACGATTTAGTGGAATAATTGTAAATTATTCAAGAAATAAATAATAATTTTATTCAATAATATAAATATATTCAATTTTGAGTATATCCCAAACCATTTGATATAAATATCTATCATGAATAGATAGTATATCCCATATGTTTGATGTAATTTCCATTAGAATCTCATATTAAACCTCAAATTAATCGAAAATAATTATTTTATCCATAATATAAAACTTGATTTATATTAATTGTTAATTAATATGGGATATATATTAAACAATCTAATACATACACAAAATTACATAAAATTGAATTTGAGGGTGTTTCACAAAATTTTCAAGAAGCACATTCCCACAAACATCTATCAGAGAAGAGTTATAGAATTGAGGTGGTATCATTTTACTATCTGATGTTTTTTCTAATTAATTAATAAATCTTCATTAGGGAGGTGACCAAATAACATTATTATAGTCTTTATATATAAAATAGGGGGTATATCCAAAATTAAATATAGCATTTGAAGTTACATAGTGGGTTATAAGTTTACCTTTCATGGATTAATTATTTTTAACCATATCAATCGTTGTAATTGCATGATTACTTCCATTTTCACTTGGATTAAGTGGTTAATGAGTATAATTTTTACCATTAAACCTTGTATCTAATCAATAATTAGAACTTCTTCTACCCTCATTGCAACTATCAGATTAGAGTGCGGGTGGAACATTCCGTTGAGATTTCTCAAAAACTTTCAGTTGAATCTTCACTTTATATCTAAATTATTTTTCTTAATGTTCTTATTTTCCACCCTTATAAAATTTACCAAAACATATAATATAATTTCCATAAAGATTAATTCCAAAAATATGGCATAAATGTAGTTTCATCTTCTTCCATCCATTGATTTTTTACTAGAATTTCGGTTGAATTAAATATTTCTCTTTATATAAAAACCATAATATTTAAAGAAGAAATCAATATAAATTTCTAACTTGATATAACATAAAAATATTTATTCTTAAATACTTAACTCTCTTTATCAAATAATCGATCAATCATACATTCATGTTCATTAAGTATACTAGAATAATAAATTAAAAGTATTCTATAATTTCCTTCATAGGTAATATTGGATTCATTATCCCTATGAATTATATCATGGAATTAATTTCCCATTTTACAATTAAGAATGAAATTAAAATATATATTTAAAATTAGACTTCTGAAACCATCCCACTCCATGGAGTTAATTTCTTATTACTGCCTCATATTTTTTATAGTAGTCCATATGTGATCAGTTTTGACATAAAAATGATAAATGAAAAATGTTTTTTAATCATTAAAAATGGATAATGAAAAATATCTTTTCAATGGTATTGATTCATTTCTCAATTATTACTTTATTAGTGTACCCAATAAAATAACATGTATATCTCCCCATGAAGTACTTAATAATACATTGTTCCTTATTTTTCTTGTTTAGAATCTCACATTGAATCGTAGCTTGAGAATGTTTCGTAAGTATATTAAATTTTCTTTATCATTAAATATCCCCTAACATTTAATTTTTCTAGAGGATAATCAATTAATTTTCTATTAAATTAAATGTTAATAAGATTCATCCATGTTCCAACCATTTACTAAATCGAAAAATGCATAGTGTAAGAAAAAATAAAAATAATGAGGAATCATATAATCATGAAAAATAAATTATAATATATATAATCATAAAACCTTAATTTTAATATATTATACCTTATGTTTAATCTAGTAAATTCATGGTCATCATCTATCTAAATCTTTTATTACGGTTTATAAAGAAAATGTGAATTATCTGAAGCATATCCCCTGCAAGATTCTAGATGGTTGTGAAGTCTTAAGACCACTCCTATTGAAATTATGATGATATATTTAATACTAAATCCATAACTATTATAGTTTTTACCCCTATTTTCATCCATTCAACAACCATTTCCACTTTCTATTATCTAGAAATCGATGTAATTTCTATAAAAAACTGAAAAATATTTACTTTACTGAAGCTTAAGGATATTATCCTATACATAGACAAACACCCATGGTTTTCAATAATATTATTTAATACTAATCCCAAAAATAAATTCAACTCTTCTTGGATAAAAAAACGGGGAAACCAGGTCCTAAGATACATGAACATTACAACATTTTAGAAAAATATTCAATACTTCTAATAATAATACACACCGAAAACCATAACTGATCGATGTATTTGGCGGCCAGAAACATAATCATCTTATTTCATGAAAGATCATTAACATAACCCACAAATTTATTCACCCATATTACACTTCTTATACATTTTATAATTAAATACTTTCTTCAAGTCATAGGAAAGAAAATATAATAAATAGTTAACTCACATTCTTTGTAAGGATAAATATAAGAGATATAAATATATGATTATAAGTGAACATAATATAAGAATAAGGGTAAAATAGCATGATCATAACTTAAAAAATATATATCCAATATTCATATATATTTACTTATGAATCATGTTATAAGGAATTACTATAAAAGGCACATAAGTCATAAAAGTGATAAATCATCAATGATCAATCATAAGATATAAGAACATATCATGATCTTAAAGAATAATTATATGGCATATATATAAGAATATAAAATAATTTTCTTATTTATATGTTAGTACCAAAACTATCTAAGTGGATTTGGTTCGCTCCATATTCCATAATTTCTTTAGCCAATGTTCACTTCTATGGCTATCATATTGCATAAAGTAACTTACTAAACTGGGTCCACTCATTATTCTAGTCAATATCATATGATATATCAATTATTTAAATATTTATTATAGGGATATATAGTTCTAGGACCACTTATAAAATAATTAAATCCATATATATGTGATACAAGATAATAAACATGTTCATCATTTCATCATAGCATAACTTATAGAAAGGGAATGAGTTTCCCAAAAATTTCATCATTTCATCATAGAATAATCCAGGGAAAATAAATTTGTTTCATAAAAATCTATACATCATATAACCATAATCAATTTATTGAAATAAAATTTATTTTATCATTATATCATATCTCTATTTAATCTTAAGAAACATCAAATTGTGTGGACAAAGATGAAAAATACCTTTAAAGGAGAATTTTAAATATTTCTTTTAAGAAATTGAAAAATAAACATTTCATTTGGTATCATTAAAATAATAAATTATATAATAATTTGGTGAATATTTTATTATAAAAAATATTAAAAAATATAAAATAACATTTATAGAAAAGAGTATTCAAGATGATGGGAAAATTTGTTTATGAAGTAAATGTTAAAATAAAAACTTCTTTCACAGATTTTGTAAAAAGTATGAAATAACTAGTCTATACGACATTGTAAAAATTAATTTTTAACCCATTTAAATTAAATTAAAATATGGTTGAATGTGACTTTAAAAAATCATTATCTCATTGAAAATAAAATTCAAGAAAACATTTTAACAAACATGGAAGAAAAATATCATCAATCATCATTGAAATAAGGTATTTTTTTTCAAAAAAAATAATTTTCCTATACATTTTTGGTAAACAATAGAAGAAAATGTTACTATTACATATAAATTTTAGGAGTAATAATAGGAGAATAATATAAACTCATTTTAAAGTATAATATCCATATATTATTCCTAAATTGAATTTTAGGATATAAAATCCCTAAAAGAAGTGAGATTTTAATATAAATCCTTACCTCAAGTCCCATCTTGGTAGATAAGCATTAAAAAATCTAGTATAAAAAATATATATTTATTATAAAAACATTCTATAACCATATTATTCATATATATCTTTATAAAATTTCCTTATAATTTTTTATCATCTTTTTATTAACAATTCACTATTCAAATCATTATTCAGGAAAAAACCTTTATATTTTCCCAACATGTTTCAGTTTGAAAATAATGGTACTTATACCTTATTAATGGTTTCAACATATACAATTACATAATAATGTCATAATAATCATATTTATTTATCATATTATATTTTTAAATCATCCATATAAGGTGGATATGAATAATAAATTACATCACTTTATAGAGATGGTTTTTCATACAAAATATTGAGTGATGTTTCCACTATTAAAAGGATAGAATAACTAAAAGGTAAATAAAAATTAACCTTTATATTTTTTCTTAACTAATTTATAAATATAATTTTAATGCATTTAATATTTAATTTTTAAATGTCATGTGAAATAGAAATGAAAAAATAATCACATCATTTTGTATAAGTGGCAGTCAACACGTACACATGAGAAATATTTTCATTTTTTAACAGATGTGAAGTTTATAAGATAAATAATATATTTTAATTATATAAGAATAATTATTACATAAATGTAGTATATAACAATTAAATACATCATTTAATATAAAAATTTTATATTGTTATGTAAAATTAATCATATGGGTACACTGAGGTGGTAGTCCACATATACGCAGGTGTGATATATTCATTTCTTAATTGACAAAAAAGAGTTGGAAAATTATTATCCCATAATATTAATAATAATAATAATATTATTATTATTAGTATATTTTGGATATTCTATTCAATATTTTATTATTTATGGAATAGATTTATAGGATATATAAGTTGAAAAATACTATTAATGAGTTAGGTAGGATTATTAGCTCTTCTTTGTGGGACCTCGTTTGGCTTGTAGCTAAAGGCTTCTTAAAATGTTATTATGGTATAACATGGATCTCAAGAAAGAATGTAATGAATATAGAATGGTTTTTGGGAAGGTATTTTCCAAGTTATAGGGATTAATGTTTGAAAATAATGGTATAAAAGAGGTTCCCTGATATAAGTGAGGTGAGGGGTACACATGGAACTATATAAAAATTTAAATAATACAATATAAATTTCAAGTGAATGTGAATCCCAAAGAAAAATAAATTAAATAAAAATTATGATATGGTCTAAATATATTAAAATAATAAAATTTATAAAATTTGAAGTGGTATATTTACCATTATCTCTTAGTTTAACCCCAACACCTGAATAACCCTTTTAACCATAACTGTGGTAAAAACAATTTAGTTATTTTACTAATAATTTTGTCTAATGTGATAGTGAAATCAATAATTTTTTTTAAATTATGATTCGAAATATTTAACCAATTTTATCATTTCTAAATTTCATAAGTGGTTGATATTAACTTTAAATTAAATGTGAAAAACATAATAGATACTATTTTTCAATAAATTCTCTAGAATAAATTAGAATTTATTCGTATTAATTTAATATTAATTTTTTTGACCCGACCCAACGTGGATTGATCCATAACTTCTCCAAGACATGCTCTATAGGATAATGGTTAGATATAAGCACTGAAAGGTATATCTACATGGGGAGGAATTTTCCTAATACATCATTATGCACACACCCAATCATCACAATAAAAAAGTGTAGAGGAATAATAATAAAAATATTCAATAGATAGAGTATAAACCAAGTATGAAAAACCTATATTGTTTAAAATGGTAAGATAGTGAAAACTGAATGTAAAATGAAAAAATACATGCCCAACTAGAATGTTGTCCCAAACTAACTAACTTAGAAAATAAAATAACTATTGAGAGATCCCTACTTTGATCTCCAAAATCTAGAAGCCATATATAGTCTAATGCCCCATGTATTCCTATGATCTTCTATAGTCATTGTAAACCTATCTATCTACTACACAAGAGTTGTTATGTGAGAGAAAACCCCATGCAGGAGTGAGTGTGCTCAAGACTAAGAATCCAAAATGAAAGAGAAGGGGTTATTCAGTTCATAGACCAAACCCTGAAAAGAGAGTCATCAGTTCTGGAAGTCTATAAATGATTCCTAGAATATCTCATTTACTCCTAGAAAAAAACATCTAAGTCAAGCGACACCACACTACTATGTTTTATAGTTGAGGGGAAACAATCTCTATGTTTGGGAACTATGCCCCCGTAAAATAGGAGGGTTTAACATAGTATATAGCTAGAAGAACCATGCCCTGCATGGTGGAATGGTGACACTATGAAGGTTGAGTATCCATTTCCTATCTCTACATGTTTGAGACACTAAAAATTTGATAGAGGACCCATATCATATTCCAATATGAGGATGCCACTCTAGTAGTCCTTAGAAAAATCATTCCCAGCGCTAGTTGGAGAGTCCCACTCTAGTAGTTGGTAGAGGACTCATTCCTAGCCCCATATATAGGGTACCAATATAGTTTTGAAGGAACCATGACCTTATTTAGTAGGAAGGTTCCCCTTAGATAGCAGATAAAGGACCCATTTCAAGCCCACCTGGAGGGTCCCACTCTATTTGTAAAGGACCCATGCCCAATCTCTGCAGGAGGGTGCCATTGGGTGGATAGGTTGAACCCTCATTACCTATACCAGTAAGAGGGTTCCAATTTTAATTAAGATAGAGTAATCTGGCCTATAATGCAGAAGGGTTCCACTCAATAGATAGGAATATGACTCATGCCTAGCCCAACTGTAGGTTGCCACTCCAAAACCCATGGAGATCCTACATGATCACTATCATCTTTGAGTTTCACATAATGAATAATCTCAATCATAAAATCTCACAAAGTAGATCAATATCCAGTTAAGAGAACACCATTACATTCTATGTGAAACAACTTATAGGATAGGCTACTCGTGAGCCCAAATCCGAGACAAAATGAATTAGATACAAGAGATTGATGTTTCCTAGGTAGGATAGAATGGGTACACTATGTGTAAGGGGACCCACATAACATTATATCCCTCTCCATAACCGGGTTATATACGTAATAATACATAAATCACTTACCATTTAGGGATACAAGACATATAGAGGGTCTACATAGTGTGTCTGAACCACTTGGGGCCCTGCCTGTGCTCCCTAGCCATGTATGTTTATACAGCTTATGTTTATGTACTTTGACACACTATGTGTGATAGGTCGATACCATCTTCGTGTACTCCTATATTACATGATAGGTCACCATCACAAGTTCACATGGAATTTTGGGGCCCACATGGTCTGTTATACTTTAATCCCATGAAACCCTAGCCGCTACAGCCAAGGCCCTACATGACTTGTGTACTTTAGACTATATGAAATGTAGTCAACATTTAACAAAAACTATGATCGGAACCCCACACTCTAGATCTAGCCACTACACCTTTAAATCAAGACTTTTTTTATTCTTCTAAAATTGGAGTGTGATATCATTGTTCATCATTTTTAGCCATCTGATGGCCAATAAATGGCACTCATTGATCCACGGTAAAGCATTTCACAACCTTCACATTTAGCATCATTTAACGTTCGGTCTTGAATCTCAAATTCATTGTATTAATCACTCATATCACATAATCGTCCACAATATGTCCCCAAATATTCATTTTATTCATCTCATAAAAATCCTCCTTGAATCCGGAGGTCCGATTACGCTCGATCCTTCCTATAAATGTCGAAACAAGGCCCCATTGAACAATATAATTGAAAACAAATAACGAGTGGGGGAAAATAAAAATATAAAAGGGTTAAATGATCACTTTATAATAATTATTAGATAATTAATCTAAATTGGAAAAATCAGGGTGAAAAAAACATGGAAAATGAAAATTAATTGAATTAAACAATTAAATTCAACACATGTGCTTATTCAATGGCTTTATTTTGAAGAAGATTCAAGAAGAAATATAATCCTAAAAAATAAATAGAATTAATAGGGGAATAATCCACAAATTGATTATTCAATCTTCGTGATTGGATCATTATTCATCAAATAACATTCTCCCTTATAATTGAGATGGGATGTTACAATCCCTATGGCTTGATATTTCTAGATTCAGAGCCCTATCGTCGTCGAATTTCATTGTAGAAATTATAGAGAGGAAGAACTTATCTCAATTATCCAAGGGTTTATATGGATAACCCTAAAGAATTTCCAAAATATTGTATTGAATGAAAATCTAAATAGGTTAATTAATTTTTTTATTTAATCAATTATTTAATTAACCCACTGAATTCACCAACAACGACATCTTTTATCTAACAACCATGTACCAACCTAGTTTCGGTCATGAAAAAGGTAAACATCATGTCATGGAATAAAAAATGGTCTCATATTTCTAATCTGAGATTTCAATTAATATTTAATCCATTTTTATTAATAAAATGCCTGCTTACAATATAAAATACATATAATATTTTTATTTAATTAATTTCAAGCACAACAAGGATCGAAGTCAGATGCCTTCTCAACGCATGCATTAGAAAATATATGTTGAAATATTTCAATGTATTACAATTAAAATATAGGGTCGCCACATAATTTCCTATTTTAAAATTTTAATTCCTTAAAAGAAAATACAAACAAAAAGATAAGGATATTAAGACATATCGGGGTATCCCACTCCCAGGATCTCTCTTACACATTATCATGATTCCCCAACATATGAACCAAAGGGATGGTTCTTCTATACATTATCCACTCCTACTGATACTTGATCACCACTAGGTACTCCAAAAAAGAGGTTCAATCCTCGATTTCTAGCACACCCCAATCAATAATTTGTTTGGGTCAGGCACATATCTCCTCAGTATTGACACATGGAAGACATCATGCACCCGCACCAACTACTGGGGTAGTGATAGGTGGTAAGAATCCCTTCCAACCCTCTGAAAAATACTGAATGGATTAATGAACCTCTAGGGAAACTTTATCCCCTAGCCAGACCTCCATAATCCTTTTCATCATGAGACTATTAGGAAAATTATTTCTTCTTTATCAAACTCCAAGGGACAAAAACAAAGACCTAAATAAGATTTATACCTACCCTAAGATATCTTTATCCACTAGCGGAGGACATGTACCTTCCCTATTTTCACTTGAACCACATCTGAACACAAAATAGATGTATCACTGATATCTATTTATCACAAGGGTGACCCTCAGGTCCTCCCATTAATGGATTAAAAAGTTTCTATAGATATTATGGAGCGATATATATTATTTCATGAAAAAACTATTAAAGGAATGTGATCCTCTTTTCCCTAGACAAAGTCTAACATGAAATCCCTTAGCATATACTCCAACACCTGGATATTGTAATTGGTGTACCCATTTGTATGGAGGTAAAAGATTGTACTCATCCTCATTTGGTTCCTGAATTCCATTTATAGGCATCTCAACATCTATTAAATGAATCACACATAACGATCAAAGACAAAAATCAAGGGTACCCCCGGAAGGATAAAAATATCCCATATGTATATCTACCCTAAACATTCCACTGAACTCTTCTCCCTAATATAAATGAATTACCCTTCATGATTCAGTCAACTATTACCCATATGGAATCATGGAATTTCACTATCCACAAAATACCTATAAAAAATTCGAAGTATATGTCACCCAATTTCTACTAAATGATCTCAAGGGGATGAAACAAACCTATCAGAATAAGGTATTCATGACCCAATTACTAATAGGTGAGACACCCTGAGATAAAATCATACACACATTAAATCATAATGGCCCACCAAAACATCCACTGAAGGTCTCTTTATATCTTCCCCACATACGGATATATAGCTAAAGGAGAATTGTAAAACACCCTCATCACCTCCCCTCACATCATGATTGGGACCATCATCTATCCCTAGAAAATGATGACACGATTTCCTATTTCAAAAAATCCTATGGGTGAATATCCTAATGTTATATGGTCATGAAACATCTCACAGTTGATGTCTCCTAGCTGAGACTCTCTCACATACTGAAGGAGTAGAGGAGTCAACACCATCGACTGAAGAAAAGTTTCACCCTCCTACTCTACTAGAGTTAGCTACAAGAAATCCAATTCCATATAATCATATACACTAAAAGATTCTATGAATTTCAGAAAAGGGAATCTACTAACACATTTTCCTCCCTTAGATTAGAAACTATATCGAAGTCATAGTCCTATAGGAACTCCAACTAGCACAATTGTCTCAGGTACAAGTTTCTCTATGTAAAGATTTACCTATGACTCTGATAGTTTGAGAAAACCACATAGTGCTCCATTGAAATATAGTTCCTCAAAATCCTCATAGAAATGACAACCACATCCAATTCTATGTTATTATTCAAGTAGTTTTTCTCTTCGGATCCCAACTTCCTAACCTCGTAATGATAACTACCTATCATTTTGTCAATATAAATCTAATATTAGATCATGTGGAATCACAAGACACTACATACTCCTTGTCATCCTTTGGTACTCTCAACATATTATCACTTGTCAACCTTAGGCTCAACTCCTTGACAGAACTCTGGTACAACACATTTTAAGTAAACAACCACCCGTTCGGCATCGGGGTGGTCAATGGGGATGCAATATTGGATATGTCTTATAGAAACCTCCTATAGTACCCTATCATGACATGAGAACTAAACACCTATGACATGATCTTTAGTGGATCCCAAATAATAATTTCATTGATCTTTTCTGGGTCAATGTATAAACTATTCTCATAAATGAAATTCCACAAAATGTGAACCTATTGAATCTATAACTAGCCCTTTTGGATATTTCCATAAATTTGGTGCTCCCAAAGTAAATCTAAGACCATCCTCAAGTTCTATATATACTCCTCCCATGAAATAGGGAATATAATTATGTTATTGTTGAAGAAAACTAAAATATTATCCATGTAAAACTATAATATTTAGTTCATAAAATCCATAAACATGGTGGGGGAATTTGTCCAACCAAAGGGCATCACTAGGAACTCATAGTGTCTATAGAAACATCAGAATTCCAAATTCAGAAAATCAGCCTCATGAAATCTAATCTAGTAGTATTAGAACCTGATATCAATCTATAAGAATCATCACTCACCTCTCAACTTATAAAATAGGTTGAAAATACTCATAAAGGGATACTTTTTCCTTGTCATGGCTTGGTTTAGGTGACAATAATCCATATGAAGCTGTAAGTTATTATCCCCCATTTTCACAAAAAACCCATGAGAAGCCTATGGGGACATAATAGGCCAATAAAACCATTATTTAAAATGTATTATAACTACAACTAAATCTCTATAAGCTTGGTAGGGGCCATTTGTTATGATACAAAAGATATCAGTATGACCTTATGTTAGAAGTTAAGGAAAAACTCTATCTCCCCTCTTGAAGGTTGTACTCCAGAAAAATTTCCATAAAATCATCAACAATTAAAGGAATCCAGATGCATGAAGAGATTTCTACTTCAAGGGATACACTTGAAAACTAATGGGTGATGGGATAAGACCTTCTACTCATAGAACCCACTCATCCCACTACGATATCTCTCTCTCATTCAAAGGAGAATCTCGTCCCATAAGTGAAAATTAATCTGATTCCTATATGTTGATAGTCAATATAGGGTTGGACCATAGATAACCAATCCATACCCAAAATGACATCAGAGGGTTCCATTGTGATTAACAATAGGTCCCATGTCAACCTCTATTCCAAAAGAACTATCTTTCAATGTTAGTAGATAAATGATACAAAATATGTTTTCCCTGTATGAACCTGAAGAAAAATATGTTAGGTTGTAACCTCAATAGAGAGATCAAATTCCTAAACAAAGAGTTTAGAGAAAATTGAATTAATTAAACCTAATTTTACTAATGTTGATGAAAGGGGAGAATAAACATATATCATACCTCTAAATATCTTGAGTGCCATTGGGTCTTATGCCTTCACAACATGCATTGATCTATGACCCTAACTGCTTGCACACCAAGCCTAACATGGGTATCCTAGTGGTAGTGGTTGAACTACAACCTAGTGTCACACACCACCCACTGGTCTACCTCCTAGAGATTCACCTTCTCATTTGTAATTTATTCCCTTGTACCATATCCTAGATGAATTCTGATCATAGTGCCACCTCTATTGCGGCGGTCTATCTTCTATCAACCTATGCTCCTCAGAATGTCTATCTAGCCCGTCATGAACCTTGTAACCTCACCCATCATAAGAATAGAACTTTCCAACTTTGGGATACCATCTACCTTTGTGTTTTCCATGACCATGTTCTTGTGCTTGATCATGTGAATATATAATACACCAAGATCATATCGATTGTTGTCTACTAGCTGATGAAGATGAATCCTCTTTATAATGACCATTTACAACTCCAACTACTAGGTGTCCCTCTGATAATAATATCTCTATTTCTAGTTACTTCTCTAATACCCCAACATATGTGGGGATGAACAAGGACACTACACTATCAAAAATATCCTTACATATTCCCTGCTCAAACCCTCATGCTCGAAATTATCCATCTCAAATCATGTTAAGAGAGTACAAAATAAGTTTTTTGAACCTCACTACATACTTATCCACTATAATCCATACCTTATGTAGCTCTATAATCTCTTGAATTGGAACCAAGAAAAAATAGGATTTTTAGTAGTCCTCACAGAACAACTGTTTTAAGTTAGGCCCTGAGAGCATCAATTCATCATCCATCTAGTTAATGACACTCCACAAGTTCCCTACTACTCCATGAAAAAGGCTAGTTACCAGTGCAACCACCTAATCCAAAGGTGTCTAGATAATCCTAAAAACAAGGACCACTGACTCTAAAAAATCCACATATTTATGGGGATCTGGATCTCCAAAGAACCTTAGCATCCTCTCGTCCCAGAACTCATAGAGTATGCTAAGCCTTCGTGCATGATCATCCGACCCCTACTAGTCTGATCAGATGCTCAATAGGTGGGGTACTCATATATTTCAACATAGAGGAAGGATCCCATAAGATGGAACCTTAACTAAGGCCTCATCAGTCATCAAATCATCATCATGATCCAAAACTAGTATCCTGAATGGCTGTCATCATGGAGGCATCTAGAAAATTTAATCTCAATGTACAACAATTAGATGAGTATATATATGAAATGGGGAGTTGACTCAGAAATTGGATCTGAGGACTCAATCCTATATGGTTAATTTTCCATTTTCCCCTAAAACTAACGTCTTAGTATGTAGAGTCGACAACTAGGTATTCAAGGTCCCAGTGAATGGATATTTCATCCACCCATACCATCACAGGGTTCCTTGCCCTGAAATCCTCACTCGATATTTTTATACACCTTCTCCCTAAATCCCAAAAAAAAATACTTCTAAGGTAACTACACCAAACCCAATCCCAAGTAATCAAATTCATAGAGACCAATCCATTACAACCCAACCCAATGGGGATCAAGCTGTAACTTCCCAAAGACCACCTTAATAGGCCAGGGGTTGGTGACAATCACCAAAGGACATATCAAACATGGGTAAGACTTTTCCTAATGTACTTATATGAACACACCCAACCATTTCAATAAAACATTACAGATTAATAACAATAAAATTATGTAAAATATGGAATATAAACCAACTCACAAAAACCAATTGGGTAAACAAGGATAATATGGTGAAAACTAAAAGTAAAGGGGAACGATAAAGGCCCAACCAAAAATATGTCCCAACATAACAAAACTAGAAAGTAAAATAAATTTCTAGAAGGCCCAGATTCTGATTTCCATGCTCCAACCAAGTACATGGTCCAATGCACTAGGTAACCCTATTCTACTCTCTATTAAATGTCAACCTATCCATCATCTTCATATGACACAACATGTGTATGAAGATCTCATATAGCGATGAGTATACACATACCCAATAGGGAACCTTAAAGTCTGAATGGAGATCATTAAGACACATTATAAGAAATGATAGTAGACAAATCAACCAAAGAAAGTGAGTAAACAAATCTAACTACACGGATATATATATATATATGATCAAGCTAAAGAAACCCAAGAGAGAGGGAGAAGGGGATCTATATCTCATAGCCCAACTCAAGAAAAGAGTTCCATCATATCCAAAAGTCCATAAATGATTTATAGTATCTCATGCATCTTCCAAGTTGGAAACATCCATTTCAAGACACACATCTACATTGTGCCCCACTGTCGATGGTAAATAATCATTAGGTAGATGACCAATGCCCTGGTATGATAAAAGGGTTCCACTTAATGGATTTTCTAGATGACTCATGATCTTTCATAGTAAGAGGGTGACACTATGATATTTGAGGACCCATGCCCTATCTTTAGGGATAAGTTCCACTGAAAGGTTGATAGGGGACCCATGGCCAGTCCAGGTTGGAGGGTTCTACACAAGTAGTCGATAGAGGACCCATGTCAAGTCTTGGTTCGAGGGTTCCACTAAAGAACTCAAGGACCCACACCTCAATTCAGTAGGAAATTTAAAATTAGATAGAATATATGGGACCCATGACCAACCTAGATGGAGAGTGCCAATGAAGTAGTCATAGAACCATGTCTTATCTCTGTCAAAGGGTTCCACCCGGTTGATAGGTATAGGACTCATGGCCTATCCTAGTAGGAAAATTCGACTATGAAAGTATAAAGATGAAATATTCTCTACTCCTAAAGAGTGTGACACTCTATATATAGGTAGGGGACCCAGTCCAAACCCAGCAAAAGGGTGCCACTCTAAAGCCACTAATTGTCAATCTTGATCACCGTCATCATTGAGCATCACCTAGAGAAGCATTCCACTTGTAACATCTTTGATCATATATCAAAAGTTAATATGAAATAAACAATCAAAATATACTTGGAAATACACACTGGATATGCTAATTTGGGGACAAAATATAATTCTTAATGAAAGAGTATAAGAGACTAATGTTTCCTTAGTTGGAAAGAAAGGGTGCACAATGTGTTAGGTGACCCACACAATGTGTGATCCCACCCCATCATATATATGTCTCCCACACAGTACATATCTCACTTCCCATGGTGGGATACACATCATGTATACGGTATAAAGTTCATGTATGAGCCACTCAGGGTCCTTCCCGTTCTCATTGTCTTTGTTCGTGTATCCAACCCGTGTTCGTATACTTCATCACACGGTGTGTGTCTAGTCGTTCCCTAGTTCATGTACTCCCAATGTACACACCGGGATTCCAGTATAAGGTCAAATGGAATTTTGGGATCCCACATATCATGTGATACTTATAATATCTTGAAACCCTATCTATCCCAGCCAAGGCCCTACACGCCATGTGTTATTCAGACTATACAGTGTGTAGTTGTGTTTTTAAAAGAAACATAGATCTAAACCCCATGCTCGAGATATGTCCATTACTCCTTTGAATACTTTCTCAACATCTCCCAAAAATGTAGAGTAATTTCATTTTTCATCATTTATGGTAATCTAGTTGCCGAAAAATGGTACCCATTGATCCATGGTAAAGTAATGCTTAGCCCGCACATCTCTCATTGTTCATCATTCAATCCTAAATATGAAATTCTTGGAACTCATCACTCATATCCCATAAACATAGCCAATCGATCAAGAAATTTTTGTTTTGTTAACCACACATGAATGTTCTCTGAATCTGGGCATCTGATCACACTTGATCTGGCCCAAAAATGTCGAACCATGGCCCTATTACCTAATAGAGAAAAACATGAATAATAGGTGGGGGGGATGAAACAAGTGTGAAAAAATGGTTAGAATAATTTTATATTAAGAAGAATAAAAATTGTGAAAACTGGTGAAAAAAATCGAAAATGGAAAATGATTTAGTCAAACAATTAAATCTAATATGTGGGTGCTTGAAAAGGCCTGAACTTGATGCAGATTTATAAAGAAATAGGATCCTACAAAATCAATTTAATAAATAGGGGGATAATCCAAAAATTGATGATTCCTACCTGGATATTGGATCATTCATTTTTGAATAACATGATCTATATTGATTTTAAATTTTTTTTCACTGATTTCACCTTGGCCTTCTTAAATCCTAACTCTCATATTTGTTGGATATTGATTCTCAAATAAAGGAGAGAAAAAATGACTCTCAATTATCCCAAGGTTTAAGTAGCTAACCATGAAGAAATCTTATAATGGTGTATTTATAAGAATATCTAAATATACTAATTATTATTTTTAGTTAAATTAATTATTTACTTAACCCATTAAATTCACTTCCAGTGGCTACATTTATTCAAACATCCTATGCCGACCTATTTTTGGTCACACCTAGGGTAAAAATCATGTTCATGACTAAACCATGGTCTCATATTTATGTTCTAAGAGTCTTTGAATAATTATCACATTTTTTGAAAGAAAATATCCATTAATAATATAAAATATATTTAATATTTTTAAAAATTTAATTCTTGGCACTGTAACCCTTAGAATCGCATATCGTCTTAGATCCTAGCTCTGAAAATATATATAGAAATATTTCAATGTCTTATAATAAAAAACAAGGTATCTATATTAAAAAAATTAAATTAATGATAAAATATTTTATTGAATATATTATCTTTATATTTCATTAGAATAATACATCAATAGTGATTACATTAGTTTATTAAGATAAATACACATTATGCACATAAAAATATTTCTTTAGAAAAAAATATCATTATTATTTTTTTAAAAAGAATTTATATTAATTTACTACTATTTGATATCCAATTAATTAATTTTATAAATGTGTAAAAAAAATATTTTTTCATGATATTTTGATCATATTGATACTCACCAACCCTGTTGCTGGGCAATAAATTTCACATTTAATAATAATATATCAATAGTATATCCTTATTTTCATAAACTCAGTGTTACATAAAAATAAATATATCAAATAAAAAACATATATAAAGATAAATATATCATAACAACTCAATTATGTATATATATATATATAAATATACATTTGAGGCACAAAATGGGTTCCTTGTGCTAGATAACCCAAGAAGTATACAATTTAGAGTGTCCTATACTACATATTTTTTATACTATGTATATTGGGATAATATTTTTTTATACTCTATCTAATGATAATAAGATACAAAACATGAGAACATTCATACATTGAAACATTTATTTTTGAATCATTAATGATTATCTAATCAAGTGGTGGTTGTATATGTTACTGATCATGTATTCAACTGGAACTCAACTATGATGGGATATTTTCTATCATATAGTGAGTATGAAATACACACAATCGATTAAGATAGATTGAGGGAGTGTGTGGCTGTACCTAGATTGTATATATTATTTTCTTATAAATTTAGATATGTTACATGTGATATAATTATCCATAAAGATGAATGACATGCATTTTATTCACCAACTTTGTCAAACTATACTATTGAGATGAGAACATATGAGTTGGCTATATGAGACTAGCATATTAGGTTCCTCACAACTACTCTATATCTTGGATAAATGTATTTTATGAGAATTCATTCCCATATATGTTTAAAATTGTGGGCATAGCTATAGAGATATATGTGTTTGATGGAGATCATACTAGATACCATTGTAGCTTAAGTAGAAATGATGTTTTTCTAGAAGAATCTATTTGATAATATTTTTGGGATCATGGAAATCATATATATTATTAAAACTAATAATATCAATGAGATCATACTTTATGGTTGATTTATGGTGATGTAGTTTTACTAAGAGAGGTTTTATAATAATTTTTTAATGATTTTTCAAAATATTTCTGAATGAATTTTCATGAGGGATCACGTATGATATGATACATCGTAAAGTTGATGATATCTTCAAAAATTTGTTTTGGAAGATATCCAAATAGGTTTTTGGATGTGGTTTCATATATTATTTTATATCATAAAATATAAATTTAAATGGATAATGGTTTTAACCCTATTGAGAAAGTTAGATATTGAAGGAGATATTCCATAGATACATTATGCATCTCATAAATTTGTAAATATCATATTGGTTCATATAGGGATATCATAAACCATTTTATTATTCAAATACCAATTAAAGTTTCCATTCTAGATAACTATTTTATAAGTCATGGTGTATAATACAATTCTACTGTGTTTGATTATTATGGTGATCAAATGATAATTATTACCATTTGATAAGATTTTCTACAGAATCTATCTTTTATTAGTCATTTCATAAGATGAAACTTATCATATACTTGACATAAATTATGGTTTTATTTTATTTATATATATGTATTAAATTATAAAAAAAATTATTTAAATTATATTCATATGAGAAGAATCCATGAATAATTTATCAAGAAGAATTCAATAATTTATGGTAAAAATGAATGCCTTCACATGATTTGGTTGAAATTATGCCATAACTACTGCACTATAAAGCTTCACCCTTTTCCTTAATGAGGAACTATCATGTAATGGGTGACGATAAGATCTCACTTAAGAGTAAATAAATATAATATAGCTCATGGATACCTCCTGTGGGGGATGAATTTGAGCTACCTCTACAACGTTGTTCATCATGTAAATGAGATAATGGAAAATAGATTGGTCTTCCTGGGGGAATAGTACATAACATTATTCATATATAGTTTATGTTATTTCATTTATCTAGAATATTGATAATAGATTCGGGTTTATTTATTTCATTTCTATATATTTTATCAGTGTTTTTAGATCCTTTTAAACCATGAATGTTAATATTTTACTGAAGGAATGATCAAGAACAAACCCAGCCACATTCAATTTATCTAAGCTTAAAGGATTCTGTAAGAAAATTATCAATGTATAAAGGTACTCTTGCTAGGTATCATACTAACCTTAATCATGGTGAAATCACAATATGAAACTTTCACTCACAGTCTACTAATGAAATATTATATAACACTATATGTTGTTTACTTGGTGGGTTATCCATCATATAAATGAGTATATTTCATATATTTTTATGAAATACTTGCCACACCAACCATAACACTTCCTCAAAACCTATAATACCATGTTATGAACATCAATTTGGGATATCCCAACATCATTCACTGAAAGGAAAATTATCATTTCACTTCACATGATATATTCATTTTACATGAAATATTGGTCATTTTGAGACTACCTTATACATAATATGGTAAATTTTATACTATTAAACTATTTTTTAATATTGAAAAAACCATATATAAGATCATGTCTAATAATATAATATACAATTTAATACTATTTAATCATTATATTTTCTTCACATTTAGGGTTTTATTAAACTCAATACATCTATATATAAATGTTGGCACATCAATATATGACCTTCTTATAAATCACTCTCACTAAAAAATTTTAGTGAGTAACATCTATAAATAATTTTATATTGAATTATTGTGAGATATACCAATAATATTCAAAATATTCAATACATTTGATATAGTATTCAAACATCAATACATCACAAAATATAATGTCAGGATGTTAATAATATCAATTATCTATATAGAAATTTTTAATATTCATCATTATAATCATTTGTGGAAATATTTCAACAAACTATTTATGTGAGACCATTTGGGTAAATATTTACATTATTTATTTACCGAATATTATTTACAACATTAAGATAATGTGTCATTAACTATGTTATGGTAATTAAATATAACTCTTTACATTTAAATTTATTAATATACCCAAACCAATTTTTTGTATAACGTGACATTCAAATTAAATCTTTACGAGCATAATATTCTATTTATTTCATTTTAAACATCATTAAATCCAATAATACTCCAACTAGCCACTTACACCCTATATTTTCTTCATAATATCATTTTATGATACAAAAACTACTTGGTGTCAAAATAAATACTACTTATTCTTATATGTAGGAATATTAAACAAATCAAAACTTGTTTTGATATCCAATAGTGTATTTTATGTGTCAATATTAGTTTAAATAAAATTATATTTTAATCATTAAAATATTCTATAAATGAGTTATTGGACAATATAATTCATATTTTAATCATTAACATTGATATTCTATTTAATATTTGGTGAATGATTTTTATTATTTGAATCATCTGAAAAATGTTATGAAACATTAAATAATAATAATCAAAGTAAATTGAAAAAAAAAATCATTTTTAATATGAACTTATTATCCATAAAAGTTATCTTATCACATAAGAGAAAATGGATACTTATATACAACTTTTTTAGATCATTTTCATATTGAAATATTTATTTTTAATCAAATATCTTATTTAACAACACTTTTCATTATTATTTAAATGAAAAAAATAAAGATTAATCAATTTTTACATTTATTTTTAACTATAGTTTATTGAAAATATTTTTAAAATTTAAATTTGGTATCATATACCATTTGAAATCAAGTAATTGTTTTTATAACACTACAATTTTATTTGAAATTTCATTAGAGTCTCCGAATCTCATTCAATTAGTCAATAAATTTCTATCCAATGTAAACATACCCCTAATTACAATCACTAATTTTATGTTTTAATGATGAATTATGACTATTGAAGAAAGTTTTCCTTCTTATTACAACATAAAATGTTAACCTATTGAGTAAGAAAAATAACATAAGAACCAGAACATCAAAAGCATAATTATTATATTTTCAAAATTTTGTGAAATTGAATACAGTTTTGTTTATATAATTCAGAATTTTAGAATATTTAATAAAATATTTCTAGAAATAATTCTATAGGTTGAACTAGAAATAATAGAACCTTAATCTATCTATGTCATTAACAAACTAAATCATATTGATGAAAATAGAGTAGACATATTTTCATTATTACACATTTCATAATATTATTTTTAAATCTTATCTGAATCATTTATACTTCTCCCAAGAATATTTATCTACATATTGAACCAATTTATTAGTTAGTTAATTATAAAGTTAATGATCCAGTACCTAGAAATATCTTATTTTCTATGAATCAATCATAAATATTTGTACTGTTTTAATAGGATTGATAGAATTATATTCTAATTTATCTAGGATTGATCTTAATTTAAAGGATAATTATTATGATCCCATTTATTTATAAATTTATTTTTTCAACTGAGTATCATTTTTATAGAAATTTAATAAGTTTTTTATTTAATTTACTCTTACTAAAATGATGAATCTACTTAAAATTATTATATCCATTCATCATCCAAGATTCTTATTTCACCAATTAATGAGTCCACTTATTTTTTCCTTTTTCCACTAACCTACATAGCTAGGACATCATTACAATCATATCATAGATGAATCTTTGATATTTGAGTGGATAACTATTTTCCCAATGTATAATATTGATAAACTCAACAAAATTCATAAGGTAGTGTAATTCATAAAGATTTCAAACTCAATGTTTCCAAAAGAAAATGACAATACATGGAACATAAAATCTTGTTTCAACTCATTACATTCATTCAGGACCCACAATGTTCCAAAACTAGCTTTCTTTGATAGAATCAACCATATTGAATGATTGAATACTTAAGTTTTGTCTATATTAGAAGGAATATATCCCCTAGTATATTTCAGTGGAATTTATATTTTACCATCATATCTCATGTTATTCCCTAAAAAAGTATGAACACCTCAAATGATCTAATTTGGATTAAAATTCCCGCTATTTAATCAATATTTTCAAACCATACTGACATATAAACCTTTATAAAACTCATAATGTATGTTTTGAAGACAAATTAAGAGGAAACTGTATTTATACACCTAAAAATGTATCACATTCATAAGTTATTTGAATACTTTTTCAAGTAAATTGTTACCATAATATTGAATCAATTATCTCCACTAGAGTAATTCTAGAGGGACATATAGCTAACTGATACATTTTCAAACAAATCATTAGCTTCTACAGAAGTGAGTTGTTCTACTGAAAGTTACATTACCCATGTTTACATTATTCAATAGGTACCTCAATTCCATAAAAATTCTAACATCTAATAATTCAAAATATAATCAATCATTTAATTCATGTTCCAAAACAAATACACGTGTAAGTATAGGTAGAGTAAAACCATATCAACTATAATACCTAGAATACAACTCATTATATTCATGTATGAAAATTTATTGTAATAATTTATCTCTTTAGAAAAAAGCATAAATCCATTCATAACATAAAAATTAAATTTTTTAATATAATAAGGAATTGAAAAATAAAATAAAATTTCATATTTCCAAACTAGAGATAAATTATTTCGAAATAATTTATAAATAATTTTGTTAGAAATATTATATAATTTATCAATAACTTGTATACATTTCAAAATTAAATAAATATAAAAACTCACTATGTTTATAAGGGTGTGGTTGATTGTTACTCATGGAACCTCCACATCTGGTAGTTTTGGGGTCCAAACTATAGTCTAGAAAAATTACACATATCGAGTAAATGTTTGGGGCGACGTGTTGTATGGGGGATATCTGTACAGTAGGAGGTGATGTGCAATGGGGGTAGAATTCATTGAGGTTATGGGATGCAACTAATATGGAATTTCCATCGATAGAGGAGGACCCTAGGTGGACATCAGCGGTGAATATTTCATTTTTGGATGATGCTGATATGGTGAATGACGCATCAATGGTGGTTGATGTTGTTGTTTCCATCACTAGAGGAGGAACACATTCGCTGCGGCTAAAGATGATGGATGAAGGTGATTGATGTGGAACTGACAAACTTGTGAAAGTGTGCTAGTGGTTATAAAGGATACCTGATGGGAGAAAAAAATTGGGCATCCAGTTATGTGGGAGAGGTGATGTTTCCAATTGGAGTATATGTTTCTCTTTAGTGATGGGGTTGGGTGTGACACCTACAAAGGCGGAGAAACTACTGCGAAGTTGCTTACCAGCATGCCTAATGATGGGTAAGGCACTAGCTGGAGGGTGTATTTGACCTACAATGTTTTATGTTCATGGGCCTCTTATGATGATTTTAATACCCATTAACCTGATAATTTCTATGTTATGGGATACCTATTCCTAGAATAACAAGGGGGAACATAGTTTCAATAAAAATAAGTGGTGAATTCTTCCCTACCATTAAAAAAAATATATATAAAAACTATCAATTTATTTACAATATGAACTCCTTCATATTATCCTTTTATATCACATTTAACTTTAATATATGAAATTGAATAAAATATAAACATTTTACATTCCAATTTTGTAATATAAAATAATTTAAAAATATAACTATTACATATTTTATATTATTTATACCTTCATCATGTCAAATATTAAATCCAATTTTGATATGGTTTAAATTATTTTCCAAATTAGGTATTCCATTTTAAATAATATAAATTAAAAATTATGAATAATTCAAAATATTTCATTCAAATTATTATATATTTTGAATTATTTTCTAATCTACAATCATTTTATAAATTTCACCTACAATTTGAATATGAAAATTTTATATCTAAATTTTAAAACATAATATATTACTTTCAATGTATTTAATATTAAAAATTAAAAATTTGGATATTTATTAAATAAAAGTATCATAAAAATTTAATAATAATTTATAAAAATTTAATATATAATTTATTTATAAGAAAGTACATATTAGATAAATACCAGAAAATTAATTGTTTAATATAAAAATAAATTATGAATTATGCAATCAATTCACAATTGAAATTTTTAATTTTTTTAAAATAAAATCATATCAAATTTTATGTTTTACATTATATCATAAGTTGCGAGATATCCTATTATCTATTATATGTAATGATGAATAGTAATGGTTTTTAATAAAATCTTATAGTGGTTTGGAATTCATAATTTAAAATATCTAGTATATCATAATAGTGATGTGGTGCTCTATTATTCTAGCACAGTTAGGCATTTTTTCCTCAGACGATATATGTAAATCTAAAGGATTTATAGTGAGTTGGAAACTATGATTTACTTTATTGTATGTTGTGAACATATTGCATATTGTCATATCATATATCGTATTTAGTGACACACCTCATTTTATATATAATTTTTTTTACAATAAAATATGGGATCAATACAATATCAAATTTCTTTCATTTTTAAATAGGAGATTTTGAATCATGAAGTATAAAAAAATAATTTATTCCATATAATAGTTTCTAAAGATCATAAGAAAATGTTTCAGGGAATTGGGAGACAATTAAAACATAAAATCATATGGTCAAAATGATCTAAAAACTAAAATCATGTATATTTAAATGAATAATTTTAAAAGTACACTAAGGATTATATGTTACTCTGGTATAATTTTCTTTAATTTAGTCTCATATATTGGTGATAACATTATCCTTTTATTCTCCAACTTAATAATTCCCACTTATCTCTATATCTTAACACCTCTAATATGATTAAATTAACTATAAATCCCTATCTATAGTAAGAGCCTAATTCTATTAATGAGAAAGATGATGAGTATGATCCACCCATATAATATTAGTAATATGAAGAGAACCTCCTTATTGTTGTTCACACATACCAGAAGAGAATATATATGGGCCTCAATAGTCCCTCTAAGGAACTCCTGATCTCCTAAAAAATCCTAAACATATGCGAAGGGGTATCTGAATCTTTTGGTATTCATGGGAATACTCAAGGAATAAATGTAGATTAAAAAATCAATAATTTTATCTATGATATTGAGGGAAAAATAAGATCATTTTTGAGATACTTTTAGGGTATCATTCTAACCATTACGATGATCAATATAATCACATCACACTCCCAAAAATCCAGATTACTAGTACAACTCAATTGACCTACCAAGGCTGAAACATGTCATTCTTACCACCCAAACAGGACAAAATCAAGTGGATTTTCTCATTAGAGTTATATCCTAATATTAACAATAGTCCTATATACTAAAAATAAATTTTATTTCCCATTTCTGGATATCAAAAAATCCATTTCATTTTCTACATGAGAATTTAGGTGGTAGAAGCTTGTTGATTACCCGAAGGATATTGTAATTAATTCCCTTACACCACATCAAGACCATAAATATGTAGTGAAACAAGGTATAACCTAATAAGAATCCATAATAGGAATATATGGATCATAATACTCCTTTCTAAAATTAATCAACTTGATACTTTCCTCTTACAACTGTAAAGGTATCCTAGGGTAACACCTTTCCAACATAATATATTGTTGCGACCTAATTCTAGGAACCCTAGAGTAGTAAGAGGTAGCTAAGCTCTATAGATTTTTCAAAACATTGGAAGGCCCTACCTTTATTTTTTTATATCCATATAGAATAATGATCCATCACTAGCTAAGTAGATCCCCACTTTTAGTTCCAGTATTCCACCATACAAAAGATGCACATCACCAAACTCTCTATGTGAAAATAGAATATTAATGAATATGTCACTAATTTAATTTCTTGGCGGAATATACTAACATATTATATCTATACCAATATTTCATGGAAGTATTGGTTAGGGATATACGTGTATAATGTTCAATAGGATCTATTTCAAACCATCATCTACCGGATGTACCCAAATATAATATAGTAATTAACTAAGAGAGATTAGAATCTTGAGGAATCCATTCATCAGACTAAGAAGCAGTCTTATGCATTACATCCATCAATTATGGAAAAAATATTACTATAATAGAAACAAACCCTATCAAATAACATTTGACCACTAAGCTAATCCACATCCATGTGACCTATCTGAAAAATTCTATCAGGAATTTCCTCACACTGAGAAGGTCACAATGGCCCCTATAAGGGGAATGTAACTAGAATATTATTTTTAAGGGGAAGAATAATGTTAATTCATTCAATTTTGACCAAGGTACTTGTTACTTTATTTTTTCCCTATAGAATAGCTTTCTCAATCCCATGATATTTTAGAAGCTCTAAAAGGGGGAGTTAAAGAATCATCCTACTAACCATCCCTACCATAGGTTCATCTAATAAACAATTATAGAGTATTTCATCTTTAAATACTAGATCCATAACATGGTAGATCGTTTCATTGGGTAATTGGAAACCATTTGGTTAATGTCACATATATCTCTACCACCCAAAATTATGGTGAAGATGGTAGGGAGTTGAATTAATTTTTTAGTAGAGGATCCCAAAAATATAATTATTACCTACCACAAAATTACATCACTAGATATCACAAGATCATTAGTCCCTAGAAGAATCAAATAGAACCCTACATGGTCAACCCCTCACCACTAGTTTCAATATTAATTTCTTATTCCTATAATATTGAATAATATTAATCTGGTAGTATAATGATAATTAGGAACCCCTTTCAGTGTTGGGCTCAGTGTTCACTCTATTGGACATCATCCCCATTTACATGGGGGATATTACATGAATATTTTAATCCTAGAGGTTCCTTTGGATGAAAAAATAGAATATATCTATCAATTCCATTAATAAGTTAGAATACTATGAATAAACTAGAAGTAGTTATTTACTAATAGCTCCTTTATGAACATATTACTGATTCACTCAAAGAAAGAAAAATATCCCTACTAGTAAAAAAAGTTCATGATAATCTATTATTATTTATTTACCTATGTTACAAAGACTATCGTACAAACATTTCTCAAGACTCCAAAAATAAATACTATAGAGACAATTTACCATAGTATATATTAAAAAACCATCTAATTGGTGAACAATTGGTCTTAGTCACTACCACACTGCATTAATTTATTACCGATAAACAAATCAAACAAAGTTATAGATATGGTCTAGAAAACATCACCATTTCCAAAAAACCCCCATGCTTCTTATTAAGTGGGACCACATGGGGATAATCACATTCCCCAAGCTCAAATCCACCCCACTGAGATCCCTTATCGAATCATAATTCTTTATACTCAATGCTTCAACACATTGTTATAGAGGTTTTAAATAGCCATATCAATATTGGGAATCTAGTGTCCACTATTGAACTTAATCAAGAATAGGAGGTTATCATGAAGAATATCATGTCATAATATCCTTATTTATAGAAGATAAGGATTCAATAATCCATGGGGAAAATTTTCTTTCTTTTTCTTAACAAATCTCAATAGTGTAGGGTTCTAACTATTTATGGTGGATACTAGATTCAGGATCAATATCATTTTGAATCTAACACTCTATAATCGTATATATATAAAAAAATATATTGTCATTCCTATTATAATAATTTAGTTGTATGAAATGAGAAAGTACTAGTCGATTGGAAAGATCTGGATAAATAAAAAATTAGTAGATTTAGAATCAAATAGTGAATTCGTGGTTATCTAACAAGACCCCACATTCAATTACTTAATTGGAATTTCATGGAATAAGTTTCATATAGTAATATATTCATCAGGTCACTTTTTACTCAAAGAGTCACTTAATACTCATGTATGAATACTCTATGATGAGATTTAATAGGTTGAGCCTTTCAATTCTCCCAATGACTTGAAAAATTCCCAAAAATGTACATAGAGTTACACATGTAACATTTTTAGTCTACCCATCAAATTTTTTGAATGAAATAACCCTAGACATTGGACATTATTTCATTTCACCCAATGAGAATGAGTTCTAAAAAATAAAATATTTTTACTATAAAGGGAAGATGAATACAAATCATAGAAAACCTTTTATCATATAATGGATTGTTTATATTATTTTGACAACAGGAATCATAGGTGTGACTACTAGAGTTCTAAATTAACCCATTGGAAATCAATAAAGTCATATATTTTTTATATTAATGGAACACATATCCAAAAAAAATATCTATATCATTAAATTCATGGACATGTCACGAGTTTTTTTGAATTTTTTCTATATAATACAATAGACTTCATCCCATATTATTTTATGCACTTATATTCATATCCTCCTTCCATTTACAATGATTCTAATTAATCGGACTTGAATAAATCCTATCATTATATCAGAGAGGATGCTTCTACAACTATCAATAAGATGTAATTGGAAAACCTCAGTACCATGGAATATTAGAGGATGACACTAATATATTCCATCATGTGTCTCGATGAGATGTAATTACACATTGTGTTCATGAATCAAAATTAAGGTTTTTTCACATAACCGTAAAAATATATTCCAAGGCCAGATATGTAAAGACCTGAATCCGGAGCCCCTCCACTGGTGCCCCGTACCCATTTCGCCACATGAACTCAAGCGTGTTTCCCCAAATTCCAGAGGTTGTCGATTAGCAGCGAGGGCCTTGGTGGGTCGGTGGGAAAACTATTCCCTCATTCGGTAAAGTATACAGTGGATGAACAACCAGACACAATAGTGGAAACAATAAACAGCTTACAACAATGGAACTGAACAATGGAAGCAATGTATAAAACAATAATGTTGCAACATGGTACACATATCTATGTAAATTAGTGAACAAACCAACATGCAGAAATACAACTGAAAAAAAAGTATAAAAGAAAACAAAGTAACTTGTCGGCATCGCAATTCACAACTCGGTCCCATGATCTCCAAC
Organism: Viscum album; assembly: GCA_963277665.1. Classification (NCBI taxonomy): domain Eukaryota; kingdom Viridiplantae; phylum Streptophyta; class Magnoliopsida; order Santalales; family Viscaceae; genus Viscum; species Viscum album. The sequence goes on along the minus strand of OY728153.1, from coordinate 1,200,568,063 downwards.
TCCAGTGCAGTCAAGAACCTGAAGTAGAAGGGTGCTTTCCCTTATCTATACCTGCAGCAACATAGTCTACTTAGGCCCAAAATCATGGCCCAAACAGGGTGTGAGATACAATCCCAGTAGGCAATCACCCAAAGATTTGTGCCTAACATTCAATGAGTACATGGCAGTAATAAAACAAGAAGCAGTGAATAGGAAAGCACAAGTAGCTACAATCCACAGTTCTAATAAATAAAGTACACAAGTAAACAACCAACAACAATAATGAAAAAGTTAACCCTCTAGGTAGCTCTCACAGCCTAACCCCTATGGTTCAACCTATAAGTACTAGCAACCCTCTAGGAGGAACACACAGTCTCACCCCTCTAGTTCAGCTATGGAAATAACAGACTCTCTGGGGAAGCACTCACCGTCAATTCCCCCTATAGTCTCGTATCGTGCTAAAAGCTCTCCGGGGAAGCACTCAACGTCTATTCCCCTATAGCCCGCGTTGAGGAACTACAGACTCTCTGAGGAAGCACTCATCGTCAATTCCCCCTGTGGTCTCACATAGTAATTAAAACACACTCTAGAGAATACCTTACGTCAATTCTTCCTTTGGTCTACTATTCTATGTTCTCACAGTCCTGAGTGAAAGATAAAACATGCTCAGAACACGTGCATCATCCAAGTAAACCTCAAGAACTACATGGCTATCAACTAAGGCTCAGCAGCAATACAAAGCAACAGTCCACAATCCTATAACTAGGCATTACAACTGGAAAAATTCCTAATAAGTAAAACAAGCATGGAAAAGCAACCTGACCACAAAATAAATCACTCTACTCACAAGCATGAACCTCTACCCAAGAAATCAAGCAATGTAGGCAACGAAACAGGCAAAAATAAGAAACCCCCCAATTCCCCGTTTAATGGAATTGGATTAATTTGCACAAATATTCACAGACTTTCTACAGAAAGGCACAAACCACCTACCTCAATCCTAGGAGATCGATATACGTGAACCTCAATAACATATTCCCCTTATAACGATGAAGATATGAGAAAACGCACAAAATGTTCATCCCACGATAACTGGGAAACGAGGAGGAATCAAGGAACAAGGATAAAGGAGAACAGACAACTCACCGCTGCGCTTCCAACACAATCGACGGTGGTTAGAACGAAGGTCAGACCGAATCACGGAGGGTCAGAGAAGAATCGCAGTTGTACGACGCTTTCGGAGGGATGAAACCTGAAGAAGAAGATGCTTCTATGTGTCAGGCGTGACCCCGGTCCATTTCATGAAAAAAAGAAAATACATGGCGTGTACTTCTTAAGTACACAACATGTACTTCAATTTTCCATACTCCACTTTAATCGGCCTCCACCTCACCCTTACACACCATGTGTGTGGCCCGGACACGGCTAGCACATGGCTTTGAGTGGAAAAAGAGTACACGGTGTGTACTCAGAACGTTCACGACATGTACTTCAAAAATTTCTAGAAACATCAATTTTCATAAAAACTCCAGAAAAAGGGAAAAATACCTGAATAAAGATCTGGGTTCTTAAAAACTTCCCCCCTTAAAGAAATTCATCCCTGAATTTCCCTAACGAGGCAGAGAAGAAGAAACCCCGAACAGCTCCGGCCACTGTGATCGTACATCGACCTCCCTCTCCCAGGTCTCGTTTTTTACTCTCCTGTGCTGCCATAGCACCTGTACTAGAGGAACAGACCTCCCATGGAGAACCTTCATACTACGAACGACAATCCGGATAGGATTCTCCTCAAACGATGCATCCGCTTCAAGCTTTACTTCCTTGTGATGAAAGAAGTGACTTGAGTCTGAAAAGTAATGTCAGAGCTGAGAGACGTGGAAGAAGTTGTGCATGGCCTGATACCTTTGAGGTAGCTAAAAACGATAGGCTACTAGACCAACTCTCTCCAAGACCTCAAATAGCCCGACGTACCACGGTGAATGCTTACTCTGTCTCCGAATCCTCTTGTGTCCCAACCTTGGTGCGACACGCAGGAAAACCCAATCACCGACTTCAAACTCTAGAGGTCATCTCCGCTGATCAGCATAAGACATCTGTCGAGACTGCATTGTAGCCATCCTCTTTTGAATCAGCTCTATCTGCTCTGAAGTCTCCTGAACAAGATAAGGTCCCAGCAAAGCTGCCTCTCCTGCCTTCAGCAAGCATAAGGGTGATCGGCATGGCCTACCGTACAAAGCCTTGTATTGTGCAATCTGAAAGGTCATCTGGGAACTATTGTTGTAGGGGAACTCCACCAGAAGGATATGCTTCTCCCAAGAACCACCAAAGTCTAGGATGCAAGCTCGGAGCATATCCTTAAGCACCTGGATCGTGCGCTCGGACTGGCAATCAATATAGGGATGGTATGCTGTACTCAAAAGTCATGTGTACCCAAGGCCTTCTGAGGTCCCTGCAAGAACCGAGGTGTGAAGCGCGCATCCCTGTCTAAAACAATGGAGTGTGGAACTCCATGCAGACAAACGATCTCCCAGATGTATATTCATCCCATATCATCAACACTGAAGGTCTCCTAAATCGGCAAGAAGTTTGCAACCATCATAATCCTGTCGACAACAAACCAAACAATATTGTTCCCTCGAGGCGACCTCGGTAACCCAATCCTGAAGTCCATCACGACGTTGTTCGACATCCACTCCAGAATGGGTAGCTACTGTAAAAGGCCTGCTGGTTGCTGGTGCTCTGCCTTCACCTGCGGACAAGTAGAATATCTCATGAAAAAACCAGCAACATCCTTCTTCATACCTGGCCACCAGTATTGGCGATGAAGGTCCCGATACATCTTGGAGATGCTAGGATGAACTACCCAAACTAAGGAATGAAAATCCCGCATCAGATCCTTGCGTATGTCTACTGGAAACCATACGTGTCCCTAGAAATGCAAGATCCCATCCTCGCCCACTGTCCATCCATGAAGAGTGTCCCCTCTTGACACACTCTCCCACAAGACTAAGCCTTTTGAGTTTGATAGTTTCTTCATTCGTACCAAATCAAGTAGTGTGGAGGTAACAACTATAGAAGATAGGAAGGTCTATCCATGTATGTCGTGCACCTCTAGATGCATCTCAGAAAACAGAGCCATAAGCTGCCACTCACTACTGGACTCCTGAACTGACTAAACCCGAGTTCTCTTGCTCAGCACATCTGCCACTGCGTTTCCCTTCCCCGGATTATAGGCTAGCTCGAAATCAAATGATTGAAGATACTTGACCCACCTGCACTGCCTCAGATTCCGATCATGCTGAGTGAAGATATACTTGAGACTATTGTGGTCAATTAAGACCACAAATTTCTCTCCTAGAAGATAGTGTCTCCAACATCACAAGGCATGAACAACAACTGCTAACTCCAGATCGTGTGTCAGGTAGTTCCTCTCATGTGGCCTCAATTGCCGAGACCCATACACAATGACTCCACCCCCCTACATAATCATATCTCCCAGCCCGATACCTAAAGCATCATAATAAACAGTGTAGCTCTTTCATGGCTCTGGTAAGACTTGTATTGGTGCTGAAATCAACCTCCCTTTCAACTCCTGAAAGGATGACTATCAATAATCTGACCATAGGAACATCACCTCCTTTTTGGTCAGACCTGTCAAAGGTTCTGCTAGATGAGAAAAGTACTGAATAAAGTGTCTGTAGTATCCATCCAGCCCTAGGAAGCTCCATACCTCAAAGAGGTTCTTCAACTGCTCCCAATAAACTACATCTCTCACTTTCTCTGGGTCCACAGATACTCCTTCCTCTGAGATGACGTGACCCAAGAAGTGAATATGATCCATCCAGAAGTGGCACTTCAAGAGCTCAGCATAAAGACGATGGTCTCTCAGTGTACTTAGAATGATATCAAGATGTGTGGCATGGTCGTGTCGAGTATGAGAGTACAACAATATATTGTCCATGAAGACCATGACAAAGGAGTCCAAGTAAGGATGGAACACTCAGTTCATCAGTGCCATGAAAACTGCAGGCACGTTCGTGAGGCTGAACGGCATGACTGTATGCTCGTATAGACAATACTTGATCCTGAAGGCTATTAGAGGTATATCGGATGGTCTAACACGCAACTGATGATAAACAGACCTCAAGTAAATCATCAAGAACACCCAGGCTCCTGAAATCTGATCAAAAAGGTCATCAATCCTCGAAAAAGGATATCAGTTCTTGACCATCAACTGGTTCAGCATTCGATAATCCACACAAAGCGAAATGGTACCATCTGCCTTCATCACAAACAGGAAAGGAGAATCCCAAAAAGAAGTACTGGGTCAGATGAAACCATTAGCTTGTAGCTCCTCCAACTACTTCTTGAGCTCCTGAAACTCAGGTGTGGCCATCCTATAGGGATGAATGGACACTAGTGCTGCTCCTGGAATGAGCCCAATAGAGAATTATACCTCACGCTCTAGAGGAAAACCTGAAAAGTCCTCTTGAAAGATGCCCCTGAATCAATCCACCACTAGAGGAAAGTTCAACTATGGATTCCCATTATCATCCAGATAAAGAATAGAAATCTGGGCTGTCATCCCTCTTAGCCCAATATTCTTGAGTCCTTCCCGACTCTCTCGAACGTCCCATTAACCTTTATAAAGAAAATATTCGCCCTCTAGTGAGACAAAACTCACTCGGCGGTGATAAAAATCAACGACTGCCTGAAAGGGAATCAATCGGTTCATGTTGAGGATGAAATCATAGCCTGTTATCTCTAGGACATAGAGATCCCCCAAGAAGCGATACCCTGCAACCTTGAGGGGGCACTCTCTACACTGACGTACACTATATGTCCTTGTTACCAAAGGTGTCTCTAGTGTCAACGAGTCGGCAGAAGAAAAGATGCATTGTCCAAGGCTCTCCATGACAGCAACGGAGATAGAGCTATGCGTAGCACAAGTATCGAAAAGGGATGAAGATAAAACTGAGGCTACTAAAATCGTACCTCGAACAGTAGAAGGGCCGAGATCCTGCTCCTGATAAGTCTACTCCACGACAAAGGACTGGCATGTACCACAACCCTGCGTCCCTTGCTGACCACTCTAAGCTGAACCTCCCTGCTGGTGCTGAGGAACTAGCGGCTGACCGCCATGGCCTCGACCTCCACCTCGGATCGAACTGCCAGAAGAACTTCAGTTCCCCAACTGGTGACAAACTGGTGGTGCTGCTCCTGAATGAGGAGTCATGGGAGAACCTCGGTCACCAGCTGCTGGTGAGAAAACCTGACAGAAATACTGAAGGTGACCCATCTTGCCACAACATCAGCACTCCACAGGGTCCCTTTGGCACTACGGCCTCGTGTTCCCTGACCGGCCACACTGGTAGCATGTCACATGGCTGCCTGACGATGCATCTTGCTTCCTCAGATCACTTCGCATAGGCTCTATATGATGCTTATTACTGTCATCTGGAGGAAAACTAGCTCTGGAAGTAGGACCGCCCTAGATTGCAGCTCCAGAGTCTCTCAGATTGTGCTCTGTGATCAGTTCCTGGTTGACGAGGGAAGTGATGGAAGTCACCTAGAAGATGTTCACCTACGAGGGGATCTCCCACCTGAGACCATCCTCAAACTTCCTTGATAAGAACAAACCACTCCCATCCCCGAGGGTTGTGAAGCGATGCAGCTCGGTGAAAAGAGCGGAATACTCAATGACAGAATGAGTACCCTGCTCACAGCTCATGAACTCCCGGGCTCGGTCGGCCCTCAGGGTCTTCGGGTAGAAGTAGTCGTAGAACACATGCTGGAACTCATCCCAAGCCATAGACTTCTTTTGACCCTCCTGTGAGATCACATCCCACCACCTCTTGGCGGATTATCGAAGCATGTAAGTAGTGAGCTTGACCCACCTCTCTGGAGGCGTCTCTAAATGATCGAAGATAGTCAGCATGGCTTCCAGCCATGACTCTACAGTCCGGGGTCCTCCTTCCCCCAAGAACATAGGTGGATGCTGCTGCTGGAAAACCCGCGTCAAGTCTTCTATAGTCATGGCAGGAGGCGGTGCTCCCTGGAAGGCCTGCATCATCCTAATGAAACCTTCCCTGAACTGCGTGTCAGCTCATGCAACTGGTATGACAGCTGGTGCCAAGGCTGGCCTGACGGGAGGATCTGCAGGAAGTCCCTGATCAGCCAGGTCTGGCGTCTGATCACTGCCTGACGACAGACGTACGACCGGAGGACGTCTCGGAGGCATAGCTCTGGAAGATCAAGAGTACACCTTAGATCAAGAAAACAAGGATAGAGAACACAAGAGTACAAAATAGAAACAGGGGAAGGAAAACACACAAGATTGCAAAAGACGACTACACGACATGTATAAAAAAACTACAAAGCGTGTCTTCTTAAACCACTGACATGGCATATACTCGCGCCCTACAAGTCGTGTACACTTCAAACTACACGGCGTGTGGACCTCACCACGTGGCGTGTGGTTGAAAACTATTCCCCTACCCGAGTGTCTTCACATGGCTAACCCACATGGTCTAACTCAACATGACACTACATGGCGTGTTCGAAACAAACACGGTGTGTACAAGACAAGGCTTTGGTGGCCCGTGTTGTTAAGCACACGACCGTCTACACGGCTGAACCTTACACGGCATGCTCTAAACAAACACGACATGTATAGGCGAAGGTGATACCGTCCCATTTGTTCGTGACATGGCCGGGTACCTGGACAAGGCTACACAGTGTGTTCCCTCTAGACATGGTGTGTTCTACTCAGGCTTCCATGACCTGTGTTGTTAGTGACACGTCTGGGTACACAGATCCAAACTTACATGGCGTGTACCTACCATACATGGCGTGTTCCCGAGGTTACTTTCACGACACCGTGTTCTGCCCACACGGTCATTGAAACGGCCTGAGAACTACACGCCGTGTATTCTGGGTTTTTTCTGGCCAGTAAATCAGAAAGTACATGTAATTTTAGAAACACCAAAAACAAGGAAAAGATGTGCCAAATTACGATCCGTGAGGTACCATACTCCCCACGAATCAAAGCCTGGCATCTCCCACAGTTATATACAAGAGAAACAAGATCATGATCCACCAAGTCTCGATTAATGAGGGCCCAAAACACCTCAAGAACCAAAATTTGGCAATCATTTTAAGTAAGGAACAAAACCAAAAGTTTTCTAGCATGACATCAGAGAATCTATCAAGAATATATCACAATAGCATGCATAATCTACACAGAGTCTATCACAATAGCCTGCAATCATTAATGGACCTTAGATGGCATGACATGAATGCATGGCATGTGATTTCTACAAGTGCCTATATGATGCATGATATGGAATACCCTCATCTCATCGGGTTGTGACAGAAATAGAACTGAGGTATCAAAACAATAATAGGACAAGTCAAGTGAATCACTCTAGGTGAAATCATATCAACCACAAAATCTCAAAACCATAAAACTGCAATTAATGAGGTAGTATGGATTTTCCCTGTACACAGGTTTTCTACTCCTGGACACAACATAATGCCATGTACCGAATCTGTCTTATCCCTAGCTAAAGTCTCCAAATAGCAAGTAAGAGAAAAGAACCCCTTTGATACCACTTTGTAACGACCCGAATCTGGAGCCCCTCCACTGGTGCCCCGTACCCGGTTAGCCACATGACCTAAAGAGAATTTCCCCAAATGTCAGAGGCTAACTACTAGCAGCGAGGGCCTTAGTGAGTCAGTGGGGAAACTATGCCCTCATTCGGTAAAGTATACAGTGGAAGAACAACCAGACACAATAGTGGAAATAACAAACAGCATACAACAACTGCAGTGAACAACGAAAGAAATGTATAAAACAATAATGATGAAAAATGGTACATATGTCTATGGAAATTAGTTAACAAAACAACACGCTGAAATAAAACTGAAACAAAGTATAAAAGAAAATAAATTAATTCCTCAGCATCGCAGGCCATGGCTCGGTCCCATGCTCTCCAACTCCAGTGCAATCAAGAACTTGAAGTAGAAGGGCACTTGCCCTTATCTATACCTACATCAACATAGTCTGCTTGGGCCCAAAAGCATTCCCCAAACAAGGTGTGAGATAATATCCCAGTAGGAAATCACCCAAAGATTTGTGCCTAACAGTCAATGAGTGCATGGCAGTAATAAAACAAGAAGTAGTTAACAGGAAAGAATAAATAGATACAATCCACAGTTCTAACAAACAAAGTGTACAAGTAAACAGCTAACAACAATAAGGAAAAAGGTAACCCTCTGGGTAGATCTCATAGCCTAACCCCTATGGTTCAACCTATAAGTACTATAAACCCTCTAGGAGTCACACACAGTCTCACCCCTCTGGTTCAGCTATGGAAGTAATAGAGTCTCTAGGGAAGCACTCACCATCAAATCCCCCTATAGTCTCGTATCGTGCTAAATGCTCTCTGGGGAAGAACTCAACATCTATTCCCTCTATGGCCTGTGTCACGGAACTACAGACTCTCTGAGAAAGCAGTCAACATCAATTCCCCCTGGGGTCTCACATTGTAATTAAAAGACACTCTGGAGAAGCCCTTCCGTCAATTCTCCCTTTGGTCTACTACTATAGGTTCTCACAGTCATGAGTGAAAGATAAAACATTCTCAGTGCACGTGCATCGTCCAAGTAAACCTCAAGAACTACTTGGCTATCAACTAAGGCTCAACATCAATACAAAGCAACAGTACACAATCCTACAACAAGGCATGGCAACAGGAAAAACACCTAACAATCAAAACAAGCAAGGAAAAGAAACCTGATCACAAAATAAATTAATCTACTCCCAAGAATGAACCTCTACCTAAGAAATAAAGCAATGCAGGCAAAGAAACAATAAAAAATAGGAAACCCCCCAATTCCCTGTTCAATGGAATTGGTGGAATTTGCACAAAATATTCACAGACTTTATACGGAAGGGCACAAACCACCTACCTCGATACTAGGAGATCGATATATGTGAACCTCGACAACAGATTCCCCTTAGAATGATGAATATCTGATAAAACACACAAAACATTCATCCCACGATAACTTGGAAATGAGGAGGAATCAAGAAAGAAGGCTAAAGAATAATGGAGAACTCACCGCTGTTCTTCCAACGCAATCGAAGGCGGCTAGAATAGTGGTCGGACGGAAGCACGACGCGTCGAGGAAGAATCGTGGTCGTACGGTTCTCTCGGATGGACGAAACCTGATGAAGAAGACGCTTATGTGCGTCAGGCGCGACCCCAGTCCGTTTAATGAAAAAAAGAAAATACATGGTGTGTACTTCTTGAGTACACGGAGTGTAATTCAGTTTTCCGCACTCCGCTTTTACTGGCCTCCAACTCACCCTTACACACCGTGTGTGTGGCACGGACACGGCAAGCACACGGCTTCGAGCGGAAAAAGAGTACACGGCGTGTACTCAGAAAGTACATGGCGTGTACTTAAAAAATTTCTCGAAACTTCAATTTTCTTAAAAACTACAGAAAAAGGAAAAACATACCTGAACGAAGATCCGAGTTCTTACATGATATTTATGAATCCATCCATTGATATATCCCACCCATCATCAACTATAGAATCAAATAGGAAGACAAAAAATGTATACCACTCATGTTGTCAGGGCTGAGGCCATTGTTGATGATTTTATCAAATATAAAATTATCAATATAGTCCAATACACTAATTGAATAGCTAACATCATCCTAGTCAAAAAGAAGAATAGAAAAATTAATATTTTTATTATATTTCTTGACCTCAATCACCATTTCGTAAAAGATGAAATCCATTTTCTTGTCACTAAGTTATTAATCAATGAAAGTTTTATATTTTTTTCCCTTTCTTTAATTAAGAAATATATTTTGTACAATCAAATCTATAAATATCCAAAATTTTAAGAAACCACTACATTAAAGTCATCTCATGGAATATATTTCATCCAAGTGATTCATTTTTTATTAAAGAAATACAAGTAACCTATAGTCATTCTATGAATCAAATCATTAATCAACTCATTATAACTATGGTAGAATATTATGTGGATGAAATTGTGATCAAATTACACTAATCACAAGACTATCTCCGTGATTATGAAAATGTTTTTTGCATGTTTTGTAGTATCCACCTAACCATGAACCTGATGAAGGGTGCATTTGAAATGTTTTCATGGGAAATTTATCATATATTTTACCCAATATGGTGGCATAAATATTAACTCATATAAGAAAAAGGATATTATCAAACTTTATAATATATTAAATATCATTTTTTACTAACTAAAAGTATATATATCCTATATATGGTTTTTTACCTATATGGATGGGATATGTAATACATTTTTCAAGAAGATATTTTTTAGAAGGTGATAAAGAATGAAATCTCATATAAATGGGATGAATAATTTTACACCACATTTAGTAATGTCGAGTAGTATTTAATTTTTCCTATGACTTTGATTTCATCTATTCTAGTGCATCCTTTGATCCTTTTTTTATAGAGTTGGAACATTATCTGGGTCCCCTACTATCTCATAAGAATATTTTTGTGAAGAAAATTACATGTGCTAAATCAGTCACATGTTTCACTACCATGAGGCCAAACATTATTTTTCTAGGAGAACTATATTTCATTAGTCTTCGTAGTTAAAAATATATGTCACCACCTATATCATCGTGTGATATAGTTAATTTAACACATTAACCCATTGAATTATATTTTCAAAAACCAATTCAAACTAAGTGATTGTCATGGTAGACAGTAATCCTTCAATAGTTTGACGTCCGAATAATCTCTAAGAAGGACATCAAGGTTTCAAAACATGAAAATTTCATATCCATGCCCCAAATATCTTAGGATTTTCCATCTGAAATCAAATTTATAGATGAGGTCATCCTATCCATCAGTCAAGTAATGTCATAATAAAATATGTATTTGTGATATTCCACCTAGAGCCTGAATGGGATATGTGTCATTTTATCAAATCTCAATAGGGTTTGTCATAGAGATATCTTAATCACTCTCTCAAACTCCCCCCATCCAATACAAGTAAATATTCTGAAATGGATGCACTAAAAATGGGGTTGAGTATCATGATTTCATCATCAACTTCAAGATGGTTCTTGAAATTTATGATATATAGTTTTATGGGTATCGATAATCTAAGACAGTCATAGTGAAAATTAATGGTGACTAAACTATTTGGAAAGAGGAGTTCATCCCAATTCTAAATAAATCTCATGATTTAATGGAATATTTTTCCTTATAACTGAAGTTTAACTATATCCCACAATCCTAAAATTATTTATTAGATGCTATGGAAATATTTGATGCATCCGTAATAAAATCAAAAAATAAAATTTTGGTCCTCAATGGAGTGTACTAAAAGTGCTCTCCCCTTGTCTCTTAATTAATAGAACTTGAAGGTCAATAAAATTTCCAATAGATATTTTAATTTAGTCCCCTTATATACCAAATTATTGAATAATTATCTAAAAATTGGAATCATTTTATTGAGTACTTATAACATTAATCTCTTCCATCAGACAAGATCATGTGTGAAAAAAATGTATCAATGTGCATAACATTTCATCCAACTTAATGTCCCAATATAGAGGTAGTCCTCTACTCATGAAGATTTTATGATATCCTACTATAATTAATTTATGTAAAGAAATTTCCTTGCTGTTTTATGGATGTTCGTAATGGCTCATTGGGACCCATGAGGAAAGATTGAATCTCTATCACTATATCTAGATACCAGGATAATTTTATCCCACTATGGGTTTTATAGCATGTAAATCAATGAAAAGTTTCATGAATACTAGATTCATTTTAGTTAAATCCTTTAGGCACTATATACTGTAAATATTTATAAATATCCTTTTCCCTTTATTGTATGAGGAGTTAAACTCATTAGTCTGAACCCACTATTGACTACATAAAAGTTTATGTTTATAAAAACCTATACTAATTTCTTATTAGAGTTGTCATAGGTCATTCCCTTCACGATGATCAAGAGAATATATATTCAAGTTCATTAAATCCCATATAATCCACCAGTTTTGGACTCCTCACACCCTAATCATGGTAAATGGTAAGATATTTTGGGCCACCGTGCTAGGGATGCTATATGCCAAGTATAAAATATGATACAACAATACTTCCCACTACCACAAGTTTGTGAGTGGATGGATTGAGGTTCTCATCAAAACCCACTATATCGGTATACAGATTATAGCGGATGAAAATAATAAAATATTCCCTAAAAATCTTCCCAATCCCCTATGGGAATATTGGATGATGACCCAAACATCCACCATGATGAGTTCTTTCTCCTCGATGTATGGGATACAGGCATTGTAACTCTATGATATTTAGATTTCATCACTCCAAACAAAAATATACACTTATTTGAGTACCCATAGAAGGACCCATGTTTTTTTATTTGTGCATGAATCTATTGTTGGGTGCAGTTCATATTCCCTACATAGCCTTAAGGACCACCAAAACACTATGTCATAAGCATTGAACAAGAATTTTCCCCTTTTCTCCATCCTCTATGGTGACTAAGTGATTTATTTGGAAAAATTATTGATACCTAGATGGAAAACATGAAAGATAGATAACAAATGGGAAGGCTCCATCCCTATTAAAAAGGTATACTCTAGTGGCTTTTAATAATTCATCACCATGGATGGAGAGAATATCACACCTTCCAATGATTCATGGATTATAAAAAATAACAATTGATAACCTTCACATTGGTTTTCTTATCCTAGATGCATGACGAAATGTTGTATAACACTTCATCCTTAAAGTATGGTGTTAAAATACATTTATATCATCATTAACACTAGATGATAAACTATATAAATCATATGTCTGAGATGAAGGAATTTAAACTACATAATAAATGTCCCTTTCAAATGACATTATGATGTAAAAAATGAGGCTGAGTCACATTTCCCTAAATTACATGGAATATCATTTTTAACGTATGATGTTAAACTACGTGATAAAAGTTGAGGCACCTTATACCCCCACTCCCAGATCATATCTTAAAGGTAATAAATTTTAAGCATGATATTCGATACATGTCTTTAGTTACAACAACATTAATAGATAAGGTAAAATTTATATTACCATGATCTTTTTAGGTTTAGAGTTTTAGATAATAATAAAAAAGAGTAAACATTTAGAACCCACATTTATTTTATCAAATGAATATTATTCCCACTATATATGGCATATCTGAAATCGTAACAAGAATTCTATTAGTTCCATAAATTCTATATATATGTTAATATTATAGGAATTTGATACTTTTCTTATCATTATAACCTATAGAAATGGAATTTATGAAATTAATGAGCTCAAATTCTTAGTAAGGGTAAATATAAGTGATAGAAATCAAATATCATAAGTTATTATATGATTATTATATTGTTATAATTTGGATATATAAGGAATTTACACCCAATAAATCATAGATCATATATTATGATTCATGTATAATGAAGTGTAAGAAAATATGAATTGAATTAAAATAGCATGGGAACATTATAAAATAGACTGAATCCATGAAGTAATAATGTAGTCAAAATAGTTAGCATGATATTTTGGAAGAAACATGATCATAGGTAATCATAACATCGAGGAGCGGGGTAATCCTATTAATTACCATTACATAGTAGAGAATTATACAACTCATGATTACCATAACAAAGTGGATGGAGAATCACCTTAAGCATATTATATATCCAAAGACCAAAAATTTGATGAAAAACACATTTTTTGTGTTTAATAAAAAATAACATGGAGAATAAGATATATCCATGATCATTTGAAAATTTTTTAAATGGTGTATTTAAGAAATATAGAAGAAAAATAAAATTCATTTAGATACCCAGAATATTTAGAGAGGAAGTTCATATAAAATGAAAAATGAATTGAAAATATTTTTTTCCATATAAAACATTTAAAAGATATTCTTTCAACACATTAAGGAAAATAACCAATACCAAAAAAGTTAAAAAAAATTTAAAACATTTAAAAAATTTCATGTGATAGAGAACAACATTAATAAAATATTGATAAATAGAAAAGATAATTCATAAAAGTATCCAATGAATAGGGACATGGACAAAAGGGATGTCCCTAACTGAAAATAAATGGTGGGTTTGTTTCCATACAATAGGAAATTAATCAACTAATGAGGAAAATGAAATAGGGATAAGAAAAAGAAAACCTCAAGAATGAACATAAGAGAGAAAAATAATAGGGGTTTTAGAGATAAATGTGTAAAAATTACCTAGATGGATTATATTTAATAATACATATCTATTCTAAAATGTTATTGGTGATGAAACGTTCAAGGAAAGCACAGTGTGTGAATTAAAGAAGCACAAGATATAGATCATTTTATAGACATTAAAATATACTCAAATGGAATAAATTTCATATAGAAAAGAAGTATGGATGTAAATTTACAATTTAGAAACAAAATAATTAATTGAAATATCAATCATGTCTCATGAAATTAAATTTGAGAGAAGAACACATGAATTCATTAGAAATATTCAAGTTGTACCACCTTGAAGGATATGGTGTGAAATGAAATAGTAAATACCATGAATAAATAGAGGATCAAGAAAAAATTATTAAATGGGGAGAATATATACCATTCCAATAAAGAAATTGTTTAAAATAATAAATATATATAATGGGTAAAGATTTTAGAAAATAAACTCTTACCTTGATCCATGTATAATTGAATACACTATAAACTTATTGTAATCTTTATATTTTCTTTATAGAATTCCTGAAAATGGAGGTATTAATAAAATATATTTTGACCATAGGTTCAATAAAAATGAGTATAACAATAAATGGAGGGGAAGGGTAGTTTTTTATGTGGAAACTGAATTCTTATTAGTGGTATTTAAGGGGTGGTGATATTCCCCTTTTATAAGGGGGGGATCAATTTTTATGAATATTTCAACATATTAAAAATGTATCACATGGTTCACATTTAAATTTTCTAAAAAAATTGGAAATAATGGATTAGAGGATGATATTAGGTTAATAATATACCATCTACAAAATTATAAAAAAAATTTACATGTTTCAAGACATTTACCCATATATTTATTACTTCTACTGTTTTAGATTTTATCGATGTAACTAGTTTATACATAAGTAATTATACATTTATTCCAAAAAATATAATGGTACCTATTACATAATTTGGAAATTATAATTTAAAATTTTGTATCCATTTTATTGTGTATACTTTATAAAATTCATAAATAGTAATTTTGAAATAAAAAATGTATAGTGTATTAAGAACAATTTCAATAGAAAAAGTAACATAAATTCAAAATTATCTAATATTGATTTTTAAAATAAAAAAATATTTGAAAATTTATAATTTACCTTATAAAATACATACTTGGTCTAGAAAATTGTTTCATAAATGTCCAACTCATAATTATATTAATAATTTCATAAAATTCACGATATTTTAAAAAACTGTATTTTGGAATATCCATCTAAAAACAATTTTTCAGAAAAATAAAAATATTTCACCAAAAAAAATATTTATATTTTAAATTCAAAAAGTATGTTCATATTATCGAGTTAAAATTATAAAAATAATATATTTATCTTTAGAATGATAAATAATATATAATGTTAAACAACTTTTATTAAAATATATTGTTTTAAAACATTATGTGTTATTAATATTATTTCACATCAATTTATAATTTAAATATTTTTAATAAAATAATATTTTATAAGATTCCACATTACGTTATTATGATAAAATATATAATACCAAAGAAAATTGTTCTTTAAATAAATATAACTTTTAATATAAATATGTTTTAACAAATAACATTAAAATAAATTGTTTATATTCTAAATTTTAATTTTACTAATACAATGATATTGATATATATATTTTAGTTTTATATATACATCATATAAAATTTTAAGATGAAAAATATTAATACATATATTTTAAAAATAAATACATACACATATTTATAATATTTTAATATCATATTTTTATATTATTGAGAGTTATATTATTTAAAATTTATTACTAACCTATTCCAAACATCATTTTACCTATTTGATGTATATCCAATATCTATAATATTTACCATATTTATTATATCCGTATTTTTAAAAATTATATTTCATTACAATATATAGACACTTACTAAACCATTTTTTCATTCCACTCTCACATTGTGAGGAATAATTCTTATTTCACATTGTTTATTTTTCAAAACATATTCTACTTTCATGGTGAACTTCCATATTATAGTTTTTGTTTAGATATTAGTTATCCTTAAGGATGAATATGATGTATAGTATTTCCTATTCATGGTGATTTAATTATTTTCTATCAATTTACCCAATTTATTTATGCAATTTAAATGGATATATTCATTTATTGTGAGCAATAATACCTGGTGTGAAATACTTAGTTTTATGTGATCTTTTGTTATATTCATATTATTTATTAATAAAGTGTTTTTAGATTAATTTATATATTGTTTGACTTGTTTCCTAATAAATTTAAAATCCATTAAACTAAAAAATTATAATTATAAACATTTAATTTGAAAAAATCATATGCTTCTAAAAACATAGGGTTTTATATTCCCCATTTAAATAAATTTCATAATTTAAATTTTAATAAATAATAACTAATGATTTTTGGATAGGGCATTCTTAAAATATTCATAATTTAAGATATACTGTATAATATAGAATTTACCTCACTCTCTTAGTCTATATCTACTTACTTATATTTCCTCAAAAAAATTTACTCATTCATTCAATCATATACCCATGCATGTATATACCCTAATCATATATTCTCCCTATCAAACATTTCCCAAAACCATTTTAACATTCTGGACATTAAATCACAATGAAATTATATATTCCTATAAAAATTATTTATATCAATAACCCATTTATGTATTAATATGTATATCATAATGTCACAACTACTCATTATATATCATAATCTATATAATTTGATAAACATCACCAAAAATGGTATGAATCATTTTTTCTTTAAATAAATAATCTATTCCAAGGCTATTAATATTATCCAACTAACCTTTATCAAAATTAATCAACCCTTTCTCATAGCAACATCAATTATATATTAAAACTAAGATTTATCCATACCTTAATATTTTTTTCTTCAATATTCATCCCAAAAATAAAAACTTATCATAAAGTTACTTTTATGGTTATTTATACCATTTAATATATGTTCCCAAGCCACAAAACATAAGATACTAAGGATAAATCCTTTGATATTTCAAATAATCCTTATAACTTTTAGAATATACCTGAATATCCTTGAGGAAAATAATGCACTAATGAAAATAGCTACGTGTATCATCAATTATTTTGTTTTATGATATCAACCACACTACCATAGGTAATACAATGAAGCTCACCTTTTTTATCATAACTAGTATATAAAAACATTATTTTCCATTTAAGTATGATCCTTTATTTTTTTTATACGATATAGTGGTTTCAAGATACATTCCTTTATCAACATAATTTTTACAATCCTTTTTAAATGAAAAACAATAATTATTACTATAATATAAAATATATAAATATATAAACAACAATATAATATTTTATTTACCTATAGAACCTTATTTTTTTACATATAATTATTTTGGTTCAACATATGACTCCCTTTGTTCAATCCTTATTAATATTAATTTGGAACCTATTATTATTATAAACCAAATACTTTAAAGTAATTTAGAAATAATGGTTTATAAATAGATTCTGAATTAATAAAATCATATCCCCCAGGAGTTTTAAACTAATTGGGAGGTTAAGCCTCATTGTGATAAACTCAGTGACGATTGTGTTATCACCCATAATTCTGTTTTTTATGTTATTTAGCCAATATAAATTTGTGACAAAGCCTTAATCCACTTATATTATCTAGATATGGAATTTATTACTATCATAACCACATAATTTCTAATTTACAAAAACATCATGATGTTTTAGTATATTTAAACTTATTTTTATGTTTTTCCCTAATGTTTACCCATCCTAATATCCAAAAAACATAAATAATTATTATAAAAAACTCTAACTTTATCTATAACTTTGAAACTATCATGAAATATGACTTATAAATCAATAATTTCCTTTATATTACTTAATCTTTCTCAAACTAATAATATATTATCTCTAATGTTTTATATACCCTCCTCTTATACAAATTTAAGGGATATAGACCTATTCTTCAAGATTCAGTGAAAAAAGATCATAATTTACACATTGGATTTGATACACATCCTTAGTTAAATGTTATTTCACGTATAATATAACATTTAAATTATAAGGATATTTATTTGGTTTACTGTTCAAGATAATTAGATAAAATATTTTACATGTAAAACCTATTTTTATTAAATCAATCAATTTTATTACACAACATAAGCAAGTACATAATCAATATAAAATCTCTAACATACCCCACTAATTATCTACATAATACACTATTCCATCCATTTCATACCTTTCATATCATTTTTTTAAGGGGGAATTGAAATATAAAAAATTTGTGAGATCAGATGCTCAGTAGGGTTAAGAATAAGTGAAAATAATCAAATATTAGAAGTGTTCATAAAATTTAGATATGAGTATAATCAAGAAACTTAATAAATTTATACCCAATAAATATTAAATCATAAATCACGATTTATGGAGTATGAAATAAAAGAAGATATGGAATGAATCAAAAGTGAATGAAAGAATTAGTCAATAAAAAGGAGCCATATAAATATTATGTATTCATAAGAATAAGAATGATATTGCAAAACAAACATGATCATAAGTAAACATAAAATAATAGAGAAGGTTACACCACCAGATCACCCTAACATAGTGAAGTATGCTACACCACTTGATTACCATAACATAGTGAATCTAGTTTCAATTCCTGATTCCTATACGAGAGTGATCATTCTAAACATTAATCCTATAATTATCACATGATATTGAGATTTGTTACCAATGCATTGGGGGGTGATATAATACCCCACCCATTATCTTCCATATATATGAGTACCACATGAAATCAATCATTTATCATAACATAATGAACTCGTGGAATAAAAAATGAGTTCTATTTTACACATTAACATGAACCCATGAAAATAAAAAAAACTATATATATTTAAAATAGAATAATAAATGAAAATAATTAATATTAATAACAAGATAATCCCATTTACATTAAGTAGTTATACAAAGATTTAATGTATATTTCTAAGTAAATACCATTATATTATGATCACGAGGTATAGGGTATCTACACCATATAGATAAAAATGTATATGATTTAGTTAATAATTTTCCTAAACGAATAAATATATGGAATCAAATTGAACACTCTTCAAATAGTGAAATTGAAAACATTTTTTTTATAAAGAAAATTCATTGGACGAAAGATCATACTTATAACATAGTATGATATGGAAATATAATGACAGCGATGGATTATATCATTGAAAAAAATTATCATTTCATAATCTATATTAATAAATATGTTGGATGGTAAATTTTTATGAATTTTATTGATCAATAATAAGATATGTCAAAACATAATGAATTTTATGAATAACACTTTTTCACATTTTAGAAAAATCACTATTGAATTTTGAAAAATCCTTGATCTTATGATAACATTTTAAAAGAAATATTTTACAAAACATTTAGAAAAATAAATTCATATTTAAACCACTAATATATAGATGGAATGTTTCATAAGGGCAGCTAAAGTGGAAGAAATATTTGTTTAAATTGAAAACATTAAAAAGAGATTCTTTTCATGATTTTACTAAAATGACCCATATAGAAAGCATTAAAAATTTCATTAAAATATTTAAAGATGTTGAGGTTATATAAAATGAACATAATAAATTATTGATTCATGGAAAATTAAAATCACAAAAAATATTATGAATATGGAATTTGAAAATAGGAGGTGCCTCACCAAAAATAATAGTTGGTGTTGGTTTCATTAAAATAGATAAATAATGATCCATGGGGGAAATTAAATATGGAGAAGACAAGTAAAGCCATGATAACGACTAGAGGAAAATTAAATAATAGTCATTTTAGAGAGAAATTTATAAAAAATACATAGATGTGTTATATTTCAAATGAAAAATCTATTTTAAAATAAAATTGGTTATGAAACCCTAATGGAATGGTTAATATAAGAATCAAGGATTCTTAATAAGAAGATCATGAAATGGTCATTAATAATGTCAGAAAATTGAAGTTAATTTATACTTAGAAGTAATAGGGTAGTGAAGACATAATATAAAATGAAAATTGTAGTTCAATATCAATCATTTCTACTAAGTTAAATTTTATATGATGGCCCATTATATCTTTAGAAAATTTATAACCAAAAGTCCGTGGAGGATATGATTTCATTTGAGGCCTTAGACAACATTAATGGTGAGAGGATCATATTGAAAAATATGAAAGTTGTTGTATATAAAACATTATAAGAAAGTTATGGTGTATAAAAATAAATATATCTCAATGATGAAAATACAAGACATAGAATTTATACCTAACTCCACCGTTTAGTCAAATCCACTCTAATATCATTGTACTATTTCTGTTTTCTTTGTGGATTCTTCATAAATGGAGGTCTTAAGAGTATTTTTTGTGTCTATAGGATCATGGAAAAGGAATTGGATTATAGGGGGAGGAAAATATAAGTTTTTTTGGTGGAAACCAAATTATTATTAGTGTTATTGATGGGGCGGTTATTATCTCTTTTTATATGTGGTGAGAATGACATTTTTGTAATTATTTCAACCTGATATAATGATATCACATGTTTTACATGTCTAGAGGATCCAAAATGGATAATAATGGTGTGGAAGTGAGATATGGTTCAAAATTTCGCAACCACTCAATTAACAATATGTTTTTAACATCTCTCAGTCCCTTTCCCCTATATTGATTACTTTTTTGATTTAAAACATTTCCATAGTTACTAGTTTTTACCGTATTAATTTATCTTTTGAGAATAAAAATAAAGCATATATTATTACATAATATGAAACATATAATGAAAACATTGAAACCCATTCATTATATTCACATTTTAAAGTTGATAAAAATTAATTTTATAAAATATAAATGTCTAGTCTATCAAAAATAATTTTTAGAGAAAATGAATATAAAATCTAAGATATCAAATATATATTTGTAAAAAATTAAATTATTTTATAATCTCAAAAATACAATACATATTTAGTCTAGAAAATGGATTCATAAATCTATAAGTTATAATTTTATATTAATAATTACAAAAAATTCCTAGTATTTCTAAAAAATGAATTTCTCAATATTCACCTAAATGTTAAATGTTTTAAAAAATCCAAAAATTTCACCCTATATAACATTGATATTATAAATTCAAAAAATTATATTAACTTTTTCTGTAATAAAAATTCAAAAAATCATATAACTATATTTACAATGAAAATATAAAATAAGGATAAACTATTTTTATATAAAAATAAAACTTCAAAACATTATTTATTTGAATATTATATTATATCAATCTATAATTTATGTAATGTCAATATAAAAGTTTTTTTATTAATTGAAAATTTATTTATTATTTTAAAATATAATATAATTAATGAAACATTTCATTAAAAAAATATTTCTTTTATACTAAATACAATTAATAAATAGTATTAAAATTAATTATTTATAACACAAAATTTTTATTTTCTAGTCCATTGATATTTATTTATTTATATTAAATATATATATAAATATTATATTATTTTCAAATTTTGAATATTAATATTTATAATTAATGTGAAAATATAAATTTATAATATTTTAATACCATATTTTTATTTCATTGAGAGTTATATTATCTTAAAAATACTAGTAATCAATACACGACTTCAGTTTCCCTATTTCATGTGAAGCCAAAAAATAAATTATCAAATACCATATATATAATGGCCATATTTCATTCAATTGTATATTTAAAATATCAAAAAACCATATTTATAGTGTCCATATTTCATTCCTTTATATATATATATATTTACTAAATCCTTTTTTCATTCTAATGCCAAATCACAAGTAATGGTATTTATTTCATGTTGATGATTTTACATAATGCTTTCTCATTTCATTATGATATTCCTCATTAAGGGTATTATTTTTGATATTGGTTATATTCAAGGATAAATATGATCCATTTCATCTCATAGTCATGAAGATATTATTGTATTTATTCTATTTTCCCATATTGACTTATACACTTTAAATGGATGTATTCATCCACGGTGAGTAATAATCCATTGTGTGTGATATGTAGTTTTCTCATATTTTGTTAAATTATTCCTCTTATTAATGAATAAATTGTTTTTAGTTTAATTCATGACTTATATTACATATTTCCTAATCAATTTCAAATACGTTTATCTAAAAGAGGTTTATAATTTTACCGATATAGTTTATAAAAAAAATATTCTTCCTAAAAAATGGGGATGTTGGGAATATCCTTTTTGTATAATGTTAAACTATATCAATCTGTTTCCTCATTGAATGGATTTAAACTATGTTTATAAAATATTTATAAATGAAACATAAATTATAGAACTCACACATATTCCTCACCAGAGAGGATAACTACTCATTTTGTGTAATACTTATTTTACACATTTTTAAAGAACTATGTATGACTTTACTCCCATTTCTAGGAATTTGTGGTGATACCTAGACATCCATTTTGATACCATCCACTATTTTTTAACTGGAATTCCATTATCCTATACATGTATTTATGATCAATAGCGTTCTATCCAACTTCTTCTTTTCACTTAATATCGAGAAGATTCTCCTCTTAAAAGATCGGTTTCACCGTCACCTGTTCTAACACTCTACATGATGTTCAAAATTTAAAATGGTGTAAACCCTAGAATATTTGAGTTTGCCTAAAAATATTCTTCCAATCATCATAACCCTATTTGAAGTCAATGATTTGGATCCCCATTATCCTCCCTGTCCAAATGGACTTCTCTTTGGTGACATAATAATTCTGCAATGGCTCGAATCCTATATAATACACATGCCTTAGAAGACCTTTCATAGCCATATTAAAAGTTTCATATTTTGAATTAATGGTTAATAGTTGACCCTAATTTTTTATTCCCCCATCCTTGATGGTATGATAATGAAAAAAATTGTTCAAAGACATGGTCATCATTTATCCTCCACCCGCTTGGCATCCCCATTCATGATTCACATCATTAAATTCATAATTTACCTCCTCAACTCCTCTTTTGATCTTGTGAAAATTTACCCCATTATCATTATCGTAATCATAAATTCACACATATTAGTAAATAAATTTAGTCTTTAAGAGTATTTCAATGACTATATTCCCCCTTTAATGTCACATTCAATAGTCATTGTGTTATTCAAATCCAAACCCTTCCACCCCCAATTCATGATTTAACATGACATGAATAGGTTTAATCTAAACCATATTATTAATAATAAACATCGATCACATTTTATTACATTTATAGTGTATTTCCCCCAAAATATTGAGTTGCGCCAAGATTATGAGTAAATATCCATTTACTCTTGACTAAATAACTTTAAACTGCATGACCCACCCAAGTCTAAGCATTATGAATTAAAAAATTTAAAAAACAATTTTAAAGTTATCTATATTATCATTAGACTTTGTAAGTCAAATCAGTTATCAATTTAGTCTTCATGCCGCATAGAAAAAAATTTCCCTATCCCGATCTGCATGACTGTAAAATGTATAACCACATATGGTCTACACATTATAATATTAAACTGAGTGTGCCTCCTTTGGATGAGATGATTTATTTCAGCACAATTCATTATGTTCCCCTCACCTATATTCACATTGAGTTTTATATTCTCTAGATAAATATACCATATCACCCCCAGTAGTCTATAATACATGACAATAAATAGTTATCACCATTTATTTTCTAATAAATATGAACTTAAACTATGTGCATACCCATATGAGGGTGTCTATGTACCAATAAGTTATTTTTCAACTCCTTTCACATCAAATGTGCATTACCATTCCTATTTTATAAAATAAACACATCTTCTATGTGGTGAAACCCATATTAAATTTAATTTTAAAAGCCTCCTTTTAGTAATCACAATATTAAATTATGATATGTATCTAATATCTATAATATATGACATTAAACAACACATCATCATCCCCATTTTATGAAATTAATCAATGTGTCATTCCAAATCATCATCTAATAATACATTACCTTATTGTATTGGTCTCAAAACATATCACACATTATAACTATGTTTGGATTAAATCCTATTCCATGGGATATGTGCTGATTCTTGGATCACTTATATCAGGCCTGACTACAAGTCTCTAACCACCACTACCATGTCTCAAAACCTAAAACTTCTTCATCAATACTCATTAATATCCTATGTCTCATGGTGGTGCTACACCCATATGGAATTGATAAATATTGTATAATTTTAAAATTATTACCCATATTAGTGAACTTATCAAAACCATAAACAATCTTATTCTTCCTCTCGTGGTTATCTATATAATTATCAAACTTTCCTACTCATGATTGTTTTTTATATACAGGAAGTGTAGGCTACCTCACGTTCAGTCCAAGAAATATGAAAATAAAATATAAAATGGTAACTTTAAACATTTTGATATTTTCTTTCCCTTATTTATACATAGAGAAGATTAAATAGTACATGTAACATGACCTTAAACATTGTTACTTGATCCACAAGTCCATTCATATTGAAATATGTATTTTTATATTCACATTAGGCCTATATCTTCACACATGCTATATGAACTACCTTGCCTTTGGTATAAGATTCATAAAGATAAATTGTTTGAATTCAATGTTTGAAGATGTATTCAAATAAATGCTAAAAAACACTAGGGAAAGCTCTATCACCATAAACCCTATCCCTAAATAGTCCAAAAATATTGACTCTAAAGTGTCCTAGTAAATAGTAACAATGTATAATCCAGATAATAAACCATTAAAATGATACTTGAGAAAAATTAAAGCTTCCAAAATCCAAGTAATCCTTTTTTATTACTCTGGATAAAGTAATTTAACTAGTTTATAATACAAAATGATTTTGGGGATTATCATCTACCCCCAAAAGTAGGCTAACTAATCTTGTTGTACATACTATACAAGGAAATCATATAATGAATCTCTACCCCCATTTCTAAAATATTCTAGTCATATTACATTAAACTACATTCAATCTCATATTTTCTACATGATGGTAAAATTAATAGTCATAATCATTGTTCTATGAACTTAAAAGGGACACCCATACTATCCATGAATCATGGCCATAAACTATGTGCACTATATTTTATCCTTATTAATAATTTCTTTAGGTTATTAAGTTTATGTTGGGTTTGAATCTTCCCAATAAATATAGATAAGGTGACCATCAAACTATGAATAATAACCAAAAAATATATGGGATTTATCCTTGTGTTCATTTTTTTATCTTTGTGTTCTTCAATCCACATAGGGTTTTTTACCAGTTCCAAACTAATTTAATTCTTTTTTGGTCTCATATTGAGGACATTAAACATGTATCATCACATATAGAATACATGATTAAATGAAACTGTATAGTATCAAGGACTAGTTTTGTCCTCCCAAAAGTGTGTTCCAATTGTCTACCATGACTTTCATGGGTACAATAATCTATCAAAATGTGTGCACCCCATAGATATAGATAATGTTGGTCATTGTATCCCCAATGTGATTAAACCACTTCTTGATAATTTTTTCATATATATTTAAAATTTATGTCTCTTTGGTTTTATTTCCTCCTTTAATATTTTAATATCTAAATGGAATCCTAGAGAGTGAGGTACAATGATTCAAAGACCCACCATCAACTTTAGAAACACATCCCAAATAATTATTGGAAGCACTATAAGGCTCACCATGAATTTAATACAAGTTAATTGGTCCTCCCTCTTTTTTATCCTTTATTGTTGTCAATATGGAAATAAAAATTTTCCATTGAATTTTGTCAATGGTCATACATATACTTTATATCACCAGCCCTACAATTTTGATGTTAGATGGCATAATTTACAATCATAAACTATATTGTTAGCAACAAAATTATTAACAATGTCTAAGAAATTATGGTATATTGGTAGGGTGGGTCTCCCCTATAGAATCCTACCAAACTAGTCTCCCCATATTTATGAGTTTTCTTAGTAGTGGATAAATTATTATGAACTTCGAATATTCATCCGATTATAACTACCATGTAACATGAGTATCACACCATTTACATTTTTTTCTCACATTGAGAATTAATCTCATGGGATTATGTGTTTAGATCAATATCCTCATTAGTGTGATTGAGAAAACCCCATGTTTAATCTTATCATAAAGCATAAAACTATTTTTTCAACATATTTACCATATAAAATTAAACTACACTATCCCCTATATATTTCATGAGTAAACAAATCATGAAATATTGGTCCTCACCATATAGAAAGACACTAGTCTTCGACCACACTCTTATTTTAGTGAAAATAATATATTACCCCCTCTTAAAAACTACTTCTACCTCGATTATCATTTTTAAGGACACATAATGATGTATAAATTCCTATTCCTAGACCCAACTAAAGACTTTGGCGTTATTTCATCCTATACATGGTCTTCCTTATAGACCTAAGTAATGTCACTTTATTTGACTATCTATTTGATAGAGACCCATTTTCTGATTTGTGTGCAACATATATGTCACTGAATAACATGGTTTTTGTCTAGAGGGGGGATTCACATCAATTACCATCACGCCTTATCTATTTATCCTTTAATACACCTATCACATGCTAACCTAGGATTTCCCCAGAACCAGGATTCTGAGTTATCCCACAACATACATGGGAGGTATTCATAATATTAATGTTCTAGAAACAATTTCCAAAGGTCATCAAAAGAGAACTATTGGGAATTATTTTTACAAACAAAATAAAAAAAATGTGGGGGAATTAAATATACAACCGAATGTAAACAAAATATCCCAATGAGTTTTCAATTAAAAAATGAAATTTAAAGCAACCGATACAAAAACAACAAATGATAATCCAAGAATAAAATCAAACGACCAAACAAATCTATAAGTAACTCCATAAGTCACTCCCAAATCCCAAAACATGACATCACTCTAAGGAGATCGAATTGAGGCAAGAACCAGATCCTAAAATTGAAAATATATGATAATAATGAGTATGAGTCTCATTATGCATTTCAAATGAAACCAAACCCCATGTATTACATTTAAATGTATGATCCATCTATTTCTACTTTGAAATAGAGTATATGAATATGGGTTTTACATTTACATTAGTTTCTAAAACATTTAAAGATTCTTCTATTCATTACTCTAAATATATTTAACATAAGACATATGGTTTATGAATTTTAGAAATAAATCTCTCAAAACAAGTTATAGTTGAAAAGAGGTGTTTTTGAAATCCATAATTTTAAATACATTTATAAAAAAGGTGGTGAGTGTTAAAGAGTTCCAGATTTTTTTTCATAAAAACAATAATATCATAACTTTTTTTAAATAAAATTAAAAACTATATAATGTTAAACATCCACAAAATAAAATATAAGAGCCCAATAATTAAATAAGGGAAATTTGAAATAGAATATTTTCTACTATAAGAGAAATAAAACTGAGATGTCTAACATAAATGATTGTTTTCTAGTATTGATGGGATTACCTAAGATATTAGAATAAAATCTAGAACATACTAACCAATATCCATTATATTGGTGTATCTGATGCAATAAAATATCTCCAATGATTGATCATACCCTATATGGTCTTACAGAGGGCATACCACCAATGAAAAAAATTGTTTATTCTAATGGAAACTAGAATGAGTGTAATCGAAAGTTAGTGAAACAAGTAATCTCATAAGATCCACTAGCTACTCTAGGTTCCCATGGTATATATGATATGGGGGTGACATAATAGTAACCATCAGAAATATAAAAATGAGTATAATATATAACATAAATAAGTTTCACACACAAAACCACCACCCATAAACACCCCTCTAAGGATTTAACCATCACCTTTAATCCACTAATACACTGTAGAATCCCTATAATGAAGACATTCCCATCTTTTTAACAAGGAACAAGGAAACAAACACATTGTAAGTAGTGTTTTTCAAAACAATCCCCATTTAAAAATATCTAATCATTCCTTATTATATTCTTTAGGGAAAACATATTATTAAAGAACCAATCACACCTCTTATAAATCCAAATAATATTTCATAATCCATTTGGGAACAAAAATGTAATATTATTTTCACAAAACACATATAAAATTCATCTATGTTTTTCATCAAACATTATGTGTTAAAGGTTAAAAAAAATGAGATTATGCAATGCATTTTAAAAATAAAAAATAATTAATGTTGGAATCATAATTAATTAGAATTTTATTTTCATCCTAATAAATCCTCAAATACATTTTACTCTATCAAATGGTATCAATAAAAATTCATAAATAATCATTAAATAAATAGTGCTTAAATTTAAAATTTATGAGATAGAGTAACCCGCTTTTACTATTGTGAGCAATTCACCTTTATCAGAAGCCACAAGGAAGAGACTTGGGAAACAAAAATAAACCCCAATTATGAGGAGGAACAATTTATTTGGTAAAATCCTTCTATGAGGTTATTCCAAAAGAGAATAACATAATAAGAGAGGATGAAAACAAGAGGAAATGATAAAAATATGTAGGATAAGAATAATAGGAATATAACACTTACCCTTGAAGAACATTATAAGAAACATGGATAAATCCAACAAGAACTGGCTAAAGAGTGTAAGGAAATTATTGAGAAGGTTTCAAGGGCCTTTCACACCCATTGGAGGACATATAATTTGTATGAAGTAAAAATAATTTCATAGAGACATATTAGTAAATTAAGGGATTTTAAAAACAAGATAGTTCATAAGGTTTTGTCACATGGTTTAGTAAAACAAGTCCCAAAAGTATGCCCCTACTAGAATCATCTGGGAAAATCACATATTTTGGTTTCATGTTTTTCACTAACCACGAATAATATTTTTTCCTTCACTCATTGACCCAGATGTATTTCTTGGTTTTCCCTAGGATCTACGTAGTTTTAACCCAACCATTTAATAACCATGAAAACTAAAACAGGCAACAAAAAATGAACATAAAAAGGGATTGGTGTATTGTAGCCACATGGTTTTACCTTAAAAATATAGATTAAGAATTCATCAGAAGTAAATGCTCTCGAAAATAGAAAAATTCATCCTAAAAATCCCAAAAACTCATTGAAAAGTTAAATAGTAAAATATAATTTAAAATAAAAATGAAAATAAAAAATCGGGGAGTAATAATTCTACCCTCCATAACACTTTTTATCCCCATACAGTTTCAATAGTTCTAATTGGTCAAGGAAAATGATAAGTGCCAGGATTTTCTCACAAATTCATCCTTAAAAAATTAACATTCTCTGATAACCACCATGATAATGCCTGAAACACTACCAAAAATGATCTGGACTCCACCGCTGAATCCAATCAATTTTATAAACAATAAAAATGTCCAAAACCAAAAAAAACAAACTTTCTACCATAAAAACTATTTTTCATACTTGAAGAGTCTAATTATATTACGAAAAGTCACTAAAGTAGTTTATGGATTAGGTAACAACCACAAAAAAATCAAATTTTAATGTGAGATCGATGTAAGAACATATAACACCCAACATCAGAATGAAACTATTGTAAACTATCCGCCATATTAGGACATTAATAAGGAATTCATACCCAATTTAGAAATTCCACAAGAAACAAACATGGTCACAAGACATTTGAATTTATAAAAAATTATTACTTGGGAATTCCATGAAGATGAATAACTAAAATATTGGAAAATAAATACCTTAAACATATGTTCGATCCAAAAAAGCTCTATAATCTGAATTGCAGAAACCATTGAAGGAGTTGATCTAGATCCACTCCTTTTACAATCAACATCCATGGAAAAATATTTAATATGTTCCAAATAGATACAAATATAATAGGTGTTTATATATCTCTTACAAGAAGGATTCTTGTAACATTATTTTATATATTGATGACACACTAAGGTATTATGCCTAGAATAAGTCAATGAGATATAAAAAAGACTCTTAATACCACCAAATTCTTATTTGATTTGATTCATCTTCCCATTTCTTTAAATGAAACCCCCTTTTTCACTTCTAATAACTAATGAAGGATCGATTATGTCAAACAATCAGCCTAACATACTCCTAACCAAAAAAAACTCCTTATCATTTAAGCATAGAAAGTTAAATCAAGTTTTAGAAACCTTGAACTATGAACAAAATGAATCCCTAACCCAAAAAAATTATAATTTAAAAATCATATACAACTAATTTTTGGGGATGGGGAACCATATTTAATAAATAGTGGATGAACTCTAACAATGATTGACCATTTTTTGGAGATAGTGAAACTTCATCGGTTTCAAAACATTCATGGCCTCAAAAAAGCAATACAAGATCAATATGGATTTAAAAACATCATAGGAAACGTACTCTCATATATTAGACCTTATAAATTACTTCCACCACATTCATCTCGATCCTTCATTCATAATAGTTTAAAACATAACCTTTAGAAAATTAGAAAACTCAAGGAAGCCAATGATCCTCTCGATGAACTATAGACATTCTTCCTCCTCATAAAAAAATTATAAACCATAAGAGTGTAAGTTTTAGCTTCTGAAACATTAGAATGAAATCTATATGTTGATCAATAGATGTTTTCAATAATGGAGGGTTGGAAAATGTGGCACCTTCTAAATCCATCGAATCTTTCTATGTTTGTACTCTAAATAATAAGGGAAAAATCATTCAAATCCACATGACTATAGAAATATCATTATATTAAATACTAAACAAAAAATGAAACTCAATCCAAAAAAATCAAAAATACATTTGAAAAATATCACTACTCATCAATTTAAAAAAATAATGTAAATTCTATTATTTAAATTACATCATTTTATTTTGAATTACCTTTTATTTACTTTATGTATCCAAAACATTATACTAAGAATGTATCTCATTTTAAAAAATGTTTTAAATATTTTTTTTGAAAAACACACACCAACCTTTTGAATTGTGAAACATGATATGAAATAATTTTAAAAAGAATCATTTTATCCAAAATCATTTAATTTAAAATAAATTTACCATGTTTATATTTAAATGAATTTATTCAAATCTATTCACCAATTTTATAAACCAATATTAAAACATGTTAAAATCATAATTTAAAATAAAAACTAAATTATTTAAAATAGTTTTAAAAAGAGAGAAATCTAATTCACATTGTTTAGGGCAAGTAACAATCACACTACTACCATATAGAGTTATATAGAATCATTTTACTAGGCTCCAAATGGGTGTTCAAGACCTAAAAAGTCCCCAAGATCACTAATATAACTATATTTTCATTACAAAATATATAACAAATGAAAGATTAAACAATCAATATATGAACCAGTAAATATAATCTAAAAAAACTGAATGACCAATCAAATCAAAATGTTACACCATGTGTCACACTCAAATCCCAAAACATGAAAAAACTATAAAGAAATTGAATACATGTAAAAACATTATCCTAAAATCGAAATGATAATGTAGTTATATTTACAATACATAGTGGTAATGATAAATAAAACTACACCGCATGTTTTAACTTTAAATGTTTGATCCACATGATTCTCTTTTTAAATATACTTTATAGACATAAGTTTTACTTTTACATTATCTTTTAAAAAATAATTGTTATTTTACCTTCCTTATTTTAAATATATTTTACATAAAACATATGTTTTAATAATTTTATAAAGAAATACCTAAAAACAAGTTAAAGGTGGAATATCTGGTTTTCAGAAGCCTTATTTTAAAAGTATTTAATAAAAACATTAAGACGTCAGAAGTTTTGAAAAATAATTTTCATAAAAATACTCAAATCAGAAATTTTATTTTAAGTGGGTGTAACACATAGATAACAAGTTGTGTCCTTAAAAATAAATAAAATAGCACAAATACAAAATATTTAAAATGGGAAAAATAATAAAGTCAGGTATGATAATAATAAAATTGATATATATAATATAAATGATATAGTTAATGTATTAATGGGATTACAGATTATTTTAGGAAAAAATCTAGAACATAAAAATCCCGATTCATCATATTGGAATTATTGATGTAATCAAACTTCATTAACACTCTATTATACCCAACTTAGCCTAATTATGGGGAATGGTCCTAAAGAAAATAATCAATTATACAAATAGAAACTATAATGAAAATGATCTCAAGATAGTGTAGAAAGTGTTCTTGGATGTTCCACTAGGTATATTAGGTTCTCATTGTATATATGAAACGTGGGAGAGAATATAAATAGTAACCGTGAATCATATAAAGAAATGTATAACCCATTACATGAATAAGTTTAGCACACACAAGTACCACCTGAAAACACCTCTATAAAGAACTACCATAGACCATAAATCCATAGATACACAACATATGTCACATAGCAAGGAAATTACAATGCCTTTAATAATGAACATGGTATTTTACACATCCCACATAGTATTTTTAAAGATAAAATCCTTTTTCCCAAATGCCAACCCGGCCATCTAGCATCCTTTGGGAAATAAAACCAATTTTGGAAAAACCAAACACACCTATTAGAAATGAAAATAATATTTAAAAATATACTTGGAATCCAAAACATTTTTTCATGTTCAGAACCAACCAAAAAAATTTATGCATGCATTTTAAAAAAATTTGATTTGAATGGTTAAACAAAATAACCACATATTAAACATTTAAAATTGAAAGAATCATTAATGTTGGAAATAAAATTATATAGAAATTTATTACCATCTAAATTAATCCATAAAATATCTTTAAATATTCATTAGTATGAAAATAATGGTAAAAAATATAGAAATCGATGTTTCATTAATAAAAAAGTCAATACATTGAAAAACCAACATTAAAAAATGGAAAAAAGGAATCATTGAAAAAACTACAAATAATGACTTTAAAAAACCACACCCAACCATAATAATTAGTATCGTCAAAGGATTCATTATAAATACCATTTTAGGGTATGTTCAAGGTAGAATACCATAAAAAAGAGGTGGAAAACTAAAGGAGAGGATAAATAATGAAGAAGAAGAGGAAGAGAAGATATAAAATTGAAGAATCAGGTGAGTAATTTGGATAAATCCATTAAAATAGGGGCGGAATAATGGTTTTGTTTGTAGAAATCATGAAGGGGAAAATTATTAACTTCAAGTATTTGAAATCTATATAGGTCACATGGTTTGGTAAACTGTGTACCCTGTATTTATCCTCTACCGGACTAATCTGGGGACTTCACACATTTTGGTTGTTATGTTTGGGAAACTATTAACCAAACAATCCAAATGGTTTTGAAAAATTTCATAACTCATTTTATTCTTTTCACAATATTTTCACTAATTGTGTGAAAGATTTGTGGAATCACTCAAAGACCAAAAAGACTTGAATATTCTTTCTAAGGGTCAATATTGTTTGAAAATAAAGTGTGTTCTATCCATAGAGACTAAACCATGAAAGAATAAAATGAACTATAAAAGGTTTATTTTTGTGATAGTAAGTTATTTATCCATAACCATGTGTACTGACCATATAGTAGTAGGAAAACTACTCGAAACTCAAACTTTCTACACAAAACTCTAAAAAGTCAAAGAAAATGGAAAGTGTAAATAATAAATACAATGATAAGGAAAAAAGGTTAGGGTGTGATAGAACCCATGCATTTCACCTCACTTATCTTGTGAATGGGCTAGATCTATATAGAGTTGTCATAATCCAACCACCATTACCATAATATTTCATTACCTTGGTCTTGGTTATAAAATGACAAAATTAATTTCTTTAATTAATTATATATAACCATAAAATATTATAAAAATGCGTTAAAATCTGTATGAGCTTACACATCATAAATTTCCCGGTCTATGAATCAAAACATTAAACTCTGTGTACTCCTTGATCTTGATGAGATTTCTTATTTTTCAATGATCTCTCCAACACATGTCATGTGTTTCCTTGGATCCTATTTCACTAAATACCACCTCATTATTAGGTACTAGTAGCATGTAATTAAACTAAAATTCCATCTATGGTCCTTGTTTTCTGATATAAAAAGTCATGTAATTTTTTTAAGCTCTATGAACTTAACAATTAACCCCTTTTCATTCCAAACAATGATACTATAACCTATGAAATATATGATATTATCATTCACCTACCTATATTGTGACTAATTCCCATTCTCATTTCTCTCACCTATGTGTAATTTTTATTTTTCGCACTAACTTATAAAATTTTCACATGTTTTTATTCCTCTTCGATATTATTAGAATGTGGAGGCATAAACTCAAGAGTGGTTGAACACCTCTTAAGAATCCAGTAATATTACAAACACAATTCATGTCAGTATATTAGGATCAACATCCATTTTTCACATATAAATTGGATACGAGAAAATGATTAAAAAACACTCAAATGACCCATCATCCATCAAGGGTACATTCCCTACAGGATCCATACCCATGTTTGTCTAAATGACATCTCTATAGTGATAAAAATACACTCCAAAGGTTGTCCTCTTTTCTAGGGTATACATCTCGAAGGATACATAGTTAGTTGTATGATAGTAAAATCAATGTTTAAAATTTATTAAAACATCATCATTTACCTATATACCTCCTTAATCTACCATTTTATACCCTTGGATTAATAATTTTATTATATCCATATTCATTTTTCTCAAGTTGAATTCTAACACCCATGGTTTTACACCCTCTTGAATCTTACACATTGTTTTGGAAATAAAACCCTTTGATTATTTCTCAATAAAGTTACACATACTTCTGAGATTATAATGTTGATCAACGTGAAATTCCAATACAGAACTATTATTTCCCCTCACACCATCTCAGGTAATACAAATGAATATCTATTATCTATTGTTTCTTACACACATCATGACTCATTTTCACTAAGAGGTGTTATTATATTGTTTTATAAACATGATTTAGTAGAAGAAATATATTATTTCTTTATAAAATGATCCTATTTATTTCTTATTTTTTTAATTTATAGTGTGGGGTAATTTTTTCACACCAAAAAATGTGTTTCATATTTTTTTTTGTAGAATCCATGTGCTTCATCCATTACTGAAAAAATGGGCATCAAGACTACCAAACAATGTTTTGAGGGTATTCTTGTAACATATTTTCTTTTTAAAATACATACAACGGGGGTTAACTACATCCAAGATCATATTTTTTTAAGATTCACATTGATAGGATGTGGATCCAAAATAGACTTATGTATCAAAAGGGATGACCCTTTGAATTTGAAATTCTGAGAAATGGATGACGGAGGATTGTTATTGAACAAATCCCATGTGTTCAAAAAACTAAAATTTCCATAAATTGTGTTATATAGAAATTTATTACTCACCATTATATGCTTTTACAGTGTTCTTAGAACATATATCATTGCACCATAAAACTCAAACTTCCATGAATATTCCAATTATTGTTGAAACCATACCCATGACATGTTAGAGGCTTATAAATACCCTTCCACCTACTCATTTTTATGATCAAACATTTTTCATAACATTAAAAAGATATAGAATCATGTAACAAGAAGAATTATAATTTTGTTTAATTATACAATAAAATACCTTCCCACATGTTTAGATCTTATGTGAATTACATCACATTACACATTAAATGTGTTTTCTTATGTTTGAGATGAATTTCTTATAATTTTAATCCATGTAATACAAAATTCATTCTAGAAAAACCAAATTCATGTAACAAAATGATTCATATGTGAATATTCCTTGTGTTATATACCATGAATACCCAACAGAACCCCTTGTACAGGGGTCCCTAACCTCTTGTAAT
Source organism: Viscum album (assembly GCA_963277665.1). Taxonomy (NCBI): domain Eukaryota; kingdom Viridiplantae; phylum Streptophyta; class Magnoliopsida; order Santalales; family Viscaceae; genus Viscum; species Viscum album. The sequence goes on along the minus strand of OY728153.1, from coordinate 1,200,531,790 downwards.
TCCCTGTCTTGAAAAACTCCCATTTTTCATGAAACACATACATGGTGCCTCCATTTGAAAACTCTTTCAACCAAACATATTTTCAGAAATTTTGAGTGATAATGGACCTCATATATCTTTAATATTTAATTATTCTTTGAAATCCATATACATAAATAGTGTCTTGGTGCATTATGCCCATGTCATGTACATCATGTTTAGGAAGGTAAATCCACTAATATTTTTCTATTAACCATAGGTATACTAATCTTAAAACACTTAAAAAATTGTGTTTACTAGGAATAATATATCAAATTATATTTCATGCATGTACCATGAAGTAATACACGTGTGTATGCTCTACTCATGTTCTCATAACTCCTGAACAACACTTGGGCCTCCTATTAGGTGTAATCTTGAATCACGGTATCGTAAAGGGAAGCCACCCTTGTTTACCCAATAAGTTATTATTTCCCATGGGTGGCTCATTTTTCACGTACGCAATCTATCCGTCATAATTTACCATTTCACAACTTGAACATCCTTGATACAAGATGTTAAACTATATATAACCCTATTTAATGAACATAGGAAAATTTGAGTGATGAGGCTAGTATTACCCATTTAATGAGAACATGATGCCTCATGTGGATAGCCTAATATAGAATTCATATTTTAATATACCTAATGTGAATGCCACACAGGAAAACTTATTGTCCCTAATTGCATAGAAAAATCATTTTGTCACATGATGTTAAATTACGTGGCATGGTCCTATCACATGAAATTAAAAAGTACACATCAAACATAGTTTAATTGATCCTTATTTTATAGTGGGATGTGTAGGATGAATATCTTCGGGTTCAAACCACACATCACTTAAATTACATGTCACCCTTAGGAGGTGGTATTACCATAGTAAGGTAATCTATATGGATGATATTATCCCTCTCAGTATACATTCCTAAACTTCTCACTAGATATTAAACAATGTGTGTCCCAATAAGAATTTAAACCATGAAAAACAACCCCATATGATGGAAACCTATTCCCGAACTTATTAAAAGAGTTTATATGGATTCAACACCACTATATACTAATCTATGAATTTTCCAATTCATGCTGAGTGTATATAATAAGCATACCCACTAAAATTTATACTATGGATTTATCTTATGTGATAGTCCCAAGATTTTTTTTGTTATGGTACTAAAAAATAACCCACATGATGAATTAGAAACTCATATCTAATTGATGTAACTAGGGTTCCTCATGTGATGAGTTTGAGATGGATTATTTGATGTGTATAATAATACTATAAGATGATCCTAGGATCACTTCACGAATTTCTTAGGTGATAGGCCTATGGTTACTATATGGTGTGAGGATCACTAGATTAATCATGTGTTGAACATGAGAGGAATTGGGGGAGAAGAATAAGAGGCATATGTTCTGTATATGGAATCCCTTCATTATCACTTTTGAAAATGAGATTAATATTAACACCATGTTTTGAAATAACATGATGGAACTGGCTATGAGTCATGGATTCATTAGGATTTGATACTAAGTTTCCTTGTGTGATGATCATATGATACCTTTTATGAAAATCACAGTTAGCCTTTTGTAAATAGTCAATGTTTCTATAGGTAGTGAGATAAAGATGAAGTATGTGAAGAGAATAAGTTTCCTTGTGAGATAGGAATGTGATGATTTAGGTATTAAACCTAAGATTCATTATGTGATGAACATATATTGACCACATGGCCTATTATATGGATGATATATATGACTCCCCAATCTTCAAATAGAATATAATGAAGAAAAAAATCCATACTCGGAAAAATAAGGAGTTTACACTACAAAGGAATCTGGTTATGTAATTAACAAGTGTACACATGACCATGGAATCAGTAATTAGATTCATGATAGTGTCATGAATATTTGAGGTATGCTGGGACTAAGAAACAAGATTCATTGATCAATACATCAAAATAAACTCCAATATCTCATCATCCATTGTTGAACAAGGATTTTACACCATCACCCCTAGTGGAAAAGGCAAACCACCTTTTAAAAGTGAGATTCTGGGACTTTCAGATCCTAATCAATATTAGGATACAGTCCAATATAAAATTGGGTCCCTATGGAATGTTTTAGAAAACAAATATAATACAAAAAATTGGTAGAAAAAACAATCTATTATATAAAACCAAATCATTTTCCATTTTTTTAAAATGTTTCACAAATACATATTTTTAAAAAAAATTAAAAAATAAACAAAATCATAAATAATGAATGAATAAAATTAAAGGGTACCAATATATCAAGAAACATAATAAAATAAGAATTAAAAATGAGATTGGTGCCACTAAACCAAAATTTCATAAGGGGAATTGATGTATTGTTATTAGTAGGAATAACCCATGGCAATATAATCATCAAACAAATAAGTTTCAGGGGAAACTATTTTGGTATTAATGTGAGATAATACATGTATACTCAAATAGAATAATACACTACAAAGCATCCACATTCTAACAAGGTTACCATTTTATTAGCTATGATAGTCTAAAATGGACATTATCCATTGAAAGGTAATCATCTGTACTGGTTTTTAATATAAAATTATTAAAAATGTTTGTATAGCTTTTATTATATCCCTTAATTAGTTACTCATGTTTTCATTACCTATCAGCAGGAGATGTGAGAAATCAAAAAAATCATTTCATCAACATATAACTAAAATTCATAAATAATATAACACAACTTAGCACAAACACTCTCACATGAAATAAACCCATTTCATATAAATAAGAACCACATAATAAAAATAATATGTATAAATTTAATAAATGGTAAAAATAAAATACAATATATCAAATCAAGTGGCTCACAATAAGGGTTCATAATCATAAATTGTTTTTAAAATGTATTATCCTTACATTTAAAAAAATCAATGGTGGTCAGGATATAAAACATCAACTTAATTAATACACCATGGATTCCATTTTATGGAATGAAAAATATTCCTTTATACCTATAATATACAACCATGTTTCATAATGTCATTTTAAATCACACATGGATCCATTATATTTAAAATAATTATTTCCCCCCATCAGATTTATATGAAAATGAAAACAACCTTTTTAAAAAACAAAAAATTTAAAAAATGTTTCGAATTTAATAAAATTTTAAATAGGGATATTTTTTTACCATCAATACCATTTAGAAATATATGAATTTTAATTTTTATAAACACATGGCATACTAAAATATTATTTCAAAAGGAGTTACTAAAAATTCCCTGAAATCCCACTATAAAATGTTTATAAAACCATGAAAAAATTTTATAAACCACTGAAAGGACCCATTAATAGATATAAAAAATTTAGAATAAAATTTTAAATAATAAACTATTTCCTAGAGTTTCTAAATGAATGAATTTTATAAAATCCCCAACCACATCCTAGTGGAAAAAAGTCACAAAATGTTTCCTTAATAGTGGAAGCCAAGATATGTTGGGAAACTGCTTCAATAATCTCTAAAAAACCAATACCCCATGATTAAATATATTTTTACAAATAAATTTATCCTAAATACTTATTAGGGTTTTTTAAAGGGTGTTATATAAGGGAAACAGTATAGAGGAGAATATAGGAGTGAGAATTTTGTCTACCCTTGAGGAACCACTTTAAATAGAAGTATATTTGGGTAAAATCCATGGTAGAATGGTGGAGGAAATCCCTTGAGGGTTACTAAACATTGACCAAACAAGAGGGGAAGAAACATTGACTGAAACAACATAAATTCAAAGAGTGGTTAGAACAAAAATCTTATGAAACTAAACAAAAGATGATAGATCCATGGCGTGGTACCTCCAACTAAAGAATGGTGCTCTTCATCTGACACCCACCATATTGTAACATTATCATCCATGGTATATGGAACCTCGATCAATTGATGATAAACTCCTAAATCTATAGAAACTGGTTTTGTGGACATCCTACTCAACATGGTCTCCCACAACCCTAAAAAAAGCCTTTGAAAATGGTCATCAATGAAAAACAAGAACCCCAAATGATTGGTTTATAATTTCCAAAACACAACAATCCCTACCTCAAAATTTGAAAGTAGGAAAATAACGTCCCACTAATTTGTATCCCATGTTCAATCACATGGTCATCCTTTTTCAAAAAAATCACAAAGGAAATGATTTTATTTATGACATGGTCTCACTTGGCCATGACTGGCCCTAATTTCGATAAACTTTCTACTCCTCAAGACATATTCAAATACAATAAGAACAACATAAATAGTAAAATTACTCATAATTAATTAATTTTCCAAAAATTATTGAAATATGGGGGACATAAATCTCTACACCACTCTGATATATACCCTAATTAATTTATTTCTAGACATAAAAGAAATTAATGGTCAAGAAATCAAAAATAGAATGTGAGTGGTCCGAGCAGGAGGGAAAATAAAGAAGGATCATATAAAATAAGGAAATTATATTTTTTATTCAATTCCTCAAAATAAATGGTATAAATCCCAAATCACTTGGTAACCTTAAACATAACCCAATATATAACCATTTAATATGATGTTCAATGAAATCAGATACCTATCATAGGTGTCCCTACCTCTTAGAATTAATATGAAATAGTTAATCAATGGAAAAAACATTAATATAGAGAGTGTCACTGTAAGATCCCGATTTTTTGGAAAGGAATTTTTTCTTTATGTTTTAGTTTAATCCCTAGTTTTTTATTTCAAGGGATGTATTATGAAAGAATGAGAGGCATTGGGGTTGTTCTGGGGGCTCGGGCCACAAAAGAAAGGAAATATGGGCAAGAGAAGACAGGGCACACGACCTGCACATGGCCAGGGAAAACTGTGTGGCCTGCCCAAGGAAAATCGTGCGACCCTTCTCTTCCAAGCAGTAGCATGTGCACGATTTGCGCATGGTTTTTCATACTATGCAGATAAACAATGCAACCACTTAATGTTTGAAAAATTACATGTTTTCCACTCCGGGATTTTAAGATCCCACTTTGGATTTCCTCTCCATTCCTCCTTCTTCTCCCTTGGAATGAACCGAATCGCCCAAGAGCTCCAAGAGGTCGATATCCCTCGTCTCTAAGGCGTTTTTCATGCCGTTGGATGTGAATCAAGGCTCCGGTTAAGTCTAATCCTATCCTTGCATCTCTTTTTGGTTTAGGGTTTGTATCTTCTCTCCCTTTTTTTCTGAAGCACTAAAACCCTATCTTTTGTGTGAGATTTAGGTTGAAGCTCCAAAGGATGGTCAGATCGGGGTCTAAGGACTCGATTGAGAGTGCGTTCAACCGTGGTTTCTAGGTAGGTGGTCTACAAGTCATATACCATAGTTATTTGGGTATTTTTTTCATGTTTAGTTGTGTTCTTGTTTCCCCTTGGTTGTGTTTTGAATAACCTTGGCATGTTTTCTAATAATGGTGTTTGAAATGGAAAATGGGAACCCTCACGATCCCCGTGGGATGTGTTGGGATTGACTTGACCTAATTTGGGCCATCCATGGGATCTGACGGCTTTTCCCGGACTTAGGGAATGTGATTGAACAAGTGACCTTGTTGTAATAAATGGTAAGGACCTTATGGAGTATATTGGAATGTTTGGTTGAACTTGGAATAGAAGTTAGGTGATGCACCTAGACTTGGTAATAACCTGAGGGTTATATGGAATGGGTTAAATGGTTGGTTCAAGGGAATGATGAACGATTTAAATGGGTTAATGTGTAAACTGAATAAAGACCATAATGTGGTGGATTATGGGTCTAGTGTTGAATTCTTAGTGAGATAGGCATAACAAATGAGAATTGGGTGAATGGTTAAATGATGTGAAATGGTAATGTGTTAATGGGTTAAGGCATCATGTGGATTCCCATGTGGGGTGTTCTGAATAGTGTTTTCCGAAGGGAAATGGTTTGGATGGTTGATGGTTACTTATATATGAGCATGTTCACATGGCTTCTTAGAGTGGGGTATGACTTGAGGATCTAAGCCCACGGGTCGAGTAAAGACTGAGGTTCTAAACTAGACCCTAAATGCATGGTTTAGGAATGGGGACTGATGCTCTTTTCTCCTAACAATTGCATCCACCCGGACTGATGCTTCGAGGTGAGGTTATGGTTCCAATGAGGTGGTTAGTCCTAGTGAGATAGGATAACCATGTGTTTACCCTCTTGCATGTGATTTTTGGCCTTAGACCCATGTAACATAATATATGTGATTAACCCATGGAAATGGGATGAATTGGTAAGTGATGATAATTGGGTGTAATGAATGGTAATGGAAGTGGCAATGGGTTTAGATCTGAACGTGTTAACGGAACCTTAAGTAATTAATTGGTAATTATCGTTCATATTCCTTCTGCATGCACTACTTGTTTATACTGGATATTTTGTAGACACCATTGGTGGTGGCCTATTGAGTTGTATTCACACCCTACTCGGGCCACCGTTGGGTACCCGAGAAGACTTTATGATTGCAAGATAGGCGAAGGGCAAAGGTCCTTGATAGATAGTGAGTGGACATGGGTAGCACTTGGTGGAGGATCCAGACTTGGAGTCAGGACCATTTTTTGGATTTTTTCTGTTGTATTTACTTTGGGTTTTTGTTCACTCTTGCACTTGTAGTATGACATGGCATATTTATTATTAGAAATGGTTGTTATACATGCTCCGTGCTTATTGGTTATTGTTTCCGCTATTGGGTTTCTTTCTATTGTGGCTTACTCTGATAAAAAGGGGGTATAGTCTAACCACATGACTCTATAGACCCCCGCTACTAGTCGGCAGCCTTTGGAATACGGGGAGGCACGCTTAAGGTCATATAACCACCCGGCTCGGAGAAACAGTTTAGTGGCTTCCAGGTCGGGGGCGTTACAAAGTGGTATCAAAGAGGTATTTATTCTCCTTCTCTAAGGTCTTTTTATTTGGGATTGGTATCCAAGGGTTAAGACGTTTCGGGACTTGGTAAAGAGTCGTTGCTTGGGAGTAGCTATCCCAGATACGAGGGAAAAACCAAGTCACCCTAGGTGGGAAATGTTGTTCTTGGTTGTGTGTTGATACAGTTGATGATATTTCACCGTTGGGTGATGCACATGTGGTTTGATGCGACTATTTTATGATATTTGTCTCATGGCCTTAACGACATGAGGATTTTCATTCAAGCATCATTGTAGGCACATAGGGAGATAGGTGACATGCATTGGGTTATGAACATGCACAGGATGGGTGTGTGAGGTGGTAAGGTAGGGTGCATTATATATTTCATGAAACCAATAAATAATGAGAAGAATGCAATAAAACAAGTGGGTAAATGATGTTTAAGAAAATATAAGGGTTGGAAATGAAGTGAAAAATGTTTTTATAAAGTGTTGTGTGAGTTTGGTGATAGTGAATGGTTGTTTACCCCATGTGGACCATGGCCCAATGTAGGGATGGTCGGGGCGGTGAATTTGAGGTGCTAATGTTGTTAAATTAGTATATGAAAATGGGTTTTTATGGCTAGTAAAGAGATTATTTATGATGTCGTGAAAGTTTTATAGTTTTTGTGATAAATATCGTGTTTGAAAATGTAGAGAGATGCCACCACGACGTCAATTTCCAGTTGGGAAGCGAGAGGATGTTGCTGACAACACTCCTCCGGTAGAAGGGAACAAAAATATGGTAATCAATGAAGGTAGAGAAGACTAGTTCCGAGAGAACATGGATCGTCTTATGCAGATGATGGATCAAGACCCAGGGAAGGCTGCACCGAGTATGTTTGAGCTGACCAGGGAATTCCAGCTGCAACACCATCCGACCTTCACCGGAGAGGGTGGGCCAGAGGTAGCAGAGTTCTGGTCAGAGTCTATCCAGACAATACTGGATCATCTAGAGACTCTTGTTGAAAAATGAATAAAGCTGGTCATTTACATGTTGTGGGACTAGGTAAGACGTTGGTGGAACATTTAGCCTCAGACTGAGAAGGCTGAGGGGATGTTGAGGAACGTTTTCCAGGAGACGTTTCTGGCGCAGTTTTACCCAGATACTTTGTGGCAGGAGCGGGCTGCAGAGTTTATGAGCCTGACTCAGGGATCGCTATCGGTGATGGACTATGCTATTCGCTTCACTGATTTGCAACGCTTTGTCCCAGTGTTAGAAGGGGATGAGGCATCAGTGGAAAGGAGTTTCCAGGATGGGCTGAGACATGAGATCAGGTCTCACGTGAATATCTACCGCTTGAAGAAGTTTGCAGAGGTGATGGAACATGAACTCATCTCTAAAGGGAACCTGAAGGGATCTTCAGGTAGTGGGATTGTCGTGCTAGTTGGGCGGACAAGTGGTGCATCTTACGAAGGTCAGAAGCACCGTTTAGAAAGTTTCTAGCAAGGTGGTCAGAAGAGGGGATCAGCCACTCAGAGTGGGAACCCGGTGTTTTGTTATCAGTGCGTCAGGCCAGGGCATATGCATGTTCTGTTTCCTCGACCTCCAGTTTAGTGTCATTCGTGTAGCAGAATTGGGCATGTGTAGAGGTTCTGCAGGAACCCTTGTCAGACGGGTGACTATAATGAGGAAAATTAGATACCGGATACGGGAAGGGGATCGGTTTCCCCATATCAGGAGGGCAGTTGGAGCTCCATGGGTTGTACTGGAAGGGGCGGTGGACATGGAACTCCAGGGCAAGATCACTCATGCCAGCAGGGCAGTGCGGTGTAGGGTGTTCAGGCTGGAACCCAGGTTTGAGAGGTAAGTCAGTTTCAGGTAGTTCAGTTTGGACCTGGTGATGAAGAGGTCAGACCCTCAACTGTTCGAGGTATGATCCTTGTAGCTTCTACATTTCCTAGTGTGTTTTTTGACACAGGTTCCACACACTCTTTTTTTTCTACTCAACTTGTGGTAGCGCTGGCTTTACCTTTGGGTAGGTGTGTGGAGTTATGTCAATTGACACTCCATTGGGGGTGCGGGTTGAAGATATCAAGCAGTGAAAGGGATGTTCCTTGGAAGTTGGTGGGTATCATTTTCAATGGGATTTGTTCATTCTCGAGATGTCAGGGTTTGACCTAATCTTGGGAATGGATTAGTTGGTGTTGTATTGGGCACACATAGACTATTATCGTCGCAGAGTATCGTTTAGGTCGCTTGAGGGTGACATTTATGTCCACCGTGGAAAATGGGATATTGGAGAAGGGTGTACGGGGCCATTTTTTCAACAGATGAGTGGAATCACAACTCAAGTGTCATGTCTCATGCTTTTTGACAATTAAATAGAGGAGAATTATATTTTACCTCCTGTGGCGGATCGGTTTCAGGATGTGTTTCCTGAGGATTTCTCGGGGTTACCCCCCGAGGGGGATGTTGGGTTCACGATCGAGTTGCTGCCATGAGTGGATCCAGTTTCTATTCTGCCATACCGAATGGAAATGGTAGAACCCCAGGAACTGAAGGTTCTTCTTGAGGAGTTATAGCATAAGGGGTTTATCCGTCCTATTATGTCTTCTGGGGGATCTCCCGTTCTTTTTTCAAAAAAGGTCGTTGGGTCATTGAGGCTGTGTGTTGACTATCGGAAGTTGAATCCGATGACGGTGAAAAGCTGGTATCCTATTATTAGAATTGATGACCTATTTTATATGTTGAGGGGTGCATCAGTGTTTTCTAAGATTGATCTGAGGTTAGGTTATCACCAGATGAGGGTGAGGTCTTCTGAAATACCGTGGACAGGTTTCCGAAGTCGGTATGGGTTGTTTGAGTTTGTGGTAATGCCTCTCGGCTTGACCAATGCATCAGATGTGTTTATGTCGTTGATGAATTGGGTATTTCATACCTATCTAGATCAGTTTATGGTTGTATTTATTGAAGATATCTTAGTGTACTCGAAAACTCACGATGATCATGCTCAACATCATGACATCATCTTGGTTACGCTAAGAGAGAACCAGCTATACGCAAAGCTATCAAAGTGTCAATTCAGGATAGGTGAGGTGCATTTTTTGGGTCACATCATCTCGGAGGTTGGTGTGTCAGTGGATCCAGAGAAAGTTCAGGAAGTTATATCTTGGGAGTAGCCCAACAGTGTTTCTGATGCTCTGAGTTTTCTGGGTTTGTTCGGGTATTACCGAAGGTTCATTCAGGATTTCTCTCGCTTGGCAGCACCACTCTCAGGCTTGAACAAGAGAGGAATTAGGTTCGAGTGGTCTGAGGCTTGTGAAAATTCCTTCCAAGAGTTGAAGAAGCGGTTGACGGCCTCACCTATCTTGATCTTACCTAAGCCGGGTAAGAAGTACATCATGTTTTGTGATGTTTTCAGAATCAGACTTGGGACTATGTTGATGAAAGTTGATCGGGTTGTGGAATATGGGTTGAGGCAGTGGAGACCCCATGAGCAGAACTATCCCACACATGATCTTGATGTGGATACTATAGTGTACACCTTGAAGTGATGGAGGCACTATCTATTGGGATAACAGTTTACTGTGTTTACCGACCATAAGAGTTTAAAGTACATCTTCTCACAGTGGGATCTGAATCTTTGGCAGTGAAGATGGGTTGAATATCACCAGTATTTTGACTTTGAGTAGGTGTACATGATGGGAAAGGGAAACAATGTTGCTGATGCTCTGAGCAGTAAGGTTCAGAATCAGGCGATTTACGAGTCCAGCATCGAGTGGAAGGTGGTGGCTTTGTTTGTAGAGATGCACCTAGAGGTGAATGAGAAAAGTGGTCAGGTCACTCTTGCTTCCATAACGATGGAGTAGATTCTTTTGAGTCGAGTTAAGGAAAGTCATCTTGATGATCCTGAGTGTTTGATCATGAAGGAAAATCTTAAAGGTGTGGAGGTACCATCTGGGTGGGTCGTCGGCGTGGATGGTGTTGTTCATGTTCGAGACCATGTGGTTGTGCCAAAGTGTGTGCATGAAGAGTTGATGCGTGAGTTCCATGCATTATAGTGGGCAGTGCATCTTGGTTTGACCAGGATGTACCGTGATCTCCGAACGTAGTTTTGGTGGCCTGGAATGAAGAAGAAAGTTACGGTCTTTGTTGCACGGTGCCTTACCTGTCAGTAGGTGAAGGCCGAGCATCAACGTCCAGGCGGTTTGTTACTCCATTTCCTATTCCGGAATGGAAGTGGGATTATGTAACAGTATATTTTTTCATGGGTCTTCCGAGGACACTGTAGAATAATGATGCAATATAGGTGGTTGTGGATCGGTTAACGAAAGAGACTCATTTCGTACTGATTCAGGATACCTTTACAGTCGACCAGTTGGGTGAGATGTATGTTCGGGATATAGTGTGGTTTCATGGTGTTCTGTGAACCATAGTTTCGGATCAAGATCCTTGTTTCACATTGCGTTTCTAGAAAGGGTTGCAGAAGGAACTTGGTACGCATGTGTTTTTGAGTACGGATATCCACCCACAGACGGACGGGTAGTCGGAGCGTATGATCTGAAGTGTTGTAATACATGTTAAGATATTGTGTATTGGACTTTGGTGGTTCTTGGGAGAGGCACCTATCGTTAGTTGAGTTTTCCTACAATAATAGTTTTTAGGCCATGATACAGTAGGCACCGTTTGAGGCACTCTACAGGAGGTTATGTAGATCACCATTGTGTTGGCTAGAGGCTGGTGAATCTGAGTTGTTGGGGCCATGTATCGTGCAGAAGACCTCAGACAGAGTTAAGTTCATTAGGAAGCGGATGGCTAGGGCTTAGAGTAGACAGAATTCGTATGCAGATCGGAGGTGTAGACCTCATGAGTTTGCGGTGGGTGATAAAGTGTTCTTTCGGGTGTCACCATGGTTGGGTCACCGTTAAATTCAAAAGTAGGGTAAGTTGGCACCCATGTATGTGGGACGTTTTTAGATTGTGGAGAGGATCAGACCAGTGGATTAACGATTGGCTCTTCCACAATGATATGGTGGGATTCATGATGTGTTTCATGTGTCGTAGATTCGACGGTATCACCCTGACCTATCTCACGTGGTTGATGTTGAGGATGTGGAGCCTGAGGCTGATGTGTCCTTTGAGGAGCATCCGGTTCATGTGGTGGATCGTAGTGAAAATGTCTTATGAGTAAAGGTTGTGCCATTAGTGCGCGTACTATGGAAGCATGGGAATTTTTAGGAAAAAAATTGCGAGCAGGAATCGGATATGCGGGCTCAGTGGCCCGAACTCTTCTCTTCGGTGGAGCAATGAGGCATGGGAACTCGGCTCAAGGATGAGCCATTATTAGGTGGGGAGGTTGTAAGATCCCGGTTTTTTTGGAAAGTTATGTTTTCATTATGTTTTCGTTAAATCCATTGTTTCGGGTTTCATGGGATGTCTTCTAGAAGTTTGAGAGGCCTTGGCGGTGTTCTGGGGCTCGGGGCACAAAAGAAAGGAAATCTGGGCAAGAGAAGCCAGGGCTCACAACCTGTATATGGCCAGGGAAAACCGTGCGGCCTGCCCAGGAAAAACCATGCGACCCTTCTCCTCCGAGCAGTAGTATGCACACGGTTTGCACATGGTTTGTCAAACCGTGTGGCTAAACCGTGCGGCCACATAAAGTTGGGAAAATTACAAGTTTGCCACTTTGGGATTTTAAGATACCACATGTGATTTCCTCTCCATTCTACATTCTCCCTTAGAATGAACAAAATCGCCCAAGAGCTCTAAGAGGTCGATCCCCCTCATTTCGAAGGCATTTTTTGTGCTGTTGGATCCGAATCAAATCTCTGGGTAAGGATAATCCCATCCTTGCTTCTCTTTTTGGTTTAGGGTTCGTATCTTCTCTCCCTCTTGTTCCGAAGCTCTAAAACCCTATCTTTTAAGTGAGATTTAGTTTGAAGCTCCAAAGGTTGGTCGGATCGAGGTCTAAGGACTCGATTGAGAGTGCACTCAACCGTGGGTTCACGGTAGGTGGTCTAAAAGTGATATACCATAGTTATTTGGGAATTTTGTATGTTTAGTTGTGTTCTTGTTTCCCCTTGGTTGTGTTTCGAATAACCTTGGCATGTTTGGAAATAATGGTGTTTGAAATGGAAAATGGGAATCCTCACAAACCTCGTGGGATGTGTTGGTATTTACATGACCTAATTGGGGCCATCCATGGGATGTACCGGCTTTTCCCGGTCTTACGGAATGTGATTGAACAAGTGACCTTGTTGTAATAAAGTGTAGTGACCTTGATGAATATGTTTGAATGTTTGGTTTAACTTGGAATAGAAGTTAGGTGATGCACCTAGACTTGGTAATAACCTGAGGGTTATATAGAATGGGTTAAATGGTTAGTTCATGGGAATGATGAATGGGTTAAATGGGTTAATTTTTAAACTGAATAAAGTCCACAATAGGGCATATTATGGGTCTAGTGTTTAATTCATAGTGAGATAGGCATAACACATGGGAATTGGGTGAATGGTTAAATGAGTGAAATGGTCATGTGTCAATAGGTTAAGACATGATGTGGATTTCCATGTGGGTGTTGTGAATAGTTTTTGTCGAAGGGAAATGGTTTGGATGGTTGATGGTTACTTATCTATGAGCATGTGCACATGGCTTCGTAGAGTCGGGTATTACTTGAGGATCTATGCCCACGGGTCGAGTAAAGACTAAGGTTTTAAACTCCACCCTAAATGCATGGGTTAGGAATAGGGATTGATTCTCTTTTCTCCTAACGGTTTCATCCACCCAGACTGATGTTTAGAGGTGAGGTTATGGTTGCTATGATGGGGTTAGTCCTAGTGAGATAGGATAACCATGTGTTTACCCTCTTGCATGTGATTTTTGGCCTTAGGCCCATGTAACATAATGTATGTGATTAACCCACGGAAATGGGATGAATTGGTAAGTTATGATAATTGGGTGTAATGAATGTTAATGGATGTGGCAATGGATTTGGATCTGAACTTGTTAATGGCACCTTAAGTAATTACTTGGTAATTATCATTCATATTCCTTCTGCTTGCACTACTTGTTTATACTGGATATTTTGTAGACACCGTTGGTGTTTGTGATTAGCCACTAAATGAGGATAATATTCATTGTTAATATATATAATATTCATGTTCCTTATTATTCATAAACACCATTTTAGTACATTTTACACTTTGAACATCATTTCACATTATGAATGTAATACCTTCTTAAATTGCACTATTATGTGGTACATTTTTTAACATCATTTGAAGTACCCAATGATTCATTTGACTATACATATTTTAATTTTATATTTTTGGAAACTGATCTACACTCCAATATGAACATGTTTCATTCAGGGATCAATGGAGAATTCATGGAAGAAGATGGGGATATTTTGTGATGAAAGGAAGCAATTCTAGAGAAGGCAGATTGGACACTAGCCCACTGATGAGACTGTGGGGCCCAACATACAGGCCCAATGAATCCCAAAAGTTGTGAGATGATAGAATACATGCATAGGAACAAATAAATATGCATGATCCAAAGCTAATTCGGTATCTATGGTGGTCATTAAGGCGGCCCAAGTTAGAGATACAATTCTGGGCCAGATTCTACGGCCCAGAAAAACAGTCCACTAATTTTATCATATCTCGGAATCCGAAACTCCAAATGGGGCCAAATTTTACAGGAGGTTATAAGACATCCGAAGATCCATTTTATTCTTTTATGTCCCACTCTTATTCTGCCATATAGAATCTCTTTTAGACACGTCTGTTCGGTGAAGGAAAGTTGGCTGCCACCTCGGGTCAAGGGTGGAAAAATCAAATCTCCCTTACATTCCACCCACCTATGGACTACCAAAATTAATTGAGGAGACTTGTACTATTGGAGGATCTATCCAAGGGATCAAAAATGCCTATTTAAGGCAGTGGTGTTGGAGGATTGAAGGATCTTTGGTGCTTGGTTTCATTGTAGTGTTATGCTGCCGCTTTGTGTTTGTAATCACATTTCTTTCTCATGTAAGTTGTTTAATTCACCTTAGTTTCTTAATAAAAGTTATTCTTATCTTATTATTATATTCTTCTTATTATCACTTTTATAACATTGGTTCAATGTGTGAACCTGTTCATACCAAACCTTGTGATATTTATCAAACAACGGAGGAGTGATCTTTTTTTATTGTTGTTTTTACTTCTTCAATTCCACCTTTGTAAGTCTACTTCCTGCTTCCGTTGAAGAAATGTCATCAATGGAGGACTAACTCTTTTATGGGTTGATCCAAGGGAGTAGCAAGGGGCTGGATTGGATGTTATTTATCACTCTATTAATGGCAAATCACTTCTTTTAAATGATATTTTTATTTGATGATTTTAAAACATCTTCATCCTTATTGAATTTAAGGTCACACATTCAAGTTCTAATACGAACCTCTACTTTGCAGTGCTCAGAACATTGATCCTTCAAGTGTATAGGTGATTAGTATTAGGTTGTTTAGGCATTAAAATAGTAAGTGATGATTTCGTTTGATCTTCTTAAATGAATCCATCTCAATTATAAGAAATTAAAATCATTAAAAATGTAATTCATCCAATCCACCCCGAGGGATAACCTAGGATCAACTCATTCTTTTAAATTGAATTCACTTAAATCTATTAGTTATCCTCTAAACCCATATAAAATCAACCCAATTTGGCCACTTCAAATCCAAAAACTGTCCATAGAATGTACATGTCTATAGGTTTCTTCTTAGGTCTCTGAGGATTCGATAACCCAAGCTAAACCACAAGGACCATTCTACCTTCATCTCTTGGGTAAATTTGAGCGAGAATCAAATTTTGGCGCCGTTGCTGGGGACCCAAGTAAGTCATCTAAACACCCATTCTATTATCCCTCATTTCTTCTTTTCTCATCTAAATTCTCTTATCTTGTCCATTTATCGTTTTTTTTCTTTTGCTGCATGTCCGCCTACACCCGTGATCAATCAAACCGTTTAGTTAGGGTGGATAGTCCTAGGGTTAGGGAGTCAAGTACACCAAGGAAAATCATTCCATTAGATCCTAATCTTCATAATACTCTAGAGTCCAAAATTTAGCCAATTTATATGGAAGGTATTCAAAGAAACCAACTCATAAACCTGGGTGGGAACCAAAATTGAAACCCAAATGAGGCAGCCCCAAACTTGGGGAATGCAATTGATCAAACCATGAATCACTACCTCACACCTTACTGGACCAATGCACCCTCATGCATTAGCCACAATTCCATATGAGATTTCAACTACATATTTAAAACCCATTTCCTAAACCACCTTCCCACATTCCATGGAATGGAGTCCGAGATGCCCTACCTGCACATTAAGGAGTTCAATGACATTGTAGAAACCATGTGTCCCCCACATCAACTAGAATCAGCTAAGATGAGGATATTTACTTTTTCTTTAAAAGATCGAACTAAAAATTGGCTAAACAATTTGAGACCATCATCCATTAACTCTTGGGACCAACTACAAAGAGAATTCTACAAAAAATACTTTCCCCACCAAAAAACAATTGCACTTAAAAAGAGTATCAAAAACTTTTTTGAAAAAGGGGGAGAGTCATTCTATGAAACATGGGAGAGGTTCAAAGACACTCTAAACATGGTTCCACACCATGGTTTCTCTATTCCTGAACAAGTGATAATTTTCTATGAAGGGTTGGGTCCGGGGAACAAACAATTCATTGACATGATGTGTAATGGAACCTTTAAAAACAAAGCCCCAAATGATGCTTATGAGTATCTAGAAATCCTTTCTGAACAAAACCAAACATGGGGAACTTGAGCTTATTCTGAAAATCCACAGAGAACTACTGGAATTCATACACTTAGAGAAGAGGAAAGACTTAGGGCTAAACTCATAGCACTCTCTAGGACGGTTGAAGATATTGACCTTAGGAAAGTCCATGAAATCCAAACTATTGACCCTATTTGCACAATTTGTGAAAAAAAATGACCATAAGACAGAAACCTGCCCAACCATTCCATCCATCAAGGATGTTCTCTTAGGAGGACCCCCAGCGGAAGTAAATGCTTTGAACTTTCAAAATTTTCAATATCAAAACACCTTCAACCCAAGGTATAACGACCACCCAGGCTTCTGTTGGAAAGATAACCAACAACCTAGCCAACCAAATGGACAAAATCATTACCCCCATCAGAACTACCAAACTCATAACCAGTTCCAAACCCAACCTATCCAATACCAACAGCCACAAGTCCATTTTCAACAAACCATCCCACATCCAAAATATCCCCCTGGGATAAACCAATCTTCTCAACCACCAACCCAAACTGTTCCACAAAGCCTATTAGAAAAACTATGCAAACAAATGGAGAGGATGAACATAGAGGTATCTTCTCTAAAACAAGAACTTCAAACCATCAAATCCGGAAAGGCACCCATGCCTACTCAGGTGGTTCCATCCTCAACTTCAAGGGGAGAGTCAAGTTGTGCTCAAACAACTCATGAACAAATAAAGGCTGTGAAAGTTTTAAGAAGTGGGAAATCAATTGAGAAACCTGAACAACTAATTCCGAACCCACTTGAAGATTCAAACTTGGATGAAAATTCAAATGAACCACAAGATCAAACTGAGGAAACTGATAACATTGTCTAGGAAACAACTCTTCAACAAACAACCCCACAACCTGCACCATTTCCTCAATGCATGAGGGGGAAAACCAATCCTGAACTGAGTGAAACATTGAGGGAAATCTTTTCACAATTCAAGTTGAACATACCCCTTCTCGATGTAATCCAAACCATACCAGACTACTCAAAGAACCTTAAGGACTTTTGTACTTTTAAAAGAAAATTTTCACATAAAAACCAAGTCCTTTTGGCTGCTAATGTGAGTACCACCATTCAAGGGACCATTCCTCCTAAGTCGAAAACCTGGGTTGCCCTTACATCAATGTTGAACTAGGGGAAAGCAATGTTGTCAAGGACTTGTGTGACCTAGGTGCTAGTGTCAATATCATCCCATGTGTTTTGTACTGCCGGTTAGGCCTAGAAGAACTCTAACCCACATCTATCACACTTCAACTTGCTGATCGTAGCATTAGGGTTCCAAAGGGGATTTTAGAGGATGTTCTAGTACAGGTTGAAAACTTCATCTACCCTGATGATTTCATTGTCCTTGACAACCATCCAAACTTATGAAATAAGGAACAAAACCCAATCATCCTTGTTCGTCCTTTCCTTTCAACAATCAACTCTTTTATCCAAGTCCGAAATGGGAACATGACCATCACCTTTGGGAATATGAGTCTAGAATTGAACATCTATAATGAAAGATCACAAATAGGAGATGAAGAGGACATTCATGAAGTAACATGATAGGAAGCATTGATAATGAATCCATGGAACATCAAAGAATATTTGGTGAATGTTTAAGTCAGAATGAGATTGATTTCATTTGTTCATATGAAGGAATTTTATCTCCTTGGCTTGAATCATTTTGAAATTTCTCTTATGATGAAGTCTTAGGTCCAGCAATCAGTGAAACCTTTCAAGAAACCACTTTCATGGAGACCACTCCAATTTCCTTCCCTAAATATGATCAAGACAATCTAGTAGCTGATACTTCTACATGTGGGGAATCAATCCTATCTGAAACTCTAAAAAAAGAAATTGATATTGATCCAATGTCCCAATCTTATGATGAAATTGTGAACCAACCTGATCTTGAATTGAAGGAACTTCCAGCTGCACTAAAGTATGCCTTCCTAGGGGAAAATCAAACACATCCTATTGTCATTTCTTCTTCTCTTGAATCCAATCAAGAGAAAATGATTCTAAATTTCCTTAGGAAGCAAAAAAAAGCCACTGGTTGGACCCTTTCTGATATTCCTGGGATTAGCCCACTTATCGGGACTAATAGGATTGTTCTGGAATCTGATTCAAAGCCATGTCATCAACCTCAATGGAGACTCAATCCTAATCTCATGGAGGTAGTAAGGAAGGAAATTTTGAAATTGTTAAAAGCTGGTATCATATATCCCATAGCTGAGAGTGAGTGGGTGAGCCCAATCCATGTGGTTCCAAAAAAGGCCGGAATCACAGTGATAACCAATGAGGATGGAGAGATTCTTCGAACAAGGGTGAGTAGTGGATGGAGGGTCTGGATTGACTATAGGAAGCTAAAATCATTCACCAAGAAGGACCATTTCCCCTTACCATTCATTGGCCAAGTCCTTGAGAGAGTGGCAGGTCATGCCTTCTACTGTTTCTTAGATGGGTACTCGGGGTACAATCAAATTGAGGTCTCCCTAGAGGATCATGGGAAGACTACATTCACATGTCTATTCGGAACCTTTGCTTTGAGACACATGCCCTTCGGGTTATGCAATGCCTCTGGAACCTTCCAACGGTGCATGATGGGAATCTTCTCAGACATGGTAGGGTATTTTCTAGAGGTCTTCATGGATGACTTCTCTGTGTTTGGGGATACATTTGAGGGATGTCTGCAGAATGTGGAGAGAGTCTTGTCAAGACATGAAGAAAAGAATCTGGTCCTAAACTGGGAAAAATGCCATTTCATGGTTGAATAGGGACCTGTTCGAGGCCATCTGGTCTCGAGTAGGGGGATTGAAGTTGATAAAGAAAAGGTTGACATCATTCGTCACCTTCCATCACCCAAAACTATCAAGGAAGTAAGGTCTTTCTTAGGACATGATGGTTTCTATAGAAGATTCATCTAGGACTTTAGTTCAATATCTCGTCCCCTTTGTGCTCTCCTAGTAAAGGATGCACCATTTGTTTGGGCAGAAAGCTGTCTGGGTTCATTATCAACCCTCAAATCCTCTCTCACCTCTCCTCCCATTACGAAATCTCTAAATTGGAACCTTCCTTTTGAACTTATGTGTGATGCCAATGACTTTTCTGTTGGATCTGTGTTAGGACAACGTTGTGATAAAACTTCTTATGTCATTGCTTATGAAAGAAAATCCTTAAATGATTCCCAAATAAATTACACCACTACTGAAAAGGAGTTACTTGCTATTGTGTTTTCTTTAGAGAAGTTTAGGTCCTACCTCTTAGGACCCCCCCCCCCCCCCCCATCGTTGTGTTCACTGATCATTATGCACTAAAATACCTCTTCCAAAAACAAGATGATAAGGCTAGACTGATTAGGTGGGTCCTTCTCATACAATAATTTGACCTCACAATCAAGGATAAAAAGGGAGTTCAAAATATTGTAGCTGATCACCTCTCTAGGATGGAATTCAAAGCCAACCCAAATCACCTTTCTATGTCTGATTCGTTTCCTGATGAACACCTATACTCTGTGAGTGACTGCCCTTGGTATGCTGACATAGCAAATTTCTTAGTGACAGGAGTCATTCCAAAATTCTTAGGGACTCAAGCTCGAAGGAAATTCCTTTATGATGTTAGAGACTATGTGTTTGATGATCCATACCTCTATAAGTTCTGCCCTGACCAAGTCATTAGGTAGTGTGTTCCAGAATCTAAACCAGAGTCCATCCTTAAATTCTGTCACAGTGAGGCATGTGGAGGTCACTTTTCCTATAAGAAAACATATGATAAGATTCTTTAAAGTGGTCTTTTCTAGCCCACCCTCTCAAGGGACTCCTAAACATTTTGTCAAAGTTGTCATAGGTGTCAACAAGTAGGGTCCATCACAAAAAGGAATTAAATTCCACTCACTCCCATCTTAGTGGTTGAAATATTTGATTGTCGGGGAATTGACTTCATGGGTCCATTCCCAAACACTCGGGGATACCTCTACATACTCTTAGCTGTTGATTATGTCTCAAAATGGGTTGAGGACATTCCCACTAAGTCCAATGATCATCAAGTTGTGATATGATTTCTGAAAGAGAACATATTTTTAAGATTTGGAATTCCTAGGGCTATAATCAGTGATTGAGGAACCCATTTCTGCAATCTCCCATTCTCTTCACTCATGTCTAAGTATGGTATTTCTCATAAAGTATCCACTACATACCATCCTCAAACCAATGGTCAAGCTGAGTTAGCGAATAGGAAGATTAAGGAAATTCTTGAGAAAACTGTCAATCCTTCTAGGAAAGATTGGTCTGAGAAACTCTTAGATGCTCTTTGGGCATATCGTACAGCATACAAAACCATTTTAGGAATGTCCCCATATAGGTTGGTTTATGGAAAAGCATGCCATTTGCCAGTGGAGATTGAACATAAGGCCTTTTGGGCAATTAAGAAAATGGATTATGACCTCTCATTGGCCAAAACAAAAAGGAAATTAGATCTCAATGAACTGGAGGAACTAATGATAGAGGCTTATGAAAATTCAAGGATTAATAAAGATAGAGTTCAAGCCTACCAATCTAGGAATATCAAGGTCAAACATTTTGAGCTGGGAAAACTTGTGCTCTTGTATAGTTCAAAACTTCATTTATATCCGAGAAAGTTATGGTCTAGATGGTCAGGAACTTTCATAGTGTATCATGTATTCCCCCACAGGGCAGTAGAGATTCAAGATCCCACAAGTGGTTACATTTTCAAGGTCAATGGTCAAAGGTCAAAACCATTCATTGAATCATTCAATAAACAGGAAATAGAGGTTGAGTTAACTGATCCAACCTATGAACAAGGAAAAAATTGATAGATTTAGTGTCCATGTCAGGCTAATGACGTTAAAAAAAAGCACTGCATGGGAGGTAACCCATGGTTTTCAATTTTCTTATCATTTTGTTGTTTTAATAAACTTATATTTTAAATAGGATTAATTAATAATTTTTACATTTTAAAAAAGGACTATTGACCTGTTCTTATATTATGAGTGTGGATGGGTATGAAACAAGAGCATCATATTCATCAGTTTCATGCGGTGTGATCCCTGAGTAATACCTTACCCTGAAAATTAAAAAGAAGAAAATGTATCATTAGTTTGATTTAAAAAATAAAAAATAAAAAAATAGGAAAAACCATAAAAATGATGATACTTGGAATTAAATAAGTCGTTGTGTTGTTTGTTTTGTCTGGTTTGTTCTTTTTTTGTTTGGGTACTATTTTGGGTGGTACATGTTCAATAAAGGAGGTTCCTACATCCCCCAAGAGATCAAAGGACTAATTTGGAGCAGCAAGAACTTCAGCTTCAACCACCAGGTGATTTCATTCCATGATCCTCAGTTTCAATTTCCTTTTTGAACTTCCATTATCTGCCTCTACTCCTTCTAAATTTTTATTTCTTCAAACATCGTGGACAGTTTTGTTTTATGTTGGTGGAGAGATAAAATAAAAAAATGCTTTTGTGTCATAAAAAATGAATGATTTGAAAAAAAATTAAATGGAAGGAAAAATTCCTTTAACTTTAAACATGGTAATACACATTGCACACTTTGAAACTGAATATAAAATAATTTAGCATACCCTGATTCTGATTTTAATACTTGAATAATTTCAAGAGCATAGGTTTTGGAAAGTGTGGTTGGCCAATGTGATATTTCATCGTTTATATTTTCATCCAAATAAAAAAAATTCACAATGCACGTCCTTTGGATAGTGGGGTATTAATTTAAGTTCATGGGGTCCCCTAAATAAATAGCATAGGTTTGGTGATCATTTTAGTTTAATAAGAGTATTCAAAAAAAAAAAATTGCGCGTAGAGAAATGAAATGACCTAATGCGTGGCTTTCAGCACTTGGGGATCGTGACTCCATAGTTGTCTGGACCATAGTTAGTAATTTTATCTCTATTTTTGCTAATTAGAATTTGTTTTTGACTGAGTTAACTCGAGATGATGCCTGAGTATGTGGGCTTCACTTGGTGCCCTAAGGTCTTCGAGCCTGAGAGTCATCGGCAAACTCTCGCTACAGGGGTTGACTCTTTTGAGTGCAACTTCAATTACCGTGGAAAAATTGCAAAACAACAACAACAACAAAAAAACAAAAAAAATTATAAAAGAAATTAATACCCATCTTAATATTGAAATTTGATTCTACCTAGAGCTTCTGTAATTTTCCCCTTGAATAAAGATGAACCCCCATGTCTATTGTGATGCAGAACACATCCTCATACTTATTTGATATTGGATGAAATATGGCAATGAATTTGAAAAATGGAATGGGATTGGGATTGGGATATTCTTATGAAACTATATTGTATTAAAATATTTTGATGGGTTTCATGATTGTTTGGTATAAGGTTTTTTGGTGATCACTGTGTATTAAAATGTTTTTGGAAAAGGGAATTCGAATTTCATATTGTTGAGATATATTTTACTCAGGACTAGAAAAACTCAAGTTGGGGGTGTGATTAGCCACTAAATGAGGATAATATTCATTGTTAATATATAAAATATTCATGTGCCTTATTATTCATAAACACTTTTTTAGTGCATTTTACACTTTGAACATCATTTCACATTATGATTGTAATACCTTCTTAAATTGCACTATTATGTGGTACATTTTTTAACATCATTTGAAGTACCCAATGATTCATTTGATTATACATGTTTTAATTTGATATTTTTGGAAATTTATCTATACTCCAATATGATCATGTTTCATTCCGGGATCAATGGTGAGTTCATGGAAGAAGATGGGGATATTTTGTGATGAAAGGAAGAAATTCTAGAGAAGGCAGATTGGACACTATCCCACTGATGAGACTATGGGGCCCAACATACAGGCACAATGAATCAAAACTTTTGTGGGATTCTAGAAGAAATGCATAGTAACAAATAACTATTCGTGATCCAAAGCTAATTCGGCCTCAATGGTGGTCATAAAGGCGGCCAAATTTAGAGATACAACTCTGGGCCAGATTCTGCGGCCCAAAAAAACAGTCCATTAATTTTATCATATCTCGAAATCTGATACTCCAAATGGGACCAAATTTTACAGGCGGTTAGAATACATCCGGAGATCCATTGTATTATTCTATGGCCCACTCTAATTAGGCCATCTAGAAGGTCTTTCAGATGCGTCTGTTCGGCGAAGGAAAGTTGGCTGTCACCTCGGGTCAAGGGTGGAAAAATCAACTCTCCCTTAATTTCCACCCATCTATGGCCTACCAAAATTAATTGAGGAGACTTGGACAGTTGGAGGCTCGACCCAAGGGCTCAAAAATGCCTATTTAAGGTAGTGGTGTTGGAGAATTGAAGGATCTTTGTTGCTTGGTTTCATTGTAGTGTTATGCTGCCGCTTTGTGTTTGTAATAGCATTTCTTTCCCATGTAAGTTGTTTAATTCACCTTAGTTTCTTAATTAAAGTTCTTCTTATCTTATTATTCTGTTCTTCTACTTATCACTTTGATACCGTTGGCTCAATGTGTGAACTTGTTCATACCAAACCTTGTGATATTTATCACACAACGGAGGAGGGATCTTTTGTTGTTGTTGTTTTTACTTCTTCAATTCCACCTTTGTAAGTCAACTTCCCGCTTCCATTGAAGACATGTCATCAATAGAGGGCTAACTCTTTTATGGGATGATCCAAGGGAGTAGTAAGGGGCTGGATTGGATGTTATTTATCCCTCTATTAATGGAAAATCACTTCTTTTAAATGAGATTTTTATTTGATTATTTTAAAACATCTTCATCCTTATTGAATTTAAGGTCACACATTCAAGTGCTAATACGAACCTCTACCTTGGAGTGCTCAAAACATTGATCCTTAAAGTGTATAGGTGATTAGTATTAGGGTGTGTAGGCATTAAAACAGTATGTGATGATTTCGTTTGATCTTCTTAAATGAATCCATCTCAATTATAAGAAATTGAAATCATTAAAAATGTAATTCATCCAATCCACCCCGAGAGATAACCTAGGATCAACTCACTCTTTTAAATTGAATTCACTTAAATATGTTAGTTATACTTTAAACCCATATAAAATCAACCCAAGTTGGCCACTTCATAGCCAAAAACAGTCCATATAATGTACGTGTCTATAGGTTTCTTCTTAGGTCTCTGAGGATTCGATAACCCAAGCTAAACCACAAGGACCATTCTACCTTCATCTCTTGGGTAAATTTGAGCGAGAATCAAATTTTGGCACCTTTTCCGGGGACCCAAGTAATTCATCTAAACACCCATTCTATTCTCCCTCATTTCTTCTTTTCTCATCTAAATTCTCTTATCTTGTCCCTTTCTCGTTTTTTTTCTTTTGGTGCATGTCCGCCTACACACGTGATCAATCAAACCGTCTAGTTAGGGTGGATAGTCCTAGGGTTGGGGAGTCAAGTACAACAAGGAAAATCATTCCATTAGATCCTAATCTTCATAATACTCTAGAGTCCAAAATTTAGCCAATTTATATTGAAGGTCTTCAATGAAACCAACTCATAAACGCGGGTGGGAACCAAAAATGGAAACCCAAATGAGGCAGCCCCAAACTTAGGGAATGCAATTGATCAAACCATGAATGACTACCTCATACCTTCCTGGACCAATGCACCCTCATGCATTAGACACAATTCCCTATGAGATTCCAACTACATATTTAACCCCCATGTCCTAAACCAACTTCCCACATTACATGGAATGGAGTCCGAGATGCCCTACCTGCACATTAAGGAGTTCAATGACATTGTAGAAACCATGTGTCCCCCACATCAACTTGAATCAGCTAAGATGAGGATATTTCCTTTTTCTTTAAATGATCGAGCTAAAAATTTGCAAAACAATTTGATACCATCATCCATCAACTCTTGGGACCAACTACAAAGAGAATTCTACAAAAAAATAATTTCCCCACCATAAAACAATTGCACTTAAAAAGAGTATCAAAAACTTTTTTGAAAAAGAAGGAGATTAATTATATGAAACATGGGAGAGGTTCAAAGACACTCTAAACATGGTTCCACACCATGGTTTCTCTATTCCTAAACAAGTGATAATTTTCTATGAAGGGTTGGGTCCGGGGAACAAACATTTCATTGACATGATGTGTAATGGAACCTTTAAAAACAAAGCCCCAAATGATGCTTACGAGTATCTAGAAAGCCTTTCTGAACAAAACCAAACATGGGGAACTTCATCTTATTCTGAAAAGCCACAGAGAACTACTAGAATTCATACACTTAGATAAGAGGAAAGCCTTAGGGCTAAACTCACAGCACTCTCTAGGAAGGTTGCAGAGATTGACCTTAGGAAAGTCCATGAAATCCAAACTGTTGACCCTGTTTGCACAATTTGTGACAAAAGTGACCATAAGACAGACACCTGCCCAACCATTCCATCCATCAAGGATGTTCTCTTAGGAGGACCCCCAACGGAAGTAAATTCTTTGAACTTTCAAAATCCTCAATACCAAAACAACTTCAACCCAAGGTATAATGACCACCCAGGCTTCTGCTGGAAAGATAACCAACAACCTAGACAACCAAATGGACAAAATCCTTACCCCCATTAGAACTACCAAACTCATAACCAGTTCCAAACCCAACCTATCCAATACCAACAGCCACCGGTCCATTTTCAACAAACCATCCCACTTCCAAAATATCCCCCTGGGATAAATTAATATTCTCAAGCACCAACCCAAACTGTTCCACAAAGCCTATTAGAACAACTATGCAAACAAATGGAGAGGATGAACTCAGAGGTATCTTTCCTAAAACAAGAACTTCAAACCATCAAATCCGGAAAGGCACCCATGCCTACTCAGGAGGTGCCATCCTCAACTTCAAGGGGAGATTCAAGTTGTGCTCAAACAACTCATTAACAACTAAAGGATGTGAATGTTTTAAGAAGTGGGAAATCAATTGAGAAACCTAAACAACTAATTCAGAACCCACTTGAAGATTCAAACTTGGATGAAAATTCAAATGAACCACAAGATCAAACTGAGGAAACTGATAACATTGTCAAGGAAACAACTCTTCAACAAACAACCCCACAACCTGCACCATTTCCTCAATGCAGGAGGGGGAAAACCAATTCTGAACTGAGTGAAACATTGAGGGAAATATTTTCACAATTCACATTGAACATACCCCTTCTGGATGTAATCCAAACCATACCATCCTAATCAAAGTACCTTATGGACTTGTGTACTTTTAAAAGAAAATTTTCACATAAAAACCAAGTCCTTTTGGCTGCTAATGTGAGTACCACCATTCAAGGGACCATTCCTCCTAAGTTGAAAACCCGGGTTGCCCTTACATCAACGTTGAACTAGGAGAGAGCAATGTTGTCAAGGCCTTGTGTGACCTAGGTTCTAGTGTCAATCTCATCCCATATGCTTTGTACTGCTAGTTAGGCCTAGAAGAACTCCAACCCACATCTGGCACACTTCAACTTGCTGATCGTAGCATTAGGGTTCCAAAGGGGATTTAAAAGGACGTTCTGTTAAAGGTTGAAAACTTCATCTTCCCTGCTGATTTCATTGTCCTTGACAACCATCCAAACATAGGAAATAAGTAACAAACCCCAATCATCCTTGTTCGTCCTTTCCTTTTAACAATCAACTCTGTTATCCAAGTCCAAAATGGGAACATGACCATCACCTTTTGGAATATGAGTCTAGACTTGAACATCTATAAGGAAAGCTCTCAAATAGGGGATGGCGAGGACATTCATGAAGCCAACATGATATGAAGCATTGATAATGAATCCATGGAACATTAAGGAATATTTGGTGAATGTTTAAGTCAGAATGAGATTGATTTCATTTGTTCATATGAAGGAATTTTATCTCCTTGGCTTGAATCATTTTCAAATTTCTCTTATGATGAAGTCTTAGGTCCAAAAATCAGTGAAACCTTTCAAGAAACCACATTCATGGAGACCACTCTAATTTCCTTCCCAAAATATGATCAAGCCAATCTAGTAGCTGATACTTCTACATGTGGGGAATCAATCCAATCTGAAACTCTAAAAAAAGAAATTGATCTTGATCCAATGTCCCAATCTTCTGCTGAAATTGTGAACCAACCTGATCTTGAATTGAAGGAACTTCCTACTGCACTAAAGTATGCCTTCCTAGGGTAAAATCAAACACATCCTATTGTCATTTCTCCTTCTCTTGAATCCAATCATGAGAGGATGATTCTAACTGTCCTTAGGAAGCATAAGAAAGCCATTTGTAGGACCCTTTCTGATATTCCTGGGATTAGCCCACTTATCGGGACTCATAGGATTGTTCTGGAATCTGATTCAAAGCCATGTCGTCAACCTCAATGGAGACTCAATCCTAATCTCATTGAGGTAGTAAGTAAGGAACATCTGAAATTATTAAAAGCAAGTATCATATATCCCATAGCTGAGAGTGAGTGGGTGAGCCCAATCCATGTGGTTCCAAAAAAGTACGAAATCACAGTGATAACCAATGAGGATGGAGAGATTCTTCCAAAAAGGGTGACTAGTGGATGGAGGGTCTGCATTGACTACAGGAAGCTAAACTCATTCACCAAGAAGGACGATTTCCCCTTACCATTCATTGACCAAGTCCTTGAGAGAGTGGCAGGTCATCCCTTCTACTGTTTCTTAGATGGGTACGTGGGGTACAATCAAATTGAGGTCTCCCTAGAGGATGATGGGAAGACTACATTCACATGTCTATTCGGAACCTTTCCTTTCAAAC
The DNA here is from genome assembly GCA_963277665.1 of Viscum album. Classification (NCBI taxonomy): domain Eukaryota; kingdom Viridiplantae; phylum Streptophyta; class Magnoliopsida; order Santalales; family Viscaceae; genus Viscum; species Viscum album. The sequence continues at coordinate 1,200,503,309 of OY728153.1, read as the reverse complement.
GCATGCCCTTCGGGTTATACAATGCCTCTGGAACATTCCAAAGGTGCATGATGGGAATCTTCTCAGACATGGTAGGGGATTTTCTAGAGGTCTTCATGGATGACTTCTCTGTGTTTGGGGATACATTTGAGGGATGTCTCCAGAATGTGGATAGAGTCTTGTCAAGACGTGAAGAAAAGATTCTGGTCCTAAACTGGGAAAAATGCCATTTCATGGTTAAAGAGGGACTTGTTCGAGGCCATCTGGTCTCTAGTAGGGGTATTGAAGTTGACAAAGCAAAGGTTGACATCATTAATCAGCTTCCATCACCCAAAACTATCAAGGAAGTGATGTCTTTCTTAGGACATGTTGGTTTCTATAGAAGATTCATCAAGGACTTTAGTTCAATATCTCGTCCCCTTTGTGCTCTCCTAGTAAAGGATGCTCCATTTGTTTGGACAGAAAGATGTGAGGGTTCATTCTCAACCCTCAAATACTCTCTCACCTCTCCTCCCATTATGAAATCACTAAATTGGAACCTTCCTTTTGAACTTATGTGTGATTCCAATGACTTTGCTATTGGAGCTGTGTTAGGAAAACGTTGTGATTAAACTCCTTATGTGATTTCTTATGAAAAAAAATCCTTAAATGATGCCCAAATAAACTACACCACTACTGAAAATGAGTTACTTGCTATTGTGTTTTCTTTAGAGAAGTTTAGGTCCTAACTCTTAGGATCCCCCATCGCTGTGTTCACTGATCATTCTGCACTAAAATACCTCTTCAAAAAACAAGATGCTAAGGCTAGACTGATTAGGTGGGTCCTTCTCTTACAATAATTTGACCTCACAATCAAGGATAAAAAGAGAGCTGAAAATATTGTAGCTGATCACCTCTCTAGGATTGAATTCAAAGACAACCCAAATCACCTTTCTGTGTCTGATTCATTTCCTGATGAACACCAATACTCTGTGAGTGACTGCCCTTGGTATACTGACATAGAAAATTTCTTAGTGACATGAGTCATTCCAAAATTCTTAGAGACTCAAGCTTGAAAGAAATTCCTTTCTGATGTTAGACACTATGTGTTTGATGATCCATACCTCTATAAGTTCTGCCCTGGCCAAGTCATTAGGAGGTGTGTTCCAGAATATGAACAAGAGTCCATCCTTAAATTCTGTCACAGTGAGGCATGTGGAGGTCACTTTTCCTCTAATAAAACATGTGCTAAGATTCTTTAATGTGGCCTTTTATGGCCCACCCTCTCAAGGGACTCCTACACATTTTGCCAAAGATGTCCTAGGTGTCAACAAGTAGGGTCCATCACAAAAAGGAATCAAATTCCACTCACTCCCATCTTAGTTGTTGAAATATTTGACTGTTGGGGAATTAACTTCATGGGTCCCTTCCCAAACACTCGGGGATACCTCTACATACTCTTAGCTGTTGATTATGTCTCAAAATGGGTTGAGGAGATTCCCACTAAGTCTAATGATAATCAAGTTGTGATATGATTTCTGAAAGAGAACATATTTTCAAGATTTGGAATTCCTAGGGCTATAATCAGTGATTGATGAACCCATTTCTGCAATTGCACATTCTCTTCACTCATGTCTAAGTATGGTATTTTTCATAAAGTATCCACTGCATACCATCCTCAAACCAATGGTCAAGCTGAGTTAGTAAATAGGGAGATTAAGGAAATTCTTGAGAAAACTGTCAATCCTTCTAGGAATGATTGGTCTGAGAAACTCTTAGATGCTCTTTGGGCATATCGTACAGCATACAAAACCATTTTAGGAATGTCCCCATATAGGATGGTTTATGGAAAAGCATGCCATTTGCCCGTGGAGATTGAACATAAGGCCTTTTGGGAAATTAAGAAAATGGATTATGACCTCTCATTGGCTGGAACAAAAAGAAAATTAGATCTCAATGAACTGGAGGAACAAAGGATTGAGGCTTATGAAAATTCAAGGATCAATAAAGATAGAGTTCAAGCCTAACAATCTAGGAATATCAAGGTCAAACATTTTGAACTGGGAAAACTTGTGCTCTTGTATAGTTCAAAACTTCATTTACATCCGGGAAAGTTAAGGTCCAGATGGTCAGGACCTTTCATAGTGCATCATGGATTCCCCCATGGGGCAGTAGAGATTCAAGATCCCACAAGTGGTTACATTTTCAAGGTCAATGGTCAAAGGTTAAAACCATTCATTGAATCATTCAATAAATAGGAAATAGAGGTTGAGTTAACTGAGCCAACCTATGAACAAAGAAAAAATTGATAGATTTAGTGTCCATGTCGGGATAATGACGTTAAAAAAAAGCACTACATGGGAGGCAACCCATGGTTTTCAAGTTTCTTATCATTTTGTTGTTTTAATAAACTTTATATTTTAAATAGGATTAATTAATAATTTTTACATTTTAAAAAAGGACTATTGACCTGTTCTTCTATTATAAGTATGGATGGGTATGAAACAAGAGAATCGTATTCATCCATGTCATGCGGTGTGATCCCTGAGTAATACCATACCCTGAAAATTAAAAAGAAGACAATGTATCATTAGTTTGATTTAAAAAAATAAAAATAAAAAAACAGGAAAAACCATAAAAATGATGATACTTGGAATTAAATAAGTTGTTGTGTTGTTTTTTTGTCTGTTTTGTTCTTCTTTTTGTTTAGGTACTATTTTGGGCGATACATGGTGCATACATCCCCCAAGAGATCAAAGGACTAATTTGGAGCAGCAAGAACTTCAGCTTCAACCACCAGGTGATTTCATTCCATGATCCTCAGTTTCAATTTACTTTTTGAACTTCCATTATCTGCCTCTACTCCTTCTAAATTTTTATTTCTTCAAACATCGGGGACAGTTTTGTTTTATGTTGGGGGAGAGATAAAATAAAAAAATGATTTTGTGACATAAAAAATGAATGATTTGAAAAAAAATTAAATGGAAGGAAAAATTCCTTTAACTTTAAACATGGTAATACACATTGCACACTTTGAAACTGAATATCAAATAATTTAGCATACCCTGATTCTGATTTTAATCCTTGAATAATTTCTTGAGCATAGATTTTGGAATGTGTGGCTGGCCAATGTGATATTTCATCGTTTATATTTTCATCCAAATAAAAAAATTCACAATGCACGTCCTTTGGATAGTGGGGTATTAGTTTAAGTTCATGGGGTCCCCTAAACAAATAGCATAGGTTTGGTGATCATTTGAGTTTAATATGAGTATTTAAAAAAAAGTAATTTTTTTTTTGCGCGTAGAGCAATGAAATGACCCAATGCTTGGCTTTCAGCACTTGGGGTTCGTGACTCCATAGTTGTCTGGCCCATAGTTAGTAATTTTATCCCTATTTTTGGTAATTAGAATTTTTTTTTGACTGAGTTAACTCAAGATGATGCCCGATTATGTGGGCTTCACTTGGTGCCCTAAGGTCTTTGAGCCTGGGAGTCATCGGCAAAGTCTCGCTACAGGGGTTGACTATTTTGAGTGAAACTTCAATTACCAGGGAAAAATTGCAAAAACAACAACAACAACAACAAAACAAAAAAATATATACAAAAAAATGAATACTCATCTTAATATAGAAATGTGATTCCACCTAGCGCTTCCGTAATTTCCCCCTTGAATAAAAATGAACCCCCATGTCTATTGTGATGCAAAACACATCCTCATACTTATTTGATATTGGATGAAATATGGAAATGAATTTGAACAATGGAATGAGCTTGGGATTGGGATCTTATTATGAAACTATCTTGTATTAAAATATTTTGATGGGTTTCATTATTGTTTGGTATAAGGTTTTTTGGTGATCATTGTGTATTAAAATGTTTTTGGAAAAGGGAATTCGAATTTCTTATTGTTGAGATATATTTTGCTCGGGACTAGCAAAACTCAAGTTGGGGGGTGTTATTAGCCACTAAATGAGGCTAATATTCATTTTTTATATATATAATATTCATGTGCCTTATTATTCATAAACACCTTTTAAGTGCATTTTACACTTTGAACATCATTTCACATTATGATTATAATACCTTCTTAAATTGTACTATTATGTGGTATATTTTTTAACATCATTTGAAGTACCCAATGATTCATTTGATTATACATGTTTTAATTTGATCTTTTTTGAAATTTATCTACACTCCAATATGAACATGTTTCATTTAGGTATCAATGGTGAATTCATGGAATAAGATGGAGATATTTTGTGATGAAAGGAAGCAATTCTAGAGAAGGCGGATTGGACACTATCCCACTGATGAGACTGTGGGGCCCATCATATAGGCACAATGAATCCCAAATTTTGTGGGATGATAGAATACATGCATAGGAAAAAATAACTATTCATTATCCAAAGCTAATTCGGCCTCTATGGTGGTCATTAAGGCGTCCCAATTTAGAGATACAATTCTGGGCCAGATTCTGTGGCCCAGAAAAACAGTCCATTAAGTTTATCATATCTCGAAATCCAAAACTCCAAATGGGCCCACATTTTACAGATGGTTAGAAGACATCCGGAGCTCCATTGTATTCTTCTATGGCCCACTCTGATTCGGCCATCTAGAAGGCCTTTCAGACGCGTCTGTTCGGCGAAGGAAAGCTCGCTGTCACCTCGGGTCAAGGGTGGAAAAATCAACTCTCCCTTACTTTCCACCCACCTATGGCCTACCACAATTAGTTGAGGAGACTTGGATTGTTGGAGGCTCGACCCAAGGGCTAAAAAAGCCTATTTAAGGCAGTGGTGTTGGAGAATTGAATGATCTTTGGTGCTTGGTTTCATTGTAGTGTTATGCTGCCGCTTTGTGTTTGTAATCGCATTTCTTTCTCATGTAAGTTGTTTAATTCACCTTAGTTTCTTAATAAAAGATCTTCTTCTATTATTATTCTGTTCTTCTACTTATCACTTTGATACCGTTGGTTCAATGTGTGAACTTTTTCATACCAAACCTTGTGATATTTATCACACAACGGAGGATTGATCTTTTGTTGTTGTTGTTTTTACTTCTTCAATTCCACCTTTGTAAGTCAACTTCCCACTTCCATTGAAGACATGTCATCAATGGAGGGCTGACTCTTTTATGGGTTGATCGAATAGAGTATCAAGGGGCTAGATGGGATGTTATTTATCACTCTATTAATGGCAAATCAGTTCTTTTAAATGAGATTTTTATTTGATGATTTTAAAACATCTTCATCCTTATTGAATTTAAGGTCACACATTCAAGTGCTAATACGAACCTCTACCTTGGAGTGCTCAAAACTTTGATCCTTAAAGTGTATAGGTGATTAGTATTAGTGTGTGTAGGCATTAAAACAGTAAGTGATGATTTCGTTTGATCTTCTTAAATGAATCCATCTCAATTATAAGAAATTGAAATCATTAAAAATGAAATTCATCCAATCCACCCCGAGGGATAACCTAGGATCAACTCATTCTTTTAAATTGAATTCACTTAAATCTGTTAGTTATCCTTTAAACCCATATAAAATCAACCCATTTTGGCCACTTCATAGCCAAAAACAGTCCATATAATGTACGTGTCTATAGGTTTCTTCTTAGGTCTCTGAGGATTCAATAACCCAAGCTAAACCACAAGGACCATTCTACCTTCATCTCTTGGGTAAATTTGAGAGAGAATCAAATTTTGGTGCTGCTGCTGGGGACCCAAGTAAGTCATCTAAACACCCATTCTATTCTCCCTCATTTCTTATTTTCTCATCTAAATTCTCTTATCTTGTCCCTTTCTCGTTTTTTTTCTTTTGGTACATGTCCGCCTACACCAGTGATCAATCAAACCGTCTAGTTACTGTGGATAGTCCTGGGGATGGGGAGTCAAGTACAACAAGGAAAATCATTCCATTAGATCCTAATCTTCATAATACTCTAGAGTCCAAAGTTTAGCCAATTTCTATGGAAGGTCTTCAAATAAACCAACTCATAAACCCGGGTGGGAACCAAAATGGAAACCCAAATGAGGCAGCCCCAAACTTGGGGAATGCAATTGATCAAACCATGAATGACTACCTCACAACTTCCTGGACCAATTCACCCTCATGCATTAGATAGAATTCCCTATGAGATTCCAACTACATATTTAAACCCCATGTCCTAAACCACCTTCCCACATTCCATGGAATGGAGTCTGAGATGCCCAACCTTCACATTAAGGAGTTCAATGACATTGTAGAAACCATGTGTCCCCCACATCAACTAGAATCAGCTAAGATGAGGCTATTTCCTTTTTCATTAAAGGATCGAGCTAAAAATTGGCTGAACAATTTTAGACCATCATACATCAACTCTTGGGACCAACTACAAAGATAATTCTACAAAAAATACTTTCCCCACCATAAAACAATTGCACTTAAAAAGAGTATCAAATTTTTTTTTGAAAAAGAGGGAGAGTCATTCTATGAAACATGGGAGAGGTTCAAAGACACTCTAAACATGGTTCCCACCATGGTTTCTCTATTCCTGAATAAGTGTTAATTTTCTATGAAGGGTTGGGTCCAGGGAACAAACAATTCATGGACATGATGTGTAATGGAACCTTTAAAAACAAAGCCCCAAATGATGCTTACGAGTATCTAGAAAGCCTTTCTGAACAAAACCAAACATGGGGAACTTCAGCTTATTCTGAAAATCCACAGAGAACTACTGGAATTCTTACACTTAGAGAAGAGGAAAGCCTTAGGGCTAAACTCACAGCACTCTCTAGGAAGGTTGAAGAGATTGACCTTAGGAAAGTCCATGAAATCCAAACTGTTGACCCTGTTTGCACAATTTGTGACAAAAATGACCATAAGACAGACACCTTCCCAACCATTCCATCCATCAAGGATGTTCTCTTAGGAGGACCCCCAGCGGAAGTAAATGCTTTGAACTTTCAAAATCCTCAATACCAAAACACCTTGAACCCAAGGTATAACGACCACCCAGGCTTCCGCTGGAAAGATAACCAACAACCTAGCCAACCAAATGGACAAAATCCTTACCCCCATCAGAACTACCAAACTCATAACCAGTTCCAAACCCAACCTATCCAATACAAACAGCCACCGGTCCATTTTCAACAAACCATCCCACTTCCAAAATATCCCCCTGGGATAAACCAATATTCTCAAGAACTAACCCAAACTATTCCACAAAGCCTATTAGAAAAACTATGAAAACAAATGGAGAGGATGAACTCAGAGGTATCTTTCCTAAAACAAGAACTTCAAACCATAAAATCCAGAAAGGCACCCATGCCTACTCAGGCGGTGCCATCCTCAACTTCAAGGGGAGAGTCAAGTTGTGCTCAAACAACTCATAAACAACTAAATGCTGTGAATGTTTTAAGAAGTGGGGAATCAATTGAGAAACCTGAACAACTAATTCAGAACCCACTTGAAGATTCAAACATGGATGAAAATCCAAATGAAACACAAGATCAAACTGAGGAAACTGATAACATTGTCAAGGAAACAACTCTTCAACAAACAACCCCACAACCTTCACCATTTACTCAATGCATGAGGGGGAAAACCAATCCTGAACTGAGTGAAACATTGAGGGAAATCTTTTCACAATTCAAGTTGAACATACCCCTTATCGATGTAATCCAAACCATACCAGCCTACTCAAAGTACCTTAAGGACTTGTGTACTTTTAAAAGAAAATTTTCACATAAAAACCAAGTCCTTTTGGCTGCTAATGTGAGTACCACCATTCAAGGGACCATTCCTCCTAAGTTGAAACCCTGGGTTGCCCTTACATCAATGTTGAACTAGGAGAGAACAATGTTGTCAAGGCCTTGCGTGACCTAGGTTCTACTGTCAATCTCATCCCATATGATGTGTACTGCCAGTTAGGCCAAGAAGAACTCCAACCCACATCTGTCACACTTCAACTTGCTGATCGTAGCATTAGGGTTCCAAAGGGGATTTTAAAGGATGTTCTAGTAAAGGTTGAAAACTTCATCTACCCTGCTGATTTCATTGTCCTTGACAACCATCCAAACATAGGAAATAAGGAACAAAACCCAATCATCCTTTTTCATCCTTTCCTTTCAACAATCAACTCTGTTATCCAAGTCTGAAATGGGAACATGACCATCACCTTAGGGAATATGAGTCTAGACTTGAACACCTATAAGGAAAGCTCACAAATAGGGGATGACGAGGACATTCATGAAGTAAACATGATAGGAAGCATTGATAATGAATCCACGGAACATCAAGGAATATTTGGTGAATGTTTAAGTCAGAATGAGATTGATTTAATTTGTTCATATGACGTAATTTTATCTCCTTTCCTTGAATCATTTTCAAATTTCTCTTATAATGAAGTCTTAGGTCCAACAATTAGTGAAACCTTTCCAGAAACCACTTTCATGGATACCACTCCAATTTCCTTCCCTAAATATGATCAAGCCAATCTAGTAGATGATACTTCTACATGTGGGGAATCAATCCTATCTGAAACTCTAAAAAAATAAATTGATCTTGATCTAATGTCCCAATCTTCTGCTGAAATTGTGAACCAACCTGATCTTGAATTGAAGGAACTTCCTGCTGCACTAAAGTATGCCTTCCTAGGGGAAAATCAAACACATTCTATTGTCATTTCTTCTTCTCTTGAATCCAATCATGAGAGGATGATTCTAAATGTCCTTAGGAAGCATAAGAAAGCCATTGGTTGGACCCTTTCTGATATTCCTGGGATTAGCCCACTTATCGGGACTCATAGGATTGTTCTGGAATCTGATTCAAAGCCATGTCGTCAACCTCAACGGCTACTCAATCCTAATCTCATAGAGGTAGTAAGGACAGAAATTCTGATATTATTAAAAGCTGGTATCATATATCCCATAGCTGAGAGTGAGTGGGTGAGCCCAATCCATGTGGTTCCAAAAAAGGCCAGAATCACAGTGATAACCAATAAGGATGGAGAGATTCTTATAACAAGGGTGAGTAGTGGATGGAGGGTCTGAATTGACTACAGGAAGCTAAACTCATTCACCAAGAAGGACCATTTCCCCTTACCATTCATTGAACATGTCCTTGAGAGAGTGGCAGGTCATTCCTTCTACTGTTTCTTAGATGGGTACTCGGGGTACAATCAAATTGAGGTCTCCCTAGAGGATCATGGGAAGACTGCATGCACATGTCCATTCAGAACCTTTGCTTTCAAACGCATCCCCTTCGGGTTATGCAATGCCCATGTAACCTTCCAACGGTGCATGATGGGAATCTTCTCAGACATGGTAGGGGATTTTCAAGAGGTCTTCATTGATGACTTTTCTGTGTTTGGGGATACATTTGAGGGATGTCTGCAGAATTTGGAGAGAGTCTTGTCAAGATGTGAAGAAAATAATCTGGTCCTAAACTGGGAAAAATGCCATTTCATGGTTAAAGAGGGACTTTTTCTAGGAAATCTGGTCTCGATTAGGGGGATTGATGTTGATAAAGCAATGGTTGACATCATTCGTCACCTTCCATCACCCAAAACTGTCAAGGAAGTGAGGTCTTTCTTAGGACATGCTGGTTTCTATAGAATATTCATCAACGACTTTAGTTCAATATCTCATCCCCTTTGTGCTCTCCTAGTAAAGGATGCTCCAATTGTTTAGACAGAAAGCTGTGAGGGTTTATTCTCAACCCTAAAATCCTCTCTCACCTCTCCTCCCATTATGAAATCTCCAAATTGGAACCTTTCTTTTGAACTTATGTGTGATGCCAGTGACTTTGCTTTTGGAGCTGTGTTAGGACAACATTGTGATAAAACTCCTTATGTCATTGCTTATGATTGAAAATCCTTAAATAATGCCCAAATAAACTACACCACTACTGAAAAGGAGTTACTAGCTATTGTGTTTGCTTTAGAGGAGTTTAGGCCCTACCTCTTAGGATCCCCCATCACTGTGTTCACTGACCATTCTTCACTAAAATACCCCTTCCAAAAACAAGATGCTAAGACTAGACAGATTAGGTGGGTCCTTCTCTTACAAGAATTTGACCTCAAAATCAAGGATAAAAAGGGAGTTGAAAATGTTGTAGCTGATCACCTCTCTAGGCTGTAATTCAAAGACAACTCAAATCACCTTTCTGTGTCTGATTCGTTTCCTGATGAACACCTATACTCCGTGAGTGACTGCCCTTGGTATGATGACATAGAAAATTTCTTAGTGACAGGAGTCATTCCAAAAGTCTTAGGGACTCAAGCTCAATGGAAATACTTTTCTGATGTTAGAAACTATGTGTTTGATGATCTATACCTCTATAAGTTCTGCCCTGACCAAGTCATTGGTAGGTGTGTTCCAGAATCTGAACAAGAGTCCATCCTTAAATTCTGTCACAGTGAGGTATGTGGAGGTCACTTTTCCTCTAAGAAAACATCTGCTAAGATTCTTCAATGTGGTCTTTTCTGGCCCACCCTCTAAAGGGACTCCTACACATTTTGTCAAAGCTATCCTAGGTGTCAACAAGTAGGGTCCATCACAAAAAGGAATCAAATGCCACTCACTCCCATTTTAGTTGTTGAAATATTTGACTGTTAGGGAATTGACTTCATGGGTCCCCTCCCAAACTCTCGGGGATACCTCTACATACTCTTAGTTGTTGATTATTTCTCAAAATGGGTTGAGGCCATTCCCACTAAGTCCAATGATCATCAAGTTGTGGTTCGATTTCTGAAAGAGAACATATTTTCAAGATTTGGAATTCCTAGGGCTATAATCAGTGATCGAGGAACCCATTTCTGCAACCACCCATTCTCTTCATTCATGTCTAAGTATGGTATTTCTCATAAAGTTTCCACTTTATACCATCCTAAAACCAATGGTCAAGATGAGTTAGCGAATAGGGAGATTAAGAAAATTCTTGAGAAAACTGTCAATCCTTCTAGGAAATATTGGTCTGAGAAACTCTTAGATGCTCTTTGGGCATATCGTATAGCATACAAAACCATTTTAGGAATGTCCCCATATAGGTTGGTTTATGGAAAAGCATGCCATTTGCCAGTGGAGATTGAACATAAAGCCTTTTGGGAAATTAAGAAAATGGATTATGACCCCTCATTGGCCGGAACAAAAAGGAAATTAGATCTCAATGAACTGGAGGAACTAAGGATGGAGGTTTATGAAAATTCAAGGATCAATAAAGATAGTGTTCAAGCCTACCAATATAGGAATATCAAGTTCCAACATTTTGAACTGGGAAAACTTGTGCTCTTGTATAGTTCAAAACTTCATTTACATCCGGGAAAGTTATGGTCTAGATGGTCAGGACCTTCCATAGTTCATCATGTATTCCCCCATGGGGAATTATAGATTCAAGATCCCACAAGTGGTTAAATTTTCAAGGTCAATGGTCAAAGGTTAAAACCATTCATTGAATCATTCAATTAACATGAAATAAAGGTTGAGTTAACTGAGCCAACCTATGAACTAGGAAAAAATTGATAGATTTAGGGTCCATGTCGGGCTAACGACGTTAAAAAAAAAGCAATGCATGGGAGGGAACCCATGGTTTTCAAGTTTCTTATCATTTTGTTGTTTTAATAAACTTTATATTTTAAATAGGATTAATTAATCATTTTTACATTTAAAAAAAGGACTATTGACCTGTTCTTCTATTATGATTATGGATGGGTATGAAACGGGAGCATCGTATTCATCCGTGTCACGCGGTGTGATCCTTGAGTAATACCTTACCAAGAAAATTAAAAAGAAGGCAATTTATCATTAGTTTGATTTAAATAAATAAAAAATAAAAAAACAGGAAAACCCATAAAAATGATGATACATGGAATTAAATAAGTCGTTGTGTTTTTTGTTTTGTCTGGTTTGTTCTTCTTTTTGTTTAGGTACTATTTTGGGTGATACATGTTCAATCAAGGAGGTGCCTACGTCCCCCAAGAGATCAAAGGACTAATTTGGAGAAGCAAGAACTTCAGCTTCAACCACCAGGTGATTTCATTCCATGATCCTCAGTTTCAATTTCTTTTTTGAACTTCTGTTATCTTATTCTACTCCTTCTAAATTTTTATTTCTTCAAACACTGAGGATAGTGTTGTTTTATGTTGGGGGAGAGATAAAATAAAAAAAATTCTTTTGTGTAAAAAAAATGAATGATTTGAAAAAAAATTAAATGGAAGGAAAAATTCCTTTAACTTTAAAAATGGTAATACGCATTGAACACTTTGAAACTGAATATCAAATAATTTAGCATACCCTGATTCTTATTTTAATCCTTGTATAATTTCATGAGCATAGATTTTGGAAAGTGTGGCTGGCCATTGTGATATTTCATCGTTTATATTTTCATCCAAATAAAAAAATTCACAATGCACGTCCTTTGGATAGTGGGGTATTAGTTTAAGTTCATGGGGTCCCCTAAATAAATAGCATAGGTTTGGTGATCATTTTAGTTTAATATGAGTATTCAAAAAAATTAAATTTTTTTTTGAGCGTAGAGAATTGAAATGACCTAATGCGTGGCTTTCAGCACTTGGGGATCGTGACTCCATAGTTTTCTGGCCCATAGTTAATAATTTTATCTCTATTTTTGGTAATTAGAATATGTTTTTGAGTGATTTAACTTGAGATGATGCCCGAGTATGTGGGCTTCACTTGGTTCCCTAAGGTCTTTGAGCCTCGGAGTCATCTTCAAAGTCTTGCTACAGGGGTTGACTCTTTTGAGTGCAACTTCAATTACCATGGCAAAATTGGAAAAAAAACAACAAAAAAAATTATACAAAAAAATGAATACTCATCTTAATATTGAAATGTGATTCCACCTAGCGCTTCTGTAATTTCCCCCTTGAATAAAGATGAACCCCCATGTCTATTGTCATGCACAACACATCCTCATACTTAATTGATATTGGATGAAATATGGAAATGAATTTCAACAAAGGAATGGGCTTGGGATTGGGATCTGCTTATGAAACTATCTTGTATTAAAATATTTTGATGGGTTTCATGATTGTTTGGTATAAGGTTTTTTGGGGATCATTGTGTATTAAAATGTTTTTGGAAAAGGGAATTCTAATTTCATATTGTTGAGATATATTTTGCTCGGGACGAGAAAAACTCAAGTTGGGGGGTGTGATTATCCACTAAATGAGTCTAATATTCATTGTTAATATATATAATATTCATGTGCCTTATTATTCATAAACACCATTTTACTGCATTTTACACTTTGAACATCATTTCACATTATGATTGTAATACCTTCTTAAATTGCACTATTATGTGGTACATTTTTTAACATCATTTGAAGTACCCAATGATTCTTTTGATTATACATATTTTAATTTGATATTTTTGGAAAATTATATACACTCCAATATGAAAATGTTTCATTCAGGGATCAATGGAGAATTCATGGAAGAAGATGGGGATATTTTGTGATGAAAGGAAGCAATTCTAGAGAAGGCAGATTGGACACTAGCCCACTGATGAGACTGTGCGGCCCAAAATAAATTCCCAATGAGTCCCAAATTTTGTGGGATGATAGAATACATGAATAGGAACAAATAAATATTCATGATCCAATGCTAATTCGGCCTCTATGGTGGTCATTAAGGCAGCCCAAGTTAGAGATACAATTCGTGGCCAGATTCTGCGGCCCAGAAAAACAGTCCACTAATTTTATCATATCTCGGCATCAGAAACTCCAAATGGGCCCAAATGTTACAGTCGGTTAGAATAAATCCGGAGATCCATTTTATTCTTCTATGTCCCACTATTATTCGGCCATCTAGAAGGTCTTTCAGACGCGTCTGTTCGGTGAAGGAAAAATGGCTGCCACCTCGGGTCAAGGGTGGAAAAATCAACTCTCTCTTACTTTCCACCCACCTATGGCCTACCAAAATTAATTGAGGAGACTAGGACTGTTGGAGGCTAGACCCAATGGAGAAAAAATTCCTATTTAAGGAAGTGGTGTTGGAGGATTGAAGGATATTTGGTGCTTGGTTTCATTGTAGTGTTATGTTGTCGCTTTGTGTTTGTAATCACATTTCCTTCTCATGTAAGTTGTTTAATTCACCTTAGTTTCCTAATAAAAGTTCCTCTTATCTTATTATTCTGTTCTTCTTATTATCACTTTGATACCGTTGGTTCAAGGTGTGAACTTTTTCATACCAAACGTTGTGATATTTATCACACAACGGAGGAGTGATCTTTTTTGTTGCTGTTTTTACTTCTTGAATTCCACCTTTGTAAGTCTACTTCCTGCTTCCATTGAAGACATGTCCTCAATGGAGGGCTAACTCTTTTATGGGTTGATCCAAGGGAGTATCAAGGGTCTGTATTGGATATTATTTATCACTCTATTAATGTAAAATCACTTCTTTTAAATGAGATTTTTATTTAATGATTTTAAAACATCTTCATCCTTATTGAATTTAAGGTCACACATTCAAGTGCTAATACGAACCTCTACCTTGGAGTGATCAAAACTTTTATCCTTCATGTGTATAGGTGATTAGTATTAGGGTGTGTAGGCATTAAAACAGTAAGTGATGATTTCTTTTGATCTTCTTAAAGGAATCCATCTCAATTATAAGAAATTGAAATCATTAAAAAGGTAATTCATCCAATCCACGCCGAGCGATAACCTAGGATCAACTCATTCTTTTAAATTGAATTCACTTAAATCTGTTAGTTATCCTTTAAACACATATAAAATCAACCCAAGTTGGCCACCTCATAGCCAAAAACAGTCAATAGAATGTACGTGTCTATAGGTTTCCTCTTAGGCCTCTGAGGATTCGATAACCCAAGCTAAACCACAAGGACCGTTCTACCTTAATCCCTTGGGTAAATTTGAGAGAGAATCAAATTATGGCACCGTTTTCGGGGACCCAAGTAAGTCATCTAAACACCCATTCTATTCTCCCTCATTTATTATTTTCTCATCCAAATTCTCTTATCTTGTCCCTTTCTCGTTTTTTTTTCTTTTGGTGCATGTCCGCCTACAGCTGCGTTCAGTCAAACCGTCTAGTTAGGGTGGATAGTCCTAGGGTTGGGGAGTCAAGTACACCAAGGGAAATCATTCCATTAGATCCTAATCTTCATAATACTCTAGAGTCCAAAATTGAGCCAATTTGAATGGAAGGTCTTCAAATAAACCAACTCATAAACCCGGGTGGGAACCAAAATGGAAACCCAAAAGAGGTAGCCCCAAACCTGGAGAATACAATTGATCAAACCTTGAATGACTACCTCAAACATTCCCGGACCAATTCCCCCACATGCATTAGACACAATTCTCTAGGAGATTCCAACTACATATTTAAACCCCATGTCCGAAACCACCTTCCCACATTCCATGAAATGGAGTCCGAGATGCCCTACCTGAACATTAAGGAGATCAATGACATTGTATAAACCATGTGTCCCCCACATAAACTAGAATCAGCTAAGATGAGGCTATTTCCTTTTTTTAAAGGATTGATCTAAAAATTGGCTAAACAATTTGAGACCATCATCCATCAACTCTTGGGACAAACTACAAAGAGAATTCTACAAAAAATACTTTCCCAACCATAAAACAATTGCACTTAAAAAGAGTATCCAAAACTTTTTTGAAAAAGAGGGAGACTCATTCTATGAAACATGGGAGAGGTTCAAAGACACTCTAAACATGGTTCCACACCATGGTTTTTCTATTCCTGAAGAAGTGAGAATTTTCTATGAAGGGTTGGGTCCAGGGAATAAACAATTCATTGACATGATGTGTAATGGAACCTTTAAAAACAAATCCCCAAATGATTCTTACGAGTTTCTAGAAAGCCTTTCTGAACAAAACCAAACATGGGGAACTTCACCTTCTTCTGAAAATCCACAAAGAAATACTGGAATTCATACACTTAGAGAAGAGGAAAGCCTTAGGGCTAGACTCGCAGCACTCTCTAGGAAGGTTGAAGAGATAGACCTTAGGAAAGTCCATGAAAATGAAACTGTTGACCCTGTTTGCACAATTTGTGAAAAAATGACCATAAGACAGACAACTGCCCAACCATTCCATTCATCAAGGATGTTCTCTTAGGAGGACCCCCAACGGAAGTAAATCCTTTGAACATTCAAAAGCCTCAATACCAAAACACCTTCAACCCAAGGTCTAACGACCACCCAGGCTTCCGCTGGAAAGTTAACCAATAACCTAGCCAACCACAGCGACAAAATCCTTACCCCCATCAGAACTACCAAACCCATAACCAGTTCCAAACCCAACCTATCCAATACCAAAAGCCACCGGTCCATTTTCGACAAACCATCCCACTTCCAAAATATCCCCCTGGGATAAACCAATATTCTCAAGCACCAACCCAAACTGTTCCACAAAGCCTATTAGAACAACTATGCAAAAAAATGGAGAGGGTGAACTCGGAGGTATCTTCCCTAAAACAAGAACTTCAAACCATCAAAACTGGAAAGGCAACCATGCCTACTCAGGCGGTGCCATCCTCAACTTCAAGGGGAGAGTCAAGTTGTGCTCAAACAACTCATGAACAAATAAAGGTTGTGACTGTTTTAAGAAGTGGGAAATCAATTGAGAAACCTGGACAACTAATTCAGAACCCACTTGAAGATTCAAACTTGGATGAAAATTCAAATGAACCACAAGATCAAACTAAGAAAACTGGTAACATTGTCAAGGAATCAACTCTTCAACAAACAACCCCACAACCTGTACCATTTCTTCAACGCATGAGGGGGAAAACCAAGCCTGAACTGAGTGAAATATTGAGGGAAATATTTTCACAAGTCAAGTTGAACATACCCATTATCGATGTAATCCAAACCAAACCTACCTACTCAAAGTACCTTAAGGACATGTGTACTTTTAAAAGAAAATTTTCAGATAAAAACCAAGTCCTTTTGGATGCTAATGTGAGTACCACCATTCAAGGGACCATTCCTCCTAAGATGAAAGACCCGGGTTGCCCTTACATCAATGTTGAACTAGGAGAATGAAAATTTTTCAAGGCCTTGTGTGTCCTAGATGCTAGTGTCAATATCATCCCATATGATGTGTATAGCCATTTAGGCCTAGAAGAACTCCAACCCACATCTGTCACACTTCAACTTGGTGATTGTAGCATTAGGGTTCCAAAGGGGATTTTAAAGGACGTTCTGGTAAAGGTTGAAAACTTCATCTACCCTGCTGATTTCATTGTCCTTTACAACCATCCAAACTTAGGAAATAAGAAACAAACCCCAATCATCCTTGGTCATCCTTTACTTGCAACAATCAACTCTGTTATCCGAGTCCGAAATGGGAACATGACCATCACCTTTGGGAATATGAGTCTAGACTTGAACATCTATAATGAATGATCACAAATAGGGGATGACGAGGAAATTCATGAAGTAAACATGATAGGAATCATTGATAATGAATCCATGGAACATCAAGGAATAATTGATGAATGTTTAAGTCAGAATGAGATTGATTTCCTTTGTCCATATGAAGGAAGTTTATCTCATTGGGTTGAATCATTTTCAAATTTTTCTTATGATGAAGTCTTAGGTCCAAAAATCAGTGAAACCTTTCAAGAAACCACTTTCATGGAGACCACTCCAATTTCCTTCCCTAAATCTGATCAAGCCAATCTAGTAGCTGAAACTTCTACATGTGGGGAATCAATCCTATCTGAAACTCTAAAAAATAAATTGATCTTGATCCAATGTCCCAATCTTCTGCTGAAATTCAGAACTAACCTGATCTTGAATGGAAGGAACTTCTTGCTGCACTAAAGTATTCCTTCCTAGGGGAAAATCAAACACATCCTATTGTCATTTATTCTTATCTTGAATCCAATCATGAGAGGATGCTTCTAGATGTCCTTAGGAAGCATAAGAAAGCCATTGGTTAGACCCTTTCTGATATTCCTGGGATTAGCCCACTTATCGGGACTCATAGGATTGTTCTGGAATCTGATTCAAAGCCATGTCGTCAACCTCAATGGAAACTCAATCCTAATCTCATGGAGGTAGTAAGGAAGGAACTTCTGAAATTGTTAAAAGCTGGTATCATATATCCCATAGCTGAGAGTGAGTGGGTGAGCCCAATCCAAGTTGTTCCAAAAAGTCCAGAATCACAGTGATAACCAATGAGGATGGAGATATTCTTCCAACAAGGGTGAGTAGTGGATGGAGGGTCTGCAATGACTACAGTAAGCTAAACTCATTCACTAAGAAGGACAATTTCCCCTTACCATTCATTGACAAAGTCCTTGAGAGAGTGGCAGGTCATGCCTTCTACTGTTTCTTAGATGGTTACTCGGGGTAAAATCAAATTGAGGTCTGCCTAGTAGATCAAGGGAAGACTACATTCACATGTCCATTCGAAACCTTTGCTTTCAAACACATGCCCTTTGGGTTATGCAATGCCCCTGGAACCTTCCAACGGTGCATGATAGGAATCTTCTCAGACGTGGTAGGGGATTTTATAGAGGTCTTCATGGATGACTTCTCTGTGTTTGGGGATACATTTGAGGGATGTCTACAGAATGTGGATAGAGTCTTGTCAAGATGTGAAGAAACAAATCTGGTCCTAAACTGGGAAAATGCCATTTCATGGTTAAAGAGGGACTTGTTCTAGGCCATCTGGTCTCGAGTAAGGGGATTGAAGTTGATAAAGAAAAGGTTGAAATCATTCGTCACCTTCCATCACGCAAAACTGTCAAGGAAGTGAGGTCTTTCTTAGGACATGATGGTTTCTATAGAAGATTCATCAAGGACTTTAGTTCAATATCTCATGCCCTTTGTGATCTCCTAGTAAAGGATGCTCCATTTGTTTGGACAGAAAGCTGTGAGGGTTAATTCTCAACCCTCAAATCCTCTCTCACCTCTCCTCCCATTATGAAATATCCAAATTGGAACCTTCCTTTTGAACTTATGTGTGATGCCAATGACTTTGCTGTTGGAGCTGTGTTAGGACAGCGTTGTGATAAAACTCCTCATGTCATTGCTTACGCAAGAAAATCCTTAAATGATGCCCAAATAAACTACACCACTACTGAAAAGGAGTTACTTGCTATTGTGTTTGATTTAGAGAAGTTTAGGTCCTACCTCTTAGGATCCCCCATCACTGTGTTCACTGACCATTCTGCACTAAAATACCTCTTCCAAAAACAAGATGCTAAGGCTAAATTGATTAGGTGGGTCCTTCTCTTACAAGAATTTGACCTCACAATCAAGGATAAAAAGGGAGTTGAAAATGTTGTAGTTGTTCACCTCTCTAGGATGGAATTCAAAGACAACTGTAATCACCTTTCTGTGTCTGATTCGTTTCCTGATGAACACCTATACTCTGTGAGTGACTGCCCTTGGTATGCTGACATAGCAAATTTCTTAGTGAAAGAAGTCATTCCAAAATTCTTAGGGACTTAAGCTCGAAGAAAATTCCTTTCTGATGTTAGACACTATGTGTTTGATGATCCATACCTCTATAAGTTCTTCCCTGACCAAGTCATTAGGAGGTGTGTTTCAGAATCTGAACAAGAGTCCATCCTTAAATTCTATCACAGTGAGGCATGTGGAGGTCACTTTTCCTCTAAGAAAACATCTGCTAAGATTCTTCAATGTGGTCTTTTCTGGCCCACCCTCTCAAGGGACTCCTACACATTTTTTCAAAGCCATCCTAGGTGTCAACAAGTAGGGTCCATCACAAAAAGGAATCAAATGCCACTCACTCCCATCTTAGTGGTTGAAATATTTGACTGTTGGAGAATTGACTTCATGGGTCCCTTCCCAAACCATTGGGGATACCTCTACATACTCTTAGCTTTTGATTATGTCTCAAAATGGGTTGAGGCAATTCCCACTAAGTCTAATGATCATCAAGTTGTGATTCGATTTCTGAAAGAGAACATATTTTCATGATTTGGAATTCTTAGGGATATAATCAGTGATCGAGGAACCCATTTCTGCAACCGCCCATTCTCTTCACTCATGTCTAAGTATGGTATTTCTCATAAAGTGTCTACTGCAAACCATCCTCAAACCAATGGTCAAGCTGAGTTAGTAAATAGGGAGATTAAGCAAATTCTTGAGAAAACATTCAATCCTTCTTGGAAATATTGGTCTTAGAAACTCTTAGATACTCTTTGGGCATATCGTACAGCATAAAAAACCATTTTAGGAATGTCCCTATATAGGTTGGTTTATGTAAAAGCATGACATTTGCCAGTGGAGATTGAACATAAGGCCTTTTGGGCAATTAAGAAAATGGATTATGACCTCTCATTGGCCGGAACAAAAAGGAAATTAGATCTCATTGAACTAGAGGAACTAAGGATGGAGGCTTATGAAAATTCAAGGATCAATAAAGATAGAGTTCAAGCCTACCAATCTAGGAATATTACGGTCAAACATTTTGAACTGGGAAAAATTTTGCTCTTGTATAGTTCAAAACATCATTTATATCTGGGAAAGTTAAGGTCCAGATGGTCAGGACCTTTCATAGTGCATCATGTATTCCCCCATGGGGTAGTAGAGATTCGAGATCCCACAAGTGGTTACATTTTCAAGGTCAATGTTCAAATTTTAAAACCATTCATTGAATCATTCAATAAACAGGAAATATAGGATGAGTTAACTGAGCCAACCTATGAACAAGGAAAAAATTGATAGATTTAGGGTCCATGTCGGGCTAACGACATTAAAAAAAAGCATTGCATGGGAGGCAACCCATGGTTTTCAAGTTTCTTATCATTTTGTTGTTTTAATAAACATTATATTTTAAATAGGAATAATTAATAATTTTTACATTTAAAAAAATGACTATTGACCTATTCTTCTATTATGAGTATGGATGGTTATGAAATGGGAGCATCGTATTCATCTGTGTCACGCGGTGTGATCCCTGAGTAATACCTTACCTAGAAAATTAAAAAGAAGACAATGTATCATCAGTTTGATTTAAAAAAATAAAAAATAAAAAAAGAGGAAAACCCATAAAAATGATGATACTTGGAATTAAATAAGTCATTGTGTTGTTTGTTTTGTCTGGTTTGTTCTTCTTTTTGTTTAGGTACTATTTTGGGTGATACATGTTCAATCAAGGAGGTTCCTACATCCCCCGAGAGATCAAAGGACTAATTTGGAGCAGCAAGAACTTCATCTTCAACCACCAGGTGATTTCATTCCATGATTCACAGTTTCAATTTTCTTTTTGAACATCCATTATTTACCTCTACTCCTTCTAAATTACTATTTCTTCAAACATTGGGGACAATGTTGATTTATGTTGGGGGAGAGATAAAATAAAAAAAAAGCTTTTTTTCAAAAAAATGAATGATTTGAAAAAAAATAAATGGAAGGAAAGATTCATTTAACTTTAAACATGTTAATGCACATTTCACACTCTGAAACTGAATATCAAATAATTTAGCATACCCTGATTCTGATTTTAATCCTTGTATAATTTCACGAGCATAGATTTTGGAAATTTTGGCTGGACAATGTGATATTTCATCGTTTATATTTTCATCCAAATAAAAAAATTTCACAATGCACGTCCTTTGGATAGTGGGGTATTAGTTTAAGTTCATGGGGTCCCCTAAATAAATAGCATAGGTTTGGTGATCATTTTAGTTTAATATGAGTATTCAAAAATTAAAATTAAAATTGTTTTTTACGTGTAGAGCAATGAAATGACCTAATTCATGGCTTTCAACACTTAGGGATCGTGACTCCATAGTTGTCTGGCCCATAGTTAGTAATTTTATCTCTATTTTTGGTAATAAGAATTTGTTTTTGACTGAGTTAACTTGAGATGATGCCTGAGTATCTGGGCTTTACTTGGTGCCCTAAGTTCTTTGAGCCTGGGAGTCATTGGCAAAGGCTCGCTACAGGGGTTGACTCTTTTGAGTGCAACTTCAATTACCATGGCAAAATTGAAAAAAAACAACAATAAAAAACAAAAACAAAACAAAAAAAATTATACAAAAAAAATGAATACTCATCTTAATATTGAAATGTGATTCCACCTAGCACTTCCATAATTTCCCCCTTGAATAAAGATGATCCCCCATGTCTATTGTGATGCACAACACATCCTCATACTTAATTGATATTGGATGAAATATAGCAATGAATTTGAACAAAGGAATGGGCTTGGGATTGGGATCTACTTATGAAACTATATTGGATTAAAATATTTTGATGGGTTTCAGGATTTTTTGGTATAAGGTTTTTTGGTGATCATTGTGTATTAAAATGTTTTTGGAAAAGGGAATTCGAATTTCATATTGTTGAGATATATTTTGCTCGGGACTAGCAAAACTCAAGTTGGGGGTGTGATTAGACACTAAATGAGTCTAATATTCATTGTTAATATATATAATATTCATGTGCCTTATTATTCATAAACACCATTTTAGTTCATTTTACACTTTGAACATCATTTCACATTATGATTGTAATACCTTCTTAAATTGCACTATTATGTGGTACATTTTTTAACATCATTTGAAGTACCCAATGATTCATTTAATTATACATATTTTAATTTGATATATTTGGAAATTTATCTACACTCCAATATGAACATGTTTCATTCAGGGATCAATGGAGAATTCATGGAAGAAGATGGGGAAATTTTGTGATGAAATGAACCAATTCTTGAAAAGAAAGATTCAACACTATCCCACTGATGAGACAGTGGGTCCCAACATACAGACCCAATGAAACCCAAATTTTGTGGGATGCTAGAAGACATGCATAGGAACAAATAACTATCCATGATCCAATGCTAATTAGGCCTCTATGGTGGTCATTAAGGTGGCCCAAGTTAGGGATACAATTTTGGGCCAGATTCTACAGCCCAGAAAAATAGTCCACTAATTTTATCATATCTTGGAATCAAAAACTCCAAATGGGCCTGTTGGCGCCAAAAATGTGGCCCGAAAAAAAGGAACGAAAAAGGCTGGCGCGCTGCCTCGCGAAGCTCCGTTGCGAAGCACCGCCGCGAAGCCCCGCCGCGAAGCGCCCCTACCATGGCGGCGCCGCGAAGCTCCAGAGGCGGTAATGCTCGGCGAACCCCTTTGATGTTCGCGAGCCGCCGCGAAGCTCCAGAGGCGGTAATGCTCGGCGAACCCCTTTGACGTTCGCGAGCCGCCGCGAAGCTCCAGAGGTGGTAATGCTCCGCGAAACCCTTTGACGTTTGCGATCCGCCGCGAAGCTCTAGAGGCGGTAATGCTCCGCGAACCCCTTTGACGTTCGCGAGCCGCCGCGAAGCTCCAGAGGCGGTAATGCTCCGCGATCCCATTTGACGTTCGCGAGCCGCCGCGAAGCACCAGAGGCGGCGCACGAGCCCTACTTTGCGGTGCCCCTTCCCTATAAATACGGGAATCCCCCTGAGTCCCGAGGACGGACAATCCGACCTTTTGGCTTCTCCTCTCCCGAATCGCGAAGCACGATTTTCCCCGGGAATCATGAGCTCCGCGAGGTATTTCTACTTCGCGAGACGACTCTGCTTTGTCTCGTTTTGAGCCCCTCTTCTGGGAGGGATGCCCTTCGCGAAGCTCAAGGGCGTTCGCGGAGGAAGGGGATTCCCAAGGGAACCCGGGCAGCCGTGGAGCACTTGTGCTTCGCGAAACACCCAACCCATACGAGTGATCCCTATGCTAAGGCAGGACCGCTCCACTTCGCGAAGCACACTGCTTCGCAGGACCCTACTTCGCGAGGCACCCCTTCTTCGTGAGGCAGTGCTCCGCGAACACTGTTCCACTTCGCGAAGCGCCTCCCACTCACACCTATGCCCCATGCTAAGGACAAGGCACCCCACTTCGCAAAGCACACTCCTCTTCTTAGCAATTCCTCTTTCCGTGCAACCCTCCAGGTTTGCACGATGTGATTTCAAAGTCCCATGGACAATACCACCCGTAGCGTTGCTTCGCCTAATGCTTCTTCACATAAAGGCTATTGCTTCTTCGCATAGCCATGCTAACGTGGACCCCTTGATGGTTCGCCCTACTACCCCCCATGACCATGGCCTTACCGACACCTTCCCTTCCCCAAGGACCAGAGGGTACCGGTTATGTAAGTCCTAGGGGTGTGGAGTGAACCCACCTCGTCCGAGCTGCAGGACGTTAAACTTCCAAGTGCCACGTCCTCAACACATGACGTTATACTGTGACCCAACCTCGTCTCCCTCACGAAGGGTCCCCCCAACTCGAACATTTTTTACACCACTCCTCTCCACGGGAATGGAACTCTTCCGCACATGGAATGAGATCCTCCTTGTTGGAGTGGTGTATGTTCGCATGGGAAGGGCTGCCTCAGAGCGTAAGCCCCTAACCTTTCGTACGGATGATTGCACCCGTGCATCTCCGTACTTCCCCACTACCAAGGTCAGTGGAGGACGTAATAGGGAACGAGGCACCCCCCTCTGGGCCTCCATCCTGGAGTAAGTCCCAACACCATGGTCCGCCCAATGCGTAAGCCCCTTCTCGCTTCTCACGGACGCACCCCTCGCGACGTGATCGTCAGGTCCATGCAACCTCTTGTTTCTCACACCGAGCATGACTCACATGGGCATAGAGTGAGCACCGACCCTGACACCCCACCTGAACTACGAAGACTTTGATCCATGTCAAGGCATGGTACGTAGGAAGCCTCCACGAGGTTCAAGCCCACCCATCATCCATTCACGTCAGGTCCCATTCTGGTCCAGCGGTAAGCCATTGCGACCCATCCCTTTTGAACTACGAGGTATTTGATCAATGTCAAGGCATGGTACGTAGAAAGCCTCTATGAGGTTCAAGCCCACCCGTCTTTCACGTCGGGTTTCACTCCCGTCCAGCACGACGTTAAACTGCACCCCGGTCCAGTGGTAAGCCGTTGCGACCCACATATTCCCACCTGAACTACGAGGTCTTTGATCCATGTCAAGGCATGGTACGTAGGAAGCCTCCACAAGGTTCAAGACCACCCGTCGCTCATTCACGTCGGGTCCCATTCTGGTCCAGTGGTAAGCCATTGTGACCCACCACCTGAACTACGAGGTCTTTGATCCATGTCAAGGCATGGTACGTAGGAATCCTCCACGAGGTTCAAGCCCACCCGTCGCTCATTCACGTCGGGTCCCATTCCGGTCCAGTGGTAAGCCATTGCGACCCACATATTCCCACCTGAACTACAAGGTCTTTGATCCATGTCAAGGCATGGAACGTAGGAACCCTCCATGAGGTTCAAGCCCACCAATAGTGGACCAAGGTCTACTTTCACGTCGGTTTACCGACAAACCCCATTTGAACTACGAGGTCTTTGATCCATGTCAAGGCGTGGTACGTAGGAAGCCTTCACGAGCCTCAAGCCCAACCATCATCCAATTCACGTCGGGTCACACCCGCGTCCAGCATGACGTTAAACTGCACACTCACGTCTAGTGCGACGCTAAACTGCAATTCTCGTCTGACGGCAAGACGTTGTGACCACCCCGAACTATGAGGTCTTTGATCCATGTCATGGCATGGTACGTAGGAATCCTCCCAGAGGTTCAAGCCCAACTCCCATTGGACCAAGGTCCACCTTCACGTCGGTACGCTGACGATGCCCATCGGACCAAGGTCCACCTTCACATCAGTACGCTGACGATGCCCATCGGACCAAGGTCCATCTTCACGTCGGTATACTGACGACATTCATCGGGCCAAGGTCCAGCTTCACGTCGGTTTACCGGCACCATCCCGAACTACGCAGACTTTGATTCCCTGCCACGGGGATACGTAGGAAGCCTCGTCAAGGCTCAAGCCCAACTTCACTGTCACCCCCTGCGATGGTCCCATGTCACTCTCCTTCCACTCCATTCATCAACCCACCACCCATTCTGATTCTCGCCCGGACCGTCTTATCCTGGTGAGACTAGGTCGGTACGCTCTTTTTCACAGTCGCCCATAGGCTGGCCCCTATATCGATATCCCTTCAAGGAGGATCCCTCAATCCGATCTATCCTAGCTAATGCTCTGGTTGGGTTGATCTGTCTCCGCTGGACGTTAAACTCGCGGCATACCCTGTGTTGAACACGGGAAGATGAGGAAAACCTCAGATATGTTTCTATGACATGTAATTCCCCGCGCTCGATGTGGGATGCCTCGGGCTTCCACGCCCTCAAGAAGCCTTGTGATCAAGGATAACAGACAGACATGCCAGGTACCCTAGCATCCAGACACGCTACTGATGCTTCAACGTGACTACTCCCCTGACCGAAGGTTGCTGCCCTGACTTGACCCTTTGGAATGTCCCGATAAAAGCATTGTAATTAACCGGCGTCCATGGAAACATGGCACTGGGAAGAGTTTCACGAACTACGTATTAAATCTATAAGGGAGACCCGGACTAGGTGACGAGTTCTGAGGAGGAATCCACAGGAGGAAGAACCGACATCCCATCATCCCGTTTCGATCAAGGAGCAGACGTCCCTGAATAAGGAGCGAATGTCGCCCGCCTTTGGAAAGTTGGAATGCGGGGCAACAGGCTGCGTGTCCTCCACGGACGGATGCGCGCGCCCCAGCGAAAGCGTCGGAAACAGAAATGGTGAACCCGATGTGAAATTATTCTCCTCATCATGGAGATTAGTAGCGTTCGAGACACCAGTAGATTGACGTGTCACCGGATCCAGATATCTGGTGCCTGGTCTCGCCAAGAAAATAGCGGGCCTGTCGTGAAACTCACCGGAAGTCGGGGTAGTAGAACGTGGGGCACTCCACTCTGCAGCATGTTGGCATGGATCCTTCTCACAGACATGGAGGATGGATGAACGCTGGGGCACTGGCTGTCAATCCTTTTCTTCTCAGTACTGATGAGTTGATCCCTTCGTTTTCCAGGAACCAGGTTTCTATTTCGGAGATGCGGTCACCATCCGCTCCTCGCCCACGCAGGGGCAGGGGAAACACCACGACGACCACCCCACATGGTGCCACTACCGCCACGACGGATGCCACGTCACGGAATACGGGACTCCCACGTCCCCTTTCCCCATCAGAGGTCATCCAACGAAGGGTGATCAACAGCCTCGTGCGTAGGTATGAGGAAGAAGGGGTCATCCCAACCCGGGATATGGCCCGCCTGGACCTGGAGGCCTCCAGGCCCCACTGTCAACGCCGCCCTAACAGGCCGCGCAGGGAGCCCCTGCTCCCCACCCCGACATTCAACCATTTCGGGAGCCTATCCCCAGAACGCATTGACGACTCCTCACCTTACGCTGAAGAGGCAGGCGCTGTCCGGCTCATTCCGCTCAGGGCCCCGACCCGGGGCCCCCAGGCGAGAGCTCCCGTCCGGCCGCGTCAGGACCACCGTCTGGCCCCGCAGGAAGAGCAGGCAGACTACGTCCCTGCACCACCTGCACCGGCTCGCCTGACCCGACGTCAGCGCCGGGCCCGGGCTGAGGACGCTCACTCAGGAGCGTCCACGTCCACAGCTACAGTGGCCCGAGCCACCGCCGACGTGCATTACGAAGCCCCCGCGTACGTTGAGCAGGGGCACCCCTTCTCCCAACCAAGATTGAGACCGCAACCGCCCCATGGGCAGGCTGGGTTGACTCTCCGGGTTGCAGGCCCCAGTGGTGATCGCCGAGAGCTAACCCGTGGTAATGCCACCCCGTACGGAGGTCCTCCCCGTACCACTACTCCACAGAGCATGGGCCTTCCCCACTCCGAGGATCATCATGGAGGCATGCCTCGTGCTGCCCCCATCCTACAGGAAGACCTGCCCCGCGGCAGTGATGCTCAGCGCGGAAACATTTCCCGCGCCCACTGTACAGGGTATGGAGTCCATCCTTCTGAAGGCACCGTTCATCCGGTCCTTCTCCAACGTGGGGACCCTCCCTACGTCCTCTCTGCAACCGGCGAAGGTCCTCCTCGCCCCAGCAACTCGAGGAGTGAAGGTCGGCCTCGCTCCACTCGCATCGACCATGGAGGTCCTCCCCATGCTCCTGCCAGTTTCAACAGAGGCCCCGCCCACATGGGTACTGTTCATGGAGGTCCTCCCCATGTACCCTTCAACATTTGCCCTGGTGCCCCTCGCACCCCAGCTATCTCGAGTGAGGGCCCTCTCCGCCACGACGCCAGCACCGCCCCGAGGCTGCCTGATAGGGGTCAACCCTGTCCCGAAGAGCCACCCAGGGGCAGAAGAGCGGGTCGTCACCGACACAAGAAGAATCCTGGGAAGGCCCAGGTGGAGATCAAACCTGCCCGCTTCTCCGATTCGGAAGCTGAATGCGATTCACCGATGGAACCTTCTCCCCGCTCCTCTGTATCAAGGACTGGGGCAGGAACCAAACGCGTTAGCCTCGTTCTCCCAGAATTTGAGGTCCACCGGATTCCCGTCTCTCTCCGCACGTACATCCAGGAGGAAGAAATCCTGGGAATTCCGCAGGTCTCGACCACACAATCACCGCCTCTGTCACCAGAAAAGCCCTCTACTTCTACCAGGGATCACGTAGAGTTATTTTGGGGGCCCACGACGGTAGAGCGACGACACAACCTGTCGCCGGTAGCCGCGGCTCCTGTTCCGAAAGCTGTGATTATCAGCCCGTTGTATCGTGACATCGTGGCCAGGTCACCTCACTCTTCGGAGGATGGCCCGGAATTCGGCGGCCAGTCAGCTCGTTTGCCTTATTCTCCACCGCCGAGATTATTATCCCAAAGGTCTGCCTAGGTACCGCTTCCGGTTCCTCAGCCGCCCCCGGTTGACGAGTGGGGAAACACAGGGCCAGACCCTGAGTCCGAGCCTAGGAGCTTCTGGAGTATCCTTGCAGCGGATTACTTCCCGGAGAAGTTCTGGCCGACGGCGGCACTGAATTTCCGCATACCAGAGTCTCTTACCTCTGATGAAGTGGGATGCTTTTGTCGAACCCTGTGGGCGACACACTTCCGCCTCTGTTATGAACGGGTGGTGTACCCCAGAAGTCATGAGCACTTCGAAGAGATTGGCGAACAGTGCCGCCTGGTCGATGCGGCCGCGCTCCTTGTGGCCCAGCACCCCGAGTCTCCAGGACACCAGAGTGCCCTCCAACGAAAATGCGTTCAGAGTTTCAAAGCACTCCGCAAGATCGTCAGGGAAGCCACCCCCCATGTGCAAGTCCGTGGTTGGGGACACTATGTTGCCCTCCTTTTCGATCTTATTCGACGACAACCCGATTCGCTATGCGACATCGAGGACATGCCCCGAGAGGAATCGCGGTCCACATGGCCGACATTGTGGAAAGGGAAGACGAACAGGAACTCCTTGATGGAGACTTCCCCCCAGAGGGCACACCTCCACTACTCGACCCATCAGGGAGAGTTACCTGTCAGCAGAGGAACCAGCTAGGCCTCCCCGTACCCACAAAGTCGCTGGTACTCGGTCAAAACACTGGCAAGGGTAAGGAGTACGTCGGAACAGTCAAGCACTCCGACTCGTCCGCCTTTGTGCAGAAAATGGACGAAGATCCTGAGAAAGCCGCGTTACGCCAGCAGCTTGCTAAGCAGAAGAGGCTGGTTGACGAACTCTTGGCTGAACGCGCCGCAGAGCGACGACCCGACTATGGTAATCCCAGGACAGGGCAGCAGGGGAAGGAACAATTCCCCCCAGTGAGATGCCTCCGGGAAACCCTGATCAGGCTACTACCGCAGACAGGGCAGAAGCCGGAACATACGTCAAGAGGGCGCGATACGTCTCGCCAAACCCCCCTGAGCGACGGGGCGATCTGAAGAATCCAATCCGGGTTCCCCCAGTCGCCCAGCAGGTCATCCAGCCAGTTGACCCGCGAGCGGCCGAAGCCGTCTACCATGTTGAAGAACCTAGCAATGCACTTGTGGTTAGGGATCCCCGTAAAGACAGGGACCCCCACCTGGAGGACCTTATTGCGGCACTCACAGCCCGCCTCGAGGCGTTGGAAACACGGCAGGTGGTGGTCCCACCGGATGGCAAGCCTTATCCCGCGTGGGTGGATGATATGCCCGCGCCATCGGGTTTTGGGAACCCCACTTTCTCGCCTTTTAACGGGACAGGGGACCCTCCCCAGCACTTGGAACATTTTTCTTCCAGGTGTGGCCCCATGCTAGGGACCCCGGCTCAGCAAGAAGCCGCCAAGCTCCGATGTTTCGTACAGACATTGGAAGGTCTGACATTCGTCTGGTACAGCCAGCTCCCTATCGGATTAGTGACCGGTTGGGAGGATCTTCGCCGGCAGTTCTTATACCAGTTCAGCTCCACCACACGAAAGACCAGCATTGCGGACCTCTTCAAGTGCAAACAGAGGCCTGATGAGCGGTTTCATATTTCATCACCCGGTGGAAAGGACTTACGTATTCCCTCGATATGCCACTGACTCAGGAGAAATTACTGAAGATGTGTTTGGGGAACGTCAAGACAGAGCTGATACCCTCCTTGATTACCCAGAACTACCCTGGAGGGTTCAGAGATTTCTCGGATAAAGCCCAACGCCTCGAGGAAGCCCTGCAACAGGCTAGTCAGGAACGTTTGCTGCCCCCTATGATCCCAGCCAGGAGGGCCGCCAGGGATGAACCTGCCGTCGTGGCTCAAATAGAAGCCCCGAGGTGGCTGGAATTGCTGCCAGCGGCACCACCCCCGCAACCCCGCAGAGGTCCTCCACCTCAAGCACAGGCTCCTGCCCAGCAGCGACCACCTCAGAACCGACAGGTTCCCCCGTGCAACGCGCCACCACCACCTAGGAGAGACAACCAGGCGCCGCCTCCTCGGCAGGCCCCTCCGGTCCCTCAATAGGACCAGGCCCCCATGGCCCCTTATCCGGAAAGAAGGTACCAGACCTATTCGTTCAACGAAAATCAGGTCCCTGGCTACTTCCGAAGTGCTCTAGAGCAAGGGATTATGCGTCTGCCTGAGTGCAGAAGGCCGGCAGAGGCGCATCTCACCGATCACCCCAACTACTGCCCTTATCATCGGATCCTGGGGCACACCCTCAAGCGATGCTATGTGTTTAAAGACTAGCATCAGGACCAGGTCAACAACAACATAGTCAAGTTGGGCCCAGCGCCAGCACAAGTGGCAGGCGTCTTTGCAGGATCAGAAATCGGTAGCGACAGCGAAGGTGAGTGGCAGCAGGTCCCTAGCCACGGATCCCAGAAATATGACGACTGGATGGCTCGAAAAACCGTTGTTCGTGCCCAGGGTATCATCCGGGCGCGCCTGAAGCAGTAGGAACCTTCAGAAGAAGTAGCAGGTGCCTCCGCGTCATCTTCACAGTCGACCTCTGCCCAAAAGGGCAAGCAGCGGCGACGCAAGAAGAAGCAACGTGCACCGCCAGTGCCGCCGTCGTCCCGCACTCTCGGTGACTTTATGCCCCCCCGAAATGGGGATTCCTCCCAGAATCCGCCCAGCGGTGGATGACACTTCGAGTGACAGTCAAGGGTATGCTTCGGTTAACACCGTGGAGCTGGTAAAGCCCTATATGACCCCCGACGAGGGGGAACCTCAGGCAGACCTCCCCAACGTTTCCAGCCGACGTCAACGTCAGCGGAATCGCAATCGCGCCGGTCATCGAGGCACGTCAGCAGGCACTTATGGCCAAGCCGTGCACGCTACCGAGACCAGGCAGTAGGCTCAGTGCAGATCTCAGCACGCGCAGACCCATCCAACATCCTCGGCTCTACCTCCACCGTCGTTCGTGCTACTGGATCGGGGAGAGCCGCCTCGTCCGTATCATAGTCAGTCTTACCCGGCTACAGGCCAGCCTCCGATGTCCGATCCTATCCCGGCGACTACTCTCCAGGCTTCTACTAGCAGGCAGCAGGACGTACCCAGTGCTAGCCGACCGCCAGTTCAACCGGCAGGACCTGCTATGCCTCCAAATGCCGAAAAACCCCCTGTAAGCAGAGGTTCGCGTTTGGCACGCAAGTATGATGTCCTAAAGCACCTGGCCGACATTCCGGCGAGGCTCTCCATCCTTGAGGCCCTGCGCCTGTCATCTGAAATGCGCGAGGCACTTGCCGAGGCCCTAAGGAGCCCCCTCCAGTTCGAGACGGAAGTAGTAGCTATGGAAGCCTTCCATACCGAGATGATTGAAAATGCCGAATGTCAGGCGGTTATCTCGTTCTCCGGTGAAGATGAGGACCCTCCCATACGGGGGCACATCCGCCCGCTGTATATCACTGGCCACTTCAACGGTGTGGAAGTCCGCCGCTGCCTCATTGACACGGGTTCTAGAATCAATCTAATTCCGACCCGGACGCTGCGAAATCTGGGTCTGTTCGAAGGTTATTTGACTCCCTCTGACCTCAGGATCCAGGGGTACGATAGGACAGAGCAAACCCCAGTCGGCAAGATCCGCCTGAAGACTCAGTTCGGTGGCTTAATTGCCAGCACCGAGTTCATGGTTGTTTCTCAGGACACCGCCTACAACACATTGATGGGTAGGCCATGGCTCCATCTGCATGCAGCGGTCCCCTCTTCGTATCACCAGTGCCTCAAGTACTCGCTCAATGGTCGAGTGGGCGTGCTCCAAGGAGACGTGTCCCCTTTCGCTTCTTGTGAGGCCCGCTATCTGGATGCGGGTTATTACAAAAGTAAGGACAAGAAAATCCTGGTAAGCGAGGATGAGCCCGCCCCGATCACAAGTGATCCCTGGGCAAGCATAGACGACGCCTACATCCTCCCAATCCACCGGTTGGAGGCCACGACCCCCGGCATGGGGCAATGTTTTGTTGTTTCGGGTACGCAAGGAAGGAATGTTCCCATGTCCAAGCGACGGCGGAAAATCACCTCGTACTCCTACATCAACCAGGATTGGGTCATCCCGGAACCTCCTACCCCAGTACGGTACCGGGACGTCAAGCTCATGACAACGGCGGTGCGCCATACGTGTCTCTTCCGCCGGGCTGGAATTAACCGACTCAGGCCGACACGTCACCACTGCTTTGATATCATCAAACGTGGCCCCTTAGGCCGAAGGCCAGATGGGATAGGATCAAATGCATTCATTGTTATGGTCTCAACGACAAGTGAGTCTCCTGATGTGATGACCGCTGCTGCCCGAGTCAGCACCATCTGCCCCGTGGATCTTGATAGCCCAGAAGTATCTTCTATCGCGGGAAGTTCCCCCACGGCTGGGGAGGAAGACTTGGAGGATGCTCCCCCAGCCTTTGAAGAAGGTGTCTCTACCACGGTTGATGAACTGGTACAGGTGAACCTTGGTAGAGAGGAAGCTCCGAGACCCACATTGATCAGTGCGGCCATGTCCCTCGAGGAGCGGCAGCAGTACGTAGACTTCCTCAAACAACATTGTGATGTGTTTTCCTGGAGTTAAGATGAGATGCCAGGGCTGGATCCCCAAGTAGTCGTCCACCGTCTGGGCCTCTCGGCAAAACATCGTGGGTTTAAGCAGCCTCCCAGGAAAATGCACCCTTCTCATGGTGCTATGGTTGAGGCCGAAGTTGACAAGATTATCAAAGTGAGCTTCATTAAGGAGGTACAGTACCCCAAATGGCTCGCCAACATTGTGTCGGTCAGGAAGAAGAATGGGTAGATCAGAGTCTGCATCGACTTCCGCGATCTCAATCGCCACTGCCCAAAGGATGACTTCCCACTCCCAGTGACAGAGCTGTTGATTGACGCCACGGCCGGGTTCCAAGCCCTCTCTTTCATGGATGGGTATTCCGGGTATAACCAGATCCGGATGGCCCCCAAAGACGAGGAGTCCACTGCTTTCAGGGCTCCCCAGGGTACCTTTTGCTACTAGGTAATTCCATTCGGTTTAAAAAATGCAGGTGCCACTTATCAGAGGGCCATGCACCGCATATTCAAGCCGATCCTCGGGACATTGGTGGAATGCTATGTGGACGACCTCGTAGTCAAGTCACATCAGCGCCAGGACCATCTCAAAGACCTTGAGAAAGTGTTCGGTTTCCTCCGTTCCCATCACCTGAAGATGAACCCGCTGAAGTGTGCCTTCGGAGTCACCTCCGGGAAGTTTCTGGGCTTTGTTGTCAGATACCGAGGTATCGAGATCAACCCGGAGAAGATCAAGGCCATCAGCCAAATGCCTCCCCCAAGCAACATTCAAGAGCTTCGAGGTCTTCAAGGCCACTTAGCCTATATACGCCGATTCATTGAGAATCTGGCCAGAAAGTGTAAGCCCTTTTCCCAGCTCATGAAGAAAGGCGCTGCCTACGAATGGGATGAGGAGTGTCGGGCCGCCTTCGAGGAAATCATGCAGTATCTACTCCAACCTCCAGTCTTGATGCCACCCGTCTCCGGAAATCCACTGGTCCTCTACGTGACCGCCCTAGAAAGATCCCTCGGTGCGCTGCTCGCCCAGAAGAATAACGAGGTCACTGAGAACAATCTCTACTATCTCAGCCGCATGCTTCTCGATACGGAGGTCAGATACTCCCCTATCGAAAAGAGATGTCTTGCGCTCATCTTCGCCGTGCAGAAGTTGCGACACTACCTGCAACACCACGAGGTGCAATTGATCTCTCGGGTAGATCCGCTGAAGTACATCCTGAACCGCCCCATGCTGACTGGCCGACTAGCACGGTGGGCGGTGATTATCCAGCAGTTTGATATCAGGTTTGTACCTCGGAAGGCCGTTAAGGGACATGCATTGGCAGACTTTCTATCTGCCCATCCAACCTCCGCTGATCAATCCCTGGACCTGGATTTCCCCGACGAGACGATCCTCTCAGTCGATCATGTTGTCCCGTGTTGGCAAATGCATTTCGACGGCGCCTCCCGGAGCCCCACCGGTAGAAGGCTCAGCAACCCCAAGCTCAACAGAGTGGGTCTGGGTATTGTTTTCATTACCCCGGCGCAAGCCGTCCTACCATACTCATTCCTGTTGTCAGAAGGTTGTACGAACAACGAGGCAGAGTACCAGGCTCTCATCACCGGCCTCGAGTTGGCCCTTGAGATCCATGTCCCCCATCTACATGTGAAGGGAGATTCCAAGCTGGTAATCAGACAGGTTAATGGTGACTACGTCATCAGGAAGCCAGAGCTTGCACCATTGCTGGAGTACACCCTCCTCCTAATGGCCCAGTTCTCTCCTCGGCCAGAGGTTACCCATGTCCCATGGTCGCAGAACGGTCAAGCAGATGCCTTGGCTGGCTTGGCCGCGTCGCTCGCAGAACCCGAGCAAGATGATTTGGTCATACACGTGGCCCATCGGAGAGTCATTGCTCCCGTCACCCAAGAGGACCGTGATAGCCTACGGGTAAGTCATCTCACCGTCGGACCCTCCATATCGGGAGTCCCGGGTTCGTCAGACGCAGTGGTTGAAACCACCCCCGACTGGAGAGCACCTTTTGTCGAGTATCTCCAAAATGGTCAGCTCCCGGACGACCGGGCCGAGCGCGAGCGAATCCGACGCCGCGAACTTCAATTTACCCTCCAGAGAGGCCCCAGTCTTGAGCAGATCCTCTATAAACGGAGTTTCGATGGTGTCCTCCTCCGTTGCATCCAAGGAGTAGAGATACCTCAAGTTATGCAAGAGGTTCACGCCGGTTCCTGTGACGCCCATCAAGCTGGGCCGAAACTGTCCCATCAAATCCGGAGGTTAGGGTACTTTTTGCCCTCCATGATCCACGATTGCATTGGGTATGCCAAGAGATGCCACGCGTGCCAAGTACACGCCAACTTCTTGCATCGGCCGCCAGAACCCCTCCACCCCACCAAGTACTCTTGGCCATTTGCGGTAGGGGACTTGATGTAGTGGGACCGTATCCACCGGAAACAGCCCGCCAGTGTAGGTTCATCCTGACTGCTACAGATTTCTTCTCCAAGTGGGCAGAAGCAGTTCCGCTCAAAGAGGTCAAGGCCCGTTCCATCGTTGACTTTGTGAGCTCCAATATTATCCACCGGTTTGGATTCCCTCACGCCGTCCTCACCGATAACGGCACCAACTTCCGAGCAGCTGAATTGAAGAAATTGTACGCTAAGTACGACATCTGGTCGAACCATACCTCCCTCTACCACGCGCAGGCGAATGGACAGATCGAGGCGTTCAACAAGACCCTCTCTAACATTCTGCAGAAGATGGTTGGTCAGAACAAGAAGAGTTGGCCGGAAAAGCTCCCCAACACCCTCTGGGCTTACCGGACGACGACTCGCAACACTACCCAGGTGACACCATATTCCCTGGTGTATGGAGCTGAGGCCATCCTACCCATTGAGATCCAGCTGCCGTCGCTACGCACTGCAGTTTATGATCACCAGACATCAGATGAGGTAGCCGAGATCTGTCTAGCTGAACTAGAGGCACTGGACGAGAACCGGCTTCGTGCCCTGCACAATCTGGAAAGGCATGAGGACAATATAGTGAGAGCTTTTGACAAGAAGGTTTGTCTCCGCTCTTTTCTACAGGGTGACCTAGTACTGGACCTTCGAGCGCCAATGATTCCCGGTAGGAAACCGCCCAAGTTATAACCCAAATGGGAAGGGCCTTATATCATCCATAAGGTTTACCCCAACGGAGCATACTCCTTGGTGACCACATATGGAGAGCGTATAACCCCTCCCACCAATGCCAAATTCCTCAAGCGATACTTTTCCTAGGAAAAAAGTGGTCCTGCATGACCCTAAACTACGAGAGGGTCCTGCACGACCCTAAACTGCGACTTGGTCCTGCACGACCCTAAACTGCGAGAGGGTCCTGAACGACTCTAAACTGCGACTTGGTCCCGCATGACCTTAAACTGCATCTCCTTCCTCACTGCAAGACGTTAAACTGCAAGCTGGTCAGGCCTTCCTGACCGAGACTCATCCTCGGGCCCCTTGGCCTCCTTAGGCCCCTGGCCACGTCTCCACCGCGGTTTGGCCCCCAGGCCCCCTTGTTGTTTTTTTACCCAACTTAACCTCTTGTGGGATTGCACGGTATGGTGTAGGACCACGTCCTCATTCACGCCGGGTTACTTGTTGTACCGTACATATCCCCAAACGAGGTGTTTCTCATCATCCCGCAGGACGTTAAACTGCATCTCAAGAACTATGTGTGGCTTGATTCCCATCTTCATGGGATACGTAGGAACGCTCAGACACCTCGTCTTGAGCCCAGCCCCAAGCTTTTCTCTTCCGCTATTCCCCCTGGGAATAGTCTCCTTGGAGGATCTTTGTGTAGCAGGGAGTAGGCTTTCTTGGCCCCGCTTATGTAACCGCACTCGCACAAAGATCGTGAGGGGTGCACCATGTGCCCACTCCTGTTCTTCTATCCTCCCACGTCCTCACCGCATGACGCTAAACTGCATGGCCTTCAAGAACTACGTATGGCTTGATTCTCATCTTTATGAGATACGTAGGAACGCCCAGAAATTTAGTCCGTTGGCCCAGCCCAAAAGCCAAAATCTTCCCCTCGGGTCAAGACATGGCAGGGTGCACACTTTTTCCCCGACCCATGTCGAGCAAGCCTCGAACCGGCTGCACATTCCCCCTGGAGGTGTTTTCCCCATTCGTGGATGGATGCAACTAAGCTTCACCCACTCCTTGACTGGGATTCTATCACCTTTCACACCCAGAGGGACCCCCAATAACGGCCTGGATACAATGCCCAAGGGCTCTCCTACCGATACGGGCCAACGCCCCTGAGGGTTTTCAAGCAACATATCGATACAAGTCCCGCGTTGCGAATTTGGCCAGCGGTCGATGCTCATTTGTTGCCCCCATACGGGTCACCATAGGAACGCTGTGTTCCGAACATGGTCAACAGTGTCCTGGATCTTCGGGTCCACCCCGAGATGCCCCAGGCATCAAGAACAGTGATTCCCTCTGCCCCACCCCGAGGTGACAAACTTCCCCTAGGTGGTGCTAGCGATCCGGGCCACGACCCAGGATTCCTCACCTAGAGTGTACGGTGTGGTGTAGGACAAAGTCCTCATTCACGTCGGGATCATGTACCATGTCGTACGACTCCCCTTACGAGGCCCAGCCACAGGCCCCTTGGCCTTTTCGGGTCCCTGACCCTTGTCCTCATGTAAGACGTTAAACTGCAAACCAGTCAGGCCTTTCTGACTGATAACTTTCCCTTTTCTCCGGGCCACGGCCCAGGATTCCTCATAAGAGTGTACGGTGTGGTGTAGGACTACGTCCTCATTCACGTCGGGATCATGTACCATACCGTACGACTCCCCTTACGAGGCCCAGCCTCATGCCCCTTGGCCTCCTTGGGCCCCTGGCCCCTCGTCCTCATGTAAGACGTTAAGCTACAAACCAGTCAGGCCTTCCTGACTGATGCCTGACCTTAGTCCCCTTGGCCTTTCTAGGCCACGGCCCAGGTCCCCTCTTACCCAGGGTGTATGGTGTAGTGTAGGACTACGTCCTCATTCACGTCGGCTTCTTCGCCATACCGCACACCTCCCTTGTTTCGGAGTATATTACTCCCCTCCTCGTCCAGTATGACGTTAAACTGAATTTCAAGAACTACGTGTGGCTTGATTCCCATCCTAATGGGATATGTAGGACCACATGGATGTCCAAGATTCGGGTCCAGCCCCATCTCTCGGGAATTTCAAGAACTACATGTGGCTTGATTCCCATCCTAATGGGATACGTAGGACCACCTGGATGTCCAAGATTCAGGTCCAGCCCCATCTCTCTGGAATCCTCATCCCATCTTGGCCCCTTGGCCTATCCTTCCTCCATGAGGGGATCATATGGTGTGGTGTGGGATTATGTGCTCATTCATGATGATATCGTAATGACCACGCCATGATCCCACCCCCTACTGAGATGTTTCGTCGATCCCTTTTTCGGCGGTTCACCAATGTGCTTAAGAGTGCTCTGGTTTATTACCTGGAATGCCAAGATTTACTCAGACATGTCCGCACCCGCTTTCCAGGCTTTGCGTATCCCCGCATCAGGGCTTTCATCATCTTTCACACCCAGAGGGACCCCCAAGAACGGCCTGGATACAATGCCCAAGGGCTCTCCTACCGATACGGGCCAACGCCCCCCAGGGTTTCGGACAAAAAATCGATAAAATCCCGCATTGCGAATATGGTCAGCGGTCGATGATCGTTTGTTATTCCCACCTCAAGCTAACGCAATATGGACGCTGTGTTTCCACCATGGTTAACAGTTTTCCTCTATCTCCACACCAACCCATTAAGCCCAAATGCCGGGTACACAATTCACACCCTTCATCACTGCATCATGTACAAGTAGAGTCTCGGAACTCTTGGTACTTTTCCCCCGTGCATGTATGCGCATTGGAGGAACAAGCTACATCAAAAGTGTCCTTCGGAACTCTCTGTTGACTCCCCATTGATGGACTCCCCAAGTATTGCGATGAGGATACCCCCCCCTTGTTTCCCACACCGAGTTTATCTCACGTGGGCTTAGGGATTGGGTTGGCATCTGTGCTTACACGGGAGTTGTCACCATCCACGGTCCGAGCTCTAAGACCATAAACTAAGATTCTCATCTGGAACTACGTTCATCGTGATTCCTATCTCGATAGAATACGTAGGAATGCTCGGACCCCTTGTCTCCGGGCCCAGCTTGAGTTCAGAAAATTTACCTCTCTAATCCTGCCTTCAGGACCCTGATCACAGGGCTGCGTGGCGCAGTGTAGGACTACGTCCTCATTCACGTCGGTTTTGCAATAGCTGCACCACGCACGCCCCCATTCTGAGGTTCAGTCCTCCTATTCCCTGTCCTGCATGACGTTAAAATGCACCCTTCAGAACTATGTATGGCTTGATTCCCATCCTAATGGGATACGTAGGACCACCTGGATGTTTAAGATTCGGGTCCAGCCCCACCTCCTGGTGATCTTCTGATCTCCCAGTCACCTAGGCCACTTGGCCTATCCCTCTCCAGAAGGGGGAGGTGTAGGTATGATACAAGGTTTTGCACACCGTACCCCCTTCCCCCAGGAACCTGCCATCTCTCGGTCACCCTCAAAGCTTAGTCCCTTGACTCCCTGCAATGGTTCACCCATGTATTAAGAGCACTCTAGTCTAGGACCAAGAGTGTCAGATTCAACTTGATCAAGTTCCTTCCACTTGTCAAGCTTCGTGTTCCCCTCTATTCGGACTTCCATCATCTTTCACACCCGGAGGGACCCCCAAGAACGGCCTGGATACTACGCCCAAGGGCTCTCCTACCGATACGGGACAACGCCCCCCAAGGTTTTGGACAAAAAATCGATAAAATCCCGCATTGCGAATATGGTCAGCGGTCGATGCTCGTTTGTTAGTCCTCATTTCAGGCAAACGCGACAGGATGCTGTGTTGTGAACATGGTCAGCAGTAATCCTTTGTCGTCACACCAGCCCCTTTAGTCCTTGAATGTTGGTTGCATGGTTCACATCATTTTCCACCCCATCATGTCCAGGTGGAATCTCGACACTTTTGGCGCTATCCCTCAGTGCACCTTTGCATGCTAGGGGGACAAAGCTGCAATCTGGCGCCCTTTGGGGCTCCCATGGTCCGAGCTCTAACACCACAAACTAAGATCTATTCGGGACTACGTTCAACTTGATTCCCATCCTCATGGGACACGTAGGACCGCCCAGACGCCCTGTCTCTGGGTACAACCCATTCAGGAAGCCAGTCTCTCTCCCTGTTTCACCTCTGTGTAGGCCCCTCAGCCTAAGGTTTCCCTCTCCGGATGGCGTACAATTTGATGTGGGATCATGTCTCTATCAATTGTGTTTTATAACACTGCGCACATTTCCCGCCTAGCATCGTCTCTGCTACGTCCGTGCTGCATAACGATAAAATGCATGCTTAGTCCTATCATACAACCCTAAACTGTGACATTATCGTCCTGGCCGAACGACGAAAAACGGCACCGCATTGTGGTGACCTCATTGTAGAGGACATCACGTTGGGTATTGGTCACGTGCCATTCCATTTTTCAACGCCCATCACGGATTGATTCTTGTGGCGACATCACGACCTACTGTTCTAGGCCGGTCTCTTCACAAAAAAAACCATTCACCTTAAAGAACAAACAAGATACATCAAATTCCGCTTCTTTTAGTGCAAGGGCCGCGTCCACACTCCCCTTTTCCCCTGGCACTGGTATCCTACCATGTCACTTCCAGAACTACGTATGGCTTGATTCTCATCCTTATGAGATACGTAGGAGCGCCCGGGTGCTTCCCCACAGGCCCAGCCTAACCCTTGTGTTCGGTCCCTCGACTCGAGCATTTCCCCAGAGAATGCATGGTAAGTAGGACTATGTCCTCATTCACGTCAGGTTTTGATGTCATGCATCCCCTGATCCCTTTTCCCATCTATGGTCCGAATTCTATGACCCTAAACTAAGATCTCCCCAAGGGAAAGGAATATTCTCCCTCTCTCTAATACGTTTCGTTCCCGTATTCAGATGTGTTTCGACAAAGAGCCCGAAGCGTGGGATTTTCACAGGGACATTCCCCTCATCTCATGACCAAGCTTTGTGAGCTCGCTATTTGGATCCTCATCCTCTTCCACATCCAAAAGGACCCTCGGAAGACGTGGATACTATGCTTAAGGTGTCTCCATGAATGCTGGAACTAAGGGCCCTTCAATCGTTTCGGCCCAACGTCCCTATGGATATCTGACAACATTTGTGACATGGTCCCGTGTTTTGAACATGGTCAACGGTCGACCCTCATTTGTTTGTCCCCATTTTAGGCTAACGCGACAGGATGCTGTATTGCGAACATGGTCAGTAGTAATCCTCCATCGTCACACCACCATCATTGTGATCTAAATCTCGAGCACCATGATTCACACATTTCCACTTCCTCATGTTCAAGTGGAATTCCATCATACTCGGCTCTTTCTCTTCGCGCATCTAGGTGCGCTAAATGATCGTGTTAGTGTCATTGGGCCAGTAGTCACCAAGCATCCCTTTGCCCTAACCTGTCCCTCTCTGCGTCGGGAAATTCCCACCACTACTGCTTGTTTCCCACCCCGAGCACGACTCACGTGGGCTTAGTAGTTTTGGCAGGATGTGTACCAACATGGTCAGGCTGTTCCTCGTCCAGTATGACGTTAAAATGCATTTCCAGAACTACGTGTGGCTTGATTCCCATCATCACGTGGGATACGTAGAGACACCCAGGCATTTCGCCTAGGGTTCAGCCCCTGGAATCACGAAATCTTGTTCCTCCCCGTTTTCATCCCTCGCCAGAGAGGCCCTATCTGGAAGAAAGAATGATCCGTGATCAGACTGATGCGCCCATCTGGCGTACTCCCACCACGGTGGTGTAACTACCAAAGTGTTGGATTCTGTTTGAAAAAACCACCACTCCATGTTCCAAGCATTGCGTGCCCCTTATTCGGACCCTCATCCTCTTTCATGTCTGAAGGAACCCCCTAACGGCCTGGTCTCATGCCGCACCGGCTCACCTACCGTCCTGGGCCAATGTTCCCGAAGACTGGTCATGTTTGGAGGGACCCCCAATAACGGCCTGGATACTACGCCCAAGGGCTCTCCTACCGTTACGAGCCAATGTCCCGAAGGATTGATCGACAACAAATTGATAAAATCCCGCGTTGCGAATATGGTCAGCGGTCGATGCTCATTTTTTGTCCCCATTTCAGGTTAACGCAGTAAGGATACCGTTTGTCCTCCACGGTTAACGGTTGTCCCTTATTGTCACGCCATCCCCACAGTGTTCCGAATCTTGGGTATCGTGATTCACACTTCCCATTTTCATCTGTTTGGACCGATTTCAGCGCCCCTGGCGTTTCCCCGTTCGTGCATAAGATCACGTTGAAGAAATGGTAATTCGGCTATCCTGGAAGTTCCTCCTCCGATCAAACATTCCCCATCTTTCGGGAATCTGGACTGGCTTGGGGAATTGTCGTCAAACGTCCCGCAAACATTGTAGGGATGTAACAAGGCAATTCAACAGTGGAAATCGTGCGTGCCACGGCATTGAAAACAAAGGAGAAAGAAAGAGTTGAAGCACAAAAGTGTTAATAAAAGTTTCTTTCGGGTTTGTTACAATACTCGGGGGTTGACTTCCCCCAT
This sequence comes from Viscum album, assembly GCA_963277665.1. NCBI lineage: Eukaryota > Viridiplantae > Streptophyta > Magnoliopsida > Santalales > Viscaceae > Viscum > Viscum album. The sequence goes on along the minus strand of OY728153.1, from coordinate 1,200,460,369 downwards.
GGATGGGTTGACCACGTCAAAAGAGCGTTGCAGCTCCGCCACCCGCTGACTTGCGGCGTCCAAAGCCTGTTGCTGCTGATTCAACTCCTGCTCCTCTTCAGCAGCGGCAGGGCGTAATTCGTCAACTCTGGCCCTGGCCCTTTCTACCTCGGCCTGGACGGTAGCCATCCTTCCAGAGGTCTGCCCCATATGCTCCTCAGCCTCTGCCAGCTGGGCCTTCAACCGTGAAACCAGCTTAGACTGCGTATCAAGAGTGGCTGAAAGATCGTTGGCCGGGATCTGCATCTGTTGGACCTCGCCTTCAGCCTCATGGAGCTTCTTAATGCTGGTCTCCTTCCTCCGCTGCCATCCCACGCTCAGCCCACGATCATGCTCCCGGATCTTCTCAGCCATGAGGTCTCGGATGAGCGCGTGAGGGCGTTGGGCATCCACTCCCCCAACACACAGTTCGCACAGCCGCGAGCGGAGCCTATCCATTTCGGCCATCCATTGCGCTTGGGGAGTGTCCCTGATAAAGCGCGTGATCAGCTTCCACGACCGGCGATGAACTATGCTGATGTCTTCCTCATCGGAAGTCGTTTCGTCCCAATCCGCGCGGTTGGCAGGCTCGTACGCAGGATATGCCTGCAGGAATTCCTCAACAAGATCTGCATCTGGTGTTGAGTCTGGTACGACACCTGGCGCCGACGCAGGCAGGACAGGACTGGGACCGACCGGTTGATCCTCTTCCTCGGAGTCCACCTCAATGATTTCGGGTACGGCCCTGCTGGTGGACCCGCCAGTGATGATGTGCGTCGCAGCTGGAGATGGAGGGACTATCACCACCATCACCGGCATGCCCCTAGGAGGGATGTCGCCAGACATCCCGACCAGCCTCGCCGCAGCGGCCCACGCCAGCCGAAGAACTATACGACAGAGAGACATAAACGTTAGTTGGCATGGCCTACATGTGACAACGAGGAGACTGATGGAGGAGACTTACGAAGATCGACCTCCAAGCGCTGCTCCTGAGCCGGTACTGATGGGACTCCGAGACGAGGCCCTCCGTATATTGTTGGAAGGTCTGGAGATTCCGGAGGAGCCACCTCGGGTGCCCTGGTCCCACCAGACGCAGAACTGGACGCAGCCATAGGCGCGGGTTCTGAAGGTCCCGCATCATCACCCGCCAAGGAGCGAGAACGAGGCCTACGAACAAGTTCCTCCTGCATGGCTCAAACATTGGTGAGAAGTCCATAGGGACCCAAAAACAGGTCGTAAGGAGAGAAGTTCGGAATGCTACCTCGAGAGCCTCCGCGAAGTCGTCGGATTCTGAGCTTCGGTCTCCGACCTCACCCTCCTCCAGCGGGCTCCCTCCGCAATCCTCATCCTCTCGAGAGGAGTCCTTTGATTCCTCCGGCAAGGGGAAGCGCTCCCTCAGATCGGCAGCCGATAACTGTGGGGGCACCGTCTATTTCAACAGTACCCTCACCCGATCCTTCATTGGGAAAGGAACACCGCTGGAGTGGGAGTAATCCTCCATCTCGTCCAGGTATTGCTCTGCCTCCGCCGGAGACACCATGAATCCAGCCCGAACTGGGCCTATGCCCGGCAATTCCATCCCGAGGCGATTCAGGTGGGCCCACATCTCAGGTGGGCTGAGGAATTGCCGGTTGACATCCCAAATGTCCCAAGCTTCCGGAAAGACAGCATCTTCTGCCATATTGATGTGACGCAGCCGCTTCCCCGGAGCCTGAGTGGATATCCAACGGAATCCCCTCAGTGGACGCCCCTCTGAATGGCCCTGCTCTTCCGGAATCACTGGATCCACCGCTGCTACCATACCCTCGGCCGGTGCGGGTCTCGCCGCCATGGCAGCCCCGCTACCGCGAGCGGCCCTAGCTGCCCTCCGACCCCGACCTTGAGATAGAGGAGGCCCACCATCACCAACCCGAATCGTTGGCTGCTTCAGCATCTCCCCCGGATAAGCGGCCTCCCAACTGATGGCGTACTCCTTCACTAATCCGAAGGCGGCGGTGGATGGAGGTAATGCAATCCGCATCTTTCCATCTTCGCGTGTGAACATGAGCCATAACTGCCTCATCACACACGGGTGCTCCTTGTGGCGCACCTCCCAGTAGACATGCGGGGTCAGCCGCTGGAGGCACCGGAACTGCCTCGCAAAACGATGCGGGGTGTACGGTTCGTAGATTGGCTCACGATCTATCTGAGCCACCAAAACTCCACCTCGGAAGGCCAGAAGGTAAGCCCGATGTTCTTCAGTTCCCCGCCCGTCATCAGTAAGCATCCCTGTCAGCAACGGGAAGGGATGGAAATTGAACTCATCCGCCCTCCACACCCGATTCAGTACCATTGGAACAGCCAGTTTGAATGGGAAGCTCCTGTTGACGCTCCTTTCGTCACGGAATCTAAAGTTCGGAAAAGGGAATATCTGAGCTCAAAGTGATTAATCCTTTGAAGAAACATCAAAAATCGACAAAGGGATGGAAAAGGAGAACATTGCCCATAGATCGCGCAAGTTACCTCTTGGTCGCGCAAGTACACTTGCGCGCCGACTCAACACTTGCGCGACTCCTCATGGTCGTGCAAGGGACTTGCGCGACATATCTGGTAACCGCCCAGTAACCGCCCGGGGTCTTCTTTTGCCTATAAATAGACCCTGTGGGCCCCCCATTCGAGAGGATCTCTTTCCAGAAACTCGGATCAAAGCTCCCGACGCCCAAGTCTCTTCTCAAAGCTTCCGGAACACTTCTAAGGTAATCTCTTACCTAGAACGGAAGATCTAAAGAAAAAAAGGAAGGCCTAAGTGTTGAAACTTTTCAAACACTTGCGCGCCTACTTAATTCCTTCAATATAACTTGCGCGTCCCTCTTCTGGAATAACCTCAAGAGGATGGTGAAGGGTTTAATAAAGAATCGCTCAAGTATTTCAATACTGGTTGAAAATCGCGCAAGTACCCCTCATGTCGCGCAAGTATACTTGTGCGACCAATACTTGCGCGCCGCCGAAGGACTTGCGCGACCTTCAAGACTTGCGCGCCCCTGTCTTTTTGGGTGCCCATCTTGCCCATTTTTACCCCTCTTAAGCCATTTCACCCTTCCTATTCAAGATTCAGTCTTCAAGATACTCTTCAAAGCCATTTATGGCATGATTTCTTGATTTGACATCCTTATCTGAAAGGAATTCTGTGAAATACCTCTCAACACCCAGTGATTTAAACATATTTATGTCACCAAAGATTGAGAGTTCATTCATTTCAACCTCATCCTTTAAGATGAGAGAATCTTAACCTGGGTCTCCTTTTCAGGAATAATCCCCAGTTATAAAACCTTTGATTTGGGCATCTTTCTTAAGAATAAGCCCCAATCAAGTCCTTTAATCTTGGGCATCCTCCTCAGGAGTAAGCCCCAAACCTTAATCCCTAACCTGGGTCTCCTTTTCAGGAATAAGACTCAGTCATAACCTTGGGCTTCCTTTTTTAGGAGTAAGCCCCAAGTCCCCTAACCTGGGTCTCCTTTTCAGGAATAAGACTCAGTCATAACCTTGGGCATCCTTCTTAGGAGTAAGCCCCAAGTCTCTTAAAATTTCTCTTAACCAGTCCTAATTTACCTTTGATTTGGGTTTCCTTTTCAGGAATAAAACCCAATCATAAGTCCCTTCCTAACTTGGGCATCCTCCTTAGGAGTAAGCCCCAAGATTAGAGTATTCAAATCTCCATGAAGCACATATAACTTTGTGGACCCTGTTCTTGGATTTTCTCCCTAAAAGTAAATCCTAAACCTTCGCCTATCTGGGCAGTCATCTATACATAAGCCCCAAAACAAATTCTTATGATTGCATCTTTTATGGCACATTTGTCTAAATCTTACCAATACCTCTTGTTTCTCACACCGAGCATGACTCACGTGAGCTTAGAGTGTAAAAGTAATTATGACATTCATCTTTGAGCCATCAATCATAAAACATCATATCCCATTCCTCGAACTACGTGGGTTCTGATTCCTTTTTCAAAACAAAGGATACGTAGGTAGCCCATTCATGGGTTCGATCCCAACATTGAAATAATCTCTGTCCTTCTGAATGATGATAAACTTCAAGTGCCCCACTGAGTGGCTTTAAAACCAGCCTGGTCATCAAAATGACCAAGAGACTTTTATATAAATGTTTTGAAGGATACCATTGACCAAGAATCTCTAAAAAAATATAGATGATTCTATATTGATGAAGAACCTCGAATACATATAAAAGATTCTCTAAATTTCTTACATATTTAATCATTGATTGTTAAAATTAAAGGAAAGCTCATTTTATACTTGGTAATGTAATAAGGATTCACGAACTTAACTTAAATCTATAAAGAGAGTCCCGGAGTAGACAATAATTCCCCTCAAAAAAGGTGTGATGAGTCCGACCTCCCATCCTCTCGACCAATGCAAATTCCCAAGCCTCATTAGCCCACAAGCTAATGAGCGCCTGCCTTTGGAAAGTAGGTCCAAACGGATGTGGAATCATTGGATGTTTCCGGTTCTACGAACAAACCCGTTAGAAACCGATCGGAACGTTTGAATCTCTCGTCCAGGAGGTCATCCCCGGATTCCGCGCGAAACAAAAATGGTGAACCCGACGTGAATCCTTAACCAAGTTAAAGTGCTGTTCTTCTTATCTGTTAGGCCCTTTGGGCCAACAAGGCAATCATTGACATATGATCATCCAAAAGATGCAGTAGCCGGATTCATCTTGATTATGTCTGTTACATGGAACAGGCACTCTTTTTTCAAGATCTTCTACAAAAAATGGCTTTCCTTAAATTCACCCCTGTGAATACTGCTGCTGGGAACACCTCTACTGTGAGGTCTGCTGCCATGAAAACCAATACTGCTACTCCTGCTGGAACGTCATCCGCTCTGAGGATGACATCACCAACTCAGCGTCTTCAACGCTGTGTTTCTAATGCACTGGTTAAGGAGTACCGTCGCAACGGTACTATCCCAACTCTGGAGGCCGCTCGTCAAGCCCTCCAAGTTAACAATTCTACCTGGTCATCCGGACAACGGCAACCAGCAATCAAGAAGCAGACGGTGCTGACTACCGTCTCCAACCGTTTCGGGTCGTTATCCCCGGAACGCAATTTCCATTCACTCCCTTACTCCGAGGAAGTGAATGAGCAGGTCCCGCAGGACCTTAATTCAAAAAGACAGGAGTCATTCTCAAGGGCTCCCATCAACAATCGTCGCCAGACTCGTGCGGTAGTGCGCCCTCAACATGATGAGGGTACCGACTCCAGGCGTTCAGCTCAGGTTCCTCGAACCCGAGCAGGCAAGATGAATCGCCAGAGACGGAATCCGGTTAACAATAGGCAGGTTGTCATCCCTGCCATCTCCGGAGAAGTCCACCAACCTAACTTGGTGGCAAACAACGAGCAGGCATACACACCTGCCCGTTTTAATCCCGCTGTCCAGCAGACTCGTCTGGCAGCATCAAGCCGATCCCGCCAGGCAATTCCGGCGGAGTACCATAGGCAGGAACATACACCTGCTTATACATCAGCAGTTAGTCAGCAGGCTCGTCTAACTACATATGATGGATCTCGTCAACCGCGTTTGGCGAAGTGTAATCAGCAGGCACATACACCTGCTAATACTAATCAAGCCTACCAACAGTATCACTTGGTAGCTCACGGAGAAGTCAGTCGGAAAGCCCCGACGACAAACAGGAGACAGACTAAACTCTCTGCCTCCACACTTGAGTACTGTCAGGATTCACTGACAGGAAAAGGAGGACAGGAGCAGGCACATACACCTACTCCAAGCCCGGAATGGACGTATATCCCTGTTCCGGCGGCTGAAGTCACCAAACATATTTTGTCAATGGTGAAAGAGCAGAAGCAAATTCCTGCTCATATTCTGGATGCTTGCCAGGATATCATAACAGCTTCAGCATCATCTCAGGGACAGACACATAAATCTATCCCTAGCAGTGGAGTGACACATCAACAATTCACTCCGGAACAGACACACACATCTGTTCCAGTCCAAGAGGGTTGTGGGGCCTACTCCCCCATATCATATGGATAACCAAGTCAGGCACATACACCTGATTTGAGCGATGATCGTCAGCCTAACCTGACCATCTTTCCTGATCAGGCACATACACCTGCTCAGAGCAATCACTTTCGTCATCAAGTGATTTCTAAAGTGAGTAAGAAGGCATCTAAGAAAAAGATCCGCCTAGCACAGTCAGGAGATCAAAGGCCAATCTGCAACCAAGCCTTGCTCGATGCTGGAGTTCTTGAAGCCCTCAGACATTTATCTGTCGGAATTCAAGATTCTACTCCCTCAGTTCCCAATAACAGGAACATTAATCCCGAAGGTCTTCAACAGACACTTCCTCATGAAGACTTGCTTCATGAAAATTCGGTCAATCTTGAAGTTTCTTCTTCAGATGAGAACCACAGGAACCCTCTGTGTGGTCAGAAGACCAAGGAGCAAGAGATCTCATCTTTTGCTGTAACCCATCATGAAGGTCCTCCTCATGGTGATGAACTTCGCTGCGAAAGACCTCTCCGCAGTAGTGATTCACATTGTCTCGAAAATTCTTCAGAAGGCAATGTAGTGACGAGAAAGCCCTCCTATCTCGAGGCACTTGCAAACGTAAAACCAGTCATGTCTGAAGTTTTACTATCGACAGGTGAAACTCTTTCTCCATCAGAAGATAGCTTGGGGTTCAGGTTGTTCTCCGAACCTTCCCTGGGTCATTCATCTTCCAGCATGAATAGTGATTCCTCTACCAATCTTGTTGAATCCGATGAAGCAACAAGGAAACACCAACTCTGGTCCAAACAGGTAGAAGAATCTTCATTTAATGATAAAGAGGAAATGCTGAACATGAGGAAAAAACTGGCAAAAGGTGAAGTACCAGTCATGTTTTGGCCTTTGGCTGATTCACAGTATGACATTCCAAAGATGTTGACGGATGATGGAATCCATGATATTCGTCTTAACATATGGAAAACTCTTTGTCAATTAAAGAAGAAGGTATTATCTTACGATGAATATGAAAATCATCTTAAGATAATAGAAGGGTTACAACGCCAGATTGATTTGGCATCTCTATCAGTCTCTCGGTATCCGAAGGCTGAAAAGCAACAGAGAACCCTTCAACGTTCATGCCTTGGCGCACTAAGAAGATTGCGTCAGTTAATTTCCAATGCTCCATCTAATGTTCATATCAGAGGATGGGGTGTTCACGGAGCACTATATTTCACAGTGCTTTCCGGTCAGCAAAGCCCGCCGAAAATGGTCTCATGCAATGTTATTGCCCATGGCCGGCCACAGTCAATAGGCTTTGTTCATAATCAAAATCTTGCTCGAGATCAAGCTTCAACTAGTTCCTCTCAAAATCAAGTATATAGAGAACAGGTTGTTGAATTGCTCCTACATCAAGTAGGCGAGAATATTGCACAAGCCTCTCGTCTGGAGCAAACACGTCATCAAATGACAGAAGTTTCGGAAATCATCCAACGGTCTGTTGAACCAGGTGATAAAAGTGGATACAGGTTAATGCATCCAGCTAATTTCTGAACTAAGATTCGCAAGATCAAGAGAGATTTTAAAAAGATCTCAGACATAGCATGTCAAGAGACACCCCAGCTTACCAGACTGGGGACTTCTCTAACCCAACCCTTAGAATCAACGAATAAGATTTGAGGAGTTGAGCGGAAGCAACAGGAACATCCCCAGTCCACCGGACTGGGGACTTTTTCAAATCTTCAATCCCTCCCTCAGAGAAAGTCAGTATTCTCTCGATTAGGGAATAATCCTCAAGAGGAACGAAGAGCCAAGATGTCAGGAGATTCTCTCCAAGTGACGGTTCTCCAAGAAATTCCTGAGGGATCAAGTCAATGGAATGCCATGCCTTATCATGGACATAAAAGGAGACAATATCACAGAAATGCTGATAGAAAGGATTCCATGAAATATGCATCCATTAATGTCATCACTGCCGTTGCTGCTGATTCACCAGATGAGGCTCAATCAGAGGGATCAGATGAAGAGGTTCCTGCTCAAGAAGTTGCGCACACAGACCTAAATGAAGAAGGTGTGCGCACACGTAATCAAAGGCTTACCCAAAATCTGGGTATTCCTTCAAGTAACCCACTTCCCCCTCTCCGAAAAGGATCCAATAAGGGGAAAGGAAAGAATCAGGTTACTTCTCACCCTTCCTCTGAAGGAGGTCAATCGCTCTCATTAGAGCAAAGGTTTGCACAACAGGAGGAAGAAATGAAAGAATTAAGAAGGTTGAATGTAGAACTACTTCAGAGTAGTCTTCTTCTTAAGAATGCTGAAGTCCGACAGCCGAAGGAATTTGTTGTAACTACTGAGATGGATCAGGAATATCCTCCTTTATCAGTACACCCACAGAGGTCTAATCCTACGGGTCAAACGCAACAACGGTTGGCAGCACTACCATTAGTTGCAGCACCAACCTCCACGGCTGTCCAAGCTCCATTCATTGCACCTACCCAAAACCAAGTTCAACCTGACGTTTCTCAAAAGTTAATAACTACTATTGAGTCATTAACAGCTCGGTTAGAAACTATGGAAGGGAAACGGGCGCAAGTTCAACCTGAAAAGAAAGTTTACCCTGAATGGGTAGATTCAATTTCTCCTCCATCCAGTTTTGGAAACCCTATTTTCCCTACTTTCAATGGATCAGGTGACCCTGAACAACATTTGACGCATTACGTGTCTTGTTGTGATCCTATGATGGGAACTCCAGAGCAACAAGAAGCAGTGAAACTCAGATGCTTCGTGCGAACCTTGCAAGGCCCAGCTTTTGTCTGGTATACAAGCTTGAAATCCCGGTCAGTCATCGGATGGGAGGATCTTCGTCAAAAATTCCTTCTTCAGTTCAGCTCAACTTTGCAAAAAACGACAGTTTTCGATCTTACAAACTGCAAGCAAAGGGAAAATGAAAGAGTCTCTGATTTCATTTCTCGTTGGAAGGGATTAACGTATTCCTTGAGTTTATCACTCCCTCGGGAGGAATTGTTGCCAATCTGTGTAGAAAATTTGCGTGACTAATTACGCACGCCATTGATCCCTGTGAAATACACAGAAGGGTTTCGAGACCTTACTTCAATCGCTCAACAGATTGAAGATTCCCTTATGCAGGCTAAGGTTAAATCTCGTGTAATTCCATCAGCTCCAGGAAGAAGAATGGGTAAAGCAGAAACTGCTACAGTTATGCTTAAACAGGCACCTGTACCTATTTCTACTTCAAAACCTTCATCTTCTCGAAGGGCTCCACCTCCTGAACGCCAACAACAAAGGCTGTTTCGTCCAAATGATCAAAAAGATCAACGACGAAAATAATTTGAGGATATGAAGAGTAAAACATACTCTTTCCGAAGTGAGCAAGTTCCTGGTTACTTCATTTCAGCTCTGGAAAATAATTTGGTTCAATTACCAGTGCCGAAGAGACCAAACAAGGAAGGAGATGAAGATCGTCCCAATTATTGTCCCTTTCACCAAATGTTGGGACATCCCATCCAGGAGTGTTTTGTCTTTAAAGACCTCCTACAAAAGATGGTTGACTTGGGACAAGTCAAATTAAAGGGTTCTTCAGCTCATGTAGCGTGTATTACCGCTACAGATCCAGAGGAAGGAGGCGAGTGGCAGGAAGTCAAAAGCAAAACTGCGAAAAAATATGATGATTGGATGGTCAGAAAGACAATCAATCGGACTCATTCCATTTTGCGAACACAATTGAAGAAGCCAATTGTGTCTCCTACAAAAGCTGCAGTAAAGCCTCCATCAAAGGACAAATCCTCAAAAGGGCAGCGTAATTCAAAGAAGAAAGAGGAATCAGAAGAAGATGAGTATGCATCAAAGCCTAAATTGTCTTTGACTCTGGCAGATTTCATGCCATCTACTTCAAAGTCACGGGCACCGTCCCACCAAACGGCACAGCCTAAACAGGCTAATTTGGCAGAGTCTTTATCAGATGAAGAATTGATCTTTGGTTCTGTTAATATGATTCAATTAACAGATTCATATTCCAGTCTTGATGAGCCTGAATTCCCTGTATCAAATAAAGGAACCCGAGGAAGTTCTAGAGGTTCAGGATATAGGGGAAGACGTGGATCTTTCCGAAGCCACTACTCTAATTATACCCCTGCTAGCACTGTATATGCAGCAGAAACTCGTGGTAGAGCCCTTCAGCGAGCTCAAAATGAACAAGCAAGTTCTTCTGCCAATGGCCAACTCAGCTTCGGCACAGTTATTTTGGAAGACCGATTAAATGTTCCATATTCTTTATCTCAGCAAGTAAATGGATCTAATCAGTCTAATTTTTCAAAACCAAAGATGTTGCCAACTTCAATACAAGAGGCATCAGCTTCCAAAGCATCTGCTTCCAAGGTACCTGCTAAACCGCATATTCCTATTGGGAAACGCAGGCCTCTAGATCAAAAGTATGATATATTGAAACACTTGGCCCAAGTACCAGCCAAATTATCAATTTTAGATGCTTTGAATCTATCAAAAGATCTTCGGGAAGCACTCATCGAAGCTTTGTCAAGTCCTCAGGAGTTTGAAGCTGAAATTGCTGCAGCTGAAATTTATCACATAGAGAATAATCTTGCAGAATGCCATGCAGTGATATCTTTTACTGATAAAGATGAAGATGATGTTGTGCATGGGCACATAAAACCTTTGTACCTATCTGGCAAAGTCAATGGTATAGATGTTCGAAGAGCTTTTATTGACAATGGTTCAGGAGTCAACCTCATGCCCATTCGCACACTTCGTCGATTGGGCCTCACGGAATCTGATTTATCTCCTTCTACCATGATGTTGCAAGGATATGATAAAAATGAACAAGAACCACTGGGAGAAGTTACGCTCAGAACTCAGTTTGGAGATCTTGTTTCCAATTCAGATTTCATGATTGTTGATCAAGACTCAGCTTTCAATATCTTGCTTGGAAGACCCTAGTTACATCAGCATGCAGCTATTCCGTCATCATACCATCAATGTCTCAAATACTGTTTTGATGGTCAAGTTGGAACATTGTATGGTGATAAGGCCCCGTTCAAAACATGTGAGTCTCAATACATTGAGGCGGAATTTTATCACATGAAGGGAAGAGAAAAATCTACAATGAAGGAAATTACCAAAGTTAATGCTCCATATGGTTTGGAAAAAATTCCAATAAATCCATTTTTACATGTGAGTACAGATTATGTGTTACCTATCAGTCAAATTGACAAAATAGGCCCAAATCAAAATACTCTTATGGAAAGATCCATAATGTCAATTACGGCAATCGAGCCAGACAACATGGGAGAAATTGGTAACTTACCAAGCAGTGATGAAAGCATAAGTGGTGACGTTTTCATTTCGTCTGCTGAAATCAAACAAGTCTATACTTCGTTAATCAGGCCAGAAGAAGTTATAGCAACACCAGAGGTGAATGTTGATGTCGATTCTCAATCCATCATCTCCTCTTTATTTCCCAAAGAAGACCCTTTTTCATCAATAGGGTCGGAAATGGAAGCTTCTTCTTCAAAATGTGAAAATTTTGACATCTCTTATGATCATGAGAATTTAGTTTTTTCATCTACTTTGCAAGTAGAAACGGAAGATATAACACATGATGAAGAGGAAGAGGAAGATCTTAGAGATGCTCCTCCAGCATTTGAAGAGGGTATCTCTACCACTGTGGATGAACTCAGAGAAGTAAATCTGGGTACAGAGAAAGATCCACGCCCCACTTTAATTAGTGCGGCCATGACCCTTGAAGAACAAGATATGTATATTTCTTTTCTAAAGCAAAATAAAGATATTTTTGCTTGGAATTATACAGAGATGCCTGGCCTTGATCCTGATGTTGCCACCCATCATTTGGGTTTGCCAAAAGAACATCGAGGATTCAAGCAAGCCGCGAGAAGAACACACCCAACCTATGCTTCCAAAATCGAGGCTGAAGTGGATAAGCTTATCAAAGCTAACTTCGTCAGAGAAGTTCAATATCCCAAGTGGTTGGCTAATATTGTCCCAGTAAAGAAAAAGAACGGACAAATTAGGGTTTGCATCGATTTCAGAGATCTTAATCGGTATTGTCCCAAAGATGATTTTCCAGTTCCGATTACAGAACTCTTAATTGATGCGACGGCTGGCTATGAAGTACTTTCTTTCATGGATGGATATTCTGGATATAATCAGATCCGAATGGCCCCAGAAGATGAGGAATATACAGCCTTCAGAGCTCCTCAAGGTGTGTTTTGTTACCGGGTGATGCCCTTTGGTTTAAAGAATGCAGGTGCAACATATCAACGCGCCATGCATCGTATCTTCAAACCTTTTCTAGGGAAATTTGTTGAATGCTATGTAGATGATTTGGTGGTTAAATCCAAACAACGTTTTGATCACTTGGCTGATTTGGAAATCATATTCCACAAGCTTCGACAACATAATTTGAAGATGAACCCCTTAAAATGTGCTTTTGGGGTAACCTCAGGAAAATTCCTTGGCTTTGTTGTACGCCATCGTGGTATTGAAGTCGATCCTGAGAAGACCAAATCAATCCTTGGTATGTCACCTCCTCAGAATTTGAAAGAATTAAGAGGACTTCAAGGACACTTAGCCTATATTCGGCGTTTCATCGCCAATTTGGCAGGAAAAAGTTTACCTTTTACCAAATTATTGAAGAAAGGAGTCACTTACCAGTGGACTAAAGAATGTCAAGAAGCATTTGATGTTCTCAAGAAATACCTCTTAAGTCCACCAGTACTCATGCCACCTGTTGAGGGTAGACCTCTTATCCTCTATGTGACAGCTTTAGAGCGATCATTGGGTGCCTTTCTCGCTCAAAAGAATGATGCTGGGAATGAAAATAGTCTCTACTATCTCAGTAGAACTATGCTTGAAGCAGAAACCCGGTATTCGAGTATTGAAAAGTGCTGCCTAGCATTAATCTTTGCAGTTCAGAAACTGAGACACTACCTGCAACATCACGAGGTCCAATTGGTATCTCGTAATAATCCACTTAAATTCATCCTTAGTCGTCCAATGCTTACAGGACGTCTGGCAAGGTGGGCGGTTATTCTACAGCAGTTTGACATTCAGTATGTGTCTCAAAAGGCAATTAAGGGCCAAGCTCTGGCTGATTTCCTGGCTGAACACCCTTCAGTGGAAGACACGTATTCAGATATCGAACTCCCTGATGAGGAAGTTTTTTCTATTCAAGAGAATCCTCAAACATGGGAAATGTATTTTGATGGTGCTTCTAGAAGTCCAACAGGGAAGAAAATGGAAAATCCTAAATTCAACAAAGTTGGTTTAGGAATTGTGCTCATTTCTCCAGATAAGGCAGTGTTACCTTATTCCTTTTTGTTGTGGGAAGGTGGTACCAATAATGAAGCTGAATACCAAGCTCTCATTGCAGGCTTGGAGTTAGCGCTTCAAGCACAAGTGAATCACTTAAAGGTAAAAGGTGATTCAGACCTGGTAATCAAACAAGTCAATGGGGATTATGCCATCAGAAAAGAAGAATTAATCCCTTTGTATGATTACGTCAGAGAGTTAATGTCGGAATTCCCTTCAGAACCGACATTTTCTTATGTCCCAAGATTACAAAATGCTCAAGCAGATGCACTGGCTAATATAGCCACAGCATTAGCAGATCCAAATCGGGACGAGACAACCATCTGTATTGCCCACCGTCATGCAATTTCACCTTATGTTCAAGTCAGAACAGAGGAAATTAATGAAATTAGTCCCATTCCTGAAACGTATGGTCATACTACAGGATGGATGTCACCTATCAGGGAATACCTTCAAAATGGAACACTTCCACATGATAGAGCCGAGAGAGAACAAATTCGGCGACGTGTGGTCAATTTTACTCTTTATGATGGTCCAAACCACCTCGAGAAAATTCTCTACAAACGTGGTTTTGATGGAGTTCTCTTCAGATGTATTGATGGTGAAGAGACAATGGCTGTTATAAAAGAAGTGCATGCAGGAGTCTGTGGTGCCCACCAGTCTGGACATAGATTGTCTGATCAAATTCGAAGGCTTGGATACTTCTGGCCTTCAATGATACAAGATTGTGTTAATTTCACAAAGAAGTGTCATTCATGCCAAGTATATGCCAATTTCATTCATCAACCTCCAGAGTTGCTTCATACAGCTAAATACTCATGGCCATTTTCCACATGGGGAATGGATGTGGTGGGACCTTACCCTTCAGCTACGGCCAAGCAGTTTAAGTACATTCTTACTGCTACTGATTTCTTTTCCAAATGGGCAGAGGCAGTACCTCTCAAAGAAGTCAGTTCTAAATGCATTGTTAGCTTCATCAAGTCTAACATCATTACTAGATTTGGTGTCCCTCATACCATATTGACAGACAACGGCACCAACTTCTGTTCTGCTGAGGTAAAGAGATTGTATCAAGAATACAACATTAAGTCCAACCATTCATCTCGATATCATGCAGCGGCTAATGGCCAGATAGAGGCCTTCAACAAGACTCTTTCAAATATACTGAAAAAGATGGTGGATAAAGATAAGAGGTCATGGCCTGATAAACTCTTTCATGCTTTATGGGCTTATCGGACTACCAATCGCAATGCAACGCGGTCTACTCCATATTCATTGGTATATGGAACAGAAGCAGTCTTGCCAATTGAAGTTCAATTGCCCTCACTCAGAATAGCCATTTGTGATCAGTTATCAACAGATGAGCAATCCCAAAAGCGTTTGAATGAATTGGAACAGTTAGATGAGAAAAGATTGTGCACTTTGCACCACTTGGAAATCTATCAGAATCGAATAGCACGAGCTTTTAACAAAAAAGTTCGTCTTCGTTCATTCATTCAAGGAGAATTGGTATTGGTTCTTAAAGCACCAATGATACCAGGAAAGAAACCTCCCAAGCTTGAACCAAAATGGGAAGGACCTTATTCAATACATAAGGTCTACTCCAATGGAGCGTATTCTCTAATCTCAATGGATGGAGAACACATCACAACTCCAACTAATGCCAGATTTCTGAAGAAGTATTTTTTATAAACACAAAATATTGTTCCCAGAACCAAGACTTACAATTGGTTCATACAGAAAAGGTCCGGTATGACCTTAAACTACACCATGCTCCAGTATGACCTTAAACTACAACTTCGTCCAACATGACATTAAACTATGTCACACTTTTGTCCGAGATGACATTTACGTCCAGCATGACGATAAACTGTACGGTCCATGCATATGACCTTAAACTATTCACACTTATGTCCCTGCAACATGACACTAAACTGTGCAGCACCAATAGTCCTAACTACAAGACTTTAAACTGCATAGTCCCTGATTTTGTCCTACATGACACTAAACTGTATATGTCCGAGATGACATTAAACTATATTTTGTCCTAGCAACATGACATTAAAACTGTGTGGCGCTTTCATCGTCCAGCATGACATTAAACTGTAAAAAATCCCCAGAACTGATATCCTCATATTGGTTCACCTTAGTCCTAGCTACATGACTTTAAACTGTACAGCACCAGTTCGTCCTTGCTATATGACGTTAAACTATACAACAATGGTCCCGTATGACTTTAAACTGCATCATTCCTGGTCCATGTATACGACCATAAACTATTTGCAAATATGTCCAGCAAGACGTTAAACTGTGACGTCCTAACTACATGACGCTAAACTGTATAAAAGTCCCTCACGTCCGGAAAGACGTTAAACTATATAATCATCAAAAGTCCAGCATGACATTAAAACTGCACAATCCCCCTTTCGTCCAATATGACGTTAAACTGTATTGTCCCCATCGTCCTAACCACATGACGCTAAACTGTACGGAAAATCCTTGATATGTCCTACATGACATTAAACTGTGCATCGTTAAGGTTGTTATTACCTCTTGTTTCTCACACCGAGTATGACTCACGTGAGCTTAGAGAGAACATCAACCATAACACTCCCTTTGGGCCACTAACCATGTGTAAGTCCCAACAACATTTTTTAGATCATTGTCCACAAGAACAACTTGATCATTAATTCATTCTTTAATTGAACTACACAGACTTTGATCCTTGCCCTCCAGGTTGGGTATGTAGGCAACCTCCCAAGGTTCAAGCCCAAAAACAATCTCTTCACATTGGTTCACCACCATCTCATATGATGATGATTTGTGAAACCACCCCTGGAATCAATATCTTTACATTGATTCACTTTCGTCCTTGTTATATGACGTTAAACTATACAACACTTTTGTCCGGTACGACAATAAACTACAATATTCTTTGATTTCCTCATTTGAGAAGGAACCATTATTAACATTGATTCTTTTTCAATCATGGTTTTCATTTTCAAAAGACTACGTACATACATGGTAATGCCTAAACTTTTTATCTTAGGTTAAAACCATCATTGCACTAAAGTCTCTTTTTACCCTTCACATGTACGAACCAAATTTGTACAAAGGGTAGCTCTAGAACTACGTGGACTTGATTCCCATCCTTATGGGATACGTAGGAACATTCGAGTGTCCCTCGAATCCAGTCCCAAATCTTTTGGGCCTAACCCCAAATTTCACTTTCAGTCCCTTGGCTAAAAAGTCTTCATGAAAACACACACTGTGTATTCATTATTATGGTCCGAATTCTATGACCCTAAACTAAGATCACCCATACTTTCGTCTTGCACGACGTTAAACTGCGTTTCAAGAACTACGTATGGCTTGATTCTCATTCTTATGAGATACGTAGTGAAGTCCAAATTTCAATTCAGGATCCAACCACAACATGATTATGGTTTTCATTGACCTATGTATCTCTATATACATTGGAAAATACCCATCTTTATGTATTATAATCCTAACCTTACATATTTTCAGATCTTCATAACCCTTTTCATGACTTATAGTCACAAAAATGTCAAACTTCTGAGAATTCTTTTGCCTGACTATGCAGAACATGCCCATGGGTGGCCTTGCATAAACAGTCCACATAACAGACTTGTCAGCCAAGAGATGCTATTTATTTGACCATGCAGCCAATGCCCATAGGTGGCCCTGCATGTTTTCAACCCCCTAACGGGTTTGTTAAATAATAGTAACTTCATTTTTGGGAAGAATGCCTCTTTTGTCCTTATTTGTCTTAAACGATAGTATGTAGGGATCCGCAAAAATAGCCATCCTTAAACGTATTTGTCCCATATCCTTTTTCATGATCTGAAAGTATTCAAGTCTATGGTTTATTCTCTTTCCCTACGTTTGGGTCAGACCTTCGTAGGAGTGATATTCATCCAATTCTTCGATATTCTTGTTCGGAAATATCCTTTCCATATTTAAGTACCTCTTTCCATACAACAAACTCTATGCTTTAGAAAATTTGAATCTCCATAAACTTTCACTGGCTTTTAGCACTAGGAAAGTAAATTTCTGAGAGTTCTTTTGCCTGACTATGCAGCACGTGCCCATAGGTGGCCTTGCATAAACAGTCCACATAATAGACTTGTTAGCCAAAAGATGCTATTTTATTTGACTATGCAGCCAATGCCCATAGGTGGCCCTGCATATTTCAACCCCCTAACGGGTTTTGTTAAATAATAGTAACTTCATTCTTGGAAACTATTTTTTCTAATGCCTTTTAGCTCTTTTTCATATCATTCCTCAGATTCAAATATTATTAAGTCATAGTTTACATATTTTCTCTCATACTTGAGTATGGTAATTTGTTTTCAGATAAATTATCAAGGAATTGAATCCATTTTTAATCCATTTTTCGGTCAAAGCTATTTCGACCTTAAACATTAGCCTCTTTATGTCCGGCTTGCATGACTTTAAACTGCCCACACAAAAGACAAAGGAACTCTGAATAAAAGTCAAGTTCCAGTACACTTGCGCGCCGCCCTCTGTGCACTGAAGACTTGCGCGCCACCCTTTTCCTTTGAATGGATTCGATTTCCTCAGAGTCAAATCCTCATTTCTCTCCGGATCCAACTCTGAGGGGGGACTTTTGTTGACGCTCCTTTCGTCACGGAATCTAAAGTTCGGAAAAGGGAATATCTGAGCTCAAAGTGATTAATCCTTTGAAGAAACATCAAAAATCGACAAAGGGATGGAAAAGGAGAACATTGCCCATAGATCGCGCAAGTTACCTCTTGGTCGCGCAAGAACACTTGCGCGCCGACTCAACACTTGCGCGACTCCTCATGGTCGTGCAAGGGACTTGCGCGACATATCTGGTAACCGCCCAGTAACCGCCCGGGGTCTTCTTTTGCCTATAAATAGACCCTGTGGGCCCCCCATTCGAGAGGATCTCTTTCCAGAAACTCGGATCAAAGCTCCCGACGCCCAAGTCTCTTCTCAAAGCTTCCGGAACACTTCTAAGGTAATCTCTTACCTAGAACGGAAGATCTAAAGAAAAAAAGGAAGGCCTAAGTGTTGAAACTTTTCAAACACTTGCGCGCCTACTTAATTCCTTCAATATAACTTGCGCGTCCCTCTTCTGGAAGAACCTCAAGAGGATGGTGAAGGGTTTAATAAAGAATCGCTCAAGTATTTCAATACGGGTTGAAAATCGCGCAAGTACCCCTCATGTCGCGCAAGTATACTTGCGCGACCAATACTTGCGCGCCGCCAAAGGACTTGCGCGACCTTCAAGACTTGCGCGCCCCTGTCTTTTTGGGTGCCCATCTTGCCCATTTTTACCCCTCTTAAGCCATTTCACCCTTCCTATTCAAGATTCAGTCTTCAAGATACTCTTCAAAGCCATTTATGGCATGATTTCTTGATTTGACATCCTTATCTGAAAGGAATTCTGTGAAATACCTCTCAACACCCAGTGATTTAAACATCTTTATGTCACCAAAGATTGAGAGTTCATTCATTTCAACCTCATCCTTTAAGATGAGAGAATCTTAACCTGGGTCTCCTTTTCAAGAATAATCCCCAGTTATAAAACCTTTGATTTGGGCATCTTTCTTAAGAATAATCCCCAATCAAGTCCTTTAATCTTGGGCATCCTCCTCAGGAGTAAGCCCCAAACCTTAATCCCTAACCTGGGTCTCCTTTTCAGGAATAAGACTCAGTCATAACCTTGGGCTTCCTTTTTCAGGAGTAAGCCCCAAGTCCCCTAACCTGGGTCTCCTTTTCAGGAATAAGACTCAGTCATAACCTTGGGCATCCTTCTTAGGAGTAAGCCCCAAGTCTCTTAAAATTTCTCTTAACCAGTCCTAATTTACCTTTGATTTGGGTTTCCTTTTCAGGAATAAAACCCAATCATAAGTCCCTTCCTAACTTGGGCATCCTCCTTAGGAGTAAGCCCCAAGATTAGAGTATTCAAATCTCCATGAAGCACATATAACTTTGTGGACCCTGTTCTTGGATTTTATCCCTAAAAGTAAATCCTAAACCTTCGCTTATCTGGGCAGTCATCTATACATAAGCCCCAAAACAAATTCTTATGATTGCATCTTTTATGGAACATTTGTCTAAATCTTACCAATACCTCTTGTTTCTCACACCGAGCATGACTCACGTGAGCTTAGAGTGTAAAAGTAATTATGACATTCATCTTTGAGCCATCAATCATAAAACATCATATCCCATTCCTCGAACTACGTGGGTTCTGATTCCTTTTTCAAAACAAAGGATACGTAGGTAGCCCATTCATGGGTTCGATCCCAACATTGAAATAATCTCTGTCCTTCTGAATGACGATAAACTTCAAGTGCCCCACTGAGTGGCTTTAAAACCAGCCTGGTCATCAAAATGACCAAGAGACTTTTATATAAATGTTTTGAAGGATACCATTGACCAAGAATCTCTAAACAAATATAGATGATTCTATATTGATGAAGAACCTCGAATACATATAAAAGATTCTCTAAATTTCTTACATATTTAATCATTGATTGTTAAAATTAAAGGAAAGCTCATTTTATACTTGGTAATGTAATAAGGATTCACGAACTTAACTTAAATCTATAAAGAGAGTCCCGGAGTAGACAATAATTCCCCTCAAAAAAGGTGTGATGAGTCCGACCTCCCATCCTCTCGACCAATGCAAATTCCCAAGCCTCATTAGCCCACAAGCTAATGAGCGCCTGCCTTTGGAAAGTAGGTCCAAACGGATGTGGAATCATTGGATGTTTCCGGTTCTACGAACAAACCCGTTAGAAACCGATCGGAACGTTTGAATCTCCCGTCCAGGAGGTCATCCCCGGATTCCGCGCGAAACAGCTCCCAACTGCGTTCAGAATGGAGGGGCGAAAGTCTGATCCCGGTGGTGAAATGGGGTTTGGATACTCGTAAATCCCCCTGATATGCGCTTAGATCCACCCATACAGGATGTGGAAGGGCCCGCATATTCTTGGCGGCTTCTTGACCTCGCTAATATGCCGCAGCATTCTGTACAGTTTGGTGAGCATCGGGATCCCCAGGTTGACCCGCTGCCCCATGGCCAACATCGACGCCATGATGAACGAGCTGGGTCGCACCCCCATGCTTGTATCCCTCACTGGTAGGATCCACCCACTGATGAGAGCCGCGATGAACGCCGCCAGCCTGACTATTGGCTGTTGCTCGGTGCTGACGCTGAAACCCCAAGTCTTCCATTCGCTGTCCTCCAAAACCTGCCAATACGAGTGCCCCTTGCCCCGTTGGACCGCCCTCGGACAAGTTCGGGGCCTCGGCGGGAACTCTCGATCTTCTGGGAAATTAAGGAAGCATTTGAACCATCTTCTGAAGTGGACATCCCTCACTGCCTCCTTGTCCTCTCCAGGGACGAGCGCCATCAGCGCTGACGCCAGTCACGACATTTGCTCCGGATCCCCCCACGCGCTGGAAACGGGGAGGAATTCATCATACATGGCCCCCAAGATCGGGACCCTGGAAATCTGGTGGACATCCCACAGGCTGATGCCCACCTCCTCGTGATGAAGGTGAAAAGTGTTGGTCCTGGACGACGATCTACTCAGCAGTTCCGGCATCAGCTGCTTTGGTTGGTAAATGTGGAACTGGGAGGCCCATGCCGCCTCATACAATCCCACTCTCCTCAGCTCGGCCCCGAACTCCTCGTATGAGGCGCCTACCCAGTAGGCCCAGGCCCAGTCGTCGGTGAAGTTGCCGCCCTGGCGCAGGTCCCACTCATCGGACCATCCCTTCTTCGAATCCTGCAGAGCCGCCTTCAGCATGGTGTAGTAGAGAGGAGGGGACGTCTCCGGTTGCAGTGTCTTCCCGTCGATATCATTCACATGGTTGTAGAGAAAGTCAGCGGTGACAGGTGTGAAGTCCTCCCGCGCGTGACCATCGGCTGCCCAGAACCATTGGTGCTGGCACGGTGTGCTCCTGAACCAGCAAGTTGGTTCATCCCTTCTCGCCTCAGGGATGAAGACGTCATCCCTCAGCCCGAAGCCATACAACGGCAGTTTCTTGCACTGCGGATAATCCTTCTGACCTTCTGACAGAATATCTGTCAAAGAAGTGTGGTCCGAGTGGCTCCGAACCATTTCCCCCAAGCCTGGACGATTGGCCATCTCATCCCGACGAGCAGCATCTGCAAGAACTCCCAGCACAGCCTCTTGATGGGCCATTTTGATGCCGACCCTCAGAAAAGTTTTTTTCCCCTGGATCGTGAAGCTCGGCCGCAAAGTTGAATCGCGAAGCTCGGCTGCGAAGTGGAATCGCGAAGATCGGTCGTGAGACTAAGTCGCAAAGTCCGGCCAAGGCTGACAAGAAGTTCGCCTAGCGCGGACGCGGAGTCGGAGACCCGCGGTTCGCCGCGAAGCTCGATTCGCGAAGGGCTGTCGCGGAGTACGCGGAGCTTCACGAAGTCGAGAGCACAAAAAGACAAGGAAGGCACGTGGAGACAAAAGAGGGCGGACCCCCTATTTATAGGTGGTGACCCCGGAGCATCGCGGCGCGCCTCACCCGCGCGAAGCATCACGGCGCGTCTGGATCCGCGGCCCCCGCGAGCATCGCAGGCCCCCTTCGCGATGCTGCATCGCAAACCACTGACAATTTTGGCGATTTTCCCTCAGACTTTGACCCTTCGCCCTCCGCGGCTCCAAGTCTGAGGGGGGGCATTTGTTGGCGCCAAAAATGTGGCCTGAAAGAATGGAACGAAAAAGGCCGCCGCGCTGCCTCGCGAAGCTCTGTCGCGAAGCGCCGCCGCGAAGCCCCACCGCGAAGCGCCCCTACCATGGCGGCGCCGCGAAGCTCCAGAGGCGGTAATGCTCGGCGAACCCCTTTGACGTTCGCGAGCCACCGTGAAGCTCCAGAGGCGGTAATGCTCGTCGAACCCCTTTGACGTTCGCGAGCCGCCGCGAAGCTCTAGAGGCGGTAATGCTCCGCGAACCCCTTTGACGTTCGCGAGACGCCGCGAAGCTCCAGAGGCGGTAATGCTCCGCGAACCCCTTTGATGTTCGCGAGCCGCCGCGAAGCTCCAGAGGCAGTAATGCTCCACGATCCCATTTGAAGTTCGCGAGCCGCCGCGAAGCACCAGAGGCGGCGCGCGAGCCCGGCTTCGCGGCGCCCCTTCCCTATAAATACTGGACTCCCCCTGAGTCCTGAGGACGGAAAATCCGACCTTTCGGATTCTCCTCTCCCGAATCGCGAAGCACGCTTTTCCCCAGGAATCATGAGCTCTGCGAGGTATTTCTACTTCGTGAGATGACTCTGCTTTGTCTCGTTTTGAGCCCCTCTTCCGGGAGGGATGCCCTTCGCGAAGCTCAAGGGCATTCGCGGAGGAAGGGGATTCCCAAGGGAACCCGGGCAGCCGCGGAGCACTTGTGCTTCGCGAAACACCCAACCCATACGAGTGATCCCTATGCTAAGGCAGGACCACTCCACTTCACGAAGCACACTGCCTCGCAGGACCCTGCTTCGCGAGGCACCCCTTCTTCGCGAGGCAGTGCTCCGTCGCGAAGCTCCGTCGCGAAGCGCCGTCGTTGTGTTGTTTGTTTTTTCTGGTTTGTTCTTCTTTTTGTTTAGGTACTATTTTGGGTGATACATGTTCAATCAAGGAGGTTCCTACATCCCCCAATAGATCAAAGGACTAATTTGGAGCAGCAAGAACTTCAGCTTCAACCACCAGGTGATTTCATTCCATGATCCTCAGTTTCAATTTTCTTTTTGAACATCCATTATTTACCTCTACTCCTTCTGAATTATTATTTCTTCAAACATTGGGGACAGTGTTGTTTTATGTTGGGGGAGAGATAAAATAAAAAAATGCTTTTTTTCAAAAAAAATGAATGATTTGAAAGAAAAAAAATGGAAGGAAAAATTCTTTTAACTTTAAACATGGTAATGCACATTTCACACTCTGAAACTGAATATCAAATAATTTAGCATACCCTGATTCTGATTTTAATCCTTGTATAATTTCACGATCATAGATTTTGGAAAGTGTGGTTGTACAATGTGATATTTCATCGTTTATATTTTCATCCAAATAAAAAAATTTCACAATGCATGTCCTTTGGATAGTGGGGTATTAGTTTAAGTTCATGGGGTCCCCTAAATAAATAGCGTAGGTTTGGTGATCATTTTAGTTTAATATGAGTATTCAAAAATTAAAATTAAATTTTTTTTTTACGCGTAGAGCAATGAAATGACCTAATTCATGGCTTTCAACACTTAGGGATCGTGACTCCATAGTTGTCTGGCCCATAGTTAGTAATTTTATCTCTATTTTTGGTAATTAGAATTTGTTTTTGACTGAGTTAACTTGAGATGATGCCCGAGTATGTGGGATTTACTTGGTGCCCTAAGTTCTTTGAGCCTGGGAGTCATCGGCAAAGGCTCGCTACAGGGGTTGACTCTTTTGAGTGCAACTTCAATTACCATGGCAAAATTGCAAAAAAAAACAAAAAAAAAAACAACAAAAAAAATTATACAAAAAAAATGAATACTCATCTTAATATTGAAATGTGATTCCACCTAGCGCTTCCATAATTTCCCCCTTGATTAAAGATGAACCCCCAAGTCTATTGTGATGCACAACACATCCTCATACTTAATTGATATTGGATGAAATGTGGCAATGAATTTGAACAAAGGAATGGGATTGGGATTGGGATCTACTTATGAAAATATCTTGGATTAAAATATTTTTATGGGTTTCATGATTTTTTGGTATAAGGTTTTTTGGTGATCATTGTGTATTAAAATGTTTTTGGAAAAGGGAATTCGAATTTCATATTGTTGAGATACATTTTGCTCGGGACTAGCAAAACTCAAGTTGGGGGGGTGTGATTAGCCACTAAATGAGTCTAATATTCATTTTTAATATATATAATATTCATGTGCCTTATTATTCATAAACACCATTTTAGTGCATTTTACACTTTGAACGTCATTTCACATTATGATTGTAATACCTTCTTAAATTGCACTATTATGTGGTACATTTTTTAACATCATTTGAAGTACCCAATGATTCATTTAATTATACATATTTTAATTTGATATATTTTGAAATTTATCTACACTCCAATATGAACATGTTTCATTCAGGGATCAATGGAGAATTCATGGAAGAAGATGGGGAAATTTTGTGATGAAATGAACCAATTCTTGAAAAGACAGATTCAACACTATCCCACTGATGAGACTGTGGGGCCCAACATACAGACCCAATGAAACCCAAATTTTGTGGGATGCTAGAAGACATGCATAGGAACAAATAACTATGCATGATCCAATGCTAATTAGGCCTCTATGGTGGTCATTAAGGCGGCCCAAGTTATGGATACAATTTTGGGCTAGATTCTGCGGCCCAGAAAAACAGTCCACTAATTTTATCATATCTCAGAATCAAAAACTCCAAATGG
Organism: Viscum album; assembly: GCA_963277665.1. Taxonomy (NCBI): domain Eukaryota; kingdom Viridiplantae; phylum Streptophyta; class Magnoliopsida; order Santalales; family Viscaceae; genus Viscum; species Viscum album. Next base: position 1,200,435,510 of record OY728153.1, on the reverse strand, counting down.
GCCTGTTGGCGCCAAAAATGTGGCCCGAATGAAAGGAACGAAAAAGGCCGGCGCGCTGCCTTGCGAAGCTCCGTCGCGAAGTGCCGCCGCGAAGCGCCCCTACCATGGCGGCGCTGCGAATCTCTAGAGGCGGTAATGCTCAGCGAACCCCTTTGACGTTCGCGAGCCGCCGCGAAGCTCCAAAGGCGGTAATGCTCAGCGAACCCCTTTGACCTTCACGAGTCGCCGTGAAGCTCCAGAGGTGGTAATGCTCCGTGAACCCCTTTGACGTTCGCGAGCCGCCGCGAAGCTCCAGAGGTGGTAATGCTCCGCGATCCACTTTGACGTTCGCGAGCCGCCGCGAAGCTCCAGAGGCGGTAATGCTCTGCGATCCCATTTGACGTTCGCGAGCCTTCGCGAAGCACCAGAGGCGGCGCGCGATCCCTCCTTCACGGCTCCCCTTCCCTATAAATACTGGACCCCCCCTGAGTCCCGAGGACGGACAATCCGACCTTTCGGCTTCTCCTCTCCCGAATCGCGAAGCACGCTTCACCCCGGGAATCATGAGCTCCGCGAGGTATTTCTACTTCACGAGACGACTCTGCTTTGTCTCGTTTTGAGCCCATCTTTCGGGAGGGATGCCCTTCGCGAAGCTCAAGGGCGTTCGCGGAGGAAGGGGATTCCCAAGGGAACCCGGGCAGCCGCAGAGAACTTGTGCTTCATGAAACACCCAACCCATACGAGTGATCCCTATGTTAAGGCATGACCGCTCCACTTCGCGAAGCACACTGCTTCGCAGGACCCTACTTCGCGAGGCACCCCTTCTTCGCGAGGCAGTGCTCCGTGAACACTGTTCCACTTCGCGAAGCACCTCCCACTCACACCTATGCCCCATTCTAAGGCTAAGGAACCCCACTTCGCAAAGCACACTCCTCTGCTTAGCAATTCCTCTTTCCGTGCAACCCTCCAGGTTTGCACGATGTGATTTCAAAGTCCCATGGACAATACCACCCGTAGCGTTGCCTCACCTAATGCTTCTTCGCATAACGGCTATTGCTTCTTCACATAGCCACACTAACGTGGACCCCTCGATGGTTCGCCCCAATAACCCACATGACCATGGCCTTACCGGCACCTTCCCTTCCCCAAGGACCAGAGGGTACCGGTTATATATGTCCTAGGGGTGTGGAGTGAACCCACCTCGTCCGAGCTGCAGGACGTTAAACTGCCAAGCGCCACGTCCTCAACACATGACGTTAAACTGTGACCCAACCTCGTCTCCCTCACTAAGGGTCCCCCCAACTCGAACATTTTTTACACCACTCGTCTCCACGGGAATGGAACTCTTCCGCACATGGAATGAGATCCTCCTTGTCGGAGTGGTGTATGTTCGCAGGGGAAGGGCTGCCTCAGAGCGTAAGCACCTAACCTTTCGTACAGATGATTGCACCTGTGCATCTCCGTACTTCCCCACTACCAAGGTCAGTGGATGAAGTAATAGGGAACGAGGCACCCCCCTCTGGGCCTCCATCCTGGAGTAAGTCCCAACACCATGGGCCGCCCAATAAGTAAGCCCCTTCTCGCTTCTCACGGACGCACCCCTCGCGATGTGATCGTCAGGTCCATGCAAACTCTTGTTCCTCACACCGAGCATGACTCACGTGGGCTTAGAGTGAGCACCTACCCTGACACCCCACCTGAACTACGAAGACTTTGATCCATGTCAAGGCATGGTACGCAGGAATCCTCCACGAGGTTCAAGCCCACCCATCATCCATTCACGTCAGGTCCCATTCTGGTCCAGTGGTAAGCCATTGCGACCCATCCCTTTTGAACTACGAGGTCTTTGATCCATGTCAAGGCATGGTACGTAGGAAGCCTCTATGAGGTTCAAGCCCACCCGTGTTTCGCGTCGGGTTTCACTCCCGTCCAGCATGACGTTAAACTGCACCCCGGTCCAGTGGTAAGACATTGCGACCCACATATTCCCACCTGAACTACGAGGTATTTGATCCATGTCAAGGCATGGTACGTAGGAAGCCTCCACGAGGTTCACGCCCACCCGTCGCTCATTCACGTCGGGTCCCATTCCGGTCCAGTGGTAAGCCATTGCGACCCACCACCTGAACTACGAGGTCTTTGATCCATGTCAAGGCATGGTACGTAGGAAGCCTCCACAAGGTTCAAGCCCACCCGTCTCTCATTCACGTCGGGTCCCATTCCGGTGCAGTGGTAAGACATTGCGACCCACATATTCCCACCTGAACTACGAGGTCTTTGATCCATGTCAAGGCATGGTACGTAGGAAGCCTCCACGAGGTTCAAGCCCACCAATAGTGGACCAAGGTCTACTTTCACGTCGGTTTACCGACAAACCCCATTTGAACTATGAGGTCTTTGATCCATGTCAAGGCGTGGTACGTAGGAAGCCTTCACGAGGTTCAATCCCAACCATCATCCAATTCACGTCGGGTCACACCCGCGTCCAGCATGACGTTAAACTGCACACTCACGTCCAGTACGACGCTAAACTGCAATTCCCGTCCGACGGCAAGCCGTTGTGACCACCCCGAACTACGATGTCTTTGATCCATGTCAAGGCATGGTACGTAGGAATCCTCCCAGAGGTTCAAGCCCAACTCCCATCAGACCAAGGTCTACCTTCACGTCGGTACGCTGACGATGCCCATCGGACCAAGGTCCACCTTCACGTCAGTACGCTGAAGATGCCCATCGGACCAAGGTCCATCTTCACGTCGGTACACTGACGACATTCATCGGGCCAAGGTCCAGCTTCACGTCGGTTTACCGGCACCATCCCGAACTACGCGGACTTTGATTCCATGCCACGGGGATACGTAGGAAGCCTCGTCAAGGCTCAAGCCCAACTTCACTGTCGCCCCCTGCGATGGTCCCATGTCACTCTCCTTCCACTCCATTCATCAACCCACCACCCATTTTGATTCTCCCCCGGACCGTCTTATCCTGGTGAGACCAGGTCGGTACGCTCTTTTTCACAGTCGCCCATAGGCTAGCCCCTGTATCGATATCCCTTCAAGGAGGATCGCTCAATCCGATCTATCCTAGATAATGCTCTGGTTGGGTTGATCCGTCTCCGCTGGATGTTAAACTTGCGGCACACCCTGTGTTGAACACGGGAATATGAGGAAAACCTCAGATATGTGTCTATGAAATGTAATTCCCCGCGCTCAATGTGGGATTCCTCGGGCTTCCGTGCCCTCGAGAAGCCTTGTGATCAAGGATAAAAGACAGACATGCCAGGTACCCCAGCATCCAGACACGCTACTGATGCCTCAATGTGACTACTCCCCTGACCGAAGGTTGCTGCCCTAACTGGACCCTTTGGAATGTCCCGATAGAAGCAGTGTAATTAACCGGCGTCCATGGAAAGATGGCACTGGGAATAGTTTCACGAACTACGTATTAAATCTATAAGGGAGACCCGGACTAGGTGACGAGTTCTGAGGAGGAATCCACAGGAGGAAGAACCGACATCCCATCATCCCGTTTCGATCAAGGAGCAGACGTCCCTGAATAAGGAGCGAATGGCGCCCGCCTTTGGAAAGCGGGAATGCGGGGCAACAGGCTGCGCGTCCTCCACGGACGGATGCGCGCGCCCCGGCGAAAGTGTCAGAAACAGAAATGGTGAACCCGACGTGAAATTCATCTCCTCAGCATGGAGATTAGTAGCGTTCGAGACACCAGTAGATTGATGTGTCACCGGATCCAGATATCCGGTGCCTGGTCCCGCCAAGAAAATAGCGGGCCTGTCGTGAAACTCACCGGAAGTCGGGGTAGTAGAACGTGGGGCACTCCGCTCTGCAGTGTGTTGGCGTGGATCCTTCTCACAGACATGGAGGATGGAAGAACGTTGGGGCACTGGCTGTCAATACTTTTCCTATCGGTACTGATGAGTTGATCCCTTCGTTTGCCAGGAACCAGGTTGCTATTTCGGAGATGCGGTCACCATCCGCTCCTCGCCCACACAGGGGCAGGGGAAACACCACGACGACCACCCCACATGGTGCCACTACCGCCACGACGGCTGCCACGTCACGGAATACGGGACTCCCACGTCCCCTTTCCCCATCAGAGGTCATCCAACGAAGGGTGATCAACAGCCTCGTGCGCAGGTATGAGGAAGAAGGGGTCATCCCAACCCGGGATATGGCCCGCCTGGACCTGGAGCCCTCCAGGCCCCGCCATCAACGCTGCCCTAACAGGCCGCACAGGGAGCCCCTCCTCCCCACCCCGAAATTCAACCGTTTCGGGAGCCTATCCCCGGAACGCCTTGACGACTCCTCGCCTTACGCTGAAGAAGCAGGCGCTGTCCGGCTCAGTCCGCTCAGGGCCCCGACCCGGTGCCCCCAGGCGAGAGCTCCCGTCCGGCCGCGTCAGCACCACCGTCCAGCCCCGCAGGAAGAGCAGGCAGACTACGTCCCTGTACCACCTGCACCGGCTCGCCTGACCCGACGTCAGCGCCGGGCCCGGGCTGAGGACGCTCGCTCAGGCGCGTCCATGTCGACAGCTACAGTGGCCCGAGCCACCGCCGACATGAATTACGAAGCCCCCGCGTATGTTGAGAAGGGGTACCCCTTCGCCCAACCAAGATTGAGACCCCAACCGCCCCATGGGCAGGCTGGGTTGACTTTCCAGGTTGCAAGCCCCAGTGGTGATCGCCGCGAGCTAACCCGCGGTAATGCCACCCCGTACGGAGGTCCTCCCCTTACCACTACTCCACAGAGCGTGGGCCTTCCCCGCTCTGAGGTTCTTCATGGAGGCATGCCTCGTGCTGCCCCCATCCTGCAGGAAGACCTGCCCCGCAGCAGTGATGCTCAGCGCGGAAACATTTCCCGCGCCCACTGTACAGGGTATGGAGTCCATCCTTCTGAAGTAACCGTTCATCCGGTCCTTCTCCAACGTGGGGACCATCCCTACGTCCTCTTTGCAACCGGCGAAGGTCCTCCTCACCCCAGCAACTCGAGGAGTGAAGGTCGGCCTCGCTCCACTCGCATCGACCATGGAGGTCCTTCCCATGCTCCTTCCAGTTTCAAAAGAGGCCCGGCCCACATGGGTACTATTCATGGAGGTCCTCCCCATGTACCCTTCGACATTTGCCCTGGTGCCCCTCGCACCCCGGCTATCTCGAGTGAGGGCCCTCTCCGCCACGACGCTAGCGCCGCCACGAGGCTGCCTGATAGGGGTCAACCCTGTCCCGAAGAGCCACCCAGGGGAAGAAGAGCGGGTCGTCACCCCCACAAGAAGAATCCTGGGAAGGCCCAGGTGGAGATCAAACCTGCCCGCTTCTCCGATTCGGAAGCGAAATGAGATTCAGCGATGGAACCTTCTCTCCGCTCCTCTGTATCAAGGACTGGGGCAGGAATCAGACGCGTTAGCCTCGTTCTCCCAGAATTTGAGGTCCACCGGATTCCCGTCTCTCTCCACAGGTACATCCTGGAGGAAGAAATCCTGGGAATTCCGCAGGTCTCGACCACGCAATCACTGCCTCTGTCACCAGAAGAGCCCTCTACTTCTACCAGGGATCACGTAGAGTTATTTTGGGGGCCCACGACAGTAGAACGACGACACGACCTGTCGCCGGTAGCCGCGGCTCCTGTTCCGGAAGCTGTGATTATCAGCCCGTCGTATCGTGACATTGTGGCTAGGTCACCTCACTCTTCGGAGGATAGCCCAGAATTCGGCGGCCAGTCAGCTCGTTTGCCGTATTCTCCACCGCCGAGCTTATTATCCCAAAGGTCTGCCTCGGTACCGCTTCCGGTTCCTCAGCCGCCCCCAGTTGACGAGTGGGGAAACACAGGGCCAGACCCTGAGTCCGAGCCTAGGAGCTTCTGGAGTATCCTTGCAGCGGATTACTTCCCAGAGAAGTTCTGGCCGACGGCGGCACTGAATTTCCGCATACCAGAGTCTCTTACCTCTGACGAAGTGGGATGCTTTTGTCGAACCCTGTGGGCGACACACTTCCGCCTCCGTTATGAACGGGTGGTGTACCCCAGAAGTCGTGAGCACTTCGAAGAGATTGGCGAACAGTGCCGCCTGGTCGATGCGGCCGCGCTCCTTGTGGCCCAGCACCCCAAGTCGCCAGGCCACCAGAGTGCCCTCCAACGAAAATGCGTTCAGAGTTTCAAAGCACTCCGCAAGATTGTCAGGGAAGCCACCCCCCATGTGCAAGTCCATGGTTGGGGACACTATGCTGCCCTCCTTTTCGATCCTATTCGATGACAACCCGATTCGCTATGCGACATCGAGGACATGCCCTCGAGAGGAATCGAGGTCCACATGGCCGACATTGTGGACAGGGAAGACGAACTGGAACTCCTTGATGGAGACTTCCCCCTAGAGGGCGCACCGCCACTACTCGACCCATCAGGGAGAGTTACCCATCAGCAGAGGAACCTGCTAGGCCTCCCCATACCCACGGAGTCGCTGGTACTCGGTCGAAACACTGGCAAGGGTAAGGAGCACGTCGGAAAAGTCAAGCACTCCGACCCGTCCACCTCTGTGCAGAAAACGGGTGAAGATCCTGAGAAATCCGCGTTACGCCAGTAGCTTGATGAGCAGAAGAGGCTGGTTGACGAACTCTTGGCTGAACGCGCCGCAGAGCGACGACCTGACTATGGTAATCCCAGGCCGGGGCAGCAGGGGCAGGAACAATTTCCCCCCGGTGAGATGCCTCCGGGCAACCCTGATCATGCTACTGCCGCAGACAGGGCGGAAGCCGGAACATACGGCAAGAGGGCGTGATACGTCTCGCCAAACCCCCCCTGAGCGATGGGGCGATATGAAGAATCCAATCCGGGTTCCCCCAGTCGCCCAGCAGGTCGTCCAGCCAGTTGACCCGCGAGCGGCCGAAGCCATCTACCATGTTGAAGAGCCTGGCAATGCACTTGTGGTTAGGGATCCCCGTCAAGACAGGGACCCCCACCCGGAGGACCTTATTGCGGCATTCACAGCCCGCCTCGAGGTGTTGGAAACATGGCAGGTGGCGGTCCCACCGGATGGCAAGCCTTATCCCGCGTGGGTGGATGATATGCCCGCGCCTCCGGGTTTTGGGAACCCCACTTTCTCGCCTTTTAACGGGACAGGGGACCCGCCCCAGCACTTGGAACATTTTTCTTCCAGGTGTGGCCCCATGCTGGGGACCCCGGCTCAGCAAGAAGCCTCCAAGCTCTGATGTTTCGTACAGACATTGGAAGGTCCGGCATTCGTCTGGTACAGCAAGCTCCCTATCGGATCGGTGACCGGTTGGGAGGATCTTCGCCGGCAGTTCTTATACCAGTTCAGCTCCACCACGCGAAAGACCAGCATTGCATACCTCTTCAAGTGCAAACAGAGGCCTGATGAGCGGGTTGCAGATTTCATCGCCTGGTGGAAAGGACTTACGTATTCCCTCGATATGACACTGACTCAGGAGAAATTACTGACGATGTGTGTGGGGAACGTCAAGACAGAGCTGGTACCCTCCTTGATTACCCAGAACTACCCTGGAGGGTTCAGAGATTTCTCGGATAAGGCCCAGCGCCTTGAGGAAGCCCTGCAACAGGCTAGTCAGGCACGTTTGCTGCCCCCTATGATCCCAGCCAGGAGGGCCGCCAGGGATGAACCCGCCACGATGGCTCAAATAGAAGCCCCGAGGCGGCTGGAATTGCTGCCGGCGTCACCACCCCCGCAACCCCGCAGAGGTCCTCCACCTCAAGCACAGGCTCCTGCCCAGAAGCGACCGCCTCAGAACCGACAGGTTCCCCCGCGCAACGCGCCACCGCCACCTAGGCGAGACAACCAGGCGCCGCCTCCTCGGCAGTCCCCTCCGGTCCCTCGACAGGACCAGGCCCCCAGGGCCCCGTATCCGGAAAGAAGGTACCAGACCTATTCGTTCAACGAAAATCAGGTCCCGGGCTACTTCCGAAGTGCTCTAGAGTAAGGGATTGTGCGTCTACCTGAGTGCAGAAGGCCGGAAGAGGCGCATCTCACCGATCACCCCAACTACTGCCCTTATCATCAGATCCTGGGGCACACCCTCAAGAAATGATATGTGTTTAAAGACTGGCTTCAGGACCAGGTCAACAACAACATAGTCAAGTTGGGCCCAGCACCAGCACAAGTGGCAGGCGTCTTTGCAGGATCAGAAATCGGCAGCGACAGCGAAGGTGAGTGGCAGCAGGTCCCTAGCCGTGGATCCCAGAAATATGACTCCTGGATGGCTCGAAAAACCGTCGTTCGTGCCCAGGGTATCATCTGGGCGCGCCTGAAGTAGTCGTAACCTTCAGAAGAAGTAGTCGGTGCCTCCGCGTCGTATTCACAGTCGACCTCTGCCCAAAAGGGCAAGCAGCGGCGACGCAAGAAGAAGCAACGTGCACCGCCAGTGCCGCCGTCGTCCCGCACTCTCGGAGACTTTATGCCCCCTGAAATGGGGATTCCTCCCAGAATCCACCCAGCGGTGGATGAATCTTCGAGTGATAGTCAAGGGTACGCTTCGGTTAACACTGTGGAGCTGGTAAAGCCTTATATAACCCCCGACGAGGGGGAACCCCAGGCAGATCTCCCCAACGTTTCCAGCCGACGCCAACGTCAGTGGAATCGCAATCGCGCCTGTCATCGAGGCACGTCAGCAGGCACTTGTGGCCAAGCCGTGCACGCTACCGAGACCAGGCAGCAGGCTCAGTGCAGATCTCAGCACGCGCAGACCCATCCAACATCCTCGGCTCTACCTCCACCGCCGTTCGTGCTACTGGATCGGGGGGAGCCGCCTCGTCCGTATCACAGTCAGTCTTGCCCGGCTACAGGCCAGCCTCCGCTGTCCGATCCTAGCCCGGCGACTACTCTCCAGGCTTCTACTAGCAGGCAGCAGGATGTACCCAGTGCTAGCCGACCGCCAGTTCAACCGGTAGGACCCGCTATGCCTCCAAATGCCGAAAAACCCCTGTAAGCAGAGGTTCGCGTTTGGCACGCAAGTATGATGTCCTAAAGCACCTGTCCGGCATTCCGGCGAGGCTCTCCATCCTTGAGGCCCTATGCCTGTCAGCTGAAATGCGCGAGGCACTTACCGAGGCCCTAAGGAGCCCCCTCCAGTTCGAGACGGAAGTAGCAGCTGCGGAAGCCTTCCATACCGAGACGATTGAAAATGCCGAATGTCAGGCGGTTATCTCTTTCTTCGGTGAAGATGAGGACCCTCCCATACGGGGGAACATTCGCCTGCTGTATATCACTGGCCACTTCAACGTTGTGGAAGTCCGCCGCTGCCTCGTTGACACGGGTTCTGGAATCAATCTAATTCCGACCCGGACGCTGCGAAAGCTGGGACTGTCCGAAGGTGATTTGACTCCCTCTGACCTCAGGATCCAGGGGTACGACAGGACAGAGCAAACCCCAGTCGGCAAGATCCGCCTGAAGACTCAGTTCGGTGGCTTAATTGCCAGCACCGAGTTCATGGTTGTTTCTCAGGACACCGCCTACAACGCATTGATGGGTAAGCCATGGCTCCATCTGCATGCATCGGTCCCCTCGTCGTATCACCAGTGCCTCAAGTACTCGCTCAACGGTTGAGTGGGCGTGCTCTAAGGAGACGCGTCCCCTTTCACTTCTTGTGAGGCCCGTTATCTGGAAGCGGGTTATTACAAAAGTAAGGACAAGAAAATCCTGGTAAGCGAGGATGAGCCCGCCTCGATCACAAGTGATCCCTGGGAAAGCATGGACGACGCCTACATCCTTCTGATCCACCGGTTGGAGGCCATGACCCCCGACATGGGGCAATGTTTTGTTGTTTCGGGTACGCAAGGAAGGCATGTTCCCGTGTCCAAGCGACGGCGGAAAATCACCTCGTACTCCTACATCAACCTGGCTCAGGTCATCCCAGAACCTCCTACCCCTGTACGGTACCGGGACGTCAAGCTCATGACAACGGCGGTGCGCCATACGTGTCTCTTCCGCCAGGATGGAATTAACCGACTTAGGCCGACACATCACCACTGCTTTGATATCATCAAACGTGGCCCCTTAGGCCGAAGGCCAGATGGGATAGGATCAAATGCATTCAATGCTATGGTCTCAACGACAAGTGAGTCTCCTGATGTGATGACCGCTGCTGCCCGAGTCGACACCAGCTGCCCCGTGGATCTTGATAGCCCAGAAGTATCTTCTGTCGCGGGAAGTTCCCCCACGGATGGGGAGGAAGACTTGGAGGATGCTCCCCCAGCCTTTGAAGAAGGCGTCTCTAACACGGTTGATGAACTGGTATAGGTGAACCTTGGTAGCGAGGCAGATCCGAGACCCACATTGATCAGTGCGGCCATGTCCCTCGAGGAGCAGCAGCAGTACGTAGACTTCCTCAAACAGCACCGTGATGGGTTTTCCTGGAGTTACGATGAGATGCCAGGGCTGGATCCCCAAGTAGCCGTCCACCGTCTGGGCCTCCCGGCAAAACATTGTGGGTTTAAGCAGACTCCCAGGAAAATGCACCCTTCTCATGGTGCTATGGTTGAGGCCGAAGTTGAGAAGCTTATCAAAGCCAACTTCATTAAGGAGGTCTAGTACCCCAAATGGCTCGCCAACATTGTGCCGGTCAGGAAGAAGAATGGGCAGATCAGAGTCTGCATCGACTTCCGCGATCTCAATCGCCACTTCCCAAAGGATGAATTCCCACTCCCAGTGACAAAGCTGTTGATTGACGCCATGGCCGGGTTCCAAGCCCTCTCTTTCATGGATGGGTATTCCGGGTATAACCAGATCCGGATGGCCGCCGAAGACGAGGAGTCCACTGCTTTCAGGGCTCCCCAGGGTACCTTTTTTTACCAGGTAATGCCATTCGGTTTGAAAAATGCAGGTGCCACTTATCATAGGTCCATGCACCGCATATTCAAGCCGATCCTCGGGACATTGGTGGAATGCTACGTGGACGACCTCGTAGTCAAGGCACATCACTGCCAGGACCATCTCAAAGACCTTGAGAAAGTGTTCGGTTTCCTCCGTTCCCGTCACCTGAAGATGAACCCGCTGAAGTGTGCCTTCGGAGTCACCTCCGAGAAGTTTCTGGGCTTTGTTGTCAGATACCGAGGTATCGAGATCGACCCGGAGAAGATCAAGGCCATCAGCCAAATGCCTCCCCCGAGCAATATTCGAGAGCTTCGAGTCCTGCAAGGCCACTTAGCCTATATACGCCGATTCATTGCGAATCTGGCCGGCAAGTGTAAGCCCTTTTCCCGGCTCATGAAGAAAGGCGCTGCCTACGAATGGGATGAGGAGTGTCGGGCCACCTTCGAGTAAATCAAGCAGTATCTGCTCCAACCTCCGGTCTTGATGCCACCCGTCTCCGGAAAGCCGCTGGTCCTTTACGTGAATGCCCTGGAAAGATCCCTCAGTGCGCTGCTCGCCCAGAAGAATAACGAGGGCACTGAGAACAGTCTCTACTATCTCAGCCGCATGCTTCTCGATTCGAAGGTCAGATACTCCCCTATCGAAAAGAGTTGTCCTGCGCTCGTCTTCGCCGTGCAGAAGTTGTGACACTACCTGCAACACCACGAGGTGCAATTGATCTCTCAGGTAGATCCGCTGAAGTACATCCTGAACCGCCCCTTGCTGACTGGCCGACTAGCACGGTGGGCAGTGATTCTCCAGCAGTTTGATATCAGGTTTGTACCTCGGAAGTCCGTTAAGGGACAGGCATTGGCAGACTTTCTAGCTGCCCATCCAACCTCCACAGATCAATCCCTGGACCTGGATTTCCCCGATGAGACGATCCTCTCAGTCGATCATGCTGTCCCGTGTTGGCAAATGCATTTCGACGGCGCCTCCCGGAGCCCCACCGGTAGAAGGCTCAACGACCCCAAGCTCAACAGAGTGGGTCTGGGTATTGTTTTCATTACCTCGGCGCAAGCCGTCCTGCCATACTCGTTCCTGTTGTCAGAAGGTTGTACGAACAACGAGGCAGAGTACCAGGCTCTCATCACCGACCTCGAGTTGGCCCTTGAGATCCATGTCCCCCATCTACATGTGAAGGGAGATTCCGAGCTGGTAATCAGACAGGTTAATGGCGACTACGTCGTCAGGAAGCCAGAGCTTGCACCGTTTCTGGAGTACACCCTCCTCTTAATGGCCCAGTTCTCTCCTCGGCCAGAGGTTACCCATGTCCCACGGTCGCAGAAAGGTCAAGCAGACACCTTGGCTGGCTTGGCCGCGTCGCTCGCAGAACCCGAGCAAGATGATTTGGTCATACACGTGGCCCACTGGAGAGTCATTGCTCCCGTCACCCATGAGGACTGTGATAGCCTGCGGGTAAGTCATCTCACCGCCGGACCCTCCATATCGGGAATCCCGGGTTCGTCAGACGCAGTGGTTGAAACCACCCCCGACTGGAGAGCACCATTTGTCGAGTATCTCCAAAATTGTCAGCTCCCGGACGACCGGGCCGAGCGCGAGCGAATTCGATGCCGCACACTTCAATTTACCCTCCAGAGCGGCCCCAGTCTTGAGCAGATCCTCTATAAACGGAGTTTCGATGGTGTCCTCCTCCGTTGCATCCATGGAGTAGAGATACCTCAAGTTATGCAAGAGGTTCACGCTGGTTCCTGTGGTGCCCATCAAGCTGGGCCGAAACTGTCCCATCAAATCTGGAGGTTAGGGTACTTTTGGCCCTCCATGATCCACGATTGCATTGGGTATTCCAAGAGATGCCACGCGTTCCAAGTACACGCCAACTTCTTGCATCGGCCGCTGGAACCCCTCCACCCCACCAAGTACTCTTGGCCATTTGCGGTATGGGGACTTGATGTAGTGGGACCGTATCCACCGGCAACAGCCCGCCAGTGTAGGTTCATCATGACTGCTACAGATTTCTTCTCCAAGTGGGCAGAAGCAGTATAGAGACCCGTATCCTGACGTACATGGACATTACATTACATTTGCGGAATACTTAGTACATAACAAAAACACACACAAGGATCGTAATAGTTTAGTGTCTTTGGAAACTCGGAACGTAATCTTCTAATCCTGGTGAAAGATCTTCAAAATCTCCCACAAAGATCTTCCTTTTTTTTTACCTAAAACCTTTCTTTATATCCTGGGGAAAAGAAAACATAAAAGGGTGAGCTCAAATGCTCAGTAAGGGTAAACAAAAGAAATATCAATCACATAATTTTCATAAGAACATAACATTTTTGGAAATCTTAACCTGCAAAAGAGAGCATAATTTCATAACATGGGATAAATCATAGTAGTGAAAATGAAACCCTTACTTAAAACATTACTCATTGTGGCATACACACATAATCATAGAGAATCATTTCTTGTTAGTCAAGACTCATTGCCAAGACTATCTTAGTGGACAAAGTCCCTTTCTGAATCGAGTAATCCTCGTTTCAGTCCTGTTTCACTGAACCGGTATAACCTACCATTCCAGCCATGTCTATCTCATGAGATATGAAATCTTTACCCAATGCATTGGAGGGAGATATAGGTCCCACCCATCTTTTAATGAATCCTTTCTTATGTGTGCCACAAAATCATAAATCATACATCATTGCATAACCCATGTAATAAAAATGGGATTCTTAAACAACATGACATCATAAAACCATTCATATAAGATAAAGGAATTCATAAACATAATTCCATCACAACATAGTCAAATCAATGAAAAAATATGGATAGAAACAGAACCCTTTATTATCTTATATGGAAAATAATTTTGATAAATCACTTGAATTGAATTCTTGAGGAAAATATCCTTTCTTCTTCAAAATCAATTTCTTTTCACAAAACATCATGCAATTTTAAAAGAAAGAGATTTTATTGAAAATAATCATGAAATCTTATAGAGGAAGCTTCATGAAAATAAGGCTTTATAAAACAGTATAAATCCGTTCGTGCCGTATAAGTTAAAAAAAAACATTCTTCGTACTTTTGTCGGAAAAGTCAAAAAGTACCTCGTATGAAAAAGCGACAAAAGATTCCTTTCATATTCTTTACTAAAAACTCACCGAAGGGTAAAAATGGATTTAAACAATTGTAGGTGGATCGAAATAATATTACATATTGATGAAACATGGATGTGGATGATAAAATACACCCCAGTAAATACTTACGAATAAACAATCTTGGATAAAAAATGAGATTGTGATATTTCCCTTACCTTAGGTCCGAATTGCTTTGTAAGTGTCCGAACCTCCTGTATAATGATTTAAATCATGTTATTGACTTATTACAGAATCATATTCATTGTTATGATATCATATATGGTTCACTTATGACATTATATTACCCGTTCTTTTGTAAACTCCATGTTAAAGAAGCGTTTTGGGTAAAATCGTTTCATTTATCGTAGGTGTTTTGACTTGTTGTTCTTGACATCATTATTACTTATATCATGATTTACTTACTTCCAGAATATAAAATATGATTTATATATCATATATATTCAGTATATATATATATAATAGGTAGATAAATAAAATGAAAAACACCGTTCATGGAGACGGTAGTCCGTACGTACGCATGAACGCTGTTTTCCTTTCCTTATTGTCTTGAAATGGAAGTAAGTAGATGACATACATATGTATATATATATATAAATCCAGTAGCTTTATAATGTCATATATTTCATTATTATTTCTTATATATACATTATAATCATTCTTAAATGGTTAACATGGAGAATGAATCTCATCGCGTCGTGGAGACGGTAGTCCGTACGTACGCACGAGCGATGATATCATTTCTATAAATATTGAATTGAATTGGAGTGGATTATACAATATATCAGAATCAATATGATGTTGTAATAACTATGTATAGTTATTCTTTACACCATTATACCCATCCATGTAAGGTGGTGGTGGAAAATAGATTACACCACGGCGTGGAGACGGTATTCCGTACGTACGCACGCGCGGTGATTTCTTTTTCCGTAGGATGGATAGATGGTGAAATAGGGTTGTTTCATACTTATAATAACATATCAGTATATGAGTGATACTGATGTTATTACTTCATAATGAAACAACCTAAGAAGAAGAAGTGGAAGAAGAAATAAAGATGAAAGAATTGGTAACGGTAATTACCTCTTCTTTGAAGTGCCTCTTTGAGACCTCCTCTTAGGGCACTAAAATTGGACTTTGAGGAAGACCAGAACCTCTAGGATGTTTCTAGGGAAGTGGAGAGGAGAAATTGGCAGGGGTTGGCCGAGCTTGAGTGCTCAAATTGGTGTGAGGAGGAGGGGGAGGAGGTGTCCTTTTATAGGGGAGGAGAGGGGCACCTTAGGAATATCTCAAAATATTATTTTATATTAAAGTCAAAATCGGTTTATAATGGTTCTAAAGGGTCTTATTTCGAAGCTAAAGTGGGGATGGGTCGAAATCCTATCAACCAATAAGATTTAGACAAGTTTAGGTTCTTATTTTAACCTTATCAATTAGATTTAACTCTAAGTTAAATAATTTAACTTTTACCGTGTCTTTTTGTTTTCTTTCACTATATGGTTAATACACTTACTATAACATGACAAACGAACCCCAAATTGTATATTATTAAAACATATATCCTTATCTAAGTCATTTGGCCGAACCTTATATTTTTAGGAATAAAATAACAATTAATAATATAATATTTGATTTAAAAACTCTTTTGTGTCAATTTTGACACTATTTGATATATGATTTTTGTGAAAGTCATAACAGAATTATATGTTCGAACCAAGTTTATTAAATCAACACTAATATATCATAGTAACCTATAAAATTAGTGGAATTCATAAAAAGTCTCAAATTACATTTATTTGAGTATTTATAACAACAATTATGTTAATATTTCCTTAAAAGGGTAATTACTGCATCATCGTTGTGTCATAAATAAATTAATTTATTTAAAGTCTAAAAATTATAAATAAAATATCATTATGTAGTAAATCTTTTTATCTTTCTAATGAATATTTATAGTCTAATTTATCTTATGTATAACCCCATATTAAAAATGATTTACTTATTAAACTTTGATTTTAACTATTTTAACCCTTCTTTAAATAAATTAATAATAAATGTCCTAATCTAATCCAAGTGGGCCTAAATGGTCATATTTTATTCCTAAGTTTGTTTTTGGTCGAATTACACTTGTCCAATAGAATTAGGACATGTGTTAGGGTAATATTAATATCATTCTTACCCTTAATTACCCTATTTACTTTTAACCGTGGTAAATAAAAGTAAAAAGTTACTATTCACCAAAAATTATTTTCATCTCATTGAACCACATTTTACTTACTGACATCAACTGTGTCTCTCGGATTTTTGAAATTCCATTCACAGAAGCGGTAAAATTAAGTTTTATGAAAAATTCATTTTTTTAACTACCACTTAGTAGTTTCACTATTCATCAAAAAATGAAGGTTTTCAGAAAAATGCCAAAATTTCATCCTAAGATATATTTCATATTCCGAATTCAAAAATGAAGTATATTTTACCAAATTCATAACATAGAAGTTGCATTAATTAATTTTATAATTAAATCCCGCTGTTAAAACAAATAGCGTGTTTTTAAGAAACAATATCTATCAAAAGATTGACACTTGTTTATGTCTGGTTTAAATGTGAAATTACATCCAATGACCAACATTGTATTAAATTGTAAAAACATATTCTAAATATAATTTAAAACTACTCAAATTAATAATTTATCACTATTAATTATTTCGATTAAAAAAGTTGTTTTTTAATTATAATTTAGTAATTTTCACTATTCATCAGAATATGAAAGTTATCCGAAATGTACCAAAATTTCACCTTAGGCTAAATTCGATACTCCGAATCCAAAAATGAAGTCCATTTTGAGAGCTAAAATTTATAAAATTTAAAAAGTGGTTATTACTATTCATAACGGCTAGTTTTAATAATATTTTAATAGCATATCATTGTTTCGTGAAACTCAGGATTACGTACCACACACGCTATCGAGGAAGGTTGCGATTGCGTGTAATGCAAGGCAAGTCAAGGATGCGTGTTATGCAAGCTCCTTTTGGTGTAGCGTATAACACAAGACATTAGTAAAATAAAAAAGAATATTTTTCATAAAATCTTGGGCTGTTACATTCTACCCCCCTTAAAATGAATTTCGCCCTCGAAATTCGTCGGGGTTATAAATGGTTTACTATTCGAAAGTTTCTTTAATAGAAACCCACATCGTAAAAGGGAATACCAAAACTTGGCTTTAAAAAACTAAAGTATGAAATGTAACGATTACCCAAATAAACTAATCACTGGGTTTCCACATAGGTGAAAATATGGATATGGAAGAGAAATCTAACCATCATGTTCTGATGGAGAGTGGTAGAGAACATGGCTATGGAAAAGCCAGTAATCACAAATCCATAGATTTGTGATGATATAAGGTACCATCTGATTCATCAGGTATAAGATCACTAGGACAACATTTTTTTGATTTTCAAGATCATTTCCCTAAAGTTGAAAATTTGCTTAGAATAAATACTTACTTTATTTTGGTACAATCTCACTTTTGTTCGTGTCTTGAACAATTTCTACTTCATCTCTTAAATAAATGAAGTTGAATTTGTTATTCGTGAAGTGTTAGCAGATCATGTGATAGAATGACGAGTCATTCCATCTGTCTCAAACAAAAGGTTAGTAAAAATTATATACATAAGTCGATCTATAGTGAGATTAATCACATATGGTTTCTAAAATGGACTTATACTTCATATATCATACTGCTTAATATAATAAAACTAGTTTCTACTAAACAGGGACTTCCTGTAGGCCAGTGGTAGGCGATAAAGGCCAGTCGCACTTCGGTTGTGGGTTCGATTCCTACAGCCTTGTCCGAAGCGATGGGCTGTCGCCCGTCCTGCCGGTTGTCCTTTTTCTAAAACTACGTTACTATAACATCCCATCAGTAATATTGAAAATCTCCTATCCTTAAACAATACTAACTTATGTCCAACATAATCCAGTCTAATCTTTAGGCTTATACATAATACTGCAGTCCACTCTCATAATATAGTGACATCGATTACCAGAGATTTAATACTGTCGTTGATCCCCACATATCATAAGATATGTCTTGTTGGTCACATTCCAAACATTCAAAGTCCTTAATCGTGTATTCTCTTGAATACCATAGTGAAAACATGAGTGCAGTTAAAAGTTAACACTTTCCACATACCAAAATCCTCAAAATTCTATATACTCAAACCATGATATCACTTAGTCCTTATATCAATCATGAGCTCATGAATACTATTAAACATTTCATTTTCTCCTTATCCCTTCATTATGGGCATATTATCTACTTTCCAAAATATTTTAATCACTTTTCATGGTTACCGGTACCTTAAAATTATTGAAGACCACAATAGACCAATACATAAATATTTCAATACAGCATAAAAGTACCTCAACAACATTATTCTTGAATACCAATACATAAACACTTCAGTCCATCCACTTCAATGACTGTCCTGGAATAAGTCCTTCCTTGATTTATAAGTATCTTTTTAGGTCAGGGCATTGAGTTGGGTAATGCCCATGTTCTCCACAAATAAGACATTGAACTCCATAACAATCTGTCACTCTATGACCCTTTTCTCCACACAGATAACATCGGTCCCTCCATTTGAGGTATTCCTCAAGGTTCTTCTTCCCTTCTTTAGAAATCTCAATCTTCCTTTCTTTATGCTCCTCAACATGCGAACATGCATAATAGTTTATCTTCCTCTTCTTTGATGAATTAGTCATACCACTAAATTTCACCTTGTTAATCATATATCGCGATGACTGATTCGGCATAATCACAATATCTTTATCTCTAGGCATTACACAATTTTGTTGCTCATAGTCACCAATTTTTCCATTGGATTTAATGTTAACCGAATTCCTTCTGGTTCCCTCCATTAACTAAAACACAAAAAGAATTTTGTGAGAGGCGAAATCATGCTAGGGAAGACAACATAGTAAAGGGGGAGCACCCTCAATATCTAACATCTTAGGTTAAATTCTATGATCGTTACCGTAGTTCTAGGACTTTATCCTATACGTATACTTATCCTTAGGGACATCCCTAGACATACCTTAGAAATATCTCTAGGGATCTCACTAACGTTTTCGCGTCCTAGTTTCCAAAGGTTGACTAAACCTTTCCTCTGATACCAACTATAGAGACCCGTATCCTGACGTACATGGACATTACATTACATTTGCGGAATACTTAGTACATAACAAAAACACACACAAGGATCGTAATAGTTTAGTGTCTTTGGAAACTCGGAACGTAATCTTCTAATCCTGGTGAAAGATCTTCAAAATCTCCCACAAAGATCTTCCTTTTTTTTTACCTAAAACCTTTCTTTATATCCTGGGGAAAATAAAACATAAAAGGGTGAGCTCAAATGCTCAGTAAGGGTAAACAAAAGAAATATCAATCACATAATTTTCATAAGAACATAACATTTTTGGAAATCTTAACCTGCAAAAGAGAGCATAATTTCATAACATGGGATAAATCATAGTAGTGAAAATGAAACCCTTACTTAAAACATTACTCATTGTGGCATACACACATAATCATAGAGAATCATTTCTTGTTAGTCAAGACTCATTGCCAAGACTATCTTAGTGGACAAAGTCCCTTTCTGAATCGAGTAATCCTCGTTTCAGTCCTGTTTCACTGAACCGGTATAACCTACCATTCCAGCCATGTCTATCTCATGAGATATGAAATCTTTACCCAATGCATTGGAGGGAGATATAGGTCCCACCCATCTCTTAATGAATCCTTTCTTATGTGTGCCACAAAATCATAAATCATACATCATTGCATAACCCATGTAATAAAAATGGGATTCTTAAACAACATGACATCATAAAACCATTCATATAAGATAAAGGAATTCATAAACATAATTCCATCACAACATAGTCAAATCAATGAAAAAATATGGATAGAAACAGAACCCTTTATTATCTTATATAGAAAATAATTTTGATAAATCACTTGAATTGAATTCTTGAGGAAAATATCCTTTCTTCTTCAAAATCAATTTCTTTTCACAAAACATCATGCAATTTTAAAAGAAAGAGATTTTATTGAAAATAGTCATGAAATCTTATAGAGGAAGCTTCATGAAAATAAGGCTTTATAAAACAGTATAAATCCGTTCGTGCCGTATAAGTTAAAAAAAAACATTCTTCGTACTTTTGTCGGAAAAGTCAAAAAGTACCTCGTATGAAAAAGCGACAAAAGATTCCTTTCATATTCTTTACTAAAAACTCACCGAAGGGTAAAAATGGATTTAAACAATTGTAGGTGGATCGAAATAATATTACATATTGATGAAACATGGATGTGGATGATAAAATACACCCCAGTAAATACTTACGAATAAACAATCTTGGATAAAAAATGAGATTGTGATATTTCCCTTACCTTAGGTCCGAATTGCTTTGTAAGTGTCCGAACCTCCTGTATAATGATTTAAATCATGTTATTGACTTATTACAGAATCATATTCATTGTTATGATATCATATATGGTTCACTTATGACATTATATTACCCGTTCTTTTGTAAACTCTATGTTAAAGAAGCGTTTTGGGTAAAATCGTTTCATTTATCGTAGGTGTTTTGACTTGTTGTTCTTGACATCATTATTACTTATATCATGATTTACTTACTTCAAGAATATAAAATATGATTTATATATCATATATATTCAGTATATATATATATAATAGGTAGATAAATAAAATGAAAAACACCGTTCATGGAGACGGTAGTCCGTACGTACGCATGAACGCTGTTTTCCTTTCCTTATTGTCTTGAAATGGAAGTAAGTAGATGACATACATATGTATATATATATATAAATCCAGTAGCTTTATAATGTCATATATTTCATTATTATTTCTTATATATACATTATAATCATTCTTAAATGGTTAACATGGAGAATGAATCTCATCGCGTCGTGGAGACGGTAGTCCGTACGTACGCACGAGCGATGATATCATTTCTATAAATATTGAATTGAATTGGAGTGGATTATACAATATATCAGAATCAATATGATGTTGTAATAACTATGTATAGTTATTCTTTACACCATTATACCCATCCATGTAAGGTGGTGGTGGAAAATAGATTACACCACGGCGTGGAGACGGTATTCCGTACGTACGCACGCGCGGTGATTTCTTTTTCCGTAGGATGGATAGATGGTGAAATAGGGTTGTTTCATACTTATAATAACATATCAGTATATGAGTGATACTGATGTTATTACTTCATAATGAAACAACCTAAGAAGAAGAAGTGGAAGAAGAAATAAAGATGAAAGAATTGGTAACGGTAATTACCTCTTCTTTGAAGTGCCTCTTTGAGACCTCCTCTTAGGGCACTAAAATTGGACTTTGAGGAAGACCAGAACCTCTAGGATGTTTCTAGGGAAGTGGAGAGGAGAACTTGGCAGGGTTTGGCCGAGCTTGAGTGCTCAAATTGGTGTGAGGAGGAGGGGGAGGAGGTGTCCTTTTATAGGGGAGGAGAGGGGCACCTTAGGAATATCTCAAAATATTATTTTATATTAAAGTCAAAATCGGTTTATAATGGTTCCAAAGGGTCTTATTTCGAAGCTAAAGTGGGGATGGGTCGAAATCCTATCAACCAATAAGATTTAGACAAGTTTAGGTTCTTATTTTAACCTTATCAATTAGATTTAACTCTAAGTTAAATAATTTAACTTTTACCGTGTCTTTTTGTTTTCTTTCACTATATGGTTAATACACTTAATATAACATGACAAACGAACCCCAAATTGTATATTATTAAAACATATATCCTTATCTAAGTCATTTGGCCGAACCTTATATTTTTAGGAATAAAATAACAATTAATAATATAATATTTGATTTAAAAACTCTTTTGTGTCAATTTTGACACTATTTGATATATGATTTTTGTGAAAGTCATAACAGAATTATATGTTCGAACCAAGTTTATTAAATCAACACTAATATATCATAGTAACCTATAAAATTAGTGGAATTCATAAAAAGTCTCAAATTACATTTATTTGAGTATTTATAACAACAATTATGTTAATATTTCCTTAAAAGGGTAATTACTGCATCATCGTTGTGTCATAAATAAATTAATTTATTTAAAGTCTAAAAATTATAAATAAAATATCATTATGTAGTAAATCTTTTTATCTTTCTAATGAATATTTATAGTCTAATTTATCTTATGTATAACCCCATATTAAAAATGATTTACTTATTAAACTTTGATTTTAACTATTTTAACCCTTCTTTAAATAAATTAATAATAAATGTCCTAATCTAATCCAAGTGGGCCTAAATGGTCATATTTTATTCCTAAGTTTGTTTTTGGTCGAATTACACTTGTCCAATAGAATTAGGACATGTGTTAGGGTAATATTAATATCATTCTTACCCTTAATTACCCTATTTACTTTTAACCGTGGTAAATAAAAGTAAAAAGTTACTATTCACCAAAAATTATTTTCATCTCATTGAACCACATTTTACTTACTGACATCAACCGTGTCTCTCGGATTTTTGAAATTCCATTCACAGAAGCGGTAAAATTAAGTTTTATGAAAAATTCATTTTTTTAACTACCACTTAGTAGTTTCACTATTCATCAAAAAATGAAGGTTTTCAGAAAAATGCCAAAATTTCATCCTAAGATATATTTCATATTCCGAATTCAAAAATGAAGTATATTTTACCAAATTCATAACATAGAAGTTGCATTAATTAATTTTATAATTAAATCCCGCTGTTAAAACAAATAGCGTGTTTTTAAGAAACAATATCTATCAAAAGATTGACACTTGTTTATGTCTGGTTTAAATGTGAAATTACATCCAATGACCAACATTGTATTAAATTGTAAAAAAATATTCTAAATATACTTTAAAACTACTCAAATTAATAATTTATCACTATTAATTATTTCGATTAAAAAAGTTGTTTTTTAATTATAATTTAGTAATTTTCACTATTCATCAGAATATGAAAGTTATCCGAAATGTACCAAAATTTCACCTTAGGCTAAATTCGATACTCCGAATCCAAAAATGAAGTCCATTTTGAGAGCTAAAATTTATAAAATTTAAAAAGTGGTTATTACTATTCATAACGGCTAGTTTTAATAATATTTTAATAGCATATCATTGTTTCGTGAAACTCAGGATTACGTACCACACACGCTATCGAGGAAGGTTGCGATTGCGTGTAATGCAAGGCAAGTCAAGGATGCGTGTTATGCAAGCTCCTTTTGGTGTAGCGTATAACACAAGACATTAGTAAAATAAAAAAGAATATTTTTCATAAAATCTTGGGCTGTTACAAGCAGTTCCGCTCAAAGAGGTCAAGGCCCGTTCCATTGTTGACTTTGTGAGCTCCAACATTATCCACTGGTTTGGAGTCCCTCACGCCATCCTCACCGATAACGGCACCAACTTATGAGCAGCTAAATTGAAGAAATTGTATGCTAAGTACGACATCCGGTCGAACCATACCTCCCGCTACCACGCGCAGGAGAATGGACAAGTCGAGGCGTTCAACAAGACCCTCTCTAACATTCTGCAGAAGATGGTTGGTCAGAACAAGAAGAGTTGGCCGGACAAGCTCCCCAACGCCCTCTGGGCTTACCGGACGACGACTCGCAACTCTACCCAGGTGACCCCATATTCCCTGGTGTATGGAGCTGAGGTCGTCCTACCCATTAAGATCCAGCTGCCGTCGCTACACACTGCAGTTTATGATCACCAGACCTCAGATGAGGTAGCCGAGATCCGTCTAGCTGAATTAGAGGCACTGGACGAGAACCGGCTTCGTGCCCTGCACAATCTGGAAAGGTATCAGGCCAAGATAGCGAGTGCTTTTGACAAGAATGTTTGTCTCCGCTCTTTTCTACAGGGTGACCTGGTACTGGCCCTTCGAGCGCCAATGATTCCCGGTAGGAAACCGCCCAAGTTAGAACCCAAATGGGAAGGGCCTTATATCATCCATAAGGTTTACCCCAACGGAGCATACTCCTTGGTGACCACAGATGGAGAGCGTATAAACCCTCCCACCAATTCCAAATTCCTCAAGAAATACTTTGCCTAGGGCAAAAGTGGTCCTGCACGACCCTAAACTGCGAGAGGGTCCTGCACGACCCTAAACTGCGACTTGGTCCGGCACGACCCTAAACTGCGAGAGGGTCCTGAACGACTCTAAACTGCGACTTGGTCCCGCATGACCTTAAACTGCATCTCCGTCCTCACTGAAAGACGTTAAACTACAAGCCGGTCAGGCCTTCCTGACCGAGGCTCAGCCTCGGGCCCCTTGGCCTCCTTAGGCCCCTGGCCTCGTCTCCACCGCGGTTTGGCCCCCAGGCCCCCTTGTTGTTTTTTTCCCAACTTAACCTCTTGTGGGATTGCATGGTATGGTGTAGGACCATGTCCTCATTCACGCCGGGTTACTTGTTGTGCCGTACATATCCCCAAACGAGGTGTTTCTCACCGTCCCGCAGGACGTTAAACTGCATCTCAAGAACTACGTGTGGCTTGATTCCCATCTTCATGGGATACGTAGGAACGCTCGGACGACTCGTCTTGAGCCCAGCCCCAAGCTTTTCTCTTCCGCTATTCCCCCTGGGAATAGTCTCCTTGGAGGATCTTTGTGTAGCAGGGAGTAGGCTTTCTTGGCCCCTCTTATGTAACCCCACTCGCACAAAGATCGTGAGGGTCGCACCATGCGCCCACTCCCGTTCTTCTATCCTCCCACGTCCTCACCGCATGACGCTAAACTGCATGGCCTTCAAGAACTACATATGGCTTTATTCTCATCTTTATGAGATACGTAGGAATGCCTAGACATTTCGTCCGTTGGTCCAGCCCAAAATCCAAAATCTTCCACTCGGGTCAAGACATGGCAGGGTGCACACTTTTGCCCCGACCCACGTCGAGCAAGCCACGACCCGACTGCACATTCCCCCTGGAGGTGTTTGCCCCTTTCTTGGATGGATGCAACTAAGCTTCACCCACTCCTTGACTGGGATTCTGTCACCTTTCACACCCGGAGGGACCCCCAATAACGGCCTGGATACAATGCCCAAGGGCTCTCCTACCGATACGGGCCAACGCCCCCGAGGGTTTTCAAGCAACAAATCGATACAAGTCCCGCGTTGCGAATTTGGCCAGCGGTCGATGCTCATTTGTTGCCCCCATACGGGTCACCATAGGAACACTGTGTTCCGAACATGGTCAACAGTGTCCTGGATCTTCGAGTCCACCCCGAGATGCCCCAGGCATTAAGAACAGTGATTCCCTCTGCCCCACCCTGAGGTGACAAACTTCCCCCAGGTGGTGCTAGCGATCTGGGCCACAGCCCAGGATTCCTCACCTAGAGCGTACGATGTGGTGTAGGACTACGTCCTCATTCACGTCGGGATCATGTTCCATGCCGTACGACTCCCCTTACGAGGCCCAGCCTCAGGCCCCTTGGCCTTTTCGGGTCCCTGACCCTCGTCCTCATGTAAGATGTTAAACTGCAAACCAGTCAGGCCTTTCTGACTGATAACTTTCCCTTTTCTCCGGGCCACGGCCCAGGATTCCTCATAAGAGTGTACGGTGTGGTGTAGGACTACGTCCTCATTCATGTCGGGATCATGTACCATACCGTACGACTCCCCTTACGAGGCCCAGCCTCAGGCCCCTTGGCATCCTTGGGCCCCTGGCCCCTCGTCCTCATGTAAGACGTTAAACTACAAACCAGTCAGGCCTTCCTGACTGATGCCTAACCTTAGGCCCCTTGGCCTTTTCGGGCCACGGCCCAGGTCCCCTCTTACCCAGGGTGTATGGTGTGGTGTAGGACTATGTCCTCATTCACGTCGGTTCTTCGCCATACCGCACACCTCCCTTGTTTCGGAGTATATTACTCCCCTCCTCGTCCAGTATGACGTTAAACTGCATTTCAAGAACTACATGTGGCTTGATTCCCATCCTAATGGGATACGTAGGACCACCTGGATGTCCAAGATTCGGGTCCAGTCCCATCTATCGGGAATTTCAAGAACTACGTGTGGCTTGATTCCCATCCTAATGGGATACGTAGGACCACCTCGATGTCCAAGATTCGGGTCCAGCCCCATCTCTCGGGAATCCTCATCCCATCTTGGCCCCTTGGCCTATCCTTCCTCCATGAGGGGATCATATGGTGTGGTGTGGGATTATGTACTCATTCACGACGATCTCGTAATGACCACGCCATGCTCCCACCCCCTACTGAGCTGTTTCATCGATCCCTTTTTCGGCGGTTCACCAATGTGCTTAAGAGTACTCTGGTTTATTACCTGGAATGCCAAGCTTTACCCGGACACGTCCGCACCCGCTTTCCAGGCTTTGCGTATCCCCGCATCAGGGCTTTCATAATCTTTCACACCCGGAGGGACCCCCAAGAATGGCCTGGATACAATGCCCAAGGGCTCTCCTACCGATACGGGCCAACGCCCCCCAGGGTTTCAGACAACAAATCGATAAAATTCCACGTTGCAAATATGGTCAGCGGTCGATGCTCGTTTGTTATTCCCACCTCAGGCTAACGCAATATGGACGCTGTGTTTCCACCATGGTTAACAGTTTTCCTCTATCGCCACGCCAACCCATTAAGCCCAAATGCCGGGTACACAATTCACACCCTTCATCACTGCACCATGTCCAAGTAGAGTCTCGGAACTCTTGGTACTTTTCCCCCGTGCACGTCTACGCGTTGGAGGAACAAGCTACATCAAAAGTTTCCTTCAGAACTCTCTGCTGACTCCCCATTGATGGACGCCCCAAGTATTGCGATGAGGATACCCCCCCCCCTTGTTTCCCACACTGAGTTTATCTCACGTGGGCTTAGGGATTGGGTTGGCACCTGTGCTTACTCGGGAGTTGTCACCATCCACGGTCCAAGCTCTAAGACCATAAACTAAGATTCTCATCTGGAACTACGTTCAGCGTGATTCCTATCTCGATAGGATACGTAGGAATGCTCGGACCCCTTGTCTCCGGGCCCAGCTTGAGTTCAGAAAATTTACCTCTCTAATCCTGCCTTCAGGACTCTGATCACAGGGCTGCGTGGCACAGTGTAGGACTACGTCCTCATTCACGTCGGGTTTGCAATAGCTGCACCACGCACACCCCCATTCTGAGGTTCAGTCCTCCTGTTCCCTGTCCTGCATGATGTTAAAAGGCACCCTTCAAAACTACATATGGCTTGATTCCCATCCTAATGGGATACGTAGGACCACCTGGATGTTTAAGATTCGGGTCTAGCCCCACCTCCTGGTGATCTCCTGATCTCCCAGTCACCTAGGCCACTTGGCCTATCCCTCTCCAGGAGGGGGAGGTGTAGGTATGATACAAGGTTTTGCACACCATGCCCCCTTCCCCCGGGAACCTGCCATCTCTCGGTCACCCTCAAAGTTGAGTCCCTTGACTCCCTGCAGTGGTTCACCCATGTATTAAGAGCACTCTAGTCTAGGACCAAGAGTGTCAGATTCAACTTGATCAAGTTCCTTCCACTTGTCAAGCTTCGTGTTCCCCTCTATTCGGACTTCCATCATCTTTCACACCCGGAGGGACCCCCAAGAACGGCCTGGATACTACGCCCAAGGGCTCTCCTTCCGATACGGGCCAATGCCCCCCAGGGTTTTGGACAACAAATCGATAAAATCCCGCGTTGTGAATATGGTCAGCGGTCGATGCTCGTTTGTTAGTCCTCATTTCAGGCAAAGATGACAGGATGCTGTGTTGCGAACATGGTCAGCAGTAATCCTCTGTCGTCACGCCAGCCCCTTCAGTCCTTGAATGTTGGTTGAATGATTCACATCATTTTCCACCCCATCATGTCTAGGTGGAATCTCGAAACTTTTGGCGCGATCCCTCAGTGCACCTTTGCATGCTAGGGGGACAAAGCTGCAATCTGGCGCCCTTTGGGGCTCCCATGGTCCGAGCTCTAAGACCATAAACTAAGATCCATTCGGGACTACGTTCAACTTGATTCCCATCCTCATGGGACACGTAGGACCACCCAGACACCCTGTCTCCAGGTACAACCCATTCAGGAAGCCAGTCTCTCTCCCTGTTTCACCTCTGTGTAGGCCCCTCGGCCTAAGGTTTCCCTCTCCGGATGGCGTACAATTTGATGTGGGATCATGTCTCTGTCAATTGTGTTTTATAAAACTGCGCACATTTCCCACCTAGAATTGTCTCTGCTACGTCCGCGCTGCATAACGATAAAATGCATGCTTGGCCCTATCATACGACCCTAAACTGTGACATTATCGTCCTGGCCGCATGATGAAAAACGGCACCGCATTGTGGTGACCTCGTTGTAGAGGACATCACATTGGGTATTGGTCACGTGCCATGCCATTTTTCAACGCCCATCACGGCTTGATTCTTGTGGCGACATCACGACCTACTGTTCTAGGCCAGTCGCTTCACAAAAAAAACCATTCACCTTAAAGAACAAACAAGATACATCAAATTCCGCTTCTTTTAGTGCAAGGGCCACGTCCGCACTCCCCTTTTCCCCTGGCACTGGTATCCTACCATGTCACTTCCAGAACTATGTATGGATTGATTCCCATCCTTATGAGATACGTAGGAGCGCCCGGGTGCTTCACCGCGGGCCCAGCCTAACCCTTGTGTTCGGTCCCTCGACTCGAGCATTTCCCCAGAGAATGCATGGTAAGTAGGACTATGTCCTCATTCACGTCAGGTTTTGATGTCATGAGTCCCCTGATCCCTTTTCCCATCTATGGTCCGAATTCTATGACCCTAAACTAAGATCTCCCCAAGGGAAAGGAATCTGCTCCCTCTCTCTAATACGTTTCTTTCCCGTATTCAGATGTGTTTCGACAAAGAGCCCGAAGCATGGGATTTTCACAGGGACATTCCCCTCATATCATGACCAAGCTTCGTGAGCTCGCTATTTGGATCCTCATCCTCTTCCACATCCAAAAGGACCCTCATACAACGTGGATACTAAGCTTAAGGGATCTCCATGAATGCTGTACCTAAGGGCCCTTCAATCGTTTCGGGCCAACGTCCCTATGGATATCTGACAACATTTGTGACATGGTCCCGTGTTTCGAACATGGTCAACGGTTGACCCTAATTTGTTTGTCCCCATTTTAGGCTCACGCGACAGGATACTGTGTTGCGAACATGGTCAGCAGTAATCCTCCATCGTCACGCCACCATCATTGTGATCTGAATCTCGAGCACCATGATTCACACATTTCCACTTCCTCATGTTCAAGTGGAATTCCATCATACTCGGCTCTTTCTCTTTGCGCATCTAGGTGCGCTAAATGATCGTGTTAGTGTCATTGGGCCGGTAGTCTCCGAGCATCCCTTTGCCCTAACCTGTCCCTCTCTGCGTCGGGAAATTCCCACCACTACTGCTTGTTTCCCACCCCGAGCACGACTCACGTGGGCTTAGTAGTTTTGGCAGGATGTGTACCAACACGGTCAGGCTGTTCCTCGTCCAGTATGACGTTAAAATGCATTTCCAGAACTACGTGTGGCTTGATTCCCATCATCACGTGGGATACGTAGAGACACCCAGGCATTTTGCCTAGGGTTCAGCCCCTGGAATCACGAAATCTTGTTCCTCCCCGTTTTCAGCCCTCGCCAGAGAGGCCCTATCTGGAAGAAAGAATGATCTGTGATCAGACCGATGCGCCCATCTGGCGTACTCCCACCACGGTGGTGTAACTACCGAAGTGTTGGATTCTATTTGAACAAACCACCACTCCCTGTTCCACGCTTTTCATGCCCCTTATTCGGACCCTCGTCCTCTTTCATGTCTGAAGGAACCCCCTAACGGCCTGGTCTCATGCCGCACCGGCTCACCTACCGTCCTGGGCCAACGTTCCGAAAGACTGGTCGTGTTTGGAGGGACCCCCAATAACGGCCTGGATACTACGCCCAAGGGCTCTCCTACCGTTACGGGCCAATTTCCCGAAGGATTGATCGACAAAAAATTGATAAAATCCCGCGTTGCGAATATGGTCAGCGGTCGATGCTCATTTGTTGTCCCCATTTTAGGCTAACGCAGTAAGGATACCGTTTTTCCACCACGGTTAACGGTTGTCCCTTATTTTCACGCCATCCCCACAGTGTTCCGAATATTGGGTATCGTGATTCAAACTTCCCATTTTCATCTGTTTGGACCGATTTCAGCGCCCCTGGCGTTGCCCCGTTCGTGCATAAGAGCACGTTGAAGAAACGGTAATTCGGCTATCCTGGAAGTTCCTCCTCCGATCAAGCCTTCCCCATCTTTCGGGAATCTGGACTGGCTTGGGGAATTGTCGTCAAACGTCCTGCAAACATTGTAGGGATGTAACAAGGAAATTCAACAGTGGAAATCGTGCGTGCCACGACACTCAAAAAAAGGAGAAAGAAAGAGTTGAAGCACAAAAGTGTTAATAAAAGTTTCTTTCGGGTTTGTTACAATACTCGGGGGTTGACTTCTCCCATGGACGGGTTGACCCCGTCAAAAGAGCGTTGCAGCTCCGCCACCCGCTGACTTGCGGCGTCCAAAGCCTGTTGCCGCTGATTCAACTCCCGCTCCTCTTCAGCAGCGGCAGGGCATAATTCGTCAACTCTGGCCCTGGCCCTTTCTACCTCGGCCTGGACGGTAGCCATCCTTCCAGAGGTCTGCCCCATATGCTCCTCAGCCTCTGCCAGCTAGGCCTTCAACCGTGAAACTAGCTCAGACTGCGTATCAAGAGTGGCTGAAAGCTCGTTGGCCCGGATCTGCATCTGTTGGACCTCTCCTTCAGCCTCCTGGAGCTTCTTAATGCTGGTCGCCTTCCTCCGCTGCCATCCCACGCTCAGCCCATGATCATGCTCCCGGATCTTCTCAGCCATGAGGTCTCGGATGAGTGCGTGAGGGCGTTGGGCATCCACTCCCCCGGCCCACAGTTCGCGCAGCCGCGAGCGGAGCCTATCCATTTTGGCCAGCCATTGCGCTTGGGGAGTGTCCCTGATAAAGCGCGTGATCAGCTTCCACGACCGGAGACGAACTATGCTGCTGTCTTCCTCATCGGAGGCCGTTTCGTCCCAATCCGCACGGTTGGCAGGCTCGTACGCAGGATACGCCTGCAGGAATTCCTCAGCAGGATCTGCATCTGGTGTTGAGTCTGGTACGACACCTGGCACCGACGCAGGCAGGACAGGACTGGGACCGACCGGTTGATCCTCTTCCTCGGAGTCCACCTCAATGATTTTAGGTACGGACCTGCTGGTGGACCCGCCAGTGATGATGTGCGTCGCAGCTGGAGATGGAGGGACTATCGGCACCATCACCGGCATTCCCCTAGGAGGGACGCCGCCAGACATGCCGACCAGCCTCGCCGCAGCGGCCCACGCCAGCCGAAGAACTGTACGACAGAGAGACATAAACGTTATTTGGCATGGCCTACATGTGACAACGAGGAGACTGATGGAGGAGACTTACGAAGATCGACCTCCGAGCGCTGCTCCTGAGCCGGTACTGATGGGACTCCAAGATGAGGCCCTCCGTATATTGTTGGAAGGTCTGGAGATTCCGGAGGAGCCACCTCGGGCGCCCTGGTCCCACCAGACGCAGAACTGGACGCAGCTATAGGCGCGGGTTCTGAAGGTCTCGCATCATCACCCACCAAGGAGCGAGAACGAGGCCAACGAACAAGTTCCTCCTGCATGGCTCAATCATTGGTGAGAAGTCCATAGGGACCCAAAAACAGGTCATAAGGAGAGAAGTTCGGAATGCTACCTCGAGAGCCTCCGCGAAGTCGTCGGATTCTGAGCTTCGGTCTCCGACCTCAACCTCCTCCAGCGGGCTCCCTCCGCAAGCCTCATCCTCCCGAGAGGAGTCCTCTAATTCCTCCGGCAAGGGGAAGCTCTCCCTCAGATCGGCAGCCGATAACTGTGGGGGCACCGTCTGATTCAACAGTACCCTCACCCGATCCGTCATTGGGCGAGGAACACCGCTGGAGTGGACGTAATCCTCCAGCTCATCCAGGTATTGCTCCGCCTCCGCCGGAGACACCATGAATCCAGCCCGAACTGGGCCTATGCCCGACAATTCCATCCTGAGGCGATTCAGGTGGGCCCACATCTCAGGTGGGCTAAGGAATTGCCGGTTGACATCCCAAATGTCCCAAGCTTCCGGAAAGATAGCATCTTCTGCCATATCGATGTGACGCAGCCGCTTCCCCGGATCCTGAGTGGATATCCGACGGAATCCCCTCGGTGGCCGCCCCTCCGAATGGCCCTGCTCTTCCGGAATCACCGGATCCACCGCTGCTGCCATACCCTCGGCCGGTGAAGGTCTCGCCGCCATGGCAGCCCCGCTACCGCGAGCGGTCCTAGCTGCCCTCCGACCCCGACCTCGAGATAGAGGAGGCCCACCGTCACCAACCCGGATCGTTGGCTGCTTCAGCATCTCCCCCAGATAAGCGGCCTCCCAACTGATGGCGTACTCCTTCACTAATCCGAAGGCGGCGGTGGATGGAGGAAATGAAATCCACATCTTTCCATCTTCGCGTGTGAACATGAGCCACAGCTGCCTCATCACACACGGGTGCTCCTCGTGGCGCACCTCCCAGTAGACCTGCGGGGTCAGCCGCTGGAGGCACCGGAACTGCCTCGCAAAACGATGCGGGGTGTACGGTTCACAGATTGGATCACGATCTATCCGAGCCACCAAAACTCCACCTCGGAAGGCCAGAAGGTAAGCCCGATGTTCTTCCGTTCCCCGCCCGTCATCAGTAAGCATCCCCGTCGGCAACGGGAAGGGATGGAAATTGAACTCATCCGCCCTCCACACCCGATTCAGCACCATTGGAACGGCCAGTTTGAACGGAAAGCTCCCAACTGCGTTCAGAATGGAGGGGCGAAAGTCTGATCCCGGCGGAGAAATGGGGTTTGGATACTCGTAAATCCCCCTGATATGCGCTGCGATCCACCCATACATGAGGTGGAAGGGCCCGCATATTCTTGGCGGCTTCTTGCCCTCGCTAATATGCCGCAGCATTCTGTACAGTTTGGTGAGCATCGGGATCCCCAGGTTGACCCGCTGCCCCATGGCCAACATCGACGCCATGATGAATGAGCTGGGCCGCACCCCCATGCTTGTATCCCTCACTGGTAGGATCCACCCACTGATGAGAGCCGCGATGAACGCTGCCAGCCTAACTATTGGCTGTTGCTCGGTGCCGACGCTGAAACCCCAAGTCTTCCATTGGCTGTCCTCCAAAACCCGCCAATACGAGTGCCCCTTGCCCCGTTGGGCCGCCCTCAGACAAGTTCGGGGCCTCGGCGGGAACTCTCGATCTTCTGGGAAATTCAGGAAGCATTTGAACCATCTTCTGAAGGGGACATCCCTCACTGCCTCCTTGTCCTCTCCAGGGACGAGCGCCATCAGCGCTGACGCCAGTCGCGGCATTTGCTCCGGATCCCCCCACGCGCTGGCAACGGGGAGGAATTCTTCATACATGGCCCCCAAGATCGGGACCCCGGAAATCTGGTGGACATCCCACAGGCTGATGCCCACCTCCCCGTGATGAAGGTGAAAAGTGTTGGTCCTGGACGACCATCTACTCAGCAGTTCCGGCATCAGCTGCTTTGGTTGGTAAATGTGGAACTGGGAGGCCCATGCCGCCTCATACAATCCCACTCTCCTAAGCTCGGCCCCGAACTCCTCGCATGAGGCGCCTACCCAGTAGGCCCAGGCCCAGTCGTCGGTGAAGTTTCCCCCCTGGCGCAGGTCCCACTCATCGGACCATCCCTTCTTCGGATCTTGCAGAGCCGCCTTCAGCATGGTGCGGTAGAGAGGAGGGGACGTCTCCGGTTGCAGTGGCTTCCCGTCGATATCATTCACTTGGTTGTAGAGACAGTGAGCGGTGACGGGTGTGAAGTCCTCCCGCGCGTGACCATCGGCCGCCTTGAACCATTGGTGCTGGAATGGTGTACTCCTGAACCAGCAAGCTGGTTCATCCCTTCTCGCCTCAGGGATGAAGACGTCATCCCTCGGCCCGAAGCCATACAACGGCAGTTTCTTGCACTGCGGATAATCCTTCTGACCTTCCGACAGCAGATCTATCAAAGAAGTGTGGTCTGAGTGGCTCCGAACCATTTCCCCCAAGCCTGGACAATTGGCCATCTCATCCCGACGAGCAGCATCTACAAGCACTCCCAGCACAGCCTCTTGATGGGCCATTTTGATGCCGACCCTCAGAAAAGTTTTTTTCCCCTGGATCGCGAAGCTCGGCCGCGAAGTTGAATCGCAAAGCTCGGCCGCGAAGTGGAATTGCGAAGATCGGTCGCGAGACCAAGTCGCGAAGTCCGGCCAAGGCCGACAAGAAGTTCGCCTAGCGCGGACGCGGAGTCGGAGACCCGCGGTTCGCCGCGAAGCTCGATTCGCGAAGGGCTGTCGCGGAGTACGCGGAGCTTCGCGAAGTTGAGAGCACAAAAAGGCAAGGAAGGCACATGGAGACAAAAGAGGGCGGACCCCCTATTTATAGGCGGCGACCCCGAAGCATCGCGGTGCCCCTCACCCGCACGAAGCATCGCGGCGCGTCCGGATCCGCGGCCCCCGCGAGCATCGCGGGCCCCCTTTGCGATGCTGCATCGCGAACCACCGACAATTTTGGCGATTTTCCCTCAGACTTCGACCCTTCGCCCTCCGCGGCTCCAAGTCTGAGGAGGGGCATTTGTTGGCGCCAAAAATGTGGCCCGAAAGAAAGGAACGAAAAAGGATGGCGCACTGCCTCGTGAAGCTCCGTCGCGAAGCGCTGCCGCGAAGCCCCGCCGCGAAGCGCCCCTACCATGGAGGCGCCGTGAAGCTCCAGAGGCGGTAATGCTCGGCGAACCCCTTTGACATTCGCGAGCCGCCGTGAAGCTCCAGAGGCGGTAATGCTCGGCGAACCCCTTTGACGTTCGCGAGCCGCCGCGAAGCTCCAGAGGCGGTAATGCTCTGCGAACCCCTTTGACGTTCGCGAGCCACCACGAAGCTCCAGAGGCGGTAATGCTCCGCGAACCCCTTTGACGTTCGCGAGCCACCACGAAGCTCCAGAGGCGGTAATGCTCCGCGATCCCATTTGACGTTCGTGAGCAGCCGCGAAGCACCAGAGGCGGCGCGCGAGCCCTGCTTCGCGGCGCCCCTTCCCTATAAATACTGGACCCCCCCCCCTGAGTCCCGAGGACGGACAATCCGACCTTTCGGCTTATCCTCTCCCGAATCACGAAGCACGCTTTGCCCCGGGAATCATGAGCTCTGCGAGGTATTTCTACTTCGTGATACGACTCTGTTTTGTCTCGTTTTGAGCCCCTCTTCTGGGAGGAATGCCCTTCGCGAAGCTCAAGGGCGTTCGCGGAGGAAGGGGATTCCCAAGGGAGCTCGGGCAGACGCGGAGCACTTGTGCTTCGCGAAACACCCAACCCATACGAGTGATCCCTATGCTAAGGCAGGACCGCTCCACTTCGCGAGGCACACTGCTTCGCAGGACCCTGCTTCGCGAGGCACCCCTTCTTCGCGAGGAAGTGCTCCGCGAACACTGTTCCACTTCACGAAGCGCCTCCCACTCACACCTATGCCCCATGCCAAGGCCAAAGCACCCCACATCTCAAAGCACACTCCTCTTCTTAGCAATTCCTCTTTCCGTGCAACCCTCCAGGTTTGCACGATGTGATTTCAAAGTCCCATGGACAATACCACCCGTAGCGTTGCTTCGCCTAATGCTGCTTCGCATAACGGCTATTTCTTCTTCGCATAGCCACGCTAACGTGGACCCCTCGATGGTTCTCCCCACTACCCCCCATGACCATGGCCTTACCGGAACCTTCCCTTCCCCAAGGACCAGAGGGTACCGGTTATGTAAGTCCTAGGGGTGCGGAGTGAACCCACCTCGTCCGAGCTGCAGGACGTTAAACTGCCAAGCGCCACGTCCTCAACACATGACGTTAAACTGTGACCCAACCTCGTCTCCATCACGAAGGGTCCCCCCAACTCGAACATTTTTTACACCACTCGTCTCCATAGGAATGGAACTCTTCCGCACATGGAATGAGATCCTCCTTGTCGGAGTGGTGTATGTTCGCAGGGGAAGGGCTGCCTCAGAGCATAAGCCCCTAACCTTTCGTACGGATGATTGCACCCGTGCATCTCCGTACTTCCCCACTACCAAGGTCAGTGGAGGACGTAATAGGGAACGAGGAACCCCCCTATGGGCCTCCATCCTAGAGTAAGTCCCAACACCATGGGCCGCCCAATGCGTAAGCCCCTTCTCGCTTCTCACGAACGCACCCCTCGCGACGTGATCGTCAGGTCCATGCAACCTCTTGTTTCTCACACCGAGGATGACTCACGTGGTCTTAGAGTGAGCACCGACCCTGAAACCCCACCTGAACTATAAATACTTCGATCCATGTCAAGGCATGGTACGTAGGAAGCCTCCACGAGGTTCAAGCCCACCCATTATCCATTCATGTCAGGTCCCATTCTGGTCCAGTGGTAAGCCATTGCGACCCAACCCTTTTGAACTATGAGGTCTTTGATCCATGTCAAGGCATGGTACGTAGGAAGCCTCTATGAGGTTCAAGCCCACCTGTCTTTCACGTCGGGTTTCACTCCCGTCCAGCACGACGTTAAACTGCACCCCGGTCCAGTGGTAAGCCATTGCGACCCATATATTCCCACCTGAACTACGAGGTCTATGATCCATGTCAAGGCATGGTACGTAGGAAGCCTCCACGAGGTTCAAGCCCACCCATTGCTCATTCACGTCGGGTCCCATTCTGGTCCAGTGGTAAGCCATTGCGACCCACCACCTGAACTACGAGGTCTTTGATCCATGTCAAGGCATGGTACGTAGGAATCCTCCACGAGGTTCAAGCCCACCCGTCGCTCATTCACGTCGGGTCCCATTCCGGTCCAGTGGTAAGCCATTGCGACCCACATATTCCCACCTGAACTACGAGGTCTTTGATCCATGTCAAGGCATGGTACGTAGGAAGCCTCCACAAGGTTCAAGCCCACCAATAGTGTACCATGGTCTACTTTCACGTCAGTATACCGAAAAACCCCATTTGAACTATGAGGTCTTTGATCCATGTCAAGGCGTGGTACGTAGGAAGCCTTCACGAGGTTCAAGCCCAACCATCATCCAATTCACGTCGGGTCACACCCGCGTCCAGCATGACGTTAAACTGCACACTCAAGTCCAGTAAGACGCTAAACTGCAATTCACGTCCGATGGCAAGCCGTTGTGACCACCCCGAACTACGAGGTCTTTGATCCATGTCAAGTCATGGTACGTAGGAATCCTTCCAGAGGTTCAAGCCCAACTCCCATCGGACCAAGGTCCACCTTCACGTCGGTACGCTGATGATGCCCATCGGACCAAGGTCCACCTTCACGTCGGTACGCTGACGATGCCCATCGGACCAAGGTCCATCTTCACGTCGGTACGCTGACGACATTCATCGGGCCAAGGTCCAGCTTTACGTCGGTTTACTGGCACCATCCCAAACTACGCGGACTTTGATTCCCTGCCACGGGGATACGTAGGAAGCCTCGTCAAGGCTCAAGCCCAACTTCACTATCTCCCCCTGCGATGGTCCCATGTCACTCTCCTTCCACTCCATTCATCAACCCACCACCTGTTCTGATTCTCGCCCGGACCGTCTTATCCTGGTGACACCAGGTCGGTAGCTCTTTTTCACAGTCGCCCATAGGCTGGCCCCTGTATCGATATCCCTTCAAGGAGGATCCCTCAAACCGATCTATCCTAGCTAATGCTCTGGTTGGGTTGATCCGTCTCCGCTGGACGTTAAACTCGTGGCATACCCTGTGTTGAACACGGGAAGCTGAGGAAAACCTCAGATATGTGTCTATGACATGTAATTCCCCGCGCTCGATGTGGGATGCCTCGAGCTTCCGCGCCCTCGAGAAGCCTTTTGATCAAGGATAACAGACAGACATGCCAGGTACCCCAGCATCCAGACACGCTACTGATGCCTCAACGTGACTACTCCCCTGACCGAAGGTTGCTGCCCTGACTGGACCCTTTGGAATGTCCCGACAGAAGCAGTGTAATTAACCGGCTTCCATGGAAACA
The DNA here is from genome assembly GCA_963277665.1 of Viscum album. NCBI lineage: Eukaryota > Viridiplantae > Streptophyta > Magnoliopsida > Santalales > Viscaceae > Viscum > Viscum album. Next base: position 1,200,397,330 of record OY728153.1, on the reverse strand, counting down.
TGGCACTGGGAAGAGTTTCATGAACTACGTATTAAATCTATAAGGGAGACCCGGACTAGGTGACGAGTTCTGAGGAGGAATCCATAGAAGGAAGAACCGACATCCCATCATCCCGTTTCGATCAAGGAGTAGACGTCCCTGAATAAGGAGCGAATGTCGCCCGTCTTTGGAAAGCGGGAATGCGGGGCAACAGGCTGCGCGTCCTCCACGGACGGATGCGCGTGCCCCGGCGAAAGCGTCGGAAACAGGGCCCCAATTTTACAGGAGGTTAGAACACATCGTTAGCTCAATTGTATTAGTCTATGTAAAACTCTGATTCGGCCATCTAGAAGGTCTTTCAGACGCGTCTGTTCGATGAAGGAAAGATGGATTCCACCTCGGGTCAAGGGTGGAAAAATCAACTCTCCCTTACCTTCCACCCACCTATGGCCTACCACAATTAATTTAGGAGACTTGGAGTGTTGGAGGCTCGACTCAAGGGCTCAAAAATGCCTATTTAAGGCAGTGGTTTTGGAGGATTAAAGGATCTTTGTTGCTTGGTTTCATTGTAGTGTTATGCTACTGCTTTGTGTTTGTAATCGCATTTCTTTCTCATGTAAGTTGTTTAATTCACCTTAGATTCTTAATAAAAGTTCTTCTTATCTTATTATTCTGTTCTTATCCTTATCACTTTGATACTGTTGGTTCAAGGTGTGAACTTGTTCATACCAAACCTTGTGATATTTATCACACAATGGAGGAGTGATCTTTTTTGTTGTTGTTTTTACTTCTTCAATTCCACCTTTGTAAGTCTACTTCCCGCTTCCGTTCAAGACAAGTTATCAATGGAGGGCTAACTCATTTATGGGTTGATCCAAAGGAGTAGAAAGGGGCTAGATTGGATGTTATTTATCACTATAATAATGGAAAATCACTTATTTTAAATGAGATTTTTATTTGATGATTTTAAAACATCTTCATCCTTATTGAATTTAAGGTCACACATTCAAGTGCTAATACGATCCTCTACCTTGGAGTGATAAAAAATTTGATCCTTCTAGTGTATATGTGATTAGTATTAGGGTGTGTAGTCATTAAAACAGTAAGTGATGATTTAGTTTGATCTTCTTAAATGAATCCATCTCAATTATAAGAAATTGAAGTCATTAAAAAAGTAATTCATCCAATACACCCGAGCGATAACCTAGGATCAACTAATTCTTTTAAATTTAATTCACTTAAATCTATTAGTTATCCTTTAAGCCCATATAAAATCAACCCATGTTGGCCACTTCATATCAAAAAATAGTCCATATAATGTACGTGTCTATAGGCTTCTTCTTAGGTCTCTGAGTATTCGATAACCCAAGCTAAACCACAAGGACCGTCCTACCTTCATATCTTGGGTTAATTTGAGTGAGAATCAGTTGGCCTATTGAGTTGTACTCACACCATTCTAGGGCCACTATTGGGTACCTGAGCAGACATCATGTTTTCCGGACAAGATAATGGAAAAGGACCTTGCTAGATAGTGAGTGTACATGGGTAGCACTTGGTGGAGGATCTAGACTTAGAGTCGAGACCATTTTGGGGATTTTGGCCATTGTCTTTATTTTCGATTTTTGTTCACTCTTGCACTTATAGTATAACATGGAATATTTATTAATGGAAATGGTTGTTATAATTTCTCTGTGTTTATTGGTTATTGTTTCCTCTATTGGGTTTATTTCTGTTATGGCTTACTCTAATAAAAAGGGGGTATAGTCTCCCCACTTGATTCCATAGACCTTCGCTACTAGTCGGCAGCCTTTGGTATTTGGGGAGGTGCACTTAAGGTCATGTAACCACCTGGCTCAGAGCACTGGTTTAGTGGATTCCTGGTCGGGGATGTTACAGTCACGTAAACAACCATGTTTTCACTAATTTTTATTGGAATATTTTTTTACAAATCACAAACAACCATTAAAAAATTGGTTCTAAATTTCATAAGTTAAATTCAACCTAAAGTAACACAGTCATTATAATCCTAGTAATAAACTTCCCATGAAACATGAATGTAAGAAATATTGAAGAAATAATCATTAATAATGGAATCAGATCCAACCTGGGTTCATGATATTAAATGTAATGTAACATGTGACGATTATCATGGAACATCGATATATGGTGAATCCAATATAAACCCAACCAAGATATAATATTCACTAGATAAACCAACCATATAATATTCAAAACTAGTAAATAACTCATCCTAGATACCCTCAACAACATTACAAACAATTATAATGATTAGTTAATTAAAATATTGTGCATATTCACATGAATTTTATTAAATAAAAACCTTAGGTGGCATGTTAAATCAATGAAGAAAGAGTCAAAATAAAAACAAACACTTATACAAAAAAAATGTTTGAGGAATGAGAAAGGGAAAGAATTAATCGATAATTGTCTCATTATATTTAATAAACTCTAAAACTGAAAAAAATTAATCCCAAATATAGATAATATCTCTAGTGAAAGGTAGGCTAAATATTCCCTCTCAATCATGTCCTAATGTTATATTAGTCCAAACCTAAACATTGTTGATATGAGGCCATGATAGTGACCTCTCCAAAAAAGATAAACATTCAAAAATTATTCTATTAGTACATTAATCCTTTACCACCACATAAGATATATTTTAAATTATATGAAAATTTGAAGGAGGTGGAGTTTTCTAGTACTACCATTGTATAAAAATCTATGCAATGTCAGTAGCCAAAACTATTACACTTTAGAAATGTGGGGAATTAAACTAAGGATCATAAATCAAGATAAATATTCCAAATTTTTGAAAATATTTTATGGTTTTATTATATAGATTACACAAAAAATTAGACCAACTCATCTAATCCTCACATACCAAAACAAATCCCATTAAAACTAAGGGATTAAACCTACATAACAAATTTACCAAAGTGGTTCACATTATAAAATTAAACTAATTAATATCAATATATCTGAAAATTATATATAAAATAATTTTACAGATGAATGATATACTTTGAAGAATATATAATTATGTTTTTTAAACTACCAAAACTCTACTTTACAGTTTAAAATTCTATCATCCATACTAAGGATGTTTCCAAAAATGTATACTAGCCTTCAAAATTTCCACTCTTCTTAAAATAATAAGAACATAAAAAATTTATAATATTCTCTATTATTCCTATAATAGTCCATTAATTCCATCATAAATTTTTTATTTATGAAATTTAATTTAATTTCAAAAATTTTTGATTACTTATCAACCTTCATTTCAAAAACGCTTTCTATAATAACGTGATGAAGTCAACCATATTTTAAAGAACCACCCAAAAATAAAATTTGTATTTTTTAATTAAACCACAATATATTTTTTCATATCCCATATCATTCATGAAATTAATTTTCCACATAGACCATAAAAGGTTATATAAAATTAAAAACAATTCATGAGGTTCTATTTTTTATAAAAAAACTAGCTTTAAAAAACACAAAACTCAATAACACATAACATAGAATATCAATAGAAAGGAAATATAGAAATATCGAAACATCCTCAAAACACTCTATTCCCTTCCAAGAAATACAAAAATAAAAATTACCCATTTGAAACCAAAATAGTTTCAATCAAAAAAATCCATAAAGAAAAAATATATACACTAACTGATACCCTATATTATATTACCATAGACAGATTTTGTGGAAACCTCTGAAAGGTTTTTGAGTCTATATTTTTAGGATCCACATTGGTTTCTAGAATAAATAAGCTATACATATAGTATTATATCCTTGAAATCTCACCGAAATTTCAATGTAAAACCACCAATTTAGATGATGTAAATAAATAATGTTCTGAGCATCATCAAAATAATCAAAAATATATTTATAAATAAAAGTTAAATTGTGTCTAAATAAGGAATCTAAAGTCCCATTTTGATTGTTGGTGATCAAGAACATACATATGACCTACCTTCTGAGTTCTGAGAACTATAGCCTCATTATTATATTGGAAATCATATATAATAAGAGGGCACTACAGTAATATTTTGAAATGAAATAGTTTGGGTTACTACTGAACTGATACTCAAATTGATCTAAAATATGTCATGTGGCATGTTTCCAATCCCTATATATTGAATAACTTTTATTAAGTATCAAATAAGAAACTGGTGAGAAAATTTTCTCACATGAATATAATAATATAGTAGCAAAAAACAATTGGTAATTTGGAATGGCACTTCGATACATTGTTCATCCATGCAAATCGAATGATTAGATATAAATAAATAAATATGAAAAACAAATCATAAGAAATAAGAAACGTACATATGTTTCATAATCAATAATAATGATCCATATAAATTCTTAAATATAAATACTAATAAATATATCACCCCAAAAAATAGTAACGGAAGGAAATCTTGTTAGAGATAAATAAATTGAGAGATAGATATAAGATATAAAAAAACACCAACCTAAGATAAATCATGAAAATATATATGTGCCCCACAATCACCCATTAATTCAAAAAACATCCATCAATGAACCAATTCAAAATATATAAAATTTAAATAAAAGTATGGGAACTTGTAAAAAAACATGGAATCTTTATAAACACACATACACACACAAGAGTGTGTCTGTATGTGTGATATAACTAGGAACAAAAGAATTTCATTATAGTGTATGTGTCATTTAATTATTCTAAAAATTTATAAATAATAGTTGAAAAATAAATTTTAAAATATGTTTCTATAAATGTAAGCTTAAGGGAATGAAATCGTACATTTATCATTTAAAAAACGAAAGGTAGTCCTCTTTGAAAAATAAACACACTTTCAGACATGAAAACCATGATTTCAAAAAAAAAACATAGTATACTATACTAAATAATTCATTCAAAATATACCCTTATTTTTTAATTTTGGAATCATCTATTTTAAAAAGAATCCACTTTAAAAACAATTAAAACACTATTTTAAATTATCCATCATCATAAATAAATATGGGATATAATCATACGACATTGAAATAATGAGTATAATAATACAAATATGCAACAATTTTGTGAAAGGTTCCACTTAACCAAATATATAGAAGGAGATTACAGATAATGTATGTAATGGTAATCCCACATTATACGACTATTATTCAAGTAATTAGTGTCACGGGAAACTCATTAGGTACTAATGCGAGAATTTTACTTGTATATTAAAATTCAACAATTATTTTAGTAATATCTTATAGTCTTTTTAGTTCAACATCTAATTACCACCCACAGTCTAACTGGGTCACCATCCACTATATGCTCAAAACCGAAAATATGGTTTAATAGCGAGTAATCAAAAATATTTAGTAAATCATATTATTAATATATGAATTATTTACTGAATTTTATCTAAAATTCTAACATGGAAGGTGAGGAATCAAAAAACTATGTCATCAACACAAACATCAAATGCACAAATAATAAACCACATATCAGCTTTAAAACCATTAAATAAAACAACACAATTCTATATAAATTGAGAATAATGTAAATAAAATATGTACTATAAATATAATAAATGGGAAACATGCTTACACCAGACATCTAACAAATGGAATTACAATAAGTGTTCAAAATTACATAACTGACCAATTTCAAAATGACCAACTAAGCCATTAAAAAAATCTTGCATGTTGAAGTTGTAAAACATCTGTATCGCTCATACACCATAGGTTACATTTTTATCAATTTTTACATGAGTCTTTAATACCATCATAGATAACCATGAAGGAAAATTTATATTTTACACACACATATGATTTCATTACTTTAAAAAATTCATTCCTCCCTTAAGAATCACATAAAGAAAAAACATCAGTTTTATAAAACACACCCATTAAAACATGAGTTTCATTCCTTGAAATTCAAAAAAACTCTAAAAATCACATTTATAATCAAAATCATTTCAAAAAAGACTCATAAGAATTTTAAAAAACACATTGAATAAAACAAATATTTTAAATGAAATTAAAAAAAATTATTTAAAACTCACTATTATGGCTTAGAAACCCATACAAATATTTTATAAACCCCTAAAGGTTCTTAAAAAGATATATAACATTATTATGATCAAATTTAGAACACTCTATAATTTTATGAAATTTATAAATTATATAATTTCATTAAATCACCTACCACTTATAATAGGAAAAAAGTTGTAACATGCCACATTCAATACTAAAATCCAAAAAAAGGAAATTAACTCTATTAGACCAAAAAAATCCTTATTATTACTTCTACCCTCAATATTAAATTCATCCCAGATATAAATTAGTATTAAGGTAAGGATGAAAATATTATGTGAATGAAATATAGGAGTAGTGAAGAGGAAAATGGGGTATATCCTTGAGGATCTTATTTAAAATGTAGGGGATATGTCAAAATCCAATATATAAGGTTGAAGTAACTCCATTAAGCCCTCGTAAACATTTTCAAAATGAGTAAGGGAGGAATGAGTGTTATAACCCATTAAAATCAAAGATTGGATAAAATTAGAAACTCATACAATCAAAAATTGGGTCAAATTCTCATGACAATGAACCTCCCATCATTGTATAGCACCCCTCACAAGGCACCTTTCACAATGTATCCCATAATCTATGTAAAAGGTAACCTTGACCATACAGAGAAAAAACATTAATCTCTATTCCCTATAGTGAAATTCACATCCTTAAAATTAGGTATTCCAGTACCATAAAAAGGATTAAAAATAGTCATTTACATCAAAAAAAGAACCTTATGGTGTGGTACACCATGAGACTGAGAACTCAATCCTCCCATAAAAGTAAATATTATAAAAATAATACCCATTATTAAATAGTCTCTTTCCATGTGTGTCAAAAATAAGAAAAAAATTAAAAAGTAAATTGGTAGGAAATGGTATGGAATCTCATGGTCATAATATGACCTGCTTTAGTTTAGACTTTCTTCTCACGTGGACTCTAAAAAACACCCCAAAAACACTATATACAAGAAGCATTTTAAAATAATTCATAATTAAATAATATAAAATAAAAAAATTGCACGGGGGTGTCACAACTATAGTGTAGGAACACTAAGATTCTATTTATGTGTATTTGAATGTATGTGGTATGCCCATTATTAATTTTCATTATACTATGAATTATTTTATATGGGGGAATTATTTTTATTTATTCTTATTCTCCTTGGTTTATTATTTGGGAGTCAACATATAGGTATCAACTGGTGTATTATCAATTGATACTCCCTTCATAATGCAGTTTGACCAAATTAATAAATTTAAATCCTTTTCTATTATTGTGATTTAAAATAGATTTCCATAGAATTTTAAACATCAATATATTATTTTTTTATGTAAAAATCTATATAGATAAAGTAACATGTTTGTGGGTTCATACGGACTACTATTGGTGGTTTTCATCATTAAAATCTTGGATGGGTCATGGATATGAGTTATTATAGAGTGTGATATATGAGTAGGAGGAGTGGGGCCCATGTTTAGGTAATTAAGAGATATCACTACATAGTTATAATAAATTGTATAATTTTTATGATCCTTTGTATAATTAATAAAGATAAAAAAGCAACCATAAAATTGGGAAACAATTATTAGAAATTAAATATGGAAATAATTAAAAATAAATGTCTAATTTATAGAATAAGTGATTTTTATAGTCAGTAAATATGTTCTCTATAATGGCCATCATTGTTATGGGTTGAAATTCCCCTGAAAAAATTAAAAATTTCTATTTTTTGGATCATTATTTTGATAAATAGAGCTCAATTCTACAATTTAATACTATTAAAACCTTTAAAGGTTGTATTGAATCATTGTTAGATATGTTTTCTAGTTCATAGGAAACAGTAAGGGAATATAGAGGTGTCCCTATAGAAACTGGTCTTTATAGTAACAATTAGTGGTATGAAACATAGTTTAATGCCATGAACCACTATGACCATACTCGCTTGTGTTTTTTCCAAAATTCTCATGATATGAAACATTAGTTCATAATGTGAACAACTCGTAATTTATTTTATAATTGTTCTAATATCTTTTTCTTGGCCCAAAACCCCATATTTAATCCCCTCAAATCTATACTGTGAAATGGGATGGGAATGAAGGGTTTTTCATTCTTGAAGCTCCTCAAATATAATTTATTCTCTATTAAAAGTTCATTTTTTTGATTGATTTATCCTTGTATATATTATCCCAATAAATCTTCTGATTTATCTTTTATCATTGAATTACTGATGATTACAGGTTAATTTGATTTATATAAATGAGATAGCAATTTCACCTGATCTTGAAGGAATTTACCAATAATGATGATACAACTTATTTTAATGGAAAAAGGATATCACATGATGATAAAGGCATGATGTTTATGGGTGTTTCATTAAAGTTATTTCATTTTTATATTTTCGTCAAAATGGTCCCATTTATATTTAAAAAACTTGCCATTATTGTGCAGTCAAAATATTATGAATTTTTTCTAGAATTTCATTATGAATTGAGTTACAATCCTTCCATAAATCATTGTTCAAGGTATTGGGTATTTAATGAAATTTAGTATTTCTATTGATTATTATTCCTTTCACCCTAATTTTAAAATTTTATTATATTTAATTAATTAATAATAATTTCCTTATAATTAGTTATTTGGAATTCATAGTCATGTGTTAGAGCCTTATGGAAATCAAAGGAGGCCATATGGATTATGTGACTCATAAAAAGATGCTCATATTCTCTTGGTTTGGGGGTTTAATCTTCTTGAAGTTGGTGGTCCTGTGTACTCTACCATGTGGTATTATTCACATTGATTTACATAAGATATGTGGTTTTTTTATTCTAACTGTATATCCATTAAATTCATATAGTGTGATGAATTACTAAAAATTCATAATTAATTAATTAAATTTTAATCTCAATTAATTAAAGGGTTATTCCAAATATAGTTGGATAAAGTTCCAATGTCCAGGATTTACCCTTGTGAACTAGATTGGTGTTGACATCTAATGTATAAGGCTTGATCTTTGTAGAGTGACTTTATTTAGATAGAAAAATCAAAGTTAGTTGTGTGTGAAAGTATATCCCATGAAACCATGTATGATGATTATTCCATGAGTGGGATTATATTTCCTATTTGATCATATCTTATTTTTATCACATGTGTAGCAAATATGACTCATGAAGATTCCATGATGTGTTTATATGTGAACTATTTGTTTCCTTGATGTGATACATAAAATTGAATAAATTCTTGACTATGCTTGGAATTAATTACATATGGGTGCATAAGTAACCTTTGAGACACTTTATGATTACTTAAAAAATGATTAAGATTGTGTAGAAAGTAGTTCCATGATTCTGATGATCACATGTTGTTATAATGATTTTAAAAACACACATGATGGTATGTTGTTATATGAAATTCTTACCTTATCATGCTCTACCTTATTGTGCGTTATCCTGCCTTTGAATATTGTTTTGGAATATGTGACAAGTAGAACTTCAAGGTATGTTTACTCTTAGAGGGGCAGTTAACAAGATGTAATTTTTTATGAAAATATATCGATACATAGGTTGGAAGAATGATATCCTAGTGTCCATGACATATATTTGTGCCTTGAGGATTACAAGAATGCACTAGTACTCCATAACATATGAATTTTGAGTAAAATGACCATGTTTTTTCCTTGAGGATTCCAAATGAAATATCGCAAAGCTTTAGGATAGTTATCCTCATTTCTTGATATGAAACTTAATGACTTAGGGATTCTATGTTCATGTTCCCATTTCATCAATGAAGCCTAACATAAACTCAATGACATAAGGATTATGAGCTGGATAAAAATATCCTTATAGCTAAAAATTGATGAATTCTAATTTTTGTTATGGATAGAATATATAATAGAGCTAATGTAAGTAAAACCATGTATTTTCATGTCTTGGTAACAACACAACCACTCAACAATTCGTTTTTTAATTATTTTTACTTGGTACTATTATTTAATTCTTGTACAGTTATGTATTGTTTGATAGCATTATGGTGACCTTATCAAATTCAAATATGGTAAATATTATTTGTTATGAATTGAACTATTTTGGCGATGTCATACTGAGTTATACTCACTCTCTACTCGGCAATCCCAGGAACTTGGGTACCCGAGAATCCCTCACATAATGCATGTACATGTGGGGTTGATACCTAAGTTCATCACTTAGTCGGATAGATCATTATGAGTATAGAGACCTAGATGAGATGTGGATTATAGTAGGAGAATAACACATTGACTAGAATTCATTATATCATATATATGATTGGCCTGGTGGGTGATCGTGTCTATATCTAGTTATGATTACTAAGTCTGTTGTCTATGAATTCATTCATACAGTGGAAATGTTTTTGGGTTTCTGCTTACTCGAATTGTATATTTGTTTTCTATTGGATTATTTATTTTTGTTGTGAACTTTAATTGAGTGTATATTCACACAATGGTCCCTACTTAGAACATCAATTTTATTTAGAATCTTATGGTGTATGTGTGGGCAAGGATGAGGTCACATGTAATTCCATCTCAAACTGGATGATATGGGTTGAATTGTTACAAAATGTTATCAGAAGAAGTTATCTTGGTTTTTCCTATTTCTGGGAGTTGGTAGAAAGGTGACATAGGAATGTGTCATATCATGTATTGAAACTCAAACTAGTGTATCAAAAAAAATTCCATGTAATTTATAGGATACAAGTTCATCAGATGGATATTCATGATTTAAATTTTTATTATATATCTTCACCTCAGGAAACACATATGGAATTCATGGTTGTGATTTAATATTGATTTTACAACTGACGTTTTTCTAAAGAGGAATTACATGAAATATATTTGGTATGTAGGTTTCTCATATCATATATGGTTCTTATGTGTGATTTTATTAACCATTATATTAGTCTACTTATAAAAGTATATAAAGTGAGACTATGATATTGTTCTCCTAGTTAATGATAAAATCAGTGATGGTGATGTAGCCCCTCTATTAATGGGTTATGACATCTGTTATTTTTTAGTTATTATTGGGAGTAAACTTCCTTATTGAATAATTATGTTCCTGTAGCTAGTGAATAAGTCTGATTGATTAGGTTCCAACTTTTTTATAAGGTTGAATTCATCAGCATAGGACTTTATAGATGTAACTAGATTCTGTTTCATGGTTTGTAACCCCTAATTAAACGTTTTGTGGGTTTTTATAATACCTTGTGTCCTTGGAAATGTGTCTATTGTTTCTAGAAGGCCAGTTAGTTGAACTTTGTGGAAGTAACGTGAGCGATAATATTCCCTTGTGAAGGAATAGTAAACATTAAAACCGAAGGGAAATTCTCATTGTTTTAAATTTCCTTTTCATGTGTGTAACCTTTAAAAGGATTATAATATTTTTATTTTTATGTTTTCTTATATCCCTAGAGTATTATACACCCATTTTTTTGGTATTCTTAATGTAAGTTAGAGTTTTAGATGATTTTGGACATACAATATATTGATAAGAAACCCATGTGTTGGGTGGTGCATTATGAAACTCATTAGAAAGTCTCTTCAATTTATAAGGAGTAATTTGAATGATCATTTTAATGGTTATGGTACCTTGGGGTATGTAGAAAATCATAAAGTTATGTTATTCTTTCTTGTTGGTATGTAACTCATGAAATAATCTATCTTATTTAGAGTAATATATTTGTATCTATGAATTTCTAGGAAAACATTGATGTCTGAGAATTCACACAGTAGTTACGTATTGGTCAACTGAACTATTGAGAATAGGGTGGTTAGTTTAATGTTGTGGATATCATTAGTTATGTAGATTAACATAAAGAAGATAGTGGTGGTATGTCATCAGTGCTATCAGTTGAATATCACATTTGGTGATGGAAACTATTTCATTTGGAATGAATCTTAAATGGTTTGGAAAAGAATAGGTTAATTATTATGAATTTTTCTCTATTTTTAAATATAACATAAATAATCTATCAGCTTCCATAGTGAAATCAACAATAGTTTCATGTTAGTGGGGATAATGTGGTTTAATGTAGTAGCTTGCATGAGGGGATGAGAACTGTCGGAATGATGTTCATAACCTATGAATATGAAGATAGATAATGTTAAAAAATATTAGAATAGATTATTAGGTATTATGGACTATTTAAAAAAACATCAATGTATACCAATTTTAATGTTTTTTCTTTACAATTGGTTAAACAAGTGGTCATAGTTAGTTATCATGATTGGTGTACACATTTCATGGAAGAGTCCATCCTATATTTGAAATTTAGTAGACAATAATAATAATCATATATTAGATATCCTCAACATGGTCACTATCTAATCACCTCCCATACGGTAAATATTATGTTCCTGAACAGGAATGATCATTGCATGATCATGGAGTCTAAGAAGACTGATGTGTAGTGAAATTGAGAGTATCAGGTTCAACATTGAATGTATGATGATTGATTGAGAAATAGTGCCATATGGAGACCTAATGTGGGATTTGGAATTAGAAACACTTGGTGCATATTGATAGGAAGTTGATTATAGTTTTATCGATTCATGGTTGAGAGCCTTGTGTCAAGTTCAAGAAGTTGATGAAATAGCTGTAGGAAATCATTTGGAGTCAGTTTAAACACTAATAAGGATGTTAGACTAATTTGAAAATTCCTTTGAGACTTAAAATATGATGATTAGTGGGTTCATGGAAGGTTAGTTTTTTGTTCGTATACATTTAAAGTTATTATAATAGAAGATAAATGATTGGTGTATTAGTGTGACCCTAAATGCGGTTGGTCAAAAAATGCATCGAGCTCGTCATATTAGGTATGAATGAGGAATTACGAATTGGTTAAGTCATTTTAAAATGGTTAGTTTTTTGGGGTTACATAGGATGGAGAGACACATTATCTTGGTTTGGAATCCTGAATGAGGGGTTGGTATCAACATCTAACCCCTTTTTGGGTTGACATGTTTTAGTGTCTAAAAACTACTTTCATCCCATGTCTCAAGGGGTCAATTATGTGGTAAAACGTTTTAAAGGTTCCATTATGAAAAAAAGGTCTTGGAAATCAAGGCAATGTGGTATTGTCATGTGTAGAACAACTCAAATCCTATGAGTGGTATATTTAGTGTAAATTCTTATTTGGATATGGGCATTTCATTAGAGGATGCATCAGTGGCACGAGTGAGTGTTTCAAGGTATATTTTCCAAACGTGGTCCAACAAGATTCCTTCTATGATGTTGGAAGAAGTAGATAAGTTTCGTGATCAAAACATAATTTAGTTCAGTGGAATTCTCATTTAAAATATTCATATAGTCATTATAAGTGGTTAGACAACCATAGTATTGGAATCATCCTATATAATCGTAGCCTTATTATAGAGAAACCATTTGTTTCATGAAATGATGGTAGTTAAAATCTTGAATAACATAAGTGATGAGTGTGATAAGAACTATAATAGGGTTTGTATGGATGGTAGTGAACATTTTTCTGGGATAATGGTGATCATAATTATAGTTTTTGAGAAATATCATGATGGGATTTCAAGTGTGTGGAATTTAGGTGATGCATGGCATTCGGAGTTCTAAAATAAAGAACTCCTTATAATTAATCATCTTAGAGATTATGTGGTGTGGTTAATGTGATATGATAACATCTCAAAGATGTGAATCACAATGTTGTGGGTACTTTAACATCCCATGTAATTGTGGGTTAAAATTTCCAAATGGAAATTATTTTTTCTAATTTCTTGGATGGTTCTTTTCGAGAATCAGATGTCGGGTCAATAATCAGAGGGTTAAAATTCATCAAAGGTGTGTTTTATGTTATGGATGGAGATTACAGGTGGTTCATGGTAGAATTCATGAGAATATGGAGGGGTTATTATTTAAAGTGGGTTTCATAAGAATAATTCATTATGTGACACTATGTGTCTTTTAGTGAACAATCATAGTCAGCCTCCCTTTTATTTCCACCCCAAATTCTCCCAATGTGAATCCTTATTTCACATAATTATATTCAATTTGGTAGTTTTATGGATATTTTAAAGTAAAATTATTGGCTTAGACACTGCATAATATATCCCCAATAATCACTTATGTGAAATGTTATGGGATTGAAGGGTTTCCCCTCCAAAATCTCTCATATCTTTCTCTTTTTAAATATTCTATATATAAATGTTTTTTACTTTTACATTATCTTTTAAAAAAATTGTTATTTTAACTTCTTTATTTTATATATATTTTATATAAAACTTATTTTTTAATAATTTTATAAAGAAATACAAAAAAACATGTTAAAGGCAGAATATCAGGTTTACAGAAGCCTTATTTTAAAAGTTTTTCATAAAAACGTTAAGACACACAAAGTTTTCGAAAACAATTTTCATTAAAATACTCAAATAAGAAATTTTATTTTAAGCGTGAGTAAAACATAGATAAGAGGTTGTGTCCTTAAAAATAAAAAAATAGAACAAAAACAAAATATGTGAAATGAGAAAAATAATATAGTATGCTATGATAATAATAAAATTGATATATCCAATATAAATGATATAGTTAATGTATTAATGGAATTACCTATTATTTTAGGGTAAAATCTATATCATACAAACCCCGATTCATCTTATTGGAATTATTTATGTAATCAAACTTTTTAACACTCTATTATACCCAACCTAGCCTAATTATGGGGAATGTTACCAAGGAAAATAATCAATTATACAAATAGAAACTATAAAGAACTTGATCCCAAGATAATGTAGAAAGTGTTCTTGAAAGTTCCACTAGGTATATTAGGTTCTCATTTTATATATGAAATGGAGGAGAGAATATAAATATTAATTGTGAATCATATAAAGAATAGTATAACCCATCACATGAATAAGTTTAGCACACACAATTACCACCAAAAACACCTCTATAAAGAATTACCATAGACCAGAAATCCATATATACACAAGTTATGTCACATACCAATGAAATTACCACACCTTTAATAATTAATATGCTATTTTAAACATCCCACATAGTATTTTTAGAGATAAAATCCCTTTTCACAAATTCCAACCAGGCCTTCCAGCTTCCTTTAGGAAATAAAACCTATTTTGAAAGAACCAAACACACCTATTGGAAATGAAAATAATATTTAAAAATATACTTGGAATCCAAAACATTTTTTTATGTTCATAACCCACTTATAAAATCTATCCATACATTTTATAAAAAGTTGATGTTAATGGTTAAACAAAATAAGCATATATTAAACATTTAAAATTGAATGAATCATTTATGTTGGAAATAAAATTATATATAACTTTATTACCATCTAAAATAATCCATATAATATTTTGAAATATTAATTAGTATGAAAATAATAGTAAAAAATATTGAAATCAACGTTTCTTTAATACAAAAGTCAATACATTGAAAAAAAAACCTTATACCAATGTAAATAAGGAATCATTGAAAAAACTACAAAGAATGACCTTATAAAACCACACCCAACCATAACAATTAGTATCGTCAAAGGATTTATTATAAATCACATTTTAGGGTTTGTTCAAGGGAGAATACCATAAGGAAAGAGGGGGAATACTAAAGGAGATGATAAATAATGATGAAGAAGAGGAAAAGAAGATATAAACTTGAAGAATCAAGTGAGTAATTTAGATAAATCCATTAAAATGGGGGGATAATGGTTTTGGTTGTAGAAATCATGAAGTGGAAAATTATTAACGTCAAGTATTCGAAATCTATATAGGTTGCATGGTTTGGTAAACTATGTACCCTGTATTTGTCCTCTATCAGAGTAATCTAGGGACCCCACACATTTTGGTTGTTATGTTTGGGAAATTATTAACCTAACAATCCAAATGGTTTTGAAAAATTTCAAAACAAATTTTTATGCATTTCACAATGTATTCACTAATCGTGTGAAAGATGTGTGGCTTTACTCATAGACCTAAAAGACTTGAATATTTTTCCAAGGATCAACATGGTCTGAATAAAACTGTATCCTATCTATACATACTAACCATGAAAGAATAAAATGAACTATAAAAGGTTTATGAGTGTGAAAGATAGATATTTTTCTCTAACCATGTGTAATTACCAAATAGTAGAAGGAAAACTGCTCGAAACTCCAAATTACAACACAAAACTCTAAAAAGTCAAAGAAAATGGAAAGTGTAAATAATAAATAAAATGAGAACGAAAAAAGGTTAGGGTGTGATAAACCACATGCATTTCACCTCACTTCTCTAATTCATGAGATAGATCTATATAAAGTTGTTACAATCCAACCACCATTACCATAATATTTCATTACCTCGGTCTTGGTTGTACAACGATAAAATCAATTTCATTAATTAATTATATATGACCATAAAATATTATAATAATGTGTTTAAATATGAATGAGCATACACATCATAAATCCACTTGTCTATGAATCAGAACATGAAACTATGTGTACTCCTTGATGAGATTTTGAAATTTTCACTGAGCTCTCTAACACATGTCATGTGTTTCCTTGGATCCTATTTCACTAAATAGCACATCATTATTAGGTACTAGTAGCATGGAATTAAACTAAAATTCCATCCACGGTCCTTGTTTTTTGATCTAAAATTCAAGTAAGTTTTCTAAGCTCTATTACCTTAACCATTAACCCCTTTTCATTCCAAACAATGAGACTATAACCTATGAAATATATGATTTTATCATTCACCTACCTAGACTGTGACTCATTCATATTCTCATTTCTCTCACCTATATGTAATTTTTATTTTTCCCACTAACCAATAAAATTTCCACATGTTTTTATTCTTCTTCTATACTATTAGAATGTTGTGGTGTAAACTCAAGAGTGGTTGAACAATTATTAAAAATCCTGTAATTTTACAAACACAATTCATGTCATTATCTTTGGATCAACATCCATTTGTCACATATAAATTGGATACCAAAAAATGATTAAAACTACTCAAATGACCCATCACCCATCAAGGGTACATTCCCTACTGGATCCATCCCTATATTTGTCTAATTGAAATATCTATAGTGATAAAAATACACACCAAAGGGTGTCATCTTTTCTAGGGTACACATCTCAAAGGATACATAATTCGCTGTATGATAGTGAAATCAATGTTTAAAATGTATTAAACCATAATCATTTACCTATATACCTCCTTAAACTACCATTTTATACCCTTGGATTAAAAATCTTCTTATATCTATATTCCTTTTTCTCAAGTTGAATTCTAACACCGATGGTGTTACACCCTCTTGAATCTTACACATTATTTTGGAAATAAAACCCTCTGATTATTTTTCAACTAAGTTACACATACTTCTAAGATTATAATTCTGAGAAATGTGGAATTACAATAGAAAACCATTAATTCCCATCACACCGTCTCATGTAATACAAATGAATATCTATTATCTCCTGTTTCTTACACACATCATGACTCATGTGGGATAAGAGGTGTTTTTGGATTGTTTTATAAACATGATTGAGTAGAATACATATATTATTTATTTATAAAATGATCCTCTTTATTCCTTATTATTTTAATTTATTGTGTGGGGTAATTTTTTTACACAAAAAAAATGTGTTTCATATGTTTTTTTGGAATCCATGTGCTTCATCCATTATTGAAAAAATGGGCATCAAGACTACAAAATCAAAATTTGAGGGTATTAATGGAACATATTTTCTATGTAAAATACATACAGTGGGGGATAACTACATCCAAAATAATATTTTTTAAGATTCACATTGATAGGATGTAGATCCAAAACAGACTTATGGATCAAAAGGGATGACCGTTTGAATTTGAAATTCTAACAAATGGATGACAGAGGATAGTTATTGAACAAATCCCATGAGTTCAAAAAACTAAAATTTTCATAAATTGAGTTATATTGAACTTTATTACTCACCATTATATGCTTTTTCAGTGTTATTAGAAGATACATCATTACACTACAAAACTCAAACATCCATGAATATGCCAATTATCCTTGAAACCATACCCATGACATGCTAGAGGCTTATAAATACCCTTTCACCTACTCATTTTAGGATCTAACTTTTTAATTCATTTAAAAAGATATAGAATCATGTAATAAGAAGAATTATAATGTTATTTAATTATACAATAAAATACATTCCCACATGTTTGGATCTTAGGTTAATTACATCACATTAGACATTAAAAGTGTTTTCTTATGTTTGAGATGAATTTTCTATAACTATCATCCATGTTATTTAAAATTCATTATATAAGAACAAAATTCATGTAAAAGAATGTTTCATATGTGAATATTATTTGTGTTATATACCATGTAAACCCAACAGAACCCCTTGTACAGGGGTCCCTAACCTCATGCAATTCTCTATCTTGAAAAACTCCCATTTTTCATGAAACACATACAGGGGGCCTCCATTTGAAAACTCTTTCAACCAAAAATATTTTCAGAAATTTTTAGTGAAAATGGACCTCATATATCTTCAATATTTAATTATTATTTAAAATCCATATACCAAAATATTGTCTTGGTGCATTCTGTCCATGTCATGTACATCATGTTTAGGAATGTAAATCCACTATCCTTTTTCTGTTAACCATAGGAATAATAATCCTCAAAAACTTATAAACAAGTGTTTACTGGGAATAATATATCAAATTATATTTCATGCATGGACTAGGAAGTAATACATGTGTGTATGCTCCACTCATGTTATCATAACTCTTGAACAACACTTTGGCCTCCTATTATGTGTAATCTTGAATAATGGTATCCTAAAGGGAAACCACACTAGTTTACTAAATAAGTTATTATTTCCCATGGTTAGCTCATTGTTTTCACCCCCAATCTATCCATCATAATTTTCCATTTCACAACTTGAAAATCCTTGATACAAGATGGTAAAATATATATAACCCTATTTAATGAACATAGGATAATTTGAGTGGACGACTAGGATTCCCCCATTTATTGAGCACATGATGCCTTATGTGGATAGCCTAATATAGAATGCATATTTTAATATACCTAATGTGAAAACCACAGAGCAAACCTTATTTTCCCAAATTTCATTTCAAAATTATTTTGTCACATGATGTTAAATTACATGGCGTGGTCCTATCACATGAAATTAAAAATTACACATCAAAATATGTTTAATTGATCCCCATTTTATAGTGGGATGTGTAGGATGCATATCTTGGGTTCAAACCACACATCACTTAAATTCCATGTCACCATCAAGAGGAGGTATCACCATAGTAAGATAATCTATATGAATGATATTATCCCTTTCACTATACATTCCTAAACTTCTCAATAGATATTAAAAAATGTGTGTCCCATTAAGAATTTAAACCATAAAAAAAACCTACATATGAGGGATACCTATTCCCAAACTTATTAAAAGAGTTTATATGGATTCAAACCCAATAGATATTGATCTATGACTTTTAAAATACATGATGAGTGTATATAAGAAGAATACCCACTAAAATTTAAACTACTGATTTATCTTTTGTGATGGTCCCCATAGTTTTTATGTGATGGTAATAAAAAATAACCCGCATGATGAATTACAAACACATATCTAATTGATGTGACTAGGGTTCCTCATGTGATGAGTTTGAGATGGATTATTTGATGTGTATAATAATCCTATATGATGATCCTGGCATCACTTCCCCAATTTCTTAGTTGACAAGACTATGGTTACTATATGGTGTGAGGATCAATGGATGAATTATGTGTCGAACATTAGAGGAATTATGGGATAAGAGTAAGAGGCATATGTTATGTATATATAATCCCTTCTTTATCTCTTTAGTAAATGAAATTAATATTAATACCATGTTTGAAAATAACATGATGCAACTGGCTATGAGTCATGGATTCATTAGGATTTGATACTAAGTTTCCTTGTGTGATGACCATGTGATACCTCATGTGAAAATCACAATTAGCCTCTATTAAATAGTCAATGTTTCTATAAGTAGTGAGATAAAGAAGAATTATCTGAAGAGAATACGTTTCCTTGTGAGATTGGAATGTGATGATTTAGGTATTAAATCTAAGATTTGTTATGTGATGAACATATATTGACCACATGGCCTATTATTTGGATGATATATATGACTCCCAAGATCCAAATAAAACATAATGAAGCAAAAAAATCCATACTCTGCAAAATAAGGAGTTTACACTACAAAAGAATTTGGGTATGTAATTAACTAGTGTACACATTACCCTGGAATCGGTAATGATATTCATGATAATGTTATGAATATTTGAGAGACTCTAGGACTATGAAACCAGTTTAATGTATCAATAAATCAAAATAAATTCCATTATCTCATCATCCATTTTTGAACAAGGATTTTCCACCATCACCCCTAGTGGAAAAGGAAAACCACCTTTAGAAAGGGAGATTGTGGGACTTACAGATCATGATCAATATAAGGATATTTTCCAATAAAAATGTTGGTTTCTATGGAATATTTTAGAAAACAAAGATAATACAAAAACTTGGTAGAAAATACAATCTATGATATAAAACCAAATCATTTTTCATTTTTTCAAAATGTTTGACAAATACTTATTTTTAAAAAAATTTGGAAAGAAAACCAAATCAAAAATAATGAATGAATAAAATTAATGGGTAGAAATATATCAAGAAACATTATAAAATAAGAATTAATAATGATATTAATGTCACTAAACCAAAATTTCATAAGGGGAATTAATGTATTTTTATGAGTAGGAATAACCCATGACAATATAATTATCAAACAAATATGTTTCATGGAAAACTATTTTGGTATTAATGTGAGATTGTACATGTATACTCAAATAAAATAATATACCACAAAGCTTGCACATTATTACTAGGTCACCATTTTATTAGCCCTCATAGTCTTAATTGGACATTATCCAATGAAAGGTAATCATATACACTAGTTTTTAATATAAAATTATTAAAAAAGATATTATATCCTTGATTTTATCCCTCAAGTAGTAACTCAAGTTTTCATGACCTATCAACAAGAGAGGTGAGCAATCAAAAAATTATTTAATCAACATGTAAATAAAATGCATAAATAATATAACACAACTCAGCACAAACAATCTCACATGAAATAAACCCATTTCATATAAATAATAAACACATAATAAAAACAATAAGTATACATTTAATAAATGGTAAAAATCAAATACAAGATATCAAATCATGTGGCCCAAAATAAGGGTTCACAATCATCAATTTTTTTTAAAAAGTATCATCCTAACATTTAAAAAACTTATTGGTGGTCATGATATAAAACATACACTTAATTAATACACCATGGATTCCATTTTATGGAATGAAAAATATTCCTTTATATCTATAATATACAACCATGTTTCATAATGTCATTTTAAATCACCCATGGATCCATTATATTTAAAATAAATATTTCTCCCCATCATTGTTATATAAAAATGAAAACAACCATTTTACAAAACAAAAAATTTAAAAAATGTTTTGAATTTAATAAAATTTGAAATAGGGATAAAACACAAATTTACCATCAATACCATTTAGAAATAAATACATTTTAATTTTTATAAACACATGGCATAAAAAAATATTATTTCAAAAGGAGTTACTAAAACTTCCCTGAAAACCCACTATAAAATGTTTATAAAACCATGAAAGCCTTTTATAAATCACTAAATAGTCCCATTAATAGATATAAAATAATGAGAATAAGATTTTATATAATAAATTTTTCCAAGAGTTTCTAAATGAATGAATTTTATAAAATCCATGACCACTTCTTAGTGGAAACAAGTCACAAAATGTTTCTTTAATAGTGGAAGCCAAGATATGTTGCGAAACTACCTTTATAATCTCTAAAAAAAATAACCTATGATTAAATAACTTTTTACAAATAAATTTATCCTAAATAGTTATTAGGGTTTGTTAAAGGTTGTATGTATAAGGTAAATGGTATAGGGGAGAAAAGAGGAGTGAGAATTTTGTCTGCTCTTGAGGAACCACTTTAAATAGAAGTATATTAGGGTAAAATCCATGGGTTAATGGTGGAGGAAATCCCATTAGGGATACGAACCATTGAACAAACAAGAGGGGAAGAAACATTGATTGAAATAACGTAAATTCAAAGAGTGGTTAGAACTAAAATCCCATGAAACTAAAAAAAGACGACAAATCCATGGCGTGGTACATCCCACCAAAGGATGGTACTCATAATTCGACACCCACCATACTGAAACATTATCAGCCATGGTATAGGTAATCTCGATCATGTTATGCTAAACTCTTAAATCTATAAACACTATTTTTTTTCACATCCTACACAACATGGTCTCCCAAAACCTTGAAAAAATGCCTTTGAAAATGTTCTTTAATGAAAAACAAGAACCCCAAATCCATGGTTTATAATTCCAAAACACAAAAATCCGTACCTCAAAATAGGAAACTGGGAAAATAATGTCCCACAACTTTTTATCCCATGTTCAATCACTTGTTCATCCTTTTTAAAAAAGACACAAAGGAAATGATTTTACTCATTACATGGACTCACTTGGCCATGATGTGGCCTAATTTAGATAAACTTTATACTCCTCAAGATATATTAAAATAAAATTATAACAACATAAATAGTAAAATTACTCATAATTAATTAATTTTCCATAAATTAGTGAAATATGGGGGGGTCATAAATCTCTACACCACTCCGATATATACACTAATAAATTTATTTCTATACATAAAAGAAATGAATGTTCAAGAACTGAAAAATTGAAAGTGAGAGGTCCGAGCATGAGGGAAAATAAATAAGGATCATATGAAATAAGGATACTTTATTTTTTATTCAACTCCTCAATATCAATGGTATAAATCCAAAATCAATTGGTAACCTCAAACACAACCCAATCTATAACCATTCAATATGATGTTCAAGGAAATCAGATATCTAACATAGGTGTCCCTACCATTTATAATTAATATGAAATAGTGAATCAATGGAAAAAACATTTATATAGAGAGTTTCATTGAAAAAAACATGTTTTTAATAGTTTTTAGAGGAAAAATAATTTTACTAATCAGAAACAACAATTAAAAAATCGGTTCTAAATTTCATAAGGTAAATTCAACCTAAAGGAAAAAAATCTTGATCATCCCAGTAATAAACTTACCATGAAACATTAATGTAAGAAATGTAGAAGAAATAATCAATAATAATGGAATGGGATCCAACCTTGGTTCATGATATTAAATGGAATGTTACCTGTGACCAATATCATGGAACATTGATATATGGTGAATCCAATATAAACCCAACCAAGATATAATCTTAACTAGAAAAACCAACCATATAATATTCAAAAATATTAAATAACTCATCCTATATACCCTCAACAACATTACCAACAATTATTATGATTAGTTGATTAAAATACTATGCATATTCACATGAATGATATTAAATGAAAACCTTAGGAGGCATGTCAAATCAATAAGGCAAGAGTCAAAATTAAAACAAACACATATATAAAAAATGTTGGAGGAATGAAAAAGAGAAATAATTAATCAATAATTGTCTCATTATATTTAATATACTCTAAAACTTAAAAAAATCAATCCCAAATATAGATAATCTCTCCAATAAAAGTTTGGTTAAATATTCCATCTCAATCATGTCCTGATGTGATATTAGTCCAAAACTAAACATTGTTGATATAAGGCAATGATAGTGAACTCTCCAAAAAATATAAACATGCAAAAATTATTCTATTAGTACATTAATACATTACCACAAAATAAAATATATTTTAATTTTTATGAAAATTTTAAGGATATGGAGTTTTCTAGTACTACCATTGTATAAAAACTCTAGGCAATGTTAGTAGCCAAAAGTTTTACACTTTAGAAATGTGGGGAATCACACTAAGGATCATACCTCAAGAAAACTATTCCACATTTTAGAAAGTCTTTTATGTTAATAATATATAGATTACACATAAAATAAACCAACTCATCTAATCCTCACATAACAAAAAAAATCCCACTAAAACTAAGTGATTAAACATACATAACAAATTTACCAAAGTGGTTCACACTATAAAATTACATTAATTAAAATCAATATATCTGAAAATTATATATAAAATCATTTTACATATGAATGATATACTTTTAAAACTATAAAATTATGTTTTTATACTACCAAAACTCTACTTTATAGTTCAAAATTATATCTTCCATACTGAAGAGGTTTCCAAAAATGTACACTGGCCTTTAAAATTTCCAATCTTCTTAAAATAATAAGAACATCCAAAATTTATAATTTCTCTATTATTTCTATAACAGTCCATTCATTCCATCATAAATGTTTTTTTATGAAATTCAATTTAATTTCAAAACATTTTGATTACACATCAACATTAATTTCAAATAAACATTCTATATTAACGTGATGAAATCAACCATATTTTAAAGAACAACCCAAAAATAAAATTTCTATTTTTTAATTAAACAACGATATCATTTTTTATATCCCATATCATTCATGAAATTCATTTTCCACATAGACCATCAAAGGTTATTTATAATTTAAAACAATTCAGGAGGTACTATTTTTCATAAAAAAACTAGCTTTAAAAAACACAAAACTCAATAACACATAACATAGAATATCGATAGAAATACAATATTGAAGTATCAAATCATCCTCAAACCACGCTATTCCCTTCAAATAAATACAAAAAACAACAATATCCATTTGAAACGAAAATAGTTTCAATTGAAAAATCCATAAGAAAAAAAATATATTCACAGACTGATACCCTAGATTATATTACCATAGACATATTTTAAGGCATCCACTGAAAGGTTTTTGAGTCTATATTTTTAGGATCCAAATTGGTTTCCAGAATAAATAAGCTACACATGTAGTATTTCATCCTTATAATCTCACCCAAATTTCAAATTAAAACCATCAATTTAGATGATGTAACTCAATAATGTTCTCAGCATCATCAAAATATTCATAACTATAATTATAAATCAAAATTAAATTGTGTCTAAATATGGAAACTAAAGTCCCATTTTGATATTTGGTGATCAAGAACCTACATATGACCTACCTCCTGAGTTCTGATAACCATAGCCTCATTACTAAAATGAAAAACATAAATAATAAGAGGTAACTACAATAATATTTTGTATTAAAATAGTTTGGGTTACTAATGAACTGATACTCAAATTGATCTACAATATGGCTTGAGGCATGTTTCTAATCCCTATTTCCTGAATACCTTTTTTATGTATGAAATAAAAAATAGGTGGGAAAATTTTCTCATATGAATATAATTATATAGTAACAAAATCTATTGATAATTTGGAATGGTACTTCGATACATTGGTCATCCATGCAAATCAAATGATTAGATATAAATAAATGAAAATGAAAAACAACTCATAAGAAATAAGAAACATCCATATGTGTCATAATAAATAATAATGATCTATATAACTTACTAAATATAAATATAAATAAATATATCACCCCAAAAAATAGTAAAGGAAGGAAATAATGTTAGAGATAAATAAATGAAGAGATAGATATAAGATCTAAAAGTAAAAAAACCAACCAAAGATAAATCATGAAAATATCTATGTTCTCCATAGTCACCCATTAAATCAGAAAACATCCATCAACAGACCAATTCGAAATATATAAAATTTAAATACAAATATGGGAACTTGTAAAAAACATAGAATCTTTATAAACGCACATACACACACAAGAGTGTCTCTGCATGTGTGATCTAACTTGTAACACCCCAGGTAAATAAAAAATATGAAATTTTTATATTTATCCCTTATTTTGAATAAAATTTTAATATTAATTTAAATGGAATGCTATGCTTGATGTCTTATCCAATATGCAACAACGAGTTCTTTTGAAATCTTTCGTTGCACTCTAATAATAAAATAAAATTATTTTAAATGTTAGTTAACACGTAGCCGTTGTATTAGAGGGAATGAATAGAAATAACTAAAATATGATTATATATGTTTTTAAATGTTTTTACATTTATAAAATAAAGGATAAAGGCTTAAAATATGAAAAGAATTCAATTTTAGGCATATATACTCTAATTTTCACTAAAGGTCCACTTATCAACTTTTGATGGTGAACCGTCATTAAATATAGTTTTAGTCACTCTTATAAATTCTATTGGACCAAATAAAACTCTTCTTTAGAATTGGGACATCAAAATTCACTTTGTGTAAATTTTTGGTATTTTTCCGATAAAGATCATTTTATAATGAATAGTGAAAAATGTTGTATTTTAATTCAAAACCTCTTTTTAATATAATTTATTTATATGCTTAGATTATCTTTTGAATGGGTTTCAAAGTGAAATTAGAATATATTTTTACCATTTAATTCAATACCGGTCGTTGGAATTAATTTCATCTTGAAATTGGACATAAACTAGTGTCAATCTTTTGCTACTTATTGTTTCATAAAAACAAACTATTTTCTCTAACAACAGGAATTAATTATTAAATTAATTAATGTAACTTATATGTTTTGAATTTTGTAAAATAGACCTCATTTTTGAATTCAGAATATCAGATATAGCCTAGGGTAATTTTTTTGTAATTTTCTGAAAAACATCAATTTTTGATGAATAGTGAAACCACTAAGTGGTAGTTAAAGAAATCGATATTTTGTTTAAATGAAACTTTACCAATTCTGTGATTTGAATTTCAAAAAAACGATATACAGGGTTGTCATTAAGAAGTAAAATGTGGTTCAATGGGATTAAAATAATTTTTTGGGGAATAGTAACTTTTAAGTTTATTAATCACAATTAGAGGTAATTAGTGTAATTTAAGGTGAAAATAATGTTTTAATAATATTAAATGACATAGAAACATGTCCTACCCTTATTGGATGTGTCATGGATGACCAAGAGTGCCCCTCGTCTCCTCTTATAAAAGGCCCCCACCTCTACCTCCTTACCCACACCTCTCAAGCCTTTGTCTCGGCCAAACCCTGCCCATTTTGTCTCTCCACATCCCTCTCTTACTCCTAGAATCCTCAATTTGGGCATAAGTCTTCCCAAAGAAGCATTTGAGCTCAAATAAAAAAGACTTACCCAATTTAAAGGTAGTGTCTTCTCTTGTGTTCTTTTGTTTTATTTTGCTTCTCCAACCCCCTAAACCCTTTTTATTATTTTCTTTTGTAACAAATAAAGTATCTTAAATATACTAGGATGTTTTTATAAGAAGGCTTCGAGCTACACTTACACACAAATACATCTAATGGTTAAAGAACATACTGTTTCTGTGGATGACGAATTTATGCCTCACAAAACGATGATTGTTCAACACTCATATAACACCTTCAAAGGTGGCCATTAAGATGTCAATATATTTATATATGATATATAATATCTTTATGTTTTACTTAATCTTCTGTATTTTTCTTTTTTGGCATACCTTTAAGGTTTCCATTGTGGGTAAACACGATAATTTCATTTTAGGAAGTGCGGACTACCGCCCCCTCAAAGTGATTTGATTCGTTAATGACATATGTGGGATGTATAAATAATGGATTTAAAGTTATTATATATGATTTATGTTACATATAAATGATGAATATAATTCTGGAATTAAAATATACATACCTCTCATTTGGTTTTAATTCCATTTATATGACATAGAAATGAAAGTAGCGTTCATGCGTACGTACGGCTTACCGTCTCCATGAACGGTGCATTTCATTTCGTAACTCTAAATGATTATGTAGTATTAAAAATACTTGTATATTCTTGATATATATTATATATATTATATCCAAATCATGAATATCATTCTGGACATAATGAACCTGTGACCACACGAACAACATGTAATTGTAAGAAGTCCACTTTCGACTTAAGAACCAAATATCGACAAAACAAACATTATTAACTTAAATGATTAAATAATGCTTATAACACAACAATAAGTGATATAAAAGCAATACTTAACTTGAAAATGTTCTTAAGAAAGTGGGAATTAACTGAAGTTTATTATTCAGGACGTTAAAGAATGATCGAGTCAAGTGGAACCCGAGGTAAGGGATCCAACCTCTCTCTTTATTTTTAAGTACTCTCTTTTATGTCATTTCTTTTAATCCCATCATTATTATGTTTGGGGATGTTATTTTATATTCCTCATACTTTACTTTTTATTTTCATATTATTGGATACCCTATTTGATCTCATAAATCCATTTTTGGATGTTTTAAGTGGCGTCGTTAGGCTGCCGAGTTTTTGTAAGGGATTTTTCATCTCACTTTTATTCCCGTGACATTTATGCTACATTTGACCCCATTTACTTTGAGTGGGGTATGTACTGCCCATTATTATACACTTTGTTTAGTATAATTTCATTTATGGGTATTTAAGGTTTCATTGTATGACCTTTCTTCCATGGGGTGTACTTTTTGAAAGTTACCCAACTCGGTAAGGGGACCTTTCACCCTCCTTTTTTTAAAAGACTTCTTTTGTTATGTCTTTTAATTCACATACTATTATGTTGGGATATATTCTTATATATCCTTATTTATGTAAATTTTATGTCCAAGTTATGAGATCCCCTTTATCTCTCTCATCAACACTTTTTGTAATATTTTATGTGACGCCCTTAGGCTGTCGAATTTTACCAAGGGAACTTCTTAACCCAATTTCGATTTCTTTGGGTTCAACATGTAGTTATTAAATATGTCATCCTTTGAATATGTGTGAATGACCTTTGATTATTTTACACTTAATATCCACTTATATTGGTTGTATTTATATTTTTCACACATAATTATGAGATTAATTTATCCTTAATTTAAGGATACCTTCTTTATAATGGATTTCATCTCATTTTACATTTCTTTTTAGACTTCATTGTTGTTATGCACCAATTCACTCTTATATGATGTGTATACTGTCCTTTGACATATTATATCATGAATCCCTTTATTCTCATGATATTATAAATTTTGGATTAAATGTTATTCCGCAATGTTTTGTTTTAAAGAGTCTCTCATTTTGTAAAAAAATCTTTAACAAAAATATCGTTTTAAAAGTTTTAAAGATTTATTATTATAAATATTCATCTTTAATGTCCATGTTTTCCAAATGGTTTTCAGTATTTATTTATATGGACATTAATGTTTTAAAATTATAATTCCAATAAAATCTTCAAAGTGTTATGGGACACTTTGATTCAAAAATCTCTTTTAAATGATTTTTTAAAATGTATTGATTAATTCAATATCTTGGAATTAATTATTTTGATTGAAAATGAAATGTTTTTATTAAAATGTTTATATTTTAATTATTTTATGTGTAATGATGGTACTTGGACATTTTACAGGTGGTTACATGATAAACCATATGACGAGTGGTGCCGTGAATACCAGGATGGGTGGTTACGTTATAACCTCCAATGCATTGGGCATTGAAGTCGTCCGTATGGCTATTCCATTAAGTATGTGTGGAAGTTGACCGTATGGTTATTCCATTTAAGTATGTTTATGTCCCAAGTTACCTTTATATGTTATGATTTCATTATATGGGTTTTATGGTAATCTATTGGTTACAAAAGGGTAAGTAATGATATTTTATTCAGTGAAGAGTTTTTACTACTTCCTAAAGGTGAAAGGTATTACTTTGATATAGTATACATGGTTTACTTGTTACTTTGAAAAACTAACAGATTTCATTCTTTGTGTATCCTTTTCTGAGCTTTTTATGCTCACCCCAAGTTTTTTTTGAAATGTTTGTCATAGGACTTAATGTGGAATAGGGTCAAGGATGGGATCAAGGGAAAGTCATGCTATCTAATACATGAATCTAGACATGTTTCTTTTTAAGAGTTTTTATTTTATGGAAATTTAGTAGAAGTGACTACTTTGTAATCTTTTGAGATTTAATAGTTATGTCCTAATTCTCTAAAACTCTAAACCTGAAAATATCCTCAATGTGAATTATTCATTTAATTCAATATTAAGTAAGGTTTAAGGTCGGGGACTTATAGTTGGTATCAAAGGATGGTTTAGATAACTATAGAGGTTAAGGTATTCTCTAAGAATAAGTGAAATTAACATAATGGTTAGGATTTCAGAAAGAGTCCTAGTTTTAGATAAAGGGAATGAGTAAGTGTATCTTAGTGTTTATCTTCCTCATTAGTACATGATGGTTTTGTTTATATACTCACACTAACTTTTTTGTTTTAGTAAATGGCTGGATCTAGCAGGTACCAAAGTAACAGTGGATGTGAAGGAAACTGTGACAGTTTTCTGAGCAAGCAACTGAATGATATTGGAGCTGCAATGATAACTCTTGTGTTTATCCTCAACCAACTATCTGGAGTATTGATTGACCACCTAAACCTTGGTGATTTCTATAAGGCATCATATATGCGAGAAATAAATCCCTATGGAACTACATGTAATAATTATAAAGGTAAGTGTGTTCAAAAACCTATGTGTCAAAGATGTGGAAAGAAACACCTTGGAAAATGTTTCAAAGGGACATAAATATGCTATACATGTGGAAATGAAGGCCATAAAGCAAGAACCTGCCATGGAAAAAGGAAGCGTCCAGTTGTCTCAAGGAAAGGGAAAGATGTTCTTTCTGAGGGATCAATTGAATGATTTAAATGTGGTGTGCATGGTCATTATGAAAACACATGTACTATGAAGAAGTTTTGAGAATGGGATCAACAAGATCGTACAAATATTCATTTACCAATACTTAATTCCATTCCGATTGAGGATGAAGAAACTGACAATGACTAGTAAAAGGTATGGATTATTTCCTAACATTTGTTTTCCTATTTTCTAATCTTAGGATATGATTCATGATTTTGTTTGTAGGAAATAATTATTTCAGAATAATTTGGAAAGGAATGGTTAATGGATCATGAAGAATGTTGAATGAGTAAGAAGTCAACATATAAGGGCTTCAAGAGTTATGGTAAAATTCTTATGAGTATTAAGTCTCTTTTGATGATGGGGTTACATTAGAGGACTTTTTATAGTATGTGTAACCATGATGTTTGATATATGAAAATTTTATTCAAGGAATATTTATCTGTTCTTTTGTGGACATAGTTATAAAGAACCATTTGGGTTTATATGATACTTACTTTTGAGGTAATTATGGGTTACTATATGTTATGATGGAAAGTGAAAGGTATGACATAAAATTGAGGTTAAATTATATTATGGTTATTTTTGTTGATTTTATCTCTTTTTGGGGAATGATTTGAGAATTATATAGTTTGGAAAAAGGACAACACGCAGACCGTGTGACAGCCCACCGTGTCGGACAAAGCTGTGGTAATCGAACCCACAACCAAAGTGCGACTGGTAGTTATCGCCTACCACTAGACTATGTGAAGTCCCTGGTTAGTTTGAATGACTCTTTTTAGATATATGATTTTAGGAATTAAGAGTAACTTTATTTTAGGTTATCTAGGGAATTTTATTAACCTATCATGGAAGAAATGTGATTAGGTTAATTACTTTTCAATACGAGACTTTAAGAGCAACTGATGTTGTTTGGAGATAAATGTTACGATTTAACTTGCAAGAATATGGGACTAAATCCTTCAAATATTTTGGTTTCAATATTAGTTTGGTTTACTTTGAATTATTTTATGGAAAAATTGTTTATCGAATGGTCCTCCTTGAACTTTGGGTTTTGTTGGAAAAATTTTAGAGATTAAGAATAGATTTTCTTTTTATAAAGGGTTATCCTTTTCTGGATGATCTGATCTTGTACTAACCTCTTTGTTTTTTGGATTTGGTTAAAGTCTAAAGGCATGGGAAGTATATAGTTCTCTTTTGTGGATTAGGTGATTCTATTGAAGTTGATTATAGTACACTTAATGTGAACAAGTCTTCCTAAATACTCTTCTTTTGGAGAAAATATGAGTTCGTGTAACAAATATAATAAAATTTGAAAGTCAACAAGATAGGTAATTATGTTTCCATATGAATAAATTACTCAATAAAAATTAACATAAAACTAAAATGTTTTCTATTAACTTTTCCTACTAGGGAATCAAATACCGTTTAACCCATCACAAGTTTGTGATTTTCTTGTGGTTAACTTTCTCCTAAACATGTTTTCTATCACTCTCCATTAGAACATGACCCTATGTTTTCTCCTCCATGTCCATGATTTCCTACATGGAATCCTAGTGTGGGTTAACTCGGGTGACCTCTGTACTTCCCTTTCTTTCTTTTAAAGTGATTGTTTTACCGACTCTTGTTCCGATGTGGGACTTTCAATGAAGTTTCCGAGCCCAATTTTAAAATTGCAAGGACACAATTCCCAAAAGGGGGGGAAGGATGTAACACCCCAGGTAAATAAAGAATATAACATTTTTATATTTATCCCTTATTTTGAATAACATGTTAATATTAATTTAAAGGGAATGCTATGCTTGATTTCTTACCCAATATGCAACAACGAGTTCTTTTGAAATCTTACGTTGCACTCAAATAATAAAATAAAATTATTTTAAATGTTAGTTAACATGTAGTCATTGTATTGGCGGGAATGAATAGAAATAAATAAAATATGATTCTATATATTTGTTAAATGTTTTTACATTTATCCAATAAAGGATAGAGGCTTAAAATACAAAAAGAATTCAATTTTAGGCATATATACTCTAATTTTCACTAAAGGTCCACTTATCAACATTTGATGGTGAACCGTCATTAAATATAGTTTGGGTCACTCTTATAAATTCTATTGGACCAAATAAAACTCTTCTTTAGAATCAGGACATCAAAATTCACTTTGTGTAAATTTTTGGTCTTTTTCCGATAAAGATCATTTTATAATGAATAGTGAAAATGTTGTATTTTAATTCAAAACCTCTTTTTAATCTAATTTATTTATATGATTATATTATCTTTTGAATTGGCTTCAAAGTTAAATTATAATATATTTTTACCATTTAATCCAATAGTGGTCTTTGGAATTAATTTCATCTTGAAATTGGACTTAAACTAGTGTCAATCTTTTGATACTTATTGTTTCATAAAAACATGCTATTTGCTCTGACAGCGGGAATTAATTATTAAATTAATTAATGTAACTTTTATGTTTTGAATTTTGTAAAATATACATAATTTTTGAATTCGGAATATCAAATATATCCTAGGGTAAATTTTTGGTAATTTTCTGAAAAACTTCAATTTTGATAAATAGTGAAACCACTAAGTGGTAGTTAAAGAAACTGATTTTTCATTTAAATGAAAATTTACCACTTATGTGATTTGAATTTCAAAAATCCAACATACATGGTTTTCTTTAAGAAGTAAAATATGGTTCAATGGGATTAAAATAATTTTTTGGCGAATAGTAACTTTTAAGATTATTAATCGCGACTAGAGGTAATTAGTGTAATTTAAGGTAAAAATAATGTTTTAATAATATGAAATCAGATAGACACATGTCCTACCCTCATTGGATGTGTCATGGCTGACCAAGACAATCCATGGGTCAACTTGGGGACCCCATGTAGCCACTTTGGTAGGAAAATGACATTAATACCTTTTTATTTAATGTTAAAATTAAAATGTCACAAACATGTGTTTTTTTACTAAAACAATTTTTATAAGGGGTTATACAAGTCAGAATTTTGACTATAAATATTAATTGGAAAGATAAAAACATTTCCTACATCATAGATTTTTTTATAATTTTTATACATTAACTAAATTAAATTATTTATGACACCATGATGATGCAGCGATTACCTCATTATTTAACGATTTAAATAAAATGGAAATATAATGTAACATCTAAGACCTAAACATGTCCAAAACCTATTGGATGAGTTTATTTTGAAACCTTATTACCGTATCCTAGAAACACATCAATTTGTGACCTTTAAAATCCGAAACTCATTCTAAAATAAAGTAACATTTCCTTACTTTCCAAGAGTGCCCCTCCTCTCCTCTTATAAAAGGCCCCCACCTCTACCTCCTTACCCACACCTCTCAAGCCTTTTTCTCGGCCAAACCTTACCCATTTTGTCTTTCCACATACCTCTATTACTCTTACAAGCCTCACTTTGGGCAGAAGTCTCCCCAAGGAAGCATTTGAGATCAAATCAAAAAGACTTACCCGATTTAATGGTAGTGTCTTCTCTTGTGTTCTTTTGTTTTATTTTGCTTCTCCAACACCCTAAAATATTTTTATTATTTTCTTTTGTAACAAATACAGTATCTTCAATATACTAGGATGTTGTTATAATAAGCATTAGATCTACACTTACACACACCTACGTCTAATGGTTAAAAAAATACTGTTTCTGTGGATGGCGAATTTCTGCTTCACAAAACTATGATTGTTCAACACTCATATAACACCTTCAAAGGTGGACATTAAGATGTAACTATATTTATATATGATATATAATATTTTTATATTTTACTTAAGCTTCTGTATTTCTCTTTTTTGGCATACCTTTATGGTTTCCATTGTGGGTAAACACGATAATTTCATTTTAGGAAGTGCGGACCACCGCCCCCTCAAAGTGATATGATTCGTAAATGCCATATGTGGGATGTATAAAGGATGGATTTAAAGTTATTATATATGATTTATATTACATATAAATGTTTAATATAATTCTGGAATTAAAATATACATACCTATCATTTGGTTTTAATTCCATTTCTATGACATAGAAATGAAAGTAGCATTCATGCGTACGTACGACTTACCATCTCCAGGAACGGTGCATTTCATTTCTTACCTATAAATGATTATGTAATATTGTAAATAATTGTATATTATGGATATATATGATATATATTATATCCAAATAATGATTAAAATTTTGGATATAATGAACCTTTGACCACAGGAACAACATGTAATTGTAAGAAGTCCATTTCGACTTAAGAACCAAATATTGACAAAAAACATTATTGACATAAATGATTAAATAATGATTATAACATCGAAATAAGTGATATAAAAGGAATAAAAAACTTAAAAAAGGTTATTAAGCAAGTGTAAATTAACTCAAGTTTATTATTCAGGACGTTAAAGAACGATCGAGTCAAGTCGGACCTGAGGTAAGGGATCTAACCTTTCTCTTTCTTTTTAAGTACTCTCCTTTATGTCATTTCTTTTAATCGCATATTTCTTATGTTTGGGGATGTTATTTTATATTCCTCATACTTTAAATTTTATTTTCATATTATGGGAGACCCTATTTTATCTCATAAATCCATTTTTGGAAGTTTTAAGTGTCACTGTTAGGCTGCCGAGTTTTTGTAAGGGATTTTTCATCTCACTTTTATTCCGGTGACATTTATGCTACGTTTGCCACTATTTCCATTGAGTGGTGTATTTACTGCCCATTATTATACACTTTGTGTAGTATAATTTCTTTTATGGGTATTTACATTTTCATTGTATGACCCTTCTTCCATGGGGTGTACTTTTCGAAAGTTACCCAACTCGGTAAGGGGACCTTTCACCCTCCTTTTTTTAAAAGACTTCTTTTGTTATGTCTTTTAATTCACATACTATTATGTTGGGATATGTTCTTCTATATCCTTATTTTTGAAAATTTTATGTCCAAGTGATGAGATCCCATTTATCTATCTCATCAAATCTTTTTGTAAAATTTTATGTGACGCCCTTAGGATGTCGAATTTTACCAAGGGAACTTCTTAACCCAATTTCAATTTCTTTTGGTTCAACATGTAGTTATTGAATATGTCATCCTTTGAATATGTGTGAATGAACTTTGATTGTTTTACACTTAATATCCACTTATATTGAGTGTATTTATATTTGTCACACATAATTATGAGATTGATTTATCCATAATTTAAGGTTACCTTCTTCATAATGGATTTCATCTCATTTTACATTTCTTTTGAGACTTCATTGTTTTTATGCACCAATTCACTCTTATATGGTGTGTATACTGTCCTTTCACATATTATATCATGAATCCCTTTATTCTCATGATATTATAAAGTTCAGATTAATTGTTATTCCGCAATTATTTATATAAAGAGTCTCTCATTTTGTTAAAAACTCTTTAACAAAAATATCATTTTAAATGTTTTAAATATTTATTATTCTAAATAATTATATTTAATGTCCATGTTTTCAAAATGGTTTTCAGTATTTATTTATATGGACATTATTGTATTAAAATTATAATTCCAATAAAATTTTCAAAGTGGTATGGGACACTTTGATTCAAAAATCTCTTTTAAAAATTTTTGAAAATGGATTGATTGATTCAATATCTTGGAATTATGTATTTTGATTGAAAATGAAATGTTGTTATTGAAATGTTTATGTTTTAAATATTTTATGTGTAATGAAGGTACTTGGACATTTTACGGGTGGTTACATGATAAACCATATGACGGGTGGTGTCATGAATACCAGGATGGGTGGTTACGTTATAACCTCCAATGCATTGGGTATAGAAGTCGGCCGTATGGATATTCTATTAAGTATGTGTGGAAGTCGACTGTATTGTTATTCCATTTAAGTATGTTTATGTCCCAAGTTACCTTTATATGTTATGTGTTCTTTATATGGGTTTTATGGTAATATTTTGTTTACAAAAGGGTAAGTAATGATATTTTATTCAGTGAAGGGTTTTTACTACTTCCTAAAGGTGAAAGGTATTACTTTGATAAAGTATACATGGTTTACTTGTTGCTTTGAAAAACAAACAGCTTTCATTCTTTGTGTATCCCTTTCTGAGCTTTTTATGCTCGCCCCAAGCTTTTTTAAATGTTTTTCATAGGACTTAATGTGGAATAGGGTCAAGGATCAAGGGAAAGTCATGCTATCTAATACATGGAACTATACATGTTTCTTTTTAAGAGTCTTTATTTTATGGAAATTTAGTAGAAGTGACTACTTTGTAATATTTTGAGATGTAATAGTTATGTCCGAATTCTCTAAAACTCTAAACCTGAAAAGATCCTCAATGTGAATTATTAATTTAATTCAATATTAAGTAAGGATTAAGGTCAGGGCCTTATATAACTAGGCCCAAAGTAATTTCATTATAGTGAGTGTGTAATTTATTTATTCAAAAAATTTATAAATAATAGTTTAAAAATAAATTTAAAAATATGTTTTTATAATTTTATGCTTAAAGGAAAGAAATCATACATTTATCTTTTACAAAACCAAAGGTAGTCCTATTTCAAAAATTAACACACTTTCATACATGAAAACCATGATCTCAAAAAAACAAAGTATACTATATTAAATAATTCATTCAAAATATACCCCTATTTTTAAATTGTGGAATCATCCATTTTAAAAAGAATCCACTTTAAAAACAATTAAAACACTATTTAAAATTAACCATCATCATATATAAATATGGAATATAATCATACGACGCTGAAATAATGAGTAAAATAATACAAATATGCTACAATTTTGTGAATGGTGCCACTCAACCAAATATAAAAAAGGGGATTACAGATAGTGTATGTAATGTGAATCCCACATTATACTACTATTATTCAAGTAATTAGTGTCATGGGAAACTCATTAGGTAATAATGTGAGACTTTCACATGTATATTAAAATGGAACAATATTTTCGTAATCTCCTATCAACATATAATTGCCACCCACAATCTAATTGGGTCACTATCCCCTATAAGGTCAAATCCGAAAATATGGTTTAATAGTGAGTAATAAAAAATATATAGTAAATAATATTATTAATCCAAAACTTATTTACTGAAGTTCATCTAAAATTTTAACATGGAAGGTGAGGAATCAAAAAACCATGTGATCAACATAAAAATCAAATGGACAAACAATAAACCACATATCATCTTTAAAACTATTAAATAAAACAACCAATTTTTATATAAATTGAAAATAATGTAAATAAAATATGTACTATAAATATTATAAATAGGGAACATGGTTACACCAGACATCTAATAAAGGGGATTACAATAAGGTTTCAAAATGACCCAACTGACCAATTTCAAAATTACCAACTAAGACATTAAAAAAATATTGCATGTTCAAGGTGTAAAACATCTGTATTGCTCATACACCATATATTCCATTTTTATCAATTTTTACATGAGTCTTTAATACCATCATAGATAACCATGTGCCGAAATATATAATTTACACACACATATGGTTTCATTACATAAAAAAGTCATTCCTCCATTAAGAATGACATAAAAAACAACATTTTTACCAAAGACAACCATTAAAACATGAGTTTCATTCCTTGAAATTCAAAAAAACTCTGAAAACACATTTATAATCATAATCATTTCAATATAAGCTCATAGGATTTTTAAAAAACACTTTGAATAAAAAAATTATTTTAAAATGAATTAAAAAATAATTATTTAAAACTCACTATAATATGCATAGAAACCCTCAAAAACATTTTATAAACCCATACATGTTCTTACAATTATATATAACATTATAATAATAAAATTTAGAACACTCGTTAATTTAATGAAATTTATAAATAATATAATTTCATGAAATCACCTAACACATACAACAGGAAATAAGTTGTAACATGTCACATTCAATAGTGAAATCCAAAAAAAATTACCTCTATAAGACCTAAAAAAATCCATATGATTACTTCTACCCTCAATATTAAATTTATCCCAGAGATAAATTAGTATTTATGTAAGGATAAAAATATTATGGGAATGAAATATGGGAGTAGTAAAGAGGAAAAACAGAGGTCAATCCTTGAAGATATTCTTTTAAATGAAGGGGATATGTGAAAATACACTATATAAGGTTGAAGTAACACCATTAAGCCCTCGTAAAAATTTTCAAAATGATTAAGGGAGGAATGAGGGTTATAAACCATTAAATTCGAAGAGTGGATAAAATTAGAAACACAAAAAATTTAAAATTGGGTCAACTTCTCATGACATGGAACCTCCCACCATAGTATAGAACCCCTCACAAGACACCTTACACAATGTATCCCTCTCATCTATGGAAAAGGGAACCTTGACCATACAGAGCCAAAAACATTAATCCTTATACCCTATAGTGAAATTCACAAACTTTAAATGTGGTATTCCACTACCCTAAAAAAGGATTGAAAATAGTCATTTATATCAAAAAAAGAACCATATGGTGTGGTAAACCCTAAGACTGAGAACTCATTCCTCCAATAAGAATCAATATTATAAAAAAATACCCACTATTAAATAGACCCTTTCCATGTGTGTCAATAAAATGAAAAAAATTAAAAAAATTAAAGCGGTAGTAAATGGTATGGAATCTCATGGTCACAATATGACCTGATTTAGTTTAGACTTTCTTCTCCCTAGGACTCTAAAAACACCCCAAAAACATTACATATAAGAAACATTTTAAAGTAATTCAAAATTAAATAATATAAAATAAAAAATTTACATGGGGATCTCATAACTATAGAGTAGGAACACTTAGATTCTATTTATGTTTATTTGAATATATGTGGTATGCCCATTATTACTTTTTATTATATAGTGAATTATTTTATATGGGGGAATTATATGTATTTATTTTTTTCTCCTTGGTTGATTATTTGGGAGTCAATATATAGTTATCATCAGGTGTATTATCAATTGATACTCCCTTGGAAATTTAGTTTGACCAAATTAATAAATTTAAAACATTTTCTATTATTCAGATTTAAAATATATGTCCATAGAATTTTAAAAAATAATATATTATTTGTTTTGATGTAAAAATCTATATGAATAAAGTAA
This sequence comes from Viscum album, assembly GCA_963277665.1. Lineage (NCBI taxonomy): Eukaryota > Viridiplantae > Streptophyta > Magnoliopsida > Santalales > Viscaceae > Viscum > Viscum album. The sequence goes on along the minus strand of OY728153.1, from coordinate 1,200,357,352 downwards.
CATATTTTTGGGTTCATACGGACTACTATTGGTGGTTTCCATCATTAAAATCATGTATGGGTGATGGATATGAGTTATTATAGAGTGTGATATATGAGTAAGAGGAGTGGGGCCCATGGTAAGGTAATTTGGAGATATCACTACATAGTTAGATGGTATTAATATAGGATTAGTGGAATGATAATTTAAAAATATCTTTCCAAATTTATTTTATTTGTTTCCATGAATATTTTCAAATTAATTTTCTATGCTATCGCCATTGAGAGAAGTTGTATATACTAATAAACAGATAAATTAAAAATATCCAACATTGTTTCCTCCATATTATATGATTTTTACAAGGTTAAAAGATTTTATGATTTATATTATAGAAATTGAGGTGATGTGTTTTATAGTAAATGGTATATTTTTAAGATAATTAGTATAATTCATAAAGATAATGATAAAACCATACAATTGGTAAGAATTTATTAGAAATTAAACTTGGAAATAATTATAAATAAATGCATACTTTATAGAATAAGTTATTTTTATAATCCGTAAAGCTGTTCTCTATAATGGCCATCATTGTTATGGGTTGAAATTCCCCTGAAAAAATTAAAATTTTATATTTTTTGGATCATTATTTTGATAAATAGAGCTCAATTATATAATTTAATAGTCTTAAAAACATTAAAGGTTATATTAAATCATTCTTAGATATATTGGCTAGTTCATAGGAAATAGTAAGGGAATATGGAGGTGTCCCTATAGAAAGTGGTCTTTATAGTAACAATTAGTGGTGTGAAACATAGTTTCATGCCATGAACCACCATGGCCATACTCCCTTCTGTTTTTTCAAAAATTATCAGGATATGACACATTAATTAATAAGGTGAACAACTCATAATCAATTTTATAGTTGTTTTAATGTCCTGTGATTGGCCTAAAAACCCCATATTTAATCCAATAAAATATATAGTGTGAAATGGTATGGGAATGAAGGGGTTTTTCCTCTTGAAGCTCATCAAATATAATTTATTCTCCAATAAATGTTTATTTTGTTGTGATGGATTTATCCTTGTATATATTAGCCCAATAAATCTTTTTTATATATCTTTTATCATTGAATTATTGATGATTATGAGTTAATTTAATTTATATAAATGATATAGAAATTTCACCCAATCTTGAAGGAATTTACCAATGATGATGATACTACTTATTTGAATGGAAATATGGTATGACATTATGATTAATGAATGATGTTGATGGGTGTTTCCTTAATGTTATTTCATTTTTATATTTTCATTAAAATTTTCCCATTTATATTTATAAAACTTGTCATTATTGTGCATTCAAATGATAGTGAATTTTTTCTAGAATGTCATTATAATTGAGTTACAAGCCTTCCACAAATCATTGTTCAAGGTATTGAGTAGTTAATGAAATTTAGTATGTCCATTGATTATTATTACTTTCACCCAAATTTTGACATTTTATTATATTCAATTAATTAATAATAATTTTCTTATAATTAGTTATTTGGAATTCATAGTCATGAGTTAGAGCCTAATGGAAATCGAATGGGGCCATATGGATGGAGATGACTCATAAAAAAATGCTCATATTCTATTGGTTTGGGGGTTGAATCTGCTTGAAGTTGGTGGTCCTGTGTACTCTACCATGCAGTATTATACACATTGATTGACATAAGATATGGGATTTTTTTTATTTCAACTAAATATCCATTAAATTCATATTGTGTGATAAATAACTAAAAATTCACAATTAATTAATGAAATTTAAATCTAAATTAAATAAAGGGTTATTACAAATATAGTTTGATAATGTTCCAATGTCCAGGATTTACCCTTATGAACTAACTTGGTGTAGACTGCTAATGGATAAGGCTTGATCTCAATAAAATGACTTTATTTAGATGGAAATCTCAAAGTTAGTTGTGTGTGAAAGTATATAGCATGAAACCATGAATGATGATTATTCCATGAGTGTGATTATATTTCCTACTTGATCATATCGTATTTTTATCACATGTGTAGTTAATATGACTCATGAAGATTCTATGATCTATTTATATGGGAACTATTTGTTTCCTTGATGAGATACATAAAATTGCATAAATATTTGACTATGATTGGAATTAATTACATATGGGTGCCTAATTAACCTGTGAGAGACTTTATGATTACTTACACAATGATTACTATTGGCTAGAAAGTATTTCCATGATTGTGATGATCACATGTTGTTATAATGTTTCTACAAACACACATGATGGTATGTTGTTCTATAAAATCACTACCTTATCATGATCTACCTTATTGTGTGTTATCCTAACTTTGTATATTGTTTTGGAATATGTGAAAAGTAGAACATCAAGTTATATTTTCCCTTAGAGTGGGAGTTCACAAGGTTTGAATTTTTTTATGACAATATACCCATACATAGGTTGGAAGAATGATATTCCAGTGTCCATGACATATATTTGTGCCTTGAGGATTCCTAGAATGCACTGGTACTCCATGACATATGAATTTTGAGTAAAATGACCATCTTGTTGCCTTGAGGATTCCAAATGAACTGTCCCAAAGCTTTAAGATAGTTATCCTTATTTCCTGATATGACACTTAATGACTTAAGTATTCTATGTTCATGTTCCCATTTCATCAATTAGGCCTAGCATAAACTCAATGACATGAGGATTATGAGCTGGATGACAATATCCTTATAGCTAAAACTTGACAAATTCTAATTTTTGTTATGGATACAATATATAATAGTGTTGAAGTAAGTAAGACCATGGATTTAAATGTCTTAGTAACTTCAAAACCACTCAATATTTGGTTTTTTTACTTAATTTTACTTGGTAATATTATTTAATTTTTTTACAGTTATGTATTGTCGGATTGCATTATGTTGAGCTTATCAAATTCACATACATTAAATATTATTTGTTATGAAATGAACTATGTTGGTGGTGTCATACTGAGTTGTACTCATTTCCTACTTGGGAATACAAGGTAGTTGTGTACCTAAGCATCCCTCACATAATGCATGTACATGTTGGGTTGATGCATGAGTTTATCGTTTAGTGGGATAGATCATTATGATAATAGAGACCTAGATGAGATTTTGATTATAGTAGGAGAAGAAAAAATTGACTATTATTCATTATATCATGTATATGATTGGCATGGGGGGTGATCGTGTTAATATGTAGTTATGATTACTAAGTCTGTTGTTTGTGAATTCATTCATACAGTGGAAATGTTTTTGGGTTTCTACTTACTCGGATTGTATATTTGTTTTCTATTTGATTATTTATTTCTGTTGTGAACTCTGATTGAGTGTATATTCACACCAGGGTTCCTACTTAGACCCTCAATTATTTTTATAATCTTTTGGTTTATTTGTAGGAAAGGATGAGGTCACACGTAATTCTATCTCAAACCTGATGATATGGGTCAGAATGTTACACAATGTTATCTGAGGAAGTTATCGTGGTTTTTCCTATTTCAGGGAGTTAGTAGACATATGAAATATGAATGTGTCATATCATGTATTTAAACTCAAACTATTTTGTCACAAAAAAAATTCCATGTAATTTATATGATACAAGTTCATCATATGGATATTCTTGGTTTGAATTTTTATTATATATTTTAACCTCATGCAGGAAAGATAGAATTCATGGTTTTGATTTAATATTGATTTTACAATTGACCATGTTTTTAAGAGGAATTACATGAATCATATTTTGTAGTTAGGTTTCTCATATCATATATGATTCTTATGTGTGATTTTATTAACCATTATATTAGTCTACTTATTATAGTATATTATGTGAGAATATGATGTTTTGATCTTAGTTAATGATAAAATGATTGATGATGATATATCCCCTATATTAATAGGTTATGACATCTTTTAGTTTTTAGTTATTGTTGGGAGTAAACTTCATTAGTGAATAATTATGTTCGAGTAGCTATTGGATATATCTGATTGATTAGGTTCCAACTGCATTATATTGTTGAATTCATCGTGACAGGTCTTTATAGATGTAACTAGATTATGATTTATGGGTTGTAACCCCCAATGAAACATTGTGTGGGTTTTTTATAATACCTTGTGTCCTTGGAAATGTGTCTATTGTTTCTAGATGGCCAGTTATTTGTACTTTGTGGAAGTAACCAGAGTGATAATATTCCCATGTGATGGAATATTAAACAATAACACCGAAGGGAAATTCTCATTGATTTAAATTTCTTATTTCACGTGAGTAACTTTACAAGGAATATAATATTTTTATTTTTAAGTTTTCATATATCCCTAGAGTATTATACACCCTTTGTGATGGTATTATTAATGTATGTTAGAGTTTTAGATGATTGTGGACATACAATATATTGAGAAGAAACCCATGTGTAGGGTGGTGCATTATCAAACTCCCTAGAAAGTCTCTTCCCTTTATAAGAATGAGTAATTAGAATGCTCAGTTTAGTGGTGATGGTACCTTGGGGTATGTGGACAATTATAATGTTATGTTATTCCTTCTTGTTGGTATGTGACTCATGAAATAATCTCTCTTATTTGAATTAAGATTTTTGTATCAATGAATTTCAAGGAAAACATTGATGTCTGAGAATTCACACTGTAATTATTTATAGGTAAATTGAACTATTGAGAATAGGGTGGTGAGATTAATGTTTTGGATATCATTAGTTATGTGGATTAACATGAAGGATATAGTGGTGGTATGTCATCAGTGCTATCAGATGAAGATTACCCTTGGTGATGGAAAATATTTAATTTGGCATGAATCTAAAATGGTTTGGAAAAGAAGTGGTTAATGAGTATTTTGAAATATAACATTAATAATCAATCAGGTACTATAGTGAAATCAACAACAGTTTCATGTTAGTGGGGATAATGTGGTTCAATGTAGTAGCTTGCATGAGGGGATGAGAACTATATGAATGATGTTCGTAACCTATGAATATGAAGATAGATAATATTACAAAATATTAGAATAGATTATTGGATATTATGGAGTATTTAGAAAATATAAATTTATTCCAATTGCATTGTTTTTTTTCAATTGGTTAAAAAAGTGTTCAAAGTTAGTCGTCATGATTGGTGTGTACATTTCATGGAATAGTCCATCCTATATTTGAAATTTAGTAGACAATAATAATAATCATATATTAAAGATCCTCAACTTGGTCACTATTTAATCACCTCCCATATGGTAAGTATTATGTTCCTGAACAAGAATGATCATTGAATGATCATGGAGACTCAGAAGACTGATGTGTAGTGAAATTGAGAGTATCAAGTTCAATATTGAATGTGTGATGACTGATTGAGAAGTAGTGCTAGATGGAGACCTAATTTGGGATTTGGAATCAGAAACAATTGGTGCATATTGATAGGGAGTTAATTATAGGTGTGTCTATTCATGGTTGAGAGCCTTGTGTAAATTACAAGAAGATGATCAACTAGCTAAAGAAAATCATTTGGAGTCAGTTTAAACATTGATAATGATTCTAGACTAATTTTATGATTCCATTAAGACTTTACGTATGATGATTAGTGGGTTCATGGTGTGTTAGTTTTTTGGTCGTATACATTAAAATTTGTTAGTATGGAAAATAAATTATTGGTGTATTAGTGTGACCCTAAATGTGGTTGGTCAAAAAATGCATCGAGCTCATCATATTGGGTATGTCATAGATATTAAAAATTGGTTATGTCATTTAAAAATGGTTAGTTTTTTGTGGTTACATAGGAGAGAGAGACTCATTGTCTTGGTTTGGAATCATGAATGAGTTGTTGGTATCAATGTGGAACCCATTTTTGGGTTGACATTTTTAAGTGTGTGAAAACTAGTTTCATCCCATGTCTCAAGGGGTCAATAATGCGGTTAAAAGGTTTTAAAGGATTCATTATGATAAAAGTTTCTTAAAAATCAAGGCAAAGTGGTGTTGTGGTGTGTGGAACAACTCAAATCCTATGAGTGGTGTCTTTAGTGGAAATTCTTATTTGGATTTGGGCATTTCATTTGAGGATGAATTGATGGCATGCGTGAGTGTTTTAGGGAATATTGGACAAACAAGGTCCAACATGAATCCTTGCTTGATGTGGGAAATAGTAGATATGATTCATGCTTAGAACATCAAGTAGTTTACTGTAATTCTCATTTAGAATACTAATTTGGTCTTTCAAAGCGTGGTGACCACCATAGTATGGGAATCATCCAAGGAAATCATAGTCTTATTATAGAGAAACCACATGTTTCAAGAAATGATGGTAGTTAAAATCATGAATAACAAAATAGATGAGTGTGATAAGAACTATAATAGGGTTTTTATGGATGGTAGTGAACATTTTTATGGGATCATGGTGATAATAATTATAGTTTTATATAATGATCATGATTTTATTTCAGGTGTGTGGCATTTAGGTAATGCTTGTCATTCAGAGTTCGAAAATAAAGAACTCCTTCTAATTAAACATCTTAAATATTATGTGGTGTGGTTAATGTGATATGATAACATATCAAGGATGTGAATCACTATGTTGTGGATACATAAACATCCCATGTCATTATGGGTTGAAATTTCCAAATGGAAATTATGTTTTCTAATTTCTTGGTTGGTTTATTTTGAGAATCAGAGGTTAGGTCTATAATCAAAGGGTTAAAATTCATATAATGTGTGTTTTATGTTATGTATGGAGATTTATGGTGGTTCATGGTAGAATTCATGAGAATATGGAGGGTTTCTTATATAAGGTGGGTTTCATAAGAATAATTGATTATGTGACACTATGTGTCTTTTAGTGAACTATCATAGTCAGCCTCCCTTTTATTTCCATCCCAAATTCTACCATTGTGAAACCTTATATCACATAATTAACTACACCTTGGTAGTTTTATGGATATTTTAATGTAAAATGCTTGGCTTAGACACTATATAATATATCCCCAATAATCACCTATGTGAAATGGTATGAGAATGAATGATTTCCCCTCCAAAATCTTCCACGATCTCATTTATTCACTAATCAAGGTGCCATTTGTTGTGATGGACTCTTTAATTCATGTTTTTCCCATGGTATCCCTTGAAGTATCTTTCCTACTTTAATTATTATTGGTCATGGGTTGATTATAATTAAAGATATCATATAGAAATTCCATATGATGTTGAAGGAATTGTCTGAGGGTGACTAGGTTTTTGATTAGCATGGAAATAAGATATTATGTGTTGATGAACACATTTAATTAATGGTTAGTTAATTTTTTATACATCATTGCATTGTTTTATTTAAAATGATCCATTTTAATTATATTAAATTGGCTATTTTTATTTTCTCACGATATGTATTTTTTCTGGAATGAAATCATAAGTGAGTTGTTGACCTTACAAGGATGGTTCTTCATGGCTCTAAATAGGTGATGGAATCATGAATGTATTTCACTAGTTTTTCCATTCACCCTCATTATATGTATTTATTGTAATGATTTTCATAAGTTTAATTTAGTTATAACTAATTAATGGTATGAATTTTACATGATTTAGAGAATCACGAAGATTGATAGAGTCTGAATGGACTTAGTTGACTCATACAAAGTTGTTGGGATTTTCATGGTTTGTGAGTAGGCCCTATTTGAGGTAGTTGGTATGTGTAATCTACCATGTGATATTACACATGATAATTAAAATTATATATGATGTTTTTCACATTAGGAAAATGATCATTAATTTTATATTGAATTATATATGACTAATAATTTGTAATTAATTAATGATATTTAGGTACTAATTAATCAATGAAACAAGCCTAATATAATTGGAAAATGTGACAAGGTCCATGAAAGACCATTCCAAACCATCTTGATGCAGGACACTGATGTTCAATTATTGATCACTATAGAGTGACTTTATTTTCATAAACACATTGAGGAGAATGTTATGTGATATTATAGCACATAAAACCTTGTATGATGATTATTAAATGTGTATTCTTATCATTCTTATTTAATAATATTTGATTGTGAACACATGTGAAGATTTTATGACTCATGGAAATTCCATGCACTATTTATATGATAAATCTTGGTTACTATGATGTGATACCTGAAATCAAATATCCTTTTGACCATTCATGAAAGTGATTACATGTGGGGGCATGATAAGACCATTTAACCCTTTATGATACCTTATTTCATGAGTTTTCATATGTATCTAGTAGTTTCATGTTTGTGATGATCACTTATTGTTCTATCATCACAAATAATACTAATGATGATATATCGTGATGTGTTCTTTAATTATCATGTTCTTCCTTTTTTTTGTGTTATCTTAACTTTGGATGTTGGTTTGGTCTCCATGGTAGGTGGCCATCATGGTATATTTACCCTTAAAGGTGGAGTGTGCACTAAATACATTGGTGTTGATAATTGTCCATACATGAGGTGAGATCATGATAGTCTGGTGGAGCAACAATAGATTGATTTCTTGAGGATTATGGGGATTATACAATAATTTTTTCGACTTGATTTTGAGTAACATTATCTTCTTGATGCATTGACGATCCTGAGATATGTTATGCGAATCCTTTTGGATATTCGGTCTTGTGGAAGTACATGGGACTCGATGCCTTGTGGATTTTGAGTACATGTTCACTAGATATACTTATTCTCTAACATATAATTGACTTCATTATGATACAAATAAATATGAATCTATACATAGGGATAAACCTTGATCACTTCCAACTTCTATTATGACTACATTTTATTGTGGATCAAAAGTAGTACTGCAAGGGTTCTTGGTGGCTGTGTAAGCACACAACCACTCAACAAATTATTGTTAATTCTTGTGTGTTCATGGTGATATTATTCTATTCTTGTGTAGTCATGTATTACTTTTTTACATAATGATCATCTTATCACATTCATGTACACTACATATTACTAGTTGAGTACAAGACTATATTGGTGGTTCACTATTGATATTTACTCACACCTTGCTTAGGAAGCCACGACAATTGGGTTCCTGAGAAGCCCTCACCTCTTATAGATACATGTTGGGTGGATACATGGGTTTATTTTATAGCAGTAAATCTCTCTATTATTATATATAATGGAATATTATGTTCCTTATATTGGGATTATATCCATTTAATTTTTATTTATTTCTCTCAAGTGTGTGATCAGTATAGTGGTTGACTGTGTCTATATCTAGCTATGACTATTGAGTTTTTTGTTTACATCTTCATTCATAGAAATATTATATTATTTGTTTTCCACATAATCTAATTTTATTCTATTTACATATTTGGTAATTTATTATTATTTCACACCAATGAAGGGTATAGCCTCCTCACAGTTCCACCTTAGACTCTCATTGCTTTTCTGTATCCTTTGGTGTACATGGATGTGTGACCGAGTTCATGTGGCATTGTAGCATGGAATCAGATATTTGGGTCATGATTTTATATTATCATTAGTTATTGATGATTGATATGGTATCCAGATATGATCACATTTTTTGTAAAAGCTATATATATATAATAAAATACTCACGAGTCGATAAATTTTATACGAGTTCATAATAATGGTTTCTAGGGTGATAGACATATTGAAAGTATTAGTGTAAATGATGAATTTTTTATTATACCTATATTTGTGTTAATTTTTTTTCTTCATTTAAAATGTATTTTTATATTTTATACTCATTTAGAGCATGAGATATATTTTGATATTGTGTCTAGAACACCAAGAGAGCATCAATTTATGATAACTTATCAATGTAATTTTTTATATTAGGGGAATATTTTGTATGAAATAGGGTATATGGTTTATGTATATCAATATATATTATAAATGACTAGTTATTAACCTCTTGATACATTTTAATATTGTTTTTATGGTTATTTGTTTTCTTATTTTTATGATTCCCTATAATAAATGTATCTGATATTTCTCTTGGAAAATGACACTAATAACTATTTTGAAATGTATAAGAGTAAGAATCCTTCAAGAAAATCATTTAAATTCATATTTTGTGAAGTTGAAGTGTATTTTGTTTCATAAAAAATTCTAATTTTCAATGAGCTATATATAATAAATATGGTACATTATAGTTCCACCGGAATTATTTTGGGTTGTGTGTTGATTTTGGGAAATCATGTTGTAACATATCAATCTTGATAGAAGATGAAACATGAGGTGAAATACCCAATACATGATCATGAGTTTTAAATGACGTTATTTGTGGTAATTTATAGTCATAATTATATTTTCATTAATATTTTTTCCATGAATAATAATTATTAGTTTTTAAGATGTGTTTTTAAATTTGAAAATTTTGAACCTCTATTAATGTAAGTGTATCGAGTATCTAAAGTCATTTTTTAAAATTTCGTTCAGAGGGTAAATGTAAATTTTAATTACAAACATTTTATCAAAACTATAAAATTAATATATTTTGGGAGGGGAAATATAAATGAAAATTCATGACATAGTTATTAGGGATTCTTCATGATATAAATGGGAAGTTTGTTCAAACAATATTAGAAGCAACATGTATTAATCTATAACAACCCGAGTATTTATTGAATAATTATTTTAAATTTATATTAATATTAAGGAATAAGCTATTATTTTTAAATTAAAGTGTGTGATTTTTCCAAGAGCATACTCAACACGCAACAACTAGGTTCCCTGAAATCTAATGTTGCACACAACCTTCAGTTATACCGAAATATAATATAACAATATTATTATTTTAAATGGTAGTTAGCACCTAACTATTTTATTGGTGGGAATGAATCCAAATAACAAAAATATTATTATAAATTTTTTTAAATGTCTTTACATTTATTCAATAAATTTTAGAGGCATGAAATAAGAACGAATATGATTTCAAGCATGAAATACTTTAATATTTTTAAATGGGTTTTTACCTCCTTTTAATGGAGTACCCTTTTAAAATATAGTTTTTGTAAATTATATATGTTATATTTACAAAATAAACTTCTTATATTGAATCAGGACATCAAAATTTACTTTGGATGATTTTTTTGTATTCTTCTGATAATGTTCATATTTTAATGAATAGTGAAAAATACTCTATTTTAATTCTAAACTATCTTTTCATATAATTAATTTAATATAATTAGACTATAATTTTAATTTATATTAAAGTTTAATTGTATTATATTTATATCATTTAATCTAATATTTTTCATTGTATGTAATTTCACTTTGAGATAGGACATAAAAACAAGTTAATCTTTTGCTAGTTTGTACTTCTTAAAAACATGCTTTTGGTTTTGACAATAATAATTAATATAAAATTAAATACACAAACTTAGGTGTTTTATATTAGGAATAATGGATACCATATTTTTAATTAGGAAGTAATTTTTTCTAAATAGATAACTTTTATTTTTAGACACTATGAATAGTAACTTCAGTAATTATCTTATTTACCATGGTTAAAGGGAAAATTTTGTTAATAAGGGTAAAAAATTATATTATAATAATATAAAACATCCCTATCCTATGTAAAAATCCTATTGGAAATGTTATTTATGAACTTGGACATCCTTGGGTCTATTTTGTAACCCCATGGAGCCACTAGGATCTGAAAATTACATTTTATAAGAATTAATTTAATGTAAAGAAAAATGTAACATAAATATGTATCTGTTAGTAAAACATTTTTTATATGGAGTTAAATAATTGATATATTTGACTATAAAATTTCATTAAAAAAAATATTTCAGACATCATGTTATTTTATTTATAATTTTGAGACATCAAATAAATAAACATATTTATGACAAAATAATGATGTAGTGATTATCTAATTAATAAATGGTCTAAATAAATGAGATTATAAATATTAGAATAAATTTATTTTGGAACTTTTATGCCATACACGAATTTCATGGATTATTATGATTTTTTATCTTTTAATTAATGAATTGTATTTCAAATAATCATGTTTTTATAGCTTTTTAAAAAGTCATGATATGAATAGTTTAAAAGTAGACATAAATTAGTTTTTAAAAAAAATACCATTTTATTAAATGATATAATAGTACTAAAATATAAGATTATTCCAAATGAATCATATAATTTTTTTAAATATCATTACTAATCAACTTTATGTTCTTTTTTAATTTTATAGTAACTATATAAACCATACATTATGAATGTTCAAGAAGACATGGTAAGAGTTACATTAGTTAACTAAGGGTTAAAACTAAAAGATAAGGTTACATTTGTGACATATAATTGTCTAGAATATATTGGGTGAGAGGTTTTCGAACCCAAAACATATTATATTATAAATAAATGACATTTTTATAATTTGATACCATCAAATCATTTTAGAAAAAAATAATATATCCAAACATTCCTAAAATGGCCCTACTCCCTCTTATAAAAGGGTGTCACCACTAACCATTTCATCACACCTATCAAGCCCCATGTCTCATCAAAAAATTTCGAAAACAAGATCCCAACATACCTATATTCCTCTTAGAATCCATACCTTATATATAAGACGATTCAAGAACGTATTTTGTCTCAAATCAAAGGGAGTTACACGCTTTAAGAGGTAGCATCTTCTCTAAAGATTATTTCCGTTATTTTAATTCTTCACTCATAATTTATTTTATTAAATAAAAAACCATTATAATAAATACATTAGGATGTTTTTATGAGAATTATTATAACAAAAATTACACACACCTCCATCTAATAGATACGAACATACCATGTCTGTGTATGGAGAACTACTGCGTCAGGAAACGATGATTGTTCAATTTTCCTCTACCACCTCTCATGGGGGAAAATATGATTGATCTATATTTATATATGATATATATATTATATTTATATTTTCTCTATGATTATTTAATTTTTATTTACAACATAAATTTATTCTCTCCATGATGTGTAAATAAGATAATTTCATTTGAGGATGTGTGGACAACCGCCCCCTCAATGTGATATGACTCATTCCTACAATACATAGAATGTATAAATGATAGATTTATTAAAAATATTGAACATAAATGACATAAATATAATACTAGTATAATAATATACATTTATATCATTTTATTATTATTCTTTTATTATGAAAAAGAAATTAATGTAGCGTTCATGCGTACCTAGGATCTACAATCTCCATGAACAGTGCATATTATTTCTTATCTCAAAATGGTATGGAATATTATAAATAAATATATATAATATATCTGAAATATAAATAATAAATATAATTATTGAGATAATGTAATTTTTACCACGAAGAAAATTTTTAATTATAACAAGTTCATTTTTGACTTAGGTACCAAATATCTACAAAACGACTATTATTATCATAAATAATTATGTAATCTGTATAATGAGGTGATAATTTATATAAAAAAATAATAAAAATAAACTTTTTTTTTAAGAATGTTGAAATTAATTTATTTTTATTATTCAAGAATAACAAGGAACATACGTGACGATTCATACTCACGGTAAGGGAACATCATAACACAGTTTTTATTTTTTGAGTTAATCTTCTACTTCTTGATTAAGTCATTATATGATTACTTGGGAAATGAATTTTTATATCTTATATAGTATTTATATATTATTTATATAGTGTATATACTTTCCTTTAACATATAATATCATGAAAATTATTATTCCCATGATATTATAAGTTTTGTTTAATTTTATTCATTTTTTATTTCTATTAAATTATTTAATCCAGGGGTAAGGGACATTATCTCGATCTACTTTCATTGAGGAATATTTTGATTTATACGTGACATTATTTTATATGATGTATAAACCCATTTTAATTTTAATTTTATTCAAAGGGATTGTTTTTTATGTGAAGCGCTTTACTAAATGAAAAAAGGAATGTTTCTTTTTAACGTACGTGTCGACAATGACCTTTCCACTAATCTGAGAATTATTTGACATAAGGATTCCTTAACAAGACATAAATTAAAAAAAATACCAAATAAACTTTTCAAGTATTTTGGTATTGAAAATGGTTTTAAAAAAGTATTTATTTTGTTGATATCTTGAAATGTTATATTGTGATTTGAATGTGGAAATGTTATCTTTCCTTTGTGCTTGTTTTAAGTAATTTAATTATGTCACGGTTCTTGGAAATGTTTTATATATATAGGTTGATCCTTGTTAAACCAAAGGAGGGTGAGCCCGAGATAGCTCTCCAATGCATTGGGTAACGTGAAAAAGGTATATGTTAATGTTTTTCCTAAGAGATTTAGGGAATATACTATGAAGGGTATTCCAAACATGACCCCCTTTATAGATGTGGAAGCTACAACGTAATTATTTTATGGATTCCACAAGTTACCATTATGATTTATTATTTCTATGTGATATTTATAAATCTTATGATTTTATAATTTATGTTAAATTTCATATGTTTTATGATTGAGAAGTATGATTTTATTGATTTGTATGTATTGATGGACTAATGTTTTCTTTTATTATTGTATAACCCTTGCTGAGATTTTTATAATTATACCAAGTATTTTAAATGTGTTTTATAAGGAATAAGGAAGGTTAAGAGAAATGGATAATTCAAAAAGATTTATATAAAGAAAAAAATTCTTATTTTATTTAAGTATTTTAATTATTATGAAAAAAATTGGATCGTTAAAGAAGTGTCAACATTGTAATATTTTAGATGTACTATAATAGTTATGGACTAATTATATAAAACTCTAAACATGGAAGCGATCCCCAATGAGAATTTTTTATTTAACTCAATATTAATTAATGTTTTAAGGATGTGTCCTTATAGTTGGTATAATAGGTCAGTTTAGACAACATTAAGAGTTAGGATACTTTTTAATTAATATCCAAAAATTAATTTATTGTAATATTGAAATGATATATCATTTTCAAATTACCATGTTGCTTTTCCAAAGATATTTCTGGCTTTATAATGGTTTTTCTCAAAGGAAACAGGGAAGTTGTGTTGGGATGGCATATAGAGGGAAATGATCTTCCAAATTAGTATCCTAAGATGGTTGGAATCTGATTGAATAATTTGTTGCAGTGAGGGCTCAGTTGAATTAGGTGACTAATGGTGGTTGTGTTTATAGATTATATTTTGGTATATTTTAAAAGTAAATAGAAGAATGAATATCATTTAAGTGTTTTCTTAAAAACAATAAAAGAAAATAAATTTTATGGTAAATTTAACAAGCGTGAGTTTTTGTTACAAAATATTTTATTCCTTGGTCACATTGTTTCTAAATATGGAAGAATTGTCAATCCTTATAAAGATTTTTTTTTGATGAATGGCCAAGACCAAAAAAATATAACTGAGATTCATAGTTTTCTTGGTTTATCATGTTATTACTAGTGGTTTTTTGAAAAAATTTCACAGTTATCTTTCCCACTGACTAAGTTAACTCAAAACGGTGATAAGTTCATTTGGACAAAAGAAAGTGATGAATGTTTTTAGGGATTTAAAAGAATATTGGTGAACTCTCTAGTTTTGGAACTTCCTTCCAGAAATGGAGAATTTGTTATATATATTGTTACTTCATTGAAAGGAATTAATTGTGTCCTTATCCCGAATGATCTGATAACTAATTATGAATCACATCAGTTGAAACCACATGATTTAAATTACCCTACACAACAATTGTAATTAGTTTTTGCTGTTTTTTAATTTATAATTTTTAGGAATCATTTGTACGACATAAAGTGAGAAATATATACTGATCACAAAATTTTGAAGTATATATTTACCCATGTTGAATTAAACATGAGACATAGGATATGGATAGAATTAATCAAGGATTATGATTGCATGATCCATTACAATATAGGAATTTAAAATAAATTGGATAACACTTTGAGTCAAAAGAATAATTCTACATTAATCATGACTTGTTTGGAATGAGATCCTTTGGTTTTTGATTTGATGAATTTTGGATTAGAAGTTTTTGGTGCGTGGAATTTATCAATTTTATTTCAGGTGGCAGTGAAGTCTCGTTTAGCAGATAGAATAATGAAAGCATAAAAAAGACAGTGAGTTATAGAAAAAGGTATAATTTGTTTATAAGTGTAAGTTACCTGAATTTAACATTGATAAAAACTGTTTTTTGAGGTTTGGAAAGAGGTTATGTGTGCCTTGTGATTAATAGTTGAAGTAAGATCTGTTATGTGAAGCTCATAGTTCTCAGTTTTTAGTTCATCTAAGAAGTAATAAGTTGTATAGAGGTATTCAAGAGTATTACTGGTTGGATGGAATAAAAAGAGATATTTTTGACTTTACTGTGAAGTGTTTAACTTGTCAGCAGGATAAAGCAGAAAGGAAGTTACATAAAGGGATACATCTGCCTTTTCGAATTCTAGAGTGGAAATGGGAAAATGTGTCCATGGATTTAGTAGTGGGATTACCGATGAATTATCTAGGTAACAATTCAATTAGGGATATTTTCTATCGATTGACAAGATCTTATCATTTTCTTCCTTTTCAAGATACTCTACCTCCAAATCAAATTTCATGATTTTATATCAAATATATAGTCAAGGTAAATTGATTTCCCCTCTCTATTGTATCTTATAGTGATATTTGGATCATTTATAAATTTTGGAAAGGCATTCAAAATTCATTAGAATCTGAATTAAATTTTAGTACAGATTTTCATCCTCAATCATACGGGGAGTCAGAATGAACAATTCGTACAATGGAAGATATACTATATGCTTATTCAATAGATTATAATGGATGTTGAGACGAAAATATTTCTTTGGTTTCATTTTCTTATAATTACAGTTTTCATTCCAGTATACACTTGGATCCATATAAAGCATTATATTGAAAGAAGTGTCAGACTATAGGTTTTTTGGATGATGTGGGTGAATGGAAGTTAATGAGATTAGAATTGGTACAAGAGATGGAGAAAAAAGTTAATTTAATTTTGAAGAACATGATAATAGCTCAGAGTAGGCATACACGTTATGTGGATAACTAGAGGTAGAATCTTTATTTAAAGGTACTGGATAATGTATTTCTCATATTTTTCCATGGAAAAGTGTGATGCGTTATGGTAAGAAAGGAAACTGAGTTCGAGGTTCATTGGACCCTATGAAATATTTGAGAATGTTGGATTAATTTAATATAGAGTGTCTTTATATCCATTTTTATCCTAGTTACACAATGGTTTTCATGTTTAAATGTTAAAAATTTATATTCTGGATCCATCTCATATTTTGAGTCTAAAACAAGATCAGTTGGAAGAGAATCTTTCTTATGAGGAATAGCAAGTCCAGATTCTTAAACACAGAGAGAAAGTGAGGTAGAATAATTTGATTCATTAAGATAAGGGTTTTTGGGATAACCACTTGGTTGAATAGGTTACATGGGAATATGAGAATGCAATGGGGGATAAATACCCCCACTTACTTTTTAATTGAATAAAATTTCGAGGACACAATTTCCAAAAGGGGGGAAGGATGTAACTACCTAGGTATTTATAAATTAATAACTTTTTCATTATATAAATATTTATAAATATGATATTATTTTTATATTAAAGGGGATTCTATTCTGATATCATTCTCAACACGTAACAGTAGGTTTCTTTGAAATCTTACATTGCACACAACTTTGAGTTATACAAAAAATTAATATAATAATAATATTATTTTAAATAGTTGTCAATGACTAGCCATTGTATTGGTGGGAATGAACATAACTACAATAAGATTATACATGTTTGTTATATATCTTTACATTTTTTTGATAAATTTTATAGGATTAAAATAAGAACGAATTGGATAGTAAGAATGAAATACTAAATTATTTTTAAAAGGTAGTTTTATCGCCTTTTGATGAACAATCCATTTTAAATCTAGATGTTTTTACTTTTATATGTTCTATTTTAAAAAATAAACTTCTTCTATAGAATCGGGGATTAAAAATATACTTTTTATGTAATTTCTTTATTTTCCTGATAATGTTTATTTTTTCACGAATAGTGAAAAAGATTGCATTTTAATTCAAAACTGCCTTTTCATATAATTAATTTTTATAGACATATTTTACTTTTAATTATGTTTAAAGTGTAATTTGATTATATTTTTATCATTTAATCCAATTTTGTTCATTGGAAGTAATTTCACTTTGAAATTGGGCATTAATACATGTCAATATTTTGGTAGTTTTTACACTTTAAAAACACTTTTTTTAGTTTGGACAATGGGAAATAATTTTAAATTAATTACTACAAATTATTTGTTTTAAATTTGAAAAACGTTATTCCATAGTTGGAATCCATAGGTCTATATTCTATAAATATGTACCTTTTATTTTTAGAAATTATTAACAGTAACTTCAACAATTATTTTATTTACAACAGTTAAAGATTAAATTTGGTAAATAAGGGTAAATATAATATTATAATAATATAAATCTATCATAAAATGTGCCCTAATCCTTTTGAAAGTGATATTTATGACCATGGACATCCTTGGGTCCATTTGGGGACCCCATGAAACCAATTTTATGTGAAAATTACTTTTTATAACAATTAATTTATAGTAATGAAAAATGTAACCTCAACCTGTATCTTTTAGAAATTTTTTTTTTCATGGGGTAATATAAGTGATATTTTAGACTGTAAATATTCATTATAAATATAAAATAATTTCCTATATAATGTTAGTTTATTTATAATTTTTATACATTAAATAAATAGATATATTTATGACACAATGATGATGTAGTAATTACCTTATTAATGAATGATTTAAATAAATGAGATTATAAATTTTAAAATAAATTAAATTGGAAGTTTTTATTCCATAAAATAATTTAGGGGATTTTTAGGAATTTTTATCTATGAATTAATGATTTTTTTTTGAAATAATTATGTTTTTATGGATCTTTATGATGTCATGTTATGAATAGTATAAATATTGATAGAAATGAGTCTTTAAAAAAATATTATATTAAAGATATAATTATTCTAAATATTTAATATTCGTCCAAATGATCTATATAATATATAAACTATAATTAATTAACCACTTGATATTTTTTTTCATTTTATAGGGACTATATTAACCATATATTGTGAATATACAAGAAGACACTATAGAAGTTAAATTAGTTAACTAAGGGTAAAAGAAATAATTAAGGATAAATTTGTGACGAAGACTTCTCTAAAACCTATCAGTTGAGAGGTTTTCGACCCAAAATCATCTTATATGTTAAAAAATGACTTTGGGACCATTTTAATGTGACAATAATTTTATAATAAAAATAATATTTCAATACATTTCTAAAGTGCCCCTCTTCCCTCTTATAAAATGGAATCACCCCTAACCATTTCCTCACACATATAAAGCCCCATGAATTGTCGAAAATCTGACTAAATAATATCCCAACATCCCTATATTACACATATAATCCTTACATTTTGAATAATTCAATTCAAGAAATATTGTTTGCTCAAATCAAAGGGAGTACACGTTTTAAGAGACAGAGTCTTATATAAATTTCCTTTTAATTATTTTACTTCTTCACTACCTATGATCTTATTATTCTATAATTACATAACAACACCATTATACTTAATATACTATGATGTTTTTATGAGAATGATTAAAACTACACTTACAAACACTTCCACCTAATGGATATGAACATACTGTTTCTGTTTACGGCGAACTACTACCTCATGAAATGATGATTGTTCGATTTTCCCCTACCACCTCTCACGGTGTCCATTATGATAGAAATATATTTATATATGATATTTATATTATCTCCATGATTCTTTGATTTTTATTTAAAACATAATTTTTTGCTTTCCATGATGTTTAAATACTATAATTTCATTTGAGGAAGTGTTGACTACCTCCCCCTCTGAGTGATATGACTCGGTCATGCAATACATGGAAAGTATAAAATTTTGTTTTATTTAACCGATGAGAAATAAATTATATAAATATAATACTGGTATTATAATATACATTTATATCATTTTTTATTATTCTATTATTATGAAAAAGAAATGAAATAGAATTCATGCATTTTTACGGCCTACCGTCCCCATGAATAGTGAATTTCATTTCTTATCCCCAAATGTTATGGAATAGTATAAATACATATATATTAAATATATGATATATAAATAATTAATATCATTCTAGATATAATATGATATTTAACACATAGAAAATTGGTAATTATAACTATTTCATTTGTTACTCAAGCTCCAAATATCGACAAAACAATGGATATTGACATAAATAATTATGTAATGTTTATAATTAGGTAATGAGTGATATAAAAGGAATAATAAAAATTTAAAAGGTTATTATGAAAGTATAAATTATCTTATTTTTATTATTCAGGAATAACAATGAACATACATGAGGAGTCAGACTCAAGGTAATAGAACTTCATTACCCAATTTCTATTATTTGGGTTAATCTTCTACTTCCTGATTAAGTCAATTTATGATTGTGTGAGAAATGTATTTTGTTATCTAATACAGTATTTATAAATTATTTATATGTTGTATATACAATCCTTTAACATATCATATTATAAATATTATTATTCTCATGATATTATAAGTTTTGTTTAATGTTATTCGTTAATTATTTTTATTCACGTATTTTCTCAAGTGGTACAAGACATTGTCTCAACCTCCTTTCATTAAAGAATATTTTGATTTATACATGAATTTATTTTATATATTTTATAGACCCCTTTGACTTTAAATTTTATTCAAATTGAATCTTTTTCTATGAAGTGGTTTACTAAATAAAAAATGAATGTTTATTTTTAATGTACATGATGATAATCACCTTTCCATTGCCAAAATCATTATTTGATATATAGCTTCCTTAACAAGCCATAATGTTATAAAAAATCAAATAAGTTCTAAATACCCTTTTCATGTATTTTTTATTAAATATTCTTTTTGTAAATTATTGATTATGTCAATATCTTGAAATGTTTTATTGCGATTGGAATGTCGAAGTGTCATATTTCCATTATACATGTTTAATGTGTTATGATTATGTAGTGGTTCTTGGGAATTTTTTCGTATATGGGTGGTTCAATGTTAAGGCTAGGGAGGGTGAACCTGAGAAAACTCTCTAGTTAATTGGGTAACATGATAGAGGTAAATGTTAATGTTTCACAGAAGAGATTTAGGGAATATACTATGATGGGTATTCCAAACATAACTCCCTATATATCTGTGAAATATACAATGTAAGTATGTAATAGATTCCACAAGTCAGCTTTATGATTTAATATTTCTATGTGCTATTCATAAATCTTATTATTTCATGAGTTGTGTTAAAGATATTATATTTTATGATTGAAAAGTATGATTTTATTGATTTGTATGTATTTATAGACTAATGTTTTTTTCTTTATTTTATAACCATTGCTGAGATTTTTATGCTCATCCCATATTTTGGAAAAGTTTTTCATAGGTTATAAGGAAGGTTATGATAATGTAATAATTCGCGAAAATTTATATCAATAAAATAACTCTTGTTTTATTTAACGTGTTTTATTATTGGGAAAAAATTTGATAGAGTAGAAGTGTCTGCTTTGTAATATTTTGTGATGTTATGTAATAGTTATGGACTAATTCTCTAAAACTCTAAAAATAAAAAGATCCACAATTTGATAATTGATTTATGTCAGTATTATGTAATTTTTTAATGTTTGGGTCTAATATGAACCTTCCCTAAGGAACGAAATGAAAAAAAACTCATGTGGATGTCTATTATTGTATCATGGTACATGGATGATTTTATGGAGGGGTGTAAAAACCATATTATAATATAGTTTATGTATAATTTTTAAATCTATTAAGTAGACTAATGCTACTAATTTACATGACTAGGGTTGTGATTCTGAAGTTTCATTATTTTGAACATGTTATTTACCATATTCTGACCTAGATATATAATTATGTATATTGATCATTATATTATCTTTGTATGAGTTGAGATATATTACGATTTATATCATTGTGAAATAAATTATATCTAGGGATTTCCACTCATTAGATCCTAACTCATACATTATAGACATTACACATTTCTTTATGCAAGTGGTATTAAGTCATAATATAATGTTTTAAAGGATAATAAGGGTCTTCCATGGAATTATATGTTGTTTAGTCTATAAATTATTTATTTAATATGACTAATCACTTCTTGAAAATTTAAAATATGTAGTCAATTGATTACATGATATGTCGTCATATTCATAAAATGGTCAGAATGAACCAGGTGGTGAAAATTATTATGGTTAATTGAGATACGATATTCACTACTCATTTATAATGTGGAAAAGAGAAGGATTTAGGTTTAGGGGAGAATTTGATTCCAAAATATCACTCATATAATATTTAAGAGTGTGATCATATTTTTATAATACTATAAGAAATTTTATGTGTGTGGATTATCCATTTTAGTTGATTTTGGGTAGAGAATAAAAAATTAATGAAATTTATATATAATGATAGTTATATTGAATATTAATATATATGGAACCATTCAAGTCATTTTTTGGGTTTTCTTTTTATACCACCTATGTTTTATATGTAATATGGTGAAGTATTATTAGATATTATTAGTTATATAGATGAGACTATGGGTCATTTATACTAGTTTAGTAAGTTATTGAGTAAATCCTTGAGCGAACATTAGTTATATGAAAACTATAGATATGAAATGATCATGTTATAATTAGGTGACTACAAGTCTCTTAGGATCTACTGATGAATAGATAATCAGAGATTATTAAAATAAATCAATTAATTAACAAGATATATGTATCTATTTGAGATTTTAAAATAGATTTAATTGGTCATGTATATATTAGTTCTTCCAATACAATATAAATGTGTACACGATGTATTATATATATATCCTAGATAAGGAAATATATACATAACCCATCAAATTATATTAAAACTAATTATATGGAATTGATTTTGAATGCCTCATTTGATGAGTGACTTAGTTTTAATATTGATTACAATGTAATTATATAGGGAAGAAAGATGACACCACTAATCCATGTGTTATAAAAATAGGACTAGATCCATGAGGGATCATAGGAATGAGATATTAGCATGTCATAGTCATGGATAGTTTTATTCTTGGAAGATTATAATTGAAACTTAGTAATGATGACAAACCAAATGTTGAGGAGTTTATAATGACCTAGTATTAAGTCAGGGGTCATAGATGGAAAGAACCAACCATTGTGTTCATTATTCATTATTTTTCACATGAATCTGATAATTTGTATATTTAACAATGAAATATTAAAATATAATTACATAAATAATTGTATAAGTATCTAAATACAATATAATAATTCATACAAAAATTAATATTTTCTCATTTGAGGATCAAAGTGACAAAAAATACACATAGAATTTTAGATATTTTTTTTAATAAAAATTATATTCTCAATTTTTTTCAAATAAATGACTATAAAATATCTAAAAAAACTATCAATTATATAACTATAAAATTAACTTATATGGAGTTTTGTTTTTTATTAAAAACAAAACCATTACCAGTGAACCAAACCTATATGAGTGACCTAGATTATTTATCCAAAATCATAACCATAAAAAATAAAATTATTATTTCTATTGGTCAAATGAAATACATAGAATTGATGTTTTTATAGAAAAACTAGTGAAAACCTAAAACCATAATATGTAATGTCCAATTGATTTTACTCTCTGATCAAAACTCATCTTCCAAATTTGATCATAAAATCAAATTATACACCTTTAATTAAGAATAAAATTCAATTATATTATAAAACAATAATTCAATCTTTATTAAATCCGCTTTGTAGTCATAATTATTTGATTTTTTTGAAAAAATAATCTAATTGAATTCCCTGGACTTAGAATCATTATTCATGCTATCTTTATGCCCTTTTCCTTGTACGAATAGAACCATAACATTTCCACTTAAAACTACACAACTAAAAAACTCATTTCTTAAACGTTCATAAAAACCCATTTCTTTTCATATAATCCAAACTTATTCAGAAATATAATAGATGAATAAAACAAAATCCACCATAACAAAATCCATTATACAACTAGCTAAATGAAAAGTTGGGAAAAATTAAATGAATAGTTAATTAATCAAAAAAAACATTCAAAATATATAACTCAATCAAGGACAAAAATATAAGAATTTAAACACTACAACATTTACCAAAATTGTTTAATCAAACTAACTCCTATTTAGATGATTCCATAGCATCCCATGTCAACCCTTATTTATATTTTGAGGCTAGTAATGATAAAAAGAGACATTAAAAATTTGAGTTCAAAATGTTTATCTCTAATGTTATATTTAGTACATCAATATTTTCTTCCTTCATATAGGAAGAAAAAAACAAGGATTCATAAGAGAGTTAATAAATGACAAAATTACTAAATGATAAAAATCATTCTCTTTGGAATATTTTAATGTATTATTCAAACAATTTTAAATTAAATACTGATATTTTTATATTTATAATTGGTGGAATAAGATTAATGATCTACCTTTTTGGGTACTTAATTTTTTATGGTGTATTTTTAGAGAAAATTCCTACTAAGTATTTAGGGGTGTTTTTATTGACAAAAGATGATGAAATTCCATTAAACCAACAAAAAATACCATCTAAAATTTCAGATTTGTTTCATAAATTTTAATTAATTTATTGATGTTTATTAGAGAATAAAAATTCACACCATAATTATGAATGGATTTTTAAGTAATATTTTTAATTTTATGAATACAATTAACGGTTTTGACATTGTGACAAGGTTTTTGTTGTTTTACAGTACAATTTTACGACATGAAAAATATTGTTTCATATGGTTTTATGATTACACCATATTTTTTCATGTATTATTTAATTATGAAATATTTTTCCATCTTATTAATTATTACTTGATTTACACATCATAATGTGACACTATCATTTGATGAGGAGGACTTTACATAAAATACTATAAAGAGATATACATTATGGGATTTGTCTTTATATGAAAAATAACGTAACTAAAACCTATCAATTCTATAATAATTTTGGTTTCCCCAAAATTTATTTTGAAGATATATTTTTGGATTTTATATGAAATTTTTTGGATGTAAATATAATATAATTTATTATTTTAATTTTAATATTGAATTCGAGTATATTGTATAATAATATATTTCATTATGCTGTAATGTTATTGAGATATATATATATATATTGATGAAATAAAAATCATTAAATCATGGAGATTTTGTAATCAGTTAATGAGATATGATAAAAACATATTATACATTATTAAATATCCAATAAGGGTGATAAACAAGGTCCATTTTCAAGGAGGGTATGAATTACATGAAAATATATTAGGCATTAATAAATCTCAAAGAGAAATGGAAAATATAGTTGAGATAACCAAATGAATAATAGAGTAATTAAGAGAAAAATTTAGAGGATATTACTTTAAGAGGTATTTAAGAAAAATATAAGGGAATTGGACAACATTTACACATTAGAAGATTGAAGAAGAAGAAAAATGATGAAATCAGATCATGATAAGGATGGGAATTAAATATATACAAACTATGAAATCACACTTCGTGATTTTTATATATGAGATCAAACCTCTGTACTTTAGTAACATTGAGTCCTTATTCTATGAGAGAGTAGTGATCTTTCCATTATATGTTATTTTAATGCATGTTGATAATGAATAAACTATATACATTATAATGATAGTGTTATTAGTGAATTTAGTTACATTGTAACATCATAATTCTATACCCCTTCTATGTATTATAGTGTAGTTGAACCAAATAATAATTGATTTTGTCTTCTGATTTTATCAATTCAATATTTAGTGAATAATATAAGAATGTTAATATTAATAAAAAATTGAATTCATTAAAGAGAATATTTACATTCCACTATCCCTGATTCACCCATCTTTTAGTGTCATTTCTATGCGGGTCTAATATGTATATAGAAGTTAGTATTCATAAAGTAAAGATTTTGGGGTTTTTATGTGGATTATAAGAAATTATATTTCATTTAATTTTGGAAGTCCATGAATAGATTCCTCTAATATTTTAATGATATATAAAATTCCAATAGTACCCTACTATATATCACAAAAATTAATATAAATATATAGGGAAATTAACAAATCCATTATGAAAAAAAAACAGAGTGAATGGTTATTAAATCTATTAGAGCAATTTATTTTATATTCATCATAGAGATACAATCAATCCACATAAGAAAACACATTATTTTACATTGTTTTTATATGAATAATAAGAATACTAGGATAATGATATTAATTAATTCATTACATTTTTTCTATAAATTTTTATATTTTTGTGAATTGTCACAATTTTACATCAAGGAAACCCTTGAAGGGACCACGTAGAAGAAGATAATGTTTTTAATGAATTTTCAAAAAAGGTAAATACTTTTGGGAGATTATGAATAACTATAATAAAAAATTTAAAAAGATTCTTACTTTCAAAATTGTGCATAAAAATAACACTCCTTGAATAATGGTAAATTTAAATCCTTCTATATCCCCAACATATGAGGATAATATTTGTAAGGGGACCATTATCCTCTATAGATCTATATATGGCTTTATTTTTATTCATATATTATATTTAGTGATGCTCATTCCACCTGCACCAATTCTAACCATACTATTCCAAAAACATTGTCCCATCATACCTCAATGTTTGAACATTCCTAGTGATAACTAGCATCCCTAATTGATCTACAATAAGGTGGGGATTAATTATCCTTAACTCTATATGAGCTAGACCCATATAGATGAGGCCCCAAATATATTGTGTGTGGCCAAAAAAAAATTCCCCCTCTCCATATAAAAGTCAATCTATGTGGGGAGCCATATGATATCTATATATGGATTGCTACCTATTACCATGTGATACATAGTGACACCATTGATCCTTTAATACTAGGCCCAACTACAGAATAAAACAAAATATTTCCTCCATTTTTTGTCTAAGATTTATGTACCCAAAGGGATATCTTTGAAGGAGATGGTTATGATAGGATTCCCAACCTTACGAAATGCATGGTAAAACATAGGGTTGACCAAATACAATGGTTTTATATACTAATATTCCGCATAATATATCTTACTTCCAATTCACCTCTTGTTTTACTTACTGATCATGAATCATTTGAGATTAGAGGGTTGGGATGACAAATGGTTGGGAGTATCATGAATAAAGGTCGTTGGAATAATTGGTCCACCTTAAAAGAGATTAAACTGTTTAAGGATCTACTAGTCATGTCAACTCTCTTCACATAAACAAGAATCAGATCTATGTATTCATTTTATGTGTAATGAATTTATTTGTGCAAAAGTGACAATAGGTATACCCACCACTAATACCATTTGAGGATAGAATATTCCCTTTAAATTCGAATTCCCCAACCAGTGTAGGTATTTTCTAGGGATTCATTGAATAATTTCACATAACCTCCCATATCCTTACCATATGAAGTTAACTTTCATAGAATATGTCCTAGTCACAAGAAATTAAACTTCTTGGTAGTTATTTATTTCTATCATTATGTAAAAATATGTGTCAGAGGTTTCCCCACAACACAATGCTTAACTATGCATACGATCATCCATTATCAATCCTTATTAAAGGGTCAGAAGATCCTGGCCTTGGTCAAACAAAGTTCTTGGTGCTTCCATTATCTTTTTGACAGCCTCAATATATAAATCAAACTTCATTTATTGAGCATATTTGATCACTGTAAACCTTCCTCGTGACTTATAAAGAAGAAAAGTTCTATTTTTTCCATTTATCTGTTATATCAGCAAAAGATCCATGAACCCATCAAATAGTGGTATTTGGTGCCTAAAATATTACCTTATTTTCCTTGTGACCCCAATAGCATAGTAGTGGAACTCATCATAACAGTGTGATTTTTGATCATCTTTAGTATGACTATCCTATAACATTACTCATGATAACAGAACATTTAGTCATGATTTACCTCCACTTCATCTTCTACTCAAAAGGGTGTTATATTACTCTTCACAATCAGAATCCTAATTAGTATGTTGTGTAACAATCTACTAATACCAGATCTATTTACATAATGACCCTAAAACAAATGACCTTTGGTCAACTTTGTAATAACTTAAACTTTATCCCTTGATGGTACAAATCAAAAGATCTTAAACAGCTAGTGAAAGAGACAAAAAACATGTCAGATATAAAAGCACAGAAGGGTGATCTAAGAAAAATTCAAGTCTCCACTTTATATAATATTCACATTTATAGTTTATTTAAATGTTAAAGACTATATAAAAAAGTAAAATAGTTTATAGGGAATATTTTATGGCCCTTGTAAAAGTAATTCCTCTATCACAGGATTCCTCTAGTCCAAGAAAATGTTAGAGAAATTATTTATCACATTCCATCACCATGAAAACGTGTTCAGAATGTGGTCACAAAAATTTTAGGTTCTTTGAAATCTTATTGAGTATAATTTTTTTCATAAAAGTCCATTATGTCTTTGAAGTATGATCTGATAGACACCAATTCCTTGAGATGATACACTTCTCCTGGAAACTTATAATGTTGAGTTATTTATCTTGGTTCTACCCGATATTATAATAGTAACTGAGATTGGATGATCCAATGTGACCCTAATAGGATTAGTTGGTGAATAAAAAAATTACTAAGAGAATGTTCTTCGGTTATTTTTTGGTTCTGGGGGAAATGACCCCTTAAATAAATGAGATATTACACAAACTATGTGTGATACTAGGATCTACAATTAATAATGGTCAACTTGTACACACCAGCCTCCATTTTTAGTTTAATGTGATATTTTTAAATCATGATTTACAATTCACATGACTAGGATATTGAAGTGGATTTTTCATCATTGATATTATATCAACATGTATTATACCCAATATCAAATAAGGGATGTGGTGCTCCATTAACGAGCCTATTTATAGATCATGTCACATGATTTTAAACCACATGGTATTGTACCTAGGATTCACCACCATACAAAAAATAACCCCAGGGTTCCTAAAAGCTACTTAAATAGTCTATCTTTCATACCTTGTATCACTTTCCAAGTGAATGAATCATAAAAAATGTTTCACAACCCTTACAAAATATAAAATAAACCTCTATTAGACTATGTACTTGTCAAATATGGATAAGGTCCATCGACCTGTCAACCAATGGTATATTGGACTTTAATGAAATTGACTTATGATCTGTATGATCCTTAGAAACAAAAAAGGGAAAATCTACACCTTAGTGTGTTTTGCGACCATGCTCAATGTGTCTTCACCATCTCATCACCTCCAATTAAAAATCCTCTAAGCATGATTGGAAATAGTCCTTAATCCAAATATTCAAGTGGATTTGACACACATGAAATTATGTCACCATATACCATACCCATTTTAAGTAAGGATATAAGGCGTCTGAACCCTTCAAGAATATCCATCCTTCAAATGACACATGGTATATAAATCCTTTTTCGATATATTTTTTTTTCAAAAGATTCAGGGTGTCCAAACCGATCAAGAATATCAATACATAAAATTATTTATGGGTTCAAAACCCTTAATCAACTCACATATTTGATAATCCTAAAAAATGTATAAGCTAGATGACCATATACTATCACAACAACTGGTTCATGATAGAAAACACTAAACTACAACAATATATGGTCTTATCTAGAAGGCCCTAAACTACAACTAGAATAGGTCTGAGCTAGAAGACCCAAAACTACAATGAAAAAATATCCAAGTAAGAAGACCATAAACTACAATAATAGAA
This sequence comes from Viscum album, assembly GCA_963277665.1. Taxonomy (NCBI): domain Eukaryota; kingdom Viridiplantae; phylum Streptophyta; class Magnoliopsida; order Santalales; family Viscaceae; genus Viscum; species Viscum album. The sequence continues at coordinate 1,200,327,375 of OY728153.1, read as the reverse complement.
GCCGCAAGACAAAAGAACATAAACTAAATAAATAGATTTTCGGATCTAAAATACCTTAAACTAAAAAAATAATTTATGTGCTCTATGTCACTAAACTATAATGACAAATGGCCAGACCTAGGAAACCCAAGACTCAAAAAATTGATGTTCTAAGCTAGCGGACTCTGAACTAAAAGAATGGAAGATCTAATATAGAAGCCACTAAACCACGAAATTAGAAGTTCTGAGTTAGAAGAACCTAAACTATAGAAATAGAATGGTCTAATAAATAACACCCTAAACATCAGAAACCAAAGGTATGATCTGGAAAATAGTGAACTATTGCAACATATGGTTCGAGGTAGATGATCAAAAACTACAATAACCAAAAAGTATGATCAAGAATTCCTGAAACTAAAACAACCGAAAGTCCAATCTAGAAGAAAATAAACTAAACCAATAGAATTTCTGATATAAAATTCCCTAAACTATAACAATATAATCCTCAAATCTAGAAAACCCTAAACTACAAAAAATAGAAGTCCCAAGATAAAATACCATATACTACAATAATAAAAAAGAATTATTTAGAAGAATATAAACTAAAACATTAGAAAATTATGAGATATATGACCTAATACTATATTTCCATATCAGTTTGACTTGGAAGACCATAAACTAAAAATTAAAAGAGACACAATGCTCTCTATGTTGAAAGACCGCAAAGGGAAATCAAGAAAATAATTAGCCTATTCTCTCTATATACACACACTATGTTATTTGGGTGACATTGATCACTAATTAAATGTAAAAGGCATCAAACATATCATGCATAAAACCCATAAATTAAAACTTGTGTCAAATATGAGTGAATTAACTCTGAATCATTCCCAAAAAATAGAAAAATGGTATTGATTAACATAGTATATGTAAATATTGTAAGGACCATTATCTGGACTAAGAAAAGATAAATCTGCAATTTATAAGTCTATTAACCTAATAAAAATTACATCAAATTTTTATTTCATTAGACCCATTATTTGGCACCGAGTCATACCTTGTTTTGAAAATAAATGTGACTTGGTCTATCCAGCAGGACATTAAACATCATAGAGAATCCTACTCTATATAGTCTGAAATATATAATGGGAGGAAAATATGTGAAACATCCCTACCAAATCATGGCTCCTTACCCATTACTCTATCAAAAATGGATGTCACCCCCTTACCTATATACGATCTCAATCTACGTAGAAACTTTCTTCATACTATTCTTCATCTATGAACCTTTGTCCCCTATTAATGATTTTGATCTATATATGATTCATATATTAGAAATATGTATGTATTGATTCCCATTCCCTTAGGTTTTATAGTGAATCCTATGTTCCTTATCTTAGATAGATACACAAATTAATTTCCCTCCCTATCCCTTTTCTTTTTAGAATTTATTATTTTGCCACATTCAAGATATCTATGCCTCAATCCAATATTTTTCATGTGGGGAAACACAATGTCTTGAGAATATTATCCATCTTGTAAATTCTAGGGTTATCTATTTTGATATCCAAGATACCTTGATTTGAGATTTTCCTCTTTGTGTTTCTCAACCTCCCCCATCCAGAACACTCTTTATAAAGAATCCTTTCATAGGTTCCAATATCAAATCCCTTCAATTTTCAATGTACATTGAAAAGTGATTGATGTATTAGAATTATATTCATTTAATAACAAGTTAATCCATTTATATGGGGGGGTTTATTGTGGAAACCCGTAATTTTTAATAATTACATTCCATTAGAGTTTCGAGAAGTGAACCCCATACAAAAATGATGATATATTTTTCATGAAGGACTTGGAATTTGTATTCTTATAAAATAAATGACTTGGTTTTGATATTCATCTTATAAGGGTTCATATTTTATCCCTTATTTTATTAATTTAATATATAATTTAATTTCTTTATTTTTAATATGCACAATAGCAAAAAACCATGTCCATCCATGCTAGTAATCCATCCAACATAACCAAGGGAACATGTGGGAGTTACATCAACAATGCCTGTGATCCATCACTGCCATCTGGCCTAGTAGTTGGGTGTGGGAGAGAATACGATAAATTGGTTGTTCATGGAAAGACTAGGAGGTTCCATGGTGTTCTATTCAATGGTTTAACACAACTGATGATTCCATGTGTGCAGTTTTCAGGGTTCCGAACCCTGATGTCAGATTAGGGAAGAGGTGAAATTGAAAATTTTAATAAATGGTTTAAGAAAGAATAAAAGTATAATATATGATGGGGTGTTTAACCCATATTGGTTCAGCACTATGAAATACACATGAACTATTCTCAACTCTAGATTCTAATCAAATATATGATCAAACCAAGACTACAAAAACATTCTAGACATCCTAAAGGCATGCATGAAGTTTAATTTTTCATTCATGTGGTGCTTTGAAGATCCAATCCACTGTATCAAACCAATAATAATAATTTAATGAGGTCCTCATGAGAAGTATACATTATCAAATGATCAGATGGTGAAGATCTTGAAAATCCATGATGACATCACCTAAACATTTTGTGAAAATAGTTTATCCCCCTTACCATGAAAATCCTATAATTTAAATCCTCTATTAAATTATTTTCTTGTAGATTTTTTCAGAAAAATATAGGGTGATCATGTGAAGATAAAACATGAATCCCTTGAAGCCTATAATATGTATCATGTGAATCTATTACATGAATGAATTATGGTAAACTAATGGTCATATATTGTCACTGAGTTTAAGCAAACCATCACATGAGTCTGATCATCAGAACAATGTGAATCCATTACGAGAAGGAATATGGATCAGAAAATCAAGAAATGATGAAAACGTGAAGCCATACTACCAGAGTCATTTATTCAAATGAAATAAAGTGTTTTATCCATCCACAAGAACATTATTTCATTTATATCCTTCCATCAGGTGAATTTCCTAGTGGTTGTTAATCTTTTTTCTGTTAAAATCCTATAAGATCGCATGAGGCTCTCAATGTCATTAGGTGAATCCCTCTATGGTTGTCAAGAAACATTTTGGTGAAATATCACAATACCACAAAGAAATAAAGAGATTGTATATACATCATGTGACATTGATCTTGTGATCCGTTCATATGATTTCTTCATTGTCACATTATTCATGCAAGAACTGGAAATTTCAAAGCATTAGAGACAATCCACCCACTGACTTAAGGCAGGGCACATGACACCTTCACCATGTAAAGATATGACTTGTTCAGAAATTTTTCCTATTTAACACCCACCCTTCCTCTTTGAAAAAATGGAAAGACATATATATTGAGTAAAAATGATAAAAAAATTGAGGAAATACAATGATATAGGGTGAGACAAGTGGGGAGATGGAGGGTGATAGATAAAAAAGTGAGTAACAGATGGGGGAGTGGGACACTCCCTTCGGTAAATTTATCCATTTAACCATGATACCCAACTATGAGACTCCATCAAATGACTCCTTTAATATCAAATGATCACATTATGTCTTGAACATCATGAGATCCCTATATTACATAGCATACACATGTGTCCTGGATAGGATTACATCATTATAAAATGGCATGTGAACCCACTGCCCCTAGAATTTAACCCTTAGACATACATTCCCTAACGGGTGGCCTTGGAATGATACCCTTGAACAGGTTCACAAGATACCATCATGTGACTCCAATAAAATCTCATGATTTCATTACTTCTCATTAGTCTTGTGATTCTCTGATGTCTCTTGTGATATTGGTGTTAACATATAACCTTATCATACAATCGTCCCCTGACACTGGGCCTTGTCATGAAAGATGTGGGCCTTTGAAATGTACCATTGGTGATTCAATTTGAAACCCTAGTCATGTATAAAACTCAGGAAAACATATATAAAGGTGTGAAATCTATTGTACATGTGACCTTGAATAATCTCATCGGACCCTATTACATGAATCCCATAAGATCAAAAGATCAAATTACTCCTCATAAGTCTTATGATGTTCTTATGTAGCCTTGGACATGCAACTCAAACCACAGGAGGTATGACCATTGTTATATGCCTGAATCCTCAACTTATTTGTAAGACATCGTCATGGGACTCCCTTATGATAATGTGATAGCATTAATCCTCACTAGTCTCATGATGTGATCAAATGGATCCATATAGACATGTCAACCTTTTAAGGAATACACACTTTTACATATCATCATTGATCACATGAATCCCCCAAGAGTTGTAAGCCTAATAATTAGAAAACCCTAAGACATAACATACATGTCATGAAATATCCCTCATACATTTCAGCCTTTTCAGACACACGCCCTCAATCATTTTAGCCTTTTCAAGAAGACACTCTTGGACATGTCCCCCTTTTCAGGAAAACACTCTTGAGCATGTAAAATTTAAACCCTTATCCAAGTAGATTTGTCTTAACATCCCCTTTATAGTGGATTTATCCTTAATGATCTAGAATTAAAAAGTCAAACTCTATATTAATTCTATTCCCTTAAAAGTTCACCATGTCATACCAAACATATTTGATAGAACTATCACGGTCACCATCTTTATTCATTTAACAGAAGATAAAATTATTAATTTTTGCCTTTTAATACATCATAGGAATAACAAAAAGCATGGGATATGTGAATCCACCATTATGTAGGCCCCTCAATGTTTTAAATACTCTAGTTCATAGAACCCAAATTTATCTATGATTCTATCACCCTACTTCACATCTGAGAGGATGATAGGTGGGTTCATACATGGGACCCCACCTTATTTTCATTCCCTAAAATATTCTCATATTTTTAATCTTTGGGGAAATATCCCTCATGAGTGTCAATTAATATTCCTATTAGCGTGTTAGGAAAAACCTAAACTATAAGGAATGAAATTTCTATTATAGTTGGATATGTAGGATTTCTTCCCATGTATCGATATGCAGACTATATTCTCAATGATAATTTTAATAAAATATCAAGGAAACCGTAGTGTGTAACCCTCGTATAAATTTCCTCTTAAGTGATGAGTCTACTTTTCCACTATCTATCGTTTCTCAAAATAAGCATGATTCATAGGGGAAAATAGATTAACGATGAATGTACCAATAGAATGATATAGATTACCATAATATGAGCCTCCATGGATATTTTTTCTAGATTACATATATACTTCACTAAAATGGTCATACTCTTGATAAACAACAAAAAGAAAACTTTACATACAGAAGTCCCACTAAAAACATTTTTTTTCACACCTTTTATGATGAGGATTCCTATAACACGAACTATATGGACTCTGATTTATGAAATCATATGATACATGGTATTCCTCTTCAAGGCTCAAGCTCTATACTCAATATTTAAATTCCTACATTTATTTCATTTATTCATGAAATTAAACTAAAGAATGTAGTCTAGTTATATGACCTTAAACTATATCAAATGATCTATGTGGGTTTTGATTCTTATTCCCAAAGAACACATAGAATGTCCCATTAATGTTCAATCCCATATCTAGGACTGAAATCAACTCCAAGTATGTTGATAAACTTTAGGGTGAAAAAACATGGAAATAAACTTGAGTAAATGAAATAGACCAGAGATAATATGGAACCAACATTATAAAAAAAATTCCTATAAAGACATGATTTTGATTAAATAATTCTCACAGGGGTAACTTGTCTCATATCAAGGACTGGGAATGATTCAAAAACATATCTTAAATATATAATAGATTCCCTATGTATGAAATAATTCCCCCTAAAATGGTCTTATAATCTTGATCGCCCATCCTCTCGACCAATGTGTGTTCCTAAGAATCGTTCGATATGAAAACTGAATGATTGATTGCCTCTAGAAAGTAAGACCTCAACTTTTAATTGATTTAAGAGCTTTTAGACACTTAAACTAATAAACTATGTTGTCATGAATGACAATGATACTATTCTAATCCCCTCATAGTCAACCATCAATATGCATTTTTCTAGAATAATGAAATACTAAGATGATACTTAGCATTTTTGGTAAATATGTAATATTCTAAGTAAATAAAAGATGAATATTTCCAGATTTTATTAAATAAAAAATACACCTTTTAATGCCTAAAAAATCATTTAAAAACTCCATTCAAGCCTTCCTTAAAATAAAACAAGAACAAATTAATCAAAACCTATTCTCAATAAAGTTCTAATTAGGGGAAAATAATTTAATTAAAATGAAAACCATGTGAATAATGATTTTCCATTAAAATACATCAAAATATATTTAATATTATCAACATATATACGTTATGAAAATAACAAGAAAAATATTTTCTTGAATTTAAATTACTTATGTTAGATGAAACCTACATAGAGTCATAGATAAACTCATTACCTTCAATGAAGACTGATAGAATTGGCCTTAACATTGGTCTTAAATTCCTTAAATAGAAAACATCATCCAAAAAATTCTGAAAATGGTTAAGGGGTCACCTAATTCACATGCACCATAAAGGAGAGAATAAAAGGAATTAAGAAGAAGGAAATAGAAGTAAAATTAGGAGCAGAGGCCCAAACTCATGGAAATCATAAGCAAAAAAATAGAAGTAAAATATCCAAGGGGAAGGAAAAAGGATTAGATTCATGCCCACGGATGATATCTTTGGATGGGTTTTAATAATGAAGGGTATTTGCGGGATTTAGGAGAACAGATAATTTAAAAGGGAGAGGGGATTTCATGGAAAATAAAAAATAATAATTGGTCTGGTCACTACTCATGTGTTCACCACACTAGTTTCCAAATCATTTCCCAATTGTTAAGAACCAAAATAATTTCTAGAAAAACACACATTTTCAAGTCACAAAGTTAGGGAAACTATGTACCACCCATGTCATTTTTATCTATAAAAATTATGGTTGTAGTCACATGGTCGAGGCACATTTTCTAAAAATTGTGAGATAATGTTTCACCAACAATGTAATTCAAAAAATTTAATGTTTTAAAACTACATCCATCTGAAAATAAAGAAAGATACTAAATATAATTAAATAATTAAAAATAATTTTTAAAAAATGGTTAGGGTGGGACACACTGGCCTGCTGGCGGGGAAGGTGGAACTGAGGCCTTCCTATAATAGTCCAACTGCTAGCAGATGTAGGTGTACTGATAGTAGTTTCTAGTTACAAAACCATGTTTGTGATTAGGAAACCCACCAGATACCGAGTATTTTATGGTGTCATAATATCTATTCTAAGCTTTCTATGATTATGGTAAAAATTATATAACCTAATCCTTCAATATATTCATGATCTTTGATGAATTATATGACCTGACCAATCCTCTCTGAGCCTATAAAAGGAATACCTTTGAGCCTTTGAACCTCATCGAAGCAATACTTGATCCAAATAGTGATCTTAAGATTAAAATTGGTGGAGAATTTCTAGAAATATAAATTCTACTCAAGATCGAACATATATGATTTCAATTAAATCAGTGGATCTCAAACATCCTCTCAAATATCACAACCCTAACCACATTCATTAATTTTAGTGATTTTTGAGAATATTTATAAGGGTGTTCCCAAAAGAATCTACCACTTCTCAACCACCATTCTCCAATGTTTATCTCTAAAAAAAATAAAGGTTAGTTTCCTTAGATACCTATAAACCTTAATAAGGTGATCACAAAAATCAATTATGATGGATGGTTTTCTTGATCACCACTAAGTTAAAAGGATTTAAAATATTTTTCTTACATGTTTATGGGTGGAGACATAGAATCTCACATGAAGATATTGTTGAACTCCTTATAAATTGTGTTTTCTTTCTCTCTTTTTTATTACTTTGAATCATCTATAAAAAAATTATCATACATGATAAATTTGATTTGATTGTTTCAAAACATAATTTAATTTTATATGATCTTTATTAACCCATATTTAATATAGAATCAATATCTTAATATATTTATCAATATATTATATGTTCTTAATTTAAATTATTTATAGGTAAATTCACCCCCTTAAATATATATCAGAACAATAATTAGTATCATGGGGGGGTTATGATCACTTTGGGATTTCCACACAAAGAGTAGAGTGAATCAGCGTGGGATAAATTGATACCTATTTAAAAAAATTATACGTTTTTCTACCTCTATCGCTTATAATATGTATTTTTATCTTTATACTATACCTATAGTTAGTAACCATGTAAACCAAAAAGTAAATCATAAATAACACCATGATTTTTTAAAGAGGTTCATATCCAACATGGCTGAATATTTTCCCTATGAATGGTGGTTATTATCATACATGCATATAGAATACTTTTTATTATAAAATAAAACAGGAGTTGGGGTATAGACATGTACTCATTTTCTTGGAACTAACCTTCAAAAATGAAATATTTATCTTTAAATTAAAAGTTTACATGATATCCCCATGGGCCATATGAAGTGATTAGTAATGCGATAAATGTATTCCGTGATGGAATTAAATATTTTTGAGCAACTTAAAATAAAAATAGTAATAAAATAGGGGACTATATTGCCTAAAAATAAATAGGATATCTCATAAGAATAGAAATAAGTTTAAGTTTACTCTTTTTCTTCTTCTCTAGTCATAATAATATGATCATGTTCTATAGAATCTATATCTCAGAACTAATTCCTAAACTAAATGATAATAAAAAATAACAACTAGGTCACTGATCATTTTTAATTAGTTAGAATAATATGAACTAGATGGCACAAAATTCTTCAATACAAAATATCAAAATTTTAAATTGTATTAGTTATCCTCTATTTTTATTCATGTAGAAAATATATTCATGTAACTAAATAACATAGTAATTTAATTGTAATTTTATGTTATAATTCTCATGAATAATCTCAAATATAGGTTTTCATATACTCCATGCATGAAGTTTATATTTCATAGACTTTACAATTTGGTAAAACCTAGATAAAATATAATAATTTCCATATTATTTTATGTGAATTTAAATTTTATTCAATTATTTAGTTTATATAACATATAAATTTAGTCTAAATAACTCATGTAGATATCTATACATGTGTTTGCATGTTTCAAACCCAATTATGAACACGGTCTTCTCCACATGAAAAAAAAATTATAATGATATATCTATCTTCTAAAAGATCCATTTATTCATCAAATAGATGTACTTATACACAATGTCTTGGTTTCATCCTGATAAATGGTTTACATGAGAAAATTATTCACATATCCTCACTACCTTTGTGACCGCTGGATGTGATTCTAGGGATTTTTACATTCTTCTTCACATAACATGGTATGGTTAAATGATTTTTATTCCCTTAATATAACAGAATAACTAAAAAAAATTATTTTTCACCACATTAACAAATCACTTGTCCTTATTCTAATTTATATTACTTGGTAAGAACTCATATTCTCTTGCATTAGGAAAATTGTTTCATGTGGTCTTTCTCTTCTTTACATAACCTAAGAGGCATACAGGTTCTCTTCCTTCATGTTAAGGTATCACAAGAGAACTCTTCATGTAAACCAATTTATGGAGAACTAATATGGAGTATCTATTTTCTAGGAATTATAAATTATCTCAAATACGGGAAACATCCTCTATCATTTTGGATATGGTATTTATAGTGGATGATTCCCTATTTAAGCTCAAATTTTCATGACATGTTGACAACCCATTCTATGACATCTAATGATCTTGAAATATCTATGATATTTTAAATGAAAAATTTATTGTCTTATTCATATTATGGAGTGGATATGTGATTCTCCTGATTAGATTCTCTTGATCACGAGACACTCAGAAAAAATTCAATCATCATATGTAATTTTTTTTACATAAGTTAGGTTATCCATGATGGGATAATTACATGGTGAATGTTATGTTTTTTTCATGTGATGGATCAAATATGTTCTCCATGTATTCGACATATTGTAGTCTTCATGTGATAAAACTTGATCACACACACCAAAGTAATTCATGTGAAAATTCCCTTTATTATGATTTTTTTATCTATCTTTTCCCTACAACTTCATTTTTATTTTAGTCAAAGTTCATTCTTTAAATTATGGAATACATGAAAGATGAATTTTGAAAGCTTGTATATTGGGATGATCGAGCATCTTTTGATGTCCTGGATTGATCATGTGTATTACTTATATGATGGATGTTTCTTGTGTAATGTTTACATGAAAATTTCTCATTAAATGAATCCCTGACATTGAGATTGGGTTTCTTGAGTTTGGAGAAAACATTATCCTCCATCAAACGATCCACAACAAATAGATTGGATGACTAGTGTTATATACATAACTTTTTAATGTGTGAATATTAACTACAAATGTCACATCCCACATCGTTATGGAGGTTTTTCAATAACAATCTCTATTCTATCAAGATTATAATCAATCATAATTGCATACACGTAGTTAATCATAAATAAATTCCCACACAGTATTCACTACACAGTTGTGCGGTCTATCAGGAACCCTCATGTGCAAACTACATGCACACAGGTGCACTCCCATTAAACTATATGCATGATTTCTCACACACATTCCACCAATGGATATCTATGTGGACCCTCTCCCATGTGTTTTACCCTTAAGATCCACATGTATGGTTTATGGGGTCCTTGTCTTGATAATGATTGACCAAATAAGAACCCATATATATAGACAGTAATTATTAAGTATGAAATTTCTAAAATAACACTTTTTTCAAAATGATTCATCATGAAAACATATATATATATATATATATATGTATATATATGTTATGGTCTTGAAAACAACATCCAAAACTAATGTGTCCATCTTTTTTAAAATAAATATCATTACAATATTCATAAAACTCATCATGAAATAATAAAATATTTAAATGACATTAATTATTCATCTTCCTCACCATATTGCAAATAATTATTCATCATTGAAACAAGTATTTTTAATTAAAGGATAGCTTCAAAATCATTATAATTAAATCCACTTTATCCAAAAAAAGTAGCATCAGGCCTTTGAACTTCTCATCGATAAATCTTCAATATTCAATAAACATTCTTTAGAATGAAAATGAACATACAAGAAGTTATTCATTTATAAATTCATATGTGGATCAAGTGATTCATCAATTAATATCACATTGGAATCCAATTCAACACAAACAAAAATATGGATCATCAATATTACCCTTTTTATTATTTTTTCAATACAAATTTAAAAAATGGTATGCAAATGGTATATTAATATGTTCTCTTCATTTATACTCCAGTTTTTTATTTTATTCTCACCGAATTGTTGTTAACAAATAAAATTTACCTAATAGAGGATGATATCATTAAATTATTGATGTCGTAAACAAGAGACTCTAATTTAGAAATCAATATTTTTATTTATTAAATCATAGTATGATACTGACTGATATAGAAAAACCTTATCGATAATTCATATAATTTTTGATAGTTTTTGGATTGATTGTGATATAATAACAACCATTCGTGAATTTCAAGTGGATGTTTCCTAATACCACTTGTTGATAAAATATTATAGAAAATATTTCAGCCTGAAATTCATGTACTCATTTTAAGAATCAGAGTAAAAACATTCACATATACTCTGTAATTTATGTTTTTCAATTCAGTTATAGAATATCATCAACAATTCTCCATTTTCTAATGTCATTAATTTATTCAAATTCTCACCAAAAATGTCAAATATTAATTTCATTTTTTAATAAAGATCAAGGATTAATGAATTTATAAATAAGCACCTTCAAGAGATATAAAATTTACATAAAATATAAATCTCTAATGTCATTATTGGATATGTCTACTAAATGGATGATCTACATTTTAACTTCATCAAGATAGATCTTTTCATATGTTATTATTATAAAATCCAACTAATTTGAATAAAAATTTTTGTGATTCTATATATGATGGAGACTTTAAATTTGTTTAATAGTTATGATATGTTGATTATCTTCATAAAAATTTATCTCTAATATTATTTAAAATTTTTACTCAAGATATTAAAAGATAGATAAAACCATGTAGGTGTCTTTTATTTGTCATAGAATAAATATTATAGTATTAAGATGTAGAAATATAATATCTCCATCAGTTATCCCCTAGAATATGTTCATTACCATCAATTTCTTATCTGTAATGAAAAACAAAAATTAAATGAGAATGAGTTGTATAAAATTTTATTTTCAACAAAATAATCAAGGGTAAGAATTATTTCTCAGCCATGAAACTCATTTATTTTCTACCTCACGTGATGGTGAACTCTTTATAATATCATTTATATGTTTCAATGTTATTTTGTGTATCAGGGTTTATTTTCTTTTGAATATAGTAACATTTTTGGAATTTTATTCTTAACACTGTCAATTAAGTTTCACTCATCACTTTTTGTATTCTGGATATTTTTCTACATATCATCTTCTGTTGGTACTATGAATAAACAATTATTTGAGATGGGTGGATCCCTTGGAACATTTGAGAGTTTTTTAGATTCTCTAATCATCATTTATTAAGAAGCACTCATTAAATTATCCATCATCGTTTGGAATCTCTTGTTCATCTTTTATTTTCATTTCTCTTTACACATATTATGGGGAAATTACTAGTATTTCAGTTGGAATTTAAAAACTATACTGGGTAGATCCACATGGATACTCATGTGTTCTATTTACCACTTCAGTTATTTTATTTTTCTCTTGTATTGGACACTCCTTTTTTTTTCGAGCCTGCCTCATTTTTATTTTATAATCCATGTCTTTCTTATAGTGATACATGGTGTGGAATATTTTTTCACAAATAAAAAACTTATTTCCATTGGTGTAGAACTCATTTTATTCTAATTAGGTCTATTACCCAAGGTTGATTGTCCTATATTCATTATATATTAATTCAGAATGTTCTCTATAATGAATTAATCATGATTTATTCCCAATTCATTCTTTTATCTGTTATTCAGATCATGTGTTCTTTTATAGAAATTATTTTACTGTAATGATTGAATGATTTATACATTAATACATATTCACTATTACCACTTACATTGAAAATATAACAAAAGTTATTTAAACATCAAAATATGTTTATTACATTCAAATTATTCATTTCCAAATGTGAACATTAATTCATCATTTCATTTCTATACCTTGATGTAGGCTTCCATTACTTTTTAGATATTGGAAATTTAAACCAACATTAAGATTTTATGTTCTTGAATCTTTGGTAGTATAAAACATATCCAAAAACTCTTGACCACTTCTATGTAATAACATTCAAAATATTTTGAAATAGTTTTTGTGCCATCTTTCACAACTATTCTATGATACTTGAGGGGGGTAGTTCTGTCTTCACTTGTCTTCCTTCGATAAAAACATGGTGTTGATCACATCATTTCCTTTATTCATCCATGTTTACAAATGTTTCTATATTGAACCTACTCAATGCGTAGAACATAAATTAATGAAAATATTATTTACAGATATGGATAGTACCTTTTTTCTTTAATACTACTACCAATTGATAATTATATTATTTAAATATATTCATTCATCTAGATGGATGTAATTTAGGATAATAATAATCCTTATATGTTTTTTTGTTGTGGATCTTTTAGTTACATCTCTTATGTCATATTATTATGAATACTTAGGTGGTAGATTTTCAATATAAACCATTTTGACTCCAAATATAAGAAATTTCATAATTATGATGATTTTTTTCTTACTCCATTGATTTCAATATATATAAACATTCCATTTTGATATTTATATCTTTATAATTATTCATTTTATTATTCTACTACATCAATATGTGAAACACTTTGATATTATTTTCCTGGATTCCATATTGTGCATTTTTTTCATCAATGATCGTCTTATGTTTCTCATAGAGTGTATGAAAATTTACATTAAGGATATTAATGTATTGATATTTATTTAATCCAATCCTTCCCATATTTGGAAAATAAATCCACATTTTTCTTCATTCTAGAAAAATTAGAATTGTATTATTTTATGAGATCTACACACATTATTACATTTATTTCTAGTGTTGTTTCTCTTCATTCATATTTTTTATTCAAGATAGGGGATATTATTATATAGATTATCTTATGATCTTTTAATATGATCCTTAATTTTTTTGAATTATTCTATTGTATATTCTTTACAAAACATATCGAGTCCCACATCATCAAATTTAGAGGGGTAAAGTTTTTTTATTTCCTTGGTAGTATATTGAACTACCAGGGAATCTTATTTTTTTCAGGAATTATCAAACCATTATAAAACATTGTATTTTTATTGTTTACATAAGAGATACATAATCATTATATTTCTAAATTACTTCTTATTTATTTTATTCAAGGTCGCAGCTGAGATAGAATTATGATATGTAGAAGATAGAAATCCTTCATGTTTTCACTCAATTCTTAATTTATAATAGATATATAAAATTTTTAATACTGTTAAAATGTGATAATTCAAAAATTGGTGTAACTTGACCCTATGATACTAATTTTTATGATCACTTTTGGATGAACACACTGATAGGGAATGGTAAATTGGTGTGGGATGACTTTTTATCTCATTAAATCATTTATCATTTTCATAAAACTATCACTTATTTAGGGAATGATTCTATTTTTTATTTAACTATAATGAGAATGCATGGAAAAAAATAAATCAAAAATAACACCCCAATTTTTAAATGAGGAACACATCTAATAATGATGGTTACAACTCCAGTGTATAGTGGTTATTATCCCTTATGCACATAACTTCCTATTTTCATTATCATATAAATAAGGAGTAATGGTATGGCAATGTACTCATTTTACTTGAAGAAACCACGTAGAATTTATGTTTCATATTTGATGCAAAAGATTACTGAATATTGTATTTTCCCTCTTAAATTGATTAGTTATCCCCTCTTCATTTTATTATTCTTTGGTTAGACTAATATGATCATTATATATAGACTTTATATCTCAATTATTATTCTTACCCTAAATGATAATTTATAAAATAAAAACATGGTCAATGATCATTCTTCTTATTTATTCAAAATAATTTGATCTATATTTTTTATAAATCCTTGATATAGAATATCAAAAATTTCACTTCTATTAGTTCTTCTATATTATTCATGGTGTAGTAAATATATTTTTTTCAACTAAATCATACTACACAATCAATATTATTTAATGAAATAATTTCCTTCCACAATATCAAAAACAAATTATCATAAACTCTATGCAAGAAGCATACATTTCACAGTTTTTTCAAGTTCATAATCCCTAGAAAAAAAAAATTATTTCACTAATTATTTTATATGATATTTAAATTTTAATCAATGTTTATATATAGGATTACTATAATTCTTGTCTCAAATTTTTTTTTGGATCTTTGTACATGTGCATGAATCAAATCATAAAAACAACCATACTCACATGAAAAAAGTATTTCATATTAGTCTTGTCCATGTTCACTTAATTCACAAAATATAATTATGTATATGTAATTTTCTTATTCCTTATAGAGATAATAATCATGCAATGTAATTAATTGCATATCGTCACTTCCATTGTGAAAATTGTAAATGCTTTGTGGGATATTCTAATTCATATATATGTAATTAGTATAGGATATAAATTTCTTCATTCCTTTAGATAACCAAATAAATTTAATGAGTTTTTTTATAATGTGAACAAATCATGATACTTTATTCTACTTTACATGGATGTGTGTGTCCCCAGGTTATTTTAATTTATGAGAACAAGTTCACTTGGTACTCATCTTCTTCATGTAACCTAGGAGGATCATGGTTTCTCTTCCTTCAAATGAAGTTTTGTTGTGAGAAATAATCAAATGAACTTCTTTCAAAAATATTGATGTATAATATCTATTTTTTAGGTTCCAATATAGCATCTCAAATGGATGAATAATATTCCTTCTTCCTTGCTTTGATATTTATAACGTAACATACACTATTTAAGATATTAGTTTTAGGTCATACTGAAGACCGATTCAAATACTTCAAAAGATATTCCTGAATATATAGTATTTCAAATACTGAATGTATCAACTTATTAATGTGTTGGAGTGGATATGAGAATTATTTTTTCAACATCCTTTGATTATACGACACTAAGTGGGATTACAATCAACACATGCAAATAGCTTAATGGAATAGAGGATGTCAAATATGGGATCATTATGTGATGGAAGATACAATATTTTTTAAGTGATGGATTGATGATGTTCACCATAGACTCACTCAATAATAATCTTCATGAAATGAAACATGATTGAATGCTACAATGTATTCTATAAAATTGAGTATTGTTCGTCTGATAAATCAATTGGTCACTTATCTTCAACATCATTTTTCATTTAGTAAATGCCCATTCATTGGTTTATGACAAATATACAAAATAAAATTATATTCATTTATTAAATGATGGTAATGTGTGTTATGTATTATCATATTTTTCATAGTTATTGAATCATATGTTGGATTTTAATTGTCCCACTCACATATGAAATTTTCTGATGAACATAATCCCTTATTTTGAGTTATGGTTTTCAACAGTTAAAGAAAGTATCAAACTCACTCAGATGTCCCATATTAAAAACATTGTATAACTATAGTTATATATATACCAATTTAAATTTGGAAATATTTACCATTCAAGTTGTTTCCGAAGTCATTCTGACAGTTTTTGTTGTACTTCATAAGAATAATTATTATTCCACTGAGCTTTTGAGTTGGAACTGGGGTCGGAACCCAAACACACTTACACAAACACCCACATTGACCATGAAAAATCCTAGGATATACCAC
Organism: Viscum album; assembly: GCA_963277665.1. Classification (NCBI taxonomy): domain Eukaryota; kingdom Viridiplantae; phylum Streptophyta; class Magnoliopsida; order Santalales; family Viscaceae; genus Viscum; species Viscum album. Next base: position 1,200,310,481 of record OY728153.1, on the reverse strand, counting down.
TGGACACCCTCCTTCATGATTTTTGTACACTTCATGTGCACATTGGTGCACTTCTAGTGGGCACTATGCATGCATGCTCACACATTTTTCACTTACAACTTGCCAGGTTGACCTTCTACCATGTTGTTATCCCATATGCCCCACATGTGTTGTTGAGGGGTCCTTGGTAACCTAAAGACAAGCCAAATTATTTCTATGTATGGAATTTTCAAGATAACACATCATTAAAATTATTTCACACAAAAGTATATATGTATTAATATTTTGTTGTCGCCTTAAAACCATATTCCCAATCTAATGTGTCAATCTTCATGAAAATAAATATTTTTATAGTATTTATAAAACTCCTCTTGTAATAAGGAAATATTACATTATATTATTTAATATATCTATATTATCTGGTTGTAAAAAATATGTGTTCATTAGCACCTATCTTTTATGTTGAAGGAAAGATTAAAAATAATTATAATTATATCCACTACATCCAAAAAAATAACATGTGACCATTGAACTTCTCATGGATGGATATTCAATCTTAGGAAAGCATGATTGGGAACACCAATGAAATTACAATTATTTATTATTTACTAAATTCATATTGACATCATGTTATTTATAAACTAACTACACATTTAAAAAATAATATAAAAACACAATGTTGGATTATGAAATAGGTTATTTGTAATTTTATCGAAAAAATTATTTTTTCAATTTATTCATGTTCATAATTTTTTTAAGATCTATTTAAATTTTAATTAGTAATTTTATGGAATATAATTCAAATTCATATGCTTCAATTTTTTTCATCGATAAATCATTTTGGAAAAATTTGATTGCAACGTTTTATGGTAGTATTAGTTATCTGGTCTAGGGAATTTTAGGCAACAATATATTTGAACTATAGAATACGTACAGAAAAAAAACATGAAGATGGAAATAATTTTTAATTTAGTAACAAGGACATAAATTTCATATATTTTGTTCATTAAATAAATATATTGAATTATGTTTATTCATAAAAAAGTTTTCATAAGATTTATAAATTATTATAATTGACACCTGAAGTCTCAATAAAAGAAAATATAACTAGATTTGATATGAAGTGTAATGATTTTAAATCTTCACAATGAATTTTAATGATTCTACTAAGATCATGTATATAATATTTACTAAAATTTTAATTAGTATAAATTCCATTAGTGATGATTTATCTATAGAAACACCCATAAATAAAATCTTACTGGTTTTAACTAGCTCCTGGGATCATAAAGTGATGGAAGTAAAAGAATGAAAATATATAAAAAGGATGGTGGTAGAGGAAATCATTGGTTACAAAATGTAATATTAAATAAAAATTAATCAAAAATTGTATAAGGAGGACAAGAAATCCAAATAATTCAAGAAAAAAATCACCATTAATTCTATAAAATATGATCCATTTAGAGGTGTAGTTTTTGACAACAATTATCTTTTGAGGAACATAAATTATTTCAACTATAAAAAGAATCAATCTAAGAAAGAATATCAACAATCAGAATTATAATTGGATTTATATGTATGTAAAGAGTAATGGTTACATCAATATAGAATAACCGTTCTAGAAATTAATCTCAAATAAAACAAACTAGCTTAAAAGGGTTTTAATGTCAGTACGTGGATTCAAAATGACGATTCCAAGGTTTCATATTCCTATTACAAATAAAGTGAATCATGAACCAAGTGCCTTATGTAACATATTAATTAATACATGTAGGTTATTACCCCTATCCTTAATTCTTATTCCCCTTAAATTTATTTTCTCTTCATTCTTTCTATTATTCTTTTTTATCATGCTCCTCCCATCAACTTAATTATGATGATCTAAAATAAGATCATAATAAAATAAAAAATAGATTTCCCCAACTTAATTCATTATATAAATGTATTAAAATAAAATATAAGTGGTTGAATAAAGACATAATATATAAAAATATAATATTATTCTCTTGAAATAAAAGGAAAACTATACATGAAAAGGAAAAATAATCCAAATAATGATAAATGTGAATCCACCCCTAAATTCCAAAAAAATCTCACTAAAAATTCACCTAAGGTGAAAACAATATAATTAATATTTTTATCTCTCAAACTAAAATAAATTAACATATTGTCCTTGGGGTTTCTCATTAAAAATGAACTACTAGAATTCTATCAAATCTAATTTTTTTTAAATCATTTTCCCAAGAAATATTTTGAAAATATTAAATAATTATTGAAAAAATAATTTATAAATATGATTGACATAATACATGATTGGAGATAAAAAAATAAATTAATATTTATTCCAATATTTCCTAAATAAATCCTCCAAAAAACAAATTTGGATTCCAAAATCATTATTGGATGATATAAGTGGACCCGTGTTCGTGTGGGTATGAAAAACCTTAATAGTTCTATTTTGTAGGAAAAGTTTCTTATAAAATGTACACAAGAAAATTTTTGGTATCTAAATATTGCGTTCAGAATACACTTGTGTGGTGACATCACTTGATTCAATTAATTAAATAAACTTTATTGGGGTCATGTGACTTTTGGAGATAATTATACGGGTATGAGAATCGGTAAAGGTACCATCATTTTTTCTAACTCAAATCTAAATTTTATTTTATTCATTAATGGATTGAAACAAAATTAACAAATAATTAGTAATTTTTTTGATAGTGAGTTTATAATATATTTTTAAAATTATTAATATGAAGTATTTATCTCCGAATAAAAACTTTTATCTACAAATTATCAATTCGAAAAACAATTATTTAATCAATTTAAAATTTCATTCTAGCCAAAATTTAAAATGATTGAGTGAAAAATATATTGAATTTTGGATTTGTAATAGATTATTATTCCAGTATAAAACACACTAAGTAGTAAAAATAAACTCTTATCATTTATAATGAGTCCTTCCCAAATTTATTTCATAGAATATATGGTTTGTGAATCATAATGGAACAATATAAAACCAAAATCTTGTTTTAAATATAGAAAAGAAATATCTTCATAAAAAATATTTAATTAATTCATATTTATCTTTTCTTCCTTCTCAAATTAAATTTAATTCATCTAAATCCTTTACTATCATTTTTTGATGAATTTTCAAGATTAACATGGGAATAATTTTTATATCATATAAGTAAAGCATGTAAAAACATCATCATGTTTTATAAAAGATTGAAAATAATAAAATACTTAAAATTATTTTAATTTATTGGGATCATGCTGAAAATTTTAATTTAATGGAATTTCAAGTTTTATGTTCTTCTTAAGGCTATAAATTTTTTTTCTTCTCCATTAACCCATTAACAAAATTATGTAGTATTGATGTAAAATCAAACTATCCAAAAAATAAAAAGGAATATTTTTAATGTATTTAATCTTCCAATATATTACTTGGATGAGACTATGAATATTTAATTCTATATCTTTAATCTTGTTATCATAAGTTATTTTCACAAAAATAACCCTTATTAGATTTTTCTTAATAAAAACCATAATATTTTCTATTTAAATGCTTTTTGGTTTTTTTATTTTTAAAAAATAAAAATTCTTAGTAAATTTGATTGTAAATCCAATGATGGTTTTTTTCATGGTTATTCCAAATCTATAAAGGTAATCTAATTCTTTAAAAAATGGAATTAAAATGTGAAAGAATTAATCAATGTTTTTTATGAAACTTTTCCAAAACAAATATCTAAAAAAGATTTTTGAAATGATGTTTTAAATAAAAATTTTCAAAATAAATTAGTTAAATAAAAACAAAAATCTCATTAAAATTATTTTCCATATATTTTTAGAATACACAAATAACATCACATTTAATATTTTATTTTATATTTTCAAGTGGGAAATAATCATCATTGATAAGTCTTAAATAAGTTTTGAAAACTTCAATTTATCTCTATAATCTAACCCCAAAACATTAAATATTACATTAACACTAAAAACTATGTTCCTTCAATGAATGATTAACTAGATGAATTTACACATAATTATTTAAATTCTCCCATGGAAAGACCTAATGATCACACTTTAATATACACCACATTCTTTTTAAAAATAATATAAAAAATTTGGTAATATCACTTGAAAAAATATAGTCAAGCAGCCAATAGATATAACTAAGAAAAAGAAATCAACTATGGTAAAAATAATCTAACTATAACATAGTAAGGATATATTTGAATCTTTTTTTAAATTATCATCTCATATTAAATTATAACTCTAACAAATGGTTGTTAAAAGATGATTTTAAAATGGTTTAATTCCTGAAATTATTATTTGGAATAACCCCCATGCTTTGAAAATCCACTTTTTCTAAATTATGTTTTCAAAATTATAAAAATCATTTTACGGTATAAATAATCCATTTAGTCTTGGTATAAACGTCATTCAAATTTTATTCTTTCAAAAAGTTTTATAATGTGAAAATTTGATTAAAATATTTTTCTAAAACAAATTTAAATTCATTTATTACTTGTATATATTTACATTGATGATGTGATCTTCATATCCAAAAATGAATCTCTCAATTTTAATTTTTTTATTTAACGAAGATTAAATTTGAGATGAGATTTATAAGTGACTCAAATTGGTTATCAATATTCAAATTTCTCTATGAAATGAATATATTTTTATAAAGAAATTAAAATATACCAATGAAATCTTAAAATGATTTTTCATGGATAATGACAAGGAAACTAGTACTTCCATGAGTAAAAGTTATATGTCAACATTAGATAAAGTATAAAAAACATCTGATAAAATCATTATCGATGTAGAATTGGTAGTATAATATTCCTTATGAAGACAATATTTGTCGCTATACTCATTTAAAATAAAATCAAAAGGAATATAATTTCAATTCTATCTAATGGATTTTTTATTTTTTGAAACTTAAAAAAATGGTTTGTTTTGTCCAAAAAGATCTTCTTTTGAATTAAATTATTTTTTTGATATTTATTTTGGTGAATTTTAACTAGATAGGAAAAGTACTAGTGGTACATCCAAACTTCAAGAAAAATATCACATGTTATAGAATATTAAGTAGTATAACTCAGATTCTTGTTCTACAACTAAAGTGGAATACATAGATAATGTGAGTTATTTTAGGGAAATAATAAATATTCAACACATTCTCTTAAACGTTAGGCTTAAATTTGACCATATAAATGTTAAATGTGATAACTAAAATTCCATAAATTTCTTTAAGAATCTTATATAGAACACTCACACCAAAAAAATAAATCGAATACACTATTCATTATTTGATTACATCCAAAATAGTGATATCTTATTGGATATTTTTATCATGCAATATCAACTCATGAATATTTTCACACAACCACTAGAACTTAATTTTTTTAAATTCATTAAAAATAATTTGTAATGGATTCAATTTGAAATTAATAATTTTATCTATGTCTATCATGATTTCCATTTTTAATTTCCTCCTAACAAATCTTTCTAAATCTTGAATTTCTTATATGTATCGTAATTTTTTATATTTTTTTATGATACCATGGTAACATGTGATATTAGTTAATGGGGATAATTATCTCTTTCCAAATTCAAAACTTTTTAATAAGAGAGATATTTTGTTTCAAAAGTTAATTAATTTTTATATTTTAAACCATATTCTCATAATATCAAAATAATATTTTCTAAAAAATTATTTTAATAATATTATTATTTAATTTAAAAACACATTTTTTGACATTTATATTAAAATATATTACAAATTCATTTTAAAAACTAATAAATTATATATATATAAACTCCTTTTAGAAAAAATATTTGTTTTTATATCTATTAAGGAAGAACAATGATGGGTAAAAAAGATATATATATACATATATATACTTTTCTATCTAATTTTTTCATTATTTGTATTTAACAAAAAAAATTAATAATTTCTAGGTACGGTCTCACATCAAATGATATTTTCCAATTATCAATTAATAGAGGTAAAAAATCTTGTAAGAGAATAGTGTAATGGAAAATCTATGTTTTAATTTTATTTCTTATCTATTTCTCCTTTTCTTCACTTTTTTCCCTCTTTATTCCTTTTCCATCCATATTTTCCAACTCTTACATTTTTCGACTAATTCCTATTTTATTTCTTATTCATATTTCTCCTCTCTCTAATAATAATATTATTTGTGGAGCTTATAAGTGAAATAGTTTTTTTAAAATCTTCAATTTCTCTTTTTTCTATTTTTTAATTTTCGATTCTAATTTACATTCCTTTCTATCCCCCAATAAAAATAATATTATTTGTGGATTTTTAAAGTTGTGAGGTGTTTTTCAAAATATTCCCTTTATCTTTTCTATTTTTCTGTTATTTTCATCTTATTTTAACATTCCTCTCACTCTCTCTATTAACCATATTATTTATGTAGTTTATAAGTTATAAATCATTTTTAATATAATTTAATTATTTTAATTTTCTAATTTTTAGTTTCCATTTTTTGATTTTTCAAAATTCCCCATGAGTAATTTTTTCAAATTTATTATTAATATTCTTCTTCCTCTCAAAGTTTTCTCATTTTTATATTAAAGTATGGAAAAGTGTGTGTAATTTCACAAAGATGGATAAATGTCCTAAAAATTAATTTCACAAAGGTGGAGTAGTTCATAAATTCACTATTCATTTTTTCTTCTATAGTTCATACTATTTTTCTCAAAGAACAAGATCCTAAAATTATTCTTTATTATAATTAATAACATACTTAACATGTTTAATTCTTCAGTTTATTAGAAATCTAGTTACAATCTTGATTTAATTTATTATCTCTTTCATTATTGATTTTTGATTAATTTATCATTTAATGTTAATTTATTAGGATCATAAAAAATTCGGATCTTTTTCTACCTCTCTATTTAATGGGGTTGTGTTGATAAAAAACACACCTAAGTTTCAAATATATTCATTTAAGTGACTTTTAGTGTTTTTATGAAATTCCAATTTATGTATTCAATTTATTCTTAATTCTATTTGATTTTTTATTAAATGTTTCATAAAAAATCTCACCAACCTTCATATCCATGATAACATCTTAGAAGATAAAAAGAAAGAATTCGAAGGAGGGGAATATGATCACTCTTGAAATGGATGTTTTAAAGACTACACTGTATTTTCTTGTAGGGAACCGACTAGATTGTGCTATGGTAAAAATATAAAACTAGGCAAAAAATACTGACATGTCACGTAGTAGAGTCCAATTTACATCTTGTATTAAATGAAGAACTATGGAATTCTATAAGTAGTCCACTGGTAACTAATAATGGTGAACCAATATGTGGGTTCTATTTCCTAAACTGAGGATGTTTCATAAAATCCCAATGGTGACCAGATAGTAGATACATGGTATTGAGTGATGTCACAGATTCCAATCATTGATTAAATTTATTAATTTAAAAAATCCATAACTTTTTTATTCCATTTCTTCATAACCCCCATGAATTCAAAAACATTTCTAGTCCCCTTGGGGCCTATAAATAGACTCCCTTAGAACCTGGTAACCTCACCTTGATAATGTTTTCTGCCATCAATTCCCTTAATATTCCAATTAGTGGAAATTTTCTATAATTATGAATTCCTCTCAGGATCCAACTTCAATGTTATCAATTCATTCAATGTATCAAAACCTTTATCTCAAATCTATAAACCCCAATCAAATTCCTCCATCCAAGATAATTGAGAATGAATTTTTAATGGGCTTTCCTAATAAGAATCTATTTCTTCTCAACCACATTTATCTAATAGTTACCACTATATAAAAGTGAAGGATGATTTACATGTATGTCGATGAATCTCAAGAGGGTTCTCAAAAACACAATTAAGGGGGATGGGTTTCATTGGTACTACTAAGATATATGGATCTTTACTATTGAACTGTTAAGTAGAGGGGGGAGACAGAAGGGATCATATAAAAAAATTAAATAATTATTATTTTTGGCTTCTATCAATTTATGTTTACTCATTATATCATCTATCATCGGATATCATAATTTTAAAAAAATTATTAGATAATTTTAATTCTTAATTGGTTTTGGTTTTATCTTTGATAAATCAATAACAATTTATCATCCATTTCTTAATTTATTTCTCACTTTATTCTTTGTTTCCATTTAAAATATTTTAGAAGAGAAAATCATACCCCCCAATTACTATATGCCTCAAAATAAAATAATAATAAAAATTGGTATGTAGTTATTCTCTCTAAAACTTATCATGAAATATAAAAGAATAAAATATTTTATTTTTAACATCAAGATGACATGAGAATAATGATATAAAAGTTAAATGATCATGAACTTATTTATCAAGGTAGTTCCAATGAATCCACATTTATATATTTTATGGGATGTTCTAATATTTTTTAAGTTCCAAATGTAGATAAGGGAGAACATCACGAATATATGAACAGGGATGAAGTTCCATTTAATTTTTGGTTATACCAAATATGAAAATAACATGATATTACATACATGATAATTATTTAAATAAATATACATAGCGATATTATTAGAAACCAATTTAAAATTTATATTGGGGTTGGATTTTTGTAAACCACCATTTATGTTATGAACCAATGTGATATTTATTAAGTGTTGTTTTCCCCTAATCACATTGAATAGGAATGAGGATAAAGAAAATGATTAGTGAATCAATGATGTATTATCTAATTGTAATGGAGTTTATCATAGGATATTTATTGGTGTTTTAGGATTAAACTATTGATAAGTTAATTTTTTAAATGGACTTCCAGAAAACATATAAGTAGATATTTTAAGAACAAAACTCCATGTAATATTTTTTGAAATGGGAATATTAATATATCTATTATAGAGACTTCTAAAGAGAATAAAAAGTTTATTTTATTTTGATTGAAGGAGATTTTGATGAGGCTGGGTTTTTTAATATAAGTGATATATATATGTAAAAATTCATTGAATAACCATTATGAATCATACCTCAATGAGTTTCTAATAATAAAAAATAATTACGACTATAAGGGTGAATAGAACATGAATTAAGGTTCTAATTTGTAATATATCTATTGATGAATAAATTAAAATATATAATAGTCGAGGTTGAGGGTATATTGGAATAACTCAATCCTATAGAATATTAACAGATAACATATCACAACATGATTATCTGTGCTTCATCATAATGAGTCTTGCATGAGATTTATTCATAATCATGTAAGAATAATTTGAAAATACTAAAAGGGAATTATATTTCATAGGAGTTGGTTTACCATGGATAAGAATTTATTTTTGTGTTGAATATGTTAAAGATATATATGGAAGATGCTAAAATGAATTAGTTTTTAAAATATGGAAGATTAGATAATGTATGTTGAAGTTGATATTGGAGTTTGGAATTAGATTCCATGTCGTGAAAAGTGTTACTTCAATGATTTTTTACAAGTAGGGTTTAGTGTCAATAGTTATTAGATATATTAAAAAATAAAAAGAAATTTGAAAGCCTAAATAGAGTTAAAATTATAAGTTCATAAGGATATAAGTGTTTATAACATATATTTATCTTTATTTGGATGACATTTAAAAATTTTGGTTGAGCAGAATGATTTACAAAACACATAAAGTTTCATAGTTTTGGGTGTCATTCAAACTCATCATATGTGTAATTTTTTCTCGGAGAATAATATTTGTTATAAAAAAAGAATATTTATATGTTTCACTAAATATGAGGATATGTATCATTCTACCTGATATATAGAAATTTAGGAGAGGAATGGATCATATGGGTCATCAGTCCTGTGAGTAATTGTATTTGGATAGGTATATTGGGATTTTATCTTAACATAAGTGTTTGCACTATCTATTTATATATGATCTTCCATCTATGTAGGTTTCATAAAAAAATGTAAGAATTATCCCACCACACAACATATATATGGTTTTAAAATAGTGTATTTTTGTTTTATAGGATGTGTAAATATATTTTATAGATAGCGTGGGTGGAAATTGGGGATTATACAAATTCAGAAATTCACCTACATAAGTGTTTATAAGAGATAATATTTGTTATTGACATTATAAAATAAATGGTGATGTTTTTTTTTGATTTTTTGTAATGTTTTAGATGATTATAAAACAATATAAAAATGATTCAATCATTATGAATCATAAATTGGTATATGTGATACAAAAAATATTAAAGTAATAAGTTGTATAAATTTATTTGTGGGATAAATAAAAAATAATATCCACGCTAAAAAGGATGAGTTAAACTATAACGAGTCAGTGGTTTCAGGTTACGTTATTGAAATTATTCATTAAGGATGTATGATATTTATAGACCACTAGTTCAAGGATTTTGGTGTTTCCCACAATACAAGTTAAAAATAAGAAAAATATAGTGATGAAGAGTTGGATGAAGAAACTAGGTTGAGTAAGTTTTAATAAAAAAAATTAGTAGCATGTTGGGAAATGTTTAGATTTCCTATATTTTTGAAAATAAAATTTAGTGAGTGTTTTAAGGAATAAACCCTTATCAAGATGGATTATGTGAATGATACAATATAAATAATTATGTATTAAAATATCTCACACCCATAAGTGGTTTTCTCAAATTATAAAATGCTGAGAAAAAATAGTGAAATATAAATAGTTTCTAAATTTGAAAATGTAGTCATTTATTGAATTCATTCTTTAATAAAAACAATAAAAACATGAAGAGAAGGGTGAGACAACCTGTCATGTGAAAAATGAGATAATTTATGAATGTGAAAAGTGGGATATATTTTTATTCACATATCAATTATCTGTAATTAAATGTAGAATAAGAATAAAAAGTATATCTCGATCATTGTTCTATTAAAATATACACATTGAAAAAGAAGGATGAGGGTAATATTTCCCTATAAATAATAAACTTATAAATAAGAAAATAAAAAATTTTAAACCATGAAGAAGTGAGTTCCCTTTAACATAATAAAATTAAAACGTCAGAAGTTCTTGAGGAGGAATCACAACATTAATTATGAAGGAGAAATTGAGGATAAACACCTCGAAGAATGTGCATATAAATTGAAAATATACCAAAAAATCCATAAACTCTATGAGTCCTACCTTTGATAAATCATTAAGGGGGGAGGAATGGATGTATAAGGCCCCGACCTTAAACATTACTTAATATTGAATTAAATGAATAATTCACATTGAGGATCATTTCAGGTTTAGAGTTTTAGAGAATTATGACAAAACTATTACATCTCAAAAGATTACAAAGTTCCCACTTCTACTAAATTTCCATAAAATAAAAACTTTTAAAAAGAAACATGTCTAGTTCAATGTATTAGATAGCATGACTTTCCCTTGATCCCATCCTTGACCCCATTCCACATTAAGTCCTATGAAAAACATTTCAAAAAAAACTTGGGGTGAGCATAAAAAACTCAGCAAGGTATACACAAAGAATGGAAGCTGTTAGTTTTTCAAAACAACAAGTAAACCATGTATACTTTATCAAAGTAATACCATTCACCTTTAGTAAGTAGTAAAAACTTTTCACTGAATAAAATATCATTACTTACCCTTTTGTAACCAAAAGATTACCATAAAACCCATATAAATAACACATAACATATAAAGGTAACTTGGGACATAAACATACTTAAATGAAATAACTATACGGTCGACTATGACACATACTTAATGGAATAGCCATACGGCCAACTTCCATACCGAATGCATTGGAGGTTATGACGTAACCACCCATCCTGGTATTCACGGCACCACCCGTCATATGGTTTATCACCTAACCACCCATAAAATGTCCAAGTACCATCATTACACATAAAATATTGAAAATATAAACATTTCAATAACAACATTTCATTTCCAATCAAAGTAAGTAATTCCAAGATATTGAATTAATCAATCCATTTTCAAAATTCATTTAAAAAAGATTTTTGAATCAAAGTGTCCCATACCACTTTGAAGCTTTTATTGGAATTATAATTTTAAAACATTAATGACCATATAAATAAATAATGAAAACCATTTTGAAAACATGGACATTAAAGATAAAAATTTAGAATAATAAACCTTTAAAATATTTAAAATGATATTTTTCTTAAAGAGTTTTTAACAAAATGAGAGACTCTTGAATACAAATAATTGTGGAATAACATTTAATATGAACATTATAAGATCATCAAAATAAAGGGATTCATGATATAATATTTCAAAGGATAGTATAAGCACCATATAAGAGTGAATTGGTGCATAACAACAATGAAGTCTAAAAAAAATGTAAAATGAGATGAAATCCATTATAAAGAAGGTATCCATAAATTAAGGATAAATCAATCTCATAATTATGTGTGAAAAATATAAATACACCCAATATAAGTGGATATTAAGTGTAAAACAATCAAAGGTCATTCAAAAATATTCAAATTATGACATATTCAATAACTACATGTTGAACCCAAAGAAATCTAAATTGGGTTAAGAAGTTTTCTTGGTAAAATTCGATAGCCTAACAGCGTCACATAAAATTTTACAAAAAAAGTTGATGAGAGAGATAAAAGGGATCTCATCACTTGGACATAAAATTTAAATAAATAAGTATATAGAAGAACATATCCCAATATAATTGTATCTGAATTAAAAGACATAACAAAAGATGTCTTTTAAAAAAAAGGAGGGTGAAAGGTCCCCTTACCGAGTTGGGTAACTTTCGAAAATTACAACCCATGGAAGAAGGTTCATACAATGAAAATGTAAATACCCATAAATGAAATTATACTACGAAAATTGTATAATAATGGGAATTACATACACCACTAAAAGGAAATAGTGGCAAATGTTGCATAAATGTCATGGGAATAAAAGTGAGATGAAAAATCCCTTACAAAAACTCGGCAGCCTAATGGCACCACTTAAAACTTCCAAAAATGGATTTATGAGATCAAATAGGGTATCCCATAATATGAACATAAAAAGTAAAGTATTAGGAATATAAAACAACATACCCAAACATAAGAATGATGGTCTTAAAATAAATGACATAAAAGAGAGTAATTAAAAAGAAAGAGATAGGTTGGATCCCTTACCTCGGGTCCGACATGACTCGATCGTTCTTTAACGTCCTGAATAATAAACATGCGTTAATTTAAACTTTCTTAAGAACCTTTTTCAAGTTAATTATTCCTTTTATATCAATTATTTCCATGTTATAAGCATTATGTAATCATTTATGTTAATAATATTTGTTTTGTCGATATTTGGTTCTTAAGTCGAAAGTGGACTTCTTACAATTACATGTTGTTCATGTGGTCAAAGGTTCATTATATCCAGAATGATATTCATGATTTGGATATCATATATATCATATATATAGAGAATATACAGGTATTTATAATATTACAAAATCATTTAGAGGTAAGAAATGAAATGCACCGTTCATGGAGACGGTAAGCTGTATGTACGCATGAACGCTACTTTCATTTCTATGTCATATAAATGGAATTAGAACCAAATGAGAGGTATGTTTAATTCCAGAATTATATTCATCATTTATATGTAACATAAATCATATATAGTAACTTTAAATTTATCCTTTATACATCCCACATATGGCATTAACGAATCAAATCACTTTGAGGGGGCTGTAGTCCGCACTTTCTAAAATGAAATTATCGTGTTTACCCACAATGTAAACCATAAAGATATGCCAAAAAAGAAAAATACATAATCTTAAGTGAAAAATAAACATATTATATATCATATATAAATATAGTGACATCTTAATGTCCACCTTTGAAGGTGTTATGTGAGTGTTGAACAATCATCGTTTCGTGAGGCAGAAATTCGCCATCCACAGAATGAGTATGTTCTGTAACCATTAGATGTAGGTGTGTGTAATTGTAGCTAGAATTATTCTTATAAAAACATCCTAGTATATTGAATATACTGTATTTGTTACAAAAGAATATAATAAAAAGAGTTTAGTGGGTTAGAGAAGCAAAATAAAACAAAAGAACACAAGAGAAGACAGTACCTTGAAATCGGTAAGTCTTTTTTATTTGAGATCAAATGCTTCCTTGGGAAGACTTATGCCCAAAGTTAGGCTTCTAGGAGTAATAGAGGGATGCTTAGAGACAAAATAGGTAGTGGTTGGACGACACAAAGGCTTGAGAGGTGTGGGTAAGGAGGTAGAGGTGGGGGCCTTTTATAAGTGGAGAGGAGGGTCACTCTTGGAAAGTAAGGAAATGTTACTTTATTTTAGAATGAGTTTCGGATTTTAAAGGTCCCACATTGATGTGTTTCGAGGGTAAGGTGATAAGGGTTCTAAATACACTAATACAATAGGTTTTGGACATGTTTAGGTCTTAGATTTTACATTATCTTTCCATTTTATTTAAATCGTTAAATAATGAGGTAATCGCTGCATCATCATGGTGTCATAAATAATTTAATTTAGATAATGTCTAAAAATTATTAAAAAAATACTATGATGTAGTTAATGTTTTTATATTTCCAATGAATATTTATAGTCAAGAATCTGACTTGTATAACCCCATATAAAAATTGTTTTAGTAAAACAATACATGTTTGTGACATTTTTATTTTAACATTAAATAAAAAGGTATTAATGTCATTTTCCAACCAAAGTGGCTCCATGGGGTCCCCAAGTTGAACCATGGATTGTATTGGTCTCCCATTATACATCCAATGATGGTAGGAAATGTGTCTAGGTCATTTCATTTTATAAAAATATTATTTTAACCTTAAATTACACTAATTACCTCTAATAGCGATTAATAAACATAAAAGTTACTATTCACCAAAAAATTATTTTAATCCCATTGAACCAAATTTTACTTCTTAATGACAACCATGTATGTCATATTTTTGAAATTAAAATCACATAAGTGGTAAAGTTTCATTTAAACGAAAAATCAGTCTCTTTAACTTCCACTTAGTGGTTTCACTATTCATCAAAAATTGAAGTTTTTCAGAAAATTACCAAAAATTTACCTGAGGATATATTTTATATTCCAAATTCAGAAATGATTTCTATTTTAAAAAATTCAAAACATATAAGTTACATTAATTAATTTAATAATTAATTCCCGTTGTCAGAGAAAATAGCGTGTTTTTATGAAACAATAAGTATCAAAAGATTGACAGTAGTTTAAATCCAATTTCAAGATGAAATTAATTCCAACTACCAATATTGGATTAAATGGTAAAAATATATTAAAATTTAACTTTGAAACCAATTCAAAAGATAATATAATCATATAAATAAATTATATTAAAAATAGGTTTTGAATTAAAATACAACATTTTTCACTATTCATTATAAAATGATCTTTATCGGAAAAATACCAAAAAATTACACAATGTGAATTTAAATGTCCCGATTCTAAAGAAGAGTTTTATTTGGTCTAATAGAATTTATAAGAGTGACCAAAACTATATTTAATGACGGTTCGCCATCAAAAGTTGATAGGTGGACCTTTAGTGAAAACTAGAGTATATATGCCTAAAATTTAATTCTTTTCGTATTTTAATCCTTTATCCTTTATTGGATAAATGTAAAAACATTTAACAAACATATATAATCATATTTTAGTTATTTATATTCATTCCCACCAATACAACGGGTACGTGTTAACTAACATTTAAAATAATTTTATTTTATTATTAGAGTGCAACGTAAGATTTCAAAAGAACTCGTTGTTCCGTATTGGGTAATCCATCAAGCATAGTGTTCCCTTTAAATTAATATTAACATTTTCTTCAAAATAAGGGATAAATATAAAATTTCATATTATTTATTTACCTGGGGTGTTACATCCTTCCCCCCTTTTGGGAATTGCATCCTCGCAATTTTAAAATTGGGCTAAGAAACTTAATTGAAAGTCCCACATCGAAACAAGAGTCGATAAAACAATCACTTTAAAAGAAAGAAAGAGAAGTACAGAGGTCACCCAAGTTAACCCACACTAGGATTCCATGTAGAAAAACATGGACATGGAGGAGAAAACATAGGGTCATGTTCTTAAGGAGAGTGATAGAAAAAATGTTTAGGAGAAAGTTAACCACAAGAAAATCACAAACTTGTGATGGGTTAAATGGTATTTGATTCCCCAGTAAGAAAAGTTAATAGACAAAATTTTTGTTTTAAGTTACTTTTTATTGAGGAATTTATTCATAAGGAAACATAATTACTTATCATGTTGACTTTCAACTTTTATTAGATTTCTTACATGAACTCATATTTTCTCCAAAAGAAGAGTTTTTAGGAAGACTTGTTCACATTAAGAGTACTATAATCAACTTCCAGTGAATCACCTAATCCAAAAAAGAGAACTATATACTTCCCATTCCTTTAGACTTTAACCAAAACCAAAACCAAAACGGTTAGTACAAGATCAGATAATCCAGAAAAGGATAACCCTTTATAAAAATAAAATCTATTCTTAATCTCCAAAAATTTTCCAACAAAACCCAAATTTAAAAGAGGACCATTTGATAAACAATTTTCCCATAAAATTATTCAAAGTAATCCAAACTAATATTGAAACCCAAATATTTTAAGGATTTAGTCACATAGTCTTCTAAGTTAAATCGTAACATTTCTCTCCAAACAACATCAGTTGCTCTTAAACTCTCATATTGAAAAGTAATTAACCTAATCACATATCTTTTATGATAGGTTAATAAATTTCCATAGATAACCAAAAATCAACTTACTCTTAATTCATAAAATCATCTAACTAAAAAGAGTCATTTAAAATAACCAAGGACTTCACGTAGTCCAGTGGTAGGCGATAAATACCAGTCGCACTTTGGTTGTGGGTTCGATTCCCGTAGCTTTGTCCGACGCGGCGGGTTGTCACATGGTCTGCGTGTTGTCCATTTTCAAAACTATATAATTCTCAAAGAATTCCCCAAAAAGAGATAAAATCCTCAAAAACAACCATAACATAATTTAACCTCAATTTTATCTCATGCCTTTCACTTTCCATCATTACATATAGTAACCCATAATTACCTCAAAAGTAAGGATCATATAAACCCAAATGGTTCTTTATAACTATGTCCACAAAAGAATAGATAACTATTCCTTAAATAAAATTTTCATATATCAAACATGAAGGTTACACATAATATAAAAATTCTTCAAATGTAACCCCATCATCAAAAGAGACTTAATACTCTTAAGAATTTCTCCATAACTCTTGAAACCCTTATATGTTGACTTCTTACTCATTCAACATTATTCATGATCAATTAACCATTCCTTTCCAAATTATTCTGAAATACTTCTTTCCTACAAACAAAATCATGAATCATATCCTACGATTCCAAAATATGAAAACAAATGTTAGGAAATAATCCATACCTTTGACTGGTCATTTTCAGTATTTTCATCCTCAATCGAAATGGAATTAGGTATTGGTAAACGAATATTTGTACGATCTTGGTGATCCCATTCCCGAAACTTATTCATAGGAAATGTGTTTGCATAATTACCATGCATACCACATTTAAAACATTCAATTGATCCCTCATAAAGAACTTCTTTCCCTTTCCTTGAGTCAACTGTATGCTTCCTTTTTCCAGGGCAGGTTCTATCTTTATGACCTTCATTTCCATATCTATAGCATATTTCTGTCCCTTTGAAACATTTTACTAGGTGTTTCTTTCCACATCTTTGACACATAGGTTTATGAACACACTTGCCTTTATGATTATTACCTGTAGTTACGTTGGGATTTGTTTCTCGCATATATGATACCTTATAGAAATCACCAAGGTTTAGGTGGTCAATCATGACTCCAGATAGTTGGTTGAGGATAAACACAAGAGTTATCATTGCAGCTCCCATATCATTCAGTTGCTTGCTCAGAAAACTGTCACAGTTTCCTTCACATCCACTGTTACTTTGGTGCCTACTAGATCCAGCCATTTACTAAAACCAAAAAGGTCAGTGTGGGTATATCAACAAAACCATCATGTACTAATGAGGAAGATAAACACTAAGATATACTTACTCATTCACTTTATCTAAAACTAGGACTCTTTCTAAAATCCTAACCATTATGGTAATGTCACATATGCTTAGAGAATACCCTAACCTCTAAAGTAATCTAAACCAACCTTTGATACCAACTATAAGTCTCCGACCATAAACCTTACTTAATATTGAATTAAATTAATAATTCACATTGAGGATCTTTTTAGGTTTATAGTTTTAGAGAATTAGGACATAACTATTACATCTCAAAAGATTACAAAGTAGTCACTTCTATTAAATTTCCATAAAATAAAAACTCTTAAAAAGAAACATGTCTAGTTCCATGTGTTAGATAGCACGACTTTCCCTTGATCCCACCATTGACCCTATTCCACATTAAGTCCTGTGAAAAACATTTCAAAAAAAAATTGGGGTGAGCATAAAAAGCTCAGCAAGGGATACATAAAGAATGAAAGTTGTTAGTTTTTCAAAGAAACAAGTAAACCATGTATACTTTATCAAAGTAATACCTTTCACCTTTAGGAAGTAGTAAAAACTCTTCACTGAATAAAATATCACTACATACCCTTTTGTAACCAAAAGATTACCATAAAACCCATATAAAGAACACATAACATATAAAGGTAACTTGGGACAAAAACATACTTAAATGGAATAACCATACGGTTGACTTCCACACATACTTAATGGAATAGCCATACGTCTAACTTCCATACCCAATGCATTGAAGGTTATAACATAACCACCCGTCCTGGTATTCACGGAACCACCCGTCATATGGTTTATCACGTAACCACCCGTAAAATGTCCAAGTACCATCATTACATATAAAATATTTAAAATATAAACATTTCAATAACAACATTTCATTTTCAATCAAAATAAGTAATTCGAAGATATTGAATTAATCAATCCATTTTCAAAAATCATTTAAAATAGATTTTTGAATCAAAGTGTCCCATACCAATTTGAAGCTTTTATTGGAATTATAATTTTAAAACATTAATGTCCATATAAATAAATACTGAAATTTTTTTGAAAACACGGACATTAAAGATAAAGATTTATAATAATAAATCTTCAAAACATTTAAAACGATATTTTTGTTGAATAGTTTTTAACAAAATGGGAGACTAATGAATACAAATAATTGTGGAATAACATTTAATCAAAACTTTATAATATCATGAAAATAAAGGGGTTCATGATATAATATGTCAAAGGACATTATACCCACCATATAAGAGTGAATTGGTGCATAATAACAATGAAGTCTCAAAAGAAATGTAAAATGAGATGAAATCCATTATAAAGAAGGTATCCTTAAATTAGGGATAAATCAATCTCATAATTATGTGTGACAAATATAAATACACCAAATATAAGTGGATATTAAGTGTAAAACAATAAAAGGTCATTAAAACATATTCAAAGTATGGCATATTCAATAACTACATGTTGAACCCAAAGAAATCGAAATTGTGTTAAGAGGTTCCCTTTGTAAAATTCGACAGCCTAACAACATCACATAAAATTTATAAAAAGGGTTGATGAGAGAGATAAAGGGGATATCATCACTTGGACATAAAGTTTACATAAATAAGGATATATAATAACATATCCCAAAATAATAAAATGTGAATTAAATGACATAACAAAAGAATTCACTTAAAAAAAGGCGGGTGAAAGGTCCCCTTACCGAGTTGGGTAACTTTTGAAAAGTACACCTCATGGAAGAAGGGTCATACAATGAAAATGTAAATACCCTTAAATGAAAGTATACTACAAAATGTTTATAATAATGTGATGTACATACACCACTCAAAGGAAATAGTGGAAAATGTAGCATAAATGTCACTAGAATAAAAGTGAGATGAAAAATCCCTTACAAAAACTCGGCAGCCTAACGACGCCCCTTAAAACTTCCAAAATTGGATTTATAAGATCAAATAGGGTATCCCATAATATGAAAATAAAAAGTAAATTATGATGAATATAAAATAACATCCCCAAACATAATATTGATGGGCTTAAAAGAAATTATGTAAAAGAGAGTACTTAAAAAGAAAGAGAGAGGTTGGATCCCTTACCTCAGGTCCGACTTGACTCGAACGTTCTTTAACGTCCTGAATAATAAACTTGAGTTAACTTACACTTTATTAAGAACCTTTTTCATGTTCATTATTACTTTTATATCACTTATTTCCATGTTATAATCATTATGGAATCATTTAAGTTAATAATGTTTGTTTTGTCGATATTCGGTTCTTAAGTCGAAAGTGGACTTCTTACAATTACATGTTGTTCGTGTGGTCGAAGGTTCATTATATCAAGAATTATATTCATTATTTGTATATAATACATATCATATATATCCAGAATATACAAGTATTTGTAATATTACATAATCATTTAGATGTAAGAAATGAAATGCACCGTTCATGGAGACAATAAGCCGTACGTACTCATGAACGCTACTTTAATTTCTATGTCATATAAATGGAATTAAATCCAAATGAGAGGTATGTATATTTTAATTATATAATTATATTCATCATTTATATGTAACATAAATCATATATAATAACTTTAAATCCATCCTTTATACATCCCACATATGGCATTAACGAATCAAATCACTTTGAGGGGGCGGTAGTCCGCACTTCCTAAAATGAAATTATCGTGTTTACCCACAATGGGAACCATAAAGGTATGCCACAAAAGAAAAATAAAGAATCTTAAGTAAAACATAAACATATTATATATCATATATAAATATAGTGACATCTTAATGTCCACTTTTGAAGGTGTTATATAAGTGTTGAACAATCATAGTTCTGTGAGGCAGAAATTCACCATCCACAGCCATTAGATTTAGGTGTGTGTAAGTGTAGCTCTAATTATTCTTATAACAACATACTAGTATATTCAAGATACTTTATTTTTTACAAAATAAAATAATAAATAGATTTTAGGGGGTTGGAGAAGCAAAATAAAACAAAAGAACACAAGAGAGGACACTACCTTTAAATCGGGTAAGTCTTCTTGATTTTAGCTAAAATGCTTCCTTGGGAAGACATCTGCCCAAAAAGAGGCTTTTAGAAGTAAGAGAGGGATTTTTAGAGGAAAAATGCTCAGGGTTTGGCCGAGAAAAAGGCTTGAGAGGTGTGGGTAAGGAGGTAGAGGTGGGGGCCTTTTATAAGAGGAGAGGAGGGGCACTCTTGGAAAGTAAGGAAATGTTACTTTATTTTAGAATGCGTTTCAGATTTTAAAGGTCCCACATTGATGTGTTTCGAGGATAAGGTGATAAGGGTTCGAAATAAACTCATCCAATAGGGGTTTTACATGTATAGGTCTTAGATTTTACATTATCATTCCATTTTATGTAAATCGTTAAATAATGAGGTAATCGTTGCATCATCATGGTGTCATAAATAATTTAATTTAGTTAATGTATAAAAATTATAAAAAAACTACTATGATGTAGGAAATTTATTGATCTTTCCAATGAATATTTATAGTCAAGAATCTGACTTGTATAACCCCATATAAAAATTGTTTAAGTAAAACAACATATGTTTGTGACATTTTAATTTTAACATTAAATAAAAAGGTATTAATGTCATTTTCCTACCAAAGTGGCTCCATGGGGTCCCCAAGTTGACCCATGGATTGTCTAGGTCGGCCATGACACATCCAAAGAGTGTAGTACATGTGTCTAGGTCATTTAATATTATTAAAACATTATTTTGACCTTAAATTACACTAATTACCTCTAATCGTGATTAATAAACTTAAAAGTTACTATTCACCAAAAAAATTATTTTAATCCCATTAAACCAAATTTTAATTCTTAATGAAAACCATGTATGTAGGATTTTTGAAATTCAAATCACATAAGTGGTAAAGTTTCATTTAAACGAAAAATCATTTTCTTTAACTACCACTTTGTGGTTTCACTATTCATCAAAAATTGAAGTTTTTCAAAAAATTACCAAAGATTTACCCTAGGCTATATTTGATATTCCAAATTCAAAAATGATGTCTATTTTACAAAATTCAAAACAAATAAGTTAAATTAAATAATTTAATAATTAATTCCCGCTGTTAGAGCAAATAGCATGTTTTTATGAAATAATAAGTATCAAAAGATTGACACTAGTTTAAGTCCAATTTCAAGATGAAATTAATTCGAAAGACCACTATTGGATTAAATGGTAAAAATATATTCTAATTTCACTTTGAAACCAATTAAAAAGATAATCTAATCATATAAATAAATTATATTAACAAGAGGTTTTGAATTAAAATACAACATTTTTCACTATTCATTATAAAATGATCTTCTTTGGAAAAATACCAAAAATTTACTCAAAGTGAATTTTGACGTCCTGATTCTAAAGAAGAGTTTTATTTGTTCCAATAGAATTTATAAGAGTGATCAAAACTATATTTAATGATGGTTCTCCATTAAAAGTTGATAAGTGGACCTTTAGTGAAAATTAGAGTATATATGCCTAAAATTGAATTCTTTTCGTATTTTAAGCCTTTATCTTTTATTGGATAAATGTAAAAACATTTAACAAACATATATAATCATATTTTAGTTATTTATATTCTTTCCCGCCAATATAAAGGCTACATGTTAACTAACATTTAAAATAATTTTATTTCATTATTAGAGTGCAACGTAAGATTTCAAAGGAACTCGTTGTTGCATATTGGGTAAGCCATCAAGCATAGAGTTCCCATTAAATTAATATTAACCTTTTATTCAAAATAAGGGATAAATATAAAAATGTCATATTCTTTATTTACCTGGGGTGTTACAGGAATTGATCCTTAGAAAAGGACTGAACATATCTTTGAACCACTACAAGTATGGTGATCCTAGTTATAGAGAGATCACATGAAATTAGATCCACTAAACAAAACAAGGCCTATTGAATTTTAGTACATTATAACAACACCATTAGCATGCTTCATAGATCATCCCAGTGTGAGTGAATGAAGTAAAATTTATTTTCTCTTTGCATGCCTTATATTCCTATATTTTTTTGATGGAATTAAATGAGTATTTTAGGGATGAGAAAATACACCGGTTGAACATTGTTTCTACCAGAGTGGTAATAAGATCAGAAAATAACAACACAATGACTCACACCCCCCACTTAGGGTTACTAAGGGACTTACCAACATCATATTATGGGTTGTTGTTCCATGTAAAATAATGGAAGATATCTGATTTGTTTTCATGATTTCAAGGCTTGTTCATGAAAATGAGAACTATGTAATATGTAAGACTGCAAACTTCTTTTTATGGTTCAATATTGTTCAATTTTTTTTAAACTCCATTTTTTGGATAATTAATTAGTCATCAAGTCTATAAAGTTTCTTGAAAGTCTCTCGATAGTTAGGGGCATGAAAAATAGATATAATAACAATCTAGTGAATGTTTTATGGTTGGAACCTGTTTAGTAGTAACCGTGCACTATAACAATGCATGCCTTGATAGGTATGTACACGATTGAGGAACTAGGCCAGGGTAAAATTGAAGTGGTGAGATCTTGAACAGAGCTGTTCCACATGGCCACCAATTGGTTTTTCAAACCGTGCGGTCTCCCAGAAGACCATACAACCTAGGCCTCCTCTTTAATAATGGGTAGTGCACTGATGGTTTGACCAATCATGTATCCAAACCGTACACCAAATTAAGGATAGGTAATTTTTATCTCCCCCCAAGACTTATAAACACTTTCATGATTTTCAATCATATTTAAACCTAAGATAGCTAGGTGATGAGCTTCTTCCTCTCCAGTATCCAAAGGACATTTCTTAGTCGATTCATGGATGTTTGGAGTGCAGTTGGGTGAGAATCAATGATTTGAGTGAGTTTAACACTCCAATTACCTATATTTTTTGAAATAGGTCATATAAAATTAGTTTTATCCTAACGAATCCTAGAAACTTATTTTTCTATTAGATTCTAGGTTGGTGATTTAAATTTCATCAAAGATTGAATCATGGTCTATGGTTAAGAGAATGTTCATCAAGGAACATGAGGTAGGTTCTATATAAGTAATAACCCATAGTCTTAATTACATAATCTCTGTGTATGTGGAAATTTTTGGGTACCCTCTTACTATCTATATGGCTTCCTTGGTAAGAACTAATAAATTGGTTAATTGAATCCTAAGTTAAACCCCTCGTTATCCTCATTGCATCTGTTGAGGATGAGTAAACTCAATATAATGACTCCCATGAGCTGTGTTTCTTCCTTGAAATTATAATTGAGTTAATAAATATTAAATTTAAGGGTTTATGAGGTAGAAAAAATAATAATTTAGTTATATTGAGAAATTGTATAAGGGGACATTTGGCCAAACTTGAATGTGTGAAATACCTTATGGCATGTATGTGGTAAATGAGAATAATTATTAATTAATAATTATTATTCTAATGAATGGTATGTATGGGGTGATAGACTATGTATATACTCCCATGGGATGGGATAGACTAAGTTTCAAGGACCACTGAGTTCATGAATCGGTAAGAGTTTTGTACTAAGGCTATATAAACCTAATTAAAGAACATGATTTGAATGTTTGTACTAAGGCTCTGAGGAATGTTGATTTATATGTATTTCTTGTAAAATATGTTTACTTGTGATGTATGGAACTTTACATTTGTTATATATTGTTTAATTATTTGGCATAGTCCGAGTCATGTTTGATGAATATGGATAACTCATGGAAATAATAATGACATTGGATTATGTAAATCGTATTAATTAATGGAACCTTGTTTATCTTATTTATCTTATTGTTACCATACTTCTTTGTACACTATTTTAGATTGGGTATTTTGTAGAAACCATTAATAGTAGATTACTAATTTGTACTCATACACAGATCAGTCTTCTGTTGGGAACCTGAGTAGAATTTATGGTTACAAGTTAGGAGAAGGGTAAGAGACCTATATTAGATGTTTGATTTGGGGCTCAATGATATACATGAGTGAGGGATTTTTACTTGGCGTCGAGACTCATTTTTTTTATTCTTCATTTTTTATTTATTTTTTTGGGTTTTCATTACACATGACACTGTAAGACGTGACATGGAATATTTTCTATTTGGTTGTGGGAATGTACTTAGTTTTTGGGAAATGGATTGTGTTGCATTTTTATTTTTTTATTTTTCCATTATTTCTTATTTTATTTATTTATCATTAATTTGGAAAAGATGGTATAGTCTTTACACATATCACATTAATACCTCACCACTAGTCATCAGCCTCTGGCATATGGGGAGGAACACCTAAGGTCATGCGGAACATTAACTTGGAGCACTAGTTATAGTGGAACTTGAACTGTGTTATAACAAAGTACCATTAGAGAAGTTCTCTTATAATACTTATTTATTTGGAGAAGGTATAAAAGATACTATGATGTGTCAAGACTTGTAAATAAGGCCGTTCATGAAGTTATGTATTCCATCTATGGGGGAAAGACCAAGTACCAAGGGTAGGATTCTTGTTATGGACATTTTTGTTACAGTTGAATGGTATTTCACTTTGGGTGGTTCACATGATGTGTGATGTTATTATTTTATCAAATTTTTCTTATTGGATAAAATGGCATGGGGTTTTCAAATGAATCAATAATCATAGGTATTTATGGATATATGTGTCCTGAATTAGTGGAGGCACACAAAGAATAGATGTTATACTTGGGTATTGGAATTTGAAATGAATTTGGAATCTATTTTGAGTTTAAGGAACTGTTCATAATAAGAATGTTATAAATGTATATAGAATTGTAAAATGTTGTGAATGGTAAAAAATTATGCATAATGAGGCAGTTGAAATTATTTAATGAATTAAAGGATGCTGAATAAAAAGGTTTTGATTGTGGTATAATAGGAATTTCAAATGTGATATTTTGGTTTCCCCATGATAGAAACAACCCATGACACAGATGGTTGGGGGTAGTGATATAAATGTGACCATGTCTATTGGGAAAAGTTTATGTTGAATGTCTTTTTTATGGACATTAGTGAACCTCGTCCCCTTTAATTTAAATATAGAAGCCTTATTTTATGTGTTTTTTGAGGTTTGTTTGTAATTATAAAGATATTCCACTGTGATGACATCTACCATTTAGGTGACATGTTGGTATCTCTAAGAATTCTACTTTGGTAAAGGAGAATGATAAAAAACTGGTTTTGGGTGATAGAGAGTAAGAAAAATTACATAAGAAATTACCTAAAATTATGTTGATGTTATAGAAATACCATGGGTGGGTCATGATATGTATGTTTGACCTAACTAGTGAGTTTCAATCGCATAACCCTCCTAAATTTTTTAGAGAGGGTGGAACTGAGGAATTCAAGTTCTTGATACAGTCCATCGAGATGATTTTGGATCATGTAGAGAATCATCCTGAGAATAGATTCTAGTAGAAAACATTATATTTTCTGTTGTATTAAAAAGCACTGGTGGGTATCATGGTTCAGACTGAGATAGAGATGGTAGGAAATTAAAAAATTTATAGTAAATGTTTATATAATACAACTATCTAAATAATATGAGATTAAAAAAAATGAGGAGTTAATGTGGTTGAATTAAGGGGATATTTCAATGATGATTTATGTTGGCTGTTTCACTAACTTGAATTTTTTTACCTACATTTGTAGGTGATGAGGCAGCTATGAAAAGATTTTTTCATTTTTTATGTAGATATGAGATCATGTATAAGGTCAATACATTCCATTTAAGGAGGATTATTGAGGCGGGTGATCAAGATCGCATTTCATAAGGGATCCGAAAAGAGGATTTTGGTGGTTTACATGTTGTTATTTTCAGGGAGAAGGTGAAGAATATTATTGATAACTAATGATTTTTGAAATTAGAGGGCTATTATAAAAGGTTAATCAAGGAATATTATCTCATATAAAAACATATGCTAGGATTAACCACAAAGGGTTTCATGTTCAAGTGTTCTCGACAATGTGAGAATTCATTCTAGGAGACTGGGAAACGCTTGAATTCTGCATTGATTTCACCCCTACGTATGCTGGGTAAGAAGTATACTCTATTTTTTATGCATAAAAAGTCAGAATTGGAGTAGTGTTGATGTAGGAAGATTTAGTTGTGGCATAGGGGTCATGGAAGTTGATTCCACATGAACTAATTTACCCGATTAATAATCTCGAGCGGGTCATAGTGGTTTGGGCCTTGAAATGTTGGTGGAATTATCTTTTTGGTGAAATAATTATTGTGTACAGAGATCATAAAATCCTTAAATATATCTTATACTAGTGGGATTTGAATATCCATTAGTAGAGATGGGTTGAGTACAAGTAGTCTTTTGATGCTGAGAAGGATTACACATTAGGAAAACCGAAATAATGTTGTAGATGATTTGAGTCAAAAGATAGAGACTACGGATATCCATGAGTCTAGTTTGGAGTGAATGATGATTCCATAGTTTTTTATGATACACATAGGGGTTCAGGATTTTTTGGATCATAAGACCTTTGTATCCCTATCCGTTGAGTCAACACTTATGAGCCGAATCAAGGAGAGGTAGTATGAAAATATGGAGTGTTGGTCCATTATGGAATGCCTTATAGGTTGGGATTAACATTTTAATTGGACTATAGATGAGGATGAAATCATGTATATCTGGGGTCATGTTTTTGTGAAAATGTGTTTACGAGATGAGTTAATGACTAAGTTATATGCCCAGAAGTGGGAGGTACACCTAGGTTAGAAAAAAATGTATCATTATCTTTATAAATAGTATTGTTGGTTAAGAATGAAGAAATAGGTTCTAGGTTTTGTGACACAATGATACTCCTATCTGTGAGTGAAGGCTGCAAATCAATGACAAGGTTAAATTCTATAGAATATTCCCATTATGGAATGTATGTGGGATGATGTTACCATTGATTTTTTGGTGGTTCTTTTGAGTATTCCTTAGAAAAATTGTAAAATATTGTTAATAGTTGTCCAGTTGAACGAGGTAACATATTTAATACCAATTTATGAGAATTTAACCATTGAAAATGTGGGTGACATGTATTTTCTAATGATAGTGTGGTTTCATAGTACACAATAAACTATAGTTTCAAATGGTTATCCTTTTTTACTATATTGTCCCAAAAAGGGTCACAAAAGGTTCTTAGTAACCATGTTTTATTGAATACATATTTTCACCCACATACAGATGGGATAGTAGAGCATACTATTCAAGTACTAGAGGACATGTTAAGGGCATGATTCCTTGAAATTAGTGGGTATTGGAAAAAACACTTGTCGATCATGGATTTTTCCTATAATAATATTCATCAGGAGTCTCTTCAGATAAATATATATGAAGTGATCTATGGTTAGCCTTATAGATCTCCATTATATTAGATAAATATGGATGAACCTGAGTTTTTGGGGATAAGCCTTCTATAGGAGACATTAGAGTAGGTTAAGTTGATTCAAAAATGTATGTATATGGCTGAAAGTGGGAAAACAGTTGTATGATAATTGATGTTGTTGACCATGTTATCTTTTAGTGGGTGATCATGTATTTCTTTGGGTGTCTCAAATGTTGGGTCACTGATGAATTTATAAATAGGGCCAGTTGGTGCCTAGGTATGTGGGGTCATTTGAGATTATAGAGAGGATCAAATTGGTGTACTAATTGGATCTTCCATAGTGGTATATTGGAATATATGATGATTTTAATGTTTCATATATTCGATCGTCTCTCCCTAGTCTAAATCATGTGGTCAATATTGATGATTTTGATCTTGAGGCTGATGTGTCCTTTGAGAAGAATCTAGCATGTATTATGGATCACTGTGAGAAATTCATATAAGGTAAGTTTGTGATGTTAGTCCGAGTGTTATGGAATCAAGGTGGAATTCTATAAGAGAATTGATAGAGGGAGGTGGATATATGGGCCCAGTGGCCCAATATTTCTATCTTGGAGACTCATTAAGGATTGGAAGTGCGGATCAAGTATGATCCATTATAAGGTGGGGAGGATTTAATAACCCAAATCACTTCTATGTTATATTATTATTTATTTTTCTATGAAACTTCCTTTGTTTTTGCAAATGAAATGGTTCTTTGGTGTTTGTAGAGTCTTGGTGGTGTATCGATAGTTTAGGACACAAAAAAGGTAATGAATGACCATCTAGTGGATGTTTCATAGATGAAACACAGTTGATAGTAACCATGCACCATAATCGTGTGGGCCCTAGGAGGAAGGTGTCTGGGTGAGGAATTTTGAAAGGGGGATTGTTGAAACTATAAAATATCTGATATATCCATTTTGTATGGCTATCACATTGTTTTTTCAACAATGCATGCTCCATAAAAACAATGTGACCTAGGCATCCTCTTAGATAGAGGTTGGGGCATGGTTAGAACACGGTTTACCCAACTATTCAGCCAAACAATGCACCTCATTAATGAATGGGAATTTACCATCCCCACATGCCTTATGAATTCTCAACTGATTTTCACTCTTATTTTACTTCATAGTTACTATGTAATATAACTCTTCCTCCCAAGATTCCATGGGACGTTTCTCATTCAATTATTGGCTATTTGAAGTGTGTTTATGTGAGAATCAAAGATTTGAGTGACTATAAAACCACACATACCTGTATTTTATAGAAGAGGTATTGTATAATCGTTTTTTATCCTTATGATTCCCTAAAAACCACATTTACAATACAATATATGTTTTGAATTTGATGGTCATTTGAGTTCAAATATCATGTGAAGGTTAAGTGACCATTCATCAATGAACTTTTAGTAGGTGGTCTACCTGTTATATCCCATGGTTTGTATGCCCTAATATATGTGTACGTGTTTTTTTATATACTTCTTTATGTCTATATGGTTTCCTTGGTATGATATAATAAATGGGTTAATAGAATCATGATTTTAACCATTCATGACCCACATGAGATTCATTGAGAATTAGCATTCTAGGTCTAAGGACATTCATGGGGTGTGACTCATCATTGAACATTGAAATTATGTTTCTAAATGTTAAATTTAAGGCTTTATGAGGTAGAACCAATGATATTTGTTTTAACTTGAAAATCGTATAAGGGGGAATTTGGCCAAACTTGAATGTGTAAATTGGGTTATAACATGTTTGTGGTAAATGAGAATAATTCTTAATTTAACATGATTATGTTAATCAATGATATATATGTGGTGATATACTAAGTCTCTACTCTCATGGGTTGGGATATAATGATGATCAAGGCCCACCAAGGTCATGCATGGGTTAGGGTGCGAGACTAAGTCTCTATACCCCTAGCAAATTCACATGATGTGAATTCCTAGACTAAGGATCTAGGGTGAGTTGATTTATATGTATTTATTTTTAAATAGGTGTCCCAATGATGTAGGTAATATAAATTCCAGCATATGTTATTTAGATAACTATTATAGGCAGAGCCATGTTTGATTAATATGAATTACTCCTAAAACTAAAGACGTAAATAGATAATGTAAATCCTATTAATTAATGTATATTGATTTATCTTGTTTATCTTATTTTTAATATACTTCAATATAAAATATATTATACTATATATATTATAGAAACCCTTGGAGGTGAAATACTATGTTCCACTCACTTCCTTCTAAGCCCGCGATAGGGTTCCCAAGAAGACTTCATGGATGTAGGTTAGGACAAGGGAAAGGGACCTATGATAGACTATTGATTTGGGTCTTAGGGATGTTCATGGATGACGGAACCTGACATGGGGTCTGGACCCATTGTTGGCATTCTGTAGCATGCCTTTATTTTGTTTTCTTACAATTGGCACTATAATACATGACATGAAATTTATATTATTTGTATGTGGTCATGTAACCAGTTTTGTGAAATGGATTATGTTTCATTTTTATTATTTATATTGTTTCCATTATTTATTATTTTATCTATTTTCGATTTCTATATTAAATATGGTATAATATCCCCACATATCACATTTGACCCTTTATTCTTATTGTCAACCATTGGAATATAGGGGGGTCATACTGATGTCATGTAGCACACCAACTCGGGTCACTAGTTATAGTGTCACATAGGCCGAGGCATGGCACCATAGTTTGATAGTTCAAGGATGTTACTAATTTTTTCACTGCACTATGAATATAGGATATTGATTCAAGAAACCCTTAGGTAAAAGGATTATCATTATGATGGATTTACATTCACCATGGAGGTGTTAATAATATTAGTAACACAAATCCTGGGTTTGGAGTGAATGAAGATATTACTCTATGGAGATGGAGATGATGAAATAACCCTGTAATGTCAAGTAGGCTATCAAAAATTCAATATTAATGTCATTAACTAGTTTAGGTAATCTCTAAACCAAAAACCATAACTAGTCTATGAAAAATCCATAAGCTCTTCCTCTATCCCCATATGCTGAAAACAAGCATCAAAGAATCACATATAAAATAATAGTGATGATTTTTCCCATTAACTAGAACATAAAATGAAATAAAGCATACAATGCAGCCTAGAGAATACAAAAATATATGAACATAAATAAATAATAATAGCAGTGGAACCTAAAAAAGATACAGAAACAAAATAGAATAAATAAAAAACAATAACCAAACTGGAACCATATATGATCTATGTGTGACCTCTTTGTCACCACCATCCTCAAGACCAACCCGATGCATGATCAAACTAGAGTAGAACACAAACCTGAAAAAAAATAATGTATATCTACACTAGATAACATAAGTAGTGTGTGAGAATAAAAAAACTCAGTTGGTAAAAACCAAAAAATCCATACAAGTCCTTTTCAGAAATATTCCTTCAAGATTATTTGAAAATATATCTATAAAAATGTTTTTTATCATTTAAACAACCTAAAAAATATTCCATAAATCCAATTTATACAATGAACATAGTGTTCCTTTAAAATAGATTCATATATCAAAAAAATAGTTTTAGAAACCAATTCTAAGATGAAAATGACATCCTGGGTAAATGAATTAATAGGGAAATCGAAACATATCAGAAGAAACATAGTGTATCAAAAGAAAAATACCAATGAAAAGTAAAGAATGGAAAGTATAAGTAGGTAAATGTAATCAGGATAAAAACACAAGATAAGAAAACAATACCAAAACATAAAATGTACATTTAAATGGAAATATACTATATATATCGAGTGATTACCCTAGAATTACTCTTTTTGTAACCATTTACTAGCTTATGATGTGACATATAATCTATCACAAATATGTATGCTCTTAAAAAACCCCACTTGTGACACATCCTACTATAACCATTCGTCTACTGGGGGTTTAGATAATCTAATTGGGACTAAAACACAACTTTATCTTGACCCTCTATAAGAAATTTTGGATACCATGATGATTGTATAATGGGAAATTGGGGAGTTCATCACACACTTAATGCTAACTATAACCACATTTTCAAGTTTATATGCTTATCCCATTACCTAACACAATCAATATTAAGACTCTATCAGCATATAGTACATCCATTGGGGTTCACATCACAGAAAAATCATTTTAAACATTCAGACCAATATTACATGTCATGTGAGTTGAAAAACACTATCCAATGGAACTTCTAAAAGTACCAATTATTCATGAGTACATGAATAACCAAAATAATTTTTTAAAGAGAAGTACAATGGTACAAAATAGTATTTATCATTCATGATTAAAAAACATTTAGATAGAAAATACATTTTATGAAAATACATTTTTGTGGTTACAAATAGAACTTCTGAAAATTTTTATAAAAAAACTTCAAACCTATTTTGGGAAACATTTTGAAAGAAAGGAAAAATTTGGAATGTATTTATAAAATAGAAAATCATTTGTGGAAAACTAGGTTTTATGAAATGGAAATTATATGGAATATAGCATTTATATCCCTGAACATATCTATTTGAACACCACGTACACGTAATGTTATGAACATATATCACTAATGTATATACAATATCCATATGAATTATTAATTTTCAACCAATGAATACAAAGAAGAACCAAAATATATCATAAGGGGTAACCCCTAAGAAAAAATCCATAAAGAATCCAATAACTCATTCCTACAATAATTCCACTCACTATCAAAATCAATCAAAATTTAATAAGGATAAAAATAATTTTAAAAAACCCAAATCAAACCTGAAATTCCACTTAAGATTTTATAAAACATTTATTATACCAGTACGATGAACACACAATTTAATAACTATAAAAACCATTGAATATATAAATTTCACCCATGAAACAATATATAAAGAATTATCAAATCATTTTTGGAAACCAAAATAATGAAGAAAAAATTTAAAATTCATTTATAAAATCTCAAGTGTCACCTGGCATGTTTCAAAAAGGTAAAAGATGGAAAAACCAACCTCAATGGTGTGCGGACAAGAAAAATATCCAAACACAGGACAATGAAAACCTAAAAACCAAACCACATTCCATATATTAAAATAAAAACAAAAAAAATCAACCTCAATCATATATGGTTCATCCAGGAGAAACCCCAAGCCAATAAGATATAATATTAAATTGGTGAAGCAGAGAAAATGTGGAAAAAGGTCATAATCTAAAGAAATCTCTCCAACAATGTTGGAAGAGCATCAATACAAGTTGGATTAGCAAAGGGATAAGGGTTTCATAGAAATATAACATACCACAACCAAATGGGGGATATGAAATTTGAATTGGGGTTTTTATTTTTAGAGGGGAAAATATGGAATTTCAACTTTTAGGGATGTTGGGCAAGTCGTATGGTTAAGCCCAACAACATACGAAACCATGACCCAATGGTGAGGACCCATCAGGATAGAAAATAAATCCTCAAATAATTATTACACATGGTTTGGAGACTATGTTACAACTATATAGAATTTTATATTCTATAGATATAGGCATACACATAATATTACCACATGGTTTTGTTTAACTATGTACAAGTTGTGTGCCATATCTCATGCACCCCAAGAAGGCCCCACAGTTAATATTAACAACAACATGGTTTGGAAATAACTAATACCTATCTATTAAAGAAAAATTGATCAAGAATAAAATGAACTATAAATACACCTTTGATCAAGAGGTCACACGGTTTCCATCTAAACTGCACACACTAACTATTAAAAGAGTTGAAAACCAAAAAAATGCTCTATAACTCAAAATTATAACTTGGAATTCAACCAAAAAACCAATAATGAGATAAATAAAAATTAAATTAACAAATTAATAAATAAAACCAGGGTCAATGTGTGACCATTCTACCCATAATAAAAAAAATTCACCAGAATGTCACCAAGTCATGAAGAAGGAAAAACGAGACTCACTATCCCTAAGAATGAACATGCAGAATGAAACATCTTAAATAAAGCCTCCAAACTAAATCAAAAATAGAACAACCTCAGGGTGAATACTATATTGAATTCACACCCAATTGGATCAATAGAGAACAATAATGCGATCCATAGTCATCCTCACACCCATTTAGAAACCAACCACATGGAATTGACTTCCAACACAATGAGGACTTGGTCAATGAAACTGAAAAAGAACACATGATCAATCCAAAATTCATAATTCCAGAAGATGAATTTATATTCAAATGGAATAATAAAAAAAATCAACTGAGAATAATTAATATAAAATAAAATATAAATATTAAAGAATATAAATTAAATAAGTTCCATGGAAGGAGGATAAAAATATTGTAGAATAGAAAGGGTTACCACAAAAAATTGGAGAGAAAGGGATACATAGATCCAAAACTAGACTATACTTATTTTTCTTCTTTCGAGGTCCCACCCCATAGAATTTCAAAAGATATCCTAGATGACCACATTGGTATGACATGTGTGAGTGTTCCTTCTATTAGATATAGGAACATATGATGGAGACTCCTCTATAATAGGTTTCTCCAATTTACAATCTTTACTAGATGGGTAGCCTATATGAGTACCAAGTGATATCAGGCTGCCAACTACCATATGATACCCTCTAGAAAACATTACATCTAGAGATTTCTCATCCATCAGCATCCAAAAGAATAAATTACCAAATAATAACAAAATAATAGATCTATGGGTGAATAACATGCACAAAGATATTAATTTTAGACAAATATCTTAACTCCATTACTAAATAAAATGAAAATATATCCATAAAGTGGTCAATGTACCCCTTCACATTTCATTAAAAATGTTAAACATCCTTCAGCTTTGTCACAATCTTCTTCTTTACGTTCTCTAGTATAGACCATTGAATGAATGTTGTCTTGAGTATTTACCAAGTCAAACCAACTTTCAATAAGGAAGGAGTAATCACTTTATACTAGTCTAAACATATTCCCTCAAATATTCTTAAGATAACTTATACACTCAAGGATTTAGGTGTTACAAAGGACCTAAAGAATATTTAAATTTTCTTTAACCACTCCACAACCTCAAAGAAACATTTATAACCATAGAAAATAGGAAATGGATGAGAAGAACATAGCTCTACCACTAAACAAAGAGTCTGGGTGTGTTCATAAATTATAAAAGAATTGTTAGAAACCATTGAGGCATTTATGAATTTCATATTATAAATAACATAATAAAAAAAATAATTCGACATCAAATCAAAACTTGACCAAAAAATAAAAAAACAACACCTCAGACAATGATACCAAACTCATGTCGAAAACATCCTAAAACAAAAATGATAATATTATTTTTTAAACTACAATTTTAATATCTAATTTTAAAAAACATTTCACTTTTGAATCCATTTTACATACAAAAACCATTTATAAATCAAATTTCTCATCTCCCACACTCATGGGCTAAAACTATTCTAACCTACCCTCCTTCAAAATTCAAATCACAACATTCACTTTACCTATGAAACCATAAATCCCATTAGAAAAGAAACCTATTTTGAAGAAAAATCATTTATAGAAACCATTTTCATTTTTAATTCCATTCCTGATGACCAAAATAATACCAATATCATCACTCACACAGAATCCTATAAAATAGGGGATTAGTGTTCATGCATGACTCAGTCACATGGTTTAGTAGACCATGTTCTAAGAATCCACCTACCACAAGAAAAATATTAAACCACATACTTGGGTTCCACATTGTTCACTACACCATCGAATCTCACCAGGTGACATCATATCACATCCATTGTCAAACCAAACACAAAAACCCATTAAACCAAATGATTCACCAAAAACACAAACCCAAAATAAAAATAATAAATCAAAACCCAACTATCCCTAGAAACTCTTATTTCATCACGAGTGGCAGTGATCAGGAACTAACCCATGACTAGCCATCTAATCCCCAATAGTCCAATATCAAGTCTATGTGTCACGCCAAATATAATATGGCTGATCTGATACCATTTTTCATGAACCTACCTGGGTCCTCAAAAAATAGGCCATGCGAACCAATATGTCGAAAAGCCTGAAGGGAATCCCCAATCCCAATGGATTGAAAAAAATTATTAAGGAATCACAGATAAATAATTAGGTGTGATTTACCCTAATAACTAATACATGAAATGAAATAGATCATGTAGTATAAAAAATATAATTCATAAATATATATACATGAATAAAAATATCAGAAGAAATAAAAAAATATCATGATACCAAACACTAGAAACAAAAAAATACAACCAAACTTGAATAACACATGATCTCAAAGTGACCTATAGGGAACCACTATCCTCGAAACCAACCAACACAATAAGAAAACAAAAATATAAATTAACATGAAAAATAGCACGGGTCTACTAATGTTAGGTGGCACACTAATGGTGTTATAATAAAAGAATTTTGTAGGTAAACACCACCTAATCTATACATTTCCATTCTCAAAACAATCCATGAATACTGTTTTGAAAATATAGTATTAAAATTGGATTTTATCATTTAAAAAACCAAACAAAACTTACCCAAAGAACACTTTTTAAAACCAAACAATGATTTAATATAAAACAAATTCCTAATTCGAAATTTGGTTTTAGAAACCAATTCAAAAAAGAAAACCAGAACCCATGTAAATTCATGATCAA
This sequence comes from Viscum album, assembly GCA_963277665.1. Classification (NCBI taxonomy): domain Eukaryota; kingdom Viridiplantae; phylum Streptophyta; class Magnoliopsida; order Santalales; family Viscaceae; genus Viscum; species Viscum album. Next base: position 1,200,273,271 of record OY728153.1, on the reverse strand, counting down.
GGAAAATAAAAACTAGTCATAAGATGTATTGTGTGTCAAAAGATAAATTCCAATGAATTGTGTATCAACATAAGTATATGTAGTTAACTATAAACTTGATAATAAAATAGGACACATAAATAATACTAAAATATATAGTGTATATAGTCATAGGAATATCATAAATATATTAGGAGGTGACCTGAGATGTACTAGGTTAATAATCTTCTATCATCATATGATGTAATCTATAGTCTATCACCAACCTAGCTACTCTCAACTAGTCTCGTCAGTGGCAGAACACACTCTTTCCATTCATTTACCATGGGTTTTTCGTTCATCTAATCTGTAATAGGGAAAAAATATCTCTTCACCCTATATAGGACATATATAATCCCACGATGACAGTATGATGGGATGTTGAGGAAGTTTTCACAAACTTGTCACTAACCACAACCCACAGATGCCAACATACATGACATTCCCACTCTCCAACATTATACATGTGATGAACCTATCAATATATAGAACTTACATAGGGATTCCCATCAAAAAAATATCATTTAAAAAGTGAAAATAGGACTTACACATCATGTGTGAATAAATCCACTTTCCAAAGAAACATCCATAAGTAACAATCATGACTAAGTAAATGAAAACCCTCAATAATTTTTTGATGTGACATCCAAAAGTATAGAACGAGACTTATAATTTTAGGTCCAAAACTATTTTGAGGGAAAACACATTGAATCCATATCCATTTACAAAAACCAAGGAAATATTCTAAATATATTCTAAAGGTGACAAATGATCCTTTAAACATGTTTTAAAATACACCACTTGAAGCCTCATTTGAGAAATATTTGGGAAGAAAGAAACAATTTTGAAATTAGTTATGAATGAGAAAACCATTTTTTGAAATCCATGTTTTAGGAAAATGAAATTCCGCAGAAGTTTACATTTATATAAATACACAAATATATATTCACACCTTGTGTGAATAAATATATGCACATATCTCACCATCATATATATTGAAATCAATATAAATTTCAATATTTTAATAAAAGAATACAATGATAAAACATAATATAACAAAAAGTGTATCAATTAAGCACCAAATCCATAAAGAGGACAAGAAAAAATTCAAACCAATATTCCACTTTTATCCAATTAAATTAAAACCCAATCAGGCCAATCATCATTTGAAACACCCAAAATCAATTTGAAAACCTAGTTGGTATTTTATCAAAAAATTATCATAAATATATATCAAACCCAAAATTGTGCACAAATTTTGAATTCCCTACTGGAAGAACAAGGATGACTCACCCAATTTATCCACATGGTTTGGAGACAACGAATCAACTATAAGTAAAAAATATTCTAAAGTTACAAACACCCTCACATGTTTGTTACCTGGTTTCCTCTAACCGTGCACATGTCATGTGCCAGCTCTTGGGAACCCAATAAAGGTCACATGATTACTATTATGACATAAATGGTTTCAATAACCAAGAGTTGGCTATGAAATAAAAATCAGTCAATAATAATTTTTTTGGAAACATCCCTTTGATCAAGAGGTTGAACAGTTTCCCTCCAAACTAAACACACTAACCCTACACTATTCAAAAAACTAACCAAAGGATCCCAAACTCAAAAAAAACTGTTGGGAATAATTAAAAAACTAAAAAAATGATTAATATCCCAAAAATAAATTATATAATAAAGAAAACCAAGCTGGAGGTGTTAAAATTGCCTTCCTTTATGGAATTTATGGGACTCAACTTTTAGAATTTTTAATTCCAATTAAAATAATGTTTTAGATATTTTTTCCTATCCTAATTAAGTTTAATTGAATATAATTTTTTATTATTATTTCTAGATAAGTAATAAAATTCTATATAGGAAGACATAATTTAAATTCCTTGAATATTATCTCAAGGGTGAAGATTCAGAATTCATTCCTTGAGTACCAATTCATGAACATAAAGAAATGTATATTTGATTTCATGTTTATATTCAAAAAATTATTATAAATATGATCATTGACATGTAGATCAATGGGAACCTATCTACACTTTTTGCATCAACATAAATAGTGATTTTATTCATGTATTGTATATTGTTACAATGTGTTTAACATTTTTGAGTTGTGGAAGTGTGAGATGAGTGAAGGGTGATTAATGTGAGGTAGTGTGACGTTCCAAAAAATTATAACGGGAGTGACCCCTAACTTAGTGTGACCATGCCTAACCAAATCATTGAACTATGAATTTATTAGATTCCTGTATATAGGGACACTATCTGTGTATTCTCATTTAATTGTCCTAGTGTACATGAACATTGTAAAATTATTATCTCTTGTGTAGATTATATACATAAATCCTTAAAGTTATAAAATATTTTTTTATAGGCTACACAATTGTTTATCAAATTATATTAATGAAAATAGAAAAGGAGAAACAATTAGATCAATGATGAAATACTAAATTCAATTTTACCCTACAAACTATGAGGTCAACAGAATTTGGGGAGCTAAGGGTCTACGATTAATTTTTTAAATTGTAATAAGTTTTGTACCCTCACTAACCGCATATAATGATATGTTCAACTAAACACAAATATTATACTAATAACATGTTATTGATAATTTTAATTTAATTAAACCACATGAAAAATATTGTTCACTTCTCTCATGATTTTAAGAATAAAAACACACAAAGTTTCTCTCATCATGATTATATTAACAATAAAACCCAAAACCATTCATGTTAAAATTTTAATTGAGGCCATAAAATTTCATTACATAACTTTTAAATTATTAATTTTAATTTAATTACATTTTCCATGTAACTTTAAATACTCTGTAAAAATAGTAATCATCACCTAATTTTATTTTTCACGAATCATTCTCCATGGTTTATATATGTAACATAATGATGAAATTAGTCATTAATCTCATCCAATCATGATTAAATAAATTATGATAATTTTAAATCAATCATCATAATTTTAAAACTACCACTTTGTTGATAAAATAATATGCATTCATATTTTAATATTGTTAATGTTGGATGATTTATATCACTATTTAAATATATTTAAATAATATTTTATATTAAACATATAAAAAAATACTTTAATCATATCTCATGAGTCATATCGATGTCAAATAATTCCAAAAAAAATCAATCATCTCAAAATTCATTTTAAAAAATTAATATCCTATTTGAAATGATAATTTTTTATTTACATTTAAACATAAACACTATAATTTTAAAATCACCAAAACATTAATAGAAATTGTTTATCTCACACATCCACTCATAAATACAATTTAAATCCACTTAATTCTCTAATATTTTAACCCCAATAATTTTCATAACAATAAAATAAATATTTTAAATAAAAAATATGTTCCAAAAAATATAATACTAGAAGCTATCATATAAAGTTAATAATTCTTTTCTAGAAAAAAATTGAATAAAAAATATTCCAATATAAAATCATTAAAAATTGGAAAATTATATTCCTTTTAACTATATAGAAATTTTATAAAAATCAATTTAAACAGTACTCATTTAACATACTGGTAAATTAAAGATGAAAAATGAGAAAAATTATTTTCATTTAACTATTTGTTACAATAATTTTATAATCATAGTATATAACCCTTATTAACTAAAAAAATCAATACATCATCATACATTTTCTTATTTATTAAAATCGAAAAACAAATAACAGTAATTATAGATCAATCAATCAAGGGAGTGATCAATAAAAAATGAGTTTCCAATTTTATAATATCATCCATATATTAAATCATTCCATGATTTCATATTAGTCCTATGGAAAAAATTAAATTTATAAAAAATATCATCTTCATTTATTTATGGAATACAAAAGAAGAAAAACAAGCCACATAATATATTTCATTAAATAATTTCACCCAATATCAATTATTATCATTTCTCATAGATAATTCCACCAATTATAGATATATAAACTAATATTAATTGTCAAATTATAATAAAGTTTCATAGAAAAATAAATATACATTTATAAATTACACTAAAATGTAAAAATCATCTCATTGATTTTTATTAACTATTTAATTATTAATATCCTATTGAATAAAATATAAATTATATTATTTATAATTTAATAAACTAAATAAAATAAATTTCGAATACTAAATCATAATCGGTAACACATGCACACATTTCACATACTCTATTTACTAATGTGTTGAAATTATACATGGACATCCCAATATTATCCCTCGATATAAGTGAAGTTGATAGAACCTTGAACAATTTTTTATTTTGAAATCTACTATCAAAATGAATAATTATAACCGTATAAATCCTCATTTACTTAGACATAAGATATGTTTGTGTTTTCCCTGAAAACATTGATATGTTTCCTATGAAGTCATAACTTATGGTCAGTTTTCTTTCACAATTACCATATATCAAAGTCATATAAAAGGAAACTACTCTAAAACCATTTTGATATATCTTATGATGAAATGATAATTCTATTGAGAAGAAATAAAACATGAATTTAAGTGTGATATATATCATAGGTAAGGTATTGAAATGAAAATAGGTTTTTAGAATATTTTTTGTTATCTAATATTCCATTTATTAAATCATAAAAGAATAGAAAAATTAAAGTAATATAAAACAAAATTGAAATTGATACCATATATAAAAAAATATAACCATAAAATTTCCTTATTAATTTCTAGTATGTAATATAGACAGATAAAAGAATAATAATTTTTAGAATCATGTATTATAGAACATTAAAACAAAAATAACACTGAAATAAATCAAACAATATTTATAACTCCTTTCATTCCCTCTGAAATCATCACATTGATCTCATACTCAAAATCCAAAATAATCATGTTTACGAACCAATCCTAATTAACTACAAATATCACTATAACTACCACCTATTTAATTATATATTTCTATTTAAATAATTATTAGGTATTTGATTTTGTTTTTACATGGAACACTGATTATTAAATGAATCACAACAAACTATTAAAATATTTTTACCTGATGTGAAATTTATTACCATTTTTTTATATTGATGAGTAATAGTAGGACTAAATAAATTATGAAAAATATTGTTTACACATATATAAAATGAAATTAAGAATATATTTTTTCTAAAAAAAAATTAGGTGAAAATGTGTTTTTATCTTAATAAATTACATTAACCAATATGTATTATATTTTTACTGAAACAAGTAGTTAATATATTAAATAAAAAATTCAACATTCATCTAATGATTTTTTATTTGAAAGTAAGAATAATAACTTCATTTGGATTTTTAAAAAAGATTTTTTCTAAAAACTTGTTTTTAGAACCAAGATGTTTGGTGAAGTTTTAAAAAGAATATGGTGGAATAAGAATAACTTAAAGTGTTATATTTTGTTTTCTAACATAAATCACTAAACCTTTTATAGATTAACATCAAATTTTAATGGATAGAATTTATTATTTAGAGGATGTTAGATGAATTTCAACGACTCAAGGATACCATATTGAGTTTGATGGATGGATTCCATTGATATGTCTTGATTGGTGATAGTTTTGTTCAGAATGTTTTTTCTTTTATGAATAAAAGTACCATAGGATATTTTTTTGATGAAGTCAAATCTAGGTATGTTTTATTGTTAATTTATTCAGTGAACCATGAATACTAAAGGTTTTCATTATTTTTTATTTTGTAAAAAATTATAGTTTGAGAAATAGTTGTTTTATCTTCTTATAAGGAAAGGTTGTGATATATTATTGGATAGATGAATGATTGAATAACTAATATTTTTTAGTATATAGATTCTTATGAATATCATTTGTTGAATGAACATTATGATGGTATAAAAATAATTTCACCAAGGAATTTTAAAGGATAAATACAATCATATAAACAATTACAATGTAACTACTCTTAATAAATTAGATTAATCAATGTAATATACTGATCAGATAGTGGATAATTATATGTACATAAAATGACTGTTCACTTGAGTAAATTTTTTTTGGATGTATAAATAATATACATTTGTTGTTATATAAATAAAATTAATAATGAACAATAATAACCCTTTAATTCACCAGATAAATGAATTTGTTTTATATGATCCAATAAAAGTATTAAAATGAAGATAATCAATCAGATGATGAGTATAAAATGCAATAGTTAGAGTAATCAATTTTGATTCATCAGATTGATAAAGAATAAAGTTGAAGAATACTAAATTTTTCCTATTATTTTATGAAGGAATACTAGATATATTTACATTTATAAAAAATGTTTCTATAAATATTCATTGGACGTATGAGTTGTGTGAATTTGTATCATTTTGAAATCCTTTACAAAATTTTTATAAATATATTATCAGTGATGATGCTAAGATAATCATTAAATTTTCCAAAAAAAAGTGTAAATTTCTGATTCTCACAAAAATATAACGAATATTGATGGTGAATGTTTGATGTCTGTTGTTATGGAATCATCCTTGTTTTACAGAGGTCTGAATGTGGAAAATGAGAGTAACATTTCAAGTAAGATGTTGGAGATTTTTATTAAAAATTTTGAAATTATGTTTCGTTTCCTGCCAAAATATCAAAGGTGGTACATATATATAATGGAGTCTGATGAATTTAGATGTTTCAATGAAATATATTGAAATTGTGAAAATAACAACAGGGTTGAGAAGTGATCAAATGAATAAGTTTAAGAAGAATCACTCATAGAGGTACCATGTTTCTTAGGTGTTTGTTCTATATAAAGGGTGTGATCAGGGGATATCTCGAGAAGGATAAAGAGGAAGAAGTAAAACAGTGGGATATGATTACTCATATATAGGTTATAAAATTTAATTAATTGATTGAATGAATAAGGTGTTATATATAATTTCAAGAGGCTGACTATACTAGATAAAAGAGTTATAAGACTAAGTGATTAGATTTCCTTTCTCATACATACATCCATAAAGATATTCTTTCTCATTATTATTCAATAAGGTGTAGGGGTAAGAAATTAAAATCAGGAAAGTGTGAATAATTTTCAATTAGTATAGTAATGGAAGTGAAGCTTATTATTTAAGGTTCTTATGGTTGTTAGAAATATGTTATTATATCATATATCCATATGAGGATAAAATGCAATGTATTTTGAATATAGTGATACACATGTGGAAGGATTTTCTTTTCTTTTTGTAACCACTTAATGGATTATTGTCTATAGGTTTTTGTAGTCCTTAATTAATTATAAACCCTTCCAAGGAATATATACTCTTTTTTAATAGTGAACCTTGTAAATAATTATTTTTCTATCTGTGTTTCTCTTCTTATTGACTTGTGGACATTTCAAACTAACCAGAGATTAAGGTTGATTATAAAATAATAAAACATAAAAATAGAAGATCACATATTCTACCCTATCAATATTAGTAATAGAATAGATCTTTATTGGTCTATTCTAGTGGTATCCAAGTGAGGTTCCCTTTTTTAATTGTTACTGGAGTTAGTAAAAAAGTTGAAATGTATGTTTAGAACTCTGTTAATAGTAAAGGGATTGAAATTTTCTAATAAAATTGCTATCATATCTAGAAATATAGAATTTTAAGTTATATTGTATCCTTGGTTTATGAATTTCTTGAGCCTTCTACAAATGGTTTCCCAATTTTTACCAAGGGTATTCCCTAAATAGAATTCGATAGGAATAATTTGGAGAATATAGGGAGATCCAAAAAAATTTATTCTTTCCCCACACTTTGAAAGTGTGTTTATATTAGTTAAAGGAATTAAAATAGAGAAAAAAACCAAATATAAATTAAATAACATATATTAAGAAAATAAAAATGTGAATAAAGAAAAATTACAAATTTATAGATTGAAGTATAATGATCTTAAGTAGAGTTATGATGAGTATGCTAGTGACTTCTTTACAATGGTGCATGATATTGTGATCGCAATTTAATTAATTGATGAGATGTCAGATGATTCATACGTTATTAAAAATATATTTGTAATTCTTCATGAGCAATTGAATAACAAATATTTATCCATATATGATCGTGATCCTAAAAATGTACATATATATGATCTATATTATATTATCATCACATAAAGAAATAAGAAGAGAAAATGATATCATGAAGAATTACAAATATAATTGACATGTCTCTTTAAAGGCCATAAGGAATAGAGAATATAAGAAATTATTTGTCGAGGAAGAATTAATTGACCCTGAAACTGAATATTATGTTAGTTAAAATTTTTATTTATTTATGAATTTGATTTTTAAAATAGTGAAAAGATACATATTAAAATTTAATTATATGTTTGGTATGATTTTTTTTGTTTGGGAATTCATTAGACACACTGATGAATATTTCCCAAGACATACGGAAGATGAATGTAGTGATGTAAAAGATAAATATTCAATATTTATTATGAAAAAACTATAAAAATCATTTACTTTTTCTAAAGGAATGGAAAATAATTTATCTAAATATAATAGGAGAAACATTTTGTCAAAATGTGATGAAGTTAATAATAATGAAGTGGAAGCTAAAAAATATTGTGATCATACTACTGAAATTATTGCTATTGAAATAACTGAATGATGAATATTTCAAAAATGGGGATGTAAATATATTTTATGAAGAATAATAAGAGTATCAAATGGAGTTCATGCTTAAGATATACTTGAAATGATGTATTTAAAATATTTTTAGGCATGAATGGGGGAAAAAATAAGTAAACCAATAATAATACTTAGATAAAATTCATGAATATTTTCTTAAAGAAAAATACAATTTTCTAAAGGGAATTGATGATTTGAAGATATTACCCAATAAAGAGAAAAATATCAATAGCAATATTAAATAAAAGGTACATGTTAAGGAGAAATAATTATATTTTTATCAGTTAAAACTTATTAAAATAGAGAAAATAATTATAGGAGTGAATTTTGGATATGGGGATCCCGAAATGACACCCACTTCCCTCCCAACCTAAACTAGGTGGTGATGAATACATCATCAGTCCCAACCCAGCTAGAGGGAGATGTCTTGACACTAGTATCATGTTACAAGCTTTAAAAACCTTCAGTGTACTCATTTGATATGTATGTTTTTATTCGTTGGGTTTGTAGGATCGGGAAATAGATGGCCTTGAGGAAAACATGCACATAATGATCCACAAAACAACAGATAGAAATATGATTCTAGATTAGTAAAGTAAAACTTTTTTATACAATGGTTACTTCTTATTCTTATTCAAATTACCATATGACTTCTACAAGAACCATGACTCCCTGACTGTGTCATTCTACATTAGTTTCCCTGAACATGCACTCTTTTTCCAATATCACTCAATTAACTGAATGTTACAAATTTAGTTGGTATATTTTCTTCCCTGATAATAGAACCATATATGTTTTCCATCTGGTTTCACCATGAATCTATATTGAAGTTGATGTTTCATGAATGTCAATCATGATTGTTTGATAGTGTTAGGGGATAAATTTTTATAGAAATAGACAGATGTTATTGAGACATGGTTTTATTTTTTTATTTATATAATAAGTAGGTACAGTAGAAGGAAGTTTTTAGGCATGGTTTTGGGTCCAACATCTATATAGAGGAGGTAGACGGTTCAAGTACGATTGAAAATTTTCCAGCACTTGTGTGTGATAAAATTTTAAAATACCAGAAGAATAGGGATTGTATGTTGTATTTAATCTAAAATACTCATGATAAAGGGAGCCTAATCTGAAGTTAATTGATGTATATTGATGGTTGAAACAGGATTTGTAATAAAAAAAACTCAGTTATTCATGTTTTGATAGACTCAGAAGAGATATAGGGGTCATATCCTTTAAGTCCACTGGTTCATGGAATTTTTGTTTCTATGGTTTCTTCCCTCGGGCAAGATTAGCTTATCCAAAATAAATATAACATTATGGGGGGTCCCTTATAATTAGGTATAACAAAAAGGCCTTAATAAAAAATTATTGATGTTACTTTCTATTTTATTGGATCTGGTTCATCTGACAGCTTTGTAGTAAAGAATAGGGGGTCTGATGGGGTGAGTGCATTGGGTTTCTCAAACCTAAACACTATTATCCAAAGGGAAACATATAAATAGGAGGTTATGTGCAATAGAGTTATTAAACAACAATACATGAGGTCGATATTAGAATATTCTTCTTACAATAGGATTTCAAATAAATAAATGTTTCCTCTATTGATATGAAGGATGGTTGACGTCACCAAGTAGGTTGAGCCCCAACAAGGAAGCCCCAATGATAAATTTGGAAAAATTATTCTATGGTATATATGTACATGAAACAATAGAAGTCCTATATGATAGATAATCTAGTCATAACAGCTTCAACTTACTCCCGGTGAAAATTTTGGAGGGAATTCAAGGTAGAGGACTTCACATCTCAATTAGGAAGAAAGGGAAAAGGGAAACTGAGACTCAATAAGTTTAATTCTCTTTAAGGGGAAATATATTAATGGTGAAAGAGTATTCATACTTTCACAAATCAATGTACACAAGGAAAGGAAAAAATGGTGGGGTTAAAAATGCCCTTTAATGAAAAAATATTGTGAAGCACCAATTACAAAATAAGTAAATTAATGTGAAATGTAAAAACCTAATGAAGAATTATGGCTGTCCTAAATAAAAAATAGAGGAATTGTAACATGATGTATACTCCAACTCATAAGGGTAGTTCTATTGAGAAGGTAACATCAAAAATGGAAGACTCATAAAATAAAAAATAATAATTGGAGATCATTGTTTACTCTAAAGAAGAATTTAAAAAACGGTTGTTTGGATCATGGTCATAAAGGAGGATGTGGTAAAATCTTCTGAGATAATGATACATTTTAATATAAATGAAGAGAAATAGTGTCTAAATAAAAATAATATCACATTTCATAATGATGATTTAATGAAGGAAAGATCAATGTGGAAAAATATATCCATACTCGGGACGAGATGGATAGTTATTTTAAGGATATTATCATGAACTAGTTGGATTCAAAGGTAATTATAATTCAATGGGAGCTATATATGTTGTTTGATTCTAATAATTTTTTCTCATATTTATTGATTATTTTTATTCTTTATTTGTTTCATGAACTTGTTGTTTGATCTTGTATGGGTTCCCACATTTTTTTCACAAAAGTGCTTTTCAAATTAAAAAATATATATTTTTAGTTAGTGATTTAGGTCAAGGAATTATAAAATTCCAAAACATATTTACCAAAGATGGTGAAAGTAATCAAAGGTGAAATTATAAGAAGGGAAAAATCATCCTCAAAGACTGAAAAAATGGTTTATGTTTGTGTAATATAATAAAAATGTTATGAAGTAAATGTTTGTAAGAAAAAAACTAGTGATAAAATCACTTAAAAATATAATGTTTCAATGTCCCAAAAATCTAATAATATTATAGATATTTATATAGAGGATAATAAATCCAAACTTAATAAGAAGATATCATGACGTTACCAAATTTTTGGTATACAAAAATTTGTGAAGGGGTGTCGTAAGAAAGATGATGGAAAACAAAAACACAATTATAAATAGTATGTTTATTACAAAATAAAACATTTTTAATAAAGTAATTTATAGTTTTATGGGGGAATTGGGAATATATATACTATTTTCTAGTTCAATAATAAATATTAGAATTCCTATAATATAAAATAGAGGTGTAGTTTGAGGTGGATTCAACCCACTAAAAGAAGACAACAAAAGAAAGTCATTTTGAAGATTGGAAATATATCCCAAAATTTGTAAAATATTTTTTAAAGATGTGATCAACTTTGAAAACATGGTAAAGGTTATCATGTAATGTTAAAATTGCAGTTGGGATTATATAAAAAATCTAATAGGTCTTATGAGAAGTAATAAAAAGGTAAAGAGATGGCCTTAGTTTTTTAAACTACACACAAATCTACTAAAGGAGAATAATATTGGACACTAGATAATAGGTTTTATTCCTATATGAAAATATAAATGATTTTATAAAAAGTTAAATTGATTATAAATAATTTATAGTTACTTTTTTCAATGAGGAATCACTTATAATAAAAGGAATTTCATCTTCAATCATTGGAGAAGAAATGTTAAAATCCAAAAGGTTCATGTTCATTGACCGACTATTACATAACTAGTTGAGTGTTTCAGAATATTGTGATGAAGAAAACTAATTTTTATTTATAGAAAAATGTTTTATTGGTAAATGGATAAAATATTATAATTTTATTTGAAAATGAAAATGAACCAATAGAAACATGTTCGATGTCAGTGATGTGTAATGGTCTTGTTATTTAAGAATTATGGAAGGAAATCAGTTATGTTATAAGAGGGTCGAACATATATTACATAGTACTATGAGATATTTAAAAGCAGTGTTAAGTATTTAATATATTCCTAATATGAACAGAAGATGATATTGGTATTGTTATATATTCCAAAAGGTCATATTACTAACTCTGTATATAAGAAATATGAAATTCACACTCTGACGTATGTGGGCCTATGTTAGTGAAATAAAAAATAGATATAAGAATTTCCATTGCACTATTTATTAATTTACTCACATTACATTTATTATTTTTTGGAAACACAAGTCATAAGATGTCAATATATTAAAGAGTTTTAGAAGATGTTTTGAAAATGAATGTACTTTTTCCTTGAAGAATATTAGAACAAAAAATTGTGTTGTGTATACATATCGAAATGCTTGGAGACTATCTTGAAAAGCCTAGAATTAATCCTATTTTTTCACTATATACAAAACAATATAATGGTGTTTTTCAAGTATGAAATATACGTTAGGTTGATATGGATCGAATGATGGTGAAGAAACTATACTCTTCTTGGTACTTTTTGGGTAAAGCTATAATAGTAGTAATTAATATTCAGAATCATTGTTTCTATAGGATAATACAACATATATATTATTATTATATGTATTACAAAGTGACCAAATGTTTGAAATACATAAGGGTGTTCGGAAGTCCTTGCATCATAATTTTCAATGGTGAAAATCAAGGGAAATTTTATCAAAGATTTATTTAATAGATATTTAATGACTCTCATTCTAATAGAAGAGAATTTAGTTGTTATAATAACAAAACTTGGAATATTGTTTAATTTTCATGTGTGAATGTTCTTGAATAATATATTAAGAAATTTTAACAAACTATTAGAGACTAAGAGGAAATATAAGATGAATTGGTTAAAATTAAACAAAATGATATATTTCATTACCATAGTAATAAGGATGAAGTTGTATGAGATTAATACTATTAGTCATCTATCTTAAGTGATGTGGAAATAGGTGGAAGTATAAAACATAATTATATATCAACAAAAATAGTTTCAACCCGAAGAACAATGGATTTAGTATATCCAAATTATATATTGTAAAAGATTTATGTAAACTATTTTGAATAAGTGAAGGAGAATCAAGAATCTATTGATTCCATTAATTAGGATTCGAATTGGATTTAGAATAATAAACCATGGGAAAATTACCCAAACAAATAGATAAAAAATTTATTTGTAAAAAATAGTAATTTTGAAATAATATGAATGAAAAGGGAGATGCAATAAGAAATAAAAAATGAAAATTTCGTAAAGGTTTCTCAGAAATTTATGATATTGATTTTGATAAGAAAATTTCCCATGAATAAAGGCGTAAAACTATCATAATCATTATTTTTATTTATGAACAATGAATATACAATATATTTTAGATGTATGTAAAGTCATATTTTCATAATGGAGATCTCAATGAAAAATTTTATATTGAACAATTTTGTGGATTCATTCTTGGGAAAGTTTTGATAATGTGTGCATTTCAAATAAGTATTTTAATGGGCTGAATCATTCTCAAAGATATGGGTATTTCAAAAATTAAACTTTCTTAATAAATTTTAATTTCAATAAAGGAGTAATTTATGTCAACAAGTACATAAAATAAAATCAAGTGGTTTCCGTCATTAGGATTAGTTATGTTGTTGATACAATATTTGGAGAGAATGATGGAGAAACTAATAAGAAGTATGATATGGAGATAAAGGAGTTTTTTAAAATGTATATTCTAGGAGTAATAATATATTATCATTTCTTATAAATCTATCAATATTAGAATTACATCTTTTTATGTCTATAGAATTATTTTAAATAATTTTTGAAGATGTTTTCTATAGAAAATTAAAATCTAATTTCCACACTTATTTTAGTGGGAACCAAGTTTTAGAATATATATAAGGAAATGAGATTGATTCTAAAGAGTTTATTATGACAGTTGTAATTTTATTATAACTAATATATTCAAGGATAGATATAGTTTTTTATATTACATATTATGTTATGTATCAATGTGATCCTAAATAATATCATCTTGTAGTGACCAAGTGATTGAACTTGTTTTCATGGAGTCAATATGTGAGTGAATATGATATGGTGATGTCTAGATAATTGTTATGGATTCATTTTTTATCATTGGATATCACGTTTGGATAATTATCCATGTTTCAAAATTAATAGCCACTTGGAGAATAGAGAACTGGAAACCTTCAAGTGTTTCAATGAGATCATTTTTTGGTGATAATGAAGCTACATGAAATAGAATACTAGAATCCCAATAGCTTCAGGTATTTATATAGATTTGTAGGTGACTTTTCCACTAAAATAATATGATACCTGAGTTTTTGGGTGTCTATTTTGTGATAAAAAATTAAACAATGAAGTGTTTCATGCATGGATACATGCATGCAGGTTGGATAGGTTGAAGATGTGAGTTGTGTGAGATGATGATAGAATCTTCCAATCTCAAAGGGTGTTTATTTTTTGAGATATTGTTCATGGAATGAATGATAAATTCTGGAAGAAATATTTAATACACATTCATGTATTTTAATTGAATATGAATAATGTAATACCCATTTTGATTAGGTATTTTAATGAGGATAAAATAGTACCCACAACGTATGGGGTATTTACGAGGAGTGAAATAGTTACGACAATTTGGGGGTTTTCAAATAAGAGAAATAATGTCTCACATTTTGGTATTATTATTTGAAGATGAAATAAATTAATTGTTGTTATTAACATAATAGATTTAATTTAGGATTTAAATTAGAGAATTAAATCAAAAAATATATTTATTTCTTTATTCAGAAAATTGTTGTATAAATATGTGCATGTTGGTTGTGGAATTATTTACCAAATTGAATGATCGTTTTGAGAATCCTTGCAGCCATTGTGTAAGAAACTTTTTTAGGGTGAGCCCGAGCTGGGTAGTTCTTGAAGAAGGTGATTCGATGTACCCAAGAATCTCAATAAGGATAATTTAGAGAATTAAATATCTAAGTGGAGTTTTGAGGACCAAAAAGGTTGATCACGTCATCTATGTAAGACCTTCAAGATTGGTACACAAGGAAGGGACATCAATAGTTGTTGTGTAGTAATACTATATATGATGAATATCTTTCTGTAATTGGGAAAAATAAAGAGGATGCTTATAGATGGGGGTGTCTAACTAGCTGTTGGGGTCTTGTGATTGCAGTGACTAACCAATTAGAGAAGAAGATCAATTTGTGTGAGTAACCAATTGTGGAACTGTGGTGTCTAACCAGCTGTACCGACTTGTATAGACAGTTAAAAGAATCCCTATTGGGGTTTCTAACCAACATAGAAATGATTAGGCCTTTTATTTCTGAACATTGTAAATAACGGGGTCTTCCCTATATTATTTTACTATTTCACATTATTTGAGTATGGATAAACTATTTATTGGATAGATGACCTTAAAAAGTTCAAGTGGTTGAATTTAAATTGATAAAAATTAATAAAACATGGGCACCACTTATTCACCCCCCTCACAGTGGATCCTAATCTAGAATGGGGATCTACACATCTTATGAATGAAAAATATAATAGATATATAAAAGAAACAGTTGATTTAATAATAAAATATGATATCTTATGAAAGATTGATCATTTTAGATAAAATTATTCATAATGGGTAGGATGTGTTGATGATATAATATTCACATCTGATGGGGTTTTCTTCTTAGGATAATGATATGTTAGTTTGCATACTAAGTAAAAAATTTCAATGACTCTCAGCATGGAAAAATATAATTATCTAGATACCACTCAAGTTATAACATAGTTAATGTGGATGAAAACCCAGTTAGAAATTTTGTTGGTTGATGTGAAGTTTCCCCTAATCTGATGTTTTGATAAACCAAGTACTATAAATCTCACTAATATTCTAGTAAAACATTTTATTCCTAGAACATTGATATTAAATATCAATTAAGGAAAGATCATGTAGAAATAAATTAATTGACTACGGGGTTAGTTACTACAATGGAAAAAGTTATTGTTATCTTTACTAACCCACAGATGAATGAATCATTTCATAAACAGAGGTTTGTTATGGGTGTACTGCCTCACACCCTTCAATTCCAAAGCTTTTTTTATTCGGCCATTATACAAAATGTATTTGGATAGTTTTGTTAAATGTGGAGAAAATGTGTAACATTAATCTATCATTTTGTATACACATCAAATTAACAAGTAAGTGTATGTATTTATGGGGAGTATTTAAAATGGTAATCTATGATTTCAGCATGTACACACCATTTTAATGTTTTTTGAAGTGTATGTAGGAATTTTTTTTGAAGTATAAAATTGCCCTTACTTAATTCATTTTCCATGTTAAAGAAGGAGTTAGAAGAGTTTCTTTAGTAGTGTAAGAAAGGTTTCTTAAATAACCATTAAAGGAATGAATGATATTATTGTTCAATGATATTTTTTAATACACAAACTTCACTAACGTAGGATTATAAATGTAGGATAGTAATTCATTTATTGTGTTTCAAAGTAAAAATTATTTATGATTCTTTTTTGACAAAAAAATCCAATGGGGGGATTATTCAGGCCATGATGTTTGGATATGTTATGTGATGGGGATAAAGGAAGAAAATTAACACAATGTTTCACTTGTCTACCATAAATCATTTATCATTTTTTTAGATTTAATTAAATGGTGATAGGGAGAAGTTTAACACCCAAAGTCTATCAGATGGATTTAAATTTATTGGGAATATATGACTAATTCTAGAAAATGGATACTATTGGTCTGACTTGATCATCCAGATTTTTGTAAAAAAAATTTATTACTATTTTCATATAAGTTCCATCAGGTATAATATTTTGACAAAGTGAATCCTAGAAATTAATTTATATTTTTTTAGTTCCAATCATCATGAATATAAAAGGATTTCATGATTCAATATTGTGTATAAAATGGGAGTTTGAGTAAAGAATATCAAAAGTTCAAGATATGAAATGTGGTGATGTTTTATCAGATTTAAAAATGGGTATGATGATATGATGTTTTAGTAGACATATATCTAGGAATTATTTTTGTTGAAGGATGTTTTCCACAGTATCAAACATACTTTTCCAATTAATTTATTAAGATTAATTCCATAATATTTACCATTATAATGTAATCAGTCTAAATCCACCAATCAAATCAAATTTTTATGTTCATCAGATAGATGATAGTTTCTTGTCCTTTAATGAAATATTCACATGAGTATGAGGTATATTAGATATACTTATATGAAATATTTTATGTGAAGTGAAGAAGATTAAAAATGATCATGTAGAATTCTCAAATTCATCTATTAGAATAAATTGGTTTATATGATTAGTCAGAAGTAGGTAAATTAATTTCATCGGTCATACGATGGATATAAAAGGAAATGAATAGAGATTTATAATGTGATTAATATCCTGGATGAAGATTCTAGTAGAATACTTTCATGATATTCCTAAATGTTATTAAAGAAAAAATTATGGTGTTATATCAGTCAGAATTATTGCTATGAACATTCGCCAAATGGATGAATAGTATAAAGTTATATCGGTTTGAAATCCATTAATTTTTTTTGTAAATATATTATAAGTCACAATTCAAAAATGGTATTTTAGAGTTCCAAAAATCATGGAGTAAATATATGATTCTCATTGAAAAATGAGGAATGTTTATAGTGAATGTTTGATGTCAGGTCATAATGAATCATCATTATTTTAATGAGGATTGAATATAGTCAATGGGGGGAAGGTTATGAACAGGGTAATATAAAATTTTTGTGGAAATTTTAAAATTACATTCATTATCCACCATGGAATATTTGAGGTGCTACATCTACATAAATTATGTTACTGTGATGATAAGTTACAATGAAGTATATTGATTTTTGGAGATGCACTACCGGGTTTATAGGCAATCAAAAAATATATTGAAGAACCGTCACCCTGATGGGTATTTGAAAAAGATTCTTAACTATTGGTAATGAAAGAATTATATGATCAAGTGATTGGTTGATTTGGATAATGTGAATGTTATAAGATGAAATCATATATATATATATATATATATATATATATATTTCTATCATTTTATTAAGGATTTTCAATGATTCACTTGATAATTCACATGGTATGTGTTGTTTAATGGAAAAATTTGGAATTCATGGTTCAAGTGAAAAATGTAGGATTGGAGAAAAATTGGATATTAAATTTTATGAACCCTCATTACGCGATGTGTAATATCTTATCACAACACAATACAACCCATGAAGCCAAGTCATGATGAATTTCAAAGCTCTTGAATGTTTCATGATGTGAGTCATCATTATATGATGTTAACCATACTTACATGATGTGAATCACCAGTCCACGTTGTGTATCATTCTAATCATATATGCCTCTCAAAATGATCCTACTAAAAAATGTTTCAAAACATTACATCTAGTTACATGTCGTGAAAGGAGTCAAAGTTCAAAATCATGGAAAAAATTCACAAGAGATATGTAAAGATTCCTAATTCACAGAGAAAACATTGGATCATCATTACACTAAGTGAATACCAATTACACATAGTTTAATTTACCATCAATATATACAATAAACACGCAACATATTTTGAGGCTAGAAAAAAAATTTCTTTAATTCTTATCTAATTCCCTTATACTCTCTCTCCCCAAACTCAAATTAAATCAATTATTTTTATTGTTTTGCATTAATAAAATCATCATGGATAAATTTTTCAATAATTTTTCATCCATTTTCACATCTACGACATTGTTCTTCTCACATTCATTAGGTCAAGCAACACTCATCAGTGAACCTTTAGTTCACTAATTCTCATTATTATTCCTAGTAATCAGTTGATTGAATGGGTTTGATTTTAGATTTAAATTTCTCATTTTTGATTGAATTATTATTAGTTGGTTAATCTGTATCATTTTATGTTTTACAATTATATAAATTCAATCCCTATTGGAAAGTAAATCATGATTTCAATTCATTATCGATCAATAATAAATTCTAACATGTGTAGATAAACCACATAGGGTAAGGGATGAGAGTAAGGGTATATGAATTTATGAATATATAATTATCTAATAGATAAAAATAATAATAATAATCATGTTAAAAAAAATGTCCATCAAATTAGTTCAAGTGAACCTGGCCATGGGAAATCTAGATTTACAAACCTATCTTGATTGGCGTAGTTTAGGATTTGACCAATATAACTTTAAACATCATAACTTTGAATATAATATTAATGAAATTTATTTATGATTACTAAAAAACAAAAAACTATGAACCTCATATGTATAACTAGTTAGTTTGACCATAGTCAACTAGCAATACTAGCTTAGCTTGCAGCCTAGATCTTAGGGTCATAACCAATTGTGATAGAGATTCTGTTTTAATTGAAACCATGAAATTGACATTAATCCCTTTCTTATATCAATTACTAAAACCCCAAGTATTTAGTTTTAGTTTTCCCATTATTTAAAAAACATGTGAGGACTCATATATATAAGGTTATAAGTCATATGTTCTTGTTTGCCAGCTCTTGTACCATGTGGAATCAAACCTGCACTATTGATATACTACACCTTAGTAGAATGTGTAGTTTGGGAAACAAATAGTGTAACATTACTATAGGAGCATGAATTAAATTATTCATGTGGTCATAGAATATTTCGGTATTGTAGCCCAATAACGAATATGGGTCACCCGCATGATAGGTGAGAATACTCACCACTATACTACATTTTCCCACTTCTTTTCATTTCCCTTGTCTTTCTGAAGCCACTAAATCCCTAATTCTCATGGAATAGTACAATCATACTAGGCCTTTTACTCATTCAAGGAGCATGGAAACACAATAATAGTTAGCCTTTGAATTTGAAATTAAAAGGTATCTCTTTTCATGCTACCATTTATAAATGGGAGATTGTAGTAATCTTGCTAGTAAAAATCATCCCATCCCATCAAACTATATAATCCTAAAACAATTAGTTCCTAGAGAGTATATAATACATATATAATTAACCATCATGGATTATGTATTAACATAAATCCATTTTGATATGCCATGTATTGTGCGCCTTCATATCCAAGAATAAATTTTTTAAATAAAACATGGACTCATTTATATAATACAGAACATGGGCCAGTCATTGGGCTTTAAAGTGAGGAAACTCATGAACATATTTTGAACTTCATGGAAGTATGGAATACCTTTCATGACTAGGGACTATCTTATGATGATATTATAATTCACATATTTTCCTTATATATATGATATCGTGTCAAGGATTGGATCAAGAGTCAAGATCCTGATTGAATCACAACTTTGAAAGATCTAGCCAAGAATTTTTTAGACAAATAAATCACACTAATCCAGATGTGGATGCTCTACAATGATATACATAACTTCACATTAATTGATGGAGGGACCACATGGGAAGAATTAGAAAGATTCAATGAACTGATGACGAAGTTCTAACACCATGGAATGGAAACATGGATGTAACTTGATACATTCTTCTAAGGCCTCTAGCTAGCCGCATGCATTTTTTTCGACGATGTTGTTGAGGGAGAGATAATGTTCGTGATGCATGTGGTAGGTCAAGAAATTATGGATGTTTTATCTCATAAAAACAGTCTATGTTTGAGTGATCATCAACCACCATGACATGGAATTCACCTAGTGGAAAAAATTCCAAACTAGTAGGGTAATTTGAAGTGCACATAGAGAAGTTTGAGTAAATCCAGCTTCATACTACACCACCCCCACTGCTCCTATAATAGTGATGTAGTAGTGTGAAATTTGTACTAGCCCACACATATACTAAGACTACAAATTAGGTGTTTAATAACAAGAAAATGAATATTTTGATTACATCAATTATAGATAGAAAAATCCATCATTCTAATAACTACAACAATATTATCAGTAGAGGCCGGCTCATCAGCCACAAAAAAATTATGGGTAATTATCAACAGAGAAGTGGTCAATAACCAATTCTTACTTAATGACCCCTAGGGTTCCCACCCCTAAACCATGTTCCTATAACACAATAAGAAGAAACACAACAAACTTTTCAGTAGAGAGCACAAAATCAGTTTTTACCAACCGAACCAAGACCTCATCAGCTAAATGATACTCTACATAGTAATATAGAGAATATCCTGGATACTATTTTTCAAAAATAGTACCATAAAATGACTAATCATGAGATTGATATGAAAAAACAATGATCTACCCTACACAATCTTGAAATTCAGATGGTTTAAATCTCAAAGACTCAATTAGACAGATTACCAGCTACTCTACCTAGTAATATATATACATACCCAAGGAAATAATCTAAGGATATATTGATGAGAAGTGGATTTTTTTTTGGATTTTTAGCAAAAATGAGGAAGATATGAAAGAAAAGATGAGAAACCTATGAAGAATTCACTAGAAGATATAAAAGAAGTTTATGGGACCACTCAAGTAATACCCCAAGAGGAATAACCATCCACAAAAACCCAAACACTTGAGTAATAAAAAAATCATGTCTATGTTGCTCCACCACCGTAAAAGGCTCCTCTTCCTATTCCATAAATAGAAATAAAAGGTTGAAAGGAGTTACAATACAAGAAGTTTTTGGAAATATTCAACCAATTGTATATGAACATACCCTTTCCATAAGTTATTGCTCAGATTTTAGGTTATGAGGAATTTATAAAATAAATACATTCCAATATAATAATAGAGGAATATGTGGGTGTCATATCACTTAATTAATAATTATTTTCTATTGTTCAGAATAAAAGTCTACCTAAGATGAGATACCCCATAATTTTTTCAATTCCATATGCTATTGGAGAGTGTACTTTTGGAAGAGATCTATGTGGTCTTGAAGAAAGTACTAACCTCCTTCTAATGAGTGTATTTAAAATGTTGGGACTTTAAGAGCTCAAAAAAACATGATTATAACTAAAAAATTAGACGAATCAATAAATTACCCTCAATGAATTCTTGAGGATGTATTAGTTTTAGTTTACATGTTTATATTTCCAGCAAAAATCCCAGCTTTAGACTTTGATGAAGAAGGTGATATACCCACTATTCTTGGAATACCATTCCTTTACACAGTAATGGATATGATAGATGCAAAATAAATGGAATTTAATCTTTTGAGTTAGATAAGAAATAGTAGTCTTCAACCTCATGAAACATTCAAAACAATCAAATAATATTTTTATTGTAATATTATATCTCTTAACCAGGAGTGAAATGAATATATAGAATAGAAGAAGATAGTGAGGATTCACATCCTGATGTAGAAGAAGAGTATGATTTTGAGGAATTTAGCCTTAATGTACCTCTCACGAGAGATAATTTCCCACCACTCATATCGTTAATCATTCAAACTCCAAAAATAGAGTTGAAGTTTCTACCTAGTACTCTTATATATTAATATGTATGATCTTCATCCTCTCTACTAGTAATCATTATCTTTGAACTATCTGAGTTACAAGAGGAAATATTAGTTGAAGTATTTAAAAGACATGAGCAATCAATTTTATTGGGAGTGTATAACATTAACAAAATCCATCCTTTAAAATAAATTCATAAAATCCATTATGAGGATGGTGAAAAACCGAAACATCAACCATAGTGGTGGATCACACCACCAATGAAAGAATTTTTTAAAAATATATTAATGAAACTTCTAGATGTTGCAATAATATTTTCAATATTTTATGGTGAGTGGGTTAGCCCAATACAAGTAGTTCATAGGAAAGGTAGGATCACATTGAAAAGTATTGATGAAAATGAATGGATCTCAATAGGAACCATCACTAGCTGGAGTGTTTTTATAATACCCCGACCCCAGAATCCCAGATTAGGTAAATTATTTTAATACATATGCATAATTACCAGGAACCAAGACCCAAAATACTGATTAGTTTTGCAGTCTTGTAAAATAGATTACATACATGAATGTTACATTAAACATTAGAAAATAAAACACAATATAAATGATACTTTGAGAACTCCATTAATCCCATAGATTAACCCATCTTATCAATCATAATACTCTTCTTGGAATCCTAGGAAAATTAAAACATAGAATGGGGTGAGCTCAGATGCTCAGTAAGGATAATAGTATAGTGAAAACTTTCATAAATAAGCATAAATATTTAAGGCAATGTATAGAACTAAAACAAGATAATTTTCAACAAAAAATTCACATAATATGGAAAATATAAATCAAAATAATTATATTTAATTACTCACATGGATATTATACTAGTGGAATAATCACATGCAATATCAATAGTCGCATTCATAATGATGGAATACATATTTCCAGAAATTAATTTCTATGTCAAGGTCTCGTGCCAAGACCTATGAGATTACTATAACAAGACCCCAACCTAGACAACCTCTGTAATTGGACTCCATCCGGGAGAGCCTCTGTAACTGAAATCCAACCCAGAGAGCCTCTGTAACCGAACTCCAACCTAGAGGGTATGTTGTAACCGGACCACAACCCAGAGGACTTACTTTTATCGGTCCCCAACCTGTAACATACTAGTCCAATAAACTCATCATAATAAATGGTTGAAATATAACATAAACATTCGTATTAAAACTAGCACACGAAATGTCAATACATTATCCATAAACCTCGAATAGTATAAAAATAACACATCCAGATTCAAACATATCACAAAACCTTAAATACAATATGGAATATTTTTATCATAATAAATCAACTTAAAACAAGTTTAAAATCCAATAATGGAAGTTGACATAGATGAAAATGATCAGTAAAATGCTTTGATAGAAATACCCATTTTCATGAAATCATTTAAAACTATCACAGATTATAAAGGAAGTCATTTAAAAGAGATTTTTGAATCAATGTGTCCCATACGACTTTGAAACTTTTTAAAAGAATTACCAATTCAAAATATTCATGTCCATATAAATAAATCCTAAAAATCCTTTTGAAAACATGGAATATAATTAAAAGTGTTTAGAAAGATAAAGATTTAAAACATTTAAATGGATTATCTAGTTAAATAGACCCTGTAATAAAACCTTAAAATATTCCTTTTGAAATCATTTTTATAAAATATTGGTATCTATGATAATTAGGTCCCAAAAAATACTTACACATGAACAATCTCGGATAATAATGAGATTGGGGAAATAAACCTTACCTCGTAGTAATCAATCGATTTGTGTGAACAATAGTCAATAAACACCAAATGAATCTCGTAATATCCTGAATATAATGATAATCATGATAATATATATATCAAATGGCAGTACATAATACACCACATGCAATTAATAAGTGGTGAACAATGGAAATCTCACAGAATTAAAAGTGAGATAAGAAACCTCTTACCTTGTACTTTTACTTGGTTGAAGGAAGGTTAAACTCATTTATAATGGTGAAATAATTGTTATTAAATTATACAAGAATCATATACATTAATATGATATCATATATGATCTTTTAACATTGCTTTTTTAATAATATCTTAGTATTATCATCATTTCGGGTGTTAACTTATTCGTTTTCCTTAATATGATTTGTTACATAAGTAATGTTTCTTATGGATTTGATATATCTTATTCATATTCAAAATGATATTAAGTCTTTAAAAATTATTTTTAATCATCTAATGAAAAGTAGTCTTGAATGGATACGATGACGAATGAATCTCATCGCATTCGTGGAGACGGTAATCCGTACGTACGCACGAGCGACTATATCATTATTTTGATATTAAAAAATATATAATTGGATGTTATATCATATATAAAGAATTATTATCATGTTTTATTTATTATTTACATCAATTAGACATCATTTTTATACCCATCCAAATAAGAATGTATCAAATAACAATTACACCATGACGTGGAGACGGTAAGCCATACGTACGCACATATGGTGACATGTCATTCAAAGGAGGGATAGAATAATGAATATGGTTGTAACATATTTATAATAACTTCACAGTATATAGAAGATACTGGATTTATAAATTTATAATGGAAACAAAAAAGAAATAAGAAGTGGAATAGGAATGAAACTTGAGAGGGGTGATGAAATATTTACATCTTCTTTGGGTTCTTCATTTTGATTTGATCAAAAGGGCTCTTTAAGTTTCCTTTATAACTACAGGAA
This sequence comes from Viscum album, assembly GCA_963277665.1. Taxonomy (NCBI): domain Eukaryota; kingdom Viridiplantae; phylum Streptophyta; class Magnoliopsida; order Santalales; family Viscaceae; genus Viscum; species Viscum album. The sequence continues at coordinate 1,200,247,631 of OY728153.1, read as the reverse complement.
GGACTCTAGGATGAATTAGGACTTTTTATAGGGTATTTGGGAAGGTTTTGTCTAAGCCAAATGGCTTTGAATGTGTGAATTAGAGAGAAGGGGGAGTCCCCTTTTTTAAGATGTGTGAGGGGAACCTTAGAAAAGGTTATAAATATTATTTTATAATGAAATAAGTTTCGGTTTATAATGGCCCAAAAATTAATTATTTAAAGGATAATGTGGGTATGGGTAAAATCCCAGTCAACCAATATGTTTCAGACAAGTTTGGGTTACAATATTAAGATTATCTTTTAGAATTAAGTGTAAGTTAAATAATTTGACTTTTACCATGTATCTTTGTATTTTTATATTATATGGTTAATAAACATACAATAAACTTCCAAGAGAACCCCAATAGGTTAATTAATGACACATATAATATTATTTAGGCCTTTTGGCCGAACCATATACTTTTAAAAATATTATATCAACCAATAATATAGTATTTGTTTTAAAAACTCAATTATGTCAATTTTAATAATATTTAATAATTTATTTTTGTTAAAGTCTTAACAGCGTTATTAGCTCGAACAAAATTCATTAAATGAAACCTAATATGTCATATTCATCTATAAAATTCGTGTATGTCATAAAAACATTGAAATTATATTTATTTTATTATTTATAATACAATTTATTTGATTCTTTCATTAATAAGTTAATTATTGCATCATCATTGTGTCATAAATAAATTTAATTATTTAATGCCTAAAAATTATAAATAAACTAAAATTATTTATGAAATAGTTTTATCTTTCCAATGAATATTTATAGTTTAAATGATTACTTATATAACCCCATGTAAAAATTGATTTACTAAAAGATATTTGTTTATGTCATTTTTGCTTTAATTTAAGTTAATTAAAATAAAGTGTTGTTATCATTCTTAAGTGGCTCTATGGGGTCCCAAAATCGATCCAATGAGGACCATGACTGTCCATGACTCATAAAATAAGGATAGTACAAGTGTTATAGAAATTTGGTATTATTATAACATTCTTTTTTCCTTGAATTACCCTATTTACCTTTAACCGCGGTAAATAAAAGTCAAGTGTTACTATTCACCAAAAACTATTTTCAAGTTATTGGACCCCATTTTAATTAATGATATCAACCATGTCTTTCGTATTTTTTAAATTCAATTTACAGAAGTGGTAAAATTATGTTTTATGCAAATTTGCAAATGCTCTAGGAGGTGGGTAAAAGAGGGTAAAAAGATCAACAAACTTTTTATATATCTAAAATTAATATAAAATGAATTCAATGAATTATTTTGAACTTATATATGTATTATGTATCTGTTTTGAACAAAAACATTTAAATAAAATAAATAATTATTTTAATAAAATGTTGGTTTTAACAAATAACTTCATGTTTTTTACTATTCATCAAAAATTGATGTTTCTCAGAAAAAATACCAAACATTCAACCTAAGATATATTGGATATTCTGAATTATAAAATGATGTCTATTTTACCAAATTCAAAAAATATATGTTTCATTAATTAATTTAAAATTAATTTCTTATGTCAAAACAAATAGTGTCTTTTTAAGAAACAATATCTATCAAAAGATTGACACTAGTTTATGTCCAATTTCAAAGTGAAATTAATTATAATGACCTAAATTATATTAAATGATAAAAAATTATAATCTAAATATACTTGAAAACTAATCAAATTCAAAATTTAACACTATAAATTATTTCTATTAAAAATGTTGTTTTTAATTATAATTTAGTATTTTCACTATTCACCCCAATATGAAAGTTATCAGAAAAACCCCAACAAAAATTTGATACTAAAATATTATGTCCCAATTCTAAAGAAGATGTTTATTTTGTAAAATTGAATATATAAAGGTATCAAATACTGGATTTAAATAGGGTTCTCCATTAAAAGGGGGTAAAATTTCATTTTTTAAAAATTACTTCTTTTATTTGAAAAAATGAATTTGTTCTTACATTATGTCTAAGAACCACATAATATGGATTATAAATTTATAAGGATTATATAAACTTCAAAATTCAGTTAATACTATTCATATCTTCTTTTGAAAAGCTAGTTTGGTAAGTCATGGTGTGCTTGAACTCAGTGTTGTGTGTAGTGAAAGTTATTGAATTACTTTAAAGAAATAACGTACTATGGAATTGTGGGGTGGTACATTATTTCCTCCTACAATAAATTTAATCCTTTGAATTTCAAATTTTTCTTCAAAAATAAAAGGTTGAGAATAGAAAATTTCTTTATGGAAAAACCCACATCGGAAATTGGGTTTATAAAATTTAGTCTTAATAAGAGGAAAAGGGGAATGAAAAATTAACCACCAAATTAAGATCTCAATTAGGAGAACATTGGTGGAAATTAGAGACACATAATTGGAGGAAAAACATAAATATTTATAGGGAGTTATTGAGGTCATCAGTCACAAAAAATTGTATAATTGAGGGCCTCAAAGCCGTCAATCTATGATGATTTAAAATTTCATCGGTTCAAAAAAGATAAAGTATTAGGATTACAATTTTTTTGTTTTAAGATATCTTAACTAAAGTTTAAGAATAAATTACTTCATATAACAAGTGAATAAAAAAATATACTTGACAACTAGAGTTCCATCCATTATCTAATTTCTACCACAAACTCATCTTTCACTCTAAAATATAATAGAACTTAAAAAATATTCTATTTATTATATTTGTATAGTGTTTCAAAAAAATAAATTTATAATTAAACTACAAAATCTTTTAAAAAAACTACATTATTCAATCTAGGGTGTCACGTGGACCAGTGGTAGGTGACACACCATTGTCTCTCATCAGTTGCAGGTTCAAGTCTCACGGCCTTTCCAGACGCAACAGGTTGCTGCCCGACCATTGGGTTGTCATTTTTATTGAAATACAAAAATAATCTCAAACTAGAATTGTCCAAAATAATTCTATCCAAACTCACAGTCCAGAATTTATAAGGAAGATAAACACAATGAAGATCCATTTTTCCACGTAATAACATGTGAACACCTTCATCACGCATTCTTTTAAAACACTACAACATCCTGAATTACCATAGAAGCTTTTTTATTACATTCATGCTCCCTTATTCATTATAGAATACTATATATACTCCTTGTATCCAAAATTTTTTTAAACACCATCATTGATGAAATATAAAAATTATTAATCAATTTCACGGTAGTCGAGAATATCCAATATAATTTATCCAAAACAATCACGTATTATTACAAAATCACTAACTCAGTATTAGAACCATATTATGGTTTATCTTTCTCTCAACCATATAATTTCTAAAAAATTAACTAGATATTGAGTCACTTTTTATGGTTCCACACAATCTCAAGTCCTTAATGAAATTTGACTATAGTACAATCCTTATATACTGTATAATTCTTATAACATGTTCATCATTAATACAGTACTTAAATGACTCAATACTTTAATAACAACGTAAGGAATCTAATCATTCCTCTTCATCTTGGAAGTATCATAACATTATTATTATCCAATAGCAACATTTAAGGTATAATCTGATGATTTAGACATTGATTCATGTAGTGTCCAAACTCCATCCAGATGAATCATTGTACATTTGAAACTTTTTTCTTACCCTTGCAATCATGTACTTGGTGTCCTTTTTCTCCACACTTATAAAAAACTCCCATTCCTTTAAAGAATTTACCAAAATGATTCTTTCCAAAGTTATAACATATAAGAAAAACATTCTTTTCCCACTTCCCATTATCCATCTTTCTCTCTTCCATCCTTTTCGTCTCTTGGTTCCATTCAATGTCATATGACTTAGAGAATTATTTACTTATCTGATTAAAACATGATACTATTTCTTCGTATTTTGAGAATACATGGGAGACAATTTCCCTTCCAAATTTTGGCTTAATACCATGAATGATATGATCATTCTTCCTCTTTGGATCATACGTATTGCTGGAGTTCACATTCCTTCTACTAGGAGTCATTTCTATACAATGGCATACACTATGTCAGTTTATAAATTGCAATGAATAATTCCAAACTTGTAAATTTCCTAATGTAAATTGAACAGTTTATGGATATATTCCATAATCCTAAAAATATTTTCTTTGAGGATGTATATACTTGTAAATCCTTCATATTGATTTGTAAATAAAATGAAAATTATCCTAAGCATATCCCCTGGGAGTGTTGTAACCAAGAGTGTAGAAAGGCCCATTGTTTTGAACCAGTTCCTGTTTGAGTCTAGTTCAAAGCAGTGTTTTCGAGTTTTACCCCTATATACATCTGTGCCAGAGCCACCTCTATCATCTCGTATCCAGACAAGGATGTATTGGTTGGAAAACTCCCAAAATCTCTACAATACCAAAATTCAAGAAATTTCTTCTATAGTAATCCTCAAAGTCTATCTTATGGATATGTTCCCTAATCCGAGTTTATCTAAATCTAGTTTCCAAGGTTTGTACTAAACTTACTATGATACCAACTATAACGCCCCGACCCCAAAATCACAGAGTTGGTGCATTATCTTAATACATTGTCATGATTACAAGGAATCATGTCCCGAAAGACCGATTAGTTTAGCAGTCGTGGGAAATAGATTACATACATGAACGTTACATTACAGATTAGAAAATAAAAAAATGTAAATGATCCATTAATAATTCCATTAATCCCCAAGATTAACCCTTCTTATCAATCATAATACACTTCATGGAATCCTAGGAAAATTATAACATATAAAGGGGTGAGATCATATGCTCAGTAAGGATAATATAATAGTGGAAACATTCCCAAATAAGCATAAAAATTTAAAGAAAAGGAATTGATATAAAACAAAAGCCTTTTCAACATAAAAATCATCATAATATGGCAAATATAAATCAAAATAATTCCATTTACTTACATACATGTATATTTTAATAGTTGAATAATCACATGAAATATTAATAGCCACTTTCATAATGATGGAATGCATAATTCCAGACTTTGATTTCTATGTCAAGGCCTCGTGCCAAGACCTAGGGGGTAACTGTAACTGGACCCCTTCCCAGAGAGCCTCTGTAACCAGACTCCATCATAGAGAGCCCCTATAACCGGACTCCAACCCAGAGAGCCTCTATAACCGGACTCCAACCCGTAGGGTCTACTGTAACAAGACCCCAACCCGGAGGGCTTACTTTTATGGGTCCCCAACCCGTAACATATTATTCCAATACATTCATCATAACAAAAGGTTGAAAAATAATATAAACATTTGTATTAAAACTAGCATATGAAATATAAATATGTTATCCATAAACCATTAATATTATAATAATAACACATCCACAGTCAAACATATCACAAAACCTTCAATAAAATATGGAAGATTGGTATCACAATAAATCAACTTCAAAAAAGTTTAAAATCCATTAATTGATGTTGACATAGATGAAAATGATCAGTTAAATGATATGAGGGAAATACCCATTTTCATGAAATCATTTAAAATTCTCCCTATTTATAAAGGTAGTCATTTAAAAGGGATTTTTGAATCAAAGTGTCCCATACCACTTTCAAACTTTTTAAAATAATTATCATTTCAAAATATTCATGTCCATATAAATAAATCCTTAAAATCATTTGAAAACATGGACATTAATTAAAAAGGTTTAGAAAGATAAACATTTAAAACATTTAATGTGATGATCTAGTTAAATAGAACCGCCAATAAATCCATAAAATATTACTTTTAATTTTTTTTATAAAATATGTTTATCTGTGATAATTATGTCCCAAAAAATACTTACACCTGAACAATCTCAAAGAATAATGAGATTGGGGAAATAACCCTTACCTCGTTGTAGTCAATCGAGTCATGTGAAAAAATTTCAATAACCACCAAATTAATCCCAGAATATCATGAATATAAATATAATCGTGATAATATATATATCAAATGGTAGTACACAATACACCACATGCAATAAATAAGTGGTGAACAATGGAAATCTCATGGGATTAAAAATGAGATAAGAAACCTCTTACCTTGTACATTTCCTTGTATGAGGGTAGGTTAACCAACATTATAATGGTGAAATTGTTGTTATTAAATTATAAAAGAATCATATACATTAATATGATATCATACATGATCTTTTAATATTGCTTTGTTAATAATATCTTAGTATTATCGTCGTTTCGGGTGTTAACTGATTCGTTTTCCTTTATATACTTTGTTACGTAAGTAATGTTTGTTATGGATATGATGTATCTTATTCATATTCATAATTTTATTAAGTCTTTAAAAATTATTTTTAATCATCTAATGACAATTATTCTTGAATAGATATGATGGGGAATGCATCTCATCGCATTCGTGGAGATGATAATCCGTACGTACGCACGAGTAACAATATCATTATTTTGATATTAAAATAATATATTATTGGATGGTATATAATATATACAGAATAATTACATGTTATATTTTTTATTTACATCAATTACATGTCATTATTATACCCATCCAAATAATAATGTATTGAATAAGAATTACACCACGATGTGGATATGGTAAGCCGTACGTACGCACGTATGGTGACATGTCATTCATAGGATGGATAGACTAATGAATATGGTATTACCATATTTATAAAAACATCACATTATATATAATATACTGTAGTTATCATTTTAGAATGGAGACACCAAATAAAGTGGATGTGGAAGAAGAAAGTAACTTGAAAGGGGTGACGAAATACTTACCTCTTCTTCGGGTTCTTCCTTTTGATTTGATAAAAAGGGCTCTTTAAGTTGAATTTATGACTAAATTAAGGCCTCTATGATGAATTTATGACAGTTTAGAAGGCTAATTGGTCAGGGGATGGCTGATCCAAATGGCTTCTAATGTGTAAATTAGAGATAAGGGGGAGTTCCCTTTTATAAAAGGGGTGAGGGGCACCTTTGGAAAAGATAAATTTGTATTTTATAATAAAATCATATTCGATTTCTAATGGCTCAAAAGTTAATTAATTATAGGATAATGTGGTGAGGGGTCAAAAAGAACTCAACCAATAGGTTTTAGTCATTTTTGAGTCACTATATTAACCATATCTTTTATATTTAACTCTTAGTTAAATAGTTTGACTTTTACCATGTCTCTTTGTATTTTTATATTATATGGTTAATAAACATACCATAAACTTCCAAGGGAACCCCTATATGTTCATTAACGACACATATAATATTATTTAGGCCTTTTTGGTGAACCTTAGATTTTTAGGAAAATTATATCAACCAATAATATAGTTTTTGTTTTAAAACCTCAATTATGTCAATTTTGACAGTATTTAATAATTTATTTTTGTTAATGTCATAAAAACATTATCACTTCAAAAAAAATCCTTAACTCAATCTTAATATGTCATATTCACCTATAAAATTCATGGATGTCATTAAAACATTGAAATTATATTTATTTTAGTATTTATAAAACCATTTATTTGACTAATTCATTAATAAGGTAATTACTACATCATCATTGTGTCATAAATAAATTTATTTATTTAAGGTCTAAAAATTATAAATAAAATATCATTATGTAGGAAATATTTTTGTATTTCCAATTAATATTTATAGTTGAAAGGATTACTTATATAACCCCATGTAAAAATTAATTTTCTAAGAGATATTTGTTTATGTCATTTTTTCCCTAATTTAAGTTAACTAAAATAAAGTGTCATTTCCATTCATAAGTGGCTCCATGGGGTCACCAAATCAACCCAATTATTCCCATGGTCGGCCATGACTCATCCAATAAGGTTAGGACAATTGTTATTGTAATTATTTATTATTATAATATTCTTTTTACCTTGAATTACCCTATTTACCTTTAATGGTAGTAAATAAGTCAAAAGTTACTATTCACAAAAAATTATTTTCATCTTATTGAACCACATTTTACTTACTGATATCAACCGTGTCTCTTGGATTTTTTTAAACTCAATTCATATAAGTGGTAACATTATTTTTTATGCAAATTTACAAATGCCTTTAGGAGGTGGGTAAAAGAAGGTAAAAAGTTCAATAAGATTTTTATATATCTAAAATTATTATAAAATGACTCCAATGAATTATTCTGTACATATATAGGTATTATGTATCTTTTTGACCTAAAATAAATTTAAAAAAAATAAATTATTATTTTAATAAGAAGTCAGTTTTAACCAATAACTTAGTGTTTTTCGCTATTCATCAAAAATTGATGTTTCTCAGAAAAATACCCACAATTATGCCTATGATATATTTCATATTCCAAATTCAGAAATGATTTCTACTTTACCAAATTAAAAACACATAAGTTTCATTAATTAATTTAAAATTAATTCCCATTTTCAAAACAAATAGCCTGTTTTTAGGAAACAATATCTATCAAAAGATTGACACCTGTTTATGTCCAATTTCAAATTGAAATTAATTATAATGACCTAAATTGTATTAAATGATAAAAATATAATCTAGTTACACTTAAAAACTAATAAAATGCATAATTTTACACTATAAATTATTTCTATTAAAAAAATTTAATTAAAATTTAATATTTTTCACTACTCACCCAAATATGTAAATTATCAGAAAAACAAAAAAAAATATTGAAACTGAATTCTTATGTCCCAATTCTAAAGAATAAGTTTATTTTGTCAAATTAAATATATAAAAGATTCAATTATTGGATTTAAAAAGAGTTCTCTTTAAAAGCCGTAAAGTTTCATTTTTTTAAAATACATCTTTTATCTGAAAAAAATAATTTTTTCTTACATTATGTCGAAGAAACTCATAATATGGAATCTAAAATTATAAGGATTATATATAAATCAAAATTCAGTTAATTCTATTCCTAACTTCTTTTGAACGACTAGTTTGGTAAGTCATGGTGTTCTTGAACTAAGTGTTTCTTGTAGTGAAAGTTAATGAATTACAATGAAGAAATAATGTACTATGAAATCTTGAGGTGTTACAGTTTTTATAGATTACATAAATTTTAAGCAAAACAACCAGGAAAGACCATATTCTCTTGCCTTTCATGGATCAAATGCTAGAGAGACTATCAGGACTTGAATTTTATTATTTTCTCAATGGGTATTCAGGATATAATAAGATAACATTCGACCATGATCATTACTAAAAAACTATGTTTACATGTCCATTTGAAGCCTTCACCTATAGGAACATGTCATTTTGTATGTTTAATGCACTAACAAAATTTCATATATGCATGAAGCATATATTCCATGATACAATGGAGCAATTCATAGAAATATTCATGGATGACTTTTCAATTTATTGAAGATATTCTGAGGTCTGCCTAAGAAATCTTAAGTTGGTCCTGTGAGGTTTTGAAGTGAAATGTCTAGTTTTTAATTAGATAAAATTTAATTTTATAGTTCTTGGATTCATAGTCCTCAGACATAAAATTTCTATATAGATCATAAAAGTCGATCCTTCTAAAATAAATTGAATCAAATATTTACTTGAACCTTCAACATTTTACAGGTATAAGGAACTTTCTAGGCCACGTTGGATTTTACAATAAATTTGTGAAAGACTTTTTAAAATTTTCTTATCATTTGATTCACCTTTTTTTAAGTAAATTTCTATTTGAATTAAGTGACGAATGTCGAGAAGAATTCATTAAATTAATGAAAATACTTATAGAATCCCCTGTAATCATTTCACATTACTTTAAAAATGAATTTAAATTGATGTGTGATGCTAGTGAATTTACTGTTGGCACTATTTTGTGAATATGAGTTTGTTGCATGTTCGATCCTATATACTATTACAAAAACACACTAAATGAATCTCTAGTCAACTACAAAACTATAGACAAAGAACTCTTATCTATTTTGTGTGATTTTGTTGAATCGTTTTCTAATTTCATTTGTTCCATGGTGATTGTGCACACTAATCTTGCTACCCAGAGGTATTCAATGAAAAAAATGATACTAAGAAAATTCTTATAAGGTGGATCATCCTATCCCAATAATTTTTTATTGTCATCAAAGATACCAAAGTCATATAAAATGTGATCACTAATAATTTATCCTGACTTCCTCTACTACTCATCAAGGAAGAAATGATATCGACATCTCATTAAATTGTCTTAATGAAACCATTTTCATTATAATGGTACAATCGTGGTTTTCCAATTTTTTTAATTATCTTACCATGTGATTTTTTCTCCAAGACCTAACCAACCAATAAAAGAGAATATTTTTAGCATAAGTGACACACTAAAACTGGGATGAACCACTATTGTTCATGAACTACATTGATTGGTTGTTTCAATAGTGCATTCCCAAGAATGAAATCAAAAATGTGATAGACATGTGTCATACTTCACTGAATGGTGGGAATATTGGACCCAAGAACACCATATAATATATCCTATGATGTGTAATTTTTTCCCACTCTACACCAAGATGCACATAAATATTTTTAATACTATGATAGATGCCAACAAACATTTACCCTTGAAAAAACAGAACAAAATTCATTAAACCCCAAACATTGAAGTTCAAGTCTTTGAAATATGGTGGATATATTTAATAGAATCATTTCCCAATTCACATAGAAAATCATATATCCTCATTGGCATTGACTACATCTCGAAATGGGTAGAAGATGAAGATATAGTTCATGAAACAACAAAATTGGTCATGAATTACCTCAAAAGTAATGTGTTTTTATGATTTTTATTTCTTAAATATATCATCATTGATCGAGGAACACATCTCAAAAGTCATTATGTTAAATTATTTCTGAAAAAATATGGAATTTATTACAACATAATAACCCCCGACCACCCACAAACAAGTGGGCCAGTTGAATTGTCAAATTGGGAAATCAAAAAAATCTAGAAATAACTGTGAACACGAGTCTAGGTGACTGGGGTCTGAAATTGGATGATGCAATATGGGCATACTACACTGTGTAGAAAACACCCATTGGTACCACATCTTTAAAATTAGTTTATGGAAAACCCTGCCATCTTCCAGTTGAATTAGAGCATCGCTCGTACTGGGAAATTAAGAAACCAAATTTGGATTCTCAAATATTTGGAGGATCCCATATTTTATAATTAAATGAATTGGAATAAATTAGAAAATATTATTATGAAAACAACATGATCAACCAAGAACAAAAAAAGGTATAATCTATACATTGCAAGACACACCTTTTTTCCTAGAAATAAGGTCTTATTATTCAATTCAATATTAATATTATTATATGGGAAGCTGAAACCTATATATTCAGGACCCTTCATAGTCATTAATGTTTTCCCCTATTAGACCATTGAAATAAAGAAGAATTTTGGACTACCATTCATGGTTAATCCTCAAATATTAAAATTCTATTAAGAACCCTTTCATGAAGGTTATGTCGTCGGCCAAAAATTCATCTAAGCCTAAAAGAATCAAGAACTCAATGTTAAAGGAAGCAATGACTTGGAGGAAACCCATGATTGAGAACCTAAGGATATATTAGGATAGAATAGTCATTAGAAATTATTAGGACATTACTGGATAAAAATTCTTTGGATTTAATCCAAATTGACCAAAAATATCAATTACAACTCGTGTAACCCTATTTCATGGTTTGTAATTTTTCTAATAAAAAATCAGAAACCGGTAATTACATAGTATGAAACTTCATTACACATCATTTATTCCCTTGAACATATCTTTTAGAAACATGTCATGAACCCAAGGTTCATGGCCCAGCCCTCCTCATCCCTCTCATGTGTAGGAACCTAGATCTTCGTTTCAGGTATGTCCATCTTCTTTCTGGAGTTTTTGATAAAAATAATGTTTCTGGAAATTTTTGAAGTACACCCCATGTACTTTATGAGTACACGCCGTGCACTCTTTCCCCGCTTGAAGCCGTGTACTGGCTGTGTTCGGGCCACACACATGGTGTGTAGGGGTGACGTGGAGGACGATTTTGGAAGAGTACAGAAAGACCTAGTACACATTGTGTACTATAAAATTACTTGTCGGGTACTCTAAAATTACACGCCGTGTACTTTCTTTTTTTCACTAAATGGACCGGGGTCCTTCCTGATCACCATAAATGTCTTCTTCTAGGTCTGGTTCGACCGAGAGACATCGTACGACGGCGACACTTCTCCGGATCCCCGAGACTCCATTCATTGTCCGATTCGACTGACGTCGATTGCATTGGAACCATAGTGGTGAGTTCATCCTTCTTCTTGAGTTTCATTCCTTGATTCTTCCTCTTTCTCAAGTTATTGTGGTTTGAGAGTTTTGGATGTTTTTTCAGATCTATGAAGTTCAAGGGAGAATAAGTTGTTTTGGTTCAAGTATATCTATCTCTTAAGATTGAGGTGGGTGGTATGTGCCTTACCGTTCAAAGTCTTTGAGTTTTATGTGCAAATTCCACCAATACCTATGAACAGGGTATTGTGTGTTTACCTTTTTTCCCTTGTTGTTTTCCTACCCAGCTTGTATGCTTGTGTAGAGGTAAATTAATCATGTTAGAGGATAATTTATTGTGATTGGGTGTTTGGACCATTCTTTTCATGGTTTACGACCTTTGGGTCTTGTTGGCCTTTGGCCATTATGACTGTTCCCATGCCTTGTGTCTATAGGATGGAGTGTTTTGCATTACATGCTTGTTGCCTTGTAGACTATTTAGCTAAGTATCTCTATATGTATAAATTGGTAACACAAGTAGCTCTATAGGTTTACTTTGGCCTTATAGCATTATTATGCACTGATTGGCACATGGATGAGAGAACCGGGTGCTATAGACTATAAGGGATAGACCGGGTGAACTTCCAAAAGAGTCTTAGACATTGTAGGCCACCGGGGATAGATCGAGTGAGCTTCCTAGAGTGCCTTAAGATATTATAGACTACAGGAGGGTAGATTGAGTGAGCTTCCTGAGAGAGTCTAACATTGTTTTCATATTTTTAAGAACCATCCCATGCTAGAGGAGGAATTGACTGAGTGAGCTTCCACAGAGAGTCTGTGGTATACCTGAGGCTATATGAGGAATTGACTGAGATAGATCTCTCAGAGAGTCTCTATACCTTGGGGATAGGAGGTTTAGACTGCGTGATCTTTCTCAGAGAGTCCCCGACTACCCTATAATATAAGGGTAATTGAACAAGTGATCTTCCCCAAAGAGTCTCATAAATTTGTTTGACCAAACCAGAGGGGTTAGGATGAGTGCACAGCCCATAGGGTTGTGGTACTTCTTGGTTAGGACCAGAGGGTATGGATGCCAGTACTTCCAAGAGGTTTTCCTTCTTGTTAGATGTTTAATTCACTGCTGTTGTTGGTTGTGGATTCATTACTGTTGTGTATCATCATTCTTTACTACTTTCTGTTTACTGCATACTACTTTGTTGTTGTTGTTTACTATTTATTGTACTTTTACCTGCCATACACTCACTGACTGTTAGGAATAGATCTTCAGGTGAATGCCTACTAGGATTTAGTCTCACACCCAGTTTGGGACATGCTTTTAGGCCTAAGAAGACAATGTTGTTGCAAGTATAGACAAGGGAAAGCACCCTTCGAATTCTGGTACATGATTGCTTTGGAGCAGGAGAGCATGGGACCATGCTATGGTTTGCGATGCTAAGAAGTTTATCTGTTTACCTGTATTTTGTACTTTGGTTTGGTGTTATTGTATTTTCTAGCATTATGAATTGTTTGGATGCTTTCCTAGACATAAGTATCATGCATCATTTTATATATGTGTGTGCTCCAGTTGTTCATTGCTTTAGTCTTCCACTGTTTACTTGTGTATGGATTGTTTTGTTTATACTATTTCTTATTGTTTACTTTTGATGTGTAATCTTCCAATGAGGGTATAGTTTCCCCACTATCACACCCAAGGCCCTCACTGCTAGTCGGCAACTGCTGGTGTTTGGGGAAATGCACTTGAGGCCATGTGACCAACCGGGTACGGGGTGCCTCTGGGTGGATTTCGGAATCGGGACGTTACACTATGCCTCCCGCTTCCTTCCCTCTTGGATGTGCAACCCAACCCCCCTCTACCCTTATTCTCCCCCAAAACCCCATATATGCAATGTCTAACCCAACACCATTCCCTTCCTCCTCTCACAATCCAACCCCTCCCTACATGGTAGCAAAATTGAACCCCCACCATTCCTACCCACTCATATGAAAACCCCTATCCCTTTTTCCCTATCATCATAAACTGAAGCCCACTATCATCCTAATCATTCCCCACCCATCCAACCTATTCTCATAATGTAATGCAAAAAAACTATGTTCCATTCATTTATAGAGTATGTATTTTTCCATGATGACCCACCTTTAAGAAAGCATCCATGAGGAATTGCACCTCCTTCCCCTCCCCAACATAGGTAGCATCTCCACAGCCTCACTATGTAGCCCCAACTGAGCCCACTTCCCAAGAGGTAGAATCGAATTCCAGCTCTAGTGATTCCTGTAGAGATGACTAGATCTATTTTCACTCCATCCTACACTTCTCTGATACAAAGAATCATGTCACCCTCAACTCGATACAGGTGAAGGTGATGTGGAGTGACAAGACGATCAATATGTATGTCCTTGACCGAATGCATATAGATGAAAATGTCTTCCATATCCTACACTGTCTCAATATCACCACGATCATCGATTTACCTGAGGAGACTAATTGATATCTATTTATCAAGTTTCTGTAAACACTCATGGTTTTTATTGGTAATGTCCACCTCCATCTAGGTGTCGGATCACATGACATGTCATTTTATGTAACCATTATAGGCCTCGGGATCTACGCATAAGAGTTTGCTATGTATATGACATTTCTGACCCTCCGAATTAAGCCTCTGAGGATATTTATTGGAGACTATGGAGGATGATTGTGAGGGATGATCACACTGAGCATTACCCCCCCCCCCAAATGACCAAGTTGACCCAACTTTGTCGAATTTCACTCTAGATCCTTTAGTGTGACTTAACTCATGCATGGTATACCAGATTTGAATCTCAGGACAGTGTGAGACATCTCAACGTAATCGTCTTTACACCAAACATAATCAAACCTACTGTAAACATAGCTACTCACTTTTCCTATTACTACAAATACAACAACTTGAGGATGTGAGGCATGCTCATGGGTTTCTCTTTCATCACACACCTATCCCACAATTTTGAAGTATTCAAGGTCGTACTTACACTCAAATATCTAGGGCCAAAGGTGTCCACCGATTTTCTTCTACTACACAAGATCCAATCCCAATAGATGATATCCCTACATCTCCCACCACCACATCCACTACTGATCCACCATCCCATTCCTTCCCTAAGAATTACTAGGCCATGCAGATTTGTATCCTATAAAATATGATATTAATATCCATGAATTTCCACATCCCTTTTGTAATGATTTCCCATTTCACCACCCGACCACCGCCCTTATCCCCAACAATATCTCAGCCACCACTTTCTCCCACTATCCCCTCTTATTCTACCATTCCCACCTCACCGATAGCCTAGGATGACCTTCCATTAGAGCTCTATGACCCTACAGAACAAAAATATTACCTTGTCAATCAGGCCCTGATGGGGAAATGGGCCAACCACCACATCATCCACCGAGGTTCCATTTGTCAATCCAACTGCCAAAAGAATGAACCCACTGAGGATCATCACCTCCCCACCACCTACCTCAAAGCATATTTCTAGCACCATGACAGCACCATTAGTAGATCACCCTTCAACCCCTTATGACATCACTTCCTCTGACCAGAATGGGAAGATAAAACCACCATTCGATCATGAATGAACGGTCGATGGGATTTTTGAGTCTCCTAGGTTATCTTATATTCCCACCATACCCATCTCTATTTTTTTCATATGTATTAGAGCATGTTGATTTTATTTGTATTATATGTTTTACTTAATTTTACACAATTACGCTTTCTTTATATATATGATACAAATTTAGCTACATTTTACATGGATTATTTTTCACATATTTACACTTTTATAGTGCCATAACTAGATCCTTGGTTTTATCTATGGTAGTCGAGGCACCTATGCCACTATCTTTACTTTTATGTAAAGTGACTCAATAACATTCTAAGATCAATCATCATATTTAGGAGCTCAAAAATAGAGATTCACTCTTATAATCCACAACCACGAGCACATATAAACTTTCTTCCACACCAGATCCATGCTTGTTATGCTCCTGAAGTGATCAATTCTACCAAATGACCATAAGAGCTAGAATACACTACCATG
This sequence comes from Viscum album, assembly GCA_963277665.1. Taxonomy (NCBI): domain Eukaryota; kingdom Viridiplantae; phylum Streptophyta; class Magnoliopsida; order Santalales; family Viscaceae; genus Viscum; species Viscum album. Next base: position 1,200,231,302 of record OY728153.1, on the reverse strand, counting down.
AGTATCTTATGACAATATAGGTTAGATTTATTAGATTGAAAAACTACCTGATACTTTTTTTCTTTCTTCTGGATGGTGATTTCACATATTATCACTTTACTAGAGGCAAACCATATTACATCTCTTTTCTCATTTGAGTCTTTCTACTGAATGTAATTCTAGAATCTTTTCACCTTTTTTTCACAAGTCACGTTAAGATTCATTATAGAAAGAAGCCTACATGTAAATAAAACTTCTCTTCGTATTTAATCATAATATCCACCTTCATATTTTTCTGATTAAATATGTTTCAAACATATGAACTAATGCTTTTTCTGGTGCATGATTTTTATTTCCGTATTATTTTGTAGGTATCCCAATTCCAAAAAAAATCATGGTAGCCCTTTCCCCCCTGGAATGACACTTCTTATAGGGATCTCTCGATTCCCTCAGTGTTTAGGTGTTCAATTTCCAATTCATTTGTCTAAGATTCATCTGTCATAACCCTCCCACAATACTTCCATGGTTCGTGTGGACAAAGTCTCTTTCCACGTGTGGGTGAGTTTTGTATATGTTTTACTTTTGATACATTGTAATTTTTTCTTATTCTCGTCTATCTAGTGACATTTTTCATTTCAAATCATTCATAAAAACTAAAACTCATTATACCCATTTAAATAAAATGAAATTCTAAAATTTAAATTCTATGGAATACATGTTTTTTTCCTATTTATATTTTTAGAATGATTTCATTGTTTTGTAATTTAACACATTATTATAAAAATTAAATTAATTTTAATTGACTTATTACTTAGTTTTAAACACATAGAAATTTCCAATTCATAATTCATTACCATTCATGAGAGGATTCTAAACGAAAAATTTCCTATTATTTTCTGATCATATCACTTAAGTGAAATATGGGACATGTAAACATATCATAACTTTCATTGAGATCCTATTGTGCCTATGACTAAACAAATAAAATTTTAAAATGATTGAGCCAATTTTTCAAGCTACTTTTTCCTGAGGCACACATTACGAAATTAATTCATTAAAACTTTTGTTCCCACGAATGAACTTTTATGATAAATCTATTCTAAGAAGAACATCAATTTTTACCCTACACTTTATATAATGTATGACTTTACATTGAAAGAATGTGGCAGAAGCTTTTAGCCATCATAGGATGATTATACTATGGTGATGCATTGTGTTTCTCATCAGAATATTTGTGTATTAGGAAGGTCAAAAATCACCACTTCTAGACCGATGAATCCCATAATGTATTATATGTGGTTAAGGGATATTTATGAGGTCTATCCAAGACGTTATTTTCAAAAAAAACAAAATAAAAAGAAAAAAAGGGACAAGATACTCTTCTTGAACTCATTAGATATATATACACGGATCCAACTAATGCTTATGGAATCATGGAATTTATTACCTATGGAGGAGTTATTTCAATGTATTTATCATGATATTCATGCATTATAATCCAAATCCTACCCTCCCTTTTGATATTTTATTCACTATTTACCCACCTATCCACAACCTTAGAGTTATTAGAACCTAATTCCTGAAGTCGTCAAGATTGATTTTGTATTTGTCTTTTTGAAGTGTATATGATGAATCCAATACAAGCCAATGGTTAGGAGCGTGTACTTAGGGTATGAGAAAAACTGAAATTTAATTTCAACCTCAGTGATAAGGTTAAATTCAATATAAGGTAAATTGAAAATGGGTATAGAATTTAAAGTAATTTAAGAATTATGAAATAAAAAAAGAATTTGATCGAAGAACAGATTTATGAGGCATGAATAATTTTCCATGCATGGATCATTTTGGATAATGTCATTTTTTCTTATACATAGTTTTATTTTCTTGGATATAATAAAAGATTCTTGTTTTGAAATCTGCATACCTATTGAAATCCTGGTTGAGTTATTTTTTCTTCAGGATAAGAAATTGTTCATGTGTGGGGGAATTTGATAAGATAGAATCACACACACACACACATAGATATCTATATATTTCTATCGTATTATTAATTATATTCAACGATTCATTCGATAATTCACATAGTAAGTGTCGTTTATTTTATAAATTAGGATATCAAGGTTCAAATGAAAAATACAGAAAATGAGAAAAATTGGAAATTACACATTGTGAAAATGCATTACACAACATGTAATATCATTTAACAATATACTACATGTCGTGAACCCAAGTCATGAATAATATCAAATCCATGGAATGTTTCATGAAGAAAATCATCATTACATGATATAAACCATACTTACACAACAAGAATCCCCAGTCTATAACTTGTAGCATTCAAATCATATCCCTCATTTAAAATGATCTAGCCGAAGGATGTTTCATGATGTGACATATATTTATACATACTGAAAGGATTAAAAGTTAAAAATCTTGGATGAAATTTGTGCAACATACGCATAGATTCAAAATTCTTGGAGAAAACCATGGATTTTCATTACATGACATGAGCACCAATTATATGTCATGTGATTTATCATATATATATATATATATATATTGTAGTTTCACACTAGATTTAGAGGCTAGAAAAAACCTATTTATTTTATGCTTATCTCATTCCCTTCTACTCCATATCCATGAAGTCAAATTAATTCAATTATTTTAATTTTTTACATTAATACAACAATTGTGGATTGATTTTCAAGCATTATTGATCCATTTTCACATATCTTACACCATTCTTCACAAGATCGTTGATTCTAGAATCTCTCATCAAAATAACATTGATGCACTCATTCTCATTCTTATTACATTTAAGATATTGATTGTATTTTTTTCGTTTTTAGATTTAAATTTCTCAATCTTGATGAAATGATTAATAGTTTGTTAATCGGAATTTTTTCATTTTTTTCAATTGTTCAAACTCAATCCTTACTGGCCTGTTAATCATGATTTAAATTCGTTCTTTATCTATAATAAATTATACCATGATTAGATAAAACACCTTCGGTAAGGGTCAAGAGTAAGGGTATATGAATTTAATGTATCTCTAATTATCTACTTGTAAATCCTATGAATTTTAGTCAAGTCAAAGTAAAATGTCCATCCAATTTGTTCACATGACCCTGACCATGATAAATTCAGATGAATGGCCTTAACGTGATTAGAGTAGATTTGGATATGATCAATAGCCTATGAAAGTTCCGTAGATTTAATCCATGATTATTTTTATTAGGTTTATATTACTTCTATAACAAGTAATCTTTACCCACTAAGTAGAACTAGTTGGTTTGACTGTAGTTAACTAGAGACCTCCTCTTATATCACGATCTAGATCATTGGACCATACCAAGTTAGAATAAAGATTATATTTTTTCAGAAACCTTGAAATTATTGTTTATCCCTTCCTTATCTTTGTTCCTAAAACCTAGAGTCTTTAGTTTTAGTTTTCCCAAATATGACCAAAATCACAAGGTCTCATACATATAAGGTTATAAGTCATAAGTTTATATTCTCCATATCTCATTCCCTATGGGATCGACCCCACACTATCATTATACTACGCCTTAGTATAAAGTTTACTAGTAATGAAATAATAGAATCCAACCAAATCCATTTGATTTAAACAATGAATGTGGTAATGTTAGGAAACAATTGAATTGTAATAATAAGTTATCATTCAAATAGTTGTGATCATCGAGAAGGAAGTGATTATATGAATGTGGAATCATACTGGGTGTATCGGGTGAAGGATATATCATCCAAAGTGATTGGATGGAATTTTATAAATACATTTGGAAAGTATTTATGGTCTATTGTTACGTAAGAAAGTGAATATGAGGAAGAATCTTCAACCAGGAATGTGTGAATATATATAAATAGACATAGTGATAATGTTTAATCGTGTTAGTCAAGGTTACTAAAACTGTTACAAAAACATTTGAATATCACATATCTATGTGATGAGAACATGCACTATAAATTTAATATAGAAAAATGTTTCCATGAGGTTATTGTTGTTTTTTTATTTTCTCAATGATTAATTTCTTAATAACTAGATACAAATGTTTTTTATTTAGTAAGGAAACACAAAAAGTGATGATCTGTGATTCTACCCCTCCCCCTCTTAGTGGTCATAGATATCCTTATTGTCCCTTTTATTTATTTTGTTGAATTTTATAGATTTTTTGGAAAAAAAACCTTCAACTTATAGATATTGAATATGATACAATTGTTTATATATTTGGAATCATCATATACAAATTTGGATGTGATGATGACATTTATTTTCTTGATTATGAATTTTAACTGAGGTAATGATTCATTACCATGGTAGATGTTAAAAGGGATGATGAGGGGTTAAGATAAAGAGATAAGGTTTACAAATATGCTGAAAACAGTTATATTTATTATTGTAAAAGTGGATTTATAATATACTCAAATATTTTACTTTTTTTCCACTTTCACTTGAATATTATCATATTATATTTTAATGTTTTCTATTTTTACAAGAGTGACACTCCTATCACATATTTAAAGAATCCTTATCTTCTATCATCATCAAACAACATGAGACATTTATTATCACCATGTTACACTAAAATATTCTATATAAATAATTATATAGTACTTTGACACACATTTCTTCGAAAATAACCCATCCAATAGTATTTCAGGTCATTTTCAAGGGAGGATACCCAATGAAGAGGAATATTTTTTTACCAATACTTTTCATGTATATTTCATCATAAAAATCATCCATGTGTTCTATAACCAAATAAAAATTATGTAATAATTATATTTACTATAATTATATGACTCTATGATCATGGTATATACTCTCCTATCTTAATCCCATCTATGGAAAAATAATAACAACGCTCATACTTACACGTGGACAACCACCTATAAGAATTGATATGAATATTTTTTATTTTCTGATTTTTGATGGATTGTCATCATGAAAGATTTAACAAATATATATGATATTTATGAATATTTATGGATGAATTATTTTTTTACCTTTATTTTGTTCTATTAGTCAAAAAGTAGAAACATCACCAATGTCTATGTATGAACTATTGTATCCATTAATTGATGTAATTATTTTTTCATCACAAATATATATGAATAGCTATCATAGTGTATTTAGTTAATAATTATTTAAAAATAATTTTATTATGATTCTAGATATCTTAAAACCATGAATATGTTTTAATTAATGAAACCATCGAACTAAAACCTACATGGAATATGCCACAGTTTTTACCCGATAATCCATTTTAATAAATAATTTTTAATAAAATGATAATTAGAAATTATAATGAATTGATAAATAGTAATTTATTTATGAATATGTATCTATAAAAAATATATATTTAATATATATATGGTCTTAATGTATTTTAAGGAATAATGTACTTTAGGTAAGGGTTTATTTTAATATCTCATTATATTTCATGATTATATCTATAAAATTACCATTAAGGTAAATTATATGTTTCCTAACAATTAAAAGAATTTATTTTGTAATAATTAATATATTACTAAAATTTATGTTTTTTTACCATTTTTACCTTATTTTTTACTTAAAAATATTGTGAAAATGTTTTTAAAAGAATCCAACCTTATTTTCTATTTGGTCAGTGCAGTTTTTATACCATGTCTATGTTCCTCAAAATGTTTAAAGGTGTGTTATTTTATATTATAAAATGAATCATTAAAGTCATTTGAAAAATATTTTAGAATATTAAATTTTTTTAAGATGATCATTATTTTCTTTATCTAAACAAGATATATATTATATTTTTCCAGAACTCTGAATGGAAATATTGTTTTAATGTTTACTGAATGAACAGATTTCCCCTATCATAAATGTTCTCTATATCGAATCATTATTTAAATGTTTCCATGGTTATTTTAAAATAAATTTTACTTGTGAATATTATGAAATTTTATAGATTTTATGGTTATTAAATGAAAGATATTATTTCATGTTTTTTAAGATAAATCATTTAATTATATTTGACAAGTATTTTTCATTAATATAAACAACATTTTATGTTATTTATACATAACTGGAGATATGATATTATGATACCGTGAAAATTATTTGTTTAAATGGATTATTATTATAGTGTTTTAAGGATGATTATATGAAATTCATTTATTTATTTTGGGTTCATTATGTAATGTTGAAATCATTATGAAATCTATATTGTTACCATTGGTAATGCTATGATGAAATGATTAAATGTTTATAAAAAAATTTAATTTCCATAGATTATTATATTATGATATTTTGAGTGTTTTTATGATATTTAGGTACACATATGTGTGGTAGTCATTATGTAACGGGTGGTCCCAGAAATATATATCCCTCTAATGCAATAGGTAAATTTTGATATCTCTTTAGTTAATATATACTGGAATGTGTAGTGAACCTTGTTCAGTAAGTGATTTTTCACCTATAAAACTCTTTAGAGTTAACCTTGAACATGTAAATCATGGATTGGGGAGTAAAACCAATCCATTAAGGTAGTCTTTAATGTAAGCCTTGTCTAATGAAATGATTCTATTTTCTTATGTGTATGAAAAAAATCTAGGTCTTATACTTATGAATTGTAAACATGGATCAAGATTACTTATAAATTATTCTACACAGTTATGAGTTATATATATGTTTATGATAATTCCTTATTCCATGATTCATATGTAAATATATTTGAATAATTCAATATTTATTTCATAAGTAATGATCATGTTATAATTCCATTATTCTTAAATTATGATCACTTATGATCACTTATTCATTTATCATATGTTTACCCTTACTGAGAAACTAAGCCCTCCATTTATTATCATTCCTTTATTGAAGTTATATAGAAAAATTAAGTTTGTTTAATAAGTATACTATATATAAAGAACATTTCTGGATATGTATAAGATATTTCATAAAATAAAATGATTTTTTGTCCAACATCCAAGGACACTGAAGATTATATTTTTCGGTTCATGTATTATTATGAGATGTTTTGAATATTAATCTAAAATGATGTAAAATTAATGTATGTGAATATTGGGTGTCCTCAGTTGGTATCAGACTAGGGTTTTTTTGAAATTAGGATTATAGATCTTTGGTGAATCCCCAGGGATAAATCTATGTATAAGATAAAATATTTACATTTTGGTAAATTTGATATTGTGTTTTTTCCTAGAAATGACATCCATATATAGATAGAGGACATTGAATGTGGATGTGGCATAGATGCACCAGGGTGTAAATAGCCCAAAATGGTTCATTGAGTATCAAGTCAATTTTAACTTAGTGCATAATGAGTGGGATTATGATATCATACCTATCTAGATACTCACAGGGAATATGTTTTGGTTAGTTCACTTTTCTTTATAAACCATTATGATGAATGAGAGGATATAATCTACAAAAAGTTGTGATAATTCGTAGTGATATGATATGATGTTAATGTGTTATGGGTTGATTTAGTATTCCATAATTTATTTCATTATATGAATTATATTCATAATCATATGATTACTTACCCTAATTATTATCATTTGATACTCACACAAAGGTTATTTGTTTATATCAATGGTTGGATCTAATAGAAATAATATGAACAATAAATTTGATGTCCAATGTAATGAACATACATATGATAATACAAATGAAATTGGATATTTGATATAAAATACTATAACTATTTTCACACAACTCCCTCAATATATGAATGGTTACATTAGTCATTCTGATCAACCATATTGACAATGGAAGGAACAACTCACTATTGAGTCTTTTATACATTAGAATCCACCTTCTTTTATTGGTTCCATTGATCTCAGTATTTATGAGGCATGGATTAATTCTATAGAAATTATATTCTTTGTTCTCCAATGCTCAAAAATTAGAAAGGTTACTTTATATTTGTATAATTTAGCTTGCGAAGTTGATCAATGGTGTAATATTATTAGGAATAATATGAAAGATTAGAAAATTGATTCTATGATGTGGGATGCGTACAATAAGTTATTATTTAGAAAGTATTTCCCTAAAACTCTTCACATTAACATTTAAAGGAAATTTATGGATCTAATTTAGTAGTATATGGAATCCATTAGTAACTACGTTTAAAATATCATCATTAATGAAATGTATGGTTCTATTTTTATTACTCACCCTAAAATAAGAGTTGATAGGTTTTTTAGTGTATTGAAACCATTTCTTTTAAATTATTTTACTATAAGATACTTTGATAGCTATGAAGAAAATGTTAAATGTTATCTAAATATAAAACTGGAAATTGGGGACTCTCATTATTCTTATAATATGTGAAAGACTTAATTTGTAGGAAATTATATTAATAAAATAGATGGAGGAAAAAAATTAATATTCATTAATTCCATAAGTGTGGAATATAGATTGGAAGAAATTTCCTTTTAGGGTTTGGTAAATATTTTGATCATCTAGAAGAAGGATACCGAGAAGAAGAATATTGATATGATTTGTGGACGCAAGTAAAGGAAATAAATGGTGAGAATGATTAACTAAATGTTCCACCCACATACCAATGTGATAATTAAAAGGATTAAGGAAAATACACCAATCAGTGTAAAAATATGAGAGTTAATTACAATATTCAACATAAATACTTTCTTAAGCTACATGATAAATAGAAATCTTATGGGATTATAACTAATGAAGTGGGTCCCATGAATGAAGTGTTAAAACCTAAACTAATCCATCCACTCAATAAATTCCAATGTTCTATTTGATTCTAGATCTACTATCTATTTTTAATATGAATAATTTTACATAGTTATAATCTCACCATATAATGACCCTACCCTTTTACACAAATCATTATATGATTTTAAACACAATTGACCAAAATTACATGCCAAGGATCGTAATGTGTAGTGTATTTGGAATATTAGGTATATAATTAAACATAATTAAACAAAAATAAAAACGTATTTTATTTAATCTCTATAATGATATAAGAAAATACATTGAGATCATACATATTCATAGGATAACTTATAGAATACATGAAAAAAGGGATGAGCTAAAAATCCCATTAAATGATTAAGCATAAGAATAAGAAAAATCATACAGGTTAAAAGGCATTACAAGATGGAATAAAAATAATGGATCCTGAATAAAAAATGAACAATATAATTTATTAAATGGTAAAATATAAATATATAATCATAATATTATGGAAACAAAATATAACAAAACAAAAATACGAGTCAATTCAAACTAACAATACTATATAACATGGATAACAAAGTCCTATAAAGGAATCGGGTTCACTCTCTCTCCCAACATGAATTACCATGAGTCTTAAAATTAACCAATACATTGGTGAACTATCTTGGAAAAATCATCCTAAAATTTTCATGAATATGTGTTTCATATGAATATTAAACATAAGGGTAACCCTCAGAATGAAATTGCTACCATAATCTTGACATAAAGAATCAGAAATGATCGTATCATAAATGTTTCCATTAAATAATGGATTTTAAATATACATGGAAATTAGTAAGGGAAAATAGGAATATATCATGATTATTTATGAACAATTTAATTGTAAACACATGAAAGTATTGTTTAATAAACTTCAGAAATGAAACATTTTAGTGTGGTTTACAGAATATATTATAGATAATTTAAAGTAGAAAGGGAATATTTTAATCATAATACCATAAACAAGCTAAGAGAGTTTTTAAAAATAAATTATAATTTTTATTAAAATAATTATGGAATATATTGGATTATGGAGTTCACTTGGATAAAGATAAGAAATTGGGAAGTTCCCTTGAATCGAGCTTCCTTATCAAGAATAATTGAAAAGGGAACCTTATTAAAAAAATGTATACACCCATAAAATAGGGATGATCTTATTTGGATACATGATTTTAGAACATATGCATAAAATTATTAAGATTTTTATAAAAATAAATAATCATTACATTGGTGTAAAGATTGAGAAAGAGTAACCTGATGGAAAAAATGGAGGTTTGGGAAGAATCTCATACCTTATGTCTGAAACAGTACTACATATGATATTAATATCATGGATAATAAAATTAAATCCATTAATTAATAAATTAAATATATTTTTCTAAATTTCATTCATTTATTATAATTTAATGAAATTCATTTAGGTTCTTTTTTTATGAGTTATAGTGTCCAATTTCATCGTTCAGGTGTTCTCATTTTCTTAGTTTTCATGATCAGCTCTACTGTATTAGAGTATCGAAGATCATGAAAAATAGAAATAGAAATACATAATATAAGTTATTATTTATTAATGGAAATATATAGGGTTATATGGTTATATAATTCGTTTGGTAATTTTGGGTGAGGATGAATCATTAGATAATACGTTAGTGACAATCATTTGAATTATTTTGGGCGGTTTTCAATCACAAAGAACTTGTTTTGTTTTATTATTTAACATCATGTGTATATAATTAATTATAAAATATAATACAATAAAATATAAATATTATATTTTTAACCATAAAAATGGTTTTATGACCATACTTGATGTCATTAATGGAAAATGGATATTTTTTTCCATGAAGGTGGTAAATTAACACATCACAAATAATGTTTTCATTTTTACAATGAAAGGGAGAGGATAGAGGTTTAATGTTGTATTATTCCATTCAAATAACGAAATTCCTGTATGAGTTAGGTACTAATGTTATATAAAAAATTTTATGAGGGGAGGTGATGAGAGAATAAGAAAAGAACTTGAAAAGAAATTAAAAGAATAGGATAGATGAATTTTCCTATTGAATTTCACCTCCTTAAAAACCTCTTTAGGAAAATGGTTTTGTTATTTTGATGAGACCAAGATCTCTTAGAAGTTAGAGAAGATATTGTTAAAATTGATTTTTAGAATTTTTTAAAGGATCAAATCTTGGAAGGTATGATTTGAAGAGGCGGTGAGGAGTTGTATTTATAGTGGAGGATAGGGGTGTTGTCTCATTATTTTAATCATTAGTCATTTATTTTGGCCTCAAGAAAAAGAAATAGTGTTGATTATTGTGACTAAATACAATATCTAGCCCATGTGAGTTCTAAATAATGGTTATTACTTCATACTTAGAACTAAAATGAATAAAACATTCATTTATTTGGCATTTATCATAAATTACCATATTTTAATAGTCATAAAAAATTCATGTATTTTTTGAGAAATACCAAAAAAATTGAGAAATATTTTTTAATGTGTAGAATTAAAAATTATTTAATATTTAATTAATATCATCATTTATATGGAAAATAAAAATTTTATCATTATAAATGATTTTTAACACTTTGAAAAATTAGTTAAGGCCTCATAAAATTATCGTATAGTAATAAGAAAACAAAATACTAATTTATGAATACATTTTATGAAGGTAAATTTCCTTTTAAATTATAAATTTAATCCTAAAATTGTAATTAAATATTTATGACTTACAGAAAAACCTACACTAAATTAGTAATTTTTAAACAATATATTTAATTGTACTATAATAAAATTATATCATATTTTCATTTTTATGACACCCTCATTTAATTTATACATTCATAGGAAATGTTACTATTCTATTTTCTAGTTTACTATTCATAAGGGTCACATTACTATTCTAAAATTCATGTTATTATTCCTTTGTTATAGGTACCTTAACTTCTATAAATATTAATTATTCCAAACATTATTAATTTATAATGTTTTTATTGTGATCACTATGTGAGTTTATGTGATTATAATATATAACATAATTATATGAAAGGAATTTCAATTGGTAAAATTAGGTTTCTTTACATTCTTCCCCCTTAAGAATTTATTCCCTCAAAATTTTGTTTTAGATACTATACGGAAACCAACTAAGGATACTTATCCTTCCTTTATTCTTCTATTTCTTAGGTTTTCTCTTCATTCTTATGGTTCTACCATAGTACTTTGAACATGTGAGATGTCTTGTTGCAAAGAACATTGTCTCTATGGTTCAAGATCTTCATCTTATACTCCTTGTTAGAGATATCATTCTCTAATTATAACACCTATGGATTCAATGCATGTGAAGGAACTGTTTTGTACTTACTAAATATAGATATGTGGAATACCTCATGTACTTGAGACATAATATGTGGAAGTGATAGTTGATAGGCTATATATCTAGCATGAACAAGGATCTTGAAGGGTCTAATGTACCTAGGAATTAGCTTTCCTTTCTTCCCAAATATCATGGTCCTATTCTATTATGATATGTGGAGGAATACCATGTCTTTAGCCATAAAAACAAGGTCGTATCGATGATTTTCTACCTAGCTATTTTATCTATTTTGGGATTCTTTAATTCTCTGCTGAATGGTTTTCATCTTTTCAACTATTTCTCTGACTATTTATAGTCTTAGTAGTTAACGTTCACTGACATTATCCTAGAACACAAGTGTTCTGAATATTTTCACATAGAGGGATTTATATAGAGCCATTTGGATTCTAGAGGGGGGAAAATTATTGTTAGAGAACTAAAATGGAGGAAAATGTTGGTCCCATTTTCATTTGAAGTCCATAGAATGTTCTCTCAACATGTCTTCTAGTGTCTGCATTTCCCACTTAGATTGGCCATCAGGTTGAGGATGATATGTCACACTAACATTTAAATCATTGTTTAGAGTACATTGGAGATATTTTCATATGTTTGAGGTAAATATTAGATCTCAATTAGATACAATTGATAGTGGTAATAAAATCACCCTTATCACTTGTTTGTTGTAAAATTTTTCTATTTTTTCAGTGATATTTCCTCTCTAATTTCAATAATGTGATCTATCTTTGTAAGAAGATCCACGACAACCTCATCCTCCAAATACAATTTTTTTAATTTTCTAAGAATACTTGTATGATAAAGTGTAAAACTTCATAAAATTTCATGACTGCACAATTCAATCGTAAAATAACACAAAACCAAAAACACCCATCACTACTCGCCAAATTAAAACAATTTTAAAATTCAAAACACCTAAATAAAATGTTTGTGCTTTGAGAAATTCACTACAACACACCTCCATGATTCCATAAAAATTTAAACACTGAGATGAGGGTCATAGTCCACATCACTCATGTCGTCATCAATCCACCAACATCATCATCAATATCATCACCATCGTCTATACCAATCAGCATTGTGCCAGTCATTAGCCATAGCGAATGCCGGCTGGATCAGTCACTCCAATAGAGGAGATCCCACAATCCTGGAAAATCAATATTCACCACCATCATATACATCAAATAAAAATTGCCATCAGCACCGTTTGAGAACCATCCTCGTTGTTGTAGCATGTCGGACCTACCTCTCAGAGACCACTTTCCACTCGAAAAACACATCCCAGAGCCCCCATGAAGACCACTGAACCATACCAACTTGGAATGGAGCGTTGGACCAGGAGGACAAAGCATAGTATGAGTGGAAGAAAGCATCACAAGAGGAGATCATCATAGACCACAATGGAAGAGTAGATTATGAGTGGAACAAAACTCTCCCATCATCGCCACCTGTCATATCATCTCTAGAGCAACAGAGCAAACATAATTCCATCATTGGAGACACATTCACCTCACCATTGACATGTCATGAATTCACCTTCAAATTGAACCAAAATAATAAAATAGAACTGCCTCATAGAAACAAGAATAACATCAGATTAAACTGATAAAAACTAGGATGAAATTGAGAAAATTGAAAGAAAATAAACATCTGACACAACACTAACATGGAAGGGACATAGCACACAGGATGTACTCCCTTGAACACAGAACTTCTTGAAGGTCACATCCCAAAGATTCTTACTGTCCACTGCATAAGATTTACTGGAGAGGAGTAATCGAAGATGAATCCATATAAGATTTGGAAATGATTAGACACAAAGAGACCCTCGTGGAACGTCTTCCATCATCCACCTCTGAGAGCATCAATGACGTGAACCTACCAAAAGCACCAGAAAACCTCAGAACCAATTAAGTAAAAGAAATATGTCCTCTCTAAAATGTCACAATACCATGCTAACATTAGCACCAACATGGTAGACCAAAATGTGGTCTAACATAATGGGAAAATCTTAACGATCAGAGTATAAGGTAGAAAAGGGATTCGACTACAATAGAAACTAAAGAGCAGGAATGCGTGGGGACACGGACTAGAGAGCACCACCCAATAAGGGGAAGACATGATGTGACCAAAAAAACCATCATTGAAATAGGAGAAAACCTAGAATAGGGTGAGGGAGATGTGAGAGTATTGGATTCCATGGGAGTGCAACACCATTCTAATCCATTACATCCCATTTTCCATTATTTCCTCTGGATGTCTTTGAATGTCCATGGTGATGTTTTACCATTTTTATATTGATATGGGTAATGGTTTCATCATCCCCTTAGAATTTTTCATTTCAACCTTTACTTACCGACATTACATACACATTTATGTACTTTTAGTGGCCTCCTTCATATTATCCCAAATATAGTTCTCTCAGAGATCTAGATACATCATTGGGAAACCTAGGTTAATGGAGAATGTTAAGCTATGTGAATAACTCAGAATATCCTTCTTTATATATGTGTTATATGGTACAAATAGTCGTAAACTAAATATCATGACACCTTCCTGATCCATTTTGAACTCTAAGACTTTCCCCTTTCTCATTGATTCTACATTATTTTGAATTTCTACATCTCATTTATTTGTGCATACTTTATTTTCTCCATATAGTAAGGTTGATAAATCATTTGATAAAGGATTGAAGATGTTCATTCCTAAAAAATTTCCTAGTCCATCATTTTTATGTCTAATAATATTATATTCTTCTCAATTCTCATCATTAATAAAGATTCATGATTCTTTCTACTTAGAGCATCTGATACCTTATTTGTTTACCAGGATGTTAGTGGATTGAGTAGTTATAGTCCTTTATGTGCACTAACCATGTTCTATATCACCTATTAATCTCCTTATGTGTGAATATATATATTTGATACTCTTATAATGAGAATATATTTCACACTTATCCCAATAGAGATAATACCACCATATTTTCAACACAAAGATCACAACTACTATCTCCAGATCATGCGTGAGATAGTTTTGATCATTAATTTTCAACTTTCCGAAGGTTTATGATTTCTATTTACCATTTTTCAAAATCCCATAACCTAATATATTCTTTGAAGAATCATTTGACACCACAAAGAGTTCCCCACTTATTGGTTGTGTAAGAACTAGTGCAGTGATAATCCTCTTTTTCAACTCCTTAAAAGCATTATTCACATTCACTAGTCTAGAAAAATATTTCTCCCTTCCATGTCATCTTGGTTAGTGGATTATACAATCATGATAAGTTATTTGAAAATAATCTGTACTACCAAGCTAAACTATGGATTCTATGGATATATGTTTGCGATGTTGCCATGGGCTACTGTTCAATTTCCTTTATCTTGGAAAGGATTGAAGATATCCCTTTGTTGGTGATAACATTCCCAAATAATGATACTTCCTCCACCCAAAACTCAAATTTTTGGTACTTTCCATATATTTTTTCCCTTCATAATGTTTTTATCATAGTACTCAAATTCTTCACGTGTTTCTCCTTGATCTCAGAGTATATCAGAATATCATCAATAAAGACTACCACAAATTTGTCAAGATGATATCTAAAGACTCTATTTCTTAAATCCATGAAAATTACTAGATTATCAGTGAGTCCAAAGGTAATCCCTATAAACTCATAGTGTATATACCTCATTCTAATGGATTCCTTGGTAATATCACTCTCCTTCGACATTAATTGGTGATATCTCGATTGAAGGTCCATCTTAAATAAATAACTATCCCCATATAGGTGATCGAAAACTTTATATATATTTGGTATTGGATAATTGTTATTTTTCTCAATTTCTTTGATCTCATGATAATCAATAAATATGATTATTGATCTATCCTTATTCTTGAAAAAGTGGATTGGTGCACCCCATGGTGAAGTGATTGGGTGTAGAAAACACTTGTCTAGAATTTACTATAACTGCATCATCAGATCTTAAGGCTCAATAGTTTCCATTCTATATGGTGTCATTGATATAGGTAGATATTAAAGAAAAATTTTAATTGAGAACTAAATGACTCGATCAGGAAGAATACTATAAAACTCTTTAGAGAACATATTAGTGTAGTCCCTCATAATAGACATGTTTTTCTATCACGATTTCCTCCTTCCTATCACCCATTTAAGCTAGATATGCTTTCTCAGAAAACAAAAATATACATACTTGAGATGATGATTCTAAATAAGATTAATCATCCTCCTTAAACTTATACAGGATTGGAAGAATCTTTGGGATGTTAATAATAATCTCCCTTTCATAATAGTTTATATTGAATTTATATAATGATAACCAATCCATGCCCAAAATGGAATGAAACCTTTCCAAAGAGAGAATGACTATATTTTTTAAGAGGTTCAATCAAAAAAACTATTTGAGAAGGATTTATATACATTAGATGCAATAATTTTAAAATTTTGTATTCTCAATGATTACTCAACCATAATATTTTGAGGTTGTATATAAATAGTTCTAATGATTTTTCATGATATAAAAGAATGCATAGAGCTAGAATCAAATACTAAAATTCCTTATTCTTGAATGAATAACTAGCATGCCTATCACCACATAAGTTTTTGTCTTCATCTCTATATTAGTGATATAATATTCCCTTCCTTCCTCCATTGGATGTTTTTTTGTTGATTTCCTTTAAAACCCCCTAGCTTAGGGAAACAGATTTCATAACTCCCATGTTATTTTAAGATGAATCACTAAACTATAGGCTGAGTGTTGATATGAACCTTACTTTTTAATTTTAAATTAGAAGAATTATTCATATCCCTTCAATAGTTATTTTTTCTATGCCCCTATCTTCCACATTTTATGTATATATTGGTTCCCATTAAGTAGTTTCTAGGATGCTTCTTCCCAATCTTTTTACATAGGGGAAGTTGGGTCTTTTTTCCATAAAGGGATTTATCTGTTAATCCACCACTATTAAAATCCGTTTATTTTTAATATTTTCCCCTAGTCTAAGGAGACTATTGAGAGTCTATTATCTCTATTTCAGCCTTATGGGATCAATAAAAAATCTCCTCATAGCTATCAAAGTCTTGAATTTCCAATTATTTCCATAAAATTAGATTTAGTCCACAAATGAATGTATCCACCATGATTTTAGTGTTCATGAAAAAATATGTAGGTGTATCATGAAGGCCTTGTGATTTTTTCTTCATAAACCTAGATAGAATCATCTTAATTTTACTTCAGTATGAGTAACTCCCATTCCATTTTAATATGGGGGGGGTTCAAGGAAAATATTTATTGAAAACTATTTTCTTGAAATACTACAATTCCATGGGATCAATTTTCTCCTTGGACTATTGGTTCTTGATTGGTGTCCACCATAGATCAATTTCCACCTCAAAACGATAAACTACTAGCATAACTTTATATTCTTATCATCACTAGTGGATAGATAATATCTTCCCAATGGAGTTAATATATTGTTCTATGAGGAGGGGATCAGAAGATCCAAGAAAATGGATTATTTTTCCATATAAAGGATTTGACTGCAAATTTATCTCTCTTAAGATAATAAGGGAATTCCACATGTTTCAGGTTATATTTCATAACTTGATCCAACTGAGAATGTACTATCTTGATGTTTTGTGCACCCATTCCTATCATATTTTTCATACCATTAGGGTAATCATCGCATTTCCTATCAAATTGATTGTTGGAATGAGTTCTTCTGTTTTCATCCATTATCTCTAAAAACGAAATTACAATTAGCATCATGAATACATAGCTAATAAAAATAATAAAATTGAATTACAAACTATTCAAGGAAAATTATATACTAACTTGTGATTCCATAGGTTTTAATTGAGGATATACATGAACTGTTTCCTAAAATATATTCTTATTAGAAATTGTTTTCCCAAAATAATGGTTCAGAATGATCTTATGACTTTACCGAGGCATATACCCCTTGAGTGTCAAGGAAAACGTACATTTAGGCCCATTTTCATGTACCAGGTTACCCCAAGTCAGGCCTAAAAGACCCTGTCAAAGTTGTAACTCCTAGGTACATCTAATCTAGAACCACGTCCACATATAGTGTTTATAAAGGGATGCATTACCATAATAGACCACTTACTCTATAAAAATAAAACTTTATGGATGTTTTATCATGCTTAATTTTATCCCTAAATATTTTTCTAGTGTTATATAGTCATAATCCCAAAAATAACAGTACCTTCCCTCTGATACCAACTATAGAGACCTTATCGTTCTAAAAAAATCATTACATGATATTAAACATAATTAACCATCAAATTACAAGTGAAGGATGATAAATTATATTTTATTTGGAATATTATGTACATAATTAATAATCATGAAACAAAAAAACATATTTTATTTAATATCCATAATGAGAACCAAACTTATAATGATATTATACATTATATATGATAACTTGGAGAATATATGACAATAGGGGTAAGCTAAGAATCTAGTAATAGAGTTTTATTATTAATAAATTTTGACACATGGGTTAGAAGGTATACCATGATGACAAAAAAGAAAAATATCATGAATAAAAATAAGGAAAAGTAACATGTATAAAAAGGGGTCATATAATTATGGAATCATAAGATTGTGAAAAAAAACATATAAAATAACAAAAACATGATTCAATGATAACTGTCAAGACTATATAACATGGTGGATAAAGTCCCATAAAGGAATTAAGTTCACTCCCTTTCCAAACATGATCCCTCAAGAGGGATTATATGATCTATAAACATGCATTTATAAACATTTTTAAAAAACATATTACCCCATCAAAGAGATATTATATTATCTATAAACATGCATCTAAAAATATACATAAAATTTAAAATAATTATAAAAAAATAAGAATTACATTGGGATGAATAGAGATAAAGATTATCCCAATGGAAAAATGGTTGTTCATGTAGAATCCATTAGCTTATGTACAAAATGGTTCATCACCTGATCTTAATTCCATGGTTAATAAAATTAAATTCAATAATTAATTAAGATAATTTTATACATTTAACCAATTTATAATAATTTTATTACATTCATTTGTGACATTTTATCTGATTTATAGTGTTAAATATCATTTTTCTTGAGTGCTTGTTTTCTTCATTTTCATGTTCAGTTTGTTTGTATAAGAGTATGCAAGTTCATGTAAAATTGAAATAGATATCCATAATGGAATTTATAAGTAATTAATTCACATATATAAGTGTAAATTTTTATATAATTAATTTTTATTTATTTTTTTGAGGATGAATCCTTTGATAAGAAGTTAGTGATAATCGTTTGGATTATTTTGGGGTATTGTTTATGACAATCAACTTTTTTTGTTTTATTAATAAACATAATTTGTATATTAATGATTCAAACCAATATATAGAATGTAATAAATATATTATAATTTTTTTAAACATAAAAATGGTTTTATGACTAGAATCATTGGAGTTACTATAAAATGAAATATTTACATCCTTGAAGGTGATAAATTAACACCTCATGAATGATGTTTTAACTTTTAGCATAAAATGGACAGGAGAAGAGTTTAATCAGGTACTATAACTTTAGAATAATATAATTCTAGTAAATTTGAGGTAATATAGTTTTAATAATATTTGTATTAGGGTATGTGAGGAGAGAATAAGAAAAGAACATGAAAATAAATTAAAAGAAAAGAAAAGAGGAATTTACCTTTTGAGTCGCTTGTCCTTAAAAACCTCTATAGGGAAAAGCTTTTTTCATTTTGATGATTAAATGATATATATTATGTAGTGGAGGGTGTTGAGAAGTGTAATGAGATTAATTTTGACAATGATCAAATCTTGTAAGGTGTGGGGTGAAGAGGTGATGAGGGGTGGAATTTATAGTGTAGGAGAGGAGTGTTTTCTCATTATTTTAATCATTTGTTTATTATTTTGGATCATGTTAAAAAATAATTTTTATTATTGTGAAAAATACATTATGTATTTAATGTGTGTTTAAAATAATTTTTCTTAACTCATCTCTACATCAATAAGGATTAAAAAATTAATGTATTCAACATTTATCGCAAATTACCATATTTTACAATTCAACTAAAATTCAACTATTTTAGAAAAATAAGAAATATTAACCCTAACCATTATTAAATATGTATAATTTGAGAATGTAATACATTTTAAGGAAATAATAATCTAAATAAGAGAAAACTAATTTTTAATTTAAATAATCCTTTACATGGAAAATACTAATTTCAAATTTATAACTCTTTTTGTTACACTCTAAATAATTAATTAAGGTCTCATAAAATTATCATAAGATAATTAGATAAAAAATACTAAATTATGAATAAAATTTATGGAAATAAAATTTATTTTAAATTTTTATCTTAATCATTAAATTGTAATTAAATATTTTTGAATTAAAAACATACACACACTTAATTAATAAATTTTAAACCATTTATTTACTTAAACTATGATATAACTAAATAATATTTTATTTTATAAGATACCCAAATATTATTCATACTTTCATTGGTATGGTTACTATTCTTTTGGCAAGTATAAAATTCATTAGGGCCACATTATTACATCAAAGTTCAAGTTCCATTTGTATAGGTTACGTAAATTCTAGAAATACCTCTTATTCCATTCCAAAATCATTTATAATTATTTTATTGTGTTCTCTTAGTTATTTTATGTGATTATAATATATGAAATTTTTATATTAAGGGAATTTCCATTAAAAAAAATTGGGCTGTTACATACCACCTCATTTGTTAGTTTTTATGTTAGTATAAAAAACTTCTAATGGTATAATGATCACCTCTCATGTCAATATTGCCTTTTTGATAGATGATTATGGGAATATGCTTCCTGAAAAGCTTTTTATTTTTCCTCTAGTTAAATTTGATGTTATTATAGTCATGGAATATATTTATTTATAAAAATTAATATCAATTTCCAATGAATTGAAGTCGCATTTGATCTTTTGAATCAAACTATTATCATATATCAATAAGGGGATTAATGTGAAAATATAATAGAAATTAAATGAATTTTATGTGTCTTTCTACCTATTCATGTGGTATATTTATCTCAAATGGTTGAGGATATACTCAATATTAACCAATATTCCCATTGTTTAGGAATATAATAATGTATTTCATTAAGACATTTCTACTCTTCCCTGTAATCATGAAGTTTTGTTTTTATAATATAACTCATATATATTATTACACTTAGTTCAGAAAATCCATTTAGAATAGAATGGATTTATTAGTGGGAATTGAAGAAGCAAGACCAAGAGAATATTGATATGGGTTCGTACTATCTAGTGCATCAGCATGGGGTGAACCTATTCTTTTTGTTGAGATGAAAGATAATCCAATTCATTTTTCCTTGATTTATGATATCTTAAAAAGATAAAAATGAATAAAAAGTATTCCATACCCCATATTTATGACTTTATTGACCAACTATGGTTAGTAAAATAATTTTCCAATATTGAGATTTATTCTAGATATCATCAATTTAGTGTCATGAAAGAGGATATACCAAATAACACCTTATATATGAGGTATAGTCATTATAAATTTATACTAATGGAATTTTGGCTATAGAATGTCTTATTATTTCATCATATAATCTCAAGCGAGTGTATATTGATGGATTCATCATATATAGAATTTATTGAAAAATGACCTAGAAAATTATGGTAACATAGATCCATTGTTTTTTATATTTGGATAGATATTACCACCAATTTTTAAATTATTTATCACCAATATAGAATTAAAAAGAAAATCTATGTGATAGGGGACCATGTTCCTTTAGATGGATTATTGTGAGGCCATTTTCAAGGTGCTGAAATAAAGGTTGGTCGGTACACCTATGATCACACTACATTATAGTGGAGAAGGATTGGCTATTTATAGTGAAACTTTAAATAATGAATAGAGGTTCATGATCATGTACACTAAAATGGTAAATTTTTACACATAATTCCATTTAAAAATTCATGAAAAAAATACCAGACCTGTGATTCAGAGTTAATAGCAGTAAATTTTAATTGAAATATCAAGGAATTATCATATTGATGAAATTGGTGATATATATATTGACCATCAAAGACTAAATTATATATTCACATATAAATATTTAATTAGGGGCCAATTAATATGGTCAGAGTTTATTAAATAATATGACTGCTCAATACATTCTAACATTATGAAGGTGAACAAGATGGAAGATTCCCTAACTCAGAAGCACCATTATTGTTTTTCCATGATAAGGATTGAAATACATAGAGTAATTATATATTTAAAAATGACATGTCATAAAATAATTATGAAAGGGTATTTATCATATCATTATAAAATTAATGTTCAATCATCCATCCATTTGAGGATTAAAGTGGTATAAATAGAATATAGGGAAGTAAAGAAGAAGGTGAGTAGTGTTACATAGTTAATCCATGATTATATTGGAATGGTATGTATTATGAATCAATTATGAGTCCCATTAATATACTATTTGATGAAGTTGTTGGCCGAATCTCATAGATAATTATTCCATATTCAACATTGAAGTACAATGATGTATTGATATCTAAAAAATATTTCTGGTTAAACAACATAAAAGTAAATTGTAGAGTACTTATGTCATTGCCTAGTATGTAAATATTTTAATATATAGAGACATCAGTTTAATGGGTTGTTACAAAAATTACCTTTACCACAATATAAATGAGAAAACATACCCATTGATTTATTTATTTGACTCCCCAAGACATATTGAGGACACATTTCAATTTTGATTGTATTTAATAAAATTATAAAGTCAATATATTTCATTACAACTAAATAATATTTATTCTTCGAAATTATTTTTAGAATATACATTAATGAATTGGGATGGTCTAATTTACAACCACATTCATCTATATCTGATCGAGAACTGAGGTTTTCCTAGAAGTCCTAGAGATGTATTCAAAAATATTTTAATAGAGAGTCAAATTTTATCACTTTGTGTCATCCTAAGATATACGTTAAGTCTAATAGGACCATTAAAACTAAATAATATATGTTATGATCATCTTGTATATATTTCATGTGTAGATGGGTTCAAACCCTTTCTCTGATTTAGTTTTCTTACAATAATAGATTTCACTCAAACATTTAGATTGATCCAGATGATGCCCTCTATGGAAATAAAATTAAAAAAATAAAATCAAATAGGATGAATATGGGTAATAAAATATATTGGTACTAGAGCTGCACTATGAGATAATATATAAGGTTATATTCATTTAGATACATATAAGGGAATCTTATATTAGAATGAAGTCCTATGCTAACAAGACTCTTTCATATCTAGAACTGAAACTTATTGACAAGGTATTCGTATAAATATCTCCTTAGAAAATTATTATTAGATTTTTGAAAAATTAAAATATGATACCCTTACATATTTAGCAATATTAAATTCTAGATCATCATGGAATAGTTATTTATCCCATCCCTCTTCAAAAAAAATTCTCTCAAGTACATGATGTGTTATATTTGTCACTCATAACGAAATAAATATGAAATCCTTCAAATTCCAAAAATAATAGGATGTACCACTATAGAATAATATGTCTAATGAGGAACATATAGTGAATATTATATTTTAAAGGGTAAAACTGATTCTGAATAAGACCACTCACCTAGTCACAATATGGTTGTGAAACTATAAATTTGAGGAAGTTTTGTGGGAACCTAAGGATGTGTTGTTGATGAAGTGTCCTAATTTTTTATAAAAGTAATGAAATTTTGAAGTAATAATTCTTATAAGTGAGTTACAAGTTTACAACCTTATATATTATGATTTGTTTCACTTTAAATAAATTCAATTTTTTTGATATTTACTTTTGTATTCAACACATAGTTTAAATGAACTTTGTCATACTATATAAATATTATTATTAAATGTGATCATTATTTATTATTAATTGGAATGGAATTTTGGAATAATAAACAATAAATTATGATAAATAATTTTTTACAAATTTATAAAATTATATCATTGGTTATCAATTGGTTGTAAATTAAAATAAAATAAATGTAAAGTAAAAAAATGGATCCTTTCTTAAATTTTTTTTACACTCTCAATGTGTTTTTATCATAATATATTAAATTAATAACTATTAAGGAATTATTTAAATTATATTTTTTGAAATATATTAAATTA
This sequence comes from Viscum album, assembly GCA_963277665.1. NCBI lineage: Eukaryota > Viridiplantae > Streptophyta > Magnoliopsida > Santalales > Viscaceae > Viscum > Viscum album. The sequence continues at coordinate 1,200,206,917 of OY728153.1, read as the reverse complement.
TGTATTTTAACATTCATTTAACTATTCTTACATGAAAACGAATTTGTATAAATTCAGTTTTATGCTTCAAAATATATTTTTCTAAACATTATTTTCATTTTGTTATGCACAATTTTTTTAAAATGAATTTATACAATATATATAAATTGAATATGATAAAATGGATTCCATTTTTTTAATAATCAGGTAAAAATTTTCTGTGGATAACAATTTCATTTTTATTCACCATGAATAGTAAACAAGGTAAAATTTAATTACTACTATAAAGGTTAAACGATCTAATGAGTGGTTCATAAGAATAGATTACAGTTAAAATAACTGAAAAACCTCTCTAAATATTACTATCTAATTTTATTTCAACCCAAAGTTATCTTATCTTTTAATTTGTGTTTATTTTCCAACGCTTTCACTTTAATTTGGGATTATTATATTTTAAAGTATTAAGTATTTAATAGAGTGTCACTCCCCTCACTTATAAAATGGAACCCCCCTTCCACTCCCCTCCAAAATAAATAACCCCTTTATATTAACCACTATAAAACATGAAGATTCTATGAAAATTTTCTATTTAAAAAATTTATCATTCTAGGATATTTTTTACATGTAACACAATTTTTAAATTGACAATGATATACTATTGTAATATTGCTACTAAATTTGATAGTTATCACCTAGAAACTAGTTTTGAAGTTATCAATAATGAAAAATAAATTATTAAACATTATTTTCTACACACTTATAATATTAATTCATTGGATACCAATATGTTATAAATAAAAATAAAATCATTTAAAAGTCAAAAATCAATGTTCCTCTGAAAGAACATTTTTCTACGCACAATGTTATTTTACATTAGTAAATAAAATAAATCATTATTAATGATTTTTTAAATGATTTTTTTTGATAATATATTTAATAAAATATTTTAAGATTAATTTAATTTTTAAAACTAGTCATGGAAAGTGAGTAATGAGTGTTTTATGATTAATAATTATTTTTTCTAAACGGTTTTCATTTTATTTTGTGTGTTTATTATAAAATTAATTTCCAAAAGTTATAAAATTTATATTTAATATAATATATTATATATTTAGAATTATAATATCTTATTTGGTAATGATTTCACTAGAAATTATTTTATAATAAATACTAAAATAAATACAATTTTTTTACCACTGTTATTGTTAAAAGGGCTTACCGATGGTTAAACTAAGAGATAAGAATAAAAATAATATTGAAACATTTCTAAATATTATTGTTTTAAGATATACCGAAATTATATTATCTTAAATTTGAATTTATGGTTATTTTGATCAACATTCATAAGAATTTGGTTTTATATTAATTTAATATTTTTTTAATTCAATGTGTTTATCTCCCCTCACTTATAAAAGGGAACTTCTTCTCCACCAGTATTCAAAATCATTAATCCCTATATATTATCCAAACTCGCCCCAAAAACATAGAAGATTATATGTATTTATTATTGATTTCTTGGTCTTACCCTATGCCCATCATGTGAATTCTTAATCGGTAATGAAACAATGTCTCTCCTAGAAGAGGGGGTTTGAATGCATGCAAAGTAATATGGGGCTTAATGTATGGGCTTCTATTAAAATCTCATTTTTTTTATGGTTGTCTATGAAAAATTTAATATCATGGAAAATATATGTATATGATCATATATATATTATTCTCCTCCAGTAGTTCATAAAATTTTTATGTAATAGTGCCATTTTCGTCTCTTTAGTGCTTAAAATGATTAAGAAAATGATTTTTATGATAAAATATTCTTATTTCTTATCTAGTTGATGAAAATTTTCATCCATATCCATGTTATTTATAATTTTTTCAAGTAAATTATTTTTTATGATATAATTATTTTTTAAAATACTTTTCAAATATAATTATATTTATATTCAAGGTATTATTTTTTATAATTTTTTCAAACTGGTAATTTATAATATTCTATAAAAAGTGTTAATTAAATATTTATTTTAACTTTTACCCCAATAATTGATTTTCCCACCATCATGAATAATTTTTTAATTAAATATTGCTTTTCATTTTTACTTGATTATATTAAATTAAAATATGTTCCAAAATATTATATAAATTTTTAGTATTAATGATACCAAAAGAAATCATTATTTTCTCTTATTTTAAATGAAATGATCAAATTATTTTTTGTAATATTATTTTTCATCTAAATAAACACCATTTTATGTACTTATGTTTCTATAGTGATACGATCTAATGAAACTGTCCAGGTTATTTCTCTAGATGTATTTTGATTATGTGATGATAACATGTTTACAAAACCCATTTCCTTTCTATGGGTTGTATTTTGCTGAAAAGATATGTATTTAAAAAACCATCTTTCTTTCCATGTGTTATACTATGATTAAATTATAAATGTTTTTATGATATTTTAGAACATATATTTACAAAAATTTATTAGTTAAATTTTGATATCTAATGATATGATGTGGACTATAATGGGAAGTGAGCCTAGTTTAGTAAGGAGCTATATCTGATGGGATGATCTTATGAATGAATCATGACAATGGAAATGATGGAATAAAGAGTGAAACCAGTCCACTAAGATAGTATTGGAAGTGAGACATGTCTAAGGAATTCATTTTCAATGATTATGTGTATTCAAGAAAACTATGTCTTATTTTTAGGATATGTTCCCATGGGTCATGATTGATTATTTATGATTCCGCACTCTTATAAATTATGTTGTTTATTATGGGAAAACCATCTAAGAAAATTAAAAGGTAATGATATTTAAATAAATAGGTATTAATTATATATTTTATTGCGTGTCATCATACCCATATATTTATCTTATGCTTACATATGATCATTAATTTTCGTCTCATATTTTTTAACTTATTGAGCATCTGAGATAACCCTTTCTTATGTTATATTTCCCCATGTTATGAATAATGGTTTTATTTTAGGTATACCTAAAAAGTTTACTATTTTATAATAACATTATATAAAAACTGAAGATCATTAAATAAATAATATTATTATCTATCAGGTCTCCACAAATAATAAACCTTTATAGTTATATGGTATGCCTTTTGATAAAAAATAACGAATATTCATCTAAAATTTTGTAATATTTCAGTATATTATCCAAAGTTTTCTTAAGGTGGTATCATGGTAGGGTTTAGTTATTTTTAGATATTAGTATTAAATAATGTTATTGAAAACCCTTGGAATAGATTAATTATAGGATATAATCCTGAAGCAATTATTAGGTAGAGATTGTGTGGTTTCCCTAGAAAATACAACTTTGTTTGGATACTAGTTTGTGGATATAGTTATGGAATGGAGGCACCACGGGTTAATAAATCATAAAGAGGTGTATTGGGTATTAACTTGATCATGTACAATGCATAATGAGTGGTCCTATGACTAAACACCTATCTAGAAACTCTCGGGGGATATTATTGAGGTAATTCAAATTTTTTTTTGAACCATTATGAAGTATTTTCATAGATAATGAAACTAAATAACATTGTTTAAACCTTAGGTTATAAAGATTTATAATAAGGTTCCAAGATTAAGAAATTATATAAATGATTTTTCATGGTTATATGATTAGTCACTATGATTTTTGTTGGTGATACTATGTTTTTTTGGGTTTTAGTCCGTGGATAGAACTCATAGTAATTGTGTCAAAACTAAATGTGAGAGACATTAGAATGATTATACACTAGAAAAACTGAATTATATATTATCTAGAATGAGAAATATTATTTTTATGGATACCCAACAATCTAAATTAAGGAATCATTCTTATCTTCCTAATGAGAAAAATATGGAACAATGTACTACTTATTCATCCATGTGGAAACATCCAACTTTTTTTAGTGGGTATGATGATCCAATAATTGATAATAAGTGGATTAGTACCATTAAAATGATATTTTATATTACCTAGTACAAAAACCATGAAATAGTTACTTTATATGTTTATCATTTTTTTGAATAATTTGATCAATAGTAGACACTCATCAATAAAATGAGTAAATATGACGAAATTGAATCTATAGAGTGGGTACTACTAAAAGGTTATTTATTAATAATTAAATTTCCGTATTATTCAAAATAACATTGATAAGTAATTAATTTAGATAAAGTATATGTATAATGAATCTCATATTACCAATTACAAAAAATTTACAAATATTTACGAGGTACACTTATGGTATTATCAATGAACCTAAAAACATGTTTGATTGATTATTTAGTGTTTAACAACTAAGTCTTAGAAATATGATATACCTATGAAATATTATTATTAATTATAGAATTTTTTGATGTTCTATCAAGGAATAAATAGATATCAAATTAAACCATCAATATTATGGATTTTTTAAGTAGAAATATGTACTTCTAAGGAAATTCTAATAATTAAAAATCTGGACATAGGAATATGGCTGTTATTTTATGAAATAAATATGAATTATAACATGGATGAAATTGTATTATGAGGTCTAATAAATGTTTCAAGTGTATAAATTAAGGTCATCAAGAAAACTAATGTTAATGGATGTGAAGAATAAAATTAATATTAGTTAGAAAGATCAACATAATGGGCCACCCATGTTCTAATTCTATAATCGCAAGGATTACAGACATTATGCCAATAATTTTATGAATTTTAGGGTTAATTATAAAACCTAGTGTTACTAGCCAGTTAATCTAAGAGGTAAATGGAAACATAATGTGATCACAACTACTGAAATGGGTCATGAGAACAAAGTGGTGAATGGTTCACTAATCACCCACTATATAAATGAAATTGTTTTATTTGATTCTACCACAACCAAAAATTTATAGGAATGTGATTCCTATAAATACTATGATTCTACATCTAGTTGATTTTGTTTTTATTTTTCAAATAGATTTTATTTCTTTATATAGATATCATATCAATTTCTATCGAAGGGAAATCACATTTGATATTCCTAATAAACCGATTATTTTCAATTAATGTGAGGATAATCATAACTTATAATTTAAATTACTTCTGTTTTATGGGTATTAATAACTATCCATGAGTGCTATTTATCTAAAATTGTTTCGGAAAAAATAATAATTAATTTCATGCCAATTTTTCATGAATATAATGATTAATTTTTTAAATAATTTCATATTCTTCCCCCAAAATCATGAAGCTTAGTTTTCAATATAACTCATTCCTAGAGACATATATATTTCAAAGACTTTTTATTGAATGGATTTGATTGATTTATAGGATTTGAAGAGGAAAATCCATGAGAATCTTGTTAAGGAATTCATATACCATAGTTCATCAACATGAGGTATACCTATTCATTTTTTCAATAAGAAATATGGGTCCCTAAATATTTATATTTATTATTGAGAACATAATAATATCACTATCAATATCATGTATCTCTTACATTTTATTGATGAATTATTTATTCAACATTTTAAAGATCATTACTCTTCAAAGATTAAACATCATTCTTGATATCATTAATTGATTTTCAAAATAGAATATATACCAAATACAGCTATCTATGCAAGGTACGTTCATTTTGATTTTATATTTATATAATTGGTAATTACCAACTCCCATTCTATCATAATATATATAATGAATGGAGTCTTTAGAGATTACCAAGATCAGTTTTCGGTACTCATTATATATTATATTCATATATATTCCATGAGAAAGGAAGGTAATGAAGATAGTTTGAGGAATGTATTGAAGAAATTGATTAAGGATGATTTGTATGAAAAGTTTAATAATTGGGAATTTTGGATACATAAATCTTCATTCATGGGTTATATTATATAATGTGAGGGTATATCGATAGATCCATTGAAGATAAAAGTTATTATAAAATTCCCGAGACCAGCTATGGTAACATAGATATATATATTTCATTAGTTGGATTGATACTATCATTACATTGGGAGGGATTTATCACATATATCTAATACACTAAAAAAGATAAAATATAAGGGATATAGGTTTTTATATTTAAAATGAATGTAAGTAATATTTCAAGGAGATAAAAATAAGGTTCTTTGTGGAAAATTTTCTCACCCACCCCATAGTGGGGAAGGGTTTATGATCTATAGTGATGAATTTAATAAGGTATGTGCATGTGTCCTCATGAATAATGGAATTTTGATAAGTTATACCTCGTGTCAATTGAAAATTAATGAACAAAAAACTAGTATCATTATTTGTATCTGGTAGCAGTAATTTTTTCATTTAATATTTAGTGTCATTATCAATATGATTAAGTAAGTAAAATATATTTATATATATTGGTTTTAAAAAATATAATTGTAAATTATCATTAAAATAATTAAATATCCAACATAGAAGATAGTTGTAATTGATTAAATATTATGATAGCTCGGTAATTTACCACCATGGGAAGGCGAACAAGGTTATTGGTGCTTTGATTGAGAAAGATCATACTAGCTCTTCAAAGTTAAAGATTTAAAGATATACAATAATTATGTATTTAGAATATGGGTAATTAAAAAATGATGTAATGGGATAAAATATATATTTACCATATGAATGTTCATCCATCCATCCATTTGGGGATTTTATAGTATAAGAAGGAGGATATGAAACTATAGATGAATGTGATAAGTGGCAATGAGTTCAACCATTATTGTGATGGAATGATGAGGTTTAGAAACCAATTATGTGTTCTTTGAAAACCAAATCTAAAAGAGTTATTAGATAAAGGTCATAATTCTTCATTATCTTTTAATCATATAATTACTAAGAGTTATATAGTTATGAAAGAGTATTTATAGTGGGATTATATGAAAATTCATATTGTATTTTATATATCTATATTCCTATTATTTCATAATGTGAAGGTAAGAGACAAATTTATGAGGGTATGTTACTGACAAAAACTATACTAGAATGGAAATGGGAAATCATCACCATGGATTTCATCATCTTACTCCCCAAAACATAAAAAATACATAATAATATTTATGTTATAGTTAGACACCTAAAAAATTAGGTATATTAAATTGAATTAAGGGAATGTTTCAATTTTAATCAACTATCTATTATGTAAATTAAAAAATTCATAATGTTTTATGTATCAACACATTCTATTGTATCATATTTGGATTAAAGGTTTACCTATATGTTTTAGAGAATACATCATAATGAATTTATTATGAATTTGAAAATTAGAACTTCCTATCATATTAATATGAGTGGTCAGTCTATGAGAACCATTCAAACCAGGGAAGATATTCCAAGATCCTATGCTATACATTTCAATTATGGTTGTGAATAACTCATTCCTATTATCTAATTCGGTTATCATAATAGATTTAACTTAAGCATTCAGATTTTTCTGTATGAATACCTCTGTGTAATAATGATTATCTCATATGTTCATAGATAATGATAGATAATGAAATATAATATGACTCAGTTATACGAGTAAATGGGATACATGGTTAGATATATATAGAAACAAATCAAGGCATCTTGCAGTTGAAAAATAGTTCTTTTGATAATCATTAGTTGAAACTGGAGTTTAAATATGATGATGACGTATTCCTATGAATATCTATATGGAATAATTTTTTGATATTTAGAGAGAATGAAAAGAAAAACCCCAAATATATTATCTCATTTTAAATCATTGATAATATTATGATAGTTTCTTATTACTTGGAACATCCACAAAATCACTCATAATTTCATGATGTATTCCATGTATCTCTTCTAAGTAAAAATAAACATGATTATATACATGTTATAAACTCATTGGTAAAAAAAGAAGGTTATGATATATATTATGAGAAAAAATTGATGGATATTTTTCATCAATGATATAAATTTCATTATAATAGGTCCATTCAACTAGTCAATGTTTTTGGTGAAATCATTAATTTTAAGTATCTATGTGGGAACCCATGTTTTTAATGAGGTAGATGTATCCTTAGTTGTATATATCCATGTGATAGAATTTAGAAGGAGAACTTATGAAAAGGGAGTAGAACATGACTGGCAAATAATTTATTACATATTTCTCTTCAAATAAGTTATATATCTTTGATAACATTATTTACACACAACATTGAGTTTACTGTAACATAATATTGAAATATTTTTATTAAATATGACAGTTGTTGTTTAAAATCATGATTAGTGGGTATGAATGGGATCAATATAATTACGAAAAATTATTGTTTAAATTTGTGAAAAATGAATTCATTATTTATCAATTTGTTATAAATGAAAATAAAAGCAGTTGAATGTAAAAAATATATATGTATTTCTAAAGAACTACTTTTGTGCTTGAATTGTTATTTTATCAAATTAGATTAAATTAATCACTATTTATGGATGATTTTAAATAAGTATATAGATAATATATTGAATAAAATATGTTAACATGCATTTAATAGTTACTTGAAGAAAAATAAATATAATAAATTCAGTTTATGTCTAAAAAATCGTCTTTCGAAAAAACAAATTTTGTTGAGTTTTTAGATTTTAGGATAAAAATAATTTGTTCCACTTACAAGAATTGAATTTGATAAAATGGGTTCTATATTTGGAATCATAATGTTAAGATTTGGTAACTAATTAAATTTAATTCATGCCCATAATTTAGTATGAATTTCTTACAATAGATAATGTTAAAATGGTTTTCTAAGGGGTGAATCTAAGATATAAAGTGGAAATGCCAATTAAACATGTCTAAATATTACCGTTTGAAGATATATTTTATTTTTCATACCATATTTTAATTCATGTTAATTTAATTCTAATTTTATAATAAAGTTACATTATATTATTTAACTCATTTTTATAATTCCACATATGTCCATCCCTCACTTATAAAAGGACACATCTTCTCTACCTGTATTTATAAACTATGAGCCCTCTAGATCAACCAAGAGATACCTAAAAACCTTCCTAACATTCTTCCCTTAATTATTTAGATCTTGGAATTTCTCTAAGACCATAATGGGAATGATTAAGGTGTAATCTCAAGTGGTCATTTCAATGAAGAGTTGGTTTTAATGTGTATAAAGGAATATAGGACATGAGATAAGGGTTTATGTTATAATCTCAATTTTTTTATGATTTTCTATTGACGAAAATTATATGGATATTATCCATAAAACCACTTATAATTTATTCTTCTATACTTATTCATTATATTTTCAAGTAATAGTAATAATTTAATCTATTCAGTTTATGAAATGACCAATAAAATGATTTTTAATAAAAACAGACCTTATATCCTCTTTGGTCAAAAATGATTTTCTTCCAAATATATTTTCTTTAAAATGAATTAAAAAGTGTTTTATTATATGATCAAAAAAATTAATGTTATTTCCAAACACAATTCAATTTGATTTAAATGGTTCAAAAATTAATTTTTAAATGTTTAAGGAAATGTTTATTTATGATTTATTATAAAAAATTATACAATAAATATTTGTTTTATTGTTTGCTGAATGAAAATTGTTTACCAATATCATGAAATAAATTTTATTTTAAACTTACATTGAAATATTTCATTATTTTTGAAAATAATATCATTTCCATAATATTTGGAAAATTTTTAGTTTTAATGATACCAAAGGAAAAAAGTTATTTTACCATATTTTCAAATAAATTTCCAAATTATCTTTTAAATGTATATTTAATCATTGTAAAAACAATTTGATGTTTATAACGATTCAATTTGGGTATAATATAATGATACCATCCATGTTCCTTCTTTTTAGGTCATAAGATTATTTAAGAAATAAATTTTTATGAATCATGTTTCATTCCCATGGGTTATGCAAGGATGAAATGATGAATTGTTTAAGAAAAATGTTTCCTATCTAGGGGATATGTTATGATAAAATTATGAATGACTTTATAATATTATCAGAAAAAAGTTATGGTTTTTGTTATGTGATTTTTCCCCCTAAATTATATATCCCTCTAAAACATTTATATTGATTTCTATATTATGATATAATATTGATTGGAAAAGGAGGTTTACCTATTTAATATTAGACACTTTCCGTTATGGAAATCTTAGGAGTGATCCTTAAAAAAGAAAATATTTTAATTCCAAGTAAAACCAATAAAATATGATCATATTGGAAGTGATGCATGAATACTGAAATTATTTTTTATACTTATGTTTACTCCAAAAACATATTTATTATTCTTATAAATTTTTATAAGGGATCATGATTGATTATCAATGATTTCTCACTCTTAATACATGTTTTTTCTTTTTTATAAAAGACTTAATACATGATTCATAATTAATGATCATTGATTTATTAGGTATTAATTTTTTTTATGATAATGGTAACAAAAAATTATAGTTATATTGCGATAACTTTTTATCATTAGTTGATAGCTTTTATATATACCCTTACTGAGTATCTGAGATTACCCTTTCTTATGTTTCCTTTAAAAAGGTTATGAATAAATTTTTTTAGTAGGTTATGATTAAGAAGTGTGTTATATAATAATAAAATTTAGGAATATTTTTTATATATTTCATGAAATAAGATTATTTTTTATTTTTTCTTTAAATTCACTAAACCTATATGGTTCAAAAGCTTGTATTATTATGATATGTATTAAACATTCATCAATATTGATGTAATATTTATTCATATTATTCTAAAATTTTATCAACCATGATCTATAAAAATATTATTAAAACATTCTTATACCAATCCTTGAGGTTCTTTTATTCCCAAAATACCCATCTAATAGGACTTAATATTCTTTTGAAAAAAGGATAACTAAAGAAGATGTATATATTCTTACGGGTATTTTTAATGCTTTTTTATTTTAAAGCCTCTTCCAAATGTTATATAGACATATTAAGGTATTGTAATAAGTATTTTTATAATGATAATATGTTTTCATGTTAATTTTATATCTATTTTAAAAATCCATTTTATCCATTGGAAAATGATAATGCCGCTCATGCATATGGGTAGACTACCACCTCTATGGAGAGTTGTGGCTCATTTTTCATTTACACTATAAATGAATAGTCATATGGGTAAAATTAATCAATATAAATGTTATTTAATATATACATATTATATTAAAAGGGTTAAATATTATTTATATTTATTTTTTCCCATCCATCAAAAAATGAAAACATTACTCGTGTGTACATACGGACTACCATCTCCATGAAGGGATGCAATACAATTTTAAAAATTATTTATATTTATGGTTATAAAAATTAATATAATAAATAAATATTATATATATAACATGAATAATATTTTATATATTACTATATGATTAAAAAGGTTCAAGGAAAAGGACCATAGAACAAAAGAATGCCTATAAAATAGATCTGTTTTACCCTAAATGTTCATTTTAATGATGAATTGTCAAAAAAGATAATTATAAATTATAATGTCATGAAAAATAATAATATTTGTTTGAATATATGATATTGATATATTTATAATAAAAAAATATTTATTATAAATTTATTTTGAATGTCTACAAAGAAATACATGATTTGATGTACAATTTTATGTAAAATCACATTTCTTTGTATGACTGTATATACTAAAATTACATTGGGGAAATAATATTATTCTTATCCGTTGAACCATAATTTTTATAATTTGTTTATTACTTTATTGTTTAATTATTTTTAACATTTTATATCTTTGTTAGTTCAAAATATCAATAAATTTCTTTTAGTAAAAAATTACCTTATTTCTTTGTTGGTCAGCGAATGTTTTCTTCCTTGCCCTTTTTCATTTTATTTTCTTCAAGTATCATATTTTATACGGTCATGTGATTAAATATGTTCACTTTAAACAAAATTTTAATTTCTTTTATAATTTATAAATGAAATATTCTTTTCATTTTCCAAATTCATTACTTTTTTTACCAAAATTTGGAAAATAATATATTTTATACCTCTTACGGAATAGAAAAATTTTCCCACCATCACAACTATTATTTTATTTTTATAATAGTTTTTCATTTTTTTATTGGTTATTTTTTTATAAATTTTTCTTCATAATATTCTTTTAATTGTTAGTTATTCAAGGTTCCAAAGGAAAATGATATTGTCACTACTTTCTAATTAAATGTTCAAATACTCATGTAATGCTATTTTTCATATTTTTTATTATATTTTAAGTATTATTATTATTAACATGGGATATTTTATTATGAAACCATCCAATATATTTCTTTATGTGTCTAAAGATGATTATTATTTTAGGAGGATTCTATAAAGGTTGTATTATTTTCACATTTTAATTTACTTATAATGAAATCATATTGAAACTTGTTTCTTTTCCATGGGATATTCCAGGATGGTGTGATAAAATATTTATGAAACACATGTATTTTCCATGGTTTATACTATGATTATGTTATTATTGTTCTTATGATCATATGGGACACATTTGTATTTTTTTCATTATGTGATATATGGAAATAGAATGTTATATCTCTCTAATAAATTAGGTGATGATTGATATCTCATGAAAAAAATATAAACTAGAGTTGGAAATGAATTAATTTTTGCAAGGTAATATTTCCATTATAATATTATTGAGAGAGATACTTGGCTAAGGAAATCATGTAATAGGGAGTGAATCCATTTCACAATTATAGTATTGGTAGTGACCCTTGAATAAGAAAATTATTTTCTATGCTTATGTGTATCCCAAAAACTTTTTTCTTACACTTATGATATATTCCCATTGATTTAGATATAGTATTAATAATTCTATGCTCTTATCAATTACAACTTTAATTATGAAAAATATTTATGCCATGATTCATAAATAATGACATTTATCTTATTAAGTATAAATTTATTATGTTGTGGTCATTTAATATCATCCAGACAATTATCATATGAACACTTATAATAAATGATTGATATCCCTTATGTTTGAATTTACTTAGTCATCTAACCTCACCAAATATTATATTTCATTTCCAAAAGTTATGAAGAATTGTTTTAAGTAGTGTATGTTTAAAAATTGTACAATGTGAAAAGATCATTAGGGGATATGTATTGAATATTCATTTAAAATTATGTAATATTTCGGTATGTGATGCTTGGGTCATCGGAATGATTGCATATTCACAAGATATGAATATATAGTATTTGAGAATGAAATATCAAAATGTTCCCACTATATATCCTATAGATCTCATGGATCCTACTATACACATATTTTCAAGGTGAAATGTAAATTATTTGACTAAATAAAAAAATGTCAAACATTATAAATTTATAAAAATTCCTCGTTGACAATATGTTTTACACACATCAAATAGTGTTAGTATTTACTTAAAATATATCTCAGGGTATATCATAGAAAAATGTATTTCTCATGTAGTTTCTCTACCAAACACAAGAAACATGTCACCTTTTACCAATATCATTGATAAAAACTATTACTACAGTGACTATAAGCATATTATTATTTATTATAATTGTAAAGAATAAATAAAATCACATAACATTGGATCCAGCAGTTTATTATTATTAGAATACTAGATACATACATTAACAATATATTAAATTTTTTTTATAAAGAAAAACATGAAAATCATCATGAAATTATTATTCCTTAAGTCATTCATTGTAGTCTATATGGTTTATTGAAGAAATAGGTAAAAAATGTAATGTGTTTTCTCAAAATCTTGGTAAGGGGTTGTGTATATTGAATCATAACATAGAATAAACATGATATACATAATATGATACAAATAAATAATCAAATAATTATATATAAATGATTACATGAAAATAATATATCCATTTATAATTTATATATAGAAGGGAATAATCATATAAAAAATAATTACTAATCTTAGAATGACAGAATGCCTAATTCTAAAAATTATACACATATTTTTAAGGCATCATGTAATTAAATAATATAATAAAGGGTAGAAAAACAAAAAATACCTAACCATATTATTCTTATAATACCAGTATTTGCATTAAAGGGATATATTATCTAGATTCATGCATGTGAAATAATGAGTTGAATACATCCCTCATATGAAATGTATGAATAAGAATATATACCATAATGTTCACCATGGAATCTCATATAAATGAATGGATAAACAAACAATAATTATTGGATTCTAAATATAGATATATAAATTTTCAGGGGTTTCTTAATGAATGAAATAATATCACTAACTTGGTAAATATCCATTAATAAAATTATAAACTTTAGTAATTTCTCAATTTAATGGGTTGAAACTATACAAATAGAATGAAATCATGTAATAGTATCGTGTACATTAATTATATAAGAACATCAAAAAGTATTAATCATTGAATCTAATAGTTTTATAAATGTAAGATAAAAAATTAATGATAGAAGAATCCCTTTGTAAAATTAGGATTATATGGAGAACATATTAGATATGTATTAGATATATAATGCTTCATTCATGAGAAATATCTATATTTATTTATGAAAATGGGGAACTTGTGCTAAAATAACTTTTAACACACTATAAACCCAATATAAACATTTAAATGTATATATACATTATACATACTTACATAGAGTCCTTCTATTTGAGAAAATACATTCATAATTCCACACATATTTGGAATATGAAGGGATTTATATTAAATATTCTATGGGAGGGACTATTTTGAAAATTTCGAGCCGACTCTCACCCTATCAGGGCGATTAGAGTTTTAGTGGAAGCAACGCGATATGGCGGAAAAATTTATACTACCTAGGAGATTCAACTCCCACACACACGCACCAGGAATGGATGGAGCTGACCCTAGAAATCCAGACATACCTGAGGCCAGTGAAGCTAGTAGTTCCTTTTCCCAGTTCAACAGTTCATTTGCAGGCATTCGCAAAAGGGGATTTGTGGCTCATGTCAAGGCATACTCCACTGCGGTTGCAGAGTGTATGCATTTGGGAGAGAACTCTATAATTGGTAGATTGATTCTTCCAAAGAAAAGTATTCCCTTGAAAATGGACTATCTTCAGCAAAGACTTACAGATGCCTGGGGTTTTGACTCTTGGCAGTGCATTTCTCTTGGCAAAGGATATTACCACCTAATTTTCCCTTCTACAGATCTCAAACTCAAATCCTGGAGCTTCGGCTCAATTTCATTTAGGCTAGGTGCTTTCCACATCCGGGAATGGGACCAGAGTTTCAACCCTTATGAATTAGGTAACACCTCAGCTCAGGTATGGATCAAAATATTTGGTCTTAATTATATTTTATGGAATCCTAGAATTCTTTACGATATTTCCCTTTCCATTGGAGTTCCTATTAGAATTGATAGAGAAACAGAAATGGATAGATTCAGTCACTATGCTAGATGCCTCATTGAGATTGATCTTTGTTCAACACTTGTCGATAGAGTTTATTTATCCATGGATGATGATGAATTAGAGCTATGAATTGAGTTTGAAAGGTACCTAAATTCTGCCAAAGATGTAAGGTTTTTGGATATGATGCTACAACGTTTAGGAAGGCTATAGTGTGCAACATATGCTCCCTTAGAGGACATGACTCCAAGTAATGTGGAAAGGTTGAGAGGGTGAAGCCTAGCTCTGTTAATCTGGATCAACTGAGGAAAAAAATTTCCCTACTGTTTCTAACAGTAATGATGTCCAGAGACCTGAAGTTACAAACTCTTTGAATTTTAATAGGACCTGTAATCAATCTACGAAATCCTCGGTTGAGATTGTAGAGGATGGAGATCCCTCTTCATCCTTGCAAGCTAGAGAGGAAGATGTGATAGTGAATTGGACATCTATGTATTTGAAATCTCCTTCTCACACTTATATTTGTTCTGAAAATTTGGTTACAGTGCAGACTACCTCTGATATGGTTGACACTCCTATGGGATCACAAGATAACTTGCATCAGGATCTTCAACCTGGATCTGATTCTGGATAGAAACAGAATGTAGCACTGGCTACATCTCATATTATGATGCCTTCATCTGATCTATCTAAAGTGACAGATAATTATAACAAAAAGAAATCAAATATGGAAAGTGTTCCTGATGTTGAGAGGCTTCATAATGCAGGATGCTCAGAGCCCCAAGCTGAGGAAGGGCCAGCCAAACAGAATTTGGTTACTTCGGCCGCAAAACTGCATAGTGTGGAGTGCAGTGATGTTGATCACATTGTAACTCCTTCTAATGCTATTAATGTTTCTTCTAATGTTGATATTCTTTCTCCTGTTCTAGGGGATTTGTATCTATCGGTAAGGGCTGTAACCATGAATCCTTTGGGGGGAGTTTATTATGAATCTCAGATTGCCAATATGCAGGCGCCTGATACAACGGGGACTGACGATGACAAAAAAAACAGAGAATTTCAATTGGTAACAAGCAAGAACAAGAAACCAATGGAAAAAAGGAAAAAAGGAAGAAAAGAAGAAGGAAGGAAGATGATCAAACTACCAGCTCTGATGAAGATATTGAAACATTATTGCAGTAAGCTCAGGAGATTTCAGACCACTACTCTGGAGGAAGAGGTCGGTGGCGTATCAGCACAAAACTGTGGAATGAACTGAGAGAACAAGAACACAAAATTGTAGATAAGGTGAGGAAAAATATTGGTTCCCAAGGAAGGGGACGTTAATGTATTTTTTTGCACTATTTTTATATGTTTCTCCCCTTAAATCTCTTTTATAAATAAATTTGTGGGCCTTGGACCACTCAACTTTAAAAAAAATTATATATTCTATGGATATAGAAATATTTTATCATTCTACCAACATGATAAGGTGGTATGAATAGAATTAATGAAAAGAAAACATTTTATTTATAACAATAAATTTATAATAAAGAATTAAAATGATATTTGATATTTAAATATAAAATAATTGAAAGGATAATAAAGTGTAAATGAAGGGAAAAATTATGAACCATTACCTTAAAAGTGACATCCCAAAACTAGAGAAAAACATTATAAACATTAAGTTCTTTTTAAAGAGACATTATAGATATAAATTGAATATATAACCATTCACCATGAGTTCGAAGTGAAGTGTAATGGGATAATGGGTATGTATTTATAGAAAAGGTGGGTGATTTTTTTTTTAATTTTTGGAGTAATATTTAATAAAGCTAGGTTTTGAGAAAATAAATATAATTTGCATACCTACGGTTTTAGATCATGATATTTAGAATTTAAAGGATAATATTTTACATCAATATTCAAAAGAAATGAAACAAAATTAATTTTATTACTTTGTTTATTGAAAATTTATTTTTTCTTAATGAATTATTTTGAAAAACACAATTTTTGAGAAAGACTTTAGAATATTTATTATAGATTTGGAAATTGATTTTAATTATATAAAATATTTTTTCAATAAATTAACATCTTTTTGGATGAGGGATCATTTATAATAATTATAAAATTATTTTTCCATATTAATGAAGTTCTAATATATTTCATATATGACAACACTATTTTACTATTTACATGAAAAATAATCTTAAAAAATAAAAAAAATGCAATAAAATAATTTCAACATTCTTATATTAAATTTAAAGGAATTTTTATGAATATAATTTATTATATATGAAAACTTTTTCATTAGATAAAACTATGTGTGTTTTAAAATCATATACGTAGAATAAAAAATATAAAAAAAACTTTTTGATATATTTTTATATTATTCTAAGACATATGAATGTATTTATATTCATACTCTTTGTTCAATATCCATTATTTGATTTTATCAATAATTATTAAATTAAAACATGATGTTATGTTTTTATTGGGATCTTGTATTCTATATAAAAAGGTTGCATACAATAATGTTTATATTTTTATATTACAATTCCTACAATCAAATTTACTTTCTTATGGTCTTCTTAGTCCATATAAATAAACATTATTCTAACATCTAAAATCATTCATATAATTTTCCATGTTTCTATATCTCTCTAAATTCATTATTTATTTTATAATAATAATATCATTATTTATATTGTTTTTATTATTCATTAAAATATATAATCCATTAATGTTATTCATTATGGTGTTTCCTAATATTGTTATGTGTTTAATAATGTTATATATGTTTTAGTTAATATAATTCTATAGTTTGGTATTTATGTACTATGATGAAATAAATGAATATGTATTATGTAATTTCTTTTGGAATGAAATGTTTAATTTTTATATATGGATTATAATTATTACATTGTAATTTTTCAAAACCCATGGAATAATTCAAATATTATTCAAATTAGAAATTTTAAAACCCATTGCGTAATCCTCAGGCTATTGAAATAGTAACCTAACAAAACCCATGGTTATTATCAATCAATATCCTAAAACAAGGATTATCTAACATCATAAACAAACTTGAGCTAACACAATATACTAACTCAAGGATTTCTCTATTAATGAATTAAACACTAATCATCGTAAGAAATCAGGAGAATATCCCTATATTATATAATAACTAAAAAATCCCAAAAATTGTAATGGAATCTCATTAATTAAATTATAAAATAATTTTAACACAACCAAAAAATCATTAAACTTGGATATCATATTAATGTAAATTTTCATAAAATAATATAATTGTACTTAAAAAAATCAAATAACATTATAACCACTCTTGTATTCTTTTCCCATTATATTCCCATGATCATATTGAATATATGTTTTGTTAAAAACCATATTTAATTACCCATGAGCATAATCCAAAAACCACATCCCATTTAAAATTCATGAAATCACACACATTAATTTACCAAACAATGATCATTCTGATTTTTTAATTTCAAATAAAAATTTAATAATCATAAAAATATTTTCTTTTACCCAAATGATCCACTTATTATTTCATATTATTTTTACTATGACTTAGTACAATTCCATACATTTTCCCAATTTATAAGTCATTAACATGATACAAAAAATTTAGTAAAAAATTTATATCACATGTTGTCCCATCACAAATCATTTTTGAAAACACTAAATTTCACTAAAAATCATTTAAAAAACTCACAATTCATAAAAAACATTTATAATAAAATATTTTTTTTATTAATTTCAATATACAATTCCAATATTTAAATAAATCTTAGTGTTTAATTTTTATCGTTACAATTAGAATATATTTATTCATCTTATAATTCAATATTTTTACACTAACACTAAAACATACCATTGAATGAATCATTATGAGGAGTTAATATCCTAAAATACATTATTAACAATATAAATTTTTAATTTTATCTCATAACATAAAATAATTCTAATTAAATTCATATTATATCCTTAAAACATCACATAAATCATAAAAATGTATTTATAATTCATTATTGATTTCAATAATGAAAAAATAAACTATTAAGTTATTAATTTCAAATTTCCAAAATATAACATGGTAGTAAACTGATATATAACTAATTTAAATAATTGATATCATACCATTAAAATTTTAAATATACTCACTATATCATATAAAATATTTATTCATTTAAAAAACATTTAGTTAACCATTATCAATAAATTATATTAAAATAAATATAATTTCCAACCCGAAAGAGTGATAGTCGTTATTAAAAACTCCATTTAAATACCATATGAGTCATTAATTAACTTTTATTGAATGATTTATAAAAATATGTGTTATTAATCAACCAACCAACTAAATCAAATTCCAAATTTATCATATTATAAAAATCACATTATCTTTTGGTTTAATATTATCTTTCTTATAGAATATAAATAATTTATATAATCTCCTATTATAATGATTTATTATTATTAAAATATTATTAATAATCTATCTGATGTAAAATTTATTATATAATTTACTCAATTAGATAAAAAGCAATTTCTTTATTAATACCTTCTTGAATTAAAATCCAATTTCATGCCATACAAACACCAAAATGTAAAAAACTAACATAATCTTAATCAAAAAATTATTGAATTGTGAATTTGAACCATAGAGATAGATGGGATAATTTTCATATAAGATATGTAAATAATTTTTATAAGGATTACATTTAAAATTTCTCTTTTATAAAAAAAGAATGAAAATTCTCTCAAAAAATAATTTAAAATTATGATTTAAAATAATATATAATACTAGAAATTAATAAATTTTAATAAAATTATAGGGAAATAATTATTTAATTTTTCCAGTTCTAACAAAACAATAGATAATAAATATAATACAAAATGAAAAAGTGTCACTATATAAAGATTCGATAGAAGAAAATGATATATTAGAGGATAACATCACAATCTAAAACCTTTAAGAAAGGAAAACAAGATAAATTCAAAATTCCCATGACTATAAAATGAGAAAAAAATATGTTGTGATGATCATAGTTGAGTACCCAGTGAAAAACCACTGTATTTTCACTAAACACATTCCTATGAGTTCTAAGCACCATCCACCCATTGGTTAATCCCAGGAAATCCCCCAAGTTTTACCGCAACCTATATTTACTTAATGACATTGACCTGGTAGCCTTTTATTATTTTTTATATTCTCTATAATGTCACATATACCTTCCTCGTATAGTTAAAACCTTCACCTGAAAAAATATCATAAAACATAATCATTTAAATATAATAAAATTAATTTATAATTTTCAAATACACACCTGAAAACTGAAGTTATTAAATATAAAAAATAAATTTTTTGAAAATATAAGGATGGATGGTAATATATCTTTGCATACATGATTAAAGTAAAGATCAATGGATATGACAAAGAATATAATATGGTATTAAAACTCAATAACAATTATAATAAATAAATAGTGTCTCAATATCCTTGTATAAGGCTCTTAAATTCAAATAATTCTTCTAAAATAATTTAATGTATATATAGAGGGAGATGCATTGCATCAGAGGATGATAATATAATAGACCCAGATTTTGATTCTTATTAAAAAATATGATGTTCTATAACTTGTGGTACATGATATAGCCAACCTAAAAAACAAAAACATAGTAAGAAGGTGTTATTAAAAAAGCTAAACTAAACACTAAGATGGTAAAAAATTCATAGTTGTTACCTTTTGAAGGTAAATAATATATATGAGTTAATATTGAAAAGTTTAATTACAATATATTAATAATTATTTTATTTATATTATATATTTTATTTTAAAAAGGTAATATAGAAAATATTATATTTTAAATTTCATTAATTAAAATTCATTTTTTAATAATTCCCAACAAAATTATATTAGGATATGTTTTCTATTATTTTCTTTTATTTGAAAGGCCCAAGAGCGAAAGCTCACTCCTACCAAAATTTATTAAAAAAGAAAGGGGGGGAAGAGGAGGTCAGCAGTACAAGGGAGGTTTACAATATCTGGTAAAAATCATGCCACACGCATCAGCCTCCACAAGGTGCGTGCAACAAACCGGAGCATGAAAGGACCATTCCGAAGAAGAGTCCAAAATAGATTTCTTTGACAGAGCCTCAGCAACCTGATTCTCCTCCCTCTAAACATGCGTCACATCAATAGTTATACCAGCAAGAAGCCGTAAGCACTCAATCCAAGAAGGTAGCAGCACCCATGGAACATCCCTTGACCACCGCTTGAGGAGATCAACAGCCACCGTTGAATCTGATTCCAACCAAAGAAAGTGCCAACCATGCTGGACCGCATACTTGACCGCCTTGATCATCGCCCATAACTCCGCTTCGATGGCATTGCCCTGTCCAATGAAGTGATAAAAACAGCCCTTGACGAAGCCACGATAGGTGCGGAAGACACCACCACAGCCCGAAGGCCCAGGTGCGCCAGAAGCCACCCCATCAACATTCACTTTCACCCAAGATGGGATGGGAGGTATCCATCGCACTGATTTCAGAACCAGTGGTTTTTTTACCCTGCCTAAAACACCAAAGTTCCGTAAGATAATAAGGTCCTCGGTGTTGTTGTTCATGCATCCAGTCTGCAGGTTGGATGCACTGCACACTGCCCTATGGATATGCCTCGCCCTAGCCTGAAATGATGGCTTCACATCCTCAAAAACCAAGGCATTTTGTGCCTTCCAGATGAAACCGCAAGCAGCCTCTGCTGCCACTAGAAGAAGGTTGCCGACCTGCGCGCTGCACCGAGCAGCAGCAACCGAGGCCAGACAACCCGCCAAATTATGTAGCTGCACTCGGCTGCCTGTGATGTCTTGAATGTATCTCCAAAGCCTACCTGAAAATTCACAGAACAAGAAAATATGGTCGATCAATTCCTCAGCTGAAAGACAGAGAGGGCAGGCCGAAGCAAGGCTGATTCCAGCCTTCTTGAGCAGAATTTGTACAGGAACCCGGCCTTTCCAAGCTTTCCATAGCAGCAGAAAATCAGCAGGGGGAATGAAATGATTTCGGAAGGCCAAAATCCACCGTGGGATGGTAACCTTCCCATCACACATGGAAAGATATAGGTCATGAGTGGTGAGGGAACTTGTGATACCCGGCTTCCAAATGAGGTTGTCTCTGTCAATAAAATTGTAGCACTGGATGTCAGCCTGAATCTAAGCGGGAAGGAAATCGTAAGTATCCATCGAGGTTCCCTGAAAATCAGCAATGGTGATGTGTCTCAGATGAGGTGGGATATCCACGTCTTCTTGAATTGGATTATTTATCCAGGGAGTCCTCCATGCATTCAGGAGGGAGTCCCTAAAAACTAGCCATCTGGTAGAGAGCATACACTTATTGAAGGTTGATTTCAAAGCAGTCCAAACAGAGGAGGAAAGATGGTAAGAGTATCCATTCAGAAGCTTAGGGATGAGCCTGGCTGAGATAAACTCCATTGAATTATCATTGTGGGTGAATAAGTTCCATGCAAACTTGCTGATCAAAGCCTCATTGAAAAGACCCAAATCCTTAATTCCTAACCCCCCTATATCAACTGGTTTAATGCATTCCCTCCAAGCCACAACAATCAGCTTCCTTTCATTGATGGAACCAGTCCATATAAAATTCTTGATGAGCCTTTGAAGGTCTTTGAGCAAAGCCTTTGGCCATTTGTAGATAGAGAATCCATACACAAACATAGAGGTAGTCACCGAATTAACGAGGCAAATTCTTCCAGCCTGAGACATGGCTTTTCCTTTCCAAGATGCCATTTGCACAATTATACGAGAGGATATGGACTGAAGATGGCATCTCTTCACTCTGCCCCAAAAGAGGGGAACTCCAAGATAATTAAAGGGCAGTGAGCCCTTATTCACCCCCAGTAGCCTAGTAACCTTGTTTTTATTCCTGGCTGTCACTCCCTCTCCAAAGACCACAAAAGATTTCTGCCAACTAATAGCCTGCCCAACCACATCCTCATAGTGCCTGAAAATGTCCTTTATTGATGAAACAGTCCGTGAGTTTGCCTGACCAAAAAGGAGAATATCATCAGTGTAGAGAAGGTGGGAAGGAGCGAAGAGGTCCCTCCCGGCTTTAATCTGACTATAAAGACCAGCCTGCACAAGGCTATTCAGACAAAGGCTTAAGTAATCCTCAGCAATGGAAAACAGAAGCCCATATAGGGGGTCTCCTTGCCGAAAGCCTCTGGAGCACTGGAAGAAGCCTCTGGGGGAGCTGTTGACCAAGATAGAAAGCCTAGCACTCTGAAGTATGGCAAGGACCAAGCTGATGAATTTAGATGAGCAGTCGTGCATACTAAGGATAGACAGCAGAAAACTCCATTTCATGGTGTCAAAGGATTTATAGATGTCAATCTTCACTGCAAGATTCCCGTTTTTCACCTTCCTTTTCATGACATTGATGCATTCTAAGGCAGTGAGAATGCAGGTTTGGATGCTCCTACCTGGGAAGAAACCAAACTGATTAGGGGTGATGATTCCTTTTACCACATTACCCAATCTCATGGCAATGATTTTACTGATAATCTTGGGTATAGTGTTCCCTATTGCAACTGGCCTGAAGTCCTTAATGTCAATAGAATTGTCCTTATTGGGAATAAGGGAAATAAAGTTGGAATTAGCACCATAGGGCATAAAAGCAGTGAGGAAGAAGTCTCTCACTGCATTGGTGACCTGATCATGAATTATTTCCCAATTGAACATAAAAAACTTGTTGGTGAACCCATCAGGTCCAGCTGCACTGTCAATATTAAGAGAAAAAAGAGCCAACTTGACTTTCTTTCCCCCAGGTGGGTCAACCAAAGAGGCGTTGATACTGTCATCAATGGACGGGGTGATGTTGTTGACAATCATGTGTGTTCTATTAGCCCCATTATCAGAGTAGAGATCAGAAAAATAGCCAATTACCGCATCAGAAATCTCATTATCCGCGGTAAGCAGCGTCCCATCAATCTTGAGGGCAGTGACTCCCCTCCTGATCTTCCTTTCTTTATGAAGAAAGTGAAAAAAACAAGAGTTCTTATCCCCATCTTTTAACCATTTTACATTATACAGAGACCTGGCCAGATTTTCTTTGGTGTTCAGCAACCCATCAAGCTTTGATAAGGCCTGAATCTCATCAGTCGAGGGCATGGAGTTCAGATGATTAATATTCTGGCAGAACAAAAGGTGATTTTCAGCATCCTTGATGTCCTCATCCAGCTTAGAGAACGAGTGCTTGCTCCATTCCTTCAATTTCATCTTAACATTTTTCAGCTTTGAGGAAACAATTTGGAAAGCAGACCCCAGGGCCGTAGAATTTCAGGCGGCGATCACAGCCTCCCGACACCCTGGGATGACCAGCCAAGCATTGTTGAACTTGAAGGGAATAGGGGCCAGACGGCCGCCATTAAGGGAGATGTCAACCACTAAAGGGTTGTGGTCAGAGTGCATTCTTGGGAGCACAAAACCCGAGGCTGAGAAGCTGTCATTATTGTAATCAATCTGGAATAAACACCCAGCTTCAACCGGACTGCTGCTAGTGACTTCTCCAGCTGCATTGATCATTGTAATCTGGTTGAGGTTATAATGGTTGGTGCAGACTTCACTTGGGGCAGGTACACCTCGAATGGTGGGCAAGCAAGCAATTAATTTAAATGTATGATTTTTAATTTATACAACCAATTATTATCATTTTAGAAAATCAACTAATATTTTATGAAAACATTGATTCTATTATTTCGTTTTTTAAATTTACAAATGGGGAAATTTGGATTAGGATTTATTTTAATGTAAAATAACTCTTCTTATGATAATAATAATCTTTTTAATATCATTACAATCAAAATAATTGATAATTATTTTCTTATACATAGATTTAATTTTCAAAAATACAATTTTCTTAAAAATAAGTTTTTACATGTTACACGTGCTCACATTAACATTTATTTACCTAATTATAGAATAATAATTTTATAAAATTCTAATTATATTTGAGTTTTAATTGTTCATATTTATTATTATATATAATTTAGTTTTGAGTTATAAAATATAAATTATTTGGATTAATTCTAATTAGCACAACAATGGTGAAAAAATTATTTAAAAATTATTTTTTTATTAACATCAAGAAATTCATATCAAATAAATTAAATTTGAATCGATTAAATAATGAATAGAATATAATGTATAATGACTTAAACATATATATTGAAATTAAATTAATTTTTAATCAATAAGAAATAAATTAAGATTCCATAATGTAAAAAATATAATTTTTCTACTAAATAGTTTATCTACATATTATGAGTTTTAGCATAAAATATAATTTTTTAATTTTTTAATATTTAATTAGAATAAATATATTTTAAATTTATTTCCATAACTCTAAAATTAGGTTGTATGGGTTATTCTATATTCTTAATGAAACAAAAAATCTTTTAGATAGAAACTAGTTACCTAGTTTAAACATTAAATAATTAAATGTAATGAAATGATGGTAAAACCCTATAATGTGTTCAAAACATGTGTGGAAACACTTATATATGCCATTATTGACCCAAGAATACCCAAAAGACCAATTTCATCCGATTTTATCATTTAAAAATTGAATAGTTTCATCGTATTGTTGAAAAATGTAAACGTGTTTTCAAAAGTTCTATTAATTTCACTTATAAAATGATACCACTTCCATCATTCAAAGACACACTTAACCATAAAATTATAATATTAAATTCTAACATTTTAATATTCCAATAACCCTATCCAATTAACATAATACATTGGTCACTCATATTTTTCAAAATCCCTTCAATTTCAAGGAATATTCTATATAAATATAAAGTATCCAACGAGGATAGAGTCTGATCATCTAAGAAAAGAAAAAAGGTGATGGTTTTCTTATAATAACATGTATTTATTGAGACATGTTTTAATGTTATGGACCATTTTTTATTTATATGGTGCATATAAATTTCAAATAATTTATTTTTTCACACATAATGGATTAAATTATTCGATTAACATAATCTTATAATGTTCAAGGTTCTAATGACTTTTGATTAAAAGATTACCAAGGTCATAATGGTTTTTATTACTAAAATACCTCTCATTATGTTACACTACTATATATTGAACCTTATTATTAAAATATGGATCTAGTAATATATATAGTGATATTATGTAATAAATCCTCCATAATTTTTGGGGAATTAATTTTCATATCTGTCACTTATTCCATAATGATTTCATTTATAAAGTGTGATATTACAAAGAACGATCCTTATATAATTTAATGAAACTCTATTTCCCATGTCTATATTTTTCTTTTATACAAATTTTATACTTATTAATTAAAAATGTATTATGTTTTATCTCAAGTAAAATTCAAATTTCACTTCACCCCTTTAGTAAATAAAATTTTATCATTATTTGATTGGTGTGGTTTTTAGTAATGTTTTTTAAATGCCTTTTAATGTTTTCTATATGGCTAGTTTTTTAAAATGTTTTCTATTAATTTAATATTTAAAAAGCAAAAAATATATTTATCCAAATCCTTTTAATAAAAAATATTCAACTAACTTTTATTTGTTAAAAAATATTTTAAAAGAAAATATTTTTAAATCATTTATATATCTACCATTTTCAACAAAAAAATATCTTTTTCCATTTCAATGTGAATGGATTTTTACACCAGAATTTTCAATTTCCTTAATAATTTATGTATATGTTTATATATATTTTAATGGAAAATATTTCTATTCATATTTTTGAAAATGATTCTGAAAAAAAATTAAATATATAAATAATGATTTATTCTAAAATTTAATATCCCTAATGATTCATAAAAGTGTTTATCAACTATTTATACTTATTTGATATATCTTATGGGTAGTAGTGTATATTATTCAGATAATATTTTTCAATTTATTTCTATGGATATATTATAAAATTATTTTTTCATTCCCTAAAATTATTAATAATTGCTTTTATTTTTCTTGACCATCCAATCTACATGGTCATGTTTTTTTTAATTCTGTTTCCTTTTTGAATTATCTATTATTGGTTCTTTTAATTGATGGTTATTCACCAAGTCATGTATGCATTTATTTATGTGAGAAATTATTAACTAAAACATATTTCAATTTTATATAAAACGTAAATACCATGTATTATCTTATTTTAATAGTATTTACCTAGAATGTTTATTTATTTCATCATATAAAAATTTATTTTCCATTTGTTTATAATGATTAACTGTGGATCTTTTAATGATTCCCTTATTTCATTAAATTTGAAATGGAATATTAAACTCATGCTTATTCCATGTGTCCCTTATGTGATGATTTATAAATCTCATGAAACCCATTTTATTTATATGGTTTATTTTATGATTTGGTCAATGTTTGTTTATGTGTCACACAAATATAAGGATTATGTGATGGTTGGGTCATATATAAACTCCAACGAATCGATTAAAGGCTTATATATCATGAGATAAAAAATTTATGTGAACATGTTAAGGAGTAGCTATGTTCATAAATAGTGATAGTGATAGATTATTACCCTACTAACAATTTTATTTTTGAATAAGATTTAAGGTTTCTAGGTTTAAAATTATACGAAATATATTATTTGTAATTTTATTAATTTTTTCCCTTTTGTTCTGTGGATCTTGTTCTATGGTTCATGTTTGAAAACTCATGTTTCTCACTCTTTTTATTTAGGTCTTATGTTGTTACCAGTCATATTACAGGATTTATTATCTATGATTTATTAGGAATTTATTTTCTTTTATATTTTGGTTGTACCCATATCCTCATATTAAGAACACTTACGATATTATTTTGTTATCTCTTATGTTTAGCCTTTCTAAGAATATAAAATCACCCTTATCTTATGTATACATTTTCTTAGGATATGATGAATATTAATATGTATGATGTTTCCATAAAAGTATCATATGAGAATAATTTTTGAGAGATATTAAATACTTTTAATGGATTAAAAAAAGTTGTTAGAAAATATCAAATGGTTGGAAAATACATTATTTTTGTTAGTTAATATATTTTTTTAACTCCATATTACTCTAAAGAATAGTCATCCTGGGAATTTATTATATTGAAATATTTTATTTAAGTAATGTAATTAGTGAATAATTAGATTTTTTGTGTCATTGTTATTATCAAAATAGTGTTTTGATAACTTTGTTTACTATAGTATTATCATTTGAATAAAATATTAGACATTTATCTAACATCAATGTTTGATATATTAATGTTTACCCTAATTTTAAATGGATAGATAAACCCTCAGGTTTATTTTATGTAATATTGAATAATTTGGGGATTGTGATAAAATAACTTTTGTGAAAAACCAAGGCGTAAGTTTATGGGATTAGTATATTTATATGATAGCATAAAAAATTATTAAGTAAGGATTACATGGCTTTCGTATCAATAATATATCATTCTAGATACAACAATTAGATATATTATTTTTCATAGTTTTATCGAGGGCTAATAACAAAAAGGGTACATTGGGTATTTACTTGATCATCACCCAGTGCATAACAAAGATACGAAACTACATGCCTAATTTTACACTCCTTGGGGCTATTCTTTTGTTGAACAAATTCATATTACAACCCATTATGAAGGATATATTTCCAAATTACCTTAAGATATTATGTTAAGAAGTATGAGAGAACAAAATATAAAGTAATCAAGGAAGGAACAAGGGAGTTATATGATTAAAAATTTATGACATAATTGAAATTAAAAGCACCATAGGTTGAAATGAATGTGTCTTTGGAGAAGATATCTAAGGATTGAGGTTATATATTCATATATTATAATTATTTTTGATACTATCATAATAATTTTGTATATTATATCATTTAAACATGATTATAAAGATAAATTAATGAGTGTTTTGTGTTAAAAACTATTATGTCATATAACCAAATAAGGGATCATACATAAATATGAATCATAGTATATTCCTAATATGATGGAAAGGTATGTCTTCTAATATTACCTCATGTAATATGGTCAATAGAAATAAAATCTAGAATTTATTAGCTATTTTAATTAGTGAAGTGATATGTATCAATGACTTTTTGTATATTCAAAATGTTATGAGGATAATGTGAGACATCTAAGGATTATTCTTAATTAGAGTTTATGTAAAGGTATGGAAACATATATTAAATAGTATGAATATCCATAAAATGTTATTCTATTATAAGACTATATTTTTTGTGATAAATATTGAAGAACACTGGATTGAGTTATGAACAAATATTAGGTTTAAAATATTATTTTGGTTAAAGTAGTATATAGTTAATTGATATAGAAAAATTATGTTAAATAGTACTAATAACCATGGGATTAATAATTGATTCATGGAATTTTTTTTGATTTTTATCTCATTTTTTGGATTATACTGACAAGTCTGTAATTTTATGAACTCATTGTTGAATATATGAGTTAATTTGGGAGGAATATATGATTTCCCAATGGTTTAATCTCTTGAATATTGAAATGGTTTGTGAAAAGGTATACACTGGAGATTATATAATTAAGGTATAAATAATAAATGTTATTTGGGAAAAGATAATAATATTGACCTAAATTTAGATAGTTAGATATATTTAATATTATAATTAGTATATAGAAAAATAATTATTTTAATAATACCCTATCATATTTTTATAAATTTATAATAATTAAAATTATGAGAATTAAATTTATTTAAGGGTATAAAATATAATGAACTAAGATTTTGGATAATTTAAAATACATATTATATTCTATAAATTGTTTCACATGCTACACCCACCATTAAAGTTTAAAAACGTATTAAGAATACATTATTAATAAATCTACAATAAACACTATGATGATAAACCATTAATATTTGTTGCATTTAGAAGGTAAAAAATTTATATGAGTTAATGAAAATTTTATTTTAAATAAAATTAATTTTTATTATGTTATATATTTCCTTTTAATGAAAAAAATCACAAATTTGGAGTTTTAAATTGATAAATTAAAAATAATTATTTCTCCATTATCATGGTAATTTAAATTAATCCTAAAAATCAAAATTTTATAAATAAAAATAAAATTTTACATATTAATTAACATGAAAATTTTGATCTCAAATAGAGGTATGATTTTATTAAATTAAAATTCCTTGTGTAGGGAAATTAAACTTAACATTAGAGTGTCTAACTTGTTAAAACCCATTTTTATGAAAAGTTTACTTGTAAGAATAAAATTTATATATATGAAATAATTATCAGTGATATTGACTATAATTATCTTAATAATATTATTACTATCGAAAGAATATTTATGTGAAATTAAAATAATCCCATTTCCTTATTTCCACTTGTGTAAATTTCACTAAAAAATAAAATGAAAAATAGTTTCTATAAAATATTACTAGATTTTTTAAAATGATAATCACAAGTTATAAAAATTGAAAATAGGATATTTAAGGGATTCATATTAATTTATAAATATTTAATTTTGCAATAATATTTTTTGAAATATTTATAAGTCATATAAAAGTGACAGTATTAGAAAAAATTATATATTTTTCATATAAAAATCTATTTTACAAAACATACTATGTTAATTGTTTTTGAATAATAATAAAATTAAAATTTTATTATATTTTTAATAATATTAAATTTATAACCAATAAATTAAATTTAAATAAATTAAATTATTAATAAAAAATGAATTCTAAAAATATAAATAAATATATAAATACTCTTTTAATGTTTAATCAATAATAAATAATATTAAACATCTTAAATGGTTAATATGTCATTTTTCTACTCAAAATAAATTCTATAAAATACTTATTTTAATTTAAACATTTATATTATAATATTTATAAATTAAATTTGATTACATAGATGTTAAATTTATTTCAATCACACCCAAATTCTATTTTATGGGTTATTCTATATTCTTAATAAAACATAAAATTATATTGTTAAAAACTAGTTACCTAGTTTATAAGTAAAAGAGTAAAATGTAAATATTTATTGATAAAAACACTATAAAAGGTTTAAAACACGTTTGCAAACAATATTTGGGCCTTTATTAACTCAACCACACCCTAAAATCCACTTTTTCTATTTTTTGAAACATTGACCCTTGAATCATGACATATAATTATTGAAAAAAATGTGAAGTTATTTCTAAAAGTAAACTTATTTTCACTTATAAATAAATATCACTTAAACCATCTAGAGAGACCCTTTACCTTCAAATTACTCCATGAAACCATGCCGTTTTACTCTCCCTAAAACCATACTCCCTAAAAATATGTCACTGGACAATTATAATTAGCAGATTCCCATCAATTTCAATGAAACATCCAAGGAAATATCATGTCATTTATTTTGATAGAGTGTGATTGACTAAGAATGGAAACAATGTAAGGGTTTTCTCATCTCAACTTCTCTTCAGTGAGAAATATTTTAAAATTATTTAGTAATTTATTAATTATATGTGGTAAATACATACAGAGAATTTATTTTGGAATAACCAATTATTTATAGAATATTATTTACAAAACAATGTGTTTTTCAAGGTTCCAACTACTTTTGTTTCAAAAATTACTAAGGCCACAAGGGTTTTGATTAATCGATTACCTTTTATTAAGTTATAATCTTATTTATTGAACCTTATTTACAATGGTTGTATATAATCATCTCTATGATTATATTATTTTATAAACCCTCTTTATTTTTAGCTAATTATGTTTTATATCCATCTCTTCTTATATGATGAGTTCATTTTTAAATTGTGAGATTGGAATAATAACTCTTATATAATCAAATGAACCGATAATTTCTATTTCTATGTTTTCCCTTTACATAAAATGTTTTAGTTACTTTATAGAATTATATTATGTTTTATATCATGTGAAATTAATATTTTACTTCACCCATTTTCTAAATAATTTTTTTATTATTTGTTAGGTGAGGAATTTAGTAATGGGTTTTAAAGGAATTTAATGTTTTCAACATGGATAGATTTCAAATATATATATATATATATTAGTGTAATTTTTGAAACATTATTTTATCATGAAACTGAATTTATTAATGTAAAATATTTTAAAGATAAAAAATAATGGAATAAAGAATTATAGTTGTTGCATGTACCACTAAATCCCCTCCACATGGGTCCAACCAGAATTGCATCGGCATGCAAGGTTAGATGCACATCTTATGGTGTTTTGAAAACCCAGATATCCAGGTAACTTAGTGACACAAAATAGAACATAACTAAGCATTATTTTGTATAAAAGTCCTATAAAATCTAGAATCTTTACCCATGGTATCCATATTTTCCAATAAATATAACCCTAGGGATCCTCATTTGAACGATGAAAAAAACTAAAAGAAACCTCAAATATCTTCTTTCCCTAGTCCTTCACCTAAGTCCTTGGAATCCGTTTAGGTTTCAATAAAAAACAAGAGAGAAGTGGGATAATAGAATTAATTTCTGTATAGGGTATAAAATACAAGAGACATGGATGAGGGACTCTTCCCCCAAATTGACAAGCACTAGCATAAAGGTCCCTTCCAAAAATAGGGATATGTGCAATATACTTCTGAGAACACATGATAAGATCCTTAGAGCCTTCAGAAAACCTTCTCCCATGTTTCATTTCCTCGGCAGTATTTCACCAAAACACATTTTTCTCTTGTCTGCCTACCTACACAATTCCATTCCTGTCTGCCCAGTTCCACCCTACGCGAGTCCTCCTTGGCTCGCTAAGCTTTCACCTATGTGAGACACTCCCAAGCCATATTCTAATCCATTTATGGTAGGGATTCCATTTATTTAGATCACTTGTTGTAGGGGGATGAAATTAAAGCCTCCAAAATATCCTCCATACATTAATGTTCATAGAAAGAGGAACACTAGCGTGTTTCTCATTCAGATATGCATTCTTTTAGTCAGATGTGGCCCACACAAGTCCTACCTAACTGTTAAGGCCATTAGGGTGTATGATAATATGAATCCCTTCAGTCATGAGGAACTTAACACTATGAGAGATTCAAATTAATTCCTAGTCCGGGATACATTGGCTAAGACTATGTCCTTCCATCATCATCATTGTGAACATGGACCTGGGGTTCCTAGTGGGGAGGGGGAGGACCATGATTTACTTTTCCTTTGAGGTGTAGTGACTTATCCTACTATCTTTCCTAGGATCTAGTCAATAGGTAATCCCTAAAAGATCAATCCACTAATATCTCTACAAATACATCTCTCACTTATTTACTTCAACATTCTCCCAGAACATGGGTTTTATTCTTATGGGTAGTAATTTTTGACTATCCAATGTATAATGAGAGAAGGAGACATGCACATAAAATCCCTTTGTTATTATACCATCACACCAAACACTTCCACCACTAGAAGAAGGACTGTGTGGTTTTCCATATCATATTTCTATTGTTTCTCACATTATATAATTACTCATGTGGGATTAAACGTTAGTTATGATCATATCATCCATAAGGTCATGTCCATGTATCAGTAGAGAATCTTTTCCCAGATCATCCAATCACCTTTCTTCAGAGGACCTCTATAGGTATGGGTCTACAATGACATGTATCCAACCTAAGGGAATCCTTATATATGGTGTAATCCCTAACTAAATACTCATAATAGACCTCATTATCTATGATAAACACCTTAATAAGGCCCCCATAGGCATATTCCCTGAAAACCTAAATTTACAAGCATTGATTCCCATTCAAATGCGATATGTAGGAAGCCTCATTGAGATCAAAACCCAACACCCCAAACTAACCCCAATTATCTCTATACTACATTCTGAATAGGGTCATATCCCACCTGGGGCCTATATCCTTTCTAGGTGCTTTGGGATACTTTATTATAAGTACCACAAAAAACTTTAACGGGGAACCCTTCACATATATGTACTTGCTTCATGATGTTAAACTACACAGTTTAGTCCTCATCACATGAAATTAAAAGGTATGATGTGTCCCATTAAGTGGCATCGAACAATGTGGGTTTTTATTCATTACATAATGATATGTAGGAACACCATATTATAGTTCTGATCCTAATATAAAAAAACTCACATCTATCTAGATGATGATAAACCTGAGAGCATCCCACTACATGGCTTAAAACCAGAATTATAAAAATAAATGAAAAATGGATATCCAATTTGTTCATAAAAGGGTACCATTGATGGAGAATCTTAGATACATATAGATATCTCCATTGATGAAGAACATTGGATTCATACAGATGATTCTAAATTCCAAAAATGCTAATAATCGATTATTAATTCAATGATGGGACTCATCATACTTGGGAATTAATGAATAATTCATGAACAAGTCTTAAATTTATGAGAGAGTACCAAAATTTAAAACAATTCCCACTAAAAGGATATGATTATCGTGGCCTCCCATTATCTCGACCAATGTGAGATCTCAAGTTATAAGGATAACATACTTAAAAAATGTCTTCATTTCGAAATCTAGACCCTGATTTATCACATATATGAGATCCATGGGTGTTTCTGGTTCTGTGGATAAACCAAGTTGGAAACATCCAAGAAAATATGTATGTATATCCATATAACATATATGTTTTGCCCCCCAACACCCCAAAATTCTATTCCAATACCATGTAGTATTTGGGAATTAAACAATAGTTGTAAACATTATGTGAATCATTAAACAATATGACGGTATAACCCACATTCCTAGACCCTATCCCCCAAAAATAAATGATGTACAAACATGAAAATCAATTGTGCATGTGCTCTCTTATTGAGATTCAAATTTGTTGGGGGTTTGTTATTTATGTTTTTCACTTATATTTTGGACTTTTGAGATGATCTCCCAACGATATAAATGGAGTCACATAATCTCTCATAGAAATATTCCCCTACTAATATTTATACTATGTCCTTATACAAGAAGAGGACACCATTATCAGCCTATCATCATCAATGATGGGTCTCAAATGAAATGGTCATTGAGTATAACGATAATGGTACTATCCAGACCTTGGATTTTTCTTGATAGTCCCTTCAGCTCATGAATCCCATCCATTCATCCACTCAAAGATGACATGTTTTATATAATTATACAACACCAATAAAAATCTCTATAATTTTTTAATCTTATTCCTAGAATGGAACAATCATACACTCCCATATCATAGGGAGATAGACCGATAGGCCATAGAATAACTCATCCAAAAGTCATCAGGCCCTTCTAAATGGATGCTTCTAACAGTCACCAATACTAGCACTATAAAAAAGTGATCCATCACCATGATAAGGGTGAAGTCCCTGAATGTAAATTATAGTTCATCTAGAAATTAATAAGAAAGAAGGCCCACCATGGTAGAAACTGATCAACGGGTTTCAGGACCACACCTCTTCCCCCTCTAGAGAAGACCACTAATCACATTTGGTGGAAAAAAGTGAGAAAGAACACTAACCTTTGCATACTAATAAATAATTATAGTAAACTCATATAAAATCATCCAGATAACCCCACCTACCAAATACAGAGGCACCCAATGATCATTCACAAACACATGCCCACACCTAGAAAGCCCACCATTCAGATCTAGAACAAATTCAAGAGAAGGTACACACACCTACTCACATCAACCAATCCTTCTAGCAGACTCATCTTATAGAATTTAAAAGAAACTTTTCACAAAAAAATATGGTTTCTAACTATGAGAAGACACACACACATTCCTTAATTTATCGATCCTTTTAGCAGTCATGTCTAGAAGCACCTGGGGAAGTCACTCGAAAAGTCCCAGTGAAAAACAGAGAGAAAAATAAAATCTCTATCCCCAAACCTATATAGTACCAGTATCCACTGGTTGGAAATAGAGTGTAAGGGAAGGTACACACCCCTTATCTAACTATAGAATGGGAATATCTCCTTTTTCTTGCCACTAATGTCACCAAGAACCTCCTAATAATTATGGAATGATAGAACCAAATTCTTTCCCGCATTCTGAAAACATTCAAATATATCATAATAGAAACTTCAGTGTCATAGGGGAGGATACACAACTCTATCCCTACGAATGGGGAGACTAATTATCATGTCACATAAAAGTAGACCCAAACCTATTCTCTAATCTAGGAGGTCCATGGGGAAAACTGACCCATGATATATAGACAATTGGACCAGGTCCACCCCCATTCCAGCTAAAGATAATCATTATAATCTAATGGTCATTATGAGGTAGGTATAGACCACTTAAAAAGTTCCAAAATTATTCTAGAAAATTCCAATAGCGACATAGAAATTATTTGAACACATTTTGATCCCAAAAAAACTAAATCCATAGAAAAGTGTGCATAGTTGGTCACAACAAGGCATCTAAAAATAATCCTCATTAGAGATGAATGGTAAATAAAAAGGTAATCAATGATCCTTCTCTACCTAATGTTCAAGATATTTAATCCCATAGATTCTTATCTGTAGTGGCTCAAGATCTTACTCAACCATTAAAAAATTCTATAAACAGTATTAGTAATTTCAAATGTTCTCCCTAAACACTTCACCATGATGATTTTCTTCATCTCTATAATTTTACTGATTCTGAGAGCCTATCTCTTGATGAGATTTACATCATCCCTCCATATGGCCAGAATATCGATATACAAGAAGGTATTACCCTTACTTTCATCCTCTATGAAGGTCCTACCTAGGGTATATACAACATAAATTTACTTTTTAGTTTGATATTAATCCATAATGGTATCATTCCCTATAATTGTATTCACATTGAAAATTCTCTCTATAGTTGTGCTCTACTTCTTCAAGAAGGACCCCACCATGTATATTTAATTATAAGAAATACCACCTACCATGAGGTGCTTGAGAAAATAAATTCAGTATTTTTTTTATTCCTTATCAATAAAAATTGATATCCTTTCTCATCCAGAATAGAGCCCAAGGTGATAGTAACTCTTCAAAACACCGTCAGAACGCATTTCTTGCAATGTAACATAGGAATCCCCCACCAATGTAATTTCTTATGATAAATCAACCAGAATGCTTCCAGTTTGGTCATACCAGGTCATGGTTCCATTTGTTAAATATGAAGAAGATACATTGAACATGAGTAAATGGTTGGCGAAAGATAAAAAATACCATTTTTTTCTATCCACTAGCCACTCCTCTGTTCATCATTCTAAAGGTGATATTGGAATATTATTTACCAGACATCCACATCAATATTTGGAAAACTCTTCATAAATTGATTAAAAAATTATTAAATTATGATGTATATCTATGATATATTAAGATAATAAAAGTGATAAAATTTCAAATTTATATAGATGATATAAATGATGAAAGAGATGCCAAATTGGGGAAACAACAATGGTCCCTTTATCCCGCATGTCTAAGTAGGTTAAAATAATTTCATTTGTTGTTGTCAGATGCTCCACCCAGTGTTCATATCAGATATGGGATGAACACGATGTGTTTCATTTCAGCATACTCCCAAATCATCAATGTCATATGAAAGTAACATCAGGCAATGTCATAGATTTAGACTAAATTTAACAAATGGACAATATTTTCAATTGAAAATATGCACAACAAATATAGGCCCTGATCGATTCTCACTAACATTGAGAAAGAATAGAGAAATCCAATGAAATTATATTTCATTAGACATATGAAAATACTAGTAATGCCTCCCACTTGAAGAAATTTAGTAACAATATAGCACAAATTTAGCAGATAGTAGAAATTTCATTCAAGTAAATAATCTCAAGTGAAAAACATATGATGCATCCATACCATTTCAAAAACAACTTTGTAAAACCAAGAAGGCAATCATGGTAGTATTATCCCCATAAAAATATGAGAAACCCCAACCCAAAAGGCTGAGGTATTTTTTACCACAATTATCAAGGAAAATAAATAAGTCTTGAAAGGTTTTGGAAATGTATATGGTATATACCCATCCAATAAGGCTAGTTGATTTTTTCAATCAATATCATCTTCCTAAATGGAATTCAGTCTTCTCATGGATAGGGGAATACAAAAAAGAATCTTCCCAATTTTTCATTTCCCATGGTTTGGTATCCATATTGGGAACACACATGATAAAATGGTCAGTATATTCTCTTCGAATTACAATCTACAAAACAGATCCAAATGAACCCACAAATGAGAGGACAATGCATCAATAAGGGTGAAAAAAATGCAGTCTCATAAGGAGGATAATAAAGTTCCATTAATTTTTTATGTATGAGTGAATATTGATAATTACACCTACTAGAAGACAACATAACATGAGGATAATATAAAGGTGCAAGGGTGGAGGTTTTGGTTCATAATACAGCCCACACCGAAATTGTGGAAGGAGGTATACATACATGGAACCAGAGGCCTTCCCTGAATTTTAACATTTTCCAAGCCACTCCATCAATACCACCTCAAATAGTATCCAATAAAAAAAAGTGGTAAAGGTAGTTTTTGGACTCACCTATATATATAAGTGGTTTATCCTTATACAATTGCAGATGAATTTTCTTATCAAGAGGATGATATGAAAGATTTGAGAAGACTCAACAAAAATCTAATCTAAAGAATCATTTCAAACATATATGTTTTTCAAATAGAGCCGCAAATTACACACCCAATTAGTGTACCTAAACAAAGAGAGTTATCCATAGAATCTAAGATATATCTTGAACACTGTCTCAATATGAGGTACTAATAACCAATATACATGGATTCTATAGTAGTAGATCAGTATTTCCCTCTATTGGGTAAAGGTTAGAACAGTGTCAGGTGTATTATTATATGGAATACCCTATTGGTTACCAATGATGGATTTTAGAAGGTACTCCATTGTTATTTATACTTACATCTACCCAAATTTATTAAATTATTCATCAAAACATTCCTCAATTGCTCATAAATAATATTGAGTTACTAATGGCTCAATTAGAAGCTATGGAGGATTGATGTATACCAGTGTTGACGAAAAAGAATCCTTATCTTGAATGTGTTGATTTTTCTCTTCCACCATTGAACATTTGTAACCCTATTTTTGAAATATTTAATAGTTCAGGGGACTCATTTTAGTATTTTTTACATTTTTTATCTTACTGTGAACCCATTATTGGACCACTAAATAGAAGGAGGAAGTGAAACACAAATACTTTATGCAGACACTATAGGGGCAATCCTTTGTATGGTACACCAGTTTACATACTCAGTCAATTATAGGGTGGGAAGATCTCCATCAGACGTTTCTATTCCAATTTAGATCAATTTTGCAGAAGACAACATTTCTCAACCTCCCAAACTATTAATAGTGAGAGAATGGGGAGGTCTTTTATTTCATTTCTTGGTTGAAGTGGTTGATGTACCCAATAATATTATAGCTTCCTTAAAAAAAATTATCCATATGTACAGAGGATCTTCATGGTGAGTTGTGCACACCACTCTTTCCTATGAAATATATATATGGGATACCAGAGTTTTTATAAATTGTACAAAAAAAGGAAGACTCCATCATAAAAACTAAGGCTAGGTCTTGAGTAATTACATTATCTCAAATAAAGTGAATAAGGAAATAATAGACTTCCACTATTACACTTAAGATGACCCATACACCCAATCAGGCTCCAAAGCATGAACCATTTATCTTGGTACCCCTCCTAAGAATCATCAATAACAACTACCTCAACAGGATGATCAAATGAAATAGGTGTGAAAATAGTTTGAGGAGATTTAAAAAATATACTTTTTGAAATGACCATGTCGCTAGTTAATTCATCCTATGAATAATGAAAAATTTGATTGAGTTATCAAATCCCATGCATCCCCACTAGAATGGGTATAAAGATATCATGATCTTTCTTCCATTTCATATAGAATTTGGGAACACTAATTATAAATGTTTTGTTTTCAAAGACATTTTTTAAAAGATGGTGGACTCCAAGAAAGTGCAAATGGGAAAGCCACCTACCCAAGTATCATGTGTATTTACCGCTAATCTGAAGGAGGAGGATTGATGGTATCAATTTAATAGAAAATATAAGCACAACTTTAGTGACTAGATAGTCAGAAATAAGATCAATAAGACTTATGATATCCTCCAATCACAGTTTGAAACTTTCGAATATTCCCCAAGCGGTTTCCACTATGGAACAAATGAATCGACCAATGCCATAGTCATCCAAAATCTAATCATCCATAGAAAATCATGGCCAGAATAACTAGAATCAGAAAAAAGAAGATAACCATATTATATAGTAGAAGATTTCTTTGACTCTCTCGAAATTCATGCAATAAATCCTAGAATAACAGGCGCCTCCTTGTCAAATTGTACCATAAGTGTCAACCTATCAGAAATATTTCTATTTAGATGATAAATTGATCTTCGGTTCCATTATTATTACTCAGTTTGTGGACCCCTTCTTGGATGATTAGTGTGACTATGAACCAGAATTCCCTACCTTCATTTGGAGGATTAGGGGAAGAGTCCCACCAAGATGAGGATACATGGAAAGATGCAGTCATGAAAAAGTCAATACTCTATACACATCCCCACATAGACTATCTACATATCCAAAAATCATAGTAGATCCTTTCAAAGGGTTAAACATGAATATATAATATACCCTGAATATGCTTGATTTTACCTAAATTTATCATTGTAGAAGATCGACTATTGGAGTCCCTATTTCCAAATCAACCTATGTGCAAAGGAAAACCTAGTTGACCTAATCCACCATGGGTCAAAATTCCTTTAACCCCTATCCTAAGGGATTAAATTCCTACTCAGGTAATTTAGTTTGTAATGTACTTATAATAGAGCATCCCCATACTAGGAATAATTGGGCTTTTGGTCATATGTATGATATCTTAATGAAAATTGACCTAGTTCTAGCCATGTTTCTAATCCTGGGTGATTTAAGCCTTTCAAAAAACATCT
This sequence comes from Viscum album, assembly GCA_963277665.1. Lineage (NCBI taxonomy): Eukaryota > Viridiplantae > Streptophyta > Magnoliopsida > Santalales > Viscaceae > Viscum > Viscum album. The sequence goes on along the minus strand of OY728153.1, from coordinate 1,200,165,497 downwards.
AGGAATTATTCCAAGAGGATTTTTCAATCCCCTAAGAATTAGACGCCAATTTTACTGCATATGAGGTATATCATTCAGATATAGATCCTACAAAATTCCATAAAATCATCCCTTTCATGGATAAGGAAAAAATATCCCCTTATAAAAGGGCACATCAGACCTTTGTATGTAACTATCATGATACATGGCATTGATATTCGATGATTCTTCGTTGTAAATGGATCAAGATTCAACCTAATTTTGATATGAAAACATCATTAACTGGGTTACAACTAGTCCCACATTCACCCCCCCCCCCCACTTTAACATCATAGGGTTATGAAAAGAGTTATCAATAACCTCTTAGTGAAATTAAGATAATCACTCAATTTATATGTCATATCTGACACAAAATTATTTTTTGTTTGGTGATATACATATTTTAATGTTTTGTTGGGAAGTACATGGAGACATCAACACATGGTTATTTCATCATCATACCACCAATGAATAAAATATTTCATTAAAGTTAAAACTGGGACATTTCCTAGTGATTAATCACTATTTAAATCTTATGAATCACGATACATTGATATGGGATTATATCAGAGGGAAGGGATACAACCCATGATCCAAAATTTTTCTCAAATCAATTCATTCAATAGTTTGTAGATGACCCGTTTTAATCCCCTTAAGCAAATCAAGGTACAGTACATGCTTCTCTTCAATCCAATCGAGGGGATGTGTCTAATATGAAGAACATATTCAGTAACATTCATCATATTAGTCGTAGAAACTAGACCTATAAGTGATTAATAAATTATTGATTCTCTTAATAGTTCCAAAATACAGTGTGATAATTCTCACATCCCATCCCATGATATTCAAATAATAACTAACTCATTAGGTAGGATAGAATGGGTTTCCACATCACTAAGGGATGTAAGGATGATCATTCTAAATCCCTCATATCCTCTTTTGAATTTCAAAGAGGCCAGGTATCATAAATTGTGTTGGAATTAGGTTATTCATCTTCTAAAATTTCATCCAAATTTCAAATCACCTACCAAATTTAATGATCTCCCATCATTACCTATATCCCCTTAGAGAATGGAAAGGGAAGAAGAGGACGATAATTTTGCAGAGGGAAAAAGGGAAAAGCTTATGTATTCCCCTATATCATATGAAGAAGTTTCCTATACTCTCATTGATGAACTAAGAAAAATAAATAAATTAATGTAAGAAAACCCATTAACCACTTTCATCAGGGTGTACATGAATACATAGGAACAAATGATGTATACCTCCTTTTTGATACGACATCCTAATTTTTCTCCTGGAATTACCTAGATATTTTCATTTGTGATCTCGAGGTGTCCACTCATTACTTCATTTTTGCTAAAAACCATCAAGGGTAAAAACATGAGGCCAAAATGATGAACCTGACTCATGCTTCCAAAATTGATGCCAATTTTTACAATATTATCAAGGATGAATTCATTTTAGAAGTTCATTATTAAAAATTGAAATCAAAAATCATCTCTTTAGAGAATAATAATAGAAAATATATGCTTTGTATCAAATTTATAGACCTCAACAGGAAGTGTATGAAAGATGAATTATTAGTTCAAATCACAAAGATATTCATTAATGAAATATCTATTTATCAAGACCTATCCTTCATGGATGAATATTTATAGTACATACAAATTTTTATGGGCCCATAAGATAAATAATAAATTTTCTTCAGGACCCCCTAGGGAGTAATCTTCTATCAGGTAATGTCATTTAGCATAAATAATTCAAGTGCTACATACTAAAGTGATGTGAATCATATCTACAAACCCTTCTTGGGAGACTTTTTTGAATGATACATTGATGATCTAATGGTTAAAAACCAACATCATTCTAACCACCTGGTTGATCTTGAGGTAATCTTAAACAAACTATGATAGCATAGCCTAATGAAAAAACCCTAAAAACATGCCTTTTGTATAGAATCAATAAAGATTATCATCTTCATCATATGTCATCACAACATAAAATTCTAACAAGAAAAACAAATTCTGTCCTTATAATTTCACCTCCTTGAAACCTAAAAGAGTTGTGAGGATTAAAGGGCCACATTTCCCACATTAGATTCTTTATAGACAATCTCATAGTTAATTTCCTACCCTTCACTAGGTTGATGGAGAAGGGAGTAATATATCAGTGGAATAGTGACTACTAACAATTATTAAAAAGCTTAAATAAATATCTCTTGAGTCTACTACTACTAATTCCATCTACTCGATGGAATATTCTCATTTCGTATGTGACATCCCTGGAGTAGTAACTGCATGATTTCCTCACACAAAATAATGATGTCATAAATGAAATCAACCATCATTATATTAATTGAACTATGATCTATAATAGGATTAAGTATTTAGATATCAGGAATATTTTTCTGGTGTTAATATTCATTGCTCAGAAATTGATGCACTACTTGTAGTACCATGAGTTCCATTTTGTCTCCCATTATAATATTCTCAAATATATCATTAATTGTACTATGTAGATAAGAAACTCAGAATAGTGGGAAGTTATTCTAAAGTAGTTTTCTATACATTTTTTTCTATATAAACCAGTGAAAGGATAGGGTTTGACATATTTTTTTGTAGAACACCATTCTTTAGAAGAAACATCATTTGACATATAATTTATAGATGAATAAATCTTATCTATTCAAGAATTCCATGAAATATGGGGAATTTATTTTGAGGGTTCATCTAGATCTATTATTTGGAAGATAATTGCATACCCTATGGTCTATAATATTACGTTAGGGTCCATTATCATTTTTTTAGAAAATGTCATTTTTCTTTACTCCTTACAATTTTTAGAATTTTTTACCAACAATGAGGTAGAATATCAGGCCTTTATTATAGACCATTACTAGAAAATTAGATTCCATTGGGACACCTAGAGGTGAATGTATATTTAGAGATGTTAATCAAACAAAAAAATGAATATTATTCCATCATTAAAGAATAGATAATCCATATTCTTGATAATGTACAAGGGTTAATTGAAATGTTCCCCCATAGATCCAAAATTGACTCACATTCAATGATCATAAAATACATAGGAAGATGAATTTGAAAATGAATCTACAAATTTGAATGATCCAAAACATGATGAAATGGTAATCATCATTTTGCATCATTAAATGGTCTCACCTTTTACACATGTCATCAGGGAAGATATTGATGAAATTAGTCATATCCCTAAAATAATATGGTCCTTCCACTCGGTGCATGAAACCAATTTTGGAATACCTTAAAATAGATTACTATTGATAAAAAAATCATTGAAATATCAAATTTTATGATGAAAAACCAAATTCACCCTTTATTATGGCCCAAATAACTAAAAAGTCTTCTATATATGAGTCTTTGAGGGGTCCTTTGTATGTGTATTAATGAAGAGGAGGCCATTTCTAACATTAAATAAGAGAACATCATAGCATGTGGTTCTTACCAATTAGGGGTAAATATTTCTCATAATATCTACAGGGTTTGGTACTTCTAGCCCACTGTGATGCAAGATTTCACAAATTGTAAAAAAAATGTATCATTCCTTCCAGGTGCATGCCAACTTTATCCATCATCCCATGGTGTTGCAACATAAATCAAAATACTTATTTATTTTTCCCAAATAGGTAATTTATTTCATAGGACCAGATAATTTGGAATCTTCTAATCAATTTAGGTACATCCTAACTATTATAAACATTTTCTCCAAATGGGATGAGGAATAAGCATCAATGATGTTAAGGCCAAAAGTGTCATAGGCTTCATGAAATTCATCATCAGTACCAAATTTAGTTTCCCTCAGTACAATAATGAAGGAAAACAGCTCCAATTTATATTCTGATGAGTTGTAAAAGATATATCAAGAGTAAAATATCAAATCCAATAACAAGTCCCACTATCATTTCGTAGATAATGGATAGATAAAGTCATTCAACAAGACCATATCAAACATACTCCATAAGATGGTGGATATAGATGAAATTTCATAGCATGAAAACATGTTGCATAAACTATGGGCCAACTAGACTATTACTTTACCCAAACATAGGAAACCGCATATTCACATGTGTATGGGATTGAAGAAGTTATTCTCATTAAGATCAAATTTTTATCACTATGCATTTCCATCTTTGATCTCTTATCCAAGTATGAGAAATCACATAAATGTCGATATTAACTGGAGTGACTATATGAGAAAAGATTTTATATATTTCCTCACTTAGAGGTCCATCAAAATTGGATATCATGAGTTTTTAACATGAAGGTATTCCTTATTTGTTTTCTCTAATGTGAACAAGTATTGGTCATTATGAATCCATAGATACCGGGGAAGATTCCTTAAAATCTTTAGAAAAAGTTGGAAGTACCTTTTTCCACACATATGGCCCACTATATCAAATTTTACTTCATGATGTCAATGGATATAGAGATCATTACAGCCCCGACCAATGAATGTTTTCTCAAAAATTAGTTCTTATGAAAAAATTGAGATATATATCAGTTGAATGATATTAAACTTCACATCACAAAACCTTAAAATACATAAAATATTTTTCATGTCCCGGGATGTAAAAAAACATGAAACCAATTTTCGTTCAATAATGGTCCTATATGAATGGCCTTAAAAGTGCACGATTTTATCCTAGTCATATGACCCAAAACTAAAACACATCATATTCATAGATATAGGAAATTAAACGACATATTGCAACATCCTTGTCACAAGATGTTAAATTGTAAGGCAAGTTTCTTGATGCATAATGTGAAATTAATCGGCTCATGTCTATATTACATGATGTAAAACTAGATAATATTTTGATCTATGTTTGAGAGGATCATAATATTAATTGTTGGTACCCCTCCACACCAATATTTAAGAACTACATCTGTCTTGAATATCATTCTAATGAGATACATAGTGATGCCCAAATATCCAACCATGGGTCCAATCATTGAAAACTTCCCCCTCCCTATGTATGTGTCATACCTACACAAGAAACCTTTTAAGAATGATGCATGGAATGATTCTAATTTCAATGAGACAAATAGAGACCCCCAAATCCCAGATATTTTTCCAGCCACAATATGATCCAAATTCCCTAGTCCTTTCCTAAGATTGCTTATGCATGGTAAATAAGACCCTTTCCACTCCTTGTATCTCAAACTGAGCATAGCTAACATAGGTTTGTATTTTTTGTGAAGTATTCCCTATTTAATCATGATGTAGTAGTTTGTGATAGGTTTAACATTTTCTATGGTGAAAGTACCTAAAAGGAACACCAAAAGGTATTTACCTCATAACATAAAACTGGATGGTTTATATCATTACTGTTGGATGTAAAACTTCATAGCATCACAATTCATTCTTGATCGAATCAAAATCATTGGTGTTGGTATCGGACCAAAATTCCATTCATGAACTAAATTTGCCTTGATTATTATTCTTGTGAGATACACAGTGACACCCAAATCTCTAACCCAAGGTCCAACAACAACAAAAATACCTCCATATCCTGTGTACCTAATTTGGGTTCCTTTATTTTGGATCCCACCTAGAAAACAATGATATATCCTCATATATATGGTTTAGATATATGAAAGGGACACTTCACATCATATCTAATGTTGTTCCAAATGCTTCTGTTATACTTGGACATATTCATTCCACGCACCGTACTCCTAATATTTTATAATTCTGAAACTTCATAATATTTCTCTTGCTATTATTAATAGAATGTTTGAAACCTAAGGATTATTCTATCTTGACTATGTTGTCACATGAACCAGTTCTATTTTCATTAATTCCACCACCAAAAGGGTCTATAAACAAAGGGATTTAGTTGTCTGACAATGCTATAACATGCCCCAGTTTTCTTTACATAAATTCTACCACAAAATGGGTTTTCAACCAATGGCTCATTCATCCTCAAGATAATTCTCTTATATCTTTATAATCCCCAAACATGTTTTCATCCCATTTAACCTCTCCTAACTCATGAACCGCCAAGATTTTGGATTACATTTTCCCTCACTCTGATTCAAAGAATTCCATAACATCCTTGGATAACTACGGTCATACTTCTCTTTAGTTCTATAATACTATGGTACTAGTGGTATGACCCAAAACTAAAAGAAACCATATCATCATTACATATTGAATGTAATCCACATGGTATCCCAAGAACTATATAAAGGCATGATTATCATTCAAATAAGATTCACAGTGATGCACAAATACTATATCTTAGGCCCATAAAAAAGAAAAAAACAACCCTTTCCATGCGTATGGGTCATACCTGTGTAAGGAAACATTTCCCTTCATTAATAGTCGATTTTGGTAGGAAATTATCATTCTAAATCCAGGAACATTCTCTATACAAACCAAACTATATGTCCATGAAGGACTAGATCTCTATAATATTCTATCATTCATTAGCGAATGAATTTTTCATACCCGTAGACACCTCTTTTTTGAAAATGTTGTAAGACTCCCTAGTTGGATTTTCATAAATTCACCCAAAAAATGGGAAATTAACCAAGGGATTATGTTTTTTGACAATACTATAACTTTCCCAAGTTATGTTTTCATTTATTCATCCACAAAATAGGTTTTTCTCCTAAGATAACATTCATCTTCATGAGAAACCCTTTCTACACCCATAAACCACAAAGACATTGTTCTTTCTTTAATAATTTCCCATCTTAGTTATTGAATAAATAATCCCCGAGATTATAGATTATAGATTTCCCACCTATATACATAATTATTGTGAATCCTTCTTAGTCTGATCACCATGGAATGGATAAATACTAATCTTTCTATTAGAGCTAAATGAACTTTAAATTATAGACACCAATGTACATAGTGTATGAAGATAAAATACATATCATAACATCCTAGCCCCAATATGATAAAATATACAATAATGTCTTAGTTACCTGACATTAAACTACATGGTGCTTCAACCCTTATCAGAAAGGGGCCTTCTGCTTATGATTCCAGTCATTTAACAAATTATACCCTCTTTCTCCCATGTCAAATTAATATAGGAGTGGATTACCATTCATAGAAAAATCAAGTACAATTAATCTATTTATTCTCAAATAGACTCTTTTGGAAAATCACCCTTTATGGTCTTGAGAAATCTAGATCTTCCCAAACATCATGACCATTGGAAGTAGAATTTTATAATTAATGAGGATACATTTCTTTGAATGTGTTATAACATGCCAAGATTTTCCTTACAAAATTTTTCCAAAAATAGGGCATTTCAGTCGTAGGATACCAATGTTTTACTATTTAATAACACACCCTAGTTAGATTTTCATAAATTCTCTCAGCGAAAAGATTTTTTTTAATAAGTTGAACATTCATCTTCAATAGTGTGATCCTCTATTCCTACATCCCCTAAAAATATTGTTTTTGAAACCACTTTTCCAAATTGGTATTCATCCATTCCTCACATAAAAGTCTTTATTCAAGTTTTAAATTTAAAAATCATGATATTATGACTCAAAATTACCCTTCGTATATCTGGATAATGTATAAATATTCTGGGATGAAAAGCATTTCTTGGTTTATCTTTCCAAAACTCCAGTTCAATGTTGATCAAACTAAAACATCATTCACATCTGTTTATCTTTCACACCAATAAACTACCTACGGAAAGATACACAATACTCACTAGGTTGGAAAACTGAAAAGTGAACCAGTGGTAAATGTTTAGTCTTAGTTTGGTAGACTTATTCTTTACATAGATTAAGCAAGAATTGAGAAATGAAAAGATAAAATGTATAAAAAACATTAGGTTGAAAACCCATAATGGGTGGGCTAAGAAAGAACCATGTATCACCTGCTAATTCTTTTTTATATTGGATTTAGGAAAAAAAATTGGATAATGGCTCAAAACACACAATTTTCTGGGTTGTTCATATGACCCTTTCAATAGTTGGACAATGCTCAATATGCCGAAAGTCCCTGGAATAAATAAGACTATCTCCACATATCAGTAATGATGGTTATGACTAATTGATACAATGAAATATGGATATAAAAAAATATATATTTTTTTGTTATAATGAAAAAATGATCAAGACATAGAGGATTGAAAACAAAATCCATTTTCATTTATGCAGTGAAAAGATATAAAATCTGAGGAGCATAAAAAATTAGGAGTCTCTCTATCATACTTCATAAAAGATCACCGATATGACCCTTTATTTTTTAGACGACCCCTTGAGCTCCATCATCATCCTATCGAAGCTCAGAAATTTGAACAACCTTAGTCTCCTCAGCCTATTGGAGTTCCTTTTTCTTCCATCACAATGATTGTTGACCCCTCACTTTGAGATCCTTCTAGTAAATGATGAATAATTAAGATATCCACTTAAGAAACATCAATTTTTCATAAGATGTGGGATATTTGGATGGCTTTCTAATTATTCCATTTCCTACATTCTATCAACCTCTTTATATGGTTGGATAATTCATTGGACAATGAATCTTGGAGATCATCAGTTTTAATGAGATGATATTCTTTGTTAAATTATTGTTGTAGATCATGATATCAATCCTTTTGGTGAATGATATCCTTCATGATACAATGAATCATGTGGTAATAAAATCTATTATACCCCAGAATTCCAAAAATGAATGGAAGTGGTAAAAGATATAATAGGTAGGTCCTCATTGGATTTCTCAGATGTTATATTCTAGATGTCCCTCTAGACGACATGTTGTGTGGTACAAAGGGTGTTTTATGTCTAAAAGTATTACATGGAACCCCTATTACAGGTAGAGACATATTCTAGGATTAGTGAACATAATGAGGCCCCCTTCCCCAATACATCTAGGACACTACCATCTTGATTTTTTAACATTTTCAATATTTGAATGAAACATCCTCCCTCAAGCCTAGCCGCCAAATTCAATGACACTAGATTTTGAACAAGACTAATTGTCAGCCTCAAAAGGATAAAATAATAGAAGAATAAATGGATTATTAAAGAAGTTGGTGGAACATACCATTGATGAATTAGTGGCTTTGTTGGATTCCTCCATAACATTCCTGACCTCAGAGGATTGAGCCATATTCTACTGACAAAAGAAATTCTTGTTGGTCTACTAGATGATCATCAAGGTAGGATCATTGTGATCCCCCGCTTTGGGATCCTCTAGAGTCATTTATCCCTCTGTATGGTTAGTGGTATGAAATTCAATGCCTTGTTGATGAATCACTGCTACAATTTTACCTAGGGATAAAGATTAAAAATTCAACTAGTCATGATTAAAAAATCAAGACTAAAATTTGGGTGCACTAAAATAAAGACTTGCATCCATCTAATTCCTTATTAAAATTTTTAAAATATTGTAAAGAGGTGGGATAATTAATATATGATATCATGTCATAAAATATCATATCACAATTTATCATTTATTGTATTAATTCCCCAATCCACATAGAAGTCTCACCAGTTGGAATTCCAAAAATATTAGTCTATGAACACCACGCAACATCCTTCTCTGATGACCCGAGACCCCAAACATAATCCTCAGTGAAAAAAAGGGTCAAAATCAAGCACATCAGGTTCTTCTGGTGTATGAGATGAGTTTTAAATTCATATGGAATGAAAGTTATCAGTCTGTTTTTTAAACCTTATAATGCAAAAATGGCATTACTAGCTTCCTCCTCCATCTCTCCAGTAGTATGAGCAATGCCATGAGATGATAATTTGTCCTAAATAGTTGACACTTCTCTTTCCAATGGAGTTGACTCTCCCACATGAATCTGCATATTTTTGGGAAAATCCTTCACAATTATCATAGGCCAATCTCTAAGTCCCTTGAGAGAGGATTCAAAATGATATTATACAATCATATACATGATTGAACATTTGGTATGGGGAAAGAATAAATAAATGATGTCATGAGGACTTACCATCACTGACGAGTTGGTTATCCAAGGATTAATTCTCAATCATTTCATCTGTTTTGATGGAGTGAGGCTAGAATTTGCATCCTCAAAGTCATGTATTGGAGGCGGTAGTAGATATTATCCCACCATTTAATTATCCATCATCTTATAGCTTTAGGGTAGCTCTCCGGGGTCTAGAGAATATCTGTCTCCCCTAAGTGGGGTGTCAATCGGGACATATTTTAATGATGGGATCTTGTCTGGTTTCCCCTTTTCCTATTAAAATCCGGGAAACATTTCTCTAATTAACAACACTTTGTTCAATATAAAAGGAAGGAATAAAAAAAGATGAAATAATAGAAGGATAACATATATCCCTTGGATCAACATAGTCACCACATTACTCAGAAGATTGGTGGTCAACCCCTTTAACAACCCCCCTAATTCAACATATCATTTTCCACCTCATGAAAATAATCTAGATATTAGTTGCATAAATAATCATATATATATCCCAAATATATATTCCCACATCAATAGGATCATCATCAAATCAAATATTAGGTGGGGCTCGAAAAATTCAGTTTTTGGAATCTACATCATGATGTGAATGAGAAACCACACGTCCTTGAAATCAGAATGTATTCACTTTAGAAATTGTTCTACCTTTGGTCACCCCAATTTTGAGTTTATCCTGCATTTCTTTGAATCATATCTGAAAATATTTTGTTTAACAAACCTCCCAAATCTCTCTGTTATAGTTTAAAAAAGGTAAAATTGAGAACAAGCCTCCTCTTGATGATGATGATGGACTTCCTAGATCCATCCACAAATATAACAACCCTTATGTCATATCTAGTGGACTTAACCATGCATAATGTTATTTGGGAGAGATTGTGACATCATCATCAGCACCACTTAATGTGGACATAGCACATTCTAGAGGAGGTGGATCCTTTCTTCCACGCTTCCCATAACCGATAGTCACTACAACCTCAGATAGGGGACCACATAATTTCAAAACCCCCTGAAGATATGATGAAAACCAATCCTTAGTATACCAAGAGACTAACCCAGTAAATGCAATTTCTAGAGGTACATTAATTACACCTTGATTAATCTCAGTAACATAGTGTATCCATTATTTTTCTATCACCATTGGGTTCATCTCTTATTTAAAATTCACTTTATGAGATACAATTATTTTCTATAAGAACATAAACTAGCATGTAAATCTATTTGAAGAATATTCCTCACATATAACCTCTGCATTAGTTCGGGTCGTGAGGATTACCTCTATAAAAGAAATAATTTCTGATCTCTGTTCATCATAAATTTTGGCTTCATTAGTGAATGTTCTAGTAAGTATATCTCTAAAATGTAAGAAGTTCATATCACTTAATAGGTTCAACCACATCAAGAGGGATATTGTAATTAAAAAGAATGATTTAATTCAATAATCAGAGTGGTATGCACTTCTTCATACAATCTAGTATAATTGGTATTAAGATTTGTTTTGAATAAATTTGATTTATAAAATCATACCAATAAATTAAAATCATATTTTTAATTGAAATGAAAGTCTAAAAAATAAGTAAAGATTGTAAAAGAAACAGGAATCTTTGAGAATGTTTAATATGTCCAAATACACCTGAGATTTTAGGAGAAATTGAGATTAGAGTGAGTCTGATTAAGTGGGAAAAGTTTCGTTATTCCTGCCAAATCCACTAGAGGGTCACCTAAAAGATCTGAAATGAACATTTTACTTTTCTGATGATTGATGTAATGATAATGAGATAGATGTTCCATGTTTAATAGAGAGAATGAAATTTCTGTAATCATGTGTGTTGAAGAATTTTTTATGGATTGAAACGATAGGATAAGATACATGAATGAAATGTTGTATTTAGAAGATCATTATACTCATTGATAATCATACTCAGTATATTATTGTACTCATGTAGTAAATTGTATTTTTTTTATTATTGTATCTGGGTGGATAATAAAATTCATGATTTTCATACTGAGAATTACGGAATGATGAAGAATCATACATTTATAATCATAATGAGTTTTTTTGTGCTCATAATTTAATTGGTAATGATTCATCAATATCATATTCTATCAAAGTCATATTTTTCGAATTGAGTAGAATCATACTTGAAAAATCATATTGGGTAGAATTGTACTCAGAGAATTGGAGTAGGAAAATTATACTTGATTAATCCACAACTAAGTCCAAGAAGTTCTTATCTTGTTTTGGGTAAGAAATTAAATTAATGTTTTTTATTGAATAACTTGTTTTCATTGAAAAGAATCACAGGTAACATGAGTTGTTATAGAAAAATATATTAAACTATATTTCTAAGAGGGTGCACACAAACGATTAGAATTGTTTACATAGTGCTACATGATTGTAAGGGAATATCATGCTCAATGTAATCCAAGAATTTATGGGTAGGTCATTACCACTTCAATTATGAGTACAAAAATAGGAAATCATGATTTTTTGTACTATGTAAACAATTTAAGTGGTAATTACCTACCCATAATTGATGTTCATCTATTATGTCAATGGGAATAAACTATTAAATTATGAGTACAAACTAATAGTGTTTCTATTGGTAGGCCATCTATTGGTAGGTTGCCTATCAAAAGGTCATCTATCAGTATTTCATTTATCAGTATGTCATATGTCGATGAGTTATCTCTCAGCAAGTCATCTATCGGTAGGTCTTCTGTTAGTAGGCCTTCTATTGGAAGGTCAACTATCGGTAGGTCCTCTAACATTCGGTCACCTTTCGGTAGGTCATCAGTCAATAGGTCATCGGTTGGTAGGTGCTATAGTGTTTCTATATCAGTTAGTGTATACTGTTTTTAACATTGTATAGTTTTTTCCCATTGACATTATCTTTAATATAAAATTAATTAAAATCCTTGTTTTAAGATATTTGAGGTTGATTCAAATCACATAAATCCTATACTAAATTCACTCAGGGTTCAAATGCATTTACTTGATCAAACAATGTAGTCTTGACCAGATCCAGCTTTAACGAAAATTCTTAATTGTATATAAATTGTTGCTCTGTTTAAATTTTTAAAATGATGTGATACATTCTGTCATGTTTTTTCTTCTTATTTTCATTCGAATGGTATTACCCAAACCGTTATTTTGAAATTATTTGTCCTATTGTGGTGTGTACCTTGTATTGTGTTTTCCCTGGAGTTCATCAAGCTGCATGCATACCCCCTATTTTAGTGCAACAAGTGTTTTTTGATCCGTCTTCGATATAAGTAATGTTATACCACCATCTTGTGGGTTCCACGATTGTTTCCTCCCTCTCTCTTTTCCATGTGATGTGATGTGATATCCATGTTTCCAATTGACCTTTCATGGGTGTTTTTTGATCCAGTTGTGTCGTGACATCCTTTGGTAGATGCATTTGTTCTGGGAGAGGTAACCATGATCCACTTTGTTGGCCCATTCTCATGAAAAGAACATCAAAAACCTTTTCAGGTTGGGGATTTTGGATTCTCTATTATTTTACATGTATTAATATATTTATCATGTTTTACCCACTGGATCACAATGAAATTGATATAATAAATACTTGAATTGAATTAAATAATTGGTATCAATTTCCTAGCAATGTTCTTACATCTTCTTTTTTCTAGAGAGAGTGGTAGCTATTATTTTCTTATTTAGTATATCATTCTTAATGTAAATTGTTAAAGAACATAAATGAAATACTAATCAAGAATTAATTTTCAAAAGATAAAGAGTCAAGATTAATGAATTAGGTTTTTGTTGTTTTGATTTTATGATAATCAAATGGATGCAGTTACACATGTTTAAATGAATTGGTTGATTCAATGTGGAAAAAATAACCGGTCATGCGATAATGAAAATTCATTAAGGTGTTTTGATTTACCCTCTTGATTGTAAAGGGCATGCGTCTAATGCTTTGGAGCTATGAGTGAACATTGTATGTGAAGGATGATTGTATTGTTTAGTGACAAGAGCCCAATTTCTATGTTTTTTTATTTCCTACTACTTGTGTTATGGTGTGATCTTGTGATGGACGAGTCTAGAGGGATATTATGGCATTTGGGGTAAGGTAGAACTAGTGGTTGTGGCCGTATTTGATTCCAAGAGTGGCGCGATGCATCAGTTTATGCTTGTGGGTGTCGGGGAGGACATCAGAGATAATGAAACCGGTTGGATGTGAAAGTTGGATGCTTGTTAAATTTATAACTTATTTACCTACTTAACTTTCCCCAATACATGAGGTAGATGGGTTTTCATACCCATATCCAAAAGAGGAAAATACATGTAGGGTATGCTACGTGATTTCTATGTTTAGTTTCTCACGGATGAATTGGTCAACGCTCTTGATATATCTGGAAAAGACTCGATTGGTAGTTCATCTAATCACCATATTAATCACGTCAAATTTAGTATCTTAGAATGTTTTTATAGAATTCATTTATAATATGGAAAAGTGATAATTTTTTAAATAAATAATTGAATAAATTTTTATCCTATGGGGTAGGAGCTTACTAGGGTGAATTGATGAGGTTAAGATCACGAGAAATCATCGACTCAGTTTGGTTATGCATAGAGGGAATGAAACATGGCCAGAATTCAAATAAAATGTAATATGGAATTTATAATTTATAATTATTATTTAATAAATAAATTAATGTAAAGTGAAATTAATAAAAAGGGATAAGTAATTTAATATAGATATTTAAATTTTGGTGTGCTTATAGGATACCTAGTCTTAGCAGTGGCAGTCGAGAGTCCGAGAGACGTGAGTTGTAGTTGAGTATAATACTAGGTTATTCCTATAGTGTGGTTGTGAGATATATTATATTCTATATTTTTTATATATGATACCTCACCATTTCAGTTAGTAAATCTAACACAATAGGGATTTTGAACCATGGAAGGGATGTTTTCCCCAACATCCCACTGGGAGGATGGATGGCTGACTACCCCCCTTGACCCTTCTCTCTTCACATTGTAGTTTCTATTTCTGGTATGTACAAAGGTTTTTTCTTTCTATGTACTTTAATAGAGAGATATATTGTCTTGTGGTTATTTTATACACATATATTATGGATATATATTCCTATGCACTAGTTTAGGTATAACTTGTATAGGATATGATGGCTTAAGGATCCATACTCAATGTATGGGTTGTAATGGTTATAATACCCGATGTATGAAACAAATTATACAGGATGTTGTGGTTCTAGAGAACCATATGGTTAGTTTTTGTTGTGTGATTTTGGTGGTGACTTTCATGAGGTGCATGTTATGGTGCTACACCCATGTGTCTTCGATCAAGCCTTTAAGGAGAGAGATGCTCCTAATGTGAAAAGTTGGAGTAAAGAAGCAAACTAGTGGGGATGTGGTAGTGGGGCACCCTTGACTTTTTTTATTATATTATTTACTCTCATATATGATACTTGGTGAGAGTATCCATAGTGAGGATAAGAACATAGTATAACTATTTAGTTGATGAGTTAGATTCACTTATTGTTCACTATACTTTAACATGTTTTCATTAATTTTACACAAGAGGATCTAGGGAGGATCCTACTGAGAATACTGTTATAATAACCCTACATATATATAATTTTTTTCCATGTCACTTCGAGTGGGTTGAAGAACATGCTACTTATTATTATCCTGGGGTTTTGCAGGAGTTTATCGGGCTTCATGGTCGTTGTCATTTTACTTTCTTTTGGAACATTCAACTTTCTTTTCAGTTGTAGTAGTATTTTTTATGACATAACATATGTGTACTTGGGATATCATTTTTTTAATCTGAGTAGGTGATAGTTGGTTTATATATTATTTTACTCTTTCACGTGCTTTCTATTAGAGGGTGATTCCTACTATTTTTGTGTTTACTATTCCCTCAATTCTAGTCTCCAAATAAGAGAATATTATCAGAGGGATTAAGGTTTCATTATCCCTCTTCTCACATTTCCATCCCAGGAGGGTACCCTTTGAGGGGAGGGGTCATGAATGAGTGGTATCAGCGTTTTATTTAAGGGATAGAATCGTGTTTGGAGTTTGGCATAGGTGATGTTGCAAGGGATGGTAGATAAATAGTATCATCTATGTTTATTAATCATTATAAACATAGGTGACTGGTTGAGACATGGGTATTTAGGCCCCCAATGATATAATGCACAAACCATTATGTTTATAGTGGATGCTAAATGAGGTGATACTTGTTGTAAGGTAGAGACCTAGGAATGGATCATACATAAATATTATTTTCAGGTTTAACAAATTTGAATAAATGAATAAAATTAATTAATTAATGTTGAGTCTTCCATGTTCTAGGTTTCGGAGCTCTAACTATTTGTTATTTTTCTGAATGGATCTAGGAATATGTCCTCATTAGGTTTGTGCAAATTAGTTTTAGCATGTTATGCCAGCCGATCAATTAATAGTATAGTTTGATGACAACGATACGTGGAGGAGAACACTATGAGAGTTTTAATGCCAGACTCTGCAATGTACGATGGCTCCGTTTCAGATGCAGTCATGAAAGACATTTTGGAGGAGGTTGTGAATGCTTTCATTTTGATCTGTGCAATAATGGATCACTAGGTTTCATTGGTTGTGATGATGTTGTGTGGGGTAGTGAGTCAGTGGTGGTTGATATTCCTCAGGGATCACACGGAGCCAACAGTCTCATTAGAGGAGTTCTGATACTAGTTTAGAGTCGAGTTTCTTTTTTTGACTACGAAGGTGACCAGTCACTAGGAGCTGCTTAACCATTGACATGGGAGCTCCAGTGTGTGAGAGTTCAGGATCTGTTTCAGGAATTATATGTGATATACATCAGAACTGTTTCCAGATGAGGAGGATAGAGAGAGGCATTTCTCAGAGGCTTTTCTTCCAAAGATCCTGGATTGGGTCATTATCCTTATGCTGAAGATGTATCTTGAGGTTCTGGAGACATCAGTGGTCATTGAGAGAACATTACCTAGAACTAGATCATCATGGGAGGTGAGTCACCAGGATTCCCCTGAAAATCACATTTTTTATTCGGGGTTCCATGTTTTTAGGGAAGAAAAGTTTATATTTGGTCGGTAGTAGGTCATGGACCTCAATTTATTGTTTCTCTAGGTGAAGTGTATCTCAAGATTATTATGAGGAATCAGACACTTGTTTTTCTTATGGAGAATTAGTTTATCAGAGCAGTCAGCGTGTTCCAGGTGTTCAACTTCATGTTCTTGTATTGAGGAAGTTTTATCCAAGGAAGTAGTAAGAGGTTGTCCCGGATATAGATAATCAGAGAGCAGTAGATGGGGAAGGCAGTGGACAGCCTCGGGATACCCTTCATCCAATGTCTAGTAACACAACCATATGATGTTATCATTAGCATGGGCTATTTTTTATGTGCGGTAGATGATTGTACATTTTTTACAGAGGCATGTAGTGTTCTTCGATGCTGATAGAGATCCAAATATATTTGTTAGTGAGTGAGACCCTTAGATGGTTCAAAGACATCTTTAGTCCTTGTCATTATTGATGGCTGAGCTGATGCTAAGTTCTTCATAGGTTCAATATTTCATGTTTAATAGGGTCTTAGAAGAGTAACATGATATCTTTATAAAATAGTTTGTAGAATTACCCCCTCAATAATAGTTTGAGTTCAGGATCAAGCTACAACCAGGAGTGTCTACTATCACAATGTCGCCATATAGGATGGTGCCTTCTGAGTTGTGGGTGCTATGTATATAGATTAATGGTCTATTATAGTGTTTTTTTGTTCAGCAAAGTGCATCACCATGGGTTTCTCCAGTTTTGTTCCTGAAGAAGGTTGATGATAGCTTGTGGTTGTGAATTGATTATCATCACTTGAACCAAGTGACACTGAAGAAATTATATCATCTTCTGTATATTGATGATTTTTTCAAACAACTGAAGGATAAATATTGGTTATCAAATAATTATTTGATGTTAGGATATCATCATATCTGTGTGAAGGATGAAGATATTTTGAATACTTCTTTATGTTGATTTCATGGGCATTATGAGTTCATTGTGAAGCCATTTAGTGTAAATAATTCTCCAACTGTGTTCATGGGATTGATGAATGATGTGTTTTGTGAGTTACTGGATATTTTCATGGGGTTCTTCATCAATTAAATCCTTTTGTACTTCATGTCATAGGAGGAGCATGCAGAGCATCTACATGCCATTTTGGGATTTCATCATCAACAACAGTTATTTATGAAGTTGTCGAAGTGTTATTTTTGGGCTTGAGAAGTCTATTTATTGGGGCATGTTTTATCTCAATGGGGATTTGCAGTGGATCTATCAATGATAGAAGTTGTTTTGTATGGGGAATCCCCCAAGAAATTGGCAGAAGTAAGTTGTTTCCCTGGTCTTGTAGGCTATTAAATGAAGTTCATTGCTGATTTCTCCCAGGTTGCGACTCCTCTAAAAGCATTGATCAGAATGGATCATGTGCTCATATGGACTAATCAGTGTCATGTATATTTTCAGTATCTAAATAATAAGTTCATTGGTGCTCTATTTCTTTGTTTTCCATTAGAAAAAGGTCAGATTAAGGTTTTCTATGATGCTTCGTGACTGGGGTTAGGTTATGTTCTGATTTAGTTGAGATCAAAAGATTCTTTTCGATCCCAACAGTTACATCCCCATTTACATCACTATGCCACCCATGATCTTGAGTTGGCAATAGTGGTTTTTTTCCATGATGTTGTGGAGACATTTTCTCATCTGGGAGCACTTTGTGGTCTTCACTAATCATAAAATCCTGATGTTTGTTATCTCCTAGCATTAATTAAACTTGTGATAGAATTAGTGGATGTATTTCATAAAAGATTATGACATAGAAACCTTGTATAGACATAGTTAGGTGAATTTTTTAGATGATTTACTATGCAGGAAGTAGTGTAGTGTTTCAGTGCATAAATCAGGCGATTCTTAGAGAGTAATAGAAGAACATTTGGAATTAAATCTCGATATGGGAGAAGTTAGGGCCAAAGGTTATATTTTTTTATATTATGGTGAAATTATATCTGGTGCACAAGGTGAAGGAATCCTAGTTGGGGGATCATGAATTGAAATTATGTAGTGAATGAGTTATTTGTGGTGGGGCCCCTGATGGATGGCCTAAGTATGAACAAAACTGGGTGTTGTTTCCGGGAAGAATTTTTGTTCCATTGATGATGGGTGAGATGATTCACAGAGAGTTCGATTGTTATCCCTTAGTAGTACATACTTGAATGAAAAAGATGTACCAGGCATTGAGGATTCAGTTTTGGTGGTCTGGGTTAATACATGTAGTTGTAGAATTTGTGTCTTTATGATTAGTCTTCCAGAAGGTGTAGGATGATCACCATGTTCCCAGTGGGTTTCCCCATCATTTAGATATTCCTCAATGGAAATGGGTGGAAATCTCAATGGAATATGTTACCAATTTACCTCGAGCTCTAGAAACCTATTATGATAGATGGTTAGTAGTGTATCGTTTGATGAAATCAACACAATTTATAGAGATCCAAGAGTCAATCTTAGTGGATGTTTTGTTGAGGTAGTATCTGGAAGAATTGGTGAGACTCCACAAAGTCCCTAATGAATATCATTTTCAATAGAAATACTAGTTTTATTACCAAGGTGTCAAGAGGTCTCCAGTAAGATTTTCATTCTCATCTAAGCCTTAAAACTTCTTTTCATCCATTGATCTTTGTTTAAACAGAGTGGACCATCCAGACTCTTGAAGACAAGTTGCACTCTAGGGTCCTATATTTTTGAGGTTTGTGGATGAATCAATCACCCTTGGTAGAGTTCTCTTAAAATAATAGATTCCAATCCACCATCGGTATGGCACAATTTCATTCCATGTATGTCCGACCATGCAGTTATTTTTTGTGTTGTACTAGGGCTGGAGATTCATCAATTCTCAGGGAAATAATAGTACAAAATACAACATAGATGGTTCATATGATTCATGAGAGGAAGAAAGAAGCAAACGATCATTAGATGTCTTATGCCAATCATAGGATGAGACCTTTAGAGTTTTATGTTAGGGGTCATGTGTTTTTTAAGGTGACTCCCCATCATGGGAAGAGAAGGTTTGTTCATGGGAGTAAGCTTTCCATCTGGTTTGTTGGGCCCTTTAAGGTTTTGTCTCATATCGGAGCATTGGTGTATCGGGTATCACATCGCCCACATTTTAATCAAGAAAATTATATTTTTCACCTATCATATCACCTTTTTTATCTTCACAGCGTCTCTTACATCATCGATTGGGAATCTTATTCCCTTGGTTCATGTCATGTGGCGGCATGGTGGTGTGGAGGAGAGTACATAGGAATGCGAGTCACATATACATGCTAAAAATCTTAATCTATTTGATATTTATCTCTTTCTTATAATGCTATTAATTTAGTGGTTGTAAACCATTTCTTAATTGATATGGATTTATATAGTTTCTTTTTGTGGATTGATCTCTTTTGGGAGGTATCTTCCCTGATAGAGTATTGAAAAGATGGTTTTGGTTATCGTATGGTGTCGTGTTGTTCCTTTGTGGAAGTGGTTGAGAACCTTGAAAAGTATCATGAAGTGTGGTTGTTTTGATCCCCTTTTATCACTCTTTGTTGGTTTATGATTATCGAGGATAAGAATGATTAAAGAGGAATCTGATGTAATGAACTAGACCTATCTGATCCATTACTTTACTGGAATTCGGTGGTTAAGGAGTCTTAGGAGGGTAAGGTGACATATTCCTACCACTTTTCCACCTTTCTAGCTCTGTGAATAGTGTTTCCAGTTCTATGAACAACGAAATCTGTGAGATAGATGTGAATAGTGTCATGGAGGAGACAGATGTGAATAGTTTCATTGGTAAGACAGATGTGAACAATTTCATGGGTGAGATAGATGTGAACATTGCCATCGATGAGAAATATATGAATATTTTCATCAATGATACAAATGTGAACAATTTCATCAATGAGATTGTTGTGAAAAATGTCATCAGTGAGACAGATGGGAACACTATCATTGGTGAGATAGATTTGAACACTATCATTGGTGACTGATGTGGACAGTGTCATCGGTGTAATGAATGTGAACATTTTAATCAGTGAGACAGATGTGAATAGTTTCACTAGTGAGGCAGATGTGAACAGTGTCATTAGTGAGACCAATGTAAATAGTTTCATCGGTGAGTCATGTCGGTGACTCACATCAATGGGTCACCTATTGGTACGTCCTATGTTAGTTGGTCATATGTTAGTAGGATGTCTGTTTTAATGTAATCTATCGGTAGGTTGTCTGTTGGTAGGTCATCAGTCGGTAGGTCCTCCTTCGGTAGGTCCTCTATCGGTAGGTCATCTCTCAGTAAGTTACCTGTCGGTGGGTCACCTGTTGGTGGGTCACCTGTCAGTAGGTCATTTGTCAGTATGTCATCTATCGGTAGGTGATATAGTGTTTCTTGATCAGTTGGTGAATATTTTTTCAATCATCCTATAGTTTCATCCCTTTGACATTATCTTTGACCAAAAATGAATTAAAATGCCTATTTTTAGGGATTTAAGTTCAATTCAATTCCCATAAAATCCTATCTAAAATTTACTAGGGGTCTGGGTGACATTACTCGGTCGAACCGCATATTCTTGACCAGATCGACATTTAATTGAAAGTCCTAACTATATCTAAACTCCTACATTGTTATGATTTATAAAAGGCCAAGATACATTCCACCTTGTTCTTCCTTCATGATTTCTTCGGTATGATATTCCCCAGACATTTCCTTCCCAATGAGTTGTGTGATTTTGGTGTGGACCTTGGATCATGTTTTCCCTAGAGTTCTTCCTAATACATGTGAACACCCTATTTTGGTGAAACCAGTATCATTCCATTTTTCTTCAATTTAAGGTATGTTATATCACCATATTTTGGTCTCCTCAATATATTTCCTCCAGTTATACATTACATGCGATATAATGTGATCTCCATGTTTCTAATGAACATTTTTTGGTGTTAGCTAATGCGGTTGTGTTGTGGAATCCCCTGGTGGATGCAGTCGTTGCGTAAGAGGAGATCTTGATCCGCTATGTTGGACCATTCTTGTGAAAAGAACATAAAAACCCTTTTTATTCAAGGGATTTGTGGTTTCATTATTATTTTATGTGCATTTTTGGAGTTATCATGTTTTATTCACTGGATCATAATGAAATCAAAATATTAAATACTTCAACTGGACTAAAGATTTGGTATCGATTTCATAGTGTTTTTTTTTTGCCTCTTATTTTGTTATATGGTTTTATATCTATGTTTTCTTATTTATAAATCCATTCATTATGTAAATTGGTAAATAACATAAACCCATGATTAATTTTGAATTAATTTTCCAAAGATAAATAAGCATGATTAATGAATCTGACTGTTGTTGTTCTGATTTAATGATACTAAAATTGATGTAGTTATTCATGTTTAAATGAAAATGTTGTTTTAATATGAAAAAATGAACCATTTGTGTGATAAATAGTATTCCTTGAAGGGTTCTGAGTTACCATCTTACTCATAAAGGCCAATTGACTTTGATTCTGTGAGTTCTCATTGTGTGTGAAAGATGAATGCCTTTTTTTGGGTGCAAGAACCCAGTTTCTATGTTATTTGTTTCCAATTGATCGTTATATGGTGTGATCTTGGGATGGATAATCCTATAAGACATTTTTGGTATTTGGGGGTAGGGGGGCCTTAGTGGTTATAGCATTTGATGATGTCTATAGTGGCGAGATTCATAGATTTATGCATGTGGGGGTCGGGGATCACATCAGAGTTGATGAAACTTGTTAGATGTGAAAGTTGGATGTTTGTTGAATCTATTACTTGTTTAAAATATTTACTCTCCATGATTCTTGGGGAATATGGTTTTCCATACCCCCTACAAATTGGAAAATAATAATGGGGTATTCCATGTTATTTATGTGTTAAAATTATCTAGGACGGATGGGTCTTTGCTCCTGCTATTGGTGGAAAAGACTCAACAAGTAGTTCATTTACTCACCGTGTTGATCCCCTTACATTGTGTAAATTAGAATGTTTTTTATTTAAGTACTAGGAATATTAGAATGTGATTATGTTTTTAACACATTATTGAATAAATTTTTAACCCCTAGAAATGGAGCATGCTAGGGTACAATTTTGAGGTTATGATTCTGAGAAATCATGGACTCGGTTTGGTTATGCCTAGAGGGCTTGGAACTTAGTTCCAATGAAAATGGAATGTAAAATAGAATTTATAATAGTTAATTAATGTTTAAAAAACTAATTAACATAATGTAAAACTAAAAAATTGGATAATTAATTAAATATAACTCTTTACAGGGTTGTGGGATTATAGGATAAATAATCTTAGAAGTAGCTCTCAGGAGTTCGAGAGATGTTAGCAATAGTTGATTCTATGAACACGTTATTCCCATAGTGTGGTTTTGAGATCTATTATATTCTATATGTTTTGTGTTTCTATATGATACTACACCCTATTGGTTTTGGAAATAGACACCATATTGATTTTTAGCCATGGGGGTGTTTTTTCTAACATCCCAGTGGGAGGATGGATGGATGACTACTCCCTTTATCCCTATTATCTTGTATTGGTAGTTACTAGTGTAGGTATAAATGAATGTTAGTTTTCACCATGTTTGTGTGTTTAGGTATATAATGGCTTTTGGTTATTTCACTCACATATATTCTAGATATATTTTCGTATGTTCTACTATAAGTACAATGTTTATAGGCTATGATGGATTGAGGATCCTTACTTAGTGTATGGGCTGTAATAGACTAAGGTATAATACACGATGTATGATACATGTTTTTTGGGTTTTGGTGTATATCATTAACTACCTAGTTACTTTTGGTTGTGTGGTTGCACTGGTCAGTTGCACGAGGTGCTTGTTGTCATGATACACCTAGGTGTCTTTAGGCTAGCCTTTTTGAAGAGGGATGATTTGGACGTGCAATTTTGGGGAAAAGTGGCAAACCAGTTGGTAAGTGGTAGAGGGGTAACCATGATATTATTTATTATATTATATACTCTTGTATGTTATACTTGTTGAGAGTATCCATGGTGAGTATGGGAACTTATTATACATATTTAGGAGATGGGTTAGTTTCACTTATTGTTCACTATGCTTTAGCAGGGTTTCTTTACTTTTGTACAAGAGTCACAAGAGAGGATTCTACTAAATTTATTATTATACTAAACCTTTGTATATATAATCAATTTTTAGGGAACTGGGAGAGGGTTGTAGATCAGGCTTGTTATTATTCGCTTGAGGTTTTGCAAGAGCTATTCGGGCTTCAATTTCGTTTCCATCTTATATTTTTTTGGTATATGTAGTTTCCTTTTCAATTTAAGAGTCATTGTAAGACATTATATATGTGTACATGGGATTTATTTTATATTATAGTATGAGTAGGATTTTTTAGGGGTTTGTCATATCTCTCACTTTCTCATGTGTTCTCTTAAAGGATAATGGCTCCCGTTAGTGTGTTTACTATAACCTCGATGCGAGTTTCTAGCATGGGGCCTATTGGAGGTATGACTCAGGGGTCATTATCTCTCTTCTCACATTTTCATAACAAGAGGGTTACACTTTTTGGGGAGGGTTGATGACACCCCCCCTTCTCAGTGATACAATCATCATGACTGGGAACTTCTATGTTGTAATGCCCCGACCCCAGTTACCCAAAGTTGGTGCATTATTTCATAACATTGGCATGATCACAAAGATCAAGTCTCAAAAGACTGATTAGTTTAGTATCCATGGAAACACTAGATACATTCATAAATGTCACATTACATCATAAAGTGAAAAATCACAATAACATAGTCTCCATATTCCACACATCTATCCCCTTCAGACTATCCTTGTAGGTCAGTCATAAAATATTTCTTCACATCCTGGGAAAAACAAAACATTGAATGGGGTGAGCTCATATGCTCGGTAAGGATAACAATATAGCCGAAGCTTTTATAAATAAACATAAATATTTAAGGCAATGTATGACAAAGACAAAATCCTTTTAAACTTGAACTTCAACATAATATGGCAAAAGTAAAATGAGATAATTCAATTTACTTATTCACATGGATATTCTACTGGTCGAATAATCACATGCAATATCAATAAACACTTTCAAAATGATGGAATTCATAATGCCAGACTATCATAACCACGTAACCAAGGCCTCGTGATAAGACTACAAATAAGATTTTCTCAAGGCCTCGTGCCAATAGGCTAGTTTGTCTCATGATACCTACCGATGCATCGAAGAGCTATAGCGGGCTCCACCCGTCACTTAGTAAGTCTAATGCATTCCTCATATGAACAGGTTTAAACATATCATAAACCATAACATAATCGTATCACATAACACACACATAAAGGAAACATAACATTTCCACATTTCAATCACAAGATATCAATACAACACATTTATATAAAAAAACATTTTAAAAACCATTTTCAATACCAAAATAAATGAAAATTAAAACTTTGTAATTATTTTTTGTTTAAAAAAAATTTATGGCTTGTAGAGGAAGCCGAAACTCAAATAATGGTCACGGCGGTGGAGAAGTCGTTGTCGCCACATACGTACAACAAAAAAAACATTCCTTTTTGTCGTTTAGTAAAATGCTTCATATAAAAAGATTCCTTTTGAATAAAAGTAAAATTCAAAGGGGTTTATACACTGTATAAAAGAAAGTTGTTGAAGTGCATTGTGTTGCATTTGTTGTCAATGAGGCATGAAGTTGTCTTGGAATGAATGGAAGTCAAGGAATGTCAAGATATGAATGACAAAGGTTGTGATGGTGTTGGTGGTGAAGGAGAATGGCCATGGTACTAAGATGCATGTCACATAGGAGATTCACTAAGTGGTATTGGAAATTGTGGTGGCAACATTCTCCATGTAAATCTGACGATTGTTGAGCTGATCATTAAGTTCCAAGAACTTGTATCAACTGGATACAAAGTCACAACACTTTTAGAAGACCATGCATTGTCTTCACAATGCATGAGGAGATTAAGAGAGCCATCCACAACTTCTAAGTGGATGAAGTGAGCTGAAGAAGAACATGTACTAATCCTTAGTGAATGACAATGTGAATGTGATCCAACTTGACCTCTAATTGGATCATTGAAGAACATTGAAGAATTATTTGATTCAGGAGCTTCAGTTGATGAAGAACCTTCGGAATTCCCTCCTAAGTTGTGAAATGTTGAAAAGTTATTAAGAACATGAGGAGGAGATGGGTAATTCCTAAGAAGAAGAAGAATTATGAAGAAGATGGCTTGGAATGTGGCATTTGGCTTGAACTTATAGAAGAACTTTGTATTTGACAAAGTATTATTCTTTGCCTTAGCCAAAAAAAAATTGGCCAGCCAAGGCACCTTGGGGGTTCAACCCCAAGGCATGGGCACTAAGGCACCACGCCCATAGGGGAACCCGTGGGGCGAGCCAGGGCGGCAGAGCGCACCCGCATGACACCGCATGGGCGCCTGGGGCACGCCCGGAGGAGCGCAGAGGGGCCGTGTGTAAGCCCCCGAGGGCACGCGGTGGTGAAACCCGCGCACCCGGAGAGCATAGTGGGCGCTAGGAGCGCGCCCGCAGGAGCAGAGTGGGCGCAGAGCGCGCCCGCAGGGAGAACACGGTGCGGGGCGGCACCGTGGAGGGAGAGAATTCAACTGAGCCGGTTGGGGGAGCGCTTATTTGATATACCACGGAAATTCCGCGAGAGACTTCGATATGGGACGCGCATTTTTCACCCGGGACAGATCTGAGCCGTCCGTCTCATCGCGCGCTTGATCTGCGCCGCACGATCCATCCGCGACGCCGCGATCTAATCCAGGCCGTTGAAGATCTGATCCGACGGCCCCGGCTTCGTCCTCAACCTCGAGCCATGCCGAAGCCTCCCCGCGAGCCTCCGTCGAACCAGGAGCAACCCGACGACAGTTTTTGAGTTCCCGGCCACCTCTGAAGGATCTAAGACCTCCATGGAGCTCGTCTCTCCACACCGAACACGGCCATGCATAAAAAATGGTGTGCATGCAATGTATGGAGAATTTCGAATGAGGCCGAGGCAAGAGAAGCTGCCGAGGCCACATGGTTGGTGTTTTTGCAGGGGATGAGCCTAAACCGAAGGTTGTGCATGCGTTATGAGTCGCATGCACGTAGAGGAACAAAAAATAAAGGGAACCCGCGTGAAACAGAGGAAAGAAAATAAAGATTTGGAGAGTTTTTAAAGATCTGAAGATCTCGGGATTTTGAGATTTATCACGCGGATGAACCGCCTCTCCTCTGCTATATAAATGAGGCCGAGCCCTCGAGAATGTTTGCTGATGTTTTCATTGAAGATCTGTTGATCCGCGTGTGCCTCTGCCTCGCGAGGAAGAAGCCGCCGCGCAAAGATTTGTGCGGCTGAAGTTCCTTGCGCGCAACCTCTTTGCGCGACAAGAAGAGGAGGAAGGGCAGCGCCAACTTGCGCGCCCCCTCTGTGCACCGTGCCTCCTGCACGGTTTGCACTAGTGCGGCCAAGGTGTCCTTGACACGCTTGCGCACCCGCGGTGTTATACCCTGCGCGGGTTGGACTTGCGCGCCCCGCGGTGCTCATGCACCTTGCGCGACTGCCCCTTGCACTAAGGACTTGCGCCAGTGTTGAGGAAGATTAGCCGCACCCCTTGCGCGCCTTCATTTGAGAAAGGGAGTTCGGGTTGTGTTCTACACACATTGTGTGTGTGCCAAAGAAGGCCGAGGCCTTGCCTCGTGTGTGTGGTAAGAGGAGAAGAGAACTACCCGAGGCCTTTAAACAAGTGGCTGTAGCCCTTGTGTGTGTGCCAAATTGAAGAACACATCTTGTGTGTGCTAAGTAGCCTACGGGCAGTGGGTGTGAGAAAGACAAGGCCATACCTTGTGTGTGGATTTGAAGAAGAAGGCCGTAGCCCTTGTGTGTGAAAAATGAAGAACCAAGTGTGTGCATAAGTGAAGTGCACACTTTGAAGAAGATTAAAAGAACAAGGAAGTGAGTGTGCTTTGCAAGTGAAGTAGGCCAAGCTCAAGTGTTTGCCAAAGTGAAGAAGTTTTGTGTGCAAAGAGACAATTTGGCCGAACCTAGTGTGTTCACTAAAAGTGTAAACACCGAGAAGTAGAAGAAGAGGACAACTCACACCAAAGTAAAACACACTTAAGAGTGTGTAAACAAATTGGATAAAGTGTGTGAAGTTCAGTGAAGGTGTGTTCTTAAAGTGACTACACCCTTTGTGGGTCTACTGCACCAAGAAGAGGAAAGGGAAAGTGCATGCATGCATGCATGCACGTGCACACGTGAACAAAACTAAATCTGGCTGTGTGCATTTGAGGAGTCCAAGACCAGAGGTTCTTGAAGATTTGAGAAGGCCATGCACTCAGTGCATGAAGTAGAGTTGAACTGAGACTGGACCAGACTGAAGTTAAATACATCATTTGTCTGAGTATTCAGTAGTTGGAGAGAAGCCAGGTCATCCTTAGAAGAAGGTGATAAAGCCTGAGCAAGACGAGAAGATCTGATCAACTCAAGTGATCAGAGGTACAGAGCAAGGCCAGCAGTCTTTATCCCAGACTGCTGAGGATACTTGAAGAGCTGAACAAGAAGAAGAGCTACTCGTGTGACTCGAGGAGCCAGGAGAAGACCCCTGTGAGACTCAGGGTGGAGGAAGTCTTCAGTGGGATTCTGGAGCAGGCCAGTGGGACTCTGGTAACACTGTGGGACGCAGTATAAAGACCCTCCTGTGGGACTCAGGAGAGATACAGTGGGACTCTGTATCGACCATTGTAATTTTAACAGGTTATAATGGAGAATCCATGTTGGGAGAGCATGGCAAGGATGTAGGCCTTTGGTGCCGAACCTTGTAAATCCTTGTGTCCAGTGCCTTTACATTTACTGCATCATTCGTGGAAAGGTGAGAGATACAGGAAGAGTGGATCGAGGCTTTAACCAGCCATAGAGGTTTAATTGATTAAGAATCAATTAGTAAAAAGTTTTAAAGGATCACTGATTCACCCCCTCCCCCTCTCAGTGATTCACACTGATCTGGGCACTTCAGTTGTGTATAAAACAAAATATGCCTCAATGAAAGGAGATTGAGAAAAAGTCCTTTACAAAGATCAATTTTTTAAATAAAATAGATCTATTATGTGTATTCACTATAAGTACACATAAATACAGTACAAATACAATATAGGACATAATAATATCATGACATAATTCGAAAGTATGAGATTAACCCAATGAACAGAAATTGGGATAAGAAGTTCCCTTACCTCGTGTCCGACTTGACCTGACCGTTCTTTAACCTCCTGAAAAATAAACTAGAGTTAATTTATAATTTATTAAGAACCTTTTTCATGTTTATTATTCCTTTTATATCACTTATTACAATGTTACGAAAATTATGTAGTCATTTAAGTTAATAACGGTCGTTTTGCCAATCTTTGGTACTAGAGTCAACAATAAACTTCTTATAATTGCAAGTTGTTTATGTGGTAGAATATCCATTATCTCCAGAATTATATTAATTATGTAGATATCATATAAATCCTATATATCTTGTATATACATGTATTTATAATATTAAATAACATTTAGAGGTAAGAAATTAAATGCACCGTTCATGTAGATGGTAAGGCGTACATACGCTTGAATGCTACTTTCATTTCTCTTTCATATTGAATGGAATGAAGTTATAATTATATAAAGGTATAATATAATTCTTGTATAATATAATGTATAATAACATTTACTCCATTCTTTATACATCCCACATATGGCATTAACGATTCAAATCACTTTGAGGGGGCGGTAGTCTGCACTTCCTAAAATGAAATTATCGCGTTTACCCATAATGAAAATCGTAAAGGAATGTCATAAATGAAAAATACAGAATCATAAGGAAAAAAACATAATATATATCATATATAAAAATAGTGTCATCATAATGGCCACCATGATAGGTGTTAAAAGAAGATTGAACAATCATCGTTTCGTGAGGCAGAAATTTTCCAACCACCGAAACAGTATGTTCTTTAACCATTAGATGAAGGTGTGTGTAAGTGTAAATAAAATACTTCTAATAACAACATCCTAGTATATTGAAGATACTGGTTTTATTTCAAAATAAAGTAATTAAAAGAGTTTAAGGGGTTGGAGAAGCAAAATAATACAAAAAAACATAAGAGAAGACATTACCTTAAAATCGGGTACCTCTTTTTTGATTTGAGCCAAAGGCTTCCATGGGAAGAATTCTGCCCAAAGTGAGGCTTCTAGGAGTAATATAGGGAAGTTTAGAGAGTATTTGGTCAGAGTTTGGCCGATCCAAAAGGCTTTGAAGGTGTGAATAAGGTGGTAGTGGTGGGGGCCTTTTATAAGAGGAGAGGAGGGGAACTCTTAGAAAATCATGAAATGTTACTTTATTATATAATGAGTTTCGGATTTTAAAGGTACCTCACTTATATATTTCGAGGATAAGGTGATAAGGGTTCGAAATATACTCATCCAATAGGTTTTTGACAAGTGTAAGTCTTAGATTTTATATTATCTTTTCATTTTATTTAAATCATTAATTAATGAGGTAATCGCTGCATCATCATGGTGTCATAAAATATTTAATTTATATAATGTCTAAAAATTATAAAAAAAATATCATGATGTTGGAAATCTTTTTGGATTTCCAATGAATATTTATATTCGAAATGTTACCTTATATAACCCCATGTAATAATTGTTTTAGTAAAACAACTCATGTTTGTGACAATTTTATTTTTACTTTAAATAAAAAGTTATTATTGTCATTTTCTTACCCAAGTGGCTCCATGGGGTCCCCAAGTTGACCCATGTATTGTCTTGGTCGGACATGACTCATCCAATAAGTGTAGGACAAGTGTAAAGGTATTTTAATATTTTTATAATATCATTTTTACCTTAAATTTCACTAATTACCTTTAATCGCGATTAATTAAACTTAAAAGTTACTATTCACCAAAAATTATTTTAATCCCATTGAACCATATTTTACTTCCTAATGACAAACATGTATGTCGTATTTTTGAAAATCAAATCGCAAAAGTGGTAATGTTTCATTTAATCGAAAAATCAGTTTTTTAACTACCACTTAGTGGTTTCACTATTCATCAAAAATTAAAGTTTTTCAGAACAATGCCAAAATTTCACCCTAAGCTATAATTGATATTCCAAATTCAAAAATAATGTCTATTTTACAAAATTACAAACATATAAGATGCATTAATTAATTTTATAACTAATTCCCGTTGTCACAACAAATAACGTGTATTTAAGAAACAATATATATCAAAAGATTAACAATTGTTTATGTCCAATTTCAAAGTGAAATTGATTCTAATGAACACCATTGGATAAAATGGAAAAAATATATTCTAATTATACTTTAAAACCACTCAATATTATAATTTATCACTATAAATTATTTTGATTATAAAAGTTGTTTTTAAGTATTTTTCACTATATAAAAAAAATTGGAAGTTCTCCGAAAAATACCAAAAATTCAACATATGATAATTTCGATATTCTAAATCAAAAAATGAAGTCCATTTTGAAATATAAAATTTATATAATTTCAAACGGTGGGTATTAATATTCATAACGGATACTTTGATTGGTCGTGGTGTGTTAGAACTCGAGGTTGCGTACAACACACACTGCTTTATTATTCAAAGAGAAGCGTACCATGGAAGCTTGGGGTGTTACTTTCTCCCCTCCTTCAATAAACTACGTCCTCGCAATTTGAAATTTTTCTTTGAATATAAAAGGTTGAAAATAGAAAATACATTTGTGGAAAACCCACATCATAAATAAGGTTAATAAAAATATAACTTTAAAAAAAGAAAGATAAGTACAAAGGTCACCCGAGATAGCCCATACTAGGATTCTATGAAAATATGGATATGGAAGAAAAAAACCATTAAGGACTGATGGAGAGTTGTAGAAAACATGATTAGGAGAAAGTTAACCACAAGAAAATCACCAACCTATGATTGGTTAAATGGTCATTGAACCCCTAGTTGGAAAATTTAACCGACAATGTTTTAGTTTTAAGTTACCTTTCATAAAGTTGAGGAATTTATTAAAGAGATTTACTAAGAATGTAAGGAAATATACTTACTTGTCATGTAGACTTTCATTCTTTAATAAATTTTACCACAAACCCATCTTTCACTCCAAATGGTAACAGATCTCAAAAATATTCTATTTATCCTAATTGTATAAGGTTCCAAATATTAACACATACCATGTATATTAGGAAAACTATTTTGTAATAACCAAGGACTTCCTGTAGGCTAGTGGTAGGTAATAAAGGTCTGTCGCACTATGGTTGTGGGTTCGATTCCTGCAGCTCTGTCCAACGCGACGGGTTATCCCCCGACCTGCAGGTTGTCTTTTTCCTAAAACTATAGTAATATAATATTCCTAAAATAATCTTCAGAAATGTTTTAACCATAAAAAATACTATCCAAAGTTCAACATAATCCATTCCAACCTTTATAGTTATCCAACATACCTCTGTACAGACTTTTCTAAAAGGTATTTAAATTCGAAAATCAATTATATCATCATATTCCTCAAACAAAGTAAAGTTTCTCTTATTGTCACATACAAATATATGATTACCTTCATCATATTAAAACCTTAATGAAAACAACAAGTACTGAAGTAAAATCCTAATATATGTCACATTATTCTTATAACTAGAATATAATCCATGAGTCCAAAAGCACCAATACATTAATTATTCCACTTCAACTGTAGTAACCGTATAAGATTGTCCTTGATCCCTTGGCCTTTTTTGAGGTAAGTTTCCCTGAAGCTTAGGGAATTCATTTGCATAATGCCCCATTTCCCAACAAATTTATCATTCAACATTGATAGCCTCTTTATTTCCCTTTCAATCACGAGCCCGGTGACCCTTTTCTCCACATTTATAACAGACTCCCATTCCTTTTAGGCAAGTACCAGGGTGATTCTTCCCACAATTATCACATAATGGAAAATCCTTCTTTCCCTTTTTCCCTTTGTCTGTCTCTTTATCCACCGTTCTCTTCTACTCTTACTTTACTTTATTGTCATAATATTTAAAGAATTCCTTTTCTATCTAGATAGAACATGAGACTATATCTTCGTACGTTGAGAAATATTGTGATACTAAAGCTCGACGGAGAAATGGATTTAACCCATCAAAGAAACAATCAATCTTACTTCTTGGGTTACGTATATAATCTGCAGCATGTGCTCCTAACCTTGTAAAGTTGGCCTCATACTTTGCGACATTCTCATCCTCCTTCTGCCTTAGAATAAGAAATTTCCTTTCCATATCTGCTCGATGGTCATGTGGAAAGTATTTTTCTAACAAAATATCTTTGAACACCCTCTATTCCATACTTGATACTTCTTCATCTTCCTTTGTGTTTTGAATTAGCGACCACCATTGATCGGCATCTCCAGTGAGGCGGTAAACTGCCATGACAACTTTCTCCCTTTCGTTATTCCCCAAGGCGTGGAATATTTTCTCTAAGGATTTTATCCATTGCTCAACTAATAATGGATTTTTACCCCCATTAAATGATTGAGGTTTCTGCCTCATGAAACAGTCTATCATTGATCCTCCACGTTGCGGATCAGGGTGCTTCATATGATTAAGGTTATTATTCATAACCTGAGTGAGTTGTCCCAGTATGGTAATAAGTTTATCAGTACCAGTTATATCTCCAGCTCCACAATAATTATCTTGAGCATGAGGTAAATCCCTACACAGAGTGCGTGTATTGATACGGTTTCCATTCCTTCCACTAGGCGCCATTTCTAGACAATGGCATAAACTAGATTAGTTTATGAATCAAAATACATAATTCCATACTTATAAAACACTTAACATTAATTGAACTATTTATGGATATAATCCATAATCATAAAAATGTTTTCTTTGAGGAAGTATATACTCATTTATCTTCATAATGGTTTGTAATGAAAATGAGAATTATCCTAAACATATCCCCCAGGAGTGTCGTAACCAAGAGTGTAGGAAGGCATGTTATCGTGCACCAGTTCCCGT
Source organism: Viscum album (assembly GCA_963277665.1). NCBI lineage: Eukaryota > Viridiplantae > Streptophyta > Magnoliopsida > Santalales > Viscaceae > Viscum > Viscum album. The sequence continues at coordinate 1,200,131,329 of OY728153.1, read as the reverse complement.
TCGAGTCTAGATCAAAGCGGTGTTTTCGAATTTTACCCCTAGGTACATCCGTGCCAGAGCCGCCCATACTTTCTCATATCCAGACAGGGATGTATTCCTCGGAAAACTCATAAAATATCTATATTACCAAAATTCTAGGAATTTCTTCTATACTAATCCTCAAAGTCTATTTTAGGGCTATGTTCTCTATTCAGAGTTTATCTAAATCTAGTTTCCAAGGTTAGTACTAAACTGCCTTTGATACCAACTGTAACGCCCCGACCCTAGTTACCCAGAGTCGGTGCATTATTGCGTAACATTGGCATGATCCCAAAGATCAAGTCCCGAAAGACCGATTAGTTTAGTAGCCTTGGAATCACTAGATAAATTCATAAATGTTACAGTACATCATAAACTGAAAAATCACAATAACATAGTTTCCATAGTCCACACATCAATCCCCTTCAGACTATCCCTGTAGGTTAGTCATAAAATATTTCTTCACATCCTGGGAAAAATAAAACATTGAAAGGGGTGAGATCAGATGCTTAGTAAAGATAACAATATAGCGGAAGCTTTCATAAATAAATATCAAAATTTAAGGCAGTGTATGACTAAAACAAAATCCTTTTAAACATGAACATCAACATAATATGGAAAAAGTAAAATGAGATAATTCCATTTATTTATTCACATGGATATTCTACTGGTCGAATAATCACATGCAATATCTATAACCACTTTCATAATGATGGAATGCATAATGCCAGACTATCATAACCACGTATCCAAGGCCTCGTTCCAAGACTACAAAAAAGATTTTGTCAAGGCCTCATTCCAAGACACTAGTTTTTCTCATGAGACCTACCGATGCATCGAGGAGCTATAGCGGGCTCCACCCATCAATTATTCAGTCCAATGCATTCCTCATATGAACAGGTTTAAACATATCATAAATGATAACATAGTCGAATCACAAAACACATGCATAAAGGAAACATAACATTTCCACATTTCAATCACAAGATATCAATACAACACACTGATATAATAAAAACATTTTCAAAACCATTTTCAATACCAAAATAAAAGAAAATTAAAAATTTGTAATTATTTTTCATTTAAAAAAAGTTATGGATTGTAGAGAAGCCGAAACTCAAATAATGGTCATGGTGGCAGAGAAGTTGTCGTCACCGCATACGTACGACAAAAAAACATTCCTTTTTTTCATTTATTAAAATGCTTCACATAAAAAGATTCCTTTTGAATAAACGTAATAGTTAAAGGGGTTTATACACTGTATAAAAGAAAGTTGTGTATAAAACAAAATATGCCTCAATGAAAGGAGATTGAGACAAATTCCTTTACAAAGATCATTTTTTATATAAAATAGATCTATTATCTGTATTCACTATAAGTACACATAAATATAGTACAAATACAAGATAGGACATAATAATATCATGACATAATTTGAAAGTATAAGATTAACCCAAAGAACAGAAATTGGGTTAAGAAGTTTCCTTACCTCGTGTCCGACTTGACTCGACCGTTCTTTAACCTCCTGAATAATAAACTAGAGTTAATTTATAATTTCTTATGAACCTTTTTTAATTTTATTATTCCTTTTATATCACTTATTACAATGTTATGAAAATTATGTAGTCATTTAAGTTAATAACGGTCGTTTTGTCGATCTTTGGTACTTGATTCAACAATAAACTTCTTATAATTACAAGTTGTTTATGTGGTAGAATATCCATTATCTCCAGAATTATATTCATGATTTAGATATGATATATATCCTATATATCCAGTATATACATGCATTTATAATATTAAATAACATTTAGAGTCAAGAAATGAAATGCACCGTTCATGGAAACGGTAAGCCGTACGTACGCATGAATGCTACTTTCATTTCTATTTCATATTTAATGGAATGAAGTTATAATTATTTAAAGGTATAATATAATTCCAGTATAATATAATTTATAATACCATTTACTCCATCCTTTATACACCCCACATATGGCATTAACGATTCAAATCACTTTGAGGGGGAGTAGTCCGCACTTCCTAAAATGAAATTATCGCGTTTACCCATAATGGAAATCGTAAAGGTAAGCCATAAATAAAAAATAAAGAATCATAAGGAAAAAAACATAATATATATAATATATAAAAATAGTGTCATCATAATGGCCACCATGAGAGGTGTTAAAAGAAGATTGAACAATCATCGTTTCGTGAGGCAGAAATTTTCCAACCACAGAAACAGTATGTTCTTTAACCATTAGACGAAGGTGTGTGTAAGTGTAAATCAAATCCTTATCATAACAAAATCCTAGTATATTTAATATACTGGTTTTGTTTCAAAATAAAGTAATTAAAATAGTTTAAGGGGTTGGAGAAGCAAAATAAAACAAAACAACATAAGAGAAGACATTACCTTAAAATCGGGTAACTCTTTTTTGATTTGAGACAAAGGCTTCCTTGGAAAAAATTCTTCCCAAATTGAGGCTTCTAGGAGTAATAGAGGGAATTTTAGAGAGTATTTGAGCAGAGTTTTGCCGATACAAGAGGCTTTGAAGGTGTGAATAAGGTTGTAGTGGTGGGGGCCTTTTATAAGTGGAGAGGAGGGGCACTCTTGGAAAATCATGAAATGTTACTTTATTATATAATGAGTTTCAGAATTTTGAAGGTACCAAACTTATATATTTCTAGGATAAGGTGATAAGGGTTCAAAATATAATCATACAATAGGTTTTTGACAAGTGTAAGTCTTATATTTTACATTATCTTTTTATTTTATTTAAATCGTTAATTAATGAGATAATTACTGCATCATCATGATGTCAAAAAATATTTAATTTATTTAATGTCTAAAAGTTATAAAAAAATATCATGACATAGGAAATATTGTTGGGTTTCCAATTAATATTTATAGTCGAAACGTTACCTTATATAACCCCATTAAATAATTGTTTTAGTAAAACAACTCATGTTTGTAACAATTTTATTTTTACTTTAAATAAAAAGTTATTATTGTCATTTTCTTACCGCAGTGGCTCCATGGGGTCCCCAAGTTGTCCCATAGATTTTCTTGGTCGTCCATGACACATCCAATAAGTCTAGGACAAGTTTAATGGTATTTTCATATTTTTATAATATCATTTTTACCTTAAATTGCACTAATTACCTTTAATCGCGATTAATTAAACTTAAAAGTTACTATTCACCAAAAATTATTTTAATCCCATTGAACCAAATTTTAATTACTAATGACAACCATGTATGTTAGATTTTTAAAAATCAAATCACAGAATTGGTAATGTTTTATTTAAACAAAAAATCAGTTTTTTAACTACCACTTAGTGGTTTCACTATTCATTAAAAACTGAAGTTTTTCAGAACAATGCCAAAATTTCACCCTAAGAAATAATTGATATTCTGAATTCAAAAATGATGTCTATTTTAAAAAATTCCAAACATATAAGTTTCATTAATTAATTTTATAACTAATTCCCGCTGTCATAACAAATAGCGTGTTTTTAATAAACAATACATATCAAATGATTGACAATTGTTTATGTCCAATTTCAAAGTGAAATTAACTCTAATGAACACCATTGGATAAAATAGTAAAAATATATTATAATTATAATTTAAAATCACTCAATATTAAAATTTATCACTATAAATTATTTTGATTAAAAAATTTGTTTTTAAGTATTTTTCACTATATAAAAAAAATTGGAAGTTCTCAGAAAAATACCAAAAATTGAAAATAGGCTAATTTTGATATTCCGAATCCAAAAATGTAGTCCATTTTGAAATATAAAATTTTTATAATTTAAAAAAGTGGGCATTACTAATCATAACAGCTACTTTTATTGGTCACGGTGTGTTAGAACTCGAGGTTGCGTACAACACGCACTGCTCTATTATTCAAAGAGAATCGTACCATGGAAGCTTGGGGTGTTACATAAGTGGTATAAGAGGGACATGTTATGTTCAATAATTTATTTCTGATGGAGAATTTGAATTTTTTAAATTGTGAAGGTATTCTATTTTTTTGATGGAATGAATTACCATATCTAGAAATATATATTGTTTTCTTATCTTATGTCTATTTGATATGTTGTTCTTTAATTTTCAACATTTGGCTTTTCTAATATTTATTTTAAAACTCTTATTACATCAGTTGATAAGAATAATCTTGAGAATGATAGAAGGGACAAAAATAATATATTATCATAACATTCTGAAAGTCAATTATTAATAGTGAAAGTAGTTTCCATAACCCAAGTTATATGGTATTAATCCAAAAATGTATATGAAGTAAATAGAAAATCTAATAATGAAATGATACAAATATAGATATTGAAATATTATCATTTGGAAATGGTTGACCATGGATCTGTTTGGGACTTCTTTACCAGGGTAAGCTAAATTGTTAGTACTATCATATGTCTTAGTGAAAAGTTATATTACACTACAATGGTTGAAATTATTTTGAGAATACTTCCCAACAGGTTTGTTGAAAAAGTTTCTTCATTGGAAGATATATATCCTAAAACATTATCTCTTGATAATTTTCATATAACACCAATTACATATGAAATAATAAGGGATAAATCTAGTAAAGGAAAAACCATGGTACATAGAGAAATGGATTTAATGTTATAGATAAATAAAAGTTAAATAAGATTCTCATTGGAGATGAAGCAGGAAAATCCAATTCTATGAAATGTTGTATGTAAAAATACCAACAATATATTATACTTGTTTTCTAAAAATGTGAAATTAGGTATATGTAAATACAAAGAAAAACATACCCTTAAATATTTTGAATGTCGAGTCATTTGAAATTTTTTTGCCAATTATATTTGAATAATGAAATAAGAGGATTGTGAAAAAGAAAAAAAAATACAAGAAGATCATAGAAGAAATAGGATGAAAAGGTGACTTTTATTCCACATGGAATGATTTGAAATTGTTCAACTCTAAAAAAATATGATTCTTATAAAAATATGAAGAAGAAGGGGGTAATGATTCTGAATCCAAAACAACAGTCTATTATGGTATTTTAATACTTTTATTTCAACAACAAATGATTCTGAATTTAGAAGTAGTAGTTATAAAGATGAAGAAAAAATGTGAACATAATTTGAATGATGATTTTAAATAATGTTAGAGAATTATTAGAAGATTTTAAAATAAAAACAAAATGTTAGAAGATTAATATTATTTAATAAGAAACTATGAATATGATGATGATGAGAAAGAAACGTTGGAAAAATATATTTGTGATTTGAATAAATATATTAAAAAGGTAATGAATTATAATTAACATCTGAGGTAAATATGAATGTAAAAGAAGAAGAATTGAAACTTTTCCCGGGAAAAAAATTCTATATCTAAAATGAATATTACAAGTTTCAGAAACACTATAACTGATGTTGGTGAATGTTCTATAAAGGATAAATCAGAGAAAGAACCAACAAATACACCATAAATGGTTGAGAATAAAGATGAAATTGATTTTCATAAGAAGAAATATAGTAAAGTCATGTATGTTTCCAAGACCAACAATGTCCGGAATTCAAATGTCTCAAAACACATTGAATACAATTTTTTTTTGAAAAAATATAAGTGCAGAAAAGTTTTAAACACTTCTAGCTATTATAAATCATAGAATAAAAGGAATAATCATATTTATAACAGAAATGTTGGAGGCTCAAAAAAAGAAGAGAATAAAGTGGATAGAAACTTATTCACAATTCTAAAAATTTTTATTTTTTTATAATAAAATATTCCATAAATTTCTATTGCGGATACTATGTTGGATTCAGACATAAAAAATATATATGTTGGTTCAACGAAAAACATTAATTTTATTCCCCATGTTATGAGAGGTAGATTTTGAGGGGGTGTCAATTCCATCAAAATAATAAGTCTGAGAAGATTGTTTTGAGGAAAGATGAAAAGGTTGGTAGGTCCTATAGGTCCAGCCCCCGCGGTATGGACTTGTGGGCATGAAGGTAATAGTTTTATAAAGGATAGTTTTTCGCGATGTAGCTTCACATAGAAAATGGTCTTGTGGAGTATGGGGTCTTGCGGAGTAGCTTCGTGAAGGAATCATACTCGCGGAGCGTGGAATCATAGAGAAGTTTCACAAAGGAAAGTTTATCGTGGATCATGGACTCAAGGAGTATATTTGCGTAAGAAGATGCTCGCGGATCATGGACCCACAGAGCAGCTTGGCGAAGGACGCTACTCGCGGAGCATGGACTCATGGAGCCGCTTTGCGAAGGAAAGTGAAGCTCCGCAAAAAGGAAGACCAGCCTCCCATGTAGAGAAGTGACCATCATATAAAAGGGGGTGAGCTGGGTATTTAAAGGATATAGAGGCACCAAGAAGCATAGATCATTCTGCGGCAGGTTCGTGAATGTCAATGGGGTACGTGGAGCATCCTTCCTCCTTGCTCCGTGGCGAGTTCACGAATGTCAAAGGGGTTTGTGAAGCATCCTGTGTCCTTGATCCATGGCGGGTCCGCGAATTTCAATGGTTTTCGCAGAGCATCCTGCCTCCTTTCTCTATGGAGGCTTCACGAAGGAAGAGATTTGTGCCAGAGATGGGCCCCAGGGGCTCCGGCTAAGTATGCTTACTCCGCGATCGCGGAGGGAGCTTCACGAATGGGATCCAAGAATCATTTTTCCAGCCCAACTTCAAATATCTATAACTTTTAATCCACAACTCCTTTCAGGCCCTATGACCTAAAAATTTTATCGTGGGAAATGGGACATGATCTTGGATCATGTATGGAAGCATTTGGAATATTTTGGGGATGTGTTTTCTGGTTCCAACATATATGTAATCATTTGAGGATAAAAGTAAAAGAATATTGTGAGATAAAAGCCCAGTAAGAGGATGAATTAGGACATGAATTAGTATAACATAGGTGGGGAAAAAATAATCATAACATATTCATAGTATCATTACAATAATCATAAGTGAAATCATTTTATTATGGTATGGAATTTGGAAATTCATAGAACATAAAGACCAGGTCTTAGTTTAAAAATACCTCAAAATGTTTTGAACAAATATAACATTATGTTCATGCGTAACATATCTACATAATCATAAATTCATCATTTTGAACAAATATAGCATAAATTTCACACATTATACACATTATATCATGACATATGTCACATTACCCAATGCATTGGATGGATATATAATTTTAGGCCCACCTATCACATCATAAAATTTACATAATCATGAAAACCCCAAAGAATGTATATCAAACAAATTGTTGAATTGAAACATGTAAAGGAATGGGTTTAATATGAATTTATTTAATAATGATTAAACCTATGATTATTGAATGAAAAAGTTATAACATATTTGGTATATTATTCATCATTCTTGGGTGAAGAAGAAACAACTCAAGAGGAGTAAAAATGTGTTTTGAAAAGAATAGTTCTTCTAGAAAATATTTTTATTTTTCATAAAATAAGTTTTAAAACATGTATATCCCAGAAAATAAAAGGGTAAAATAAATAAATTATATTTAATGAACATTAATGGAATCTCCACATTAAAATTTGATATGAAATAGGAATAACTCAAAATTAGTTGTGTTCGAGAATGCCCTTACCATATTTCTGAATTCCTTTTGAACTTGAACATAATATCATGGATAATAAAAATAGATTCATTAATTATTTAATTAAAAACAACTTATACATGTATTTTATTTTTTATAATTTTATTAAGATCATTAATGGACATTTTGATGGAACATAGTGTTTAATATCATCATTCTGGGAGCGTATGTTTTCGTGGTTTTATAGTCAGTTCCCTTGAGTATAATTATAAGAGTTCTTGTAAAATTGAACAAAAAATCGATAAGTTGAATGAAACGGTATTAATATTCTTGAAAAATTTTAAATTTAACTATGTATTATCTTTTCTTATATGATAATTATTCATTAGATAAAACATTAATTAAAATGTTTGATTCATTATGACTGTTTTATGACTCCCACAAACTAGTATCATTTTATTTATATATTAGTTCCAAGAACATGATAAATGTTATAGTATTTATATTAAATTATTGTTTGACTGTAATAAGGGTCTTATTAACAACCTTTAAGGGTGTAATGAGAAAATAAAACTCATCATCAACAAAGGCGATGAATCAAACCATCACGAGTGATTTTTTCATTTTTAGAATAATAAGAGAAGAGAATATGTTTGATGATGGATATTCAATTCAAATAGTAAAATTAATATATATATGTATATATATATATATATTATAATTTATTTATCATGTCACTTTGTATAGGGTAGGTGAGGATAGGATAAGAAAAGAAAAAAAATTAAGAAAATTGGATTTTACCACTAGAATATATTCTCTATGAGAACCTACATAAATAACTAGGATTTGAAATTTTGTTGACACAAATATATATTAGAAATTGGTATGATTATTGGGATAGTAATTGGGTAGAATTTAGAAAATATAAAAGGCGTAGAACATGTGAGAATAATGGGTGGTGAGGGGTGATATTTATAGAGAGATAAGGGTATTTTTTATTATTATTTTAAATAATTTTTTAAATTAGATCAATATTATCAATAATAATGGTTCATATGAATAAATATAGTAAATGGTTCTGGGTAGTTTAAAACAATGTGTTCTTACAACCTCTATATATCATCCATGACCCAAAAAAGTAAAATATTTAGCTTATATCATAAATTTCCGTATTTAATTATTCATTAAAAAATCAACTATTTTAGAACAATAATGAAAATAAAACCTAACCATTTTTATGATTGGATTTAAAAAAATGGATTTCATTTTATGAAAATAATTTTATAAATATGATAAAGTTAATTTATAAATAGAATCCTCATTTATTCTAAAAATACCAATTTTAATATTATATTTGATTTTATGACCCTTTGAAAAAATAATTAAGGTCTCACAAAATTATATTATAATTAGAATAAAACAAAATATGAATTTATGAATATATTTTATGAAAATAAATTTTCTTTTAAATAATTTTATGAATTATAAAATCATAAATAATAATTTCTATTTCATAAGAATACCAACATTTAATATATCATTTTAAAAACATTTATTTACTTATAGACAACATCATACAATATAATTATTGAAGTATTCATAAACATATCTTAAATATATAAGAGTGTCCCATAGAAGGGAGCAATTCTTTGAAAAAAAGTGTGATGAGTCAGATCTTCCATCCTCTCAACCAATGTGAGTTTTTATGTTTTTCATAGACAAGAGACCCACAAAATGGATTCCTTTGGAATGTAATTCCATGAGACATCATGGATATGAGAGCCATTGGGTGTTTATGGTTCTAATAACAATTCTAATTTGAAACCCATCAGGAAAAATGTCATAATATATATCAAATGTAACATTTTCCCACCAACACCATAAAACACTATTCCAATCCCACTAGTATTTGGGAACAAAACAGTAATGTTTTAACATGCTTCAAGAAAAATTATTTTCATTATTGTTTAAAAGTTCATTTTCATCTACATTTTATTGCCTAAAAAATAATTTAAAAGGAAATATTTTATGTGTTTTTTATGGTTAGTTTTTGAAAAAAAAAATAATCTATTTTATTGTTTCTATATGAATTTATTATTCCACCTCAATTTTTATTTACATGGAAAATCCCTATCTATTTTTTCAAGATTTTAAAAGGAAAATATTTCTATTTATGTTTTATAAAATGTTTCATTAAAAATAAAATTAAGAGATCATGTATATTCCTTTCCAAAAATATGGTCCCCAATACTCCCTAAATGTTTTTTTAAATATTCCTACATCCCTTGACATATATTATATATAATAAAGAATATTCTTATAAGAATTATATCCTCATTATGTCTCTGGAATTCTTATTATATGATCATTTTATTTCAAAAAATGTTTCTTGACTTGATTTTGTTTCTTAACCATCAAATCTATATAGGAATTATTTTTATTTTTATTCATTTTCTTCTATGAATACCTTATTATTGAGTCATTTGATAGATGATTTTTCTCTTATTTATCTATATGTCAATTTATTGAGTAAATTTTTGGATAATTAACACACCCATTACCTACACATTTTAAATTCCATGTATTATCTTATTTAAAGTGTGTTTACCCTGAAAATATATTTGTTTCTTTGAATATCCATTAATTTTATAAGGATTAATCATTATTAATGATGGATCATTGAATATTGACCATGTCACATCTCATACCTTGTTCGCTAATTAATATCTTAATCTGAAATCCACATGGCCTCAAGCACAACTACCTGTATTCTGTAGGCTACCAACTAGTTTTGAGTGTATATGGTGGTGTGGTGGGGAGACTATAGACTCTTTATCAAATTGAATCATAAAAATAAATAATAATAAATAAGTATCAGAAACTATAAGGTAGTGTAATATAATAATAAGGAAATATAAATGAACCATCAAAATTATAATGAAATATATAAATACCAATAGTAACACATGTGAATGATGTCATTACACTTAAAAAGTGAAAAATGATGACATGGTAAAAGGCCATCAATATAATACCATTTTATTAAAGACAGACAAAAATACCAAAAAGGGAAATATAATATAGAATCCACAACACTTTCTATGTCATATTCTCTCAAGATCCTATAAAAAAATAACAAATAATCCATAGAGGGGAACTTCTCGTTATCCTTGTATGAATCCTAATTATCTATTCGGGTACAAAAATATGACTTGAACAGGTTGGGAGTAAAACTCAGTTACCCACCAATAATGGTATCTATTAAAATTAACTCTATGAATATAAAATGTTACCATATATATGTGTAATATATATAGAGGTAATTTAAGTATAAAACATGTCTATATTAGTCTCCTTATGGTATACCTGGATGACCATACCCATATTAGCCTATGTCGGATGTCTATGATAATATCTCCACTAATTTTTCACGAACCCAAGGAATATCGCTAAGTTTTCAAACCCTAATAACCATAAGGGATCCATGGGAGACTCATGGGATCCATATACATGTGAGTTAATGCCCACTAACAATGATAAAATAAGATGTTTGGATATGGGGTAAGATTTTAATACAATGGATGATCCCCTTACATTGAACCCTAAAAATTTCAAAACGAGCATGTGGAAAAGTTCGAGGTAATATCATGATAAACTAGATTGGATCATATGAAGATATTAAAAGGTGATAAATCTCTTAGGATGTTTTTATTAATACAAAGAGATAATCTTTAGTATTCTAATTTCTAGAATTTTTGTTAAATCATCTCTATAAAGCTTGGCATTCCAATGTTAAGACATTAAGAGATCCCATGTTTAGTGTATCACCTTTCAGTCTCATCTATGAATAATTTGGCATCCTATGAGTTCACCCAATAAATTTTTCATCAGGATTCCAGATCATGCTCAGGGTAGACAATACCTTTAATAATTTCATCAAGGACCATTAAAATAATGATATTTTTCCTTTAATAATTTAACATAGTCGGTGTGAAAATATCTAATCCATTTCATATTTCAATTAATATCTTTGTTTATATCAGACACATGCGATAGAATGGTCCAAGTAAATTATATATTTCAAATTTATATTCCTTTAATTCAATTTGGACATTATTTTTTTAAAAGTGTGACACTAAAAACATATGTGGGGTGTTTTGGTTAAATGAAATAAATTTTTGTCAATTAAATTTTGACTAAGGAACCCTAATGAGTATTTCTAGTTGATTTCATCAATATATGATGATGTCAATGGTATTATATAAATTCTAAAACTATATTTATAAAACAATTCAAAGGAATATTAATTTTAAAAGAAACACGTGGAAATTCTGGTGTGTAGCATAATGAAGAAAAATTATACACCTAATAACTTATTGGGAAAATAATAGACCACCTAAATTATTCTTCTAAAGAACTAATAATTTAGTATCAACCTCATATTTTGGATTGAGTGATAGAAAATAGATAACCAAAAAACCCTAATTAATTTGCAATATTAGCTCTCATGAAGATCACACCAAAAATAAGAAGAGAAAATAATAAAATAAAAAGGTTGAGTGTTATAATTACATAAGAATATCCAATTTGATTGATATAGATCAAAATAGAGCTTGAATTAGGGAAATAAAATAAATCCTAGAATAGGTAATAACAAGATCTCTCAATCAGTGTTTCTCTTCAAATTATAAAGAAGGATAAATGTAATTAACCATTTGGTAAAGTGGGGTTGAGTGGTGATTTATATCATTTTAATAAGGCATGCGGTTTGGCCACATGGTTGTCCAATCCCTAACCTAGCCATTCAATCCCCACTCTCCTTTATTGTACACCTTTATGGTCATGGTTCATTATTAGAAAAAAATCATGTGCTCACTGTCTGTGGTGCATTTATAAAAATTTTATGATATTTTATGTTTGTTTAGAGTATCCCCTATTTCATGGTTTAATTAACCATGCTTGTCCCTCTTAGGGTCATAAAGTTGAGGATCATGGTTAGTGATAACATTGCACTAACCACATGCTTTAACTTGCATCTCTAAAACATAGAATCTCTAGGCCTCAAATGAAGCCTACCCACTCTCAAAACCTCTATGACACCTTGAGGATCTTTTATTGTGGTAATGAAAGTTTTTTATATTTAATCTTAAAGGATCCACACCATAATTAATAAATGGTATCTTACATATATTATGTTATTCTATTAGAGAGAGGAAAGTAAAATCATTTTCTTTCTCTAGTTTCATTATGTTACCATTTGGAAATGTCATAAAACCAATATAATTTGTATGTGTAATTTTATGATTTATTTTATATATTTTTATATCACACAAATCTAAAGATTATGAGATGGGTGGGGCCTATATCTCCCTCTAATATAATGGGTAAAGCCATATATCTCATGAGATTGAAATGTCATATGAATTGGTTAGTAACTGTTTTGGTTTACAATGAGTAATTGTGACAAAGTCTATATCATCCCACAAGTCTATGTGAGTATAGGTTTGTGGGTATCCAGATTCAAAATAATATAAAATATTTTATTTCTGATTGTTCCACTATATTTCATATATTCCATGGCTCATGTTTTATGATTCATGTTTATTAAATCATGTTTCTTCACTATTTAAATTCATGTATTAGTTTATTGAAATTAATATACATTGATTTATTATCCAATGTTTTTTGGGTTTTAATTTTATTATATATCTTGATTATACAAATTTTATCATATGGTGTTCACTTATTATATTAAATTGTTATTGATTATGTTTACCCTTACTGACCATTTGATCTGGCCCCTTTATTATTTTTATGTTTCCCTCAGTTATAAATAAAAATAATATATATTATATGTATTCAAGGGTATCTTATAATAATAATCACTATGAGATATTGAAAAATAATTATGGATTAAGAAGTTTTTTCTTTTATAAAATTTCCATAGGTTTGAAGATATGAGAATTTTGTTAGTTAATATTTTTTCTTAAATATAAAAAAATATAAATTTAAATGGTCTTGGGAATTTATTGTATTGAAATATTTTATTTCAAGTCATGTAATTCCTTAATAATTAGTTCTAGGTTGTCATAGATAAATTTTTCTAAATTTTAGAGAGAGGAAGTGTCAACATTTTAAAATGAGGTCAATAAAATAGTTCTAATCATAGAGAAAATGGGTAAGTCCCCATGATAAATTTTATTGATTATAATAAGCTACCACTTGAAAATTAACATTATATAGATTTATAAAACACATATGATATTCCCCCTTCATCTGACTGAAATTCCATATTAAATTGTTATTTTTTAGTAATGTAATGTTTTTAAAATTTTTATATTTTGAATATACGATGTATATAGGTTGAATTCCAATGATATTTTAGTGAATTTAATTTATTTATATTTTTCTCTTTTTTCCTAAATTATTTTATCAAATAGTTAATGAATAGTAACAAAATATGGTTTATGTAGATATATGAGGAATTTTAGAAGAATTTAACCATTGGTTGGATATCCAAATTACCCTAACTATGAATTATTTATATCATTAAAAGAAAAAAATTCTAATATGAATATATTATATAGAATAAACTTTTTATTATGAAAAGAGTTGTTGTTTTGTAAATGATAATATATGAATTATCATTATCAACTGTATAATTCATAAAACACTACCATTCCGACCAACATTTTATCCAGAAATCTTCACCTACATATTATTGGGGATTCCCTATTTACTCAATAATAGGTCAATTTTTAACTTGATGATATTTTCATTATAGTAGTATAAAATGAAATATAAAAAATATATTTTTTTAAACATTCTATATTAGTGAATCAATTTTATAAAATAATTTTTCCTTATAGAGATAACCTAATAACATCCATTTTTCATGATATAATTAAAAAATTTACTTCTAATATTGTATTGGATTTTCTAATACAAAATCAAAAATCTCAACCATATTTCCAAATGTTTCATTAAAAAATATCATTACTAAATTAAATAATAGTTTATGATCATTTAAGAACAATTTATAAAATTTTAATATATATATTGTAATATTTGTTTAATATTATACTTCAATAGTTTACACTATTAATATTTTGATTATAATTTAGGAGTATATAGAGATCCTAAAATATTGATATACTCAAATTCTTTTTTATATTGATATATATTTTTATAAAAATAAATAAAGAATAAAAAACTGGTAAATAATAAAAATAAAAATAAAAATAGAAAAGCTAAATTTATGGATCAAAATAATATAATATTTCCACATATTGAGAATATTATAGTGTAAAATACCTAAAAACAAAACAATTGTTAATGTTTTTAAAACTACCTCATATGATTGGTAATCACTAATTTATAATATCTAGTTCAAATAAAAAGAATTATTAGTTGGAACATAATTATATTTAATACTTATTTACTTTTGAAGGTATTCTGCGAGAGGATTAATATACCTTTCAGTGGTGTATTACTCATTGAATGAGGAGACAAAATAGAAACATGGTGTTACTAAAAAATGAATATTATTTTTGTTCTATCACACATATCTATAATACATTCACTAAATTATTTTATCACACTCAAATAAACATAAATCTACAAAAAATAAAACATTCATTAAATAGATCCTGTCCTGTTTTATGAGTCTTGGAAAAATATTGAGGGTATTACCAATAATATCCTCAAAAATATTTTCTAATATCACCAAAAATAAAATTCATTTAAAATTGATTCAATAAAATGGAATATACTTACATTGACAAAATATGGAAATGAAACTATAACAATGAAATAAAGGATTTAATGAAACTTTTCATGATTATTTCATTTAATTATAAAAAAAATCAAATGAAAATGTAATGTAATTACTATAGTTTTTATTATAAATGATATCTGTTTTCAATTAGATGATGTCTAAAAACGAATAAAAATTAATGTTAATAATATAATAAAATATTGAATAATATTTTTAACATTATATATAGGAAAATAAATCCAATATCCATAAAAATTTATATGTGTAAGTAATTACTACAACAAATTAAACTCAATTGGAATATATGAATTACATCAGAAATCATAGTGTAATAATTAAATTGGAGTTTGATCAAATTTCAATTAAATTTAATCCATGATGAAATAATTACCCAAACCTATCATGGAAATATCCTAGTAATTTTATACTAGAAATAAAATATGCACTATAACAACCACAATATTCTTTTAAAAGTAAATTTTATCATACATATCAATTTTGAAATTTTGTACAGTTTTTAAAATTTAGATAGAAGAATTTATAAGTGTTTAGAGAAACTATGAAATTTATAATAAATACAAGATATAAGTGATGATAAAATTGAAAATATATTCAAATCACACAAGATAATATTACTAAAATTGATGGAAGGTTTGATAAATTTTCACAACATACTTGATCATGCATTAAAAAATATAATTTCATTTAATAATGTTTGTCATATTCAAAATAGTATAAGATAAATTATAATTTCATTGAAATTGAATACTTTTACAATGAGTAGGGGATATATAAATAATAAATTTTTTTCAATGTTTTATATGAGAAATAGTATGATAAATATTGAAAATGATCAAAATTGGGTAGAACAACCAACTAAATAACATTCAATTGAGAAGAATATTTATAAAGTAGAATCTAAAGGAAAAAATTATAAAGGTCAGATAATAAAGTTAAAATAATATTGAAATTTATAGATATAGATTTTAAAAAAAATTAAACAATTATTCCTTATACCAAAAAATTAAAATTTTCATAAAAGTATAATAAAAAATATCAATATATTTATGAATTTTAATTAAAATTAGATTAATATATTATTTCATAAATTATTATAAAATATTCCATATTTAGTTATATTTTTAAATAACACCATATATATAAATATAAATATTCTATAATTTATAATTTTTCTAATCTTAAAAGAGTGTAGGGATGTGATTTTGGGGAATGTCCCTTATAAAATTAAAAATACATGAATCTATATAAATTTCTACAAATTTATATAAAGAATTATATGCATATGTTTTATTGATTTGGAACTTTATATTAACATGATAAAACTCATAGGTTATGTTTAACTAATAATTATATTATTTAAATAAACTAAAATAGAAAAAAAAATATAGCTAAAAAATATTTTAATTAACCATTAATGTCCTTGAAAACCTTATAGTTTGGATTAAAAAGTTGGATATACTAGTTGATTTCATTATATTAAACATGAAAGTAGGTAAAAATAAGAATTTTTTTGGGGAAGTCTATTTCTTTAAATTTTAGGATCAGTAATTAGTGTGAGTAATATGATTTTATGTTCTAATGTAGTAAAGATAATTTGGAATTAAAATTATCTTATATTGTTTTGGAAGATGGAGTCATGAATGATTAATTTTATCTTAGTTTCATTGATGATATGGTAAACTAAAACATTCAAAATATTATTATTAAATTCTCTCTTGATGATTTACTTGGATCAATTTATAATGATATCAATAATAAGAAAGCTAATAAGAAAACTTTCAGACATTAAAAGGGATTAAAATATGATTTTTCAGATAAATTTTGGTGGGATTTTTTCACCAACAACTGCATAATTTATATCTATTCCAGAACCCCAAGTATTATAGATGAATATATTACAATGGTTTTTTGATATATAAATAATATTACAAAAAAATCACATAATATATGATACTTTTTTATTGATCTCAATAAGACATAAGAATGTTATTCATTAATAATTTTGTGAAAATATAGAATATCCATTGGGGAATCCATTTTAGATATATTGATGATAATTATAGTAGTATACATTAAAATAAATCTAATGGATTCATATTCTATGATAGTTGAATATTATTAAAGAATATTGAGATACAATATAAAGGAATTGATATGATATAAAATTTTAATATTTCTAGATGATTCATCATCCACATCTATTTTTATTTGTCATGAGTGAGGATAATACCAGTTATGATAAATAAGAGAGAAATTAAAATGATTTAAATTGATAAATAAAGAAATATACCCAAATATAATGTAACTAAAGGGTGAGTTTTTATCAATTATAGTATTCAAAACTCAATCACCTGAAAAAACTAATTTTCCACTTTCTTATGAAATAAATGAGTGGTTATTTGGATACCTATAATATAATTTATTATATGATTATTCAATTCATAAATAATTTTTTTTGAGTGGATTATAAATGGTTTATTTACCATTTAAAGTAAAAAATAAAAATAAAAATTTAATAAAAATAAATAAAACATGTTAAACGAAACTAAAAAATTGTATATACATGAATTAAGAAGGAAAAAAATACATTTTTAGAGTGTTTTAGTTAAAAATAAATTGTACGAGTGATTAAATTTATTTTATTATATAGTATGTGGGTTAATTTAATTTCTCATATCAAGTGGTACACTAAAAATCATAATAAAGGACATACTACACTTTACATTCAAAAATTTATAGTTATAAATGCAATACACTCACTTTAGTGGTACTAAGAAACTAAGAAATAAAAAATAAAGAAGGTTTTGAATTATTTGAATACAATCCTTGAAATTCATACTCCTGAATATCATAAAAATGAGAGTTATAATATTTAAAATAGAGGTATTTTGTGAAGGTATTACAATGTTTGAAAAAAAGACTCACTTATGTGAAATATTGGAAAATTATGATGTCAAATAATGTATAACCCTTCTAAGAGATTCAAAAATGGGTATTTTATCTTAATAATATTCTATTAGGACATTAGAGACATTAAATATTTTCAGGATTCCATTCAAGTAAAATATAATCCTTAAAGATGTGAATTTGTGATGATGTCATTTTTAGAAACTCTACCATATTAATGGTAGGTGGTTATTAGGTAATTGGTGTGAATATATGGGAATTAATGCTTCTAATATGAACAATGAGTATCTCATTGGTAGCATCTAGGAGAAATATCCACTTAGAGCCTACTTGGAACGAGTTACATCATCACCAGGAACCAATTTCTTAAAACAAAGGCATGTGATTATAGAAATATCTAACACCATTATTCCTTTAGAATACTTCTTTAAGGATTCCAATTAATATAATTAAATTCATCAAAATTAAGAATATTTAATCCCTAAAATTAAAAAAAAATTAACAATATCAAAATAAATTAGTATTTGTGATCATTAAGATCATTTTAATAATGAAATATTCCATAAATATTTTTATTTTTGATGATCAGACACACTTAATATAATATAGTAAGATTCTAATCAATATAAAATAATAAAAATAATTAAAAATATATTAAATTACAAAGAAAATTTTATAAATTAAAATATTAATATATAAGTATTAATGGACAATGAAGAAATAAATAAATATTAAAATAAAATATTATAAAATATAATAATTATAAGATTTTAATATATTTTAAAAAATGGAAAAATAATACACAACGGTGTAATGAAATTCCACAATACTATAAACTTTTGCTTCATTGTTATTGTTATGAAGACTTTGAGGAAATATTAATTCCAAATTTTATGATAATAATCAGCATCTTAACCATAAATGAAATGATAAATTTTATATAAATTTTGAAATAGAAATAAATATAATTTTTTAAAGATAGTAATCATCCCATATATATAAAAATAATGAGTTCCTTGATCGGTTTAGGGTCTTTTTCATTCACAACGTCCACATTTACTTGAGGATAGAAGAGATAATTTTAGTAAAATTAGGTCTATTATGTAGGTCCTTCTATAACATTATCTGCATGGAAAGATATCTGATATCATTTTTTATATTTTGGAGGTGCACTACCTTATACATGTGGGGTCATATAAGGGATTATCATTATGTCCATCAAATATTAAGGGCATTGTTACATGGAAAGTTCCCAAGAATGTTAAGAATGTCCATTGATTCCATATTTGTCAGAGGATGTTATTAGAGCATCATATACATCTTTTCTCATTTTTAACCCCATTAATAGGCTTTAATAAGCAGTGAAAAGTATTCATATGGGCAAAACTATGTCAATAAGATTTATACTATATGAAGGAGAGGTTGATCAGTTCTACCTTGAAATTTTTTTCAATAATTAGAAGTGATATTTGAGGTATTATATGATATTTCCCAACTCAGTATAGGATTTTAAATGATGAAATACAAGGTAGTTATATCCTATGGGTTTAGGTGGTTACTCCTTCATGAGAATACCAATTCCGCCCATGATCTAACATTGGAAGTGATGTTATTCACTGAAAACTTACAGTGACACTATATCATATGTGAGAATTTTATTGGTCTTTACATATTACAAGATATTTCTATATGACTTCTCTATGTGGGATTCAAGTCTATGTTAATGGAGGAGGATGGATTTTATCTAGGGTAATGTTTTTGAAATACCCTATACCTTAAAGTAGGGAAATGTAGTTTCTAAAGAGCTTTGTAAAATTTGACAAAAAGATATTGTTGCGGAATCTATTGATGCTTGGATGGAAAGGAGGATATTATAGAGGTTAATCATAATTTATAAGAGGATGGTGGAGGGGGTTTTTATTTCATATGTTAGTTAAATATTTCTTGATATAATGGGTGTAGTAGTTTCCTTAGGGAGACATGACGGTAGTAGAGAATTGGTATTGACTCATCTATGATGATGCACTAGAGGGATGGTTAGAGGATGACCTCTGTTATAAGATACTTTAGTGTAGGTTGTTTATTCCATTAGTGTCTCATGAGATGGTTCTCTTCATGGTTCACAGATTAGTAGTGGTTGTGCATTCTAGTGATAAATATGTATCTTTCCTTGAGGGTTCTATTTGGGGGACCAGAGATGTAGAGATTTTTGGAAAATTTTATATTATAGTTCATGGTTTTTTGGTTGGTTAAATCATAGAATCGCATTTTATGTGGGTTTCGAATCAATTTTATGTTCCATATGGGTATGAGAGGGAATATAAATGAATTTCATAATTGGATAACCATTAACATGGGAATAATGTAATGTTATATGGATTATCATTGATCAATGGACAATATCAGCCTACTTATCATTCATTAGGGAGTAAGATGTTATACTGGCTTGGACATGGTGGTTTCTGGATGAGGGGGTGAAAATTCAATGATTTTTCCCAAATAATTTAATAGTTTTGGTAATAATTAATTTTTGGGGTACTATTGTGATTAACAGATGGTTGCAGTTATGTTATAGTATTTGGTGGTTCCCTTAATTTGATTTGATCCATGATATTATCTATTCTTTATAGGGTTCTTTCATAAATAATATTGATGCATCAGTAGAGGAATGGGATACAAGAACACTCCCTTATTTAATTAAATTGTTGTTGTTTCATAAATATTTTTCCTTTTATAGGATGGTATGAATAATGTTAATGAATAATAATGAACCAAAATAAATTTCACTGAGGAGGAAAAGGAATTGTTATCATGTTCTTTGTTATGATCTAGCAATTACTACTTAGTGATGAATTGTTCTTTCTTTTGTAGAGGAATCAAGACTATTTCTATGAATAAGTAGTTTATTTATGAAACAAAAAATTTCAAATTAAATTTAATAAATGTACTAATAACATAAATGTGGTAATTTATTTTTATATATGAATTATATAATTAATTTATTGTTATTAATGTAATTGATATTATGTAAATATGAAACAATGATGAAAAATGGAATTGGGAATGTGTTGTTGTTGGGATTTGAATTTTTTAACTGATTTTGTATATTTCTTTGTTATATGTATGTAATTTTTGAGGATTGGTGGTTTATTTTATGATTTTAGTTTGGGAAGTGATATGTGTTGTGTAGAGGGTTCATAGTGGTTTATTCTAATTGATGGCCTATGATGGTTTTTGATTCATGATGTTTGGGAAGTAGGGTTTGCTTGTAAAATTATGGATTTTGATATTGATGGAAATAACATCCAGGTGTTGTGGGAATATTGTTTTAGATGAATACATGTTATAGTATGTGGTTTGAAATGTAAGAACCAGTAATAATGATAGATTTTTTAATGTATGATCTTGTGCAATATAAGAAAAAAATAATTATTGAAATTAAATGGTTACTAGAAGAAATAATTATAGTTAAGACATGGTTTGTTTGTCATTAAATATTTAATTTAAATTATAATGAAAATAATATGGTTGGATTTATTAATCTCTAAATTTATAAAGAATATAATTACTTGGGAAATTATAAATACCTATAGTTGATATAATGGGTGGGATGTGGTTTGGTTTTTGTATTGTAGTTAAAAATGGTGGATGTGTGTGTTGATAGTAGTATACTGTTAAAAGTAGATGCCGATGATTTTTTATTGATGATAACCCCTTTACGTTGGGTTTGTGTGTGTGTGTGTGATGTATGTTCTTATTATTTCATTACACACCCAACCCTAGTTATATATCCTCACTAACTCCCAAATGTTGTGGATTCTAGGTTTTTTCCCAATATAAAGGTTGGTAGTGATATATGAAAGGATAACCCTTCCCCTTACTCTCCCAAATAGGTATGGTATAAATGATTATTTATGTATATGGTGTGATGAGATATGGTGAGGGTCATGTGTGGTAGGGGGAGGGAATGAGGACGATGTCCTTCATATTCAACATACTAAATTATACATGATACTTGAGATCTGGTAGTGGATATGGAATAATGAGAGTGATTTGGATAAGGATTTTGTAACATATGTGATTTTGGAATGGATGTACTGATGTTAGCATTGAATTTTAGATCCTATTGGTGGTTGTGGTAGGTACCTTTATGACCCACCCGACAAAAAATATTAGATTGAGTAAGCATATGATGTTTAATGTTGGGGTATTGAGGATATAAGTCATTGATGGAATTTTTGTGGGTTTAATTTATTTTTAAATACATTGATTCTATTTTACTAGAGTGGGTAAAGTATTTGGTGCATAATCCTGGGTGATGCTGGTCAATAGTTTACCTGATAGGTTCTTATCAGTTCTTTATCTTGTTCTCTAAGGCATTATAATGCTTCCATCACATGTTCTTTAGTGTTCTTTTGTATGATCCAAATATGTATACATTTTAGGCTGAACCCAATGTATATAATTTTTTTTAGGTTTCTAGAGTGAGTTGTGTGACTATATTTCATAGTATTAAATGTAAGATTAGGGTTTTCAGTAGTGTTTTTGTTGAGGATTTTATTACTATTTTACATCTAAATTTGTTTTTTATAACATATTCCAGAATTATAGGGTTATTATGGATTTTTGTTTATTTATATTATATTTTTTATCAGGGATTTATATAGGTTTCCGAGATATATAAGGGGTTCATTCTTTCGATCTATAGTTTTTTATACCCATAAAGGTAGTTACTAACCTAGAGCGTATTGGAGGTGGACTTTATAGGTTCCTATCATATTTATAGTTGGCCAAGGAATAGTTCTTTTTGGGGGAAATCATGGAATTTTCCTTGTAACAAGTCCCACTTAATCTTTTACTATCTTTTAGGAGTACCCCAAAGTCATAAACTTAGTAACTTGTTAGTGTAAATGATAACTAATTTGGATAGAAAAAAACAAGATTATTCATGACTTCTATATATTTAAATATTATTTAATGATCATATATGTTTGATACATTAATATTGGACTAACGATGAGAATAAAGACAAACAATGTACTTGATAGTCGATATGGTTTTGGTAAGGTAAAGTAAGATCTAAATCATACCTCAATAAATCATGTTGTAAACTAGTTTATCTACTTTATATAATATTATATGACCTAATGTACTCATATGTGTACTTAATTAGTAAAATATATCAATTCTATAAAAACATGAGAATGTAATTATTGTATTTTTTATCTTAGAAAAATTTTATAACTTTTTAATTAATTTTTAAAACTAATAAGACACTTTTACCTACTTAAAAACTCATTTAAAATTGGTTTATAGTCAAATATGTAAATTCCAAAAAAGGACACACTTTTTTGAATAATATATTACATCTTTAAAATATATTTCTACACACAATAAATCCTTTGAAAAAATTATTAATAATATGTTATAAAGGGATTTTTTTCATTTCAAGTTAATTATTGAACGGGTATTTTTTCAATTGCTCAAACCAAGCTTGAGAATCTTATTTTAATAAATGAAGATCTATGGTTAAAATAAATACAATATATTGAAATTTATAATCTAGAATAAATGAGGTTATTAAACATATTCCATTTTGGATATAGAACCATTTATGAAGTCACGTTTTACATCCATTTGAAAAAATTAAAAACTAAATTAATAGGTAAATTCCAAAAAGATTCTAATAGAGGAATGGGTGCACCATTTTTATCATATTTAATACCTTCTTATTAATTATATTCTTGTAATAATGTATATATTTTGTTTTATTACTATGTTTCCTGGTTCATCTAACTAATTTAAAAAAATAAATTTGTTACCAATAATGTGATGATTATTTGGTCTTTATAAAAGTATCCAAACAGAATTTATAGATATATGTTTTTAATTTAATTACATAGAAGGTAAAAAACATTATTAATTTATGGAATCATCAATATTGTAGGGTTTTCATTGAAAAAAAAACTATGTTCAACCTCATTTAAAACAAATCATAATGTTCAAGTACTGACTTTTAAATTATTAATAACAATTTCTATGATATTTTTTTGGATCTATCTAAATTATTTTCAGTAAATGTTTAATATTTTCTTCATCAATATAAAATTCTTTTAAATTATTTGTAACGCTAATGATAATATTTTCTTGGAAATATTTAACACCATTAGAATGTGTTTGATGGTTAAGAAAGTTTTTATCAAAATTTATTTGAATATATTCCTCTATGGTCTTAGTCTTATTTTTTATGATATGGATTTCATTACATGATTTAGTGTTCCTGATAAAAATATCATTCTTCAATTTTGGGTTAGAAATTTTTAAGCTTCCTTTGGTGTTATGAATTTAAAATTTACATCCAAAAAACATAAAATAAAAAACATTGGGGTTTTTTATTCCAAATTTCCTAGGGGTTTCCATGAGAAATATTTTTAGAAGGATAAAATTTATAGTAAGATAAGAATTATTGACAACCTCCATTAAAAATTATTGAGGGTATGAATTAATTCATTATATTTCTTACAATATGTAGTGTATTATTATTACATATTTCACTAATCAGGTTTTTTGGAGTAGTGGGAGTAGAAAAATACAGATTATACCCCTGTGGAACTTAATGTTTATTAAAATATTTGTTTTCAAAATACCCCCCATGATCCCTCTAATTGGATATGATCTTATAAAATTTTTAATATTTATCTTTCTTAGTAAATATAATATGATGTCTAAAATCCTCATTTAAAATGATATGAAATACACCCAACTAAATAAGTAATAATAACCACCAATTAGAAAAATTATAATATTTAACATCTAAACAATCAACATGCTTTATACTGAATAAATCATATATATTTCCTCAAGGGACTTTTATATTATAACATCCCCAATATGGTTCAGCATCACTAGGACTGAACCAGGTTTTACATACCACATGAAATCCTCCTTGCATTCCATAGGTTGTCAATAAGTGACAGGCCTTAACATAAATAAGTTAAAAGACTATAAATTCAGTTATAAATAACTATAAAACACAATGAAATAAAAAAAAAGAAGTAGTAATCATAATTTATTAGTAATTTATGATCGCTTATTTTTTCTGGTATGAAACTCTTTGACTCTTTTTTTCTTAAGTCTCTTTTATTTGTGTTTTTATTCTCCTAAAAATGGTGGTTGGGACTCTGGTCGATGGAGGGCCTTCGTCGAGAATTGACCTAATGTGTGGGGATATATGTTTTTTTGAATTAAGGGTGTATGGGTATGAATATTTCCAACTTTTTATAGGGTTATATGTGGGTTTGAATTCTTAATGGTTGGATTGGGTTTTTCATGTAGAATCTAGGATGTGATCTGTCTGCTGGAAACATTCAAATAATGAATGTGTTATATATTATGAACATGTTTTTGGGAAGAAGTCATGAAATGGTTTAGAGTGTGAAACATTTACCTACAATGAAAAGGGTTCAAGTCATGAAAAGCTTGAACAAGGTTCTTTTAACTCAAGTTGAATCATGTTATGTATATACGACATGTGGTACAATGTTTTCATGAATTGAGTATTCACATCATGAATTACTTTGGTGTCGTGGTTTTTTTATGCTGACATATGAAAAACATTTCATTCACCATGAATTCTATTATCACATAGCCTATAAAGAATCGAGGTGATTTTTGGGTGATTCCTTACCTCTCATATGTCTCTATCTTGTATTTGATCCCTAATTATTTATTCCACTTTGGTTTTCTCAATTCCTCTACTACCCTCTATTATGGAGGTGTGACATCTTATCATCCATTGAATTAGTTTTTTGATCTAGAAGTTTTAGTGATATAAGTTTTGTTTGTGCATCTCACTCACCTTCATTTATTGATAAGAATCACCCATTGTCGGTGTTTCATTGATCCCTAGATTAAGCTAGCTGGTTTATAAATTTTCCCTAAAGTATATTTCTATTTTTCAAGGTATATGAAATAATTATGAATATTCCATCAGGACATACATTTGACAAAAATATTTTATTAAATCAATGTTTCATTAAAAGTAAGTTCTTAGACCTCCCACTAGAACCTGATGGGTTTATTGGAGTTTACATTGGGCTTTCAACCACTTGTATGATGAGACTTCCCTTGAAGATACAATTAATAAAAATTTATGAAAGGTGGGTTTTGTCTTAATAATGTCAGTTTAGTTTTTGGCTTGTTACAATATGAAATTGAGTTGATATAAATGAAAAAATGGCATGGTTTTCTTGTGGTGATTCTTCCAATCATTGAATGATCTACCAATTGAGAATATATACATGGTTAGTATAATGAGACAAATTTACCATGTTGGATCATAATATAAATGAAAATGAATGGTATACATGGTTTCCTTGCATATATGTTAGTTGATAGGATGCATGAGGGATCAAACAACTATATCCTGGGATGCAAAACTATTGGATCTTATTTTCACTAGAGAACTCACTACTTATGTTGAGACTCCCTAATTATGATGTGAACATGGGAATACATATGTGACTCCATAATGGGAATTCACATAGGGAATAACATGATATGGTACATTACCCTTGGCATGCTATTCCACCTTGAGAAGACGTAAGAGACTTCAGTATGTGAATTTTTATAGAGCCTAGATAGGATTCTTGAGATATGGTATAACTAATCTGTCATGAGTAAGAATGTTCAACTATGTGGAAGATACATTTTTAATAGGGATGAAATAGGCTTGGCTATCCTTGAATGTCAAAATGGAACTCAAGGATTCTTATGTTAATGTTTTGTGTTGTATTATTTGATTAAATTATACCTTTTATCACATTATTTATTTCACTTTCTATCAGACTATTTTTTCTTAGACCCAATGGGGTCGACATAATTAGTTTTTCACACACCCTGTTTAAGATATCATTGGTTACCTAAGATGATTTCACAGATGTAGGTTTTGAAAAGGGAAATAGACCTTGTTTTTTAATGTTGATTTCTAGATGAATTTAATCTTGGATAGGGGACCGACGTGGGGTTAGAGACCAAGGACTTTTTAATTTATAGATTATTTTTAGTATTTTATCATTGTGACTTCAAGAACAACATTTATTGTTTCTTCTTATTCAATTACTCTGATATTTATTTATTTTCTCTTTATTTTTACTTTTTATCAGATGTTATAGCCTCAGAAATATGTTCTCTACACCCAACTACTATTCAGAAGCCTATAGAATACAGGGAGACTTGGTTGAGTTTCAATAACCAACCCATCTTCTCCACGTGAAATTGTTCTATGTTAGGGGATGTTACAAAGTGGTATCAAAGGGATTAGGTTTTCTTTTCTATAGTTATCATGTTTGGGAATTGTAGAGAGGATACTAGGAATCTATTGAGACTTGGAAATGACCTTGTGTTTGGGTGTTGATAACCCATATATAGAGGAAATGTTGAGTACCTAGGGAATGTATTATTGTATATGTTTTTGACTTGTTATAGTTGATTTTATTTTACATTGGGTGATTCGCTTGTCGTGTGATGTTATTATTTCTCAAGATTTATACATGTGGCATATTATGGAATGAGCTGAGTACACATTCATCATGATAGGAACATATGGAGATATATTTATATATATATTAATAATAATTTTTTATGATAGAGACATATTTATTTCATGTGGTATATTTTCTTGTATGAGTTGTGAAATGTGATTATAGTTATATCGGATAAATGAAATGATAAAGATGTTATGTCACCCCAATTCACTTTTTATGTCATTTTTAGAGAGACCATGAGCTAGTGGTTCTCTGTTGTTCTCTCATATTTAGGTTGACCTTGACATTTCTCCAGTGTTTTATGGAGTGTGTTTGTTTTGAATAAAAATGGTTCAATGTCATCTACAATTTGAGCATTAGGAAAGCATAAATCAGCATGATCCTAACACAATTAAGTCGGAGTATTCAATATCTCCTAAGAATTAGATAGATGATTATATCTATGTAAAACATGATGTACATGTATTTTTATAGAATTTTAATAAAATTTTATTATTGTAAAAATTAATTTCTATAACCACTTTTACTCTTTTTCGGTTTTATTATAGAGAATAGTGTTTTTCTATTTTTACATTTATGATCTATTTTTAAATTTATAATAGTTATTTATTATTTTTTTAGTATATATTAATATCAGTATTATTATTATTATTAATTTTATTATTATATGTATTATTATGTAATTAACTTATTTTCATTAAATTTAAACATTGATATTTTAAATTATTTATTTATATATTTATATTTTATTTGATATAATTTTTTAATTTTAATATTATAATTAACAAGGATTTTATATTTTATTATTTATAACCTTGTCTAATATATATTAACATTTTATATTATAATAAATATTAGTGATATTATTAGTTTTTATTTTCATTATATTAAATTAACATTTAATAGCAGTGTTATTATTTTATAGTGTAAATTTTAATTTTATCCAACTACTATTTATATATTATGTATTGTATTGTTATTTATAATCACACATTTGTATATATATATGAATTATTCTAATAATTCTAATTTTTATTATAATTTCCATACATATTATTATTATTATTATTATTTAAGGATTAAATAATGAGATTCTGTTTTAAATTTTTAATTTTAATTGGTGATCATGTGGATTATCCAGGGGGATATGGTAGCTCAACCTATTCATCTTCTCCATTTGAGTCATCATCTTCGACCACTGATGCAGTGGAAAACAAAAAATCACACCCAACAGTAGACAAATAGGCCCTTATTTAGGGAGGATCCCTCATGTGCACCATGCCCCAACTTCATAAATCCTCACACGCCTCTCACCTTCTTCCATGAGTTGTTCTCCACCACCCACACTTGACGCTGCACAACCGATCACACTAACTGACTCTTCTCTTTTTCAGAAAACTGATCCACCCTCTGGAAGCACTCCATCTTTCACTTGGATTGTGCCTCCCTGGACACGCCAAGCCACCATCTAGATACTAACCTCCTATAGGACACTAGTGGTCCCTCCATAATCCTTATATCATCACTTGACTCTTCTTATTGAATGTCACCATTATAATACAACCTCCACTGTCACTGCACATAAAAGACTAACCAGGGACGTTGTGAATCAGTAATCATGGTAGTGTCACCATATCATCTTCTTTGTGAGGCAGTATACCACTATCACTCCCTACTACACTAATAGGAAAGTTCCTTTTTTCACTCCCTGCACATAGGTTCTGGCTCCCAACATGCAGTTGTGACACCCCACAATAAGAAACACCCATGAAAAAACCCTATATGTAACCAATCAATAAACCCCTTGAGAATTCAGTGATTATTTAACCGCACATATCTATAGTGAGTGTTTCATATCTTAGGAGTGGATAATTTTTGGTGCATTAGCGATTGTGGTTATTTTTACACATCGTTGGCATGTGTGATTGTTCGGTATAACATTGTTATGAACATTGGGGTGATGATTATTATTCAATGATTGTTAGTGGTGGTTATTGATGATAATTGCATTGAAAATTTTGACGACACAAACATTGTCATATCCTCTTTTTATTATTTTATGTGTTGTTTTTTCCTGATTTCTAGATAATATTCTTGGTGTCAAAGCCTTGATGAATGTGATGTTATTTTTATATCGGTGTTGCATTTCTATATGTTGTTTCCAATTAATAAATTTTATTTGGATGTTTATTAATAAATTGTATTTGTGTTATATTTAATTTTTACTAATTATGCACACAAGATTTGTTAATCATTTATGTGTTACATAATAAGTAATCATAGGTGGTAGATCGTCAATGAATACATTTATCTGGATATCGATCAAGCGCATGACAGAATATTAAATTGAACATAAGGGTATTTTGAATATATATATATATATATATATATTAAAAAATTAATATTTTCTATGAATTCTCTTACAATGTTTCATGATAGATACCTAATAAGTTATATCATATGACTACACCAAACATAGATAGATACATTGATGTTTTGAGAAATGGGTCATTTCATTTCACAATGTGATTTGATGCTAAAAATGAAATGCACACTATTCCTTAAATAAAAGAATGAAATAATGGGTGATTTTTATGAATGATAGAATATTGTATTAAATTAAATAATAAGACCTTTTAATATTTTGATTAAACTAATAATTAGTGATAATTGACTAAATATATATTAAAATATGATAATTAAAAAAAAATTCATTGCATATACCTGAATGGACATCATAACTCTAACACTTCCATCACCACCTGGTCTCTATATAGATTAATTTACATCATTTTGAGAGTATTAGTAAATTAAAATAGTCATTTTTTAAATAATTTTTTAGTGTTTATAATTTTATTTTTTAAATAAATTAAACTCATATGTGAGAACATTATACTAATAAGATATTCCTAACGTCTGCGCACATTCTCTTTGTGGTTTGTATCCACCTTCAACATCTACAGTAGTTGTTAGGTTAACAAATTAGAAAATTTGATGTGATGTGATTCATGTACCATATTTATAGTGTTGTTTTTGAGATTAATAGTAGAATTAGTTAGACCTAAAAGAGATTTATTTAGGTTAAGAAAAGAAAAAACAAAAAAACATTTTACTACTATGAGTATTTTTTTCATTGTAGGAAAATTCAAGACCCCTTGATGTTTTTTATTGCATGATTTTCACAATACAGCTAAAATAAAACCCCTCTATATATTCCCCAATCTCATGGTATGATGTATAATAATTCACTACACATGATCTCTCTATAAAATCATTTTTATTATAATGATTTTATTCAATTCTTTATTATGATCCCTATGAGAATGTTCCACCATGTTGTGGTATAAGTCCCTTTACATATTTTAATCTATTTCAATTTCAGAGCAAGAATGAAAATTTATTACTAAATAATTTATGTGGAACAAATGATTCAATAATTGGGAATATGTATTTTTTTAATCACTAAGAAAAATTGAAGTTTTTTACTTCACGATGAATGTAATGAAAAGTTTCTTTCCTCACCAAAATATATAGAAAAAATTAATAATTTAAAAAATTAAATGACTCGACTTTTATAATTATCCACCTTACTACCACATGAAGGACTTATTTAAAACAATTATATTGAAGAAAGTGTGGTAGAAGTTCTATTTTAATAATATTCCTTTATAGATTTTGGTAATGAGACTACTTTGATTTATTTACATTCTTATCATACCATTGTTGACTCATCTCCTTAAAAATTTAATTCTTCCAATCTAATTACATTAAAAAAAATAAGATACCTCAATATTACACTCTATAGAACATAATGGTCCTTTATAATATATGGATTCATGTACTTATTCTAGTAGTTAACAACCCATCCTACCCAAAGTGAAAAATGACGCATTAAATGTCATTAAAATTTCAAGTTTTGAGGATAAAGAGTACATTGAAATAGTTTTTTATTTAGTAACATATAATAATAATTAGACAAAGATAGTATGGATTATCACATTAAAGAGATCAATACTTCAAATGTTGTTGAAGTACCAGTTTATGAAAATATTTGCGAGTCAAAAACATTTTCCAATATGGAGACATATGAAACATTTTAGGAGTGAAAAAATCCATCAGTTGTTAGGGTCAAGAACACTCATAATCATTGAGAAATAATAGAATAATATGATTTTCAAAATGTTCATGAGTTCATAGGGACACATGTTGTAATATATAAATAAGCTGAGTGAAACATAGAAGAAACTTTCAAAAAAATGTTATTATTGATAAAATGGGGTAACCTACTCTAATTTAAGCTACCACACTTTCTCTATGCATCAAAGATAAAAAATATATAACTTCAATTTACAATAGATTCTAGATATACTCTTGATTGTGGTAAAAGTAATTAAACTATAGAGAATGAATTTAATTGGAAACCCATGGATATCCATGGGCTAGTGGTTGGTGGTGAAAATGAAATTAGATACATCACTAACCCAAAAATTGCATTCTAGGGTAATATAGATATAATCCAAACAATAAATGACTCTAGAAAGGGAATTTATTACCTTTTTGAAATTAAAAAAGGTAATGTTATTGATATTCATGATGATGAACTATCAATAATGTTCAATTATTTGGTTATTTTTTCATAGGACAATGTATATTCATTCTATTTTGAGTTGGTCTATTTTCATTTTATCCCACCCATAAATTTTTTGGATATGTTTTCATTGAGATTTTGTGATTCATGTAAGATAAGTGTATTCTTGATTGATACATGCAACACTACTATTGATTAATAATAAGATTCATGATATAAATTATCCTTTCATCCCATTGAAGTATCATTAATATATGGATAAATAAGAAGTGAACTTAGTGCTTAATTAGAGGAAACTCATCATTAGATTGTTTTCCTATCACCACATTAACTTTCATTATATTTATTTCTTAGTTAATAAAAGGGCATATACTTAAGAAAAATTATTTTCTTCAAGAACTACATTTTATATGATCAATTATTATACAAATTTTCACTATCCACATGCTGATTTTATTTATGTGTTATCTGTTTGACATGTCGCAGGAATGTGTTGTCCGTGAGTAGATTTTATAGGTACATTATTTCTTGGATCTTAAACATATGCAAACTAAATTTTTGTGTTAATCTACACTTACATAGGGAAGTGTTTTAATTTCTATAAAATTTTTGGATTCCAAAAACACAATTTAAAACTACTATCTAAAAACTGAATTGAAAATTAGAAACAACGGACATTACTATCATTGGTGAATCCAAATGAAAACTATTGTATTTTTGTCACAAAATAATTAACATACCACTTTTGTCCATAGTAAGTTTGATCACAAGATTACTATTCAAAATTCAATAATATTTGATATCATAACATAGATGATTGGTGATATTATTCCATGCTTTGAAAATAAATATTGAAGATTTTATATTTTTTTCACTTGTTTATACTCATGCTCATCTGTGTTTTCCATAATTATATTCCCATACCTATGAGGATTCTTATGAATTTTTACATCATATCATGTTTCTTTTTTTCTTGATGGAGCCTCAATCATGCAATGTCTTTTAGAACATTCAATGTTTTCCATGAAAGTGATTGGAATTTTGAATGTTTCACTAAAATGAAAAGGTATTTTTTTGATTTATTTTTCCCCTTTGACCCACTAAGCCACCCATATATTATCTCCATTGTGTAGGATGTAGAGTCTATGAATATTCTACTTAGGATAATCACATATTCGATACTTTTCCCTGATCATATATTTTCATGATTCTTTTTAATCTCTATGAGGGGAAGATATTTTTTCACAAAGAGAGTCATTTGAGGGATAGTGAGATATTTGATACACATGTATCAACATGATTTAATAATAATTATATTTATTTTATTTCACAGTATCCACATGTATTAGATGTATTTTTATATGGGAGTATTGAATTTTTTTGGATCCCATAATGAGTATACATGTGGTCATTATGAGGTAACCATCATATTAAGGGATACATATAAAACTGATGACTCGTTACTCCCTGAACTAAAGAGCTTTCAATATAACATATTTTCACTCTGGTTTAACTGAGTATGAGCTACTTATATACATTTTATTGGGATATTGTCTGATATTTCAAAGGGTTTTCGAGTTGGTACGCACCAGTTTTTTCATCCCATTTTATTTGAGTGAGTATTGTCCTAAAAATAAAAAAATGTGAGATACAGAAAATAAAATTTTTGAGAGAATCATTAGATTTTAATATTATTATGGAAAAGAATAATTTTAACTGTGGGGAGTGTGATTTTTGGGATAAATTTAGATTGAATCTTTTCATTATTTTCTTTAAATATTCAATCCTTATTTTTTTATAATTTCAATAAAATTACCCAGCATCCTTTATCATTAGAGACATTTGATCACAATATAAATTCCATGAGATTAATAAATTGTTTTTACTTCCACTTGTGGAGATGTGAAATTAATCAAATGAATACGGTAAGAATGAATGTGTATAAGAATTGAGCATATGGTTGATCAATTCATTTTGAACGATGTGATTGATGGAAATGTAGGTCCGCATGATATATGAATGTATGTACTTATTTGTGAAAGAATGAAAGAGGAAGATAAACTTTTTCTTTAATTAAAATTTTAAATAAAGAATGATATTTTTGGGGTAAAAGTGGTTGAAAATTTGAAACTATTAATTTTTATGTATTTATATTATACGGTTCCAATTGTATATTTTTTTCTAAATTTTTTTCCAATGAGTAAAAATGTTATGGTATAGGGGAATTGATATATCTGGATTTTATAGTATTTCAGGAACATTTTTACATAGTTTAGATTAAATTTTATATTATCATTTATTGTTTTAGGTTATATTTATAGTTTTATAGTGTTTTTTGAATTTTTTAATTTCTAATCTAATTTTAAATTAATATTAATTTTTTTTATTTTTTTAGTATATATTAATTTTGGCATTATTATAATTTGTTTTTTTATTATTAAATGTATAATTTTGTAATTACTATATTTTAATTTACTTATAAACTTATTATTTAAAATTATTTATTAAAATATTTATATTTTACTTGAAATACTTTTTTAATAATAATATTAGAAATAATTAATATTTAATTTTTAATTTTTTATTACCATTTCTAATTTATATTAGCATTGGATATTATTATAAATATTAATATTATTAGTTTTTATAATTAAATTAAATTAACATTTAATCATAGTATTATTATTTTTAGAATAAATTATAATTTTATTCAACTACTAATTATATCTTATGTATTGTATTAGTATTTATAATTTTATGTGTGTGTATATATATATATTATAATAATTATAAGTATTTTTATTTTTATATTAATTATGATTATTATTTCTATTATCATTATTAGTATTATTATAATTACTTAACATTTGGATAATGAGATTTAGTTATAAATTTTGAATTTTTATTAGTGATCTTTCGAAATTATAGGTGGATACAGTGGCTTCTACCTCTTCATAGTATTCATTAGAGTATTCATCTTTGACTATTTAGGGGGTTATAAACCCAAGAATCATAGATAATAGTTGACACACATGTATTACCTCATGGAGGATCCCTTATGTGAGCCACCCCCATGCTTTATCAAACCAGTCATGCCCCCCCCCCCCCACCTTCCTCTACGAGCTAGCCTCCACCATCCTCACCCAAAGGTGCATAGTCGAGAACACCAATACGCTCTCCTCTTTTTCAATAGACTGAGATGACCTCCTGTTGCACTCCACCATTCACAAGGAAATCTCCTCCCTACACACACCAGGCCACCATCTAGACACAGAACTCAAGTTGGATGTCACTACTCCCTCTATAATCTACATCTCATCGCCTCCCTCCCCCTATAGAACAACACCGCTTCAATATTACCTCCACAATGAGTACACATCAATGTACCACAATCAATGTTTGGAACCAGTAACCCATACAGTGCCACCATATCATCTCATTTTTTCAGTAGCGAACTATCACTACCCCTTCTATAACAACAAGCATCCACCTTTCCTATACTCCCTACAAGTAGGTACATTCTTTGTGAATGTAGTAGTGAAGCCCCACACTATGAAGAACATGTGACATTACCCTATCTATCACCATTAAAGAAACCCTTTGAGCATTTAGTGATTATTTGGGTGAATAAATCAGTAGTGTGTGTTTTGGTTCTTTGTAGTGGATGGTTTCAAGTAAATTAGAAATTGTCAGTGAGTCACATGCATCATTAAGACATGTGATGGTTCAGTTCAACATTCTGATGATCAGTGGGGTGATGCTTATTATTCTACAATAGGAATAATTATCTTAACGTGACAATGTTAATTAAATGAACACAATGTTATCCTATTTTTATTATTTAATGTGCCATGTTTATACAATTTTTAGCTAATATTCTTGGTGTCAGAGTGTTGATGAACCCAATGGTAATCATATTCCTGTATTTTTTCCATATTTGATTTCCAGTTAATTTTACATGCATGATTAATTCTATAATTAAATTTTTTTTTATTTAACATTTATTTGGTCTATTCACATGCATTGGTGTTCATCAATGTGATATTTTATAATTAATAATATGTAGAAAATCAGTATAGAATTTATATATCTATATGTCGATCATGCGTGCGAGAGAGTCATAAATTGTACATTAGTGAATTATGAATAAATTAATATATTAATTGAAAATTTAATATTTTTTGTGAATTACCCTTAAAACATTCCTTAGTGATGACTAATAAGTGATCTCATGCGAGTGAACCAAAAAATACAGATACTTTGACTTTTTGAGAAATGGGTTGTTTCATTTTACCATCTGATTTGATTTTAGGAATGATTCTAAAATTATTCATCAAATCAGAAAATTAAATAATAGATGATTTGTGAAAAAAAATAAAATATTATTTATTAGTAGAGAATGATACATGATAATATTTTTATCAAATTTTTAATTGATTATAATTTAATGAATAAATATTGAGAAATAAGAATTAAATAATTGGCATTAGATAAACCTGAACAGACATCAAAACTCTAACACTTCCTTCTATGAATATATTCTCAATAGATTGTTTTATTTTTCTTAGATAGTTTTATTTAATTAAAATAGTCAATTTTAAATATTTTTTTAGTTATTGGTGTTATTTTTTAATTAGATTAAACTCATCTTTCCAAACATTATTCCAAAAGGTTATTACTACTGTTGACACACATTCCCCTTATGGATCGAACCTTCTAATTAACTATATTATATGTATTATTTTAATAAATTTTAAAATTTTATATTTCATGACATATGATACATGATTCCGAAGGTTCATGTGATCCATGAAGAGTGAGATAGTTCTTACCTTTACATCGATGCCTATGTTGATGAAAGAGTTTCATCTATAACATCTACTTTTTTTCACTAGGGAGGTCGTTCTATATGAAGAAATGTTCTAGATCAAGTTAGTCCAGATAATCTTTATAGAACCATGAGGCACGTTATGATATGAGGATGAATCTTACTATAATACATTATTCATGGACCAGTTAGATGATTGTGAGTCATTTTTCATAAAGATGATCCGCGTGAGGAGTTTACCCGTAAGGGATTTAATGTGATGTTTCTAAGCCACATCTATCCTAAAATATTGAGATATGAGAAGGATTATGAGTTTATGCCCCATATATAAGAGGTAATGTCAGTTACTAACTATTCTAGACATGTCATAAACTGGTAACATTTTTCTCTATCCTTATTAGTTAATTAGTTATCAATATAATGACATTTCTACAATGAGCGTTGCTACGCTATACAATCACTAGTGAAAATATTTCACCTGAGTACCTATAAAGACATGTTGAATCTTGTTATCATCATGGTGGGGAATCTAAACGATGCACTAAGTTGTTCCAATGTGTTTTTATAATCCATATCTAGGATATTTTCTTCTAATAATAAGCATAATCATTACACTAATTACTGTGATGTTAGTAATGGGAAGAGTAGTTTGGGGAGTGTACAATTGTCTCAAAATCATGATCTGTTGAACTTATTTCAATGTAGTAAGAGTAGACCCAAGTTCCATAAATTTTATTAACTCAATGTAAAGTGTAATTATTTTATATGGATGATCCATAATTTAGATTTATATATATGGTCACAATAGTAGAGCAGTGGTAGGTAATTTGGATAGGAATATGAGTTTATAAAGGACTCAGTTACCCCTTAGAATAAATGTAGCTAGAATTCCACCAGATATTCAGTTTGATATAGTATACATTGTACTCAAGTGCAGGGGTAGTAATACAACTTAGAGGGAGTAGTGTAGGGTATTCATAATGGATCCCAAGTTATAGGGGAAAGTCAGACACAATTTATGTAGTCTACTCAGGCTAGTATGGATGCAGGCTCTTCATTCATTAGAGGTATGATTCTAATATCATCTACCACATATTATATATTTTTTGGTACACAAGAATCACATTAATTTATATTTTCTATTTTTTAAAATTGTTTAGTCTTTTATGTGTATATATTGGATGGTTTTTGACCATTGATATGTCATTGGTAGTGAAGTCAGATAATATTAATCATTGCAAGCCATGTCCTATAGAAATTGGTGTTTTCTATTTGATTTGGGTTTTATTTTTAATGGAAATGATAATTTTTTATTTGATTTTTTGTATGGATTGGTTAGTTTTGTACCAGGATCATATCGATTATTACTAAAGGAGTGTTACATTTTTATATAATGAAGGATATAGCTATTTTCCACGAGATTATTGGGATCTTCCAGTTGGTCACATAGGACCAATTCAGTGTAGATTTGATTTTATCATTCCTTAAATATAAGGTATTAATCATGATGATGGTGGAATTAAGAAGGATAATTTTCTATCAGTGGCTAAAAATTTTTAGGAAATTTTTTCTGATGAGTTATATGGATTAACACCCAATATGTGGATGAGTTCAATATAAAGTTGGTGTGGGGAGCATAGCCAGTTTCTATCCCACCTTATAGGATGGCTTCAACAGAGACTCATTAGTTTAATGTATTGTTGAAATATCTAGAAGTAAATGGATTTATATGTCATAATATATCATCTTTGGTTTCTCTCCAGTTTTTTTATAAGTAGGATAATGGAATATTGCACTTGTGTGTGGACTATTAGAGATTAAAACATATGATGGTGAAGAACCGATATCCCCTTACATTCATTAATGAATCATTCATCTTCTGAGAGGTTCTTGAATTTTCTCATACGTTGACTTGAGACCAGGGTACAATTATTTTTGAGTGATACCATTAGAAATAACTCATATAGTATTTAGGATTAGGTATGTCTTGTAAAAGTTTCCGATAATACTATTTGGAATGATGAATGCACCTAAGGTATTCATGGCCTTAGTGAGTTTGATCTTTCATCCTTTTTTGGAATATTTTGTGGTGTTTTCTGTAGATAAAATATTAATGTAATCCCATTCATTAGATAATAAATTCCAATATCATGACATCATCTTGAGTACATTGAAAGATAATTGGATTTACCCCAAGCTATCTAAATTTTTTTTATGGATTGATAAGATGAACTTCTGTGGTTAAATAATCGCAAAAGATATAGTATTAGTGGACCAGAGAAGGTTATAGGAATAGTATCTTGATTGTGGCCTAATAATTTCTTAAAAATTTAAAGACCATTTGGTTTAAAAGGTTATTATCATCATTTCATCTTGTAATTCCCCCTTATGGAAACACTAACATCCAAGATTACCAAGAAGGAGCTGAATTTTACATTGTTGGAGTCTTGTGCGAGTGTTTTTTAGGAGATAATGAGTAGTCTAGCCTCAACATTAATCCTAAACTTGGATATGAAAGGTATGGAATATACTATGTATTGTGACAAATTAGGATTTAGATGTAGAGATGGTATGATGCAGGAAAATAAATTGGTTAATTATAGCTCCAAATAGTAGAGACCTCAGAAGAGAAATTATTCAACACATGATTTATATTTATCTTTGGAGGTAAAAACCCTGAGATACTGGAGACAATATCTTTTGGGTGAGAGATTTTTAGTTTACATAGACCATAAAATCATTTGGATATCTTTTATCAAGGGGACGTGAACCTTAGGTAGACGTAGTGGGATGAGTGTCTATAGTCTTTTGGTATAAAGATTTCTTAATAACTAGAAAGGGGAAACATTTTTACTAATTACTTTATATAGAATATGAAAATTTAGGCAGTGCGAGAGTCTTTTGATGAGTGGCGGATGATGGATATTTTTGAGACATACATTTAGATGTCTTGGAGTCCAAAGGATGAGTAGCTATGTCTCCGATATCGGTTATAACTTTGATTATGGACCAAATAAATACCAATATGTAATCTGATCTAGATGTCTTAGCTCTATGGGACAATATATATGGCTGAGATTCACCACCTTGATGGTCTCTTGGATGCATCAATGTTCTAATTATTCGTGGATGGGTATGTGTTCCTTTGGTATTATGTGAGGAAATGATGACAGAGTTTTACACTTCTAGATGAGAGGTACATCTAGAGAATGAAAATTTGTATTGTGACTTATGTTGATAGTAATGGTGGATAGAAAAGAAAAATTTGTAGGAAGATTCATATTGAGACTCTTTACTTATCATCAAGTCAAATTTGAGCCTCATAGGAATACTGGGCTATTGTATTCTATTACAATTTTTGAATAGGAATGAGATAATGTCACTATGAAATTCATAATGTTATTAGCTATAACACCTCACAAAATGATGTGATATGGGTGATTTTTTATAGGTGGGAAATGGTATCCAACTTTTTCCAATTAGGGATATCATAATTATTGATAATTTTAGTGGTATTTATATATGAAAATTAGTTCTACATCATGGAATTTTGAGGATTATAATTTTTTATATAGATCCTCCTTTAATATCTTATTACTAGTAGGGTCTTTAGAAGGAACTAGGATCATTTGTTCTTCTAAGTACATCATATCATCCACATATTGATTTCCAATATGAATGGATGATTTAGATTATTGAGGATATGATATGGGCCTACATGGTGGATTTTAGTTTTTCATGTGAGCATAATTAGG
The DNA here is from genome assembly GCA_963277665.1 of Viscum album. NCBI lineage: Eukaryota > Viridiplantae > Streptophyta > Magnoliopsida > Santalales > Viscaceae > Viscum > Viscum album. The sequence continues at coordinate 1,200,090,308 of OY728153.1, read as the reverse complement.
CACTCATTGATATATAATATAATAAAATATTTTGGGAATCAATCAAGATTGTATCATTCAAGGCCATGTATGAATGTTCATGCTGATTTACTCTTTGCTGGATTGAGGTAGGTGATTCAGTGCTCATGGGACCTTGTCTCAAGTATGAGACATCTGAGTAGGTTCAGTTGATCTAAGAGTAGTCACTACCCTTGATTAGTAGAAAGAAATATTATACTATAAATTAGATACAACCTTTTTAGTATTTGGTGGTTCATCATGATTTCCTTAATGTGTCACCTAGGTTGAGACAAAGAGGTGTTAGGGAATAGGGAAATTTAATTCCCATGTTTTTAAGGTTGTTTAAAATAGTGTACAGTGTCAGTCCAGTGGCATATATATTGTCCCTTCCACTGTTCTATAGTTAAATATATAATGTGTTACAAAAGTCATGAAATAAGAGATATCATCATAACCCTTCTATTGTGATAGAATTTGATGATGTTGAGCTTGGTGTAGATGCTTTTTTGGGGAGCACCTATTACGGATTGTGGAATGGAATGATAATATCTCTTGGGAGAGACTATAACTCTATTTCAAGTGTAGTATTACTATGGGTTTAAAGACCCGAATTTTCCATGTAATTTTTTTTAAATTATATAGAATATTACGAGTCCACTAAAATTCATCGCACGTGATTCTGATGCCCAATGTGCCCAGAATGAATTTCTAAACTTTGTTTTCGGTATGTTCAGTAAACGTGTGAGTGGGTTTTTGTAACTTTTGTACTGGTGATCGAAATTGAAATCTGAGGGCACCGTTGAACTCGCATCATCGATATTCGCTTAAGGAGATCATGACCTCGACCGTAGTAGGTTGAGGGTGAAGGATGGTTTTTCACATTTTTTTGAGTAATAGAAAAATAATAATATTTGACATTTTTTATTTTTATTGTGACCTACTTTGGGGTTATGGATGTGGGGACCACCTGAACTAAAAACTCCCAATTATAATTCAAAGGGTGGGGACCACCCGACCTTTGAACACCCCTTTAATTGGAGATAACTTTTCAAATCTTCCCACTTTTATTATTCCACCTCCCATTAATTAATTTCTCCAATTAATTGTGCCAAAAATTAAATTGATAAACTTAATTTATTTCGATTGGCTACTCAATTGTTTTGTTGGGGGGAAACTGTTGGAGAAAGGGAGAACATTGGAGGATCTTTCTCTCCCAACGAAGAACACGCCATCTCCAATGAAGAACGAGGGAGAATCTTGAGCCCAGATCATAGGAATCTTGAGGAAGAAATGATTGGTGATGTCTTCGGTGATAATGAACCAACGTTCGTCCTTCCCTCCTCACCGACGACATTGGATGAGACTTGCTTTGGGATCGACAAATGCTAATCTGTCTTCAACCGCAGACGATCTCCAACAGAACCATCGAGGTAGGTTTTGATGTTTTAAAAAACCACTTACCTATTTGTGATGTTCTTCATGTTTCAAAAGTTGTTGAACCTCTTTATACCGCTCTAATGCAGAGGGTGCAGGCCAAACAAACATGGCCCGACCTCTCCGCAATCCCTTGTGGTTTCTTGATGCAATCTTTGCAATGAAGGAAGATGGAAACTGGTGTTGGCTATTGGCACCGGTGGGGATTGGGAACGGTGGACAACACCATGGATAGCCACAAAGATGGTGGTGGCGCAGCCGTGATGCCAGAGAAGAGTCATGGCCCGTTGGCCGCGGCAGATCAAGGGGGCGACCAGTAGAGGCAGGCTGCACGATGGGGCGGCAGCGCGCGTCCACGCCGCCCGGCGAGCAAGGGTCGCAGCTTGTACTGTGGATGCAAAGGGAAGGTGGCTGGCTATGGAGGGGCGGTGCATGACTCACCACTGGGATGTATGGTACTGGACATTTTGTCCAGCCAAGTAGGACCGATCGAGACACGCGTGCTGCTGGCGACCGAACGGCTTCGGTCGTTCAATGAGTGGAAGCACGAAGGGGACCCCCCCCCCCCCCCACATGCGGCCAGGCTGGGCCACCCAGTGCGTTCCAGACCTCCAAGCATGGGCCGGACCATCTGACGTAGGCCGGGTAGACCCAAACTGGGTCGGGCCGGCCCAGGACGGGTCGTTCCGACCGGCGGACCAGTTTCAACCCTATATGTTCCTTCGCCCATAACATAAGCTATAGGTATCCATTTGATGAACTATCTAAAGTGCTAGGAACCTTGGTGAAAGATATCCATTTTGTTATACCCCACTTGAAATTTGGATAATGTTGCATTACGATCAGGTTGGATCGAGCACGAATCCAATCGGGCCCTCAAGACTAAAAGGCTAATAACATACAGACCAAGCGTCTGATTGACGCACCGTTTGTTGTGTTGAGACCCCTATTAAATGTTATTCCATTGGGATACTTCTTCATGGGATTTCATGGAAATTGGATTATGAACAACGGATTTAGGAGCAGACCCTCCCAGAGATGAGGAAGATTAGTGTAGGAACCATTTAGTTGGATGTAACATGAGAATTGGATCCTTCATGGGTTTGAATTGGAGGATTCCATGTGGATCCGCTCAATTAATTCATGTTGGTATATTGTAATATGATCTTGTGTGGTTATAAAAATTTACTAGGATCTTTTGTGGGTCTTTTGTAATAGGATAATGTGTGGGTCTGACAATGTACTATGATCCTGTGTGGGTTTACTGTACTAGGATCATGTGTGGGTATGACGATGTACTAGGATCCTGTGTGGGTCTGCTATACTAGGATCCTATGTGGGTTTTAAGATGTACTAGGATCCTATGTGGGTCTACTATACTAGGATCCTATGTTGGTATGACGATGTACTTGGATCCTCTATGGGTCTGTTGTACTAGGATCCTGTGTGGGTCTGACAATGTACTAGGATCCTGTGTGGGTCTGATGCTGTACTAGTATCATGTATGGGTCTGACTATGTACTATGATACTATGTGGATCTGATGATGATTTAGGATCCTACGTGGGTCTACCTCTTAACGTAGTAAGATTATTCTGTAGTTACATGCATTCATCTTTACTACCATACCTAAGATTATACCTGGTATGAGATGAGTCTTTTCCTTCACGGTGATACCTTGGTGGTATTCTTCTGTGTGGTGTACCTGTGTGGTACTTACCTTTGTGGTATTTTTTTCATTTGTGGAATAGTTGATATTTGAGATTTTGAGTTGTACCCTGTGTTTCCTCATGATTGAGATGGGTATATTTGATAACTTAGGTATATGTATGGGCATATACCAATGTAGGGTTGTCACCGGTTTACATGCTTTGTGGATTATCCATTATGGATTTTGTGAGACATTAATGGTCTCAAGGTCTCTACTGAGTATCATTATACTCACCCCTATACAGGATTTGCCCACACTTTATTGTGTTTGGTGTAGACAACAGACAATGCTGATCGAGGCTGAGGGTACCAAGACAGGACAGTGCCCGGAGGTATACCATACGGCCTAACGGTAAGCAGTGGAGACGGGTGGACATGGAGTGCTGAGAAGGCAACCTGTACCTACACTTCATGTAGGAACCTCGTAGGATGACCCAGTAGCTATATTTCTCTTTCTTCAGTTATATTGTATTTCCAGTTGTACTTGTACCTATACTGTTGGGCTTGTATTCCATCACCTCTTACATTCAGCACACATTTTTCTATATAGTTTAATTTTGATTGTATCTTGTTGTGTTCTTGGTTGAGTTTTTTTAATAGATATAAAGGCAATGCCTTCCTAGATTTAGGTAATACTCCTTTTGTTACTATTTTCCTGCCCCTGTCCTATGGAAGGCGGGCTTGGGGTAGTCATGGCATGGGCCCTGGGGGATGGGTCGTGAAAACATGGGGTCAGAGGAGTCGATTCTACCGTAGAACATAGGACTCTGGTCTTTTAGATGGAAATTGTGTTAAGGGTAGTGAGTGCGGTAATCCGTTTAAGGAATCTAGTGTTGGTAAATTGGCTGATGTATCCATACACCGTGACCCTGACTTCTGATTTCTAACATAGTGCACGAAAACATAGATTTTGTGTGTGTTTTAAAATTTTTTCTTTGTGATCACTTTGATTATTCTCACCAGGTATAACTTATTGATCATGGCATACCTGTTTCCTTATAGGATGCCTCCACCCAGACAGCCATCTAGGGTTCTGGGTATAGTACACACGGATAGCCAACTGAGCAACAAGGCCTCAGTGCAGGCCCTCTTCCAGTGAGGCATCAACGGAGGGACCAGTGGTACCATTACCCGTTGGGCCACAGATGACACCATCCCCAGCAACAGAGGGTGCATGCCACTTGAGTGCATTTCATGAGTTCTAGTGCCATAGGCCACATAGGTTTAGGGGAGAGACGGACCCACATGTGGCTGAGGATTGGCTGGAGGTCATGGTGAGAGTCTTCCGACTGGTAGGGACACCAACTGATCTCATGGTGATCCTTGAGTGCAGTCTTCTAAAGGATGTAGTAGGCAGATGGTGGTGTTTGATACTCCAAGTTCATGATGAGGTGACACTTCCCTGGGCAGACTTTGAGAGCCTGTTTTGGGTAGAGTTTGTCTTATCGACCCTTCGCGTAGTGCGCATATAAGAGCTTCTTCATCTTCAGTAGGGCAGCATGAATGTGGCTCAGTACTCAGTGAGGTCCACCTACATCTCACGCTGCTCCACTGATATGGTAGGGGACCCATTCTTCGGGAAATATTCCACTGAGTAGGGACTCAGGTGGGAGATCAGGGCTTAGATGATTTTTCTTAGCACCCTGACGCAGGTAGGGGTGTTAGAGAAAGCCCTCTTAGTAGAGAGTTTCCTTGCTGAGTATTCACCAGTAGCGAGTCCCAACACCAAACATCACGTAGTGGAATCTTCTGTAGCTAACAGCAGACAGATGTCACAGAATTCCAAGAGGAACAGATCTACAGGTGGATGACCGCATGAATTAGTATCAGTTGTGCGGGGCACCGGAGACTGAGTCCGTCATTAGACGAACATGCAATGTTTCATAGGAGGTGGGAAGGGTCACATGGCTCGTGACTGTCTGACCCGCCGTACGGATGATCATCAGAGGGTCAAGGGACCTCCCATGGAGAGACAGAGGTTTGACAGAGGAGGTCCGCAGGGATTAGGAGGGCGTGGAAGAGGAGCTGGTTGTTTAGCTAGCGGTGGGTGACAATTTGAGATGTTACCATCACTGCCACCATGTGGTCCACCGCAACCATTGGGTGTAGTTGGACACAGGCGATCTCAGCTCCAGACAGATGAGGCTTACAACCATGGCGCTCCGGAGATGATACGAGGTAGGATCTGTGTCTACTCCACCATAGTTGTAGTACTTATAGACACAGGTGCCAAACATTCTTTGATTACCACTGCCCTCGTTCGGAGTTCATAGATTCCAATGGAGTTTTTGGCTCGATCCATATGGTGAGATACTCCTATGGGATCAGATTTGATGATTAACCACTGGTGCTGATAGTGCGAGCTTACTATAGGAGGTGAGAGCTTTGGATGGGATCTCCTAGTACTGATGTCAAGGCCTTACAACGTCATCTTGGGTATGGACTATTTATCTATAATCCATGCTCATATTGAATGTATTAGGCACAAAGTGTGGTGTGTATGCACGGATGGGACCAGGTTTACCTTCACTGGTTAAAAGGGAGCCTTTGCAGCATAGGATGTACTTACCTAGTGGTGGGTGCATCCAATTACACATCAGTTGGCTAGCCTTACCCTCAGAATGGTTGATGTGGAGGGTATGAGTTATCCTGTAGTGGGGGAACATTACGTGGATGTATTCCTTGATGATGTTCTAGGTGTACCTACTCAAAGAGAGGTGGACTTTTACATTGACTTGTACCCTGATACCGCACCGATATCTACACCAGCATATCTGATGGCTCCTACAGAGCTTCGTGAGATGCAAATACTGCTAGAAGACTTACAGAGGAAGGGGTTCATCCGGCCGAGTGTTTCTCCTTGGGCAGCCCTGATTTTTTTCGCCATGATGGAGGATGGGAGCTTGAGGCTTTGTGTTGACTATCAGTGCCTAACCAAGTGACCGTGAAGAACATGTATGGACTCCCAAGGATTAAAGACCTCTTTGATCAGCTGAATGGAGTATGATGGTTCTCAAAGATAGACCTCAGACCAAGCTATCACCAACTTAGAGTATGATATAAGGATGCACAGAAGACGACTTTCAGATGTCGTTATGACCATTATGAGTTCTTGGTTATGACATTAAACATAACCAATGCTCCAGCAGTTTTCATAGGAATCATGAATAGAATATTTCATCCATACCTTGATCGCATTTTAGTAGTCTTCATTGATGACATTCTAAAATACTCAGCTCCGGGGGAGGAGCATGCCTATCATTTGTAGATAGTTTTGGACACACTCTGACAGAACCATCTTTATGGTAAGCTCTCGAAGTGCCAGTTCTAGATCCGAGAGGTTCACTTTCTTAGAAATTTCATATCAGAGGCAGGATTTATAGTGGATCTAGTGAAGATTGAGGTGGTACTTGCATTGGAGCCACCCAGGAGGGTGACGAAGGTATGTAGTTTCCTGGGTTTGGCCAGATACTGCCGCAGATTTGTTCCAAATATATCCAGAGTTGCAACACCATTATCAGCATTGATGAAGAAGGGACAACCCTTCGTGTGGTTAGAGAGAAGCCAGTGAATTTTTTAGGAGTTGAGGAAGAGGATGACTAGTGCCCCCATCATGAGGCTATCTGAGGAGGGCGTCATGTATGTAGTCTTCTACGACCCATCAGGGACTTGGCTCGGATGTATCCTGATGCAGGAGCGATAAATGATCACATTTTATTCTTGATAGCTGAGACAGCATAAGCATAACTATGATACCCATGAACTAGAGTTAGTAGAAGTGGTCTTCACCATGAAGATGTGGAAAAATTACTTGATGGTTGAGGGTTTTACAGTCTACTCAGATCACAAGTGTCTCAGGCATATCTTCTCTCAAAAGGACCTAAACCTGAGATAGTGACATTGGATTGAGTTCCTCCAGGACTATGACTTCGAGATAGTCTATACTTATGGTAAGGGGAATGTTGCCTCAGATGCACTCTGCAGGATGTCTGGTATACAGCTACTAGGTGAGGTGACAAAACAGTTGGAAGCTCTGCAGATATCCTGTATGGATCGAGATGGATTAGTTTTTATTCAGTCTCTTATAGTCACTACCTCACTCCATCAGTGAGTCAGGGAGGTGCAGGATGGGGACACAGACTTCAATGATCGACATGATCAGATATCCATAGGACAGACACCTGATGGATTTTTTGAAGTAGGGGAGCACGTCATCCTCTTCAGAGGACGTACCATGGTACCCGTGTCGCTACGGGAGGAAGTTTTTCTGGAGTTCCACACATCCCCTCTAGCGATACATCTAGGAGTGGCGAAGATGTTCCAGGATCTCTGAAGACAACACTAATGGCCAGGAATGAAGAAATTAGTAGTAGAGTTTGCCTCTCGGTGCATCACATGTCATCAATTGAAGGTGGAGCATCCAGTACCAGCAGTCTTAAATCAGCCTTTAGAGGTCCCAGAGTGGAAGTAGGATGGGATATCCATGGAATTAATGATAGGACTACCACATACGTCCAGGGGTCATGATTCTATCTGGGTGATCGTCGACCGAAACACCAAGTCGTCCCACTTACTACCGATCAGAGATCAGGGTTTAGTAGAGTACATGGGACACCTTTATATACATGAGATTGGGCAGCTACATGGAGTACCCTTGATGATTTTCTCCAATCATTATGCATGTTTTACTTCCCGAATATAGAAGGGGTTGTCGGAGGCTTTCGGGATGCAGCTTCGTTTGAGGACTACCTTCCATCCTCAGATGGATGACTAGACTGAGTGGACCTTTCAGACCCTCAACGACATGCTACGTGCTTGAGTACTCGATGTTGGTCGCTTCTGGGAGGATCACCTACCTTTGGGGGAGATTTCATATAACAACGACTATCACTCCACCATTGGGATGGCACCTTTCGAGGCTTTTTACGGTCGATCCTACATATCGCCTTTGTGTTGGAATAACCTAGGGGAGTTAGCACTCATGGGACCAGATATTATACGGGCTACCACAGAGAAGGTGGAGGTCATCCAAGAGTGGATTAAGACTAAAAAGAGTAGACAGATGTCCAATGCAGATAGAATACAGAGACCTCTGGAGTTCTAGGATGGTGACCACGTCTTTCTATGGGTCTCACCCTGACAAGGTTTTTGGAGGTCTGGCCGAGCTGGAAAGTTATCTCTAAGGTTTATCGGACCATTTTAGGTCCTCAGCCAAGTTGTCAAGGTGGCTTACCACTTAGCTCTTCCAGCTCAGTTTCACCGGGTGCACGGCGTTTTCCATGTATCCAAGCTGAGGAGATACGTGCACAACCCATCAAACATCATAGAACAAGGCGAGCTGGACATCAATTATGGGATGAATTTTATGGAGGTTCCATTAGAGATTGAGGATTGATAGGAGTGGGTCCTTCATGGTCGGTTGATACACCTGGTGTGCATTCGCTGGTAGTACAAAAACCTCTAGGAGAGCATAAGGTAGAGGGAGGTCCAGATACATGATCAGTACCCCAACTTGTTCACATATTTTGAGTTGTGGCTTACGGGGATGCAAAGCCCCGAGGTGGGGAGAACGTAAAGTCCCAAATTTTCCATGTAATTGTTTTAAATTAAATGGAATATTACGAGTCCGTGAAGACTTACAGTGCATGATTCTGATGTCGAGTGTGCCCGGAATGAATTTATGATGTTCTTTAGGCTATGTTCAGTAAACATGGGAGTGGGTTTTTGTAACTTTTTAACCAGTGCTCAGAAATTAAATCCAAGGGCACTGTTGAACTCGCAGCGCTAGTATTCTCTTAAGCAGACCTTCACCTCGGTCATAGTAGGTCGAGGGTGAGAGATAGATTTTCAGTTTTTCATGGTGCAACAGAAAAATAAAAATGTTTGACAGTTTTAATTTTTCATGTAACCTACTTTGGGGTTATAAAAGTGGGGACCACCCTAACTAAAAACTCCCAATTTGAATTCAAAGGGTGGGGACCACACGACATTTGAACTTCTCTTTAATGGGAGATAACAAATGGAATCCTCCCAATAATTATGCCACCTCCCATTAATTAATTTTTCCAATTAATTGTGCCAACAATTTAATTAGTAAACTTAATTTATTTTGGTTGGCTCCTCACTTGTTTTGTGGGGGGGGCTGTTGATGAAGGGAAGAACATCAGAGGATCATTCTCTCCCAATGAAGAATGTGCCATATCCAACGAAGAACAAGGATGACACTTGAGCCCAGGTCGGAGGCATCTTGCGAAAGTGACGAATGGAGATGTCTTTGACGACAACGAACTGGCGTCCATCCTTACCTCCTCACCTATATCATTGGAGGTGATATGCTTCGGGATCGACAAATGGAATTCCATCTTTAACCACAAACGATCTTTAATGGAACCTTTGAGTTATGGTTTGATGTTTTAAAACCCCCCTTACCCATTCTTGATATTCTTGGTGATTCAAAATTTGTTGAACCACTTTCAACTGCTCTAACGCAGAGGGTGTGGGTCAAATTAACGTGGACCTACTTCTCTGCAATCCCTTGCGGGTTTTGATACAATCATTGCAATGAAGGAAGTAAGAAACTAGTGGGGCTCTAGACCAGCCGTCGACGCCACGGTCGGCCACCAAGATGGTGGCAACACAACCACAACACCGGATATGGTCTGCGGCATGTCGGCCATAGTAGAGCAAGGGCGGAAGCCATTGGAGTCCAGCTACACGATGGGGTGGCAGCGCACGTCCTTTCCTCCCGACGAGCAAGGGATGAGGCTTGTGCTATGGAAGAAAAGGGAAGGTGTTCGGCCTTCAGCTGGCCATGAAGGGGCGGCACACGATGCACCACCGGGAGGTATGGGGCAGACCGTTTTGGCTGGCAAAGCTGGATTTAGCGGGACCCATAGTGGGTCTCGTGTGCTACTGTTGACCGAATGGCTTCGGCTGTTCAGTGAGTGGAAGCGGGGGGGACCCCCCCCCCCCCCCCCCCCGTATGTGGCAAGAACAAGCCACCTACTGCGGTTCGGACTGGACCCAGCTGGCCGGGTCGACCTGAACCGGGTCGGGTAGGCCCAGGCTGGGTCGGACCATACCCGGATTAGTTTCAACCATATACACTCTTCCGCCCATAACTTAAGCTACGGACGTCCGTTTGATGAACTATCTGCAGAATCAGAAACTTTGGAGTGAGATGGTCCTTTCAGTATACCCAACTTCAGATTTGGATAATGTTGGCGTACAATCGGGTTGGATCATGCATGAATCCAACCGAGCCCTAGGGACTAAAAGGCAAATAAATTATAGACCAGACATCTGATTGATGCACTGTCTATTGAATTGAGACACATAATACATGGCGGTCCTTTGGAATACATTTTCATGAGATTTTGTGGCAGTTAGAGTATCGACCAGTGGCTTGAGGAGTGGGCCCTCCCAAAGACGAACAAGAATAGTGTGAGAACCCTGTAGTTGGTTGTAACATGAGAAAGGGATCCTTCATGGGTCTGTATTTAAGGAATCCACATTGATCTTCTCTAGGAATACATGTGGGTCTAATTTAATAGGATCATGTGTGGGTATGAAAATGTAATAGGATCTTGTGTTGGTTTAAGATACTGGGATCATGTTTGGGTCTAACTATGTACTAGGATCATGTGTGGATCTACTGTACTTGGATCATGTGTGGGTCTGACGATGTACTAGGATCCTGTGTGGTTCTTCTATACTATGATCCTATGTGGGTATCCTGTACTGGGATCCTGTGTGGGTCTGACGATGTACTAGTTTCCCGTGTGGGTCTGTTGTACTAAGATCATGTGTGGGTATGACGATGTACTAGGATCCTGTGTGGGTCTGATGCCATACTAGGATCCTGTTTGAGTTTGACGATGTACTATGGTCCTATGTGGGTCTGGTGATGATTTAAGATCCTACGTGGGTCTACCTATTAACAGATTAAGATGATTAAGTTGTTAAATCTAGTCATATTGACAACCGTACCTATGATTATACTTGGTATGAGCTGAGTCATTTCCTTCATGGTGATACCTTGGTGGTATTCTCCCGTGTGGTGTACCATTGTGGTACTTACCTTCGTGGTATTTCATTTTTTGTGGTATAGCTGAGCTTTGGGCTTCTGAGTTGGACTCTGTGTTTCCTCATGATTGGGATGGGTATATATGATAACTTAGGTGTATGTATGTACATATACCTAGGTAGGTTTGTCACTAGTTTACATGTTTTTTGGTTTATAATTTGTGGATTTTGTGAGACCTTGAGGGTCTCAGGGTCTCTACTGAGTATCTTTATTCTCACCCATGCACGGGCATCACCCGCACCTTGTTGTGTTTGGTGAAGATGGCGGATGACGCTGATCGAGGCTGAGGGTACCAATACTGGACGGTGCTCGGAGGTGGACCATACGACGTGATGGTACGCATAACAGACAGGCGGACGTGGAGTGCTGAGGAGGAAATCTGTGCATAACCTTTAGGTAGGAACCTAGGAGGATGACCGAGTAGCTTTATTTCTCTCTCTTTAGTTGTATTTTATTTCAAGTTGTACATATACCTTTACTGTTGGGCTTGTATTCTAGCTCGTCTTACATTCAACACTATTTTTTTCTATATATTTTACTTATGTTCGTATCTTGTTTTTTTCATGGTTGAGTGTGTTTACAGGATATAAATCCAATGCCTTCCTAGTTTTAGTGAATACACCTTTCGGTGCTAGTTTCCAGCCCCTGACCTATGGAAATAAGACTTAGGGAATTCATGACATGGGCCCTAGGGATAGGTCATGAAAATGGGAATCTTCAATGGATCCCAATGAGAGGAAATCTAAAATGCAAGCATAGTGGATATAATTATTAACTGTGACCCTATAGTGATTTTTAGAGTAGCTTTGGGGTGAGATGTAATGTGGTGGGGTGGTTGTAATATTGATTCTTTTTTAATCCCATCTATCTTTGGATATATTTGGTTAAGACTATATTAGTTAGTGTTTTCTTCTCTCAAACCATTTTTGTTGAACCTTTTGGAGAAGGTGGGACATTTTTAGGAAATTATCTAAATTATAGGGATGCATGTTTGTTTGAATTAATATAGTCCAGGTATAAATGTGTATATATATTTTGAGGGTTCCTTATAGATTTGTAAAGATTTGGAGGGGGTTTTGGTTATTTATGAAAAATCTATGTTATTATCTGTCTTCTAGATACAGTCATGTCATGAATGGGTTATATGACATGAACCTATTTCGAGAATGCTTTCAGGAACTATTTTCAGGAATGAAATGTTTACACACTGTGAAATAAGTTCACATCGCGAAAAGGATGATCAATTTTATTTTTACCTGATTAGACAGCGTTTTAGTGTATATTCTATATGGGAAATTCAAATCATGAATTGACTATTCACGTTGTGAATTCCTCAGGTGCAGTGGGTTTTTGTTTATTGATGTATGAAAAACATTTCATTCACCATGCAACCTCTTCTCTTATGCCCTAGGGTAACTCCAAGTGATTTTTGGGTGACTCTATCCCAATGGAATATATCACTCTCGCATTTGATCTCAAGTTATTTACTTATCATTATTTTTACCTATAATCTACTCCCATCTATTATAGCAGTGTGATATATTCTCAACCACTAAATCGGTTTTTGGATTTGAATGATTGTGTGATCTCGGTTTTCTTTATTGTTCTCCTATGTATTCATTTCTCAATGTTTTTTTCCTATTTTGGGTGATTCTTTAATCACTGGATTAAGATGGGTGATCTAGAACTATTCCTTAAATTCGGTTTCTAATTATCATGGTATGTAAAATAATTTTGATCATGCTGGAACATAATGTGTGTGACCCAAATATTGTATTAAATATATATTTTATGTAAATTATGTGTTTAGACCTCCCATTGGACCCCGATTGGTCAATTAGTGTTGATATTGATCTTACATATACATAGGTGGGGATACTCCCTTTGAAGATTTAATGAATCGACAATTATGAAAGATGTGTTTTGGATTAACAATATGAATTGGGTATTAAACATATTGTGGCATGGAAAATGAATTGAGCTTAATGGAAACATGGAATTTTTTTATTGAAGTGACTCATCATATCATAGGAGGATCTACTAATATAGAATATATTCTTGGTTTGTATAATTAGATAAATTAACAAACTATGCATGTGATTTGAATGCTAATTAATTGAATTCATTTTTTTCTTATCTATATGTTTACTGATATGATGTATGAGGGCTTGGACCATTGACTTATGGGATCTGTCCCTAATGGTTCATCCTCACATAAGAGAACCCACTACCTGAGCTATAATTTACCTCTTCTAAAATCCACATGGGATTATTTATGTTACTCCAACATTGGAATTTGTTTGGATTTTAGTATGAGAAGGTTACTTTCCCTTTAAGATGGTACAGTTACCTTGGAAAACCTAAATAAATATAGCATGTAAAGTTTCATGGAGACATATTATGCTTCTTGGGACATGGTATGGGAAATCCATCATGATGTATAATGATTATTTATGTGGCAGAGACATTTGGTATGGATCCAAAGTAGGTTTGGTAGGTTGTGAGTGTCAACCTAGTACTCAAGGGTTGGCATGTTTATGTTATGTGTTGTATTATTTGATTAAATAATACAATATTATCACTCTGTTTAATTCACATTCAATTATACTAGTTTTTTTAGACATGGTGGTTTTGACCTACTAAGTTTTATTCACACCCTATTCATGTCATTTTCGGGTACCCAAAAAGATTTCATGGAAGCAGGTTTGGACAAGGGCAAGAGACCTTGTTGTTGATTTTTTCTTTCTAGATGTTTTGGAGCAAGAAGATGAGGCTGATGTGGGCTTCAGGACCTGATAATTTTGAATTTATAGAGTCATTTTATTCATTTATCTATATTATATTTAACATGAAATTTTGTTACATTTCATTCTATAATTATATTATTCTATTGTTTCTTTAGGGATCAATTGACATCCATTGTCTGGTCATTCCCATTGTATGTTGTATTGTTTCATAGTTTTCTATTACTATAATATTTATTTATTTCAATTTTATTATAACTCTGTATAAGGGGGTATAGTCTTCCGACTATATTCTCTACACCACTAGATACTAGTTAGCAACCTCTAGTGTAAGGCGAGGCGTTCTTGAGTTCTAGAAACCAACCAATTTTTGCCACGTGAGAGGGTGTTGGGCTGGGAGTAATTACAAAAAACATGTAAAATAGATACCATAAGTAAATTCATACCAACCATGTATACCAACATCATTTTATATCAAAATTGTGTAATATACTTGTCATACAAGTCATACTATATAAACAAGATTTTTAATGGGTATATCATATACAATAGTGTCTAAAAGAAAAAAGTCAAAGGAAACATAGATGAAATTGGTCTTGAGTCCTAACATAGTTTTATATTAAAAAACATACACCATATCCCAAATCAACCTATCGAAGTAGTTTGGATATTTCCCTTACTTTTGTTATGAAACATGAAGTCCTCTTGGGTGATAGGGTTCTTGAGAAGGGTCTGTGTTCAACTCAGTAGGAAACCACTAATGGTGTCGGTAACATAGTGAGTAATAAATCTGTATGTTTAAAATGAAATTAATATAAACTAATAAATAAATATATTGTCACCCTATGGATTTCTCAATCACCCAACCACATGTTTTTATACCTAATTCAGTTAATACGATAATTAGATGATACATCAAGGGTAAAAAAACACTTCATGAATAAATTATGTATCATTCCACATATAAAATATTGGTTCAAAGATCAATAACTATAAAATATGTTATGTTAATGATACATCACTATCATAACCTAAATATTTGAAAAAATACAACAAAAATACAATTTCAATGGTTAAAAAGACATCCCTTAGAGAATGAGGAATCACAAATTCTGGGTGGATGATCTATAACATCAACCCACCCTTAGGTTGATGAAAAACAATTTTTACACAACTCAGGTGGGTGATACATTACCCATACAACACACCATGAGTAGATGATGTTCCACCAGAATCAAATCCATTGGTAACATTTATACCATAGCTATCCAAATCAAGGTGGGTTAATCTTGAAAAACCTTAATATACAGGCAGGACATATAAAACCAATAATAATTCACATGATTATGATTCACCCAAAGACTACTTACATAGGTGAATTGTATACAACGATTTGAAATTATAGTAAAACAACACACCACCATCAATAATCTTATGGTTGATGGATTATCACCAAGTAAAAATCTCATGTGGATGACGTATAATTGATATAATATCATAATGTTAAATAGGAACCACAACCATACCATCTCTTATTGTATTTTTTCCCGACACAATACTCAAATTGTATATGAGTTACTAATAGGACATCAAGGGTGTAAAATTCACCAAAATACAATCATCATAGTAAGAAATTACCCCTCATATATATTTCTATGAAATTTAAAATCATTTAAAACAAAAGGTTTTATCTTCCCAAGACATTATCCTACTCAAATGAAAGATTAATAATGTTAATTAACCTTACCTTAATTGAACTCCTATGATGAATGAATCATTATTTCATCCATGATCAATCAATATCCCAATGAGAATAAAGAGACAAAAAATAGGAAGGGGGCATGGATGTTAAACCTATTAAAATGGGAAACTACATAAATAAGGTTTTAACATCTAAAAATTCCATTTAATTTAATTAATACATTAAAAAATATGACATTCATCATGGATAAACTACAATGTTCATATAAATATAGAAATGTCGAGGTCACCCCTATGATTTGAACCATCCCAAAGTTGAATAACATCATATTAAAAAATAGAACTAGAATCTCAGGCCTCTAGTCTTATGTTATAGCTTCTCTCCCCCATGGTGCAGTGAAACTCTACTGGACAGACTTCAGGACACAACCAACCTCTACTATGGCATGAGGCATCCTTTTTATCTATCCTTCATTATAAATGACATGGTTTTTTGAATGATCGGCCTCCTGTATACGATTTTAATATTCTAAAACACAAGATTTATTATTAAATAGTCCTCATCACACTCTAATTCATAATTTGGTTGTGTTTCCCTTGACCTACTGAAAAAATATAACTATTACATAACCCATAAACATGGGTCAAACCCAATTTGTTCTAGAATTTGGAAATTCATAAAAACTAATGTCATCGCAAACCCAAGGCCATATCTTTGAAACAGGGCCTCGCACCCCCATCCACACCTCCAATACCCCGAAAACATAAAACAATTAGTGATAATTAGATTGAATTCTGACCTCATAAATATTTGATGTGTTACAAAAGTAGAAAAAACATTTAATATTTAATGTAATATATTTTGTGATTACCAGGTTTTTATGTACCATCTAAAAAATTCTTTTGGAAATGTAATATAAGAAAATAAAGTACAGTTAACATTCATATAATCTTTAAAAAAGTGTGTATTCTACATTGACCAAAGTTTCAATTCCATAACCATAGATCATTATGTTTTACACTCAGGAATTTTTCGTGTTTCCTAGATTTTGGTTTTATCTAAATAACCTATACATTTTGAAATATATTTTCTTAATTTAAAATATATTATTATTAATTAAATATATTGAAAACATCATTCACAAAAGAAACTCTAATACAATTATCACATAGTTGACTAATACTAAAAAATTATTTTTTAGTATACCCACATATGAGAATTTTATGAAATTTGTTTTAATGAACACAATAGTACATATACTAATGATTTTACTATTTTATATTTCATAAAAATGATATGTAAAGTATTAATATTTTCTTGGCTAACGATGTCGATGTAATCATTTCACACATGCATCGAGTATCTACAATCCATGTGTTGTTTACCTCCATAAGTTTTTCTATTGAGAAATATTCCCAATAAAATGATAATTATACTAAAATTTTTTCTACCGAAATGAAATTATCTCCTCACATAATTTCCGAAATCAATTTTGGATCCCATATTTTCGTTTTTTGAGTGCATTTTCATGAAAATTCATAACATAAGTGAACTCTATTTATTCTATCATATTTATAATTTTTATAACTGGATATATATACTAAATACATGGTTTTGTGACTATAATGAAAATATATTATATTGAGAATTACCAATATTATATTTGGATCCTTTTGACAACCCATTTTGATTAGTACATCCAGTTCTAAATAATTGCAACCCATGAAATTATTGGCCTTGAAATTTATTGATGTATTCTTAATCATGGTGTAATTTTAAGAGATACAACTAATTCTCTTTTATAGTTGAACGAAACTGATCCATATTATCTTTATCATTTAGCTTCATGATCAATTACTAATTTTATTTTGATATTTGATCATTTCAGTTTCATGCATTAATATATATATTTTATGCTCTTTCATATTTATGGTATGTTTAAAAATTAATTTCTCTATGTGATCTACGATGTTTTAAAAATAATTATAATTTAAATAATTTGAACAATAATTTGATGTAGTATAATTTACCTTTTTACCTTTATTTTGGATATGAGACATTTCTTGATATCATAACATAACTTTTATAAGGATATTAAGTAATCAATTTTAGTCCAAGTATAAACATTTCTGCATTTATTTTTTTATTAATCATTTTTATTATTTTTTAGATGATGGGATAATCTATCTTAATGTTCCACATTAAATTTAATTAAAAATATGTGACATCAACTTCCCCTTTTTATCCTCCTTTTTGGAACATCAAAATTATTAATTCCTTATCATAAAATTATTATAAATTTTTTAAAATAAAAAAAATATCAAATGTGCAATAACAAGAATGATGGGTATGTATTATTTTTATAAAATAATATTATTTGAAACTAATTAATAATATAAAAATGTGTTTTAAAACCACATAAAATAACATAAAAGATATAGATAGTGTTTCATAGAATCCTATTATAAGAAAAAAACCAAATGTGTGAAATAATTATACCCATTTATGTTCGTAAATGTTCATAACTTGTAAGATATTTATAGAGGTGTATTTATAAGAATGATGGGTATGTATTATATTTATAAAATAATATTAATGGAAACTCATTAATAATATAAAAATGTGTTTTAAAACCACATAAAATAACATAAAAGAGAGAGATAGTGTTTGATATAATTCTATTATAAGTAAAAACCACCAAATGTTTTAAATAATTATACCCATTTATGTTGTTAAATTTTAATAACTTGTAAGAGATTTATAATGGTGTATTTATAGCATATAAATCTCATATTAGACCATTTAATCCATTGGAGCTCAAAAATAGTTTTTGGAAGGAAAATATAGTCATTTGAAACTTTAATTTGTCTATTTATCATTATTGGGAACTAATTAGGGTGGATAATATATGGATAATAGTTAACATATATAAAGAGAATTGGATTTTTTTCCAATTACCAGAGTATAGCTATCCATACATTTCAAACCTAGAAATTTCATCTTATTAGATGGATATTCATTACATAACATTAAAAACCATGCCCTAATCATAGAGTTAAACTATATATAGAAACATGGTCACATAAAAAATAGTTCTTAAGTGTCTAACATTATGTTATGTATATATATCACTCTTCTTCGACATGTCATACTTAATACCATTCTTAATTTCCTGGAGAAATGAAATATAATAAATTGTTATTTCATATGCTAATTATGGGTAAAAAGTGATATTTCAATGATCATTTATCCATAACATGTGCTTAAGGAAATGATGACATGATATTAACATTATAAAATCATACCATGAATATCAAATATCATAATCTTGAGTCATGGAATAAATATTGGCTATTCATAAGACATTAATCGTGAAGCAATCTAAGTAAATAATTCATGAGAGTACATGATTGGAATGAGACACGAGTTTATGGGATACACATAAGATTATATCTTTTTGAACTTGTATTAATAGAAACATGTTCACTTATTAAGTTAAGGACATGAAATCATATGCTTTCTAAAATATATGGACAAAGAACCACATCTACACATGATATTATGGACCCAAATTCCTTCCATGAGTAAAATTATAGAAATGAGAACTATAACCATGCATAATATACTGTAAATTAATGTCATCTACATTCATAATCTCATGGAAATGAATGTCAAGTCCATTCTTAATATTATGGACAATAAAACATAGTATATCCATGAAATTGTGAAAATAAACATAGGTTCATACATATGACATTTACCTCATGAGTTATCCATATTTACCCAATTTAATATAGGTAAATATACTTCCCGCATTTCATATAATTAATTTAATACATATGTGTTCCAATATATCATAAAATATTTAACATATCATAACCCTTGAAAATAAATAGGATTCTTAAACATTTCATCATAGCATAACCTATGGAAAAAGAATGGGTTTCATATACACCTTTTCATCATAAACATAAACCACCAAGATAGAGAATATGGATGGTGTCCTTGGATAATATCCCCAATAAATATTAAGTGATATCAAGGATTTTGGACTTTTATTAATATAAATATCATTAAATTTTCATTAAAACGTTCTTTAGTAAAATAACATTTTTATTTTGAAATCAAATGTTTTAAATCTAAAAATTTCATTAATATTAAAGAAAAGAATTTATTTGAAAATTATTGTGTAAAATTTTAAATTAAATTTCAAATTATTGAGTGGTAATGAAATTATGAAATTTATTTTATGATTAACAAGTTAAAAAATCATTTCATACTTTTGTAAAAAGTCCAAAAGACATTGTTTGGAAAAAAATAATTTTAAAAAAAATCTAAAAATAGATATTCAATAAAAATTAATTTAAACTATTATAAGATAATATTAAAACACTTATTTATAACATTATTATTATACATGGACATTGAAGTAATCTATTTTTGACCAAGGAGAGAAATAAAGTCGATATTCCTTGAAATGTTTTTTTTGATATATTAAGTAATTAATGTGAGAAAAATATAATGGATGAAATTTATTCTAAATAAATATAAAGATTAAGAATTTAATGAGTAAATTAAGTGATATATTTTAGTATTTCATCTTTAGAAACTTAATAAAAAACAATCTTGATAAATAATGAGATTGTAACATAAAACAAATACCACTTTGTTAAATTTGGAACCATAAGACCCATGGAAGAAAAAACCATACAAATATATATAAATAAACATAAATTTCATAACATTTATCATAAAATACATTCCTAGGAATTGTATACCACAAATAAAAGAAAAACGTGATGAATATGTCATGTGTCTCATGGAAATAAAAGTGAGATGGAAGTCCTTTACCTCAGATATGAATTCCATAGTACGTGTAAGAAAATAATATATATTAAATATGGACTTATTATAAATATAATAAATAACCCTTATCAAATATATCATATCATATATTATTTACTTATAAATTTTTTACTCATTTATTAACAATTATTTATTAAATTCACTATTATGAGTGACATGTTCTTCATTTTTCTTGTATGTTTTAGTTTGGAAATTTTAGTAATTATATTTTTATCATGGATTTTCATCTACAAAAATCATAATAACTATATAATTATAATATATATTTATTATATACATGTTTATATTCATTCATAATATATATATATAAGAATGTATTACATTATTCATTGACACGGTAGTTCATATGTGCAAAGTAAAATTATTATCATTTTTGGAAGGATGGAATGAAAGAAAGGTAAATAACAATTCACATCGCTAAAATCATTATTATGTCATATAGGTCATATGTATTCATTAAATTCATATTTATTACCATCCAAGTAAAATGTAAATGAAAAATGAATCGCATTGCTTCATGGAGATGGTAGAGCACACATACGTGTGGGCGACACTATAATTTTAAAATAGGTTGGGAGGTAAGAAGGTATGTATGATATTATCATTATAGAATAAATATTATTTCATAAATATCATATATAAAAATTAAACCCATCATAATAGCCATCCATAAAATATGGATACGGAAAATGAATTATATCTATATATGGAGACGATAAGTAGTACTTACGTACGAGTGATACATTCACTTCCCATTTAATGAAAAGTGGATGAATAAAGGTGGATTCATAATTATAATAAAATTTATGTATATTTGGGATAATAAATTCATTATTTTATTAATAATATAATATATTTAGAGGAGATAAAATATTAATTCAAAATAAGTGATCGGTTAAGGTAATTAATTGTTATTTGAATAAACTATTTTAGATATCCACTTAATGACACTAGGGTGGGGATTTTAGGGAGAACCTTGATGGAGAAAATATTTTCAATTTTTTTCTGAATTCTAGTGTTTTTAATCCAAAAAATATATTATTTTATGGGTTATTTTTACATTTTTTGTTTTTGAATCATTTTATACATAAATTTATAAAATTTCATTTCTTGGATTTTTACAGTTCTAATTTGTTTCAATGTTTCGGACATAACTTTTTTTTCACTGAGTCAAATTGAAAAATTATTTGTTTATAGTTATTATGTTCTGTGGATTAATTTTATACTTTTGGACCCAAATCTGAATCAACCATTTGGGGCCCAAATATGGACAACAATACGGGCTTAGAAAACTGTGCCCATATTTAGATAAATTTATTATTAGGACTATATCTCATAAATGTAAGATTAAAATGAACTAAAACTAAACATATATAAATTTAACATCTATAAGAAGAACTATTAATAAGGTGTCGACGTTTAGGTCCTTAATTTTCAAGGAAATAAATTCATTAGATGTTGGATGATTTCAAATATGAAGAGTCATTATTCTAGTGTAAATATCTAGATTAAATGGGATGTGTATCTCTCCACACTTTTCAAATAAAGCTTAAGGATTTTGGGTAGAAATAGCAGTAAATATTGACCAATATTTTAGTTGAAATATTTTTTAGAATATTCCTTTTAATGGGGTTAACACAAACTAACATTTAGGGGATGATTTTGGAGAAAGAAATTTCCTCCATTTTTTAATAAAAATGTGCTTCATTTTCATTCCAAAAGGTTGGAAACATAGGGGTAGCCTTTGTCGGAAATTTTATTCAGTTTTGTATCTTAATTTCCCTTCTAATAATATTATATATTTTTTATTATATGTTTGTCTTATTCTTCTTCCCATTCTATAATTTTTTTATCTTCTATGTTACCACCACTATCTTATCTATTGTGAACTCTTATGCTCATAATCATGAGTAGTTAACCCGAGGAAGTTCCAGAGGGAGTAATCCTATGTTGATAATGAGAATTTGGAAATTTATTATTAATTTTTATTATTTTATTATAGTTATATTGAAGGGGAACATAGTGGGAAATGGGCCTTTGTGTCTCTATTTTTAACTGGAGGTTTATCTTTCACTTTTGTAATATTTTCTCTTGATCGAGGAGGTGGGTATAAGATCTCTCAGTGATCATTGAGATAACTGAATATTTAGAACCATATACAAAGGATTGTGTTCACACATATGATGTAGTTTGTTGATTAAGTAAATTTGAAACTAATAATAAGACAATGATAGTTCAATCTAGTTTATTCTATCAAGAATGTATCCTTTATTCCTAATATCATTATATTTGAAATCTTTGTGTTTTCATTGCATATTTGTGTTAAATTTTATTATTTCATTATAAATTCTCAAATATCCATTTATTTTAGTTTTATTTCAAAAAAATATTGAACTAGAAGTAGTGAGTTATTTAATTCAAAGGCTTATCAAGAGAACAACCTAGGTCATCCCCTATGAAACACTTAGTAATAAATATTTCTTAGAGTGATCACTAAAAATCTTCCTCAAGTTTTCTCCATTTATGGGGTGAAAACTTGTATTTACTCGCTATTTTTATTCATATTTTAAAAAAATTTCTATTTCCAAAAAAATAAATAAAATCATAAATTTAAAAAAGTCTTCTTTATTTATGTTGAATTTTAATTCAAATTATTATGCATGGAATGACCGATATCAGCTGCAACAAAATATTTAAAATGATATTTATTCTATGTTTCAAATGATTAGTGATGTTGTGGAAAACAAAGAGAGACAAATAGATTGAATATCTAAATATGTAAATGCAACCCAGGATAAACCCAAATTGGTGCCAAAACCTAAACTAGAATGAGTTGGGGAAGAGATTTCACCAATAAGTTTATATGTCAAAGAACCTGAGGTGGGTGAGATGAAGATAACAAAAGAATTAATGAAATTTTATCACACTCAACCATTTCTCAAGGAGGTCTCAGATATAGAGACCCACTTATTTCCCTATAAGACTTTGGAATTTTTTTACATATGTTTCCAGAGTCTGGCACTAAGACAGTGTGAAATTATGAGGCCCAGTGTGCCTGGAATAAATTATACAAAAATATTATGTGTTTTGTACTATTCACTCAACAAAAATGGGATATATCTTAAACATTTGATTAGATTAGAAATCTGAGACCACGGTAGAGTCTGAAATGCGGTGCTTACCCTATGAGTGACATTAAGATAGTTGGTGTGTGATGTTCAGACCCCTCACTCGTTAGGAGTAAGTAAATTGATGAATTATTTTATTAATTCATTAATTTAATAGGTCAAACCCAAATAACTCTCAAAAAATAACTTGGATTGGCAATCTGATTCCATGGTTGTGTCTAGAGCATGTTGTTTACTATAGAGGGGGTATAACATTTCTCGGCATAGGCCTTCTTTAGAAAAATTATTGGAGTTAAAACCCATAAATAAAAGAATTAAATTAAATTAATTTATTTGAAATATTAATTTGAATAACTTCTAAAAGGTGACTCGGATTGGAACTCTGATAGTGTTGTTGGGTTTGTACCATGTTTTTTAGCCTAGGGGTGACCTCATTTAAGAGGGCACATGATATTCAGATTTCACATCTGCCGGCAATTTCCTATAAATAGGGAATTAAGGAAATGAGAAGAGTTGGCGCATTTTCCTTCTCAGATGGAGAAGCTCTAGATGAAGATGACTTGATGTCTAAAAGTCGTTAAATTGCAATGAAACATCAGATGCTAATAGATCTGAGTGCAATGAACGAAAAGAAAAATCTAGGTTCAATGTAGCATTTCTATTTCAGATTCTGTATCCCCCCGGTTAAATATTTCATCATCAGAAATCATTTAAGTTTGTTTTCACTAGTATAAAATCCTTTAACGATGACCAAATGAACACTAGATATCGTCTGTTTGAATTTCTGATTGCCTGTTCTTCGCGTTGTTTGCCAACAAGATTTTCACCTCACCAAATCATCGACGAACCGAGGAGTCCCAATTTATGCTCGGAATCAACTTTTGGGTGCCAGAGTAATCACAACGGTGATGAGAAGCATCAGTTAATTTTCGTGACGCTGAAACAATGATGAGTATTCAAGCGGAGGAAAGCGATATAAATGTATCATCTCGAGGATTATAGATCTGGTCTTGAATCGCATTTTGGACCACCAGAGTGATCGTGGGGGTTTGCATATTTTTTTCTAGCGTATTTTCGATGGCTTCGGCTGTGACGCCCCAGGTTTTATAAACTGGTTCAAGTAAACAATGTTGTGCTTTTTAATGATCTCTCTTGTTTTGTTTTATTTTATGCTTTGTGTGCTGATAAAGAATTCGAGTGGAAATCAAACATCAAGAATACAATAAACTATTATATATTTAAAAGATACATTACAACAAGACCCATATAATTGAAAGTACCATGCACAAGACCTAACACGTCCACAAGAAGACTACAAAGAACCACAACACGGGCAATCGGATAGTCGTCATCTTCAGGGTCCATCAGTGTGAAAAGTATAACTTCCAGAATCACCGTGCACACACTAAGTACCAGAGGTATGAGGAGAGCCATCCGCCAAGGGTCCGGTGTTTTGAAAATGTTAAACATCCTACCCCTTGCTTTTATAATAGACATCAAAAAGGAATATGACCATTTTTTTGACCGTTGGGTTCCAATGGACAAAGTGCATCATTTTATAAAATTTTATTCTTTATAACGCTTTTATAATATTATGGTATTTCATTTTTTTTAATACAAAATATTAGAATTATATCTTCAAGTAATTAAAAATAAAATATTTTTTTCTTGCAAATGAATCTATTTTGATCATGATGATATTTATATGATGGAAAACATGGTATTTTTTTTAAAATGTGTCGAACGGGGTATCAGCAATAATTGAAAAATGTATCTTTTCGGACCTCTAAAACCATGTGTTTTGAATTAGTGAAAAAACTACGGGTCTTTTAAACATAATTTTATAAATTAACAAGTGAAGTAAGTTATAAATTGGATTTTAATGGTTATAAGATCCTATTAGTTATAAAAGTGTTGTATTAAAAATATATTTTTTTAAAGAAAATAATAGTTATATCAAATAGTATCATTTGTTTGCTTAAACTAAAATGGGATTTTGGATTTGAAAATTATGAGTTAAAAGTACTTATTATGTTTTACACAAATTCCAAATTATAATGTACCGGTTATAAATATAAATATTGCGAAGTAGAATAATTTTAGCATTTATTAAAGTGTTTTTTTAAAAAAACAACACGCAACCCAGGCCATCTCGGACCCCAACCACATCCGTTTGATTGAAGACAGGATAGATCTCGGTCGTTGTTGTGTTTTAAAACACTCCTTTCTTTTCATCCGTCTGATCATTCAAAGGTCGGATCTCATCCGTTGTTTTTTTTCTTTCTTCCTCCGTGTCTTCTTCTACCTCGCGCCAGGTACCCGCGAACCAGCAACTGGTTTTCCCGAGACGCCTCCTCTACACTGCTCATGTTGACCTCGTGCACCCACCTACCTAGGACGCCATAGGATCGGCCTAACTCATGGATCTAATCATTTTCGGTGCACCTAAATCTTCTATATAATCCCTCTCCTCACGGACCTCCTCCTGCACCCGAGCTCCCCCCGATCTCTCCAGCTAAACCAGTGGGCTTCTCTGAATCTGAGCATCCTCCACAGCAAGGTAAGGGCGTCCTGTTAACGTGTTTTTCCAATCCTACCATGCTCCTCAGTTTTATTTTTTTTATATATACAAACGGCTTAGTTACAGGTTTATATATATATATATATATATATATATATATATATATATATATATATATATATTCCCTGCAAACCATTTTACTGTAATAGAGGACTCCAAGGGAGCATTCCTTCGAGGGGTACTCCTGTTTTTTTATATAATACAAACCTAGTATAAACCCCCTTTGGGGATTCAGTTACATGCTATATATATATATAAATATATATACATATGTATATACATAACTCAAACCCAATTATATTTAGGGTATCGAAGATTATTCAATATCTTTTCACTACGAATTATACTTTTGAAAGGGTATTTCTAAATTCAATTCCTAACATGTATGATTTTATGTAAGCTACATATATATATAACTATTTATTTATATAAGGTTATGTATTGGAATGGAAATTGGTTTTGATTTTTACGAAATGAACACTTATCTTTGAAAAATATTTTTGATACGAACTTGGACTTTGGTTTAAGTACAATTATGTTATAGTTAAAAACAAAGTTTTTATATATTTATGTATTTATAGTTACATGAACATTTAAACCCCCATGAGGTTTTGAATTTCAAACTAACAAGTAGTTAGAGGTATTAAGATTCTAAGTGTACCATGTTCAATTTATGAGGAAACCTATATATATAATTTGTGTATATATATATCCTTATTTATGTATGTGTTTTTACGATTAATATCTGAAAACCCTAGTTTCAAGAAATGGTTATTAATATTTCTATGCATGTAGGATTTTAGTACTTTCCTATGCTGTTTTATATTTTTTGGGTCTATGTATACACCAATGAACTTGATTAATGTTTCCCTTGAATTGACATGTGTTTTTTTAAGGATATGCTTATGCATGTTTTAAACTTTTTTTCATAAAAGATACGAATTTAAGGGTTGTGTTAATATATAGAAATGCTCTATTATTTTTATACCAAACTTGCTACAATGATTTTTAGTGAGCAGAGTGTAACTGAAAATTCTATGACCAGTGAAGAATAATAATTAATGAAAGGTATTATTTTTAAAGTGGTTTATTTCCAAGTGTCGTAATTTTAAAGATTGCAAGTGTTTATTATTTTTATACCAACCATGCCGCAGTAATTATTAGTGGATGGAGATTTGTTGCAAGTACTGTGACCTGTGAAGTACAATAGTTAATGCCAAGTAGTTCTTTTCCATGTACTGGAATTTCAAAAACTCATCATTTAATACCCCTTAGGATCAAGTCTCACACATTCATCATTTTATGTGCTTAAATAATTGTTCTATGCAAATAGTATGCTTGCTTAACCATGCCTGCTTTTATTCCATATTTTCCATTTTATCTGTCGTATCATGTATTTGTAAACCAATTATATAATTGTTTCCTTATTCATATTGTTCATGAATATGACTCAACATGATAATGAACTAAGAACTAAATTACCCAAAGTGGTATGGGACACCTTGGGTAATGAGTAACGAAGAACGTATTACCCAAAGTGGTATGGGACACCCTGGGTACTATGAAATGAAAATTAAATATTCAAAGTGGTATGGGACACCTTGAATATCTGACCTTATCAACTGGTGAGAAATGTATGGGACTACCCGGAATGGGGTCCGGTAAGAAGAAAACCCTCCAGGTTGGGGACTGGTTAAAGTAATCCCTCCGAGTTGGAGACCGGTAAAAGTAAGCTCCTCGATGCATCGATAGTTCTCGAGACAGTCAGATTTGGGTTTTACCCTTAGGTTATGGCACAAGGCCTTGACATAGAGACCATGAGTCCTTCAGTATACATTTCTTTGTTTATGACCAACCTAGTGATTATTCCGATTAGAGGAATAACCTTGGCTATAGAACCTTACCTATGAGTATCAAAAAAAAAACACAAGACATATGATATGGAAATGTTGATGCATGACCAATTTCTTTTCCAGAACTTCATTTCAAATGTTGTATTTCAATTATCATGTCATGATGTGCATATTTTGTGTAGATGATGCGCCTGTGTGCGACTCTGATGACATTTTCATCTTGTTGTTCATGCACACCTTTCTTGTTAATGGACACTTAAATTAGTATAACCCATGTATTTTTATTATCATTCTTGTCATGTCTATTATGTGGGTTCCAGCTAAGTGATCTAGTGTGTAAATATGAAGTGCTTTAACCGTGTTACATAAACTTTTGTTTGTCTTAAAGTTTTTCCTTTAAGAAAACATTTTACGTATGGAAAAGTATTTTCAAAATGGTTTTCTAAGGTTGTATTTATGTATTTTCAAAAACCCCTTACTGAGTATTTCAATGGTCACCCTATGTTTTATGTTAAAATTTTTATAGGGTGATAGAGCCTTTCCAAGACATGGATGGTTGTTCTTAGCTCAGAAATAAAGAAGCAAAGTTGTTGTCTCTGATTCTACAGGATCTAAACCAGAAAGTTCCTCCTGATGGGTTATGATGTGTGACTTATTTGTTTCATTTGTACGAAATTAATTTCACACCATAACCGAAGCACTGGCACCGGGCTACCGGGGTCGGGGCGTCATAGTTGGTATCAGAGGAATGGTTTAGGCAACCTTGGAAATTAGGACAACACAAAAACATTAATAATGTTTTACTAAGTAGGGTTTGTTCTTAAACTTCTCAGATGGCAAGACAGCGAACCACGCCTAGACTCTTGACTCTCCCTACAGAAATCATAGATACTATTGTAGCAAAATCCTCCTCAACATGTTACCAACCTTTTGTTAACTTACGACTCACGTGCAAAACCCTCTATGAAATATCGAAAAGCTCGAATGTCCTTCGAATCTTCCGAGGGTCAGAAGTTGTGTATAACCTAATGGCTAGTGCGCTGTTTGAGAATTATAAAAAGAAAGGGAAGTACTATGAGGGACTCTTCCTGTGTTTCACCTTGAACAATAAATGGTTGACCTTCCCGACATTTGGAGAAGCTACAAAGCAGTTGGACTTCCGCGAAGTCTTTATGTACCAAATCTTGTGCTTCAGCATGCTTGGGGAGCTCTGCGATTTTGGATCTTTCCTAGAATCCTTCAATTATGAAATGGTTCGAGAGATCTTTAGGAACCAAATCCAAGCGGATGTCGTGAAGCTTGATGTCACTCGTTCCCATCTCTGGAAAACCACCTGTATCAAGCGGGAGCTTGGCTTCAACCACGATCCACTTTTCAAAAAATGTATTTGGGAAGAGGAGACCCACAAGCTCTGTTCAGCCCTGGGGATTGAGTTGAATTGTAACTTCTTCCATGGGCGGTGGAGGTAAAGGGACATCACCAAGGGTGTCAGAGAAGCGGTGTGAATAAGTCAGTGTTTGTACGCCGATCGAATTGCGGGGACACAATTCTTTTAAGAGGGGGATAATGTGACGCCCCAGGTTTTATAAACTGGTTCAAGTAAACAATGTTGTACTTTTTAATGATCTCTCTTATTTTGTTTTATTTTATGCTTTGTGTGCTGATAAAGAATTCGAGTGGAAATCAAACATGAAGAATACAATAAACTATTATATATTTAAAAGATACATCACAACAAGACCCATCTAATTGAAAGTACCATGCACAAGACCTAACACGGCCACAACAAGACTACAAAGAACCACAACACGGGCAATCGGATAGTCATCATCTTCAGGGTCCATCAGTGTGAAAAGTATAACTTCCAGAATCACCGCGCACGCACTCAGCACCAGAGGTATGAGGAGAGCCATCCGCCAAGGGTCTGGTGTTTTGAAAATGTTAAACATCATACCCCTTGCTTTTATAATAGACATCAAAAAGGAATATGACCATTTTTTTGACCGTTGGGTTCCAATGGACAAAGTGCATCATTTTATAAAATTTTTGTCTTTATAACACTTTTATAATATTATGGTATTTCATTTTTTTAATACAAAATATTAGAATTATATCTTCAAGTATTAAAAATAAAATATTTTTTTCTTGCAAATGAATATATTTTGATCATGATGATATTTATATGATGGAAAACATGGTATTTTTTTTAAAATGTGTCGAACGGGGTATCAGCAATAATTGAAAATTGTATCTTTTCGGACCTCTAAAACCATGTGTTTTGAATTAGAGAAAAAAATACGGGTCTTTTAAACATAATTTTATAAATCAACAAGTGAAGTAAGTTATAAATTGGATTTTAATGGTTATAAGATCCTAGTAGTTATAAAAGTGTTGTATTAAAAATATATATTTTTTTAAAGAAAATAATAGTTATATAAAATAGTATCATTTGTTTGCTTAAACTAAAATGGGATTTTGGATTTGAAAATTATGAGTTAAAAGTACATATTATGTTTTATACAAATTCCAAATTATAATGTACCGTTTATATATATATATATTGCGAAGTAGAATAATTTTAGCATTTATTAAACTGGTTTTTTTTTAAAAACAACATGCAACCCAGGCCATCTCGCGCCCCCAACCACATCCGTTCGATCGAAGACAGGACAGATCCCGGACGTTGTTGTGTTTTAAAACACTCCTTTATTTTCATCCGTCTGATCATTCCAAGGTCGGATCTCATCCGTTGTTTTTTTCTTTCTTCCTCCGCGTCTTCTTCTACCTCACGCCAGGGACCCGCGAACTAGCAGCTGGTTTTCTTGAGACGCATCCTCTCCACTGCTCACGTTGACCTCATGCACCCACCTACCAAGGACGCCATAGGATCGGCCTAACTCATGGATCTAATCCTTTTGGGTGCACCTCAATCTTCTATATAATCCCTCTCCTCTCGGACCTCCTCCTGCACCTGAGCTCCTCCCGATCTCTCCAGCTAAACCAGTGGGCTTCTCTGAATCCGAGCATCCTCCACAGCAAGGTAAGGGCGTCCTGTTAACGTGTTTTTCCAATCCTACCATGCTCCTCGGTTTTATTTTTTATATATATACAAACGGATTAGTTACAGGTTTATATATATATATATTCCCTGCAAACCATTTTACTGTAATAGGGGACTCCAAGGGTGCATTCCTTCGAGGGGTACTCCTGTTTTTTTTGTATAATACAAACCTAGTATAAACCCCCTTTGGGGATTCGGTTAAATGCTATATATATATATATATAAATATATATACATATGTATATACGTAACTCAAACCCAATTATCTTTAGGGTATCGAAGATTATTCAACATCTTTTCACTAAGAATTATACTTTTGAAAGGGTATTTCTAAAGTCAATTCCTAACATGTATGATTTTATGTAAGCTGTGTATATATATAACTATTTGTTTATATAAGGTTATGTATTGGAATGGAAATTGGTTTTGATTTTTACGAAATGAACACTTATCTTTGAAAAATATTTTTGATGCGAACTTGGACTTTGGTTTAAGTACAATTATGTTATAGTTAAAAATAATGTTTTTATATATTTATGTATTTATAGTTACATGAACATTTAAACCCCCATGAGGTTTTGAATTTCAAACTAACAAGTAGTTAGAGGTATTAAGATTCTAAGTGTACCATGTTCAATTTATGAGGAAACCTACATATATAATTTGTGTATATATATATCCTTATTTATGTATGTGTTTTTACGATTAATATCTGAAAGCCCTAGTTTCAAGAAATGGTTATTAATATTTCTATGCATGTAGGATTTTAGCGCTTGACTATACTATTTTATATTTTTTGGGTCTAAGTATACACCAATGAACTTGATTAATGTCGCCCTTGAACTGACATGTGTTTTTTTAAGGATATGCTTATTCATGTTTTAAACTTTTTTTTAAAAAAAAAGATACGGATTTAAGGGTTGTGTTAATATGTAGAAATCCTCTATTATTTTTATACCAAACTCGCTACAATGATTTTTAGTGAGCAGAGTGTAACTGCAAATTCTATGACCAGTGAAGAATAATAATTAATGAAAGGTATTATTTTTAAAGTGGTTTATTTCCAAGTGTCGTAATTTTAAATATTGCGAGTGTTTATTATTTTTATACCAAGCATGCCACAGTAATTATTAGTGGATGGAGATTTGTTGCAAGTACTGTGACCTGTGAAGTACAATTGTTAATGCCATGAAGTTCTTTTCCATGTACTGGAATTTCAGAAACTCATCATTTAATACCCCTTGGGAGCAAGTCTCACACATTCATCATTTTATGTGCTTAAATAATTGTTCTATGCACATAGTATTCTTGCTTAACCATGCCTGATTTTATTCTATATTTTCCATTTTATCTGTCGTATCATGTATTTGTAAACCAATTATATAATTGTTTCATTATTCATATTGTTCATGCATATGACTCAACATGATAATGAACTATGAACTAAATTACCCAAAGTGGTATGGGACACCTTGGGTATTGAGTAACGAAGAACGTATTACCCAAAGTGGTATGGGACACCTTGGGTAATATGAAATGAAAATTAAATATTCAAAGTGGTATGGGACACCTTGAATATATGACCTTGTCAACTGGTGAGAAATGTATGGGACTACCCGGAATGGGGTCCGGTAAGAAGAAAACCCTCCAGGTTGGGGACTGGTTAAAGTAAGCCCTCCGGGTTGGAGACCGATAAAAGTAAGCTCCTTGATGCATCGATAGTTCTCAAGACAGTCAGATTGGGTTTTTACCCTTAGGTCATGGCACAAGGCCTTGACACAGAGACCATAAGTCCTTCAGTATACATTTCTTTGTTTATGACCAACCTAGTGATTATTCCGATTAGAGGAATAACCTTGGCTATAGAACCTTACCTATGAGTTTCAGAAAAAAAAAAGAATCACAAGACATATGATATGGCAATGTTGATGCATGACCAATTTCTTTTCCAGAACTTCATTTCAAATTTTGTATTTCAATTATCATGTCATGATGTGCATATTTTGTGTAGATGATGCGCTTGTGCACGACTCTGATGACATTTTCATCTTGTTGTTCATGCACACCTTTCTTGTTAATGGACACTTAAATTAGTATAACCCATGTATTTTTATTAGCATGCTTGTCTTGTCTATTATGTGGGTTCCAGCTAAGTGATCTAGTGTGTAAATATGAAGTGCTTTAACCGTGTTACATAAACTTTTGTTTGTCTTAAAGTTTTTCCTTTAAGAAAACATTTTAAGTATGGTAAATTATTTTCAAAATGGTTTTCTAAGGCTGTATTTATGTATTTTCAAAAACCCCTTACTGAGTATTTCAATGATCACCCTATGTTTTATGTTAAAATTTTTACAGGGTGATAGAGACTTTCCAAGACTTGGATGGTTGTTCTTAGCTTAGAAATAAAGAAGCAAAGCTGTTGTCTCTGATTCTCCAGGATCTAAACCAGAAAGTTCCTCCTGATGGGTTATGATGTGTGGCTTATTTGTTTCATTTGTATGAAATAAATTGCACACCATAACCGAAGCACCGGCACTGGGCTACCAGGGTCAGGGCGTCATACCGGCGGTCGTCCGGTAGTTCGGAGGCATTAGTTTCTGGCGAGGCGGTGGCAGTCCGATGGGCACTCCAGCAACGGTCAAGCGAGACTGGTCCTAGGGGGTTTAAACCCCCCGTATCATTAAAGCTTGGTGTCCAATTTATGTCTCATATGTAGACACGCAACCGTTTCTTCAAGGCAGACCTTTTGAGAGTAATTTGAGGAAATTTGTTTCATGATCGATTCTCAGGGCATGAAATTTCCATTTTTAATAATAATAATATAAATATTATTATTTTGGATATTTTTATCGGACCGTATGTCTGCATACAACATCGTATTGACGCGCCGTTAGAATTGTTGTGACACTGGATATGAGGCGGACATTTCAAGGCCAATTTTGGGTGCTTAAACTGAAACAGTGGTGTGATCTCCATGAGTCCCATTTTGGTTGTTTGTGGAGAAATGTGACTCTTTCACCAGGTATCTATTTTGGATGATCAAGTTGTTGATCTTGTGTTTTTTTCCATGAGGATCGCAATGGCATGATCTCCCAGACTAAATTCAGGGCTGAGGCATGGGCCCCACCTGACATCATTAGAGAAAAATGCATCATTTTAAGTCTTCTACATCAAACGTTCATTTGGGGCAAGTGAATAGTCTACCTTGAATGTTTTTATGAAAGGATTACAATGGTGTGATCCATTTTGATGGGAAGAGACTTTTTGTGATCAGGAGTGATAGTGTACTGATCGAGCATTTGTGGTGAAATGTAGCCTTTTTACTGGTTGTCCATATTGGAAAAATTAATATCTTATCTAATTTGTTTTTCAATGGGTATCGCTAAAGTGCGATCTGCATGACGTGTTTCTGGATTGAGGTGCAGGCCCCATGGGGAACCGTTTGCGTATGACTCTGGGAGATGAATCTTCTACATCAAGAGTCTATTTCGGATGATTGAGTAGTCAATGTTGCGTGTTTTTCAGCAAGGATCATGATAGTGTGATCTGTTTGAATGTGCCAAACATTATTCCCAATCTTTTGTTAAATATGGAAACATGAATGGAATATCAGTGGAAGATCATTTTGACATGTTTTAAGATAATCCTTATCTTAGGTAATCTTCAACTCTTGTTAGAGTGGAGAATATGTATGAAGAGATAAGGTCGATGTTCTAGGACTATTCGGTGAGTCTTTCTAGCTAACCTATGATTCTGACCCTCTGACAGAGCGACGAGTGTCGTGTGCTCATCAGCTTTGAGACTATTGTCTCATGTACTATGGGAGTACCTTGACCTATTGTGGTACTATTAAACCCTTTTGGGACACAAAATTGATAGGTACACAGCCAATTGATGAGAAGGGTCAAATGTTGGGTGGGCCCCACATTCTTCGTGTACCACTACGGATCTTCCACCTCTTGTATCTCTTTCTAATGAACTCGGATTGTGGCATGAGAGTATCCTACACTGAGTGTTTTTCACATACGATGTGATGGTGCCCTCTATAGTGACTTTAAAGATATGATGACCAATGTTATGAGTGTGGTGCTAGTTTGAGGTGATGTATGATTATGAAAGGGATGGCAGTGATTTTTTTAGACTCACCATAGATATCCAAACATACCCTCTAGTGGGGCTGAGAAATTGTGTCCACCATTTTCTTTTGGGCTTACCCTCTAGTGAGGCTTGGGTGTGGATTTCTCTAGTTACTCTTTAAGGCTTACCCTCTAGTGCAGTTACTCTTTCAGGGCTTACCCACCAGCGTTGCTGGGCAGTGGCATTTTAAAGTTAATATTTCTAGTTTTACCCTCTAGATGGATGGGGCAGTGGGTTTTCTGATGCCTTTTATAAGTATATCATCTAGTAGGGTTAGATAGTGGGTTCATGAATTTTTTTAAATGATCTATCGAGTGTGAAGCATAGCGACGAGACGTTCTTGACATGACTTTGGATTCTCAATAAAGAGTGGTGCTTTTACCACCAAGACACATATTAGCAACGCGACATAAAACTGTTTGGGTGAGACAGAAAAACCCAAAATGGATAATATCAAGTTATGGTGATTGAGCCCCTTTGTCTTTTAGTTCATGTGAGACATGTGGGGTGCTGGGAATCGATTGTGTTTAATTCTAGAACTGTGAGCAATTCTTTTCTCGGGATGAGCTAGTGATATGAAGATCCCTTTACTATCTCATTTGGGATCCTTTGGTTGATCATATATATATATATCATATTGTTGTACCAACTCATTGGGATTTGGTTACTCTTCTTTCAGTAGAGGTGAAGATGCACGAGGTATGCCATGTATTTTCCGTGTCTAGCTTCACATGGATGGACAAGTCTACTCTCTGACCATGTGTAGCGAAGATTAAATGATAATTTCACCTTTCAACCATCTCAAGCTCCTCATTTTTTGATGAGCTTAATTCGCATCTTGGTTGGGTTGATCTGTACTCTTTTATTATACCATGTTCTATCTATTACTTCCATCTTCAGTACCTCACTTTTTGGTCCCTTTAGCCTTCAGGGCATCCTTTTGAGTATTTTTATACTCACCCCTACTTGGGATTTTTTCACACATGGTGTGACCTTGTAGACGATATACAGTTTGATCGCGAAAATAGAGGAGCATGGGGATACAATTTGATTAGATCGCATGCGATGTTTGTAGTTTGGGATCTAGGTGTGGGTCTCTCTCCGTTGTTTTACTTTTCCCCCTATTTCTCAGTTGTGGAAATTTTCTGGTTGTGCATGTATTTTCCTCATTTACCTTATAGTTTACTTTCTTATACTTGTATTTTTTAGAGGTCGGTGCATATTTTTGGTTTATATATATGAGTGTTGTATTTTTCTTTATTTTCCCTCTGCATTGTTTTCATTGAGTTGGTCGGGTGTGTGTGTACAGGTACTTAAGAAAAGTCCTCCCCGAGTTTGTTATGCCTTTAGAAATGGTCGCCAAACACTGGCCTATTGAGGCTGTCATCGGGTTGTCGCGGCTCAAGCCTTGGTATAGGTCGTGTCGTGAAAAAGTAGTATCAAAGGTGGTTCGTTCCTTGGGACATTGTTTGGATGATCAATAAAATGGAATTGGTTGGGTTTTTGGGAAATAGTGTTACTGTGTATTGGGAGATGCTCTCAGGCTAGGGATTCCAGTGATGGTGCGGTGTTCAACGTATCCATTCACCAGGACCTTGATTACCCGCTTGTCAACTTAGTGTGATGAGACTCTAGCTGTAGATAACATTGGTACATGCATCATATAGGATTGAGTATTTGACATTCTTTCTTGAATCAGCTCCCCATCGTTGTTTATATATATATATTTATACATGGTCATTTGATGGTGGTACTCCTTGAATAGATTCAGGATGCCTCTGTGATGATAGCCAACCAGGATACTAACTCTACTTCGTGACAATGATTCCGTGAGAGACGAGGACTCATTAAAGGATTCATCATATGGTTACCCTTTTCGAGGAGGACAGGCAACAACACCTCCACCTATGGAGTAGTAGTTAGTACTGGCAGCTAAGGTCGATGATGAGTGTAGGCTTAGCGTGCTACGTGAGTTCTAGCGTCAGAGACCACTGAGGTTCCATGGTGAGACATACCCTCTGGCATTTAAGGTTTGTCTAGAGTTAGTGGTTTTCCTCATAAGTCTTGTTCAGACAGAGACATGTTATATGAAATCTTTTACAACCAGTATTTTTCCACATAGGAGCTTCTAATTGGTAAATACAAGGTACTCAAATGCATGATGAGTCGACACTTTCATCGGATAACTTCTAGAAAATGTTTCTTCAGGTATAATACACATGTTTCTTATGCTATGTTTGGTTTCATGAGATACTGGAGTTTCAGAAGGGGGTGATGGCAGTGGCTGAGTAAACTACTAGGTTCATAGACCTTACTCAGTACTCCTTGGATGTGGTCCATAATGGAATCTTTTGGGCATAGAAGTTTGATTGGGGTCTCTGTAGAAGGTATCTAGGATATCATAGTTCCTTTTTGTATCCTCATCTATCTCTGGGTGCTGAAGAAGGAACTGGTGGAAGGGAAATTTATATCAGAGGGATGCTAGTTGGCCGGTTTTGGTAGTGGGTGCAATAGAGTTGGGATGTCTTCCACAGCTCGCAGAAGTCAGTTTGTAGGACCTCAATGTAGGATTCCTCCCCTTGAAAGACTCGGGGACATTTTTAGGGACACCTTAGAGTACCAATACAACCTAGGGAGGGATAGTGCTATGTTTTTTGATGGATGGGGTCACATGGCATGAGACTACTCGACCAGATGTGCTAGGTTTTCCAAGAAGTTGGTAGATGCGCCACCATGACAGGGGTTGTGCCATGATCCGAGATCTCCCAGGTGAGGACAGGGTGGTCCCCATGTAGGTGGTTTTGTCAGAAGATCTGTAAGAACATTGGTTGGTGGATGACATTTTGTGGTCCTTCCAACAACTCTAGGCAGCCCACATCAGGCTCAAGGAGCTGGTGTCTGGGGTCGTAGGAAGCTACGTTCTATGGATGCCTATAATTATGCAGTGCATGAGATGATAAGAGGTATTCTATGTTTCATTTTCTACCTTTTCCTATAGAACTTGTTAGCCATTTCAGTAGGTACTCTCTTCATCCAACTCTTGTTCGCTGAGTTACTGAGGGTCACACAGGGTGTCGGTGTAACATTGTGTCTGTGATGTTCAACGTAGCATAGAATGAATGAGAAGGAAGGGTTCTTCTCCCAATGAGAAGCATTTTTGTGATCTGAGAAAAACCTTTAGGTAGAGTCAATACCACCCAAAGAGGTTAGTATTAAGTTGTGGTGGTTGATTCCCTTTGAATTTTTTGTTCTTGGTGGGGTTGTGCGGTGAAGTGTTAGAGAAGGTCCTTGATTTTCTAGTAGAGATTTTATGCTTCACCTCCCTTTTCTTGAAGTTCCACTAGTGGGTTTGGTAGAGTGAATGTTTTGGGGATTACTCTCCTTTCAATAGGGGAAATGATGTGCTGGGTATGCCACGTGATTTCTGCATCTATCCCTTTGAGGTTGGATGAGTTTTCTCACCTGACCTGTTCATTGGTACCTTGGGTGCTCAATGTCAATCATGAAACTATTATGAAGTACAGGCTGAGGTGATGGAAACCAAATAAATAGAACTATGTGACTCACTATGTGATGTTGTTAGTGGTAGTCTTTGCCCTGAGAATGTGGAGATACTATCTTCTAGGAGAGCACTTTGTGGTTTTCTCAGATCACCAGTGTCTCATGTGCATTTTCACCTAGAGAGAACCGAACCTTAGACGACAGTACTGGAAGAACTTACTTCAAAACTATGGCTTAATGGTAGTCTATGATCTAGAATGTGGAAGCATTATAATAGATGTTCTTAGTAGAGAGTCTCAGTCTCGCTATGTGTGGGATGTTTCGAAGATTTAAGTTTCCCTACAGTTGACCCTGTTGGAGTAAGAGGGTTCGACTTTTCTTTCATCTATGTTGTTGAATACTTCACTTATCAAGAGCATAAGAGAGTCTCCATTGTGATAAACCTACTATGAAATATTGCATGACCAGATATCATTGGGTGTTTCACCATATGGAAATTTTTAAGGAGGGAATCATGCGACCATGTTCCAGAGACAAACTGTGATTCCAGTTTTGATGTGTAGTGTAGAGGTTTTCCTAGGTAAGTACCCCTTGTTTCTTTGGGTTGTTCATAATTTTTTCAAGATATGGTGAGGTTGCCTACCACCTTTCCCTACCCTCCCAAAAATAGGAGTGGGCACATGATTTCTTCCATGTGTTTCAGCTTATGAGATACATGCGTGTTCCTATGCATGTCATCGAAAGTAGAATACCTTATGAGGACGGACCATCCCTTTGTATCAGGTGTAGTGCAAGTGTGGTGTTGTGAAATTTTTCTTGGGAGAGGGAGATCCATTTGTGAGATCATAATTCTGAGTTGTTTTTTCTAGTTTTTCTTTTTGGGGATAAAAAGATTGAATGAGGGAATGATTTAGAGACTCGATTTTTTCCCTGTAATAATTTGGAATATTTTTAATAATGTTTCTAGATCCATGCACTATTACGACATGCAATTCTAAGACCGGGTGTGCCTAGAATAAATTATACAAAAATATTCAGTGTTTTTGTACTATTCACATGACATAAATGGTATACCTCTTAAATGTTTGATCATATCAGAAATATGAGACCATGGTTGGGTCTGAAATGCAGTGTTTACCCTAGATGTGACATAAACCATGTCAGTGTGGGATGTTCGGACCCCTCGCTCATTAGCATTATGTAAATGGATGAATAAATTTATTTATTTATTTATTTAATAGCTCAAACCCAAATAATTCTCAAACAGTAA
This sequence comes from Viscum album, assembly GCA_963277665.1. Classification (NCBI taxonomy): domain Eukaryota; kingdom Viridiplantae; phylum Streptophyta; class Magnoliopsida; order Santalales; family Viscaceae; genus Viscum; species Viscum album. The sequence goes on along the minus strand of OY728153.1, from coordinate 1,200,050,236 downwards.
GTTGGATTAGATATATGAGTGCATGGTTGTGTCTAGAGTTTGTCTTATACCCTAGGAGGGGTATAAGCTTTGTCGGTGCCGGCCTTCTGTAGAAAAAAGTCTCGGAGGAAAAACTATAAGTAAAAGAATAAAATAAAATTATTTTATTTGATACTCTACATTGAATAAAGTTTAAATGGAAACTAGGAGTGGAAATATGATACTATCGTTGAGTTTGTAGCATAGTGTTTACCATAGGGGTGAGCTCAGATGAGAGGGAGAAGGAGATTCAAATTTCATGTCTACCGACAGTTTCCCATAAATAGGGAATTAAGGAAATGAGAAAAGTTGGATAATTTTCAATCATAAATGGAGAAACACATTCCAATGGAGATTTTATGTCTGAACGTCATCATATTACGATGAAACTTCCAATGCTGATAGATTAGAGAACTATGAATGCAACAACGAATCATGATTTGAGGATGGATTTCTATTTCAGATTCAGCAGCCCCTCGATTAAATTTTTCATCGTCGGAAATCATTTCTGTTTATTTTCATTGCTATGGAATCCTTTAACAATGACCAAATGATCAACTACCATTGTATGTTTAATTTTATGATTTCTCGTTCTTCCTGTTCTTTGCATTCTTTGTCCATTAACTTTTCACCTTTCCAAATCATTGATGAATCGAGGAGAAAGGCATATGATTTCAAAGATCTCGACCCGAGGAGTCATAATTTGTGCTTGGGTTTTAGTTTTAAGAGTTGTAGGAAGCATAATGGTGAGTATAAGCAGCAGTTACTTTTCATGATGTTGAAACGACGATGAATCGTTAATCGGAGGTAAGTGCTCTTAAGGTCTCGTCCCAAGGATTCCAAATCTGGCTCCAGATTGCATTTAGACCACAGATGTGACAATGGTGGTCCGTAGATGTTGTTAGTGGTTTTTTAGTGGCTCTGGCAGTAGTCCAGCTGTCTTCTGGTGGCAGTTTCTGGTGAGGCAGTAGCTATCTAGTGGGCGCTCCAGTGACGGTCTGGCCAAACTGGTCCGAGGGTGTTTAAACCCTTGTATCTTTCCAACCGTTTGTCCGATTTGTCTACCATCTATGGCCACAAAACCCTTTCTACGAGGAGGAACTTTTGAGGATAATTTGAGGAAATTTTGTTTTGGGATTAGATATTAGGGTATGAAGTTTACATTTCTAATTATTATTATTATTATTATTCAGGAATATTTTATCGGAAAGTTTGTCTACATACGACGTATGATTCACGCACTGTTAGAGATGTTGTGACCATAGAGTTGAGTTAGACATTTCAAGGATGATTTTAGGTGCTTAAAATATAATAGTGGTGTGAGCCTCACAAGGCCTGTTTTGGGCATTTGCGGTGAAATGTGACCTTTTCACCGAGTATCCATTTTCGATGATCGAGTAGTTGATCTTATGTGATTTTCTGTGAGGATCTCAATGGCACGATCTTCCCAAATAAATTTGAGGCTGAGGCATGGGCCCCCATGACTTCATTCGAGTGCAATGTAGTATTTTAAGACATCTAAATTGAAGATCTATTTTGGTGAAGTGAATAGTCTGGCTTTCATGTTATTCCACAATGATTGTAATGGTGAGATCAATTTGGATGTGAAGAACCTTTTCATGATCGGTAGTGATTGAACACCGATCGATCGTTAGGTATTAAAAGTACCCTTTATAGGTTTTCCATTTTGTACAAGTGAATATTTGATCCAATGTGTTTTTCTGTGGGGATCGCAATAGCGTGATCCTTGTGACATGTTTCAGGTTGGAGGTGTTGGTCCCATGGGGCACCATTTGCGGATGACATTGGGATATGCATCTTCTGTATTAGAAGTACATTTTGGAAGAGTTAGTATTTGAGCTTTCATGATTTTCCACAAGTATAGTGATGGTGTAATCTGTTTGAATGTGTTGAGCCATATTTTCAATCTTCTGATAAATGTGGAAACACAAATGGAATTTCAGTAGAAGATCCTTTTGACATGTTCGAAGGGAATTCACGGCATAGGTCATTTCTAACACTTGTGAGAGTGGAGAAGATTTATGAAGAGATATGGTCGATGTTCTTGGACTATTCAAGGAGGAATGTTAGCTATCCTTGGATTCTGACCCTCCAGCTTAGTGAAGATCATCATGTGGTCTTCATCTTTGAGACTATTGTTTCATGTAATCTAAGATTAACTTTACACGTCGTGGTACTTGTTCACTATTTTGGGACCTGAAAATGGTAAGGTACATAGCCAAGCGATGAAGAGGGGTGACACATCGTGTGGGCCCCACATACGTTGTGTACCACTATGACTCTTCTAACTCTCTTATCATTTTCTTCTGAACTCTGATTATGGTATTAGAGTACCCAATAATGAGTGTTTCTCCACATACGATGTTATGATTCCATCTCTAGTGGATTTTAGGAAACAATGCGAGATGTTCCAACTATTGTGGCTGTCTGAGGCCATTCTTGCTGATGACAGGGATGGAAGTTATGTTTTTAGAATAATTATAGAAATACCAGCTTACCCTCTAGTGAGGCTAGGCAGTGGTGTCTGCCATTCTCTTTCGGGAATACCATCCAGTGAGGCTGGGTAGTGGAATTCATCTATTAATCTTTCAGGGCTAACCATCCACCGTAGTTACTCTTTTAGGGATTATCCTCCTATGTAGCTGGGTAGTGGAATTTTCAAGTTACTCTTTATGAGATTACCCTCCAGTTGGGAAGGGCAGTGGGTTCACCAATGACTTTTAAAATGATAATATCCCAGAGGGATGGATAGTGGGTTCATGATTTTGTGACATGATATCTAGACTGTGCGGCATAGAGACCAGACATACTTGACGTGAATTTGGAATCTAAAGAATGAGGGGGCACTTTTCCATCTAAGATGCATATTTTCTACATGAATTAAAGATCTGTGGGAAAGATAGAACCTCCCAAAGAGGATAATATCATGGTGTGGTGATTGATTCCCATTGACTTGCAGTTCAGGGCAGACATATGGGATGCTGGGAATCAATGGTTTTTACATCCAGAACTATTAGAGAATCTTTTCCTAGGCTGAGCTAGTGATAAGAAGATCCTCTTACTCTCTCGTTTGGGTTTCCTTGGTTGATCACACATACACAAATATATATATATATATATATATATATATATATATATATATATCCTATTGTAGTACCCACTGTGTTGTATTTGATTAATATCCATCCAGGGTAGGCGAAGACATGTAGGGTATGACACATGCTTTCCATGTCCAGCTTTTCGTAGTTGGACGAATCTACACTACTACTGTTGGTAGTGAGGACTTTATGAGAATCTCAACTACTCACCATCTCTAGATCCTCATGTTTAGATGAGTTTTCTTCACTTATTTATTGGTTTGATCTATACTCTTTTATTGTTCCATGTTTTATCTATTTCTTCCCTTTTAGTAACACACTTTCCACTCCTTCTATCCTTCACGACATCATACTAAGTATTTCTATAACCACCCATACTTGGGATTTTCCCACACTCGGTGTACCCTTGCAGACGATAGACAGGTTTCTCGTGACATAATAGGATCATAGGGATACGGGGTGCTTCGACCTTGTGTGGTGGTCATAGTTTGAGATCCAGGATAATGGCTCTCTCAACTATTTTAATTTTCCACCTATTGTTGTGTTGTGGCCCTTTACTTGTTGGGCATGTATTTTTTCACATTCCATTATATTTTACTTTCATGTACTTTTATTGTTTAGAGTTTTATGCATATATGTGGTTTATATATAGAATTGTTGTATTTTTCTTTATTTTCCCTCTGCACTAATTTCATTGAGTTCACTTTTTGTGAGTACAGATATACAGGAAAAGGCCACCCGGAGTTTGTTATGCCTTCAGTCCTGGTCCCAGCCCTTGACCTATGGAGGCGGGCTTGGAGTAGTTGTTGCTCTTTCCCTGATAAGGGTCATTCATGACACCATTAGTACAAATGGAAGCTAATGCACTTATGGGAGATCAATAATTGTTGTAAGAATCCAGGAATAACATTGTTAAATATAACCTACAACATTGTCTTCCCATACTTGATGATGAAAATTTAGAACCTAACTATCTATCTTTTGATTTGGAAGATAGTGATGAAGATGCACCTATTGAGATGGAGTTACCAATGGTCTTTCCCGTTGTGTTAAAATTTTAAGATGACATACTTGAAAGTGAATATTTATTTATTAATTCTTTATGTTTTAATATTATTCAAGATTAATTTTTTTATAAAATATATTTTCATAAAATTTATTATATAATAAAAATGATGCACGACATTGATGTTAATGATGACACTAACTAAGTGGTTGTGATTGAATAAGAAGAGCCATGGAACTTGGGGGTTGTGAAACTACCTCCACTATAAAAACTTGGATATCATATGGAGGAGGAAACCACCAATGTTAATAAAGAGTACCCATATTTTATTTTCCCTCTAACTCGTGACTTTAAATTATTTATTTATTCTTTCATGAGGTTGGAAATTTTCTTAATATTCTTTGGGGTTCTGTAATTTCAGTATTTACTCATGGACATTGGGAAAATTCACATGTGGTGGTTCATCTCTAAGAAACAACACACACATTATTATTGGGGATAATCTACTCTAACTACCTGACAAAGGTAGTAAAAACCTACCACCCTTTAGGGGGTCAAACCAAGAATTATCCATTTTATGTATCCTTTATTTTTATTTTTATTTATTTTTAATATGTTTTTTTCATTTTTTATCATTGTCTTAATGTGGTAGCAGCTATAAGATTAACTCAACGCTGCCAGTAAAAATTAAATTGGGTTGTGTCTATACTTTTCTTTATTTTTTCGATTCCCAATTTAATTTTTTTTTGAAAAATATTATGATATGACTTAAGAAAAAAATAAGATAGTAGATATAATATGTGATGGGGAGGGATATAAACATTATTTTAGGAATTCTACATGCTATCATTTTATTGCTCGTATCCTTTTTTGTGAGGTTTTGTTATTTTCTTTATCACTATTTTGGTGTGTTTTTAGGTTTCTTGATCTAAATTGAATACTAGGGAAAATTAAAACCTTCTTGGTATTTTTTAAATGTTGATTTATTTTAATATTTGAGGAAATAATTTATTTTTAAATCTATTTTATTTCATTATTTTCAATATTTTTTTGAATATGTTTTATTGATTGCAAAACTCATATATACTAATACTATCCAAATTGAAAATTATTCCCAACCTGAGAGGTTTCTAATCCTTTTTGACGTATTCTTACATTTATATTTTTTATGACAGAATTGAGACATGTTTTTGATCTATAACTCTCTATTTGTTTTCTTTTTAAAAGCTATTAGAGTTCATGAAATGTGTTATGAATGATTGAGGAACCACTTTGAAAGCCCTTTTTACATTGGAATCTAATTTTGGCCTAATTTTACATTTGACTTTTATTAAGTCCATATTATCCATAAAATAAGTTTTTATGTAGTAGAATTTAAATCTATTTATCCATTTCCAACATACTCTAGAATTAAAATCAGGATTATGTTTTACCTCAATTGTGGGGGTGGGAGAAAATGAGATGTGTTTTTCTTTCCAGAAAAAGTTTTTTGAGGTGAATTTTAAGTGATAACATATTTATTTCAGATTTTTCAAAATACATTTCATGATGTAATGATGTATGGGTGGCCTAAAATATCATTACAAATTTGGTCCGGGTGTTCAATTTTTTTTAAGATTAAATTTTTTCATTATTTTACTCAAAAATATAATTTTTATGAGAAATATCGATCGACATTCAAGCTAAAACAAGGCTACAAATTGAGGAAAAAGGGAATAAATTAATTTATTAGAATATAAATATTGTGACGTTACCCGGGAATTCAAGAGGTTTTGGGGGGTGATTATATTTTTATCTGATTGAGGAGAAAACCATTTAAAAAAAACTAATTTCAGGCATTTACTTCACATTAGATCTTAACCCTCCTCATTTTTACTCTTACGTTTTTACATTCAAATACTACCAACCATCATTCTCCATACAAACCATAAAAAAGAACTCATGATTGATATTTTTTTAATCTTTTATGTAAAGAAACTATAAGGATAACAAGCCTATTGAGATCAAACAAGTTATTCTGATAAACTCCACATTAAATATCCTTGACTGAAGAGAGAAATATTTTTCTAGGGAGGTAGAAAAAAATACATAAGAGGATTAACATGATACTAAATTAATTTTTATGATTTTTGAGTATTTAAAGAATTTTGATCCATATATATGTGATGCGATTTATTTGATATGATAGTTGAGTTGTGTTTCTATTTATATTTTGGAATGTTTACTTTGACCATATTATAAGATGATTTCCCAGTATTAAAAAGTTTTAGTGTGGTATAATTGATATTGAAAATATTTTCAATTATTTTATTCTGAATTTCAATGTTTTTAATCCCACCAATGTGTTCTTTTAATGAAAATTTTCACATTTTAGTTTTTTAAGCATTTTTAGCTTAATTTCTAAAATGTAATATCTTGGATTTTAATAGTTTTAATTTATTTCAATGTTTCAGGAATAACTTTTTATACATAGATCAAAATTGAGAAATTATTATTTTATAGTTTCTTATGATCAATGGTTTTTATTTTATCCTTCATTACCCAAATATAAATCAACCATTGGATGTCTCAAATCTAGCTCACAAAACAAGCCTTTAAAACTATGCATAAATTTAGATAAATTTATTTTTTGGGCCCACATATCAAAAATAGACAATTAAAATGAGTAAATACTCAACATGGAGAAATTAAACATCCTTAAGAACAAATATTATTAAGTTTTCCGTGAACTATTCTTTCATTTTCAAGGAAATAAATTCATTGTAGGTCGGATGATATGGATTAGGAAGTGTCACATGACAATAATAAATATCCTCTTTAAATGGGATGTATATCTCAAAAAAAAATCTCAAATCATTTTAAATTTTTGTGGGTAGAAATAATAAAAAATTTATAAAGACTTTTTAGAAGACACATTTCTCAAAATCGTCCACTTAATGTTGTTACCATCCTCCAACATTTAGGGGATCATTTTGAAGCCAAATATTTCATCTATTTGCCCATAAAAATGTACTTTATCTTCATTACAAAGGGTTGTAAACTAAGGATTATAATTTTTTGGACGTTTACATTAGTTTTCTAGATTAATTTATGCTTTAATATAATTATGAATTTTTATTATATGTTAGTATTCTTCTTCCTCAAATTATATAAATCTTTTTAACTTCTTTTTCACCCTGATCTTCTCCACTATGAACTGTTATGCTCATAATAATGAGTAGCTAACCTGAGGAAGTTCCCAATGGAATAATCTAGATTTGATCCCGAGCCTTTAAAAATTAATTCTTAATTTTTCTTATTTTCATAGAGTTATTCATAATTATCTTAGGGGGAAAGCCTCCTTTGTGTCTCCTCTTACCACCGATGGTTTATCTTTCACTTCTATAATATTTTCCCACAATCAAGGTGGTGGATGTGAAATATCTCGGTGATCATTTAGAGATCCATATATAGAAAACAATGTGAGGAGGTGGATGATAACACATATTATGGAGTGTTTTCATTATATAAATTCAAAACTAATAATAGGATAGTGTAGGTTCAATCTGGGTGTTTCTCTTAGAAATGTCTCATTAATTCCAAACCTCATTTTGTTTGCATGAATTGAATTTGAATTGTATATTCATGTTTAATTTTATTTTTTTCATTATAAATTATAAAATCACCATTTATTTTAGTTTTATTTCACAAATAATAGAATATAAAAAATTGAATTAGAAGTAGTAAGTGTTTGACTGCAAAGGCTCCTTAAGAGAATGACCTCAGTCATCCCTTATGTTGCACTTAGTTATAAATATATTTGATAGCACACACATAAATGCTTCATAAAATTGGCTCTCTTTATAGGTGTCCAATTTTTCTTCACTAAATATTTTTATTCTCACTTTTAAAATAATTCTACTTTCATTAAAAAATCACAAAATAATCATAAATTTCAAAAGACAATATTTTTTTTCACAATGAATTTTAATTCCAATTATTATGCATGGAATGGATGATCCCAATTAAAAAAACATGTTTAAAATAATCTTTATGATATGTTTCAAAGGATTAGTAATGTATTGGAAGACATAGAGATCCAAATATATTGGACATATGAATATGTACAAGCATCCCAGGAGAAACCCAAGCTGGAACCTGAACAAGAACAAGTGGTGGAAGATATTTAACTAATAATTTTATATGTCAATGAACCTAAAGCATGTGATAAGGAGATACTAAATGAATTAATATCCTCATCCCACAATCAACCATTTCTCAAGGTGTCCCTATTAGTACACATTTATGATGATGGACTCATGGGAGATTAACAATTTTTTGAATAATCCTATAATATATTTGTTGAATATAACCTACAACATGATATTCCCATCCTTGATGATGAAAAACAGAACCTTTCTACCTCCATATTCATTTAGAAGACAACGATAAAGATACACATGCTGACATGAAGTTTGCAATGTTCACAACCAAGGAGATCAATTTCCATGATGACATACTTTAAATGGAATATTTCTTTATTAATTATTCATTTTTAAATATTATTCAAGGTGAATTTTTTTCTAACGTCCATTTTTTATAAATTTTCATGTACAACACAAATGGATCAGGACATGAATATTAATAATGAGACTAGCCAAGTGGTGGTTATTGAATTTGAATGAATTAAAAGATCTAGAGAAGCTGGTGGTGGTTCTACTACCTTCTCTACAATGAATTCGATACTATATAGAGAATTACACCATAAAAGTTAATTGGGAACACACCTATTTTCTTTTCCATCCAAGTCTTGATCCTAAATTCTTTCACTATTCTTTATTGGGGGTTGGTAGTTTTATTTGTTATTTGGGGTATATAATCTTTTTTTTACTCATGAACATTAGGACAATTCAAATGTGGTGGTTCATCTCAACAAAATAACATGCACCTTCTGATTGGGGTTAATCAACTACAACTACCTGACTAGGGGTAGTAAAATCATAGGACCTACGTAGGGGTTAAAATAAGAAATAATAAATTTTTTATCGACTCCCTTCCACTTTCTTTATTTTTATTATGTTTTTTTATTTATTTCATAATGTTTTAATGTGGTGGCAATTAGAACATTAACACAAGGTTACCACGAAAAAAAATAAATCAGACTGTGTCTTTCATTTTCATTATTTTGTTTTCTTCCCAATTTATATACTATGTGATTAATTTCATGATCTTATTAAATACCAAAATAGGTAAGTAAATGGAATATTTGGTGGGAGGTATTTAACATTATTTTTAAGAATTTATTGTGTGATATAATTTTATTAAAATATTTTTTCTGATGTTTTTAGTTTTTTCATTATTTTGGTGTGCTTTTAGGATTCCAGAGCTAAATAGAATACATAGAAAAATTAAAACCATCATTGAAATTTTTGGAAAATTTCCTGATTTTAATATTTAATGACATAAATGGGTTTTTAGTGGATTTAATTCCATTATTTATGATCTTTTCATTTGAGGATGTTTGATTTATTTGGAAACTCTTATGTACTTGTACTGTCCAAATTCAAAATCATGCCCAGCCCAAGTGGTTTCAAAATATTTTTCACATCTTTAGTAAATTTATCTTTTTCTTGAATGTCTTGGGAAAAGTGTTTTTATCCAAAAAATTATAATTTCCCCCTTTTTAAATCTGTTTGATTTCATGAAATGTTTTATGTATGATTGAGGCAGTACTTTGAAATCCCTCTTTACATTAGAATCTAAATTTGGCCAACCATTACATCTAAAATTTATTAAGAAACCAGTAGCCTAAAAATAACTTTTGAAATAGCCACATTACAATCCATTTATCCCCTTCCATCCTACTCTAGAAGTTAAATTAATGATTATTACTAAACTAATGAGTGGGGTATGAAGAATATGAGTTATATTTTTAATTCTTAAATATTTTATTTTAACAAAATTAAAGCTGTTTCTCTATTTATTTTTTATTTTATTGGATAAATTTCATTAATAAAAGATTAATGGGTAACCTAAACTATCATTACATATATGTCCTAGGGGTTTACCAATTTTTGAATATCAAAATTTGCCTCTCCTGTCTTTGAAAATATTATTTTGAAGAGAAATACATATCTACATTAAATCTGTAACATTGATACAAATTGAGGAAAGAGATGATAAATTCATTTATTATTAAACTACACTTGTTAAATACCCAAGGATATCAAGATTTTTTTAGGTGATTCAATTTGGATTTGATTGAGGAGCACACCTTTTTTCATGAAATTTTTTTTCATTCATTTACCTAACTTTAGAGCTTAACCCTCTTAATTATACCTATGATGCTTTTTATATTTAAAACCTAGCAACTCTCACAATTAGAACAACCCATGAAAATAGCTCATGATTTTAAATTTTTTGAATCTATAATGTGGATATAATAGAAGGATAAGAAGCCCATAGTGGTTACACATTTTCTTGAGAATGAGAAAAACTACACATTAAATATCCTTGAGTGAAGAGACAAATATTTTTCTTTGGAGGTTGGTTTGAAATTTTTATGTGGATTAACATGATATTGAATTAATATTTATGATTTTTTAGGATTTATTATATTCGAATCCATGTATGAGGCATGCTATTTTTTTGAAATGATTATTTAGTTGTGTTGTCATTTATGATTTGGAATGCTTATCTGGACCTTGGTATAAGATTATTTTCAAGGTGAGCAATTTTTATGTGTAGTGGAATTTATAGAGAAAATATATTAAATTATTATATTCTGAATTTCAGTTTTTTTAATCTCATTAATGTGCTATTTTTAATTTACATTGTCACATTTTATGTTTTCGAAGCATTTTTTAGCTTAATTGAAAAAAAATATGTTGGATTTTAATAATATTAATAAATTTAAATGTTTCAACCATAACATTTTCATAACTAATCGAAATTAAAAAATTCATCTTTTATAGGTTCTAATTTATAATGGTCTTAATTTTATCCTTATAAACCCAATTCTCAATTAACCATTTGAGGTCCTAAATCCAACTCACAATATGGGTGTCCAAAACTATGGATATATTTGGCTAAATTTACTATCTGGACCATATATCATAATTGGATGATTCAAATGAGTTGAAACTAAACAAGTAGAAATATTAAATCTGTAGTAATAACTATTATTATGTTTTACAAGTTTTATTCTTTCATGTTCAATGAAATAAAATCATGGGATGTTAGATTAGTTGGAATATAAAGAGTCACCTATTAAGAATAAATATCCAGATTAAATTTTCTATATATCTCTGCAAAATGTTGTATAAATTTCATATTTTCTTGGTAGAAATAGGATAAATAATATTATAAAATTTTATGATACACCATTCTACACATATTCAATATAATGGGGTTACCACGTGATAATATTTGGGGGATGATTTTGGAGATGAAAACATCAACCATTTTCCTATAAAAATGTTTGGCATCATCATTCAAAAGGGGTTTGATCATTATGGTATGATATGTTGGACATTTGATTTAGTTTTTTAGTTTAACATCCATTGTAAAAATATTATACATTTTCATTATATGTTATTCTTCCTCTTTCTACCATTCTATAATTTTTTAATCTTTTTGGTTTCCACCCCAATCTTCTCCGTTGTGAACTCTTATTCTTATGATCATGAGTAGCTAACTAGAGTATGCTCCCGGGAGAGTAATAAATTGTTGATTCCAATCCTTTGAAAACTAATTCATAATGTTTCTTATTTTATTATAGTTAATCCTATGGTGATCTTATTGGGTAAAACACCTTTGTGTCGACACTTTCCACATGAGGTTTATGTTTCACTTCTGTAATATTTTCCCTAGGTTGAGGGGGTGGATGTGTGGTATCTATGGGATTATTGATAGCACCATATATTCACTAATATATGCAAGGGAATTTTTTTAAACATGTGATGGATTTTGTTAATTGAGTAAATTTTAAATTAATAATAAGATAATGAAGGTTAAATCTGGGTAATTCTCTCAGGAATATATATTTTCTTCCTAAAATCATTTTGTTTGAATTCATTATGTTTTTATTGCATCTTCATGTTTTATTTTATTATTTCATTATCAATTATAAAATATTAATTTATTTTAGTATTATATCATAAATAAAAAATATAAAAAATGTAATTAAGATGTAGTGATTCATTAACAGCAAAGGCACCTCAAAAGAATGACCTAGGTCAACCCCATACGACACATAGTTATATATATTTTTGAGAGTGTGAAAGATATCATTTCATCAAAAATCACCATTTGAATGTGGATAAAGAAGTTTTAGAAGGTATTTTGGAATGTTATGGTCAATATGTAAGGCTCAATGTGGTGTGAAAATAGAAAGGATCCCCTTTTATAATTGAGGGGATGGAACAATCTTGGAATTTCATAAAAGATTAAAATATAATAAGATCATTATCTAGACCAAATGATTCCAAATGTATAGGCATTAAAATATGAGGATTTATGAAATTAAACTATCATGATCTAATAATATTTGGGATGGTTTATGTTGTTTGTAAAACCTTATGATTTATTATAACCCATTTGTTAACATATTATAACATTAATCGTGGTAATTTATTTTTCACATTTTAAAGGATATAATTTTACATATAATTCGAAAATGGATCATAAATGGTTAAGGGGTAACAATTTAGACCAAATATTATCTAACATTTCATATTTAATGAATTTTATGGATGTTAATTAATTTAATAGTATATTATTTTGATAAAAATCATTATTGTCAATGTTTACAATATTCATTTAGGTTGGCTTAATGAAAATGAAGATAATTATGGAATTATATTATATTCTTTTTATACATCCAAATATTTTTTTAAACTCATGGAAAACTATAAATCACGCTGATTATTTTATATTTAGATTTTTTAGTTAATTAACTTTTCTATGAATGAAATAAATATTACATGACATTGTATGAAAATTAAAGGTAATTATATAATTTATAAAAAATATAAATAAATTTTGGTCATGAAAATAAATTCATTAATTTCAAAATAGACATTTATATTCATTTATGAATTTATTTTTTTTTATATGTGGATATATTAAACATATTTAGAACTATGAGAGTGACATTTTGAAACTTTCATTGATTTAAATATTATAATGGTAGTTTTTATGGAAAATTATCCATTAAAAAATATAGTTCATGTGTAATGTGATAATAGTAGAAGAAATTTCATCCAATGAGAAATATTATGAAATATTTATTTAGTTTTAACCTGGGTTACCCTAATTTACCCATTACTAAGGTGATGAATATTACCATTATTACTATTCATATTGACTAAAAATAAAAGGGGACTTTTAAAAAAATATGATAATCATGATTACAAATATGGAAACAAATTTATTAAATTCAACTATTATAAATGGAAGAAAACAATTTTAAAATAAGTGAGCAAACATAATACAAACAACATTTTATAAGAAAACATTAATAACCATAAAACATAGTTTATTTTTATCTCATTCCTAGAATATTATTAAATTAATTTTTTAAAATTTTTTGTGAATATATAATATATTTACATTAAAATAATTTTCCCATAGTGATACATTTATTTTATTAAGATAAATACATATTGATTGAAAAAAATCATTTTTAAACTGAATTTTACATATAAAAAATGTATTTATAACAAATTAAAATATAAAATTAATTCTTCTAAAAATAATTGGATTATTAAAAATACAATAGATCTAATTTTAATTTTAAATAATTTTAAAAATAAATGGTATATTGTAAATTCATGAATCAAAATACAATATTCAATAAAATCAGTATTTTTCATTATTTACAGGAAAATTTATCTTTTTCAGTAAATCCCAGAAAGTAAACCTAATATAATTTCTAAAATGACTTAAAAATGAAATTAATTTTATAATTTTTTTAATATTTAAAAAATTAACTATAATATTTTCTCACCAAAATAAATAAGAAATATTTTTAAAGGAAATGTATATTTTAAGCACAATATAACATTGCTAAAAATGTAATGATCATTTAAAAAGAAATAAATAGTAAATTTTTATTATGTAGGATATTTTCATATATATCATAAATTAATTAATGCTTTTACTAAAATAATATTTAATGGCTAGGTTATAACATCCATAATTAAATAATAATATTCCATGGTTCATTTAGGCTTGGTGTTGTGCATCTTGTAAACTATCAAACATAATGTTCATTTAAAATATCAAGGTTTTCCTTCCCCAACCATAATTTATTACACCCACACAATTTCGAACTGTTCTTGGTAATCAGGTGTTTGATATTTGAAAATTATTATTTCTAAAACCACATCATAAAAAAAGAATTATTAAAACTTCCTCTTAATAATATAGAAAGGAAAGTATGAAGGTCACTATATAACTACGTTTATAAATAGAAGAACATTAGTGGGAAGTAAAAACATGAACATGTAAGAGAAAACTAATACCCAAGGACTAATAGGGAGTGAGAGAGAACATGGTTGGTATAATGTTAACAAACAAAAAACCATGAATCAGTGAGGGGTTAAAAGACCAACAGTTCATTAGAATTCAAAGTTGTAAGACAATATTATTGTATTAATATCCTTTTAATATAATTTAGGTATTAAATTTCTATCAATATAAAATATCCTTACTAGAATTATTTCAAAATAAAAACCACAATTTCATCCTTTAGTTGTGATTCTATAAATTTACACTTCATCTCTTAATACATGAAATAAATATAAAATATAAGTTTATTCATTCTGGAAGCATAAACATAATCTTTTAATGGGTTAAAAAATATATAAAGATTTCCCACAAATTTTTAGGCTTTAACAAAAACCAATTAAGTGTTAGTAAATAGTATGATAATTCCTAAAACCAATAAACCCTGAAATAATACATTTCAGTAAATAATTTCCACAATAATAATAATGGTTCCACTTAGATCAGTTCATAAATAACCTCAATATTAAAGTGTGTTTTGACCTCAATGTTGATATAATTATTTTCAACTTACATCCCCAAAATTAAAATGCATTATTTATAATTAATCTTCAATTTTAAATCACATGTTAAACTTATGACTTAAATATACCTTAATCCAGTGAAACATATCCCAAAATATCATCAATCACTACAGTATATCGGTAATTCCCCAACCTTAGTTATCCAATGTCAGTTTATTATTATATAACATTGGCATGATCACAAAATATCATGTCTCAAAAGACCGATTAGTTTAGTAGCATTGGAAGTAATAGATACATTCATAAGTTTAAAATTACATTATAAACTGAAAAACTAAAACAATGTAGTCTCCATAGGCCACACTCATATCCCATAGACTATCCCTACAGGTTAGTCATAATATAATTTTTTGCATCCTGGAAAAAATAAAACATAGAAAGAGTTGATCTCAGATGCTCAGTAAGGATAACAATATAGCAGAACCTTTCATAAATAAGAATAAACATTTAAGGAAATGTATAAGACTAAAACAAAAGCCTTTTAAACTTGAAATTCTGCATAATATATCAAAGATAAAATCAAATAATGGCATTTACACATTCACATGGATATTATACTAGTCGAATAATCACATGAAATATCAATATCCACTTTCAGAATGATAGAATGCATAATACCAGACTTCATAACCACATAGTCATAGCCTTGTGCCAAGACTACAAATACAATTTTTTCAAGGCCTTATTCTAAGACACTAGTTTGTCTCATGAGGCATACTGATGCATCGAGGAGCTAAAGTGGGCTCCGCCCACCACTTAATAATTCCAATTCATTCCTCATAAGAAAATGTTTCAATAAAACATAAACATTCATATTAAAACTAGCTTAAGAAATGTCATTACATTTTCCATAAATCCTGAATGGTGTAAAAATAACACATCCATAGTGAAACATATCAAAAAACCTTTAATACAATATGGATGTTTGTATCATGTTAAATCAACTTCAAATAATCTTAAAATCCAACAAAGGATGTTAACGTAGATGAAATCAGAACTTTTTTTAGAGAAACATCTCTTTCTATTTAGAAATCATTTAAAAGTCATATAATTATAAAAGAAAACATTTATTTTAAAAATATTTATATAATATTGTAAGGGAAGCTTCAGTGATGTTATAACGGAGGAAAATAACAGCACCCTCCGTATAAGTTAAAAATACATTCTTACCTTAATTTTGTAGAAAAGGCTATAAAGTATCTTGTTTTGAAAATGACGGAAAGATTACTTTCAAAACATATAAGGTCAAATAAGGGTATAAATGAATTTATCCCATTATATAGTAAATAGTAAAAATGTTTTGAAATACATTTTTAAGAAAACACGTATGTGGATGATAAAGAGGTCCTAATAAATACTTACGTAAAAACAATCTCAGATAATAAAAAGATTGTAAAATTAACACATACATTGTAATTTTCCTTTGAAAAGGGTACGTTAACCTTATATATAATAGATAAATAATTTTTATTAAATTATAAAATAACTGTATACATAAATATGATATCATATACGATCTTCTAATATTGTCTTGTTAATGATATTTCAGTAGTCTCATCGTTTTGGGTGTTAACTGATTCATTTTCCTTTATATGATTTGTTACATAAGAAATGTTTGTTATTGATAGGATGTATCTTATTCATATTTAAAATGACATTAAGTCTTTAAACGTTATTTTTTATCATCAAATAAAAATTATTCTTTAATGGATATGATGGGGAATGAATCTCATCGTGTTCGTGGAGATGTTAATCTGTACGTACGCACAGGCGACAATATCATTCTTTTGATATTAAAATTATATATAATTGGATGGTATATCATATATACAGAATAATTATAATGGTATATTTATTATTTACATCTTTTAGACTCATTATTATAACCTTCCAAATGATGAAGTATTTGAATAACAAATTACACCACGACGTGGAGACGGTAATCCATATGTACGCATGTATGGTGACTTTTTCATTTATAGGATGGATAGAATAATGAATATTGTTATAGAATTATTATAATAACATCATAGTATATATAACATACTGGAGTTATTATTTTATAATGGAAACAATAAATAAAGAGGAAGTGGAAGAAGAAAAGAACTTGAAAGGGGTGATGAAATATTTACCTCTTCCTCAGGTTCTTCATTTTTATTTGATCAAAAGGGCTTCTTAGGTTGTCTTTATGACTAAAGAAAGGCCACTTGGATGAAGGGAGGAGAGTTGATAGGATATTTTGGTAGGTTTTGGCCGATCCAAATGGATTTGAAGGTTTGAATTGGAGAGAAGGGGAAGTGCCCTTTTATAAAAGGGGTGAGGGGCATCTTAGAAAATGAGTGAAATATTATATTATAATAAAATATTTTTCGGTTTCTAATGGCTCCAAAAAGATTTATTTCAAGTATAAGGTGGGTATGGGTCAAAAACCATTCAACCAATTGGTCTTATACAGGTTTGGGTCACTATATTATCCTTATCTTTTAGATTTAACTCTTAGTTAAATAGTTTGACATTTACCATGTCTCTTTGTATTATTATATTACATAGTTAATAAACATACTAAAAAAAACAAAGAGAACCTGAAGTGGCTTATTAGTGAAATATATAATATTATTTAATCCCTTTGGATGAACCTTATATTTTTATGAATAAAATATCAATTAATAATATAATATTTTTTTAAAAAACTCTTTTTTTTTCAATTTTGACACTATTTGGTACATTATTTTTGATAAATTCATAACAGAATTATTACATCAAAAAAAATTATTTAATAAACTATAAGATGTCATATTAACCTCTAAAATTAGTTTAATTTATTAAAAGTCTCAAAATATATTAATTTGGATATTTATAATATCAATTATTTTAATCTTTTATTAATAAGGTAATTACTGTGTCATCACTATGTCATAAATAAATTTAATTATATGAGGACTAAAAATTATAAATAAACTACAATTATTTAGGAAATATTTTTATCTTCCTAATGAATATTTATAATTGAATTTATATTTTATATAACTCTATATTAAAAATGGATTAGTTATTAAACTTTGATTTTAACTCTTTTAACTCTTATTTAAATAAAATAATTATAAATGTCCTAATCAAATACAAGTGGACCTAAAGGATCATATTTTCTTCTTGAGGTTATTTTTGGTCGAATTAAACTTATCCAATATAATTAGGACATGTGTTAGGGTAATTATGATATCATTTTTACCCTTAATTACACTATTTACTTTTAACCGTGGTAAATAAAAGTAAAAAGATACTATTTATAAAAAATTATTTTCATATTATTGAACCAAATTTTACTTATTAATATTAACCATGTCTCTCAGATTTTTAAAATGAAACCCTACAAAAGCTGTAAAAATATGTTTTATAAAAATTTGAAAGTTCTCCTAGGAGGTGGGTAAAAGACGGAAAAAAGTTCAATAAAATTTTTATATATCTAAACTCATTATAATATGACATCAATGAATTACAATGAACTTATATAGGTATTATGTATCTATTTTGAACTAAAATTAATTGAAATAAAATAAATAATTATTTAAATAAAAAGTCACTTTTAAAAAACAACTCAGTGCTTTTCACTATTCATCCAAAATTGAATGTTTTCAGAAAAATACCAAAATATTACCCTAAGATAATTTTGATATTCTGAATCAAAAAATGATGTCCATTTTGATAGATAAAATTTAGAAAATTTTAAAAATTGGTTATTACCATTCATAATGGCTAGTTTGATTGGTCATGGTGTGTTAGAATCTTGAAGTTGCGTATAATGGAAGCTATTGCATTATTCAAAGGGAAACGTACCGTGGAATCTTAGGGTGTTACATTTTTTCCTCCTTAAAATTATTTCATCCTCGAAATTTTTAGAATATTACTGTATAAAAATATCATTGTGGTTCTTCATCATAAGTTCCTCAGGTTTCCACATTGCCTCTTCCATCTTATGGTTTCTCCATAGAAGTTTTACCAGATGAGTCGTCTGGTTTCTCAGCACTTGTACTCTGGTATCAAGAATTTTTACAAGCTCTTCACAATTAGATAGATCAGGTTCAACTTCAATTTCCTAATAGGTGAGTACATGTGTTGGGTCAGGCATGTATTTTCTCAACAGTGATACGCGGAACACATCGAGAATTTGTAGAGACTTAGCAGCATTGCCAACCGGTAAGCTACAACCCCAATTCGTTCTAGAATTTCAAAAGGTCCGATGTTCCTGGGAATTAGTTTACCCTTATTACCGAATCTTATGATCCCCTTCCATGGAGATACATTCAAGAAAACATGACCTCCTACCTGAAATTGCAAATCTTTCCTTCAGTTATCAACATAGATCTTATACCTACTTTGTGCTTCTTTGATGTGGGTTTGGATAACCTTCACCTTTTCCATCATTTACTCAACAAGTTCTAGGCCTATGAGTTTCCTTTTACCAACATCATCCCAATAAGTTGATGTGTGACATCTCCTTCCATATAACGCTTCATATGGTGCTATCTGAATATTAGAATGGAAGCTATTGATATAAAAAAAATTATGAGAGGTAAATATAGATCCCACATACCTTGAAAGTCAAGTGAGAAAGTTCTCAACATGCCTTATAAGGTTTGAATAGTTTTTTTGATTGTCCATCAGTTTGAGGGTGGTAGTCTGTGCTCAAAGGAAGATCAGTATCCATGGATTTCTGAAGAATTTTCCATAATATTGATGTAAAACGGGGATCACAGTCAGAAAAAATCGATAAGGGTAATCCATTAAGTCTTACAAGATCATTAATATATAGTCTTTCTAGACGTTGAAGTGGTAAATCATCACTTATATCAAGAAAATTTGCTGACTTCGTAAGATGATCAACAATGACCCATATGGCATCATTCCTTCTAAGAGTCTTTGGTATCCCCATGAAGACTTCCATCATAATATTATCCCATTTCCACTCAGGTATGGGAATTGGTTGCATGAATCATCTAGGATGTTTCTATCCAGCATTCAGTTGTTAACAATCCATATATCTTGAAACAAAATTAGAAATATCCCACTCCATTTTATCCCACCAAAAATGATCCTTCAAATCTCTATACATCTTAGTGCTACCAGGAGGTATAGAGAAATTGGAGCTATGAGCACTATCCAACAATTTCCTTTTCAGATCAGGTAAATCGGCAACACAAACTCTCTTCCCAAATTTCAAAATCTCATCTTCATATATAAAGTCACTCAATCTCCCATCATTCATAGCTTTAATTTTCTTTTGAAACTCCTCATCATTAGTCTGAGAACTTTTTATCATATCTATTAAAGATGGTTTGGCAACCATTCGAAAAATAATTGATGTTTGACCTTCCATGGTTATTCCCATATCCATCTTTACTAGATCCATGAAAATAGGATCCCTTTTAATTTTAATCTTGTTCAAAACTCCATAATCCTTTTTTCTCAAAGCATTTTCCACCTTATTTTCCTTCCCTAGGTGGTAATGTATAGTGAAATCATAATCCTTGAGTAGTTAAATCCATCTCCATTTCTTCATATTGAGTTCTTTTTATGAGAAAATATACTTCAAACTCTTGTGATCGGTATATATCTCACATTTTTTACCATAGAGATAATGTATCCATATTTTTAATGCAAATATTACAACTTCTTACTCAATATCATGGGTAAGATAGTTTTTCTCATGAAATGTTTGTTGTCGTGATGCATAGGAAATAACTCTATCATTATGTAAAAAGACACAACCATGTCTTTTCATTGAAGAATCACTATAACCAACAAACCAATCATTCCCCAATGGTAGTTTCATGATAAGATCATTGACAAATTTTCTCTTAATTTCTTCAAAACATTCTTTACACTCTTTTTTTCAAACAAATTTAACCCCTTTACGTGTGAGATTTGTTAATGGGTTAGCCAACCGAGCAAAATTCTTGACGAAACATTGATAATAACCTGCTAAACCAATAAAACTGCATACCTCAGTTATACTTGTCGGTGCTATCTATTCTTGGATATCCTTGATTTTGAATGATCAACAGATATTCCATCCATAGAGGCAGTATGGATTGGAAAACAAATCTCTTGAATAAAGAATTCACACTTGCTAAACGTCCTGTATAATTCATTTTTTCAGGAGGGTTTCTAGAATGGTTCACAAGTTATTTTCAAGATATTTACAGCTTTAGGAGTATACTAGGATATCATAAATAAATACCACTACAAAGTCTTCATGATATTCCTTGAAAACTCTATTCATTAGATCCATGAAAACAGAGGGTTCCTTAGTCAGCCCAAAAGGCATTAATGTAAACTGGTAATGCCCATATTTAATTCGAAATTCTGTTTTCGAAATGTCTTCCTTCTTCACACACAACTGATGATATCCAGATCAAAGGAGAATCTTTGAAAAATATTGAGCTCCATGTGGTTGGTCGAATGAATTATCAATTTGAGGTAGGGGATACTTGTTCTTTATTGTTATAGAATTGATCTCCCTATATACAATGCACAACCTCATAGATCCATCATTACTCTTAACAAAAAGAACAGGGGATCCCCATGGAGAAACACTAGGGAAAATAAATCCCCTATTACTTAATTCGTCTAGCTATTTCTATAGTTCCACTAATTCCACAGTGTCCATTCTATAAAGGGTCTTCGATATGGGCTTTGAACTAGTAATTAAATCAATGGAAAACTTAATTTCTCATTCTAGATGATGTCTAGGTAAATCTTCTAGAAACACATCAACATATTCTTGCACAATAGGGACATCCTCTATTTGAAAATTCATTTCCTCACCCATAGTTATTTCATTATATTCCTCCCCAATAATTGAATTTAGTTGAGCTACTGGGGGTGGATCTAGATAAACATTTGGTGGTGATGTTTATTCTCTAAATATAAGGTACTCCTAATCATCATCGAGAATTGTAACATTCTTCTTCGTACAATAAATTTTCGCATCATGGTCTGAAATCCAATTCATACCAAGGATAATATCAAATTCAATCATGGGTATGATGATGAGATCAGCAGATAAAGAACATTTATATGCCCTAATTAGAACTGATTCACAAAACAGTGTTGCAATGATACTTTCCTTAGGTGTTTTGACTGAAAAATACCTTGTTAAGTCAAATTGAAAATATCTAATTTTCATAGCAAACTAGGAAGATATCAAACAATGAGATGATCTAGAATCAAATAAAGCATTTTATAAACATGAAGAAACCATTAAATTATCTTCCATCGCGTCATTTGGAGATTCAACCTTAGTAGTAGTGATAACATAAGCTTGGACTTTCTCCCTTGTACTTTTTTGAGGTAAATTCCATTTGGTGATTAGGACATTCATTTTCAGAATGCCTCATTTATCTAAAATTGTATCATTCAACATTGATAGCCACTTTCTTCCCATTGAAATCACAAGCTTGGTGGCATTTTTCACCACACTTGTAACAGACTCCCATTCCCTTCAAGAAAGTACCATGGTGTTTCTTCTCACATTTCCTACAGGATAGATATTCAAGTTTTCACTTCATCCCCTTATTTCCATTTCCTGACTGTTCAACATATCTCTTCTTCTCTTGCTTTTCTTTAAAGTCTTATGACTTAGAGAATTTCTTTTCTATCTTGATAGCGCATGAGACAATATCTTCGTATAATAAGAAGGATTTTGAGACTAATGCTCTCCGGAGAAATGGTACTAACACATCAAAGAATCGATCAATATTACTCCTTGGGTAATGTATATATTCTGCTGCATGCATTCCTAACCTTGAAAAGTTAGCATCATACTTTGCAACATTCTCATCCTCCTTTTGCCTGAGACTCAAAATATTCCTTTCTATATCCACTCTAAGGTCATGAGGACATTATTTTTCTAGGAAAATATCTTTAAATTTCCTCCATTCCATATTTTATACTTCATTATATTGCTTTTTTGTTTTGAATCAATGACCACAATTGATCTGCATCTCCTGTGAGGTGATAAACTGCCATGACCACTTTTTCTCTATCGCTACACCCCAAAGCGTGAAATATTTTCTCTAAAGAATTTATCCATTGCTCAGCTACTAATGGATTTTTCCTCCCATTGAATGTTGTTGGATCTTGCCTCAAGATGCGGTCTAACATTGATCCTCCATGTTGTGGATCAAGGTTCTCCATACAGGTAAGTTTATTATTCATTACCTGAGTGAGTTATCCCAGTATGGTGATAAGCTAATCAGCAACAGTTGAATCACCAGCTCCACTATAATTATCTTGAGTTGGAGGTAAATCCCGACATGGATTACGTGCATTTATATATTTTTCATTCCTTCTACTAGATGCCATTTATAAACAATGGAATACACTAGATTAGTTTATGAATCACTATATATAATTCAAAACTTGTAAAACAGTTAACATAAATTGAACAGTTTATGGATATAATCCATAATCGTAAATATGTTTTCTTTGAGGAAGTATATACTCATAAACCATTCATAATGGATTTTATATAAAATGATAATTATCCTAAAAATATCCCCCAGGAGGTTCGTAACCAAGAGTGCAGCAAGGCTCGTTGTTGTGCACTAGCTCCCGTTCGAGTCTTGCTTAAAGCGGTGTTTTCGGGTTTTACCCCTAGGTACATTTGTGCCAGAGTCGCCTCTACCTTCTCGTATCTAGACATGGATGTATTTCTTGGAAAACTCAAAAAATCCCTATAATACCAAAAATCTAAGAAGTTTTTCTATACTAATACTCAAAGTCCATCTTAGGATAATGTTCTCTAATTAGAGTTTTTCTAAATCTAGCTTCCAAGGTTTGTACAAAACTTTGATCTGATACCAACTGTAATGCCTCAACCCTAGTTACCTAGAATTGGTGCATTATTACATAACATTGGCATGATCACAAAAGATAATGTCTCTAAAGAGTGATTAGTTTAGTATTCTTCGAAGTACTAGATACCTTCTTAAATTATACATTACATTATAAAATGAAAAAAAAATTCTACATAGGCCACACTCATATCCCTAAGACTATCCCTGTAGGTCAGTCATAATATACTACTTCTCATCTTGGGAAAAATAAAACATAGAAATGGGTGAGCTCAGATGCTCAATAAGGATAACTATATAGAGAAAACTTTCATAAATAGGCATAAACATTTAAGGAAATGTATAAGACTAAAAAAATCCTTTTAAACTTAAAATTAGGTAAAATATGGAAAAGATATAATAAAATAATTCCATTTAATTATTCACCCGGATATTCTACTAGTCTAATAATCACATGAAATATCAATAGTCACTTTCATAATGATGGAATGCATAATGCCAGACTTCATAACCACATAGTCAAGGCCTTATGCCAAGACTAAAAATAAGATTTATTCTAGGCTTTGTGCCAAGACACTAGTTTGTCTCATAAGACCTACTGATGCATCGAGAAGCTATATTGGGCTCCACCCGTCACTTATTAATTCTTCATATGAATAGGTTTAAACATAACATAAACAATTGTATTATAATTAGCATACGAAATTTTAATACTTTATCCATAAACCATGAATTGTGTAACAATAATACATCAATAGTCAGACATATCAAAAAACCTTCAATACAATATATATGTTTTTATCATAATAAATCAACATCAAATAAGCTTAAAATCTATCAATGGTTGTTTACATAGATTAAATGAAACTTTTTTTAGAGAAATTTCTACTTTTATTTAGAAATAATTTAAAATTCATATAATTATAATAGAAAATATTTATTATGGGAATATTCTCATAATATTTTATGGGAAGATTTGACTATGTTATAATGGAAGAAAATAGCCACACCAGCCATATAAGTGAAGAAAAAAATTCTTACCTTAATTTTGATGAAAATGTCATAAATTACAATGTTTGGAAAATAACGGAAAGATTCCTTTCAAAAAAAATTTGAGGTCAAATAAGGGTATAAATGAATTTAACCCATTTCCTAGAAAATAGTAAAAAATTTAGGAAATACATTTTTTAAGAAAACATGGATGTGGATGGTAAAGAGGCCCCAGTAGATACTTACATAAAAACAACCTCGGATAATAAAGAGATTGTGAAATTAACCATTACCTTGAACTTTTCCTTGGTTGAGGGTACGTTAACCTCCAGTATAATAGTTAAATATTTGTTATTAAATTATTCAAGAACTATATACATAAATATGATATCATATATGATCTTCTAATATTGTTTTTTAAATGATATTTCAGTAGTAGCATCGTTTCAGGTGTTAACTGATTTTTTTTCCTTTATATGATTTGTTAAATAAGTAATGTTTGTTATGGATAATATGTATGTTATTCATATTCAGAATTATATTATGTCTTTAAACATTATTTTTAATCTCTAAATGAAAATTAGTCTTGAATGTATATGATGGGGAATGAGTCTCATCACGTTCGTGGAGACGGTAATCCGTACATATGCACAAGCAAAAATATCATTCAATGGATATTAAAATCATATATAATTGGATGGTATATATTATATAAAAAATATTTATCATGAAATATTTATTATTTAAATCTTTCATACTCATTATTATACCCATCCAAAAGATGAAGTATTTGAATAACAAATTACACCAAGGCGTTGGGACAGTAATCTGTACATACGCACGTATGGTGACTTTTTCATTTATAGGATGGATTGAATAATTAATATGGTAGTACCATTTTTATATTAACATCAAATTATATATAAGATACTTGAGTTATTATTATATAATGTAAAAAATAAAGAAATAGGAAGTGGAAGAATAAAATAACTTGAAAGATGTGATGAAATATTTACCTCTTCTTTAAGTTCTTCCTTTTAATTTTATCAAAAGGGATCCAGAGGTTGGATTTCTGACTAATGTAAGGCCTCTAGGATGAAGGGAGGAAAATTGAGAGGATATGTTTTTAGGTTTTGGCTGAGCCAAATGACTTTTAAGGTGTGAATTTGAGAGAAGTGGAAGTTCCCTTTTTATAAGAGGGGTGAGGGGAACCTTAGGAAAAGATTGAAATATTGTTTTATAATAAAATATTTTTTGGTTTATAATGGATCCAAAATGATTAATTTTAAGGATAAGGCGGGGATGGTCCGATAAACACTCAACCAATAGGTTTTAGATATGTTTGATTCACTATATTAACTTTATCTTTTATATTTAACTCTAAGTTAAATAGTTTGACATTTACCTTGACTCTATCTATTATTATATTATATGGTCAATAAACTTAATAAAAACTTCCAAGAGATCCTCAAGTGGTTCACTAATGACATATATAATATTATTTATGCCCTTTAGCCTAAAATTAGATTTTTTGGAATAGAATATAAATTAATAATACAATATTTGTTTAAAAACACTTTTATGTCAATTTGGATACTATTTGGTATTTTGTTTTTGTTAAATTCATAACAGCATTATTACTTAGAAAAAAAATCATGTAATCAACCCTAACATGTCATATTAACCTATAATATTATTTTAATTCATTAAGAGTCTAAAATTATATTTATCTGGATATTTATAATATCAATTATTTCAAGCTTTCGTTAATAAGGTGATTACTGCATCATTATTGTGTCAAAAACAAATTTAATTATTTAATGTCTAAAAATTATAAATAAAATACCATTATGTAATAAATCATTTTTTATTTCTAATGAATATTTATAGTTGAATTTATCTTATATATAACCCAATATTAAAAATGGTTTAGTTATTAAACGTTGATTTTAACTCGTGTAACATTTCTTTAAATAAAATAATAATAAATGTCCTAATCTAATCCATGTGGACCTAAATGATCATATTTTATTCCTAAGTTTTTTTGGTCGAATTGCACATATTCAATAGAATTAGGACATGTGATAGGGTAATTATGATATCTTTTTTACCCTTAATTACCCTATTTACTTTTAACTGTTGTAAATAAAAGTAAAAAGATACTATTCACAAAAAAAATTCATCTTATTGAACCAAATTTTACTTATTGATATTAACCATGTCTCTTAGATTTTTGAAATTCAACCTAAAAAATTAGTAAAATTATGTTTTATGCAAATTTGAAAATTCTCCGAGGAGGTGGGTAAATGACGGTAAAAAGTTCAATAAAATTTTTATATATCTAAACTCATTATAAAATTACTCCAATTAATTACATTGAACATATATATATATTATGTATCTATTTTGGCCTAAAATAAATTGAAATAAAATAAATAATATTTAAATAAAAAGTCAGTTTTACAAAATAACTCATTGTTTTTCACTATTCATCAAAAATTGAATGTTTTCAGAAAAAATACCAAAAATTCACCCTAATATAGTTTCTATATTCTGAATCAAAAAATGAAATCCATCCTGAAAGTTAAAATTTATTAAATTGCAAAAATTGTGTATTAATATTCATAACAGCTAGTTTGATTTGATGTGGTGTGTTAGAATATAGAAGATGCGTACAATACAAGCTATTGAATTATTGAAAGGGAAAAGTACTATGGAATCCTGGGGTGTTACAATATCTTTTAATTTAGGTAACTTTACCAAAATATCCTGAATAAAATTTAGATAATATCAATAAAGGTAAAATAGAACACAACCATAAATATATTAGAAAATATCACCATTCTAATGAATCAGTTTTAAACCATCAAGATTATATGTATCCCACAATCTAGTAGATTATAATTAACATAAAATAAAATAATATACCAACCCCAATGAGTTATTTAATCCTCAATAGGGTAATATATATAATACCCAATAAAATATTCAAATCACTTCTAAATACCATCAATTAAAACATTAAAAATGGTGTGTTTATAACATTGAACTTTTAATCATCCTAAAACTTATAAGCCCATAATGGTAATCCATAACTTATATGTTAATCTCACATGAATATATATATGATTTCAAACATAAACACAATCTATATTCCTAAAATAAAAATATATCAAATATACTACATAAATTCAAAAATTATATAAAAACACAAAATATGAAATAAACCAATTAGTTATGAACTATTAAAGATCATGGTCACCAATATTATCTTACCAATATCATTCATCACTTTATCCCACCTAAACATATGTTTTCAAATTCTACTATGTAATAATATTAATGTGTTTCGTGATCTAAAATTTAAATTATATAATAAACACATAAACCCTTTCACTTCATAGGTCGTTCCTTAGTCTAGGAGTTATCTTTTGGATTTGGGCATTATCATGGATAATTTACATATTCCAAACAAATAATAGATATAACAATAAGTGGTTCCTTATGATGGTATTCATTTCACTTTATCAGACATTTCATTTTTACATAGAATCTACATGCCATATTTTCTTTGTTTTCATATATAAAATATCTTATTATTCCTCTAGGATATTAACTTAAGTGCTTCTTCCCACATTCTTTACATATAGAAAGTTGAATCTTCTTTCTTTCATATTTTCCACTTTAACACCATGACCATAGAATACTGGATCCAATGCATTACCTTATAATATTAGCATGAATACAAGGAATAAAATCCCAAAGGTCTGATCTGTTGAACAGTTTTGGAAAACCATTTACATACATGAAACTCATTTTACATTGCTAAATTAAATAAATCATAACAAAAACAAAATCTCATCATCCTTGAAACTCATTCAAAGGATTCATATTCATAACATGGGGAAAGGAAAGTTAATAAGGGTGAGATCAGATGCTTTGTAAGGGTATATAAGTTGGATGAAATAATGAATCAATAAAAATAAATCATCATGGAAAGGTAAATAATTTAAAAAAGATGACATTTAAATAACCGAATAAGTAATAATCAATATGAAGATATAGAAAACTAAACCTCATGTAATTTAAACAATAAATCAATAATGAACTTCATTTATAGAAAATTTCAATAAAATAATCCCATGGATTAATGATAGCTGAATCTAGATGTGGGAAATGTGTAATCATTGTATTCCATGTTTCCTAGGTATGTCGTACTTTTATCATCATGACCTTACACAACATTGTTTCTCATATTGCTTAGAAACCCATCTAATTTGTCCAATCGATTCATCTAATGAGACTACTGATCCATCGACATGATATCTATAATAGGACCCCACCCATTCCATACTAATCAAATGAATTACTCATATATCTAATAATTTATTTAATTCATGAACAATTTTCTTTTTCTAATATATATATTGAATAAAAGATAGTGATTTATCAGTAATTCCCTAGTTAATTGAATATCTATCAAAGTAAAAACCATATGTTAAAATGCAATATTGATTAGGAAATAATAATTTCAATTTCCTGAGAATATGAAAATTTAATATAAATTTATCATAATGAAGTGAATATTTCAAGAAAAAGCTAACAATCACAAAAGAAAGTGATATTATAAAGATAAAATTTACTATAGGGTAATTTTCAAGTCAAAACCCCTTGGATGAGATAGTTCAATGTAAAAAAATTAATTTCCATGAATATGAAAGTAATCATGATCTAATATATAAAAATGGGAATTAGATAAACCACACAATAGAAGTAGGTGATGAATATTACATTTATCTCATAGATATAAAAAGATAGATGAAAATCCTTTACATTATATTTAAATTTTGTTGTTAGGTATTTAACCTCCAGTAAATTGTTTTAGAACATGTTAATAACTTATACTATAACCATAATAATAATTATTATATGATATATAATCTTATTATAATATTTTATTACGATTTTTTCAGTAATATTTCATTATTTTCACCATTTAAAGTGTTAATTTCTTGGTCTTTAATGTATGTTTTGACTCCTTATTTTTTTCCTTATTAATTAGATCATGATTTAATTTTCTAATGAATTTAAAACATGTTGTAAATAACACATATATTACAACAAGATCTCTCTTTTTTACACTTTAATTCATGATTTATTATATAAAATAACACTTAATAAAACCCCACAGATCGATAATTATAATTTCTTTTGGAATTAAAAACCTATCATAACATCTTTAACATCGGATATGAAAACATTATTAAAGATTTCTTAACATTTTTCTAAAATTCCATGGATTTTAAAATTACACGGGATATCATATGGAAAAATATAAGAAATGGGTGAGCTATAAAGCCCATTAAGGTAACAAACAAGGTGGAACATGTATAAGACGATACATGTGATACAATAATAAAAAAAATATGGAATAAAAATAGTATCAATCATAAACATGAGCAATTATATAAGATATAGCAAGATAATATTAAAGTCAACATTGGAAATGTGGTAACGACATAAAAATTACATCGTTATAATAGTTCAAGGATAAATCCTCCGAGACATCATGGTGGAAAAAGTCCCTTAAAATAATCAGGTTTACTCCTTATACCAAAATGACATATCATGATACTAAACATTACCCAATTCATTAGAGTGCTATCTAGGCACACCCATCATATTCATTTAATTCTCATGCTTAAGTGTGCCACAAAGATCATTAAACCTGAATTCACTCGTAGTTAAAATTTATTACACAATAAAGGAATGTGGCATACATACATTTAATTCACAAAAAAACAATAATATGTGCACAAATTTGAATACTATTGGTAGAAAAATGGGTTTGGTATTCACTATACAATTTTCTTTGCATGGAAAATCGTGGGGAAATTTTGACAACATAAGAGTGTTATAAATAATTCATAAAAGGAATTGATGAGAGTGAAAGGGGTATCTCATGATTTTTACAAAAAATATAATATAACGGAGTACACAATAACATATCCCATCATGAAGAAATGAATATAAAATACAAAATTTAAATAAGATACTTGAATATGGAGGAGAAATAAAAATACTCGTTCTGAAATTTCAGTATGGTAACGGGTGTAAATAAAGGATAATGGGAGGATTAATGAGAGTTTAAAGAGGTGTATAATCGTTTAGAAATTAAATTTATAGAAAATTAAATATTTAATAATATATCTTAAATAAATAAAATTAAATTTAATGGACATAACATAAAATGATTTCTGGAATGGAAATGAAAAGAGAAAAATACCATATGGAATTTCAGCATAGTAATGGCCTAGGTGAAGGTAAAAATGATAGATAATAAATGATATTTCATTACAATAACATCCATTGTAAGATATATGATAATAATAAATAAATTAAATCATAAAAAATTGCAGTTAATAAGATAAATTCCGAAGAAAGTGCTCGAATTTAAAGAAGTAGAGAAATGTTACTTAAAATATATCGACATGGTAACAGGTGTACATAAAGGTTAATAGGAAGTATAAATGAGATTGATATGGGATATCATAATTTATATATAATATGTAATGTAATGATGATATGGTAGAACATATCCAAATATATTAAAATTAATATTAAAAGACATAACATAAAAGGAGTGCTTGAAAAAATAGTAGAGTGGAAGATCCCTTACATGAATATGTGACTCCAAAGGATTGGTAATGTCTACTTAAGAGATTGGGGGAAACTTTTAAGGACACAAGTGAGTATAGGGAATAATATGGACTTTATTAAAAGGGTTTTAGGGAAGTTAATGGGTTATTTGTTGTGTTTATATATGAAACTAAAAGGATTTTTTATTATTTAGTTTTTGGACTATACATAATAAAATATCCAAAACAACAAACAATACCACGGTTTTTTCCCATTGTTTATGAAAACATGTAGTGTTTTACATTATATTATAAATCTAGTGGGCTAATGTTTTAAAATTTTACCATTAGGGTTGAGGATTTGAGTCACACTCTTAAAGAAATAATTTTAAAATCTTAAAATATATCATAAGTTATGGAGGATTCAAAAAGGATTTATAAATTAAATAACATAAACATAAAATCACATTATTTTAAATTGAAAAAACATATTTGGTCTTGGATACCATTTATATTACTTATTAAATCACATTTTTGTCATTATGATGTCATAAACCGAACCTTATATTTATACGATATTTAATTTTTTACTCAAAAATTTGTATGTATCAGAAATTTGTGAAAAAATTCACCATTAGATAATTTTGATATTAGAATTATATAAATAATATTAATTTCATCTAAATAATTTTCTAAATAATTTTATTTTATCTATTAATATAATGACTGCTATTTATAAAAACAGTGAGGGTTTTTTTACAATAATAGTGTCCAAACCCTAATAAAAATTACATTTGACTTCATAAAAATTTATATGACTATTTTGATTTCAAATAATTATTTTTAATAATTATTTTTTTAAAATTATTATTTATTCAAAAAATACATCAATTCATAAATTCATTAACAGAATTGAAAAATTAACATAAAATAAAATTTGTGATTTATTGCATCAAAATAAAAAACATTTACAAAGTAAAAAAATAAGATGAAAATATATTCATTATTCTATAAAAAATAATGTATATGCACATATTTCTAGGTTTATGATACATATCCCTTTAATGAATCAGAATAATACCTATGATTAATGTGCAAGATGGTGGGACATTCATGGGGTGGTTTCGCAAACACGGTTTGGGTCGTGACCTCGAGGAGCCTGAACTTATCCCATAAATGGGTTTGATCATTCTTAAGTTGTTGGATAAAATCTTAGTCTTGATCAAGAAAAAATAACATAAATGTTATTGCCCTCATAGTTTCTGATAAATGAGAATCATAGGGTATTATCCAACTGGTTGAGGTCATCACTTTATGTTTATGTGTCAGTTGGATTTGTTAAAACCCTATATCTATACTATCCATGTGGTCACTATTAAATAATTATATTATAAATGGAAATGATACATAATTAACATTAAAAATCAATAAGATGTAATAAAACAAAATAATTTCTTATGTTTTCTCTAACTATAAGGCCCCAGCCTTAAACCTTACTTAATCTTGAGTTATTACAAGATTACACATTGAGGATCTTTTCAGGTTTAGAGTTTTAGAGAATTAGATCATGAAACTTGCATTACATTCCACATTTAAAAAAAGTGGTTACATAAAAGACAGTATTCATTCTTCCCATCAATGAAAACATATTTAAAATAAAGCATAGATTCTTTCTTGACACATCCTTGACATTATCATCACATCATGTACCTTTCCCTTGACCTGTGAAAAAAATTTCAAAAACCTGGGATGAGCATAAAAAGCTCGGTAAGGGTTATACAAATATGGAAAGTAAACATGAGTTCATATATACATAAGAATGAAATCATACTTTACCCATAAAACATAGGAACTTTAATATACCTCATCAAATCATGAATAAATCATAGAAATCATAAGACATAAACGGTAACTTGAGTCATTCATAACATTCTTACGTAGGGAGTAACCCTCTTGGTTACGTTTTGAATACCCACCACAGTATATTCCCTAAATCGCTTCAGAGAAACCTTAACGTTTCACTCCTTCACGTTACCCAATGCATTGGAGAGCTATACCGGGCTCACCCGCCCTTAGTTTATCACGGAACCACCCTTCTTCATAACAATGCCCAAGAACCATAACATAATCTTATCACATAAAACATGCATAAAGGAAACATAACATTTCCACCTTTCAATAACAAGATATCAATACAACACATTGATATAACAACATTATGAAAACCATTTTCAATACCAAAATAAAATAAAATTAAAACATGGTATTTATATTTCTTTTAAAAAGAATGTATGGCTTGTAGAAGAAGCTGAAACTCAAATAATGGTCACAGAGGCGGAGAAGTCATTGTCGTCGTATACGTACGACAAAAGTATTCCCTTCTGTCGTTTAGTAAAACGCTTCGTATAAAAAAGATTACTTTTGGATAAAAGTAAAAGTCAAAGGGGTTTATACACCGTATAAAATAAGGTTTTGTATAAAACAAAATATGCCTCAATGAATGGAGATTGAGACGAAGTCCCTTACAAAGATGGTATCCTTGTTTTAAGGATTAATCAATTACATAATTATGTGTGACGAACTAATACACCAAATATAAGTGGATATTAAGTGTAAAATAATCAAAGGTCATTCACACATATTCAAAGGATTAAATATTCAATAACTACATGTTGAACCCAAAGAAATCAAAATTGGGTTAAGAAGTTCCCTTGATAGCCTAATGGCGTCACATCAAAATGAGTTGATGAGAGATAAAAAAGGGTATCTCATCACTTGGACATAAAATTTACATCAATAAGGATATATGATAACATATCCCAACATAACAATATGTAAATTAAAAGACATAACAAAAGAAGTCTTTTAAAAAGCGGAGGGTGAAAGGTTCCCTTACCGACATGGGTATCTTTCGAAACATACACCTCGTGAAAGAAGGAAAATACAACATTTATGTAAATACTCATAAGAGAAGGTATATTACACAATGTGTAAAATAATGGGTAGTAAATACACCACTCAAAGTAAATTGTGGCAAATGTATCATAAATCTCACGGGAATAAAATTGAGATGAAAAATCCCTTACGAAAACTCAGCAGCCTAACGACGCAACATAAAACATACAAAAATGGATTGATGAGATCAAATAGGGTATCTCATCATATTAACATAATGTTTATAGAAATAGGAATATAAAATAACATCCCCCAACATAACAAATAGGAGCTTAAAAGAAGTGACATAAAGGAGAGTACTTAAAAAGAAAGAGAGAGGTTAGATCACTTATGACAATTTGGCAGCCTAACGGCGCCACTCAAAACATCCAAAATGGATTGATGAGAGAGAATAGGGTCTCTCATCATATGAACATAAAAATTACAGTAAGATTAATATAAATGAACATCCCAATCACAAGAAAGATGAGCTTAAAAGGAATGACATAAAAGACTGTACTTAAAAAGAAAGAGAGGAGTAGGATCCCTTACCTCAAGTCCAACTTGTCTTGTTCGTTTCTTTATATTCCTGAATAATAAACTTTGGTTAATTTATAATTGCCTAAGTACCTCCTTTAGAGATTATTATTCAGTTCATATCACATATTATAATGTTATAATAATTGTTTAATAATGTTAGTTCATATCAGACGTTTTTGCCGATGTTTGGTACATGAGTCAAAAATGAACTTGTTTGAAAACAAATTGCCCATGTAGTTATAAGTAAATAATTTCTAGAATATTATTAATGATTAAAATATCATATATATCCAGTAAATATTAATTTTATACTATTCCATATCATTTGGAGATAAAAAATGAAAAGCACCGTTCAGGGTGACGGTAGGTCGTACGTACGCATGAACGCTACTTTCATTTTTTGTCATATTAATGGAATTAAAACAAAATGAGAGAGATATATATATGTTATAATTCCAGAATGATATCCATAATTTAGATGTAATATATTACATATATATCCATTATATATTTGTACTTATAATATTACATAACATTTTGAGATAATAAATGAAATGTACCGTTCATGGAGACGGTAAGCCGTACGTACGCATGAACGCTACTTTCATTTCTATGTCATATTAATGGAATTAAAACCAAATGAGAAGTATGTATATTTTAATTCCATAATTATATTCCTCATTTATATGTAACATACATCATATATAATAACTTCAAATCCATCCTTTATACATCCCACATATGGCATTAACGAATCAAATCACTTTGAGAGGGCGGTAGTCCACACTTCCTAAAATGAAATTATCGTGTTTACCCACAATGGAAACCATAAAGGTATGCCACAAAAGAAAAATACAGAAACATAAACATATTATATATCATATATAAATACAGTGACATCTTAATGGCCACCTTTTAAGGTGTTATATGAGTGTTGAACAATCATCGTTTCGTGAGGCAGAAATTCTCCATCCACAGAAACTGTATGTTCTTTAACCATTTGATGTAGGTGTGTGTAACTATAGCTCGAATGCTTCTTATAACAAAATTATAGTATATTGAAGATACTGGAGTTGTTACAAAATAAATGAATAAAAAGAGTTATGGGGTTTTAGAAGCAAAATAAAACAAAAGAACACAAGTGAAGACATTACCTTAAAATCGGGTTACTCCCTTTGGTTTGAGCTCAAAGGCTTCCTTGGGAAGACTTATGCCCAAAGTGAGGCTTCAAAGAGTAAGAGTAGAAATTGGAGAGACAAAATGGTCAGCAGTTGGCCGAGCCAAAGGCTTTGGGAGTGTGGGTAAGGAGGTAGAGGTGGGGGCCTTTTATAAGAGGAGAGGAGGGGCACTCTTGTAAAGTTACAAAATGTTACTTTATTTTCAAAAGAGTTTCGGATTTTAAAGGTCCCACATTGATTTATCTCGATGATAAGGTGATAAGGGTTTTAAATACTCTCATCCAATAGGTTTTGGACATTTTTAGGGTTTATATATTACCTTATCCTTCCATTTTATTTAAATAGTTAAATAATGAGGTCATCGCCGCATCATCATGATGTCGTAAATAATTTAATTTCTTTAATGTATAAAAATTATAAAAAATACTATGATGTAGGAAATCTTTTTATCTTTCCAATTAATATTTATAGTCCAAAAGATCATTTATTTAGACAAAATTAAAAATATTTTACTTTGGTGATACATTCTTTGTTACATTTAACATTCTTTAAAAATAAAAAGATAAAAAGTCACTTTCTCACAAAAGTGATTCCATGGGGCCCCCAAGTTTGGCACAAGGCATCCCATGGTCGGCCATGATACAACTAGTATCCATAGGACACATTTTGTGGTCATTTTTTATTATTATAATATTATCTTATTTTCTTTAACTACCTGATTACTCATTAATCAAGATAATTAAAGATAATTACCATCGTTACTATTCATAAAGTTCAAAAATAAAAGATTATTAATTACATAATTTGGACCTTATGATTCCAAATATGAAATTCATTTTACCAAATTCCAAACACATAAATTTCAATAATTAATTTAAAAAAAACTTCCCGTTGTCAAAACAAATAGCGGGTTTTTTTGAAACAATATTTATGAAAAGTTTGGTACTTGTTTACGCCTAATTCCAAAGTGAAATTAATCCCAATGACCATAATTGAATTACATGGTAAAAATATATTCTAATTAAACATTAAAACAAATTAAAAAGATAACATAACCATATTATTAAATTATATGAAAAAGCAGTTTTGATGTAAAATGCATTATTTTTCACTATTCATTGAAAAATGAACATTGTCAGAATAATACCAAAAATTAACCCAAGGTAAATTTCAATGTCCCAATCATAAATAATATGTCTATTTTGAAAAATAGAGCTTATAAAATTGTCAAAAAGTGGATTTAAAAGGGGTTCGCCATCAAAAGGTGGTTAATCGACCTTTTAAAGAATATTAGAATGTTTACGCTTAAAACCTGAATTCATTTTCATTTTTAATCCTATAACATTTATTGTAAAGAGTAAAAATATTTTACAAACATATATAATTATTTTGTAGTTAGTTCTGTTCATTCCCTCCATTACAACGGCTAGGTGTTAACTACCATTTAAAATTATATTATTTTATTATTAGAGTGCAACGTAAGATTCCCAAGAAACTCGTTGTTGCGTATTGGGTATTCCATCGACCATAGCATACCCTTTAAAGTAATATTAATATTTTATTCACAAATATGGATAATTATAAATATTTCATATTCTTTATTTACCTGGGGTGTTACACTAAACATATGATATGATGAGACATCAATAATGGGAATTTTATTTATAATAGTTTTGGTAATTACAATATTCCCCCATTAAGAAATTTCTTCTCCAAAATTACCTTTCCTCCACTAAAATAGATGATGTTAACTTTTATTCATCACTTACTCTGGTTCACACATCACATCTTCAATATTTTAGTTTCTCTACATCACATTAAGAAGGTGTATTGTCTTATTTTTTTAGAAATTTTTCTCTATTATCTAAGATCTTCACCAGATATTCCTGATAGGTATATTTATTCTCTAATAATAATACATATGGATATAGTAAATGTGAGGGTTCTAGTATATACTTCTCTAATAGGGATACATGGAATACATCATGTATAGAGATAGGTTTGGTGGGAGTGTTGGTCGATAGGCCACGACTCTAATAGGATCAAGGATCTCAATGGGAATGATGTATCTTGGACTAAGTTATCCCCTATTCCCAAATCTTATCACATTCATCCATTGAGTTATATATAGAAATACCATGTCTCTAACATCACACTATATGTCTCATTGATGATTATCAGCATAGATCTTCTGCCATATCTAAGAATCCATTATGTCTTGTTGAATGGTTGTAACCGTGTCCACCATTTTATCAACCATTTTAGGACTTAGATGTTTTTTTCCTGATTTCATGCCAACATTTTCGGCATTCTGCACCTATTCCCATAAAGGGCTTCATAGGGATCTGTTTGGATGCTCTACTGAAAAATATTATTGTAAGATAACTCTACTAATGGAAGATGTCGATCACATCCACATTTAATGTGCATATAACATGATCTTGAAATGTATTCTTGTGTCTGAATGTTACACTTATATTGGACATTATATTGAGGATGATAGGTTGTACTAATGTTTAGCCTAGTGTTTAGAGCATATTGGAGACTTTTCCAGAACATGGAGGTGAATATTGGATCTTGATTAGATACAATTTATAGAGGATCTATATGAATACTTACCACTTTTATAATGTATATATGTGAAAGTTGAACCAAGGAGAAGTCCTCTCAGATTTTAATAAAGCTATCTATATTTGTAATATGATCCACAAAAATCCATGTAGCATTGTGTCCCCTTGATATTTTTATAAGTCCGGTGAAAACTTCCATGGTTATTTTCTCCCATTTCTATATTATTATGGGTAATGGTTGTATCATTCCCTTATGCTTTTGAATTTTTTCATTCCCTTGCTGACATACCAGGCACATTGATGTATATTTAGTTATATCCTTCATCATATTATCCCAACAAAACTAGTCCTAGAGATATTGATACATCTTTGTGATTCTTGGGTGAATAGAGAAATTCAAACTATGTTCATCATAAATAATTCCCTTCATTAAATCATGATATGATGTAACACAAATTCTAGATCCAAATCTGCCAATTCCTTCTTCATCAACTTTGAACTGTGAGGATTTTTCATTCCTTGTGGTTTCCACTTTATTCTAAATTACCACATCATTCCTTTATGCATCCTAAATCTTTTCAAAAAGAGACATTTGAGAGTTTATTTCTAAAAGGACTAATGATGTTCCTTCTTTTATGATTCCCATATATGTACTTTTTAAATCTAAGATGATTATATCCTTCTTAATTGTCATCATTGATACAGATGTATGATATTTTATACATAGAGCATCTTCCACTCTATTTTCTTTTCTAGGATAGTAGTGGATTGAGCAGCCATAATATTTGATGATATATAACCAGATTCATTTTCGCATATTAATATATTTCTATATAAATATATATTTGAGGCTCTTCTAACAACTATAATTCTCAAAATTCACCATATAGATATAATGTTGCCAGATTTTCAACACAAAGATCCTAGCTACCAACTCCAGATCATACATGGAATAGTTTTTCATAGGACATTTCAACAGGATTGAGGTTTATGAAATGATGTTGTCATTCTACATTAACACACAGATGAGTTCCTTCTTTAATGTATATCTGAATAATATGAAATGTTATCCAATTATGGGTACTGTGAGTACAAAGGAAGTGATAAGCCTCCTTTATATCTCCATTAATATTTTTTTTCAAATTCATCATTCCAAAAACAAATGAATCCATTCCTAGTTAGCTTGGTAACGAGGTTCGATAATCATGATAAATTTCTAAAAAATCGCTAATAATACTCACCTAATATAAAAAAAACTTTTGATATCTA
Organism: Viscum album; assembly: GCA_963277665.1. NCBI lineage: Eukaryota > Viridiplantae > Streptophyta > Magnoliopsida > Santalales > Viscaceae > Viscum > Viscum album. The sequence continues at coordinate 1,200,010,047 of OY728153.1, read as the reverse complement.
TCATAGATTTTTACCTTGACCATCCTTTAATTAAATACATACTTGATGGTCCCACATATATATTATTGATTATGATGATTTTTCCCAATAAAAAGACTTACATTAACCATAACCCACATTTTTTATATGTGTTATAAAGCTTCTCCATTCATGCGTTTTTTATAACAATGTTCAAATTCTCTTCATGCTCTTTCTTTATTTTGGAGTATATTAAAATATCATCTTTAAATACTACCAAAAACATCTATAGTTAATCTATAAATAATATATTCTTCATGTCTATGAAAATTGTTCGAGTATTAGTGAGTCTGAATGGAATCAATATGATCTCATAGTTTCAGTACCATGTACGGAAAGTGGGTTTTGAGATTTAATCCTTCTTCACCCTTACATGATAATATCACTACTGATGATCCTACATGGAGAAATATTGTGCTCCATATAGATAGTTTAATAATTCATCAATATGTGGTATATGATAATTTTTATTTATCATTACCTTGTTGAGATCATGATAATCAATACTAATGTGCATTGACCCATCCTTCTTGATGAAGAGGACTAGTTCACCACACAGTGAAACACTTGGGCATTTTAACCCTTTATCCAGATTTTTTATAGTTTTTTCATCAGCCACTCAATTTCCACAACATCCATTATATATAGAGTATTGGATATTCGAAACACATCTGGTATATTTTTGATTGAAAGTTCAATATCTCTGATATGAGGAATACCAGGAAATTCCCTGAGAAACACATCATTATAATCCCTCACAATTGGAATGTATTCCATAATGTTTCATTCCACATACTCAACATTGTGTGGAATATATGGTTGTTTGGGAAATCATATCCATGATTGAGAGGATGGTGCTAATGAAGATTCATCCTCCTCTACACTTGTATACAAAATTTTGGGTCGATTCACCACACTAAGCATGATTTCCTTCTCCTAGAAATTTATGTTGTCTCTTTATAGGTAAATATAATTCCTTCCTATAATTACATCAAATTCCATCAAATAGATAATTTCAATGTTCTCTGAAAATTTGGAAGGGGTGGGGTTATATACATGGGATGAAAAAATTGACCCATTTTCCATTTTTATTGATATATCTATTTTTATGATTTGTGTTAGTGTTTTGATAGTTCTATTAAAAGTTTTTGATATGAATGAATGCGTAGAAATAGAATAAAAAGTAAATTCAATATTCATGAATGAATATTTGGCATACCTATTACCCCATAAGTTAAAATATTCACATTGGTGGTAGTGTTGGGAAAAATCACCCATGCGGCCTTGGATGTTACTGGTTTTCTTCAAAAACCCCTTGGCTTAGGGAATTTGTTTTCAATGTTCCCTCATTCCTTTTAGTTGGAGAAATGGAAAATGTACGTAGGGTTGAATAGACTTTTCCTTTCCTCCGTTGCATTCATGGGTTTCTCCTATCATGAATTTCAGTCTAGGTGTCCTTCCTTCCCACGCATAAAACATTTATTTGTTCCATTAATGAAATTTCTATAGTTATTCTTCCCATACCAATGATATGTAGGATGTTAAAAAAATTTAGTACCATTAAATCTCTTTATCAAACATCAATAATTAAACTCCAATTTCTTTTTCGTGTCTTCTAGATACCCTTTATATTCTACAATCTTCGTTTAAAATTTTATGGAACATTGGATAATTTCTTCATAGCTATCAAAGTCACATATTTCGAGGTATTTTTTGTATTCTAGGTTTAAGCCCTCCAAATAAGTTATCATCATTTCATTCAGGGGTAACAACACATTCGTAGTCAAATAATGAATGTCTTGTTATATTTTTTTCATACTCTCTGATAGATTCATATTATTTTCTCTTGAGAGAAATGAAATTATATTCCATTTTTAATTTGTAAGGTGTGAGGAAACTACTTATTAGAAAATATTTTCTGGAATTCCTTTCATGCAATGACTTTGATATCTTCCCAAGGGTTCATATTTTTTTATAAAATTACACCACTAATTTTTTTCTCCCTCCATATGATAAAAAATTGTATAAAATTATATTTTTTTGGAATATTTAATTATATATAAGATATTATCAATAGATTTAATCCATCAGTCCACAATTATGGGATAACATGATCCATTGAATGTAGGAGACCTCCATCACATGAAGCTCTTGATTGTGGATTTTTATCTCTTTGGGATTTGGGTTCTCTTCTTGATCCATGCTTTTATTCATAACTTGTGTTAGTTGAGAGAGTATCATGACAATGTTTGTGATTCCCGCTCCCATTAGGTTGGGCATGTCATTGGGGTAGTCATCACAATTCCCTTCACATCAGTTATTCACCTGATTCCTCTTATTTTTGATTATTGGATAGAATGAATGGAAACATAGGGATAATTATCTTATGTTATTAAACAAATAAAGGGGGATACAATTAAAATTAAAGGATATTATATAAATTACATTTTTTCCTTAACATATGAACTTATATGTTTCAATCTATGTTATCCTTGATCTGTTTCCAAATATATATTCTTATCAGAATTTTTTTCTTCCATTAATAATGGTTTGTAATGAGATTATGAATTTACCAAATCATATCCCCTGATAGTGTCAAAAAGTTATGAAGTAAAGACCATTTTCATATACCAGGTTACCCCGAGTTAGGCTTGAAATACCTTGTTAGTGTACTTACATCTATGTACATTTGTACCATATCGACGTTCACTTGTATTATCTAGACAGAGTTGCATTTTCTTGATATACAAATTACTATATACAACCAAAATTTAGTGATTTTTTTATACTTACTCTTATTCCAAAGGATTTAAATAGATTTTTCTAATCCTAATCTAAAAAATAACTGAATATTTCATCTAATAACATTCATAAAAACTATGCACTTTATTACAAACTAATTCATGTTTTATTACATTAATGTACACTTAATACATCCCAAATGATCAAGAAATGTAATCTGTTTCAGAATTAGGTTTGTGGCATAACATCTTGAACATGGGATACAAAAAAATTATTAAATCATCCTTAACATGATTCTAAAATTCCATGTCCTTTAAAACATCATAGCATATCTTGGGGAAAACATAAGGAAAGGGTGAGTCTTAAATCTCAGTAAGTGAATATAAAATGTATAACCAAAATAAGATGATACATGTTAGACAATAGGCATATCAACGGGGCTTAAAAATATTGGGAATCCTAAACATGAACAATGAGACATCATACATCATGGTAATAATAAAGGAAATATGGAAAATGTGGAAACAACATAAAACATTACATTATAATCTTAGGTCAAGGCTAATCCTCAATGAACTCATGGTGGAAAAAGTAACTTAAATGAATCAGTTTCAATACATGTCCCAATATGATATATCATGATAAAAAACATTACCCAATGCATTGAACCGCTATCTGGGCAAACCCATCATATTAATTTCATTTTCAAGCTTATGTATGCCACATAGATCATACAACATGGATTCATTCATCATCATAACTTATTCAATGATCAATTAATTTAATATACATACATGAAATTCCCCAATAAATATGTAAATGTAAATAAATGTGAATACCGTTGACAAAAAATGGGTATTTTATTCATTAAACAATTTTTTTTCATGAAAAAATGAGTAGAAATTTTTCCAGCATAACAGCATTACTTAAAAATTCATAAAAGGGACTAATGATAGTGAATGAGCTCTCTTATAATTTTCAAATAATTTATAAAGTAAAAGGGATGTGTAATAAAATATCCCATCAGAAGGATATTAATATAAAATGCTTCAGTTAAAGAATATACATGACTAAATATTTGAAATAAAAAACATCCTTTACGAAATTTTGGTATGGTAATAGGTGTACATAAAAGATCATGGGAGAATTAATGAGAATGAAAATGGGGATATCATAATTTATACATTAAATTTAATGTTAGTGGAATATGTAAGAACATATCCCAACAAAAGTAAAATGAAATTTAATAGAAAATAACATAAAATGATTTCTTGAATTAAAATGAGAAAAGAGAAACCCCTTACAGAATTTTGGCAAAATAATGACATAGGTTAAGAACAAAATGAAAGAGAATAAATGATACCACATTCAAATAACATCTATTGGATAGTATGGGATGTGTATGAACAAATCACTTCATAAATATTTTCATTTAATAATAAAAATTACAAAGATGGTTCTGGAGTTTAAATGAGGGGAAGGTCCCTTACAAAATATCATCACGGTAATAGGTCTATAAAAGGTTCAGAGGTGGGATAAATGAGAATGAAAGGGCCAATAATAGTTGATAAATAAATTGGAAAGTAATAATTATATGTAATAACAAACCACAACATATTTAAATTAAAATTAAAATTCATAACATAAAAGTGGTGCTTGATAAAATAGTAGAGTTGATGTTCCATTACTAGAATGTGTGACTCCAAAGTCTTGGGAAGGACATCTTGATTGATTGGGGAAACATTTTAAGGAATATAGATAGTGTTGGGAAGGTTATGTACATTATTAAATTAGTTTTAGTGCATATAAATGGGATCTTGTATTGGTTTATGTAGAAAATGGAGGTGATTTCTTTAATAATTAGGTCTTGGACTCTACATAACAAAATATCCAAAATCACAAATCCTACCATGATTTTTCCCACGGTTTCATCAAAATATGAGTGGTTTAATTTATATTATAAGTACAAGGAAAAATTATATTAAAATATTACCATTGATTATGTGCACATGATTCATACTCTTATTGAAATTATTTTAAAACCACAAAATATATCATAAGTTTTGGAGGATTCAAAAAGTTTTTATAAAGTGAATAAAACAATCTTAAAATAAAATTATTTAAAAGTAAAACCATATTTTTGATCATGGATACAATTTATATTACTTATTTCATCAAAATTGTGTCATAATGATATCATAAAACCCAACGTATATTTATACTGTATTTAATTTTTTACTCGAACATTTGACTCTCTCAGAAAATAATGAAAAAATTTACAATTGGATAATTTATTTGTTCTAATTAAAAAATCATTTTCATATTATCTAAATAATTTACTAATTATGTGAATTTTTACTTTAAAATATTGACTGAATTTTTTTTAAATGATGGTTTTTTAGTAAAACAGTTTCCAATCCCTAATAAAAAATTAAATTTGACTTCATCAAAATTTATATAATCATTTTTATTTGATGAAAATTATTTTGATAATAATATTTTTTTGAATATTAATTATTTAAATAATCCAATAATTTATATGTTCATTAAATGAATTTGAATATTAAATAAAATACAATTTTGTCATTATTGTATCAAAATAAATATCATTTACAGAGTAATAATAATAGGATGAAAATATATTTTTTATTCTATACAAAATAATGTAAATACTCATATTTATAGGGTCATAATACACATCCCTTTAATACACTAGTAAATGTCTTAAGATCATGGTGTGTGATGGTGGGATGTTTATCAGGTGGTTCAATGAACATGGTTTGGGCCATGATATCGAAGAGCTTGAATTTCTCCCATAAATTTTTATTTCATACTTAATTTTTTAGAAAATACATTGGGATTTGTTAATATAGAAGCTTATAAAAGTTCTCTCCCTCAGAGGCTTTGATAAATTGGCTTCATAGGTTATGATATTACTGGATGAGGCAATAACACCCTTTGTCTATGCCAATTGGATTTGATAAAACCCTATATTTATACTAACCATGTTTTTATTTTTCAATGGATATATTATCAATGTTAATGATACTTGACAGTCATTTAAATCCAATAGGATATAATAATAAAAAATAGGTGCATGAGTTTTCTATAACCGAATTTCATGATGACACACAAAAAGAGGAATTTTAATTATAACAGTTCAGGTAGTTACATATATTAGGAATATATGTATTAATAATAACCCATAAAATTGGGATATAGGAAGAGAAATTAATTGTTCATGGAGACAAAAGGTCATACATACGCATGAACGTTGTTTTCATTTCATTAATGTATTAAAATAATGAAAATTAAATGATATAAATGTATAATATAATTCCAATATCATATATATATCATATATGTCATGTGTTTTTTTAAATCCATCCTTTATATGTTCAATGTATAGTTTCAATGAATCACATTACTTTGAGGAGGAGATAACCCACACTTTGACAAACAATGTTATCATATTTACACAAAAGGTAATGAATTAAAGTATGTGCTACATAAAATTATAGAAATATTAATACAACAGAAATATAATATAAAAATATTGTTCCCATAATAATTAAAAACCATGAAATTTGGTAAAAGTATAACGAATGACATTATTCCATGAGGTGGTAGTTCACTGTACACACGAATGATAACTTCATTACACAAATGATAAAAGTGTGTGTAAGTGTAGTTAAAAAACTTAATATAAAACCATATAATTATATTAATGCTGCATAGGTTATTATGTAAGCATGTAATAATAATACTTTAGTTAGTGTATAACAAAAAGAAAACAAAAGATCTAATGGAAGGATGTTACCTCTTATTTGGGAAACTCATTTTGGTTTGCATCATAGAGAATAATTGGATGGATTTATGCACAAATGAATATTTATACAATTATGGGATGGATTTTGGGAGATTATTTTAAATGGTTTTTTGAGATGAAAATAGATTTAGATGTGTGAATAAGTGGGAGGGATGAGTTCCTTTTTATAGTGGAGGTGGAGTGGCATTTTTGTAAATTTTTTAAAATGGAATTCCACCCAGGTTTTTCTAGGAAATATAGCTCCAATAATGGCCAAAATAATATCCAATGGACTATAAGTTATAAATATTTCCATAAAAAATATTTTGGATAATTTTATAGGCTATTTTGACACTTAAGTTTAATGTTTAGTCCCTTATGAAGATAATTTATCTCTTATTTTCTATAATTAATTTTAATCAATTTCACTAATATTTTTTGTACAAATCTAATCTGACCTAAATAAAAATAATAAATTATGATTATTAAAAATATAAAATCCATTTCTTCAAATTCCAATCACTTAAGTGGTATAAATTAATCTAAATTTAATCCCACAGGTGAGACAACAAATCATTGTTTTAATGTAAAAATGTTCAAAAGTTTGGATGGATTTTATACCCAATTTCAAATTTAAATTGATTAAAATGACATAAATTGTATTAATTGATTTATAAATTATCTCTTTTTTCTTTAAAACAAGAAAAAATAGTTTTTAACAATAAAAAAAAATTACAAAGAAAAGTAGTTTTGAATTAAAATTCATCGTTTTCACTATTCATCAAAAAATGAGACTTCACAGCAAAATATCAAAAAACACAACCTAACAAAATTTTCTTGTTTTTATTTCAAAAATAAATTTTTTCCCATATTATATATATATATATATATTTCAAAATTTATATTTAAAATTGGTTCTCCATTAAAAGGGGGTAAAACTAGTTTCATAAATATAATGGTGTTTAGGTATGAAATTGGGACTGTTATTATCATATTCCTATCAAATATATCTGATGAATATAAAAAAACATTTTATTTAAGATATTAAATATATATATATTTCATTAATATAATTCACTAACAATAATTATTTTAATTTATTAAGATAAAATTCCTTTAGGGCATCAGAATAGTTTTTTAGAAAATCATTCCCTTTATATTCATTTAGATTTGATATTCATATATAATTAATTGATACTAAATTAATTAAACTGCATATTTTCATATATAATTTAATCCTATTCATAACTGAAATTTAGTTATTGGGATATAATATTCATTTTAAATAATAATATTAAGAGTGTTCGATAACATCCAGTCTTGCGTAAAACACAATCCAGCGAAAGAACTCATTGTGTGAAACGAAAGCTAAAATTAATGTTGAGTTCATTAAAATATTTAGAATATATTGAATATGTTTAAAAATAAAAAATATAAATTAATGTATTGGGATATTACATTTCATTACATGTATGGTGTTTCATGTTATACATGCTTTCAAATATAATATTCTTACTTTTTAATTTCAAGGTGTTACATTCTCCCTACCTTAATTAAATTGCATCCTCAAAATATAAACATGATCTCAGTAATTGAAAAATTTACATTTGAAAATATTATTATTGAAAAAATATCATTGTAAATAGGGTTAAAAACACATCTTCTTTGTAATAGGGAAAATTAAATGTGAAGGTCACTACAAAACTAGGATTTCAAATAATAGAAAATTGGTGAAAAAATAGACAAGGAAGATAAATCTAATAATAATATTTGGATGGTTATACATAGCGAAAATATTCATTAGAATTTTGTGTACCACAAATCCATGAACTATAGGTGTAGAAAAGGGACATTGATATTATCATAAAATGAGGATAATAATACAACATTTTTGTTTGAATACTGTAACACCCCGACCCCAGTTACCCAGAGTCGGTGCATTATTACATAACATTGGAATGATCACAAGAAAGATCAAATCTAGAAAGACTGATTGGTTTAGTAGCCTTGGAAATACTATATATATTCATAAAGTTTTACATTACATCATAAAGTGAAAAACTACTACAACAACATAATGACTCTATAGTCCACACTATTATCCCCTCATAATATCCCTGCAGGTCATTCATAAATTACATCTTCACATCTTGGGAAAAATAAAACATAGAAAAGGGGTGAGCTCAAATACCCAGTAAAGAAAACAATATAGCGGAAACTTTCCAAAATAAGCATAAACATTTAAGGCAATGTATAACTAAAACAAAGGCCTTTTAAACTTGAACTTCAACATAGTATGGAAAAAGTAAAATGAAATAATCCCATTTACTTATTCACATGGATATTCTACTAATCGAATAATCACATGCAATATCTATAATAACTATCATAATGATGGAATGCATAATTCCTGACTATCATAACCACATAGCCAAGGCCTCGTGCCAAGACTACAAATAAGATTTTGTCAAGGCCTTGTGCCAAGACACTAGTTTGTCTCATGAGACCTACCGATGCATAGAGGAGCCATAGCGGGCTCCACCCATCACTTACTAAGTACAATGCATTCCCATATTAAAAGGTTTAAACATAACATAAACATTCGTATTAAAACTAGCATACAAAATGTCAATACTTTCTCCATAAACCATGAATGGTATAAAAATAACACATCCACAGTCAAACATATCACAAAACCATCAATACATTATGGAAGTTTTGTATCATAATAAATCAACTTCATATAATCATAAAATCCATCAATGTATGTTGACATAGATGAAATCAAAACTATTTGAGAGAAATATCTCCTTTTTTGAAATCATTTAAAAGTCACACATTTATAAAGGAGGTAATTAAAAAGAGATTTTTGAATCAAAGAGTCCCATGGCACTTTGAAACTTTTGAAAGGAATTAACATTTTAAAAACATTCATGTCCATATAAATAAATCCTTAAAAACCATTTTGAAGACAAGGACATTAATTAAAAGCATTTAGAAAGATAAATCTTTAAAACGTTTAAAATTCTGATTTTGATAAAGAGTACCTTTCCGAAATTCTTAAAATATTCATTTTGAAATCATTTAAAAGTCACATATTATAAAATAAAACATTTACTTTGAAAATATCCTTGTAAGCTTGTAATGGAATCTTTGACAATTTTATAACGGCGGTAAATAGCCGCACCCTCCATATAGGTTAAAAAACATTCTTACCTTAATTTTGTCGAAAAGGTTAAAAAGCACCTTGTTTGGAAAACGACGGAAAGATTCCATTATAAACCTCTTATAAAAAGTAAAAAAAGGGTATAAATTACTTTAAACCATATTCTAGTAAATAGTAAAAATGTTTTTAAATTTATTTTTAAGAAACATGTATGTGGATGATAAAGAGATCCCAGTAGATTATTACGTATAAACAACCTCGGATAATGAAGACATTGCGAAATAAACCCTTACCATGCACTTTTCCTTGGATGGGGTAGGTTAACCTCGTGTATAATGGTGAAATAATTGTTATTAAATTATTCAATAATCATATACATTAATATGATATCACATATGATCTTTTAACATTGCTTTGTTAATAATATCTTAGAATTATCATCATTTCGGGTGTAACTTACTCGTTTTCTTTTATATGTTTTGTTATAGAAGCCATGTTTGTAATGGATAGTTTGTATATCATTCATATCCAAAATGACATAAAGTCCTTAGATACGATTATTAAACATCAAATGAGAATTTTACTTGAATGGATACGATGGAGAATGAATCTCATCGCGTTCGTGGAGACGGTAGTCTGTACGTACGCACGAGTGATAATATCATTCTTTTGATATTAAAATAATATATAAATGGATGGTATATCATATATACAGAATCCTTATCATGTTATATTTATGAGTTACACATCATTATTATACCCATCCAAAAAATAATTTATTGAATAACAATTACACCAAGACGTGGAGACGGTAAGCCGTACACACGCACGTATGGTGACATGTTATTCAAAGGATGGATAGAATAGTGAATATAGTTGTACCATATTTATAATAACATCACATTATATATATGATACTGGAGTTATTATTTTAGAATGGTAACAACAAAGGAAGAAGAAGTTGAAGAAGAAAGGAACTTGAAAAAGGGTGGTGAAATAATTACCTCTTCTTCGGGTTCTTCCTTTTGATTTGATCAAAATGGATCCTTAGGTTGGCTTTCTGATCAAAATAAGGCCTCTAGGTTGTAGTGAGGGAATTTGAGAGAGTATTTGGGCAGAGTTTGGCCGAACCAAAAGGCTTTGAATGTGTGAAGAAATGAGAAGGAGGAGTTCCCTTTTATAAGAGGGGTGAGGGGCACCTTTGGAAAAGCTAGAAATATTAATTTATAATAAATTCATATTCGGTTTCTAATGGCTCAAAAGTAGATTATTTAAATTTTAAGGTGGTTATAGGACGAAAAACATTAAACCAATATAATTTATACAGGTTTGGGTCATTATATTAACCTTATCTTTTAGTTTTAACTCTTATTTAATTAGTTTGACATTTACCATGTCACTTTGTATTTTTATATTATATAGTTAATAAACTTACTATATACATCCAAGCAACCCCCAAGTGGTCCATTAATAATAAAAATATCATTATATAAGTCTCGTGGCTGAACCTTAGATTTTTAGGAATTTAATATCAAATAATAATATAATATTTGTTTTAAAAACTCTTTTTTGTCAATTTTGAAACTATTCAATAATTGATTTTTGTGAAACTCATAACAGAATTATTAATTCCAAAAAAGTCAATTAAATCTATCCTAATATGTAATATTATCATAGAAAATTAGTTTAATTCATTAAAAGTTTCAAAATATATTTATTTGGGTATTTATAATATCAATTATTTTAATGTTTCACTATTATGGTAATTACTGCATCATCATTGTGTCATAAATAAATTAAATTACTTAAAGTATAAGAATTATAAATAAAATATGATTACATAGGAAACCTTTTTATCTTTCTAATAAATATTTATAGTCGAAAATCCAACATATATAACCCTATGTAAAAATTGGTTTTCTAAAAGATATATGCTTTTGTCATTTTTGTACTTATTTTAACTTAATTAAAAATAAAGTGTCCCTGTCACCTACAAGTGGATCCATGGGGTCCCAAAATCAACCCAAAGATTCCTATGGTCGAACATGTATCAAAAAATAATGTTAAGACATGTTTTAGGGTAATTTATTATTATTATAATATTATTTTTTAACGTTTATTTACCGGATTTACCCTTAACCATGGTAAATAAAATATTTACCGAAATAATTATTCAAAATGTCTAAAAACAAAAGTTACTTATTTACCCAATTTTGAATATCCTGATTTCAAATATGGAATCCATTTTTACAAATTCAAAACATAGAAGTGGCAGAAATTAATTTAAAATTAATTCTCGTTGTTAAAACAAAAAGCGTGTTTTTAAGAGATAATAACTTTCAAAAGATTGACACATGTTTATGTCGGGTTTAATTGTAAAATTATCTCCAATGACCAAAATTTTATAAAATGGTAAAAATATATATTCTAAATATACATTAAAGACACTCAAATTCATTATTTTTCACTTTTAATTATTCTTATTAAAAAAGTTGTTTTTAATTAAAATTTAGAAATTTTCACTATTCATCAAAATATTAAAGTTATCCGAAAAGTACCAAAATTTCACCTTATGCTAAATTTGATATTCCAAATCCAAAAATGAAGTCCTTTTTGAGAGATAAAATTTCAAAAAGTATGTTTTACTATTCATAACGGCTAGTTTTATCGGTTGTGGTGTGTGTTAAAACTCAAAGTTGCGTACAACACACGCTACTTTATTATTCAAAGGAAAGCGTATCATGGAAGCTTGGGATGTTTCATTTTAAATTTTTGATGTCCCCATTTAGTCAAATAGTTTAAAATATTTTATTTAAAAAGGTTTCACTATTAAAAGTTGATAAAAGTGCAATACTGAAAATGAATTTGTTCTTGCATTATGTCTAAGAAACTCATAATATGGATTCTAAAATTATAAGGATATATTAGTTTAAAATTTAGTTAATAATATTCATAACATCTTTTTAATGGATTGTTTGGTAATTCATGGTGAGATTGAACTCGGTGTTGCGTGTAGTGAAAGTTATTGAATTATTTTGAAGAAATAACACAGTATGAAATCTTGGGGTGTTACATTCTCCCCTCCTTCAATAAATTGCATCCTCACAATTTGAAATTGTCCTTAGAAAATAAAAGGTTGAAAATATAAAATATCTTTGTGGGAAAACCCAAATCGGAAATTAGGTTACTAAAATTTAGTCTTAATATGAGGAAAATAGAAATGAAAGGGTCACCACCAAATTATGATCTTGATTAGGAGAACATTGGTGGAAATTAGAGACATATAATTGGAGGAAAAATGTAAATATTTATAAGTAGTGATTGAGGTCATCAATCATAAACAAGTATAAAATTGAGGTCCTTAAATTCATCAATCTATGATGATTTGAAATACCATCGGTTCAACAAAACATAGGGTATTAGGAAAACACATTTTTGGTTTTAGGATTCCTTAAATACAGTATAGGAATTAATTTCTTCATAGAATAAGAGAAGAAGAAAAATATATTCTCGACAAGTAGAGTTCCATCCTTTAACTAATTTCTACCACAAACTCATCTTTCACTCTAAAAGATAATAGAATTTAATTTTTTTTTTCTATTTATCCTATTCATATAGGGTTCCAAAAAAACGAATTTATAATTCATCTACCATATCTTTTAAAAAAACTACATTATTTAATCCCGGACATCACGTGGGTCAGTGGTAGGTGATACACCCTTATCGCCCTTCGGTTGTGGGTTCAAGTCTCACGGCCTTGCCGGACGCGACGGGTTGTCGTCCGACCTTCGGGTTGTCCTTTTATGGTAATCCAAAATAATCCAAACTAGAAATATCCAAAATACTTCATTCCAAAATTTATAAAGAAGGTAAACACAATGAAGATCCTTTTTTTGCCGCGTAATAACATGTGATCACCTTCATCATATATTCTTTTAAAACAATGCAACATCCTGAATTATCATAAAACCGTATTGATTACATTCATGATCCCTTATTCCTTATAGAATAATAGATATACTCCCTCAATCCAAAAATGTTGTAAACCCCAACAATGATGGAATATACAAATCATTAATCAGTTTCAAGGTAGTCAATAATATCCAATATAATTTATCGAAAACAATCATGTATTATTCTAAAATCACTACATCAGTATCATAACCATATTATGGTTTATATTTTTGTCAACCATATATTTTCCATTAAATTAACTTACTATTGAGTCACTTTTCATTGTTCCAAACAATATCAAGTCCATAATGAAATAGTACTGCAGTACAATCCTTATATACTCCATAATTATTATAACAAGTACATTGTTGATACAACACTAAAATGACATAATCAACATAAGAACTCTAATCGTTCCTCTTCATCTGTGGTAGTATCATAACTAGATTATTATCCAATAGAATCATTTGTGGCATAGTCTCATGATTGATACATAGGTTCGTGTAGTGTCCAAACTCCTTGCAAATGAAGCATTGTACATTTGAAACTCTTTTCTTACCCTTGCAGTCACGTACTTTGGGACTTTTTCCTCCACACTTATAACAAACTCCCATTACTTTCCGGCAATTTCCAGGGTGTTTCTTCCCACAGTTATCACATATGGGAAAATTCTTATTTTCCATCTTCCCTTTATCCATCTTTCCCTCTTCCATCCTTTTCTTCTCTTGCTTCCCTTCAAAGCCATAGGACTCAGTAAACTCTTTACTTATCTTATCAACACATGATATTATTTCTTCATAAGATGATAATACATGTGAGACTATTTCTCTTATAAATTCTATCGTAAGACCATGAAAGATATGATCCTTCCTTCTCTTTGGATCATGTGCATTGCTGGAGTTCCCATTCCTTCTACTGGGTGCCATTTCTAAACAATGGCATACACTAGATTAGTTTATGAATAACAATACCTAATCCCAAACTTGTAAAACACATAACATAAATTAAATCTTTTGTGGATATAATCCATAATCATAAAAATGTATCCTTTGAGGAATTATATACTCATAAATCCTTCATAATTTTTTGTAGAGAAAATGGGAATTATCCTAAGCATATCCCCCAGGAGTGTTGTAACCAAGAGTGCAGCAAGGCCCATTTTCATGCACTAGTTACTGTTCAAGTCTAGCTCAAAGCGGTGTTTTCGGGTTTTACCCCTAGGTACATCTGTGCCAGAGCTACTTCTACCTGCTCGTATCCAGACAGGGATGTATTTCTCGGAAAACTCACAAAATCTCTACAATACCAAAATTCTAGGATGTTCTTCTATACTAATCCTCAAAGTCCATCTTAAATCTATGTGATCTAATCAGAGTTTATCTAAATCTAGCTTCCAAGGTTTGTACTAAACTTCTCTGATACCAACTGTAATGCCCCGACCCCAATTACCCAGAGTCGGTTCATTATTACATAACATTGGCATGATCACAAGAAAGATCAAATCTTGAAAGACCGATTGGTTTAGTATCCTTGGAAACACTAGATATATTCATAAAATTTTACATTACATCATAAAGTGAAAAACTACTACAACAACATAATGTCTCTATAGTCCACACTATTATCCCCTCATAATATCCCTGCAGGTCATTCATAAATTACTTCTCCACATCTGGGGTCAAATAAAACATAGAAAAGGGGTGAGCTCAAATGCCCAATAAGGATAACAATATAGAGGAAACTTTCCTAAATAAGCATAAACATTTAAGGCAATGTATAACTAAAACAAAAGCCTTTTAAACTTGAACTTCAACATAGTATGGCAAAAGTAAAATGAAATAATTCCATTTACTTATTCACATGGATATTCTACTAATCGAATAATCACATGCAATATCAATAACAACTTTCATAGTGATGGAATGCATAATGCCAGACTATCGTAACCACATAGCCAAGGCCTCATGCGAAGACTACAAATAAGATTTTGCCAAGGCCTTGTGCCAAGACACTAGTTTGTCTCATGAGACCTACTGATGCATCGAGGAGCTATATCAGGCTCCACCCGTCACTTACTAAGTCCAATGCATTCCCATATGAAAAGGTTTAAACATAACATAAACATTCGTATTAAAACTAGCATAAGAAATGTCAATACTTTCTCCATAAACCATGAATGGTATAAAAATAACACATCCACAGTCAAACATACCACAAAACCATCAATACATTATGGACGTTTTGTATAATAATAAATCAACTTCATATAATCATAAAATCCATCAAAGGATGTTGACATAGATGAATCAAAACTATTTGAGAGAAACATCTCCTTTTTTTGAAATCATTTAAAAGTCACACATTTATAAAGGAAGTAATTAAAAATAGATTTTTGAATCAAAGTGTCCCATACCACTTTGAAACTTTTGAAAGGAATTAACATTTTAAAAACATTCATGTCCATATAAATAAATCTTAAAAAACCATTTTGAAGACATAGAATTTAATTAAAAAGATTTATAAAGATAAATCTTTAAAACATTTAAAATTCTGATTTTGATAAAGAGTACCTTTCCGAAATTCTTAAAATATTCATTTTGAAATCATTTAAAAGTAACATAATTATAAAATAAAACATTTACTTTGAAAATATCCTTGTAATATTGTAAGGGAAGCTTTGACAATTTTATAACAGCGGTAAATAGCCGCACCCGCCATATAAGTTAAAAAATCATTTTTACCTTAATTTTGTCAAAAAGGTTAAAAAGCACCTTGTTTGGAAAACAATGGAAAGATTCGTTTATAAACCTCTTATAAAAAGTAAAAAAAGGGTATAAATTACTTTAACCCATATTCTAGTAAATAGTAAAAATGTTTTGAAATTCATTTTTAAGAAACATGGATGTGGATGATAAAGAGATCCCAATAGATTATTACATATAAACAACCTCGGATAATGAAGAGATTGCGAAATAAACCCTTAACTTGCACTTTTCCTTGGCTGGGGTAGGTTAACATCCTGTATAATGGTGAAATAATTGTTATTAAATTATTCAATAATCATATACATTAATATGATATCATATATGATATTTTAACATTGCTTTGTTAATAATATCTTAGAATTATCGTCGTTTCGGGTGTTAACTTACTCGTTTTCTATTATATGTTTTGTTACGTAAGCCATGTTTGTAATGGATAGGTTGTATATCATTAATATCTAGAATGATATCAAGTCCTTAGATACTATTATTAATCATCAAATGAGAATTATATTTGAATGGGTACGATGGAGAATGAATCTCATCGCGTTCGTGGAGACGGTAGTCCGTACGTACGCACGAGCGATAATATCATTCTTTTGATATTAAAATAATATATAATTGGATGGTATATCATATATACAGAATCCTTATCATGTTATATTTATGAGTTACACATCATTATTATACCCATCCAAAAAATAATTTATTGAATAACAATTACACCTAGACGTGGAGACGGTAAGTCGTAAGTACGCACGTATGGTGACATGTTATTCCAAGGATGGATAGAATAGTGAATATGGTTGTATGATATTTATAATAACCTCACAGTATATATATGATACTGGAGTTATTATTTTAGAATGGTAACAACAAAGGAAGAAGAAGTGGAAGAATAAAGGAACTTGAAAAAGGGTGGTGAAATCATTACCTCTTCTTCGGGTTCTTCCTTTTGATTTGATCAAAAGGGCTCCTTAGGTTGGCTTTCTGATCAAACTAAGGCCTCTAGGTTGTAGTGAGGGAATTTAGGAGAGTATTTGGCCTGATTTTGGCCGAACCAAAAGGCTTTGAAGGTGTGAATAAATGAGAAGGAGGAGTGCCCTTTTATAAGAGGGGTGAGGGGCACCTTTGAAAAAGCTAGAAATATTAATTTATAATAAATTCATATTCAGTTTATGATGGCTCCAAAGTGGATTATTTAAATTTTAAGGTGGGTATATGTCGAAAACCATTCATCCAATAGAATTTAGACAGGTTTGGGTCATTATATTAACCTTATCTGTTAGTTTTAACTCTTAGTTAATTAGTTTGACATTTACCATGTCACTTTGTATTGTTATATTATATAGTTAATAAACATACTATATACATCCAACGAACCCCCAAGTGGTCCATTAATGATACACATATCATGATATAAGTATCTTGGCCGAACCTTAGATTTTTACGAATTTAAGATCAATTAATAATATAATATTTGTTTTAAAAACTCTTTTTTGTTAATTTTGACACTATTCAATAGTTGATTTTTGTGAAACTCATAACAGAATTATTACATTGAACAGAGTCAATTAAATCAATCCTAATATGTAATATTATCCTTAAAAATTTGTTTAATTCATTAAAAGTCTCAAATTATATTTATTTGGGTATTTATAATATCAATTATTTTAATTTGTCACTATTATAGTAATTACTGCATCATCATTGTGTCATAAATAAATTAAATTATTTAAAGACTAAAAATTATAAATAAAATATTATTATGTAGGAAACCTATTTAGATTTATAATTAATATTTATAATCAAAAATACAACATATGTAACCCTATGTAAAAATTGGTTTTCTAAAAGATATATGCTTATGTCATTTTTGTACTTATTTTAACTTAATTAAAAATAAAGTGTCCCTATCACCTACAAGTGGATCCATGGGGTCCCCAAATCGACCCAAAGATTCCTATGGTAAAAAATGTTTCAAAAAATAAGGTTAGAACATGTTTTAGGGTAATTTAGTATTATTATAATATTATTTTTTAACCCTTATTTACCGGATTTACCCTTAACCATGGTAAACAAAATATTTACCGAAGTAATTATTCAAAATGTCTAAAAATAAAAGTTGCCTATTTACACAATTTGAACATCCTGATTCCAAATATGGAATCCATTTTTAAAAATTCAAAACACAGAAGTGGAAGAAATTAATTTAAAATTAATTTCCATTGTTAAAACAAAAAGCGTGTTTTTAAGAGATAATAACTATCAAAATATTGACACTTGTTTATGTCTGGTTTAATTGTAAAATTATCTCAAATGACCAAAATTGTATTAAATGGTAAAAATATATTATAAATATACTTTAAAGACACTCAAATTCATTATTTATCACTTTTAATTATTTTGATTAAAAAAGTTGTCTTTAATTAAAATTTAGTAATTTTCACTATTCATCAAAATATTAATGTTATCCGAAAAGTACCAAAATTTCACCTTAGGCTAAATTCGATATTCCGAATCCAAAAATGAATTCCTTTTTGAGATATAAAATTTTAAAAAGTAGGTATTACTATTCATAACGGCTAGTTTGATCGGTTGTGGTGTGTGTTAAAACTCGAAGTTGCGTACAACACACGGTACTGTATTATTCAAAGGAAAGCGTACCATGGAAGCTTGGGATGTTTCATTTTAAATTTTTGATGTACCCATTTAGTCAAAAAGTTTAAAATATTTTATTTAAAAAGGGTTCACTATTAAAAGTTGATAAAAGTGCAATACTGAAAATGAATTTCTTCTTGCATTATGTCTAAGAAACTCATAATATGGATTCTAAAATTATAAGGATATATTAGTTTAAAATTTAGTTAATAATATTAATAACCTCTTTTGAATGGATTGTTTTGTAATTCATGTTGCGATTGAACACGGTGTTGCATGTAGTGCAAGTTATTGAATTATTTTGAAGAAATAACACAATATGAAATCTTGGGGTGTTACAAAGACCCTTTTCCAATTGTTGTGGAATTTATTCACCCAGTAAAAATGTAAATAAATATAATTACCATATACCTTTCTATTTTATAAGCACAATCATATCATTTGTTCATACCTTGAACCATTTCTGCATCATTTCCATGAATAGGTTTCCTGATATGGTGAAGTAATATATTAACCACTAAAAACTAATTAAATGATCAACTTATATGATTTCATAAATGACTAAACATTAAAAAATATTATGATACAACACTTTAGAATAATTTATAGGCTTGTTATTTGTATCCGATTTACTTTATCTATATTATTAATCATTACTTCAACATTTGTAACATATTAAGGGATATCTTTCCCTCCACCATACATTTTTCATAATGTTTAACTTCGTACTGATTTAATCTTATCAGTACTATTAAATATGTCATCTCAAATCCTTAATATTGTAGTACTTTAGTAAAATCATTACATATTTACTAACTCTTATAACCTATAGATCATTGATAAAATACTAAAATAATATAATTTTTAAATCCAAATATAATCCCATTATTCATCCCACATTAGTTTTATAAATAAAAAAGATTGAATTTAATAACTTATCATTTTTGGAGGTATATTCTCCTGATGTTTGGGGAATTAATTTTCATAGTGCACCATCTCATTATAGTTCAGAAATAGAATAGTGTACTTTATATTATTCTCTTTTCATTCTCCTTTCAGGTGACCCTTTTCTTTATACTTATAACAAAATCTCATTCATTTCAGGCATCCCCAAGGTGATTCATTCCACAGTTATCACGTGATAGAAATAACTTCATAATCTTCTTTTATTCATTCTCTTTATCTTGGTGTTATTATGAACTATTCTTCTCCTGATTCCACTTGAATATATTGGTACTAGAAAATTTCTTCTATGTTTTTGGGGTAGAAATATAAATCTATTTGTATAATGAAAAATTCTGAGAAACCAACACCCTTAATAGATTTGGATTAATACCATCAAATAAGTGGTATATCTTGAACTCGATGTTCTGTATGTAATACTTGTAATACCTATATATCCTTGTAAATGTAGATTTATAATCTAAAAAACTATCTTATTCCATTTTCATTAAACTAATGAACGTCGTATTCATCTCAATTTATTGATCATGAGGGAAATATTTATCAAATTATTTCTCCATGAAATTTTAATATTCCATGAGTACTATTTCCTCGTCCTCCTTAGTTTTTTGGATCAAGTTCCACAAATGATCAACATCACCATTGATGCAATAAACCACAAGTGTAACCTTTACATTTTCATGACATTCTAATTACATTAATACCTTATCCAAATACATAATCCATTTCTCAAATGCAATTTGATTAACAATCCAACTAAGTGATTAGGAATATTGTCACATAAAGCGATAAAACATAAGATATTGTCATTACAAAACTGGTTTCTCTATTCGGTAAAAGTTATCTATCATAACCCAATTAAGTTTCTCAAATATTTCCATAATTTTATTTGTTACAATACAAGTTATATTGGTTTAATCAATAGGAAAATATTTACATTTTTCTGAAGTATTAATACAATTCATCCTTCCATGAACCATTAATAAATGATTCTATATACTAGAATCTATGAAAACATTGTCTAAAATAATTTATAATCCAAAAACTATTGAAATATAAAATAGAAATTAAAAACTGTATGTCTATATAATCTCATAATCATAAAAAAAATTTATTTGTGGTAATCCTTTCTTTTAAAGCATTCATTATGATTTGTAATAAAATTATGAATTAGCATAGTCATATCACTTATAGTGTAAAACCAGGTGCATAGTATGGCTCATTTTCATATATCTGGTTATGCTCGAGTTAGGCCTGACAAACCTTGTCGAAGTTGTTACACCTAGGTATATATATTCTAGAACCATGTCCAATTGATGTAACTAGATAGGGATGTATTTCTAGGTAGACTCATATAATATTTACATTAAAAAATCATAGGATGCTCTTCTATACTTTTCATCAAATTCTATCTTAGGGTCAGGTCCCCTAATCATTATTTTATAAATATAGTTTCCATCATTTATTCTATACAGGCTATGATTCCAATTGCAATGCCCCAACCCTAGAATCGAGTAGCCAATGCTTTATTTAATTAAATTGGTATGATTAAAAGGAACCAAATCCAAAATTTTAGATTAGTTTAGTAGTTTTGAAAAACCATATTACAAACATGAAACCAATTTTACATTGGGAAAGGAAATAAATCATAAGAAAAATAAAATCACAGCATCCTTGAATCTCATTCAAAGGATATATCTACATAACCTAAGGAAAAGAATCATAATAACGAAGAGCTCAGATGATTAGTAAGGGTAATTAAGGTGGAATAAATAATGAATCAATAAGATTAAATCTACATGGAAATTTAAATAACTAAGAACTCATTCCCTTGAAATAAATATATAAGGCATAATCTATATGGAACAGAAGAAAACTAAAACACATTACATTTAAATAAGAAATTGATAATTAAATAAATACATAGAAAATATAAAATAAATAATCTCATGGATAAATGATAACTAAATCTAAATGAGGGAAATTATTAATTTTTTTATGCCATGTTTCCTAGGTACATGGTACATTTACCATCAATACCATTCAAAATATGGTTTAACATATTCGGTAGAAACACAAATTATTTTTTCAACTAATTCATCTACTAAGACTACTGATTCATTGAGGGGATATCTATAACTGGGACACAATAATGTTGTATATATAAAATTAATTCCTTATATGTTTAATAATCTATTTAATTTAGGATCAATTTGTCAAATATCTGTATTGAATATAAGATACATTTTTATCAATAATTCCTCAGTTAATTGAATAACTATCAAAGTGAACACCATATGTAAAAATGGTATATGGTTTAATAAATAATAATTTACATTGCATGAGAATATGTTAATTTACGATAAAATGATCATAATGAAGTGATTATTTCAAGATAAAGTTAACAATCACAAAAAAAAAGTGATACTACAATGATAACTTTTACCACCGGGTAATTTTCAAGTCAAAACACCTTGGTTGAGATAGTTCAAAGTAAAACATTAAATACAATGAAGATAAAAAGATTTGAGATATAATATTTCAAAATTATTGGCATATTCACCACATAAAATTATTATGTGATGAATATGACATTTATCACAGTGATGTAAAAAGTGAGATGAAAATACCTTACATTATCCTTCTTTTTTGTTGTGTTTTCTTTAATATGATAAATAGTTTATTAAAAAATGTAAATAATTTATAAAAATATTTATTATATCATATATTATATTATTATAACATCTTATCACCCATGTGTTATTAGTATTTTATTATTTTCACTATTTCAAGTGCTAATTGCCTAGTTTGTCGAGTATGTTTCGACTCGCTATATTTTGTACCTTTTATATAGATCGTGATTTAATCATATACCAATTTTAAACCATGAGTAAAATATAATATATATTTATTATATATTTATTTATAATAATCCATAAAATCAAGAGATATTAAGTGAGATAAACTGTTATTGGGGATGCTAGGTCATACGTACGCATGAACACTACTTTCAGTTCTATTTCTTATTAATAGAATGAAAATTAAATGATATATATATATATATGTATAGGAATATTATAATTATATTATCATATGAATGTAATATATATCACATATGTTTATTATAACCATCCTTTATATGTTTCTTGTATAGTTTTAATGAGTCACATTTCATTGAGGAGGTGATTGTCGACACATCCACAAATAATGTTATTGTATTTACCCAAAATAAAACGCATGAAGGTATGTGTTACATAACAATTATAGAATTATTTTGACAACATAAATATAATATAAATAATATAAATAATAATTTATATCATAATTCCAAACCATTAAATGTTGTAAATGAAAGACAAAGGACATTGTTCCATGAGGCGGTAATTAACCGTACTCAAGAACATTTAGTTCATTACACATTTGATGGAAGTGCGTGAAAGTGTAGGTACATAACATAATATAACAACATATAAAGATATTAAGGATACTATTGTTAATAATTAAACATATAATATGAATATTTTATTTGGTGTAGAATAAAAAAACAAAAGATCTTGTGGAATGATGGTTCATCTTCTTTGGGTAATTCCTTTTGGTTTGCAAAAAAGGGCATCAGTAAATGGATTTATGCCCAAAGGGAGGATTATAGGATTAGTAGTGGTAATTTTTGGGATTATTAATGTATATTTTGGTTAAAAAAATAGGATTTATATGTGTGAATAAGTGGGAGGGGCATATTTATTTTTATAATGGGGGAGGAGTGGCATTCTTGTAAAAAAATAATGAAACGAAATCCACCACCATCATTACCTATAAAAAGTTGATCCAATAATGCGACAAGTATGACCCAAGGAAATATATTGTCTATATATGGAAATCCCATATCTTTTGGAAAATTTTATATGTTATTTTGAACTTATTTTTATGGATTCATCCCTAATTAAACTAATTTTCCACTTAATCGATTTAATTAATTTTAATCACTTTCACTAATATTTTTGATAAAAAAATTAGGTTAATATTAATAGAAATTATAAATTATTATTTTTTTAAATATGTAATCCATTTTTCAAAATTATAATCACATAAGTTGATGAAATTAATTTTAATTTAATCTCACAGACAGGACGACAAAAGTGTGTTTTTAAAGTAAAAAATGACAAAAGTTTGGTGAGATTTTATATCCAATTTCAAATTGAAACTGATTCAAATGAATTAAATTGGATTAATTTATGCATAATTTATCTAATTTATCTTAAAAATAAATAATAATTTAATTTTTATTTATAAATAAAATATATTAAAAAGCAGTTCGAATTCAAATTCAATATTTTTCACTATTATCCAAAAAATCAAAATTTACAGAACAATATCAAAAATTAATCCTAACATAATTTTGAAGTTTAAATTTCAAAAAATAGTGTTTATTTTTTCACACTAAATTTTAAAAAGTTTGAAATTTTTTATTCAAAAATGGTTCACCATTTAAATCCGGTAAATTTTCTTTTATAGAAATATAGGTTTTTATGTATAAAATTGGGTTTTTTCTTATCAATACCTAATCAAATATATTGGATGAATGAAAAAAATTAATTATATATATATATATATATTTATTTAATATCATTAAATAATAGTAATTAATTTAATTTATTATGACAAAACGCCTTTGGATCATAATAATGTTTTTAAAAAATCATTCCCTTTATATTAATTTGATTTCTATATTAATTTATAATTAATTGGTAACAAATTAATTCAAATATATATTTTCATAAGTTATATGATCCTATTAAAAACCTTAGTTAAACAACTATGAGATAATCATTGTTTTAAATAATAATATTAATAGTATTCGATATGATTCAGTCTTCTGTGTAATACATGTCATCCAAACAAATCCTTATGTGAAATGAAAGATAAAATAAATGTTTCATTCATTGAATTATATAGAATATATTTAATATATTTAAAAAATATAAAATATTATGCAATGTGTTGTGATATTATATTCTCTTATGCACATGGTGTTGTCTGTTATACACACTTTCAAATACAATTTTCCTACTTTAAAATTTTGGGGTGTCACGTCCACCACCTATGCTCTCAGTGAACACTATCCTTCTATTATTTCATGAGTATTCTATTTGATTAATGTTAATTTTTTTAATCATATACCAGGATAACTAACTAAGAATAAACACATGTATTCACATTCAATATCTCATTTTATTTTGTAACTCATGAGGATAATCATTCCATTGTTTATTAGTGTTAACACAAATCATCCTCATTACAATTGTTGACTAAAACCAAAATGCATTATATTAGAAACAATAATCATATTTGAAAACCACATAATCAGTAAAAATCATTTATATAATGCCTAAATAGTAAAACCTTCTCCCATGAAACCTGGGTTTAATATTTTTCATTCTTGATTGTTACCAAATGTTCATGATTTTATCATATACTTAGACTTATCCTTAGGGTTCTCACAAACATTATCTCATCTTAGCTTCCAAATTTAAACTAAAACATAATATATTATCAACTATATAGATCATTAATTTCAATATATATATATATATATTGCATCTTATTAGATTAATATTCATTAAATTACATTACGATCCACGATAGAATCATATAGGTCTAGTATATTTGGAAACATAGACACATAAAAAACTAGTTCATGAGTGTCTCCCATGAAATTCCTCAAAATTATCATCCTTATTAGACATATCATACGTCATACCTTTATATATAACCTAGTGATAATTAAATATAATAAATGGTGTGATAAGATTATCAATAATGGAAAATAAGATATATGTCAATGATCCCCTAGACATGACATGGGAATAAGTGTATGATAACACATGAAAAAAATTTGAAAACAACCCCTTGTATATTAAATATCATAATCAGGAGTCATGGAATAAATTTTTATTGTTCATAAGACATGAATAATGTTTGAATCAAATTCCATAAGAAATGATATTATAACGTTGTAAAAATACATTATTTTGTGGCATACAAATAAGATTATATCTCTTTGAACATCTATAAATAGAATCATGTCCACTAATTAATTTAAGGACATGAAATCAGGAACTTACATAAACTTATGGACATGTCTCCAGGTGTATAAATAATATTGAGGAAATTAATTATAGGTTAATGCATAATATTATGGAAATGAAAACCAATTCCATGAATAATATTAAAAACATTAAAGCTAGATCCATGATTAATATTGTAGACATGATATCCAGGTCCATATCTAATCTTAAGGACATAAAAACTAGGTCCACATATTGAATTGGTAACACCAAAACAGGTTTATGAATATCATATTTCCATCATGAGTTATTCATCATTAAACAATATTTTATAGGAAAATATAGGTACCCAAATCACATAATGAAAATCATATATGTTTTTTCCATATGATCATAAATTATTCATCGTATCAGAACCCATGAAAAGAAATAGGTTTCATAAACATTTAATCGTAGAATAACCTATGCAAAAGGAATGAGTTTCACAAACATATTCTCATAATTAACTTAAATCGTTCATAGAAATAATAAGTATGGTGTTCTTGGGCACATGAGCCTTAGCCTAGTTGGTTAGGACTCGCTAGGTGAATCCAAGAGACGCTAGATCAAATCCGAGTGGAGGCATATTTCCGGGGGTACTGTAGAAGTATTGTAGTAGGCATTGTAGCGGTAATGTAGTAGGCACTATTCAGTACTGTAGCAGCTGGAACTATTCATCAATTTGGGCTTTCGGGGAACCCAAGGCCTTCAGGTCAGTTGATTCTCAAGGCCTTTGGGCCACCTTAAGGCATTAGGGACACCCCAAGGCCTTCGTGCAACATGAATTCAAGTCCCAGACACACTATAAAAAGGAGCAGCCCCAGAAGAGGATTCAGAGCAGGTGCACTCACTAGAGTAGAGCCAAATGGATTTTTATAGTGAGAGGGTATGGCTATGCCATCAGTACCAGCCTATGCTTGCATGGGAAGCCTAGCCAAATGGTCATGCAAAGGTGGAGAGCTACTATCATGATTCAGATCCTGGGGAGGGGCAGTTTATTGTAGATAGTCTTGTTGAATTCCCTAAGACCTTCGGCTCATGTGATCTCCTAATCCTATAGCCCATGAAATATCTGAGCCTACGGTCCTTATAAGGGTTCCCCCTTATCCCTTAAAAGGGGGGTTATCAAAAATCAGTAAAAATGAAGGCCTTCAGTCCATTTAGCCAAAGTATGGTGTTCTTGGATCATATCCCTAGTAAATAATATGTTATATTAAGGGTTTTTTTCTTTTATTAAATGATATAAAATTACTATATCATTAAAACATTCTTGATGAAAAAAAATTTCCATATTGAAATCTATTCTTAAAATCTAAAAATTTTAAAAATATTATGGGAAAAAATTTCATTTAAACAATCCTTGGAAACATTTAAATTAATAATCAAATCATTTACATATAATTAAGGTGGAAATTCCATTCATGCGGTAAAATTTAAAGAAACATTCCTTTCATACTTTTTAAAAAAGTAAAAAAGTACGTCATTTGGAAAATGAAAAGAGATTTCTTTTAAAAAAAAATTAAAAAAGAAAATATTGTTTCTAATCAATTAAAATTATATATTAGAATATGAAAAACCTTATTTAAATAATTTTTTAGAAAACATGAAAATGGAAGAATTATATTCTTGACTGAAGAGAGAAGTAATGTCAATTTTTTATAAAAACCTATTTTAGATATCTTGAGTACATAAGGTGAGGAAATTAAAAAAGAAAACATATATTCTAAAGAAATACCCACATGATGATAATATTTATTATTTTATTGATAGTTTTATCATATGATTTCATCATCGGAAACTTAATCATAAACAATCCATATAATTAATGAGATTGTAAAATAAAACATTGAACACTTTGGTAACATTTAAATCATAATCCCAATGAAAGAAAGATAACTTTACTGACATATAAATACCAATAATTTGGATAATAATCATCTTATAATACATCTATTTTGATTGTATACTACACATAAATGAAAAAAATGCTGAATATGGAATGTGACTCAATGAAAGAAATGAGACAAAAATTCCTTACATAGGGTCTCAATTCTTTCATAAACATGGGAAACTACTTCATAATCAATATAGATTTATTTTTCAAAATTTAATGAAATATAATAATTTATATCGTACCATATAAGGATTAATTATAACATATTATCACCATTTAGTTAAAAATTCATTAATAAAATCTCTCTTACAAGTGATATCTATTTCATTTTTTAATTACGTTTTTGATCAGTAATTTTATTCCTTATA
This sequence comes from Viscum album, assembly GCA_963277665.1. NCBI lineage: Eukaryota > Viridiplantae > Streptophyta > Magnoliopsida > Santalales > Viscaceae > Viscum > Viscum album. The sequence goes on along the minus strand of OY728153.1, from coordinate 1,199,981,607 downwards.
TTATAATCATGGATACATCATATATATAACTAATTTTTATATAAATATCTTATATATTCCTTTTATAAATGTTATTAGTCATTCAAAAATGATATATATTGATAAATAAAGCACACCATTCTTGGAGATGGTAGGTTGTACCCACACATAAAATTTGTTTTCATTATTTGATGTATAGAATAAAAGAATGATAACTAGTTATTAAAATTTTAAAAAATATATTATATCATATATATCATATATATTCACAAAATATATCGTTATCACCATCCATGTAAAATATAAACAAAAACGAATCACATCACGTCGTAGAGGTTGTGGTCCACATGTACACACAACCGACTTTGTCATTTTCCAATGGTTTGTAAGGTAAAAAGGTAGATATTATTTATAATTATAAAAGAATAATTATTTCATAAATATGATATATAAACATGAAACCCATTATAATAAGAATCCAACATCAATGGTGATGGGAAATGTATTGTATCGCAATGTGGAGATGGTAAGTCGTACATACCCATGAGCGATAATTTCACTACCCATTTGGTGGGAAGTGGAAGAATAAATATGATTTAATAAAAATAATAATATTTTATTATATTTAATATATTTAATTTTTTATTTAATTAATACTATAATACATTTATTGTTGGAAATAAGAATTAAAAAGAAAGTGATCAGTTAAGGAGATTACATCTTATTTGAAACAACTCTTTTATATCTCCTCTTAAGGTCATAAGGGTTGGTTTTTTAGAAAGAATAGAACCTATAGAATATAGATAAATAACTTTACAAGGCATTTTTTAGGGTATGATCAGTATAAAATTATCAATGTGGAGTGAAGAGAAGAAAGGTGGGGTTCCCTTTTTTAATTGAGGGGGGGACTATTAGAATATCTTAAGAGATTAAAATATAATAAGGTCATTATCTGGACCAAATGATTCCAAATATAACATGATTATAATTAATATTTTTATGGGGTTTATATTCCATAATTTAATAATATTTTGATATGTTTAACTAATTTTTTAAACATTATTTTTTTCTTTAACCCCTCTATTAACCTATTTTAACATTATCCATGATAAAGTCTTTTTCATTGTTATAAATTTAAAATATTACATATAAGATGAAATATTTCTCATAAATGTTCAATTAATAAACTTTTATACCATATATTATCCACCATTTCTTATTTCATGATTATTATTTTTTATAAAAAAAAATTAAAAATTTTATTTTGATAAACAATCATTAGTATCAATTTTGACAACATATATTTAATTTGAATTAAATGACATAAAGACAGAGTTTGAATTTAATTATAATCCTTTTAAACATCACTATTTTGTTTTATTTCTCTATTAAATTTATGTAACACTATAACTCACTAAAATTATAATAATTAGAGAATTTTTAAAATCATTTATTCTATATTTTTATTAATTTAATAAATACTGCATCAGAGTTGTATAAGACTTTATAGTGATAATATAATTTTTGAAAAATATAATTAAATGTACAACATTAAATAAATTTCATTAATCTAAAAAAATAAATTTATATTTGTCCATAACATTATCTTTTCATATACTATATATTTAAAACTACGAGGGTGGCATTTTGTAACATTCATTGATTTAAATATTATATTGGGAATTTTCATCGAAAATTATCCATTTAATAAATAAAATTCTATAAAATGGTGATAAGGGTATAACTAAATTTATCCAATAATAATTAATATGATATATTATGACATCATCACTTATTTTAAGCTAGATTAACCAGATTTACCCTTTATCATAGTGATAAAAATGATCATAGTTAGTCTTCATATTGATAAAAAAAGGGGTCTATTAACTAAATTTGAAAAAATATTATTCCAAATATTGAATCAATTTTATGAAATTAAATACCACTAATTAGTAGAAATAAAATTTAATTTAATCATGCAACACATGATGAAAACTGTTTTAAAAAAATACATTTCTAATCCAAAAACATTGTTCATACTTATCCCATTCCTAGAAATATCTTGAGTGAATATTAAAAATAATTATTTAAAATATTATATAATCATTAAAATATTTCAGAAATAATTATCAATTTATTTTATCATGATAAAAAACATTTCTGCGCATAAAAATAATTTTTCAAAAAAAATGAATTTTTACATTTAAAAAATGATTTTATTACAATTTCAAACATAAAATTAATTCCAATAAACATAATTTAAATATCTAAAATCTAATATAACTAAATTTAATTTGAAATCATTTTTAAAAAAATATAACATTGTACATGCTAGAATCAAAATACAGTTTTCAATAAAAAAAACATTAATTTTCACTATTCACTAGAAAATCTGTCTTCTCAAAAAATCCTAAAATTATCCCTCATATAATTTTGAATTTATGATTGTAAAAATGATGTTAATTTTCTGAAAGATTATTTTTCAGTGTTTCAAAATTTTAATATAATATTTTTTCAAAAGAGAAATAATAATCATTTTGAAGGATTTCTATTTTTTAAGTATAATAGATCTTTTATGAAAATTAAATTCATATTTCATATGAATCAATAAAATGAATTTATATTGAGTAAAATATTTTTCTATATCACATAAATTTTTAAATCTAATCCATAAACTTCAATTTAATGACTAGGATTTACCTATCAGTTTCAAAAATTAATATTTCATGGTTTGATTAGGCTTAGTGTTGTGTATATTGTATTATATCTACATAGTGTTCTTTTAAAAACATTGGGTGATAAAAAGTTAGTAGATAGAGGTGGCTATTGAGTGTCTAGTATCCCCCTAGATCCTATAAATATCTCTTTCTATCAACAGCAGGTACTCCATGCTTAAAACTGAAGTAAGTGCTTTTAGAAATATCATTCGGATACTCGATGTACCTTGACTGTGTACCCAGAGGATAATAACAATAAGAACCATACATTTATAAATATGTTTAATGAACAGTTATATATATTCATTTTTATTTTTTGAGTATAACCTGTTTGGGTCTTAACCTAGGTGTTTTTGGGTTAAAATTGGAGAAACTTGGAAGTATGAGAGGTTGTGCAGGGTTAGCAGACGATTTTCCCAAACCATGTATCAATCCCAGAAATCCATGCAAACATATGTAGAGGGTATTATCATGGATGTAAAATGGTTATTAAAATCATGTACCCCCTTAGGAGAAACTATGAACCCCCCCCCCCCCCTAAAAAAATAGGCACACAGTTTGGTAAATCCAGTGCCATTGCCCAAGAAACCATAACCATGTTTTTAATTAACAAAAAAAAATAGATTTAAAATTCTTAACCCCCAATAAACTAAAATATACCCTAAATTAGATATAATTTATTCCCCTTATATTTTAGGCTTCTGTATGCATTTTTAGGGCACCGAATATTCGTTCTTCAGGATTCAAAGGCCAGATTGTTAGATCATCACCTATCGGGGTATATATTTTTCACCTGTTTAATTGTCTCTCTCTCACACACACACACACTCCTCTTCACAAATAAAGGATGTATTTTTATTTCTTTTTGGTTAAACATATAAATCTAGGTTGGTTTGATCTTGATTTATTTAATCTTTTAACTAGGATTCAAGTCTATATCTCATTCTTTGTACTGATCTTGATAGATCCACTTCAAATTGTGGATTTCTATTACACGATTTCCCAAAAAAACATTAAGGTAGGGGGCCTATTATTCAATTACAAAATTATTAATTTCAATTACATGTTTTTAATTGTTTAATTTATTTAGTATTGTTAGTAATTTAATTAATTCAATTTAATTAATAAATTTTGTGAATTAATTAATTAAGGGATCATGAAGTTTGATTAAGTGATTTTTGAGTTTATTAATAAGTTATTGGGATTGTGAAATTGTTTTTCTTAATAAATTGTTAAATTAATTAATCATAATTTGATATTTTGAAACTAATTTGATTAATCAATTGATGAATTAATTAATAAGGTGTTGAGATTTTGAAATCGCTTTGATTAATTAACTTTTGACTTAATTAATGAGATAGTGTGATTATTAAATTTATTTGATTAATTAATTTTTGAATTAATTTATGTGATTTTGAGATTGTGAATTTTATTGGAGTAGTTAGTTCTTGAATTAATAATAGGGATATTGACATTGTTAAGTTAGATTAATTGATTATTGAATTAATTAGTGAGAATTTTTGTGATTATAAAATTTACTGAAAAGGATGAATTAATTATTTAAATAATTAATAATTGTTTTGATTGGGGATTTTTATAAGATGGTTAATTTTTATTAACCTTGAATGATTTGATATATGTGATATATGTGTTTTATTGAGAAATGGTTTGTGGGACACTTACTAATGCTCCAAATACTCTGGGGGTTATAGACATAGAATTTTAGATCCAAATTCATGTATGTGAATATTTTTATAGGATATGAACAAATGTCCAAATACACATGAGGGGTAGGACAATGACTGATTCTCCAAATACCCATGGGGTGCTAGAAACAATGTTTTATGCCCAAGTGATTGACATTAGAATATGGTTTCCATTGGATGTATTAGGAATTTATATGAAATGGATGATGAAATAACATTTTTTATAATAAATTTTCATTTGAATATGTTATATGGTTCAGAATCTACCATGGGTCGAGGTAGGTATTGAAATATGGGTGTCCTCGAGAACCCAATGGTTTATATGGATAAATAAGGAATAATTGAATAAATATAAACTATTAACATTATTGATTTTATTTATTATTTAAACAATTCCATACACTATTAGTGATCAGATATTATTTTAAACGATAGTGGTGGTGGTCTAGTATATTGCAATCTCACCCTACTAGTGATGCATGAACAATATCTGAATAGATTTTATGGTTTCATGAATTGATAAGGACAAGTGCTATGTGTTAGATGGTTGAGTTGAGATGGATCATGGATGAGGGAATCAGATGTGGTTTGGGACCCTCTTGGGTGATGATAGGGTTTTTATTTATTTTGATATTTTCATATTTACAGTTAATATGTATTGGCGTGATATATTTATTATTTAGTTGTGGATAATTCATTTCAGGTTTTGTCCATCATGTGATATTTCTATTATTCATGTTATGGTTATATGATTTTGTTATTGTTATTTATTTTTGTTGTTGTGATACATTGATAAAGAGGGAATAGTCTCCATATAATCAATATTAGACCCTCAATATTAGTCTAAAACCTATGGAATTTGGAGAGGCATGCCCGAGGTCACGTAGAGAACAGGCTTAGGGCACCGATGTGTGGCACCCAGGTTGGGAAATTATGAAGTGGTATCAAAGGTGTTTCTTTTTCTTTTATATTAAAATTATATTTGGTAAATGTATATATGAGAATAGAATTATTCGTTCCTTGTTTAAGATCTCATTCGTGCGAATAGTTAACCCATGCATGAGGGTAAAATCAAAGTAACCTAGGTGGTACTTTTGTTATTGTTGTTTCTTCTTATAGTTGATGATATTTGTCCGAGACTGACACACTGGTTGTGTAATGTGATTATTGTTTGTGATTGTATGATATTTGAATAATTTCATGGTATTTCATGAGATTTGAGTATTTATGTATCATTCTGATGACTCAGGATTATTTTTTACATGCGTCATTTTAGGCATGCACATGAAAATAGGTTTCTCTGAGAGTGCTGAAGGTTGAAATTTTTTCCTTGATTTTATAATTTAAATGGAAAAAGGGGAATAATTTAAAATTAATTTGTTTTATAATATGAATAAATTTATGCTTAATGTGAAACTATAATAATTAGAGTATTTTACCCTTTGTTAATCATAACCTAGATGTTTGACGGTTAAGGGTTGTGAAAGCGCCTTTGTTTTGACTGTGCGGTGAGGTTTGGGGAAACAGCTTGTTATTGATTATTCATATTTTATTCATATGTTAATGTGATAAAGTTATGTTATGTTTCCTAAAATGATTGTTTGGAATTATAGTGATATTCCCACATGATTATGGTTTTTTAGTGGATGATAGGAGGACATGGATGGATGTTCCCCTCTAGTAGTGGAACCTGAGACATGGGTAGTACCAAGTGAGAAATTCATATATAATTTCCGAGATAATATTTCCTATTTAATTAAATTCCCTAAAAGAGTCATATGGAGGGTTATGAAATGTATGTTTCTTCTAAAGAGGGAGTTTTAGTTGCATCACCCTCCAAATTTCACTAGAGAGGGTGGAATTGAGGCTGTTGAGTTTTGGGTTGAGTCTATCCAGACCATACATGAACACTAGTGGATTTTTACTGAGAAGGGAATAAAATTATTTTCTTGCATGTTACATTTTAAAGAGAACTTATGGTGGGACATTCAAACTCAGGATGAACAACTTGTGATTATAGAATATGTTGAATTTCAGGATAAGTTCTTTTATATCTTTTATCCAAAGATGATCAAGTATCAATGATCAGATGAGTTCATATGATTTACTCAGGGGTGTATGTCTATGATAGACTATGATATAATCCTTATATATTTTTTATTATTTTTTCAAACATGGGAAGGAGATGACGCTACTTCAGAAAAATGGTTTAATGATGGGATTAATTATGAAATTCAGTCATAGGTTAATATCTCAAAGAAGGATATGATTTTAAACATAGTGAATTAGAATATCATTTAAAAGGGGAAACTAAAAGAGTGTTCCATTGGTAGACTAGTGGTTTCTTTTGGATGGTTAGGAGTTATGTCTTCCAATTTTAGGAAGTTTCATTATGATAATGTTGACCAGAGTAGTGGGAAGAAGAGTGGTAAGAGGGAAGGATCAATAACACATGATCTTATCTAAGTGCTTTTCCACCAGTGTAGTAGGTCGATCCACTATCTTATCCATTGTCCCTAACCAATGTTTGAGTGTAGATCTTTTAGTATGATGGTACTTTTTCAAATGTTCTCTAAGAATCCATGAAATACGGGTAGCGATGGAGCTACTAGAAAAATCCATATTCTAAGAAGGTTATATTCTACACCATATCAGTGGGGAAGCTAGAGTTATTTTAGCTATAGAAGTAGAAGAATTTGGCATTGGGATTCTAGGATAAAGAACTAGTATAATAAGGTTGGTGTCACTTAAGGGACATATACTACATGAGAAGGAAGATAGGTAGGACAATTACATGTCATTCAACATACTCTTCCAGATAGTGAGTCTAGATCATTGGTAGTAAGAGGTACTATTTTGCTAACTTATAACATTTTCTTGTGCCTTATTTGATAACAGTTCCTCTCATTCCTTTATTTTTCACAAATTGTGAATTTTTTGAGCTTGGAAGTGGATTTCATGAGTGGGGTGTTGACGATAGATACACCTTTGGGAGTATATTTAGGAGAAATATTTTTTAAAAAATGGTGTTCTCTCAGGGTTGGGGTGTATCATTTTCTATGGTATCTTAATATTATTTACATAAAATACTTTGAATAAATTTTAAATATAGACTATTTTGTAGCATAATGATCCGAAATAGATTGTTACCACATTAGAGTTACTTTTACATCTCATAAGGGTAGAAACTATATTCACCACGGAGAATGGGATATCCAACCTATCCATACAGGGCCATTGTAATGCCCCGACCCCAGTTACCCAGAGTCGGTGCATTATTACAAAACATTGGCATGATCACAAAAGATCAAGTCTCGAAAGACCAATTAGTTTAGTAGCCTTGGAAACACCAGATACATTCATAAACGTTACATTACATCATACAGTGAAAAACTACAATAACGTGGTCTCCATAGTCCACACTCATATCCCTTTCTGACTATCCCTATAGGTCATTCATAAAATACGTCTTCACATTCTGGAAAAATTAAAACATTGAAAGGGGTGAGCTCAGATTCTCAATAAGGATAACAATATAGCGGAAACTTTCATAAATAAAAATAAACATTTAAGGCAATGTATAACTAAAACAAAGGCCTTTTGAACTTGAAATTCAGCATAATATGGCAAAATAAAATGAAATAATTCCATTTACTTATTCACATGGATCTTCTACTAGTCGAATAATCACATGCAATATCAACAACCACTTTCATAATGATGGAATGCATAATGCCAGACTATCATAACCACGTAACCAAGGCCTCGTGCCGAGACTATAAATAATATTTTGTCAAGGCCTCGTTCCAAGACTCTAGTTTGTCTAATGAGACCTACCAATGCATCGAGGAGCTATATAGGGCTCCACCTATCACTTATTAAGTCCAATTCATTCCTCATATGAATAGGTTTATTCATATCATAAACCATAACATAATCGTATCATATAAAACATGCATAAAGGAAACATAACATTTCCACATTTCAATCACAATATTTCAATTCAACACATTGATATAATAAAAACACTGTAAAAACCATTTTCAATACCAAAATAAAATAAAATTAAAACTTGGTATTTATTTTGCATTTGAAAAAAGTTATGGCTTGTAGAGGAAGCCGAAACTCAAATAATGGTCACGGCGGTGGAGAATTCGTTGTCGCCGCATACGTACAACAACAAAAACATTCCCTTTTGTCGTTTAGTAAAACTCTTCATTAAAATATATTTATTTTGAATAAATGTAAAAGTCAAAGGGGTTTATACACCTTATAAAATAAAGTTGTGTATAAAACAAAATATGCCTCAATGAAAGGAGATTGAGACGAAGTCCCTTACCTCGTGTCCGACTTGACTCGACCATACTTTAACCTCCTGAATAATAATCTAGAGTTAATTTATAATTGGTTAAGTACCTTTTTCAAGTTCATTATTCCTTTTATATAACTTATTACCAAGTTATGAACATTGTGTAATTATTTAAGTTAATAACGGTCGTTTTGTCGATCCTTCGTAATTGAGTCAAAAATAAAATTCTAATAATTACAAGTTGTTCATGTGGTAAAATATCCATTATATCCAGAATTATATTCATGATTTTGATATCATATATATCATATATATCCATTATATATATGCATTTATAATATTACATAACATTTAGAGGTAAGAAATGAAATGCACCGTTCATGGAGACGGTAAGCCGTACGTACGCATGAACTCTACTTTCATTTATATTTTGTATTTAATGGAAGGAGATCATAATGATATAAAGGAGTATTATAATTCCAGTATAATATAATATATAATATCATTTACTCCATCTTTTACACGTCCCACATATGGCATTAACGATTCAAATCACTTTGAGGGGGCGGTAGTCCACACTTCCTAAACTGAAATTATCGCGTTTACCCATAATAGAAATCATAAAGGTATGACATAAATGAAAAATACAGAAGAATAAAGAAACAATAAACACAATATATGTAATATATACAAATATTTACATCTTAATGTCCACCATGAGAGGTGTTAAAAGAATATTGAACAATCGTCGTTTCGTGAGGCAGTAATTCGCCACCCACAGAAACAGTATGTTCATTAACCATTAGATGAAGGTATGTGTAAGTTTAAATCAAATAATTATCATAATAAAATACTAGTATATTTAAGATACTGGTTTTTTATCAAATTAAAGTAATAAATAGATCTAAGGGGTTCGAGAAGCAAAATAAAACAAACGAACATAATAGAAGACATTACCTTAAAATCGGAAAACTCTTTTTGATTTGAGCCGAAGGCTTCCTTGGGAAGACTTCTGCCCAAATTGAGGATTCTAGGAGTAATATAGGGATGTTGAGAGAGTATTTGGGCAGAGGATGGCCGATCCAAATGGATTTGATGGTATGAATAAGGTGGTAGAGTTGGGGGTCTTTTATAAGAGGAGAGGAGGGGCACTCTTGGAAAGTCATAAAATGTTACATTATTATATAATGATTTTCGGATTTTAAAGGTCCTAAAATTATATATTTTAAGGATAAGGTGATAAGGGTTTGAATTATACTCATCCAATAGGTATTTTACAAGTGTAAGTCTTAGATTTTACATTAACGTTTCACTTTATTTAAATCGTTAATTAATAAGGTAATCTCTGCATCATCATGGTGTCTTAAAAAAATTAAATTTATTTAATGTCTAAAAATTATAAAAAAATATCATGATTTATGAAATAGTTTTATCATTCCAATGAATATTTATAGTCAAAAATTTAACTTATATATCCACATATAATAATTGTTTTAGTAAAAAAACACATGTTTGTGACAATATTATTTTTACTTCAAATAAAAAGTTATTCATGTCATTTTCTTACCCAAGTGGCTCCATTGGGTCCCCAAGTTGACCCATGGATTTCCATGGTCGTCCATGACTCATTCAATAAGGTTAGGACAAGATTAAAGGTGATTTCATATTATTATAACATTATATTTACCTTAAATTACACTAATTACCTTTAATCGCGATTAATAAAACTAAAAAGTTACTATTCACTAAAAATATTTTAATCCCATTGAACCACATTTTACTTCCTAATGACAACCATGTATGTCGGATTTTTGAAAATCAAATCATAGGAGTGGTAAAGTATCATTTAAATGAAAAATTAGTTCATTAACTACCACATGGTGGTTTCACTATTCATCAAAAATTGAAGTTTTTCAGATAAATACCAAAAATTCACTCTAAGATTTATTTGATATTTCCAATTCAAAAATGATGTTCATTTAACCAAATTCAAAACATAAAAGTAAATTTAATTATTTTTATATTTAATTCCCGCTGTCAAAACAAATAACGTGTTTTTAAGAAACAATATCTATTAAAAGATTGACAATTGTTTATGTCCAATTTCAAAGTGAAATTAATTATAATGACCGACATTGGATAAAATGGTAAAATTATATTCTAATTATACTTTAAAATCAATAAATGGTATAATTTATCACTATTAATTATTTTGTTTAAAAAATTTGTTTTTAAGTATATATTTTTTTTACTATTCATAGAAAATTGGAAGTTCATAGAAAATTACAAAAAATTCAACTTAGGATAATTTCGATATTCTAAATACAAAAATGAAGTCCATTTTGAAATATAAAATTTATATAATTTTAATAAGTAGTTATTACTATTCATAACAACTACTTTGATTGGTTGCGGTGTGTTAGAACTCGAGGTTGCGTACAACACACGATGCTCTATTATTCAAAGAGAAGCGTACCATGGAAGCTTGGTGTGTTACATTCTCCCCTCCATCAATAAATTGCATCCTTGCAATTTGAAATTTTTCATTGAAAATAAAAGGTTGAAAATAGAAAATACCTTTGTGGAAATCCCACATCGGAAATAAGGTTAATAAAAATATAACTTTAAAAGAAAGAAAGAGAAGTGATTCTATAAAAACATGGATATGAAGTAGAAAAAAACCATCAAAGTCTGATGGAGAGTTGTAGAAAACAGGATTAAGAGAAAGTTAGCTACAAGAAAATCACAAACTTGTGATTGGTTAAACGGTCTTTGATTCCCTAGTAGGAAAAGTTAACCGATGATGTTTTTTTAAGTTACCTTTCATAAAGTTGAAGAATTTATTTATGAGATTTACTAAGAACTTAAGGAAATATACTTACATTTCATTTAGACATTCATTCCTTACTAAATTTTTACCACAAACACATCTTTCAATCCGAAAGGTAATAGAACTCAAAAATATTATATTTATCCTAATCGTACAAGGTACCAAATATCAACACATACCATATAGATTAGGAAAACTATTTTGTAATAACCAGGGACTTCCTGTAGGCTAGTGGTAGGTAATAAAGGCATGTCGTACTATGTTTGTGGGTTCGATTCTTATAACTTTGTCTGACGCGACGGGTTATCCCCCGACCTGCATGTTATCCTTTTCCTAAAACTACAGTATTATAATATTCCAAAAATAATCTTCAGAAATGTTTTATCCGTAAACAATACTGTCCAAAGTTCAACTTAATCCATTCCAACCTATATAGTTATCCAAAATACCTCTGTCCAAACTTTCTCTAAGAGGTATCTAAATTTCAAAATCAATTGTAACATTAGATTCCCCAAATAAAGTAAAGTTTCTCTTATTATCACATACTAAAAATATGATTACCATCATCATATTAAATCCTTAATGAAAAGAACAAGTACCGTAGTACAATCCTTATATATATCACATTATTCTTATAACCGTAATATAGTTCTTGATTCCAAAAACACAAATACAATAATTATTCCACTTCAACTATAGTAACAACATAAGATTGGCCTTGATCCCTTGGCCTTTTATAAGGTAGGTTTCCCTGACTCTTAGTACATTCATTTGCATAATGCCCCATTTCCCTACAATTTTAGCATTCAACATTGATAGCCTCTTTATTTCCCTTGCAATCACGAGCCTGGTGACCTTTTTCTCCACATTTATTACAAACTCACATTCCTTTTAGGCAAGTATCGGGGTGATTCTTCCCAAACTTATCGCATAATGGAAAATCATTTTTTCCCTTTTTCTCTTTATCTGTCTCTTATTCCATCGTTCTCTTCTTCTCTTGCTTTACTTTATTGTCATAAGATTTAGAGAATTCCTTTTTTGTCTTGATAGAACATGAGACTATATCTTTGTACGTCGAGAAATATTTTGATACTAAATCTCGACAGAGAAAAGGTTTTAACCCATCAAAGAAACGATCAATCTTACTTCTTGGGTTATGTATATAATATGTTTCATGCCTCACTATGTAACAGCCCAAGATTTTATGAAAAATATTCTTTTTAATTTCACTAATGTCTTGTGTTGTACGCTACCCCAAAAGGAGCTTGCACAACACACATCCTTGACTTGCCTTGCATTACACGCAATCGCAACCTTCCTCGATAGCGTGTGTAGTACGCAATACTGAGTTTCACGAAACAACGATATGCTATTAAAATATTATTAAAACTAGCCATTATGAATAGTAATAACCACTTTTTAAATTTTAGAAATTTTAGCTCTCAAAATGGACTTCATTTTTGGATTCGGAGTATCGAATTTAGCCTAAGGTGAAATTCTGGTACTTTTTGGATAACTTTCATATTCTGATGAATAGTGAAAATTACTAAATTATAATTAAAAACAACTTTTTTAATCGAAATAATTAATAGTGATAAATTATTAATTTGATTGGTTTTAAAGTATATTTAGAATATATTTTTATAATTTAATACAATGTTGGTCATTGAATGTAATTTCACATTTAAACCAGATATAATCAAGTTTCAATCTTTTGATAGATATTGTTTCTTAAAAACACACTATTTGTTTTAACAGCGGGATTTAATTATAAAATTAATTAATGCAACTTCTATGTTATTAATTTGGTAAAATAGACTTCATTTTTGAATTCGGAATATGAAATATAGCTTAGGATGAAATTTTGGTATTTTTCTGAAAACTTTCAATTTTTGATGAATAGTGAAACCACTAAGTGGTAGGTTAAAAACTGAATTTTGCATAAAACTTATTTTTACCACTTCTGTGAATGGAATTTCGAAAATCCGACAGACACGGTTAATATCAAGGACTAAAATGTGGTTCAATGAGATGAAAATAATTTTTGGTGAATAGTAACTTTTTACTTTTTTACCACGGTTAATAGTAAATAGGGTAACTAAGGGTAAATATGATATTACTATTACCCTAACACATGTCCTAATTCTATTGGATAAGTGTAATTCGACCAAAAACAACCTTATGAATATAATATGACCATTTAGGTCCACTTGGATTAGATTATGACATTTAATATTATTTTATTTAATAAATAGTTAAAATAGTTAAAATCAATGTTTAATAACTAAAACATTTTTAATATGGGGTTATACATAAGATAAATTCGACTATAAATATTAATTAGAAAGCTAAAAAGATTTCCTACATAATGATATTTTATTTATAATTTTTATACTTTAAATAAATTAATTTATTGTTTACACAACGATGATGCAGTAATTACCCTTTTAAGGAAATATTAACATAATTGATGTTATAAATGCTCAAATGAATGTAATTTGAGACTTTTTATGAATTACACTAATTTTCTAGGTTACTATGATATATTAGTGTTTATTTAATCAACTTGGTTCGAACATATAATTCTGTTATGACTTTCACAAAAATCATATATCAAGTTGTGTCAAAATTGACACAAAATAGTTTTTAAATCAAATATTATATTATTAATTGTTATTTTATTCCTAAAAATCTAAGGTTCGGCCAAATGACTTAGATAAGGATATATATATTAAAAATAAACAATTTGGGGTTCGTTTGGCGTGTTATAGTAAGTGTATTAACCATATAGTGTAAGAAAACAAAAAGACACGGTAAAAGTTAAATTATTTAACTTAGAGTTAAATCTAATTGATAAGGTTACAATAATAACCTAAACTTGTCTAAATCCTATTGGATGATAGGATTTCGACTCGAAATAAGACCCTTTGGAACCATTATAAACAGATTTTTACTTTAATATAAAATAATATTTTGAGATATTCCTAAGGTGCCCCTCTCCTCCCTTATAAAAGGATACCTCCTCCCCCTACTCCTCACACCAATTTGAGCACTCAAGCTCGGCCAACCCCTGCCAAAATCTCTTCTCTACTTCCCTAGAAACATCCTAGAGGTTCTGGTCTTCCTCAAAGACCAATTGTAGTGCCCTAAGAGGAGGTCTCAAAGAGGCGCTTCAAAGAAGAGGTAATTACCGTTACCAATTCTTTCATCTTTATTTCTTCTTCCACTTATTCTTCTTAGGTTGTTTCATTATGAAGTAATAACATCAGTATCACTCATATACTGATGTGTTATTATAATTATGAAACAACCCTATTTCACCATCTATCCATCCTACGGAAAAAGAAATCACCGCGCGTGCGTACGTACGGAATACCGTCTCCACGCCGTGGTGTAATCTATTTTCTGTCACCACCTTAATTGGATGGGTATAATGATGTAATGAGTAACTATACATGATTATTATAAAGATATATTGATACTGAAATATTATACATACACTTCAACACAATTCCACGACCATGGGAACGATATAATCGCTCGTGCGTACGTACGGACTACCGTCTCCACGACGCGATGAGATTCATTCTCCATGTTAACCATTTAAGAATGATTAAAAAGTATATATAAGAAATAATAATGAAATATATGAAATTATAAAGCTACTGGATTTATGTATATATGTATATGTATGTCATCTACTTACTTCCATTCAAGACAATAAGGAAAAAAAACAGCGTTCATGCATACGTACGGACTACCGTCTCCATGAACGGTGTTTTTCATTTCATTTATCTATCTATTATATATATATATATATACTGAATATATATGATATATAAATCATATTTTATATTCTGGAAGTATGTAAATCATGATATAAGTAATAATAATGTCAAGAACAACAAGTCAAAACACCTACGATAAATGAAACGATTTTACCCAAAACGCTTCTTTAACATGGAATTTACAAAAGAACGGATAATATAATGTCATAAGTGAACC
Organism: Viscum album; assembly: GCA_963277665.1. Lineage (NCBI taxonomy): Eukaryota > Viridiplantae > Streptophyta > Magnoliopsida > Santalales > Viscaceae > Viscum > Viscum album. The sequence continues at coordinate 1,199,966,061 of OY728153.1, read as the reverse complement.
ATATATGATATCATAACAATGAATATGATTCTGTAATAAGTCAATGACATTATTTAAATCATTATACAAGAGGTTCGGACACATACGAAGCAAATCGGACCTAAGGTAAAGGAAATATCACAATCTCATTTTTATCTGAGATTGTTTATTCGTAAGTATTTACTGGGTTTTATTTTATCATCCACATCCATGTTTCCTCAATATGTCATATTATTTCCATCCTCCTACAATTGTTTAAATCCAATTTTACCCTTCGGTGAGTTTTTAGTAAACGATATGAAAGGAATCTTTTGTCGTTTTTCGTACGAGGTATTTTTTTGACTTTTCCGACAAAAGTACAAAGAATGTTTTCTTTTTTAACTTATACGGCATGAATGTATTTTTAATACATTATTTCCAAGAATCTTACTTTACAAGTTTTAAAGTTTATTTTTAATCAACTTCTTTTATTTTAAAGTCGTATGACATGTTATGAAAGGAAAAATGTTTTTGAAGAAGAAAGGATATTTTCCTCAAGAATGGAGTTCAAGTGTTTTATCAAAATTATTTTCCATCTAAGATAATAAAGGGTTCTGTTTTTATCCCTATTATTACATTGATTTGATTATGTTGTGAGGGAATTATTTTTATGAAGTCATTTACCTTATATGGTTTGTTTTATGATGTCATGATGTTTCAAGAATCCCATTTTTGTTACATGTGTTATGCGATGATGTATGTTTTATGATTATGTGGCACACATAAGAAAGGATTAATTATAATATGGGTGGGACCTATATCTCCCTCCAATGCATTGGGTAAAGATTTATATCTCATGAGATAGAAATGGCTGGAACGGAAGGTTATTTCGGTTCAGTGATACAGGACTGAAACGAGGAGTGAACTCGGTTCAGAAATGGACTTTGTCCGCTAAGATAGTCTTGGCAATGAGTCATGACTAACAAGAAATGATTTTCCATGATTATGTGTGTATGCCACAAAGTTTCATGTTTTATGTTATGATTATTGTGATTACATTTCACTGCCATGATTTATCCCATGTTATGAAATTATGATCTCTTTTGCAGGTTAATATTTCCAAAAGTTATGTGCTTGTGTATATGATGAGATTTATATTTCTTTTGTTTACCCTTATTGAGCAATTGATCTCACCCTTTTATGTTTTATTTTCCCCAGGATATAAAGAAAGGTTTTAGGTAAAAAAAGGAAGATCTTTATGGGAGATATTGGAGATCTTTCACCACAATTAGAAGATTACGTTCCGAGTTTCCAAAGACACTAAACTATTACGATCCTTGTGTGTGTGTTTTTGTTATGTACTAAGTATTCCGCAAATGTAATGTAATGTCAATGTACGTCAGGCTTCGGGTCTCTACAGTTGGTATCAGAGGAAAGGTTTAGTCAACCTTTGGAAACTAGGATGCGAGAACTTTAGTGAGATCCCTAGATTTATTTATAAGGTATGTCTAGGGATGTCCCTAAGGATAAGTATACGTATAGGATACAGTCCTAGAACTACGGTAACGATCATAGAATTTAACCTAAGATGTTAGATATTGAGGATACTCCACCTTTATTATGTTGTTTTCCCTAGCATGATTTTTGCCTCTCACACTATTCTTTTTTGGGTTTTAGAAAATGGCTGGAAACAAGATGATTCACGATAATGGAGGATATGATGGACAATGGAATGATATTCTTCATAATGAAATGGGATTTGGAAGTCCAAACATCATTATTATGCCGAATCAGCAATCTCATAATATGATCAATAAAGTAAAATTTGGTAAGTTTCCTGACTCGACTAATAAGAGAAAGATGGAGTTTCATGATGATCATAGAGGAAAGAAAGTTCAATTTTCCCTATGTAAATCATGTGGGAAGAGGCATCAAGGAGAATGTTTCAAAGGAATTGGAAGATGCTTTGGGTGTGGAAAAGAAGGACACAAAGCAAGTAAGTGAAAAGGAAAAGGTTCAGTTAACACCATGGATGAGGATAATGGTATCGCTACGACATCAACAATGGTTAAATGTTTTAAATGTGGAATGTATGGGAATTATGCAAACCAATGCCCTAAGGGAAAGTCTCATGAAGATAATCAGTATGGTCGTATGGGAAGTATTTATGTTGATGATGATGAAGAGACTACAAATGATATGTGAGATGAAAGAATTGTTGAAGCTCGGTCAATGGTTTAAGAATGTAGTGGAATGATTACATGTTTATCATGTGTAATGTTGTATAAGAAATCTCATGGTACTATGGAATAAAGAGACATCTAAGGATTGTTACACTGTTGTCTTTCCTTGAGTTATGAAAGTGTATGATTAATGGTACCACTATCCATGAATGGTTATTCAGATATTTTTGGAATTTAGATGATATGCGCATAATGAAGGAATAATAAGATAATGAGGTGTTTGATTGTATTCATGAGCTCATAACTGATATAAGGAGAAGGTTATATCATGGTTTGAGTATAGAGAATTTTTGGATTTTGGTATGTGGAAAGAGTTAACTTTTAACTGCATTCATGTTTTCACTAAGGTTCAATGGGTATTCAAGAGAATACCTGATTAAAGCCTTTGAATGTTTGGAATGTGACCAACAAGACATATCTTATGATATATGGGGATTAACGACAGTATTAAATCTCTGGTAATCGTTTTCACTATATTATGAGAGTGGACTGTAGTATTATGGATAAGCCTAAAGATTAGAATGGATTATGTTGGACATAAGTTAGTATTGTTTAAGGATAGAAGATTTTCGATATTATTGAAGGGATGTTATAGTAATGTAGTTTCAGAAAAAGTACAACCTACAGGATGGGCGACGGCCCATCGCTTCGGACAAGGCTGTGGGAATCGAACCCACAACCGAAGTGCGACTGGCCTTTATCGCCTACGACTGGCCTACATGAAGTCCCTATTTATTAGAAACTAGTTTTATTATATTAAGAAGTATGATATATGAAGTATAAAGTCCATTTTAGGAACCATATATGATTAATCTCACTATCGATCGACTTATGTATATAATTTTTGCTAACCTTTTGTTTGAGACAGATGGAATGACGCGTCATTCTATCACATGATCTGCTAACACTTCACGAATAACAAATTCAACTTCAATTATTTAAGAGATGATGTGGAAATTGTTAAAGGCATGAACAATAGTGAGATTGTACCAAAATAAAGTAAGTATTTATTCTAATTCAAATTCTTTAACTTTAGGGAAACGATCTTGAAAACCAAAAATGTTGTCCTAGTGATCTTATATCTGATTAATCGGATGGTACCTTAGATCGTCACAAATTTATGGATTTGTGATTGTTGGCTTTTCCATAGCCATGTTCTCTACCACTCTCCATCAGAACATGATGGTTAGATTTTTCTTCCATATCCATATTTTCACCTATGTGGAAACCCAGTGATTAGTTTATTTGGGTAACCGTCAAGTTTCATACTTTTGTTTTTAAATATTGGTTTTGGTATTCCTTTTTACGATGTGGGTTTCTATTAAAGAAACTTTCGAATAGTAAACCATTTATAACCCCGACGAATTTCGAGGGCGAAATTCATTTTAAGGGGGGTAGAATGTAACAGCCCAAGATTTTATGAAAAATATTCTTTTTAATTTCACTAATGTCTTGTGTTGTACGCTACCCCAAAAGGAGCTTGCACAACACGCATCCTTGACTTTCCTTGCATTACACGCAATCGCAACCTTCCTCGATAGCGTGTGTAGTACGCAATACTGAGTTTCACGAAACAACGATATGCTATTAAAATATTATTAAAACTAGCCGTTATGAATAGTAATAACCACTTTTTAAATTTTAGAAATTTTAGCTCTCAAAATGGACTTCATTTTTGGATTCGGAGTATCGAATTTAGCCTAAGGTGAAATTTTGGTACTTTTCGGATAACTTTCATATTCTGATGAATAGTGAAAATTACTAAATTATAATTAAAAACAACTTTTTTAATCGAAATAATTAATAGTGATAAATTATTAATTTGAGTGGTTTTAAAGTATATTTAGAATATATTTTTATAATTTAATACAATGTTGGTCATTGAATGTAATTTCACATTTAAACTAGATATAATCAAGTGTCAATCTTTTGATAGATATAGTTTCTTAAAAACACACTATTTGTTTTAACAGCGGGATTTAATTATAAAATTAATTAATGAAACTTCTATGTTATGAATTTGGTAAAATAGACTTCATTTTTGAATTCGGAATATGAAATATACCTTAGGATGAAATTTTGGTATTTTTCTGAAAACTTTCAATTTTTGATGAATAGTGAAACCACTAAGTGGTAGGTTAAAAACTGAATTTTGCATAAAACTTAATTTTACCGCTTCTGTGAATGGAATTTCGAAAATCCGACAGACACGGTTAATATCAAGGACTAAAATGTGGTTCAATGAGATGAAAATAATTTTTGGTGAATAGTAACTTTTTACTTTTTTACCACGGTTAATAGTAAATAGGGTAACTAAGGGTAAATATGATATTACTATTACCCTAACACATGTCCTAATTCTATTGGATAAGTGTAATTAGACCAAAAACAACCTTATGAATATAATATGACCATTTAGGTCCACTTGGATTAGATTATGACATTTAATATTATTTTATTTAATGAATAGTTAAAATAGTTAAAATCAATGTTTAATAACTAAAACATTTTTAATATGGGGTTATACATAAGATAAATTCGACTATAAATATTCATTAGAAAGCTAAAAATATTTCCTACATAATGATATTTTATTTATAATTTTTAGACTTTAAATAAATTAATTTATTTATGACACAACGATGATGCAGTAATTACACTTTTAAGGAAATATTAACATAATTGATGTTATAAATGCTCAAATGAATGTAATTTGAGACTTTTTATGAATTCAACTAATTTTCTAGGTTACTATGATATATTAGTGTTTATTTAATCAACTTGGTTTGAACATATAATTCTGTTGTGACTTTCACAAAAATCATATATCAAGTAGTGTCAAAATTGACACAAAATAGTTTTTAAATCAAATATTATATTATTAATTGTTATTTTATTCCTAAAAATCTAAGGTTCGGCCAAATGACTTAGATAAGGATATATATATATTAATAAAAAACAATTTGGGGTTCGTTTGGCATGTTATAGTAAGTGTATTAACCATATAGTGTAAGAAAACAAAAAGACACGGTAAAAGTTAAATTATTTAACTTAGAGTTAAATCTAATTGATAAGGTTAAAATAATAACCTAAACTTGTCTAAATCCTATTGGATGATAGGATTTCGACTCATCCCCACTTTAGCTTCGAAATAAGACCCTTTGGAACCATTATAAACCGATTTTGACTTTAATATAAAATAATATTTTGAGATATTCCTAAGATGCCCCTCTCCTCCCTTATAAAAGGATACCTCCTCCCCCTCCTCCTCACACCACTTTGAGCACTCAAGCTCGGCCAACCCCTGCCAAAATCTCTTCTCCACTTCCCTAGAAACATCCTAGAGGTTCTGGTCTTCCTCAAAGACCAATTTTAGTGCCCTAAGAGGAGGTCTCAAAGAGGCGCTTCAAAGAAGAGGTAATAACCGTTACCAATTCTTTCATCTTTATTTCTTCTTCCACTTCTTCTTCTTAGGTTGTTTCATTATGAAGTAATAACATCAGTATCACTCATATAATTATGTGTTATTATAAGTATGAAACAACCTTATTTCACCATCTATCCATCCTACGGAAAAAGAAATCACCGCGCGTGCGTACGTAAGGAATACCGTCTCCACGCCGTGGTGTAATCTATTTTCCGTCACCACCTTAATTGGATGGGTATAATGATGTAATGAGTAACTATACATGATTATTATAAAGTTATATTGATACTAAAATATTATACATACACTTCAACACAATTCCACGACCATGGGAACGATATCATCGCTCGTGCGTACATACGGACTACCGTCTCCACGACGCGATTAGATTCATTCTCCATGTTAACCATTTAAGAATGATTAAAAAGTATATATAAGAAATAATAATGAAATATATGAAATTATAAATCTACTGGATTTATGTATATATATGTATATGTATGTCATCTACTTACTTCCATTCAAGACAATAAGGAAAAAAAACAGCGTTCATGCGTATGTACGGACTACCGTCTCCATGAAAGGTGTTTTTCATTTCATTTATCTATCTATTATATATATATATATACTGAATATATATGATATATAAATCATATTTTATATTCTGGAAGTATGTAAATCATGATATAAGTAATAATAATGTCAAGAACAACAAGTCAAAACACCTACGATAAATGAAACGATTTTACCCAAAACGCTTCTTTAACATGGAGTTTACAAAAGAACGGGTAATATAATGTCATAAGTGAACCATATATGATATCATAACAATGAATATGATTCTGTAATAAGTCAATGACATTATTTAAATCATTATACAGGAGGTTCGGACACATACGAAGCAAATCGGACCTAAGGTAAGGGAAATATCACAATCTCATTTTTATCTGAGATTGTTTATTCGTAAGTATTTACTGGGGTTTATTTTATCATACACATCCATGTTTCCTCAATATGTCATATTATTTCCATCCTCCTACAATTGTTTAAATCCAATTTTACCCTTCGGTGAGTTTTTATTAAAAGATATGAAAGGAATCTTTTGTTGTTTCTCGTACGAGGTATTTTTTTGACTTTTCTGAAAAAAGTACGAAGAATGTTTTCTTTTTTAACTTATACGGCATGAATGGATTTTTAATACATTATTTCCAAGAAGCTTACTTTACAAGTTTTCAAGTTTATTTTTAATCAAATTCTTTTATTTTAAAGTCGTATGACATGTTATGAAAGGAAAAATGTTTTTGAAGAAGAAAGGATATTTTCCTCAAGAATGGAGTTCAAGTGTTTTATCAAAATTATTTTCCATCTAAGATAATAAAGGGTTCTGTTTTTATCCCTATTATTACATTGATTTGATTATGTTGTGATGGAATTATTTTTATGAAGTCATTTACCTTATATGGTTTGTTTTATGGTGTCATGATGTTTCAAGAATCCCATTTTTGTTACATGTGTTATGCGATGATGTATGTTTTATGATTATGTGGCACACATAAGAAAGGATTCATTATAAGATGGGTGGGACCTATATCTCCCTCCAATTCATTGGTTAAAGATTTATATCTCATGAGATAGACATGGCTGGAACGGAAGGTTATTTCGGTTCAGTGATACAGGACTGAAACGAGGAGTGAACTCGGTTCAGAAATGGACTTTGTCCGCTAAGATAGTCTTGGCAATGAGTCATGACTAACAAGAAATGATTTTCCATGATTATGTGTGTATGCCACAAAGTTTCATGTTTTATGTTATGATTATTGTGATTACATTTCACTGCCATGATTTATCCCATGTTATGAAATTATGATCTCTTTTGCAGGTTAAGATTTCCAAAAGTTATGTGCTTGTGTATATGATGAGATTTATATTTCTTTTGTTTAACCTTACTAAGCATTTGAGCTCACCCTTTTATGTTTTCTTTTCCCCAGGATATAAATAAAGGTTTTAGGTAAAAAAAAGGAAGATCTTTATGGGAGATATTGGAGATCTTTCACCACGATTAGAAGATTACGTTCCGAGTTTCCAAAGACACTAAACTATTACGATCCTTGTGTGTGTGTTTTTGTTATGTACTAAGTATTCCGCAAATGTAATGTAATGTAAATGTACATCAGGATTCGGGTCTCTACACACTAACCTTGTAAATTTAGCCTCATACATTGCGACATTCTCGTCCTCCTTTTGTCTCAGACTCAGAAATTACCTTTCTATATCTGCTCGATGGTCACGAGGAAAGTATTTTTCTAAGAAAATCTTTTTTAACTCCCTAAATTCCACATTTGATACTTCATCATCTTCCTTTGTGTTTTAAATCTATGACCACCATTAATCAGCATCTCTAGTGAGGCGGTAAACTGCCATGACAACTTTTTCCCTTTCACTACTCCCTAAATCCTGAAATATTTTCTCTATGGAATTTAACCATTGCTCAGATACTAATAGATTTGTACTCCCATTGAATGTTGGTGGTTGCTGCCTCATGAAATGGTCTAACATTTATCCTCCACATTGCGGATCAGGGTGCTCCATACGAGTTAGGTTATTATTCATAACCTAAGTGAGTTGTCCCAGTATGGTGATAAACTGATCAGTACCAGTTGTATCACCAGCTCCATTATAATTATCTTGAGCAGGATGTAAATCCCTACATGGAGTGCGTGCATTGATACGGTTTCTATTCCTCTCACTAGGTGCCATTTCTAAACAATGTCACAAACTAGATTAGTTTATGAATCGAAATACATAATAACAAATGTTCAAAGCACTTAACATAAATTGAACTATTTATGGATATAATCCATAATCATAAAAATGTTTTCTTTGAGGAATTATATACTCATAAACCCTTCATAATGGTTTGTAAAGAAAAAGAGAACTATCCTAAGCATATTTCTCGAGATTATCGTAACCAAGAGTGCAATAAGGCCTGTGGTTGTGCACTAGTTCTCATTCAAGTCTATCTCAAAGCAGTGTTTTTGGTTGTTACACCTAGTTACATCTGTGCCAGAGCCTCCTCTACCTGCTCGTATCTAGACAGGGATGTATTTCTTGGAAAACTAACAAAATCCCTATAATACCAAAATTCTAGGAAATTATTCTATATTAATCCTCAAAGTCTATCTTAGGGCTATGCGCTCTAATCAGAGTTTATCTAAATCTAGAATCCAAGGTTAGTACTAAACTGCCTCTGATACCAACTGTAATGCACTGACCCTAGTTAACCAGATTCGGGACATTATTACGTAACATTGGCATGATCACAAAAGATCAAGTCTCGAAAGACTGATTAGTTTATTAGCCTTGGAAACACTAGATACATTCATAAACGTTACATTACATCATAATGTGAAAAACTACAATAACATGGTCTCCATAGTCCACACTCATATTCTTTTCCGACTATCCCTGTAGGTCATTCATAAAATACCTCTTCACATCCTGGAAAAATTAAAACATTGAAAGGGGTGATCTCAGATGCTCAGTAAGGATAACAATATAGCAGAGACTTTCATAAATAAACATAAACATTTAAAGAAATGTATAACTGAAACAAAATCCTTTTAAACATGAACTTCATCATAATCTGGAAAAATAAAATGAAATAATTCCATTTACTTATTCACATTGATATTCTACTAGTCGAATAATCACATGCAATATCAACAACCACTTTCATAATGATGTAATGCATAATGCCAGACTATGATACCCGTGTAGCCAAGGCCTCGTGCCAAGACTACAAATAAGATTTTGTCAACGCCTCATGCCAAGACACTAGTTTGTCTCATGAGACCTACCGATTCATTGAGGAGATATAGCGGGCTCCACCCATCACTTATTAAGTCCAACCCATTCCACATATGAACAGGTTTAAACATATCATAAACCATAACATAATCATATCACATAAAACATGCATAAAGGAAACATAACATTTCCACATTTCGATCACAATATATCAATTCAACACATAGATATAATAAAAACATTGTCCAAACCATTTTCAATACCAAAATAAAAGAAAATTAAAACATGGTATTTATTTTTCATTTAAAAAAAGTTATGGCTTGTAGAGGAAGCCGAAACTCAAATAATGGTCACAGCAGCAGAGAAGTCGTTGTTGTTGCATACGTACGACAAAAAAACATTCCCTTTTGTCATTTAGTAAAACTCTTCCTAAAAAATATTCATTTCGAATAAACGTAAAAGTCAAAGGGTTTTATACACCGTATAAAAGAAAGTTGTGTATAAAACAAAATATGCCTCTATTAAAGGAGATCGAAACGAAGTCACCTACCTCATGTCCGACTTGACTTGACCGTTATTTAACCTCCTAAATAATAAAATAGAGGTAATTTATAATTGTTTAAGAACCTTTTTCAAGTTAATTATTCCTTTTATATCACTTATTACCATGTTATGAACATTATGTAATTATTTAAGTTAATAACGGCCGTTTTGTCGATCCTTGATACTTGAGTCAAAAATAAACTTCTTATAATGACAAGTTGTTCATGTGGTAAAATATCCATTATATCCATAATTATATTCATTATGTAGATATCATATATATCAAATATATCCATTATATATATGAATTTATAATATTACATAACATTTAGAGGTAAGAAATGAAATGCACCGTTCATGGAGACGGTAAGCCATACGTACGCATGAACACTGCTTTCATTTATATTTCATATTTAATAGAATAAGATCATAATTATGTAAAGTAGTATTATAATTCCAGTATAATATCATATATAATATCATTTACTCCATCCTTTACACGTCCCACATATGGCATTAATGATTCAAATCACTTTGAGGGGGCTTTAGTCCGCACATCCTAAAATGAAATTATCGCGTTTACCCATAATGGAAATCATAAAGGTATGCCATAAATGAAAAATACAGAAGCATAATGAAAACATAAACATGATATATATCATATATAAATATAGTGACATCTTAATGACCACCATGAGAGGTGTTAAAAGAATATTGAACAATTATCGTTTCGTGACGTAGTAATTCACTACCCACAGAAAAAGTAATTTATTTGACCATTAGATGAAGGGATGTGTAAATGTAAATCAAATCCTTCTCATAAAAAAATCCTTGTATATTTATGATACTGGTTTTTTTACAATAGAAAGGAATAAAAAATTCTATGGGGTTGGAGAAGTAAAATAAACAAAAGAACATAAGAGAATACATTACCTTAAAATCGGGAAACTCTTATTGATTTGAGACAAAGGCTTCCTTGGGAAGACTTCTGACCAAAGAGAGGCTTCTATGAGTAAGAGAGGGATGTTAGAGAGAGTATTTTTTCAGATTTTGGCCGAGAAAAATGGATTTGATGGTGTGAATAATGTGGTAGAGGTGGGGGTCTTTTATAAGAGGAGAAGAGGGGCACTTTTGGAAAGTCATGAAATGTTACATTATTATATAATGAGTTTTAGATTTTAAAGGTCCCACAATTATATATTTTTAGGATAAGGTGATAGGGGTTCTAAATTTACTCATCCAATATCTTTTCGACAATTGTACGTCTTAGATTTTACATTATCATTTCATTTTATTTAAATCGTTAATTAATGAGGTAATCGCTGCATCATAATTGTGTCATAAAAAATTTAATTTATTTAATGTTGAAAAATTATAGAAAAATATCCTGATGTAGAAAAATATTTTTATATTTCCAATTAATATTTATAGTCAAAAATTTAACATATATAACCCTATGTAATAATTTTTTTAGTAAAACAACACATGTTTGTGACAATTTTATTTTTACTTCAAATAAAAAGTTATTAGTGTCATTTTCTTACCCAAGTGGCTCCATGGGGTACCCAAGTTGACCCATGGATTTCCTTGGTCAGACATGACTCATACAATAAGTGTAGGACAAGAGTAAAGGTAATTTCATATTATTATAACATTATATTTACCTTAAATTACACTAATTACCTTTAATCGCGATTAATAAAACTTAAAAGTTACTATTCACTAAAAATATTTTAATCCCATTGAACCACATTTTACTTCCTAATGACAACCATGTATGTCAGATTTTTGAAAATATAATCACAAAAGTGGCAAAGTTTCATTTAAAGGAAAAATTAGTTCATTAACTACAACATAGTGGTTTCATTATTCATCAAAAATTGAAGTTTTTCAGAAAAATACCAAAAATGCACTCTAAGATATATTTGATATTCCAAATTCAAAAATGATTTCCATTTCACCAATTTCAGAACATAAAAGTTTGATTAATTATTTTTATATTTAATTCCCACTATCAAAACAAATAACGTGTTTTTAAGAGACAATATCTATCAAAAGATTTACAATTGTTTATGTCTAATTTCAAAGTGAAACTAATTCTAATGGCCACCATTGGATAAAATGGTAAAATTATATTCTAATGATACATTAAAACTAATCAATGGTATAATTTATCACTATTAATTATTTTGATTAAAAAAAATTTAAGTATATTTGTTTTACTATTCATAGAAAATTGGAAGTTCTTAGAAAATTACAAAAAATTCAACTTAGGATAATTTCGATATTATGAATACAAAAATGAAGTCCATTTTGAAATATAAAATTTATATAATTTAAAAAGGTGGTTATTAATATTCATAACTACTACTTTGATTGGTCGCGGTGTGTTAGAACTCGATGTTGCGTACAATACACGTTGCTCTATTATTCAAAGAGAAGCGTACCATGGATGCTTGGGGTGTTACAGGCATTTCATTAGTAAGTGGGATAGATCATCACCCAGGATTATAGTATATTTTTTGATGATATGGGGTTATAATATGATGTATTTCTATGCATATTTGACAGGTTTGGGATGCTTTTAATGAAAACATCTTATGGATTCAACGTGAGAGAAATGTGGAATATATGATTGACCTCATGATGGTGGTTGATCTAGTTTCTATTCCACCATAAAGAATGACACCACTAGAGATCAATACTTAGCTAGAAGAGTTTGTAGATTATGATTTTATCCATCTAATTACGTCATCTTTGGGTTTTCGGTTTTTTCATCAAAGTAGGCTGACATGACACTTCACAATTTTGTTGTTTATCAAAATTTGAACTAGATCATAGTGAAAACATACAATCGTATTCCACATATCGATGATATATTTTTTCAATTGAGGGGTGTGTGCTTCTTCTCTATGATATAATAGAGATTAGGTTTCATCATTTGAGAGTTTTACCTTCTAATATACCCAATACTTCTTTCAGAAAAGTGTATATCCTTTATGAATTCAACGTGATGTTTTTCGGGCTAAAAAATCACAAGTAGTGTTTTTGGCCCTGATGAACATAATATTACATCTGTAGCTGGATCAAATTTTTGGAAGTGTTTTTGGATCACATCTTGGGGTACTCTGAGACACATGATAATTAATCCCAACATATTGACATTGTCCTTAGAACAATTAGATAGAATTGGTTATACTTCAAGATATATATGGTAAAGCATTAGATCGATCAGGAACACTTCTTGAGTCACATCATCTCTGGGGAAGGTATGTTGGGGGATATGGAAAAATTTGAACCATTTGTTCCTTGGGATAAACCAAATAATTTTTCCGTAGTTTTTTGAGGTTGTAGGGATACATTCGAATGTTTATTCCGAACTTGTATGAGTTTTTAGCATCTCTTTAAGGCTTGGATTCGAAGAGGATAATGTTTTAATAGACAAAAGTATATGAGAATGCCTTCCAGGAGTTGAAGAAGTTCATTACGTCAGCATTGATCTTGATGCTAATCATTCCAGTTCAAGAGTATATGGTGTTCTGTAAAGAGTCTAGGGTGGGACTTGGAGCCTTATTGTCCTAGGGAGATCGATTTTTAGTTTATGGGTCTCTTCTATTGAGGACATATGAACAGAACTACCCTACACATGACCTAGAGTGAGCTATAGTTGTTTATGCTCTGATGTGTTGGTGTAATTATCTATTGGGAGATAGGTTTACTATGGTAAAATATCACAAGAGCATGATGTATATCTTTTCACATCAATACTTGAATATATATAAGTAGAGATGGTTTGAGTATCTATTGTCATTTGATTTTTAGCTATCATATATTCATGGGAAGGGAAATAGTGTATCTCACACTATATTGAAGAGTTCTTCGAACATGGTAGTTCGAACATCTAGTGATCAGTGGAAGATAATGACTATATTAACTAAGATTCATCTCATGGTTTTAGAGAGTCGGGAGCATATAAATCATGTATTAGATTCGTTGGATTATACACATTTAAGTATGATCTAGGATATTTGGTATGAGGAACCAAACTTTTTTCCCTTGGGGTAAATCCTTGATGGTGGGTAGACACCTTCATACTGGATCATAGATGAGGATGATGTCATCTATTTCAAGAATAGGTTTGTTATACCTATGAGTATGTGGGAGGATTTGATGCATGAATTTCAAGCTTCAAACTGTGTGGTGCATCCAGGTTTGACCAAAATGTATCATGACCTACGATGACTGTTTTGGTAGTTAGGCATGAAAACGAAGATAGGATGCTTTATGACAAGATACTATACATGACAATAGGCGAAGAATGAGAATCAATGGCTGGAAGGTTTACTACACTACACATGTCAATTGGTGATAGTTGACTATTTGATGAAGGTAGCATGTTTCTTCCCTATACAAAATACTTTCTCAACAAAGAAACCATGAGATTTGTTTTTTCAGGAAATAGTATATCAACATGGAGTTCCATAGACTATTGTTTCACACCATGACCCATATTTTACTTTTAAATTATGCTGGTATTATAGAAGGTTCTTTGTACACATGTTTTACAGAGTATGTATTTTCACCCACAGACAAATATGAAATCATAAGGGACATTATAGGTACATGAGGATATGCTTCGAGCATGTTTCATAGAAATTAGTAAGTCTTGGGAGAAGTAACTAGAATTGGTGGAGTTAGAATCTAATAATATTTATCAGGATGCAATTCATATGGAACCACATGAGCCTCTTTATATTATGCCATACATATTACCTCAATGTTGGATGGAGGTAGGTGAGTAAGAGTTATTGTAAATGAGTCTCATACATGAGATGTGGGAGAAGGATCAGTTGATTCAGAAGTGTGAGGATTTGGATAAGAGTATATGGGAATCATATGATGAAAAACATCAATTACCCCTAGAGTTTAGAGGGGGTTATCATGTATTCCTTTTGGTGTTAGATAGATTGGGTCACTGTAAAATACAGACACAGGGAAAGATGGAACTCAGATTTTTTGTGCCATTTAAGGTTGTGGAGAGAATCTAACTAGTGGTGTACTCATTTGATCTTCCATATATGTACATTTCTATGCATGAAATTTTTCAAATTTTAGAAATTTGTCTGTATCACCCCAACCCTTCTTAGGTGATCGATGTGAATAATGTTGAGATTGAGATAAATGCATCCATTAATGGGCATCCATTACATGTGTTGGATCATAGTGAGAAAGTGTTACAGGAATGAATATATTGTTAGTTTATGTAATGTGCAACATGGGTTTGTGATGGAAGAAGTATGGGAGATATAATAATATATGAGGTCTTAGTGGCCCAATTATTATGACTCCGAATCTTAGAGATGCTTGGGAGTGTAGATCGAGGATAAGCTATTATAAGGTGGAAATATTATAAGAACCCACCTTTTTCTAGAGATGTATCGAGTTATTTTAAATCTATTATTTTTCCACATTCTGAGTATAACATGTGTTGGTCTTGACTAGAGTGAATTTGGGGTAAAATTGGTTAAATTTGGGAGGAGAGGTTGTTCACGGTTGGCACTTGATTTTCCCAAATTGTGCAGCTAGCCCAGAAACCTATGAAAAGCAATTAAGAGGGGATTTTCATAGATGGAACACAATTATTCAAACCTTTTTGCCACTTAATAGAAACCATTCACCCCCCCCCCCACAAAGAGTCAAATGGTTAGGGAACATGGTTTGGAAAATTTTGTTCCCCAGCATCAGAAAACATGTGTGGGTTTTAAATTAACTGAAATATTGGATTTAAAATTATAGAATTCCATTTTAAACAAAAATTGATCCTAAATTAGACCTAATTAATTCATATTATTTTTTGAGGCTCCCAGATGAATTCATAGGGATCCTAACAACAGTTCTTTTCAATTAAAATATCATACAGTCATATTTTCATCTATTCATGTATGAATTTTATTTATTTTTATATATATCTCTCTACCACCCCTTTTCCCAAATAAAAAAAGGATGTTTATCAATTTTTGGTTCTAGATCTAATTCACAATCTAGGATTGTTTGATATTGATTTGTTTGATCTTGGATCTAGGATTCAGATATAAATCATATTATTCGTTGCGTTCTTGATATATCCTCTAAAAATTGGGGATTTTTAGTGAGAGATTTCTTTTCAACTAATTGAGGTAGGTGGTTTATTATTCAAATCACAATGTCATGATTTCAATTATTAGTATGTAATTATAAAATTTATAGAGTAAATTTAACAATTGAATTTTATTACTTGAGTTCATTAATTTAGTGAATAAATTTATTAATGTATTGTGAGGTTGGATTAATTGATTGTTGAATTAATTAAATAGATATTGGGCTTGTGAAATTGATTTTATTAATGAATTACTGAATTAATTTATAAGATGTTGAGTTTGTGAAATTTAATTGATTAATTAATTTTTGAATTAATTAATCTGATGTTGAGTTTGTAAAATTGATTTTATTAATTAATTTTTGAATTAATTAAACATATATTGATATTTTCAAAATGAATTTATTAATTGATTATTGAATTTATGAATAATATATTGAGATTGCGAAATTCATTCGATTAATTAATTGTTTAATAAATTTATTTGATGTTGATTTTGTGAAATATATTTGAAAAATTAATTTTTGAATTAATTATGGGGATATTTAGATTATTAAATTGGATAAATTTATTATTGAATTGATTAAGGAGAATTCTTTTGATTATGAAATTGATAAAAAATGATTAATTAATTATTGTATTAATTAATAAATGTTTTGATTTGCGATTGTGTTAATCAGTATAATGTTACATAAAATTTAAGAATGTGATATATTTGAAATATTTTTTGATTGAGAAATGGGTTGTGGGACATGGACCGATACTCTAAATACCCACGGGGTGATAGACATGGTGTTCTAGAAAAAAATCCATGCATGTAAATATTTATATTATACAGGGACTCATGATCCAAATACTCGTGGGGTGTTGTATTGGAACTAATGCTCCAAATACCCTTGAAGTGCTAGTCATATTATTCAATGTTCATGATAATGCCATCATAATATGGTTCTAATTGATCGTATAATGAATTGAAATGAAATGTATAATAAAAACTCATTTGTTATAATGAATTGTGTGTTGAATATGTCACATGGTTCAGTTTCTGTCATGTGCTGAGGTTGTTATTGAGATATTGGTGTCCTCAAAAACCTGGTGGTTTATGTGGTTAAATGAGTAATTGAATAAATATAAAACTTTTTACTCTATTTATTTTATTTTTTAATTATAAAACCAAATACACTATTATAGAATGGATATAATTTTAGATGATATTGTTTGTGGACTAATATGTTGTACTCACACCCTACTTGGGCTTCCTAATTAGTACCCGAATAGATTTCACAATGGAAAGACACAATAAGCGAAAGATCCATGTGCTAGATTGATGAGTCCAGATGAATCAAGGAAGATGGAATGTGATGTGGTTTGTGTCCCACATGGGAGGTTTCAGTGGCTTTATTTATTTTGGTTTTTCCATACAGATACTTGAATTGTATTGTCATGACATTTCTACTATTTAGTTTGGGATATTTTATTTCTTTTTTTGGTCATCATGGGATATTTATATTATTCCAGATATTGTTATATCATTTGGGTATTGTTAATTATTTTTTCTATTGTGATAAATTGATGAAGAGAGTATAGTATCTTCATGATCAATATTGGACCCTCACTGCTATTCAATAGCCTCTAGAGTATAGGGAACCATGTCCGAGGTCACATAGTGAATCGGATCGTGGTACTGTTGTGTGGCACCTAGGTCGATAAATTGTAGTACCACTATGGGTTCACATCTCTTCTTATGAAATACTTATGTAATGTTTTTATTTTATCAACTAAACATCATATAATATACCAAAATAATAAGTAAATTAAAAATAATTAATCCATTAGAAAGTAAATGAGTGTTTTTGATCATTAAAACAAATTCATGAGTGAGATATTCCAACGAATAAAGTTTTCATTTCACTTGATTTTCAAAAGATGTCAACATGCTAATAAACCTATGGTATATTTGCATCAAAAATAATTTCATTTGGTATATGGGGATCATTAACTACATTTAATTTTTTTATGATGGATGTTTTTTTAGATATGGTGAGGATGATAATAGTGATTCTTGTGGATTATTTATTAGTGATTGGGGTAGATTTTTAAGAATTATTATAGAATATAAAATATTTACTTCGGATGTGTGAAGAGGGTAATTATGATACCACATAGTGTTAGGGTTTTTTAATTTTGATTTTATTCTATCATTTTAAAAGTGTTGATGAGTTACAGTTCCTAGAGTGCCAAAATTTACGGTTTTTGTGGCCTCTTGGTAGGAGAAAATTTATCCCATATGGTTAGTAGTAACCATGAGGTGCATTTGTGGATACCAAGGTGGGCCTATAGTGTGTCTCATAAAATTAAAATGGGTTTCAAAACCATGATTCATGCATATGGTTGGGTTTATCATTGAAAAAGTTCCAATTTGAATAGATTCTAAATTTTTCTCAAACTACACAGATCTCCCCAAACGTTGTGTAGGGTCTTTAGTGTGTCTGTAGTGAGGCACATAGTTTTTCCAAAACATGAAGCCTTTTAGGGGAAACATTTTAGGATAGTTTTATGTATAAGAAGTTCCTTCTATATGGTTGGCATATATTCAAAAATACTATGTGTCTTAACAGTGTAGTTTTCCAAGTAAAGAAACAAATGAATTTTATTTTATTTCTTTTTATTTTTTATTTATTTTACCTTATTATTTTCCCCATATAACATTGAGTCATGTGATATCCCTACTATATTCCTCTAGGGTTCATTATGATCCCCACTCCCACTCCTCCCTCACCTCCATGAAGGTTTCACTAGATTTTATCTGATTTTATGGTCGAATACCCTTGGTATGATCACTACTTCAGTCCTTTTTCCTTATTATAAAATTTACCATTTCCCTATAAACCCTCTATACATGACCAAAACATAGGTTTCTAGGTGGGATTATTTTTTATTTTGATGTTCTTTCAAGGGTGTATGATGGGCCTCTCGAGATGTATCCATGTGTACAAAGACATCTTCTACGGAAGGAGAAGCATTTTGGTCCTTTCTAGTTCACTAACCACCACTTGAGTTAGGTTTTCTTATAACCTTTCCCCAAATTTTAATTGGTTTCATTTGGTTATTTTTTAATTTCCACTTGGTTTTTAGGTGTCTTTTGGATCCCAAAAGGATTACACACATATATATTTATTAGTTTGTGTGTTTATATATTCCCTCCATATATATATATTCTCTCATGGTGAGTGGAATATGCACATTGGATTAAGGGGTATATATATATATAATGGTATATGTGTTTAAGTGTGAAGTGGTATTCATCTAAGGCGACGTGTTTTTGGGTGTTTCAACTTGGTCTTCCTCTCATTGGGGTAAGTGTTACTTTGTCATCTCATGATATTACATGTCTTATTATTATTATTTTTTAAAAAATTAATTCTCTTTCAAGTATTATTATATATATATGGTCTATGAGATTTCAACATTCTATAAAATATTATTTTAAATTATGGCATGTGATGTAATCCCATTCATGGAATTTGATAAATTTCTATTTGAATTGTTAATTAATGATTTTGTTTTTTAAAGGAGTGGCATGAACTAAAATATGGTTTTAGAAAGTTTTCCTGAATTAAAGTGGATCTCAAATAGATTTTTGGGTGTAATGAAACGTTTTAATATTTTTATTGGATGGTTTTGTGATTTTATTTGGGTTATTTGACCCTTGTAGAATTTATTTCAAAACCTCTGGGACTTTGAATATTTCAAAATGTTATTTAAAAGGGGGAAGAGAGAGTTACCATTTGGGTTTCAATTTTTTTGAAGAAATAGAATGGCATACCAAGCAGATTTTTTTAATGAAGTGTCTTGTTTTATATTTTAAGAAAGTGATTTTTCATAAATGTTGTGAAACACTCTTGAGCCCCATGTAATTATTATTTTATCTACATTGGATGATGATATCTCTATAATGGTGGAATAAGATAAATTACTTGATTTCTGTAAAGACTATCATGTTATTAGTCAAACCAATGAAAAGGGCTGTAAAAATGATGTATGCTCTTTTTGTTCACTCAAAGGGAATCATGAAACATCCTTTAGGAATAATTTGAGGAGAAAAATAATGTAGAGTAATGAGGTATTTTTTGGTGATATGAACTCCCCTATGGAAGAAGATGTTTATCAAGAAATTTTTCAATAACCTCAGGTGTCTAAAGATAATGAAAACGGAGAGAGTAAACCTAAAAATAAGGAATAAAGTAATTCCTTCACTAGATCTAGGCTAGGGTTGGCCCTAGATTTTTTTTTCTGAATGACCAAGCAGAGTTCAGTATGAGATCATATGTTGAGAGGTAGTTCTTTGGTTATGTAATTTAGGTGTAACAAATTACATGTTATTTAAAAAATCTTTCAATGATTCATGATGAAATTATCAATCTAAGGGAATCATGGGGAATCCATGGTATGTGGGGTGATGTTGAGGATGAATCCCCAAAATACCAAACTATAGTCAGGCTTTGATCAAAGGGAAACTGCCATTGTAGATGATGATAGTTCTTAACTTATTCCCCTAAGGAAGGAAAGATGGCAAAAATACTACTCATACCTGAAGAAAACTATGGTTATCATGTCCCATTGTCCTCTTGATTATGAATCTGATTGTAATATTGGTTATTATGTAACATATTGTGACTACGATCCTTGATCATTGGCATGAGGGAATGATTTTTGTATGACCCCGTCTATCCTTTCTTCATTTATTTTTCTCATTTTTATATAAAAAAGGATATTCAATAACCTATTAAATATATTTACTTGTCATTTGTTTCATATTGATTTATGACTTGTGAATATTAGTTCATGTTTATGTTATTTCTTCCTTCATTGTGTGAATTACTTTCAAACTGTTTTCAAATTATTTTTCTAAATATGTAAGGAGAAATATTGAATATAAATTGTTTTCTTAATATTTTAAGAAATGAATTTGAAAACTGTTCTCTTTTGAGAAAAGTGGGAAATGGTTTTTTGGTCATTATATAATGTTTTAATAAAATGTTGGTTTTGAATAATGTTTTGGGATAACATGTGAGAATATATAAAACACTTTTATTTTAGGAATGTGTGTTTATAAAGAGGTTATTTTAAAATGTGTTTAAAGTGATACTTTAAATTAGAATATTGTACAAGTGTTTGAGGTTATGGGAAAATGTGTTTTCCATGTGGCTATTTTCATTTAAGAGAAATCTTGGTAGGATAGTTTTAAACTATTTTAGATGTATTGTTTTTTTGTTTTTTATAACTTTACACAAAATATTTTTCTTTTCCTTTTTAAATAAAACAATAATTATTAGAATGTAATATTAATGAAGGTTCTTAGTTTTGTCTGGTAGTGGTGACTTATTTGGATTTTAAATAATTTTTATATCATTTTATGTTTTAGTTCTCCATTAGTTATTATTTTTTGATCACATCCATGCGGTGAGAAGGGTCGTGGTGACCTAATAGGTCATGTGAGTTTTTGTCTAACACTATTTATTTCTTATAGTTGTTACTTTCTAGTTAGATTTTATTCTACTAGGCCTCTTTATTGTATTTTTTTCTTGCATTTATTTATTCCATTATTATTTATCTCTGATTTGGAAAAAATATCCAAAAGGAATTCATGTGATTCCATGGTGCTTTTTTCCAGCCCGTGGGGATCAAAAATTCCCTTCAAGCCATATAGAAATATGGTCCATGTGATGGGTCGAATAGAAGCTCGAGCTAGTTTGTTACAAAATGGTATCACCATTGGTTTTTCTTCAACAAGAATACATGACACTTGTGTCTCCCATTTATATTGGAAGGTCCTATTAGTTGAGGTTATGGTTATAAAAGATTGATATGTAAAGTAAGGTAGGGTCTAGATAAGTCTTTCTTATCCTGAGCCTCATTCTTCTAGGGGTGGTTGGTTTTTGAATTGTTTTTTTTTTTGAGGTTATTGATGTTTTGATCACCTTTTAACATGTACATGATCTTGGGTGGGGGCCTTGGTTTTAGAGTTGAAGGAGAAATAACTTGAGCTTTAGGGTGGCACACATGGATTAGGAAACCATGGGGTGTCCATGTAGTTGATTTTATCTCCATAGAAAGGTGTTTTTTTCATATAGCGTATAGTTTCCCAAAAAATGTGTCCAATGTTTCCATGACACTATTTATTCCCGGTTTAAACAGTTTGGGCTCCTATGGTTTTTATATTTCTCAAAATTTTATTTTTTACTTTTTATAGGTGGATTAAAGAGTGTTTTGTTTCCCATTTTGGGATGTTCTTTTTGTGATCCTTTCTTGATTCTTGTGTAGTTCTTTTGTACACTAGGTTTTAATATGTTATTTTTGGAAAATAGAGGAATTTTTGTGAAATTATCTTCTTCCAACATGTATTAAAAGTAATTTTCTTCATGTGTTTGTTTTTATTGTGAATAGTGATTTCAAAATGAAAAATGGATTTTTAGATGATAATTCATTGGGAAATTGGTGTTTAGAAGTAAATGGGGATTTTAAATGTGGTTTATTATGGTGTTTCATGTTTTACAGGTATTGTTTCACCAAGGGTTTTTTTGTTTGAAGTTATTATTGGATTTGATTTTGGGGATTCTCTTGGTAGATACTGATTTTAAATTTACTTGGTGAAATTGGTGGTTTCAAAATAAAATTTCATTTGGTGTGAATGTTGTTTATCTTAGTTGAGGACCGGATATGCGCCTTATTGTGACTTTATTTTTTTGGTTCCTTTATTATAGTTAAATAATTTGGGTTTTTTTTGTTCATAGATTAGTAATGTTCATGTTCATTTTCATTAATGTTATCCCCCAGAATAATTAAAAGAGTTCGGTTAGTTTGGGTTCCATTGAGACTCCGAGTGGAGTAGTTGACATGGGATATTATTTATGAGATCTACTGAGAGTTGTTGTGATATAAATTTTTAGTTTTATCTATGATTGGAAGGAATCAGTTATACCGTGTCTGTTTCAATGGGGTTTGTCTTGGGAGACCTTTTGATACTGTTTCTTTGGGAAACCATTCTTTTAATGGTTTTAATCTTGGTTTTGAATCTTCATATATGGTCATTGAGACCTTGTGTATGGTTCTATTTTTAGGATATTTTTATTTGATGGCCTTGTATAGTAGTTCTAGCATGTGTATTATTAAGTTTAGTGTCCCACTCCCTCCCTCCCTTTAGGTTATATTTCTAGGTTTCTGGCTTGTTTTGCCTCATTAAATATGGTTTTATTTATGATTTCCATGATTCTGGTTCTCGGTTATGAGTGTAATTTGATGAGCCTCACTGTTTGGGAGAACCTTTCATGGAGATAGTGGGTTTCACCCATATTCTCATTGATTCATTGATGTTTATTGTTGTTTGGACATCATAGAGTCCTTGGGTGAGTGATTGGGTAACTGGGGTGTTTTTTTACCATTTGAGTTGGGTTTACTTACTGGTTTTTTGATATGTCCATTTGGGATGCACCACGTGTACATGATCTATGTTTTGACCCTAGGTTATCCCTGTGTGTTGTGACTCAAGGTGGGAGCACTTACCATTTATTTTTAGGCTGATTATTGATGTTCTTATTAACATTGGTTTGGAAGTATTTTTGGTTTAAATTGAGTTTCTCTCATGGTTTCTTAGTTCCTTAAGGATGTATCTCTTGGTATTTTTAAATTATTCCACTATTTTAGATGATCTCTAAATAGTGGTAATACTATGTTATAGGAACACTAAATGGTGTGGATACCATTTTATAGAAACATCAAATGGTGTGGAGACTATGTTAGGTCTCTTAGGATTCATAGAAAATCCATCTCGAGGTTCTAATTTGGTTGTGTCTAGAGGCATTTTTCTTTTCAGTTTATCGGTTCATTTATTTTGTTAACATCTCAGTCATGGTCTTAAAGGATGAGACATGTGACGGTTTCTCCTAGTTAATTCTTTCTTGGACCTTCAATTTTATATTTACATTCATTTTGAAAAAGAATTTATGGGGTAAGAAAGTGGCATGGTGGAGATTTTTTGACACCCCTAGTGTCATGGAGTTTTTATTTTGTTTTATTTTATCTTTTCTTGAACAGGAACGAGTTTTGGTGCTTGGAAGTTAGAAATTTCATGTTTTGGAGTCTTTTTTACTGGATCACAGTTATTCATCCCAATTAGTATAAATTATATGGTGCTCGTGTGAGTTCCCAAGTGAGAATGTGGCGTCACACATAACATGAAAATAGGTTTTTAAAATATAACAAAAGAATGTGGTTGGGTATATCGTTTTGAAAATCCATTTTTCATAGCTTCATCATAGTATTTCAAACTGTACAGATCTTTCTAGAAGTCGTGTGGGGTCTTGGGTATGTCTGGAGTGAGGTGAAAGATTTTTCCAACTTGTGTAGACTCTAAGGGGAAAAAAATTTGGGCATGTGTTTGTATAGGAAATCCCTCCCACATAGTTGATTCATGATCAAGAAAACTATGTGGCATAACCAGGCAGTTTTCCCAGTAGAGAAAATAATGAATTTTTTTCTTTCACACTTCTTATTTTTTCCTCACTCTTTGAGTCGTACGATATCCCCCTCCCCTATTCCTTTATGGTGTGTCATTCTCCTTCCTCTTGGCCACCTCAACTCTACTATAATTTCACTGAATTACATCTGGTTTCTTTATTGAATCGCTGAGGTATGTTTTATGTTTCTATAATTTTTTTTTATTCTAAAATATTTCCCTTTACACATCTCCCCACTCTTCTCAACCAAACCCTAAGTTTCTAGGTGAGATGATTTTTTATGTTTCTTATCTTCCTAGGGAATGAAATTGGTCTCTTGAGATGTATTTGTGTGTATTTTGGCATACACTTCCAAAGGAGAATCATTTCGATCATTTTTTTTCTATCCACCACTTGAGGTTAGTGTAAATGTGTGTAAGTGTGAAGTTGATGTTGTTGAAGGCGAAGAACTCTGGGGTGTTTGATATTGTTCTTCTTCTCTTTGCAGAATGTTTTAATTTTATGTGGATTTATATTACATGCCTTTTATGCTTTTTTATTTAAAAAATATCTTTATAGACTGATTTTATATGTATTACCTATGAGGGATCAATTTTCTACAAAATTGGTTTTTAAATCTTGTTGTGGGATGTGATAACATTCCAGGCATTTGGGAAATGCTCGGATAGATTTTTAAATAATTCAGTTGGTTTGTAAATTAGTGGAATGCTCTAGATTGTTGTTTAAAAAGGTTTTCATAAATTAAAGTGTCTATCATACAGGTTATTGGGTGTTTTAAAAAAAATAAATTCTTAATGGTGTGTTGTGTGATTTTAAGGAGGTGATTTAATCTATATAGAATTTATTTTTAATATTTTTTGACTTTGAATATTTTCCAAGGTTATTTAAAACAGGGAAGAGAGGGTTCCCATTTAATATTCAAAAATATTTTGATGAAATGTCTTTTTATCCCAATTGTATTTTTTAATGAAGTGACCCAATGGGAATTTTATGAAAATGAGTTTTCATAAATGGTGTGAAACCCTCTTGCACCCTTAAGATTATTGTGTGCCTGTGACTACTTGTGTTTCCATGAGGTGATGTTTATATTTGATTCATTATATATATCATTTATGTGTGTTCATAATGGGGATTATTTTTTATTGTAGTATTTTTTTCTATTTTAAATGCTCTCTCTCTTTGAGTAATGAATGATTTATTATTCACACCTCCCTTGAATAATCATATAGGACATTGGGAAATGGGGTATGTGGCTGAGGTGGTTGAATCCCAATCCTAGGATATTTATTATGATG
Source organism: Viscum album (assembly GCA_963277665.1). Lineage (NCBI taxonomy): Eukaryota > Viridiplantae > Streptophyta > Magnoliopsida > Santalales > Viscaceae > Viscum > Viscum album. The sequence goes on along the minus strand of OY728153.1, from coordinate 1,199,940,136 downwards.
ATTTCCCTTAGGTATGAGAGATCTCATTGTGGGAATGTTCCCCCCTTGTGTTTGAGTGTTCTCATTAGTGGATGGGGATTGAGAGCACCTTTGTGGGGACTGTGATAACTCATAGAGGACCGTGTGAGCCTCCAACAGTTTGTAGTCATATTATGTGATATGTTTTATCCTAGGGTTATTATATTTCATGATAGAACCCATTTAAATCCAATTGGGAAATACCATGACACTAGTGCATTTTATATCATTTAAGGGGATTTAAATTTTTCTTCAATTGTATCCCTTATTTTTTGGATTATTTCTCGGCACATACTTACCTGTCATTTGTTTATTCATATTGTTTTACTTGACTATAGTGGTGCCTATTTGTGTTCCATCTTCCTTTTTTCTGTGGTTTAATTTTTATATTATTTGACAATATTTTACATAAATAAAATTTAAGAAGTATGTTTAAATAATAAATTCAATTTTTGTTTCTAAATATGTTTAGAAATGAGTTTGAAAAGTGTTCTCTTTGGAGAAAACTTGAAAAATTGTATTTTAGGTCATTATGCTTAGTATTTGTAAAAATATTTTTTTCAATCATGTTTTAGATAACATTGTGAAAATTCAAAAACATATTTTAGTGTGGGAATGTGTATATATAAATATATTCTTGTCATATGATTTTAAAATGAGTCTTTAAAAACTAATTTTTTCCATGCGTTTTAGGTTGGGGGAAAAGGTGTTTTCTTTGTTATTTTTTTATTTAGGTTAAATATTATTAAGAGTGTTTAAACCCACTTTCCATGCGATGTTGTTTAGTTTGAATAAATTTATAAAAAAAAATAATTTTTTATTATATTTCAAACTAGCATTCCAATGATGTAATATAAAATAGACTATTTAGTTTCGACAAGTAGTGATGATCTACTAGGGTTTTAGATCATTCCTATATCATTTTATATTTCATTTTCTTTATAGGTTATAATTTATTCATTATAGTCATGGGGTTATTTGGGTTGTTTTGACCCGTGAGGTCATGTCGAGGTTAGTTTTGCATTCTTTTATTATTGTACCTACTCTTTTTTGTTTATATTTTCTAATGTTATCCATGATTATTTTATTTTATCTCATGAGTTGATTTATTCCACTTCAATTTATCTTTGATTAGGGGAAAACCATTCCACAAATATTTCATGTGATGTCAAAGAGACTATATCCAATTCTTGGGGATTGAGAATTCCATTTAGGCCTTATGGATGATCGGGCAGGGCCTCGGGTCAGATGTCAACCTGGGCCGGTTCATTATAATAATATTATATAAACTAGAAAATTGATATTTTATGATAAGGGAAGGAATTATTCTTGAATAAATAATTTTACTAAATTGGATCTAAGTTAATAACAAATGTTAATGTGACATACAAACTACCTCTACATAATTTTGTTACATATGTTGGAAATTTGTAATAAAATTTTGGTTTTTATAAAAGGTTTATCAATGTACATAGAAGAATTTAATGACCAATGTGCTATTTTATAATTAATGTTATCTAATTAATATTTATAATTGATTAATTAAAGTATTTTAAAACTAGAAGAAGGATATAATTTATCCACCCTTAAACAAAAAACCATATTTGGGTTTTTGTTTTAAAAAAACATCGATTCTTGTGAATTTTCATTTTTTATGGTTGATAATTGATAATAAGTATCATGTTAGTTGCCATGAAAGGAAGTAACTAATGAATTATCAATTACATTATAATATTTATAAATAAGATACTTTATATTTTTAATATTCTATAGAGTGGTTTCAGCTACCTTATTGTATCAAAGTGATTGTGAATAAAAGTCACACTAATCTAAATTGTTTATAGACTAAAAATAATAAAATTCAAGATTGTTTTTTTAGTAATTTATTCTATAGGAATTCAACCATGATATTAGATAGAAAAAAGGTTTTCATAACACTTTTATTAATTTTTTTTGGATGGTTGGAAATAAAATATTTATTTATAATCCTTTTATAATATAGTATTCTTCTAAGAATATTTTTATAGTTTAAAATATATGATTTCTATCCTTCTATGACAAGGTATATTTTATGAAATCTTGGATCATTACTAAATTTAAGTCATGTAATAAAAAAAATCATTATATCATAACTAACTTTTTCTATGATAAACATCTTCTATTCAAACAGTATACTAATGAAATCATAAAATGTATAAGTTAGATGAGTGGATGACATTAATTATATATCACTATCACAATTTTTAATGTAGATGGAATCATAAAAGTGATGATACTATACATATTTTATTACTATATCAATTATATTATTCCACACACATGTCACATACATGACTTATTTTAAATTTAAATTCCATTTAATTTCAATTCATGCTTTGTTTTGAGGGTTTCCCAAGCATTTACGGAGGAATGGGTGTGTTTCTATGAATTGGTCCAAACCATGAGCCCAATTCCAAATTTAAAAATAAATTTTGATTCCTTTATAACTACTTAATTTTTCAACATTTTTTATCCATTCCAATTCCTAATTGTCATCCCCTGACCAATTAACACTACCATATTAATTTGGACCATTTATAAATCCATAAGCATTGTAGATATGGGTTTTTATTTAAGGGATTGGGCCTACCCGAAATCCCATTTTCATTCGTTGAAAATAACTTTTAATTCTTTAATATATCCTACACTATTTTCGTTTTTTCAGTGATTACAACTCTCACCTGAGACCACTTACCTATATCGCACCCCCATTCTTTCCTTCTATAATTTAGAGCTCGATAGAATTGTGAAAGGGGTCGAAAAATCTCTGGATTTCAGAAATAATCCAGATTTGGAGAGGTAAATTGATCATTTCATAACTCTTTCTATTTTTACTCTTTTTACCCCATTCGAGTTCCTACAAGATCGCATAATATTTTTGTGAACCTTACATGAATGGTTGGATGTTTTTAAATTCATATGTTGTGGATTTTTGGTTATTTTCTTCAAGATTTTTTCGGGTATCTGTTTGTCTCTTCAATTCCTTCCTTCTTTTTAGGGTTTCCTCACACTTTCATAAATTTATAGACTGTCTAGAAGTTAGGGTTAATACCTAGGGGTTTATTTGGGGTATTTCTGGTGAAATATTATGGTTTAGGGTTCGTTTTCACAACCTTGTGGTGCGGCGCAGGTTCGGTTGAGGTTTTGCACCAAGATTCAAGGGTTTGGACTCAAAATGTAGGTGGTTCCATGTGTAAACAATTATTGATGAGTTATATGGTTATATTTAACCATTTTTCATATTCCTCAAATGTTGGTTGTGGTGTAAAAACTATTTATGATTGATTTGGTTATGTGTTAAATTTTATAGTCGCTTTTTAACTTGAAATTAGGTGTTTTCATGTGTAACTCATGAGGTTTTATTTGGGTGTAGTTTATAACTTATGAAATTGGTTTATTAAATCTTTTTTGGCTTGCCAGTTCTAGTTTGGTAATTTATTAGTATCATGTGGTCCTAAAACGAAGGTTTTTGAATAGTTTTGATGTGTAAAACATTGATATACTTCTTGAGGTCATTTTATGAAAATGTGTGTTTTCATTTGTATCTTTTGTGGTATTATTCAAGGTTATTTTATAACACTTGAATTTATATTTATAAATGTATCTAGGGATGAGAATTCTATTTTTTATAGGAATTGGTATGGTTTTGGTCTTAAATGGGGGTTTTTGAAATGGGTTTTGTGTGCAAGACATAGTTACACCCGTTGACTTGTTTTATGAAAATTGTGAATGTTTTGTTTTGGTAAAGAAAGTGGATAAAAGAGTTTATATGTACTGTTTGGGGGTGTGTTCACCTAATATGGGTTTTTGAAAGGTATGGTGGTTATTTAATATTTCAAATATTTTTTATAATGTTTTATAAATTGATTAAATGTTTTAGAAAATGGAAAGAGAGATGGAAAACATGGTTGTGGGCTATTTTGTGTGAGTGCGTTGTGAAAATTAAATTTTTTTGATGAAAGAGGTATTATATGTTATTTGAGTGGGATGTTATGTGAGTTATAATGTATTGGAATGGTTTATAAAAAAATTTAAAGGATTTTTTGAAGTGTCAATGAAATGTGAAGAGTGTTGTGGGCTATTTTTGTGTGAGTCGGATTTCAAAATCAATTTGAATGAAAAGAGTACTTTTGTGACTTGTGTGGTATACATGTGGGCTGTTTGGTGAATTTTTGATATGGAAATGATATTTTCATGTTCAAAGTATATTTCTTGACTTTTTGAACTTGTTTGAACACAAAGGGAAAACCTGGGTATCTAGGTGGGTGGACGTGTACTAGTATGCTAGTAAATCCGTGGGGTTTGGCCTTAGTTTCACTTAGCAAGATTGACACTTACTACTCTAACTAAACTATGATGATGATTATTGGGGACCAATAGGTTATGGGTATGTTCCCTACTAGTGTCTCATGCATGAGAACAAATATTTGTGATGGTTACTCTCACCGAGATACGAGGTACCTGGGACCCATAACGAGCTAGTGCCTATGGGTTATTTCTCATTCCTCGTGCTCACTAGATATTTTTTGCTAACCATAGGCATAAAGTATGAGTGGTTTGAAAATTCAGTAGCTTTGGTATTTATTTTAAAAGTTTTTATTCTTTAAATTAGCCCACCTAAAAACTGTTTTTATTTAATGTTGCATCTTTTAGAAATTGTAACTGGCATTTCATGTTTTTGAAAACATGCATGCTTTTCATCTTTAAATATTTATAGCATGGAATATCTTAGGGGTGGTATCCTACTGGGAATTTTCTCACACCCTACTTACACCCTTGGGTGTAATTATACTTGGTTATTTTTGTAGTCACAGGTTGGGTACAGTTTTTTTGTTCCATTGGTTCGGGTTTCTAACAGGTCCTTGGTGGAGAAGTCTTATGGGGATGGCTTGAAGGAGGAGCCTCTTGCCATGTGGAGGTTCTTGGGATGTCCTTATTTGGTTTTTTACCTTTTTAATGGTCTTTAAACATAGTTTTAACTTATGTAATTCAGTTCTGAAATTTTTTAAAAGATGGTTTTAGTTGAAAAATTCAAATTTGTTTTATTGAGTTTGTTTGTTGTTTAATGTTTATAAAATTGGTTAAATCGTTCCCAATTATCATTATATGATACTCGAGCACTTGTTCCAGCCCATGGGGATTGGGAACACCCATATAGACTTGTCACGGGCTGGGTTTGGTGTCAGTTTTGGCGGCGACCAGATTCGGTTTGTGACAAAATGGTATCAAAGGGGGTTCTGGTTAACTCTTTGGGCCACGTTATTTAGGGAACATCCAGGATAGTCTAGAGTTAGGATTTTTGGGACTCGATAGTTCTGTTATGTGTAGTGTTCCTGATCACCACACCTCATGACGGGATTCAAGTTGTTAGGGGTAGTCGGGATTTATCTAATTCCTTTGGTTTTCTTGGCATGATGATGATTAGGGGAAATGAAAATCAAGTTGGGTTAATGGTCTCAGTGAACTCACAGGGCCTGGAAAGCCATGTAGAGCTGGGGATATTCCCTAGAACACTCTCTATGACAGTTAAGTTATTGGAATATGGCTTCCAACCATATTTCCAAGTCACCCACTGAAACTAGTTTCCACTAGAATTGTTTTGTGCTTTAGTTTTGAAATATTGGCACTTTGGTTTTAAAGTGACTTGGTTTTAAGAAGCATAATTTTTTGTGAAATGATTTTCAAATAAATGGTAAATGGTTTTGTTTATGAAAAGGAAGAACTGAATTTTCAGAATTGTTTTGAAATTGAAAATGGTGTGCTTACACCTCTTTTGAAAGCCGGAACTATATTAAAGATGGTTTTGAAAAGTGTTTCCAATAGAGTTTTCTAAACAATCAAAGTGTGTTTTAATGGGATGAGATGTTTTGAAATTGATGTGAATATCTTGAAAGTGAGTTATTTTCTAAATGTTTTCATCTTTCTGAAATGTGTTGTAAGATGTGAGTTGGGATTTTGATCTTGTGGTTAACGGTTTTGAGAAAAAGGATGTGTTGGTTGACCGTTTTGGTTTTGAAAAGTGAAATGAATTTTTGTTTTAACCTTTGGTATTTCCATGAGAAACCACATACATGGGGTTATATGGGATTATGGATGATTGACAGTATGAATGGATGAGTGTCGAGATGGATATGAGGAGGGTGGCCAGTGTGGCACAGAAACATGCATGTGTAAGGCCCATGGGGTACCATTAGTGGATACGCTAACCGCTGAACCGTTTGTTTTCAATAAATGTTTTTAAATAAAAACATGATTTCTTGATGAATTGTTTGGGATGTATTATATTATGTGTTTTTTGAAAATTTTGATGTTGTGGGATGTTTTTAGTCTAAGAACCCCACCTATTTATACTATGTTTTGGGTTTATGTTTGGTCGGTAAGCTGGGTAGAAGAACCGGTTAGTAGTCTCCTCTGAGATATGTTTTGGGACACCTTTATGGTGGTTCCCTTCATGTGTTTGGATCTAGTTTATGGCTTGTTTTGACCAATGGACCAGATTGGTTGGGTCCTTGGGTTTTCTCATTGTATAACATACGCCCCCATTAAGGGTTAATGCATAACTGAACTGCAATCCGGATTGTTTCGCCATTGTAAAATCTTCCAGTTGATCAATATAAGGAACCTTTTATCGATCATTGTGGATTGAGTCTACACCTATTCCTTTGTTTTATTTTTAGATACTCCTGTATCAGGAGAGTTCTCATGGAATGTTTAAAGAGACCTTAGTTTCTTAAGTTTCCTAATTCATCGAAGCTGGAAGTGGTCTAGGGTTGTTAGTGGGGATGAGTGTCTCGATGTCGTCTAAGAGGTCCTTTGGGTTCTTCACAGTTTCCTTGAAGCATGACTTCTTGTTAAACCACCAGTGTTGGAAATATGGCCATGATAGGATATTTTGGCCACTTTCTATAATTGTGTGTTGTTTGGGGATGTTGTATAAGGCCCCTCTCCATGAATTTTTTATATTAGTCGCAATGGTCTTGTTCGGTGATTCCTTATGATGTCATGTACTCGATTGACTATAAAGGTGAAACTTGGTAAATCATCTGAGAGTCTCTGTTATGTTGGTATAATGTCTCCATTAGAAAAAAAACTTAAAAAAATATTCCATTTTAGAGGAAGGTGAGTTTAGGTGTTCTTTACTTCTATTGTTTCTCACCCAAACAAACAAGGATTGTTGTGTGTGCATTTTCTAAGCCCTTGGTTCAGTGAAACATCAGGTTAGGGTAATTTGAGTTTTTAATGTGTTATGTCATAGAAAAATCATCGGGGATTATGGTGTAGTTGTTGTTTGCATCGAAAGAATAATTATTGTTCAAGGGGTTTCCAAAGCCTAACTGCGAGGCTGAAGATGCTTCAATCATTTGAGCTCTAGCCATAGGTCTCAGAGAGAAGCTGGCTCATAGTCAGGGGAAATACCAGGGTCATTTAAACCCTTGTACAATGTATTATCCTCATCATTAAATATAGGAAGAGTTTAAAACTCTGGTATCATTATCTTTCTTCTGTTGTTCATGTTTGGTGGAAATATGTGGAGGGCCTTGTACCCTTGACATCGTCCAATGTCATTCCCTCCCCCTTTGGTTTCCATTGAGTCTTTGGATAATGGTTGGAAATTTGGATATATAGGCTGACCACATGGCTTGTGAATGATTAAGAGTGATTGTGTGCCTAGAATCCATGCAGGAATATTGATCAGCACAGTTAGTTCCCGGTTTCACAAACTGTGCGGACTAACCATGCGACCTTCCCAAATCATTAAATTTTTAGGTTTTTCTGTGTCGGCCCATTTTGGTCGGTTAAAATGGTTATTTCTTATGGTGGGGAGACCCAATATGATTCTCATGTACATTCCTTTACAAACATTGAACTGAATTCTACCCTTTGTACTAAGGAGTCTGTTCAGGCCTCCCCTGTTAGTGTCCTGATTCTGTCTCAGAAAAATATAGGTTGTCTCTTTTGGCGGGGAGCCTATTTGTATACACCCCATACTAGTAACTCATATTTATCCATGGTATTGGCTTGGAGGTAGGTAGCCTTATTCGGAACTATCTATATACCAACATATTCCTTGAGTAAGCTTTAGGATTGGGGAGTTCCCAATGGTTTAGTTAGAGGTAAGTGTAACCTTGTTCGATGTTGTTGTTCGCTTGGGTGAATTGCTTGAGTCTTGTTCAGATAGTGTTTAAGGAGTTTTATTTTGGGATAAATTATGAATGTGATTGGTAATTTAAGTAAATTGGTGTATGTTTTGGTTGTGATAGTAATCTTTAATTAATCACTGGAGGTGTTTTGGCCTTTGGGGGTGAAACCTCGCAAGGGTGTACCTCTTGGTTTCTCAGTTGGGTTTTGTTGTTGCTTTGGCCTTGATGTGACTTTCTAGGGCAGAATGTTTTAATGGTGGGTAGAATTGTCACATAAATGACATAATTTAAAGCTAAATTCCATTTAATTTCCATTCATGCTTTGTTTTTTGGGTTTCCCAAGCATTTATGGAGGAATGGGTGAGTTTTTATGAATTGGGCAAAACCATGAGCCCAATTCCAAATTTAAAAATAAATTTTGATTCATTTATAACTACTTCATATTTCAAAATTTTTCATCCATTCAAATTCAGGATTGTCATCCCCTGACCTATTAACACCACCATAGTTATTTGGACCATTTAGAAATCCATAATCATGGTGGATATGGGTTTTTATTTAAGGGATTGGGCCTGCCCAAAAGCCCATTTTCTACATTAAAAATAAATATTAATTCCATTATATCTCCTTCACTATATGCGTTGTTTTAGTGATTCTAACTCTCACTCGATCCCACTTACCTAAGTCACGTCCCCATTCTTTCCTCCCACAATTTGGAGCTCGATAGTATCACAAAAGGGGTTGAAACATCTCTGGATTTCAGAAATCGTCCATATTTGGAGAGGTAAATTGATCCTTTCATAACACCTTATATTTTTAATCTTTTCCCCCATTATAGTTCCTAAAAGATCTAATAATCTTTTTTAGAACCTAACATGAATGGTTGGATGTTATAAAATATAGATGCTGGTGGATTTTGGGTCGTTGTTATCAAGATTATTTCGGGTATGTGTTTCTCTCTTCAATTCCTTCCTTCTTTATAGGGTTTCCTCCCACTTTCATAAATTTATAGACTGTCCAGAAGTTAGGGTTCATACCTAGGGTTTGATTTGGGGTATTTTGGTTGAAATATTATGGTTTAGGGTTCGTTTTCACATCCTTGTGCTGCGGCGGAGGTGCGGTTGAGGTTTCACGCCAAGATTCAAGGGTTTTGACACAAGAGGTAGGTGGTTCCATGTGTAATCAATTATTGATGAGTTAGCTTGTTGTATTTACCCATTTTTCATATTCCTCATATATTGGGTGTGGTGAAAAAACTGTTTATGATTGATTTGGTTATGTGTTAAATTTTATAGTTGCTTTTTAACTTGAAATTGGGTGTTTTCATGTGTAAATCATGGGGTTTTATTTGGGTGTAGTTTATAACTTATGAAATTGGTTTATTAAATCATGTTTGGCCTGCCAATTCTGGTTTGGTAATTTATTAGTGTCATGTGGTCCTAAAAAGATGGTTTTGGAATATGTTTGATGTGTAAAACATTGTTATACTTCTTGAGGTCATTTTATGAAAATGTGTGTTTTCATTTGTATATTTTGTGGTATTATTCAAGGTTATTTTATAACACTTGAATGTGTTTTTATAAATGTATCTAGGGATTCCAATTCTATTTTTTATAGTAATTGGTATGGTTTTGTTCTTAAATGGGGGTTTTTGAAATGGGTTTTGTGTGTAAGACATAGTTACACCCCTTGACTTGTTTTATGAAAATTGTGAATGTTTTATTTTGTTAAACAAAGTGGACAAAAGGGTGTATATTTACTGTTTGGGGGCTGTGTTCACCTAATATGGGTTTTTGAAAGGTATGGTGGTTATTTGAGATTTCAAATATTTATTTAGAATGTTTTTTAAAGTGCTGAAATGTTTTAGAAAATGGAAAGAGAGCTGCAAAACTTGGTTGTGGGCTGTTTAGTGTGAGTGTGTTGTGAAAATTGAATTTTGTTGATGAAAGAGGTATTATATGTTATTTGAGTGGACTGTTATGTGAGTTATAATTTCTTGGAATGGTTTATAAAATTATTTTAATGGATTTGTTGAAGTGTCAATGAAATGTGAAGAGTATTGTGGGCTATTTTTGTGTGAGTCGAATTTCACAATCAATTTGAATGAAAAGTGTACTTTTGTAACTTGTGTGGTATACATGTGGGATGTTTGGTGAATTTTTGACACAGAAATGATATTTTCATGTGAAAAGTATATTTATAAAATTGTTGAACTTGTTTGAGCACAAAAGGAAAACCTGGGTATCTTGGTGGATGGATGTGTACTAGTATGCTAGTGAATCCGTGGGGTTTGGCCTTAGTTTCACTTATCAAGATTGATGCTTAAAACTCTAACTGAACTATGATGATGATTATTGGGGATCACTAGGTTATGATTATGTTCCCTACTACTGGCTCGTGCATGATAACAGATATTTGTGATGGTTACTCTCACCGAGATACAAGGCACCTGTGACCCACAATGAGCTAGTGCCTATGGGTTATTTCACATTGCTTATGCTCACTAGATATTTTGTGATTACCATAGGCATATAGTATGATTGGTTAGAAAATTCTGTAGATTTTGTATTTATTTTAAATGTTTTTATTCTTTAAATTATCCCACCTGAAAACTGTTTTAAATTAATTTTTTATCTTTTAGAAATTGTAACTAGCATTTCATGTTTTTTAAAACTTGCATGTTTTTCATCTTTAAATGTTTATCACATGGAATATCTTAGTGGTGGTATCCTACTGGTCATTGGATCACACCCTACTTACACCCTTGGGTGTAATTAGACTTGGTTATTTTTTTTTCACTGGTTGAGTACAGTTTTTTTGTGCCATTGGTTCAGGTTTTTATCAGGTCCTTGGTGGTGAAGTCTTGTGGGCATGGCTTGAGGGAGGTGCCTCTTTCCATGTGGAGGTTATTAGGCTGTCCTTATTTGGTTTTGTACATTTTTAATGGACTTTAAACATAGTTTTAACTTATGTAATTCAGTTCTGAAATTTTTTTAAAGACGGTTTTAGTTGAAAAATTCAGATTTGTTTTATTGAGTTTGTTTGTTGTTTAATGTTTATAAAATCGGGTAAATCGTTCCCAATTATCATTATATGATACCCGAGCACTTTTCCCAGCCCATGGGGATTGGGAACGCCCTTTGGGCATTGTCACGGGCTAGGTTTGGTGCCGTTTTTTGCGGTGACCCCATTCAGTTCGTGACAATACAACTAATTTCAGCACTAATTTTATATTGATATTTTTCTGTAAAAAAAATATTTGTACTACTTAATGTTGTTTTTTTAGGAATTCCTTATTTATTGAGCTAAATTGATGATTTGGATAATTTTATAGAACATTATAAAAAAATATTTCTATGATATCCATCTTCCACTATTGTGGATAGTCAATGTATTAAATAGAGAATACTACGGTCATAAAAATGGTCTGTTTATTAAATAATATAAGGAATAATTTCTTGAAAATAATTTCAATTTATCATTTTATTGAAATGTAAATTGATGTTTTATTAATAATATTGTGGTAATGATATGTATGTAAAACAATATACCAAATTTTCACCGTACAAATACTTGAACATATCGAGTAATAAATAGATATAAGACAGTATATATGAACCACTCTAAGGTTTTGTAACACTCTGAACTAAATAAATGGGTGTGATCCAAAATTCAACATGAAATAATTCATAACTCCTCATATGAAAGAGGCATAAAACTAGTGTTTATGATCTAAAAGTGACATGGGGATACTATTCCGTTTGTAATAACAATTAATGAAAAAGGAAAATAACATCATCATAATCCAAGTTACATGAAGTAGAAAATAATAAAAATAAAATTGGTAACATATGCCATGCGATGTCATAAAATTATAATCAAATGGATCCCAATTTTTGAAGGGTAAAAGTATAATATTTAACTAATATATTGTAATTATTATTGTTGAAACCATATGGAGTCTATCCTAGTACCTCATCTTCCTCCCATGACCATGATCCTTAGTATCCTGCCATAAGGCCCATTACCTTCTATGGATCCCAAATCATGATGTATGAACACACACCAATATGAATATATTGGGTGCAAGTATAACCTATAGGATACCACCAATGAATCCATAACATATGATAACTTGCATATTGATTATTAGTAAATGATGTAAAGGTAAGTGAACACATAATGATACAACCAATCATATACCGAGAAACTATGTGCCAACCAAACTGATATAAACCCCAGTCATACATGCTTCCACACCATGTGAGAATTAAATCATAAGTGATCAATCATAGGATTAAGTTTATTCTGGTAACTCTATTCACCTTTAAAGATAATTCATGTTCCACATTTAATTAAAATATTTATTCCAACATTTAAGGGAAATACACCCATCACATGAATATCTGCTTTACTATGATGTTATGTATGCTTGGCATGCTCGAATAATAGAAATATACACATAAAAGTGGATGTTCCCAAATAGTACATCATAAAAACATGCAGACCATATTATTATGGTTTGTGTAAATATACACTCATGTTCTAGTCACATTCCAAGATCAAACACAAACAATACAACACAAATTAATGTCTAAAGAGCTATGTTGCAAAAACACCCCCTTCAAGGAGCCTGATATGTTCTTCAAGGCCAACTATCAACCTGAACAATAAAAAAATATTCCATAGGCTATGAAAAATCCAAATATGAGGAATAATAAATTAAACAATGATATATAACATAATGATTAATTCGACATGCTATAAAACACTATAAAATTTAAAAATGAAAAAGAATGGAAGACATAATCCATAACCATACAAGAGTTCCATGGGAAACCCTATGATCATAAAAAGGCTCATTATTATAGGTTCTCTATACTAGGAATGAATACACAATACAAACATTATAAAAAACATCATACAAATTCCCATTATGATAACAAATTCATGCCTTCAGTATATCAAGGACAAATTCCATGATCTATGGATAAATGAAAACTAAATCATGCCCACACACCAAGGTTTACTAGAAAATGATCCAGAACATCAATATATATCCTCTAGGATTGGATTTCAAGTAAGGTATCATGTTAAAATTAATATTGACTTTCCAAAAGGTAATCCCCATCGATGATTAATCCAGATCCTCTCTTGTAAATGATGCAAAATCTCAGGATCTGGAAACTATCCATTAAAAAATAATGAATTTTCCATTATATTATCATATAATCCATTAATATAGCCAATTTATCATAAATATTTGATTCATAACAATTCATAAATAGGAGACATAGGATATATGTGAATAATAGTAGAATAAACGATCTCTTACCTTGATCAACATATGTCAATTCTCTAGATCATCTAGATTTGGAGTATGGATGGGGCAGAGATACCAAGAATCATCTCTTGAGTCCCTAGGATTGATATCCCTAGTTTTAGGAGAATGAATGAGATGATACTTTGTATTTTTTAGAATAGAATCCAAATTTCATTTTTATTAATACATTGTGCATGGTTTGGTTGCATGATTTGATCAATCGTGCACTTACCATGTGAGGCATTCTGTCTCTTAGTATCATTCACATGGTTTGGATTCATAAATTCAAAAACCATGGACCAATTTATAATTTTTCCTCTATCTTTAGACATCATGTTTTTGTAAAATGTTTCACGATTAGATTTAACCATACTCAAACTAGGTTTTCCCTTTTTTAATCTACAAACAATCCACATGGTTTCTTGGGGAGAATCACATAGTTTCCGATAACAATTCCACAACTATACCCCACATATTATTATTCTAAAAACTTCTAAAGTCAACCCAAAATTACCATAGTCCTCACTAAAGATGTGTATAACTCAAAAACTGTATAAGGGATGAAATTAAGGTATAAGGTACTTGGAAGAACTGTGGGTCATTGCAGTCTCCCCCTAGAAGGAATTCTAATCCTATAGAAGTGTCTCTAGAGATCATACACAAAAAAATCATCTGATTTAGGTAATAAAATATATTCTCCCTAGAATGTATATTCATGGATACATACATACTTCCATCATACATTGAAAAGTGGTATCATATTTGCTCTTCACACATTCTTTCTTTGAGTTACGATCTAAACTAGACACTCCAAAAATGATGTGTCAAAATCTAGATCAACATCCTCACAGTCAATCATAGGCATAGGATCACGTATATAACTTTGAAGATGAGATTCAAGTAACATAATCAGAATACCAGATACCATGTTGGAAAAACCAAAAATTATGACACTATCCTAACATTCTCAGTAATCTCAGGCAGCCTAAAAAATATCAATTATAGATTCTCATGCTCTTATATCGATCAACACCGTAGTCTAGATGCCACCCATAATAAATATTGATCGCCCACCCTTACCTCCTGGTGTATCCTCCTCCCATCAGTATATAATTGTTTTCTACTATGACAAGTGAATAACCACTTTGTGACCATATTCACTCTCTCATAGGTCTCTTGTACTCTTATCAGCCAAGAAACTACTAACATAGACACCTTGTTCCAACATAGTGGTGATAGACATGATTTTCCATAAATATAATCAAAATGTTCCACCTAAATTGATATCTAGAAGGTGTTGTTTTAAAAATAAATCAACCAAGCAAGGTTGATCATACTAACCTTCACCAAAGAGAAGAATATATTCTTGTAGAATATTCTCTATATTCTCGATATTTCTCTCTAATTTTCCATCAATTTACATACAGTACACTACACTCAGTTTCATCTTGGTACCCAAACCCTTTTGTAATATCTTACAAAATTTATATTTAAAAAAAATACATCCATGTCTAATTTAGTTCTCAAAGGTTCTCAATAAAGGCATATAATCTCTTATAAATACTAATTTCTTGAATCATCCGCTAAAAGGATCTCTAGAATAAACTACAAATGATCTACATTTAACTTCCAATCAACTGTCACCCAAACCGCATCATGACTCCTTGGGGTCCTTGGAAACCCAATCACATTTTCCATAATCACTTCATCCCACATCCACATAGGAACTAAAACTTATTGAAGTAAATAACCAAGATAGTAAATATCATACTTTATCCTATAGTGGGTAAAGAATTGAAATCCTAAACTACTGATATCCTTCATCATATATGGCCATGAAAACTGATGTCAGATATCATGGTATATCGTCATTGACCCTAAATGTACAACCCATTTAGAAACACAAGAGCATCTCATCACCTCCTCCCTCAAGAAATATGTAACCACAAACCATAAATAAATTTATATCACGTCATCATCATCATCCAAGGACTACCCTAGAATATAATCATCTCCCACCAAGTTCTCCCACATCATTACACACATCATATTTGACAATTGGGCTAGAATTTAAACTAGTCCAATAAAGAATAAATGATAAAAAAAATATGCACATTTCATTACACCATGATATTATTATAAATACACTTGTCACTCATACATAAAACACATCATATGTAATTCCTCCTTTAATGGTATCTCTCCATGTTCAAAAGTCTTCAGTATTTTCCTACTAAGAGCATATGAAACAACATTGACACTCATTAGAGCATATTACCTCTCAATGTTGAATGTTTTTAAAGATTTAAACCAATGATAATTACTCACATTGATGTACCACTAATATAAGATTTATCATAATATATTTTGATCCATGTTCATGACAAACCTTTCACCAAAGAGATAATATCACCAGCACCATAGAGTGTGAACCAAAACTACAAACTATAAGGCATGCATCGGGTAATTATAGCTATGGGGTCATATCAGACATGACCCTTAGGTGACTACCTAATCTCTCTACATCAACACTACTATCAAACATACACTTGAGAAATCATAGTAAATTGTGTATCAAATCATAGGCTCTGGAAGGATCAAAACATGGTTTGTCATCAGTATCCTCTTCAGTTGAAAAAATTACACTTCATGGAAATCAAAACACTCAAATGTTTCCCCATTTTTGTTATTCTCTATCATCAGTGATACCAAACATGATAATTTCTATATGAAATGTCAATTGTACTCCGAAATCCCAAGGAAACCCCTTATCTCATAAACAATCATATGGTGTTCCCAATACATCACAGCCTATACCTTATTCAAGTTCATTGAAATACTCACTTAAGAAATAACATTCCCAAGTAATAATAACTCACAAATATATAAATAGATTATTTAAAATACAGCATAAACATGATGATCATGGAGTGTATTAAATACAATTTCAATGTTCATGGCATACATAGATTTTTTCTTATAATATATAAGGTTATCATACAGATACACCACAATGAGGGAGTTGATGTCTGGATGAAAAATCCATTTCATGAGAGCCATGAACATAGTTAGATTATTTATCAAAACAAAAGTAATGACATGATACTCATACATTCCATATTTACTACAAAACGTTTTCATGGGAATATGCTCCACTCTAACACATAGATTATGGGAGCCAGAATAAATTTCAATTTTAGAAAACAATTGGGATACCCAAAATGATCAAATAGATTTTCAATCTTGGGTAAAGGGTAATTGTTATTCACCATTACATAATTCAAATTCTTGTAGTCCACAAAAATCCATTTAATATTGTCTAACATCTTATAAAACAACACTGGATCATCCCATGGATATGTGCTCAGTCTAATAATGTTTTTCACTAATAGATACTCTAACTAAACCAAAAAATCTCTCAACTAATATGGATCCATATAATAGGGCGGAATCAATATTTTTTGTTCCCTAAAAATAATATTTTACAAAAACTAAATTCACCAATTTAGTGGAAGACATGAGAAGGAATATGAAAAGATATACAAATAAAAAACCACCACAGAAGGGAAGATAGAGGGGGATAAATTTGACTCTACTATGAGATCCTAGACTACTAACAATATTGTTAAATACCTAACATGGATTAGGTTTGGTCTGATATTTCCTACTATAACATCCCACACACATATCAACAAAATCCCCTCTCCTCCAAACATAATTAAAGATACATTCATCTATGGTGTCAGTTGATATGAGATCAAGAACTCTGAAACTTGTCAATTATGAGTATCACATTGAAACAAGTCGTATTAAAGATCATGTATTTCCAAAATTGTATAAAACCATAAAAACTATAGGACACTCATATAATCACTAGATATTGTCTAATTAATCTCCCAAAATCATTTAAAGAGAATGATGTTGTGAAGATAACTAAATTGCTAAATCAAGACCAATAATGACTGTAGTAGATATAAATTAATGGTAATCTCCTAAATAAAAAAAATTATTAGAAATAGTGGAGTTAATAAAGGCCATAATTATAACTATAGAATTTTCTACTCCACTAGCATATTTAAACTCATCTATCACATAAATACTTCTTATAAATATATCATGATGTTGCCTTTGTATTTCATGAGTCACCATAGTCACTGATATCTATGTTGTCAGGGTTTGTGGTTTGGGACCCTTTCATGCATCAAAACCTATTCTCACTTAATTTGGATGTGAGAATTTTGAACAAATTCACTTCAAATGGCACATCATTCAAAATTAGTTACATTTCTTAGGTGCCATCACACACTATATAATAAATTGTCAATTTTTTCACAATTATAGCATCTAGCCCAACCTCCTCCCAATGAGGGAGTAGAAGAAACCCTAATATAATCCACATGTCTGTCACCCATCAATACCTACTTGGTCATCCTATTCCTATTACTAAAAATGTAGGGAAACATAAAATCATATCCTCATATATCCCTTTCTGAAAAGTTTGTGAATTTTAAAAAACCTCTATATATTTTGTTAAGTCCGAAACGCTAAAATGATGTATAATCTCTAGATGAAGTCCCCTATTTAACTTATTAACATTATATATTCCATTCCCATATAGATGATGATAAATTCCTAATAACTCTATAACGTGAGATGATTAAGAATAAACTAAAATCATCCCCTATTGATTCTCCAAAATGTCTTGGGATCAATCCATCTTAATAGTGATAGAGAAGAACTCCAAGAAGAACATCACCTTAAATGTTTCCAATGTAAGACCCTTATGTCGGCATTCCTATACTATGATTCCCCACAGCATCCTGTTAGGTCCTTGAAGCATAACTTTCACCCTTTTCACATCTTTATTGAAAATAATCTCCACCAAATTGGAAATTCAAAAAATAAAATAAGTATAATCATGAACATCCCAAGGATCACCAATTCTATTTAATGCTAGAGGATATTGAAGCCAAAATTCATTTTTATAGTCAACTATTATCCTCTACACCCCTCCATCCTAAGTTGGAAAAATATGTAAGACTTCATGTTGGGGCGGGTTTACCGCTTTAACAATCAAAGTAGCTGAGGTAGAATGCTCAGGTGGATCCTCCTTATTAAGAAAATTATACCATCTCTAAGAATTCTTTTTCGTGAAATACAGTTGAATATTTTGAACAACTATAACAAATTATTTATAAGAGAATCAAAATTAGTTATAAGACACACATAAAGGGGTTTCTATTAGAATACTTATCATAAGATATAACCACGCACAAGGTATAACCATGCTAATAATAGCCAAGGATTAAGACTAGTCCTCCCTACATGCACACTAGTAAAATTTATATATTTATCATAATTTCCTGAAAATGTTTAACTACAATCAGTAAAAATATCTCATAAAATAAGAAAATATGGAAGTAAAACCGAACATATAGTAAAAATCAAGGAATTGAATTAATGAAATTATATTCATCTCATTAGAGGTATATATATAAAATGTGATCATACGTGCCTAATTATGATGCATGAAAACACCCAAATCCCGTAAAAATGTAACAATAATTCCATCACTAGTAACTCAGAGGTTTTTTACACATGAGATACAAAGAAACATGGAAACTCCCCAAATCTAGTTCTATATAGCCCAACACTTTTTTATTATGTAATAGAATGGTTAAGATGAATGTAAAGGACACTCATTTCTGAAACCATTTTTTAACACCCCGACCCAAATGACTAGGACCTATCTGAAGTTCCATATTGCCTCAAATGTGCCTCCCCATAAGCAGAGGCTACTGACTAATAGTTAGTGTCTGAAAATTCATGTGGGGATACTATGAACTCAGTAATCATAATCATCAATAGATGTTAATAACATCAACATAATCCATGTAACAAGTAGTAAGAAATCATATAAATATATTTTGTATTATATTTTAGGAGAATACATAAACGTATCACCAAATGGACTCCAAATGTGGTTGGTTTGTAATTATAAAAATTCAACTATAAATAATAATAAATAAATACAGTGGAAACCATCAATTGTTTGTCATTTTACCACATCCATCTCTCATTTCCATGTTCATCAGCATCCTAAAGTAGGGCATTTTACTCTCTCTGGATCCCTAATCATGAAATCTGCACACTCCACAAGATGTTTATGTATGAAGTCAATATAACACAACAGAACCACGTCAATTCATCTTTAACATTTTTAAACATGTATATTGAGGTGTATGACCTGATGGAAAGATAAATTAACACACAATAATAAAACCAATCATGTATCTAGTGACCATTCTATAACCAAGATTCCATGAACCATGATCGTATATATTTTAGGGCCATTCTAGAAGTACATAAAAAGTGATAAATAAAAAGTTTAATATTTTCATAATAACAATGTATGCATTTAAAAAAAATACATGTTCCACCTTTATGGAACAACTCCATTCCGACCTTTATGTGAAATGCACACATTTCACATAATTATAAGTGAATTTATTATATACATTTTTATAATAAAATATATTGATTCTAATGATTTTAATTATTATGTTACTCTTGTGCACCTGATGTTTTCCTGATATTTTTTAGGATGATATAAATTATAGGAGATGAGAAAATTGAGATAAAAAGATAAATAATTCCACCTTAAGAGGGTTTTCCCTAAATTTTGATGACCATGAATCAGTTATAGGGGAAATAACTAAGAACCAAGGAATAAAGAGGCTTCTAGAGAAGAAAACTAACATTAAACATGGTGTAATCATTACACTTTGTGTAAAAATGGAAGTCATGAATGAAGAAAATGTAGAGAAGTAGAATAAACACATATGGAATTAAGTTTACATGAGAAACAGTGTGACACATATGTTTCATGCCATGAAACCTGTTTTGTATGCCCCGAAATCCCCACTGTCCATGATTATGATACACGTGGGGAAATATTGACACGTGGTGTAATCACTACATGGAATGTAATGTTCAATAAGAGAAAAAGTGTCTAGATTTGTAATATATATGACTTTATACATGTTTTAAGACCTAATACCGACCTATGTATACCATTTGACCTATCCTTAATGAAATTTAAAGATACCGAACCCCATCTAGTTCCTATAAATTGATGGTCACCCTGCTACTAGGAATGAGATCCCAGAGACCAATGCTTAGAGTAAAAAATTACACTATGTAGGGTCCTCCCCAGTTTCTTCCCTATTTTTATTATACTTTATTTTTTCTTTATTCCTTCCCTATTATTAATAAATCACTATGATGAGGGGGTAAACACAACTTGGGTTAGAGTTACATTACTGAATAGGGGTGATGGTAGATTTATTCCATTTACACTATTCATGTATTTTGGATTGTTGTAGTTTATTATATCTATTTTCAATATTATTCTTTTAATTCTAGCATTTCCATTTGTATTTTAATATGAAAGAAAAATTACATAAATTTTAATTGGTTACACTAAATCAATTCATGACCATTGTCACATTCTGGGGACCATTTTTAGAAATAGTATTGATAAAAACTCGATTCTCCAAAACCCTAAATTGTGTTTGTGAAAGAAAGTATGGGATAGTTCCATCAAGGATGGGATACCATTATTATCGGATCTCCATTATCTCCAATCAAAGACCAAACATGGATTAATAATTTTTTTTATAAAAAAAATTGCACATGGTCTCTAAAACTACAAAATCTAGGCGTCATTTCTAATGTGATATGATACTAAACAATCAATATTCTTCATCTTAATTCTTATTTTTTTCAAAACTAATTCTAAAACCCCAATTTGATTCATCACCAAACTCTTCAATTTCGTTAAACCAAATCTTTTGAAAACCTAAATAAACAAATTCACCACATTTTTGGGTTTGACCTCAATCTTACCTAATACTATATTTTAATTAATTGATTAGAATATTTTGATTTTTTGTAAACATTCTAATTTTATTAGAACCATCTAGAAATAACATCTCTCTACATGCTCATCACATTACTACATGCTCGCCTCTAATGGTATCCATTCTTTGAAAGACCAAACAATGGAACTCTACATATACACAATGGAATTCCACAATGGTACATCAAAAAAGCCTATGAAACCTCTTCCATGTGAGTATGGAAGTCAATTATCATGGTCTAGTCACTTTCTAATCCCACAAACTAACCATCCTATGTAGATCTATGTCTACAAAGTCATGTTTCCCAAACTCCACCTTTAAGGAGATGGATAAGTCATTTAGGGCAACATGTTAACCTAAAAACTGAAATAGAGGATACAATGGATACATAGAGAGCTACATATATGGAATAACATAGCAAGGAATAATATAAAACACAACATGTATTTACATTGTCTCTGAAATAATACAAAATATAAATATAATATAGCAAGGAACACACAATCCATAACCAAACATGGGTCTCATGTACCACCCTATGAATTTGAAAATTGTTTATCATGAAAAGGTCTCTACACATGATCGGTATGGCCCGAAGGCATTCATTATTTTTTATTTTGATAATCCACCCTTCAAGGGGTGAGGTGGAACCCTTACAAGGCCGAAAGTTATAGAGACAATTACATGACCCATATGTAAAGACTAGGAAATTCCATGTAAATTTTATTTAATTAAATGGTAATTTGACGAGTCTGTGAATATTGACGGTGCATGATTCTGAGGCCCGGAGTGCCCAAAATGAATTTCTGAACTTTTTTTGGGTACATTTAGTAAACTTGTGAGTGGGTTTTTCTAACTTTCGAATTGGTCCTCAGAATTGAAATATGAGAAAACTTTTGAACTCACAACATCGGTATTCACTTATGGGGACTGTCACCACAACCGCAGTAGGTCGAGGGTGAAAGATAGAATTTGGGTTTTTTGTGGAAATAGAAATAAAATAAAATAAACATTTATTTTATTTTTCTTTTTGTTGGAACCTCCCATGTGGATGGTTTAAAGATGGGCACCACCAGAACTAAACCTTCATGTGAGTTTATGGTTGTGGGGACCACCCGAGCCTAAAACCCCCCAATTTTAAATTTCTAAAGGTGTGTCCACCCAAACTCTCATAATGGGAGAAACTATTCAACTCCCCCTTTAATGTGGAGAAGTCTCTTTAACTTCCTCCACATTAATTATGCCAACACCTCTTGATTAATTGTGATAATTAAATTTAAATTAATAAAACCTAAGTTAATTTATATTGGCTATTCTATTGTTGGGACAAGTGTTGGAAAATCACTTGTATAAACTTTTATCCTCTCCAACGAAGAATGCCACCCAATAAATAACAACCATCGGAGATCGAAGAACGAGGAAACCGACCCCTAGAAATATTGGAAGCACCTTGAGGAGGCAACCAACAAAGGACGTCTTCGACAAAAACGAACCGATGATCGGGTAAACACTGAAGTTACCGACTTTGTCCCTTCCAACGTCAATGAGAAATTAGAGTAGGGGTTTAGTTGTGTATGATTTTATAATCCCATGTTTTTCCTTCTAAAACAAATAACGTGTATAAACTCTCTAACTAGTTGATCCGTGGATGATTTCTTTTGCGGAATTAGGAATAATCATTGTGGGAGGATAGGGTTTGACGTTCTTCATTCAAGTTCTTGTTCAGCCATTTGCTACCGCTCTAATGCAGAGGGTCTGAGACAAACAAACATGGCCCGACCCCTCTGCCATTCTTCTAGAATGGTGTAACCTTAGCGATGGAAGAAGGAGACTTTGTGCCATGGTGACAAATGGATGCGGTAGCCGGCACATCGCCATCCACGGCGTAGGTGTCAGTGCAACAGCACTGCCCCGCGGCTGCTATCACCACCGCCCTGCATCCTCCACCGCCACATGTCCCTGTCGCGCCCCCCACGGCCACTACCACCCCGTGGCCTCCCCCGCCCCGTGGCCCTACCGCATCGCCCACGGCCCTCTCGTTCCGCCTGCGACCCATCTGTGCCACCTGCATCCCCACCGTGCCGCCTTGTGGCCTTGCCGTCCTCTCGACCCCACGACTTCTCCTCCCTCGCTGCCTCTGCGGCCTCACTGCCATGCGTCCCTCCGTGTTGCTCTACTGCCATGTGACCTCCATGACCGATGTAGCTCCTGCGGCCCCTGCGGCCTCCGAGCCGCCCCACACAACCCAAGTCGGACCACCCAACGTGGTTCGGACCAGACCCTAAGGGTTGGGCTGGGCTGACCCAAACCGGGATGGCCCAGGTCGGACTGGACCCGGACCCACATTGACCCATTTACGCTCTTTTGGCCATATCATTGGCATCGAGTATCTGTTTGATGAACCGTCAGTGGTACTGGAAACCCTGGAATGAGACTGTCTATTTAAGTATACCCCATTGGGGATTTGGATAATGTTATAGTACGATCAAGTTAGATTGAGCACGAATCCAACCAATTCCTTGAGACTAAAAGTCTAATAACTCACAAATCGGGCATCTTATTGACACGCTGTCTATTGTGTTGAGACCCCTATATCATGGCGGTCCTTAGCGATACTCATTCTTGGGACATCATGGAAGTTGGTTTGTCAACCAGTTTCTTGAGGAGCAGACTCTCTCGGAGATGATCAAGCTTAGTGCGAGAAGCCAGTAATTGGTTGTGACTTGAAGAATGAATAGATAACCTGTGTGGGTCACCATCGATCAATCCTATGAGATTCAGCACCTAGATACCATATGTGGGTCAGCACTGAAAGATCCTGTGTGGGTCAGCACCTAGCGATCATGTGAAGGTCTGCACCGAGTGTTCCTTTGTGGGTCATCACCGAGCGATCATGTGTGGGTCATCACCGAGCGATCTTGTGTGGGTAAGTAGTAGAGACTCTTAATAGAATAAGATGATTCAATATTTACATCTAATCGTCTCTACTACTATACCTAAGAAATACCTGGTGTGAGATGATTCTGTACCTGAGCGGTATTTTCGTTCGTGGTAATACCTTGGTGGTATTCTTCTGTGTGGCGTACATGTGTGGTACTTACCTTCATGGTATTCTTTCCTTTGTGGAACAGTTTATATTTGGGCTTTTTAGTTGGACTCTATGTTTTCCTCACAATTGATATGGATTTACTTGATAACTTAGGTATATGTATGGGCATATACCTTAGTAGGTTTGTGAGTTGATTCCATGCTGTGTGGTTTATCCTTGGTGGATTTTGTGAGACCATGAGTGTCCTGGGGTCCCTATTGAGTATCATTATACTCACCCCTACACGGGATATGCCCACACCCAATTGTGTTTGGTGCAGATGACAGACAGTTCTGACTAAGGACGAGAGTAATAAGATTTTAGGATGCTCGAAGGTGGATGTTAGACAAGGCAAACCGTAGAGACGACCATTCATGAGATGTACCTACCCTTCATGTAGGATTCGTGGTGGACGATCTCGGATCTGCTTTTCACCAATCAGCCATTTTGTACTTTCTAGTTTTCTTTGTACTTTCCAGTTGGGCTTATATTCTGGCCCCATTTTCTTACTGTACTCACTCTATTTACTATTCATTTTACTTGAGTTCATATCATGTTGTGTGCTTGTTAGTGTGTGATACAGGTTATATAGGAAATTTCTTCCCAGTTTTAGGGAATATGCCTTGGGTTCTAGTTTCAAGGCACTAGACTATGGAAGGCAGACTTGGGGTAGTCATGACGCAGGCCCCAGTTGATGGATCATAACAAATTGGTATCAGTGGAGTCGGTTATACCATATAACATATGACTCTGATATTTATTTTTAATGGAAATAGTGTTATGTATAGTGAGTGTGGTTATCAGTTTAGGGAATCTAGTGTTGGTGTGGCGGCTGATGTATCTATACATGAAGACCATGAATTCAGATTTCTGACTCATTTCCTGAAAACACTGATTGCATGTGTGTTTTACAGAGTTGTATTTGTGACTAGGTATAAATTATTGATCGTGGTGCACCTGTTTCTTTTCCGGATGCCTCCATGCAGACAACCATCTGGGGTTCTGAGAGTAGTATGCACTGATATCCCACTGAGCGAAGAGGCCTCGGTGTAGGGCCCTCTTCTTATAGAGACACCAGTAGAGGCACCAGCAGTACTGTTAACCATAGGGCCACCGATGCCACCAGCCCCACTAGGAGAGGGCGCACGCCACTTGAGCATGTTGCATGAGTTCCAGTGCCATAGGACACCCAGGTTCATGGGAGAGATGAACACACATGTGGCTGGGGATTGGATGAGGTTGTATTGAGAGTCTTCCAACTGGTAGGGACACCAACTGATCTCATAGTGATCCTTACCACCATCCTTCTACAGGAAACAACAAGAAGATGGTGGAGCTTGATGCTCCATGTACACCATGAGGTGACGCTTCTCTGGGCAGACTTTGAGAGCCTATTTTGGGCAGAGTATGTCCTAGTGCCTGCTCGCACAGTGCGCATACATGTGCTTATTCATCTGCAGTTGGGCAGCATGACTTTGTCTCGGTACTCAGCGAGGTTCCCTGACCTATCATGCTACTCCTCAGATATGGTGTGGGACCTATTCTTCCCTGCTCGGACTATTTAGAAGGTACTCAGGCGAGAGATCAGGGCTTCAATGTTTTCTCTTAGCATCCCGATGCAAGCGGGGGTGTTAGAGAGAGCCCTCTTAGTGGAGTCTTTCCTTGCTGAGCACTCACTAGAAACAACACCCACCACTAGTCATCACATAGGGGAGTCTTATGCAGATGGAAGTAGACATATGTCGTAGAGGTCCAAGAGGACCAGACCTACAAGTGGACGACCTCAGGATTCTGGGTCGGTTTTGCGGGGCACCGGAGGCTGAGCCAATCATTCCAGGAACATGTAGTGTTACGCATGTGGTGGGAAGGGTCACATGGCTCATGACTGTTCGACCAGCTGTATGAATGATCAGCATATGGTCGAAGAACCTCCTAGGCAGAGATAGAGGATCGACTAAAGAGGTCCAAAGGGAGTAGGTGGACGTGGCAGAGGAGCGGGTCGTGATGTTGGCAGTGGTCAACAATTTGATATGTTACCACCACCACCACCACCAGGTGGTCCGCCCTGACTACAGGGAGCAGGTGGACAGGGGCGAGCTCAGCTCTAGGTAGTTGAGGCCTATGACCATGGCACTCCAGTGATGATACGAGGTACGATCTCTATCTAATCCACCTTAGAATTAGTACTTATAGACATATGTGATAGTCATTATTTTATTTCCACTACCCTTATTCGGAGCTTAGAGATTCCGACAGAGTTTTTGGATCGATACTTATAGATAGATACATCTACAGGAGAAGATTCAACGATTACACATTGGTTCCGGAAGTGTGATCTTAATCTAGGAGGCAAGAGCTTTGGATGGAATCTACTAGTAGCAACATCGAGGCCTTACGACGTCATCTTCAGTAAGGACCGGTTATCTACATACTATGCTCATATTGACTATATTAGGCACAAAGTATGGTGTTTTTCACATGGTTGGGACAAAGTTTACCTTCACCGGTGATAATGGATCCTTTGCAACACAATATGGACTTACCCGGAGGAGAGTGCAGCCGATCACTCATCAGTTGGATGCCTTACACTTGAAGTAGATGATGTGGAGAGTCTTAATTATCTTATTATGGTGGACCTATATGGGGATGTCTTCCCTGGTGATGTTTTAGGTCTACCGCCTCACAGAGAGGTGGACTATTACTTTGACTTGTACCCCAGGATGGAACATATATCTACCCATGCATATCGGATGTCTCATGCGGAGCTTTGTGAGATATGGGTACCTCTAGAGGACTTGTAGGGGAATGGATTCATTCTGCCCAGTTTTTCTCCACGGGAAGCCTCGATTCTGTTCACCAAGAAGGTGGATGGGAGCATGAGGCTTTGTGTTGACTATCGGAACTTGAACTAAGTGACTGTGAAGAACAACTACCCACTTCTGATGATTGACGACCTATTTGATCAGTTGAAGAGAGAACAATTGTTCTCAAAGAGAGACCTTAGATCAGACTATCACCAGCTCAGAGAATGAGATGAGGATGTGAAAAATATGGCTTTCAGATGTCGGTATGGACACTACGAGTTCTTGGATATGCAATTCGGAATAACCAAATCACCAGAAGTGATCATGGGAGTCGTGAACATGATCTTTCAGCCATACCTTGATTGCTTTGTAGTATTCTTCATCGACAACATTCCGATCTACTCGACTACTGAGGAGGATCTTGCTTATCATTTGTAGGTACTACTGGACACACTCCGAGAGCACCATATTTATGGTAATCTCTCTATGTGCCAGTTCTGGATCCGAGAGGTTCACTTTCTGGGACATGTCATATTGGAGGCTTGAGTTGCAGTAGATCCAGGGAAGATTGAGGTGGTACATTCTTGGGAGTCACCCAGGAGGGTAACAGAGGTATGGAGTTTCTTGGGTTTGGCTGGATACTACTGGAAATTTTTGCTAGATATTTCCAGAGTTGCAACACCTTTATCAGCATTGAAAATGAAGGGGCAACCCTTTGTGTGATCAGAGAGATTCCAGGGGCGTTTTTAGGAGCTGAGGAATAGGCTGACTAGTGCCCCCATTTTGATGCTTCTAGAAGAGAGAGTTGGGTATATAGTCTACTGCGACGCATCAGGGACCAGAATCGGATGTGTCCTGATGCCAGAGTGAGAAGTGATTGCATATGGTTCTCAACAGCTGAGACAAAATGAGCATAAATATGCTCCCATGACCTGGAGTCAGCAGCAGTGGTATTTTCATAGAAGATGTTCCGACATTACTTGATGGGAGAGCATTTTATAGTTTACTCTGATCACAAGAGTCTCAGGTATATCTTCTCTCAGAAGGTCTTGAACTTGAGACAACAACGTTGGATTGAGTTATTCCAGATCTATGACTTTGAGATAGTCTATACTCCTAGGAAGGGGAACATTGTAGTAGATGTACTCAGCAGGAGGACAGGTATACAGCTGTTAGGTGAGGTGACAAAGCAGTTGGCCGCTTTGTTGATATCCTTTGTGGATCGGGATTGATCATTCTTTCTTCAATCTCTTACAATCACCCCCCACTTCTTCAGTGAGTCAGGGAGACGCAGTGTGGGTATGTTGATTGTGAGGCTCGACGTGCTCAGATATCCACAGGGCAGACACCTGATGGATTTTTTGAAGGTGGGGATCATGTCATCCTTTTCGAAGGATGTACCATGGTACCAGTGTCACTTTGGGAGGAAGTTATGAGGGAGTTCAACACATCCCCTGTAGCGGTACATCCATGAGTGGCAAAGATGTACCAGGATCTCCGACGACAGTACTAGTGGCTGGGAATGAAGAAATAAGTTGCATAGTTTGTCTCTCGATGCCTCACTTTTCAGCAAGTAAAGGTGGAGCATCAGCTAACAGCAGGTTTGGTTCAGCCTTTGGAGGTCCCATAGTAGAAGTGGGATGGGATATCCATGGACTTTTTTACAGTAATTCCACGTACATCTATGGAAAATGACTCGATTTGTGTGATCATTGATTGAATCACCACGTCGGACCACTTCTTACCGATCAGAGAGTAGGGTTTAGTAGAGAGCTTGAGATACCTCTATGTGCAGAAGATTGTGTGGCTAAATGGAGTACCCTCGAATATTCTCTCCAGCAGTGAAGCACATTTTACTTCCCAGGTATGGAAGGCATTCAAGAGACATTCGGGACACAACTTTATTTGAGCACCGCCTTCCATCCTTAGACGGATGGACATACAGAGCAGACCATTCAGACCCTCAAGGACATGTAGTGTGCTTGCATACTTGACTTCAGTCGCGGCTGGGAGGATCACTTTCCTTTGGTAGAGTTTTCATACAACAATACCTATCACTCCACCATTGGGATGGAACCTTTTGAGGTGTTTTACGGGCTACCTTGAAGATCACCTTTGTGCTGGACTGACCCAGGGGAGCCCGCACTTGTGGGACCAAAGATGGTACGAGATTCCACAGAGAAAGTGCAGATCATCCATGAGTGGATTAAAAATGAACATAGTAGAAAACATTTTATGCCAATAGGAGATGGAGACCTCTAGAGTCTGAGAATAGTGATCACGTCTTTCTATGGGTCTCATCCTGACAAGGATTGTGAAGATTTGGCCGAGGTGGAAAGTTATCTCTGAGATTCATCAGACCTTTTCAGGTCCTAAGCAGAGTTGGCAAGGTGGCATACCACTATGCTCTTCCACCTTAGTTTCACCGGGTGCACGAAGTCTTCTATGTATCCCAGCTGAGTAGATTTATGAACAACCCTTCTCACATCATCGACCATGGTGAGCTGGACGTCGATATTGGGGAAACTTTGACGGAGGTTCCAGAAGAGATTGAGGATCGAAAAGAGAGGGTCCTTCATGGGTAGTCGATACCTCTAGTGCACGTTTTTTGGTAGCATGGGAACCTCCAGGAGAGCACATGGGAGCTGAAGGCTCATATTCATGCTCAATACCCCCATTTTTTTTCTAGTTTTTTGTTTTGGCATACAGGAACGTAAATCCCTGAGGTAGGGAGAATGTAAAGACCCAGATATTCCATGTAAATTTTTTTAAATTAAATGGTAATTTTGAAAGTCTATGAAAATTGAAGTCGTGTGATTCCGAGACCCGGAGTTCCCGAAATGAATTTCTGAACTTTTTTTCAGGTAAGTTCAGTAAACTTTCGAGCAGGTTTTTTTTAACTTTTCAAAAATTCTTAGAATTGAAATCTGAGGACACCGTTGAACTCGTAGTTCCAGAATTATCCTAAGGAGACCTTCACCTCGACCGTAGTAGGTCGGGGGTGAAAGATAGAATTTGGGATTTTCATGGAAATAGAAATAAAATAAAATAAACTTTTATTTTATTTTTCTTTTTTTTGGAACCTCCCATTTGAATGGTTTAAAGGTGGGGACCACCAGAACTAAACCACCATGTGAGTTTATTGTGGTGGGGATCACGCGATCCTAAAACCCCCCAATTTTGAATTCCTAATGGTGGGGCCACCCGAACCCTCATAATGGGAGAAACTCTTCAACTCCCACTTTAATTTGGAGAAGTCTCTTGAACTTCCTCCACATTAATTATGCAAACACAACTTGATTAATGGGGCCAATTAAAATTAAACTAATAAAACATAATTTAATTTATATTTTCTATTATTTTTTTGGGAGAAGTGTTGGAAAATCACTTGGAGAAATTATTATCCTCTCCAACAAAGAATGCCTCCCAACAAAGAACAACCACCGAAGATTGAAGAACGAGGAAACAGACCATGCGCCGGATTGGAAGCACCTTGCAGAGGCAACCAATGTTGGATATCTTTGAAGATAATGAACCGATTATTAGGGAAATGCCGATATCACTGACTTCATCCCTTCCAACGACAACGAGAAATCAAGGTAAGGGTTTAGTTTTGTACGATATTATATTCCCATATTCATTCCATCTAAAACAATGAATGCGGATCAAATCTCTAACTAGATGGTCTTTGAATGATTTATTTTTTGGGATTTGAAATAATCATTGCGGGAGGTTGGGGTTTGACGTTATTCATTCATGTTCTTGTTGAGTCGCTTTCTACCACTCTAACACGGAGGGTGCATGCCAAACAAACATGGCCCAACCCATTCACCATTATTCATGAATGGTGTAACCTTAGTGATGGAAGAAGGTGACTTTTTTGCATGGTGACAAACATATGCGGTGGCCAGCACATCACCGGCCATGACGATGGCGGTGGCCAAACGGTGCTGCCCTGCGGCCACTGCCGCCCAGCGGCCTATGTCACCCCATGGCCCTACCATGCCGCCTGTGGCTTTGTCGTGCCACCCCGCGGCTCTGTTGCCCCGTGGCCCCATCGCCCTACCAACTCGTTTCCCCATCGCGCCTCCCCGTAGCCTCACCGGATTTGTGGCCCCTTGGCATCGCCGCCTAGCAGACCCGTGGCCTCGCCGGCCTCGTGGCCCCATGGACTCGCCACCTGTGCAGGCTCAGCCACCCCGCGCTGCTTAGTCCGGGCCGCCCAGCGTGGGCCAGGACGAACCCAAAGTGTTGGGTCGGGGCGAACCAAACCGGGTCGGCCCAGTCCGGGTTATACCGGACCTAGACCCACTTCGATCCATTTACGCTATTTTGGCCATAACATTGTCACTGGGCGTCCATTTGACGAACTATCAGTGGTGCTGGAAACCTTGGAGTGAGATGGTCCCTTTGAGTATACCCCACTAGATATTTGGATAAATATGGAGTACGGTCAGTTTGGATCGAGCACGAATCCAATTGGGACCTTGGGACTAAAAGTCTAATAACTCACAGACCGAGTGTCTAATTGACAAACCGGTTGTTGCTTGGAGACCCCTATGACGTGGAGGTCCTTTGGAATAATTTTTTGTGTAACTTCGTAGTAGTTAGAGTATTGACCAGTGGCTTGAGTAGTCGACTATCTCGGAGATGAGAAAACATAGTGCAGGAACCCAGTAGCTGGATGTGACGTGAAGAATGAATAGCGAACCCATGTGGGTCAGTACTGAGTGATCCTATAAGGTTCAACACCTAGCAATCCTATGTGGGTCAATATCTAGTGATGATGTGTGGGTGAGCACCTAGCAATACTGTGTGGGTCAGAACCGAGTGATCCTGTGTGGGTCATCACCAAGCGATCTTGTGTGGGTCAGCACCAAGTGATCTTGTGTGGGTCAAAAGTAGAGACTCTTAACAGTGTAAGATGATTCAGTAGTTACATCTAATCATCTCTACTATTGTACCTAAGAAATACCTGATCTGAGTGGAGTTTGTATTTGAGTTTTATTTTCCTTCAGGGTAATAACATGGTGGTATTCTTCTGTGTGGCGTACCTATGTGGTGCTTATCTTCGTGGTATTCCTTCGTTTGTGGAACAGTTGTGCTTTGGGCTTTTGAGTTGGACTTTGTGTTTTCCTCATGATTTAGATGGGTTTACTTGATAACATAGGTATATGTATAGGAATAAACCTTATAAGGGTTGGTATTTGATTCCATTATATGTGGTTTATCCTTGGTGGATTTTGTGGGACCTTGAGGGTCTCGGGGTCCCTACTGAGTATCATTATACTCACCCCTGCATAGGTTATGCCTGCACCCTATTGTGTTTAGTGTAGACAACGAATAACACTGACGGAGGACGAGGGTACCAGGACTAGAGGTTGCTCGGAGGTGGATGTTAGACTAGGAGAACCATAGAGATGACCATTCATGAGTTTTACATACCCTTCCGGTAGGATTCATGGTGGATGATCTGAGAGATTCTTTTCACCTACTATTCATCCTGTACTTTACTGTTTTCCTTGTACTTTCCAGTTGGGCTTGTATTCTGGCCCCTTTTTCTTACAGTACTCGCTCTGTTTGCTATTCAGTTTACTTGAGTTCATATCTTTTTGTGTTTGTGGTTGTGTGTGATATAGGTTATAAAGGCAATGTCTTCCCAGTTTTAGGGAATACGCCTTCGGTGCTAGTCTCCAACCCTGGCCTATAGAAGGCAGGCTTGGGGTTGTCACAACATGGTCTCCAGGGGATAGTTCGTGACACCGTAGGTCTTATAGGGAGTCACCCAGACAAGAAAACATGGTACTTCTCCTCCCCATCATATGTCATGAAATTTTCACTCCACCTTCACAGGGTTGGCCGATTGGCTATGATATGAAAATCTGCACAGGCCTAGTACCGATAAGAAAATTCATACCGTCATATTCTTCCAATTCTTGTTAGCTCTCCTCTATTGAATTCGCCTACCCTAAATCATCCTCTAAGCCTTTTCCATTGTATTCTGACTGGAATATCTTCATTTCCTGTGGCCTGAAGGCCTTGGGGTTCCCCAAAGGCCTTAAGGTGGCCCAAAGGCCATGAGAATCAATTGGCCCGAAGGCCTTGGGTGTCTCGAAAGTCCTACTAGACCTGAGGACCAAACTGGTGGCCCAACGGCCTAGATGGGTGAATAGTTCGGGATACTAGAGTGCTGCTACTATACCTAACAGTGCATGCTACAATACTGCTATAGAACCTTAGAAATAAGCCTCCACCCGGATTTGATCTCGGGTCTCTTGAATGCAACTATTGTGTCCTCACCAACCAGACTAAGGCTCATGTTCTCTATACATGGAATATATATAAATTCAAAACATGCTAAACAATTCCCTAAAAAGTTACATGACGATAAGTATTTTTTACCATTAGTGTGTCGATGCTCAATTCCATGATATGTTGAATAACAATACTCATATGATTCCCACAAGTCAATGATCACTTAAATATGATCTAATATTTCAACAAATAACTGATATAATTGGATGCCAATGAAGGAATCATGCTAATTGGTGGTATCCGCATTAATATACCAATAAGGTTTCAACATCAATGGTAGATATTGATATTCTCAATGAAACAATTACAAATCTCTTGTTCAGTTGTCTATCCAAAAAACAATAGTGAATTTTCCATTACATTATGATATAATACATAGATATGGACTTCATATTTTGGATCTATGATTCCACTCCTGACACAAAAATGAGAACAAGGATATATGTGAGAACTAAGGAAGAAAAAATATCATACCCTAAATCAACCAAAGTTAACACTATAATAAATATTTTATTTAACAATGATATAAATTTTCTTCATCGGCACTAAAAAATCATTGTTATTGTATGGACATTAAAAAGATGTCATATTTTATCATTTTTAAAAATATCACTGATTAAATAACCCTTTATTGATGATAAAACAAGATATGATAAAGGGTTTCCTTTATTGGCACAATTTTAGCATTGATAAAGGGGTAACTTGATAACTTATTTTTTAACACTAATTATGGGGACACATAGTTAATATTTTTTTTCTTTGATAAAGCGAACTTTTATTAATGTTATTCCTTTCACTAACAATGGGTAGGCTGTAGTAATGTGTTACTGGAATTACAACACATGGAGGAAGAAAATACAAAATTTAATTTCAATAAATTTGACAACTAAAATTCAAGAGAAAAATTTAAATTTTTAAATATTTCAAACATTGGTTTACACAATTACATTATTATATAATATTTGTAAAAAATAAAAAAAGTCATAAATATTGATGTTTTTTTCTTTGTCCCCCGATCCCCTCCCAAAATTTCTTGATAATGCTACTAGTTCCCGAACAAACCACCCCATCTTGAGTAAAAGAGTGAACCTATATATAAATCAATTCATATGTTTTTAAAACTATAAATAAATAAATTAATCATAAATTTGAATCATTGCATTAATAGAATTTTACTTTTAAATGTTAACATAAAATTTAAGACATTGTGGGCACACCATTTGTCGGATTAATTTTTGGGTAGTTTTTACATGTCCAAATTATATAAAGATAATTTTTTTAAATTCTCAATACAATTCAATAAAATTTTATCAGTTTTTAGTATGTTATGTGTGTTTTGAACTAAATTTTCAATTCTAAAGTAAAACTTTACACTTCAAATCATATAGGCTAAACCATCAGTTGGATTAAAATTCATTTCATTCCTACACATCAAAAATAATTTATGTTTCATTTTCTTAAAGTATGAGAAAATCCAACTACCTTTTCTTGGTTTTGAGTAATTGATTGCTGTTCTAATCTAAAATTTCAATTTTAAATAAAAAACACATTTTGAGTCATAAGGGTTACAACTTTTGTGAGATTGATGTATGGTTTGTTTCATAAATTTTAGAAATTACTCATGGATAATTTTTCTAATGTATCAAGACAAATGAGTGTGTTTTCTAGGTTTTCAATGAGTGAAGAATGTTTTAACTAAAATAAGAAATTTAAACTATATACATTCACATTGAGTAATACCAGTCATATCATGCATCATATTCATGTGTGGTTTATTATTACACATCACAAATAACATATAGATTATTTTCCAAAAGTATCAAGATATCCCAATCTCATTTTCTCGATTTTTAGAAATATGTACTTGTTTTTTTACTAAAACATCATTTCTTAAATGAAAACACACATTTTGAGTCATACATATCACACCATTAATTAGATTGAGGAAGAGATGACTTCTACATATCAAAAATCACTTATGGAATATTTTCCTAAAGTATCAAAAGAATATGAACATGTTTTCTTAGTTTTGAGTATGCCACATATCTTTTTAACTAATTAGTCATTTTTAAACTGAAAACACACATTTTGATTCATTCTTATAACACCATGTATTAGATTAAGGTGAGGATGCTTCTTGCATGTCACAAATGACCTATTGATATTTTCTTATAATGTGTCATAAAATAGAATGTGTTTTCTCGGTTTTGAGTATGCCCCACATCTTTTTAAATAAAATATTAATTTTAAATAAAAAAACATACCTTGGGTCATACATGTTACACCTTGTGTTGGAGTGGCATGTGATTGATTACTAAAATTTAAAATGTCTTATGGATAATTTTCATTATGTACCATGCAAAAATAACTATGTTTTCTAGGTTTTTAATGAGTGACACATTTTTTAACAAGAATGTTATTTGTAAACTGACAACACACACTTTTATTCATATCAATCACACCCTATGCTGAATTGACATGCCACTAATTTTTACACATAACATATGAATTATATATTAATTTACAAGAGTAATAATGAAATTTGTGTATTTTTCCTGTTTTTTAGTGAGGGAAATGTGGTTTTAACTAAAATTCTATTTTTAAACTAAAAACAAACATTTTGAGTCATACTATTCACATTGTATATCAGATTGAGGTGTGGTTGATTCCTAAATGTCACAAATATATTATGAATATTTTTCTAATGTTTCAAAAAAAATGTATCATTTTTTTCAATTTTTGTGATTTTTATATGTTTTTAACTAAAATTTCGTTTTTTAATTGAAACCACACATGTCATGTCATATTGGGAACACCGTGTCTTGGATTGTGATACAACTGACTCATATATATCACTAATTATTATTGGATCATTTTCTAAACATCTCAAAATAGTATGAATTTTTTTCTTAGTTTTGATTAAAAGGAATATTTTTTTAAGAAAAAAATCAATTATAAATAAAAATACGCATATTGAGTCATACAGGTTACACTATGTTGCATATTGACATGAGATTGATCAGTAAACAATGAAAATGAATTATTAATCATTTTACCAAAATATCAAGACTATCCTAAAGTTTTTAAGATTTTTAGTTATTTTAATGTTTTATTACCTAAATTTCATTTTTAAACTGAAAACACGAACATTGAGTCACACTGGTAACATCAAGTGTTATATTGATGTGAGAATGATTTTTAATCATAAAAAATGAACTATGGATCATTTTTTTAATGTATAATGGAAATATGAGAGTGTTTTCTTAGTATTTGGTGTGTGATACACATTTTAACTATAATTTAGTTTTTTAACTAAAAATACACATTTTGTTTCAAAATATGAATATTGCGTATCAAATTATGGTATGAGAGATTCATATTCATCCAAATTGACTAATTGGTTTTTTCCAAAATTATCCAGACAATCTGACTCTATTTTAGTATTTTTGAGTATGTCATACCTATTTTTCACTAAAATTTCAGCTTTAAATTGAAACACATTATTTTAGTCATATCAACAACATTATACGTTAGATTGATGTGTGGTTGATACATGCATGTAAAAAATTACTTAAGGATATTTACAAAAAATTATTAATAAGATAAGAGTATATTTTATAGGTTTTTAGTGAGTGACATGTATTTTTTAAATAAAATTTAATTTTTAAATTGTAACCACACATTTTATGTCATATCGGTCACATTATGTATCAAATTGATTTGTGGCTGATTCCTACACATAAAAAATTACTAACAGATTAATATCTCAGGGTATAATGAAAAGAAGAGCATGTTCTATTGTTTTTTAATGATTGATATGTGGTTTTAACTAAAATATTTTGAACTAAGAACACACATTTCATGTCAAACAATCACGCCATGTATAATGTTGAGGTATGGTTTTTTCCTACGCATCCCAATTGTCTTATTAATGGTTTTCTTGACATATTAAGTCAATATGAGTCTATTTTCTTGGTTTTAAGTATTTCATGATTAATTTTATATAAAATTTAACTTTATAATGAAGAACATAAATTTTTATCTATACGGATCACCGTATCTATCATATTAAGGTTAAGTTAATTCTTACATGTAAAAATTGGCATATAGATAATCATCATAAAGTATCAAAACAATATGAATTTTTTTTCTCAGTTTTATTTTTGTCTCAATTATTTTTAACTAAAATTTAAATTATAAATAGAAACACACACTTTGAGTCACAATGGTCACACCGTGTGTTAGATCTTTGTGTGGTTGATTCTTACACATCAAAAATAAGTTATGAATTTTTTTCCTAAACTTTCATGTCAATATGAGCATGGTTTTTTGGTTTTTTTTTGAGTGACACATGTTCTTAACTTTTATATCAATTTAAACTAATAACAGACACCTTCAATTCCTTTTAACTAAAAAAACTCATTGATGAACCTAACAAATCAAAAAGAGAACAAATAGCTTTATGAAGAGAATAAATAGTACTTGAGTGAATCATTATTTTCAAAGAATTTTTTGAAAATAGATTTTTCTTAGATAATTATTTTATCTTTATAGAGAACCAAAAGGTTGATTAAAAATCAATTTGTGATGAATTCATTTCTTCAAGATCTCTTTGAAACTAAACTAAATAAGTATTACATACAAAATGATAAGGAAATTAAATTAAAAAAGTATGTACAATGTTGAGAAGATTAACTAAATAATTTTTAGGAAGTCATATCTTCATTATGTCTGTACACCCATGTATGTTTTCCCTTATTTTATAAACAAATATATTTTCTCTTTAAAATATTTATTCTACAGAAATTCTAAGTACGTAACACCATGAATGGGTTGTAGAAACTAATAGTTAGACTGTAGAAAGTCTATTATGTGTCCATATATGAACTAATGGGTGGGAGAAACAAATATAAATGTTAATTTTTATCTTAATAAACATATTTCCCTTATATAAATTTATTTTTTTTTGTTTTGGGGCCATTTGAGAGATGTTATGGTATTTATAATATTTTATTTAATGAAAATTTATTGATGTCACATTCATATTTTAAATAATATATCATCTATAAAATAAGGATATACAAAAGAAATATTCAACTATAAATGCTCATTTGAAAGATATTTTTTTATCAATGTAATTTATGTTTAAATTTTATGAAATAAATAATTACCTTAAAGCCTTATAAATTGATGGTGCATAAATTATCTAATTGATGAAAAATCAAAAAAATATTTTTATTAAAATGATAATAAATATTAAAAGACAATAAAATATTCCCAGATATTATTTATCAAGTATATATCGACCCTAATCATCCAAGGTTTGAGTTATTGTGAATTTGGAGCCTTATTGAAGATGTTAGAG
Source organism: Viscum album (assembly GCA_963277665.1). Taxonomy (NCBI): domain Eukaryota; kingdom Viridiplantae; phylum Streptophyta; class Magnoliopsida; order Santalales; family Viscaceae; genus Viscum; species Viscum album. The sequence goes on along the minus strand of OY728153.1, from coordinate 1,199,901,121 downwards.
AAATTAAATTATTTTATTTCAAGTGATGTTAAACATGTCACATTCATATTTTAATAAGTATAAATTTTTAATGATTGATTTTCCAAAATATATAAATGACTACATGTATTATACTAATATAAAGTATATTTACATTCATAATATAATTTTATTTATAAGTTTTCACTAACAAATAAGTATATTAAATAATTACACAACACTAGTGTAGTAATTATTTTATTATTGGAAGTTTCAAAATAATGTTATTAAAATTGTTAAAATAAATATAATTTGAGCTAATAAAAATGTAATATAAATTTTATATAATTCCTAAACAAATTAGACATGCAATAGAAAACTTTTAGGATAAAATCATATCTTGATATTTTTAAAAATATAATAATTAAATAGTTTTAAAATTGAAACTAATGTCATTTTGGAAAAACAGTGTTTTAATAAATTATTTAAAAATAAGAAAAAAAATTTAAACCCATATACTAATTATTATACGGTATAAAATGATATAAATATTTATTTATGATTTATTTTACATTAAATAAGTAAATATATCACTTTTTTAATAATGAAATATTTGTTAGCCTAGTTAAAATGAAATAAAATAATTATGCATTAACTTAAAATGATAAGGTTTTAATTGACATAAAAACTTGTCCAAAATTTATTGGATTGTGATATTATAACCTTATATAATTTATTATTATAATCTATTACATTTTATATTTTTTTGGATGTGGTTTTATTTTATTATAAATTAATATTTTTGGAGAATCCAAATGTGCCCCTCACCTCATTTATAAAAGTCACATCCTCTTTCACAATTTCAATTCAGTTTTCACCTTAAATATCATACATATCCTAAGAGTTTACCTACTAAACTTCCTTATTCGCGTTGTAGAGGTTATTTTATTGTCAAATGTCCAACTCTAGTTCCTTTAAGTGGAGATCTAGAGGGAGATCATCGAAGAAGAGATACAATCCTATACTGATTCTTTCAAATTATTTCTTCTTCTACTTGTTATTCGTGATTTGTTACCATTATAAATAAATCAATACAGTATATAATATATATTTAGATTATATTATGATTACTTTAACATCAATATTCAACAATTTATCCATCATACAAAAAACAAAATTAGCATGTCTGTGTATGTATGACATACCATTTCCATGTCATGGTGTAATATGTTTTTCTCAACCAAATGACTTGGATGGGTATAATGATAAAAATAATAACTATATATTATTATTTTAATATGGTATTTATTCTAAAAAAATATATATACCATCCAATTTTATATCATATCATAATTAATAGAATGATAACATTGCGCGTGCATACATACAACCTATTGTATCCAAGATGCGATGTGATTCATTCTGAATGATATCCATTAAAGCATAATTATATAAATTTAAAGAATAAATAAAAAATATGTTTATTATGTTGATAAAATTTTGTATGTATATGAATATGATCTAATAAGTAGAATGAGAACTTATTTATCAAAACATGTATAAGAAAATGAAGTGGTTTATAACTGAATAACGAGTAGTAACGGAATATTATTACCAAACGAATGAAAAATGATAATATATGATATCAAAAAAATTAATATCATTCTATAATAATCAAATTAAATTATTTAAATCATTATATAGATTTTTCATATACACACAAAGGATTATGGACCTATGCTAAGTGATAATTTTACAATCTCAATATTATCTGAGATTGTTTATTCGTAAGTATTTACTAGGTATATTTATCATCCACATCCATCTCTCCATAATATGTAATTTTATTTATATTATTATAAAAAAATTTAAATTCAATTTTACCAATTGTTTAATTTTTATTAAATGGCATAAAAATAATCTTATTTTTTTATTTGATACGTAGTAATTTTTGAAATTTATTGCAAAACTATAAGGAGAATGTTTGTTTCTAACTTATACGATATGAGTGGATTTATATGATTTCATAAATCCTTGTTTCTGTGATTCTTCATTTACAAAATTTCATGTTTATTTTCAATTAAGTTAATTTTTTTTATTTTTTTGTCAATTTGATAAAATAAAATGTTTTTTTATAAGAAACGACATTTTCCTCAATAATTAATTTCATGTGTTTTATCAAAATTATTATCCATCTAAGATGACATTTTCTAAATGAGGTTATGTTTCTTTACCAATTATTACTATGATTTTATTTGGTTTATTGAGGAATTAAATTTATGAAATCCATTTGTTTTATATAAATTATGATGGAATAATGTTTAAAAACCCCATTTTACTCCTTGGGTTATGCCATGCTGAATGATTTATGTTTTTGTGGAACATTTATGTGTGGTTGTCATTATGTGATCAGTTGGACATATATATCCCTCTAATTCATTGGGTAAAAATTTATATCTCAAGATATAGACATAACAAGAATGAGTAGTAAATTTAGTTCAATAATACAGGGCTGTAATGGAAAGTAAATCTGGTTATGTAATACATTTTTGGAATGATAAGTTAAATAATTTCAGTAATAGACATTGTTTTCTACAATGTTCTTTGAAATAATCCTTGTCTAAAATATAAATAATTTTCTATGCTTATGTGTTTTCCAAAATTCTATGTTTTATGCCAATTATATTTTATCATGGTTCATGTTCATTTATGTTTTCTTCTATATGAACTGCCAATATTTATTTCATGAATTCGTATTTTGATATTAAAAATTTATGTTCCTGTTTTTACATTCTTATGTTTATGTTTTTTTGATGTTATTCATGTTTACCTTTACTAAGTGTTTGAGCTCACCCTTTTTATGTTTTATTTTCCTTAGGATATAAAGAAATATGTTATGTGAGAAAATGGAAGGGGGAGATATTTATGGGAGATTTTAAAAATATTTCACCATGTTAGAAGAATGGGTTCTACGATTCCAATGATAGTAAAATAATTTGTTATTTGGGCACCAATTTTTGTAACATATAAGTTTTTTTTATAAAAAGAAATTTAATTTCCCTGTACATATATATTTGTTCATTAGAGTTTGTATCAGATAGAATTTTTAGTCAAACTTTGGAATCTAGGATACAGAATAATTTTTGAGATCCCAGGAGATATTTCTAATTATATTTATTTGGATTTCCTAAAGATAAGTATAACTATAGGTTCTAATTCTACAGTTTTTGTGATAATAATGAATAACATAGGATTAGACCTAAGATTTTTGAGATTGAATGTAATCCCTCTTGATTGTGTTGTTTTCCTGGAATGATTTTTTACTCTCACACTTTTCTTTTTGGGTTTTATAAAATGGTTAAAAATAAGAGGATATATGTTAAAAGAGGATATTATGGGAAATTGAATGATATTCCTCATGAGAGACCAAATGGAATGGGTTTATTCCTAACTATCAATCTCATAATATTATCAATAATCTGAACTTTAGTGAGTTTCCTGAGCCACCTAATAAGAGAAATATGTATTTTCATGGTGACCATGTAGGAAAGAAAGTTCAATTTTCCTCATGTAAATCATGAGGGAAGATGCGTCAAGGAGAATGTTACAAAGGAACTAGAAGATGATTTGGGTGTGGAAAAGAAGAACGTAAATCCATTAATTACAAAGGAAAAGGTCTAATTAACATAGTGGACAATGATAATGGTATTTCTAAGGCATCAATGGAGTTTAAATCTTTTAAATGTGTAATGTATGGTCATTATGATATTCAATTCCCTATAGAAAAAATCTCATGAATAGAATCAAAATAATCAGCTGGGTAGTTTTTATGTTACTGACAATGAAGAGAATATGAATACTATATGAAATGAAATAAGTGTTAAGAAATAAATTGATGGTGCTCAGTCAAATGTTTATGTAGATAGTGGAATGAAAGAATGTTTATCATGAATAAGTTGTATAAGTAATTTTATGGTATTATAGAATAAAGAGACATCTATGAATTGTTACACTATGTTATTCGTTATGTATTAGAAATTACATATTAAATGGTACCCATAACCATGAAATGTTATTCAGATATTTTTAGATAACTCATTAATGAATGGATAACCATTAGTATAATCCTGAAGATGAGATAATTATATTTGGATAAAGATATATTGGATATGAATAAGTAAATTGGACGGTAATGATTTCCTTAAAACTGATTAAGTATTTTTTAACACTATTCGATTCTATTATGTGTATGTTTATAACTTTTAGACTTATTAATAAGGAAATGTGCATGTTTTCAATTAGGATATATGGTAATTCAGTCTATTACCATGACTAATGAGAATACATAATGAAGGTGTCACATGTTTGGAATGTGACAACTAAGGGATACAATATGATATACATGAGATAAATGATAATATAATTTAGTGAACCTCTTTATAATGTTTTGGTTTTTTAGTTTTTAGAAGTATTTTATGTTTATAAATTTAAAGAAAGATTAAGTTAAACTCCAGATCATTTTTTAGATTAATTTATTATCTCGCTATAGGAGGACTTATGAATATTTGATTACTTCTGAAAAACATTTTTTATCATAATGATATATGAAATGACATATAATTTTATTTATAGATCACATGATCTGCTAACACTTTAGGAATGAAAAATTCAGCATCATTTCTTTGAATGATAGATGAAGTGGAAATTGTTCAAGGCACGACCAATGGTGAGATTGTTACGAGGTCAAGTAATTATAACTTCGCATGAAAATTATTCATAATTATGAAAAGGATAATGATGTAAAAGAGTGTCCTATTATCATCAGTTTTTATGATATCAATGACCTCTTTTATGCCTCTTTAGTTTATGGTTTTGGGATTAATAAATTTCTCTAGATCACTCACTTCCTTGTGATTAGTGATCATTATCAATCTCTATGATTATTTACGCTTTTCCCTCATTCAATGGTGTTCACCTATGTTATCCTATGTAAATACCTTGTTATTATTTACGTTGGGTAACTATTATTTCCAAACTATTCATTTTTAAAATATAGATTTAGAGTTCATTTTTTTGATATGTGTTTCTTTGAAATAAACTCCCATGTATTAATTCTTTTATAACATAGATGAATTTCGTGGGAGAAAATTATATTAAGGGGGTAGAATGTAACACCCATAGATTTTTATGGGGTATATTTATTAATTTCTGGGATGTATTATATTGCACTTTACACCAAGATAAGAATGCTCTCTACACAATATCGGCTTAGCTTTCATTATATGAAAAAAAAATCTTGATTTTTGTTTCACACAATTTCAAATTATTTTGATAGAATTGATTTCATGAAAGACCAATTATAATTGAAGAACTAAATATTATAACCTATTTATTATAATTTCCATGAACCATCTTAGTGGGGCCTCGGTTGTGACTCCCCAAGCCCGCCTCCAATAGGCTAGAAGATAGTGACTACCACTGAGTAGGCATATCACTAACATGGGAGACAATTCATAAGTACTTGTACAAACACACATCTCAAATCCCAGAAATTATAAAATTTTAAAACCACTATAGAACAAAATGCTTGCATAATACTAAACCCAACCAATAGAGTACAATAGAATGTAATGTGTAGAATGTAAACCGGGTCTGAGTACAAGCCCATGAAAAGAAAGAGATTGTAACTACATGGCCCAACCTGTAAACAAAAAAAGTATTGTAACTACTACTGGAAACTATAGGAACTTTTAGTCCTATCTAAAGCTACCAAATCACTTTCCGGTCCTAGTCCTCCCTAGACTCCATCAAAAGGTATCTTGTCTACACAAGACATGACACGTGCATGTAATGCATGTGCCAAGGTGATTGTAACAATATTAAGTAGGAGACCCCAAAAACCAAAAATAAATACAAAAATTAAAGGTAGAGTTATATCTACATTTTATATGTACACATCACATATAACAATAGAAACATGTCTAGATATACTCAAAACCCAAATCTATAGTCTAGAGGTAAGTCACAACGACCTGCATACCCATTCTAGGGATTCAGTTGGAAGATTCCATGAAGCACTCATCTTGAAGAACTCACACCACAAGTCTTATACATCTGATGACATTCGTCTGAGAATTATGGTTCATCAGGAAGTGTCACGAGAGATATATATTCACTGATAGATCTGATGAGAGTATAAATGCACTCATTCTAGGAGAACTCACTCTTTAGTGGGGAAGGATCATGATACACTAATGACGATCACTTTTAGGGCCTTACAACATACCACGACTCATATGGATTCAATTAATATGTAGAGGATCAGCATCTGACAGGATTGGTCACATCGATAGCTGACACTACCAAGGTCCATGAAGGGATAGAGTATCCTACACCAGGCCTCTCATATGGGATTCTTGACTCTGTCTAGAAATAGCTATTAAAGGGATCATAAAAGTGTAGATAAAAATAATACCTAACCTTCTAGGGAATGAGAAAAGGGGTACTAAACCAAAAAAAAACATGTCCAAGGTATGGTGTTCAATGAGATCAAGACATGTACAAGAAAGTACACAATGTGTAGAGGTTTCACACACCATGTCCTATGCCCCAAGGTACTACCTATGTACAACGACCCATGTTGAAAAGAAAATGTCTTGTAGAAAATATATAAATGATGTGTAGAAGAGTAACACACTATGTCCTACTGTCCTGGGCCTGTTCATATTTTTTGTCCATGTGCCAGTACATGGAATCAACTCGTGTAATGGTTCTTGGGGTAACCCAGGTAAACGTCCTAGTTTGGACCTGTGGTGGAGTACATGTCATGTAATCCAGCCCATGTATGTGTATCATCTAAGATACACACTGAGTCCTATGTAAGGACCCACACACTATGTGATATGAGTCACATGTCATGTAATCACTTTTTTTAAAGCAGAACCCTAGTCATCGATAAGCCAGCACCACACGCCATGTTCTTTGGATAAAACACCATTTTTATTACAATTTTCCAAAATCTCAGTTCTTTATCCACTTATTAGAGTGATCTTGAAACTCTCAATCCATCCATATGTTCACCTTGAACTCATAATCCCTGATTTTCCTATCATTTCATCAACATTGCAGGGTGTTTTGGGTGTTCGATCATCCCAAAAAACTCATTTCGATCATCTGTATGATGGACGGTTAAAGAACGATTTCTCTTGAACCATGTCAATTAATCTTCCTCTATTGACATCACTCCTCCTCTATTTTTTCACATTTCCTCGTCAATGATTTTGGATCATTTCACTGCAAGATGGGCATGCAATGATCCGTTGTTCATACCCTATGAAGAGAGCTAAGAACGCATGGGTCAAATAGGGATAATAAAATCATACAATAAAATGAGTAACATACATTTTCTATTGTTTGTTATGATATTGATACACTACCATTAGAAGGACCAAGTATAAGGAAACATGTTTGAAATCGATTCCCCAAAATAAATCCGATAATCGGACCCTCTTGCATGAATGAACAATCTGTGCGTCAACCCATTTGTGGGTTGATCCATGTTCATAATTTAAATCCAAGAATGAGGACAATAAAAATAAAAATAACAACCCCTACCTTAAAGGTAGATAAATGGAGGTTCTGTTTCCATCATTGATGATATCATATCTTACTATGCAACAATCCACACACTTTCATTCATCGCTATTTGTCGATTATTCTCCAAGGGTGGCTCCTCTCCAAAGATCCAGAGGATTCCATGGATTTTTTAGAATTATGAGCCTAATAATGGATCTTGGTTATTTTAAAACCATAAAACACACCAGCACATCATTAAAACATTTATAATAAAATATATTAATAATGTGTTTTATTTAATTTAAAATGTCAAAAAATTATTGTTTGCAGTCGACTCACACTGATCGAAGTTAAGCCTCACCTAAGGCGAAGTTGATTCTCTGAACACAATGGTTCCCTCAAATATTTGATCAAAACACCCATTTAAATGTTATTCAATTTTTTTAGGAAAATCATTCAATCATTCTATTTAAAAGTTTAATTTATTTCAATCATTAATTCTAGGCACTAGTAGCATCAGAATAGCATGTCATTGCAAATCCAATTCTTGAAATAATGATGTATAATATTTGAAAATAATACCTAGAAAATATGGGGCATTACATTCTCCCTATTTTAGGTCTTTACATAACTAAAAAGACTAAACAAAGGCTACTCAATCTGATGTGGGTACTGGGTATGAATTAGAGCCTCACGCTCCCACGTACTCTCCTAAAAAAATTTATACGACCACCTGACACACACCATGGGAATATCTCTTCCATGAAGGATCCTCTCCTTCTAGTCCTTGATCACTAATGAGTACTCTTTAATGTTTACTACATACTTGATGTCAATTTCTCCCCAGTTGATGATGTTTGATGAGTTGTTCACATACCTCTTTAGTTGCGATACATGGAAGATATCATGTTCCTAGTGACATTATGGATGTAGAGCTAGTGAGTATGACACCTCTCCATCTCTGCGTATTATCTAGATAGGGTTGATGAACCTCATTGACAACACTCCACCATAACCAAATATTGATAAACCTCATTGAGGTGATACCCAAAGGAAGTCATGGTCTCCCTCCTCAAACTTTAGAGGTCTCCACCGTCTGTCAGCATAAGTCCTCTGTCATCTATGTGTAGTCTTCATCCACTCTTAGATGATATTCACCTTCTCAGCAGTAGCTCGCAAAAAATCTGGAACCACAGGTTCTGACTCTCTAGGGTCATTCTAATAGAGTGGTTATTTCCAGGGTTACCTATATAAATCCTTGAATGGTTCCATACAAATGGTTCAGTGGTTACTATTGTTGTATGAAAACTCCACCAATGGTAGGTGGTCCTCCCAACTATGAATAAATACCATGTTATAGGAATGAATTGTGTCCTTGAGAACCTAAATGGTCCTCTTTTTTTGGCCATATGTATGGGGATTAAATTGTGTGATCAAGTATTAAAGAGTTCGAAATGCCTCCTTCAATCCAATACACAACCAGGATGTGAATCTTACATCATGATATAAGACTATCATTGATGGGATTCCATGAAGCTGAACTATCTCTTCCATGTAGAGATGTCACAAGCTCTCTACTAACTCTACTCCCTGATGAGTAAGAAGTGGGATGACTAGGTGAGTTGGTGAATGATCACCTAGATGGAATCATTTCCCTTGGACATTCATATAAAATCCATCACGAAGTCCATATATATTCCATCACACTTCTCTTCCAATACCATAATATGGTGAGTTAAACCTGCTAGAACCGGGTTCTCAGCATTCCCCTGATGGCACATAAGGCCTTGAGAAATGAACTCTACCACAACCTTCTTCATTCTTGTCCCCCCAGAACTGATGTCTGAGGTTTTGGTACATTTTCTCCATTCAAGGATGTATCACCAAAGGGGATGTATGAAACTCAATTAGAACCTCCTCCCGCAACACCACGGGTACAACTGTGCATACTTTGAAAATAATGATGTGATCCCCAATTTGTGAATATACATCAACTGATTGTCTTATGGATAAATTAGAAGGTTAAACTTCAGAGTTGACATCACCTATTTGTGCATCTCTGACTCACTATAATAGTAGAGGGGTAACAACCATCGACGGAATTTATGCCACATCATCTCCATCCATGAAGGACAACCACAGTGAGGGAAACTACTTTGAATCCCCACTCAGTAGTTGTGAACTCAATCTTCTACTAAGACGGTCTTCCACTACATTCCCATTCCCTAGAGTATAATAGATATCAAGGTCATAGTCCTGGGGAAACTCTATCCATCACGTCTACCTCAGTTTCAGAAAATTCTGTGAGAATATATACTTGAGACTCGTGTGGTATGATTAGACGATAAACCAATTGTCCATCAATTAGTGTCACCACATCATCAACATGAATACCACCACTAGCAACTCATGATCACACGTCCCATAATTCTGCTCATATGACCACTTTTGGTGGGAATTTTAAGCAATCACCGCATGTATCTACATTAGGAAACATCCAAATATGGTTCCTGAGGCAGTACAAAAAACTATGTAATCGACACCCTCCTCTAGAAATCTCAACATCAAGTTTCTCTTCAAACTCTGCCTCAACTACTTGAAAGATGGTCTTCAATTCTCCGTCCATACAAATGGTTGTCCCTTCTAAGTAAAAATGTTCATCAATGCTAATATCCAAGATAGATCAGGAATGAATATCTGGTAGTATCTTACTAGCCTAAAAAAAGCTATTCCCCTCTATCACGCTCCATGGTGGATCCCATTCTAACACCACCTCAACCATGGATGGGTCCACCGCTTCTTCAGCTACTAAGATGATATGTCACAGGAAGTGGACCTCCTAAATCTATAATTGTAACTTCGAGAGATTCCCATAATATTTGTGCTTCTGGAGTACATATAGAACCATATGTAGGTGCCTCGCGTGATCCTCCTCTAATGCTGAGTACACTGTGATTTTTTAATGGAATACTACTATAAACCGGTCTAAGAATGGGTGGAATATCTGGTTCATGATTCCCATGAACATTGTTTAGGATTTCATCACACCGAAGGGCATCACCACATAATACTAATGACCATATCGGCACCTGAAACATGTCTTCAGTATATCCTTGTCACGTACTCACAATTATTGATAACTTGATTGATGTTCAACCTTCGAGAACCACCATTCCCCTCTTAGCTGATTGAAGATGTCATTGATACTTGGCATTGGATACTAGTTCTTCATCATTACCTAGTTCAGGTGGTGGTAATTCATTCACAACATCAAAATCCCATAAGCCTTCTTGGAAAACAAAACTATGGCTTCTTAGGATAAAAAAATGAGTCTTACAAAGCCTTTCATCTACAAATCATTCTACTTCACCATCATCTCACAAAGCTCCACAGGATCCATCTGATACAAAGGTGAGGATATCATTACCGTACATGGGTGAAAGTTGATGTAGAAGTTGATCTATAGATGGGAGGTTTTCCTAGAACATCATCTAGAAATAAATTCTTATACCCTTACACTACTACGAGGAACTGAAATCCCATAACATCTGCTGATTTGAGGGTAAGGCTAGACAAAAACATGAGTGATCAGTTGTACCCTTCTCTGTATGATCCCCTCATGTACTTCATGGGTCTCATTTTATTTGAAAAAGGGATAAATTGTTCCTTCACTATGGACACACCACGCTCTTCACCTAATTCACTCAATCTAGGAATGGATCGAAGATAACCAATTAATACATATAATGATGTTGTAAGGACTCAACACTTACACCAATAGATTCTAATCAAAACTATCACCTCCATGAATAATATCACACTATTAGAAAAGATAATTGATCATTGAGTATCATCCCATAGTTATCTCCAAGCGTACGGTTTAAGACAACGGATCTTTTGGAATCTCAATGTTTTGAACAACACATGTGGTGAGGAATGAATGACTGGAACCTATGTTTGTAATTATGGAAGATAAGTTAGTGAAGACATAGATCATACCTTGGATCATCTATAGAGTCCCGGGGTTATACGCCTTGACTGCATGTAGTTGTCCCCACCCCTATCACCGAGCTCCCTGAGCTTGGATTGGTCCTACGGGGGTGGTGGTGGGAGTGTGTAAAGGCGTTTTCCAACTCCTATATCTCTACATGCTCCGCTACCACATCCACCACCTGGAGGGTCTACAAGCTCCACTCTCTACCTATACTTTATTAGTCCATCCATTTCCTCACTTTCATGATCCCAACGTGTTGGACAGTCTCTAGCAAGATGACCTATGCTGTCACATGAGTTGCAACGCCTCTCCCTAGGCTGAGTGGATATAGCATGAGAGAGTTGGATTATTCATCCCCTATACTGTAACATCCTGATATTTCGCCCATGTCTCTAACCCTATGTATGACATCGGTTTCCCTCGGCCAAGGGCTCTTCACATGTCTGCCTACTACTGACTGCCATTACTGGTCTCTCCTTAACCATGAATCTCTCGACCACCAAATCCTTCTCAATCACTCCTGTATAAGTCGGGATGCATAGAGGCATGACACATTCTCAGATTTCCTGTGGTAAACCATTGTCGAAGGTTTGAGCTCTAAATTACCGATCTCTGACTATATCCATCGAGTAACTAGTGAGGTTGGTGAACCTCGATGAATAGTCATCCACCATCATACTACCCTACTAGAGCTGAAGTATATCCTGCATACGCATAGACCTCAGTGTAAGAAGAGATAAATCCTCCCTAAATAGTTTCTCAAACTCCATCCATGAAAGAGTGTCCTCGTTTTGAGTCTATGTGGTCAAACTCCACCATTTCCCTATCTAACCCTAAAAAAGGCTCTCGCCTAGGATCAACATCTAGTCAGCTGGTGTCATAGCTATAAGAACTTTGGTCACCACTTCAAGCCATTCCTCAGTAACCTATGGGTATGGATTGACTTGAAACATTAGGGGTGTCTCTAAAACTCATGGAGCGCACTCAACCTACACTCCTCATCTACTGGTACTATCGGTACCATGTGTTTCTTCACTGGTGGTGGCATAGCTGGTGCACCATTGATATGGACTTAAAACACATATTTACCCTCATATTAATAATTAATTTTTATTAATTTAATTACTTATTTTAATACTTTTTAATAAATAATGGTTCTTTTTTAGTTTTACTAATAATTTTAATAATTAATCATTTTTTTGTAATTAATCAGGTATTATAAGCTTTAAAATTGTTAATTTATTCTTTACTTTAATTTAATAGCATTATTAACTTTTATTTATTATGGTATATTTGTCTGCATATCTAATGATTTAACATTTATTATTCGATTAATTAGTTTTCTTCAGCACATTAATTATTTAGTCTTAATATAACATTGCATGTATTAAAAATTAAATAATAAATCCTAATTAATAGATGTTTTTTTAAAAATTCATTAATTGAAATATAATATTATAATCTTATTTAATTTTATTAAGTATTTTATTTAAATATCATTAATTAACATATTATTTTAATAATATAATAATTATCTTTATAATTTAAATTAATTTAATTTGATATAGTAACTATTTTAAACAATTTAACTTTGTCTTATAAATGTTTCAATTTTATGTTAACTTTTAATATGTTAGATTCTTTTTATTTTTATTTTTAGTATAATAATAATTTAAGTTATGCGAATAGAAGTTATTAATAATTTAATTTATGTTTATAACATTATTTAAATTTTCATTTGTTTTAATTAATATTTAGTAGTTATTAATTATTTTATTCATTTTTTATTTAATTTTAAAATTATTTTATTTACTATGTTTATTTTGCAGGTAAACGGTTTCATCCCGGCCATGGTCACGGTGTCTCCACGCACCAGTCTCCTCACGGTATCATCGTGTCTCTTCCACTCTAACTTCACGGGTTCTTCACGCACTGCGTCTTTGACAGACTCACCGTAATCCAACTGACGGTGCCACCGTGATACTCTTCACTATCTCATCGTGACACTACTTCACGGATGCACTGTTTTCACCTGGCACCATTCCATCTATTTCACGGTCTCACCGTAAACTCTCATCACCCCTTCACGCTACCATTTTTTCACTTCCATCGCTAAAACAAAGTCTTGCCATCTTTTTCCCTTTCTTCCACCGTCACTGCGTCTACCTTCATGTAAATTTCATATTCTAAAACCATACCAACCTAAAACCATACTCGGATCAGATTTCCTAAACTAGAACCAAAACCAATATGATATTTAGCTGCAGATTTTAAAAAAAACTAAGAGAGGATCCGATTGAGTTTAGCTGCACCAAGGCCGGCTCGAAGGAGGCGGAACCAAGGTTCGAGGGAAGGAATTACCACACTAGGATGTTTTGATTCCTTGCTGAATCCAGGATGCTTTTCCACTTTTCTGAATCAGGGAGTTCCAATGCTGTAGAGGGGAGTCTGTTGGATTCGATCAACATCGCCACTGTTGTTGAATGAGGAGGTGTCTCCGGTTTCTGGATCTAGGGAAACCAAAGCATCCACCACTGCTACTGAAGAAGACGCTGCATCACTTGAGTAGGTCACGAACCCTGGCTCCGAACCGGAGTCCATTAATAACCCAAATCAGGTGCTACTGGTTGTTTTTTCTTGAAGGAGGAGGATGTGAGTAGGGAGCCACCACTGGACAATGTCGCGACAAGGAGGATCCACCACCTGACGAGTTCTATGGTTGCTGCTACGCTGTGAACTAGAGCCAAAACACTCCCCCCTTTAGTGTCACGATTTGGGTGGGAGATGTTAAACAATAGATTAAAAAAAACAACATAGAATAATACATTAACAAAAACTTAATTTAAAATAATAATAATTATTATTATAATTTAACTTAAACACTTAATAATTATAGTTATGAATAAATAATAAATACTAAATAATTAATTTATAAAAAAGAATTAAGAATATAATTAACTTTAATAATTTTTTAATTACATTAAACTATTTAAACTAACATCTAAATTAAATTTAAATTAATTTAATGTGGCATACTAAATAGTTATTTGTTAATTAAAATTAAATACATAATAATAATTTATTTTGAACTTAAATTAGCTAATATATTTAACATAAATTAGTAAATAATTTAATTTATTTATAATAATATGCATTTCAGTTAACATTGATAACTTTAGTTGATAAATTTATAATAAATTCTTTTAAGACATTTAATAAACTAATAATTTTATATATTATTTAATTCCTTCTCATTTTTAATTATTCTGTGTGTTTATTTGTACAGGTTTATACGAGAAGTGAGTTCCCATATAGATTCACTTAAATAACTCAACATGAGTTAGTTACGTGAGAATAAATAGTGCGACATGCGTTTCGTGAACACACACACGTGTGCGGTGCAATAGTTAAAGATGAGTCCGAGTTGTTGGAATTGGTCGGTGACAAGCAGCAGATGATGGAGGACATAAAAGCAGAGTAGCAGAAAAATTTTAGAGGAAGCTCTCAATTTTTTCATTCCACAACCACATCCATCTGAAAGCAGACTCCAAGGAGCAGTTCCAGAGTCAAGCTGGAGACTAAGAAGCCCAAAGGCAGAGCAGCTCTTGGGGAGTTATTCCTTCCTTTATCTTCAATTTTTGTTCTTTACTTTCGGATGTTTTTAAAGATATATTTCAAAATTATCATCGGCTGAATTTTTCAACTTTGGAATTTTATACTTTGTTGGTTTATTCTTTAAAATTCTTCACATTATTCTTTTCTGACATTATAATTGATCGGCGACATCAATTTTGATGATCATGTAAGTTTGTCACACCTTACATTTATCTAAAAAATTCATGGTTTCAAGTTTAATTGGTGAAATTGAACTTGATCAACATTTTTTTGAGATAGTAATGTCATTTCATTTGGAATTTTACGGTGAGTTTCATTTCAACTGTATTCTTCTTCAAATTGTTAGCAGTGGATGAATTTTGGAGTTGAAAAATCTAAAATTCATATATCTGTTTGATGTATCTTCTGGTGAGGAAGATATATCAATCTAGTCTAAATATGTGATTCAATAAATTTAAGTGGAGAATTATCATTTTAACCAACATGTTTAGAATTCTGGAGTGTTATTTCTGGATCGTTGTTCCTTGTCTTTCTTCATTATATTAGTATACTGTATTTCTCTAGTTTATCATACTTGGTGTAAATTTTAATTTCTATGTAAAAATACTTGTTTACTCATCCTGTTTCCATTTCATCAATAAAATAAAAAATATATATAAAAAGTAAGAAAAATTTTTCCCCACTGCTGACAATAGTAGGGGTTTAAAATTAAAAAACCTTAGAAATCACTCATCTGCTTTCTCTGTGGATCGACCCTGCACCACTGTGCTAGTATAGGAATAATAAATGTAATTTTGAGGGTCATGAAGACTTCCAGCCTATATCAAAATTTTGCGTCATCACCGGGGAAGGCACACACTGAGAATATAAGGTTTTTTTAAAAAAAATATAAAAACACAAAAAAAATCATATAAAAAAATCTACAAAAAAAATTCAAAAAAAAGTAAGCTAGAACCTACTAATTTAGTTTTCCATTAAAATTATTCTCAAATATGAATCATTGTGTGTTTAAAATAATTTTTTTGAGTTTAAAAATGGATGAATTAGGATCACACTGTGTTTGTTTTGGAGATTATGGACATACTGCCTGGCAGTGTGCTTAAAACCAGCCACAATAGTACCATAATTTTGAAGAGAATGAGCAAAACATTGAATCTAACCCTGAATTCCTAGATAAAATTAAATTAATTGATTATAAACTGGATTCTAGGGTGGAATTAATAAACACTTGGTTAACTAAAACCCATGGAATTCAACTTAGAGATTCTCAAGAGCAAGATCAAAGAATGAAAACATTGGAAGACATGCTCTTGGAATTACAACAAAGGGTTAAAGAACAAAAATAATTTGAATAAAATGAAAATGAAAATGTGTATAAAAGATTTGAAAATCAAATTGAAGAATAGATGGATAGTGAAACTGGGTAGGAATCCATTCTCTTTGAAAAATCAGATTTTGTTGTACTTAATTTGGAAATAACTGACTCAAAAACTCAAGACAATAACATTGAAAATTTTAAAAAGATTTTTAATGGTTTTGAGTTGGATATTTTTGAAACTGAGATAAAACAAATTAAAAAGGAATGTACAGTTCTCTTCATAAATCCTACATTTGAGAAAAATTACTAATTTAGAAGCATTTAAAAGGAATTAACTCTGGTTGAAGATATACTATAAAATGAAAATTTGAATTTTAAAAAATCTTCAACATAAATTTCTAAAATTATGAATATTGAGCCTGAATTTGATATTGGGTATAGTTTGGAAGAGAATCTTAAGCTAGATAACATGGAATTTGAAATTTTTGAACTGGAACTGAACACTTCTCTTTCATGTTTTGAAACTCCGAACCCAATAATCCTTGAAATGTTGTTAGATGAATAGGATGAGGGAATGACATTTGAAGAAAGACTAACGGATGAGTTTTAATTTCCCTATTCTCATTGTGCAATGAATTGGAAATCAGTGTTGACCAACTTGAGGAGAATTTTATTAATTTTAGCATTATGGAAACTGAATTTGTTGAAAATAAATAGTACAATTATTCTCCTGAAATTGAATTGATACACTCAAATGACATGGTTTTAGAAAGTGAGCTTTTTGAATTTGAACATAAAGTATAGGTTGAACACACAATTAATCTATGCAGAATAGATTTGTTAGAAGCGGTAGATATTGAGTGTTCATTTACTGATGAGGATATTTTCGAATAGATTTACAATATTGTTCGTCTTGAACCTTTTTGTGATAAAATAAACTCTCTTCCCTGTCTTCCACTTACATCCTCAAATGTGATGGGTGCTGAGCCTTTTAATGATACTAATAGTAGTACAGAGGGGGAATCACATTTGTGTTACATTGTCTATGATTCAGTTCAGCACTATATTGAATCCCCTTTTAAACCAACTAATTGGTATTCACCCAATTTCACCCTTGAATTTGAACCCGTTAGTGTTGAGGTTAGGAGAGGTAGCTCTGAGGTCAATGATACACCCTTTGAAGCACCTAGTTCTTTGTTTTCCCTTCATGTGTATTCAAATCTTGAAATGTATGAACTTATTCTACAAGTGGATAGCACTATACCCAGTACTATTAAAGTGTGCTACTTAGGGGTTATTTTAGTCTATGAGAATTCAGTTATTGATGTGTTGAGTCTTGTTACCAACAAATATCATCTTTGTTCTCTAAAAAATAATTTAGCCAAACACATGTGGTGGTTCCTATTAATGAAACCACATCCACCTAGTGACTATGATTAGTTTCTAGGTGATTCCGGCTGGGGACTTTAAATCTAGCGCTGCATGGGAGGCAACCCATGGTTTTTTGTGTGTTAATAAATAAAAAAAAAATTAATTAAATAAATTCTAACTAATGAATTTAAATTCAGTGCTTCATGGGAGTCAACCCATGTTCTTTTTTTTGTGTTTACTTTTATTTTTGTTCTTGTTTTACTTTGAATAAAGTCAGGTTGTGTTGTCTCCTATATGCACTTTATCTTCTGGATTTTTGTTCTTATTTTACATACTTAGTGTTTCTAGGATGATGATGTTGTGTAATTTAATGAGTGGAATTCCCATGTTGAAGGAGTATTGGAAAACCTAGTCAGGGATGTATCTTACTAGTATTGTTTGTTTCATTTTTCTACTCATTAATGCTTTAGGAATATTTATTCTCCTGGTTTTGTTAAAAAAAATTCTTCTTGAATTGAAAAAATATCTAGTACATGTGTACTGGAAATTTTGCTACATTTTTACTGTATAAAATTCTACTGCATGTCTTGATACTGAATTTTTAAAAATTATGCATCTATTTATAATTCTTCACCTATTGGAATGTAATTCTGTTGTTTTTCACTGTTTAGATATAAAATTCTACATATTCCTCTTGCTGAAAAAATTGGATTTCACCATTGTTAAACCCATTCACTGCATGAAACTAAGTGTGGGGGAGTACATGTTGCTAGTCTTTTAAATTTGATTAATGTTGGGGTGTTTAGCATGAACTTTGTCTGCTTTATTGAATATCTAGATGAATAAATGTTGTTAATCTTTCTTACACTCAATAAATTGTGCATCCACACCTTATATATTTCTTTTGAGATATATTGAAGATCTATGTCACTTTAATTTTTGTGTATGGATATGAACCTGTTGATTATTTATTCATTATGGAAAACAATATTTTTTATCTTCATTGAGGCCCTTTAAACATGTCTTAAATCTACTTAATTGAAAATATGTTTTGACCCTTAATTGATTAATTGTTTTTCTCCATATTTAGAAGTCAACATTGTGAACAAAGGTGGGTTTTAAGTGTGGGGGAGGGGGTCAGTTATTGACTGTGATAAACTTTTCTTAATTGAAAGCCCA
This sequence comes from Viscum album, assembly GCA_963277665.1. Classification (NCBI taxonomy): domain Eukaryota; kingdom Viridiplantae; phylum Streptophyta; class Magnoliopsida; order Santalales; family Viscaceae; genus Viscum; species Viscum album. Next base: position 1,199,882,111 of record OY728153.1, on the reverse strand, counting down.
TCAATTCCCATTGCAACTCAGACTTTTTGTCAAAAAAATGAATAAATGTTTTCAAAATTCTTCAAAATGTTATGCGTTACATTGTACTCAAACGATTCTTGCATATGTACAATGCTTTGCTGATAGTGGAGATTTGATTTGAATATGAAATTAGTGATAATGGATTATTTCTAAGTGGTATATCTTAGTGATTTTATGTAAATTAGGATAAAGAACTATCTTTGAAAGTGATATGGGTTACACGTTTGTGTAGTTATGATCATAACCCTTAGAACTGGAAGTTTGATTCTGATTCTAGGGGCCTCATTCATATTCTTTTAATTATTTAAAGTAATTACCTTAATGAGCCAATGTAAATGGTTTTCATTAAAATTTTCTGAAACTAGAGTAGTTTGGGCATCTAGGATCCCACGATGAGTCTCTGAGACCCTAGATTCTGGGTGCATTTTTGTTTAATTTAATCCCTCTGTACACTTTTAATAAGTTCATTTCATAATGCTTAGCACATGATACATGGCTTGGGAAAAATTAAATTATGTCTAGGGTCAAAAATGAGCTCATTAAGGTGAAGGTAATGATGAATTCCATATGAAGATGGGATCAATTGGTTTTTATGGAAATAATTTAGGTTGTATCATTGAGTTGATTCTAAAAAAATATTTATTTTTGGAACCTATGTGAAAAATTCAAAGTACAAGGATCCTCTGTTACGTTTCGAATTCCACATATATGTTACCTCTTGACACTCTCTAACATTGTACTTAAGCCTGGATTCAAGTTAAACACTAATCTGTATCACATATGAGGCATGACATATTCATTACTTTATGATTCATAGTTTTCAAGACTAGTAGTGAGAGTTTATTCTAGGCAAAGTTTATATGAGCAATTTATTTTATAAAATTATATTGACATGTTTTTGAAGTCCTGTAGTAAATGTTCTGGACATGTTACATTTTGAGAAAAATAATGAATATCATACTTTGGTTTTCAAAGATAATAAAACATGGTATTGTTTGAGGACAAACAATGCTTAAGTGTTTGGGAATTTGATGTGGCCTTAAAAACACATGTTTTGCCACATCTTTTTAATAAATTTTTATTAATTTAATTACTTATTTTAATACTTTTTAATAAATAATGGTTCTTTTGTATTTTTATTATTAATTTTAATAATTAATCGATTTTTTGTAATTAATCAAGTATTATAAGATTTAAAATAGTTAAATTATTCCTTACTTTGATTTAATAGAATTATTACTTTTTATTTAGTATGGTTTATTTGTCTTCATATATAATGTTTTAACATTTATTATTAAATTAATTGTTTTGATTTTTAACTTTAATTATTTAGTCGTAATTTGAAATTGCGTGTATTAAAACTTAAATAATAAAACCTAATTAATAGTTATTTTTTTAATAATTCATTAATTAAAATATAATATTATAGACTTATTTAGTTTTATTAAGTCTTTTATTTAAATTTAATTAATTAACTTAATTTTTTAATAATATAATAATTATCTTTCCACTTTAAATTAATTTAATTTGACATAGTAACTATTTTAAACAATTCAACATTGTCTTATAAATGTTTAAATTTTATGTTAACTTTTAATAAGTTAGTTTCTTTTTAATTTTTTTTAGTATAGTAATAGTTTATGTTATGCGAATAGAAGTTATTAATAATTTAATTTATGTTTATCAGTTTATTTAAATTTTCATTTGTTCTAATTAATATTTAGTTGTTATTAATTATTTTGTTCATTTGTTTTATTTTAAGTTTTAACTTATTTTATTTACTATGTTTATTTTGAAGGTAAATGGTTTCATCCCGGTCATGGTCATGGTGTCTCCACGCACCGGTCTCCTCACGGTCTCACCGTGTCTATGCCACTCTAACTTCACAGTTTCTTCATGCACTGTGTCTTTGACAGACTCACTGTAATCCAACTGACGGTGATACCAGGATACTATTCACTCTCTCATTGTGACACTACTTCACAGATGCACCGTTTTTACCTGGCATCATTCCATCTATTTCACGGTCTCACCGTAAACTCTCATCACACCTTCACGCTACCGTTTTTTCACTTCCATCGTCGCAACCACGTCTTTCCACCGTTTTTCATTTCTTCCACCATCACTGCATCTCCCTTCCTGCAAATTTCATACCCTAAAACCACACCAACCTAAAACCAGACTCAGACCAGATTTCAAAAATGAGAACTAAAACCAATATTAGAATTAGCTACAGATTTGAAAAAAAACATGGAGAGGAGCCGGTTGAGTTTAGCTGCACCAAGGCCATCTTGAAGGAGGCGGAACCAAGGTTCAAGGGAAGGAATTTCCACACCAGGATGCTACGACACCTTACTGAATCCAGGATGCTGCACCGCTTTGCTGAAGCAGGGAGGTCCACCACTGTGGAGGGGAGTCTGTTGGATTCGATCAGCAACGCTGCTGTTGTTGAATGAGGGGGTGTCTCCGGTTTCTGGATCTGGAGAAGCTGAAATAATCGTTGTTGCTGCTGAAGAAGATGTCACATCACCTGAGCAGGCCACAAACCCTGGCTCTGAACCGGAGTCCACTAAGCACCCAAATCAGGCCCCTCTGGTTGTTTTTCCTTGAAGGAGGAGGATGTGAGAAGGGAGTCGTTGCTGGAGAATTTCGCCGCAAGGAGGAGCCACCACTTGAGGAGTTTCGTGGCTGCTGTTGTGCTATGAACCTGAGATGAAACTCTCCCCATTTTAGCGCTGCGATTTGGGGGGAGAAGTTAAACAATTAATTTAAAAAAAAATTGAATAATAAATTAACAAAAACTTAATTTAAAATATTAATAATGATAATTATAAATTAACATAAACACTTAATAATTATAGTAATGATTAAATAATAAATACTAAATAATTAATTTATAAAACAGAATTAGGAATATAATTAACATTAATAAAACATTAATTAAATTAAAATAATTAAACTAACATCTAAATTAAATTTAAATGAATTTAATGTGTCATACTAAACAGTTATTTGTTAAATAAAATTAAATACATAATAATAATTTATTTATAACTTAAATAAGCTAATATAATTAACATAAATTAGTAAATAATTTAATTTATTTATAATAATAAGATTTTAAGATAACATTGATAAATTTAATTGATAAATTTATAATCACTTATTTTAAGACATTTAATAAACTAATAATTTTAAATATTTTTTATATCCTTCAAATTTTTAATTAATATGTGTGTTTATTTGTGTAGGTTCATATGGGAAGTGAGTTCCCATCCAGATTCACTTAACTAACTCAACGGGAGTTTGTTACGTGAGAAAAATTAGTGTGACATGCTTGTCACGAACACACACACATGTGTGGTGAAATAGTTAAAGACGAGTACAAGTTGTTGGAATTGGTTGGTGATAAGCAGGAGATGATGGAAGGCATAAAAGTTGTATAGCAGTAGAATTTTGGAGGACACTCTCATTTTTTTCATTCCACGAACACATCCATATGAGAGTAGACTCTGATGAGCAGTTCTAGAGTCAAGCTGGAGTCTAAGGAGCCCAAAGGCAGAGCAGCTCTTGGGGAGTTATTCCTTCCCCTTTCATCAATTCTTGTTCTCTGCTTTTGGATGTTTTCAATGCTAGATTTTATTATGATCATAGGCTGAATTGTTCAACTCAAGAATTTAATACATTGTTGGTTTATTCTTTAAAATTCCTCACTTTATTATTTTCTGACATTATAATTGATCGATGAGATCAATTTTAATGATCATGTAAGTTGGTCACACCTTACATTTCTGTAAAAAATTAATAGCTTCAAGTTTAATCGGCAAGATTGAACTTGATCATCATCTTTTTGAAACATTAATGTCATTCCAGTTGGAATTTTACGGTGAGTTTCATTTCAACTGTATTCTTCCTCAAATTATATGCATTGGATGAATTTTGGAGCGCCGAACTCTAAAAGTCATACATATGTTTGATGTATCTTCAGGTGAGGAAGATATATCAATCTAGTCTTAAGATGCGATTCAATAAATATAAGTGGATAATTATCTTTTCAACCAACATGTTTAGAATTCCTGAGTGTTATTTCTAGATTGGTGTTCCTTGTCTTGCTACTTTATATTAGTATACTGTATATATCTAGTTTATCATACTTAGTGTAAATTTTAGTTTCTATGTAAAAATATTTGTTTCCTCATCTGGTTTCCATTTCATCAATAAAATAAAAAATATATAAAATGTAAAAAGATGTTTCCCCACTGCTGACAACAATGGGGGTTTAAAATTCAAAAACCTTATAAATCACTCATCTTTCTTCTCTGTGGATCGACCCTGCACCACTATGCATGTGTAGGAGTAATAAATGTAATTTTGAGGGCTATAACGACCTCTGGACTACATCAACCACCTAGAGGTAATGCCCGGGGAACTAGCCCCGGAATCGAAGCCTCATCACTAAGGGGGTCATCGTCATGATCAAGAGGTTGAATCCTATCTAGTATAAATCATGGAGGCATCCTATAAAGAAACAAGATCTACCTAGATCAATGAGTATATTTATACAGATGACTCAAAAGAGAAATAGAATTCGCAACTCATTCCTATATGATTCAGGTACCATTATTTTTTCCCAACAACTACCATTCTCATGTACCATGTCGAAGAACTTGTTATCAGAGTCCTGGTGTATGGATAAATCGGATTCCCATACAAACACTAGAGTCACTGGCCAAAAATCCAAACTCAAGACACTTAACACTATTGCCCCAAACAAATCTCACAGACTCTCGATCCTAAGTTAGAACCAACCACCATTGACACAACTTTGTTATGACCCGTCCTGGTGGGGATTGTGACACGACTCCCCAAGACCACCTCTAATTGGCCAATGGTAGGTGACTAGAACCATGTAGGCATATCTCTAACACATTAGGTATTGACTAAGTACCCACACACACACACACGTCTCCATTCCCACAAATACTGAAGTGTAAAAACCATTAAGCAATAAAATGGATGCATGAAACTGAACCCAACCAATAGAGTATAATAAGTATTAAAGTGAATAATGTAAACATGGCCAGAATACATGCCCACTAAAAGAAATAGTATACAACTTCAATGTCCAACCTATAAATAAGAAAGTTATTGGAACAACTAATGGAATTAGTTTGAACACCTCGGCTTGACTGGAACTTACAAATCTCTGTCTGGTCCTAGTCCTCCTTGGAATCCATCAAAAGGTCACTCTTCTACACAAGACATGACACGTGAAGGGAAAACCCATTTATGGGTGAGTATAACAATACTCAATAGGAGAACCCAAAAATCACAAAGCAATACACATAGAAAAGGCACAGCCAGATCTATATAGTATATGTCCATAACACATATAACATGGGAAACATATATAGATATACTCGAATCCCAAACCTGTAGTCTAGAGGTTAGTCACAACAACCCACATATCCAGGCTAGGGATTCAAATCAATGATTACACAAAGAACTCATCAAGGAGAACTCACTCCATGATTCTGATAGATTCAATGACATCCATCTGAGAAATAAATTTCATCAGGAAGTGTCACAAGAGAGATAGATTCACTAATAGATCTTAATAGATAATAGATGCACTCATTCTGGGAGAACTCTCTCCTGAGTGGGGAAAGATCATGATACATGGATTTGGATCATTTTCAGGGCCATAGAATAATCCAAGACTCATTTTGAGTCACCTTATAAATAGATGATCAACATCTTGTAGGATTTTAGACATCAATACGTAACTCTACCAAGGGCCAAGAAGGGATAGAGTATCCTTCTCTGAGCCTCTCAGAGTGGATTCCTGACACTTTCCAAAATTTCCTTATGAAGGGATCATACTCCTGCAGATGGAAATGATACTTGACATTCAATGGATCAAGAAAAGGGGAACTAAAACTAATGAGACTTGTATAAGGTATGATGGTCAACAATATCAATCCATTTATAAGAAATTACAAGGTGTGTAGAGATGTTACACATCATGCACTTTGACCCTAGGAACTACCCGTTTACAACAACCTATGTCGAAAAGATCATGTTGTTTAGAAATGATATACACAGTGTGCATAAGTGTAACATGACATGTCCTACTATCGGGGTCTATTCCGTGTAGCTACCCGTTTTTCTATACATGGATTTATCCCATGTCTGCTAAACTGTGCACTGGTACATAGGTGTAACCCACCTAACCATCCTGATCTATCCATGTGTTGGAGTACATGTTGTGTACTCCACACCGTGACCATGTATCATATGAGATACATGTCATGTCTAGCATAAGGATCCACGTGTTGTGTGATAGGGGTAAAACAAAATTGCATATCTTTTTGTAATGGGGAACCATAGTCGCCATAGATCTGGCCCCAAATGATGTGTTCTTCTGAGAACACTCTATATTCGTCACACTTTTCCAAGATTGAAGCTCTTTATCTGTCACTTTAGGTGTTCTTCCAACTTTCGAACCTACTATATTTTCACCTCAAAACTCAGTATCCAAGTTTTTCCCATCGTTCCATCAAAATTTCAACAAGTTTTGATTGTTTTATTGGCCCTGAAACTCGTTTCCATCATCAAAGTGAAGAATGTTCGAGTAATTATTTCTCCCAAACTCTGTCGATTCATCAACTGCCAATGCCACCACATGTCTTCTAGGTCATCAAGATGACGTATCTATGAGTTGGGATTATTTAATTGTGATACCAACACATAAAAATCAATTGATCATACCTAGCGAAGAATGAGAAGAATGCGTGAGTCAAAAAGTAGAAAGAAAACCATATAAAATAAGTATGAATGAACATCCACCATTGTTTGTTATGGTGTTGTTACAATCCAATTATAATGATAATGTAGAATAGAAAAACTTTGAAATCAATTCCCAATAAAAAACCTGATAATGTGACCCTCTCGTAAGAACTAACAATCTGCGGGTCAACCTTTTCATGGGTCGATATGTGTTCATAGTTTAAATCCAAGAATGAGGAAATCTAAAATCGAAATAACAACTTTTATCTTGATCATTAATAGAGGGTGGATCTACCAACATCATTGGTGAGATCTAATATTACTGTGTAATGATCCACACATTTTTGTTCATCGTCGTTCATTGAGAGTTCTCCAACGGTGGCTCCTCTTCAAAGCTCTATATAATTTTAGTGATTTTTTATGGTTATGATCCAATCCCTGAATCCAAGTTATTTTAAAACCTCAAAATGCATCGTTTATGTCACTAAAATGATTAAAATAAAATAAATTATAAATTTAATTTATTTCCATTAAAATGTAAAAAAATTAACATATGCAGCTGACCCGCATCGGTCAAATATAGACCTCACCTAAGGTAAATTCACTGCTATGAATGCATGGTGCCATCATATTTTTGATATGGACACCCATTTAAATGTTATTTCTATTTTTCAGGAAAACCTCCCACACATACTATCTAAACGTTTAATTTATTTATAAAATTTATTTTAGGCACTCAGGCCCTTGGAATAGAAAGACTTCACAAATCTTGTTTAGTAATTAATTCTATATAATATTTTTAAAAACATTGAAAATCGAAGACATTATATTAATGGCGGGCATGAACACTCTCAACTTCCTTATAAAAAACTATTTAAATGAAAATAAGTGATTCTATAAAATAATAAAGTCACCCTTTATGGATTTAATATGATTTTTAATATTCATCTTATATGTTTTCTTGACATGATATAAAAAACTCATTTTTGGATAAAAGAAGAAGTTTAAAAAAATGCAGTTTTGCTACCTTTTGATGACGCGTCCATTTTAAATCACGTTTTGGAAATATTTTATAAGCAATTTAACAAAAAAAACATCATATTTTAATTCAAATATATAATTTTATTATTATTTTTTTTGGTATTTTCCTGATAAGTTTCAATTTTTGATGAATATTGAAAATACTAATTTTTATTAAAAACATTATTTTCTTTTAAAGTCATTACATATTAAAAATAAATTTTTGTTTAGTTTTAAATTTTAATTAGTCATTTTTTATCCAATTATGTTTTTTTGAAATGATTTTATTCATTATCTTATTATTAAAACATTTTCCAATTAAAAAGGCGATTTTTTCCAAAAAAATATTTTTCATACCATTTTACCCGGTTTATTTTAAAATAAATTATAAGACTTATATGATTTTAATTTGAAAAAATAGTTGTCAAATTTGAATTCATGAGTTCTAAATTTGGTATGTATATCCCTTTTATTTTTGACCAATATGAATGGTAATCACAGTAAAATTTGTTACCACAGTAAAGGGTAATTTAGGTAATTTAGGTTTAAAATAACATTATAATGTCTATAAAATGACCAAAAAATAAAAAAAATTATTTTATGAATTTTATTCCACCATTAACACATAAGGATAGAAATTATTTCATTTAATGGATAATTTTCCATGATAATTAATTAAATAATATTTAAATAAATTAAAGACACATAATTTCATTTTCATTATTTATAATGTCTATTATGTGTCCATATAAGTCAAAATGGGTGATATCAATGAATATAATTGTTAATTTTTAACTTATGAGATACATTTCGATAATATAAAATTATTTTTGATGTTTTGAGATCATTTGAGAGATATTATGTTATTAACAATATTTTATTTAATTGAAATGTAAAGATGTCACATTCATGTTTTAAATAATATATCATCTTCAAAATAATGTTATACCAAAAATATATTCGACAATAAATAATAATTTGAAATATAAAATGATTTTATTTATTATGGTAATTTATTTTCAATTTTAATGAAATAAATAATTACCTTAACTGCTTATAAATTCATGATGTAAAAATTAGTTAATTGATGAAACATCTATAAAATAATTTTATTAATATGATAATAATTATTAAAAGACTAAAAAACTTGACCCAATATTATTGGTCAAGTATATCTCAACCATAATCATCCATTTTTATAGTTATTGAGCATTTTGAGCCTTATATAAGATATTATGACAGTAATATTATATTATTCAATGTGATGTTAAACGTGTCAAATTCAAATTTTAATAAGTATAACATTTTGTAATGATTGATCTTATATAATATATATTAATATAAAAGTATTATAATTAAATATTTTAGATTTATCTTTATAATAGAATTTCATTTGTAAGCATTACCCAATAAATAATTATAGTAAATAATAAAAAAATACTGATATAGTAATTATTTTATTTATAGAAATGTCAAATTAATGTAACTAAAAATATTAAAATAAATATAAATTGAGGTAATTAATATGTCAAATTAATTTTATTGAATAAATATACTCATTATGGATATAAGAAAATATTTTTTGTGTGGATAAAACCTCATCGTTATAATTTTAAAAATCTAGAAATTTAATACTGTCAAAATTGACTGTAATGTTGCTTTGTCAAAACAATGTTTTATAAAATTATTTAAAAATCATATAACATTTATCTATATATTTATTATATTGCATAAAATTATCTAAATATTTTATTTATGATTTATTTTATATCAAATAAGTAAATATTTTACCCTTTTAATATAGAAATAATTATTACGCTTTTTAAAATGATATAGAATAACTAAGTGTTAAACTAAAATGATATGGTTTAAAATAGCATAAAAACTTGTAAAAAATTTATTTTTTGATGATATTTTAACCTTATCTCATCTCATATTCAAAAATATGAAATGTTTTTGGTTTTTATATGTTATTTTAGTTTATTATAGATTAATATTTTTAATGATTCCAAATGTGCCCCACACCTCAATTATAAAAGGGCACATCCTCCCTCAAAATTTCAACTCATGTTGAGCCTTAAATATCAATCATCCCCTAACTATTTACCTTATCAACTACATTTTTTACATTTTATAGGTTCTTTTATTCTCAAAAAAACTCAAGTTTCTTTAAGATAAGATATAGAGGGATCTTATTGAAGAAGATGTGATCTCCACTACCAATTCTTTCAAAAAACATCTTTCTTTACTTCCACTTTGTGAGTTTTTTCCATTATAAATTAATGAATCCAGTATAACATGTATACTGAGTTTTTATTGAGATTGTGTAACAACCATATTCCACCTTCTATCCATTCTACAAAAAAAGAAATCACCATGTGTACGTACGTACGACTTACCATCTTCACGCCATGGTGTAATATGTTTTTCACCACCACATGAAATGGATGGGTATAATAATGGAAATAATAACTATATATGATAATTTGAACAAGTTATTTATTCTATAACAATATATATCATCCACATCGATACAATTTTCTAATTAATTGAATTATATCATCACCCATGCGTATGTATGACCTACATTCTCCACTATACGATGTGATTCATAATACATGATATAAATTGAAGAATTATTATATAAATGTAATGAATAAAAAAATATGATATGTATTGTGTTAATAAATTTTTTTAATGATATTAATGTGAACTAAGAAGGATAACTTAAACTTATTTAGAAAAAACATGGATAAGAATATGAAGCAGTTTATACCCGAATAACAAGTAAAAATGAAATATTACTACCAAAAAAAGATAATATGATCATATATGATATCATAAAAATAAATATTATTCAGTAATAAGTCAATGACATCATTTAAATCATTATACTGGATGTTCTAGATACATAAAAATGATATAAGATCTAAGGTAATGGATAATTTCACAATCTCGTTATTATTTGATATTGTTTATTTATAAGTATTTACTAGGATATATTTATCATTCACATATATGTTTCCTAAATATTTAATATTATTTAAATTATTCTAAAAAAATTAATTTCAATATTTCCCACTGCTGATTTTTTATTTAATGGTATGAATAAAATCTTTTATCATTATTCGATATGAGGTACTTTTTGTCTTTTCCTACAAAAGTATGAAGAAAATGTTTGTTTTTAAAATATATGGCATGAATGGATTTTTACACTTTTAAAACACCTTATTTCCATAATTATTACCTTAAAATATTTCATTTTTATTTTAAATTAAATTTTATTCTATTATAATTTTGTGGAATTTGGAGAAAAGAAAATGTTTTTATAATAATGGATATTTTCCTCAAGAATTAATTTCAAGTGTTTTATCAGAATTATTTTCCATGTAATATGAAATTATATGAATGGGTATATGTTTCAATCTACATTACTACTGTTATTTTATTTTTTTATGATAAAATTTTATTTATTAAATCTTTTTTTAACATGTATTATGATTTAATGAAGTTTAAGAAACCCATTTTACTCCTTAGGTTATGCTATTATGACTGATTTTTGTTTTTGTGGAACACATAAGTATGGTTTTCATTATGTGATGAGTGCTACCTATATCTCCCTCCAATTCATTAGGTAAAGATTTATATCTCATGATATAGACATGACTTGAAGGATTAGTAAATCCAATTTAGTAATATTATGTTGGATTGACAAGTAAATCTTGTTTAGTAATACAAGACTTGAAGGAGGAGTGATCTAAATTCAGTAATGGATTTTTTCCACTATCTTGTTATTTTCAATGAGTCATGGCTAATATGTAAATCATTTTATATACATATGTGTTTTCCACAATTCAATTTTTGATGGCTATTATATTTTTTCTAGGTTCTTGTTCATCTATGATTTGTTCCTTACGAACTGCCAAGATTTATTTCATGACTTAATATTTATATATTCAAAATATATTTTCATGTTTTTACATTATTATGTTTATGTTTTGTTTGATGTTCTCTATGTATTCCCTTAATGATAATTTGAGCTCACCATTTGTATGTTTTCTTTTCCCCAGTATATGAAGAATGATTCAAGGTTGGAAAACTAAAGAGGATGATATTTATGGGAGATGTTGAAGATATTTAACAATGTTAGAAGAATCGGTTTTATGTTTCTAAAGACACTAAAATAATACAGTCTTTGGGTGTCTATTTTGTAATATATTATTTTTCCGAAAAATAAATTTAATGTCAATGTACATCACGATTGGGTAATTAGAAAGTATTATAATAAAAATGTAAATAAAAAGATAATTAGTAAATATTTAAAATGAAATTAAAAATTATCATTTGAAATACCTCTTGGGGTTTCTCATTTGTTTATGGAATATGATATCAGTAATTAATTTTAAAACGTAATAACGAGAATATTTTCTATTAGTTTATTTTAGACACTAAATAAATAGTAACAAAAATAATTAATTTTTTCCATATATTTCTTAATAATGAAATTGTTTTATATACTCCCTAACACATATCCTGTTGTATAATACTATATGATTATTTTTTACATATACTTTCCTCATATCATTTTTTTAACGATATTTAAACATCATGTTATCATAAAAAATCATTAAAACCTATAACATGATATTTATAAAATGATGAATGTAGTGTATTGAAAATTAACAAATGTCATCATGTGTGGTTGATTTATTGGTAATACTTGCATTGATTCCAAAAAACAAATCTTTAGAGTATCTGAATTGATTACAATGATCAGTCTATTCCACCCAAAAATTTAATAAGTAATAAAAGAAATGAAAATATATTTGATATGATTAAATTATAGAGTTTTAAATTTCATTTTATATATTAAAAAGGGTTTTTAATTTGTATGTTTCTTTTCAATAAAAATTTTCTTATTTGTATACTACTACTAAATATTCCTCTTTTTCCAATATCCTTTTTTGTGTAAAAGTGATGTGATAAAAAATGTGACCAAACATCTATTCATAGGGATTCCTATTCAAATAGAACTTATATATATTCCTAATAATTATTAATAGTATTTAACTATAATTAACATAGTATATCATCTATTGTAAAACCGATTTTGAAAACACAACTCAAGTATACATTTATTACTAAGACTGATAGGCATCTATGCTTAATGATTCCATTTACATTGTCAATACCCATAATGTTTGTAATGAAATATCCATAAATATTTTCATCAAAATCAACAATCTTTATATCACCATAATTTCATGTTTTATCCATATGAAGATGTAATATTAGTAAATGTGGAAGTTGAAATGGTCAGGAAAAGGTACTATCTGAAGGTTCTTTTGACTGATTAGATGATTCTATATATTACTTTAATTTGGACTTTTGTTTCTCCTTACATTTCTATGTTTATAATAACATTCCTTGTGTTAAGACATTTTCATTAATTGTTATAAGTCTTTTCCAAAAAAAGGAAAACATCCTTGTAGACATGGGTTTTTACAAGATCAGATGATTATGGTATGAATGTTCCAATAGAATATTTGACCGTGTGATCATTTAAACCATCAAGGGGAATAGGTAGCTTAGTGATCAGATCACAAGTGATGTGAATCCCCACTCTCACATGACATTTAGAATGTTTTTTGGGTGTGTAGAATATCTCCTTGGATATTGTATATTTTACCCCTTTGCAACAAGACAATGGGTGGGTGCTGATATATATAAATCATAATCAATATCACCTAGTTAAATATTAATATAGTAAATGTATCATTATATTCATGATTTTAATTTCATAAAAATAATTACTAAAAAATCATTACCTCTAGTACAGAATATATTTTTGGGAGAATGTATTGCCTCAAAATAGTGGCGTCTTTATATAGTATTTTTTGTGTTGTTTCTTCTATTTGATTCTTTTCGATAGCATCCTCTAAAAATGTATATTGCTAAAAAAATATTTATTCTATATTAGTTTTCGTGTCCTCGTGTCCTTTATTTTATTATCTTTATCTCTTTGTTCATTTTTTTAAAAAAAAATATTTATTTGGGGTGACACTTATAAACTCGTACCTGTAATGTGAGTATATTATTTTTGAATCATTAAAACTACACTAAGTATTCATTTATTTGGTATATTAAATGATTATTATTATGTATATTAGAGATAAAAATATATTAAAATAAGTAGTTATATTTTTATAATAATGATTTAATGCGGAAAAAATTTATTATGTCACAATTACACATGTTTCTTATATTTTTTGTGGGTTTTGATCTATCATTATTTTGACTTTATTTACATGATCCTACTTCCATAACACAAGATATGATATGGAAGTGGATTTGGATATTGATTCATTGATATGTATATAAAATTTTTAGTATAATTACATTTTTTTCATTCCACATAAAACTAATACTTTGTATTTAATATACATACCATTTTTTTCAAGTTAATCATGCCCCATAATTTTTCATACCTTGGAGGTTTGTTGGATTTGATGCATAGTGATTAATTACATCACTCATTTGTTTTTTCATAATTCAACAATTGGAAATCAAAGTGACTAATACTCATATATTCATTAATGTATTATAATCCCTTTGTACCTAAAATCATGCCTCCTTACAATTGTTGATAAATACATTTCACATTTATTGGTTTATTATATGTTTGTAAAACTATGGTGAGTGTGTTTGGATTTACCTTTAGCACACCTATGATGATGCCTCAATATAATTGTATAAAATATTATATGAAACATTCCAATAACAATTAATACAAATATAATTTTCCATCTATATTATACAAACACATTCTAAAGGTGATAATAAAGACTAAAAAACAATTCATTATATTATTTAGTGAAAGAGAGAAAATATATCATATTTTACCCTAATATATACCCAAATTTGTGCCACAATCATGAGAATAAAATTATTCCTTTTAAATACATTAATTAACATGGTAATCTAAGTGGTGATCCTAATATTACAAATGAAAATTGAGTTTTTGGGGTTAACAGGCCGGTTGTGTTAATTATATCCATCCCTGAATTTAATGTCTCTACTTCGCACCTTAATTATTACTGTTAACATGATAGGACTATAATGATCATATTTTCTCTAGGACATTGGTTGTTTACCTTCTACATTCTCTTAATTTTCAATATAACCAATAAAATATTTCTCAGGATTGGTAGCATTATTATATAGATAAAATTTGTGTTCCTCTACATTAGTATAATCGACATGTCGATAAACCTATTGTTACTTGGGATTGAGACCATTGACATGTGTTGAAGTAATTATCTACAAAATTGGTTGAATATTAAATTTATATTAATTAAACTCAGTAGTAAACAAATAATACTACAGGGTAACATAATTTATATAAAAATATATATCCTAGTCATTTAACTCTCAGTTTTTTCTTTAATGGTTGTATGGATTTTATACTCTATCATGTATCCAATACCTCACATTATGGTTTCCTCTAACATAATATTTCACACCTAAATTCATAACACTGTTAAATATTTATTACATACCAATAAAAGGGTTATCCTTAGTTGAATTTATAGCTTACCCTATAGTGGTCTTGATCGATAATAGAATAATTGATCACTTTTAATTTGTAAGATATGGGATAAAAATAATTACACTACCTATTATTCCATTATGAATTTTTATTCTTTGTACCATTCTTTACTAAAATATTCTTCATGAATATTAATTCATCTATTTTAAATATACTCCAATTCTCAACCCACTTGCACTGAAAAATCATCACTTAGAATATTATATAATCCAACTCCCATATTTTTCCATTAATGACAAAGTATGACTTATTTTCATAAATTGGATTTATATATTTGGTATGAGACACATGAAATGATTCAGACATATGTGTAACCCAACTATTTTTCATGGTAATGTGTTTATTGTGTTCCTCTATATAGAATTTATAACCATTGATTACATAACAATTATAAGATAATATATAGACACATAGTCCTATATCTAGTCATCCAAGTCATTATGAAATTGACTTCATATTTGTAGTTGACTCTTTAAAAATAAAGTCTCAAAAAAATCATATAAACTATCTATTATGTGTTTTTGATAACCATATTTCAACCGTAGAAGGATTTATATGACTAAGAATTAATTTTGGGGTTTTAAAATATAGTTTTTCCACTAAAACATTATGTATAACATAAATGTGTGAATACTAATGCACTATAGTAGAAATTATGACAATATATCTACTAGAAATTCCCTTACCCACAATTCACTCATTGTAATGTGATATAAAAGACCAATTCATTCCACATCTGATAGGTATTTGGTAAATAATTTGATAGCTTCCTCAACAACATACCACTCCAAAATACAACCTTCTAGATAACATAAATTTTGTACATGCCTTTTAAAAATCATCATTTATTGTTTGATGGGGTAAATCCATCGATAATTTATAGAACTGCATAGGTGTATCTCTTTAACCATGTGAACTAGAATATCAATGAATTATGGTGGTATGAAAATCTCTAATTCAACTAATATTATTGAAATTTACTTTTCCATAGATATAAATTTATTTAGTTATGTAACATTACTATATATATCTTTTAAGAAAAATAAATCATGGTTAATATATAGTGATTTTTTTAGGAATAATTAAATGTAAAGCTATAGGAATTTGATTTTACATTAAAATGAGATATTCATATAATTTCAAACACATTAAAATTAAATCTATCATTGACTTGATATTTTTTGATATTTGATAAATATTCTTCTAGAACCTTTAAATCATACAAGAGGTTAAAAACCCTATGTCTCCATTTTATAGAAATAATGTAAGCTACTAGAAGAAGAAAAACTCATTTTTCACCCTTCACGGGTGTCGACTCATCCTGTATCCTCATGTCAATCTTTTACAACCTATCCTTAATGTCATAATTCTCCAATAGAATTTAGTAACATTCCAATTGCATTATTACATAATTTTTTTCCAACATCCATGACATAAAAAATGATTGTTATGTATAATAAATTCCAGTAAGGTAATTTATAAAAGTTTAATCTCATTTTATTATATATTTTTGAATTGTTTATAACAATTTTTTACGAAAAGTGGTGGCAATGTCCTTTAATTTCTCAAAAAATTGACCACCTATTAGTGAAGATGGTGTTGTACCTTTGTCTAAATTACCGTTGAATAATTTCATCCAAGATTTATATTAATGGAATTGGGTAGGAATTTAAAATTTTCTATAAACATAGATTTCGAGGAATGTTTCAACCTGACTATGTGTGTACCTTTTTCAAATATAATTAACCCTTATGTTATTTTAATTCAATATAATGAAAAATTTACATCATAAATAAATTAATTTATCATCATGTACCGAATTTCCCTCAATGTATAGAGTTCATTAATGTAATAATCGTTCAATAAAACTACTAAATCACACATTAATTTAAAATCATTGATCAATGGACGAAAAATAAACATCAATATCATTACCCAATTTTTTAGTCCTAACATTAGGAGAGATAATAGAATGTATTTTCGCATCCTACGTTACCATGATAAAAAGTTATAATTTACCATCAGAACCATCCATGTATTGTGGGTTATACTTTGTAAACTAAAAGAATTCACTTAATTTGTAGATAGAGCGGGATGACGGTTTCTTGGATGGATTCCAAATTTAGGATACTCGAGATCGATTTTATTCCATTGAGGAGAGTCTACTTCGTGATATAGATTCTCATCTTTATTTCTTATATCTATGCGCCAAGTCAATTTCCTTGCAATATCCTTACTTCCATATAGGATCTAAAACCTTGGAATGGTTGGAAAGTACAAATCAACTTTTGAAGTACATGATTATCATTTCTTGAATTGAGAAATCCCACACTTTGGTCATTGTTATGTGACCCATGGTCTACGAAATATAGTATACAATCATTGAGATAGGAATGTATTCATTTATAGATCATAGAAATTGATCATAGAATTCATTTTCTGTTATATGTTATGTAAAGAAGCTCATTATATTATCATGGTATATTATTAAAAAAAACTAATCATGTAATGCTACATTATATAGCATTAATATAAATGAAAATGTTGTATATTTACTAAAACTAGCATATAATGGAATTTTTTACAAACACTTTAACTTCATAAATAATTTTGAATAATCATGAAGTTCATATTCAATTGTCAACATCATTTCATAAATATGATCTTCGTTATATTATACACCTGTAATCATATCCTAGATATTGTATTCTTAATCATTCACACATGTAATCATCAAAAATAATCCATAAAACACATTATTATCCCATTCTTTATCTATATTCAGTTCTTCACATGTTTATTCTAGTTTTTACAACTTTAACCTATTTCATGAAAGATAAGTGGTCTTCCAACTCCACTTGACTAATTATTCATGAATAAAAACAACTTTATCCCAAAAAAAGGATTGGAGAAGAGTTATATACACAATCTCTTATGAACTTGATGAATGATTCCACCCCATAAGCGTGCCCTTTATATACAATTAGAATATATCCATTTTCAATTAATATGAATCCATTTTTATTCAATACTAATCATATTTAACAAAATAAAAAAATACACATAAGTTATGAGATTAAACCCCTAAATGGTTATTCTTTATATAGATACACATACAGTGATACAATTTGAAATAATATATAGTTGTGTCAATAACATGTTAAAAATAAAGACATAGAATTATATAAATTTACAAAATTATAACAGCGGTTTTGTTATTACAAGAACTCACATATCATAAATCATTATTTTTTTAATAGACTAATTAATGGAGTTAATTAACTCTATATCACTATCAATGTTCATGGAAGACCTATGTATTTCTATAACTAGATAAGAATTTTAGTATATATAATAATAGTTCACTATCATAAGATATATAAAAATTTTAATTATTTTTCACAATGTTTATATAGTGTTGGAAACAAAGTAATCAAACAGATTATAGTAATTATATTTATAAATTTAATAAAGGTGTCACATTCAAAAAATTTGTTTGGTAATAAAGAAAATAAAAATTTTAATATTCCATGAAATTTTAAAAACAACTATGATTGTGGGATGAATGGGAAAAATTAATGTAACTAAGATAACAAAATTTTTCAAATTTAAAACATGAGGATAATTTATTTAATCAAAAATAATAATTTTAACGAGTAAAATAATTCATAAAATATAAATACTTTTTTTAAAAATTTAAACTGATGTTTTGAAAAATTTTAAATTCAAAAAATTATGAGTTTCCACACTTTGATTCTTTTTTCATTGCAAATAATAAGTACTTTGAAAATAAATTTTAACAATATTCGTAGAAAAAAATTCATTATGATGGGAAAAATAATGTTTATAATTTTTATATGGAGAGAATAATTGATTACTTTTATGTATTTTGGATCACTTTTAAAACACTAATTAATAATTTCTTATAGTTCTTAAAATATTTAAAATGTAAGTGGATCTATTGTATTGTTTAGGATGGACACATAAATGTAAATGAGACAAGAAACAACATAATTTAGTGGCACAAAATGTTTTATATTACTGAGTTTTCCAATGTTTATTAATCAATGTACCTTAAATGATTTTCAATTTCAATTTCAGATAATGTTCTTGTGGGGAAAATTCATAGATTAAATATCCTATTTTTCAAGAGGAAAAAAATAACTAACAATATTACACCACAGTTATTCAAATATATAATGATATTTTAAATCAACATTACTTGACTAAACAATTATTCATCACATCATATGTTTCAAACAAAATAATACATGATGATGAGTAAGGTAAGACAAATGAGTTTGGATGCTGCATAAAAATGAGAAAGGAATGATATCAATTTTTGTCTCATGTGATAATTTAAAAAAATTAGTTTTTCTCATAAATGTATATGAGTAAGGAAATATAAACTCAATAAAACATGAAAAACCCGTGAAAGATCCACTGGGATTCCTTTAACTAAATTTTATAATTTCATACATTTTGTTTTTTAGGATTGATTTATCCAAAACAAATGAATTCGACTGTAGCAAATATTTGGTTCCATGAGAGCTCGAATTCGGTATAAGGAATTAGTGATATGATGTGTTTATTTTTTTAAAGATGATGAAGGGTTTTATCAGTAATTAAAAAAATTCACAGATAATAGGGTGTTTTATTAACATTAAAAAGATAATCACTGAGAAGTAACATTTTTTTTCAGCGCATTATTAGGGATGACAAATCAACACTTTTATTGATGCTAAAAAAGGATTGAAAAAAACTGAATTTCTCAACTCTTATATTTTAGCGCTCAAAAAATGAAGTTTTATGATCTCTTAACATCGCACTTAAAAAATTTAATTAAATTAATGAATGAGAATAAATAAATAATATTAATAATATAAATAATTAAATTACTATAAATATACTACACTCACTATTTAAACAAAAATGTATTGAAAATGGTAAAACATAATAACAAAATATGTATAAATAAATTTTTTAAAATGAATCAATTATGAATTTATTAAAAATTCATAAATAATATTCAATGGAAGAATATTAAAAATGAATAAATTAATTTGAAGAAATTATTGTTCTTACAAAAGTGATTTCAAAAAATTAATTACATAAATTATACCACTAGAAAATGAATAAAAGTGAATAAATAAATAATATTAAATATACAAATAAAAATTTATTAAAAATGAATAATATTAAGTATTTAAATTATAGAAATATGATAAAATTTTTCAATAAATTAATTATATAAATTTAGAAAACTTTTAAAATATTAAAACATAACAATCACAAATAAATAAATATTATTAATATAAATTGAAATAATATTTAAAATATTAAGATATAGTACATAAATATGTATATATAATTATTAAAAATAATTAAATTTCAAAAAAAACAAAAAAAATCAAGAAAATATTAGAAATAAATAAATAGTATTAATTAAAAGAATGTAAAATATTAATAAATAATATATGATAGAATAAAAATGTATTTTAAAAAGTGAATTCATATAATTAATTACAAAAATTAAAAACACATAATAATGAATAAAAATGATGAAAAATGAGTAAATAAATGTTATTAATTATAAAAAAGAAAAATTTATTAAAAATGAAATAGTTTAACTTTTTAAATTGTAAAAAACATTAAAAAATGATTGAGAATATATGAATTGTATAAATATAAAAAAGTTTTAAAAATATTTAAAGTTAATAAATGGAATTGAGTAAATATTTATAATAAAAATTATAAAAATATTTTTTTAATAACAAGTTTGGGTTTGAAAACACTGTTATTATGAGAAAAACTATTTTTTTAACAAGGATGTGAGGTAACATAAACATGGCTCTATGGCCTAGAATCCCCTTTATCCAATACAACATGGCTCGATGGCCTAGTGGTATGATGGTAAAAACATGGTCTCAAGGCCCAGAGTGAGTAACCTACTACAAGTAATGGCACCAGTCAAATGACATGTCGCCCCAACTAGTAAACCTTTCCATATAAATTCAGTATGAAAAATGATATTTCTCCACCCTACCATGAGACATTTCATTACGTTGGTCTAACACAATGGGATATAGAACCCCTCCTTCCCTGGTGTGGGAGGAGATCCGGTTGATGGTGCCAACATAGTAATTTTTTTTTATCCACCCACCTGGAGATGCTTGTGTAGCATGTGATTGCATCACTTGTCTATTTCACTTCATCTTCCAACTTCTACAAGTGATAATGTCACATTACTGGGAACCCCTCCAAACAAAAATATTAAGGGAGGTATGATGATGAGCATCAACACATCCATCCTTTTAATTGAGTCCACCCACCTAGCAGTGCCACAATGTTGACATCTTGATGTGTCGAATCGTTCGTCTAATTTCGGTTTTTCCACATCCAACCTATAAGGACAACTCAAAGGTCCAAAGGCCCGAAGACCAAAAAAATTGTCATAATGGCCAAACCCATATAAAAATAGAACCCCATGGAGAACCATCATTCTAGGAAAGAGACCGCCTTGATCCAATGATGTGCCTCAGGTAATATGTCTTACCGACTGCTCCACCGACCAGCAATGCACTGCTTAGTGTCACTTCTCAATGACCCTTCTTGATTCTAAATACTAGCGTGTTATGACTATTCCCTCTACCACTACCCACACAAAATAACAAAATTTCCATATAATGGTTAAGAATCTAAATCAATAGGAAAAGGATGAATCGTCTTCAATAAACTTCGACTTGTCAACAATAAATTATTTGATGGGTGGTACTGGACCCCTTTATTATTCAATGGAGGCAGGCATGGTAGGCATAGAAGTTGGTTGGTGTCCATCCCCACCAAACCCACTAACTATAAATGCAATAGGCATGTGTGATGTTTTCCTAAAAAAAGTAGTTGAATCCCATGGTTCTCAGCCTTAGCTTTAACATCTTATCACCAGAGGATCATCCCTTTGAGTAGTATTTATCTGATTTTTTCACCAGTTATTCAAGGAAGATTTTCATGAGTGTTTTCTTCTTGTAATAGTTAGGGTGTGTTCGCCCACTTTTACTTATAGAGATACTTCTATTTTCTCATTGTTTTTTACCGCTTTCATTTTTTGTATTTTTTCACATTAAATTTGTGGTCCATTTTTTCACATTTCTTACTTTATATTATCTTACAATTTTCAATACAATGATGGGATAATAATTTATTGTCCCAACTAGTGGTATCAGAGGTAAGGTTCTGGCTCAGTACTATTCACTTTTTCAAGTATTAATAATTATCATATTTTTGAGAATGCTCTATGATTACAACTCCAGCTGATCATTCACATTAGAAAAAAAGTATTAAAGTTATTAAATACACTCTTGTGAAATATAGGACATTCTAGAGCAACAATGTGTCCAGATGGAGGAAAAATTCGATATTAAAAAATTCAATCGAAATAATTTGTTTTTGTGTAAAATGAATATATAGGTGGTTCTGTAGAAGGATAATTATCTACTTAAAAATGGTGACAAACAAGAAGATGTGTGAAGGACCCCAGAACACCCTGATAGGGGAGGGGTGATTCAAGGTGTCACCTTTTTATTTTAAACCGAATGATCATTTTCCCATGTTGGTAGGAACTAGTTAATACTGCCTGATGATAAAGTCCAGAAAACAAACAATCACATGAAAATAAAATACACCAAAATTTTATTTGGTTCACCACGAAGGACTATATCCAAGGAGTAGATGCCAACAGGTTGTCCATCATACCAAAGTCCACTAATCTTTACTAGTTGTGTTGTGAAAAAAGAATATCACATACAGTCTATGTTAGGCACAATTACTTTACAAGGATTTATGGATAACACACTACTTCCCTCAGATCACTTCCATTGACTCCCCTTTAATCACTACATTGGGAAGAATATGAACATAGTTTATCAACATGAACATCACTTCAATGGATTGGAATTAAATCATGTATCCTCAACTATATATGGATGCTTTGTTGAAGTTCCATTTAAACCCATAGATGACGTTCACATTTCCATTTACTGATAGTTCATGAACTGCTCCTCTGCGAACTACTCCTCTACGAACTGGCCTTCATCCTCATCATACTACGCTCCATCCTCCATGTACTATGACTACTTATTTCATGAACTGCACTACTCCATGTACTACAAATTCTTCCTCCACAAACCATCTCCACTCCTTGGAATATATCTACATCCACACCACATACTGAAAGAAATCTATTGAATGAGTTCTTCCTCCACGTACTACCTCTCCTCCCTGAACATTTCTTCCTAAAAATTGGACTTCTTCCTCTATGTACAATCTTCCATGAACTATTATTGACATAACTAAATTAATTTCTATTTTTTAGTTAAAGCCTTTGGGTGGTTTTATTCCCACAAACTACTTCCATATTTTTTTGAATTCCTCTCAAAAAATTTAATCTCAGAGCCACACACTAATAACGGGATTAGTTATCTTTATATTTTTAAATAGATCTACAAAATCTGTTAAATTGTGATTTTCCAAATACTTATTACAAAAAAAATTTCACCACATACCGACATCTCCGAGGAACCATTTTTCTTACAAAGTACATTCTACATAAACGGAGGCACAAATCACAGTTTCATTTCCAAAACTGACACCCTTTGAGATTTCTCAAAACTACACCTCGATTTCATGAATGATACACCATATTGTGGACTGCCATGCCTTCTGCATACAATGAGACTTCCTGCAAACTGCATGTATTCGCTGTGAACCTCCTTCTCTCTATAAAGCATTCCTCCTATGCAGTTTGTATACCATTTATGCTTTGTGGTTTATGTTTTCCCATTCCATGTACCAAAATTGATGATCTATGAACTATTCTATAAACATGGTTCACGTTCTGTGATTCCTTTTCCAAAACGCTTCATTTTACAAGAAATTGTACTCCCAATTTCTGAATGGCCCGAAGGCCTTCTTTTTTATTTTTATTATGGATATTCCCCCTTTTAAGGGTTAAAGGGGAACCCATACATGACCCGTAGGTCCAAGGCACAAGGCCCGACAAACTCGCAATACATGACACAAAGGCCCAGAGGCGTACCATGCCCAATACATGACCCGTAGGCCTAGCCCACTTGAACTTCCCTTCCCCAGCTTTTTGTGTCATTGATCACCTAGCTCTGCACCTTGCATTGCTGATCGGCAAGCATTGCCCCATACACAGTTCCACGTTGTCTGGTCCTAATGGCGGCTTCCATACCCTCTCATTCATCCAATCCGGTTAGCTCTACATCTAGTGGTTGCTACCCTTGTTGCATTTATCCTCTTCTAGGGCCTGTAATGTGTGAACTAGGCTACTCCATGGTCTACGTGACCCAAAGGCCATGTGGCCCGAAGGCTTTTGATGACCCAAAGGCCCTGGAGACCCGTAGGCGCAAACTGGTGGCCCGAAGGCCCAAATCGGGTGAATAGTTCTGGCTGCTACAGTACTGAACAATGACTGCTACAGTACTGCTACAGCACCCCGAAAATTTTCATCCACCCGATTTTGAACCCGGGTCTCCTGGATGCCAAGATGGAGCCCTTACCACTCAGGTACGAAACACTAGTAAATTGTGCCACCTTCAATACTACATTCATCCTCAATTGTAAGACCACATTCTTTACAAACTCCTTGATCTACCAAATGTTGATTGAAAATAAACATAATCCATACTCCATTTTGAGTAATGAACATCCTTGGTTCCAACAATGTGATTATGGAGCATGGTTATCATTAGAGGCTTAATCATGACATGGATAGAGATGTGGTGAGTACTTTTGGATGTGGAGATATATTAATCACTAAAACGACGACGACTGTTGGATGCAAACAAAATCTCAACGGTGCATGGATAATCAAATGAATAGAAACATAGAACATGATGTATCAATGGAAAAGGTCTTATCATAATGAAACTATACCAGAAGAAATTTTTTACATGGGGAATGATCAAACCTTGATAAAAATTGGATTTGGTACCATCAAATTGAAGATGCATGATGGCATAGTGGAGTATTCCATGTGAAGGTCTTGGAGAAGAATATATATTTTTTGGTAAAATTTGATGAAATTGGATGCCAGAATCACAAAGATAATGGAGTGGTGAGAATTTTGAAGGGTGCATTTGTGGTGATAAAGTAATGAAGAGGTAGTTTATAGTGGTGTACAATCCTAAACAGAATGTAATGTAATAGTGGATTAACATAACCCTCTTGGATAGAATAAGGGGGATGCTCAAAACTACAATGATTACAAAAAAAAATTTGGGTAGAATTTGTGAATAGCACCTCATATGTGATAAATAGATATCCTTTAATAGATATTTATCTAAAGACATTTATGAAGATGTGGTCTGGTAAACCTGATAATTATTCTGCTTTACATGCTTTTGTAAGTCCAATATATGCAATGGTTAATAACTATGAAATTTTAAAGTTTCATTTAAGATCCAAGAAATTTATCATCTTGGGGTATGATAATGGTGTGAAGGGGTATCATTTGTGGGATCTCACTACCTGAAAAATTATCATCGTCAAAGATTCCATTTTTGCAGAAGACAATGTCAAAATTACAAATGATCAAGACATAGAGAATTATAACACAAAAACTAAAATAGTTAAAGTAGAGGACAAATACAAGGAAAAACAAGTTTTCTATGAGGCACTACCAGGTCACGAAGTTTAAGTACCAGTTGATTCTGGACCAAAATGGTGAAATAAAGAGAAAAGAGAATTAGTATAGAACATAGAATGTGTCATTGGGAAAAATATATCTTATATCTAATTGATGGAGGATAGAGAGCCATATTTTGGAAGAGACTCAAATTCTAGATGTATCGTCATGGATGGCAGTGATGTAGGAAGAAATTGAAGCCCTGAGTAAGAACAAGATTTGGAATTTTGTTCCATTGCCTCATGGAAGAAAGGATATCCATGAAAAATAGGTTTTTAATAATAGGTAGGATGGAAAGGAACATGTGGGAAGATAACATACATGTATTATTGTCAAATTATATGATAATAAGGAATCTATTTATTTCAATGAAATTTTTTATCCTGTTGTAAGACTGATGACTATTCAATTAGTTTAGGAAATGTTTGATACATAATATTTACATCTAGAAAAGATAGATGTGAAGTCTTTTTTTTCTACATGATGAACTAGATGAAGAGATATACATGCTCCAAGTGGGAGGTTGTGAGGAGTAAGGAAAAGAAAACTAGGTTTTAATTTTTTAAAAAACAATGTATTGTCTCAAGATGGAACCGAGGTTTTGGTATAATTAATTTTATTCCTATACCATGAGAGTTGGATATAGAAGACTTCATTTAGATCCTTGTTTATATTTCAGGGGTTTGTAAGGTAATTATATTTCCATTCCCTTTTTATATGTGGATGAAATATTGGTTACATGCCCAAAAAAAGATATGATCCAGGAGAATAAGGCAAAGCTAGCTAGGGAGTTTGATATAATAGACTAGAGACTAGAAAACATGATTCGTGGGATGCAAATTTACAGAGATATAAATAATGGTAATATTTGGATATCATAAAAGAATTAATTATTGAAATTTTGGAAATGCTTCAATATGAAATATTGTAAGACAATCTCGGCCCCACATCTTGTTAATTTTATGTTATCTTCGATGGTCAGTCCAAAAAGTGAAGTAGAGAAGATAGGGATGTCTTGGGAATTGTATGCATCAGTAGTGGAAAGTATGGTGATTTTTATGGTTTGTACTAGACCAGAAAATTCACATACAATGGGAGCAGTTAGTCGATAGATGGAGAATCCAGGATGGGATCATTGGAGCACAATTAAGAGGATCCTTAGATACATCAGAGAAACCTCAAATGTTGCATTATGATATAGAGGATCAAATTTCACTATCATATGCGATGTTGAATAAGATTTTATAGGTCATTCGAATGGAAGGAAATCCACTACTGGTTATGTGTTCACTCTTTTAGGAGGATCAATGAGCTTGATTTCAATGTTATAGTTAGTTCCCACTTTATCTACGATATAGGTAGTGTATATAGAAGTTACATATGCTTGAAAGAGGCGATTGTTAGAGGATATTGGGCATTGATAGAAGTAGATTCCATTATTTTGTGGCAGTCAGAGGGCCTTTCACATTGCATGGAGTACATATTTCAATTCGAGGACGAATCACATTGGAGGTAAAATAGCACATTGTCCGAGTACTGGTGGAGGAAGGAAGTTTGGACTTGCAGATAATTTACAGCAAAAAAATATAGCACATTTTACAACAATGAAAGTTGACTCTGATAAGATCATGTAGTGCAGATCCCTGAGCAGCCTCATAGAGACGTAAGCATCATGTTTTGGTAGATAGAAAGGACATGTAGAGATATGGTTTGTTCTCAATCAAATCTTCAAGTGGGAGATGTGTTGATAGAAAATTGTCTGATCGATGGTTGCCTTCCCTTGCATTGTCAAGGGAGGAAAGAATGTCCAGTAAGGTAGGTGGTTGGTGGAAAACCCCACCAAACCCACCAGATCGAGAAGGCACTAGGAAGGGGTGAGGATTTCTTATAAAGGGTAATCAGATCTCTTTGTTTCCAGCATCAACTCCAGCTTCTTATCACATAAAATTCATCCCCTTGAGCATTATTTGTGAGTTTGTTTCCCCACTTATTGAAGATTGATTTTTATGATGGTTTTCTCCTTATAATAGTGAGTGAGTGTGTACCCACTTATACCAATATTGATTCCTCTATTTGTTTTTTGTTTTTTACCCATTTTATTTTTGGGGTATTCCATGTTACATCTGGTGTCCATTTATATCTTCTTTTTTGTACTTTTTTTATCTTGTGATTTTCGATGCACTGGTGGTCTAATAATTTACAATCCCAACACAACTGAACCACCAACGACATGATTTGGACATCCTGCACACCACCAGAGATGCTAGTGATCGTCGACAATATAACCTTGAGATCACGCCACCTAATGACCCAACGACCAAATCCAGGGAGGAAAAGCTCATCTGCACCACCGTTGACGACTCAAGACACCTGATATGATGCATACAAAGCCACTAGAAGAATCGAGGTGTCAACCCATGAGGTAGAAAAAATAAAAATGGAAGGGGTGGGTGGAGGATGAACACGTAATGAAATAGAAAAAAATGAGTAAATATATAATATTAAGTATATAAAAAAATTAGTAAACATGAATTATATTAAATATACAAAAATATTAAAATTAAAATTTATTTAAATAAATCAATTATATAAATTTCAAGCATATTGATGATATTTAAACATAATAATTAAAAATGAATAAATATTAATCATGAAAATTACATGCATATTTACAATATTAAAAATTAGTGAATAAATATGTATAAATTTTTAAAAATGAATACATTCCAAAAATATTAATAATTAAAAAATATAAAAAATGGGGAAAAAATTAATATTAAATGAAATATTATTAAAAATAAATAAAATTTTAAAATAATCAAAAAAATTGAATTTTCAAAATTAATACATGTATTGAAAACACATAATAAATAAATAAATATGAATAAATAAATATTATTATTATTATTAATAGTTATTGATGTATGTATTGTATTGATATAATACAAAAAAATAAAATTAATTTTTATCCTTTATAATTGTAAATAATAAATAAATTTTTTTGTATTTAATTACATGTCCAAATATTTTAAAATATATAAATAACTCTCAAAAATGAATATCTTTCAAAAATATTCAATGAATAAATATTAAAAATGAATAAATTACAGTAAGGACTATAAATGGAAAAATATAAAAATAAATAAGAAAATATTAACTAATTAAAAAGACATACACATACACACATATATAGGCATAGACATACATGTACAAATGCGTACACATACACATAAATATACAGACATACACATACACATACACATACACATACAGATACACATACACATAAAAATACACATACACATACAAATACACATACACATACACATACACATACACATACACATACACATACACATACACAAACACAAACACATACACATACACATACACATACACATACACAGACACATACACATACACATACACATACACATACACATACACATACACATACACATATACACACACATACATATATATGCTAGTATATACATATACACATACCCACGTGTATACACATATACATTCACATGGACATGAGTGTACACATACTCATACACATACATATGAATATGCACACACATGTGTGCTCACACATACACATACATATACACATACCTGCACACACACACACATACCCATACATATACATATGCATATGAAAAAACACACACACACATACCTGAACATATTCAAATGTATACATACACATACTACACAAACATACATACACATACAGATACACACCTACATATACATAGACATACATGTACACACACATACATGTACATAGACATACATGTACATACACATACAAGTATATGAAATACACATACACATACACATACACATACAAATATTCATATACATACACATGCACATGCACGTACACACGAACATACACATACACATACACATGCATACACATACATGCATCCACATACATGAATACACATATAGATTCACATACACACATGTAAATGAAATTGACATAATAAAAATGGATATTAGGGAGAATGTAGTTAAAATATACGAAAATTTAATTATTAGTGGATGTTATTTTGATCTTGCTATTTTCATAAATTTCATTCGTAAATTTGTTGGCAACATGGATAATGTAATGTTTACTAGTTAGTATGATAAGGAAGAGGTTAGGGCTTTAGTGTTCTCAATCAAACTAGGAAGGGGACATAGACCATATGGATTTGCTAATAATTATTTCCATGTATATCAGGATATTGGTTTGGATGAAATCCTAAAAATGGTATCTGTTTTTTTAAATGGAATGTTTCCAAAAGTATTACACTCTCAATTCTTGGTCATTATTCCTAAAATAAATTCTACTAATTGCCTTGAATCTTTCAAACATTTTTCACTTCATAACACTATTTTCACAATTTTCAATAATATTTTTTCCATCAAGCTCCCATCCATTGCTTGCAAGGTGGTTTCCAATAATCAGTTAATATCTTTCCATAATAGGTGGATTTTGGAATTTTTGTAGACTACATATGAGTTTGTTAGTCTCATAAGGAATAATAGGAGAAAATTGAGTATTTACCTCGAACTATATATAAAAAAGGACTTTGACTCCATAAATGTTCACTTTAGGATCAGGGTGTTTGATGTGTTTGGCTTTAGTGATCATTTCAATATGATGATTAAGATACTATTTAAATTGGTCAGGATTTTTTCCATGGTGAATGGAACACCTAAGGGATACCTTTCATTCTCATGTGGTATTAGATAGGGGAATCCTTTTCAGTGGTACTTTTCAACATTATAGAGGATTATCTCAATCAGTGTACCCTTGAGTTAGTGGAAAACATGAACATCACAACCATCACATAAGTTATAGAGATTGATGTTTTAACTAATCTTTTTTAAACTGATGATTTGATCATATGATTTTCATGGTGGACTGATGAATCATAGAAATATAAAGGTTTTTCTTGGTAATTATGGGTCCATTTCAAACTAGGTGATAAACTGGGGAAAGTTATTTATCTTTTTCAGTAAAAATTACATCTCCCAAAGGATGAAGCAAATTAGTAGAAGAAAAGGGAATGGATAAGGAATTATGTCTTCCATATAACATAGTATTCTGTTATTTTGGGGAAGGCCTAAGGCCATATATTTCATATAAATATATTAAAAAATCAAGGGAAAATTCTCTTATTGGGAGGGGAAATCGTTTAACTTACTAGAATGATTTATCTCATTAATTAAATGGCATTTTATAACATAGTCTATACATTGATGGTGTATAAATGGTATAGTTATCTTTTTTAAAATATGTCATAATAAATTTGAAAATTCAAATAGAGGATAAAACACTATGAAATAAGGCAGATTTTGGACAAATGTAGTACTTTTCATAAGTCCATCAAAGAGTGGGGTCTTGGAATTAAGAACTAATAAAAATTTAATGAAGCCTTGAAAATCCATCTCATTTGGTGACTTTTAGTTGACAATCCTAGAAGTTTTATGTTTCTGAAGAAAATACCCATTAATGATCTTGTAACTAGTAAAATATAATGTCTTATTTACGATATCTAGAATATATTAAACAATACATACAAATAATCCCTAAAAAATAGCTGATGACTATCCTCCCTCGACCCATACCTCAAATTGTGGAAGGATAACTAGATATGGGATCCATTGTTTGTTGAGTTTGAAGATATGATTCAGGACCCAAATATCAAAATCAGTGAGATGATTGGATCATATATGGATCATATTCCACCTTACCTCAAAATGAATTTCTATAATTATCACTCCATGCAATCATGGGATACTCTGTTTTGGGTGCCAGATCTATATATCTCCCTCACATGCAAGAAGATCTACAATTTACCTATGGGAAGGCCCACAACATGAATGCCAACATATATCATTTTTACAAGTATATGATTCCTTCAAACTATTTAAACCTTTTATAGAGAATGGATTTTCATAGGAATACCACATATGATTTCATTATGTCCAATTGGATGAGAAAGTGCTTTAGGTGTTGTTTTTTCCATCAGGGCCTCGATTGCATTGATCACCTTTTTTCTCAATTTCAATTTTTTAAATTTTTATAGATAATTGTCTCAGATCCCTTTGAAGCGCGATTCTCCAATGTTGTTGACACTTAATCCTTGTTCATATACCTTTGAGGAAACAAATGATTGACTTAGCTTAGGAACCAGATCCATGTTACAATTTTCAAGTCAAGCCACATAATATGAAAAAAAGAAATATTCTTATGCATTGGGGACATGCCCTTGATCACTCTACGATTCTCAGATCTATCTTATCTACCATTAGAATGGAAGTCTCAAGAAACATTAGTTTTTTCAGGAACATTGTTAGAGATCCCACTGTTTATAACAAGCTTATAATTCATGGGAATTTCAAGGCATACAAGGGATGCACACTAGTAATTTTATAGCCTCCTCTCGGGGATTGGATCAAAATAAACATCGATGGTGCTTCCAAGATATGATTTCTAAATGGGAAACATTATAGACTATAAAGGAGGACCTATTTCGTACATATATATGGATTGTGAGGCAGTCATTTCAAATAAAGAAGAGGTAGAAGGTGTGATTTTCACGATTCAGATTGTGAGGCATAATAGTTAGACTCGGTAATGACTGGAACATTAGTCTGATTTCATTGTGAATAGAATCAACATTGGAACCTATTCTCCCTCATAGCGGTTTGAAACACCATTGGCAGATCGCATGGAATACTGCATGAAAATTAATTTTGTAGTGCCTCATATTAACATGGAGGGTAATAAAATTGTCGATGGACTTACTAATATGTGGGTAAGGTCAAAGAGTTATATTTTTTCCTGGTCTGTTCTGGATGTTGTTGAGGATATTATGTTCTGTAATATTTTTTGTAATTCTCTCATTCTGTTATTTATAATATCTAATGGGCCTTTGAGAACTGTTGTGAGGAATCCTATTATTATTATTAAATTACAAACATATTGAAAATATTAAAACTTGATAAATAAATCTATATAAATAAATTCTATAGAATGAATAAATTATAAAAATATAAAAAATAATAAATATTAATAATTAATAATTAATATTGAATGAATGGACAATAAAAATGAATAAATAAGTTTGAATAAATTTCAAAAATATAAAAAATGTGAATTCGCATTATTAATTATAAAAAATTAGAAACACGTAAAAATGAATAAAAATGAATAAATAAATAATAGTACTAACATAAATAAAAAATTATTAAAATGAATACTATAAATAATTTAATATACAAATTATTAAAAAAATGAATTTAATGAAATTACCTATATAAATTTCAATCATATAAAAAATAATCAAACATAATAAACAAAAATGAGATAATATCATTCATTTAAATTAAAAGCATATTAAAAATATTAAAATATAGTAAATAAATATGTATAAATAAATATTAAAAATGTATATTTTCTGAAAGAAATATTAGAAATAAATAAATGATATTTAATCAATGAATATTAAAAATGAATAAATAAAATTTAATAGATTTCAAAATATTTTAAAAAGTAATTTCATAATATTAATTACATAAATTACAACCACATAAAAATAAATAAAAATGAAAAAATAAATATTATTAATTATATAAAGAACAAAATTGTTAAAAATAAATTACGTTAATTATTTAATTTAAAAAACAATAAATATTAATTTAAATAAATAAATTTCAAAAAATTTAAACATTTTAAAAATAGTAAAAATTAAAAATAACAATGAATAAATATCAAATTTATAAATTAAAAACATATTAAAAATTTTAAAATATAGTTAATAAATATGTACAATGAAATATTAAAAATGAATAAATTCCAAGAATATAAAAAATAATAAATATTACAATTGAAGAGATAATACTAAAGGAATGTATATTCAAAATGAACAAGTAAAATTGAATAAATTACAAAAAAATTAAATTAAAAACATTAATTAAATGAACTAAAAACAACTAATTAAATGAATAAAAATGAATAAATAAATAATATTAATTATATAAAAAAAATTAAAAATGAATTATATTGATAGAAAAAAAATTAAAATTAAAATGAATTTATATAAATAAATTATATAAATTTCAGACATATTAAAAATAAAAAAAATATTAAATATTAACAATATAAATTACAAACACATGGAAAATATTAAAACTTATTGAATAAATATTTTAAATGTTT
This sequence comes from Viscum album, assembly GCA_963277665.1. Taxonomy (NCBI): domain Eukaryota; kingdom Viridiplantae; phylum Streptophyta; class Magnoliopsida; order Santalales; family Viscaceae; genus Viscum; species Viscum album. The sequence continues at coordinate 1,199,847,737 of OY728153.1, read as the reverse complement.
ATAAAATGTATAAATTTCAAAAAAAAATAAAAATTATTAAATATAAAAAATTAAAAAACACTAAATGTAATAGTATTTAAATTGAATAAATAAAATAGAATAAATTTAAAAAATATTTTGATGTAATTATTTTGTAACATTAATGTCATAAATTTCAAACACATAAATAATAAATAAAATTTAATAAATACATAATATTATTACTCTTAATTATTGATTTATTTATTTTATTTTATATCCAAAAAATATATTTAGTTTTGATTTATTATTAATAATTAAATATGATGATATTACATTAATTTTATAAGTATTTAACAATTTATAAATAAGTAAAAGAATGATTTTATTACAAAATTATTAAATGAATGAATATGAAAAATCAGTAAATTATAGTAAACACTGAAAATAGAGAAATATTAAAAACATTCAACTAATATTAAATAAATAAACAAACATATAAATTAAATATGCACAAGAGAAAATTCATACACATAGACATATGTGAACACATGCGTACACATTTATATATATTCATGTACATTCAGATACATGTACAGGCATGTATACACATACAAATACATATACCCATAAATATATGAGTGTGTGTCTGTGTGTGTGTGTTCATACACACACATACATGCAAATATATATACACAAACACACACACAAACATAAATATAAATATTCATACATTCACATGCTAAATAAACATACATACACCTACACATACACACATACGTATAAGAGAAATACAAGTACACATACATGCACACACACACACACACAGACATGTGCATACGCATATGCACAAACATATAGATACATATACATACACATTCACGTACACATATGTCTACACGTACCCACATGTGTACACATACACATACAAAAAATTGCATACATGTTCATGCACATACATCCAAAAATATATGCATACAGACACATACTACATAAACATGCACATGCCACATACACATACACATACAAATATAGATGTTGTATCCTTAAATACACTAATATACAGATACATATGCACATTCATACACACATACATACACATACATCCACATGCATACACGTACACATACACATATATATACACATAAATATACATACATACACTCCTGTGTATCGTATAAAGAATGCTGTAATTTAGTGATGTTTTCTGAATAACATTTCTTAATTAGTGATGTTTCTAGAAGCAATTTGTTAAATTAGTGACATTATGTATATATATATTAATATATATACACACTAACACATTATATATACATATATATAAATATATATATTTATATAAACACACACAAACATATAAATATAAATATATACATATATTTGAATATAATCATCAAGTAATTTTTATTGGAAATAAAATGATACCAAAAGAAAGGAAAAAAGAGGGGACGCCAAAAGAACCCCCCCCCCCTAGGAAGAAACCTACGGGGGTCAGAAGTAGTGTAACCTGAGAGTGTCCCCTTTAATAAAATTGATCCCCTTGGTTTTAATGCTACCAATCATTTGCAGAAACATATCCGTTGTACCAGGGAACTCCACTGAGGCCAGATAGTCCAACACCTTATTCCCCTCCCTCCAGCTACGCCACTCACTAATGTTGCAATTGAGGATTCATTTTCACTTTCTGATGTTATATCATATCGACCAAGGAGTGACATCACACACTTTCAAGGAATCATGAACAACCAATGATTCCTTTTCAACCTCTAAAATGTACGGCCTATGTTGCCTACCCATGTTGAGGCCGGTGAGTATAGCCATAGCCTCTGTTTGATGAGAGAATCCATGACCCCTTCTGGCCATGAAATCTAAGTAAACATATCCATTAACATCCTGGACCACCCCTCAACCACTCATGTGCCCCTAGATACAAGAACCACCCATATTGAGTTTCATGCCACCCAAAGAAGTACAGCAGCTTACCCATTTTCCTACCCAGCTACAGGAAGAAACATTCATCCTAGAACATGGTTGAAAGTGGTGAACTGAGGGAGCCTCCTTCCAAGACCTCACTGGCGTATTCTATTCTAGAAATATGTTTTCTTACACAGACTATGATCACATGGGACGTAACTTCCCCACCCTCATGCTTCATATTGTCTTGTACCAGAAAAATACACCAACAGTTGACATGCAGCAACACAGAGCGGGCCACCCTCTTTGCCCCACCTCCCTCAAAGCCATGGAACCAATCCTCCAAAAAGGGAATGATATAGGCATACGATTAATGAACCCCCAATAATTCCCCGAAGGCATTACATACCTCATTCGCCCATTCACAGAAGAAGAACAGATGGGTAGAGCTCTCCTCTCTATGCATACTACAACACACACACCTGGAAGCTAGTTGGATGCACACCTTTAGATGTTTCATCATAAGGAAGGGATATGTTTTTAATCCTCCATGTAATAAAGTTGTATTTTGTGGGAATTATTTTCACCCAAATAATATCATCCCATCCCCCTCGCAGCACTAGTTTATGAACCACACCATATAATTCTTTCAATGAGAAGAGGCCCGGTGGACGTGATGTCGTGACACGTCAAATTGATTATATTTTTAAGGTTGATTTATAGTCTAGGGTAAACCCTAGGTCGTCTCTCAAGGAGCGTTGGTAGGTTTAGAGTGTGTATTTTTGATAAAAATGTCTAAGAGAGGGGTGGTTTTGAAAACAGCTTAAAACAATGACTTAGTTGAAATAGCTTAAAAGATGAGTGACCAAGTGGATTTTGAGAAATATGAGATAAAAGGGTCGATGTGATTTCACTACACACATATCAAGTTCATTGTTCATAGATATTCATCTTGGGTTTAGAGTAATTCTTTGGTTGGAGTTAATTGGAATCCCGATTAATTCCTAAGCTTTTATTTCAATACTTTACGGACCAAACCTTGACGTAACAATCGTATTGTCAAGGTCCAGTACTTATGCATGGAATAAGAGCTTCCAAAGCATATTGAAATCTCAATAAGGTGGGTATGAAAAGGATTCTTGTGATGTCCAATCGGAACAACACAAGTCACGCACTCAAAACCTCACACCGATCGGTTAGAAATTAAGAGCATAACACTCACATGCATCAAATCAAGAATTCAAATCTGAAATAAAATAAGATACATGGAATGAAATGTTTAAACACCCAAATTACTCAAAACCAGTATCTAATTTATGCATCGGAACTCCCTTGGCATGTGTGTAGCTCCCTCACAACGAACACCCAACTTTTAGCTCGACATCGGGAGGAGGAGGAAGCTCGGGTGGAACTCCTTCTTCATTGTTGATATCCCTATGAGGATAGGGGCCTCCAGAACCTCCAATGTGATTAGGAGACTCTTCTAGGACTCCCAATTGGCAGCACTTCACTCCTTGGCCGAACTTGCAAATGAGGAGCCCAAGGTTCCCTTTTATAGGAAATGTGGGAGGTGGTTTTGGGAACACAGATTTCATCAATCCACTTGAAGGACGCGTTTAGGAATTCAGACAGTCTTATCTCGCTTTGGAAAAAATATAAAGGTTGTAACCCTACCTCTTGACTATCTCCACCGAAAGTTTGGCACCGTTTGGACAACTAATGCTCGAGATATTGATAAAATACAGAACACCGAATTTGACTTGGTCCAAATTCGGTGGCTCGGACAGATCAGTTCAGATGGGCCCCATTCAATCCAAATCAGGATTGGGTTCCTTAATAGGAAATGTAGAATATTGAATTTTGGACAGGCCCACAAAATTTCAGCCCATTTGGATGCACGGATTTTGTGTACTATTCAAAACAGTGGACAGATGTCCATGGATCCATGCAATTTTGGCCCAGTTTTCTTTCACTTCATCAAGAGCCCTCCAAATCACCTCCACCTACATTGTAATTTTCAAAACAAGTATCATTGCCCTATTTAATAGTGATAAACACTAAATTATTGAATCAAACATGAAGTACAATTTGATAATATTTTTATAATTTTTAATACAAAATATGTTTAGCACAGCGGTGTAAGGGTGAAAATGAAACAGTGAATCGTGGTACGATCACACCCCCGCACCTAAACATTTGCACTCCTGGGCAAAGTCACATATTCAAATACAATGATTCATATATATATATATATATCCAACATCATAAAGATTTATCATTTGAGTAAATTTTATTTAAAGTAAAGTGATCAATGCATGAATCACACCAAGGAGTTCGTCCTAGTGAAAATAGAAAAAGATGTCTCATAAATCATATCATAGTGAAATTCAAAAAGATTCATGATAACCAATTGAGAAAGGAATTCAGAAGTAAACCATGACACTAAATATCCATGTGTGTGTGTGAAAACCATTCCATGCTATTCTTTCCACTTGATATCTAATAAATATATATTATTTTAACATTTTTCAGCTTAAATGATTTTCTCACCGAACCTGTCCTACATCCTTTGCAATCATATTTCAAGACCCACTCATTTAAGCATTCCCAGAAGTCAAACCATAAGCTCCCGACCTAGATATCCCCATATGTTGCACATTTCATCACTCCCCTCATTTTTTTTTGAAGTTGCAATTGGAACAAATCTCACACTCATCTCTCAACCCTTGTTTGATCTCCTCACGACACTAATTGCAATAGTTATAACAAGATCAAAGGTTGAGGAGGAGTGGTTTTTGACCTACCCAAGACACAACAATTTTTTTTTTTTTTTGAGGGCGTACAACAGTCGGACATTAGGTACACACGCATAGGTCAATCTGGTACAGTAATGAAACAGATCGGATAAGGAACGAACGTATGGAAATATCATTTAAAGTTGAAAAATATTAACCCAACATATATTTACCTTATATTAAGTAAGAAATGATCACACTTTGTGGTTTGGTGCAAAAATTTTTTTTTTTTTTTGGAGATATTAGCGACATAGTTTTCTCAAAAACTACTCACACAATGGGCATCAATCATCTCAAAGGTTTCACATAGATACGACCATTTATATCATTGACAGAAAACCAATTCACTAAAAATCACTCCCTGATGTTAAATTCATACAAATATTCTTTTTAGCCTTCGTTATGGTATTTTTACTTTCCCCATTTTATGGTCGCCACATCATGGAATTTCGAAATTGTTGATGGGGAAAAATAAAAATACCATAAAGAAGGCCAAAAAGAGAAAACAAAAGGAGAAAATGGTGAAAAATCCTAACTAACCCAGTAATGTATCCACCCCCCCACACCTAGAGAATGTAGTGTCCTCACTGCAATAAAAGAGACTGTGTGAAGGAAGGATAAAACCTGGTGAGTGTTATTCATAGACCGCTTCTTGAACATGGAGTTCCTCCATTGGGGACTCCGGAATGGCTTCATGGAAGTGCTTCAGCCGCTGCCCATTGACAGTGAAGGTTTTCTTGGTGTCTTCATTTTGAACCTAGACAACACCAAATGGAGAGACATTAGTAACAATGTAAGGTCCAAACCAACGGGAACGAAGCTTACCAGGGTGCAACTTCAGCCTTGCATTGTAGAGGAGGACCTTCTGTCCAATTTGGAATTGACGATGAAGGATGAGACGGTCGTGGGCAGCCTTGGTTCGCTCTTTATAAATTCGGGAGTTCTCATATGAATCTCTTCTCATTTCCTCCAACTCCTGAATCTGCAACTTCCTTTGAATACCTGCACCAGAAAGATTAGAATTGCATTGTTTAATGGCCCAGTAGGCCCGGTGCTCTACCTCAACAGGGAGGTGACAACTCTTCCCAAAAACTAGCCGATATGGTGACATGCCAATTGGAGTTTTGAATGCAGTACGGTAAGCCCATAACGAATCATCGAGTCTAAGACTCCAGTCTTTTCTGTTTGGCTGAACTGTTTTCTCAAGAATCTGTTTTACCTCTCTATTTGATACTTCAGCTTGACCATTTGTTTGTGGGTGATAAGCAGTAGACACTCGATGCCCAACCCCGTACCTGCGCAAAAGAGATTGCATTGTGCGGTTGCAGAAATGAGAACCCTGATCACTGATGATAAACCTAGGTAATCCAAACCTACAGAATATTTGGGTTCTCAAAAATTCCACAACTGTCTTGGAATCATCTGTCCTCGTGGCTCGTGCCTCTACCCACTTTGAAACATAATCCACTGCCAGAAGAATGTAAAGGTTCCCAAATGAATTGGGGAATGGTCCCATAAAGTCAATGCCCCAAACATCAAAAATGTCATGGAAGAGTAAGGGTTGTTGGGGCATCTCATTTCTTTTAGAGACATTCCCCATTCTTTGACAGCGAGGACAAGATTTACAGAATTCATGGGCATCCCTAAACAATGTGGGCCAAAAGAGACCAGAATCTAAGACCTTGCGAGCAGTCCGTTGGGGACCAAAGTGGCCCCCACAAGCAAGTGTGTGGCAGAACCTAAGGACAGATTGAAACTCACTATCGGGAACACAACGCCTAATAACTTGATCACTACATGTGCACCAGAGGTAGGGGTCATCCCAAATGTACCAACGAGACTCATGTTTTAGACGGTCGGCCTGGTTTTTGGTGAAATCAGCAGGAATTCAAGATGCTACCAAATAATTTACAATTTCAGCATACCAAGGAATAACATCTTGCACTCGGTACAATTTCTCATCAGGAAACAATTCATTTATGGGAATACAGGGGGATGAGTCAATGTCCGAGGGTGGGAGAATCCTACTGATATGGTCAGCAACCACATTCTCTGCTCCTTTTTTATCCCTAATTTCTAGATCAAATTCTTGAAGGAGGAGCATCCAGCGAATGAGACGTGGTTTGGCTTCTGGTTTCTTTAGGAGATATCGGAGGGCTGCATGGTCTGAGAACACAACGACTTTGGACCCTATAAGGTATGGCCTAAATTTACCCAAGGCAAACACAATGGAAAGAAATTCTTTTTCAGTGGTGGTGTAGTTTGCTTGGGCAGGGTCCAAAGTACGTGAGGCATAGGCAATGACATGTGGAGCTCGATCGACCCTTTGTGACAAGACTGCCCCAACTGCATAGTTAGAGGCGTCACACATGAGCTCAAATGGTAAATCCCACCGAGGTGGTTGGATTACCGGGGGTGACATGAGACTCCATTTTAACTTATTGAAAGCTTCCTCACATTTTTTATCAAAATCAAATTCTTTTTCTTTTTGGAGTAATCGGGAGAGGAGGAGTGCAATTTTACTAAAGTCACGAATGAAACGACGATAAAATCCAGCATGACCCAGGAAAGACCGCACATCCCGAACATTTTTAGGGAATGGTAGGGAGGAAATGATATCTACTTTTTATTTGTCCACTTGGATTCCTTCCCCAGAAATGACATGTCCCAAAACTATGCCTTGTCGCACCATGAAATGGCATTTCTCATAATTTAATACAAGATTCTTTTCAATACAGCGACGTAGGACAGAACCAAGACTACTTAAACATTCATCAAAAGAGGATCCATAAACAGTAAAATCATCCATAAAAACCTCCATGCAATTCTCCAGGTAATCCGAAAAAATACTAACCATACATCGTTGGAAAGTACCTGGAGCATTGCACAGACCAAATGGCATCCTTCTATAAGCAAATGTACCAAAGGGGCAAGTAAAGGTTGTCTTTTCCTGATCCTCAGGGGCAATATGGATCTGAAAGTATCCAGAATACCCATCAAGGAAACAGTAATGGGACTTCCCTGCTAGCCTCTCTAGCATCTGGTCAATGAATGGCAATGGGAAATGGTCCTTCCTAGTGTGTTGGTTTAGTCGGCGATAGTCTATACAAACACGCCAACTATTCTGCACACGAGTTGGAACCAATTCATTATTTTCATTTTTAACTACAGTAAGGCCAGTTTTTTTAGGAACTACTTGAATAGGACTGACCCATTGGCTGTCAGAGATAGGGTAAATGATTCCAGCAGCCAACAATTTTGTTACTTCTTTTTTAACAACATCAAGTAGGATTGGGTTCAGTCGTCGTTGTGACTGCCTCACTGGTTTAGCATCATCATTTAATAAAATATGATGTGTACAAATTGATGGGCTAATGCCAGGAATGTCAGCAAGTGTCCATCCCAAAGCTTGTTTATACTTCCTCAAAAGATCAAGCAGTCGCAATTCATGCTCAGGAGGGAGTGAACTAGCAATGATGACGGGCAACTTGTTTCCATTCTCAAGATATGAGTATTTTAAATCTTGAGGCAGTTGTTTTAGTTCCAATTCTGGGGGATTTTGGATTGACAGAAGTGTGTGTGAAAGTGAGAAGTCACTGATCTCATCTAACTGCTCAATGGTAACATCCTCAGATGAGGAATGAGCTTTTACAAGCTTAGCATTATTATCGATGGTCATGTGATCCTCTGTGTTCAAGAAATCATCAATTAACAAACATGCATGACATTTCTCTAAACCGCTACAACAATCAATGCATGATTCATTACCTAACATTTCAATCAATGAAGAAAACTCAGAAAGGGGATCAGGTGAATGAAAATAAGTTGTTTCAGGGGAAGGGAGAACATCAATTGAATTGACAAAGAGAGAGGAGTGTTCTTCTGAGGGGTGCTTCATGGCATCAAGGATATTGAAGTGGACAATATTAACACCAAACTCCATAGATAATGTACCATTATGGACATTAATTATGGTTTTGGCGGTTTTCAAGAAAGGTCTCCCCAATATAATTGGGGCATGTCCATTCATCCTATCATCTTCCATTTTAAGCACGTAAAAATCAGCAGGAAAAATTAAATTTTGCACCCTCACAAGAACATCCTCTATCACACCAGAGGGGTGTGCCGTACTCCGATTTGCTAGCTGAACAACAATACCAGTGGGCTTCAGTTCACCGACCTGCAATGAAGAGTAAATAGAGTAAGGAATCACATTAATAGAAGCACCCAAATCAAGCATAGCATTGGAACACGAATACTCCCCTATGGTGCATGGAATCGAGAATGTCCCAGGATCATTGCACTTGGTAGGAAGTGATGACTCTATCAATGCTGAAACATTCTTCCCCAGGCTCACCTTCTCATCACCACGAAGCCTCCTTCGGTGTGTACACATCTCCTTCAGAAACTTGGCATATTTTGGAATTTGCTTCACAGCATCAATCAAAGGAATGTTAACATGTACTTTCTTGAAAGTTTCCAAGATTTCTTTATCAAGTTCAGTTTCTTTTTGTTTCCTAGGTTGGGCAGCCCTTTGAGGAAATGGAAGAGGAATGGTTGGGATAGGTGGCTCATCAACAACCACAGTCTTTCCTTTGGAAGGGCTTCTCTCAGGAAAAAGGTTTTCTTCTCTTGGACCATTTTCAGCAGTTGGGATGGTGGTTTCCTTTGGATAGGAGGACTCTAATGGAGGGGTCATTTGTCTTTTGAGTTGTGTCCCACTCCTAAGGGTGATTGCACTAACATTTCCTTTATCCCTAGGGTTTACTACTGGTTGAGATGGTAGTTTACCCGACCCATGACTTTGGATTTCCCCCACCAAGTTGGCAAGTTGTCCTAGTTGGGTCTTTAGGTCTTGTATGGCTGCTTGGGTGGTTTGTTGGAATTGGAGATTATTGGCAGCCATTTGTTTCATCATATCTTCTAGGCTAGGATCGGTTTTTGGAGGGGGTGGTTGGAATGGCCTTTGGGGTGGTTGAGGATTTCTGGGTGGTGGTGGATGACTACTCTGACCTTGTTGGTTCCATTGCTGTTGAGGTTGGTTTGAATACCCCCTTGCCTATAGGCTTGGTTGTCCTTCCAACCTTGGTTGGATGGATAGTATGGTTCTTGCCTAAAGGGTTGGTTAAAGGGGCGTCCTGGAAATATTGCCTCACAACTTTCAGAAGTTTCTCTCAATTGGGGGCATTGGTCAGAATAGTGGGTGTCAGAAGAGCAGATTCCACAATGGATGGGAGGAGGAGATTGATATTTCCCTTGGGAGAGAGCTAGTTGTCGCAGAAGGGTAGTTACCTCTTCGAACTTCGTGTCCACCTTCTTCTCAAACTCAGTACTTTGCACCTCATGGACACCTCGAATGGGAACACTGGACCGTGTACCGAATTGTTGAGTGTTCTGTGCCATGTTCTCAATGAGGGTTCTTGCAGAGATTGGGGTCTTATCTACCAATGCACCACCTGCAGCAGCATCAATCATATTTCGATCAATAGTAATCAAACCTTCATAAAAATATTGAATTAAAAGTTGATCACTTATTTGGTGGTGTGGGCAACTTGAACATAACCTTTTAAAGCGTTCCCAATATTCATGTAATGTTTCCCCCTGAGATTGTCTTATACCACATATTTCTTTCCTTATAGTTGCAGTTCGAGAGGCTGGGAAGTATTTTTCAAGAAAAAGGCGTTTCATGTCTGCCCAGCCCCTAATTGGTGAATTGACATAGTATAACCAATCTTTTGCAGTGTCTTCTAATGAAAATGGGAATGCCATAAGCTTCACTTGTTCTTCATCCACATTAGCAGGTTTTAAGGTTGAACACACAGTATGAAATTATTTTAAATGCTTATGTGGATCTTCTCCAGGCAGTCCATGAAATCTTGGTAATAAATGAATCAAACCAGATTTTAGTTCAAAATTGGGTGCCTCACCTTGTAATTGAATGTAAGTGGGTTGGATATCAACATCAGGTGAGGTTAGTTCTTTTAGTGTTCTATTATTTTCAGCCATGTTATACAAGTTATGTTCAATTTTAACTTTGGTTTCAGAAGAAGAAGAAGGATCAAGAAGAATTTTAAGATTTGATGTCTCCTCCTTCAAAGTGTGGTCTTGTATGTCTCGGTTTCATTGATGTAGGATCCTCTCCGGTTCGGGTTCAAAAGTTTGTAGGTCTCCCGGAGTAGAACGCGTCATACAAAGAACCTACACAATAAATAAATTAGAACACAAAAACAAATTCAAAGGTAGAAGATAAAACAAACAAATATTCACAAAAATTATAAAAAAAATTATTAAAAACACGCACAAAAAACCAAAGCGCTCCCCGGCAATGGCGCCAAAATTTGGACGTGATGTCGTGACATGTCAAATTGATTATATTTTTAAGGTTGATTTATAGTCTAGGGTAAACCCTAGGTCGTCTCTCAAGGAGCGTTGGTAGGTTTAGAGTGTGTATTTTTGATAAAAATGTCTAAGAGAGGGGTGGTTTTGAAAACAGCTTAAAACAATGACTTAGTTGAAATAGCTTAAAAGATGAGTGACCAAGTGGATTTTGAGAAATATGAGATAAAAGGGTCGATGTGATTTCACTACACACATATCAAGTTCATTGTTCATAGATATTCATCTTGGGTTTAGAGTAATTCTTTGGTTGGAGTTAATTGGAATCCCGATTAATTCCTAAGCTTTTATTTCAATACTTTACGGACCAAACCTTGACGTAACAATCGTATTGTCAAGGTCCAGTACTTATGCATGGAATAAGAGCTTCCAAAGCATATTGAAATATCAATAAGGTGGGTATGAAAAGGATTCTTGTGATGTCCAATCGGAACAACACAAGTCACGCACTCAAAACCTCACACCAATCGGTTAGAAATTAAGAGCATAACACTCACATGCATCAAATCAAGAATTAAAATCTGAAATAAAATAAGATACATGGAATGAAATGTTTAAACACCCAAATTACTCAAAACCAGTATCTAATTTATGCATCGGAACTCCCTTGGCATGTGTGTAGCTCCCTCACAACGAACACCCAACTTTTAGCTCGACATCGGGAGGAGGAGGAAGCTCGGGTGGAACTCCTTCTTCATTGTTGATCTCCCTATGAGGATAGGGGCCTCCAGAACCTCCAAGGTGATTAGGAGACTCTTCTAGGACTCCAAATTGGCAGCACTTCACTCCTTGGCCGAACTTGCAAATGAGGAGCCCAAGGTTCCCTTTTATAGGAAATGTGGGAGGTGGTTTTGGGAACACAGATTTCATCAATCCACTTGAAGGACGCGTTTCGGCATTCAGACAGTCTTATCTCGCTTTAGAGAAAATATAAAAGTTGTAGCCCTACCTCTTTAATGTCTCCACCGAAAGTTTGGCACCGTTTGGACAACTAATGCTCGAGATATTGATAAAATACAGAACACCGAATTTGACTTGGTCCAAATTCGGTGGCTCGGACAGATCAGTTCGGATGGGCCCCATGCAATCCAAATCAGGATTGGGTTCCTTAATAGGAAATGTAGAATATTGAATTTTGGACAGGCCCACAAAATTTCAGCCCATTTGGATGCACGGATTTTGTGTACTATTCAAAACAGTGGACAGATGTCCATGGATCCATGCAATTTTGGCCCAGTTTTCTTTCACTTCATCAAGAGCCCTCCAAATCACCTCCACCTACATTGTAATTTTCAAAACAAGTATCATTGCCCTATTTAATAGTGATAAAAACTAAATTATTGAATCAAACATGAAGTACAATTTGATAATATTTTTATAATTTTTAATACAAAATATGTTTAGCACAGCGGTGTAAGGGTGAAAATGAAACAGTGAATCGTGGTACGATCACCCGGGGAGGATGTGGTGAAGACACATCTTTCATCCTTTGTATTGAGCTCAATGGAATTGAAACACTCACGACGTTCTGTATCCCAAACCATAGAGATGAAGGTCGGGAAGAATCTTTCTTCCCTGAATGATATATTCATGCCCGGGCACCCAGGAAATTCCATCACACCACCACCCATGTCTTAGTGCCCTAAAGAGAGATCGCCTCTCCCAACTAACCAACTAGCAAAGGAATGAAGGAAATCAACAGTAAGACCAACTGTCGACCAGGGGGAAGAGATACCTCCCTCCACCATCCCCAAAACCAAGAAGTGTGCATGTCCATGATAAAACCCCATAGAGTGTATCATTCCAGCACTCTCCATGAAATCCTTTCATGCATATAGAAGATGGTATAACTGATGTTGTGCACATTCATACCCCATTCACCCACTAGTCTCTCCATTATGTTCTAGGCGACCCAGTACTTCTCCCCTTCTGTGTGCGGGTCCCAGACAAAGAAGGTGAGGATCCTATCAATGGAGTAGATTACACCATTAGGAACTTTTCCAGAGGAAATTCCATGAATGGGAGAGGCCGTGAAGACACTATTCACTAGGGCAATCCTCCCACCAAATATAAAAGAGCTTATTTTTTCAGTTCATCACCCTCTCTGTAATCTTGTAGAGGTGGGTGTCATAGTCTCGAATCCGAAGCCTCTCAAATGATAGTGGCTAGCTGAGGTAATTCGTAGGTAACTCTCCCTTTGAATACCTAGAAACCTACTGACAGACTCTACAATCTCAACCGATCACTAGTTGGAGATGAAGAATTCACTATTTCTTTTGTTGATGATCTGGCCACTCAACCAGCAATAATCGTCCATCACATCGCTTAAGCTACGTAGAGATCAAAATTTTCTATTCCAGAACAGGATGGCATCGTTGGTGAACATTAGGTGTGAAATTGCTGGAGCCTTCAACCGATAGTGATAAGAGAAGATTCCCCCATTGTTGATGCTTCTTTGTATGAGGCAACTCAGCACGTCCTGAATGGTAATTAATAGAGTCAGCGAGATAGGGTCCCCTAGACTGAGGCCCTGGGTTTCCTTGAAGAAACCATAATATTTACCCATAAATGAAACTAAAAACCATGCAACGCTAAAGAAATTAAAGATAATTTCAACATTCCAGGAATTGAAGCCCATACCTACCAAGACTCTATTTATGATGCTCCATTTGACTCAATTGTATACCATGTTCATATCATGTTTGATGACCATGTTTGATCCAAAAGTTTTAACTTTACATCTTCAATCATATCCTATTCCAGGGAAACTACCTCTTGGATTGATCAACCCTGGACTAACTCATTCTACTTGGGAGATATCCATCGAGGAATTTGGATTACCAGTATTGTACCATCCCAGGTAAATGAAGAATAAGAGATTTTCATATTTATTAATATTTGTTAATTAAATATTAATTTTACATTATATGGGTTTTTATGTTTCATAACGTACTCGATATGCAACAACAGGTTTCTTTGGAATCTTATGTTGCACACTAATAATATAATATTATTATTTTAAACGGTAGTTAACTCCTAGACGTTGTATTGGCGGGAATGAACAAAACTAACTAAAATATTATTATACATGTTTGTTAAATGTATTTATATTTATCAAATAAAATTTAGAGGCTTAAAATGTGAATGAATCTAATTTTAAGCTTAATTTACATTAAAGGCTGATTTATCGCCTTTTAATGGAATACCCTTTTTAAATATATTTTTGTTCACATTAATACATTCTATATGACCAAATAAAATCCTTCTTTAGAATGGGGACATCAAAATTTACTTTGTGAAATTTTTTGGAATTTTTCCGATAAAGTTCATTTTTTAGTGAATAGTGAAAAATATTGTATTTTAATTCAAAAGTGCCTTTTAATATAATTTATTTATATGGATAGATTATCTTTTTAATTAGTTTTAAAGTGAAATTAAAATATATTTTTACCATTTAATCCAATTTTGGTCATTGGAATTAATTTCACTTTGAAATTGGACATAAACAAGTATCAATCTTTTGATAGTTATTGTTTCTTAAAAAAACGCTATTTGTTTTGATAACGGGATTTAATTTTAAAATTAATTAATGCCACTTATATGTTTTGAATTCGGAAAAATTGACATCATTTTTTAATTTGGAATATCAAATATATCTTAGGCTGGATTTTTTTTTATTTTTCTAAAAAACTTTAATTTTTTATGAATAGTGAAATCACTTGGTGGTAGTTAAAAAACATACTTTTTCATCTAAATGAAAATTTACCATTTTTGTGAATTGAATTTAAAAAATATAACATAAATAGTTTTTATCAAGAATTAAAATGTGGTTCATTAAGATGAAAATAATTTTTGGTGAATAGTAAGTTTTGGCTTTTATTTACCACGGTTAAAGGTAATTAGGGTAAATCAAGGTAAATAGAATATTTTAATAATTTAAAATTACATTAACACTTGTCCAAACCTCATTGGTTGAGTCCTTAACGACTATGGAAATCCTTCGGTATATTTTGGGGCCCCATTGAGCCACTTGGGAGTGAAATGAAAATTTAGATTAATTAATTTAATGTGAAGACATAATTGACATTAACAAAAATATGTTAGTAATTATTTTTTATTTGGTGTTATTTAAGTCCAATTTTTGACTATAAATATTATTTGGAAAGATAAAACGATTTTCTACATCATGGTATTTTTTTAATAATTTTTAGATATCATATAAATTAAATTATTTATGACACAATAATGATGCAGTATTTACCGCATTAATAAATGATTTAAATAAATAAGATTATAATGATTACATTATTATCCAAATCAAGTCCAATTCTAATTGTATGATTTTATTTAGAATACTAATAATCTTATCTTCGACCTTAATGATTTTTGGACCATTGTAAACCGAATATCATTATATAATATAATAATGTTTTCACCCTTTCTTAAAGAACCCCTCCTCACCCTTATAAAAGGAGACCACTTCTAACCAATTCCTCACACCTATCAAGCCATTTTGATTGTCCAAACTCTGGCCAATTACACTCCCTATGACCCTCTCCTCCTCCTAGAATCCTTACCTTAGGCATAAGTCCCTTCAAGAATAATTTTTGGTTCAAACAAAATGAAGATACCCAAATTAAAGGTAACAGTTTCTCTTAAATTGTTTTCATTTATTTTACTTCTCCAACCACTAATTTTTTTTATTCCTTTATTTTCTAACAACACCAGTATCCTCAATTTACTAGTATGTTTTTATGATAAGTATTCTAACCACACTTACACACATCTCTATCTAATGGATGAAGAACATAATGTTTTTGTGGATGACAAACTAACATCTCACGAAATGATGATTGTTCAATTACATCTTACCACCTCTCATGGTGGCCATTATGATGGAACTATATTTATATATGATATATATTATATTTATAATTTTATTATTCTTCTGTACTTCCCAATTATATCAATCCTTTATGGTTTCCATAGTGGGTAAAAACGATAATCTCATTTGAGGAAGTGCGTACTCCACCCCCTTAAAGTGATGTGACTTGTTAATGACTTATGTGGGATGTATAAAGGATAGTGTTAATGATATTATATATTATATTATACTGGAATTATAATATACCTATGTATCATTATGCTTTATTTCCATTAAAATATGAAATATAAATTAAAGTAGAGTTCATGCGTACATACGGCTTATCGTCTCCATGAACGGTGCATTTCATTTCTTACCTCTAAATGTTATGTACTATTACAAATACATTTATATACTGGATATATATGATATATATGATATCTAAATCATGAATATCATTTTAGATATAATGGAATATTTACCACATGGACAACTTGTAAATATATGGTGTTCATTTTTTACTCATGTGGCAAATATCGACAAAACGAAAGTTATTAACTTAAATGATTACATAATATTTATAAGATGGGAATAAGTGATATAAAAGGAATAATAAACTTGAAAAAGGTTCTTAAGAAAGTATAAATTTTCTTTAGTTTATTATTCAGGATATTAAATAACGATCGAGTGAAGTTGGACACGAGGTAAGGGACCTCGTCTCAATATCCTTTCATTGAGGCATATTTTTTTTAATACACGACTTTCATTTATACGCTGTATAAACACCCATAACTTTTAAAGGGAATATTTTTCTAAAAAGTGTTTTACTAAATGACAAAAAGTAATTTTTCTTTTATCGTGCGTGGTGACAACGACCTTTTTCCACCACCGCGAGTATTATTGGATCTTTGGATTCCTAAACAAGCTGTAATGTTTTTAAAAGAAAATAAATACCATATACTCTTTTATGTATTTTGGTATTGAAAATGGTTTTGAAAACGGGTTTTTTATGTCAATATATTTAAGTGATATATTGTGATTGAAATGTGTAAATGTTTCATTTCCTTTATATTTGTTATATGTGATATGGTTTTATATTGGTACATGGAAATTTG
The DNA here is from genome assembly GCA_963277665.1 of Viscum album. Taxonomy (NCBI): domain Eukaryota; kingdom Viridiplantae; phylum Streptophyta; class Magnoliopsida; order Santalales; family Viscaceae; genus Viscum; species Viscum album. The sequence continues at coordinate 1,199,830,695 of OY728153.1, read as the reverse complement.
ATGGGTGGTTACACAATAAACCAAATGACGGGTGGTGCTATGAATACCAAGATGGGTGGTTACGTTATAACCTCTAATGCATTGGATATGGAAGTTGGCCGTATGGCTATTCCATTTAGTGGTGTGTGTGGAAGTCGACCGTATGGTTATTCAATTTAAGTATGTCTATGTACCAAGTTACCTTTATATGTTATGTGTTCTTTATATGGTTTTTACGGTAATATTTTCATTACAAAAGGGTAAGTAATGATCTTTTATTCAGTGAAGTGTATTTACTACTTAATAAAGGTGAAAATTATTACTTATGTTAAAGTATTCATATTTTACTTGTTATTTTGAAAAACTAACAGTTTTACTTCTTTGTGTATTCCTTACTGAGCTTTTTATGCTCATCCCAAGTTTTTGAAATGTTTTCCACCAGACATAATTTGGAATAGGGTCAAGGATGGGATCAAGGAAAATTCATGTTGTCTTAAACATGTAAGTAGACGTGACACTTTTTTTTCAAGAGTTCATGTTTTGTAAAAAAAATAGATACTGGGTAGAAGTGTCTACATTGTAAAAAAATTGACATGTAATAGTTATGTCCTAATTCTCTAAAACACTAAACCTGAAAAGATCCTCAATGTGAATTATTCATTTAATTCAAGATTATGTTAGGGTTTTAAGGTCTGGTCCTTATAGTTGGTATTAGAGGTCAGTTTAGATAACTTTAGGAGTTAGGATATTGTTAAATTAATATCCATAAAGTAATTTATCTTAATATCGAGATCTTGTAGTATATACAGATTACCATGTCGCTTCCCCTAAGATATTTCTGTGTTCAGAATGGTTTTCCATAGAGGAAATAGGGCTGCTATGTTGGGAAGACATCAGGAGGAAGACAACCTTCCAAATCAGCAACCTGAGATGGTCAAAATTGGAACTGAACAGTTTGTTGCAGTGATGGCATAGTTGACTCACGCAATAAATGGTGGTGGTGTCCATGCACGAGATCAACCAGATCAACCATAGAGGAACATGTCAGTAGTGGAACATTTCATGAGGCAACATCCCCCATCATTTAGAGGATCATCTAATCCAGTGATAGCTGAGGGGTGGATTAAATAACTGGATAAGATTTTTGATGTCATGGGTTGTTCAGAACATCAAAAGTTTAGTCTCACTGTTTACCATTTTGCAGGTGAAGCTGATCAGTGGTGTTCAATGGTGAAAATATCAAGGCTAGTGAGGATATTGATGCTCCTGTTTGGGATGAATTCAAAGGTATGTTTCTTGAGAAATATTGTCCTAATGTGGTTCGTCTTAGGATGGAAAAACAATTCCTATAATTGAGGCAGGAGGATGAATCAGTGGCCGCTTATGAAGCAAAGTTCACTCGACTGGCAAGGTATGCACCTAATTTCATCCGAGATCTTGATAGTAAGATAAATCATTTTTACTCAGTACTGAATCCAAGATATCGAAGAGAATTAGCCTCTCGTGAGTTAAAAAGTTATGAAAAACTTTTTCAATGTGCGAACAAGGTGGAAATGGAGTTTGCCGATGATCAAGTATTCTTTAACAAAAAACAGAATAAGAGGACCAGTTGGCAGGAAAAGGGGAAGAATTCATCAAAAAAGCATGGAGGTAAGAAAACTAAATATCCAACTTGTGAGAAGTGTGGTAAAAATCATCCAGGAGAATTTTTATCGAAGTTTGGAAAGTTCTTCTGGTGTGGTATGTCTGGTCATATTGCTTGTAACTGTAAGGAAGATGATCAAGTAGGCAATGAAAGACCATCAGTAAGATGTATTAAATGTAATTAAATGGGTCATTATGAAAATGAGTTTCCAGTGAAGAACTCAACTGGGGGAAAGCAGCCAAAATACAAGCAAAAAGGGGTGGTGAAATCCTTTGCAACTACTACAGCAGATGTTGGGCCATCAAATGAAGTAGTATCAGCTCTAGGGATCTCAGTATGTTTTGATGATTGACATGAGGTCGGTGTACCACCAGTTGAAAGTAAAAGAAGAATATGTTCCAAAGACCACGTTTCGTACTAGATATGGCCATTATTAATTTATAGTTATGCATTTTGGGTTAACCAATGCACATATTGTATTCATGGATCTTATGAATAGAATTTTATGTGAGTTCTTGGATAAGTTTGTGGTTGTGTTCATTGATGATATTTTGGATTATTATAACAGTAAAGAGGAGAATGAAATTCATTTAAGGTGTTTCTTGAAAACCATAAAATAAAAAAAAATTGGGAAAATCAGCAAGTGTGAGTTTTGGTTACAAAAAAATTCTTTCCTTGGTCACATTGTTTTAAAAAATGGTATAATTGTTGATCTAGATAAAAATGTTGTTGAAGAATAGCCAAGACCCAAAAATATAACTGTGATCCGTAGTTTTCATGGTTTGGCAGGTTAGTACCAGTGGTTTGTTGAAAATTTTCACGGTTATCTAGTCCAATGACTAAGTTAACTCGAAAAGGTGTTAAGTTCATCTAGACAAAAGAATGTGATGATTGTTTTCAGGAATTGAAAAGGAGATTGGCGAATGCTCCAGTTTTGGCACTACCATCTAGAAATGGTGAGTTTGTTATCTAAAGTGATGTTTTGTTGAAAGTACAAGGATGTGTCCTAATGAATAATGATCAAGTAATTGATTATGCTTCATGTCAATTGAGATCTCATGAGTTAAATTACCCTACACATGATTTGTAATTAGCTGCAATTTTTTTTGCTTTAAAAATTTGGAGGCATAATTTGTATGGAGTAAAGTATTGAATATATACTGATCACAGAAGTTTCAAGTATATATTCACTCAGAAATAATTGAACATGAGACAGAGGAGATGGTTAGAAATAATAAAGGATTATGATTTCACGATCCTTTATCATCCGGGAAAATCAAATAAAGTGGCTGATGCTTTCAGTCAAAAAAGTAATACTTCATTAACCATGCTATGTTTGGAACGAGATCCTTTAGTTTTTGATTTGATGAACTTTGGCATAGAAGCTGTTGGTGCTGGGAATTCAACTATTTTGCTTCAAGTGTCAGTGAAATCATCTCTATTAGATAGAATAAAGAAAGCACAGAAGGAAGACAGTGAATTGCAGAAAAAGGTAGAATTTGTTCAGAAGGGTAATTTGCCTGAATTTAACACTGATAATGATTGTGTTTTGAGGTTTGTAAAGAGATTATGTGTGCCTTGTGATTTAGAGATGAAGAATGAGTTGTTATGTGAATCTCATAGTTCTCCGTTTTCAGTTCATCCTGGCATTACTAAGATGTACAGATATCTTCGGGAGTATTACTGGTGGGATGGAATGAAAAGAGATATTGCTGATTTTATTGTGAAGTGTTTGACTTTTTAGCAGGTTAAAGCAGAGTGACAATTACCAAAAGAAAATGCTTCAATCTTTACCAATTCCAGAATGGAAATGGTAAAACATGTCCATGGACTTCGTTGTGGGATTATCAATGACATCTCGAGGTAATAATGCAATCTAGGTTATAGTTGATCGATTGACTAAATCTGCTCATTTTCTTCATATTCGAGATACACTGTCTCTAGATCAACTTGCTCGGTTGTATGTTAAAGAGATAGTCAGGTTACATGGAGTTCCCATATCTATTGTATCTGATTGTGATCCTAGGTTCACTTCTAACTTTTGGAAAGGCCTTCAGAAGTCGTTGGGTTCTGAATTAAATTTTAGTACAGTTTTGCATCCACAATCAGATGGGAAATCAGAACGAACAATTCCGACCTTGGAGGATATGATATGTGCTTGTTCACTAGATTATCAGGGAAGTTTGGACCAACATATTCTTTTGGTTGAATTTTCTTATAATAACAGCTTTCATTCCAGTATACAGATGGCTTCATTTGAGGCATTATATGGAAAGCGTTATCGAACTCCAGCTTTCTGGGATGAAGTAGGTGAAAGGAAGTTTATGGGACAAGAATTGGTAGAAGATATGGCAGAGAAAGTTCATTTGATTCAGAAGCACATGAGAACCGCTCAGAGCAGACAGAAAAGTTATGCAGATAACCGGAAAAAGGATCTTTCCTTTGAGGTAGGTGATCATGTCTTTCTCGATGTTTCTCCATGGAACAGTGTGATGCGTTTTGATAAGAAGGGAAAGTTGAGTCCATGGTTCATTGGACCTTATAAAATTCTGGAGAAAGTTGGATCGGTTGCGTATAGAGTTGCTTTACCTCCAAGTTTATCCTAGGTACACAATGTTTTTTTATGTTTCGATGTTGAGAAAGTATATGCCAGATCTATCACATGTTTTAAACCCAGAGGTAGTTCAGTTTGAAGAGAACCTCTCTTATGAAGAACAAACTGTCCAAATTCTTGACCAGAGGGAGCAAGTGTTGTGGAATAAGGTAATTAATCAGGTAAATGATTTGTGGAAAAACCATATGATTGAAGAGGTAACGTGGGAATCTGAAAATGCTATGAGGGATAAATAAACCCACTTATTTTGATAAGTGAATAAAAATTGTGAGGACGCAATTTCCAAAAGGGGAGAAGGATATAACATCCCAGGTAAATGAAGAATAAGATATTTTCATATTTATTAATATTTGTGAATTAAATATTAATTTTACTTTATATGGGTTTCTATGTTTGATAGCGTACCCGATATGCAAAAACGGGTTTCTTTGGAATCTTACGTTGCACACAAATAATATAACATTAATATTTTAAACGGTAGTTAACTCCTAGATGTTGTATTGGCAGGAATGAAAAAAACTAACTACAATATGATTATACATGTTTTTTAAATGTATTTACATTTATCAAATAAAATTTTGAGTCTTAAAATGTGAATGAATCTAATTTTAAACATAATTTACATTAAAAGGCCAATTTATCACCTTTTAATGGTGAACCATTATTAAATCTAGTTTTTTTCACTTTAAAACATTTTATATGACCAAATAAAATCCATCTTTAAAATGGGGACATCAAAATTTACTTTGTGTAATTTTTTGTAATTTTTCCGATAATGTTCATTTTTTAATGAATAGTGAAAATATTGTATTTTAATTCAAAAGTACCTTTTAATATAATTTATTTATATGGTTAGATTATCTTTTTAATTTGTTTTAAAGTGATATTAAAATATATTTTTACCATTTAATCCAATGTTGGTCATTGGAATTAATTTCACTTTGAAATTGGACATAAATAAGTATCTATCTTTTGATAGTTATTGTTTCTTAAAAACACGCTATTTGTTTTGATAACGTGGGTTAATTTTAAAATTAATCAATGCCAATTATTTTTTTTGAATTTTTAAAAATAGACATCATTTTTGAATTTGGAATATCAAATATAGCTTAGGCTGAATTTTTGGTATTTTTCTAAAAAACTTTAATTTTTGATGAATAGTAAAACCACTTTGTGGTAGTTAAAAAACTGACTTTTTCATCTATGTAAAATTTTACCACTTTTGTGAGTTTAATTTAAAAAATCTGACATACATGGTTGTTATTAAGAAGTAAAATGTGGTTCATTAAGATGAAAATAATTTTAGGTGAATAGTATCTTTTGACTTTTATTTACCGCGGTTAAAGGTAAATTGGGTAATTCGAGGTAAAAAGAATATTTTAATAATTCAAAATTACCCTAACACTTGTCTAAAACTTATTGGTTTAGTTATTAACGACCATGGCCATCTTTTGGTCGATTTGGGACCCCATTGAGCCACTTGAGAGTGAAAATGACAATTTAGATTGATTAATTTAATGTGAAGACAAAATTGACATTAACAAAAATCTTTTAGTAATTAATTATTATATGGTGTTATATAAGTCCTATTTTCGACTACAAATATTATTTGGAAATATAAAAATATTTTCTACATCATGGTATTTTTTTATACTTTTTAGACATCAAATAAATTAAATTATTTATGACACAATAATGATGAAGTATTTACCTCATTAATAAATGATTTAAATAAATAAGATTATAATGACTACATTATTTTCCAAAACATGTCCAATTCGGATTGGATGATTTTATTTCGAATATGAGTCATCTTATAATCGAGCTTAATGATTTTTGGACCATTAGAAACCGAATATCATTATATAATAAAATAATGTTTCCACACTTTTCTAAAGAACCCCCCCTCTCCCTTATAAAAGGAGACCACTTCTAACCAATTTCTCACACCTCTCAAGACATTTGACTCGTCCAAACACTACCCAATTACACTCCCTACATCCCTCACATCCTCCTAGAAGCCTTACCATAGGCAGAAGTCCCTTCAAAAAGTATTTTTGGTTCAAATCAAAGGAAGTTACCCAAATTAAAGGTAACAGTTTCTCTTAAATTGTTTTCTTTAATTTTACTTCTCCAACCCCAAAATTTTTTTATTCCTTTTTTTTGTAACAATAACAGTATCCTAAATATACTAGGATGTTTTTATGAGAATTATTCGAACTACACTTACACACACCTCCATCTAATGGATGAAGAACATAATGTTTCTGTGGATGGAAAACTAACGCCTCACGAAATGATGATTGTTCAATTACATCTTACCACCTCTCATGGTGGCCATTATGATGGAACTATATTTATATATGATATATATTATGTTTATGATTTCTTTAGGATTCTGTACTTCCCAATTATATCAATCCTTTATGGTTTCCATAGTGGGTAAATACGATAATCTCATTTGAGGAAGTGTGGACTACCGCCCCCTTAAAGTGATGTGATTCGTTAATGCCTTATGTGGGATGTATAAAGGATAGTGTTAATGATATTATAAATGATATTATACTGGAATTATAATATACCTATTTATCCTTATGTTTTATTTCCATTAAAATAAGAAATAGAAATGAAAGTAGCATTCATGCGTACGTACGGCTTAGTGTCTCCATGAACGGTGCATTTCATTTATTACCTCTAAATGTTATGTACTATTATAAATACATTTATATATTGGATACATATGATATATATGATATCTAAATCATGAATATCATTCTAGATATAATGGACTATTGACCACATGGACAACTTGTAAATATAAGGTGTTCATTTTTTACTCAAGTGTCAAATATCGACGAAACGAAAGTTATTAACTTAAATGATTACATAATGTTTAGAACATGGTAATAAGTGATATAAAAGGAATAATAAACTTGAAAAAGGTTCTTAAGAAAGTATAAATTAACTTTAGTTTATTATTCAGGATATTAAAGAACGATCGAGTCAAGTCGGACACGAGGTAAGGGACTTCATCTCAATCTCCATTCATTGAGGCATATTTTGTTTTAAAACACAACATTCTTTTATACACTGTATAAAAGACCTTGACTTTTAAAGGGAATATTTATCTACGAAGTGTTTTACTAAATGACAAAAAGTAATGTTTCTTTTAACGTACGCGGTGACAACGACCTTTTTCTGCCGTCGCGAGTATTATTTGATCTTTGGATTCCTCAACCAGCCGTAATGTTTTTAAAAGAAAATAAATACCATATACTCTTTTATGTATTTTGGTATTGAAAATAGTTTTGAAAATGGATTTGTTATCTCAATATATTTAAGTGATATATTGTGATTGAAATGTGGAAATTTTTCCTTTCTTTTATATTTGTTGTATGTGATATGGTTTTATATTGGTACATGGACATTTTATGGGTGGTTACGTGATAAACCAAATGACGGGTGGTTTCATGAATACCAGGACGGGTGGTTACGTTATAACCTCCAATGCATTGGGTATGGAAGTCGGTCGTATGGCTATTCTATTTAGTGATATGTGTGGAAGTCGACCGTATGGTTGTTCCATTTAAGTATGTTTATGTCCCAAGTTACCTTTATATGTTAGGTGTTATTTATATGGTTTTTACGGTAATATTTTGTTTACAAATGGGTAAGTAATGATCTTTTATTCAGTGAAGAGTATTTACTACTTAATAAAGGTGAAAAGTATTACTTATGTTAAAGTATTCATGGTTTACTTGTTATTTTGAAAAACTAACAGTTTTACTTCTTTGTGTATCCCTTACTGAGCTTTTATTGCTCATCCAATGTTTTTAAAATGTTTTTCAGAGGACATAATGTGGAATAGGTTCAAGGATGGGATCATGGAAAATTCATGTTGTCTTAAACATGGAAGTCGACATGAATCTTTTTTTCATGAGTTCATGTTTTGTAAAAAAAATTAATACTGGGTAGAAGTGTCTACTTTAGAATTTTTTTTGAGATGTAATAGTTATGTCCTAATTCTCTAAAACTATAAACCTGAAAAGATCCTCAATGTGAATTATTCATTTAATTCAATATTATGTTATGGTTTAAAGTTCGGGTCTTTATAAATATTTATTTGATATGACTCTCTATGATTTTATAGGGGACATTTCACATACTCACCGGGTGATAATGGGAGATCGAAAATTCATCCTTAGTCTTGGGAAGGAGGGAGAGGGTGGTGGTATAGGCCACTCGAGGAAAATATCCCCCATGAAAGAAGTCTTGTATGGCCACAATTAGCATCACCTTCACCATATCTCTGAATCCCTTGTAGAAGGAAGCAGAAAAACCAACCGGGCTTGGGGAGCTATCTGGAGACAAGTGCATGAGCGCCTCCTTAAACTCCCCCTCATCTGGAACAACCTCTAGGCTGTCGTTGATCTCCTCAAACATCAAGTTAAGAATATCATCGATGATTTCTATTTCCTTCGATGGATATCCAGTGGGCAGGGTCATCTGAGGTCCAGTTAGAAGATCATAGAAGAAATATTTGGCCATGCCTTCCACAATGTCTCTGTCATCCGTAAAGGATTTGTCTTCTTACTGAAATTCCAGCCTGACCTGTCATTTACTCTCCTTAATACATGCATGGAAGAAACCCGAGTTACTGTCTCCTTCCATAATCCATTTTATCCTATCCCTCTCTTTGGGCAGTCCCTTCTGCTTGAGGATTAAGTTAGCCATAGTACCCTTCTTCCCCAATAGATCCTCACAGACCCCATCGTCCCACACCTACTCTAAACTACTTTCCATATTCTCAACATCCTTCATAACATATTTTAATTATTACTCTCAGGAAGTGAGTTTGTTATACCATTAATTTAATAAGGGATGAAGCCTCTTCAATTTCCCATGATGGGTGTGCCGCTAGTTTCCGTTAGTAGGAACTACCCACATAGAACTGACTGGGTCCTGATAGTTCGGAAGGTCCACCCAGTACTCGGAGTATCTGAATGGCGCATGAGGCCTCTACGAGGAAATCAGAGAAACTAAAAGGGGGAATGGTCTAACAGTCCCAGGACATGGTGAGTTACCTTTGGGCTGGAGAAGATGGATATAGCATAGATATTGGCCATGCAATGGTCCAACCATCCCCACGAATGGCATTCCCCCTTGGTTGTTACACCACGTAAATTGGTTACCCACAAAGCCTAGGTCTAAGAGACCCTTCACCGATATTAAATGCACAAAATCAAGGCTAACTCTTATAGGGAAAGGTCCTTTACACTTCCTTTCCTCCGTATCAACCACCTCATTAAAGTCACCTCCCATAATCCAATGTTCTGATCTAAGGTCAAACCAACTTAACTTCCCTCACAAGGACTCCCGGGTGTTCATATCATAGATCTGATATATAAAAGAAGCATAAAAGGAAACAAGACCTTGGGTTACCTTAACGGTTAGAAATTGTTCCTTAGCATGAACCAAGTCCACCGAGCACATTTTATGCCAAAAAATACAAATATACCTATTAACCGACACAACCTACATACAGCCAAGCATCCATATCTTTCTGGTGAACTCTCCAATTCTGGAAGGTTGTTGTTTGTGTTCAAGAACATCCACCACAACCACCTAGTGACTTGAAGCTTCAGAGGTGATAAAATCAGATTTCACCCGAGCACCAATCCCCCTTGAAATCCATATTAACAAGGGAATCATTTAAAAATGATTACCCTAGTGCTCGCTCCATATACCATAGCCTTTGAAATGAGGGATGGGGATTCCCCTTAAGGGAACATTCCCTTTGATCTTGTGCTTACCACAATCTCATTAGCCAGCAGCACTATGGGGGGAAAGTACTGTCTAACAGGATCGAGTTGTGCTTCCTCTTAGCCTCAGCTGCTGACTGAGACCCACCTTCACGGGACTCTGCAAGGCTGGGGGATGAACCCTCGAAGAGAGCCGGGGAATGGAGGGACAACAAAACTATGGTGGGAGTGGAAGCCCCCCCCCCCCCCCCCCCCCAGGATCCTCTCCTGAGACTTAGGATAACAACACCACGGCCCACTGGTTCACCCCTGGTCCTCTAACCAATGAAACATATACAGGAGAAGGCCGAGACCAGAGCCCCGAGATCATTAAACAAACCTGGACACTTGCTATCGGGAGCTAAAGAATCCTGTCAGGAATAGGCTGGGAGGGAGGAGCCCATAGATCCAAAATACTGCTCAGAATGAAAGGGACAAGAACCATGGAATCCTAAGGACATCCCCTAACCGCAAATTCTAGATAAAACACTAAGGCAGCCTCTAAGGTAGATGACATAGGAACTATCGAAAGTTCATGCACCTCCATCGAGGCATCCTCAGTGGAGGCATAGGATAAGAATGATATCTACTACCTCTCATTGCCACCGCCCCTGGATTTATACCAAGCCCCTTATGCCCACAATGGTGAAATAGTTGGATAGAGTGCCAATGGAGAATGCAGTGTGAGAAGAACCCAAGGAAGACTGGGTAAACCAGGTTTTGAACCTAGGTGAATTAATCCTCAACCTGGAGGTCCAACTTCTCCTGAAGAGTACAAGCGATGTCGAGCTCAACATAGATGTGAACCTTCGAGGAAGAAATGACCCTCCTTGTGCTGTCATCAGAGAACAAAAAGACCTCAATGGATAATCCAATCAACTTCCGAAGACCTTCATTCTGGAATGACAATAGAAACCCTAGAAGGCAAATCCAGACCACTACTAATGAGCATTCCTTGACTCTCTTAGATTCCAGGGACCACCTACCTAGGCTAAAACTACAGCGACCCCTGGAACGCAAAACCCAGCACCAGACATGGAGAATGTCCACCTCTGAGGTGAGGACGATATAGAACGAGCACATTTGGAGGGTCGAGATCTGCACCGGCAGTTGAAGCCCACAGGACGAAACCCACCGTTAGAAGATAGCTAGCGGAATCTTGGCCGCCCTAAAGCAGGCCACCAATGTCCATTTGAGATAGGACTTGGCCACCTCAAAATCCGACACTGGAACCTTCAACCTAACCCTGTTACCTTCGCACAAAGGCTGCAAATGTGCCATGGAGACCACTGGAAAACAAGGAGAAACCCAGGCCGGGCTACGAAGAACGTCATGGAAAAAGGCCCGGCTGCTGACAGAGCAGGATGAGACAGGGGAGGGCGGTGCCGGGGCACCGAACGATGGGGCGGGTTCCGACGAATGGCCACTAGAGGGAAGAGAGGACGAACCTGGATCGAAGACCAATAGAGGGGGGGGGGGGGGGGGGGGGGGGCAGGCATAACCAGCCGTAACAGTAGGAAAATTTCAAACCAAAAGAGGTGTGTGGGGCGCGTTCTTGGGCTCAACCATCCTACCACTTGATGGTTAGCCCACCAACAAATACAGAATATAAAAGCACATATATATTTTAAATTTAGTCACATTTTTAAAAAAATGTGACTATTTTAGGGACATTTTTACCAATGTTTTAAAATATGAATATAAATATATATATATATATATAATATATATGTATACATACAAATATATATTTACACACTCACACATATATAAATACATATAATATATATGTAATATTTACATATATATATATATATATTTATGCACATATATATATATATATAATATAAATACACACACACATATAACATATAAATAATATAATATATTATAATATAATATATTATAAATATATAAATAAAAATAATATTTAAATATATATATATATATAATATACATACAAACATTAAATATAAACACACACACACATATATATAATATAAAACACACACAGATATATATATATATATATATAATCATAAAATATAAACACACACACACACACATAAACATAAAATATGATCATATATAATATAAGCATATATATATATAATATATATATATATATAATGTTAAATTTTAAATACTAAACACTATTTATATATATAACATAATATAATTAAATATTTTAAATTTAGTCAATTTTTTAGAAAACGTGAATATTTTGTTGACATTTGTACCAATGTTTTAAAAAGTGGCTAAATATACAGACACAGACACAGACACATATATATTTATACACACACACATATATATACATACATACATATATACATACACACACACACACACACACACACACACACACACACATATATATATATTAATATAATATTTTAATATATGTAATATATTATATAAATATATATAATAAAAAAACACACATGCATATATATTAATATAAATATATATATATATTAATTTTTTTTTACTGAAATCTCGATGTACATAACAAAATACAATTATTTATTAATAATTCAAATAGGTGAGTCGGTAAAATCATTTCTTATGAAGCAGTCAATCTTCTGATCAATTCATGAGGGATTAGTTTTTTCAATTGTGGGGGTTGGGTTATTAGCGTGAGGTAAGGTGGGAGCGATGGAACATATTGAAGAACAAGTGCGGTACGAGACAACTAAGGCAGGTATTGGAACAAGCGAGCAGTGGGGGGATAAGGGCAGTACTGAAGTCGGCGAAGCAAGGGGGGATGAGAGCGCCACTTGAGCGGGTAAAGCAAGGGGTAGGTATGAAGGTTCCCATGGACCAGGAGAGAGCAATCGAATATGGGAGGGGAGAGATAGTGAGGTACATGTGAGGAAATTAGTGAGAGGGGAGGGTTATATAAAAAATATACAAATTTCAATAAAAAAATATACATTTTTATACATTTTATAAAAAAAATATGGATGTTATCTAGAAACATTGTTAAGTAAGGTTTAATTTATAGAAGTTTGCAGAAAACGTCAGTAGGCGATGGGTCGCTAAATAACAGTACTTTAAAACACCACTAATTTAGTGACATTAATTTACCAATGTTTTTAAAAAATGTCAGAAAATGAGGTCTCTCTAATTAGTGACACTATAAAATATTTGATATTTTGTTATGCGTATAAATGCCACTAAATTAGAAACGCCTCAATTAGTGATGTTTCTAAGAAATGTCAGTAAATGAATTAGCGATGTTTAAAATGTCTCAAATGCAAAAAATGTCGCTAATTGGCCTTTTTTGTTGTTATATATACTTATCCATCTACACAAAGTCATACATACACATACGCATAAACATATACACATACACAAAAAATACACACAACACAACATATATATGTATATATATACACATAAAACACATACATAAATGTATATATTGACATTTAGATACATCCACAAGAATAGACATCCATACGGAAATTTTGATAGGAAGGGTTTTTTTTAGGAAAATGGGTTCACCATTTTCTTTATTAAGAAAATTGGGCAGCCTAGTGCCACTTCAATTGACGCTAATGGCAAAAAACGTCAAAGAGCCACTTGAAGGGGCGCTTGGCGGAATTGCGGATTCTGTTCATCAGCACCACTTCAAGTGGCGCTTATCCGTTTTCTCGGTAAATGATCAGCGCCGGTTCAAGTGGCGTTGATCCCTTACCATTACATGGATCAGCTCCACTTCAAGTGGCGCCGATCTCCATCGCCCACAATAAAACCCCCTCACCCCCTCACCCCTCCTCATTCATTCATCCGGCTCACCCCCTCAACCTCCTCTCTTTCAAGTGGCGCTGATCTCCGACCGTTCTCCATCCCCGACTGTTCTGCAAATTAGAGGTAAGTTTTCATTTACATTTCTTTAATATTTTAAATTGTATATTTAATTGTTTAGTTAATGTAATTAGATTATAGAATTTGTTTATTAATTTAATTTTTTAGTTTATAGAATTAGTTTAAAAATTAATAAATTGTAAGTAGTCAAATAATTAATTTAATTTGGTTAATTTAGTAGTATGCATAATTAGGTACATAATTAATTATAATTAGTCAATTAGTAAATTGTAATTAGTCAACTAATTAATTATAATTAGTCAATTATGTAATTAGAATTAGTCAACTAATTAATTACAATTAGTCAACTAATTAATTAGAATTAGTCAATTAATTACTTAGAATTAGTCAATTAATTAATTACAATTAGTTATTTAATTAATTACAATTAGTCAATTAAGTAATTAGTATTAGTCAATTAATTAATTAGTATTAGCCAATTAATTAATTAGTATTAGTCAATCAATTAATTAGTATTAGTCAACTAATTAATTAGTATTAGTGAACTAATTAATTATAATCAGTCAACTAATTAATTATAATTAGTCAAGTAATTAATTATAATGAGTCAAGTAGTTAATTATAATTAGTCAAGTAATTAATTATAATTAGTCAATTAATTAATTAGAATTAGTCAATTAATTAATTACAATTAGTCAATTAATTAATTACAATTAGCCAATTAATTAATTACAATTAGTTAATTAATTAATTAGTATTAGTCAATTAATTAATTATTATTAGTCAATTAATTAATTATTATTAGTCAATTAATAAATATGAATTTGTCAATTAATTAATTAGAATTAGTTAACTAATTAATTACAATTGGTCAATTAATTAATTAGAATTAGTCAACTAATTAATTACAATTAGTCAATTGATTAATTACAATTAGTCAATTAATTAATTACAATTATTCAATTAATTAATTACAATTAGTCAATTAATTAATTACAATTAGTCAATTAATGAATTACAATTACTCAATTAATTAATTAAAATTAGTCAATTAATGAATTACAATGAGTCAATTAATGAATTACAATTATGCAATTAATGAATTACAATTAAGCAATAAATGATTTATAATTAGGCAATTAATGAATTATAATTAGGCAATTAATGAATTACAATTAGGAAATTAATGAATTAAAATTAGGCAATTAATGAATTACAATTAGGAAATTAATGAATTACAATTAGGCAATTAATGAATTACAATTAGGCAATTAAAAAATCATAATTATGCAATTAAAGAATTTCAATTAGGCAATTAATTAATTACAATTAGGCAATTAATTAATTACAATTAGGCGATTAATTAATTACAATTAGGCAATTAATTAATTACAATTAGGCAATTAATTAATTACAATTACGCAATTATTTAATTACAATTATCCTATTAATTAATTAAAATTAGCCAATTAATTAATTAAAATTAGCCAATTAATTAATTGCAATTATCCAATTAATTAATTACAATTAGCCAATTAATTAATTACAATTATGCAATTAATTAATTCCAATTAGCCAATTAATTAATTACAATTATCCAATTAATTAATGAAAATTAGTCAATTAATTAATTACAATTCGCCAATTAATTATTTACAATTATCCAATTAATTAATTATAATTAGGCAATTAATTAATTACAATTAGGCAATTAATTAATTACAATTAGGCAGTTAATTAATTAAAATTAGCCAATTAATTAATTACAATTATCCAATTAATTAATTACAATTAGATAATTAATTAATTACAATTAGACAATTAATTAATTACAATTAGACAATTAATTAATTACAATTAGCGAAGTAGTTATATTATGAATTGTTTATATAATAAATATTTGCATTACATTCTAAGTATGATAATGAATTTAGTTTTTCATCCACCTTGACCTCAGTTTGTAATTGTAGTTATGAAGTTGAATTTAGTAATTGAATATATTTTTATATATTAAGTGTTAGAGTTGTCATGAACTGAAATGATTGCTTGAGTAAAGTATCCCTAGATAGAGGGGCTTTGGGTTGGACCACCTACTCTCTTGGAGGCTTGACTTGTCTAGGAAAGTGAATGGGTTGGCTATATGTCGCTCCGGGCTTATTCATGTTGAGTTTTTCAAGTTCATATAACTCTATGCTTTTACATGACGTGTTCATGTACCTCATGCATATGATGCATGTGGATATGTATGAATATGTTTAATTTATGATTTTTGGGTAAATAACACAAACTTGTGGGTTGTGTAAAGAGAGTTACACATCAATTTGGTTTGAACATATTGATTTGGTGGAGGGACTAAGATTCCAACATAAATTCTAGAAGCATGTAGACATGAATTGATTGTTTGATCATATGTGATTATTAACGAGGGTTTATTTTAGATAAAAAAGATGGCTGCTTATATTTATTGCAACGGACAAATAATTGAGACCGAACAAGGATGTAGTTATAGTATACAGCCAAAAGCTATTGTAATGCTTGGAGGGTGTACAACTTTGGTAACTCTTCAGAGGAGAATTCATCAAAATTTGAAACTGAGGAACAACCAAGTGATAGAATCTATCACATACAGGAATCTACAATATGTTGATAGGTTTTGGCATGTGGATTATCCAATAACTGATGATGAAAAATGGGAATACGTACTGTCATTGGTCAAATTCATACCTCCCAATCAAATGATGGAGTTGTATGTGACCATAGTTACAATGGAGGTTTCATCGACATTGGAACCTGGGTCATCACAATGTCATGAGACAATGTCATATGCTCATGTTAGAACACGTCAAGAAGTCCCATATGCAATGGTACCATCATTTCCCTCAGTTAGAATTTCAATGGATAGCCCCCCGCATAATGTAGATGCGTTGGTCGATGATTTTGAGGATGATGACAATTTAGAAGATGAAGAGGAAGCTGAAGACGAAGAGGAAGTGCATGCAGAAGAACAGTCAGTTCCCACTCATGTGAGGTTTAACCGACCGTTGAACCATCCCCCTCCATTGAGTTCATGGTCGACTGAAGGCATGAATCGCTTGCCAGAATTCGATTGGTCAGTTATTACTCATACTTTAGAATTTTCATGAATCATTTGGGGCACAGATCGAGTGACAAATGAAGGTGTTCTGTATATTGGAAGAGCGTTTGAGAGTAAAGATGCAATGAAAAATGTGAAAACCAATACCACATTGAAAGATATTACTCTTATGTTGTAGAAGAGTCAAAAAGATCTTATTATTTGATTCGTTGTGACAAATATGATTCGAACTGTCAAATGCGTCTGCGAGCTATAATTGATAACACTTTTCACAGCTGGCGCATCACAAGATTTACTCCACACACATATGTGAACCCAAGATTGTTAGAAGAACAATCTTCATTATATGTTGACATTGTTTCATTAGTTATTGTTGAAATGATTAGAGCATGTCAAGATGTTCCTATTGTTCTAGTGAAGGAGAGAATCAAACAACTTTTTGGGTATCATATTTCTTACTGGAAGGCATGGGCAGCACGACAAAAGGCTATTGTAAAAGTGTACGGTGATTGGGACGATTCTTATCGAGTTTTACCTCATCTTTTGGAGATTTTACGTCATAATAATCAAGTGATATACCAGTTACATAATACTGAATATGTTAACCAATACGACCAAGTTGACCGGTCGATGATTGTTTTTGATAGATTGTTTTGGGCATTTTTACCGTGTGTGGCGGCTTTCATGCATTGCTAGCAGTTTATACAAATATATGACACATTTCTGTATGGAAAGTATATAGGAACATTATTGATTGCTTCTACACAAGATGGAAATCGAGCCCCTCTACCTTTGTGTTGGCGCCAAAATATTGCACGAAAGGAAGGGACGAAAAAGACCCCCCGCACGCTACCTCACGAAGCTCCGATGTGAAGCACCCCTGAGCATCACGGCCCCATGAAGCCCCGGAGGCGGTACCTCTCAGCGAACGACCTAACATTCATGAGCCCTCTGCGAAGCCCCAGAGGCGGTACCTCTCCGCCAATGGCCTGACGTTCGCGAGCCCGCCGCGAAGCCCCAGAGGTGGTACCTCTCCGCGAACGGCCTGACGTTCGCGAGCCCACCACGAAGCCCTGGAGGCAGTACCTCTCCGCGAACGACCAGATGTTCGCGGGCGCGCCGCAAAGCACCGGAGGCGGCACGGGAGTTCTGCTTCGCGAACCCCTTGATTATAAATACTGGGTTCCCCCTGATCCCAGGGGACGGACAATCCGACCTTTCGGCTTCTCCTCTCCCGAATCATGAAGCACCCTTTTCCCCAGGAATCATGAGCTCCGTGAGGTACTTCTACTTCGTGTGACGCCTTCGCTTTGTCACGTTTTGAGCCCCTCTTCTGAGTGGGATGCCCTTCGCGAAGCTCAAGGGCATTCGCGAAGGAGGGGGATTCCCAAGGGAACCCGGGCAGCCGCAGAGTGTTTATGCTTCGCGAAACACCCATCCTGTACTAGTGATCCCCATGCTAAGGTATGATCGCTACACATCGCGAAGCACACTGCTTTGCAGTACCCTGATTCGCGTGGCACCTCCTCTTCGCGAGGCAGTGCCCCGCAAATACTGTTCCACTTCGCGAAGCACTCTCCACTCACACCTTTTCCCCATGCTAAGGCCAAGGCACTCCACTTCGCAAAGCACACTCCTTTTCTTGGCAATTCCTCTTCCCGTGAGACCCTACAGGTTTGCGCGATGTAATTTCAAAGTCCCACAGACCACACCACTCGTAGCATTGCATCGCCTAATGCTTCTTCGCATAGGCACGATAATGGCTATTGCTTCTTCGCATAGCCATGCTAACGTGGACCCCTCGATGGTTCGCTCTACGACCCCCTTGACCACGACCTTACTGGTACCTTCCCTCTCCCAAGGAGTAGAGGCTACCTGTTATGTAAGTCCTATGGGTGTGGAGTAAACCCACCTCATCCGAGCTACAGGATGTTAAACTACCAAGAACCTTGTCCTCAACACCTGACGTTAAACTGTGATCCGGCCCTGTGCTTCGCACGTAGGGTCCCCCCAGCTCAGACATTCTTCACGCCACCTGTCTCCACAGTGACGAGGTCACCCCCTCCACAAGGGATGGTATCCTCATTCTCGGAGTAGCGTATGTCCATGGGAGAAGGGAAACCACCTTGGTGTAAGCCCCCTAGCCCCTCTTGCGGAAGGCTGCACCCATGCATCTCCATACTTCCCCACTTTCAAGGTCAGTGGAGGGCGTGATAGGGAACAAGGAACCTCCCATCATTGGTCCCAAATCCATCTTTCGCTGCGCTTTGTCGCTCTTCGAGCATCCATCCTGGAGTAAGTCCCAGCACCATGGGCCACCTAACGCGTAAGCCCCTCTTCGCTTCTCACGGACGCACCCTTCGCGACGTGATCGTTAGGTCCTTGCTGCCTCTTGTTTCTCACACCGATCATGACTCATGTGGGCTTAGAGTTGGCAATTGGCCATGACAATACCTCGTCCAGCACGACGTTAAACTGTATGACCTTGTCCCACATGACATTAAACTGCACACCCATTTGAACTATGAGGTCATTGATCCATGTCAAGGCATGGTACGTAGGAAGACTCCCCGAGGTTAAATCCCATCTCTCATTGGACCAAGGTCCACCTTCACGTCGGTTCGCTGGCGACTTCCAACATTTGAACTACGAGGTCTTTGATCCATGTCAAGGCATGGTACGTAGGAAGCCTCCCTGAGGTTCAAGCCCACCCATCATTTATTCACGTCGAGTTCATCCTCGTCCAACATGACGTTAAACTGCATTCCAGTCCGACGGAAAGCCGTTGTGACCAACCCGAACTACGAGGACTTTGATCCATGTCAAGGCATGGTACGTAGGAAGCCTCCATGAGGTTCAAGCCCATCTCCCATCTGACCAAGGTCCCTTATTCACATCGGTTCGCCGACACCCACCACAAGTGGACCTCCGGGTTCACCTTCACGTCGGTTCGCCGACGAAGCCCCTCTGAACTACGTGGTCTTTGATCCGTTCTAAGGCATGGTATGTTGGAAGCCTCCACGAGGTCTAATCCCACCACCATGAGAACCCCCCTGGTCCTCCTCATTCACATCGGCCTTCCGGCGTCCAACCTGAACTATGTGGTATTTGATCCATGTCAAGGCGTGGTACGTAGGAAGCCTCCCAGAGGTTCAAGCCCACCACCTGTTGGTCACTCCGACCTTCTTCACATCAGGTAACCAGCACCTGGGCAGCCTAGTGCATAAGCCCCGCACCATCCGGACCGGGTTCCTCACCCACGTCGGTCCGCCGACACACCATTTGAACTAAGAGGCCATTGATCCATGTCAAGGCATGGTACATAGGAAGCCTCCATAAGGTTCAAGCCCATAACTTGGTCGTTCTAACCTCACTCACGTCGGTTCACCCTTGTCCCGCATGACGTTAAACTGTATTCTGCATTCCATCCGAACTACGGGGACTTTGATCCATGTCAAGGCATGGTACGTTGGAAGCCTTCACGAGGTTCAAGCCCACTACCAGTGGACCCCCGGGTTCACCTTCACATCGGTTCGCTGATGATGCCCATTGGGACAAGGTCCACCTTCAGGCCGGTTCGCCGACACTATCTCGAACTACGCGGACTTTGATTCCCTGCCATATGGATACATAAGAGGTCTCTTCGAGGCTCGAGCCCAACTTCACCGTTGCCCCTGCGATGGTCCCATTTCACCCCCCCTCCATTTCATTCAACTCTCCATCGCCCATCCTGATTCTCACCTGGACTGCCATATCCTGGCAAGATCATACCATTCCGCTCCACTTCGCAGCCGCCCACGGGCTAGTCCCAACATCGGCACCCCTTCGAGGGAAATTCCTCAATCCAATCCATTCTAGATAATGCTCTGATCGGGCTGATCCGTCTCCGTTGGACGTTAAACCTGCGACATACCCTGTGTTAAACACAGGAAGATGAGGAAAACCTCAGATATATGTCTATGGCATATAATTCCCCGCACTCGATGTGGGATGCCTTGAGATTCCACGCCCTCGAGAAGCCCTATGACAAGGGATAAAAGACAGACATGCCAGTTCCCCAGCATCCAGACACGCTACTGATGCCTCGACGTGACTACTCACCCGACTGAAGGTTGCTGCCCTGACCGGACCCTTTGGAATATCTCGACAGAAGCAGTGTAATTAACCGGCATCCATGGAAACATGGCACTGGGAAGAGTTTCACGAACAACATATTAAATCTATGAGGGAGACCCGGACTAGGTGATGAGTTCCGAGGAGGAATCCACAGAAGGAAGAACCGACATCCCATCATCCCGTTTCAATCAAGGTGCAGACGTCCCTTAATAAGGAGTGAATTCCACCCGCCTTTGGAAAGCGGGAATGCGGGGCAACAAACAGGGCAGCGCATCCTCCTCTGCAGACGGATGTGCGCGCACCCCGGTGAAAGCGTCGGAAACAGAAAAGGTGAACCCGACGTGAAGTTTTTCTTCTCAATGTGGAGGTTAGTAGTGTTTGAGACACCAGTATATTGATGTGTCACTGGATCCTGATATCCTCCGCCGGGTCCTGCCAAGAAAATGGCAGGCCTGGCGTGATACTCACCGGAAGTTGGGGCAGTGGAATGTGGGGAACTCCGTTCTGCAACGTGTTGGTGTGGATCCTTCTTACAGACGTGGAGAATGGAAGGACGCAGGGGCACTGGTTGTCAATCCTTTTCCTAGCAGTGTTGATGAGTTGATCTCTTCATTTCCCAGGAACCAGGTTGCTACCATGGAGACACGATCACCACCTGCTCACCTACGGAGGGGCAGGGGAAATACCGGCACAACCACCCCGCATGGATCCGCTACTGCCACGATGACCTCTACATCCGTGAATACGGGGCACCCACGTCCCCTCTCCCCGCCAGAGATCATCCAGCGAAGGGTGATCAACAACCTTGTACGCAGGTACGAGGAGGAAGGGGTCATCCCAACTCGGGATATGGCCCGCCTGGACCTGGAGGCACCCAGGACCCGCCGTCAACGCCGCCCTAACGGGCCACGCAGGGATCCCCTGCTCCCCACCCCAACGTTCAATCGTTTCGGGAGCCTGTCACCGGAACGCCTCAACGACTCCTCGCCTTATGCTGATGAGATGGGTGACGTCCGACTCAGCCAGCTCAGAGTCTCGATCCAAGGGATCCAGGAAAGGGCTCCCATTTGGCCGTGTCATCGCCACCATCCGACTTCACAGGAAGAGCAGGTAGGCCATGCCCCTACACCGCCTGCACCAGCTCGTCTGACCCGACGTCAGCGCCGGGCCCGGGCTAAGGATGCTCGCCAAGATACGTTGAAGTCAACAACTACTATGACCCAAGCCACCGCCGACGCACATCATGGAGTTCCTGCATACACTAAGTAGGGGCACTCCTTCACCCGACTAGGATCGAGGCCTCAGCCGCCCCACGGGCAGGCTGGGTTGACTCTCGGGGTCGCAGGCCCGGGTGATGATTTCCGTGAACCAATCCGCGGTAACGTCACTCTATACGGAGGTCCTCTCCGTACCACCATTCCACAGAGCGTGGGATTTCCCCGCTCCGAAGCTCGTCACCGAGGTATGCCTTGTGCTACCCCCATACCGAAGGAAGACCCGCTCCGCGGCAGAGACGATCGGCGCAAAAACCTCTCCCGTGCCCACTATACAGGGTATGGAGTCCCTCCTCCTACCCCCAACTTCCGATCTGAAGGCATTGTCCATCCGGTCCTTCACCAATGTGGGGGTCCTCCCTATGTCCTCTCTGAAACTGGAAAAGGTCCTCCTCGCCCCGACAACTTGGGGATTGAAGGTCAGCCTCGCTCCGCTCGCACCGTCCATGGAGGTCCTCCCCATTTACCCTTCGACATTTGCCCTGGTGCCCCTCTCACCCCGACCACCTCAAGCAGGGGCACTCTCCGCCACGGCGCCAGCTCCGCCCTAGGACTACATATTGAGAATCAACCCTGTCCCGAAGAGCCACCCCCAGGGTAGAAGGGTGGGTCGTCGCTGCCACAGGAAGAATCCTAGGGGGGGTAGAGATCAAACCGGTTCGTTTCTCGGATTCTAAAGCGGAATGCGACTCAGCGATGGAACCTTCTCCCCGCTCCTCTACATCAAGGACTGGGGCAGGAACCTGGCACGTTAGCCTCATTCTCTCGGAATACGAGGTCCACTAGATTCCCACCTCTCTCCATAGGTACATCCAGGAGGAAGAAATCGTGGAAATTCCGCAGGTCCCAACCGTGCAATCACCACCGTTGTCACCAGAAGCACCCTCTACCTCTACCAGAGATCACGGAGATCTATTTTGGGGACCAACGGCGGTAGAGCAATGACATGACCTATTGCCGGAAAATGCAACTCCTACGCCTAAAGCTGTGACTATCAGCCCATCGTATCGTGATATCGTGGTCAGGTCACCTCACTCTTCAGAGGATGACCCAAAATTCAGTGGCCAGTCAGCTCGTTCTCTGTATTCTCCGCCGCCAAGTTTACTGTCCCAGAGGTCCGCCTCGGTACCGCTACCGGTCCCTAAGCCGCCCCCGGTTGATGAGTGGGGAAATACAGGGCCAGACCCCGAGTCCTAACCCAGGAGCTTCTAGAGCATTCTCGCAGCGGATCACTTTCCGTAGAAGTTCTGGCCGACGGCGGCGCCGAACTTTCGCGCACCAGAGTCCCTTACCCCAGAAGAAGTGGGGTGCTTTTGCTGAACCCTATGGGCGGCTCAATTCCGCCTTCGTTACGAGCAGGTGATGTACCCCAGAAGTCAAGAGCACTTTAATGAAATTGGCGAGCAATGACGCCTGATCGATTTGGCCGCACTCCCTGTGGCCCAGCACCATGAGTCACCAGGCTGTCAGAGAACCCTTCACTGGAAATGTGTTCAGAGTTTCAAAGTACTCCGCAGAGTCATCAGGGAAGCTACCCCCCATGTGAAATTCCGTGGCTGGAGACACTATGCCGCTCTCCTCTTCGACACTATCCGACGGCATCCCGATTCGTTATGCGACATTGAGGACATTCCCTCGAGAGGGGTCTCGTTCCACATGGCTGATGTAGTGGACACAGAAGATGAGATTAAATTTCTTGATGGAGAATTACCCCCTGAGGGTGCACCGCCACTACTGGACCCATCAGGGAGGGTTACCCGTCAGCAGAGGAACCTTATAGACCTCCTTGTAACCACCGAGTCACTGGTACTCAGTCGAAATTCCGGTTAGGGTAAGGAGCATGTCGGAACCATCAAGCACTCTGGCCCGTCTGCCTCTGTACAAAAAATGGACGAAGATCCCGAGAAGTCCACATTACGCCAGCAGCTTGCTGAGCAGAAGAGGATGGTTGACGAACTCTTGTCTGAGCACGCTGCAGAGCGGCGACCCGACTATGGTAATCCCAAGCTGGGGCAGCAGGGGCAGGAACAATTCCCCCCGGTGTGATGCCTCCAGGAAACCTTGATCATGCTACTTCCACAGACAGGGCAGAAGCCGGAACTTATGGCAAGAGGGCACGATACGTCTTGCCAAACCCTCCTGAACGACGGGGCAATCTGAAGAATCCAGTCTGGGTTCCCCCAGTCGCCCCACAGGTCGTTCCACCAGTTGATCCACGAGCCGCCGAAGCCATCTACTGTTTTGAAGAACCTGGAAACGCACTTGTGATTAGGGATCCCTGTCAAGACAGGGACCCCCACCCGGATGATCTTATAGCGGCACTCATAGCCCGCCTCGAAGCGTTGGAAACGCGGCAGGTGGCAGTCCCACCAGATGGAAGCCGTATCCCGCATGGGTGGATGATATGCCCGCACCCCGGGTTTTGGGAACCCCACTTTCTCACCCTTCAATGGGACAGGGGACTCGCCGTAGCACTTGGCCCATATTTCTTCCAAGTGTGGCCCTATGCTGGGGACTCCGGCCCAATAAGAAGCCGCAAAGCTTTGATGTTTCATGCAGACATTGGAAGGTCCCGCATTCGTATGGTACAGCTAGCTCCCTATCGGATCGGTGACCGGTTGGGAGCATCTCCGCCGATAGTTCCTATACCAGTTCAGCTCCACCACGCGGAAGACCAGCATTGCAGACCTCTTCAAGTGCAAGAAAAGTCCTGATGAGCGAGTCGCAGATTTCATCGCTCGGTGGAAGGGACTTACATACTCCCTCGATATGCCACTGACTCAGGAAAAATTACCGAAGATGTGTGTAGGGAATGTTAAAACGGAGCTGGTACCCTCCTTGATTACCCAGAACTACCCTGGAGGGTTCCGGGATTTCTCAGATAAGGCTCAACGCCTTGAGGAGGCTCTGCAACAGGCTAGTCAGGCACATTCGTTGCCCCCTATGATCCAAGACAGGAGGAATGCCAGAGACGAAACCGCCGTGGTGGCCCAAATAGAAGCCCATAGGCAGCTGGAATTACTGCCAGCGGCACCATCCCCGCAACCACGCAGAGGTCCTCCACCTCAAGCGCAGGCTCCTGCCCTGCAGCGACCGCCTCAGAATCGACAGGTTCCCCCGTGCAATGAGCCACCTCCACCTAGGCGAGACAATCAGGCGCCGCCTCCTCAGCAGGCCCCTCCAGCCCCTCATCAGGGGCAGGCTCCCAGGGCCCCCTATCCGAAAAGAAGGAACCAGAATTATTCGTTAAATGAAAATCAGGTCCCTGGCTACTTCCGATGTGCTCTAGAGCAATGGATTGTGCGCCTACCCGAGTGCAGAAGGCCGACAAAGGAGAATCTCACTGATCACCCCAACTACTGTCCTTATCATCGGATTCTGGGGCACAACCTCAAGCAATGCTATGTGTTTAAAGACTGGATTCAAGATCAGGTCAACAACAATATAGTCAGGTTGGGCCCGCCACCAACTGAAGTGGCGGGTGTCTTTGCAGGGTCAGAGATCGGTAGAGACAGCGAAGGTGAGTGGCAGCAGGTTCCCAGCCGCGGATCCCAGAAATACGACGACTGGAAGGCTCGAAAAACTATTGTCCCTGCCCATGGTATCATCCGGGCGTTCCTGAAGTAGCCGGAACCTTCAGAAGGAGTAGCCAGTACCTTTGCATCGCCTTCACAGTCGACCTCTTCCCAAAATGGCGAGCAGCGACGACGCAAGAAGAAACAACGCGCTCCGCCGGTGCCATCATCATCCCGCAATCTCGGCGACTTTATACCCCCTAAAATGGGGATTCCTCCCAGAATCCACCCAGTGGTGGATGACTCGTCGAGCGATAGCCAGGGGTATGCTTCGGTTAACACCGTGGAGCTGGTAAAGCCTTATATGACTCCCGACGAAGGGAAACGCCAGGCTAGCCTCCCCAACTTCCCCAGCCGACGTCAACATCAGCAGAACCACAACCATGCCGGTCTTCGAGGCATGTTAGAGGGCACTTTCAGCCAGGCCGTGCACGCTACTGAGACTAGACAGCAGGCTCAGCGTAGAGCTCAGCACGTGGAAACCCATCTGATGCCCTCAGCTCTACCTCCACCGCCGTTTGTGCTACTAGATCAGGGAGAGCTACCTCGTTCGTATCACAATCAGTCTTGCCCGGCTATAGGACAGTCTCCGCTGTCCAATCCTAGTTTGGAAACTACTCTCCAGGCCTCAACTAGTAGGCAACAGGATGTACCCAGCACTAGCCAACCGCCGGTTCGACCGACAGGACCCGCTATGCCTCCAACTACCGAACGACCTCCTGTAAGGAGAGGTTCGTGCTTGGCACGAAAGTATGATGTTCTTAAACACCTGGCCGGAATTCCAACAAGGCTTTCTATCCTTGAGGCCCTTCGCCTATCGTCTGAAATGCACGAGGCACTTGCCGAGGCCCTAAGGAGCCCCCTTCAGTTTGAGACGGAGGTAGCAGTCGCAGAAGCCTTCCATGCCGAGGCAATTGACAACGCCGAATGTCAGGCAATTATCTCGTTCTATGGTGAAGATGAGGACCCTCCTATACAGGGGCATATTCGCCCGCTGTACATCACTGGCCACTTCAATGGTGTGGAAGTCTGCCGATGCCTCGTTGACTCGGGTTCCGAAATCAACCTAATCCCGAATCGGATACTGTGAAAGCTGGGTCTGTCTGAAGATGATTTAACTCCCTCTGACCTCAGAATCCAGGGATATGACAGGACCGAGCAAACCCCAGTCGGCAAGATCCGCCTGAAGACTCAGTTCAGTGGCCTAATTGCCAGCACCGAATTCATGTTCTTCTCCCAGGACACCGCCTACAATGCGTTTATGGGTAGTCCATGGCTCCATATACACGCAGCAGTCCCTTCGTCGTATCACCAGTGCCTCAAATACTCACTCAATGGCTGAGTAGGAGTTCTCCAAGGAGATGCGTCTCCTTTCGCCTATTGTGAGGCCCACTATCTGGATGATGATTATTACAAGAGTAAGGATAAGAAAATCCTAGTAAGTGAGGATGAACCCACCCCGGTCACAAGTGATCCCTGGGAAAGCATGAATGACGCCTACATCCTCTTGATCCACCGATTGGAGGCCACGACCCCCCGACATGGGGCAATGTTTTGATGTTTCGGGTACGCAAGGAAGAAGTGTTCCCGTGTCCAAGCGATGGCGAAAAATCACCTCGTACTCCTACACCAACCAGGATCAGGTGATCCCGGAGCCTCCTACCCCTATGCGGTACTAGAATGTAAAGCTTATGACAATGACGGTATGCCATAAGTGTCTCTTCCGCCGGGCTGGAATCAACCGACTCAGGCTGACACGTCACCACTTCTTTGATGTCATCAAACATGGCCCCTTAGGCCGAAGGCCAGATGGGATAGGGTCGACTGCCTTCATTGCTATGGTCTCAATGGCGAGTGAGTCTCCTGATATGATGACCACTGCTACCCAATCCAGCACCAGCTGCCCCTCAGGTTTTGATAGCCCAGAAGTATCTCTCGTCGCGGGAAATCCCCCCAAGGGTGGAGAGGAAGACCTGGAGGATGCTCCCCCCACCTTTGAGGAAGGTGTCTCTACCATGGTTGATGAACTGGTACAGGTGAACCTTGGTAGCGAGGCAGATCCAAAACCCACATTGATCAGTGCAGCCATGTCCCCCGAGGAGCGACAGCGGTACATAGAATTTCTCAAACAACACCGCGACGTGTTTTCCTGGACTTACAACAAGATGCCAGGACTAGATCCCCAGGTAGCCGTTCACCGTCTGGGCCTCCCAGAAAACCATCGTGGGTTTAAGCAGCCTCCCAGGAAGATGAACCCTTATCATGGTGCTATGGTTGAGGCCGAAGTTGACAATCTTATCGAATCCAACTTCGTTAAGGAAGTCCAGTACCCCAAGTGGCTTGACAACATTGTGCCAGTCAGGAAGAATAATGGGAAGATCAGATTCTGCATCGACTTTCGTGACCTTAATCGCCACTGCCCAAAGGATGACTTCCCACTATCGGTGACTGAGTTATTGATTGATGCCACGGCCGTGTTCCAAGCTCTCTCTTTCATGGATGGGTATTCCGGGTACAACCATATCTGGATGTCCCCTGAGGACGAGGAGTCCACTACCTTCAGGGCCCCCCAAGATACCTTTTGCTACCAGGTTATGCCCTTCGGCTTGAAAAATGCAGGTGCCACTTATCAGAGGGCCATGCATCGCATATTCAAGACGATTCTCAGGACGTTGGTGGAATGCTACGTAGACGACCTAGTGGTCAAATCATGTCAGCACCAGGACCATCTCAAAGACCTTGAGAAAGTGTTCGGTTTCCTCCGTTCCCATCACCTAAAGATGAACCCGTTGAAGTGTGCCTTCGGGGTCACCTCTGGGAAGTTTCTTGGATATGTTATTAGATACCGAGGCATTGAGATTGACCCAGAGAAGATCAAGGCCATAAGTCAAATTCCTCCCCAGAGAAATATTTAGGAACTTCGAGGTCTCCAAGGCCACTTATCCTATATGCGCCGATTCATCACGAATATGGCCGGTAAGTGTAATCCTTTTTTCCGGCTCATGAAGAAGGGCGCTGCCTACGAATGGGATGAGGAGTGTCGGACCGCCTTCGAGGAAATCAAGCAGTATCTACTCCAACCTCTGGTTTTGATGCCATCCATCTCCGGAAATCCTCTGGTTTTTTATGTGACCGCCCTGGATCGATCCCTCGGTGCACTGCTCGCCCAGAAGAATAACGAGGGTATTGAGAACAGTCTCTACTATCTCATCCACATGCTTCTCGATATGGAGGTCATATTCTCCCCTATCAAAAAGAGCTGCCTTGCGCTCGTCTTTGCCGTAAAGAAGTTGCGTCATTACCTGCAACACCATGAGGTACAATTGGCCTCCTGGGTAGACCCCCTGAAGTACATCCTGAACCGCCCCATGTTGACTGGATAACTAGCATGGTGGGCGGTGATTCTCCAGTAGTTTGATATTAGGTTCATACCTCATAAGGCCATTAAAGGACAAGCATTGGCATACTTTTTAGATACCCATCCAACCTCCGCGGATCAATCCCTGGACCTCTATTTTCCTGATTAGACGATCCTCTCAGTCGATCGTGTCATCCCATGTTGGCAAATGCACTTCGACGGTGCCTCCCGGATCCCCACCGGTAGGAGGCTCAATGATCCTAAGCTCAACAGAGTGGGCCTGGGTATTGTCTTCATTACCCCAGTGCAAGCCGTCCTACTATACTCGTTCCTATTGATAGAAGGTTGTACTAACAACGAGGCAGAGTACCAGGCTCTCATCACCGGCCTCGAGTTGGCCCTTGAGATCGATGTTCCCCATCTACATGAGAAAGGAGATTCCGAGCTGGTAATCAAATAGGTCAATGGCGACTATGTCGTCAGGAAGCCGGAGCTCGTACCATTGCTGGAGTGTACCCTCCGCCTAATGGCCCAGTTCTCTTCTCGACCAGAGATTACCCATGTCCCATGGTCACAGAACGGTCAAGAAGACGCCTTGGCTGGCTTAGCTGCATCACTCACAGAACCCGAGAAAGATGATTTGATCATACATGTGGCACACCGGAGAGTCATTGCCTCCATCACCCAAGAGGAAAATGATGGCCTGCGGGTAAGTCATCTCACCGCCAGGCCCTCTATGTCAGGGGTCTTGGGTTCTTCAGACATAGTGGTTGAAGCCACTCCCGACTGGAGGGCACCTTTTGTCGAGTATCTCTAAAATGGTCACCTCCCGGATGACCGGGCTGAGCGCGAGCGAATCCAATGCCGCGCACTGCAATTTACCCTCCAGATCGGCCCTGGTATTGAACAAATCCTTTATAAGCGGAGCTTCGATGGCGTCCTCCTCTGTTGCATTCAAGGAGTAGATATTTCTCAAGCCATGCAAGAGGTCCATGAAAGTTCCTATGGTGCCCATCAAGCTGGGCCGATGTTGTCCCATCAAATCCAGAGGTTGGGGTACTTCTGGCCCTCTATGATCCACAATTGTATCGGGTATGCCAAGAGATGCAACGCGTGCCAATTTCACGCCAACTTCCTGCATCGGCCGCCGGAGCCCCTCCACCCCACCAAGTACTCTTGGCCATTTGAGGTATGGGGAATTGATGTAGTGGGACCATATCCACCGGCAACAGCTCGCCAGTGTAGGTTCATCCTGACTTCTACAGATTTCTTTTCCAAGTGGGTAGAGGCAGTTCCACTCAAAGAGGTCAAGGCCTGCTCCCTCATCGACTTTGTGAGCTCCAATATTATCCATCGGTTTGGGGTCCCTCACGCCATCCTCACCGATAACGACACCAACTTCCGAGCGGCTGACCTGAAGAAATTATACGCCAAGTACAACATCTGTTCGAACCATACCTCCCGTTATCATGCTTAGGAAAACGGACAGATCGAGGTATTCAACAAAACCCTCTCTAACATTCTGCAGAATATGGTTGGTCAGAACAAGAAAAGTTGGCCGGACAAGCTCCCCAACACCCTCTGGGCTTATCAGACAACGACTCGCAACTCTACCCAGATGACCCCATATTCCCTGGTGTATGGGGATGAGGACATCCTACCCATTGAGATCCAACTGCCATCATTACACACTGAAGTCTATGACCAGCAGATGCCAGATGAGGTGGACAAAATCCGTCTAGCTGAATTAGAAGCACTGGACGAGAACCGGATTCGTGCCGTGCACAATCTGGAAAGGCATCAGAATAAGATAGCGAGGCCCTTCAACAAGAAGGTTCGCCTCCGTTCTTTTCTACAGGGTGACCTAGTGCTGGACCTTCGAGCGCCAATGATTCCTGGTAGGAAACCTCCCAATCTAGAACCCAAATGGGAAGGGTCTTATATCATCCATAAGGTTTACCCAATGGGGCGTACTCCTTGGTGACCACGGATAGTGAGCGCGTAACTCCTCCCACCAATGCCAGGTTCCTCAAGCAGTACTTCGCCTGATCCTAGATGGTCCAACACGACCTTAAACTATATGGTCCAACATGACCTTAAACTATATGGTCCAGCACGACCTTAAACTGTATGGTCCAACACGACTTTAAACTGTATGGTCCAGAACGACCTTAAACTGTATGGTCCAGCACGACATTAAACTGTATGGTCCAGCATGACCGTAAACTGTATGGTCCAGCACGACCTTAAACTGTATGGTCCATCACGACCTTAAACTGTATGGTCCAACACGACCTTAAACTGTATGGTCCAGCACGACCTTAAACTGTATGGTCCAGCACGACCTTAAAATGTATGGTCCAACACGAATTTAAACTGTATGGTCCAGAACGACCTTAAACTGTATGGTCCAGCACGACCTTAAACTGTATGGTCCAGCACGACCTTAAACTGTATGGTCTAGCATGACCTTAAACTGTATGGTCCAGCACGACCTTAAACTGTATGGTTCAGCACAACCTTAAACTGTATGGTCCAGCACGACCTTAAACTGTATGGTACAACATGTCCTTAAATTGTATGGTCCAACACGACCTTAAACTGTATGGTCCTGCACGACATTAAACTGCACCCCTGTCCTGCAGGATAGTGAGCGCGTAACTCCTCCCACCAATGCCAGGTTCCTCAAGCAGTACTTCGCTTGATCCTAGATGGTCAAACATGAACTTAAACTATATGGTCTAGCACGACCTTAAAATTTATGGTCCATCACGACTTTAAACTGTATGGTCCAGCACGACCTTAAACTGTATGGTCTAATACGACCTTAAACTGTATGGTCCAGCACGACCTTAAACTGTATGGTCCAACACGACCATAAACTGTATGGTCCAGCATGACCTTAAACTATATGTTCTAGCACGACCTTAAACTGTATGGTCAAGCATGACCTTAAACTGTATGGTCCAGCACGACCTTAAACTGTATGGTCAATCATGACCTTAAACTGTATGGTCCATCACGACCTTAAACTGTATGGTCCAGCACGACCTTAAACTGTATGGTCCAGCACGACCTTAAACTGTATCATCCACCACGACCTTAAACTGTATGGTCCAGCACGACCTTAAACTGTATGGTCCCGCACGACCTTAAACTGTATGGTCCAGCACGACCTTAAACTGTATGGTCCATCACGAACTTAAACTGTATGGTCCATCATGACCTTAAACTGTATGGTTCAGCACAAACTTAAACTGTATGGTCCAACACGAACTTAAACTATATGGTCCAACATGACCTCAAACTGTATGGTCCAACACGACCTTAAACTGTATAGTCCTGCACGACCTTAAACTGCATCGCTGTCCTGCAGGATGATAAACCAAAAAATTGTCCGAGCTCTATGACCTTAAACTAAGATCTCCCCCCATCCTCATGTAAGACGTTAAACTGCAAGCCAGTCATGCCTTCCTGACTGAGGCTCAGCCTCAGGCCCCTTGACCTCCTCGGGCCCCCGACCCCCGTCCTTACTACAAGACATTAAACTGCAAGACAGTCAGGCCTTCCTGACCAATGTGCAGCCTCGGGACCCTTGGCCTTCGTCAACTCGGACTCTCTTATGGGATTGTACAGGGTGGTGTGGGATTACATCCTCATTCACGTCGGGTTGCCCGCCATACTGTACATATACCCAGTTGATATACATTTCTCATCCAGAACAACACTAAACTGTGCTTCAAGAACTACGCGTGTCTTGATTCCCATCTTAATGGGATACGTAGGAACGCTCAGATGCCTCGTCTTGAGACCAACCCCAAGCTCTTCTCTTCCACTATCCCCTGGTAATAGTTTCCTTAGAGGGTCCTTGTGTAGAGAGGAGTAGGATTTCTTAGCCCTGCTCATACTGCCCCGCTCATACTAGGATTGTAAGGGTTGCACCATGTGCCCACTCCCGTTCTTCTATCCTCCCACATCCTCACCACATGACGTTAAACTGTATGGCCTTAAAGAACTACATATGGCTTGATTACCATCCTAATGGGATACATAGGAACACCTGGAAATTTCGTCCGTTGGCCCAGCCCAAAAGCCAAAATCTTCCCCTCGGGTCAAGACATATGGCAGGATGCACACTTTTGCCCGAACTCACATCGAGCAAGCCTCGACCCGGCTGCACGTCCCCCCTGAAGATGTTCACCTCTTTCGTGGATGGATACAGCTATTCTTCACCCACTCCTTGACTGGGATTCCATCATTTTTCACACCCATAGGGACCCCCAAGAATGGCCTGGATACTACGCCCAAGGGCTCTACTACCGATACGGGCCAACGCCCCCGAGGGTTTCCAAGCAACAAGCCGATAAAAGTCCCGTGTTACAAATTTTGTCAACGGTTGACGATCATTTGTTGCTCCCATATCAGGTCACCATCAGGACGTTGTGTTTCAAACATGGTCGACAGTGTCCTGGATCTTATGGTCCACCCCGAGATGTCCCAAACATCGAGTGCAGTGATTTGTTCTACCCCATCCCAAAGTGACAAACTTCCCTCCAGGTGGTGCTAGCGGTCGGGCCCACATCCCCGATTCTCTTATAAGGAATGTACGACGTGGTGTAGGATTATGTCCTCTTTCACATCAGGTTACTTTCCATGCCATACACACCCCCAGATTAGATACAGTTATCTCTTTCCCCGTCCTCATGTAAGACGTTAAACTGCAAACCAGTCAGGCCTTCTTGACCGATGCCTGACCTTAGGCCCCTTGGCCTTCTCGGGCCCCTTCGCCCAACCTCTTACCCGGGGTGTACGGTGTGGTGTGGGACTATGTCCTAATTCATGTCGGGGTCATGTACCATGCCGTATGCCTTCCCTCACGAGGCCTAGCCTCAGGCCCCTTGGCCTCCTCGGGTCCCCGACCCTCGTCCTCACTACAAGACGTTAAACTGCGAGCTTGTCAGGCCTTCCTGACCGAGGCCCAGCCTCCAGCCCCTTGGCCTCCTTGGGCCCCTAGCCCTCGTCCTCACTGCAAGACATTGAACTGCAAGCAGGTCAGGCCTTCCTAACCAATGCCTAACCATCAGGCCCCTTGGCCTTTTCGGGCCCCGGCACAGGTCCTCTCTTATAGGAGTGTATGGTGTGGTGTGAGATTATTTCCCCATTCACGTCGGTTTATTCGCCGTACCATACACCTCCCTTGTTTGGGGTTATATTACTCCCCTCCTCATCTCATACGACGTTAAACTGCATCTAGAGAACTACATGTGGCTTGATTCCCATCCTTATGGGATACGTAGGACCACATGAATGTCTAGGATTCAGGTCCAACCCCATCTCTCGGGAATCTTCATCCCACCTTGGCCCCTTGGTCTACCCATCCTCCATGAGAGGATTATATGGTGTGGTGTGGGACTATGTTCTCATTCACGTCAGTCTTGTAATGACCACTCCATGTACCTCTCCCTCCTGAGCTATTTTGTCAACCCTTTTCGTCGGTTCACCAATGTTCCTAAGGGTACTCCGGTTTATTACCTGGAATGCCAAACTTTACTTGGAAACGTCCGCACCCGCTTTCCAGAATTTGTGTATCCCTGTATCAGGGCTTCCATCATCTTTCACACCCGGAGGGACCCCCAAGAATGGCCTAGATACTATTCCCAAGGGATCTCCTACCATTATGGGCCAACGCCCCCGAGGGTTTCGAACAAAAAATTGATAAAATCCCGCGTTGCGAATATGGTCAGCGGTCGATGCTCGTTTGTTGTTCCCACCTCAGGCGAACGCGATATGGACGTTGCATTTCCACCACAGTTAATAGTTTTCCTCTATCGCCACGCTAACCCCATTAAGCCAAAAATTTTGGGTACGCGATTCACACCCTTCATCACTTCATCATGTCCAAGTAGAGTATCAGAACTCTTGGTATTATTCCTCCGTGCATGTCTGCATGCTAGGGGAACAAGCCGTGTCAAAAGTGTCCTTTGGGGCTCTTTTCCAACTCCCCTTTGATGGACGCCCCAAGTATTGCGATGAGGATCCCCCCCTTGTTTCCCACACCAAGTTTAACTCACGTGGGCTTAGGGATTGGGTTGACGTCTGTGCTTACTCGGGAAGTTGTCACCATTCATGGTCTGAGCTCTAAGACCATAAACTAAGATCCATCTAGAAATACGTTCAGCTTGATTCCCATCCTCATGGGATATGTAGGACCACCCGGACGCCTTGTATTCGGGTCCAGCCCATTTAGGGAGCTAGTCTCTCCCCCCTTCTTTTCACCTCTTACCTCTGTATAGGCCCCTCGGCCAGAGGTCTCCCTCTCGGAGTGGCGTAAAGTGTGATGTGGGATCATGTCTCCATCAATTGTGTTTCATATCACTGCGCACATTCCCCGCTTAGCATCGCCTCTGCTACGTCTGCGCTGCATGATGTTAAAATGCATGCTTGGTCCTATCACACGACCCCAAACTGTGACATTATCGTCCTGGCGGCACGATGAAAAACGACACTGCATTGTGATGACCTCATTGTAGAGGACATCACGTTGGGTATTGGTCATGTGCCATGCCATTTGTAAACGCCTATCACGACTTGATTCTTGTGGAGACACTACGACCTACTACTATAGGCCTATCGCTTCACAAAAAAAAACCACTCACCTTAAAGTACAACCAAGATTTATCAAATTCTGCTTCTTTTAGTGCAAGGGCCATGCCCGCACTCCCCTTTTCCCCTGGAACTGGTATCTTACCATGTCTCCCTTCAAAACTACGTATGGAGTGATTCTCATCCTCATGATATACATAGGAGCACCCACGCACTTACCCGCGGGCCCAGCCTAACCTTCGTGTTCGGTCCCCCGACTCGAGCATTTCCCTAGAGAACGCATGGTAAGTAGGGCTTAGGTCCTCATTCACGTCGGGTTTTGTAACCGCCTTGCCAAGTGTCCCCTGCTCCCTTTAACCATTCATGGTCCGAGCTCGAAGACCATAAAATAAGATCCATCAAGAACTACATGAGGCTTGATTCTCATCCTTATGAGATACGTAGGAATGTCTGGGCACTTCCCCGCGGGCCCATCCTAACTGTCTCATTCGGTCCCTTAACCAAAAACCTCTCCCAAGGGGGTCGTACGGTGTGATATGGGATTATGTCCTCATTCACGTCGGGTTTTTCACCGCACCGCACACACCCCCTATTCCCACTTACAGGCCAGGTGTTTGAGTTACTCCACCATGTGCCTCTTATGTTTCCTCCCTCTATCTAATACGTCTCATTTTCGTATTCAGATGTTTTTTGACAAAGAAAGAAGTGTGGAATTTTCATGGGGACATTCCCCTCATCCCATGACCAAGCTTCGTGAGCTCGCTATTTGGATCCTCATCCTCTTCCACATCCAAAAGGACCCCCGGACGACATGGATACTAGGATTAAGGGCTATCCATGGATTCTGGACCTAAGGGCCCTCCAATCGTTTTGGGCCAACGTCCTTAAGTATCTTTGACAACATTTGCGACATGGTCCCGTGTTTCGAACATGGTCTACGGTCAACCCTCATTTTTTTGTCCCCATTCTAGGCTAATGCGATATAGATGCTGCGTTTCCGCCTCGGTTAACAGTTATCCTCTATCGTCACGCCGCCGTCATTGTGATCCAAATATTGAGTGTCATGATTCACACATGTCCACTTCCTCAGGTTCAAGTGGAATTCCAACATATTCGGCTCTATCTCTTCGCGCATCTAAGTGTGCCACATGGGCGTGCTAGTATCATGGGGCTGGTATTCACCAAGCATCTCTCCACCCTAACCTGCCCTTTTCTATGTCGGGAAAGTCCCACCATTACTTGTTTCCCACACCGAGCATGACTCATGTGGGCTTAGTAGTTTTGGAAGGATGTGTACCAACACGACCAGGCTTCTCATCGTCCTGCATGACGTTAAACTACACTTCTAGAACTACGTATGGCTTGATTCCCATCCTCATGGGATACGTAGAGACACCCTGGTATTTTTCCTAAGGTCCTGCCCATAGAAATCATTAATCCCATCCTTCCCCTTTCCGCCCCCCTGGTCGGACCCCTCGCTAGAGAGGCCATGTCCCAAAGAAGGAAGGATCCATGACCAAACCAACACGCCCATCTGGCGTACTCCCACCACGGTGGTGTAACTACCTAAGTGTTGGATTCTATTCGGACAAACCATCACTCCATATTCCGCACTTTGTGTGCCCCTTATTCGGACCCACGTCCCCTTTCATGTCTGACGGGACCCCCTAA
Organism: Viscum album; assembly: GCA_963277665.1. Classification (NCBI taxonomy): domain Eukaryota; kingdom Viridiplantae; phylum Streptophyta; class Magnoliopsida; order Santalales; family Viscaceae; genus Viscum; species Viscum album. The sequence continues at coordinate 1,199,793,131 of OY728153.1, read as the reverse complement.
AGACCTGGTCTCATGCCGCATCGGCTCACCTACCATCCTAAGCCAACGTTCTAGAAGACTGGTCATGTTTGGAAGGACCCCCTAACAGTATGGATGTTCGACCTATGGTCCGCCAACTATCCTAGGTCAATGTCCCGAAAGATTGACCGACAATATTTGTGACATGGTCCCGTGTTTCGAACATGGTCAACGGTCGACCCTCATTTTTGTCCCCATTACAGGCTAACGCAGTAAGGATACCGCTTCTCCTCCATGGTTAACGACTGTCCTTTATTGTCACTCCATCCCCACAGTGCTACGAATCTTGGGCATTGTAATTCACGCTTCCCATTTCCGTCTATTCGTACCAATTTCAGTGCCCCTGGTGTTACACTATTTGTGCATGAGGGCACACTGAATAAATGGTAATTCAGCTGTTTTGAAAAGTTCCTTCTCCGGTCAAGCCTCTCCCATCTTTCGGAAATCCGGACTGGTAATCCAAATCTCGGATGCCCGGAGCATGGTCTCCACTCTTATGTTAGGTGGGACGAGAAGGAAACTATCTCCTGTTTCTCACATCGGGATTGACCCACGTGAGCCTGGGGAATTAGCGCCGAACGTCCCACAAACATCGTAGTGGTGTAAAGAACTGATTTAAACAGTGGAAATCGTGCGTGCTATGACATTCAAAACAAAGGAAGAAATTGAAGCACGAAAGTACCAATAAAAGGTTTTTAGTTTGTTACAGTACCCAGGGGTCGACTCCCCCCATGGACGGGTTGACCCCGTCAAAAGAGCGTTGCAGCTCCGCCACCCTTCGGCTGGTGACGTCCAAGACTTGCTACCGCTGACTCAGTTCCCGCTCCTCCTCGGCAGCGGTGGGGCGCAGTTCGTCAGCCTTGGCTCTGGACCTCTCTACCCCAACCTTAATGGCAGCCATCTTTCCAAAAGCCTGCCTCATATGCTCCTCTGCCTCTCCTAGATGGGCCCTCAACCGTGATATTAGCTCAGATTTTCCATTAAGATAGGCTGAGTACTCATCTGCCCAAGTCTGCAGTTGTTGGACCTCGCTTTCAGCCTCTTAGAGCTTCATGATGTTTGTCGCCTTCCTCTACTACCAGCCGACGCTGAGCCCACGATCATGCTCCCAGATCTTCTCATCCATATGATCTCGGATGATCGCGTGAGGACGTTGGGAATCCACTCCCCCAGCGCACAGTTCACGCAACGGTGAGCGAACTCTGTCCATTTCGGCTAGCCATAGCGCTTGGGGGTATCCTTGATGAAGCGCGTGATTAGCTTCCATGACCGGCGGCGGACTATGCTGTTGTCTTCCTCATCGGAGGCCGTTTCGTCCCAATATGCACGATTGGAAGGCTCGTACGCAGGATACGCCTACAGGAAGTCCTCAACAGGATCTACATCTGGAGTTGAATCTAGCGCGACATCTGGCACCGAAGCAGGCGCGATAGGAGTGGGACCGGCCGGTCAATCCTCTTCATTGGAGTACACCTCAATGACCTCAGGCACGACCCTGCTGGTGGTCCCGCTAGGGATGATGTGTGTTGCAGCTCGGGGAGATGGGGGGACTATCACCACCATCACCGGCATGCCCCTAGGAGGGATGCCACCATACATCTCGACTAGCCTTGCCGCAGCATCCCACGCCAGTAGGAGAACTGCACTACAGAGAGGGACATAAACGTTAGTTGGCATAGTCTACATATGAAGAAAAGGAAACCGGTAGAGGAAACATACAGAGATCGACCTCCTGGTGCTGCTCTTGAGCCGATAATGACGGGACCCCGAGGCGAGGCCCTCCGTATACTGTTGGACGGTCTGGGGATTCTAGAGGAGCCACCTCGAGTGCTCTGGTCCCACCAGATGCGGAACTGGACGCAGCCATAAGCGCGGGTTCTGAAGGTCCTACATCATAACCCACCGAGGGGCAAGAACGAGGCCTGCGTACAAGTTCCTCCTGCATGGCTCAAACATCGGTGAGAAGTCCATAATGGCCCAAGAACGGACCATAAGGAAAGAAGTTCAGAATGATAGCTCGAGAGCCTCTACGAAATCATCAGAATCTGAGCCATGATCTCTGACCTCGCCCTCCTCCAACGGGCTCCCTCCTCCATCCTCACCCTCCCGAGAGGAGTCCTCTGATTCTTCCACCAGGGGGAAGCGCTCCCTTATATCGGCAGCCGATAACTGTGGGGGAACCGTTCGATCCAGCAGTACCCTCACCCGGTCTGTCATTGGGTGAGGGACACCACTAGAGTGAACGTAATCCTCCAGCTCATCCAAGTATTGCTCTGCCTCCGCCGGAGATGCCATGAAACCAGCCCGGACTGGGCCTATTCCTGGTAACTCCATCCCGAGGCGATTCAAGTGCGCCCATATCTCGAGTGGGGTGAGGAATTTCCAGTTGACATCCCAAATGTCCCAGGCCTCCGGGAAGATAGAATCCTCTGCCATGTCGATATGACGAAGCCTCTTCCCCAGAGCCTGAGTGGAGATCCTACGAAATCCCCTCAGTGGCCACCCCTCCGGATATCCCTGCTCTTCCGGAATCACCGGATCCGCCGCTGTTGCCATACCCTCGGCCGGTGAGGGTCTCGCCGCCATGGAAGCCCCGCCACTACGAGAGGCCCTAGAAGCCCTATGACCTGGACCTCGGGATAGAGGAGGCCCACCATCACCAACCCGAATAGTTGGCTGCTTCAGCATCTCCCCTGAGTAAGCAGCTTCTCAAATAATAGCATACTCCCTCACCAATCCGAAAGCGGTGGTGGATGGAGGCAATGCAATTCGTATCTTCCCATATTCTCATGTGAACATGAGCCACATCTGCCTCATCACACATGGGTGCTCCTCATGACGCACCTCCCATTAGACCTGTGGGGTCAGCCGCTGGAGGCACCGGAACTGCCTCGCAAACCGATGCGGGGTGTACGGTTCACAGAGCGGCTCACGATCCACTCGTGCCACCAAAACTCCACCTAGAAAGGCCAGGAGGTAAGCCCAGTGCTCTTCCTTTCCCCACCCGTCATCAGTGAGTACCCCCGTCGGTAATGGGAAGGGGTAGAAATTAAACTCATCCACCCTCCACACCCGGTTCAGCACCATCGGCACGGTTAGTTTGAACGGGAAGCTCCCGACCGCATTCAGGATGGAGGGGCAGAAGTTTGATCGCGGAAGCGAGATAGGGTTTGGATACTCATAGATCCCCCTGATGTGCGCCGCAATCCACCCATTAGAAGGTGGAAGGGCCCGTATATCCTTGGCGGCTTCTTTCCCTCGCTAATGTGCTGCAGCATTCTGTACAGTTTGGCTAGCATTGGAATCCCCAGATTGACCTGCTGCCCCATGGACAACATGGACTCCATAATAAACAAGCTGGGCCGCACCCCCATACTTGTATCCCTCACCGGTAGGATCCAATCGCAGATGAGAGCCGCAATGAACGCCTCCATCCTGACTATCGGCTGTTGTTCAGTGCTGACACTGAAACCCCAAGTCTTCCATTGGATATCCTCCAAGACCCGCCAATACAAGTGCTCCTTACCCCGTTGGGCCACCCTCGGACAGGTTCGAGGCCTCAGAGGGAACTCTCAATTCTCTGGGAAATTCAGGAAGCACTTGAACCACTTCTTAAAGTGGACATCCCTCACTGCCTCCTTGTCCTCTCTAGGGACGAGTGCCATCAGCACTGACGCCAATCGTGGAATTTTCTCTGTATCCTCCCACGTGCTCATGACGGGGAGGAACTCATCATACATGACCCCCAAGATCGGAACCCCAAAAATCTGGTGGACATCCCATAGGCTGATGCCCACCTCCCCGTGGTGCAGGTGAAAGGTATTGGTCCTAGACGACCATCTTCTCAGCAATTCTGGCATCAGTTGTTTCAGTTGGTAAATGTGGAATTTGGAGGCCCATGGTGCCTCATATAAACCCACTCTCCTCAGCTCAGCCCCAAACTCCTCGCATGAGGCACCTACCCAGTAGGCCCAGGCCCAGTCATCAGTAAAGTTGCCGCCCTGGCGCAGGTCCCACTCATCGGACCACCCTTTTTTCGAATCCTGCAAATCTGCCTTCAGTATGGTATGGTGGAGAGGAGGGGACGTCTCCGGTTGCAGTGGCTTCCCGTCAATATTGTTCACATGGTTTTAGAGACAGTCGGCGGTGACGGGTGTGAATTCCTCCCACGCATGACCATCGGCCGCCCTGAACCATTGGTGCTGACATGGCGTGCTCCTAAACCAGCAAGCTGGTTCGTCCCTGCTCACCTCAGGGATGAAGACGTCATCCCTCAACCCGAAGCCGTACAATGGAAGCTTCTTGCACTACGGATAATTATTCTGACCCTCAAATAGTAGCTCTGTCAAAGAAATGTGGTCTGAGTGGCTTCAGACCATCTCCCCAAGGCCCGGATAGTTGGCCATTTCATCCCGACGGGCGGCATCTGCAAGCACCCCCAATACAGCTTCTTGATGAGCCATTTCGGTTTCGACACTTAGAAAAGAATTTTTTCAGAACGGATCGCGAAGACGACTCGCAAAGGTCAGTCGCGAGACCAAGCCACAGAGTCTGACCTAGGCCGGAAAATAGGAGTTCGCTTGGCACGGTCACAGAGTCAGAGACCTGCGGTTCGCCGCGAAGCTCGAGTCATGGAGAGCAGGCGCGGAGTATGCGGAGCTTCACGAAATAGAGAACGCAAAAGGATAATAAAATCGTGTGAAGACAAAAGAGGTCGACCCCCTATTTATAGGCGGCGACCCCAGAGCATTTTGGTGCGCCTCACCTGTGCAGAGCATTGCGGCGCGTCCGGATCCTGTGGCCCCGGTCAGCATCGCGGACCCCCTTCGCGAAGTCGCATCGTGAACCGCCGACAATTTTGGCTATTTTCCCTCAGACATCGACCCTTCACCCTCTGCGGATCTAAGTATGAGGGGGGATTTTGTTGGAACCAAAATATTGCATGAAAGGAAGGGACAAAAAGGACGCCCCACACGCTGCCTCGCGAAGCTCCGACGCGAAGCACCCCCGGGCATCACGGCCCCACGAAGCCCCGGAGGCGGTACCTCTCCGCGAATGGCCTGACGTTCGCGAGCCCAACGCGAATCCCTGGAGGTGGTACCTCTCTGCGAATGTCCTGCCGTTCGCAAGCCCGCCGTGAAGCCCCGGAGGCGGTACCTCTCAGTGAACGGCCTGACATTCGCGGGCGCGCCACGAAGCACAGGAGATGGCGCGGGAGTTCTGCTTCGCGGCACCCCTTGCCTATAAATACTGGGTTCCCCCTGAGCCCAGGGGACGGACAATCCGACCTTTCGGCTTCTCCTCTGCCGAATCACGAAGCACCCTTTTCCATGGGAATCATGAGCTCCGCAAGGTACTTTTACTTTGCATGACGCCTTCGCTTTGTCTCGTTTTGATCCCCTCTTCTTAGAGGGATACCCTTCGCGAAGGTCAAGGGCATTCGTGAAGGATGGGGATTCCCAAGGGAACTCGGGCAGCCACTGAGCATTTATGCTTCGCAAAACACCCATCCTGTACTAGTGATCCCCATGCTAAGGCAGGATCACTACACATCGTGAAGCACACTGCTTCACAGTACCCTGCTTCGCGAGGCACCTCCACTTCGCGAGGCAGTGCTCCGCGAATACTGTTCCACTTCGCGAAGCACTCTCCACTCACACCATTGCCCCATTCTAAGGCCAAGGCACTCCACTTCGCAAAGCACACTCCTTTTCTTGGAAATTCCTCTTCCCGTGTGACCCTCCAGGTTTGCATGATGTAATTTCAAAGTCCCACGAACCACACCACTCGTAGCGTTGCATCGCCTAATGCTTCTTCGCATAGGCACACTAATGGATATTTCTTCTTCTCATAGCCATGCTAACATGGACCCCTCGATGGTTCACTCTATAACCCCCCTTGACCACGACCTTACTGGTACCTTCCCTCCCCCAAGGAGGAGAGGGTACCAGTTATGTAAGTCCTAGGGGTGTGGAGTAAACCCACCTCGTCCGAGCTGCAGGATGTTAAACTGCCAAGCACCTCGTCTTCAACACATGATGTTAAACTGTGATCCGGCCCCATGCTTCGCACGTAGGGTCCCCCCAGCTCGGACATTCATTACGCCACCCATCTACACAGAGACGGGGTCACCCCCTCCACAAGGGATGGTACCCTCCTTCTTGGAGTAGTGTATGTCAATGGGAGAAGGGAAACCACCTTGGTGTAAGCCCCCTAGCCCCTCTTGTGGAAGGCTGCACCCCTGCATCTCCGTACTTCCCCACTACCAAGGTCAGTGGAGGGCGTGATAGGGAACAAGGCACCTCCCATCATTGGTCCCAAATCCCTCTTTCGCTGCGCTTTGTCGCACTTCGGGCCTCCATCCTGGAGTAAGTCCCAGCACCATGGGCCACCTAACGCATAAGCCCGTCTTCGCTTCTCACAGACACACCCTTCACGGCGTGATCGTCAGGTCCTTGCTGCCTCTTGTTTCTCACACCGAGCTTGACTCACGTGGGCATAGAGTTGGCAATTGGCCATGACAATACCTCGTACAACACGACGTTAAACTGTATGCCCTTATCCCGCATGACATTAAACTGCACACCCATTTGAACTAAGAGGTCTTTGATCAATGTCAAGGCATGGTACGTAGGAAGCCTCCCCGAGGTTCAAGCCCATCCCTCATTGGACTAAGGTTCACCTTCATGTCAGTTCGCTGACGACTTCCAACATTTGAACTACGAGGTCTTTGATCCATGTTAAGGCATGGTACGTAGGAAGCCTCCCTGAGGTTCAATCCCACCCATCATTTATTCATGTCGAGTTCATCCTTGTCCAACATGACGTTAAATTGCATTCCATTCCAACGAAAAGCCATTGTGACCAACCCAAACTACGAGGACTTTGATCCATGTCAAGACACAGTACGTAGAAAGCCTCCCTGAGGTTCAAGCCCATCTCCCATTAGACCAAGGTCCCTTATTCACGTCGGTCCGCCGACACCCACCACAAGTGGACCTCCGGGTTCACCTTCACGTCGGTTCGCCGATGAAGCCCCTCTGAACTACGTGGTCTTTGATCCGTGCTAAGGCATGGTACATAGGAAGCCTCCATGAGGTCCAAGCCCACCACCACGAGAACCCCCTGGTCCTCCTTATTCACGTCGGCCTTCCAGTGTCCAACCTAAACTACGTGGTCTTTGATCTATGTCAAGGCGTGGTATGTAGGAAGCCTCCTAGAGGTTCAAGCCCACCACCTGTTGGTCACTCCGACCTTCTTCACGTCTGGTAACCAGCAGCTGGGCAGCCTAGTGCGTAAGCCACGCGCCATCCGGACCAAGGTCCTCACCCGCATTGGTCCGCCGACACACCATTTGAACTACAAGGTCTTTGATCCATGTCAAGGCATGGTACGTAGAAAGCCTCCATAAGGTTCAAGCCCATCACCCAGTCATTCCGACCTCACTCACGTCGGTTCACCCCCGTCCTGCATGACGTTAAACTGTATTCCGCATTCCATCCGAACTATGGGGACATTGATCCATGTCAAGTCATGGTACGTAGGAAGCCTTCACGAGGTTCAAGCCCACCACCTGTGGACCCCCCGTGTTCTCTTTCACATCGGTTCGCTGACGATGCCCATTGGGCCAAGGTCCACCTTCATGTCGGCTCGCTGGCACCATCTCAAACTACGTGGACTTTGATTCCCTGCCACGGGGATACATAGGAGGTCTCTTCGAGAATCGAGCCCAACTTCACCGTTGCCCCTGCGATGGTCCCATTTCACCCCCCTTCCATTTCATTCAGATCTCCATCGCCCATCCTGATTCTCACCCGGACTACCATATCCCGACATGATCATACCATTCCGCTCCTCTTCGCAGCCGCCCACAGGCTGGTCCCGACATCAGCACCCCTTCGAGGGAAATTCCTCAATCTGATTCATTCTAGATAATGCTCTGATTGGGCTGATCCGTCTCCGTTGGACGTTAAACCTGCGGCATACCCTCTATTAAACACAGGAAGCTGAGGAAAACCTCAGATATATGTCTATGGCATATAATTCCCGACGCTCGATGTGGGATGCCTCGGGCTTCCACGCCCTCGAGAAGCCCTATGACAAGGGATAAAAGACAGACATGCCAGTTCCCCAGCATCCAGACATGCTACTGATGCCTCGACGTGACTACTCCCCTGACTGAAGGTTGCTGCCCTGACCGGACCCTTTGGAATGTCCCGACAAAAGAAGTGTAATTAACCGGCGTCCATGGAAACATGGCACTGGGAAGAGTTTCACAAACAACGTATTAAAATCTATAAGGGAGACCCAGACTAGGTGATGAGTTCCGAGGAGGAATCCACAGAAGGAAGAACTGACATCCCATCATCCCGTTTCGATCAAGGTGCAGACGTCCCTGAATAAGGAGCGAATACCGCCTGCCTTTGGAAATCGAGAATGCAGGGCAACAAATAGCACAGCGCGTCCTCCTATGCAGACGGATGCGCGTGCGCCCCAGTGAAAGAATCGGAAACACTTTGGCATTTTCAATTGTGGATAAAGAGAAATTCTCATCATGGAGTTTGTTTCTGGAATGTCTTCGAGAGTTTGTTACGGGTGCGGAAGGGATTTGTCTTATCTCAGATCATCACCGTGTAATCAAGGAGGTAGTACAGTATGAGGGACTTTCATGGAGAGAACCATATGCCTATAATCGATACGGTATTTGACACATTGCTAGAAATTTACAAAAGAGATTCAAGAATGAGTCGATGAAGAAAGAAATCTTAAAAATTGGTATGAATATACTTTTTTCTATTAAAAAATCCTATCATAGTTATGATCTTATCTGTTCAGATTGTTTCTTATATGATAGAATAGAGCCTCAAAAACAAATAATGGAGGAGCATATTCAATATTTTCATAGAGTTAATCCAGAAGTTTATGATTACATGATGCAAATTCCAAAACAGAAATGGTCGTTGGCATATGATGATGAGAGGAGATATGGTCATATGACGACCAACATCGTAGAATGCATAAATGGAGTTTTCAAGGGCGTTCGAAAATTACCAATCATAGGTAAATATGAATATTTGATTATATGTTCCTCATAAAAGAAAAATTATAATATACTATTAGTATAATGACTTAAATCTAAATTATAGTTTTGGTACAAGAGACCTTCTATCGTAGTGTCAAGTATTTTCTGGAACGAGGAAATCAAGCTGAAAAGGGCTTGAACAGAGGGATGCACTATGGACACCATGTCCAACACCACATTCAATCGTCTAGAGCAACGATTTGAGGTCGTTGAGACCGGTGATGCTGTAACTTATAGTAATGGTCATATCTGAGTTGTTTTATTGGAGAAGCATTAATGTGAATGGGGAAAGTTCCAATAATTTAGATATCCTTGTGGCAATGTGATTGCAGCATGTGCTTATGTACACGTATCTTGGGAGCAGTTTGTTGATCCAGTTTATCGACTCGACAGTATCAACTCCTACTACAATACTCCATGGATTCCAATCGGAGAATATCAAAATTTTCATCTCTCTGATGACACACCCACGCTTCTACCAAACAAAAGTAGATATTGTCCTAAAGGGAGGCCAAAGTCGACTCGTATTCAGAATGAAATGGATTGGCCTAGTGAACAGGCACCTGGACGAAGGTGCAACATATGCCGCCAAGAGGGTCATACGAAGACACGTTGCCCTAGACACATAGGGAAATCATATAATTGTTAAAATATTTTTTGTACTCCATAATTTACTGTAAACACATTGTACGTGTAATAAATATTTGTCCTTCGATGAGTTTTGAAACCATTCATAGTTAATATATCATCATCATTTTAATAAGTGGTTGTTGTTTTAGAAGAATAACATGAAATGTTAAAAAATATAAAATGTAAGATCGAGCATTTAACATAATCTGAGAATCAGTTAATGTGAATAATAGTGACGAATAAATTGAGGATATAACAGAATCTGAGACTACAAGACCTGAAAATGAAAAATAAAGAAATCAGGACAACAAGGTTCAACCTGAAAAGCGTGATGAACCCACACCTAAAAAATCCAAAGACCTAAGGAATATAAAGTGAGAATAGATAAAAAAGGCAAGAGCAAAGCTACATTTTAGGAGAAGGTGAGAAATCAGCCAATTTCAAAAACTATGCCCCTCTCATCCTTTTCTTCAAAAGTGATAAATAGAGTGATGAACATAAATAATTGATATTCTTGAAAGTTATTAAAATATCATGCCCCTCATTTTCAACCACGAGAATGGGTTTTCTCTAAAAAAACATTGATTCATTCTGCAAATATTGGCAATTCCCCTCTTTTGTCGACCCGGTGAAGAACCAACTGTCATATATTCATTTGGAGGTCATGAATATGTGACAGTTGGGTTTTTACTGGGTCAACTAAAGCTATGATGCATAAGGAGGATGTTTTTTCATGTCAACCATACATGGATCAAAGGTTTTTTTATATTACTACTAAACGATGTTGACTGAGCATATTGAGTGGACCACCTCTCTATTTTAGGTTTCAGAGGGAAGGGTGTAGTGATTTTTAGGATGAAAAATGTACTTAAAAAATGTTCAAATGCTTTAGGAAATTGATCCATTATTCATCTGTGACATGTATGAATCAAAATATACAACGAAGAATATTTCCTATAATATCATCATTATTTGATAGACATGGTAGTTTGGAGAATCAATCCAAAACTTTATATGTTGAACATATCATTAATTCCTTTAATAATATGGCTAATTATTATGACGTTGACATCTTTCAAAATCCAATGTCATCGTTGAATTTTGAAAGAATTCAAAGTGAATATATCATCAACTTTATATGTTGAACATACCATAAATTCCTTTATATATTTAACATATCCTAAATTACTTACACGCTTCTTTCATAAATTACATGATAAATTTCATACCTTAAATGATAAATGTGATGACTAACATGAAATTAATGTTTTACTATTTGTACAATCAGATGGAGCAGCCACTATTATCTGGTCAGGAGATGCATGTGTCACGTCTTGTGTTGGCACGATGAACTGTTTGAAAACATTCTGTTTGGAGAGCACATCATTTTCATCATGATGCGCCCCTGACAACTATTTATCTATACCTTAGACGTGCGAGATTTTATGGAGTTGCTATGTTTGACTTCAAGACCATTGATCATCATTTTATTGCAGCATTGGTTGAGAGATGGAAGCCAGAGACACACACTTTTCATCTCCCAGAGGGGGAGATGACCATTACTTTAGAGGACGTCATCTACATGCTTGGTTTTCCCATCAATGGACAGACAGTTACGGGTGCCACTAGTGGCAATTGGGCTGCCATCATACATCGACTATTAGGCATTGATTTCGTTGGCGTATGATGTGTCCTTGTGGGTTATCGATTGCGCATGACATGGCTTGATGAGCATTTCACTGTCATTCCTGATGACGCAGATGAGGAGATGCTTATTAGGCACACATGTGCATATATTCTACGACTGATCGGAGGCATGTTATGCGTCGACTACTCCACCCTTTTGGTACACATGATGTACCTCCCATTACTTGAGGATCTTGATCTGACAACTACATATAGTTGGGGATCCACTGTATTAGCACATCTGTATAGATCCCTTTGTACCAGTTGTCAAGAAGATGCACAGAAGATTGCAGGTTGTATGGTTTTAGTACAGATGTGGGCTAGAGTATTTTCCATGCATCGCTCCTTGAGCTATCACACCACTTACAACAGAGCTATTTCAGGATTGTCCTCGGGGACGATGGTATGTTTACTTCATTAATTTCATTTATTTAGTACTTTTGTTTATGTTATTTATAAACTTACTATATATTACTCTTTTGTAACTAGGTGGAGTCAGTCTCAGAAGCATGCAGACACACCGAGACATAGTGTGCACACTTTTCGATAGATATTCGATGCATAAGTTCCAATTGATGTAAGTCAAGCAATACTTTTTTATAGAACAATATGTTTTGTTATCACTATTTTAAGTTATTTTAATGTAATATTACTAAAATTATCTTGCTAATAAGTCACTTACTTTTTGAGTTTACATTTCATGTTTCATAGACTCCATATACAGGTTATGTTTATGCATCAGTTCCACCGTACTTCACAGCTGTCATTGGAGATCGTGCTGCAGTGGTGACACTCCTCCACTTCCATATCATTGAGTGGAACTAGCTAGACTGGGTCATGCGCCAGTTTTGTTATATAAATCATATCCCGATGGCACCAGGACAGCCTGATGGGTTTCATTCTATTGTACTTACAGGTAGACAATCGACAGACTGGCGGCAGTTTCATGCATCTCATATTGAGCTCTGGGATGTGCGTGCCTGATATGGTGTTTCTCGATATGGATATCCAACAGCACAGTATCTGTAATCTGCCCAGGGGGATTATGCATACTGGTATCGACGTCATGCCATAATGCGTCTTACACGTCAGGGGATTGGCATTTAGCAGATGGTATGTTTATTAAGGTATATTATATTTGTTTAACTCTTTTGTGGTATTAATATGAATGTCATTTAATTTGCAGACAGACAACATTGGTCATCTTGCACATATCACACATCCTCAGGAGGATCCATATATTAAACGAGACGTAGTTCATCGAGATGTGTTGGCTCTCTACGACGATCTCCGGATGATACAGGACAGTTGTTATGACGAGGAGCCACATGAATATCCTGATCCATATTCTCCACCTGGAGCTCCTGAGGGTTAGGATGTCCCTGCTATTCCTACTGATGATGATGCACTGCCACGACCGCTTCTAGCCGCGATATAGAGACGAGTACCTCGGGAGGGGCAGAGGCGGCGAGATAGACATCCGAGAGCGCCTCCTACAGATGTGGCAGCTCCACATAGAGGTGATCCTGCCCAGCTTATTGATGAGCTTGAACAGCATGGAGACACTTATATACCATATCTGTCTTCTCTGATGACTACTATGGACTACGAGCTGGATCAGGTGACACAGCTTGTGGCAGCCCCCTCTCCTCCCGGTGAGGACTTCTTCAGTATGCCCTTTCTACCATTTTTAAACGCCCCAGGACCATCTGGATCCACACATGATTTTGGGCCATCATCCACGTATGATTTTGGGCCGTCATCCACACATGATTTTGGTTATCCCTCTACACAGCATCATGAGGAGGCACCAGATGCACTAGAAGCGGAGGATCCCACTTCTAGGACACTGGAGCGACACATACGTCGGACGTGGGGAGGACGTGAGATTCAGATGCCACATTTTGGTACCGGGGGGCATCAACGTTGATTTATTCAGATGTCATGATTTATATGTTAAAAATCTTATTTATTTAGATAAATTATTGTTATTTAGACAAATAATTATAAAATAAAATATATAGTATATACAAAATAATTTAAACAAAACTTGAAACATTGATTAAACATATAAGAAATATTCGAAGAAAGAAATAATTTCATTAAAAATGAGGGGTTTTCCAAATTTAATGAAATCAAATTGAACGATTAAACGAGATATAGGAAGTTGTGGTGGTGTTCCCCCCAAAACGAAGGGCGGGTTCAACCTTTCTTTATATCCAGTATAAATTTTGACATCCAATTCACTACAAGAAAGGCTAGAAGGTCCAAAAATTGTGTGTTTATATGGACCTTATGGCCTTTCTTGTAGTAAATTGGATGTCAAAATTTCAGAAAACTGGTGTGACAAGGATGCCCTTAACGAAAGGCGGCTTCAGCCTTTCTTCATATCCAGTTAACGTTTTATAGTCTTTCAAAGACGCATACTTTAAACATTTTTAAGTAGAAAGCTTATAGATTATTTTTCTTCAACATTTTTGATTAAATTCCTTATATTTTAAACTATTTTTTATATTATTAATAAATTTTTCAAGTATCATTTATATCTGTGTTATTGTTTCTATTTTATAGTCTTTTAAATTCACATACATGAAACATTTGTAAGTTTCAATTGGTGGTTTTGAAAACTTGTAAATTATTTTTCATCGACATTTTTTATGAAATTCATTTTGTTTTAAAATATTTATTATATCTTTAGTCAATGTTTATAGTTTAATTTATATTCGTGCTATAATTTTTGTTTTATAGTCTTTCAAATTGATGTACATGAAACATTTGTAAGTTTCAAATAGCTGGTTTTGAAAGCTTATAAAATATTTTTCATTGATATTTTTCATGAAATTCATTTTGTTTTCAAATATTTATTATGTGTTTTATCAATGATTAAAATTTCCTTTATATCAGTGTTATACTTTATCTATTATAGTTTTTCAAAAACACGTATTTGAAACATTTTTATGTTTCAAATAGGTGGTTTTAATTGCTTAAAAATTATTCTTCATCGACATTTTTTATGATTTTTTTTTGTTTTCAACTCTTTGTTATATATTTAAAATATAATTATTACAATTTATTATAATTATAAATAATTATATTTGTAAATTAATTGTAATAGTAAATTAAATTATAATTTATTACAAATTAATATAATAATAAGTTATTATAATTGAAAATTAATTATAAATAATTAATTGACATAAATTAAATTAAAAATTATTCTTTATTAATATATGATTAGTATAAATTATTATATATTCATGTATACATTATATATTTATTTTATCTTTATTTATATACTTATAATAAATATATAACTATAATAAAAATATAATTATAATTATATATATAATAAATATCTAATTATAACTCTGAATATAATAAATATATAATTAAAATAAATGATTATTATAGCCTTATATTTATTATAATGACATATTTATTATAATTACATATTTATAATATAAAAAAACATAATGTATATATATAAAATTATATATTTTAATTATGTAATTATATATCTATATATACATTATATATACATTATATATAAATAGAATTGCATATTTACAAAGAAAAAAAAATATTGTATACATAAATATATAGTTACATTTACTACATTTATTATATTTATTACATTTAATATTTTTATTATAATTATATTTTTTTTTATTTACTATATTTATAATTATATAATTATTATATTTTTGTTTTTACTATATTTATATATTTAATATTTTTATATATTTGTCATAATTATTATATTTATAATTATAAATTTATTATAATTCTCTATTTATAATTATAATAATTCTAATATTATAATGAATATAGAATTATCGAAATATAATTATAAATATATTAATTATAATAATTATAATAAATATAAAAATTATCTAATTATATTAAATGTAAAATAATAAATATAATAAATTAAAAAAAACAATAGCGCCACTTGAAGTGGCGCTATTCGAAGAATTATATAGCGCCACCTCAAGTGGCGCTAAAGACACCCATATACCTAAATAATCTATACCTAAACCCATTAAAATAAATTTTTTTGGCCCCCTCCCCAAAATTTTCCCATCCATACACATATTCAAATATACTAATGTACAATTTAATTTTTTTAATATGAATATAAATATAAAAATTCAAATATGGACTATTTAAATATTTATATTCATGTTTTTAAAAGATAATGCCTTGGCCCAAAAAGACCAAGGCACAAATTATTATAAAAAAAAGTTTACAGAAGTCCGAAATACGGGATCATATTATAATCTCTTTCATGCATAGAAAGTAAAACAACAGGGAGGTATTCAAACCATGTAATGACTTGATTTAAACCCATGTTTTCTAGGCCATCTGACACTGTGTTTGCTTCTCGATAAACATGTGTGGTGATATAGTTTAGATCGATAAGCGAACCAATGCAGTCCATCCAACGGGTAGTAACCAGCCATGCAAGATGTATAATGCCATTCCAAATTGCCCACATGATGGTAGTTGAATCACATTAAATCCAGAGATTGTCCCAACCAAAACGTTTGGCAAAGTCAATAGCATGAATTAAACTTATCATCTCAGCTTCAAGAGAGGTGGAAATGCCGCAGCTATCCATGAAGTATCCAAGGATCTGATAGAGGTGATTCATGAAGATAGCACCGCAACCTGTAGGTCCCAGATTTCCATTCGAGGCACCGTCAATATTAACTTTAATCCATCCAGGGAGAGGAGATTTATAGAATACTTCCAGAGTACGAGGAGGTTGACAATAATTTCCATTAATTTGAATATGCCGTAGGATTTCAAAGTCATGCATAGTGTTGTGGCAATGTCCATTTTGCATCAAAGTGGCTTCCTGTATGGAAATGTGGATCCGCATATGACCTGAGTTTTGATTGAGTAAGTAATTGTTATGAAAAATAGCAATCCGATCAAACCAGATTACATGATGGAGTTCAGAAACCACAGCTTAGAAGAGGGCCATGATTTTCTGAGAGCCATCCATTTCTGAACATTTTTTTAGTTGAGTATTGACAGAGTAAATAACCAACCATCTATAACAAAAAATGTCAAGAATATAGTTCCAATGAGCAGCAGCAGTGGCACAAGAGAGAAAAAAATGATTAGCATCTTCGTTGTGTTGATTATAGAGTTTGCATTTCGAACAAAGCAGGATTCCAAAAGATTGAAGACAACTCTCTGTGGGAACTCTGTTGTCAGTAAGACACCAGATGAGATTGAATCTCGAAGTCTTTATCCAAGTCTTGTTAAAATGTTTTATCCACTTGATGTCACTTTCTGAGTTTCAAAAGTAATGATTGTAAAAAAGAATAGAGTTAAGCATGCCAATATTGGCAGGTTCCCAAATAAGAAATCATTAGTCTTAGAAAAATAGTAGTTTTCAATGAAATTCAGAATATTTTCAGTGAGATGATAATAATGAGTTTTTAGAATATCTCTAATAAAGCAATTATCATTCTCAGGGGTTTGATCAGGAGAAATCATAGTAATTAAGTTCATGCCAGTCCAGTTATCTAACCAGAATTTCATGGAGGATTCCTTGGAGACCAACCATCTAGAATTATTCATAATATTGGAGTAATAATGTATGATGGATGGCCAGATAAAAGAGTTAGTGAAATTTGAGTTTCCAGTCTTAAGTTTTTTAAGAAATCTATTTTTAATGAAAGTAATATATTTAGAATTATTATGACGAATGTTCCATGTGAGTCTGGCTTGAAGAGCTTCATTAAAATACTTAATATTTTTTATGGGGATACAACCTTTTTCAATAGGATTTCAATACGTTGACCAGGGATCAATCACAATATTTCTTTCCAGAGTGCTTCCAGACAAAATTAATTTTTTTATAGCGATGTTCATTTTTTGATAAGACCAACCGACCATTTATAGACCATCATAGAGTAAACCAACATGGAAACAATAGGGAAATTGACCAGGCAAATACTACCTGCCATAGTGAGAGATTTACCTTTCCAAGAAGATAGCTGGATTAGAACTTGGTCAAATATTGTAGAAAAGTGTCATGATTTTGGTCTACCCCAAAAAATGGTAACACCAAGGTAAGTAAAGGGTAGAGTAACTTATTTTAGACCTAAGCCACTAATAATGATAGATTTTCTATTGGGGGGAAAGTTCTTCCCAAAAAAGCCATAGGATTTATCCCATCTGATGGTTTTTCTAGAAAAATATTCATAGTGAGAGAGAGTTTGTTTGAGGTTTAGAATGTTTATTTTATCACCTTGAAGGAAAAGGATGATGTTGTCAGCATAAAGCACGTGAGTGGGGGAATTTTCATTCCTAGTGATGTGGATGGGTTTCAGTTTATTCGGGTCAACTAATCGATTGAGAAGGCGACTAAGATAGTCTTCCACTATCAAGAAGAGAATGGCAGAGAGAGGATCACCTTGTCTGACACCTATGGTGCACTTGAAGTATCCCTTGGGAGAACAATTGATTAAAATGGAGATAGATGCCTTTTGATTGCAGTAATGAAAGAAACACTAAAGCCAAAACATTGAAGAACATTGCAGATGAAGCTCCAGTCCATGATGTCAAATACAATGTTAAACA
Source organism: Viscum album (assembly GCA_963277665.1). Classification (NCBI taxonomy): domain Eukaryota; kingdom Viridiplantae; phylum Streptophyta; class Magnoliopsida; order Santalales; family Viscaceae; genus Viscum; species Viscum album. Next base: position 1,199,775,115 of record OY728153.1, on the reverse strand, counting down.
TTTTTATTTATTAATATAAATTTGATAATTTTTATGTATAGGATTGTGAAAAAATAATTGATAATAAATTTTTATTATAATATAGTAATATAAATCATATTTATATACTATATATATGTATATATACTTATAGTTATATAAATATTATTTTGAAATATATAGATATGTATATATAAGATAAATAAATCTTTGTGTTGTTTATATGTGATTAAAAAGAAATGATAAAAGTTACTTTTGTTTGTACTAAAAAAACTGACAAAAGGTAAACATTTATTAGCACTGATTAAGGTAAGCACTAAATACCGCCTAATATATATTAGTGTAAAATTCTAGATCAATCGAATTTTGAGTATGAAGAATGTGGAAAAACCCAGAATCATATTTGGAGTCTGTTTATTTGAGATCCATAGGAATAGGGGAATAAATTAGTGGTTTCAATGGAATTTCACGCTTAAAATCCAATTTTATGATTAATTAATTCTCTTCACATAGTTTTATAACACATTTTATTAATCTGTGTGGTAAAAATTTAACGATTTCTGCCTCTTTTGGGCATTTACATGGTTTCAAAAACTATGAATCAACTACGTTTTCACCACCATCTCAAGACACATGAATTTCTAAAAAGAGGTGTATAATTAGCTATAATAGTGTGCAGACAATGTTTTTATCTCTATATTTATCCAAAAAAGACACGTGAGTTTCTAGGGATAACATCACAGTTTCCCCTAAACCTTCTTTAACCATGAACCCCTATAAGTCCTCTAAAAACCTCTAAAACCAATCAAAAGTTACTTGAGATTTTACCTAAGCAAATCATAACTCAAAAAAACTTATGGAATAATTGAATGTAAGATGTAAGGTATTTTAAATAAATCTATGATGTTATATATTTCTCCAATGGATAGTGTATATGAGTTCATGATAAATAGATTTCATTATTCTTGAAGGGCATTAAAGAGGAACTATACATTTTATAGCTAGATAAAAGCACCATGACATGTAGACTAGTTCCATTTTATGGATTTTTAGCTTTATAGATATTTTTTTTGTGAAATGTTTACTAATAATTATTGGTTTATATTTGGTTCATATGATTTTCAGTTACAACATATTTATAAATATTTTTCCATTAATAATAGTTATATTTAATTTCATGACATATTTTTAGTTAAATTTAACCAATAATTTCAATATAAAAATCTATTTTCAAGATTATCCATTCATATTTAGTAGAAGAACATAGAATTATGAGTTACTAAGTTACATGATAGGTAGTATTTTAAATGTTTATGTGAATAATATTCCTCTAATATGACCCATTTCTTAATGTCACTTTATCATTTAATTGTAAAAAGCATATAAAAATATTAAAATCAAAAATAAAATAAACTGGGTAATCCCTAAAGTCAGTCGATGTCCTGAACCCATTGAAAATGATCACATAAGTCATGAGGTAACATAAAATATAGTTAATCATATCAAAATTAAAATCCAATGGGACCTAGGATAGTAATATATATGGATCATTATTACTAGCCCAATCCATTGCCTACTTGGAATCCAGTGCAGTGTAAAAGAATCCACCTCAACCAGAGAAGAATATAGTTGAAAAAACTATCATTCCAGGAAAATGAAGGAACCAATATTGTGTTTAGTCTAATGGTAAAATTTAGGGAAGTCATATAAGAGATGTTTCACCATGTAGATACCCACACAGACTTAGGAACCCATAGCTTCTATATATAAAAAAGATAAAAAACCCAAAAACCCAAAAATCTAAAAAATAAATCCTCAAAACACTGAAATTGTGATCCTGCATTACTCTAGTGGGATGAATCCAATATCCTTTTAGTACAATGACACCCCTAGGTAATTATATAATTGTATCACATACTGGACAAGATGCACTTTCATATAGACTTATAGGGACTACCAAGAGAATATTTGAGACATTAGAGAATGAGGAATACCTCCCTAACATTTAATTCAAATAGAAACAAAAATATAATGAACTTAGACAAGAAATTAGAGAAGGAAAATCCCACCCAAAGTGTAAATAGGGGGAGATAATGAAAATCCGAAAGCAGAAATCTAGAGGTGGTGCTACCCAAAGAGTTTTATGAACCACATGTTATGAATTATGACATTATCTCTATCAGTAGTTCTACACAAATAATTTTCACCATATTTTCAAGGAAAATATTTCATAGAAAGTATAAATATACTATAAATGATATAAAATATAAAATAATTTATTATTGTGCATATGGATAATTTCATGATTACATGTCTAAATTTAGCTGATATTTGATACCTTAAAAAACTACACGTTCTTAAATGACGTTGTGCAGTTGAAGGAGTTTACCTTTTCATTAATAGATTTTAAAAAATATTATTTGGTGACCATAAGATTCATGTTTCATCATGATAATTTCTATCAATGAATTTTATTTTTCATTGTTTCCCAACATAAAAATGGTTATGTTTTTGAAAAATATTTAAAATTTAATTTAACTTGACTTATATCTAGATTTTGAGTTTTGGGAGAACATTAAGAAAATTATAAAATATTTTTAAAACATTTTTTTATGTATTATATCTGAAAAAAAATTTATTACTATAAAAAATAGCTAAAACAAATATCTGCATTGAATATCCTATGTGTAGGGATGGGCTGAAAAATTTCAGATGGAATTTGAATTTTCAATTTGTAGGGAAGACGTATTCGTACCATGTTTTAGAGTTGAATTTCAGTGGTGGGAACCCATCAAAATATTTTTTTATCGATGTAATGATATTTGGTAGGTTTCCTAGGAGATATGGAGGGCCCCAATATTGGATGAAGTCATTACTAGAAATCTGAGTTTTGTGGAGGGAAGATTTGGGTGACCTCCATATGACAACCCATATTTTAATTCATTTTATTTTGTGATTTATTAGATAAATGTAAACATAAATAAATAAAAAATAATTGTAAATCCTTGTGTATTTTTTTGATTAGTTACAGTAAATATCATCCTGACACATGGATATAAAAACATTTTTTAATACATCCTTAAGATGCATTAAAATTCCACTACTATTTTAAAACTCTATGGGATAACCTGGTGATGTACATAAGAAATGGATGATTTATAAATCCTAGTAAGAGATTAAAAAAATAAAATGAATAATGTATTAAATTTTATCCAATTGTAATATCAATGGAACATAAAAGGGGTTATAATTATAAAGCTGAACATTAAATTATGATATACAACAATAACTTAATGGAAACATGATTATGAGGACACAACATATAACATGAACTCATAAACATAAGTCTAGGACAACAAACAATTAAACATAACATATTATGATTAAGATAACCTATCTCACACCATAAATGGCATATCATGATATTAAAACATTACCCAAGTCATTGGAGGGCTATATAATTCTAGGCACACCCATCACTTTCATATTTTGTACAGGCATAAGTGTGCCACATAGATCATGGAACATATCATTATATTTCATCACATTTAATCCCAGGATTAAATAGTGTGAGATACATACATGGTATTATCAAATAAATTAATTATAGTTACATCTATTTGAATAACCTTTAGTGGAAATGGGGATAAGTACTCAAAAAACAGAAGTTTGTCATGGAAAATCATAGGATAATTTCAACAGCATAAAGGGTTGTTCAAAGATTCAAGGGAAATTAGAGTTAAATTTGTATCTACTCACTTAGATATAATAAGGTAAGTAATAGAGGTATATAAAAAACATAATAAAACATGAATAATTTGTAAATAAAAGGAAAAATAAAATATGTTTCCTTAGTAATTAGGATAAAGATAGGATCCATTACCTTTAAAGGGTGATTCTAAAAGCATGGGAGAAGACTCTAGAGATATTGAGGAAACATTAAGAGGATTATAAAGGTGTAAATTAAGAGAATTTTTATTTTATAAGTATTTTTACTGATTAGAAATGGGTTCTCAGGTGGGTTTATATAGAAAAAGTGGGGTTTTCTTTATTATTTTTCATAATTAGGTATTTGACTCTATACAATAATTAATTCAATACCCAAAACTCTACCATGGGGTTTTCCCATTATTTCTAAGAAAGATAAATGTTTATCAATATTTTACATGGTTAAGACCCAATATCATTAAAATAATACCCTTGGTGATGTAAAAGTAATTCATGTTCATTACGAATTCATTTCTAACCCTTAATATATAATATGGGGTTTAGAGGCTTAATGAAGGGTTTATAAAATTAACCAAATAACCTTAAAAAAATTATTTTAAATTGGAATTATATATATTGAACTTGTATACACGTCATGTCATATATTATATAACTTTTGAGTCATTATGATGTTATAATACACATCCTATATTTATACCGTATTTAATTTTTACCCAAAATTTCAATTGTCTCTCATAATTATGTAAACATAACCATTGGATAATTTATATATCAAAATTTGAAAAAATATATCTATTTTATCCAAAACAATATCTACGTGTGAGAATTTATACTTTTAAATAATAAATACACATTTATTACAAAAATTTGTTTTTTTCAAAGAATATTTTTCTAACACTTATAAAAATTATTATTGACTTCTTAAAATAATATTATTATTTATATTCAACATATTTTTTTATTAAAATATAATTTTATTAAAAAAATTATTGAATTAATTAATGTTGGGTTTCATCATAGAAACTATATATTTCCCAAGAAAAATAACATTTGTGATTCATCATATAAAAATGAAAATTTTATCAAACTCACCATATATTCATTAAATGGTAATAATAATAATAAAAGATAAATATAAATATTTTCCATATATATTAAATCTATAAAAATTCAATGTTTTAGTGCCTTGATATATTTCCCTTTATTACACTAGAAAAATTATTAAGGTAAAGGTGTGTAATTGTTAGATTTTCATGGGGTGGCTTAGTGAACATGTTTTGTTTCATGATCTATATGAGTTAGAACTTCTCAAACAAATAGTTTCACTCATGTTGTAGTTTTAAAACTTTATCCTTTGTTGGATCAAGGGAAAACACCAATGATTCTCTCTCCCTCAAAAGCTCTGATAAGTAGGATTCATAGAGTATGATCGTACTGGTCGAGGACATTACTTATATCATTTGTATCAATGGGACATTATCATAAAACATAATATATATTAGTTGTATGATCACTGTTAAATGAATATATTATCAATAGTTATGATGATTAATTTTATTTCAAATTTTAACAGATATAACATTCCAAAATAACTACTATAGTTCATGTGTTTTCTATAACTACATTACCTAATAACACATTTATTCATTAAAAAAGGGTATTTCATTTATAAATTTTTTAATTAATTACTTTTTCCCCCATAAAAAGATTCACCCTCAAACTTTTCATTTCATATACTAAAATATATGTGGGTAATTCAATTTCATTACCTCTTTTGGTTCTTATGTTTCTCCCTCAAACTTGTGGTTACACGACAACACTTTTAGTAGGTGATCTTCCTTGTTTTGTAGAACTCTTTATTTATAATCTAAGACCGTCACTGGATGATCCTCATATGAGATATCATTCTCTAATGGTAACACCTATGGATTTAGTACATGCAAGGGATCTTCTATTTACTTCCTTAGGAAGGATACATGGAACACATTATAAACATGAGATAGGTTTGGTGGGAGTGATAGCCAATAGGTTGCTATTTCGATTTGATCAAGGATCTCAAATAAGTGATGTATCTAGGAATAAGCATTATATTCTTCCAAAAAATTAGAATTTATTCCCATGATATATAAAAAAGAACACTTTATCACCAAACTCAAACTCTAGGTCTCAACAATGGTTTTCTACAAAGATTATCTATCAAGTTTTTTTGTATTTCTTATGATGCTGAATGGTATGAAACTTCACTATTATCTCATGGATAATATCATGTCCCATCAGTTTTTTCTCTCCATCTTCATCCCACCATGTTATAATTAGACACCACTTCCAATATAGAGCCTCATAAGGTACCATTTGAATTCTAGAATAAGAGATATTGTTATATGGAACTCCATACGGTAAATCTATTGTTTCCAACATCCATGGAAATTACATCAGCATGATTGAAACATATCATATATATTTTGAATGGTCTTTTTTGACTAACCATCCATATAATGGTAATAAGTAACATTGAAGCTTAGTTCTATATTCAAATCCTACTGGAGGTTTCTCCATAACCTTGTGGTAACCCATGGATCTAGATCAGATATAATAATGAGTGGAACTCTATGGAGTCTTACCACTTCCCTTAATCATATATTATAGTATTGTTTATAAGATAAATATTCCTTGAATGAAATGAAAATCATTTACTTTTTAAGGTGATCTATTATCACCGAAATAGAATTATTGGATTTTTATGTCTTAGGGAGTCCTACAATAAAATCCATCGTTATGTTTTCCTTTTTACAAACATTTATAGAAATTGTTTTCACAAATATGATAGAGTTATATAATATATCTTTGACTTTTATTTACACTAAGCATCGAGATAATAATTCTATAATCTCTCTCTCTTCATGTTATCCCACCAAAATATTTTGTTCAAAACATTATAAATCTCAGTACTTTATAGATTCATAGATAAGTATGAACTATAAACATCATATATAATTTTCTTCTTCAGTTATGGTTTTTATGGGACCCATATCTGATTTAAAAACCATATAAATATATATTTATCAAAGCTGAACTCACGAATATTCACTAAATTTTTCTATAACACCTCTTCATTGGTCTAATTTTCCTTGATCCTCTCATGAAAGATGGTTGAGAATTTATTTGAGTAATTTAGGATTGAAATCATTTAATTATTCCCATATACATCCTTTTTATGACTAATAATATTTTATCCCTTACCATCCTCATCATGTATAGATTTTTTTATACATTCAACTTAGAGCACCTACCACTTTGTTTGCTTTCCTTGGATGGTAATGGATTGAAAAATCATAATCCTTGATTATCTCTAACCATTAAAATTGGTTAATATTAAGATTATTAAGATTTTATGATTTATATAGATGATATAATTCTCCTCATATAGATAATTCAACCAAATTTTAAATGAGAAGATCCCCAAAGAAAATTATAGAACATGAGTTGGGTAGTTCTGTGTATGGATAATTTGTTGGCAGGATGCATAAGCTATAACTTTGTCATCATTCATGAGTACACAACCCAAGACCTTTTTAGATTCATCATTATAGTTCCCGAATCCTTCTCCATTTGTGGGTAATGTGCTCACAGGTGTAGTGATAATCCTTGTCATTATCTATTTTAAACCTTCCTCACATTAATCATTCTAGAAATTATTGAATCCTTTTCGAGTTGGCATGTTTATGGGGTTTTAAAAGCATGAGTAGATTTTAAAAAATTGGTGATAATACCGATAAAATCCATGGAAACTATAGATTTATCTCATAGAGGTTGGTCTTTCCCACCCTTAAAGTGCCCCTATTTTGTAAGGGACCACAAAAATCCCTTTTTAGTGATAACATGACCCAGTTATTTTACATATTCCTGGTAAAAGTTTAATTTTTAACTTGAACTATCCTCTAATAGGAGGACCCAAAAATTATTTTTTAAAACAGATTAGAAAATTCCCTTAAAATAGGAATGTCATCAAGGATGGAAATTCACTTTCACTCAATAATTTTAGTTTAATACAGTTTATCATAGGGAAATTGTCATGACCCGTCCCTCGGGGCCCATTTCTTGACTACCCCAAGCCCACCTTCCACAGGCCAGGGGATGGAAACTAGCACCGAAGGCTTATTCCCTAAAACTGGGAAGGCATTTTGTTTATAACCTATAACACACACAACCAAGAACACATAAAGATACAAACTCAATTAAATTGAATAGTAAACAGAGTGAGTACAGTAAGTAAAAAGGGGATAAAATATAAGCCCAAATGGAATGTACAAGGAAAACAGGAAAGTACAAGACATCTGGTAGGTGGAAAACAACTCCTAAATTTTCCACCACGAATCCAACTTGAAGGGTAGGTACAGCTCATGAACGACCATCTCTATGGTTCGCCTCATCTAACGTCCACCTTCGAGCTTCTTCCAGTCCTGGTACCCTCGTCCTCAGTCATCACTTTCTATCGTCTACACCAAACACAACGAAGTGCAGGCATAGCCCATGTAGGAGTGAGTATAATGATACTCAGTAGGGACCCCGATACCCTCAAGGTCTCACAAAATTTACAATGAATAAACCACAAATAAAGGAAACAATTTATAACCCTACTTAGGTATATGACCATACATATACCTAAGTTATCAAGTAAATGTATCTCAATCATGAGAAAAACACAGAGTCCAACTCTAAAGCCCCAAGATACACTATTCCACAAAATAAGAAATACCATGAAGGAAAGTTCCACATAGGTATGCCACATAGAATAATACAACCAAAGTATTACCACGAAAGAAAGTACCATATAGGTACAGACTCAGCTAACACCAGGTATAACTTAAGTACAGAAGTACATATGATTAATAGAAGGATAGATCATCTTATTCTGTTAAGAGGCTCTACTGTTGACCCATACAGGATTGCTCGGTGCTGACCCACATATGATTTCTAGGTGCTGACCCAGATATGATTGCTCAGTTCTGACCCACACAGGATCGCTCGGTGCAGAACCACAAAGATCACTCTTCATTCTTCACGTCATAGCCAGCTTCTGGGTTCCCGCACTAAGATTTCTCTCCTCCAGGAGAGTCCTCTCCAGAAGCCACTGGTCAATACTCCAACTACGACAAAGTCCCAAGAAGATGTATCACAAAGGACCTCCATTCCATAGGGTTCTCAACGCAATAGACGGTGCGTCAATCGGTTGCCCGGTCTGTATGTTATTATCCTTTTTCTCCCAAGGACCTGGTTGGATCCGTGCTCGATCCAACCCTACCATTCTTCAAATTTACACAAAACTCCAATGGGGGTATACCAAAGGTAACGTCTTTCTCCAAGGTTTACAACGCCATTGAAAGTTTTTAAAATGGATTCTTGGTGCCAAAGTTATGGCCGTTAGAGCAAGAATATCATAGCTAGTCCAGGTCCGGTCTAACCCGGTTGGACCAACCCGGCCCGACCCGGCCCACTAGGTCTGGCCCAGCCCGCGATGTGCAATCTGGCAGGCCGCAAGGGTCGCGAGGGGCTGTAGAGGGCCGCGCGGGCTGCGAGGGGCTGTAAAGGCCACGGGAGGCCGCGGGCGGCGCAGAGCCATGGGGGACACGAGGGTGGCGCAGAGTCTGTGGGTCCATGAGGGCAGCGCAAGGCCACGGGGCCGTAAGGGCGGTGCAAGGCCATGGGGGCCGTGAGGTTAGCACGGAGGTTGCGAGGCCAGTAGGGCCACACGTGGCTATGAGGGGCCACGGAGCAGCGGAGACTGCAAGCGGGGGAGCGCCGCGGGTTGCGGAGGCCATGGGGCTGTGAGGACGGTGCAGAGGCTATGGGGCTGCGAGGGTGGCGCAAGGCCGTGGGGTCACGAGGGAAGCGTGAGGCCGCATGGGTCCATGGAGCGGCAGAGGCCATGGGTGGTGGAGCATCGCGGAGTGTGGAGGCCATGGGGTGGTGGAGGCCGTGGGGCAGCGGGGAGCCGTGCCTTCACTGGTCGCGGGCTTGACCAGCCGCCCTTCTTTTTCCTCCTTCAGCACAGTTCTCAAGTTCCATCAGTGCCAACTACTGGCACCGGTCTCCGACACCATCGTGAAGATCACACAAAAGATCCATAAGATTTTCAGAGGGTTTGGGCCATGTTTGTTTGGTCCGTACCCTCTGCGTTAGGGCGGTAGCATACAACTCAAGGAAGATGACTAAATGTGAGAGGGAATTTAGCATTGATCAAATTAAAACACACCCCTACCTCTTTCGTTTGTTGACGTCAATGAGGAGGGAAGGATGGTCTCCGATTGAAGATGTCCCATGTTGTAAGATGTACTGAGGAAGAAGTCGAAGTCGACATTCTTCGTTGGAGGGGCATTCTTTGTTGGAGGAGTGTTCTTTGTGGAAGAAGTTCTTCATTATTGAAGTGTAATTCTCCCAAAAGCTCTCTCCTTCTCCTTTGCCAAAAACCTTCCCCCGATAAACCCAAAAATTGAATTAGCCAACATTATAGAATATATTGGAATAATTTAAAATTGGTTTAATTAATTAATTGAGTTGGTATAATTAATTAAAGGGGGTGGCACCATTAATGTGGGAGAGTTTAAGAGGCTTACCAAAATTTAAGAGGGAGTTCAAGGGGGTTTTAGTCTCAGGTGGTGCCCACCACCATAACCTCTCATGGGAGGTTTAGTTATGGTGGTCCTCACCTCCATAACCTCTCATGGGAGGTTTAATTCTGGTGGTCCCCATGTCTTAATCCTTTTACATGGGAGGTTTCAACAAAAATAAAATAAAAAAAAGTTTTTTTTCTTTTATTTCTCTTCCCGTGAAAAACCAAAAATACTATCTTTCACCCTCCACATACTGTAGTCGAGATGAAGTTATCTTTAATGAATACTGCCACTGCGAGTTCAACGGTGCCCTCAGATTTCAATTCTGATCACTGTTTCAAATGATTGAAAAACTTGGTCGCATGATTATAGAATGTACCCAAAAAATGTTTAGAAATTCATTCAGGGAATACCGAGCCTCGGAATCATGCACCGTTAATTTTCTTGGACTCGTAAAATTCACATATATTTAAAAAATATTACATGAAAATTCTGGGTCTTTACATTATCCCCACCTCAGGGCTTTGCGTCCCCATAAGACACAACTCAAACTAACAGAACAAGTGGGGGTAATGACCACACATCTGAGCCTCCCGATCCCATGTGCTCTCATAGAGGTTTCTGTGCTACCAGAGAAAGTGAACCAGAGGTATCGACCACCCATGAAGGACCCGCTTCTGTCGATCCTCAATCTCCTATGGAACTTCCGAAAACGTTTCCCTATCATCGATTTCTAGCTCACCATGGTCGATGACGTGAGAAGGGTCGTGGATGTATCTCCTAAACTAGGATATGTGGAAGGCGTCGTACACCCAGTGAAAATGAGGAGGAAGAGAAAAGTGGTATGCTATCTCACCAACTCTTCTGAGAACCTGAAAAGGTCTGATGAATCTCGGAGATAACTTTTTGCGTCGGCCAAATATCTGTAATCCTCGTCGTGGTGAGACCCGTAGAATGAAGTGGTCGCCATCCTCAAACTCCAGAGGTCTCTGTATCCTATCATCATAAGACTTCTGCCTGCTCTGTGAAACCTTAATCCACTTCTATATGATCTTCACCTTCTATGTGGTTGCCCGAACCATCTCTGGTCCCATGAGTGCTGACTTCCCTAGGTCAATCCAGCACAAAGGTGATCTGCAAATTTTCTCGTACAACACCTCAAAAGGTTTCATCCCAATGGTGGATGATAAATGTTGTTTTATGAAAACTCCACCAAAGGCAAGTGATCCTCCTAGCTTTGTCCGAAGTCGAGGATGCAATAACACATCATGTCCTCGAGGGTCCGAATGGTCCACTCAGTCTGGCCATCCATCTGAGGATGGAAGGCGGTTCTCAAATGAAGCTACGTCCCAAAACCCTCCTACAACCCCTTATATAATAGAGATGTAAAACATGTATCATGATTAGAGACAATAGTCGAGGTTAATCCATGTAGCTGCACAATCTCTTGCAAATAGAGGCGTCCCAATCTCTCTACTGAACTCTTCCCTCTAATCGGTAGGAAGTGGGCCGACTTGGTGAGTCGACTGATGATTACAGAGATTGAGTCATGACCTCTGGATGTATGTGGATTTCCTGTCACGATGTACACGGATATCCCATCCCACTTCCACTCTAGGACATCTAAAGGCTGAACTAAGTCTGCTGGTACCTAATTCTCTGCTTCAATTGCTGGCAAGTGAGGCACCGAGAGAAAAACTCTGCTACCACTTTCTTCATTCCCAACCACCAGTGCTGTTGTCAGAGGTCCTGGTACATCTTCACCACTTCTAGATATACTACTAGAGGGTATGTATGGAACTCCGTCAATACTTCCTCCTGAAGAGACACTAGTACCATGATACGTCCTTTGAATAGGATGACGTGCTCCCCACCTTCAGAAAATCCATCAGGTGCATGTCCTGTGGATATCTGGGCACGTCGTGTCTCACAGTCAGTGTACCCACGCCGAACCTACCTAACTCACTAAAGAAGTGGAGGAGTGACTATAATAGAATGACGAAAATCTGCTCCATCCCGATCCACAAAGGATCTCTGCAAAGTGGCCAGCTACTCCGTCGCCTCACCTAGTAGCTGTATACCAGATCTCCGGCTGAGTGCATCTGCTATAACATTCCCCTTCCCAGGAGTATAGACTATCTTGAAGTCATAGTATTGGAGAAACTCAATCTAACATCATTGTATTAGGTTTAGGCAATTTTGAGAAAAGATATACCTGAGACTCTTGTGATCAAAGTACACTGTAAAGCGCTCACCCATCAAGTAATGTCGCAACATCTTCAAAGCGAAGACCACTGCTGCTAACTCTAGGTCATGGGTAGTATAGTTCTTCTTATTTTTCCTCAGCTGTCAAGAACCATATGTGATCTTTGATCGCTCCTCCATCAGGACACATCCAAACCCGGTCCCTAATCCGTCACAGAAGACTACTTACCTTACGCCCTCCTCTGGAAGCCTCAAGACGTGGGCACTTGTTAGCCTCTGCATCTGCTTCTGAAAACTCTGCTTGCATCTCTCTGACCACACAAAGGGTTTCCCCCTCTTCGTCAACGCTGAAAGTGGTGATGTACCTTTGGAGAAATCTGGCACAAATCTCCTGTATTATCCAGCCAAACCCAAGAAACTTTTTATCTCTGTCACACTCCCGGGTGGCTCCCAAAGAAGTACCGCCTCAATCTTCGCTGGATCCACCGCAAATCCTGTCACCGATATGACATGTCCCAGAGAGTGAACCTCTCAGATCATGAAATGGCACTTTGAGAGCTTACCATAATGCTGGTTATCTTTAGGTGTGTTTAGTACTACCCACATATAATAAGCATGATCCTCCTCAGTAGTCGAGTAGATCATAATGTCATCGATGAAGACTACTACAAAGCGATCTAGGTATGGCTGAAATATCCTGTCCATGAGTCCCATGATCACCGCTGAAGCGTTTGTTACACCGAATGGCATAACCAAGAACTCATAGTGGAAATACCGACATCAGAAATCTATCTTCTGTACATTCCCATCCTGTAATATAAACTGGTGATAGCTTGATCTGAGGTCTATCTTCGAGAACCACCATGCTCCATTCAACTGATCAATGAGGTCGTCACTCCTCGGATGTGTGGAATTGTTCTTAGTGGTCACCTGGTTCAGGCACTGATAGTCAACAAAAAACCTCAATCTCTCATCTGAATTCTTGAAGAACAAAATACGGGCTTCCCAAGGAGACACACTGTGTTGATTGAATCCCTTCCCCTGTAAGTCCTCTAGCTATACCTGCATCTCATGAAGCTTTGATGGATCCATCTAAAATGCTGGTGTAGATGTCGATGTCGTCTCAGGGTACAGGTCAATGTAAAAGTTCACCTCTCTGCGAGGGGGTAGACTCGAAACATCATTAGGGAAGACATCTGCATACTGATCCACCAATACATGATAACTTGGACTCTCCACATTAACTACTACGAGGGTAAGGCTAGCCAATTGATGAGTGATCGACTGTACTCTCCTCCGGGTAAGTCTATCCTGTGCTGAAAAGGATCCCTTCTTGCCGGTGAAGGTAAATATGGTCCCATTCATGCGGACACACCACACATTGTCCCTAATACTGTCAATCTGAGCATGGACTATAGATAACCAATCCATACCCAAGATGACGTCGTAAGGCCTCGACACTACTACTAGGAGATCCCAGCCGAAGCTCTCACGTCCTATAGTAAGATCACATTGCCGGAACTAGTGAGTAAGCATCGAATCCGCTCATGTAGGAGTCTCTAGCCATAAGGATTGAGCCAAAGGCTCCATCAAAATCTTCTATCTCCAAACAAGAGTAGTGGAAATAAAAGAATGAAAGGAACATGTGTCTATAAGTACTGCAGCTATGGTGGAATAGACACATATCGTACCTCGAATCATCTACGGAGTTCCATGATTGTAGTCCTCAGTGGCTTGGAGTTGAGCTCGCCCATGTCCACCTGCTTCCTGCAGTCGGGGTGGATCTTCTGGTGGTGGTGGCAGTAACACCTCGAATCATCACCCACCACCAACTGCATGACCATCTCGTCTTCCATGTTCTCCTGCTCCCTATGGACCACCTCGATCAAACCTCTATCGCTGCCTGGGCGGTCCCTCAACCATCTGCTGATTATCTGTACGGTGGGTTAGATAGTCACGAGCCATGTGACCCTGCCCGCCGCATGTGTAAGACTTCCCACTCCTGCCACGAATGGATCTACCTCGGGTGCCCCGCACAACTAACCCTGAATCCAGCAGTCATCCACCTATAAGTCTAGTCCTCTTGAACCTCAGTGACATCTATCTACTGCCATCTATAGCAGACTCCTCTACGTGATGTCTGGTGGTGGGTCTCGCTGTTGGTGACTACTCATCAAGGAAACTCTCTACTAAGAGGGATCTCTCTAACACCCACGCCTGCGTCGGGATGCTAAGATAAGTCATTGAAGCCCCGATCTCTCTCATGATCACCTACTCGAAGTTTCAGGCCCTGAAGAATTGTTCCCATACTATTTCAATGGAGTAACATGAGAGGTCAGTGAACCTCGCTGAGTACTAAGACATAATCATGCTGCCCTACTAGAGATGAATAAGATCATGTATGCGCACTGCACGAAGAGTCTCTGAAACAAACTCTGCCTGAAACAGGATTCCGAAGTCTTTCCAGATAAGTGTCACCTCATCGTGATCCTAGAAAATCAAGCTCCACCATCTGACTACTGCTGCCTATAGAAGGCTAGTGGCAATGTTCACCATGAGATCAGCTGGTGTCCCTACTAGTCAGAAGACTGTCACCACGACCACCATCCAATTATCAGCTGCCTGTGGGTCCATCTCTCCCCTGGACCTTGGTGGCCTCTAGAACTAGAACTTGTGAAACACGCTCAAGTAGCTTGCACCCTCTGTAGCTGGGGTCGGTGGAATCGGTGGCCCAACGGTAATGGTACTGCTGGTGCCTCTACTGGAAGAGGGCCCTACACCGAGGCCTCATCGCTCAGGGGGCTATGAGTGCATACTACTCTCAGAACCTTAGATGGCTGTCTGTGTGGAGGTATCCTAAAAAAGAACAGGTTCTCCACGATCAATAAGTTATACCTGGTGAGCTAACTCAAATAGATCACAAAGAAAACTCTTCAAAACACACACACAATCAGTTTTTTCGTGCACTGATTTGGAAATCTGAAGTCATGGTCCTGGTGTATGGATACGTCAGCCACCAAACCAACATTGGATTCCCTAAACTGATAACCACACTCACTACACTTAACACTATTTCCATTAAAAAGACCTGAGTCCTATGTTATATGGTAGAACCAACTCTTTTAATACCAATTTTTCACAACCCATCCCCTGGGGCCCATGAAATGACTAACCCAAGCCCAACTTTCTTAGGCCAGGGGCTGGTGACTAGCACCAAAGGTGCATTCCCTAAAACTGGGAAGTAATTTCCTTTATAACCTGTAACACACACAACCAAGCACACATCAAGATATGAATTGAAGAAAATTGAATAGTAAACATAGTGAGTACAGTATGAAAAAAGGGGTCAAAATACAAGACCAACTAGAAAGTACAAGGAAAACAGGAAAGTACAAAAGAGATTTTAGGTGGAAAGCAGCTTCTAGATCATCTACCATGGATCCTACCTGAAGGGTAGGTATAACTCACGAACAACCGTCTCTTTGGTTCGACTCCTCTAACATCCACCTCTGAGCTACCTCTAGTCCTGGTACCCTTATCCTTAGTCAGCATTTTCCGTCGTCTGCACCAAACATAATGAAGTGCGGGCATATCCCATGCAAGGGTGACTATAACGATACTCATTAGGGACCCTGAGACTCTCAAGGTATCACAAAATCCACAAAGGATAAACCACAAATAAAGGAAACAACTGATAACCCTACTTAGGTATATGCCCATACATATACCTATGTTATCAAGTAAACCCATCTCAATCATGAGGAAAACATAGAGTCTAACTCCAATTCTTGAAGCTCAACTGTTCCACAAAGGAAGAAATACCACTAAGGAAAGTACTACATAGGCATGCCACAAAGAAGAATACCGCCAAGGTATTACCACGAAGGAAAGTAACACATAAGAACATACTCCTCTCACACCAGGTATAACTTAAGAACATAATTACATATGATTATTGAAAGGAGAGATCATATTATTCTGTTAAGAGGCTCTACTTCTGATCCACACAGGATTTCTCAGTGTTGACCCACAGAGGATCACAAGGTGCTGACCCACACAGGATCGCTCGGTACTGACCCACACAGGATCGTTCGGTGCTGACCCACACAGGATCGCTCAGTGATGACCCACACAGGATCTCTAGGTGCTGACCCACACAGGATCGCTCGGTGTTGACCCATACAGGATCGCTCAATGCTGACGCACACAGGATCGCTCTTCATTTTTCACATCATAGCCAGCTTCTGGGTTCCTGCACTAAGCATGCTCGTCTTCAGAAGAATCCACTCCATGATCCACTGGTCAATACTCCCACTTCCATGAAGTCCCAATATTAAGTATCACAAAGGACCAATATGCCATAGGGGTCTCAATGCAATAGACGGTGCATCAATCGGACGCCCGGTTTGTAAGTTATTAGCCTTTTTTCCTGAGGGCCTGGTTGGATTTGTGCTCGATCCAACCCGACTGTTCCTCAAATTTACCCAAAAAACCAGTGGGGGTATACCAAAGGGACAGCCTTGCTCCAATGTTTATAGCGCCATTGACGATTTTTCAAACAGACACCTGGTGCCAAAGTTATGACCTTTACAGTGAAAAGTTTGTAGCTGGTCCGGGTCCAGTTCGACCCGGTCGGACCGACCCATCCTGGGCCATCCTGACTTGGTTTGGGTAAAAATGGCCTGTTGGGTCTGGGCTGGCCTGTGTTAGGCAGTTTGGCAGGCCGCGAGGGGCCACGGAGGGCCGCAAGGGCCGTGGGGGCTGCGAGGGGCCGAAGAGGCTGCGAGTGATCATGGGGAGCTGCGAAGGCCATGGGCGGCACAAGGCCACATGGGCCGAGAGGGAAGCTTGGTGGCTACAGGTCCACGAGGGCGGCGTGAGGCTGTGAGGCCACGAGGGCGGTGCAAGGCCGTAGGGGCAGCGAGGGTGGCACGGAGGCCGCGGGGCTGCGAGTGCAGCGTGAGGCCGTAGGGGGGGCCACAGAGCGGTGGGGGCCACGAGGGGCGAAGTGCTACGGGGCGTGGAGGCCACGGGGCCGTGGGGGTGGCGCAGAGGCTGCGGGACCACTAGGGTGACATGAGGCCACGTGGGCCATGGGCGGCGGAGCGACGCATGGCGTGGAGGCCACGGGGCAGTGGGGGGGGGGGTCACGCCTTTGCTGGGGGCCGGCTTGACCGACTGCCCTTCGTTCATTGCCTTCATCACGATTCTCAAGTTCCACCGGTTCCAACTGCATAAACCGGTCTCCGACACCATCGTGAAGATTAGACAAAATATCCACAAGATTTTCAGAGGGGTTGGTCCATGTTTTTTTTCCCGTACACTCTGCGTTAGAGTGGTAGCATACGATTCAAAGAATATGATTCAATGTGAGAGGGAATTTAACATTGATCAAATTAAAACACACCCCTACCTCATTCGTTTGTTGATGTTGATGAGGAGTGAAGGAAGATCGTCGATTGAAGACGTCCCATGTTGGATGATGTCCCGAGGAAGAATTCGAATTCAGCGTTCTTCTTTGGAGGAGCGTTCTTCGTTGGAGGAGTGTTCTTCGTGGAAGAAGTTCTTCATTGGAGAAGTGTAATTCTCCCAAAAGATCTCTCCTTCTCTTTTTCCAGAAACCTTCCCCCAATCCACCAAAAAATGATTTTTCCAACATTATAGAATATGTTGGCATAATTTTAAATTGGTTTAATTAATTAAGTGAGTTGGTATAATTAATTAAAGGGGGTGACACCATTAAAGTCGGGGAGTTTAAGAGGCTTCCCCGCATTTAAGAGGGAGTTTGAGGGGGTTTTACTCTCGGGTGGTCCCCACCACTATAACCTATCATGGGAGGTTTAGTTCTGGTGGTCCCCACCTCCATAACCTCTCATTGTAGGTTTAGTACCAGTGGTCCTCACCTCATAAACCTTCCACATGGGAGGTTTCCACAAAAAGAAAATAAAATAAAAGTTTGTTTTATTTTATTTCTGTTTCCACAAAAAACCCAAAATTCTATCTTTAACCCTTGACCTACTGTGGTCGAGGTGAAGGTCTCTTTAAGAAAATATTGGCGCTGCGATTTCAACGGTGCCCTTAGATTTCAATTATGAGTATCGGTTCAAATGTTAGAAAAA
Source organism: Viscum album (assembly GCA_963277665.1). Classification (NCBI taxonomy): domain Eukaryota; kingdom Viridiplantae; phylum Streptophyta; class Magnoliopsida; order Santalales; family Viscaceae; genus Viscum; species Viscum album. Next base: position 1,199,756,472 of record OY728153.1, on the reverse strand, counting down.
CATGCTCGCACGTTTGCTGAACGCACCTGAAAAAAAGTTAGAAATTAATTTCGGGCACACCGGGCCTCAGAATCATGCGCTGTCAATTTTTGCAGACACATAAAATTCCCATATATTTAAAAAAAAATTCATGGAAATTATGGGTCTTTACAGAAACAATATTCCTTCTTGAGATGGTGATACCAAAAAAGATTCATCATCTTCCTTATAATTTTATAGAATTTGTGGGTGATTTGTGATATGGAGGGGATTTTCTCCTCTAAACAATTTTTATAAGCTCTATATAATGAAATCCAAACCATACCAAGAATTGTAACAAATTATACAAAATAGAATATAATAAGTTTTTTTGGAAGTTCAGCCCAAAAATTTTGAAAGGCGAGGAGTTATATACTTAGGATGATATAATTTTCCCATTTTTTAATTTTCACCAATAGATCTACTACCATGATTTGTGGTGGTGTTTGAATAATTTTAATAAACATACGAGATATATAAGAATTTATATAACCATAATCAATAAGCCTTCACTTAACTATTTTATTCTGGCTATGATCATTTATATCATCCAAAATAGTTTGAGGATGATAATTTCCAAAATATTATACACATAAATTGATACAATGTGATTATTTAAGTGAAAACTCATAAATTACATATATTCATTCACTTATGAATTATTAGGCTTCAATATAAGTTATTTATGATCTATTTAATAATATAAAATATTTTGGGATTTTTTGTTCCATTAATAATGATTTGTAATGGTCTTGTGAATTTACCAAATAATATCCCCTAATAGTGTCAAATTATGAGTGTAGCAATTCCATTTTCCATACACCAATTCACAATCATGTATAACTCAATACACTACTTGTAGTGTTCCCACCCTGAGGAATAACTTTTTCAGATCCACATCCACTAGTAGTTTCATAAAAGGGATATATTTTTTGGGAGCCCACTTAGTATATACTTTAGCAAAAGTTTTTGATGTTTCCATATATTTATTATTCTCATTAAGTGTTTTAAATTGAGTTTTAAAATCCTAATATAGAAAATAACTAGAGTTTAATATGATACTAACTACGACAACACATATTTTAATACACGTTATTTCAGGAGTTATTATATAATGGTACACTTAAAACAATACCAAAAGATCATAAATATTAATTTAATTGTGTGGTTAGGTAGATACCATATAAACCTGACACTTGGATATAAAAACATTATTGAAAACATCCTTAATATGATCTATAATTCTATTTCTCTATTAAAACTACATGGGAAAACCCGGAGACATATGTAACAAAGTGGTGAGATATAAATCTCAGTAAGAGAATAAAAAAATAACAACATGAAAAATGTATTACATGTTATTCAAAATAACTTTTAATGGGTCTTAAAAGGGTGTTAATCATAAAAATGAACATCAAAGCATAATATACAATGATAACGTAATGGACAAATATAAATGTGAAAACACCTTAATACATGGAACCATAAACATTATTTATGGATAACTGCAAAGAAATTGTAACATAGAATTATTAGGATAACCTACAACATACCATACATGATATATCATGAGATTAAAACATTAACTAATGTATTGAAATATCTATGATTTAAGGCCCACCAATCACTTCCATATCATGTATATGCATTAGTGTGCCACATAGATAATAAAATGTAGAGTTATATATCATTTAATTTAATCAACAATTATGGAGTATGGGATACATACATGGAAGTCCAAAATCAATAAATTATAGGTATATATAGTTAAATTCCTATGATAGTATATTGGGATAATTATTCATAAAAAAATTGTCCTGGAAAATCATAGGATAGATTTAATCGCATTACAAGGATAATCAGAGATTCATGGGAGGGTTTAAAGAAAGTGAAAGTGGTATCTCATAACTCTGACATAATAAGGCAAATAATAGGGATATGTAATTATATAATCCAATATGAACAATTGGTAATTAAAATCAATAAGACAAAGAAGGTGTGTTAGTAAAGTGGAGAAAGAGACGATCCCATACCATGAGAGGGTGATTCCAAAATCTCAGGAGGAGCATATAAAGAGATTTTGGGAACATTGAAAGGGATATAAAGAGGTAAAGGGAGAGTATATTAATTATCAATGTTTTTAGTGAAGTTATGTGGGAGACTCTGTGGGTTTATATAAAAAATATGATCCAATTTCTTTATTATTTTCCAAACATAGGTTTTAGACTCTATACAATAATGTTTTAAAAACCAAAACAAATACCATGGGTTCTCCCATATTTTATACCAAAGTTATGTGGGTTTCATTATTCATTAATTTTATGAACTGATATCATTAAAATATTACCCATGGGGATGTAGTAGTGAGTCATGATCATAAAGAATTGATTTTAAAACATTATTATATAATGTTAGTTTTGAAGTATTCATAAATAGTTTATAAATTTAACAATATAACATACAAAATTCATTTTTAATGGAAAATATATATTTGGTCATGGATACACCTCATGGAATAAATTATATCACTTTTTTTTCATTATGATCCAATAATACACACCATATATTTCTACCATATTAAATTTTGACGCGAACAATTGATTGCTTACGAAAATTATGAAAAAATCACCATTGGATAATTTCGATCTGATGATTTTAAAAAATAATATAATTTCATCCAAAAATCATTTATATTTGATAATTTAAACTATTTGATCAAAAATAAACATTTATTGAAAAATAATGGTTTTTTTGACAATAAGAGTTTCTTGATACTTATAAAAATTAAATTTGACGTCAAACATTAAGTTTTCATTTATATTTTAATTTTTTTTATTACAATATAATTTATATAAAAACATATTGAAATAATTAAAATATAAAATCTTTATAGAAACTATACATTTCCCAAGAGAAATATTATTTTCATTTCACAGTTTCAAAAGCTAATTTTTATCACTAATTATTGAATCATTAAAAAGTGATAAGAATACTAAAAGATAATTATGAAAATTATTTTAAATATAATAATATATATAAATTTATACTTATAGGGTCTTGAAATATATACCTTTATTTCAATATAAAAATACCTAATGGTAAGGTGTCGAATCATGATATTTTAATGGGTTGGTTCATTGAACAAGGTTTGGGTAGTGATGTTGATGCACATGATATTTTACCATAAATGATTTTTCTCATGATTTATTTCCTAAATCAAATCTTGAGACTAATCAAGGGGAAATCCCAATGATTTCCCCCCCTTAGAAGCTCCAATAAATGGTATTCATAGAGTTTGATCCTATAGGTCAAGGCCTCCACTTCTGTCATTTGTATATTTTGGACTTTATCATAACAATTAAATATATATATATATATATATATTAATCAAATTATCACTATTAAATTTCAATATTATCAATGTTTATTATTATTAGTAGTTTTCAAATCTAGAAGGATACAACATTCCAATATAACAAAAGTATTTCATGTGTTTTCTATAACTACATTACATAAAAATTCATTTATTAATTCATAAAATAAATTTCATTTATAAAAGTTTATGCCGTGATACAGAAAATGACAGAGGATGAAAATTTCCCACTTACCCCATTTTCCCCTACCATGTCCCCCTATTTTCCTTTTTATATTTCTGATCCCACATCGAGCTCCCCCCCTCTCTGAGTTTACCATGCTCTACATCGAATGCACCCTCCCATGTCATCGATCCCTCCCATGATGTCATGCCCCCATCTCTCCCCACCCTTTCCCACTAAACCCCCCTCCCCCATTGTCATCCTAGCTTCATTGAGCCCTTGTCCCCACTATCAAGGCCCTATGAATCCATGTATACCCCTCCAAACACACACACACAATCCCCATCCCATAGATCCAACCCCCTCCATCTATCCACTTTCACACCCCCATTTCATCAAGTCCCCTTTCATTCCTTCTCCCCTATTCTGATGATCCCCCATACCCTATTATTACCTTCCTACACTATTGAGCCCCAATCTCTCTCCATAAAACCTCCTATAATAGCCCAAAAGTTTTATACATAGATATTACATCTTAATAGATGAATTTTCATTACATATCATAATGAACCATTCCATAATTGAATAGGTTCAGTGCCTTTGGAAACATGGACATATAAAACAATTGGTTCTTAAAAAATCTACATCATGTCACACTATGTTATTCATAAATTTCATCCTTATTAGACATATTCTACTTAATAAGTTTCTTCATAACCTAGGGAATGGAAACATAAGAAAGTGTGCTCTAATATTTTCAATAGTGGTAAAAATGGAGATATCATTGATCACTTGAGCATAACATGATCCCAAGGGAAAGACAACATTATCGATACATTTGAAAACTATACCCTGTATATTTTATGTCATAATCCTGATTTTTTGAATAAATCATGGATGTTTATAGTACATAAATCATAATGGAATCAAATAACACGATCCATTATATCATTACATTGGTATAAGAAATAAGTTTTTTTTCATAAACATAATTGTATAAAATCAATTCATTAGTAGTCAGAGGTCATTTCAAAGACTGTCATAGTGTAATGGGTTCACTCCCTAAACCATTGTTGTAGTTAAGGTTCATTCCAAAGACTATCATAGAAGACACCATCACTTAATGAACTAAGTTCACTCCCCATTAAATTATATTCATATCACGAGATATAAATCTTTAACCAATGAGTTGGAGGTAGATATAGGTCCCACCCATCATTGCTTATAACGTGACCACAGTCCTTAGTTATAACATCACCACCATCATTGTTATTAATGTAACTTCTATCCTTGGTTATAACCTAAAAAACATACTTAGTTATAATATAACCACTATCACATAATTAAAACCACACATTTTTATGCCATAAAATCATAAGATATTCATAATATAGTTACATCATAACTCATGAAATGAAAATATGTTCCATAAATATTTAATCAATTCATAATAATAGAACCCATGAAAAAAACCAGTTTCATAATCATCTCATAAAATTAAACATTAACTCCTTCGAGAAATATTACAAATTTTATTAATGGATTATATCCCCAGAAAATCAGAATTTACCTCAAATTATGTTATCATATATTTAAATTCATTTAAAAAGTCATTAAAATATTTCTTAAGGAAAACTATATTTCCAATTTGATATTAAATTTTAAAATAAATATATTCCAAAAATATCATGGAAAAATTTATCTTTGAAAATAACCTTGTAAATTTCTAATGGAATATTTTGAACATTCATTGGTCATGATGGTGTGAAATTCCATTTATTCCATAGAAGTTAAAAGAAAACATTCCTTTCACATTTTTGATGAAAAGTAAACAAGTATCTTGTTAAGAAAATGAAAAGAAGATTACCTTTAAAAAAATTGGTGAAAATTTAATCACGATAGAAAATTAGTTTAAAAAAATTATATAATAATATTAAAATCATTATTTATAAATAAATAAATAATGGATATGGAAGGAAAAGTGTTTTTGACTGAAGAGAGAAATAATTTAGATTTTCTTTAAAAACAAATTTTTGGTGTCTTGAGTACTTAATATGTATAAAATTAAAGGAAACAAATGAATAAAAGGAAAGGAAAACTCGTATTATTCAGTTTCTTGAGAGGAATACCATAAAATATCATTATTGAAAACATAATCATAAACAATCTAGATAAATAATGAGATTGTAACATAAAACCCTTAACAGTTTGATAAATTTTAAATCATAAGCGTCATGAAATAAAGAAAATTATATCGATATATATATCACATATTTTTAATTATAATAAATATAAAAGAAATTAATGGGAATTATATACACCACAAAATATAAATGAATGGTGGATTTGGTGTAAGTCTCCTAGAAATAAAAGTGATACTAGAAATCCCTTACCTTAGGTATGAATTTATTTGTATGTATTGGAATATATTATATAATAAATATATAATTATTATTTATATATATATATTATTTAAAAATATTTATATATATCATATAATATATGATTTAGTTATAACTATTTATCACCTATTTGTTAACAAATATTTATTAAAATTATTATTCTAGGTGATATCTTCTTCATTCTTTATGTATGTTCTGATCGATAGTTTTAGTGATTATATTTTTATTCTGGTTAAATAATAATCATAATTTTAATAATTATATAAATATCTTATATGATAATTATATAAATGATTAGATTTATTTATAAAATATATATAAAAATAAATTACATTGTTCTTGAAGACGGTTGGTCATACATATCCATGATCACCATTTTCATTTTTCAATTGATGGAATGAAAGAAAGGTAAATGATAAATCATCCTTATAAAGTAATTATTTTTTTCATACGTATTATATACATTTATTCAATACATCCTTATTACTGTCCATGTAAAATAGAAGTGGAAAACAAATCACATCACTTCATGGAGGTGGTAGTCCACACATATGAGTGATTGCCATTGTCATTTTCCAATAGTTTAGACGGTATGATGGATTCAATGATATTAGAATTAGAGGATTATAATTATGTCATTATTATCATATGTAAACATTACTACCAATGTAATACCCATCCATAAATTATGGTTATGAGAAATGAATTGTATCTCTTCGTGGGGATGGTAAACCAAACATACATATCAGTGATATTTTCACTTCCCATATGATAGAAAAAGGGTCAATAAAGGTGATTTAATAATAATAAAAAATTTATATATACATATGATTATAAATTTATTATTAGAATAATAATAATATAATAAATTTATATCAGGTAAAAGAATAATTAAAATTAAAGTTATCAGTTAAGGGGTTTAACTATTATTTCAAATAACTTCTTTAGATCTCCACTAATGGGATTCAAGGTTTCTCTTTTGGGACGAAAATCACCTATATAATTTATATAAGAATTTTAAAATGGATTTTAATAGGTTATTATATATATATAAGGCTCAAGATGGTGTGAAGAAGATAAAGGAGGGGTGACCTTTTATAATTGAGGGGAGGGGCACTCTTAGAAAATCTTAAATTATTAAATTAATATAAATTAATGTTGAAGTAAAAAATTTTATACATGCTAATTAGATTATAATGTAAGATTAGAATGATTTTAAAACTCTCATCCAATAAAATTTAACAGTTTGGGATCACACTTTTACCCATAACATTTTTAACCCTTCGTTAACACTTTTGACAATTACCGTAATATTAATGTTTTATACGCTTAATGGTTTTAAAATGTTACAATAAAATACTAAATGAACAATAAATATACAATTTCATATTTTTAAAACCATGTCCCATTAAATTTTATAAATATAATACTTTTAGGAATTTTTTATTTTAATAATCTACTATTTATTATAAAATATCATTAATGTCGTTTTTAACACTATTCATTTAATTTAAATTTAAATACATAAAGAAAGGGGGGATTGGAATGTAATGATTATAGGAATCCATAGTATTTTTTATAATCCATTATATTTTTCTATTAATTAAATTTATACTTTATTAGAGTTTCACGAGAATTTATTTCATTAAATAATTTATAAAAATTATTAAAAAATATATATCTTTAAAATAAATTCATTTATCTCAAAATATACCCTTATATTTGTTCATAACATGTTTTTTCGTATTTGGACACATAAAATATATTTAAAAATAAGAGTCACGTTTTTTAACTTTCTTTTATTTAAAATTCCATATAAGTCCTTTTCATGAACAATTTTACATTAAACAGATCTATTTTGAGCCTAAGGTGATTGGTTTAGAATTAAATTCATCCAATAAAAATTTTGATGAAAAATATGGCCTTATTGCTTAGTTTTAACATATATTGATTAAATTTTCGCTTTATTGAGGTGATAAATTTAACAATGGGTACTATTCATATTGGAAAAAAATAAGAGTGGAATTATTACAAAATATGAACCTATTGAATCCTAATATAGAATCTATTTTATTAAATATAATACCTATAAGTTGTAGTAATTAATTTTAAAATAAACACACAAAATTTGATGAAAACCAATTGTTAGGAATAATATTTTTCAAGCATATAACCCGATTTATTTTTAACCCATATATAAAAAAAATTAGATGAATGCTAAAATATTTTATTGAGTACATAATATATATGATTATTTTATAAAATTCACTAAAAGTGATATATTTAATTCATTGTGATAAAAAAACATTGTGTGAATTAAAATAGTTTTTAAGGAAAATGGATTTTTAACTATAAAAATATTTTTATACAAAATTAAAATATAAAATTGACTATATTGGACACAATTGTATTATTAACATTAAATAAAACAAATTTTACTTTAAAACCATTTTTAATAAAATGGAACTTTGAACATACAATTTTAAAAAAAATCAGCATTTTTTACTATTATTTAAGAAATCAATATTTTTTTATTTTTTTTTAAAAATAACACTATGATAATTTTAATATCTGGATTACTAATTTTTCTATTTTATAAAATTAAATTTATAAATTCTCAAAAAATTAATCATAACATTTTCTCACAAAAATATATATTTTTTGAAGAAATTCATTCATAACAATTTAATAACTAGGTTATAAGTATCAGATAATAATATTATTTTAATATTTTACCATGGTTTTTTTAGAAACGGTGTTGAATGTAATGAAATCTATAAATGAAATTAAATTATTGAAAAATAAATATTTTCTAAACTCTAATAAATTGTTTCTTTACAATTTGAACTTGTACTCAGTAATCAAAGGTTGGATATTTGACATATATTTTGATGAATGCCCTAAAAAAGAATTAAAAAACATTCTCTTTAATATCAGGAAAGGGGAGTATGAAGGTCACCAAAAAACTAGATTTCCAAGTAGGATAACATCAATGGGAAGTTAAAAAAATATGGATATGGAAGAGAAAACTAACACCCAAGGACTGATTGAGAGTGATATTGATCTATGTCAGAAGAAAGATAATAACTAAAAAATCATGAATTAAGGAGGGGCTAATGGAAAATTAATCCATCAAATTTTAAGGTTATCATAATTTTTTCTTCTTAATATTCTTTTACTATAGTTGAAGCATTCCTTTAATATCCAGTCTAATAACATATGAAAATATACTTAATTGGGAAGTAAAATTTCATTCTTTAATCAATTCTCACAACAATATAATTTATTTCTCCAAACAATGATTATTCAAGATAATATTTTTATGTCTGAAGCACTATAATTAACTTCTTACAGATAAAAAATGTATATCAAGATATTCCACCAATATTTATGCATTAACAAAAAAAATTGTCAACATAAGATAATTTTAAAAATGAATAAACCAACATATTAAAAAATACAACATTAATATCCCAAAACCTAATTACCACAATAACATATACATTAAATAATGTTTTAATCCTAAAGTCGATATCATACAATTCATCTCACGTCTTCAAAAAAAATTAATTGCATTCTTCCAAAGTAATATTTTATGTAAAATCACTTGTTAATCATGAGATTTATATATACCTAATCCCTATGAAGCACCTCCCAAATTTATTTTATTTCAATGATAAATTACTATATAATATTTTAACATTGTCAACTTCACTAAAATATCATGACTCAATTTTGGATAATAAATTTAAAGGTAATCCTTAAGATGACTATAAATATCTCTAATAATATCACTTTTTCAATGATTCATTTTTTATCCATCAAGATTATATATATCCCAATTTATAGTAGTCCATAAATAACATATCATAAAATCATTTATAAACCCCAAAGGGTATTTAAACCTCAATAGTGTATCAAAATACCATAACTTAAATCATTAATATGGGGTGTTAATGACCTTGATATTATGATCAACCTCAAAATTATAATTCCATGACGGTATCTAAGAAATTTAATGTTACCCCACATGAAGACATATGTTATTCAAAAATTAACACAACCCTTATTCAATAAATAGTTTCTTAAATAGTGAATAATTTCCATAAATCCAAAAAATGCAGTAAACTTCATCAACGATGACCTAAATAACATTTTACCAAAACACAGACCAATTATAAGGTTATAAGTATTGTTAATTTAAATCATGTCATTATCCAATCTAAAAAATATTAACTCAACATCAGACATATATTAAGTTTTATATTTTCCCATAATCAAATTTTGTAAAAAAAAATATTACATTTCCATTCAATTCAATTTTACTAGTTATTAATACCATTCAAAATAGGTTTTTCAATCATTGGAGAAAAACTACTAGAGAACAATACTCAATTTTTTCATTATTTTTATAAATATAATATAATTTTTATAACAATTATTCAATATAATTCTTGAATAAAATTACATATACACTTCAATTATATCACTTAATTCTTAAACCCTTAATCGAGTTTCATCATCTTATTCCCAATTAATTCTTTCCTAAAATATGAAATATAAATCATTTCTTAATATTAATTGACCATAATTTAATCATTCTTATTTTAATATAATAAACAATGTTAAAATAGACCATCCCTTTCTTATGTGACTCACATTCTCTTCATCATCATTGGTAAAATCATTACTCATAGAAACATGCTGATTATCTTCTCAAACTTTCTCCCTAGGAAATGAATTTTAATAAGGATGATACTTTCCACATTTAGAACATTAAATGATCAAGTATATGACCCCTTCCATCTCCCCATCCCCCTCCCTCCCCCTTAAAATGGCCTCCAAGAGCTCTGTGTCACCGCCGCTGAAGGACGAGCTGGACATCGTCATCCCCACCATCCGAAACCAGGACTTTTTGAAGATGTGGCGTCCATTCTTACAGCCCTACCACCTGATCATTGTGCAGGATGGCGACCACTCTAAAGCCATTTATGTTCCCTCGGGCTTCCACTACGACCTTTACAACTACAACGACATCAACAATATCCTCGACCCCAAATCATTGTGCATCTCCGTCAAAGACTCCACCTACCGCAGCTTCGGCTACATGGTCTCAATGAAGAAAAACATTTACACCATCGACGACTACTACTTCATCGCGAAGGACCCGTCCGATAAAGACATCAACATGCTGGAGTAGCACATCAAGAATCTATTTTCCCCCTCCAGCCCCTTATTATTCAACACGCTCTACGATCCGTTCATGTATGGAAACGATTTGGTGCGAGGGTACCCTTTCAAAGGACTGCGCCACGGTTCAGAAGTTTTATATTGAGGTTTCCAAGTAGGTCAGGGACAAGCTAGGGAAATTAAACCCATACTTCAGGAAGTTGGACGATGCCAGGGTCACCTATATCCAAGCTTGGGATGAGCTCAACCCAGCTAGCAATTCAGCCAACCTGCCCAATGGCACTTCCAAGTAGAAATTTTGTTCCATGCACGAGCTAGGGAAAATGGGAACGTATCTCCTCCAATGTTTTTAAAATGGGAAGTTTAGAAAACTGGAAAATGATACCTGAGTACCAATACACCAAATTAATGTCAGGATGATTTTTAGATGTGTTTATTACTGTGGATGTCCATTGATATTAACTTGGTGTATCAGGATGTGTATATAACTACGAAGGTCATTAATTGTCATTAATTTGGTGTATTGGACTTTCAATGTAATTATTCTATGAAAAAAGTTACAATGATCATGTATACCATATGCTAGAACATTAATCTCAACAATTTCATTAAATGAAATCTTTATTTTTCATTCGTAAATAAATGAATTGTGTCCTTATTCTCTACACTCAGAACACATTTATGTTCCCCAGGGAAATTCATTTTAGTGCTTCTTCACACATTCTAGACATGTCAGAAGCTAAATATTCTTTCTCCATAGTCTTTATGAAACTCCATATTTATCTTATTAGGGGTTTCATGAAACTCACCAAATATTATATTCTTAATCATATAACAATGTAGATGATTAGGAATAATCAATTTTTTTCGGAATTCCATCTATTATTTTAATTGGTTTCTCTTGAGGATAGTCATTTCATTGAATGTAACATTCAATATTAACACGATTTATTCAATTTTAAGCCATTGAATACAACCATACCATATAGTGTGAACAAAAATAATCATTACATGAAAACATATTTAAAGGATTCCTAAATAATGACATGTTATTTAATGAAACTATAGGTTTAACCTAGGACATTAATGAACAATACCAAAAAATTAGGGTTCTATCAAATACTCAGACTTATCTATAGGGTTCCCATTAATGTTTTCTCATCCTAGTTTCCATAGGTTTACTAAAATTTTCTTTCATTCCAACTATAATGAAATAGAGTTTTCATATATAGATATCCCATATTAATAGATGAATATTACTTACAAGACATTATGATCTATTCTAGAATCGTACAATTCTAGAGTGTTTGTAAACATAGGTATATAAACAAATAATTCAAAAAAGATCTATATTGCCTCTCACTATATTTTTCATATCTAGAACCCTTATTAGACAAGCCATAATTAATAACATTCTTCATAACCTGATGGAAGGAAAAATAATAAATGGTGAGATTATATGATTAGAAAGGGTAATTAAGGGAGACATCAACAATCCCTTCAGTATAACATGATCTTAAGGGTATAAGAAAATCACAATACCTTTTGAAAATCATACCCTGTATTTTATATATCATAATATTGTGTCATGGGATAAATCTTGATAGTTCACAAGACATTAATCATTAAGGAATAAACGAACATGAGACATGAGAGTGTAACATTGGTATAATACATAAATTTATAGTATACAAATTTCTATAGAAAATCATTTCCTTAGTAGTGAACACTTATTTATTTGACTATCATAGTGTAACTGGTTCACTCCCCAAACCATCATAGTAGTTAACATTCACTCCAAGTATATCATAGTAGACAAAGTATATTACTGAACAAGGTTCACTCCCAATTCCAGTCTTGTTTATATCCAAAGGTATAAATATTTAAATAATTCATTAGAGGGATCGATATACCCCACTCACCCTTGGATATAACATGACCACCATACTTGGTAATAATATAACCACCATCCTATGTAATAATGTAACTATAGTCCTTAGTTATAACATATCCACCATACATGGTTATAATATAATCACAATAAACTAATGAAAACCATATCTACGGCTAACACAAGATCATATAACATTTATCATATCATTACATCATAACCCATGCAAAGAAAAAAGGATTCATAAACATTTAATAAATTATCAATTACATAACCATTGGAAAAATAAATGAGTTTCCTAAAAAACTCATTAATATAAATATCAACAAGACATAGAAAGTGTAATAATGGTATTAATATATCATATCCCTAGTAAATAATAATTAACCTCAATGGATGTTATCATATAAGAAAATTAATTTAAAAGATCAGCGAAATATTTCCTAAGGAAAAAAAGCTTTCCATTTTGATAATAACCTTTAAAATAGAAAAATATAAATAATATTAGGGATAATATTTTCGTTGAAAATAACCTTTGAAACTTTTAAAGGTAGGTTCAAAATATAGACTGAACATGGTAGTGGAGAATTTTGTTCATGTTGTTTAAGTTAAAACAAAACATTCTATTCAAATGTTTCATAAAATTTAAACAACTAAATTCATTGGAAAATTTAAATATGATTCCTTTTAATCCATTTAATGAAAATTTAAACATTGATAAAAAAATTTAAAAAAATCATAGGTGAATATAAAATTCTTTCTTTAAAACATTTTAGATCACATGTATATAGAAGAAAAAGGTTTTTTGACCGAAGTGAGAAATAACAACTATTTTACTTAAAAACCCATTTTTAGTATATTGTGTAATTAAATAACCATAGGAGAATAAAATTAATGAGTTTATTTGGTGGAAAATCATATGATTTCTTATCAAAAACATAATCATAAACAATCCTAAGAAATAATGATATTATAACATAAAATGATTACAACTTTGATATTTTTTGAACCATAAGCCACATGAAATAAAGAAAATTATATGGATATTTATATACTATAATATTCATGATAAGAATAAAAAATTTCATTCATGGCCGTTATATACACCACACAAATGAAACAAGTGGTGAATTTGGTGTAATTATACCAAAAATATAAGAGAGACCAGAAATATATTACCCTAGGCTCGTCTTCCATTTTACACACTATAACCCCTTGAATAATAAATATATATATATTTTAAATATATTATAAAAACATAATCATATATATTACAACATATTATTTTTAATCATAACCATTTATTATAACAAACATAAACCCGTACTCTTGGATTCGTTGCTAAAACATGATATTTTCATTTTTGGATTTGATACTTCTGAAGGTGAAATAATATTCACTAGGAATAACATATGACATAAATATGAAATTATTGGATCAAATACATATCTAATGACCTTTTAGGTTTATTGATTCATAGAATTTCGACAAACTCTTACATAAACAATACCCATGTCTTCAGGTGAGTCTTCTTCCCACTAGACCTAGGTTTAATTATTTCACATTATGTCATCATCATCATACATATGAAAACCTTATAGACATAACTGATTTAATATCATTCTTGATAAAATTGGTAAAATTAACACAATAAGGGTGAGCTCAAATGATCATTAATGGTAAACATAAGAATTAACAACTGGCAATCATTAGTGAGAATAAGATGAGAATAAGTGTGTGATGACATAATCAAACTGAATGACAATAAAATAAGAGTAATCATACCCATAAATCCTAGATAAATAAATATGTATCATGTAATAATGCTTTAACAAATGAAATATTCATGAAATAAATAATCATGATCTATTTGATGTCAATCTTGATAAAAATAAACATTTAAAACTCATAGAAAGCATAAGAAAAATGTATTGTTATCTTGAAACATAATCTCAATAGAACCATTAAATAACCCTTAAAAATGTAATAACAATATGGTTAGTTTCAATACGTAATGAATTCGTTCTCAATCTAGGCACACCCATCACATGAGCTATATCAGGCTCAACTATCACTTATTAATCACTCCAATAATCTAAGCTCTATCGGGCCCACCTGTGAGATATAGTGGGTTTCAACACTTAAAAAACAATTTCCAAATACCATAGCATCAATAAAGTATATAGAACATTCATCTAATTATAAAAATTATAATAAAATCCATAATTTCATTCATTACATGATTAATCTGAGGAATATAAATGATTTCCTTGACAATATCTATGAAATAATCATAATTCATCCAAATAAATAATGAAGATGATATAATTAAAAATTATCCCCTGTAGAGAATAATTGAAAAAAGTTTATTTTTTAAAATTTATTAACTGAAATACCATTAAAATATTATTGAAACCATTTTAGATTATAATAAACTTCTACCATTGAAAATCACTTTTAAAAACTAAAAAATCAGAAAATATTTTGAACATATTTGTTTAAAAAATATTTTTAAAACTGTAATTGAAAATTTAATTGAAATAATGGACTAGACCATGGAAAAATCTATTAATGTTGTGATAATTAAAATTAAATTTCATTTAAAACATTTTCTAAATAGATTCAAAACTATTCCATTTGGAAAATGATAATAAATTTCATTTAAAAAAAATTAAAGAAGGTCAAAAATCATGTAAAATTGATTTACTATAGTTTTTTTTTAGAAAAAATTATTTTTTAATTTATGTTTATAGAACATGGATTTGGAAGGTGAACCTTCTTAATATAAACAAGGTACATGATTAATATCACATACAAGTGACTTACATGATGTTTATTTAAAAAATAAAGAAGAAAATTAAAATTAAAATTGGAAACCACATTTATAACAAAAATATATGAAATGATATGTGGGTTAAGAAAATAATATCATATAATTTCCTCTAAACTAACTTTGAACATAAAAAATTATGAAAATACATCATATTATAACATATTGCCTTTTCCACATTGGTAACATTTCGATTGTAATACCCATAAAAGTATATGTTCAAATAAATAATTAAATATTAAGAACACAAAAATATTCATGATATAACATTCCCAATGGGTATTATATGCACATAATAAATGTATATTGGAACATATCATAAAACATACATAAAAAAAGAGGATTTGAGATGAATAACTCTTACAAAGATCATATAATTGAATTAAGAATTAATCAATAGAGATATTATCTGAAACAAAAATAAATTCAAGAAAAACAATAAATCTCTAATAAAATATTTATATATAAATTTACACAAAATCATGTCATAAAATAGTCATTGAATAAGAGTTATAACCCCAAAAATGAAGCTGAGTTAGGGAACCCTTTACTACTTGGTAACTTTCAAGTCAAATCCACTTGGATGAAATAATTCATATTTAAAATTAAAATACCATGAATTATAATTACTCTTGTTATAAATTTTAAAAGGATCATTACATAAAACATTAAATATGAATAATCGGTGAATATGTAATTTGTTTAACATAAATGCAGGTGAGACGAGAAACCATTCTCTTGAGTCCAAACATTCAATGTTTGTCCTTTAACTTCTTTATAATAAGATTATATAAATTATTTGATTCTATTAGAACATTTTATAGGTTTAAATAATTATAATTAAATAATTTAATTTCTTTATTTTGAATAAATATTTAAATACTTAATTAGTAAATACCACACCTTCTGTTTTGAGGATGCTTGGTTCATTGTTCCAAAACAACTTTGGTGTGTTGAACAAGGTCATGGTGGTAATTTTTATATTGTTTCTAGAGTAATAAAAATGAAATAATTATCATTTTTATACATTATTTATACATTTCAATCCAATAATGATATAATCTTATGAAACATTAATTATGTTACAATCATGGTGATGGTAGGTCATACGTACGCATTAGTAATGTTTCTATTTATTAATAATCATTACAGAAAGATGGTATGGATTATTTTATCTTTATATAATTATAATAATTTCATAAATTAAATATTTATCCTTTAAATATAATTATATACCTCATCCATGTGATTTGGTTTTGGAAAAAATAATCACATTGCTTCATGGAGCTCATAGTCTACACGTACCCACAAATTCTATTTTTATTCTTTACTATGTAGAAAGTTAACAGAAAAAATAAAATATATTATATTTTAAGAATGATAAATATTTCATGAATATTATAATTATCTCATAGATATATGATATATTTATTAAATTTATCCTTTTTTCCTTCCATGAAAAGTGTTAGTGAAAAACAAATCACATCACTTCACGAGGTTGTAGTTCGATGTACAAATGATCAACATTATCGTACCCTTATAGAATGAAAAGTAAGATGATATATATGATATTATAATTAAATAATTAGAAATATTTTTAAAATATGATATATATACTTTAAATAAATTATTATAATAATATGTGAGAGGTGATTATAGAAAATTAATTACAATATTTTGTGAGGTGATAGTCCACCATATACAAAAATTGTGGTTTTGTTTCCAATTTGATGAAATGGGTTTTGTATTTGTTTTATTAAATTAATATACTAAAAAATGATTATATTTCAGATACCATAATTACTTTATATTCATAATTTAATATGTTTTAAGGTGGTTTAATATTAAATAAAATTAAAACACTTGGTTAAGGACGATACGTCTTCTTTGGAAAACCTCCTTAGGTTAGCACCCACAGTATTCTTAAATGGATTTATGATAAAACTATGGGATCATTGTATAATTGAGGGAGTTAAGTAAGTTATTTGTTATATTATTGGTCAAATTAATTTTTTTTGAATTTTTAAACATGAGAGCAGAAATGTTGTCATTTTATAAGCGAGGTGAGTGGCACACCTGTAATATTTGAAATGAAAAAGTGATACCCATGTTTTTCACATGAAAAAAGATCTAAAATTGTACATTATGAAAGAATATAAATTATAATTTTGAAATATGTCTATAAAATATAATTTAGACACGTTTTTAGGTCATTTTAAAACCCATCTTTTGAGTTCAACCCCTGATAAATATGTTTTCAACTTAATTGCCATAAAATATTTTTACGATTTTCACTATTAATTATGACAAAAAATTAAGCTGAACATATTTGAAAATGAATATTATTTTGAGTTAAAATATAAATTACATTTTATTAAATTAAATTCACATATGTCACATAATTTAATTTTAAATTAAACATATAGACGGCACAAAAAAATAGATTTCAAGAAGTGAATTTTTCAAGTATAAGATGATTTTAGATTAACTCTATAACTAGTAATAATAATATCATGAATTTAAATTAATATTTATTGATATATAATATATAAATATCATTTAAATAATTTTTAATTTGGGGTTATTTTAATTAATAAAAATCGACCAACATTATTCACTTTTAAAATGTTTTTACAAAAATTTTTTTTAATAAAAAATCTTATACTAAAATCCAATATAATGTTGATTAAAATGAGATTAAGTGGATTAAATATAAAAAATTAACAATAATTTTAGTTAAAATAATATTAAAAATATAAATTTACTTTTAAATTACTTAATATATTGAAAATAAATGAAATTTTACAAACAATCATTATTTTTCACTATTTATGAAAAAAGAAATATTTATTGAAAAATACCTAAATTACACACAATGTTAAATTTGATATGATGTTTTAAAAAATGAAGTTAAAATTTTAAAATAACTTTTCATAAATTTATATAAATTAATTATAATATTTTCTTAAAAAATAAAAATATTTTTTGAAGAAAATATAAAAAAACTAGGTACAACTGCGAATGTGGCGCACACTCACAAATAATAAAATAAATCTAATCTCGCTGGACTAGGGACTTGACCCTATGAACACTCTCTAAACCCTTAAACACCCTTACCACCCTATCTAAGGGTGGGGGGAATTGGAAAAAATATATTTTTGATGGATAAAATTACATAGCTAAAAATTGGTTTGTTATTTAATAATAATATATCAATAAATATATATTGAGTAGACTATATATATGTTATAAATTAGTTAATATTATTTTTACCACTAATTTAATGGATAATTTATAATGGTCATATATTTCATAAATTGTTTAAGCTCTCTACTAAATGTCGAATACACTGTCAAACATAATTCTCTTCTTTTATAATCTAGAGATATTAAATCCACCCCTTTAATAAATTGAATCCTTTTAATTTTAAATTTATCTCATTAATCAATGGTTTTACATTTTAAAACACTTTTCATTAAGTCCAAAATTGTTAAAAGAGTCAATAGAACTTTTTCTTGATAAGAGAGAAAGGTGACTACAAAGGCCATCTAGAATAACATATACACGGTTTCTGAATATGAGATTATTGGTGGATATTGAATATTTGGACATGGAAGAAAAGGTTAATGATAAAATAATTATATAGAGTGATATAGATAATAGATTACAAGAATGGTAATGATCACGAGGAAGTCATCACCCATAGAACTATAAACCAAGGAGATGTGAAAAGGGCATCATTCCATCAAAAATGAAAATAATAGGATAAACATTTAATATTCAAGATCATTTTACTAGGATTGAGGAATTTATTTCTATCAATAATATGAACATATGGAAATATACATGATATGTTTAATTTCATACATTAATCCATTTCCACCACAATCACATCTTTTTCTCCAATCAATGAGTATTCAAGATGAATTTTTCATGCTTGAATCACTACAATAAACATTAAAAGGACAATATAATTATGACAACCCTGCTTTTTATTACAACTTAAGCATACTTTATTACAGAAAACTTCACTTGATACAACAAATAAGATCGAGAGGTTTAGTGTCTTTGGGGCTTAGGATCATTACATAAAAACTTTAAACTTGAAATACAACATATTTATTGAAAACTTCCTTTACATGACCACTACATTCCTTTGTACTTAGTATTGCATGGGATAACCTGAGGACATGCATAAGAAAACGGTGAGCTATAAAGCACAGTAAGGGAGTACACAATGAATAAAATGAGGAGTACAATACATGTTAGGCAATAGGAACATCAATAGAGCATTAGAGTAACATGAACATAAAGGCATGATAAAGCATGATAACCATAACATGGAAATGTGGCAACAACACTTAACATTGAATTAGCATGAGCCAAGGCTCATTGCACATGGAGCATGAGTAAACCCTCATTGCACTTGAAGCACGATTAAACCCTCATTGCACTTGAATTATCATGAGTAAACACTCATTGTACATGACGTATCATGATACTATACTTTACCCAATGCATTGGAGCGCTATCAGGGCGCACCCTTCTTAAACATTTCATTTCATGCATAAGTGTGCCACATGGATCATAAAACATGGATTCATAAAACATAATCATTTATTACAAGATAAAGGAATGTGGAATTCATACATGAAAATTTATAATCAATAAGTAAATGTGCATAAAGGTGAATACCCTTGATGGAGAAATGGGCATGGTATTCACTACACAATGATATTGGCTTAGAAAATCGGTGTGATTTCGGCAGCGTAACAGCGTGACATAAGAATTCATAAAAAAGGTTGATGAGAGAGAAAGGGGTTCCTCATAATATTTACATGTAATGGACAGTAATGAGGTCATATAGATACATGTCCCAACAATTGAAAAGGAAATTAGATTCATGATACAAAAGTATTTCTTGAATATAAAAGAGGGGAAAAAGGTTTCTTTCGGAATTTCGGCATAGTAATGGGTGTACATGGGAGGCATTTAATGACAGAGAAAGGGTTCTACCATAATTAAAACAATAAGAGGGAAGTATGGGGGAGGTGTGAAACCATACCCCAACATTCATAATTGAAATTAAAAGGGAAATACAACTTAAAGAAAATTGACAAAAATGAGAAAGGAAGAAAAAACCTTACTTGGAAATGTGCTTCCAAAGGCTAGAGAGAGGCTTCTTGGGAGCTTGGGGCACCTTGGGAGGATTCTAGAGAGAGTAGGGCAGAAGTTGGACGAACTCCAAGGGATTTTAGTGAGGAGGAAGTGGGAGATTGGGTGGGTTTATATAGGAAAGGTGAGAGAATTCTTTATTATTTAGGTTTGGGACCCCTTATATTAAAATAATCCAAACCACAAACCATCCCATGGAATTTGCCCATGGTTTCTGGAAAAGGAAAGAGGAAAAAAATATTTTACAAGTCCAAGGTCCTAACTTATTAAAAAATTAGGGTTGCTTATGTGGAGGTGAGTCACACTCCCATGGAAAATAATTTAAAAAGGCAAAGTGTTGAATAAGTCTTGAGGGCTCCATTAATGCTTTGAAAAGTAAGTCAAAAAAACCCAAAACCGCATTATTTTAATGATAAAACACATATTGACCGAAAATAAGGATTATGTTATTTTATTACATCACCATTGGGTCATTATGATGTCATAAAACACATTATATATTTAAATGGTATTTAATTTTTACCCAAAAATTTGACTGTCTCAGAAAATTATGAAAAATTCACCGTTGGATAATTTCGACGTCCTGATTCCAAAAATAATATTTATTTTATCTAAATTATTTTTTAAATATTTGAATTTTCACTTTTAAAATAAAAACCGACATTTATAAAAAATTCACGGGTTTTGACAGAAATGGCTTTCAAACCTTAATAAAAATTTTAATTGCATTCATAAAATTATAAGATCATTTATATTTAATAAAAATTAATTTAATATTAATAATAATATTTTATTAAAATATTATTTAATTCAAAAATCCTTTAATTTAATAAAATATAATTCTTAATTAAATAATAACTAAAAACTCCATTTGTACTTTAAAAACTAATTACAATGTATCAAAAATGACTAGAAATTATATTCATTATTATATACAGAAATAATGTACATGAACATGGTGCTACTTATTTGTTACATAACCCCTTAAAATAGCCGCATAAGACCTAAGGGTAAGGTGTGCGATGGTGACAGACTCTTGGGGCGGCTCAGATAACATTGCTCGAGTTGTAATTTAAATCAACTTCCACTTTTCCCGTAGACGATAAAGTTCGAGCTTGACTTGATGAAGCTCAGCTTGGGCTTGGTCAAGGGAAAATCCCAAAGACGCCACCTCTTTTCTGAGCTCCGACAAATGGGCTTCGTAAGGGGAAATTCTACTGGATGAGGCCATCGCTTCCTTTGTCTGAGTAGAAATGGGTTCGTTAAAGCCTTATATTTATACTACTCAGATGATCACTGTTCAACGGCTATAAAAGTAACGGTCACAAATCTTAACGTAAAACTAAAGAAGTTGACATCTTATAAAAACATTTTTCATAAAGAAACATTTAACTGGATCAAGAGGGATTTTCTATTAATGAAACATTGGGTCGTTACAATATTCCCCCCTTAAGAAATTTCACCCTTGAAATTTTCCTTTTCCCACACTAAAACAAATGTGGGTAACTTAGCTTCATCATTTCCTCCGACTCCCAAGTTTCTTCTTCAAACTTGTGGTTTCTCCAAAACACCTTGAAGAGGGGCATTGTCTTATTTCGTAGAACTTTTTCTCTACGTTCTAAGATCTTCATTGGTTGCTCCTCATAAGAAAGATCATCTTCTAATTGTACCACCTCAGAAGAGAGTACATGTGAAGGGTCTGGTATGTACTTACTTAAGAGGGATACATGGAAGACATCATGCACCTTGGCCATAGTAGGTGGAAGTGCTAGTCGATAGGCCATAGCCCCAACACGATCAAGAATATCGAAGGGGCAGATGTACCTTGGACTTAACTTCCCTTTCTTTCCAAACTTCATGACCTTCTTCCACGGAGATATGCGTAAAAACACCATGTCTCTGACTTTAAACTCAAGGTCTCGTCGACGATTATCTATATAACTCTTCTGTTGACTTTGGGCTGCCTTGATATGCTGCTGAATGGTTTTCACCTTCTCCACCATTTCATCGACCATTTATGGTCCAAGCAGCTTATGTTCACCGACCTCATCCCAACATGCTGGTGTTCTACACCTTTTCCCATACAGGGCTTCATATGGTGCCATTTGGATGCTCGAGTGGAAACTATTATTATAATAGAACTCAACTAGAGGAAGATGTTGATCTCATCCTCCTTTAAAGTCCATTGAGCACGCTCTTAACAAATCCTCAAGTGTTTGGATAGTCCGCTCGGATTGGCCATCAGTTTGAGGATGATAGGCCGTACTGAAGTTCAGTTCAGTATTCAGAGCTTGTTGAAGACTCTTCCAAAACTTAGAGGTGAATCTTGGATCTCGGTCAGAAACAATAGATAGTGGTACTCTATGCAACCGTACCACCTCCCTGATATATATCTGTGCCAGTTGATCCAAAGAGAAATCCTCTAGAATAGCAATGAAGTGTGCAGTCTTTGTAAGACGATCCATAACAACCCAGATTGCATTGTTTCCTTTGGATGTCCTTGGAAGTCCGGTGACAAAGTCCATGGTGATGTTCTCCCATTTCCATTCTGGTATGGGAAATGGTTGCATCATCCTCTTAGACTTCTGCCTCTCTGCCTTCACTTGCTGACACATCAGGCACTTTGATGTATATTCAGCGATCTCCTTCTTCATATTATCCCACCAAAAGTTTTCTCAGAGATCTCAATACATCTTTGTGCTCCCTGGGTGAATAGAGAAATTTGAACTATGTGCATCATCCAAAAGTTCCTTCTTCAGCTCCGAACTTGATGGAACACATAGTCTTTTCCCAAACTGCACAATTCCTTCTTCATTAACATTAAACTCTGAGGATTTTACCTTTTTGGTAGTTTCCACTTTTTCTTGGATTCCTGCATCATCCTTTTGAGCATCCTTTAACCTTTCCAAAAGAGATGGTTTAGCAATCATTTGTGAAAGGATTTATGATGTTCCCTTATTTATGATTCCCACATCCATCTTCATTAAGTCTAAGAAGATTGGATCCTTCTCAATTCTCATCATTGATAGAATCGCTGGATCCTTTCTACTTAGGGAATCTTCCACCTTGTTCGCTTTCCCAGGGTGGTAATGTATTGAACAGTCATAATCCTTGATGAGCTCTATCCATCTTCTCTGGCGCATATCAAGCTCTTTCTATGAGAATATATATTTAAGACTCTTGTGGTCAGTATATATCTCACATTTCTCTCCATAGAGATAATGCCGCCAGATTTTCAAGGCAAAGATCACCGCCGCTAACTCTAGATCATGCGTTGGATAGTTTCTCTCATGGATTTTCAACTGCCTTGAGGCATAGGATATAACTTTATCATTCTGAATCAGCACACCTCCTAAGCCCTTCTTCGAAGTATCACTGAAGACCACAAAAAGCTCCCCACTTGTGGGTAAAGTGAGCACGGGTGCAGTGATAAGCCTCCTTTTCAACTCCATGAAGCTTTCTTCGCATTCATCACTCCAAGAAAACTTTACTCCCTTTCGAGTTATCTTGGTAAGAGGGTTGGACAATCGTGAGAAATTTCTCACAAATCGTCGATAATATCCAGCTAACCCCAAGAAGCTACGGATATCAGTTACCGATGTTGGCCTCGGCCATCCCTCAATTACATTTGTTTTGGAGGGGTCCACAGATATCCCATTGCTTGTGATGATATGGCCCAATAATGAGACTTCCTTCAACCAAAACTCACACTTGCTGTACTTTTCATAGAGCTTCTCCTTGCGCAAAGTCTCTAGTACAGTTTTTAAATGCTCCTCATGGTCCTCCTTGGTTTTGGAGTATATTAGAATATCATCTATAAATACTACCACAAATTTTTCAAGGTAATCTCTAAAGACTCTATTCATCAAGTCCATGAATATTGCTGGAGCATTGGTGAGTCCAAAAGGCATTACTATGAATTCATAGTGCCCGTACCTTGTACGAAAAGCAGTCTTGGGGATATCTTCCTTCTTCACCCTTACTTGATAATATCCCGACCGCAAGTCCACCTTGGAGAAGTATTGTGCTCCACGCAGCTGATCAAACAAGTCATCGATTCTTGGGAGAGGATACTTGTTCTTTATCGTGATTTTGTTAAGTTCACGATAATCGATGCAAAGCCACATTGACCCATCCTTCTTCTTGATGAAGAGGACTGGTGCACCCCATGGTGATGCACTTGGGCGTATAAACCCTTTATCCAGATTCTCCTGTATTTGTTTCTTTAGCTCTTCAAGCTCAACAACATCCATTCTATATGGAGTCTTGGATATTGGTAGCACCCCAGGTATAAGTTCAATTGAGAACTCAACATCTCTTCTTGGAGGAAGACCAGGAAGTTCCTCGGGAAATACTTCAGCGAATTCCCTCACAATAGTCATTTCTTCAAGGGTGGTTTCTTCCTTGGACTCAATCATCTGAGCCAGATATGCGTGCTCATAAGGCAGTAATATCCATGCTTGAGATGATGGAGCTAAAGGAGATTCATCTTCCTCCTAACACTTGAAAAAAATCGGGGGTCGATTCTCCATATGGAGTGTGATTTCCCTCTCCCGACAATTTATGTTGGCTCTATATAAGGAAAGCCAATCCATGACAAGAATTGCATCAAATTCCACCAAAGGGAGTATGACGAGGTTTGCTGGGAAATTCAATCCACAGATTATAACAGGGGAGGACTTATATTCATGGGATGCAATGATTGCCCCATTTTCCGTACTCACCGACATCTTTACTTCCAGGATTTGTGGTGGTGCTGGTGTAACACCCCGAGATTTTATAAAAAAATATTATTTTAATTTCATTAATGTCTTATGTTGTATTCTACATCAAGATTACCCTGCGCTATACGCAACACCGTATTAGCTTGTAGTATACGCAACACTATTCTTGGACCGTGTTACACACAATTTTGATAATAGTTATTCTACGCAACATTGAGTATATATATATATATATATATATATTAAATGTATAAATGAAATATGGTTGGATTCTATTATACGAAACAACGAAGGATTCTTTCACAACACGCAACCCTTACTTGGCTTGCATTACACGCAATCACGACCTTCCTCGATAGCGTGTGTTGTACGCAATACCGGGTTTTAATAAACAATGTTATATTATTATAATATTGTCATGAACTAGCCGTTATGAATAGTATTAACTAAATTTTGAATTTTATAACATTATTATTCATCTTACACATTTCTAGAACATGGTATAAGAACAAAATAAAATTTTCGGGTAAAATAAGTATTTTTCAAAAAATGCAGTTTTACCGCCTTTTGATGGCGCACCCACTTTAAATATTGTTTTTGACATGTTTATATGTTCAATTTGACAAAATAATATTCTTCTTTTGGATCAGGATGTAAAAATTTACATTAGATAAAGTTTTGATATTTTTCCGACAACTTTCATATTTTAATGAATAGTAAAAACACGCTATATTTTAATTAAAAACAATTTTTTTCATCGTAATATATTATGTGGTTAAATTATAATATTGAATGGTTTTAAAGTATATTTAGAATATATTTTTACAATTTAATACAATGTTGGTCATTGGATGTAATTTCACATTTAAACTAGACATAAACAAGTGTCAATCTTTTGATAGATATCGTTTCTTAAAAACACGCTATTTGTTTTAACAGCGGGATTTAATTATAAAATTAATTAATGCAACTTTTATGTTATGAATTTGGTAAAATAGACTTCATTTTTGAATTCGGAATATGAAATATAGCTTGGGATGAAATTTTGGCATTGTTCTGAAAAACATCAATTTTTGATGAATAGTGAAACTACTAAGTGGTAGGTTAAAAAACTGAATTTTTCATAAAACTTAATTTTACCGCTTCTGTGAATGGAATTTCGAAAATCCGAGAGACACGGTTAATATCAAGGACTAAAATGTGGTTCAATAAGATGAAAATAATTTTTTGGTGAATAATAACTTTTTACTTTTTTTTTACCGCGGTTAATAGTAAATAGGGTAACTAAGGGTAAATATGATATTAATATTACCCTAACACATGTCCTAATTCTATTGGACAAGTATAATTCGACCAAAAACGAACTTAGGAATAAAATATGACCATTTAGGCCCACTTGGATTAGATTAGGACATTTATTATTATTTAATTCAAAGAAGAGTTAAAAGAGTTAAAATTAAAGTGTATTTACTAAAACATTTTTAATATGGGGTTATACATAAGATAAATTCGATTTTAAATATTCATTAGAAATATAAAAAGATTTCCTACATGATGGTATTTTATTTGTAATTTTTAGACATCAAATAATTTAATTTATTTATGACACAACGATGATGCAGTAATTATCTTATTAATGAAATATTGACATAATTGATGTTATAAACACCAAAATAAATGTAATTTGAGATTTTTTATGAATTCCACTAATTTTCTAGGTTACTATGATATATTAATGTTGATTTAATCAACTTGGTTCGAACATTTAATTCTGTTATGACTTTCACAAAAATCATATATCAAATAGTGTCAAAATTGACACAAAATAGTTTTTAAATCAAATATTATATTATTAATTGTTATTTTATTCCTAAAAATCTAAGGTTCGGCCAAATGACTTAGATAAGGATATATATATTAATAATAAACAATTTGGGGTTCGTTTGACATGTTATAGTAAGTTTATTAACCATATAGTAAAAGAAAACAAAAAGACATGGTAAAAGTTAAATTATTTAACTTAGAGTTAAATCTAATTGATAAGGTTAAAATAATACCCTAAACTTGTATAAATCTTATTGGTTGATAGGATTTCGACCCATCCCCACCTTAGCTTAGAAATAAGACCCTTTGGAACCATTATAAACCGATTTTGACTTTAATATAAAATAATATTTTGAGATATTCCTAAGGTGCCCCTCTCCTCCCCTATAAAAGGAAACCTCCTCCCCCTCCTCCTCAAACCAATTTGAGCACTCAAGCTCGGCCAACCCCTGCCAAAATCCCTTCTCCACTTCCCTAGAAACATCCTAGAGGTTCTGGTCTTCCTAGAAGACCAATTTTAGTGCCCTAAAAAGAGATCTCAAAGAGGCACTTCAAAGAAGAGGTAATTACCGTTACCAATTCTTTCATCTTTATTTCTTCTTCCACTTCTTCTTCTTAGGTTGTTTCATTATGAAGTAATAACATCAGTATCACTAATATACTGATATGTTATTATAAGTATGAAACAACCCTATTTCACCATCTATCCATCCTACGGAAAAAGAAATCACCGCGCGTGCGTATGTACGGAATACCGTCTCCACGCCGTGGTGTAATCTATTTTCCACCACCACCTTACATGGATGGGTATAATGGTGTAAAGAATAACTATACATAGTTATTACAACATCATATTTATTATGATATATTGTATAATCCACTCCAATTCAATTCAATATTTATAGAAATGATATCATCACTCGTGCGTACGTACGGACTACCGTCTCCACGACGCGATGAGATTCATTCTCCATGTTAACCATTTAAGAATGATTATAAAGTATATATAAGAAATAATAATGAAATATATGACATTATAAAGCTACTGGATTTATGTATATATATACATATGTATGTCATCTACTTACTTCCATTTCAAGACAATAAGGAAAGGAAAACAGCGTTCATGCGTACGTACGGACTACCGTCTCCATGAACGGTGTTTTTCATTTTATTTATCTACCTATTATATATATATATATATATACTGAATATATATGATATATAAATCATATTTTATATTCTGGAAGTAAGTAAATCATGATATAAGTAATAATGATGTCAAGAACAAAAAGTCAAAACACCTACGATAAATGAAACGATTTTACCCAAAACGCTTCTTTAACATGGAATTTACAAAAGAAAGGGTAATATAATGTCATAAGTGAACCATATATGATATCATAACAATGAATATGATTCTGTAATAAGTCAATAACATTATTTAAACCATTGTACAGGAGGTTTGGACACTTACAAAGCAAGTCGGACCTAAGGTAAGGGAAATATAACAATCTCATTTTTATTCGATATTGTTTATACTTTGGTATTTACTGGGGTGTATTTTATCATCCACATACATGTTCCCTCAATATGTAATATTATTTCCTTCCTTCTACAATAGTTTCCATCCAATTTTACCCTTCGGTAAGTTTTTTGTAAAAGATGTGAAAGGAATCTTTTGTCATTTTTCATACGAGGTACTTTTTGACTTTTCCGACAAAAGTACGAAGAATGTTTATTTTTAACTTATACGACACGAACGGATTTTCACGGTTTTATAAAGCCTTATTTTCATGAACCTTCCTCTAAAATATTTCATGACTATTTTCAATAAAATCTCTTTCTTTTAAAATTGCATGATGTTTTGTGAAAAGGAATTGATTTTGAAGAAGAAAGGATATTTTCCTCAAGAATTCATTTCAAGTGTTTTATCAAAGTTATTTTCCATCCAAGATAATAAAGGGTTCTGTTTCTATCCATATGTTTACATTGATTTGACTATGTTGTGATGGAATTATGTTTATGAATTCCTTTATCTTATATGAATGGTTTTATGATGTCATGTTGTTTAAGAATCCCATTTTTATTACATGGGTTATGCTATGATGTATGTTTTATGATTATGTGGCACACATAAGAAAGGATTCATTATAAGATGGGTGGGACCTATATCTCCCTCCAATGCATTGGGTAAAGATTTTATATCTCATGAGATAGACATGGCTGAAATGGTAGGTTATACCGGTTCAGTGAAACAGGACTGAAACGAGGGTTACTCGATTCAGAAAGGGACTTTGTCCACTAAGATAGTCTTGGCAATGAGTCATGACTAATAAGAAATGATTTTCCATGATTATGTGTGCATGCCACAAAGTTTCAAGTTTCATGTTATGATTATGGTGATCTCATTTTCACTTCTATGATTTATCCCATGTTATGATATTATGAACTCTTTTGCAGGTTATGATTTCCAAAAGCTATGTTCTTATGTATATGATGTGATTGATATTTCTTTTGTTTACCCTTACTGGGCATTTGAGCTCACCCTTTTATGTTTTCTTTTCCCCAGGATATAAAGAAAGGTTTTAGGTAAAAAAAAAAGAAGATCTTTATGGGAGATATTGAAGAACTTTCACCACGATTAGAAGATTACGTTCCGAGTTTCCAAAGACACTAAACTATTACGATCCTTTAGTGTGTGTTTTTGTTATGTACTAAGTATTCCGCAAATGTAATGTAATGTCCATGTACGGAAGGCTTCGGGTCTCTACAGTTGATATCAGAGGAAAGGTTTAGTCAACCTTTGGAAACTAGGATGCGAAAACGTTAGTGAGATCCCTAGAGATATTTTTAAGGTATGTCTAGGGATGTCTCTATGGTTAAGTATACGTATAGGTTATAGTCCTAGAATTGCGCTAACAATCTTCGAATTTAACCTAAGATGTTAGATATTGAGGGTACTACCCCTTTATTATGTTGTTTTCCCTAGCATGATTTTTTCCTCTCATACTATTCTTTTGGGGTTTTAGACGATGGTTGGAACCCGAAGGAACCGTGTTAATGCGGAATGTGATGGGAAATGCAATGATTGTCCCCCTGAGCAACCAAACGATATGGGAGCCGGAATGCAAAATCTTGTAGCCATGCTCACACAACTTTCTCAAGCTATGAATCATGCAGGACTTCCAAACGAGCAAAGGAAGGAGCAACATTCTGTTGAATCCTTCATGAGGCAGCGTCCACCTTCTTTCAGTGGGTCTACTGATCCATTAGTTGCTGAACAATGGATTAGTACTACTGAAAAGATATTTTCAGTTCTTCAATGTTCTGAACATGATAAAGTCATCCTAGCAGTGTATCGTTTGGAAGGAGATGCTGATCAATGGTGGAATCTTATTAAGAATACGAGGCAAAGGGATGAAATTGAGTCTATGGAATGGGACGAGTTCAAGAACTTATTTTTCAATAAGTACTTCCCTCGTATTCTCCGAACAAAGATGGAGAAAGAGTTTCTTGAACTGAAGCAAAGAGATGATGAATCCGTTGGTACCTATGAAGCGAATTTTACAAGACTTGCAAGGTACGCTTCTGGTATTATCATCCAACCTGAAAGTAAAGTTGATCGATTTTTCAGTGGCTTAAAACCAAGTCTTCGAAGGGCATTAGCTATAAGAGACTTCAGTAGCTATGAAGAAATTGTGTGTTGTGCTATCAAGGTAGAAATGGAAGTTGGTGTTACATATCCATCTCATGAGTTTGACAAGAAACGAAAGATGGAGTTCAAGGAGAAAACTCAGAATAATGGTGAAAAGAAGATGAATGTTTCCTTATGCACAAAGTGTGGAAAGAAGCATGGTGGAGATTGTCTTAAAGGGACTAGAAAATGTTTTAAGTGTGGGAAAGAAGGTCATCGAGCAGCTGAGTGTCGAAGTAATGGAAAATGGGATTCTAATGAAGTGAATAAAGCAAACACTGCAGAGAACGTACAACCAACACTTCAATGCTTCAAGTGCAATGAAATGGGGCATTATGCTAATAAATGCCCTAATCCAAGGGTTAGTGATGATCGACATGAGCAACCGCTTAAGGCAAAGGACAAAGGGAAGTTACATGCGATCACCATTGGCAATGTTGAATATGATAACGATGTGGTGGAATGATTAAGTGTTTATGTAATGGGATTCCAAAATAATGTTGTATCATGGATTATTGGAATATTTATGTATTGGTCTAATATGGTATTCAAAGTGATTGAGATATTACGCGCATAATGAAGGGAAAACAAGAAAACGAAATGTTTAACAGTATTCATGAGCTCATGATTGATATAAGGACTAAGTGATATCATGGTTTGAGTATATAGAATTTTGAGGATTTTGGTATGTGGAAAGTGTTAACTTTTAACTGCATTCAAGTTTTCACTAAGGTTCAATGGGTATTCAAGAGAATACATGATTAAGGACTTTGAATGTTTGGAATGTGACCAACAAAACATATCTTATGATATATGGGGATCAACGATGGTATTAAATCTCTGGTAATCGTTTTCACTATGTTATGAGAATGGACTGCAGTATTATGGATAAGCCTAAAGATTGGAATGGATTATGTTGGACATAAGTTAGTATTGTTTAAGGATAGAAGTTTTTCGATATTATTGATGGGATGTTATAGTAATATAGTTTTAGAAAAAAGACAACCTGCAGGACGGGCGACAGCCCATCGCTTCGGACAAGGCTGTGGGAATCG
This sequence comes from Viscum album, assembly GCA_963277665.1. Classification (NCBI taxonomy): domain Eukaryota; kingdom Viridiplantae; phylum Streptophyta; class Magnoliopsida; order Santalales; family Viscaceae; genus Viscum; species Viscum album. Next base: position 1,199,724,130 of record OY728153.1, on the reverse strand, counting down.
AACCCACAACCGAAGTGCGACTGGCCTTTATCACCTACCACTGGCCTACAGGAAGTCCCCGTTTAGTAGAAACTAGTTTTATTTTATTAAGCGGTATGATATATGAAGTATAAGTTCATTTTTGGAACCATATACGATTAATCTCACTATAAGATGGACTTATAACTTTTGCTAACCCTTTGTTTGAAATAGATGGAATAACCCATCCTTCTATCACATGATCTGCTAATGCTTCACGAATAACAAATTCAACTTCATTTCTTTATGATATGAAGTGGAAATTGTTCAATTCACGAACAACAGTGAGATTGTAACAAAATCATGTAAGTATTTCTTTTAATTCATCAACTTTAAGGAAATGATCTTGAAAACCAAAAATGTTGTCCTAGTGCCCTTATATCTGATTAATCAGATGGTACCTTAGATCGTCACAAATTTATGGATTTGTGATTGTTGGCTTTTCCATAGCCATGTTCTCTACCACTCTCCATCAGAACATGATGGTTAGATTTCTCTTCCATATCCATATTTTCACCTATGTGGAAACCCAGTGATTAGTTTATTTGGGTAACCGTTACGTTTCATACTTTTGTTTTTAAAGATAAGTTTTGGTATTCCTTTTTACGATGTGGGTTTCTATCAAAGAAACTTTCAAATAGTAAACCATTTATAACCCCGACGAATTTCGAGGGAGAAATTCATTTTAAGGGGGGTAGAATGTAACACCCCGAGATTTTATAAAAAAATATTATTTTAATTTCATTAATGTCTTATGTTGTATTCTACACCAAGATTACCCTGCGCTATACGCAACACCGTATTAGCTTGTAGTATACGCAACACTATTCTTGGACCGTGTTACACACAATTTTGATAATAGTTATTCTACGCAACATTGAGTATATATATATATATATATATTAAATGTATAAATGAAATATGGTTGGATTCTGTTATACGAAACAACGAAGGATTCTTTCACAACACGCAACCCTGACTTGGCTTGCATTACACGCAATCACGACCTTCCTCGATAGCGTGTGTTGTACGCAATACCGGGTTTTAATAAACAATGTTATATTATTATAATATTGTCATGAACTAGCCGTTATGAATAGTATTAACTAAATTTTGAATTTTATAACATTATTATTCATCTTACACATTTCTAGAACATGGTATAAGAACAAAATAAATTTTTCGGGTAAAATAAGTATTTTTCAAAAAATGCAGTTTTACCGCCTTTTGATGGCGCACCCACTTTAAATATTGTTTTTGACATGTTTATATGTTCAATTTGACAAAATAATATTCTTCTTTTGGATCAGGATGTAAAAATTTACATTAGATAAAGTTTTGATATTTTTCCGACAACTTTCATATTTTAATGAATAGTAAAAACACGCTATATTTTAATTAAAAACAACTTTTTTCATCGTAATATATTATGTGGTTAAATTATAATATTGAATGGTTTTAAAGTATATTTAGAATATATTTTTACAATTTAATACAATGTTGGTCATTGGATGTAATTTCACATTTAAACTAGACATAAACAAGTGTCAATCTTTTGATAGATATCGTTTCTTAAAAACACGCTATTTGTTTTAACAGCGGGATTTAATTATAAAATTAATTAATGCAACTTTTATGTTATGAATTTGGTAAAATAGACTTCATTTTTGAATTCGGAATATGAAATATAGCTTGGGATGAAATTTTGGCATTGTTCTGAAAAACATCAATTTTTGATGAATAGTGAAACTACTAAGTGGTAGGTTAAAAAACTGAATTTTTCATAAAACTTAATTTTACCGCTTCTGTGAATGGAATTTCGAAAATCCGAGAGACATGGTTAATATCAAGGACTAAAATGTGGTTCAATAAGATGAAGATAATTTTTTGGTGAATAGTAACTTTTTACTTTTTTTTACCGCGGTTAATAGTAAATAGGGTAACTAAGGGTAAATATGATATTAATATTACCCTAACACATGTCCTAATTCTATTGGACAAGTATAATTCGACCAAAAACTAACTTAGGAATAAAATATGACCATTTAGGCCCACTTGGATTAGATTAGGACATTTATTATTATTTAATTCAAAGAAGAGTTAAAAGAGTTAAAATTAAAGTTTATTTACTAAAACATTTTTAATATGGGGTTATACATAAGATAAATTCGATTTTAAATATTCATTAGAAAGATAAAAAGATTTCCTACATGATGGTATTTTATTTGTAATTTTTAGACATCAAATAATTTAATTTATTTATGACACAACGATGATGCAGTAATTATCTTATTAATGAAATATTGACATAATTGATGTTATAAACACCAAAATAAATGTAATTTGAGATTTTTTATGAATTACACTAATTTTATAGGTTACTATGATATATTAATGTTGATTTAATCAACTTGTTTCGAACATTTAATTCTGTTATGACTTTCACAAAAATCATATATCAAATAGTGTCAAAATTGACACAAAATAGTTTTTAAATCAAATATTATATTATTAATTGTTATTTTATTCCTAAAAATCTAAGGTTCGGCCAAATGACTTAGATAAGGATATATATATTAATAATAAACAATTTGGGTTTCGTTTGGCATGTTATAGTAAGTTTATTAACCATATAGTAAAAGAAAACAAAAAGACATGGTAAAAGTTAAATTATTTAACTTAGAGTTAAATCTAATTGATAAGGTTAAAATAATACCCTAAACTTGTCTAAATCTTATTGGTTGATAGGATTTTGACCCATCCCCACCTTAGCTTCGAAATAAGACCCTTTGGAACCATTATAAACCGATTTTGACTTTAATATAAAATAATATTTTGAGATATTCCTAAGGTGCCCCTCTCCTCCCCTATAAAAGGACACCTCCTCCCCCTCCTCCTCACACCAATTTGAGCACTCAAGCTCGTCCAACCCCTACCAAAATCCCTTCTCCACTTCCCTAGAAACATCCTAGAGGTTCTGGTCTTCCTAGAAGACCAATTTTAGTGCCCTAAAAGGAGATCTCAAAGAGGCACTTCAAAGAAGAGGTAATTACCGTTACCAATTCTTTCATCTTTATTTCTTCTTCCACTTCTTCTTCTTAGGTTGTTTCATTATGTAGTAATAACATCAGTATCACTAATATACTGATATGTTATTATAAGTATGAAACAACCCTATTTCACCATCTATCCATCCTACGGAAAAAGAAATCACCGCGCGTGCGTACGTACGGAATACCGTCTCCACGCCGTGGTGTAATCTATTTTCCACCACCACCTTACATGGATGGGTATAATGGTGTAAAGAATAACTATACATAGTTATTACAACATAATATTGATTATGATATATTTTATAATCCACTCCAATTCAATTCAATATTTATAGAAATGATATCATCACTCGTGCGTACGTACGGACTACCGTCTCCACGACGCGATGAGATTCATTCTCCATGTTAACCATTTAAGAATGATTATAAAGTATATATAAGAAATAATAATGAAATATATGACATTATAAAGCTACTGGATTTATGTATATATATACATATGTATGTCATCTACTTACTTCCATTTCAAGACAATAAGGAAAGGAAAACAGCGTTCATGCGTACGTACGGACTACCGTCTCCATGAACGGTGTTTTTCATTTTATTTATCTACCTATTATATATATATATATACTGAATATATATGATATATAAATCATATTTTATATTCTGGAAGTAATTAAATCATGATATAAGTAATAATGATGTCAAGAACAAAAAGTCAAAACACCTACGATAAATGAAACGATTTTACCCAAAACGCTTCTTTAACATGGAATTTACAAAAGAACGGGTAATATAATGTCATAAGTGAACCATATATGATATCATAACAATGAATATGATTCTGTAATAAGTCAATAACATTATTTAAACCATTGTACAGGAGGTTTGGACACTTACAAAGCAAGTCGGACCTAAGGTAAGGGAAATATAACAATCTCATTTTTATTCGAGATTGTTTATACTTTGGTATTTACTGGGGTGTATTTTATCATCCACATACATGTTCCCTCAATATGTAATATTATTTCCTTCCTTCTACAATAGTTTCCATCCAATTTTACCCTTCGGTAAGTTTTTTGTAAAAGATGTGAAAGGAATCTTTTGTCATTTTTCATACGAGGTACTTTTTGACTTTTCCGACAAAAGTACGAAGAATGTTTATTTTTAACTTATACGACACGAACGGATTTTCACGGTTTTATAAAGCCTTATTTTCATGAACCTTCCTCTAAAATATTTCATGACTATTTTCAATAAAATCTCTTTCTTTTAAAATTGCATGATGTTTTGTGAAAAGGAATTGATTTTGAAGAAGAAAGGATATTTTCCTCAAGAATTCATTTCAAGTGTTTTATCAAAGTTATTTTCCATCCAAGATAATAAAGGGTTCTGTTTCTATCCATATGTTTACATTGATTTGACTATGTTGTGATGGGATTATGTTTATGAATTCCTTTATCTTATATGAATGGTTTTATGATGTCATGTTGTTTAAGAATCCCATTTTTATTACATGGGTTATGCTATGATGTATGTTTTATGATTATGTGGAACACATAAGAAAGGATTCATTATAAGATGGGTGGGACCTATATCTCCCTCCAATGCATTGGGTAAAGATTTTATATCTCATGAGATAGACATGGCTGAAATGGTAGGTTATACCGGTTCAGTGAAACAGGACTGAAACGAGGGTTACTCGATTCAAAAAGGGACTTTGTCCACTAAGATAGTCTTGGCAATGAGTCATGACTAACAAGAAATGATTTTCCATGATTATGTGTGCATGCCACAAAGTTTCAAGTTTCATGTTATGATTATGGTGATCTCATTTTCACTTCTATGATTTATCCCATGTTATGATATTATGAACTCTTTTGCAGGTTATGATTTCCAAAAGCTATGTTCTTATGTATATGATGTGATTGATATTTCTTTTGTTTACCCTTACTGAGCATTTGAGCTCACCCTTTTATGTTTTCTTTTCCCCAGGATATAAAGAAAGGTTTTAGGTAAAAAAAAAGAAGATCTTTATGGGAGATATTGAAGAACTTTCACCACGATTAGAAGATTACGTTCCGAGTTTCCAAAGACACTAAACTATTACGATCCTTTAGTGTGTGTTTTTGTTATGTACTAAGTATTCCGCAAATGTAATGTAATGTCCATGTACGGCAGGCTTCGGGTCTCTACAGCTGGGATTGTTCTTCTAAACATTCGAGATATAAAAGAATGCGTAGAACCTGAATCAAAAAGTACATTCGCTATTCTTGAATGAATAACTAGCGTACCTGTCACCACTTCGTTGTCGGGGTTCACTTCGGCAGAAGTGATGGCAAAAGCTCTTTTTTGCTGTCTTGGAGGTTGTTGGTTGCCTCTGATAACCCTTGGATTAGGGCACTGATTCGTAAAATGACCCGGTTCTTTGCATTTGTAGCATTGAACAACGTGTTGAGGTTCGAACAGAGCGTTCCTCTCCTCTGTCGCAGCCGCGGGTCCTTCTTGCCGACAGTTAATATCTAGGTGCCCTTCTCTTCCACACCTAAAGCATTTTCTCGTCCCCCTAAGGAAATTTCCAGGGTGCTTCTTTCCGCACTTTTGGCAAGTGGGGTGCTGGAACTTCTTAGCACCGTTGGATTTATCCATCGGACCACCAGCATTGAAGTCCACCTTACGCTTCTTGTCCCCATGATACCCCTGTGATTCTCCGATCTCCATTTCAACCTTGAGGGCACATCGGACAATTTACTCATAGCTGTCGAAGTCACGGATCGCTAATGCTTTCCGCAAGCTAGGCTTCATCCCACCAGAGAAGCGGTCAACCTTGCATTCGGGGGTAACGACAAAGCCGAAAGCGTATCGCGCATGCCTTGTGAAGTTTTCCTCGCACGCTCCCATAGATTCTTCATCTTTGTGCTTGAGGGAAATGAAGTCCCTTTCCATCTTAAGATAGAGGGTGCGTGGAAAATATTTATCGAAAAACATCTTCCGGAATTCCTTCTATTCCAAAGCCTCAATCTCCTCCTCAGGCTTCGTATTTTTGATCAACATCCACTACTAATCAGCTTCACCCTCCATATGATATGCCGCCAGGAGAACCTTCTCTTTTTCAGAGCATTGGAGGATGGAGAATATCTTTTCAATGGAGTTGATCCATTGTTCAGCGATAATGGGATCAGATGATCCATAAAAATTAGGAGGCCTTTGTCTTATGAAGCTCTCGATAGAGACTTGTTCTTTCTTAGGGGGGGTTGAACGTTCCTATTGACCAGTGTTACTATTTAAAACTTGAGTTAGCTAAGAGAGAAGTGTGACAAAGTTCGCTATTCCCGCTCCCATTGGATTGGGCATCTCATAAGTACAATCATCACACTGATCTTCACAACGGTTGTTAGCCTGAGTTCTCCTATTACCGTCCATTGGCTGGAATAAAAGGAAAGTTAGGGGTAACACATAAAGGGTAATCCAAAGACAAAAGTCGATGAATTATAAATAAACTTTAATCTCTTTAACTCATGAGTCTGTAGGATTCAATCCAGGCTTTTCATGATCTTCCTTCTAACATATATTCTTAGGGTCATTTTTCCCTTAATAAAGGTTCATACTAAGATTGTGAATTTATCAAAACATATCCCCCGGGAGTGTCGTAACCAAGAGTGCAGCAATGCCCGTTGTCGCACACCAGTTCCCGTTCGAGTCTAGCTCAAAGCGGTGTTTTCGGGTTTTACCCCTAGGATACATCTGTGCCAGAGCCGCCTCTACCTGATCGTATCCAGACAGGGATGTATTTGTTTGATAAACCACTTACTTAGCATTTACCAAAACTTAGGGATGTTTTTATTATACTTAGTCTTGTATCTAAGGCTTTACTAGGGTTTTCTAATCCCAAAAATAACTAAACCTATCCTCTGATACCAACTATGACAACCCGGCTTTTTATTACAACTTAAGCATGCTTCATTACATAAAACTTCACTTGATACAACAAAGAAGATCGAGAGGTTTAGTGTCTTTGGGGATTAGGATAATTACATAAAAACTTTAAACTTGAAATACAACATATTTATTGAAAACTTCCTTTACATGACCACTACATTCCTTCGTACTTAGCATTGCATGGGATAACCCGAGGACATGCATAAGAAAAGGGTGAGCTATAAAGCCCAGTAAGGGAGTACACAATGAATAACATGAGGAGTACAATACATGTTAGGCAATAGGAAAATCAATATAGCATTAGATTAACATGAACATAAAGGCATGATAAAGCATGATAACCATAACATGGAAATGTGGCAACAACACTTAACATTGAATTAGCATGAGCCAAGGCTCATTGCACATGGAGCATGAGTAAACCCTCATTGCACTTGAAGCACGAGTAAACCCTCATTGAACATGAATTAGCATGAGTAAACACTCATTGCACATTATGTATCATGATACTATACTTTACCCAATGCATTGGAGCGCTATCAGGGCGCACCCTTCTTAAACATTTCATTTCATGCATAAGTGTGCCACATGGATCATAAAACATGGATTCATAAAACATAATCATTTATTTCACGATAAAGGAATGTGGAATTGATACATGAAACTTTATAATCAATAAGTAAATGTGGATAAAGGTGAATACCCTTGATGGAGAAATGGGCATGGTATTCACTACACAATGATATTGGCTTAGAAAATCGGTGTGATTTCGGCAGCGTAACGGCGTGACATAAGAATTCATAAAAAAGGTTGATGAGATAGAAAGGGATTCCTCATAATATTTACATGTAATGGAAAATAAGGAGGTCATATAGATACATTTCCCAACAATTGAAAAGGAAATTAGATTCATGATACAAAAGTATTGCTTGAATATAAAAGAGGAGAAAAAGGTTTCTTTCGGAATTTCGACATAGTAACGGGTGTACATGGGAGGCATTTAATTAGAGAGAAAGGGTTCTCCCATCATTCAAACAATAAGAGGGATGTATGGGGGAGGTGAGAAACCATACCCCAATATTAATAATTGAAATTAAAAGGGCAATACAACTTAAAGAAAATTGACAAAAATGAGAAAGGAAGAAAAAACCCTTACTTGGAAGTGTGCTTCCAAAGTCTAGAGAGAGGCTCGTGAGAGGCTTATTGGGAGCTTGGGGCACCTTGGGAGGATTCTAGAGAGAGTAGGGAAGAGGTTGGACGAACTCCAAGGGATTTTAGTGAGGAGGAAGTGGGAGCTTGGGTGGGTTTATATAGGAAAGGTGAGAGAATTCTTTGTTATTTAGGTTTGGGACCCCTTATATTAAAATAATCCAAACCACAAACCATCCCATGGTATTTGACCATGGTTTCTAGAAAAGGAAAGAGGAAAACAATATTTTACAAGGTCAAGGTCCGAACTTATTAAAAAATTAGGGTTGATTATGTGGATGTGAGTCACTCCCATGGAAAATAATTTAAAAAGGCAAAGTGTTGAATAAGTATTGAGGGCTCCATTAATGCTTTGAAAAGTAAGTCAAACAAACCCAAAACCTCATTATTTTAATGATAAAACACATATTGGCCGAACATAAGGATTATGTTATTTTATTACATCACCATTGGGTCATTATGATGTCATAAAACACATTATATATTTAAATGGTATTTAATTTTTACCCAAAAATTTGACTGTCTCAGAAAATTATGAAAAATTCACCGTTGGATAATTTCGACATCCTGATTCCAAAAATAATATTTATTTTATCTAAATAATTTTCTAAATATGTGAATTTTCACATTTAAAATAAAAACCGACATTTATAAAAAATTCACGGGTTTTGACAGAAATGGCTTTCAAACCTTAATAAAAATTTTAATTGCATTCATAAAATTATAAGATCATTTATATTTAATAAAAATTAATTTAATATTAATAATAATATTTTATTAAAATATTAGTTAATTAAAAAATCCTTTAATTTAATATTAATAATAATATTTTATTAAAATATTATTTAATTCAAAAATCCTTTAATTTAATAAAATATAATTCTTAATTAAATAATAACTAAAAACACCATTTGTACTTTAAAAACTAATTACAATGTATCAAAAATGACTAGAAATTATATTCATTATTATATACAGAAATAATGTACATGAACATGGTTCTACTTATTTGTTACATAACCCCTTAAAATAGCCGCATAAGACCTAAGGGTAAGGTGTGCGATGGTGACAGACTCTTGGGGCGGCTCGGATAACATCGCTCGAGTTATAATTTCAATAAACTTCCACTTTTCCCGTAGACAATCATGTTCGAGCTTGACTTGATGAAGCTCAGCTTGGGCTTGGTCAAGGGCAAATCCAAAAGACGCCACCTCTTTTCCGAGCTCCGACAAATGGGCTTCGTAAGGGGCAATTCTACTGGATGAGGCCATCGCTTCCTTTGTCTGAGTAGAAATGGGTTCGTTAAAGCCTTATATTTATACTACTCAGATGATCACTGTTCAACGACTATAAAAGTAACGGTCACAAATCTTAATGTAAAACTAAAGAAGTTGACATCTTATAAAAACATTTTTCATAAAGAAACATTTAACTGGATCAAGAGGGATTTTCTATTAATGAAACTTTGGGTCTTTACAATAATTATAAACATAATTATCAAGATATTACACCTATATTCATAAACTGACCAAAACCAAAATGGATATCACATGGTAGGATAATTCACAAAATAAATAAACCAATATTTTATTAAATAACCCATTAATCTCAAAAATTTAATAGTAATTCCAAATGATCAAACTAAATCATTCCACAAATGAATTACCTAATATCCCAAAAAACCTCAATAAAATAAACATTAAACATTGTTTTAACCTCAAAAGATACATCATTAATTTCATCCCAAAAGTCCCAAAACATTTATATCTTAATCTGAAATATCATAAATCACTTAGTTATTAAATCAATTTTCAATACCATGGTCATATATATAAATAAACATGTGTCCCCATGATAACCTTTATATACATGATCATATAAACCCAAAAGATTATTAATATTTTAGAAAAATGTTCACATATATAAAAGAAGACTTCATGTTATGCCAATGTTTTACATATACTTCAACAAAATAAAACATCTCCCAAAAATTCGTTAGTTAATTTATGATCTATTCACTTAAAATAATAAAATGGGTGTATATTAATTTAAACATATGATAAAACATAATATTATAGACCTTCAATGGTATCCAAAAATATTATGATAACCTAACATGAACACACCATAATCATCAAATTTATCTAAACCCTGATCTAATACTAACTACAACTCCCCCAAACCCGCAATCAGGAATATAGTGCTAAATGTTGAGAATGTGTTGGTTCAATAATTTAGTTAACTTATTTTTAGTTTGGATCATCACAACAGCCACATTTATGTTACTAATAAATTTTATTTTAAGTGATTTTTTTTTGTAAAAAATTATTCATTAGAATATTTATTATGGAACCATACCCAGGTCATTGATATGGGTAAAAATATTTGTTTAAGTATTCTGGATGTGTTTGAAAGTATTTTTCTGACACCTCTCTTACCCAACATTTGGAATGTAATGTATAGATCATATTCTCTATGATGCTTAAAAGTATGGATAAAAATCCCAACATTTAAAGTAATAATTATATGGTTCATCAATATTACTTTTGTGAAAAACTATACATTGTCAACCTTATGTTTGAAGTTTCTCACTATATTATGGAACCCTATATTTGAGCATTCTACAATAGAGTTTTAAAATAATGATGTTTCACATTTTTCACAATGGTTTTGAGAGAAGTAAATATATCATTAAAGTTTTTTGTGATAGATTCAATGGTTTGTATTCATCAGATTAAATCATTTTTATATCTATGGGATGTTACAACTCTATAGAATAATTTTGAATTCAAATATTCATGATTTATTATGTGTTATTTTTTAATCATTTTACCAATAGCTATTTAACATAATATATACATATTGAGACATTTATCTATTGAAGATACTAGAATAAAACTTCAATAAATTATAAATATACACATTGAAAAGAAAAGCTATGTGATTGTGGATAAAAGTGAATTATTTTATTCAGAGCTACACTTTAGAGATATAATTGTTTTGATCTAGTTGAGGATTTTTTTCACTATTTCTATTCTTGACTGTAAAATATTCTTCTGAATGTTTGATAAAACATTTATCAGAGTTACACTTTGGAGACATACATGTTTATTAATGTATTTGGTGTTTTCTCTAATTTTTTTAAGAAAATACTATGTAACATTAAATATATATATGGATAAGCTATAGATTATTGAATATTAAACACATTTTATAGTTTTTTCTGCAACTATATTAAAATATATGTTCTCAATAAAATAAATATATAATGATTTATTTGAGTTTAGACATCTCATACATAGGCATGGTGATGAATGAGTATTAGATTATCAGAATAAGATGTGGATTTATAGTTCCCTATAAAAGAAACATAATGCCTTGTAAACCCTTTTTTGTACGAGTTTCAACATCCTGTACTCAAATCTAGAGGACTTGTGATAAGAGGACATGTCTAGTGAAAATCACTATGCTCATGGATAGAGTGTTAGTGGAGTTGACTAGGGGATCTATGCTCCCTGATCCACTATGAGTCACTATATCCTTTTCCTTATTTATTTATACTTCTCACTCATCTTTAATATTGGAGGAATAATACACTATATAACTAGACAGGTATTTTGAATCTACAAAAGATTATAAAAGATCACAAATCACCCCTATTGTGTCTTCATCATAGTCTTTCCAACCTAACAATTGGTATCCAAGAGATGAGATCTATTCCAAGGATTTATATTTTTAGAAACCTATGTTCTACTTAATACCACAATTGGTAACAAAGATAGGGATATTTTGTTTCTTTTAAATTATTATAATATAAATAATAAATATATGAGGTAGTGATCTATTTATATTTTTTAGAAACCTTGAATATTATATCAGATATTGAAAATTAGTATAAAAAATTAGGGAACTATCATTATTTATGATTCCAAAAAGCGTATAAAAATATCATAAAAGGAGAAAAACATGTGATATAGGAGTTTTTATTTTATGTTTATTTCGTTAAGATTTATTTTGGGTCTAATAAGCCCAAGCCAATGATTTAGATGAAGAAAAATCTTAAAATGGATGAAAATAGATAAGGTATGTCAATTATATATTCCCCTTAATCTAATGGTGACAATTATGGATGATGAACATCATCAATGAGAATTTATTTGAAATATCCTAGAATAAGAGTTTATTGAAAGGTTTCTGAGCCTGATGAAATTCCTAAAGAATACCAGAAAAATGGGATGATGAATTAAGAATAGAATATGATCTTAATTAAAGAGAAATAAATGATTTTTTTGTGGTTAAGGAATGATGGGATTAATTGTAACACCCCATGATTTTTTCAAATATTTATTTCAAATTCATTTAACCTTTTTAAATTTTTCATTTCAGACAACATTAAATATAACATGTGTTATATGAAAGCCCTATATTTGACTTTCCTTTCATGAAACACCAAGTTAATATTTCAATAAATGAAGAACTTAGATAATATTTTGTTATATTAAATACTATTTTTTCATTGTGCTACAAACAATGCAGAGTTCTATTAATAGCATTTTTTATACACATTGTCGAGTTTTAGCAAACTACAATTTACTATTAATATTGTTATTAATATATTATTATAGTTAACACCTATCATTTTGAATGAAAGTTACAAATAATATTAATTTAATTATGAAAATATGTTTTACACATGTATAAAATAATAAATATTTGGTGATTAATTAACTATAAATAAATGTAAAACCCTTTTGAAAATATTAGATATCTTTTACTGTAAAACAATATTTATGAAATCAAATTAGTTTTATCATAATAAATAACTATTTATAAATGATTTTAATGATATATATATATATATATTATTTATTCAAGTATTCAAATTTAATCTTATGTGTTTTATAGGGAACAAATAAGAAAAAAACCATTTTTAGGAATAAAAATATGTATTTATTTAAAAATAGTAATTTTGAATCCCTTTAACAGTGAAGGTAATTTAAATATAAAATTTGAAACAATTTTATTTTTTATTTGAAAAAATAAACTTCATTTTTGAGATAGTAATATAAAAATTGACTTTTAATTAATTTTTTGTATTTCCGGAAATATTTAATTTTTAGATGACTAGTGAAAATACTGAATTTTAATTCAATTTTTTTTTTCATCTAATCATTTTTATTGTTAAATTATATTAAAAATTTGGTTTAAATTATATTAAGATCAATAATACCAAAATTAATTAAATATAATTCATCAATACCAATTTTACATTGAAATTCTATATAAAAAAATTTCAAACTTTTGAACGTTATCACTTTAAAAACACATAGTCTCATCCCGTCTACAGGATTAATTTTAAATTAATTTCTTCCAATTAAGTGACTAAAATTTCAAAAAAATTATTCCCTAATTGTAATAAAAATAATTTAAATTTTCTAATATTTTCAACTTATTTTTTCACTATAATTATAATGAAATAAAAATTAATTACAGTGAATAAGATAAAATAAGCTTAATTAATGACTAAAAATAAAACATAATGTGTAAAAATAAACCTAAAATTGTCAAAAAATTATTTTATGGACATATTTAGACCATTAAACATATAAGGATCTATAATGGTCCATTTTTAACCATTTTAAGACAAGTAAAATGTGGGGATTACACAATTCTGTTAATGAATACTGAGTGTGTAATTTTCCCCACTTATAAAAGGACTCCTATCATCCCCCTCTATTTAAACATCCCAAGCCCTTTTGGCTCATCTAAAACAATCCAAAATAATCTCCCCAATTTTGTAACATTATTATATAAGTCTCCCATTTAAAATCCAACCACGAAATCCCTTTGGTGAAAACCAAATAGAGTTATCCAAAGAAGGGGAAAGATTATTCAACATGACATTGTTTTTATTTATTTATCCACACCTATAATATTATCATTCCATAATTAAATAATAACAAAAGTATCATAAATAAACTTATATGTTTTTATATTAAGTTTTTTACCTAAAATCACACACACTTCCATAAAATGTGATACACATTCATCGTTAGTGTGTACATAAGACTATTGCCTCGCAAACCGACATCATCCGTTCATACATTGAAACCATTCAAGGATGGTATCAATGGTTTAATTTCTGTTTATATTTGTCATATATAATATTTATTATTTATTTATTCATCTTTAGTGATTATATAACACATACCTTCATGTTTCCATTTTGTGTGAACACAATAACTTCATTTGTGGATGTGTGGACTACCGCCTCCTCAAAGCGATGTGATTCGTTCGCATGGAATAAATAAAGGATGAGATTAGTTAAATTATATGATATATAAAACATAATAATTTTGTTATAAGTTTATTATATATATATAAACATATATTTCATTTACCCTTCTTTCAATAAATATGACAAGAAAATGGAAACAACATTCATGCATACGTACGACCTACCATCTCCATAAATAATGTATTCTATTTCATTAAAATTTCAAGTATAGATTATTATAAATATTTATATAATGATTTCATGTTATATATATACCATTTTTTACAATATAAAAATAATTAAATAATTTTTTAAGTAATAGGATAATGATTAACAATTCAAAACATATGTGAAAAACAAAGGGGTTATTATGTGAAACATAACCTAAGCATGGGATTTTTAATAAACATGTAATATAAGGTTTTAATAAAATCATATATGGTATGATATATAATAATATGGTTCTGTGGTATATTTATAATAAAATATATTTATTATATATAATGTTTTAACGTGTACAAATAAATTCAAGACTTAAGGTAAGGGTTTTGTCATCTCACATTTTTTGTCTTTGAGATACATGCCATGGTCACCACTCATTTATTTTATGTGGTGTATATATTTCCCATGAATGTACTATATGATAATTATAATTAAATTTATATGTATTTACATATTAATTTTATAATCTCTCTTTCATGGGGTTTACAGTTCAAAATTTACCAAATCAGTAATGAAATTTTGTCAAAAATAGCCTTCTTTAAGACACATGTTATGTCATGCACCTATATTCTTAAATAAAGTGTATATACTACAATTTTACATGGTATATCATGAATATTATAATTTTCATGATATTATATGCTTCATGTATGTTTTTTCCTTCATGGGTATTATTATTTAAACATACAAAAGTTATAAGAGTTTATTGATACGATCTCATTGTTTATTGGGATTGATTACGATTATGCTTAAATTCATGGAATATTATTATATATATCTAAATAAATCTCATGAATTATCTTATAATATATTTATTAATGATATCTGCATATAATTTTATCATTTCCCACTTTTTACTTCTTAAGATAATTATTAATGTATTTTTAAAAAAATATGACTTTATTTATTTTTTTGATCAGAAAAATGTTTTCTTTCAAAAAAAATTTGCGTTTTAAATTTGTTTAAATTTTTTTTCCTACTAGTTTCCAATGAATTTTAAAAATAAATTTTTATCAATATTTTACCTTTTTACAAAATGGTTTTAAAAGGAATTTTATTCTCTTTTTCTGATTAAGGAACTTTTGTTAACATATAATGTTCCAAAGAAACATTTGGAATGTACGAACATACCCAAAGTCATGGTAATAGTTTTCATGATGCTTTTTTTAAATGAATACAATGGTATTTTTTAATAATTTTTTTCCTAATTTTATAGAAATTCATTTCTTTTAATGTGGTTTTCAAATAAAAAGGTTTTCAAAAGGGTTTTAGGATTTATTTATGAGTTTTTAAATTATTTTCAAAGAAAAATGTTTTCAGGACTTTGTTAGGAGTTTTCAATGCGTTTTCAAAGAAAAATGATTTAAAATTATTTTCATGATTTTCTAATGAGTTTCCAAATTATTTTCAATGAAAAAGGTTTTTTTTTTCAAGACTTATATAGGATATTTCATGGTGTTTTTAATGAAAAATGTTTGAAAAGTATTTTTAATTATTCTTTATGAGTATTCAAATATTTTTCAAAGAAAATGTTTTTAAAATATTTTTATGCTTACATTATATTTTTTTAAGCTATTTGAAGAGAAAAATGTTTAGTAAATGATTTATATTTTAAAAAGCATTGTTCAAGGAGGAAAATTTATTTTACTCATGTTATATTTAAATATAATTATAAATGTTCCTTTATAAGAAAAGTTTTTTTATGTGGTTTTATAAAAATGATTTTAAAATAAGAACCTATTTTTCTTAAGAAATATTCCTTATAATTTTTCAAAATCCTTCAACATATAAGATGAAATAAATTGTTAGGGTTTATGATTTGATGGTGATATGAACCAATAATACCATTCATATTCTTTCTTGAATGGTTTATATTTTGATGGCATGATATTTATGAAACATGTTTCTCTTCCACGTGTTATATGCTTTTGAAACCCACTTCTTTTCATGGGTTATACATTGATGAAATGATTATTTAACCTGTCTATTTTCCATGGGTAATGATATAATGAAATATTTATGATACCAGTTTCATTTCATGGTTTATGATATGATTTTTTTGAAACCCATCTATTGTATGGGTCATGATAATGTCAATGTTTTTTTATCTTTTGTTAATGTATGTATGATATTACTATGTGATGGGTGGGACACATATCTCACCCCAATGCATTAAGTAATGATTTATATCTCATGATATAATGATGGGAATCAAGTCGATGATCCACTATGTGATATGGGGAATCCTAATCCACTATGGAAGATGGGGAAACCTAATCCACTATGGGATGATGGGGAAAATTGATCTACTATGGGAAGATTTGGAAACCTGATCCCTTATAAGGAAAGGGTTGTGACTGGGGATGGTGTTGTGTTCCACCCAGTTGGTGTAGTACCCATGAAGTTTCCTGAAAGGTTCTGGAAATGCGCCTTGACTTATAAAGAATAATATTACATGTTTATATGTCTTCCAAAATTTCATGTCATATTCATATGTTATGATTTTAGGGATTAAACTATAGATTTTCTCGTGATTCATGTCTAATGAACTTAAAATATCTATTACACGGCTCATGTATATGATCTTTGATATGTAG
This sequence comes from Viscum album, assembly GCA_963277665.1. Lineage (NCBI taxonomy): Eukaryota > Viridiplantae > Streptophyta > Magnoliopsida > Santalales > Viscaceae > Viscum > Viscum album. Next base: position 1,199,706,812 of record OY728153.1, on the reverse strand, counting down.
GGTATGATCATATAATATTATTCTCATGTTCTTATACACTTATTCTCAAGTTATGCTTATATATCCCCCTTGTTTATGTTGAGTCAATAAGGTTTTCCTTATGACTTTTCCATTCCTTCTTGTTTTGAAAATCACAAACACCTTATCTTTAAGAAAATTTCTTTTATAAGGAAAATCGCTTTTATAAGAAAAACTATCCTTATCATATTTTCACCCAGATTTTTCTTAAGTATGAGATTCAGATTCACTTCTATTTTTTCAGAATTTCTTGGAACTTTGATATGAAGTATTCTATTTTAGGATCCGAATTCTGGATAATATTTGTAAGGAAGTTTCACTTCGGATTCTAGATGAGAACTGTAATAAAGTATCATTCCGAATTTCGGTTACAAACTCTGACTAAGTCCTATTCCAGATTCAGGATACGAATCCTTATGAAGTTCGACATTGAATTCTCATTACGAATTCTTAAGATGAAATATCATTACGAATTCTGATGATGAATTCTCATTACGAATTCTCATTCCGAATTCTCATTCCGAATACAGGGAAAATCCAGTCTACCTCGTATTTTTCATTATTTTGATTTTGCAATTTTACGGTTGATATGTTTTCACCGTTGGGTGACACACTTGGATTGTGCTGTTTATATTTTATCTGTGGGTTTTATTTAGTTTCAACCTGATGAGATGAGGGTATTCTGTCTCATGCATCATACAGGCACATGGTAGATATCACATGCCATGCATAGTTTCCATACCATGGAGGTGCATTAGAAATTCACATGTTGTTGTGATAGTTGTTGTGCTAATAAAGCATGTTGTTATGATAGCTACTTGATAAATACCTGCCTTGTGATATGGTATGTTTGTTTGATCTTGTTTATAGAATGGACGCTAAACTTTGGTTTTTGGGGAGTATGGGCTCCCATTGACCAGAATTTGGTGGATCATTGACTGTTTGTTGGTTATAACACATATAAGATGTCAAACTTTGATTCGAGGGGAGTATGGCCCCCCACGGGTCGGAATTTGACACTTAGGTGTTAGTTTCAGTATTTTCTGGGTTTCAGGGATGTTTCTGAGGCATACTGTCCGGAAACCCAGAATACACACTGTGTAGTACTTTATACATGCTGTGTATGTTCTTCTGTTCGGGAAGAAAAATGAACTTTTTGAGTACACGCCGTGTACCCCGAGTACACGCCGTGTAGTCTCTTCCTGTGTCACAAACCATGTGGGTGGCGACATGGGGTACGGAAGAGCTTGGGTAAAATACGCCCTGTAGCTTTTGAACACGCCGTGTAGTGTTGACCGGGAGTCCGGCCGTGTAACTAACAACATGGGTAGGTGAACTCCTTCATAGAACCCGCCGTGTCAATGATGCACACGCCGTGTAGTGTGACCTGGGGACTCGGCCGTGTAACTACAACACAGGCCGGTGTCACCTCCCTTTTAACACGCCGTGTATCTGTGGGACATGCCGTGTAGTCTAGTCTGAGGATAGACCATGTGGAGTTAGCCGTGTGGCTGGGAAACAGGGTGCTTTACATGCCGTGTACGGGTGTAACACACTGTATGGAGTTAAGCCGAGTAGTCGGCCGTGTCACAGACGACACTGGCAGTTGGAAAATAACACCGTACACGCTGTGTAGATATTATACATGCCGTGTAGTTTTGTTGAATGGAAGCCATGTGACTTAGCCATGTAGAAGGACCCGGGTAGGGGAAGGGAAGTCATGTACACGCCGTGTAGTCATTGTACATGCCGTGTAGTCATTGTACACGCCGTGTAGTCTTGATTTGAAAATTTTGAATTCTTTCTTCCTCTTGTTCCTTTATGGTTCCTTCTCTTTCAGTCTTAATAATCTGGAATCTGAGGCATGCTTTTGACCTTATAGTGTCATGCTGCCTAGATGACTATGAGTTGTTCGCCAGGAGAGCGGTGACGATTATACTCCGGAGATGGTGGGCCATGGGATACCAGTTGATCCTCTAGCAGAGTCAGACGCGGCACCGGCTGCTATACCGGACACAGGCGTGGAGGTGCAGTTCCATGAAGGCTTTATACGGTTTGTGCAGACCTTTCAGGGAGCACCGCAGGCTGCTACATCTATGGCCGAGCTGACACGTATCTTTTAGCATCAGCATCCGCCTACGTTTTCAAGGGATGGAGGACCATAGGCTACCGTGTCTTGGCTAGGATCAATGCAGACTATTTTCGAGCATCTTGAGACGCCTCCAGGGTAGAGGGTCAAGCTCGTGACTTACATGCTGCGTGATTACACCAATAGGTGGTGGGATGTTACCACCCGGACAGAGCATCACAGGGACATGGCATGGGAAGATTTTCAGGCAGTCTTCTATGACTTCTTCTTTCCCGAGACACTGAGGGAAGATAGATCTAGAGAGCTCATGAATCTGCAGCAGGGCGCCATGTCGGTGATGGACTATTCTGCTCGTTTTATGGAGATTCAACATTTTTCACCTGTGCTGGTGGGTGATGAGACGTTGAGAGCCAGACGTTTTAAGGATGGTCTTCAGTATGACATCCGAGTGCTGGTAAATGTTTTCGGGTTGCCCACTATACACGCGATTGTGAATCAGGCGCTGATTACAGAGAGGAACCTATGGGAATCTAGTGGTGTGGGCCAGGGCGGTTCAGCACCAGTTACTGGTACTATTTCTACTGGAAAGAGGAAGAGACAGATGGACTTCTCTCACGACGGCAGTACCAGCCAGGCAGCTTCTTCAGGTGGACCGGTCAGGTGCTACCAGTGTGGTAGAGTGGGGCATAAGAGGCTGCAGTGTCCACGTGATTTGGTAGAGTGTCGATCATGCGGAAACATGGGTCATCTGCAGCGCTTTTGCAGGGAGTTTCTACCAATGGCTAGTGAGTGGGGTTCTGTACAGACTCTGTGTGCGAGAGCCGGTCCAGTGGCTTCTTACCAGTCAGGGAACTGGAATGCGTCAGGGCGTGCAAGCAGAGATGGTGGTCGTGGCCATGGTAGACAGACACCAGGATCTCAGAGGCAGCAGGGCGGGACAACTCAGGGTTGCCAGGCTGTGTCGCAGGGCCGCGGCATTGGGCAGGCATATGCAATGCGACAGACCCAGCAGGAGCAGGATCCCGGACCTTCTACAGTCATATGTACTATTCTAGTAGCTTCTTTCTTATATTCAGTACTTTTTGACATGGGTGCTACACATAGTTTCATATGTGTGCCCGTTGTGGAGACCATTGGGCTCTGTGTTTCTACTTCTTCTGATTTCATGACTCTAGACACTCCATTGGGGACTAGAACGGCTGGTGTGCGTCAGTGCAAGGAGTTCCCCCTTGAGGTTGGAGGGTGTCACTTTCTTTGGGACCTCTATGTTTTGGAGATGACGAGCCATGACATCATTCTTGGGATGGACTGGTTGGTTCCCTTCCGAGCCTTTGTAGACTGCTACCGTTGCAGGGTGTGTTTCACATCACCAGAGGGCGAGAAGTTCCTATACAAGGGCGAATAGGATGTTCAGGTGAGTTGAGCTGGACCAGAGCATTATGGGCGAGGTGGATTCACAGCCCAGATTGTGAGCTTATATCTGGATGATCAGGGTACTTGTCAGACGGATTTCCCTCCAGTTGTTGATCAATTCATGGATGTCTTCCCGGATGACTTTTCAGGTTTACCTCCAGTGCGTGAGGTGTATTTCTCTATCGATCATGTGCCAGGAGTAGCACTGGTGTCCATTCTTCTTTATAGGATGGCCACGCCTGAGTTGCAGGAGCTCAAGAGGAAGTTAGAGGAGCTACAGGCGAAGGGTTTTATTCGACCCAGTACTTCTCCTTGGGTTTCTCTGGTCCTTTTTGCAAAAAAGGCGGACGATACCCTTAGACTTTGTGTGGATTATCGGAAGCTGAACCAGTTGACGGTTATGAAACAATATCCCTTGCCGAGGATAAAGGATCTGTCTGATCAGCTTCGTGGAGCACGAGTGTTCTCGAAGATTGACTTGAGATCAGGATATCATCAGCTGTGTGTTAGACCATCTGATATACCTCTCTCAGCTTTCAGGAGTACGTATGGTCTATATGAGTATATGGTTATGCCGTTCATACTCACGAAAGCGCCATTAGTTTTCATGGCTCTGATGAATCGTGTGTTCCATCCATATCTTGATTCTTTCATGTTGGTATTTGTGGATGCCATCTTGGTGTACTCTCACACTCGACACGACCATGCCACCCATCTTGAGATCGTATTGAGTACACTGAGAGAGCATCGGCTATATGCTAATCTCTCGAAGTGACACTTTTGGATGGACCAGATTCACTTCCTGGGTCATATCATCTCAGAGGCAGGAGTTGTAGTAGACCCAGAGAAGGTGCGAGCAGTAGTTTCTTGGGATCAGTCTAAGAACATGTTTGAGATACTGAGTTTCTTAGGGGTGGATGGTTACTATAGACACTTCATACAGAACTTCTCCCGCTTATCAGCACCGTTGACAGGTCTGACTAAGAAGGGTGTGAAGTTCGTTTGGTCAGAATCTTGCGAGACAACTTTTCAGGACCTAAAAGGAAGGTTGACATCAACACCGATCCTGATACTCCCAGAGAAGGGGAAGAGCTATACGGTTTACTGTGATGCATCAGGGATTGGGCTGGGAGCCATTTTGATGCAGGGCGATCGAGTTGTTGCGTACGGGTCTTGACAGTTGAGGCCACATGAGAGGAATTACCCCACACATGATCTCGAGTTGGCTGCAGTTGTTCATGTGGTGCGCTGTTGGAGACATTACCTGTTGGGAGAGCATTTTTGTGGTTTTCACCGACCACAAAATCCCCATGTATATCTTTACTCAACATGAACTGAATCTGAGGTAGAGGAGGTGGGTTGAGTACCTACAGTCCTTCGATTTTGAGCTTACCTACACACTTGGTAAAGGTAATGTAGTAGCTAATGCACTGAGTAGGAAGACTCAGGTATAGGCAGTGCAGGAGGCCAATGATGAGTGGGAGCTCATGGCTTTGTTCTCTGAGATTCATCTGGAAGTGCACGACAGTCAGGTGCAGGCTTATCTTTCTTCTTTGGCTGTGACATCTACCCTCTTGGACATAGTGAGGATGAGACAACTATCTGATTCAGAAGGCCTAGTCCTACAGGAGTCAGTGGAAAGAGAGGACCGTCCTCCCGGTTGGATGATAGACGATGATGAGGTCTTGCGTTTCCATGGACGTGTATTGGTTCCATGGGATATACGCGAGGAGATGATGTAGGAGTTTCATGCTATAGCGTTGGAAGTTCATCCCGGGGTTACCAAGATGTACTGAGACTTGAGACATCAGTACTGGTGGCCAGGTATGAAGAGAGAGATAACTGGTTTTGTTACGAGGTGTTCCACCTGTCAGCAGGTGAAGGCAGAGCACTATAGGCCATCTAGGTTGTTATAGCAGTTGCCCATTCCAGAATGGAAATGGGATGATGTCACGATGGATTTCGTGACGGGATTTCCGAGGTCACCTCGAGGCAGTGATGTCATGTGGGTTGTTGTGGACAGACTCACGAAGGTAGCTCACTTCTTGTAGATCAAGGAGACCTTCGGTGTGGACGAGATCGAAAGGCTATATATCTGAAAGATCGTACATCTTCATGGGGTTCCTCATTCTATCGTTTCAGATAGGGATGCCCTCTTTACGTCTCGTTTCTGGCAGAGTTTTCAGAGGGCGTTGGGTACACAGGTGCTTCTGAGCACAACACACCACCCTCAGACAGATGGCCAATCAGAGCGGACGATACAGGTGCTAGAGGACATGCGGCGCGTATGCATCATAGACATTGGGGGCTCTTGGGAGAGCATATACCCTTAGTCGAGTTTTCCAATAACAATAGTTTTCAGGTGACTATTGAGATGGAACCATATCATTCTTTATATGGTAGGCCATGCCGATCACCTTTGTGCTAGTTAGAGGCAGGTGAGGCATCTTTGCTGGGGCCACAGCTCGTGCAGGACACATCTGAGCAGGTCCAGTTGATTCGGAAGCGGATGGCTACCGCACAGTCTCGTCAGAAGTCTTATGCTGATCACCGAAGACGACCTTTGGAGTTCGTGGTTAGGTATCAGGTTTTCTTATGTGTTTCGCCGAGGCTGAGACACAAGTGGATTAGGAGACAGGTTAAGCTTTCACCGAGGTATGTGGGACCATTTGCGATTCTGGATAGAGTCGGGCTGGTTGCCAATCGGTTGCAGTTACCGCAGCGGTACCGAGCCATGCACGACGTCTTCCATGTTTCTCAGTTGCGTCGCTACCATTCAGACCCATCTCACTCCTTTCAGCCAGAGGAGCTTGAGCTTCATCATGATGCGTCCTTTGAGGAGCATCCGATCCGTATCGTTGACAGGAGAACGAAGGTTCTCTGAGGCCGGTCAGTTCCTCTTGTACGGGTGCTATGGCAGCATGGCCGAGTGCAGGACGAGACCTGGGAGCAGGAGGCCGACGTACGTGCTCAGTGGCTAGAGATGTTCTGAGCTTTATCTTCGCCACCCTTGGAAGGTCGGTTCGGGGACGAATTGCTATAAGGGGGGAAGTTTGTAAGAACCCGGTTATTATTTTTGAGGTACGGGCTTCTTCTTTGTCATTTTCCTTAAGTGTTTATTAGAAAATATGGAAAATGGGGAAAAATCCTAAATTTTGGAACTACATGCCATGTACTTTTCACACGCCGTGTACTCTTGGCCATGTGGGATGGGTACACGGGGCGTGTAACCATGCCGGTGACGAAGGGTGTAGGAACCGACTACATGCCTTGTAGTGGTAACTAACACGCCGTGTAGTCAGTCGGCATGCTTGAATTATAAGGCATTGGAGTCGCCGCCAGTTGGGCGACAATACACGTCGTGTACTTGGGAGTACATGCCGTGTACTCAGGTCGACGAGTGAACAGTGTGGCGGTGCCGCCAAATGAACAGTTAAATGAAAGAAGTACACGCCGTGTACTCAAAAGTACATGCAGTGTACTTTGTTTTTTTGGCTTAAAATAGGTAGTAGCCTCTTTATTTGGCATAAGAGACTCTTGAACCATTTTGGAGCCAAATGAGGAGGCCAGATCTTCGAAGATCCACTGAGAGTTCTTCTGGAATCCGATTCGGCTTCAGAAGATCTCATTGGAACCGCACGGGTAAGCCCTCTCCTCTCCTGGTACTGTTCATACCAATTCTTCTCCTAACGTAAGTTATTTACGTTTGAATGGGTTTTGTTCTTCGCCAGATCTACGCCGTTCTTGGGCATTTATGGAATCGACATTCGTGTATAACACTCATTGATGTATAAGGTAGGTGGCTTTGTGTTATTTTCCAACTGTCGTGCATTTTTGTGCATTTTCGTGCCACGAACCCATGTTGGGGTGTCATGTGGCTGAGTTCGTTGCTATATTTAATTCCTAGAATTGATTAGGTATTTAATTGTGATAATAAAATGCTGGTTGGGATCGTTTCTTGGATCTGAAACCACCCCTAGGGTATGTTTCACTGTTTAGCTGTTTGGCCAGGATACCCGAGGGTATGCCTTTAAAGTAGTAATTATAGAATTTCCTTGAGAGGAATTGCTTGTTACTACTTGTTTACCTGTTGGTCATGTCCCGTTTACTTGTTTAGCCTGAGGGCGTTGTTGTATTTGGCCTGAGGGCGTTGTTGTGATTATCCTGAGGGTACTTCACTATTTAGCCCTAGGGATGTAGTATTTCGCCTGAGGGAAACATTTTGTGTCTGAGGGTTTGACTTCTGTGCCTGAGGGCGACACTTCCTACGCCTGAGGGAAATTTCTGTTTCGGCCTGAGGGAAATACCTGCGGGTTGGATTCTGCTTACCCAAGGGTAAGATTTTTCTTGTCTGAGGACGTGGACTGTTTTGTTTAGAAATGCACTTTGGTGATTTCTAGTATATAATGAATTAAATGTATAATAAAATGGCAATTTAATTGTTAAGTTAGTTACTTTTTAGTACTGCTTAATTTATTGCATTTTACTATTGCACACCGTTGTTTCATTCTTACATGAAGTTGGGCATGAACCTTTGGTGGGTGCCTACTGAGATATATTTCTCACACCCTGTTTGGGTCATTCTTTTCGGTCCAAACAGATTACGTTTCTACAGGTGTAGATAGGGGAAAGAGTCCCTATACAGGTACTTGACTGTTGCTGAGGAGTAGGAGGGCATGGGACCGAGCCTAGGCTCGCGATGCCGCTGCCAGCTGTTTGCTTTGTTTTGTAGTACACTGTTTTTTGCTGTACTGTATTGATATATAACATGTTCTGGCTGTTTCCTTAAAACTTGAAACATGTAGCATCATCTTGTATATACTGTTGGTTATATCCACTGGTGTAGTTATTTCAGTTGTGTATGTTTACTGCTTCCGCTGTCATGTATTTTTATTTTGTATTCCGTTGCGCTACACTTTGACAAATGAGGGCATAGTTTCCCCACTATCAGACCTAGGCCCTCGCTGCTAGTCGGCAGCCTCTGGCGTTTGGAGAAATGCGCTTGAGGTCACGTGGCGAACTGGGCTCGGTGCACCCGTTGCATGTCACCCGGGTCTGGGACGTTACAAAGTGAGACGGGAGCTTGAGGCTATGTGTGGATTACCGGCGCTTGAATCGGGTGACTGTGAAGAACCGGTATCCACTACCGAGGATCGATGACCTCTTCGACCAGTTGAGAGGGGCACAATGGTTCTCAATGGTTGATCTACGATCAGACTATCATATATTGCGAGTACGGGATGAGGATATACCAAAGACGACTTTCAGATGTCGCTACGGTCACTATGAGTACTTGGTGATGCCCTTCGGCATGACGAATGCCCTGACAGTGTTCATGGGACTCATGAAATGGATCTTTCAGCCCTATCTAGATCGGTTCGTAGTGGTCTTCATCGATGATATCCTTGTGTACTCTACGTCCGAGGAGGAGCATGCGAGACACCTAAGGATGGTTCTGGACACACTCCGAGATCACCAATTGTATGGGAAACTCTTGAAGTGTCAGTTCTGGATACAGGAAGTCCACATTATGGGACACGTTATCTCAGCAGATCGTGTATCAGTGGACCCAGCCAAGGTAGAGGCAGTGTTATCATGGAAGCCACCTCGGATCGTGATGGAGGTGCGGAGTTTCCTTGGGTAGGAAGGCTACTATCTGAGATTCATTCTTGATTTCTCCAGGATTTCAGCACCCATGACATCTTTGACCTGAAAGGGGAAGCCTTTCGTGTGGACCGAGAGATTCCAGCAGGCTTTCCACCAGTTGAGACAGAGTCTGATGAGCGCCCCGATCTTGAGAATTACCGGAGGAGGGTGTCAAGTATGTAGTGTTCTGTGACGCATCAGTAACTAAGATTGTTTGTGTCATGATGCAGAGGCAAGCAGTGATTACCTATGGCTCACGTCAGTTAAGGCCACATGAGCAGAACTACGTTACCCATGATCTTGAGTTGGCAGATGTAGTCTTCGTGTTGAAGATGTGGTGGCACTACCTGATGGGCGAGTAGTTTACCGTCTACTCTAATCACAAAAGCCTCAGATATATATTTTCTCATAAGGATCTGAATTTGAGACAATGAATATGGTTGGAGTTCTTCCAGGATTATGACTTTGAGATCGTTTACACACCTAGGAAGGGGAACGTTGTGGCAGATGCTCTCAGCAGGAAATCTAGTTCACGGTTTCTGGATGAGACGACGAGGCAATTGGCCTCCTTACAGTTATTTTTCTTGGATGGAGATGAGGGAGCTTAGCTTTAGTCGATGGTTGTTACCCCTCCAATCATGCAGCGAGTCAGGGAAGCACAGCTTGAGGACGCTAGCTGTGAGACTATACGTTCTCATATATCCGCAGGTGATGCTGCCAATGGATATTCAACAGTTGGGGAGCACGTTATTCTTTTTAGAGGGCGCCCAGTAGTACAAGTGACGTTGTGGGAGGAGGTTATGAGGGAGTTCCATACATCTCCTTTGGTGGTGCGTCCAGGTGTGGTAAAGATGTACATGGACCTCCAACGTCAATTCTGGTGCCCAGGAATGAAGAAGAGCATGACAGAGTTTGTTTCTCGGTGCCTTACTTGTCAGCAAAGTAAAGGCTAAGCACTAGGTGCCAGTAGGTTTGACTCAGCCCCTTGAGGTTCCAGAGTGGAAGTGAGACAGTATATCCATGGACTTTGTGATGTTTTTACCATGTATGTCAAGGGGACACAATGCCATCTGGGTGATCGTTGATTGACTCACCAAGTCAGCCCACATCCTAGCCATACGGGAGCAGAGTTTAGTAGAGAGCTTGGGATGCCTCTACATGCAGGAGATAGTTCGACTTCATGGAGTTCCATCCACGATCGTCTTAGATCGTGATGCCCGTTTCACATCCCAGTTATGGAAGGGATTACAGGAAGCTTTTGGGACTTAGTTACGCTTAATCACAACGTTTCATCCCCAGACTGATGGTCAGACAGAGCGGACCATTCAGGTTCTAGAGTAATTGTTCTGAGCCTGCATACTTGACTTCGGTCATAGCTAGTAGGATCACCTACCACTGGGGGAGTTTTCTTACAACAATATCTATCATTCTACTATTGGTATGGAACCATTCGAGGCTTTATACGGGTGACCATGCAGGTCACCACTTTGCTGGACTGACCTAGGAGAGTCAGCACTCATGGGCCCAGAGATGGTGAGAGCTACTACAAAGAATGTGCATGTCATCTAGGAGTCGATGAAGACTACACATAGCTAGAAAAAGTCTTATGCAGATAGGAGGCAGATGCCCTTAGAGTTTGAGGGGGGATACCATGTGTTCCTTCGGGTCTCACCTCGACGAGGATTGCAGAGAATTGGCCGAGGTGGAAAGCTATCTCTGAGGTTCATTATCCCTTTCTAGATTCTGAGTAGAGTTGGAGAGGTGGCGTATCACTTGGCTCTACCTCCTCAGATGGACCGGGTACACAACGTCTTCCTTGTCTCGCAGCTACAGAGGTACATGCATGATCCATCGCACATTATCAACTTGGGCGAGCTGGACATCGATGATGGAGTGACCTTTGCCAAGTAACCAGTAGAGATTGAGGATCGGCAGGAGAAGATCCTTCGTGGGAAATCTATTCCCTTGGTGCGTGTCCGGTGGCAGCACGAGAATCTCCAGGAGAGAACGTGGGAGCAGGAGGTTAAGATTCGTGTACAGTACCCACATTTTTTTGAGTAGCCTTTGTTTTGGATTTTTGAGGACATAAAAGCCCTATGGTGGGTGTAATGTAATGTATCATATTTTCAATACTTTATTCTTAAAAATATGTGGGAATTTTTTTGAGACCAGTCTTCGAGACAGCGTGCAGTTCTGAGGCCCGGTGAGCCTGGAAAAAATGTTTGAATTTAATTAAATAATTAAATTACAAGCGGGTGCGGTTTTCTAGAAAAAGTGGAATAACTTTTTAATGGGTGCCCAGATAGGGAATCCGAGTGTGACATTGCGTCCAGAGTAGCGGGTTTACCCTAGAAGAGACCTAATATCGGCCGACGCAGGTTGGTGGTGAAATCTAGTTTTTGGACATAAGAGTAATAAAAAATTTAAATAAAAATATTTTATTTTGTAGTGAAATCTTTTAAATCTACTTCAATAGTTATATTTTATCTTTTTTTAAATAATTTTTTGTGCAGGGGTCCAGGGTTACAAACCTAATAACCCTGAAACCCTTGGTGGCTCTGGAGGCTCTGGAGGAAACCTCCCAACATAGTGACGACGTTCTTGATGATTTTCACTGGCGACGATGACAAGACGACTGGATCTTCGCCAAAAAATGCCACAAATCTAGGTAGGATGTTTGTTTGGTGATCTCTTTTCCCTATTTTTAATTCCAATAATGAACGCAGACTAATCTATAGACAGATTAGCCTGTTGATCGGTCATTTTGCGGGATGGGCTATTTGCAGGAATCGTGGGTATTTGATTCTTGAAATTATTTTTGGTTTTGATCTAATGGTTAAGAACATGGATCTTCACGAACAACGATTGAGGTTTTTCCCTCTTGTTCGATTCTTGTGTTTTTCACCCTTGCATTCTTCGTTGCGTTCTACGTGTTCTTGGAGGAAATCAATCGTTGCGTGTTAGTTTGTTGGCGCAACAATCCGAGATTCTAGATCCAACCCTGCAGCGATGTCACGGAGGTGCGACGACGATTTCAGCGGATGATTCGGAGCAGATCAAGAGATGTGTGTTTTTAGGCGTTTTTATTCAGATGGATTGTTTGAGGTTTATGATCCGATTTCAGCACCAAAAACACCCGTTTTGGTGTTCGTATGATGAAACAAACCATCTCCTGGAGTATCGGGACGAACGGATGAGAAACCAAGGATCCGGAGGATCAGCCGCGATGTGAGGAGGAAGATGGTGTTTCTGAAAAAATCCTGACTACACGGCATGTAGTATGGGATACACAGCGTGTTTTTCTCGGTGGACCACCTAGTGTGTACTCTGAGACTGCATGGACACGAGTTCGGTACACGGCCAAGGACACGGCGTGTATACCCCTCCCCGGCCAGACCCGTCTAGATACACGGGATACCCCATGTGCTGGTACATGGGCAGGCGACACGGAAAAGGGACCGTGTACGGGCACATGGCCAGTATACACGGAGCAAGCCCCAGGTGCTCGGACACGGCGTGCGATTCTTCTACATGTTGTGTAGATACTTTCTATCTGACAAGCCGAATGAAATGGTTCGTTTACACAGGCAGTACCCAGAGTCATGGAACATTGCGTGTGATCCTTCTACACGCCATGTAGTTGGGTTTTACATAGCTTGTACGAATGACACATTCCGTTTACATGGATAGTACCCAGGGTCAAGGAACATGACGTGTAACCATACTACACGCCCTATAACCTGTCTTAAATGGATTGATCCACTTTCCTTTTGTGAATTGGACTATCTTTCTTAGGGTTTTTACCCTTGGTCTTTCCCATGATGGTTCCGGTATCATTTCTTATATACATAAGTATGATCCCTTTAGCAGGACTTCATGAATATAGTTGTTGGAATCCCCTCTGTGAGACATAGAGCCGGATCCTATATTCATTCCTGGAACCCTAAGTAGAGTTCTTGGTATCGTCGTGACAAACATAACCCGGGCGCCGATCCTCTGCTTAGCTGATTATCTCAAATAGAGTTGTCGGAATCACCCTATGACTTAGTGGTGATCCTCATCTAAGCATCATGTTCTCAAAGTATTTGTGGAGTGTGTTCTCCCGGAATGAGTACTTCGTATCTCTATCTTCATACCTATGAGTGTGTTCTCCATGTTACATTCTTAGTGGAATCTTCGATTTGTATCTTAGTAGTGGTTTCACGATAGCCGATCTTGTATGAGTTTATCTAGATATTCTTTTTATATGTTCTATACACATATTTTGTGTAGATTTGACTGTATCTTTCCTTAGTGGTATTTTACCTTGTTGTGTTTCCTTTTTGGTTTCGGGGTGTCCTACTGGGTATTTTTATACTCACCCCTGCATGGGATTTTCCTGCACGTGTCGTCTCTTGTGCAGATGAGTGAGCCTTTGACTGGATTCTAGGTGGACCAGGACCGGACGGTACTCAGTGAGATCAAACATGCCGAGGTGTGTTCCTATGGCTACAGATTGCAGTCCCAGCAACTTTGTTTACATGTTGGACTTTGTTACGGACTCTCTTTTGGTGGGCTTGTACTTTTGGACCAGGGTTTTACATTACTGTACTTTACCTTCCAGTCGTACACTGTTGTTTGGGTTCTAGTGTATGCATTCATATTTTTCCTTTCTGTAGTTTTTACTTTTCAGATTTTTGGGCTTGGAGATGTGTGTGCGTATGTATAGGTTTATAAGAAATGCCTCCCATGTTAGTAGTATGCATACTCGGTGCTAGTCACCAGCCCCTGGCCTATTGGTGGTAGGCTTGGGGAGTTGCGGCTCGAGCCCCACTGGGATAGGTCATGACAGAGATACTATTCAGGGGGTGTATCGAGATGTTCAATAATAAAATACTGATCTTTGGGTTTGGATCCAATAGGGGAGAAGAAATAAATTCTGGACATGTTTGGTATCATGACGAGATTTCGATGATAGGATAAGAAGGAATACATTGTATATGTAATGCTTCTGGGAAAATTTAAGTGAGTTTCTTGGATGGGTTTGGTATCACGATGAGATTTCAGTGATATGATAAGAATGAATACATTGGACATATAATGATTTTGGGGAAATTTAAGAGAATTTCTTGGGCGTCATTGAGAACTCCAAAACCTTGGATCCCGATTCACACTTCCCCTCTTGTTTTCTACACTGAGTATTTCTCACGTAGACTTAGAGTGTTGGTTGAGTTCTTTCTTGCATTTTTTGTTTACATGTGGCTTGTACTATATTAAATTTATATTTTTATTGACAACAAACCCAAATGGGGAGATTTTTGGAACCATTTCTATTCATTGCATGAATTGGAGTACAGTTTGTGTTTGTTGTCAATCCTCAACAGTAGTTCAGAATGTGTGCCAGTAAAGTGATCATAAAGTTCAAGAAGACAATAGTATTGAACGTAGAGCTATTTCCCAGTGTTTTCCAATTTTTGGGCCTGAAAAATCAGAAAATAAAGACATAGGTTGTTGGAAAGAGGAGGTCCTTACAAAAAGGAAGTGGTGCGTGAAATAAGGGAGGTGTGTGCAAAAAATAGCGGCGTGTGCGAAAAACAGTGGCGTGTGAAAAATATTTTAGTTTTGCGCAAAAAACAGGGTGGTACAAGAAGTAGTAGAGCAAGGGTTTTCACGCAAATAGTGTTTCTGAATCAGAACGTTGAAAAATGGAAAAGGCATGGGCTTCACGAATAATCAATATATGTGCACAAAAAACAATACCTGCGTGAAATATTACGCGCCAAATGAGAGTTTTTTCGAACCACGGGGGGTTTTGCGTGTGGGGGTCTAAGACACCTATAAATAAGAGGTGACCCCCCTCATTCTGTATAGTTGAAGACTTAGGTAAGATCTCAGGTTTGATGTGCGTAAAACGTTTGCGTAAAAGGGATTGTGTGAAAAATTATGAGCTGCGTGAGAAATTCTGGGTTGCACGAAATATTCCTCCCTGTGCGAAATATACCATCTCGAACGGAAAAATTTTGAGCGGCGTGAAAAAATTTGGGCTTGCGTGAAAAATCTGGCCCACGCGAAAAAATGAGAGTTGCGTGAAATATTTCGTCCTGTGCGAAATATTTCATGTTGCTCGAAAAATTCAGACTTGAGCGAAAAAGGTGGAGTTGCACAAAAAACGTGAGGTCGTGCATAAAACTTGGTGTTCCGTGAAATTTTTAGTGAAACCTATTTGTGCATTTTTGACTATCTAGTTCAGTGGTTCAGTGAATTCAAGTGCATCATTTCCAGACTTCGATGCAAGTAGATTCTCTTTCTAATTATAGTAAAAGACTTCAATGCAAATCTATTGAAGTGACCTTCATGTCTATAAACTAACTAGGACTTCACCAAAGGCAGTGAGCCAGGGGGAGTCAACGTGTGTGACCTGAGGAATGCAATGAGCTATCCCTGAACTTTTTTAAAGGTAGTGTGCCTGGGACAGAGGGTCTATAACTAAACATTGTAATATACAACAATTGAAGTTTCGTGGAATTAAGTATGACTGACAACCTGTAGGCATATGCTCCTTGGATGTATCCCTTTTTTTTGAACCAAGTAAAATTGTTGTGTCAACTTCCTACTTTCATTTGTTTTACAGGTTTAACAAGTTCTTATCAACGTGGGAACAAGATCCACAACTTTAAAAATAAAAAGTTAATACCCTGATTCACCCCTCACCTCTCAGGGTGTTCTGGGGTCCTTAAGATTCCATGTACCATGCCTAAAGTCCTTGAAAAAAAACCTTTAGGCAATTTTTTTTGTAAAATAGTGAATATAGGTCTCATGTATAGTATGAGTTTCTAAGAAAATAAATGGTATATAGATAATTTATAGTAGTGAACATTACAAAACTCATGATTTAGAGTTATCTATAGTAATAAGCGTATTAAATATATATTGTAATTATCTTAATAGAGTATAATGTGATATATATACTTATCAGAAAATATTCAAGCATATATTCACAATGATGAAATTAAAAATGAACTAGGGATGATTGATCCATACATTAAAAAATTGGGAAGAAGAATTATGTGGATGATACATTGATTTGTAAGGATCATGATAGATTATCCATGATGAGGATTAACAAAGATCAAATAAATATGGATTTTAAAAGTTTGTATATAGAGATATTGATGGGAGTAGAATGATATTATCTTTCTCAAATTAATGTTCAACCATATCTCTATATGAATATTAAAGTGGCTTAGAAGTATAATTTAGAGATGAAAAATAAGGTGAGAAATATTGATGAGTTTAGCCCAAATTGTGATTGGATAATTGTGTCCATGAACCATGTCTGTGTTCCATACATATCTGATTTGAAGAATTATTTATCATCAAAATATTATATTTGTTCAATGTCTACTCATAATATAGTGAACCTCACATTTCAAATATTTAAATTACATTAATTTTGTGGAATACATAATATATTACACAAAAAATTCCCAATGACCGTATTAGTATAGTACCTGTGAAAACATAAACACCAGTACATAAGTGATCTACATTATCTCCCACTAGGATATTCTTGACTATCACCCTTCTTATACATATCATACATAATACATATCTTCATAAATCTATGGAAGTTAAAAATAAACATGGGTGAGATCAGATGCTCAGTATGGGTAAAAAAGGGATATATGTATGAATATACATGAGTATAAGGGAATTTGAACATGATCCTGAAATTAAGAAAGATCATACCCTGTATATCAAATATCATAAACATGAATCATGATATTAATATTGGTAGTTCCTAATACATGAATTATAAAAAAATAAATAACATAATCCATGAAATAATTACATAGGAATAAGTCATGGAATTATCTCATACACATAAGAATATAAAATTATATCCATATTAGTATATTTTAACTCCCCCTATAATCTTTTTATCCATTGGTTACTCCCATAACCATTTTGGTAGTAAAGGTTCACTCCCAATACCATCTTAGCATTTAAGTTACTTTATGTCTATTGCATGAGATTTAAATCATTACCTAATGAATTAGTGGGATATACATGTCCCACCAATATCAGAACGGAATCATATATATATGTTTCGAATGAACATAAATCATCTCTCATATTAGAACCCATGTAATGATATGAGTTTCATAAAGATCATCCAATCATAATCTATCCCACGAATGTGAAATGGGTTTCATAAATTTTGTAAACCTAAACCATTCATAGAAATATTAGAATGGTATCATTGAATAATATCCAAAAATAATAATTAACATCATATAATGTTATCATAGAATAAAAATACTTTTGAGAGGTCACTTGGAAACAATTCATGAGGAAAATATCCTTTCTTCTTGGGAAATCAATTTCCCTACTTGAAATGTTATTCAACTCAAAAAGAAAAAGTTTTTATTGAAAATAAACATGTAATATTGTAATGAATTACATAAGGTAATAAATAATCATGAAATTCTAAAAATCTATTCGTTTTATATATGTTTAAAAATCATTCTTGTCATACTTTTCCAAGAAAAGTAAAAAATTACCTTGTTAGGAAAATGAAAAAAATATTATTTTTAAACATGGGTAAAAATGAATTTAAATAATTATAGAAGAATGATTAAAAAATATTTGAAAATGTTTTTAATAAATATAGACAAGGAAGATATATATTCCCTGACAGATTCTTTTGTATAAATAATCCTGAATAATAACAAGATTATGAAATTAACCCTTACAAGTTTATAAATATTAGAATAATATGCCACATAAAAAATTGAAATTTATATGGATATTAAATTACCAAAATATTTTAGTTAATAATCATCAAATATATGAATCGGTAGTATATACCCCATGTAGCAGAACAACGTAGTGTATGAGGTATGAGTCTCACAGAAGTAAAGGTGAGACAAAAATCTATTTCCATAGGTCTGATTCCCGTTGTAAATGTATGAAACTCAATTATCGTGGTTTTAAACATATTATTTACTTATATTACAATCATAATAATATTTATTATGTCATATATGATTTATTTTGGACTTTATATTATCTATCTATTAACAATTCCATGTTAAAGCAATGTTTCGAGTAATAACCACATTGTTTATCTTATATGTTTTGAGTTTTTATTCGTGATATTATTACTTATATCATTGTTTACTTAATTAAATAATATAAAACATTATTTAAATATCATATATACTTAGTACATAAATATATATAAAATATAGATATATGAAATGGAATACAATGTTCATTGAGACGGTAATCCATACATACACAAGAAAGTTGTTTTAGTTTTCTTATCATATTGAATGGAAGATGGTAAATTAAATATTTATATACAAAATTCAATTTTAATTATAATGTCATATATTTCATATTTATTTATTATAAACATTTTTATAATCATTTTTTAAATGGTTATCATGGGAGATGAATCTCATCATGTCATGAGGAAGATATGTCATATGTTCAAAAGAAAAATATATAATTCTATTAATGGAATATGAGTGGGGAATTAGTTCATGTTTTTAAAATAAATAATCAATATCCTGACATATTTATTATTTATATCCATTATATCAATCACTATACTTATCCAAATAATGTAGTGATGAAGGATAGATTACACCCCAATGTGGAGACTGTAAGCCATACATATGCATGTGTGGTACTTTTATTTTTCCTAGGATGAATAAAAGGTGAGATATTATTAATCCATAATCATAATAACATCTTATAATATATTTTCTCCTGGAATTATTACTTTATAATTGAACCAAAACATGAGAAGGAAGTAGAAGAAGAAACAATTTTGAGAGAGTGAGTAAGAAGATTAACTATTCTTTAATGATCTCCCTCTAGATCTCACTTTAGGGAAAATATAGTTGGCCTTTTGAGAATAAAATAACATATAAAATGGTACTAGGTAAGTTTTTAAGGGAAATTTTCTATGTTTCATTATGTTTGAAGGGTTAATGCGATGGGAAAAAGTGGGGGATGTGGTGTCCTTTTATAATTGATGTGAGGGGAACTTTAGAAAAATCTTAAAATATTCAATCAATATAAATTTATATTAGATTTAAGAGAGATTAAAAACTAGTTATTTAGAATATAAGATGATTATGGATCAAAAAAATCTAGAAGAACTATTTTTAGACTTTTTTATGCCATGATATTAACATTATCATTTGACTTTAACCCTTAGTTAAACTGTTTAGCTTTTACCCTGAGAACATGATGTTTTACACTTTAGGGTTTATATAGTCATTATAAAATGAAAAAAGACCAAATGGATAATTTATTAAATTTTTAAACTTATTATAGACATTTTTCCTAATTATAGATTATTATATATTCTATATCATTTAATAAAAAATTATTTATTTTAAAGTATCATTTATGTCAATATTGATACTATTAATTATTTGTCTTTCAAAAAATATCTTATTAACATGATAACATAAAAAATAATTCTAATATATCCATAATATGTAAAAAAATTTCTATTAAATTAACGTATTACAATAATTATTTTATATATTACTTATTTAAAATTTTCAAATATCATTTACTATATATTATAATTAATGATCCAATTACTACACCATTATTATGAAAGCCATTAATTAAATTATATCTACCCTATAAATTAAAAAAATTATCAACATGAATATAAATTTATTATATTTTAAATGAATATTTATATTGTAATTTATATTCTATATAACCCTATATTAATAATTATTTACTTATTAAAATTATGAGTATGTCATTTTCAACTTATCTTTATATAAAATAAAATAAATGTCATATTCATACCCATTTGGTTTAAAAAGGT
Organism: Viscum album; assembly: GCA_963277665.1. Lineage (NCBI taxonomy): Eukaryota > Viridiplantae > Streptophyta > Magnoliopsida > Santalales > Viscaceae > Viscum > Viscum album. The sequence continues at coordinate 1,199,686,800 of OY728153.1, read as the reverse complement.
TATAATTCAGGAATACAGATTATTTTTTTTTCTGTAAAACCACTCATTTAATGAAATTTGTACATGTTTTATTGTAATTTTATAATACACTTTAATTATTTTTACCTTTAATTTTCTAATTAACCCTTAACCATGGTAAATAACAATATACTAAAGTTACTATGCATAAAATCCAAAACAATCAGTTCATCCTAATATACTCTAAATATCATTCAAATTAGAACCATTTTTTTTTTGAAATTGAACTCATGGAAATAGGAAAATAAAATTTAATGTTGATCCCACATATGTGATGAGAAGGAGGGTAAAGAAAACGTTCAAAATTTCAATAATCTTTTATATCAAAATTCAATATACAAATGATTCCAATGACCTAAATTGTATATATATATGTGTTTGATTTATTTGTGACTTTGGAAATAAAAATAAAATATAATAATTATTTAAATGAAAAGGTAGTTTTTAACGGCAATGCATTATTTATCACTATTAGTCAAAAAGAAACTTCTTAGAAAAATAATAATAATTCACCCTAAGTTAATTTTGAAAATCAAAATTCAATGATTATGATTAATTTATCAAATTCAGTTTCTAATACTGAGTAAAATTATTTTTTTTGTTCATATAAAAACATAAAAACTAGTTCCTTTAAAAAAATAGTATTTATAAACAGAAGATGACTTTAAGAAAAAATTATACATTTTATTATAAATATGATTTATTTATGTTAAAAAATTTAAAAATTAGTTATTAATATTAATATTACAATTTTAATGGATTTTTTATAACTATATAATATAAATAATTATAATAAGAAAGTGTTGTTTCATAGAAACATAGTGTCCCATGTTATATAAGCCAAGTTGATATTACATGTAGAGCAAAAATTACTTGGTGTTGTGTATAACATAACCCAATAATTATTATTTTATATGATAAATAATCTACATTCAGTGTTCTGTGAAGTAAAAATATCAAAAATATTAAATTAATTTGCAAAAATTAATAATAATTCCCAAAATCTTAGTGTGTACATTTAACCCCCCCTAAAATTAATTTCGCCCTCAAAATTCATCACAGTTATATAATGTTTAATACATTAATTTTATTTCATAGAAACTCATATTATAAAAAAATAATAGAACATCAATAAAAAAATCTAGAAACATATTGTTTAGAAAAATTAACTCATAAATAGGTTTCCACAGAGGATAACATTGGTGATTAGTGAAAACATTAACATTGAAGGGAAATAATACCATCAATTTATGATAGAGATATATAGATAACACGATCATGATAAAGTCAATAATAAAAAATCCATAACTCCAATTGGCTTGAAAAATTTCATTGATATCATCATAAATTATAACAACATGACAACCTTTTACTTCACGATTCATTTCGTAATGTTGAAGATTTTTTAGGAGAATATTTACTTACTTGATTTTAGAATAATCTCACACATATTAATTCCATGATTAATTCCCACTTTATCTTTTATTATAATAAATTATGTTTTCCTCGATGGCGCCTAGTCAGTGTCTTCCTCGATCTGACTTATTCGATGGCTCTATTTTTTGTGGAACGTCTTATTCCCGTTGTTTTGGGAGTTTGTCTCATGGAATTGGCGGGTATAGTGGATTTTGTTTCTGAGGTCTGATTGGATCGGGTTTTTCTTTTGTTGTTCGCGAACCCCTGGTTTGTGTTTTCCCTATTCGTATATGGTGCTGGCTTTCTTCGGTGACAACAATGGTGTTGATGTTGGTGATGCTGTGTTCGTGGTTCGGATTGGTTTTCTTCGACGGGACGATGAGGACGGATGCGCTGTTGAATCGATGCTTGCAGGAAGGACGATGTTCGGCTTTAGCGTGGATGGGTTTGGGTCCGGTGATGGGTGAAGCGACTGATGGTGAAGGCTAACACGGGTGGCTTGTGGTTCTAGAATGGTGATGATGAATCTTTTGAATTCTGATTTTTGAATATTTGTGATCATGTGCGTGCCGTGGGATTAGTACCCGGTTGGAGTGCTAGGCATGGTGATGTTTGAATTTTTGAATTTTGAGATCTGTATGGTGAACTGTGTTTTTGGAGGGTCCATTTATTGTAGTGAATGTTCATATATGGTGAGATAATAATTTAATATCACAAACTTATCTAATGTTTATCTTAATTTTTCCATAATTATATAAGCCTTCAATCCTTACAAAATCCTAAAATCCAAAACTTTTTAAAGTAGTGCACTAAATCAGATTAACATTTATCTGACATATATCATAAGGTATCTCTTGGTTTTCAAATTCAAATCATGTGAATAAATTCATCATGCATTCTCTTGAAACATGGTAATAACTTAATTCACCATATATCATTATTGAAAACTTGCATTCTTCAATATTCCAATGATTATTGGATATATTTCTTTAGTCCAAAATGTTGTAAACTTAATCCATGAAAGCATAAACCACTCTTCATCATATCATTATCCAAATATTATAATATCAAAATCTTACACATATTAAGGGATATCCTTCCCTTAATCATGTGTCTTTCTTAAAATATCACCTTGTTACCTCAATCACTTTTCATGGAAACCTGTACCATTCAACCTATGGTCTTAAATCCTCATAAAAACTATAGTAAACTAAAACATATATGTTTTATTATTTAATAATACCATTGAAGTACACCTACAACATTTTTCATGAATTCCACTATATAAATATGCAATCATTCCAAAACGTCGTGGTCATACTCCACATCACCATTAGTGATAGCACGAGAATTTACTTTTCCTTTATCCATAGAGGTTTCTTGTGTGGATCATCATTTATTACCCTTATATTAAAGGTTTGGTTAGCAAAAATTTCATTCTCCTTGCACTGGTAGTGCTGAATCTGGGGAGGTTGATTCTTTGAAGCTTTATCTCAATTAATATTTTTATATAACTTCTTCCCATATCTTCAGAACTCAAAATGCTGATGATATTCTTTTATAAACTTAAATAATTTATTATACATATTAATAAAATTTCCTCAGTACATCATCCCTTACTAAGATCATAAAAGAAAAAAAATCTTCATTTTCTATTTAGGGTTTTTAGATTTGCCTTTAAACTCAATCAACATATTCTTATTAAAACCATGAGATTGGTACATGACTCATGCCTCCATTTCTAACTTTATTTCACATCATACAATTTCATCCTTTTTACTAATGTAACTTAAGAATAACACAATTACAATAATTGAAAATAATACACCGAATAACCTATCAACTTTACATTTGTGATGGATGATAATTCTAGAAGCATACTACACAAGTCTTGTGAAATTGGCTTCATAGGAACCAACAAATGCATATTCCCTTTTCTTTAACTTGATAAAATCCTCCATTTTCATATGTAGAATATGAATAACGTAATTATTGGAAAATAAGTTCTTGAAAGCTTCACAATATATGGATTCAATTTCATTTTTTCTCCTCGTATTCTTGACTTGAGTCCATCAATATTCCACTTCATATTCTAACCGATAAACATCCTGAATAAATTTATCGTGTTCTAATGACTGGAGAATGAATATTTTTTCTGTGTTATTAATCCATTATTCATTAACAGGTGGATCAAAATACTTGTTGAAAGAATATGAATGTTTTCACATGAACAAGTCAATAGAATGATGTTATATTTACTTCTAATTTGGAAGTCCAGCATGAATCATAGATTGATAATGCTTTGTGTGCATTTCATCTAGATTTTTCATTTCAAATACCATATCATTCAGTTGATTAGAATGACATTTATTGCATTTTCTATCACAATTACCATTTATACAGTTCTTTTAGGTTCCAACCATCGACTTTAAACCAAAAACAATGAGTAAGAAGCAATTATCACAATGAGGAATCACATTATCATGAAAATTAACTTATAATATGTCTAAATTATGAAACCATCTTAATATATGTCACATCATGTTAATCCAAGGTTATTCATAGACAAATTATATTTAAATAATTCATAATGTTTTGTGAAGAGTTTTTAAATTCCCAACGTATAACCCCTGGCAGTGTAAATTTATATATGAAGCAAGGCCCACTATTATGTACCAGGTTATGATCGATTCAGGCCTGATACACCTTTTAAGTGTTATTACACCATGGTGAATCTATTCCAGAGCCACATATACTTTTTATATCCATACAGGGATGCATTTCCTGGAAACCAAAAACTCTATCCTTTAGAAAAATTCTAATAAATTTCCTATTATTTTAGTTATCCTTAGTGTTATCCTCAGACAAGTCCTTTGGGTTCCCACAATGATTTTATCATCCCATTTTCCAAAGGATAACTAAACATTGACTCTAATACCATCTATAACGACCATTAATTTTCATACATGTAAATTACACAATGTTTCTATAATACAAAATACATTACACAAACAACACAAAAAAGACCATATTTTTCTAGTTCCTTTGGAAACATGGGAATATAAACACTGGAACATAAGTGATCTATATTCTCTACCACTAGGTTCTTCTCGACTAGATTCATTCTTATATATATGAAACATAATAAATATAATCAAAACCATGGGTAATGTAAACATAAAAAATTGTGAGATCAAATGCTTAGTAAGTGTAAAAAATGCATATTTGAAGCACATTCAAGAGTAAAAGGGTATAAGAAAATGACTATGACAATAGAAGATCATACCCTAAATATAAAATATCTTAAAAATGAATCATGGATTAAATATTGGAATTTAATTATACATAAACCATAAGAAAATAATGAACATAATCCATAAAAAATAACATTGAAATAAGGCATGCTATTGTGGAATGCACATAAGCATATAAAATAATTTACATAATAGTGAGGGAATAACATCAAATGATATATTAATAGTATGGTTTCAATTTCCATACCATATTTTTAGTCATTATTCGCTCCTATAACCGTCTTGGTAGTCAAGGTTCACTCCCAATACCATTCTAGTAGATAAGGTCCTTTATAACTTTCTAATGAGATATAAAGTTTTACCCAATGCATTTGAGGGAGATATAGGTAGATCAAATATAATAATGAAATCATACATATATGTTAACCAAGAATTTAAATCATTAATCATATTATAAAAAATGAAATGAAATGGGTTTTATAAACATAATCTAATTATAACATAACCAAAAGAAAAGAAATATGTTTCATAAATGTATTAAACATAAACCATTCATAGAAAGAAAAATAATGGTAAAACTGAATCATATCCCTATTAAAATATCAGTATCCTTATATATTTATATCTTATATGGAAGCTAATTTTTATATATCTCAAGAAAACTATTCTTGAGGAAAACAACTTTCTTTTATTTGAAAACACTTTATTTACAGGATATACCTAACAATGTTAAAAGAAAAAAAATTCATTGAAAATAACCTTTCAATATTATAAGGTATTATTAAATTTAATAATTATTACTGAATGTTAAAGAATTTTTTCATGTCATATAAGTAAAAAAAAATTTCCTCATACTTTTGACGAAAAATTTAAAAAATACATCATTAGCAAAATGATGAAAATATTAATTTTAGACAAGGGTAAAAATGGCCTTAAATAATTTTATCATAATGGTAAAAATATTTGGAGAAATTTTTTAAGAATCATGGACATTGATGAAAAATATTATCTTATGATTACTTTTGTATAAACAAGTTTGAATAATAATAAAATTATCTAATTAACCCTTAGAAATTTACAACCAGTAGAATCATATGACCCATGAAAGAAAAAAATTATATGGATATAAAAATACCAGAATGTTATGGATAATAATCATAAAATACATTCATGGGTTTTATATAAACCATTTATAATAAACAAGTCATGTTTGAGGCATGTGTCTTACAGAAGTAAAGGTGAGTCAAAAATCACTTACCATAGGTTTGATTCCATTTATACGTGTTCAGAACTCATTGATATTGAATTTATACAGATTATTAACATATAGAATAATAATAATATAACTAATTATATTTTTTATGAATTTATATTACCTGTTTATTAATAATTACAAGTTAATTAAAGGTTTAAGGTAATAACCAATTTGTTTATCGTACGTGTCTTGACATGTTATTCTTGATCCTATTGCATTAGTCATGACTTTATTACTTAAATAATGTAAAAGTGATTTACATATAATAAATATTTCACATGTAAATATATATATATCATATTGATATATGAGATGGAATACACAATTCATGGATATGGTAAGTCGTATATATGCAAGAACGTTATTTCTATTCTATTATCATACTGAATGGAAGAAAGTAAATGACATATATGTATATATATATATAATTCCATTATAATTATTATGTATTATATTTTATATTTTTTCATTATATACATTTTTATAATCATTCATGAAATTGTTAATGTGGAAGATGAATCCCAACATGTCTTGTTTACGGTGGGTTGTTTATACGCACAAGCGACGATATCATTCTATTAATGGTAAAAGAGTGAGAAATTAGATGGTATAATAATTATAATGAATAAATATAATGTCATATTTATTATTTATATCCATTATATCCATCATTATACCCATCCAAAATAAGTAGATATGAAAGAAAATATCGCACCATGATGTGGAGACAGTAAGCTGCATGCATGCACATATGGTACTTTTTTTTCATAGGAAAAATAAAAGGTAGAATATGGTAATTCTATAAACATAATAAAATAGCATTATATATTTTATAGATGATATAATACTTTATAAAGGAATAAATAAATGAATAATAAGTATAAGAAGAAATAATTTTTGAAGAGTCGGTAAGGAGATTACATGTTCTTCCACAATATCCATATACATCTCTTCTTAGGGATAATAGAGTTGGTCATTTTAGAATAATAAACATCTAGAATGTTCCAAGAGAAGTGGATAATGGAAATGGGTATATTTTTTCTATCATGAAGTCTCAATGTGATTTTAAGAAGTAAGGAAGTAGGTTCCCTTTTATAATTGAGGTGAGGGGTACTTTAGGAAACTCTTAAAATATTAAATGTATATAAATTAAATTTTGATGTAAAATAGATCCATTGTTAATTATTTTTAATATAAAATGATTATGGGTGGAAATAATACCAATTATTTAATTTTATACATTATTATGTCACAATATTAACTATATCTTTTGGCTTTAACCCTTAGTTAAACCCTTTATCATTTACCATGACAACTTGGATTTTTACACTTTAGGGTTAATAAAGTTAATATAAAATACCCAAAGAACCCCAAATGGATCATTAATGAAATTTTAAACCTTATTATAGTTATTTCTTCAGAATATTTACTTTTATAAATTTTATATCATTTAATAAAATATTATTTATTTTAATATATCATTTTTGTCAATTGTGATACTATTCATTTTTTTATTTTAAAAAATATCATATTATCATGATAACATTGAAAAAAATTTAATATCACAATAATATGTCAAATTTAACTATAAAATTCATGTTTTTCATTGAATATGTTATATTATATTTATTTTAATATTTTTAATATCATTTATTTAATATTTCCATTAATTAAACAATTATTTCATCATCATAATACAAACCAATAATTAAATTATTTATTCAATAAAAATTAAAAATACATTATAATTATTAATATAAATTTATTATATTTAACAGTAATATTTATAGTCTAATTTATGTTCTTTATTACACAATATTAAAAATGGTTTACTTGATAAAATTATTGGTATGACATTTTAAAATTATATTTAAATAAAATAAAATAAATCTCATATTTTAAACAAAGTGTCTTAAAAAGGATATAATTTTAGACTAAGGTATATTTTGGCCACAAAAAAACTCATACAATGATATTAGGACAAGTTCTAGGGTTGTGTTATAATATTATAATATTATTTTTACCTTTAATTATCTAATCAACCATTAACAGTGGTAATTACAAATTTACTAAAGATAGTATTAGTAATACACAAAATATTATGTATATTCTATTAGAATAAAAATATAATACTAATTAAAACCATGTATTTCTATCTTTTAAAAATTTAAATCGTAGAAATAAGAAAATTAAGTTAAATGCTAACCCCTCAGGCTCGAGGAGAAGTTGGGTAAAAATAATGTTCAAAAGATTGTTCCAATATGAAAATGGTTCCAATTAACTACATTGGATTAATAAATGTATAATTTATATATTGTTACTATAAAAATAAATTTCAAATGTAATAACTATTTAAATGAAATTGTGGTTTTTAACTGTAATGCAGTATGTTTCACTATTCATCAAAAAATTGAAAATTCTCTTGAAAATACTATTAATTCACCCTAAATTAATTTTGAAATTCAAAATTGAAAAATGATGATTATTTTTTTATATTTAATTTATAATATTGTCTAAAATTTATTTTATTAGCATTAATAAAAGGATATTAAAAGTATTTCCTTTAAGAAAATAGTATTTCTAAAAATATAAAGACTTTACAAAAATTATACAATTCCTTATAAATAAGCTTTATTTTTGGGAAGTTTTTTTGAAATAAGTTATTAATATTAATATTATTATGCCTAATAGTTAGTTTATAACATTATAATTTAAATTTTTATAATAATACAATATTGTTTTGAAGAAAATCAGTGTTCCATGTAATACAAACCATGTTAGTGTTGGGTATAACAAAAGGATAACTTGCTGTTTTGTATAACAGAATCCAAACATAGTTCTTTAATATAATAAAAAAAATCTATATTCAATGTTTCAGGAAGCGAATATATCAATAATATTAAAATAATTAAGAAAATAACAATAGTAATTTGAAAACTCTTATGGCATTTCACATGATTGGGGTACAAATAGGTACTGATAATTTAAAGAGTATTTGGTGTGGGATGGCATAGACAGATATATTATAGAGTTTTTTATATTAGTGTTTGTTATATATTCATGTTAATGTTGAGATAAAAATGTATATGATTTTTTATAACTATTATCCTTATGAGAATGGAAATGAGAAAATAACAACATGAATTGTGTTATTTGACGCCCCAAATCATCTAAAGAGAAGAATTTATTTGGTTTGTGGTTCATCTTCTTACAATGTCCATAAAATTATCCTCTAATATATGATAATTATATCTTGATCATATTTCTAGAATATACATTAAAGAATTAATAAGATTATGTGGAGTACCATATTTTATTATATTTGATCAAGGTCAAAGAAGCATGTCAATGTTCTTGAAAATATTTTACCATCTCTAGATATATTGTTATGTTTCCGCACTGCAAATATTCCTTAGAAAATGGGCAGTCTAAGAGAAAAGTTCCAAACCTATAGGATATATTATGATCAAATTATATGGATTTAGAAGGTGGTTGGGATTAACACCTTATTCTAGATGTGTTTTTTTAATAATAATATATTTCATTAAATAACTCAGATGACTCCTTTTGAATCCCAATATAGAAATATGGTTATTAATCAAACATGATAGAATGAAGTTAGAGAAAGAAATATATCGGAGATCAATAAGGTTAGATCTATTCAGAAACACATCAAGGAAGCTCAAATTTGGTAGAAAAGTTAAACTGACAATTATCTATGTGCTCTAGAATTAGAAGTTGATGACAAGGGATTCCAAATAATATATCCATGGAATAGGATTATAAGGTTTTTAAATATGGAAATTTTCATCCTTTGATACTTTGGCACATTCTATATTCTTGATAGTACCATGAAAATAGATTATCAATTGGAACTTCCACCAAATATCTCTCCTATTCATATTGTGTTCTATGTATATCTCCTAAGAAATATAATCATTATCCTTCATAGGTAAAAAACATAGAGAAAATACCATTATAATATGATCTTTATAATTAGTAATAGATGGTGGATATTATGGGTTATAGAGAGAAGTTTTTGTAAAAAATTCCACTCCCATGGTCAATGATTTGTGGAAAAACCACATGTTTGAAGAAGCTATACGGGAACATGAGAAAATGATGAGGCAAAAGTATCCTCATTTTTTTGCATCATAATAATTAATTCTGAGGGAAAAATTCATTTTAATAGGGGTATAATTTGACTCCCTGATTTTTTTATGAATCAGTATTTTTCTAAAACAATGCATTTCTTTGATAGCTTCTGCTACATTGAACATCTTGTTTAGATTTCAGTAAACATGAAACCAAATTTTAATGAACCTATAAATATTATTAATATTATTATATAAACATTATTGTTATAAAAAATCCTTAAAAATTAGTAGTATGAATATCAATAACTATGTTATCAATATTAACTATAATTTTATTATAAAGTGAAAAAATGTTTTTTTAATATTTTGAAAAGACTTTATATGTTTTAAAAATACTATTTTATAAAACAATGGTTTTATTACATTATATGATCAAATAATAAAATTAATTTAAATAATTTTATGAAAGTAATTTCAAAAATTCAACATTTTTGAAACATACATGTTATATATTATCATGGAGAAAAATATAGAGAATTTTCTAAAAAGATAAAATTTTCATTGAATATTGAAAGATATTATTTTTTATTAAGAATTTTATATTAATTTAGATCATTAAAAACATAGAAAAATTAATATGGGATTAAATGAAAAATAAAATTAATTATATATTTATTTATCCAATATAGGTTATTGGAATCAATTCAATATTGAAATAGGATATTAATACATTCTATACTCATGAGAATTTTCTCTCTGTAAAACCACATTCTCATCGCATCTACGGGATTAATTTTAAATTAAATTCTTTCAGAAATGTGAATTGAATTTGAAAAATTATATCTATAATTTGTAATAATAAAAATTTATATGTTCTAATAAGTTTTACATAAAAGTTTACCATTATGAATAGTACTAAAATTATAAATTATTTACTCTAGTTATGGTGAAAAAGGATTTACCGGGCGTTAAACTAAACATTTATGGGTAAAATGACCATGAAAAATTTTAAAAATCAATAATATAGACATATATTATACTTATATCTTATATTATATATAATGGTCCATTATAGTGCATTTTGGCAAGAGAGAAATGTAGGTACACCTTTTTCTTTTCAAATATTCCATGCGTGTCCTCTCCCTAACATATAAAAGGACACCCCATCCTCTCATCATCACACACACATTATCTATTGGTTCAGTAAATATATGCCACAATCCATTCCTTAATTCAATAATATCATTATATAATAACTATTTTGATCATAAATTCAATCCAGGAAGGCTTTAGGTGGAAACCCTAGGAGGTTGCCCGAAGAAGAGGTAATGTTCTTTAATGAGTGTTTTTAATTTTTTTACTCCCCTACATCTTTAAAATATTATTTAAAAATGATAATATAATAATATAAATATATTAAATATACATATATATTATTATACTATGTTAATTACCTACATAAATCACCTTATTCGAAAATGGGAAACAAAAACATCATGTGTGTGCACAATAGACTACAGCCTCGAGAACCTATGTGACACATTTTCCATTAACACCTCTCCCAATTGGGTATTATGATGGATATATATATATATGATATTTTTAACAAAAATATAATTTTTCAATTATAATTTCACATATACCTTCTTATATTCCATTCTGTGGGGGATAAAATAATTTCATTTGTTAGCACAACAAACTACCACCTCACGAAGCAATGTGAATTGGTTTTCTCTAATTCTTTGAATGGAAGGATATTAGGAAAAATTTAATGTATATAATCGATAAATATATCCTAAAAATTATTCAATAATGGTAAAATATTATTTACCATTATTTCATTTCATTCGATGAGAAAATGAAATCAACATTCATGTGTACGTACGACCTACCATCTCCATGAACGATGTATGTAAGCTTCTATTTTTAAACCTTTATGGAATTATATAAGTACATATATAATGAATAAATAATATATAAATATATTGGTAGAAATTATAGGGTTTATTTTACCATGATCCAACTAAAAGGATATAATATAATAAACAAAAGATACATGAAAAAAGAAGCAATTCTTATTTGAAACGTGATTTTAACAAGGAATTATTGATAAATGAGTAAAAAAGTAAAAAGAAGATAATATATGGAATAATGAATATGATTATTATTATTTAATACACATATAATAAACATATATTTATTATACACAAGGTTTTAATGTATTAAGAACGTCGGGACATATGTTAATAGATTTTCATCTAATGTTAGTTTTATTCGAGACAAATGCCATATTCACCATGTGTTTATTTTATATGATTTGTATACATCCCATGAATGTATATTATCATTATAATCTTAAAAATTATGGGTACTTAAATATAAAATTTAATATCTCTATTTAAGGGGGTTTACTTTTTTAATATTGACAATGTGTAAAAATATTTTTGTCTCAGTTTGTCTTCTTTGGGACATATGTTATGTTATGGACAACAACATTTTTTTCATTTTCAAATAGCTGGTATTTTGGTATCTGGTTCCCATATACAGGCATTAAACCATCCAAAATCCAGAAACCAAATCCAAATTCAACTTCAAATTCAAATTCAAATTTCAAAAACAGACATCATTATACCATATCTCTGAGAGATACACCGTACACCACGCGGCTCGTGATGCACCGCCGCCTCGAGTCAACCATCCATCCATCAATTCCACTGGAGCAGAGATCTGGCTAAAAACCGTCGTCGATCATCACCAGTGAGAAAACTCAAAGGACACATCCACAAAATCATTATCCGCTCCACAGAAAACAAACAACAACATCACCGAGTTCAAACATGATCTAACAAACCACCAGATCCGCACCAAAACACAAATTCCAAAGTTATGTTATGTTATGGGTCTATCATATTTTATGTGTTGTATATACAAAACCTTTGACATGAAATGTGATTTATTTTTTATTATCATTACACACTATTTTTTATTTAATTTTATTCATTCATGGGGATTATGATTCAATTATTGCAAAGTTGTAAGGGTTTTATTATACAATATCATCATTTATCAATATTTTTTATGTTTATGCATATACAGATGAAATATTTTGATCTATATCTTAGTAAACTCATTAATTTTATTCTACTTGAGTTATTTCATGAGAATACATGTTTTCCCATCATTTACCTATCTTTATGTACTCTATAGTTTGGAAGAACATTTTTAAGAAAATATGATTTTATTTCTCACTTCGGACAAAAATTATTTTCTATCCATATATTTTTTAAAAAAAAATAAGGTCCTAAATACACTTTTAAAAATATATTAATATTCTTTAATGTAATGTATACCATTTATTGAATTTTCACAATTTTTTTAAAATGAATCTTTTTGTTGTTTTCTAAACTAGGTAGTTTTAACTTTTTCATAAAATGTGAAAAGAATCATGATTTTAATTTGTATTACATGAAAAAAAATCATCAAAATTACCACTTAATATTTTAAAATGTCCATTATAAGTTTGAAATTTTATTATCATGGAGATGGATTTTAATTTTTTATTATAAATTTTTATTTATTTTCATATTAGAAATGAAATTTTTCTTAAGAAATGTTTTAAATTATTTTTGAAGAATCTTTTATAATATTATATTGTTATTTTAAATGAAATAGATTTTATGACTGTTTTTTGTTTTAGAAAGCTTTATCATAGTCGAAGGAATGTTTTCTTCATGAAATGTTCTTTGTGATATTTGAAAATAATTTTATATCTAAGATGACATCCTTTGATGTAAATTATACTTTAATAAAGATAATATTGAATGATACGAACATAATTATTTATCTATATTGTTAATTTTTATGTTGTGTTTATGAAGACCAATTATTTTTCATGGGAAATTCTATGTTGAATTGATAAAATGATTATGAAACTGGTTTTCATTACACAGTTTATGATGTGTTGATATGATAAATATTTTATGTTATTTTGGAATATATAAGTGTAGGATTCATTTTGAGATGGTTGGAACCAACATCTATCTATAATGAATTGGGTAATGATTTTCATATCAAAAGATAACAATGGTAAATAAGAGGATGGGTTGGATCCACTATATGAAACAAGTGATTCTTGATCCTCTATGGGAAACAGGTGTATCATGATCCATAATTGAAAATAGGTGATAATTATAGATGCACTATGTTTATTCCCTTAGTAGTTAACCTTGAAATATGAATTGGGTTTTTATATTTATGTTGATGCCACACATTTATGACATCATATTATGGTTTATTATTTATTTATGATAATTTTTCACTCTTGTGGGTTATGATTTCAAAAATGATAACGTTTTATGTCATGAATAATGTTTATAATATATGATAGGTTTTTTATAAAATTATTATTTTATGATCATGATTACATACCCTTATTCTTATCTTATCCTTTTATTCAATCATATATTGATATCTCCCATGTTTACCAATATTAAGTATCTGATGATACCATTTCTTATGTTTCCTTCCCTAGGTTGTGAAAAAAGGTTTATGTAGGGTATGAATAAGAAGAGTACATTGTCGGTAGATATTTATAATGGATGTGTAATATATTTGATGAAATATGAATATTGTGTTTCTATTATGCAAATACACTAAACTATTATAGCCCTCTATTTTGTGTTTATAAAATGTATTGAATATTGATTTAAAAATATATGATATTTATTTATGAAAATAATGGGTCCCTATAGTCTAGAATATTTATCAAGATATGTTATAATAACAATATCACATTTATTGACAAGGGGATATGTATTGGAATTTTTTATGATTTTTTTACTACCAACAAATATTGATAATGTATTGATCTATTATGTTGTTCATTATGAAGATAACCATGTTTAATTGTGTAAGATATTCTTTAGGGAATGTTATGACCTTTCTTGATGAATCTTATGGTGAATTAATCAGACATAATTAAGTGATAGGTGGGGCCCATATATCCCCTTGAATCATTGATAGGTATCATATTAAATTTTGTTTTGGGTTTTGGTGCATACATCTTCCCATATTAGGACAATTTATTTATACAATGGCTTGATTAATTCTTTTTAATGTTTGGAATTATGAATTACATCAATAAGAGATATTATTTTTTATGTTCATGTTTTTTTAATTTTCATGGAAATAACATGTTACCAGTTTCAAGTTGATTATGGATTCTTGTTTTTCTAATATTATTTTCCATAATATTTATTCCATGTTTTCTTCAGTTATATTTTTCCCTTACTAGGCATTTGAGCTCACCCCTTATTATATTTTCATTTAAATATGTAATGGATAAAAGTAGTAAACATATAACGTTTATGATAATTAAACATGTGGATGAAATTTTGAGTTAAATTTTATGATTCTCATGAAACAAGGGGATTCATGTGTAATGGTAAAGTTATCTATTAGATAAGAAGAAAACATGACTTATCAGTTCATGTGGGGTCCTAATGTTATAAATAAATAAACCTAAAAATATCATTTATATGTAAGTGTCTAATTAACCATTATTTAGTTTTTAATTATTGATGGTTATATAAATGGTTTTAAAGCTAGTATCAAAGTATGTATGTTAAATATGTGTCTGTGAGGACCAAATTTAGGATTTTGGTCCATATTATCAAATAGGTAATACCATAAGGGTAGAGTTCAGTTATTTAGGATGAGGTATACCTAGTTATACCTTAGTATTTTCCACTCATAATGGTAGAGGCCTGAGTGTGGGATCTACAGAGTGTAGAAAAAATGTCTCTTTAAGGTGAGGTTTATGACTAGAGACACATTGAAACTTTCTAAAACATGTTTGTTGATCATGGTCATATAACTAAATATAGATTATGGTTTTTTGAATTATTCCAAGTTCTATATATAGCCCCTTGGGGTTGTAGTGATATTACAATTGGAACCACCCCCATTACATTCTTTGAGACAATTTAACACTAGCCTAAGTAGGTATTCTGGAAGAATATTTTATTTTATTAAGTAGTTTATTTATTTATTTTATGTATGTATGATACACATATCACGAAACATTAGGTTTACTGTGGGAACCTATTGATTGTTCTGTACTATGTTTTTTAATCACACCCACCTCGGTATAATAATACACTTAGATACCCATGAAGTCATCACTTATTGTAGGTTCTGGTTGGTCTGAGGCCGAGGTTGTCAGGAATGAGTAGATAAACTTAGAGAGTAAAGAGACTGGGATAAGTTATTTATATAACTAAAATGTATTTATTATTATTTTGATCATGATTATTAGAGTTGGTGTTCTATATTATATTTTTTATAGCACATTCTTTTTTATTTATATTTCTTATGTAGTAAATTTTTGATATATTATCACATCTATTAACCACTTTAATATGGCAGTATAATCTCCGCACAATATGACATTCATCCCATATTTATAGTTTCTATATTTTCACTACGAGGGGAAATTCTTGAGTTTATATGGTATCCTGGTTCGTTTATTTTTCATAGTAACCTAGGTCGTGGCATTACACTCATCATACCCTTTGTGTTTAATATAGTAAGGTTGAAGACATTGGTTGTTATAAAATATTTTTCAAATGATATCACTTATAATTAAAGTATATTGAAAAGTGACTATGGTTATATAAAAATTGGATTGCATGTTTTAGATTTTATTTCCAGCTTGGCATATGAATAGTGGTATTTTTTATGGTAGTCTCATTGAACATAATTTATGTTTATATACCTATTATATTGTAGTAAATAAAAACCCATGTTTTTATTATATTTAGATTCCCCTATGGAATTTATCTATCATGGTTTTTATATAATATTTACATTACTATTTCTATGGGGAGTTTTGTTACATTGATAAAATGAAACTAGTTTTTAAAATATTGAAGATGAAAATAATAGTATCTAGTAGAAGTAAATTTAATATAATGAATAAGTGGTGGTCTTGGATATAAATTAATATGGGTCATTATATCATTATTTTATTAAAATATGTTCTTAATTTTAAATCTCCCAATTTATAGATTGAAATAACTTAACAAGTTTTCCATTTAATTTACTATATTATGGTCAAAAACTAAGATCTCGGCTAATGATACCCATTGAGTATGATTCAATCAATTCAACCAATTATCTCTGAGTATAATTACATAGTCAACAACCACTATACACATAATCCTTTATTGAATATTTATAAATGTAAACAATGTAGATCCACTTCAAACTCCAACTCTTCTTGAATTTAAAATATTCAATAAGATATGTAAAGACTATAATTGGAGACATTTTATTATTATAATAGAAGATAAAGATTAACATAGAGACAAAAGAAACAAACATCAACCAATGTTTCATTTTTATGTTCAACAATCAGGATAAAAATTTAATTGAAAAATTAATGTGATGAAAACATAGAAGGACATCACCATTCAAATCCACTAGTTCATGGATTCTATAAATCTAGATGAACAAGATATATGTGAATGTGGAATCTACACTCTTCATCTTCATCGAAGAAGGTAATAGTTCCTCTTCCCTTGAATCTCTTAAAATCATGATAATCACCTGCTCTATAAAATGTCTCTATATGTTATATCTATTCACTTTTTTTTAAAACAATTCCCACGAAAATCTATAATTTTAATTTTAGATCAATATCACCTAACACTACGTCAATTGTGTAACATCCATATGATAAAATTAATTCTCTTTCCTTGAGTCAGTGTCCTCAATAGTTTAGAAAAACACTCCAGTATAATCTATCTAGTGATTATGTGTGAATTAATTTATCCAATAAATTTTTTTGTTTATATTTATTTACTAAAATATTTTTTCCTATTTTTAATATCGTAATGTACATCTGTAAAATTTTACAAATAACCATTCATACATACCAGCACCCAATCATCTAGTAACATCATATTACTCTAAAAACATACCCCTAAATCATTCCATCATAATGAAATAAAATTAAATAATGAATCCGAAACCAATCTTAATATCTTTCATCAATATTTATGCTCAATTAAAAATATAAATATTTTAGACCATAAGATGTGTGTGACTCAGATCATCCCCATTTCTCTCATGTACATAATCAAACGTGTAATCAAATGATTCAAAAACAACAAAATATACTCATCTTCATTATTGAATATTACATGTGATTTAAATTTCCAATTAATTTCATGGTTTGGTTCGAACATGGATGCATAATATTTAGTTATATTCAACCCATTAAGATGATTTGGTCCCTTATTTGTTCATTAAATTCAACAAAATGACAAAAAACATAATCCTTTTAATAAAAACTTGTTCAACTAAAATTTGTCATGGATCACTACTATGACCCACATATTCACTCTAATTTTCTTTAACCATTTCTTGGTCATACAGGAAACCTATATTATTTTTCAAACCATGTAAAAATGTGATTTAATAAAATTTCATCCTTGTAAGGTTGACTATACCTAAATTTAGTCCTCAACATGAAGAGATCTCCCTCAACCTGATTAATCCCTAGGCTTAAAAACCCATATCTAATTCAATCATCTTCAAAATCATCCATTCTTAGATACAAGTTCAATATCCAACAATTTTGATTCTGTTTTTACCTTAATTTCTAATGATATCCTTTACCATACCCAAGGATTCATAAAAAAAATTAATTTAAACCCTGAATGCATTGAAAATTTTCTAGTCCATCTTCATCAGAAAAAATATACACCGAAACCTATAACTAATATCACAATACACTAGAAAGAAAATATTTCGCCTTACCAAAATTTTTGTTCCCTGATGAGTTCTATTCCTTACAGAATTTGTATCAACACACACCATATCAGTGTCTTGGTTATTCATATTTCATCCACCTTCAATACTCTTCGTTTTCTTTTGGTTCCCAATCTTCCTTTGGAATACATGGTAGAAAATTGTGTAGGATAAACCATATTACAGATAAATTATCATACACATTCCCCCAAACACTCTTATGTGGACGTCTATTAAAATTTATATTACATGTGGTTACTTTAAAATAATTTCCTTGATTTATTCATAATTAATTTATTCAAGAGGACATTATGTATATGAAATCATGATATTTATCTTGCTAAGACAATTATGTGACATAGAAAGATAGAAAAATAACACACCCAAACTTCCTAACATTAATCTCATGTTGGTTTAGTGCTTCCACTTCCAAATTTCACATATAATATAGGTTAAATTCTTTTACAAAGAAAATAACAAATTCTATTATTCCCTATCTTCAAATTATTTAATGAAATAAGAAATTTAATTTCTCTTACACATGGTATAAGTTAATTCTCTTTTACATAGAATAAAATTTCAAAGGATTAATCAAACTAAACATTAAAAAAATAAAATAAAGCAATTAATGAATTAAATAAAAAATGAATAAATACATGATAACTTTAAAATAAATTAACAATAGAAATTAATCATTCAAAATGAAACAACGTTAATCAGAATGAATTTCAGATTTTATTAAATAAACACTAAATAAAGAAAATGTCACAAACATAAATATAGAATGATTAAAATTAAAATGTACCTATAAAAATTCAATTAATGAATTAAAATGCAATAATTCTCTCAAAATATTATTGAAAATACCAAGAACATAAGATAAAACTAACTAATGTACAAAAAATTCAAATTTCTGAATAATATTTAATAAAATTTCATTCCTAACAAAAAAATTTCAATTAATTAATAATACTCTATTATAAGAACAGTTTATCCATAAAAACTTATTAATACACCATAATTGATGTGGAAATAAGGCATAAAATATTACCACATCAATGTCCTACACACTAAGACTTTTCCTATACCGAATTGATCATATGGACAAAACTAGTAAGAAAAATTGAATCTTATGACTAAAAATTCATAATTCCATTAATAATTGCTTTTGATAATGATTCAACCAAATGGATTCAATCATGTGAAATAAAATTTAACTCCCTTTCAAAATGAATTTTCTCATTGTGAAATTGGTTATTATTTTACAAAAATGATTAAAAATCAAAAATTTAATACCGAAATTATCACATTTCAATTTGTATAGAATAGGAAGTATGAAAAATTATTTACCTCTAAGGGAATTTACTCATGTAATTTGATGAGTCTTAAATGTTTTGCAATTGTTGTTTTCGACAATACCTAAATTTTTATAAAAAGGGGGAGATTGTAGATAACAGTACTCGATCTCTTTATTATGATTTTGATTCTCAAAAAAACCCTTAATTGTTTTCTAATGATTTTATTTTAAGTGTATTTTAAGAATATATTATTCATTATATTTTTATTACTGGAAGAAATATTTATGTTTTTGAAAAATGAGAATTAATTGAAAAAGTATTCGCATTAGCGTGTTCTAGAAACACCGTTCATGCTCTACATATTCAGGAATTGTTTGAGCTTGTTATGGAAACATTGTTCATACCCTACGTGGAGAAGCATAGCTTATGTGGGGAATGTGGTGTATATATTATGATATATCAGAAAAGTATGGTTTAACAACCATAAATTATTGGAAAATTATGGAATAATAACCCTACGTTAGGAAGGAACCCTACATTTGGGATATTGGAAAAGTATGGAAGAAGAACCGTACGTAAGTTTAAAATGTTATGTTTATTTCTCAAAAGTATGGTTCATCAACCTTAATTTTGTGAACAACCTTATGTTTAATAAAAAATTATGGGCCATGGACCTTACATTTATAATCTTATAAAAGTATAGATTGTTTATCATACGTTAGAATGTTAAAAAGAAAAGTATGGATGATCAACCCAGTGTTTTTATCAACACTGCGTCATCAACCTTACGTTTTTATTCAACCTTATTTTTGAAGGATGCAACATCAACCTTACGTTTTTGATCTACCTTACATTTAGAAGATTCATGTTATATAGTTCAACCATACATTTGGATTCAGAGAATTGAAGATGATAATATTATGAAATGAGTTACAAGATAATTATTAGGATGATTTCAAGAAGGATTAATAGCTGATTTTAAAGAACATATTTGTCTGATTCAAATCCGTTTATCTATGATTCAAAGGATCAATTTAAAAAGATCTTTTCATTCCAAATTTTCAAGGGAGTTACGACTACTATGTTATTTCAAATTTTTGAATATCGCGATTCTAAAGGCGACTTTTGTGGATATAAATTTGAATGGAGAATGCTCTACTTTATATACCTGTATTATTTTGTATACATTGAGGTAATCGAGATAATTGAAACTTAAAGATCTACTATTACAAAGAGAGAAAAATATCTATTTATTGAAGAAGAAGAAACATGATAGAATATTCACCTATTCGACTTCGAAGATCTATTTTGAATCTACTATTGCTGATGGTGCAAATTATTATTTTTATATCTACTACAACCGGATCGACTCAGAATGACTCTTACTTGAATATCAGTACTTATGACGATGACGATCCATCTACTCTCAATTGAATTCTATTTCAATTGTGAATAATAACAGGAATGTATTTTCAATGAACAAACATGTCTTTTTATCATGAGTGATTGACTTCTCATAATAAGCTATATGGGCTCTAAGATTGAACCATAAGGCTCTTTTTTGCCTTAGATTGTAAATGTGTCAACTACCTATACTTTTTTGTGGAGTGTTCTATTGATAAAATGACGAGGTAGTGAAAATCACTAAGCTCGTAGAGTAGAGCGTTGGTGGATTGCACTAGGGGCCTTCTATTCCCAAAACCACTATACATCGTGTGTCCCTGCTATTTAAATTTTTGCTACATTAATCAATCTAATAAAAAGTAAAGGTCAGAACACGATCTCATGAAAATTTTTTAAAAGACACAATTCACCCCCTCTTGTGTATATTTGATATAACCTGATCCAAAAGTTGGTATCAGATGAGGAGCTTCTTGATAAAGCCTTAACAAGATGAAAGTGATTAAGGATTATACATAGAGAAAGATGACTGATACAAGAGGGGGAATGTCGATGGCCAGATCTCCATACTTTAATGGAGAAATTTATGGATTATGGAAGTTTAGAATGATACTTTATCTGAAAAACCTAAAAAACAGAGTATATTCTAAGATTCTACCTCCATATGAAATAGCAGAGAAACCTGAAACATAGAGTGCATCTACTGAAGAAGAATATGATATGAACTCGAAGGAAATGAATGAAATTATATGTGTTCTAGGACATGATGAATTCAACAGAGTATCTCAATTCCCGAGAGCATATGAGATGTGGTAAAGTATTATTGTTGCTTATGAAGGAACTAAAAATGTTTGGAAAATGAGATATGCTACTGTTAAGATTAAATTTTATACATTCATAATTTTTAAAGGAGAAGGCAATACTCAAATAAATGGAATATTGATAATAATTTTCAACAATATAAATTCTTTGGGAGAACCAATCAAACAACCAGATCATGTTTTAAAAGTACTGAGAGTACTACCTACTAAATGGAATGGAATCTCTTCTGCAATCAGATAGTCAACACCTATCAAAGACTTAACCTTGAGAGAGATGATTGGAACACTTATGATATATGAAGCCCATATGCAAGATGAATCAAATGAGCATAAGGGTTTTATCATGAAATATGACACTTATTTAAATGTTTCATCACAAAGTAAAAGCAAAAATATAAAGAAAGTGGATGTAATAGTGAAATTAGAATGTTCTGATTCATCAAATTTAGATATAGAACTAGATCAGCTAGCCAAGAAGTTTAGTAAATTCTATAGAAAGGAAAAAGGATTTAGAAAAAGATTAAAAAATGATGAAAAGGAATCCAAATGTTATGAGTGCAATAAAATGGGGTACATCAGACCTGACTATCCTCAGTTAAAAGAAGACAAGAAGAAGATGTTTTTATAAAGTAATGATTATGAGAAAAAAGATAAGAAAGAAATGAATGCTACATGGAGTGTGTCTGAATAATACAACATCTCTTCAGAATCAGACTCAAAGAAGGAAGAAGTAAATCTGAAAGCCAACATGTGATTAATGGTAGAAACAGATGAGGTACAATCATATTACTCTTCTGATTCTAATGCTGACTCTAGTTCTGAAACAAGATATTCTAATGAAAACTTGCAGAATACTAAAACATTCTTTAAGAAAATTTTGATTCTATTTTTATGAAGCATAAGTATATACAGAACATTCAAAAGGTTGTTTCAGATAAAAGAGATATAATACTGAAGCAACTTAATGAGTTAACTGATAAGTATAATTCAATTAACACTAACTATACAGATTATGAATGAAAGGTAAAAACACTTTAAGATGAAGTAGAAACCTATAAAACTGTAGCCCTTGTTTTTATCAAAATAGAAAACTCTTTGAATGAAATTCTTGGGAAAACCATCCTTAATAAAGAACGATTTGGAATTGGCAGTAAAGGTGAAAAACCTAAGCTGTACAAGAATTATTTTGTTCCAAGAAAAAAACAGATTAAATAGTAGTTACTGTGGGACAAGGAGACATATTTTTAAAATCTGTTTCTTAAGACAACCTCAAATAAGTGGCATTAAAAAATATTTTATATCAAATAATTTATTTGATTCTACTGAATTTAGAAACTCTAAGCTAGTCTGGATTCCTAGATCAATGATGGCTAACACTCCTTGACCTAACAAAATTATGGGTACCTAAGTAATTTTTTTAAATTCCTTTGCATTAAGTAGGCCATAAAAGTGAAAATTCCATATAGTATATAGATTGTGGCTGCTCAAGGCTATGAGTGGAAGCTCATCGAATTTCACTACACTAACTCAAAATGATGGTGGAGTAGTCACTTTTGGTGATAATGCCAAAGGAAAAATAATTGGCATTGGAACTGTTGGAGATCCAGAAGCTATCTCAATCAAAAAAGTACATTATGTACAAGGATTGAAACAAAATCTGATAAGAATCTTTGAACTTTTTATGGTGGTTATGCTGTTTATTTCTCTAACAATTTCTATTTTGTTTTTAAAAATAAAATGCTTAAATTTAGAGCACCCAGAATTGTTAATGTGTATACCCTGTATTCAAATATCCTTATGTAAACAACAAGTATACTACTTAACTGCTAACATAAATGAATCCTAGATCTATTATAGAAGACTTGGACATTGCAATATATATTCATTACATAAGTTATCCAAAAAACAATTAGATTCTGATGTTCCTAGTCTCAATTTTGAAAGTGATATATTTTGTGACGCATTTCAACTTGGAAAGTAGCACAAATTATCCTTCAAATATATTATCAATGTTTCTACATCTAAACCTCTAGAACTTATCCATATATATTTGTTTGTACCTTCAAGAGTAGTAAGATTGTTTAGTAAATTATATTTATATGTTTTAGTTGATGACTATTCTATATTTTCATGGATTTTCTTTTTAAAATTTAAAAATTAATCTTTTAAATTATTTGACAGTTTTTGCAATTCTGTTCAAATTGAAAATGATTTTAAAATAATTTCATTAAAAAGTGATCATGGTGGAGAATTTGAGAATCTAGAATTCAATTCTTTTTTCTCAAATATGAGTATTAAACACACCTTCTCTGCACCAAGAACACCTCAACAAACTAGAATTGTTGAAAGAAGAAATAGGACTATTCAAGAAATCGATTGGACTATGCTAAATGAATACAGTATTCCTACCTATTTTTGGGCAGAAGATGTAAGTAAAACCTACTATACAATGAATAATGTTTCAATTAGACCAATTTTTAAAATGAATATGATGATGGCATTTTTTTAGGATATTATGATACTTCCAATGATAATAGAGTTTTTAATAAAAAGAAAAAGATTGATGAAAAATCAGTTCATGTGAAAATTGATGAATCTGATCCCTTTGAGAAAATGACATATCAAATATATGAACATGATTCTAATGATAACATGAAAGTTGAGATCCTAAATGATGATTTTGAAAATGATATAATTAAAATTCAGTCCAATCCAGAAGAACATGAAACTGATGAACCTATAAGTGTACTACCTAGACAGTCAAGGAACCTAAAAAATAACCCTTTAGAAACTGTAATAGGAGACTTAGAAATATGAATAAAAACTAGAATGGTCATATGAAATCTTGTTGATTTTTCTACATTTCTATCCCAATTAGAACCGAGGTCCATAGAAGATGAAATATATGATGGAAGTTGGATGATAGAAATGCAGGAAGAACTAAACCAGTTCAAAAGAAATGAAGTCTGGAAATTAGTTGAAAGAGCACATAATTATCTAGTTATAGGAACAAAATGGTTCCTTAGAAATAAAAAAGATGATTAATGAATAATAACTAAGAATAAAGAAAGAGTATTAGATAATATATATAATCAGGAATAATTTATAGATAATGATGATACCTTTTCACCAGTATCTAGATTAGAAGTCATTAGAATCAGTTTATCCTATGCATCTCATATGAATCATAAATGATTTTAGATGGGTGTTAAGTCTTACTTTTTAAAAGGTTATTTAATAGTGGAAGTTTATTTTGAGATACTGCATGGTTTTGGAAAATCACAAAAACCATATTTTATTTTTAATCATTCTAAAGCTGTTTAATGGAATAAACAAGCACCTAGAGCTTGGTATGAAAGAATAAGCACTTTTCTTTTGAAAAATTATTTTACTATTAGAATGGATGATACAAAACTATTTAAGAAAACTATAAGTTATATTACTATATTGGTTCAAATTTATGTTGATTATGTAATTTTTGGATCAACTAATAAATCTCCTTGTCACGAGTTTTCAAATCTAATGACAAATAATTTGAAATAGTTTGATGGGAGAGATAAATTTCTTTTCAGGAATTCAAATTTATCAAAAAGATTTTGTAAATGTGTTAAATTAAATAAAATACATTACTGATTTACATAAATAATTTGGACTTGAAAATAAAAAGACATATACAACTCCTAGTGTACTAATATAAAACTTGATTTGGATGAAACTGAGAAATCAGTTGACAAAAAGTTATATAGAGGTATGATTGGTAGTTTATTATATATTATGGCTACCAGGCCAGATATAATGTATTCAGTATGTCTTTGTGCAATATTTCAATTAAATCCTAAAGAATCACATTAAACTGCTGTTAAAATAATTTTTAGATTTTTAAAAAGAACAATTTCTCAATCTCTTCTTTATACAAAAATGTCTGATTTTAATTTAATTTCATATTCAGATGAAGACTTTGGGAGTTACAGTTTTTATGAGAAAATCACATCAGGTACTTTTCAGTTTTTAGGAAAATCCTTAGTATCGTGGTCATGTAAGAAACAATATTCAGTTGCCCTGTCAACAGCTGAGGCAGAATAAGTGTCTGCTCGCTGTTTTTGTGCACAAGTGTTGTGGATAAAAAACACTCTTATTCCCTTTGGAATAAATTTTAATAATAAACCTATTTTATGTGATAATACAAGTGAAATTAATATTTAAAAAAATCCTATTAATCATTCTAGGACTAAGCATATTGATATGAGACATTATTTTCTAAGAGACCATGTTCTTAAAAAGAATATATTCATAAAATTTGTAAGTACTGAAATTTAATTAGCTAATATTTTTACTCAAAATCATCCCACTACAAGGTTAGATTTTATGACGGGGGAGTTAGGTTTATTTAATTATAAATAAAGTTTTTATTTTATTCATTTGATTATGCCATTTTTTTCTATTTAAAATATATTAGTAATTTGTTTTTCAAAGAGAATAATTTTTATTTTTAATAGATATTTTTTTTGCACATGTACAATTTTATTTGATTTTGAAATTTATTTAATGATTATTGATGACATGTGAATCAAGGCTATCAAGGACCTTTCGATTTTTGAATCGTTTCATTTCTACCAAAACCCCTTTCGATCCAGAAAATCATTACCACTCTTTGTAAATCCGAACCAGAACCTTCGAAACCCTAACCCTTTTTCGAACCTTCAGAGATTTAAGACAGAAATGGCCAAGACCAAGATAACCAATGAGACTCAGACCAGCACTTCCAAGAGGCAGTTATCCAAAGGAAAGAAAATTTTGTAGGTAAATGTAATAGATCTGGAATGGTTATTTCAGACGAAAATTTTGCTGATGCAGGCTCTTGATTTTCAAAACTTCAAACAGACTTTTAATTGTGAGAAAAATGAGTTTTTATATGAGTTGGAGCTTTAGTAATTCTTAAAATCTATTTAGTTTAGTCTGGGGGAAGATGAATATTTTCAGATAGTGAAAATATAAGATAGAGATGTTTCTATCTCCTATGTAGAGATATCTCAAATTCTAAACTTCCCTCACGAGGGATTTTATCATTTCAATTTCAAAAATACTAGCGATAATTTACATAAATTTTAGTATATTTTGTCATTTCTATTTGGATCAATAAATATCTGGGAAATGATTGTAAAGGACATAGAACCAAACCAGAAGATATTGGTTAAGTTTGTGCAAACTGGGATTTCACTAAGGATGTTAGAAATGGAAAAGATTATGTATCCAGATATGTATGTTTTATTTCTACTAATGAGTGATATAAAGTTAAATTATCCTAGGTACATGGTAAGGTACCTGTATCACTATTGAAAAATCGAATCTCGGCTGAGTTTTGATCCTTTTAGAAGATTTATCTCAAAAATTATGTTTCATACATATATGATAAGATTAGTGGATGCTCTAGTGAGATGCCACAATAGTAATATCTTCAATGAAGTTACAAGGAGAAAAATTGTATATTTCTGGAGCACTATCAAAAGAAAAACTGATACCTGTTGGTGCTGAAGAGGTTGAAGAAAGTGCTCAGGTCCAACCAGAAAAATCAAAAGAAAAAGTAGCTGATTCTAGAACCGGCGCAGTATTACAGAGGATATAGTTTGAATCAGTTTATCTATCAGTTGGTGATGAAAATCAAATTGAACATCAAAGGTCAAGACATTGATTGACTCCAGCTGATGAACATACTACTCAAGCACACATAGATGAAACTGAACCTATTCTAAGCTACAGATTCATTAGACTCTCCAGTACAAGACACTTCTCAACCAATAGATTCTTAAATTGAGATGACTCCTCATGTTGAAAAAGGACCAGAGGCTCAGGAAAATGTAATAATTGTAGCTGATGTTGAAACTATTATAGACATTATAGTAGAAACTGATGCTGAAAATGAATAAAAGCTCTTTCCTGGTGAAGTATAAGTGGCTAGTCCTCATATAATTCAAGAAGAAATTGTTTTAGAAAACCCAATGGAGGAAATAGATGCATATGATGCTCATGTGGAGCAAACTCCATAAAATGTTTAAATTCAAGAAGAAAATTTTTCTGAAGTACATAAAGAGGGGCTGAAGGAGGGTTTTTCTTGTGGAAGAGTCTGGGAATCTCTCAGAGGAAATGTCAGTGGAAAACCTGTTAAATGGGAAGATAAGAATAAATCTGATGTAGAGTCATTACCAATAGTGTTATTGCATCTGAATGAAGACGAAACAAAGAATTAAGAACAAGGTGCCTTAGATTCTGATAATGATTATGTGGAAGAATTGATCAGAAAGATTAATAAAGGTCAAACTGATAATGTATCTTTGAAAAGTGCATTTGAAAGGGAGAGTAAATAGTTTTAGAATCTAAAATCTTGTTCAGTTTCAAAGCAGTATGTTGAAGTGTTTAAGAAGGAAATGTTAAATTAAGTAGCAAAGTTGATATCATAGATCGTTATGAAGATATATTTAATGAAATTTAGATCATTCATGGAGAAAAAATTTGCATATGTTAGACTCAGTGCGACTAGTATATCAGGTTATTAACCAGATTTAATCAGAATATTTTAGGCTATGATAGCAGCAATGATCAATACAAATGAAAGATTGTAGGACATTCAATGCAATAATACCCCTTTTTTAGTGATATTAAATAATCAAAAGTTTTTAGTTGACCAGCTGACCTCAAGTGAACCAATTATTAGAACTGTACTGACTCGGTTCACATCAAAGTTGACTCTGTTTATAGAGAAGGAAGAAAGGGTCCATGATTTTTTCAGAGTACATATGATAGAAGATATTCATATGACTCCAAAGAATAGATATATTATTATAAATCTGGGAGATGGAATGATGAGAAGGTAGAGTGAATAGTTGATAAAAATCAAGGAAGTAGTTAAGAGGAAATAGAACCTATCTCATACCCTCACCACACCTTGCTTCCTATGTTCATCATGATTGTAACTGTTGCATATTTTCAATGAAATTTTGTTTCATTCTATATTTTTGTGTTTCTATTAGTTTTACTGTCTTTGTTTAGATATGCTGGTAATCCAGATTCACTTATTGAAAAATAGTTAATAATAGTATTTCTTTATGTTCAGTGCAACATTGAAATGTGTTCTCTTCCATATTTTATCCTTATTTTTGATATCACAAAAAGGTAGAGAAATTTGGATAAACACTACATTTTATTTTGAATATTTAGTATTGTACTTTAAATGTTTTAATATTTTTTAAATTTTTTATTAGAGGAGGAAATTAAAATTTAAAATATGTTAAGGGTTTTAACTCTAAAAAAAGAGAAATATTATTATTTTTTTATTTTTTCACCTTATAAAAAGTTGGAGAAACTTATTTTTATGATTATGGATAACATAATGTTTTTTAAATAATATTGTTAAAATTAAATATTGTTTTATATAATAAAAATTATATAATATATGTAATTAATTTTGGAAGCTAATTTCATTTATTATTTTATGGGTTTTGTGATCATAAAAAAGGGGGAGATTGTTGATCACATGTTATTTTAAAAAATACGTTATATTTTTATTAAAATGGGGATATTGTTACGAACAATACACAATATCTTTATGATTATTTTGATGTTCACAAATACCATTAATTGTTATTAATGATTTTATTTTATGAATATTTCAAGAATTTATTATTCATTATATTTTTTTACTAGAAGAAATATTTATGTTCTTGAACAATGAGAATTAATTTCAAATGTATTCGCATGAGAATGTTCTGGAAACACTGTTCATGCTCTACATATTTAGGAATTTCTTAAGCGTGTTTTGGAAACATTGCTCATACCATACGTGGAGAAGTGTAGCGTAAGGATGGAATGTGGTGTATACTTTATGAGATATTAGAAAAGTATGGTTAAACAACCATACATTATCAGAAAATTATAGAGGAAGAACCCTACGTTAGGAAGGAACCCTATGTTTGGGATATTGGAAAAGTATGGAAGAAGAACCGTATGTAAGTTTTAAACGTTATGTTTTTTTTCTCAAAAGTATGGTCATCAACCTTACTTTTGTGAAGAACCTTTTGTTTCATCAAAAAGTATGGATCATGTACCTTACATTTGAAAGCTTATAAAAGTATGGATCATTTATCATACATTTGAATGTTAAAATGAAAAGTATGGATGATCAATCCTATATTTTTTGATCAACCCTACGTCATCAACTTAACATTTGTATTCAACATTACGTTTGAAGGATACGTCATCAACCTTACGTTTCTGATATACCTTATGTTTAGAATATTCATGCTATACAACTCAACCATACATTTGGCATCGGAGAATTAATAATGATATTATTATGCAACGGTTAACAAGAGTATTATTAGGCTGATTTCAAGCCAGATTAAAATCTTATTTTAAAGTGACTCTTTGACTGATTCAAATATATTTATCTATGATTCAAAGGATTAATTTAAAAGGATATTTTCATGTCAAATTTTCAGGGGAGTTATGAATGCTCTATTATTTTGAATTTTTGAATATCTTGATTCTAAATGTGACTTTTGTGGATCTAAATTTGAATGGAGAATGATCGACTATATATACCTACATTATTTTGTATACAGAGAGACAATTGAGATAATCAAGACATACATATCTACTGTTACAAAGAGTGAACAATCTCTGTTTATTGAAGAAGAAGAAACACGACAGAAGATTCACTCATTCGATATCAAAGATCTATTGTAAATCTAATGCTGCTGAAGTTGCGGATTATTTTTCAATATCTAATAAAACTGAATTGACTCAGAATGAATCTTACGTGAAGATCATTATTTCTGAAGACAACTATCCATATACTATTAATTTCGTTCAGTTGCAATTGTGATGAATAACATGAAAGTATTTTCAAAGAACAAATATGTCTTTTTATCTTGAGTGGATGACTTATCGTACTAAGCTGTGTAGGTTTAGCAATTGAACCAGAAGGCTATGTTTTACCTTATATTTTAAAGGTTTCAACATCCTGTACTCATTTTTATAATGGTCTGTTGAGAAGAGGACCAAATATTGAAAATCACCAAGCTCGTGGAGTAGATCATTGGTGGATTAGACTAGGGGCCTTCTGTTCCCTGAACTACTATACATTGTGTGTCCTTGCTATTTAAATTTCCGCTGCATTAATCTATCTGATTATAATTAATGGTCATAAAATGATCTCACGAATAATTTATAAAAGACACAATTCACCCCCCTCTAGTGTATATTTGGTATAACCCAATCCAACATTAATAAATAGACACATAATTGAAAGTGGTTAAGTGATAATAAATTTTTGGAATAAATAACCCATACAATATTCAATAAAAAATAAATTAAAAAATAAAGAATAATGAGCTCAACCAGGACAAATATTATTATTTTATAATCGAAATTAAAGAATATCATATTATTGAAATCCAAATTAAGAATTTCAATGACCAAAATTATTTCATAAATGTATCAAAAAAAATTACTAAAAGAGAAAATTTTCAAAATGGAATGATTAATGATTTAACCAATTATATAAATAAGGAGATAAATTGTAGTCTCCCAAAAGTGGTATCACAAAATTCATTTTTATGATAAATTTTCAACCACATAAAAAATGACAAGTGATTCTTGAAAAATCACAATATAAAAAACATTAAATGGTGTTTTTGATGGGTTAAAAGTGAATTATGGTAATACTCAATTAAAACTCCTCCCCCAGACTAAAATATATATTATTTGTACTATTTGGATCATTTAAATGGAGGAACAAACAAAAAAAAGTTGTCTCAAATGTATTTCCAAAACAACATAGGGAAATTATTAAAATAAGGTAATAAGAATTATCATTAATGTATTTAAAAAAATCAAAAACACACTTTTTACTAAAAAATTTTATATTAGTTACCACTTTAAAACATCAGCTCAAAATTTGGATTCATATACTAGTTTATTTTTTAAGAAGTGTTTAAATGGATTAAAATAAAAAAGAACATCTAGCATGACATGACCCTATAACAGACTATAAAAAATTTATAAAAAAAGTAACAGTCACATTCCATTAATAATTTCAGCATCCAAGAAAATATTCTACATTATGTATTTACTAATAAAATTATAAAGAACAAGTGGCATAACAAAGTGTTCAAAATCATGAAATAACATAATTTAAATAATTGACTCCCCTGATATATAATCTTTACTTTACTTTTCAAATTCTAAAATAAACCACCTTTCTATTGAATAATTTATATATAGTTATTTATCTTAAAATATATTAAAAATGAAAAAAATTTAAATTAAATAAAAATATAAAAAAAAGAGAATGATAATTATATATTAAGAAATAAGGATATTGATTGATGTTTATTCAATGTAAATCATCTCTTGAACCTCTTAGATTAGAATGATTTTTCTCCACTATGTCTCTAATAATTAAGTACTTCAGGTGTGTATTCTTCATGGTGAATAATTGGAAAAATAACTTCCTTAAAACTATACCAATTTATACACTGAGAAAAAAAGAAAAAATATTAAAAAATTGTTATTACCTCCCCCCATAATTAAAAATAATAAAATATCTAGGGAAGATAAAATATAAGTGATTGATTTATATTAAGCTTCTAACAAAAGGAAATCCTCCCAGAAAGGTTACAAAATATATTATCTAAATAGTTTAAGACTATGTGAATTTATAATGAGTTGAATATCATTTCTGGGATATCAAATCTTTATATCACGAAAAGGGAATACACGAGTCATAATAAATGGGGTGTCCAACTTGGAATGAAATTTACATAGGAAATTTTATTAATGGATTTATGTAATAACACATTATCTCTAAATTTTAATTATGTGTTTGAAAATAAATTTTTCAGGGTGAACCATTATTTTCTCTTTAAACATTATTTCATTTCATAGGCATTATTTATTATCTCTCATAACTATTTAAAATACATATTACTCTCTCTATTAGGTTTATATAGATTCAAATATCATAAATCCACAACCCCAATAGAACAATTTTATAACCCAACAAGAAATTAAATGGCTCTACCAAAATCAATATTATAAGATGACATCTTTATTGGAGTCTTGTAGGCTATCTTTTATGTTTGATAGAATCTTAAATCCTTGCTCATCAACCCCTCCTATTTGAGTTAAAAATTATCTTTTTAAATTAATAATCAATATATTATAAACTCCATCAAATAAAATTCTATTAGGATGGTAGAGTATATAAATATTATGATAAACCACATAACTATTTAGCGATGCTTCCATAGTCATATTACAAAAATGAGTTGTTTGGATTGTAATAAAGAATAATAGAATCCCCAATCTACAAAAAAAATCACACTTAACAAACCTAGAAACCAATCTAGCATCATCAATATTGGTTATTATTACTTTATTTCACTTATACACATAATATAAAAAATTTAAGATGTAGGAAAATACAAATGATTTTGGAAAAGGCACCGTAAAATCAATTCCCCAAATATCAATGACATCACAAAACAATAATGTTTTTATGGAATATTTTGTATTTTAGAAAAGTTTTCATTGAATTTAAAAGCATTAAAATCCTTATAAAAATAATGTGATTTTTTTAAAATGGTAGGCCAAAAAATGGCAGAATACAATAATTTCATAGTAGTTTTATATACAACAAATTAATATCCACAACTCAAACTATGGAAGAGTGTCAATAATGAATAATTATCATAATTCAAGATATATCTCCTAACAATATGATCACATACCAAATATATGTAAGAATCATCCCTAACATATTTCCATTATTGAATAATCAATTTTATAACTTTATGTTATAAAAAACCCATGTTTAGTAACATCGGTAACTAGGTAAATCACTATATCTGAATTCCATGGTCTCTTAAATAAAGTAGTATAATAAAATTTATCATTGGTGAAAAACTCTATAATTAGTTCAAATGACAGATTATCCTAACAGAACTCAGTAGCTATCCTTATCAGATTATTAGCTACATTGTTCTGAATTTCTTTCATTTCATAGTTCTCGGTCAAATTGTAGAATCCATAAAATACTTTTATCTAGTCACATTTTTGATTCCCTTTTCATTATGAGATATTTAATAGAAACATTTTTATTAACAACCACATAATTAGACCCCAAAAGATATCATATAATCTTAACATTGGAAAAAAAGATAACAATTCCTTTTTAATTAAAGAGTAATTTGTTTGGGAAGAATATATATTTAAAAAAGAATAAATAATGACATGTGATTTCATCTAAACTCTTTATTCAAGAATAAAAAATAAATATAATTATTAATAATAATTAATTATCTCAAATTTAATGTCTCAATAATGTGATAAAATTATTTATGGGGACAGTAGCTTTAGTTTTAGGTCAATAAAGGATACATTATACTTCGTGTTTAATATAAAAGGAATATAATTCTATACAATTCTTATCAAAGGAATAAAAAATCATATAAATATTTTATGAATCTTCTATCCAATACATCATGATCATGAAAAGTCTGAATATCATTCATATACATTAGAAATGGAATTTAAGAGATAACATCAACCTTGGACTTATCCACTCAAATGCCATTATTAGACATTTTAGGGACATAAAAAATTCCACTATCAAGCACAAAATGTCTTATCTTATAGTAAAAAATAAGGTTTTATTCAATGTACACTCTATGAAAAAAAATTTAACTACTATAAAATCTTTCAAAAGATAGTCTATACAGTCTAAATTATTATATAAAACTTCCAAGCATTGCTCAAAAAATTCATCAACAATATTAATCATGAATCTCTAGAAGCTGGAAGGAGCGTTCACCACCACAAAAAAGGAATTTAATAGTGCTGTAATTTATCAGCACTAGAAAAAAGAAATGATAAAAGGATTCTTTATTAGTCCTAAAGAAAGAGATAACAACTTTTACCCTATATAAATGCTTCTTTTAGAGCAGATAAATAGTTCTTTTATCATCAATTTATATTTAGCACTAATAAAGGATACCCATTATCAGTGCTATATTTTTATTACTCAAACTGTAATCCTTTATCAGTTCCTCTTATTTAATGATAAAGGATTGAATAAGAAAAATGAATTATTTAAATAAATAAAATATAAAAAATGAGTAGATTAAAATATAGATTATAAATTTTATTAATTAAAACATTGTTGATAAAAATGAATAAATTGATTACACTATATTTAAATTATAAATATTAAAAAATATTTTTGATTAATTATATAAATATTTGAAAAATTAAAATTAAAAAAATAAAAATTAATTATTAGTAAATTGAGAAAAAATATTAAACATTTTATTAATTAGATGATTACAAATAATGTTAATAAATAGTATATATAAATATGTAGATATATATTAATCCATATAAATATAATTTATATATTAAAAAATATTTATGATATTTACATTAAATAGTCATATATTATTTTAATAATGGTTTAAAATATAAATTAATATTAATTTAACAAACGCTTATTTTTTTGAAATCAATATATAGTAATGTTATAGACCTGATGAAGTTTCCCATCATGAATGGTTATAGTCAGATTATGTGAATTAGAGTGTTCTCCCCACTATCAATCTATGATATAATGGTCCACCTGATGGTTCACTTTGTTAAAGTTGTTCAACTATGTGGCCACATCCATTACAGATGGATGTACCCAATTGAATGGTATAAAGAGATAATAAATGGGTATTTTATTAATCGTAGTCATCCATAAGGTTTCATTGAAGAATGATATATTGTTGAAGAATCTATTAAAGTTTTTACAAATTACCTGTTAGATGTTGAAAACATCGATCTCTAAAAGTATCCTTGCAACAAGATCTTTATGGGTGAAGGGATTTTTAGATGTGATGTTGTTACAATTATCTTTACAGAGCAGGAGAATGCACACCTTTACATTTTACATAATAGTGAAGATGTTGAACCATACATTGATTCCCACAAATAAATTCTTAAAGATTTTTATCCATCATGTGTTGTAGGATGGATATCAAATACACATAATCAAATGTTTATAGTGTTGTTTTGAGGTCATATTTTAGGTATTTTTATGAAAATATGAATTCAATTTCGAAACAACTTCAATGGATATCCAAAGAACTAAATGAAAATGTTATATCTTAAATTGGGTTTTTAATCAATGTTTATATGTTATATATAAAAGAACATGATGATAGTTTTGCGATGAAAAATAGTTGTGTTATTCCTATGTTTGAAGTGATGCACATTTCTAGTTCCATGGATAAAAATTCAATTTTTTAAAATATGTAGCAATTTGAACTTATAGAACATATACAGGAGTTGTATTATAAAACATTTCAAGTGAAAATTTTCTATTGAAAATGTGTTTACAATATAATTACAATGAATATTTTTTAAATGGGATTTACGAAGTTGTGGCTTATAAGGGGGAAAAGACATGTTATTTGGCATCACAAGTAGTTCAAGTATTTTCTGTCTATGATCTAACAAACAAAAATTGTTCCATTGTCCCTATGGAAATTAAAACAAATATCTGGTCAAATGAAAAATCAATCGGGGAAAAACCATTTATTAGGAGATCAAAATCACTTCATTTCAGTCCCATTGTGGACAGAGTCTTGTATGTTAGTGGGATATAAAAATAAGGGATTTGGATTCTGGATAAATGAACTAAATCCTTGAAGCCTTTAAAAAGGGAAAGAGAGTTCAATGAGATTGTAAAATTTTATTTTAATATACTTTTTTTCCTCATAATATTATTTGTTTTCTAATACATTAACACAATCTAAATTAAATGTTTGACTAGTCATGTAGACAATATAATCATTAGAAAATGATGTTACTGATCCCTTATAAGAAAAAACTATAATGATGGAAACTCTTTGAAAATATGTAAAGGTAATGTTATGATAGACTTTCTCTATTTTACCAAAAATATATATAATGTAAGAGAGGTTTAATTTTAATTATTCTATGCAGAGTGTATTTATTTTAGTTGATTTGTTTCTATATGTAATGACTTTGAAGAAATAGAAAAAATTACATCTCTGGATAAAAACAGAGGTAATCATGATGTTTACATTCTTAAATCATTGTCTGTAGAATTAATGTATTGATTCATATTTTTTTTAATTTATTACTTTTAATTTTCACCCACATAATAATTTTTTTATTATATAGGTGGATTATTTTGTTCTAATTTGGGTGGTCCATATATATTTCATACCTTTATGTCCCAAAACTTCCACAAAAATATTCTCCCTAAAAACCTTTTCACCCCTATAGTGTTGCATTAATCACTTTATATCATGTTCCCCCTACTTCTTTTATAGGAATAGAAATAGCATTACATCTTCTCAATAACAGAGCTAATATTGATGTTTTCATAGAAAAATCACTTTCTATATAAATAATTTATAATTTATTATTTATTTTTAATTTATTTCATTTTAGTAATACACACATAATTATTTTTTCATATACAGTTGTATAATTTTGTTCAAGTTGGGATGGCATGTCCATCTTTCATTACTTTCAACACCGATAGTTTCAAAATCTTATTCGCCCTCAAAAACTTTTCACCCATCTTGGTTATCATTCATCACTTTACATATTTTTATCTCTACTTCCTTTGAAAGAAAGGAAACGACACTTCCACTAACCAATCACAGAGGTAATATTGATGTTTTCAATATAAAATCATTGTCCATAAAAACAAAATATTGTTTCATATTTATTATTAATTTATTTATTTTCAATATTACTCACATAATAACTAATTTATCATAACGTTGGATTATTTTGTTCATGTTTGGTTAATCTACCCATCTTTTATGCCTTTGTGCACCGAAATTTCCAAAAACATCCCAATCAAAACCTTTCACCATAGTAGTGTTGAAATTTATCACTTTATTTCATGTTCCTCCATTGATCATTCATAGAGGTTATATGGGTGCTTCTATATTAAATTAATTTTACATATAATTAATTTTTTATTTCACATTTATGTTTAATTTATTTATTTTCATTATTACTCATATAATTTTTTCTCTTAAATAGGTGAATTCTTTTTTTTCAGACATGGGTGGTTTATTCAAAGAATATCATGTAGTGTTGATATCTCAACAAATAAAGTCAATTTATATCATAGTAACATTTAAATTGGTGATTTTCATGAGACTTTTGGATGTGTATAAATCATACAAACTGCAATCTGACACACGGTGTGACAGGTATGACTCAAAGTACATATTTTTATATAAAATTGTAAACAATTTTAGTAAAATGGACAAATGACCTACTCAAAACTAATAAAAAAAATTCCCATTGTTTTTATACATTTAGAAAATTATCATTAAGTCATTATTTATGTGTAGGAATCTAACACACCTCAATGTGATACCAGATATCCCCAGGATGACTCAATTTCTCTGTAATTAGTTTAAAATCATCATTTTAGGTCAAAACATGTGACTGAATGAAAACCCATCCAATGCGGTCAATATTTCTTGATAATATAATAAAATTATTAATAAATAATTTATAACATGTAGGAATTAGTATCATGCCAAACCGACACATGATTTGATCAAAATGAGTCAAAGTGTGTGTTTCTAGTTTAAATAGGCATTTAAGTAAAAAAGACATGTGACGAACTGAAAACCAAGAAAAATCATTTTTATTTTTTAAACTTTATTAAAATTATACATATTCTATATGAGATGTGTTTGAATTAGGAACACCTTAATACAACCCACTGTGTGACCAGTATGAATCAATTTTATATTTTTATTAAAAATTGGCATAAATTTTAGTAAAAAGGAAAACTGGCCTACTCAAAATCAATAAAGAACGTTATTATTATTTTGATAATTTATAATATCAATATATAACTCATTTTTTACATTTAGGAACCAATTTCAACTCATTCCGATACATTATGTGTCTTAAAATACTCAAAGTGTCATTATCTGTTAGATATCACAATTTTAGTTCAAAAAGTGTAACTCACTGAAAACTAAACAAAGACACTTAGATTTTCTTGATAATTTTGGAAAATTATTCATAAGTAATTTGTGAAATTTAGGAATTATCTTCACATAAAAAAATACACTATGTGATCAGAATGAGTCAAAAATTTGGGTTTCCAATTTAAAATGACATTTCAGTAAAAAAGACAAATAACATACTCAAAAATGACAAAACACATTCAGATTGTTTTTTACTTGATGAAATTGATCAAAAAGTTATTTGAGAATATCTGAATCATATTAACCTCAATATGAGGCACATTGTGACTAGTTTGACTCTAAGTGTCACTTTTATTTAAAACCGACATCATTTTTTGTAAAATTAGGACAATATGTTAATTTATTTCTTTATATTATTACAATCATAAGAATTGTTTTCTTATACAGAAGAATTATATTTCTCTATTAGGGGTAGTATTTCTAAATATCATGAATTTGGGTCAGGATTAAATTATAAAGGAACATTTATGTTTTTGAATGTATGTAATTATTTGTATTTTTGTAATTTTATAAAACAATGTTTGAAATGTCTGTAATATTGTTTTTATAATATTTGTGTTAAAATTTCATTTCATTTATAATCTATATTGGGTCTTGTTTTTGTGAATATCTGGTGTGTTTCTGGTCCTCTGGTGTGCTATTATAGCATACTGCATTGGTGCAACAGTGTGTTGTTATAGCGGACTGTAGTATAAACCTTTATCAGTACTTTTAGAAGAACTAATAAAAGAAACATTTTTTATCTCTTTTAAAAGAGATGATAAAGGAATAATTTTTAAACACTATTAAAAGAACTTATGTATGTACACATTCTCAGTTCATCTATATGCACTGGTAAAATTATATTTATCAGTGATTTTTAAGCGATGATAAATGATTAGGGACTTCAATCTTGCTTAGGTAGTCAGTGATTTTCTATCATCAGTAATGGAAATTTATAGAACTATTAAATACCTATTTTTTATTAGTGATTACATAGTATAAATGGAATTATACTATAATAAATGATTCCAAAAGGAAATGTGAAAATTGTTTTATCCATCTCCTATAGATTAATGTGGAATTTAATGTATCATGAAAACCCATCTAGAAATAAATATTTGGATAGAATGGCTAAAATTTCAGTTACTTGATCTTGAAAATTCAAGGGAAGGGGGTCCTTTATTTCATCAATGGTCATCCTCATGTAATAAATGCATACTCTCTACTTATTTTAAAATCTAATAGACACTAAATCTCTAAATTCAATCTAGAAAACTGTGAACCATTAATATTTAGGAACAATCTTGAATAGAACTATACTATAGATATTGGAAAAGAGGTAAATCATACATGCATACATAAATATAGTCACCTCCATTTAAAACACTTTTAGATGGGTATGATTCATTCTCCTCCAAAACTATATAATATAATTAAAATTGTCCTAT
Source organism: Viscum album (assembly GCA_963277665.1). Lineage (NCBI taxonomy): Eukaryota > Viridiplantae > Streptophyta > Magnoliopsida > Santalales > Viscaceae > Viscum > Viscum album. The sequence continues at coordinate 1,199,645,906 of OY728153.1, read as the reverse complement.
AAAATGTTTATGTTCATACAAAATTGTGGTATAATTCATATTAATTCATATATATACCAGTATTTAGCCTTATTATTCTCGATTATAACTTCTAAAATTTGGTTCTTTTCTATATTGGGAAAACCACAATCAATTATAAACAGTAATTTTTGTTTCTCTCCCATGTAAGAATATATTCAACATTTAGGAGAGGTCTACTGTTTAAGGGTAATTAGAATATCCCCTTTTGTAAAAATGGTTTTTATGGATTATTTTACTTCGCTTTCGGCATATAAACCATTATTCATATTAGATGTTTCAAAATACACAAAAATATTATAGTAATTGATCTCAAGTAGTGAATATGTGTCATCATAAAAAGAAATTCCACATTCTTGGTAAAAATTAATAGGTGTCACTTTTAAAAAAATATGAATAGTTTTCAAGTCCAAAAAAGTGTAATTACATTATGTATTATTTGATAAATAAATAATATCAATGGAATTGTCATGTATGGAATATTTTAATTCAGTATCAACAATTTCATGTTCATTTAAACGTGAAATTTCAAATTCATCAACATTAAAGTAGTTTATAACCAGTTAAAAATTTCTTCCATTTTTCCACTATTATAAAAAGTAAAAATTTTATCACTATCATGTTTATATATTTCAAAACATCATTTAATTTTTGGAAAAAATATTTTTTGTTTTAAAATAATTTAGACATATTTCAAATGATTCAGTTCTAGCATCTCCATTACCATAGAAAAGTTAATTTCCCAAAAAATCTATAGATTGGTAATGTTTAATAAAATAAAAAAGATAACAATTTATAAAACCAATCAATAATATTATCTTATTTTGAATATTGATCATACATTGGGTGTTTCATTGATTAGAAGATACAAAACTCAACCATATTTCCTCCAATCTATATATAAAAAGTTCTTTTATGAAAATTAATTACTAATTTAGTTGTATTCACGAATGATCATAAAATAAATATGGGTGTATGTTTTATAAACCTACTAATAATAATATCTAACACCTAAAAATAAGCTAGAAAAAATAAATATTTTACCCTTAGCAAAACATCCCCAATGATTTCAACTGGCTTAGTTAAACATATATTTTCCAAGTAGTTAGCAATTCCAGACTGCTTAATCTCTCTAATATTAATATATGGAAAAAAAGAATAAGTTATATAATTTATAGAGGAACCTAAATTTAATATTTCATCTTTAATGGATGATTTATAATTATAAAAGTAATATAAAACATACAATGATCCTTACATTTACCAGGGAGGAAATATTAGATCATAGAGGAAACATTCCTTGAAATTTTGACTTTCTCAATGAATTTGAATGTCATATTGTGAGTAAAAATTTACCTAAGAAATTTATATTATTTAGGGTTATATTCCACAACATATAACAAAGGTAAGTTAACATATACTTTCATAAAATTAATGAGCACTTCCTTGTCCATATTGGTTTCAGTGCAGTTCCTGATAGGAGGAATACCCATAGGGTATGGTAGAGGATCACTGTACATCATCAGGTCATATTCAAATTTGTTATCCATTTGCATGATCTTATCAAATATCTAAAATTTGTTTAGGTTCTTTCGAGATTTATTTTTCCTTTTTAATGTTTCTTCTCATGCTCTACAAGATATTGTATAGTAGGTTCATGTGAAAATTCAATTGGTTCAATACCATGTTTAGAAGGTGGTTTTCCATTTTTTCCAAAAGTATAATAATAATTTTTAGATATTGTTCATTAAGTTCATCTTGGTGGTTTTTAATTTCAGTATCACTTTTTAGGATTGTGGAACTAAAATTATCTCTTCATATTGGGTTCACTTTAGATTGTGAGGGAAATATGACACTTCATTTATTTTTTTAAAACTTATTTCAGTTCATATTTGACCCATTTAAGTTACTATATTCTGTAATAGGAGTTTTTTTATTGAGAAACACCATATTTTTTATCCATATTATGAGATGAAAATATTTTCATTTTTTGGTTTTATATTTTGTGTTATCTTGATTCTAAAATGATACGAAATTCCTACCATCCTAGATACCAAATTGACATTGAAAATACCGAGTATATTCAAAGGGTTCTATGGCTATAAATACCTATTTCATTGATCATTATTCTTAAACATATTATAGACTTGGTTAAAATTATGTTAGGATTAAAATTTAATATATTGAATGTTATGAATGGGAAATTGACTATTTGGTTTATTCTAAAATTGTATTCTGGGGAGGATCATGTCATAGTAATCATACCCTTCTTACAGTTGATGAAATTGATCATTTAAGTGGTTAAAAACTGAGTAAATAACATAATTCATATGGATTTAAAAATTGGTTCCGGTTGAATTTGCGATGGAGAAAAGTTAGGTAACATTTTCATCATTATATTTGTGATATCACACAACTGAATTTCAATTCAAAAACACTCAGAATTGGATGTAGATACTTCTATTTATATTTTTCCATTAATTATTCCCATAATAAAAAATTATATTTAATTTTGGTCATATTGGATATTATATTTATAACATCAATGTGAGTCTTATCCACTAAATTACCACTAGTAGTAGTGTCCATCATGACTCGATATATTAATTATAAATCATCATAAAAATACTAGATTAAACTATGATAAAAAATAGGTGATTATGAAAAATTAAACAAAACATCATTAACATTACCTAGTATTCATGTTACATTTCCCCTTAAAACAACCAAATCCAATAGATATCTTTTCCATGTGATAAACTCTAAGATTCCTTGAATTTTTTTTTTCTGAAAAAAATATATTTTTTAGTTCATATCATTTTCCTAAGAATGTAGAATGGGATTACTAAAACCAATCCTTAGCAACCACAACAATATAAAATCTAAAGGAACTTATATTTATATTCTCCTCACTAACCCCTAGAGATTTCATGGTGATATAGAACATGTGAATCTCATATAGGTTCTTTTTTGGGTCCTCACCCAGCAACCCAAGGAATTTTTGTAAGTGGTGATTCATTCATGACCATAGTTAAAATCCAGTGGATATATTATGGTATCCCAAAAACAATTTTATTGATTATCATACTTAGGATCAGTGAGATCCTTCAATATTTTCAGTCATATATTTTTCATATATTTGGAACATGTGGTATTTCTATGAATATTTATTTTGGGGATGTTTTTAATATTTCATCATTATAAAAAATTTCAATTTCAATGACTGGTTATTTTTTATTTTTATGTTATTATTGACCTGATATAATATTAATTTTATTTATCAAAATTTCCATCATTATTCTTGGAAATATGAACACATTTATTATTATTATTTTAAATAATTATTAATTAATCAAATTATGATTTTATATTTTTTTGTGAAAACTCATTTATTGCATCGCATTAAATAGTGATAGTTGTTAATTAGGGTTTCTAGTGTAGTCTCTTTAAACATACATCATTTTTTTATCCCTAAAATGTGGATGTTAATAAGAACCCCATATTTTATTCACTGAGGATACACCTATAAAGTTTCATTATCATTATTTTAATGATATTTATACTTTTATATTTATGTGATGTGTTTTTTAATATTATAAAACAAAACTAAATTTATAAACTAATGAATAATTAAACAAGAGTATTTTTTATGTAAATTTAATTGAATAAGGAAGTAGCATCCTAAACTAGAAATTCTCATCAATCGTTCTCTCATCATTGTTTTAAATTAAATTCCCAATTATAACTCTCCGAAAACATATATTAAATAAATAATCCGGAATTTTATTTAATTTATTATGTTGTGGTCAATAATCAAGATCTTGGTAGAAGATCTAATATTAGTAATATTCGATCAATGAAATAAAAAAACATCTAGTATAATGATATAGTAAACTCCCTATGTACTCACAACCAGTGCTCTAGATGATTCTCCATCCTCCCATGCCCTCTAGTGTTTCACGTATCATTTAGCGGTGATAGAGCTACTCGCATCTCTTGTCCTTTCATTCCTTTCTCTACCTCGATTTCCTCTTCCCTCTGGGGTTATCCTTAATTCTGTGCAACCATGCCTCGCATGGCATCCCCTTTTCCTTCTGCTCCCATTTTCTTCATTCCCATCCTTGAATGAAGCTGCTCGATGGTGTTATTATCGATCTCATTTCACAACCCCTATTTCTGCCTACCCATGCACATTGGACCTCCATGTCTTGGTCTGGGTTTCAGCCCTTCAGGTGGTTAGGTTCGATTTCGGTGGAGTATTCTTGTGCTCTTACTCTACATTTCAATTACTGGACAATCCATCGAGCTCGACCCAATCTTGGTGGGTCTTGATGGGGGTTTCAGGCATCTTGGGATAGTGCTGGAGGGGTAATAGCAGTGGTTTCAGGGCATGTTCTTCGTCAGTGCCAACTTCTTCTTTTCTGTTGCGTATTCTCTTAAATTCATTTTGTTTCTCTTCTCAATGATGTTTTTTTGGTTTCTGTTATTCTTTGAAGGTTTTTTTCTGGTGGAACTTGATGCGGTTTTCAGTTTGGAGTTGGTCGATGTGTTGTGAGGTTTCTTCTTGATGGAGGCATTGGTATTATAGATTGGTGTTTCCTTGTTTGTTAGTAGTAGGGGATTGCGATGGAAGGGATGAGTTTCTTCTTAGGATCCTTGTGGTAGTGATGGTGATGAAGCATGGATTTGATGGCGGCGATGTGTTGGTGATGAAGGTGATGTGATGATGGTGGCAATGCAGTGGTTTATGCTATGGTCTTGTCTTGAAATCTTCGATGTCGGGTTTCTTAGGTGGCTCACATGATTTTACGGGATTTTTATTAAAGAGAAGTTCTCGTTAAATACTTTCAAATTTGTTTTTTGTGCATCTGATTTTTGAATTTTGAATATGTGAACATTTTTTCAGATTGAATATCTTTAGGGTTGTTTATTGAATTTTGAATATGTGTTTTAGCTAGTTTTAAGGGTGTAATTTCGGCCCATCCCAGCCCGGTACGAACATCCCATTGAGGTGACCTGAGCCGGGCCTCAGGCCGAGCTTTTTCTGGCCGGGATGGGCTTTTTGAGTTTGGGCCATGGCGGGCCTTTATTATTTTCAAAATAATTTTTTGTTTTAAAACGTATTTTAAACATTTTTATTTAAACATCTATTAACATTTATTTAAAAAAATTACATTTATTTTTAAATGGATGTTTTTGTAAAAATATTTATTTTATTATTTATTAACAATTTATAATGGGTGGATATGTTTTTTTTTGTCTAAATAGATTTATATATTGTGAATCTATATATATTATTTTTAAATTGTAAAAAAATTAATGAGGGGTTTTGGGGGGTGCACAGAAGTGGGTGAGTTTAAAGACTTGTAATTTAAATGTTTTTAACATTTATTTCAAACATTTTTTTAACTTATCTATAATTTTTTAAGCATTTGTAAATTTTTTTTATTTAAAAGTTTTTATTTAACCCATTTTGTATCATCTATTTAAAATGTTTTTTAAAATTTTTTTAATTATTAATTTAAAAAAGGTTAATTTTCTTTAAACCCAATCTGTTTACAAGTATTTTTTTTAAAACATTTAACATTTTACATATTTTAATGTAAAAAATATTTTTTAAGTGTTTGTTTCAGGAAAATTAAATTAAGTGTTTGTTTTAAAAAAAAATTAAACAATTGTTTAATTTTTTTATTTAAACATTTTTAAATTTTTTTAACACTTGTTTTAGAACATTTTACATTTATTTTTAGATGTTTAATTTAAAACGTTTTTTTGAATGCATGTTTTTTAAATGTATTTTTTTAAAATTTATCATGTGTTATGTAAAAAAAATTAATAACAATTTACAGTGGGTGGATTTGTTAATTTTTTCTAAATAGATTTATATATGTCTATGAATATAAATATATACATATATTATGTGAAAGTTGAAAAAAAATATTAATTAGGGATTGGGGGTGCGCAATACCCCCGTAGTGGGTTTAATGCATTTTTATTTAAATGGTTTTTTATCATTTATTTAAAAAAAAATAAATTTATTTTTTTTACTTATTTATGAGAATTATTTTTAAGCTTTTGTGTAATTGAAAACATTTTTTAAACGATTTTTAATTTTTTTGCAGGGTAGCCCCGACCAAACCTGATTCGATTCAGGTCGGGCCGAGAATACATCCTTAAGTGGTGCATAATAGTGGGTGAATTAATTTTTTTCTAAATAGATTTATATATGTATATATAGTATTTATAATATAAGAAAGCTTCAGCATATTTAAAAAACATTAACAAAGTTGGGGGTGAACGAAAATCCTTGGGTGAGTAGTTTTTTTGTTAATATATAATAATTTATTTTATATATATATATATTATATGAGAAAAATGAAAAAAAATAGTTAGGGGTTGGGGGTGCGCCACAGTGGGTGGGTTAATTTTTTTTCTAAATAGATTTATATATAATATGTTTAAGTTGCAACATATTTAAAAAAATTAATGTGGATGAGGGACATACATGAACATCATTAGGTGAGTGTGTTATTTTTTTTAATATAAAATAAGTTTATATATATAATATTAAATAATTGACACACACACACACAGATATATGTATAAATTATTAATGGATTTTTAAAATCCACATTTAATTGATATATATTATTAATAGATTTATATATATATATATTATTAATGGGTTTATATATATATATATGTAGTCATATCATTTATATATATATATATATATATTATTAATGTATTTGTTTATATATATATAATATGCAAGTTTCATCATATTTTAAAAAAATTAATGAAGTTGTGGAGTGTGTGCAAACTTCAATGGGTGAGTGTGTTATTTTTTTTGTTAATATATAATAAGTTATTATATATATATAATGTTAAATTATTAATATATATATATAACATGAGAAAATTGTTAAAATATTAATAAGGTTCTGGGGGTGCACTATAGTGGGTGGGTTAATTTTTTTTCTAAATAGATTTATAAATGTATAGTATATATAATATATGAAAGTTGAAACATACATAAAAGAATTAATGAGGTTGTAGGACGTATATAGGCATCAGTAGGTTAGTGTTATTTTTTTTATTAATATACAACAAGTTATTATACATATAATATTATGTCATTGATATATATATTAATTTCTTTGTTTATATATATATATTATATTAAATCATATATATATATATATATTAATGTATTTTTAAAAGCCAAAATTAATTGATATATATTATTCATGACTTTGTTTATATATATACATTGTTATATATATATAATTATATATCGTTATATATATACACACACACACATTGTAATTATAAATAATAATAATTATATTTATCTGTATACACATTATTAAATATATAATATATAATATATAATATATATATTATTTTTTGTTAATCTATAATGATATATATATACATATATATAAATTCTAGTGATAATATAACAAGTGGAAGACCTTGGAAAATTGATGTAGGGGGATCAAATCTCTCTACCAGCAGTTTCCCATTATATTTTTTAACAGCAGGTGGTATTTGCACGGCCCAACAGACTAGGCTTCACACGGGCCGGCGGGCTGGGCTTTACCAGACCAGCCTGGCCTGGCCCACGTGCCTTGTTGGATAGGCCGGGTCCCGACCCAATGATTCTACGGCTTGAGCCTGGGCTGGCCCAGTGCAGGCTTTGTCGGGCAAGGCTGCTCGGGCTTACGGGCTGGGCCTGTCGGGCTTTCGGGGCACCGGGACATAATTACACCCTTAGCTGGTTGGAATGTGGATTTAGGACATTGTGAGGTTTCCCACATTATCCCTGAAACTGGATTTATGAAAATAATAAAAAAAATCAAGGATATTTAATGAAGAAGAAATTAACTCTACTTCCCAAGAATCTCTAGAAATCATTCACATCTCCCGGTCACCAAATCATCTCTGTATGTTTTGAATGTTTTATTTTTTAATATTTTTGAGGAAATTATTTAATTTTTATCTTGGATAAAAGTCTCCAAACGTGGACTTAGTTTCATGATAGTAACTTAAGATATCTAATTATCTGTCATTGAGCCACTATCACTGGTACATTATTAAAAATCTCCAACAAAATATGTCCATCTTGAACAAGAGAGTACAGTGATCTAGTAAGCCAATATTATTTAATTTGACATTACAACAATTAGAAATTATTTTTATCACATTATTACATCATGATGTCCATGTGTCAATGTATTCTAATACCCATTCACATGAACCATCTCCCAATCATTTGACAAATTCATCATCCTCCCCAAACTCAAATATAAATTACACAATAAGAAAAACTGGAAATAGTTCTCATAAATCCAAAAAATCATGAAAAATCTCCATAAAACTTTTTAAACAATAAAAATTATCATGAGTTGGAAATTAATATGGGTGTTACTTAGATCATTACTATTTATTCCATTTCTATAGTGAACATGAAATCAAATGATTCACATCCAATAAAAAAAATTACGCATTTCCACTATGGAATCATGATTATGATTTAAAATCAAAATGAATTTCATTTTTTGTTGCGATCTCATATTCATTGGATTTAGTCTTCCCCATAAAATAAAAGAGCCTAAGTCCATACTTGGCTCATTCAATTAAAGGGAAAACCAAATTTCCTCCTTCATTTCAATCTAAACTCTAGAATCTTCGTTTTGTTAAGAGTATGCTCTTCCATCCGCACATCATTACTTTTCACCACCTACACCAGTTCTTGACAATCCAAAAAAAACCTATCATTTTAAATAAATTTGGTTAGGAAAATATTTGGTAGCATTCAATCATCAGATGATTGGATTGATCTGAATTTGGTCTTCAACATAATGAGATCTTCTTTAACATGATTAATCTCTCAACTCAAAAAACTAGGTCTTATTCACACATCATTGAGATCACCCAGGCCCATATACTATTTTAATCTCAATTATTAATGAATCTAATTGCATTGTATTTCCTAATACCATCCTTTAGAAGATCAAAGTTTGTTTAAACAAATGAACTCAATCCCACAATGCATTCCAGATCTACTAGAACATCTTCCTTGGAAATCAAATATGTAGAGCCCTATTACCAAAATTGTGACACATATGGAAGAAATAGTTCAACCTTGGAGTCCATGTGATTCAATAATGAGATCTATTTGACCATGCATTAGTATCGACACACCCCATTTCAACATTTTTGTTCTTCTTATTACGATCCTTGTCTAGATGCCTCAATTTTAGTTGGTTGTCAATATTCATTCAAGATCCATGATATTATATTACATAGAGTAAATCATATTATTCATAATATTTTTCATGCACACTCCAAAAATCTCTTATAAAGAGATATATTAAAAATTATATAATGTGGGGTTGTATTAAATTCATTTATGTGGATGCATGATAAGTATATTTCATAGTAATAACACTCTTAAGGAAAATAGTGAAGTTTATATTACTCAGAAAATTGTCCTACACAGATAGTTGTTAAAATAACTCTCTCATTCCCCCTATTATTTATCCCATACTGGTTTTGTGTTCGGTTTTTAAATTTCACATATGTGAAAATGAATGTTATCTCACATAGAATTCTATTCCAATTATTTTATGAAATATAAAGAGAAATTTATCTTAATAAGGGTGTGCGATAATTCTCCCTAGCACAGAATAAAATGTCTAATCGCTAATTAGACTAAAAAATAATAAATAAAATAATAAAATTAATGAATTATTTATATAATAAATTATTTCAGTATAATTCAAAAATATGTTAACTCTATTATTTGAAATGTCTAAATGAAGAAAAATTATTTATAAATAATTAAAGATTTAATTAAATCAAAACACAATAATGAAAATAGAAGAAACCTAAATATAACATAATTAAAATAAATAAAGTACCTTTAAATTTCCCATTAATAACATAACAAAGAGATTCTATTGAATATTTATTGTAAAGACCAAGTAATGAACATAAATATAACAAATAAAAAGATAATATTATTTCAAAATATTATATAATAAAATTTAAATTTCAAGAAAGAATTTTCCATTAATTAATCATTCACCATTATAAATTAATTTTTACGATAATAGCACATTAATACACTATAATAAATGTAGTATTCATGCATTAAATATAACAAAAATAGAAACTTGTGTGGATAAATAATAAATACTAACTGATTAAAACTAAATTTTCAATCATGTTCCTGATAAGAAAAACTACACAACATAGTCATATGTTATATTTATAGGGTCTCGTGATTTAAAAATGTGTGATCTTTGATTAGAGGAAGTACAACCTATCACGACCCATCCTCGGGGCCCATGCCGTGACTACCCCAAACCTGCCTTCCATAGTCCAGGGGATGGAGACTAGCACCAAGGCGTAATTCCCGGTAAAAAAAAAGAAGGCATTGCCTCTGTAAAGTAAAAAACACCACAGAGCAAGCAAGCATAAGTAAACACTAAGTAAAAGCTGGGTACAACAGTATGTGAGGAAAAGTAAGTGGGCCAGAATACAAACCCAAACTGAAAGTAAAGTACAACTGAAAAAGGGAGTACTGCAACTGAAAAGTAAAGACGCAACGTCGAGCCGTCCACTGCTACTCCTACCTAAAGGGTAGGTATAGGTATCCACCTTAGCTCCTCGGGTCCGGCCATCCACTCTGTGTACGTCCCGCCTAGTGGTCCACCTCTGGGTACCGACTGCTCCGCAAGCCTCAACCACGATCAGCGATGTCCATCGTTTGCAACCAACACAATGTAGTGTGAGCATAGCCCGTGCAGGGGTGAGTATAAGCTACTCAGTAGGGACCCCGAGACCTCCGAAGGTCTCCATAATCCACAAAGGATAATCCACAAAGGAAATGTACAATCATGAAGTAACATCCGACACTGCTTATGTATATACCCATACATATACCTAAGTCACCAATTCCAGTTCGGATCCAACATCCGAGCCCAAGTTCAATCACATCCACACAGGATAGCACAACACAATCCACATAGGAAATCAAATCAAGATTCAGCTCACACAGGTATACATATTTGTAAGACGATAGAGATAATCAGATATTGCCACTGATTCATCTAAGTTGTCGGTCCCACACATGATCGATAGGTACTAACCCCCGCAATGACCCACAAAGGATCGATAGGTAACTGACCCCCATAATGACCCACAAAGGATCGATAGATAACTAACCCCCACAATGACCCACACAGGATGAGACCCACACAGGATTTGTAGGCCCTGGCCCACACAGGACTGCTGAACCCTGACCCACATAGGATCTGACCCAGACAAGATCAGTAGCATTTTATCCATGTAAGAGTGCTGAGTGATGTAGTCATCACCGTCGTATCCACGGAGGATTTCTGTACAGTCGTCATCGTCATCGCAGCCGCAGCCAGCTCTAAGGTTCCTGTACATAGCAAGCTCGTTCGGGAGGGTCCGCTCCACGAGCCGAGGGGTTGATACATAAACTTACACATAGTTCAGATTTGATGTATCCAAAAGTTCTGTATCGTCAACAGGAACTCAACGTCACAGACGGCGCGTCAATCAGACGCCCGGTCTGAGAGTTATTGGCTTTTTCATCCCAGGGGCCCGGTTGGTTTTTAAGCCAAAACCAACCCTACTGTACTCCAACTACATCCAAACCTCGATCAGAGTATGCCAAAAGGTCCGTCTCACTAAGAGGAATCCAACAATGATCACGACATGTCAATCGGACGTCTAGAGCTCAAGTTATAGGCGTTTCCACTCCGAGGGCCCAGTTGGATTCGCGTACGAACCAACCCGGCCGAACCCAAAGTTCTCCGAAACCCTGAGTGTAATATACCTAAACGACCGTCTTGATCCAAGGATCGCTATGCAACTGATGGTGCGTCGATCGGAGGTCTGTATCCCAAGTTATGGGTAACAGACTGAAAACGGTTTGGTATTAGGGGGGTTCGGGCCCAGTCCGACCCGGCCCGATACCCCCAGGGTCGGCCCGAACTGGGTCAACCCGAACCGGGTCCGGGTTCGGCCCTCTTGGGCGTGGCCAGCGGCCTGGCGGCTCGGCCATAACGGCCGAGTGGTGAAGTGGGTGTGCTGCCCCCCGCGTTGAGAACCCGCGAACCCATGTGGGGGGCCGCACCTACTGGCCGACCGGGGGTTACGAACCCTCAGGTTTCCCCTGACCGGCCGGCCCGCTCTGGCCGGCCGGCTGCTGCCGTCACGGGACCGATGCTGGCTGGTCCCCCTGTTCCAACGCTGGCGGCCCGGAACTTGCCGCCGGTCTTCCCGCTCCGCCGCAGCCTCAGCCGCGACCTTGGTCCGTCCGGTGCGGCGCGATGGCGCCGCACCCCTCCTCCATGTCCCCGCTCCGGCCGCGGCACTTTCTTAATTCTCCAGTGTGGCTCGACCGTGCCGCGTCTTTGGTTCATCTTCAACGGCGTGACACGACGACGCCGCTTCTCCCCCTTCTTTAATATTTCCGTGCGGTGCTTCCGCATCACGTTTCCTTGTTCGTGCCGCAAACAACATCAAACAACCAAAGGGGAGAGGACGGTCGGATGTGTTCGTGCGGTCCGACCCCCTCCCATTATTGCGGTATCAGGAGACTCCAACAGAAATGAAGAAAGGAAACGGAAGAATTCATGAACAACAATTAGAATAAATCCCTACCTCGTCGAATTCAATGAGCGAGGATTCTTCGCGGAATTAACTGTCGCGGAAGAAGACGTTGCAGAAGGAGGATCGTCACGTCGTGGAGAAGGAACGTCATAGAAGAATCGTCACGGAAGAAGCGTCATTGGTGTCGTGGCACATGGTGTCGCATAGTCGATCTCTGAGGATTTGGTGTTCTTCGTCGGAGATCGGTGCGTTCTTCGCGTTCTTCGCGTTCTTCGCGTTATTTGCGTTCTTCATCGAAGAAGAAGGCTTTCCTCCAAATACTCTCCATGCAACAAGTTCAAACCCAAATAAAATAAGTGTTGTATTATTTTATTAACACTCAAACCAACTCTTTGAAATTGAAAAAGAAAAGAAACAATCAATTAATTGAGGATTTTAAAACCGTCCAATTAATGAGACATTTAATATCCATATTAAACGCAAGAGTTGACTTCATTAAAAAGGGGGGTGCGGGTGCGTTACATAAGAAGAAAAGAAACGGTAGGGCTTGTTTGGGCCCCACCTCACAAATATCCTACCAAGTGGGTAGGATATTGTGGGTCCCACATCATCCACTTAACAAAGGTTAAGCAAAATAAAATAAAAATCGGTTGCACCAATTTTATTTTATTCCTTAATTTAACCCCAAAAATTAAAAACCACACCCGAGAAAACGCAACTCCGGAAATGGTGTTTCTACAAAATTACCACCGCTGCGATCCCATCGGTGCCCTCAGAATTCGATTCCGAACACCGTTTCAAAAGTTAGAAAAACTCGCTCATTCGTTCACTGAACGTACCTGAGCTAAACTTCAAGAAATGATTCCGGGCACACCGGGCCTCAGAATCAGGTGTCGTCAGAAACTGCACTCTTGTAAAATTCATAAGAAAATTAAAAAAAAAACTCCCTTTAATTTTACAGGTCTTTAAATCACTCCCACCTCAGGGCTTTACGTCCCCGTAAAGATACATCATAAACTAGGGAAACAAATGTGGGTACTGAGCACGCATCTGAGCCTCCCGCTCCCAAGTGCTCTCCAAGAGGTTCCCGTACTGCCATCTGATGCACACTAGAGGAATCGACCATCAACGTAGGACCCGCTCTTGTCGATCCTTGATCTCTACTAGGAACTCCACAAAAGTCACCCCATCATCAACTTCCTACTCCCCATGGTCAATGATATGCGTCGGATCGTGCACGTATCTCCTCAGCTGGGATATGTGGAAGAGGTCGTGCACTCGGTGTAACTGAGGTGGTAGAGCTAGGCGACAAGCCACCTCGCCAACCCTGCTGAGGACTTGTAATGGCCCGATGAAGCGTGGAGACAACTTGCCACCTCGACCAAATCTACGTAAACCACGTCGAGGTGAGACCCGCAAGAAGACGTGGTTGCCATCCTCGAACTCCAGTGGCCTCTGCCTCCTGTCAGCATAAGACTTCTACCGGATCTAAGCTGTCCTCATCTTCTCTTGGATGACCTGGACCTTCTCTGTCAGGGCCTGGACCATCTCAGGTCCCACAAGTGCTGACTCCCCAGGGACTGTCCAGCATAGTAGAGATCTTCAAGGCCGACCGTAAAATGCCTCGTATGGTTCCATCCCGATGGTTGAGTGGTAGTTGTTGTTGTACGTGAACTCTACCAAGGGTAGGTGGTCCTCCCAGCTGCGACCAAAGTCAAGGACACATGCACGGATCATGTCCTCGAGAGTCTGAATGGTCCTCTCCGTCTGACCATCCGTCTGAGGGTGAAAGGCGGTGCTCAGACGTAGCTGTGTCCCGAACGCCTCCTGCAACCCCTTCCAGAGTCGGGAGGTAAAGCGGGCATCTCGATCAAAGATGATAGATGATGGAACAACATGAATCCATACAATCTTATGAATGTAGAGACATCCCAAGCTCTCCACTGAGCCCTACTCTCTGATAGGTAAGAAGTGAGCCGACTTGGTGAGTCGGTCGAAAATCACCCAAATGGAGTCGTGACCTCTGGAAGTGCATAGAAGTCCAGTCACGATGTCCATAGATATCCCGTCCCACTTCCACTCTGAGACCTCCAAGGGCTGTACCAAGCCTGCTAGTACCTGGTGCTCTGCCTTCACCTACTAGCAGGTGAGGTATCGAGAAACAAACTCTGCCACATCCTTCTTCACGCCCGGCCACCAGTGCTGTCGTTTGAGATCCTGGTACATCTTCACCACTCCAGGATGTACCGCCAAAGGGGAAGTGTGGAACTCTCTCAGAACCTCCTCTCGTAAATCAACTGGTAACAAGGTACGTCTTCTGAAAAGGACATCTTTCTCTCCTCCCATGGAGAATCCATCAGGTTCCTGTCATGAAGATATATGTGCATGCCACGTCTTACAATCAGCATCCCCACGTTGTGCCTCTCTGACCCGCTGCAGTAGTGGAGGAGTGACTGTGAGTGACTGAAGGAAGGCTACTCCATCTCTATCCATGAATAATATCTGCAAAGTGGCTAGCTGCTCTGTCACCTCCCCAAGTAGTTAAATACCTATCCTCCTGCTGAGAGCATAGGCTACCACGTTCCCCTTTCCAGGAGTATAGACTATCTCAAAGTCATAGTCCTGGAGGAACTCGAGTCATCATCCTTGTCTCTGGTTCTGGTCCTTCTGTGAGAAGATATACCTAGGACTCTGATGGTCAGAATAGACTTTAAAGTGCTCTCCCATCAGATAGTGTCGCCATGTATTAAGAGCGAAGACTACTGTTGCTAACTCCAGGTCATGGGTAGTGTAGTTCTACTCATGCGAACTCAACTGACGTGATACATAGGCGATCACTGCCCGCTCCTGCATTAGGACATATTCGGGTCCAGTCCCTGATGCTTTGTAGTAGACTACGTACCCTACTCCCACCTCCGACAACCTCAAGATAGGTGTGCTGGTCAATCTCTGCCTCAGCTTCTGGAAGCTCTGCTGATATCTGTCTGACCACACAAATGGTTTCCCCTTCTTTTTCAAATATGAGATTGGTGCCACAACTCTGGAGATGTCTGGCACAAATCTCCGATAGTATCCATCAAGTCCCAAGAAACTCCGCACCTCCGTTACGCTCATGGGTGGCTCCTAAGCTAGCACTGCCTCGATCATCACAGGATCCACCACAAATCCTACCTCAGAGATTACGTGTCCCAAGAAGTGGACCTCGCGTATCCAGAACTGACACTTCGAGAGCTTACCATAAAGCTGGTGCTCTCAGAGTGTGTCCAGTACAACCCGCAAGTGGAAGGCGTGCTCCTCCTTAGTTGTCGAGTATATCAAAATGTCATTGATGAAGACCACGACAAATCAATCAAGGTATGGCTAAAAGATCATACTCATGAGACCCATAAATACTGCAGGAGCATTGGTTATGCCGAATGGAATAACCAAGAACTCATAGTGGCCATACCGACATCTGAAGGTCGTCTTCTGCACGTCCTCGTCCTGAACTATGAGCTGATGATATCCTAACCTGAGGTCTATCTTTGAGAACCACCGTTCTCCCTTGAGCTGATCGAAGAGGTCATCAATCCTCGGTAGCGGATACTTGTTCCTCACTGTCACCTGGTTCAGGCAACGATAGTCGACACAAAGTTGCAAGCTCCTGTCCGCCTTCTTGGTGAACAATATCGGGGAAGCCCTGGGTGAAAAACTGGTTCAGATGAATCCCTTGCCCTCCATGTCCTCCAACTATACCCGTAGCTCTCAAATCTTGGCGGGAGCCATCCGATATGCTGGAGTGGATATCAAGGATGTCTCGGGGTACATGTCAATATAAACGTCTACCTCTCTGCGAGGAGGTAGTCCTGGAACGTCGTCGAAAAAACGTCCATGTACTGATCCACCACTGCAGGAAAAACAGGACTTCACACGTCAACTACTCCTAGGATGAGGCTAGCTAACTGATGAGTGATGGGTTTTCCTCTCCTCTGTGAGAGTCCATCCTGTGCTGCAAAGGCTCCCTTACCGCCGGTGAAGGTGAACCTACTCCCGTCGGTGCGTACACACCGCACCTTGCGCCTAATACAGTCAATCTGATCATGGACTGTAGATAACCAATCCATGCCATATATGACGTCGTAAGTCCTCAACGCCGCTACAAGAAGATCCTAGCCGAAGATCTCTCCTCCTAGAGTAAGCCCACACTGTCGGCACTAGTGCGTAATCATTGATTCTTCTCCCGCATGAGTCTCTAGCCATAAGGATCGAGCTAACAGCTCTGTCGGAATCTCCGAGCTCCGAAAAAGGCCAGCGGCTATGAAAGAATGACTTGCTCCTGTGTCTATAAGAACTGAAGCAAGGGTCGAATAGACACAGATAGTACCTCAAATCATCTCGGGCGCGCCGTGGTCGTAGGCCTCCACTGCATGGAGCTGTGCCTGTCTCTTCCCGCCATCTCCCTGTGGTCGGGGTGGACCTCCTGGTGGTGGTGGTGGTAGAGCCTCAAAGGGTCGCCCACCACCTGCTACTCGACCAGCTCCTCTTCCTTGTCCGCATTCTCCTTGCGGGCCACCACGGTCGACCCTCTGCCTCTGCCTGGGTGTCCCCTCAACCGTCTGTTTCTCCTCCGCATGGTGGGTCGGGCAGTCACGAGCTATGTGGCCCTGCCTGCCGCATGCGTAGCATTGTCTGCCTCTCGAAAGACTGGCTCCGTGCTGAGTGCCCCACACCTCCGAGTCAGTGTCCTGAGGTCGTCTGCCTGAGGGTCTTGTCTTCCTGGACCCATGAGTCATCCGTCGACTGCCTAATGCAGAAGACTCTGCTATGTGCCGCCCTGTGGTAGGTCTCGCTGCTGATGTAGGCTCAACAAGGAAGCTTTTGATTAGAAGGGATCTCTCCAGTACCCCTGCCTGAGTCGGAATGCTGATGGAGATCAGTGATGCCATGATCTCATGCCTCAATCCCTGCTCAATGGTCCAGGCCTAGAAGAATGGGTCCCGTACCATGTATGTCAAGTAGCGCAAGAGATCGGTAAATCTCGCCGAGTACTGGGTGACCTTCAAGCTGCCCTGCCACAGCTGTAGAAGCTCCTGGATGCGCACTGCACAGAGGGTGGATGGGAAGAACTCTGAGAAGAAGAGGCTTTCAATGTCCGTCCAGAGGAGAGATGCCTCATCATGCATCTGGAGCATCAAGCTACACTATCTTCCTGCTGCCGCGTACAGGAGGATCGCTGCGAGGATCACCATGAGGTCTGCTGGTGTCCTCACTAACCTGAAAACCCGTACAACTACCTCTAACAAATCCTCATCTGCATGAGGGTCTGTCTCCCCGTAGAACCTGGGTATTCGCTGGCGCTGAAACTCATGCAGTGCACTAAGGCGACGTGCATCATCAGCGGCTGGGGCTGGTAGCATCGGTGGCTCGGCAGGTAGAGGTACTGCTGGTGCCTCTGCTGTCAAAGGGCCATGTACCGAGGCCTCGTCGCTCGGTGGGCTGTCGTCACGTACAATGCTCGGAACCCTAGCTGGCTGCCATCATGGGGCCATCCTGAAAAGGAAACAGGTGCGCCACGGTCAAACAGTATACCTGGTGAGCTGACAAAAAGTAATCACAAAGAAAACTTGTAAGACACATGAAATCAATGTTTTCGTGCATTAATTCAGAAATCAGAAGTCATGGTCCTGGTGTACGGATACGTCAGCCACTACACCAAAACTAGACTCCCTGGACTGATAACCACACTCAATACTCTTAACACTATTGCTTCATATAGAAAAAGATCAGAGTCTTGAGTTATGCAGTAGAACTGAACTCCTCTGATACCAATTTGTCACGACCCGTCCTCGGGGCCCGTACCGTGACTACCCCAAGCCCGCCTTCCATAGCCCAGGGGCTGGCAACTAACACCAAGGTGTAATTCCCGGTAAAAAAAGGGAAGACATTGCCTTTGTAAAGTAAACAAAAACACCACAGAGCAAGAAAGCATAAGTAAACACTAAGTAAAAACTAGGTACAACAGTATGTGTAGGAAAGTAAGTGGGCCAGAATACAAACACAAAATGAAAGTAAAGTACAACTGAAAAATGAAGTACAACAACTGAAAAGTAAATCCGCAATGTCGATCCGTCCACTGGTACTCCTACCAGAAGGGTAGGTACATGTATCGACCTCAGCTCCTCGGGTCCGGCCATCCGCTCCGTGTACGTCCCGCCCAATGATCCATCTCCAGGTACCGACTGCTCCGCAAGACTCAACCATGATCAACGATGTCTGTCGTCTGCAACCAACACAACGTAGTGCGGGCATAGCCCGTGCAGGGGTGAGTATAAGCTACTCAGTAGGGATCCCGAGACCCCTGAAGGTCTCCCAAAATCTACAAAGTATAATCCAAAAATGAAATGTACAATCACGAAGTAACATCCGACACTGCTTAGGTATATGACCATACATATACCTAAGTCACCAATTCCATTTCGTCTCCAACATCCGAGCCCATGTTCGATCACGTCCACACACGATAGCACAACCCAATCCACACAGGAAAGAAAATCAAGATTCAGCTCACACAAGTATACATCTTTGTAAGATGATAGAGATGATCAGATATTGCCACTGATTCATATAAGCCGTAGGACCCACACAGGATCGATAGGTACTAACACCCGCAATGACCCACAAAGTATTGATAGGTAACTAACCCCCGCAATGACCCACAAAGGATCGATAGGTAACTAACCCCTGCAATGACCCACACAGGATCGGACCCACACAGGATCTGTAGGTGCTGGCCCACACAGGACCGCTGAGCGCTGACCCACATAGGATCTGACCCACACAGGATCGGTAGCACTGATCCACGTAGGATCGCAGAGTGCTGAAGTCATCTCCGTCGAATCCACGGAGGATTTTTGTACAGTGGTCATCGTCGTCGCAGTCGCAGCCAACTCTAGGGTTCCCGCACACAGCAAGCTCATTCGAGAGGGTCCGCTCCATGATCCAGGGGCTGATACATCAACTAACACATAGTCCAGACTTGATGTATCCAAAAGTTCTGTATCGTCAACAGGAACTCAACGTCACAGATGGCGCGTCAATCAGACGCCCGGTCTGAGAGTTATTGGCTTTTTCATCCCAAAGGCCCGGTTGATTTTTATGTCAAAACCAACCCGACCGTACTCCAACTACGTCCAAACCTCAAGCGGAGTAAGCCAAATGGTCCTTCTCACTAAGAGGAATCCAAAAAGGTTGACGACACGTCAATCAGACGTCCGTAGCTCAAGTTATAAGTGTTTCCGCTCCGAGGGCCCGGTTGGTTTTGCGTACGAACCATCCCGGATGAATCCAAAGTTCTCCAAAACCTTCAGTGTAATATACTGAAACGACCATCTCGATCCAAGTATTTCTACTCAACTGACGGTGAGTCGATCAGAGGTCCATAGCCCATGTTATGGGTAATAGACTGAAAAAGTTTCGGTGTTAGGGGGGTTCGGTCCCGGTCCGACCCGGCCCGATACCCCCAAGGTCGGCTTGAACCGGGTCCGAGTCCGGCCCGCTTGGGCATGGCCCGGCCTGGGTGCGGCCCGGCCCGACCCGGCGCGCTGGCACGGCCAGTGGCTCGGTCGTAACGGTCGAGCGGTGAAGGGGCACGCGCTGCCCCCGCGTTGAGAACCTGGACCCCCATGTGGGGGCCGCACCTGCTGGACGACCAAGGGTTACGAACCCCCGGTTTTCCCCTGACCGGCCAGCCCTCTATGGCCGGCCGGTTGCGGCCGCCACAAGACCGACACTGGCTGGTCCCCCTATTCCGATGCCGGCGGCCCGGAACCGGCCGCTGGTCTTCCCGCTCCGCCGCGGCCCCACTCCGGCCACGACGCTTTCGTAATTCTCCGGCGTGGCACGACCATGCCGCGTCTTTGGTTCGTCTTCAACGGCACGGCGCGACGGTGCCGCTTATCCCACTTCTTTAATATTTCCGCACGGTGCTTCAGCACCGCGTTGCCTTATTTGTGCCACAAAAAACTTCAAACATCCAAAGGGGAGAGGAGGGTCGGTCGTGTTCGTGCGGTCCGACCCCCTCCCATTATTACGGTATCAGGCAACTCCAATAGAAATGATGAAAGGCTGCAGAAGAATTCACGAATAACAATTAGAATAAATCCCTACCTAGTCGAATTCGATGAGCGAGGATTCGTCGCGGAATTAACCATCTCGGAAGAAGGCATCGCGGAAGGAGGAACATCGCGTCGCGGAGAAGGAACGTCACAGAAGAAGCGTCGTGGAAGAAGCATCATTGGCGTCTCGGTACACGGCGTCGCATAGTCGATCTCCGAGGATTTGGCGTTCTTCATCGGAGATCGGTGCGTTCTTCCCGTTCTTCGCGTTCTTCTCGTTATTCGTCGAAGAAGAAGGATTTTCATTAAATCCTCTCCACGCAACAAGTTCCAACCCAAATAAAATAAGTGTTGTCTTATTTTATTAACACTCAAACCAACTATTTGAAATTCAAAAAGAAAAGAAACTATCAACTAATTTAGAAGTTTAAAACCGCCCAATTAATGAGATGTTTAATATCCAGATTAAATGCAAGAGTTGACTTCATTAAAAATGGGGGTGCAGGTGCGTTACATAAGAAGAAAAGAAACAGTGGGTCTCGTGTGGGCCCCACCTCACAAATATCCTACCAAGTGGGTAGGATATTTTGGGTCCCACATCATCCACTTAACATAGGTTAAGAAAAATAAATTAAAAATCGGTTGGACCACTTTTATTTTATTCCTTTACTTAACCCGAAAAATTAAAAACCACACCTGAGAAAATGCAACTCTGGAAAAGGTGTTTCTAAGAAATTACCGGCGCTGCGATCCCATCGGTGCCCTCAGAATTCAATTCCAAGCACCAGTTCAAAAGTTAGAAAAACCCGCTCATTCGTTCACTGAACGTACCCGAGCTAAACTTCAGAAAATGATTCCGGGCACACCGGGCCTCGGAATCAGGTTCTGTCAGAAACTGCGCTCGTGTAAAATTTCCAAGAAAATTAAGAAAAAAATTACCTTTAATTTTACGGGTCTTTACACAAACACTTGATGCAAATTAAGTGACTTATAATAATTCTATATCATAATTCTGAAATAGTTATAATTATACATGGAGGAAAATGAATTATTAACCAAGAATAAAATAAACAAAATAGAGGGTAGAACTTCCAAAAATAAGAGGAAAATAGTAAAATTTTATCATAATAGAATAATGGACATTGAAATGAAAATAATCACTAAATACTTGTGATAGATTTCTATAATGATGAATTACATATGTGCATTAAGAAACAAATATTCATTATAAGGTTCAATAACTAGTCACATAACACTAGATTTCAAAAGGATGAACAAATAAAAAAATTGTATCTTTCATTTTAATCACTCTTTAATAGTAATCAAAAATTTGGGTTAATAATTATGAATTTCTTAGATATTTTACCTTTTACACCTATACGAAACATAGTTAAGATCCCAAAAGAATAAATTAAACCATTAACACTTTAAGATCATTTTTATCTAGAGGATTTCACTTAATTGAATAAAAATAACACCACCAATAATGTGAAAATAGAATAATATAATGATTAAGAGTAAGGGAGAAATGTGAAAAGATGGATATTAAAAATAATTACAATTTTTAATGTATAATGAATACAATCTCAAGGATCTGTAACAATATAAGACCTTCTCCTATTATCTTAGTAGAAAAGGCAAAAGAGGATCAAGAATCAATAAATTATTTCCTATAGATATAAAATTTTATCAATATATATATTCCATTCACTAAATCAATATATATATATTTCACTAAAATAAAATATTTTTAAGGAATCAATTTTAATATAAAATTAATATAGAGGACTTACGAGTAATCTACCACAGTTTGTAACGTTGTGTTATGGCTTAATGAATGATTTATTCAAAGCCTATATATAAATATGAATTTTTTATCCCATTAACCATTAGTTATTGTGGCACTGGTAAAGTATATTTTGACTACGAGAAAAGAAATAACTAGATTCCTCGAATCATATTTATGAATTTTTAATTTCAATAGCTAATGAATGTATTATTTTTATATAAAATAATGGATCAATTAATGATTTTCCCACTTAGAATTCTTGAAAATTATTTAATAATATAGTGAAAATTCATATTTCTAATTAATTTAATTATATAAGAAATAGATTAAAATATAATAATTCTATAATAAATGAAAAAACTTTCCTTTATATGGGTGAAACACTAAATGTTGTCAAAAAAAAAGAATTTAATCTAAGTAGAAGATGAATAATCCATATTTGGCATGATGAAAGATGTGTGAAACAATGAAAAATTAGAGGGTTTTGATGACATATATTATTTTGATAGTTAAATGAATATAAATAATATGAATAATAAAAAAGAGTAAAATATGATATAGGTAATAGATAATATTGTGGAGTGTTATAAAGTAAGAAATGAGAATGAACCCAATTCACCTACATTTCTTGGGGGGATGACATAATATAGGCATTTTTAGGATATTACTAACAATATATATATGATTTTTCCAAGATCAGGCCAACATTATAGACATTATAAAAAACATAAATATTTATTTCCAAATTAAATATAGGGTGGTAAAGTCCAATAATACAATGAGAATGGGTTTTTACATAAAAAACCTTTGATAAATTTCTTTTCATAATCTTCTTTCCATTTTACACTACTGGAAAAACGGGCTATACCCACGATTCAAAACCGTGGGTATAGCCCCCAAAACCGTGGGTATAGGCTATACCCACGGTTTTGGGAACCGTGGGCTGGAATGGCGTTGGTATAGGGGTCTTCACCTATACCCACGGTTTGGTAGAACCGTGGGTATAGGTGTGTCACACACCAGCACCACGCTGTACAGCGTGGCAGGCAAATACCCCACGGTTTTCACACCGTGGGGATTTCAATTATTTTCGAAAAAGTCGCGTCTGGAAGGGTTCGAACTCGCACCTCACGCGCTGCAACGAGGCCGCGCACCGCAACTAACCAACCGAGCTGCCATTTCAATATGTTATTTATATATATTTTTTCTTATATATATTAATATAGGTTCTCTTCGCATATTCAAAAATATATGCGGCTGGGTTTCGAACCCGCGCTTCCCGCTGGAGTCACCAACGCGCCGAGAGAACAACCAACTGAGCTAAGCGGACTTTGTCTATTAAATTATACGCTGCTATACTTATATTAATAATATTGATAAATTTAAAATTATGTAGTGCCGAGTTTCGAACACCGGGCTTCTCTGAAGGGAACGGCGAACTGAACCAACACACCTACCGAAGTTTTGTTAATTGATGTTGGTATCTTTTTTTTTAAATTATTTAAAACATTGTTCCCACATAAAATTTATTTCATCCCGCGCAATTTTTTTTCCCATTCCCGCCACCCGCAATAACGCGGGAAACCTATACCCACGGTTTTGAAAACCGTGGGTATAGGTCTTTGAAAAAAATACCCCATATACCCACGGTTTTCAAAAACCGTAGGTATAGGTTTCCGAAGCAATCCCTATACCCACGGTTTTGGCAAAACCGTGGGTATAGGTCTTCACAAAAAAACTATACCCACGGTTTTGTCCAAAACCGTGGGTATTGGGTACCTATACCCACGGTTTTCCAAAACCGTGGGTATAGGTTCCCATACTATACCTATACCCACGGTTCTGGAAAACCGTGGGTATAGGCCCAATTTCCAGTAGTGTTACCTAAAGCAAGATAAAGATTTTGAGTAATTATTTCATTATATAAGAGATATTTTAGTGATTAATAATGTGAATTACTCATAATATATACTATAGTTTACATATTTCTAACTATATAGTGGTAAATATTGATAATTAAATTTTAATAGTTAGTTATCCAGGTATATGGTATATTTTTTGACATAAATTCAATCTTAAAGCTTTTAATCATGGATTTTTTTCATATGAGTTCATTTTTGGAGTAAATAAATAATAATTATATATCCTTTTTGTGATATAGAAAATGGTATGAGGTTGAAGGTCGAAATTATTCCCCAGTGTAAAGAGAGGTAGAGTATGCACGAAAAAGTTTCCTAATTTCTTCCTTATTGGGGATCTTTAGATAGGTTTTCTCTAATTTCGTTGTCTTGGATATGGGAAATTGTACAGCATGAATACACTAACTGCGTGACATTCTTATTGGGATATGGAAGACATGTGGTTATTCTATAAGAGGATTCTTTAAAAAAATTTGGGTGAGTTTCTTGTTAGAAACCTACCTCTATATCATGTTCTTGAGGATCACTTAAGATTGATAATATAGAATCATTTTCTAACTGGGTAGTGATGTAGAAAATTAACATTAATATGAAAATGAAAATATTTTCCAAAAGGGAATAACATAGGTAGTTCAACAAAGATCTCAAGGATAGATCTATGGAAAAGATACAAGTTGTTTTTATATTGGACTATTCATTAATAGACAGCGGTAAGGGAAAATCAACATTGACAGGTACAATTATTATTACATATACCATAATGATATCTTTTTTGATATATATTCTACTCAGTCTATTATTATATATAATATGGTGTCTATATTGTGGAAGTTTTTAAGGTAATCAATTGGTTTGTTTACATTGGATACACTTCTAGAATGAATTATCAATCACAATACGATGTACTCTGGATGTATGGTAGTTATTGGTTTCATGGTTACATGTAGATTTTTTTTTCCAAGACATGTCCCATTTTTATGTGACATTTGTTATAAATTATATGACTTGTTTCCAAGATAAAAATTTCTATTAGTAGAGGTGTGTGGTTCATTTTACTTTCTGAAATTTGTTTTTTTTATTTTGGATTGAAAAATCATATCAAGGAACCAAATAAAATCACCTAGGGAGGTCTGAAATAGTGATGTCCGAGGTAATCCCTTTGGAAATATTTCTAACATTCAAGTGTTAGAGAACCCAGAATCTTGATGATAATGAGGGGATCATCATAACTTATAACCCGAGACAAGGCATATTCTATGAAGTTGGATTCCCTACATATATGATGAATGTTTTTCATTAAACTAAACTCCAAAGAACAATGTCTAAATAAGTAAATTAGATCCCACTGAGGGGAAAGCTTCTCATGCATAGTACACACCAACACCTCATAATTTTACTCAATTTCAGTAATCTATATCACAATCTATTTGTACAACATGATACCTAAATGTAAAGAAAACACCTCTTCACTTAGGGAGTTCCCAAGATAGTTGAAGGCACTATTTACTAAGATAACATAAATATTGGTTTCATGGAGAAGACCTCCCAATTTTATCAGAAAAACCATGAAGGATCCATCTCTTTTGTGTTTAGCATCCATTAAAGGGGGTGACCATATAGCCCACTGATTTTGAGGAATTTTTAGTAACAAAATGTCGATTAATATCATTCTGTATACTTATACTATATTGAAAAATTTATATTTTATATCATCGATTATGTTTATGGAGTGAAATAATAATCTCTTATAACATGATGTAATAATATTTATTTTTCCAACTATGAATCTATAGGTAATGTAAATTTTATTTTCTAGAAAAGTAGAAATCAATATGTAGTTTTGAATTGACATCATAATGTTGAACTAAGTGATTATGAATAAGTGCCACCAATTATTTATGAAATTTGTTATTTTGGTTTGTTGAAATAGGTTTAATTATTATATATGGATTATTTAAGTGAAATTTATAATTATTTCAATGTAAGGGTTAACAATATTCAATAAATAATTTTTTGAGGAATGTATGAGTTTTATGAGTTTCTAATGATTTAATTTGGCTTGGTTAATTTTTCAATCATGATCATGACTCTAATGAATAATTTATTCAACCCCATTTTTATTCAGTTAATTTAATATTATAATATGATATCTTTTATACAAATAGACATGAGTTTTAGGGGAAACATCTAAATTTTATACTAAAAACCATTCAGGGAATCAAATTTATACTGTTCTTATGAAGTTCCAATTTTCAATTTGTAAGGTATTGATTTTGGGTATTGTGAAACCGTAGTTTTATATTTATATTGATCTAATGATATTATATATATATATATTTCTAGGAAAGAACAAAAAATATGTTTGAGATCATGAGAATTCTTATCCTGGAAGGTTTCTAATAAATTTTTGTTTTTTATTTTCCTCACTTCGATGCACCAATAACGACCTTGACAATCAGTGAATAATACTATTGAACTGATTACTATGAGGATATAATATATTATTAAAAGGGGAGTTTCAAATTTATTTAGATCTTTATTATACACAAACTGGGTAAAGTATCAACTATTCACTCTGATCATTTTGGTATTTTTTGGGGATATATTAATATATGAGGATATGGTAGTGGATTATGGGTTTTTAGCTATGAAACTATTTGAAAAATTACCCCACACATGATTTAAAGTTATTTATTATAGTAATTGAACCAAAATAAATTCACCACCCTCTTATTAGATGTTTTTCTTTGGGTTTATAGATCACAAGAGGAATTATATATATGTGGAATTTTATATCAGATGGTGTCAGTAGAAAAATGCTATTTCATGTAGTGTTTTAATTTAGTGAGGATTGGTGACTAATTATTATCTTCTAAAAATTTATACTAGGAAATACTGAGGACCAATTAATAATGGATCATGATAATATCAATATAAATTTAATAGTTTTAGTTCAGCTAGAGGCCAACTGAATGTTATATTCAAACTATATCATTATATATTAAAGGTTATAAATAAGGGTAGAAATATTAATATGGAATCAAGATGAATATTCAACGTTATATGTAAAATGAAGATATATAGTTCAAAAATGAAAAGTGGAAGAACTGATATGGGGTTTTGAAAACTCTATATGGGTTCAACATTGTAGATTTAAAAAGATATATAATGATATTTGACATCAGTTATTATAATAGTTTGTAATGTTGAATATTGTCAAATATGTATATTTGTTACTTAAATTTTAAAGGTGATGGATTAGAAAAATTTTATTATCAAATTATTTCATCTGTATCAAATTATTATAGGTATGTGTGAAGCTGTTATAATAAAATTAATTATAAGAATCCGTAGGTCATCCCAAGGACATGATGTTATGTGGGTTGTTGTTGATTAATTGACTGAGTTCCCATCATTATTCCATATATATGATACCATGTTAGTAGATTAGGTACTAAAGCTATACATGAGAGAGTATATTCTCATAAATGGAATCCCTAAGATTATTATTTTAGAATGCGATGTACACATTACATCCAAATTTTTGAAGTAGTTGAATAAAATTATCCTAACATACATATAGGATTGTATAACATACGCTCAACAGATTTTATGTTACTGAGAGTGGTTGATAAATAAAAATTGGGATATGATTTGGGTTTATGTCTTGTATATGAGCAGTTCTTTGTAGGGCTATATTGTACTAGCTATATTTTCAATCATCTAATGTTACTAAGAATTAATACAACTATATTATTTTGTGAAATTTTAAATACACACATTCCATTTACCTCTATTTTGGATGGAGGTGTGTATATATGTCATTATCAGAACAATACTTATATGAGTGTCCTTATTGATGTTCCATATTATTTAGAATGAATTTTTTATCACATGGAGTTGGCAGAATCACTATATTGATAGGAGGTGATAATTCTTGGAGTTCAACATTGGTGATATAATTTTTTGTGTCTTTTCATAATTTATTAATCAATTCATAATGAATTAAGGGATTATCATGATTTTATTTTTTCAACTTTTTAATATTTAATATTGTATTCGTACTATATTTTATCAAATTATGCTTCTTATATTAAAAAATCTAGGAAATATGTCTTCCAGAAGAAAAAAAATTGGAAATAAAATCATAAATCCTTATATGTTATTGATAATGATGATAGTTATTCAATGGAGGAAAAATAATACAAGGAAAACCAAATGAAGATAGTGAATTATAGAGAGAATGGTTTTCAATAGAAAATGGTTCAACTAGTAGAAATGTTCGGGTGGGGGAGAACATATAAAACTAAACTTGGAGGAAGGAGTTTGAAATGAGATAATAATTGTTTTATATTTTCAATGAATTGGATTCATGGGCATACTCAGAGCTAATAATCTATATTATTGGGAGTTTATAATATCTCATTAATTTTAACATACATATTTGGGATATTTTTCATTTATTCAGAATATTTAATTACTAAAAATGTTACATGAGTTGGGAATATTTTCTGAAATGTAAAAGGACAAGGTGATGGTTTTGTTTTTTTGTGGTCAAATAATGTATAATATACAATTGAGAAGTGGATATAAGTAGACTATATTCCCATTGATCCATCCATAGGTAAAGAATCTCATGGGATAACAATCAGCTTATTGGTGGCTGTATAACCTCTATCCAATGAACCATTTAGTATATGGTAAAACACTATAAGCTGCCTTCTGTTCTATAATGTTACATTCATTGAGTATATTTTTATTTTTTAAAAAAATATAGATATTAATACCCTTCTTATGATTATATTTCTAGGATCATGAGATTTGCCTTTCTCTCTTTTATCTTCAACCATTTTTGGACTATCCATACATTATTTAAAGTAAAAATCAAGTAACACTAAAAGTTATGAGTTCTATATAGTATGAATATCTGTATGATTAGTTTGTTTGTGATTTGTTTTTTAAAATTTTAACTATTTAATCTTCCCATATCAGTATTTTTTGGGTGGAATAGCTTGAAATGTACTTTTATTTTGGTTGTTAATATTTCGATTTTATAGTAATCCAGTATTAATATAAATGGATATTTCATCATTTTATATACATATTCATCAAATTACAATAGTACACACCCAATGAATTTAATAGTTTAGTGTCTCTGGAATCATGGAACATGATCTTCTACCTTTTAAAGAGATATTCAATGTATCCCACAATGATCTCCCCCTTTAATAATCCTACATGAAAACTTTATTTATAACTTGAGGAAAGTAAACATAAGAAATAGTGAGATAAGATTATCAGTATGGGTAAATAAAGGAAATACATAAACATAACATGAACATAAGGGTATGAGAATGTGAGAATGACATATGAACGTCATACTATTCACATAAAACATCATACACAAGATTCATGACATATATTTGGACATATCATATGATATGAATCATAATAAAATCATCTTCATAAGCCACGACAGCATAACATGTGAATAATATTTGGTTTGTGTCATACACATTAGCATAGAATGACTAATATCAAGTATACGTACAAAGAACATAAAAACATGTTAGGAGTATACAATTCTACCATGTAAATACTTTGGGTATGGGATGACCACCCATGTACCCTCTTGTTTTGGGATTGTGATTTTCTTTGGTGTACATTATTTTTTTTTCTTGGGATTCCCTCCCACATACCCTCTTGTTGTAGACTTGAGAAGCCCTCTTGTGTACCCACATGGGATGCCCTCTTATGTACCATTTTATTTTGGTCCTATTTTAGTAACCTATGTACCATAATTCTCATAGAAAATTTTTCATTACCCAATGTATTGGAGGGATATAATGTTCTCACCCACTAAATAATGAAATCATACCTACGTGTTCCACAAGTTAAATGAAACATTCACCGAATCATGACCCATAAAAGATATTGGTGTCATAAAAATCAAATCATAACCCATGAAATGAATTGTGTGTCAAAAACAATTCAAAAAATAATAACCTATTTAAACGATATTGTTTTCGTAATAATTACTATATAGAACATCATGTTAAAGGAATCATGTTTCATAAGTATTTTATCATCGCATAACCCATGGAAGAGAAATAGGTTTCATAAAAATTAATCATTAGAATAAAACATTAAATGGAAGAATATGAATGGTGTCCTTAGATCGTACCCCATGTAAGGAATAAAATATTTCAAAGGATGTCATCTTAGATGGATGTGGTTTTTGAAAGATCACTTCGACAATTTCTTAAATAAAAATAAAATTTCCTTGAAAATTACTTATTAAAACCTAATTTTTTTTAATAAAATTAATTAATATTTGAAAATCATTTAAAAATTTTCATGAGAAAAATATACTTTCCACATTGAAAAATTCTATTTAATTCAGAAAACATTTTTATAAACTTATTCATTTAAAATAGTTCTGAAAACATATAAAAGAATATTTGAAAACCAGTTTATACAATTTTTAAAAATAAAAAATTTAAAAAATCATTTTTATTTAAAATGAACTTATAATATCATTTATAGCATTTTAAAAAAATTAGAATACATTACATTGAAAGAACACATATTTTCGACTCAAGATAGAAATAATGTTGGATTTTGTTAAAATAATTCATAATTATTTCAAGTAAAAATGAGTGGAAAGTGGTACCATATCATGAATAAATCATGTGTAAATAGAGGATAATAAAAGTCCTAAGTTTCTTGAGATATGGGTCATAATTGTTCATTAATGGAATTATAAACATAAACAATCATGTTAATTGTTGATTTTGTAGCAGTAAACTTTTACCAATTTGGTAAAATTGAATCATAATATCCCTGAGATAATAACATTAAATAAATCCTAAAATATCATAAAAATAAGGAAATTTATAACATTACATTTAAAATGTGTAGTATAAACACATCGAAAATGACAATAGGTGCATAACACAACATCAATCTCAAAGAAGGAAAATTGGGAAACAAATTCTCTTAACGATTTGGTAACTTGGAAAACATAACCCCATGAAATAAATATAATTAAATACAAAATTAAATACATATAATTATCAGAATAATAATAATAAAATAAATCCATGGGCGGTATTCACACAACATATAATAAATAAGTGGAGTACATGGCTTGTGTCTCCTAGAAAATAAAAGTGAGACTGAAACACCATACAAATTGAGTAACTTTTAAATCGTGAGCCCTATGAAAGAATAAAATAAACTAGGAAATTTAATATCAGTTAATAAAGGAAATATATTATATATAATTTTATAGGATAGTATGTACACCACACAAAATAAATGAGTGGTGAATATTGCATATGTCATATAGAAATAAAAGTTGGAATTGAAATTTTCTTACCTTAAGTCTTGGATCTGATCATACATGTTCAAACATCAAGTATAATAAATATATTTTTATTATAAATATATCATATAAACTTATTAAAATATATAATACCTTAAATTATTTACATATGAGTTTATATTACCTATTTATTAATAACTTCATGTCAAATTTATGTTTTGGGTAAAAACCACTTGGTTTTTTCATACATGTTTTGACTTGTTTTTCTTGGTCCTCCTACAAATATCTTCATTTTAAAATTTATAGAATATAATAGATTATATAAATATAATATATATTCATTATATATGTATTTATAAAAAACAATGAAATTTATAAAAAGAAAATGAAATACCCCTTTCGTGGAGACTGTATGTCTTATGTACACATGAATGTTATTTTCATATTCTTATCGTATTGAATGAAATAAAGTTGAATGATATATATATATATATAATTACATTATAATAATTATTTCATATATATCACATATTTATATTAAACCCATCCTTATTACATTCTATGTAAATCCTGAATGAATCACATGCCTTTACGGGGCGATAATCCACCGTACACATGAATGATGTTATCTAATATAAAAAAAACTCATGAAGGTATGTTTGATATAAAAATTACACAATGATAATAAAATCTTAAAAATATTAAATATCATATATAAATAATAAATCCATCATTATTCCCAACCATAAATGAAATGACCCAGATACAAGTATCCTGGAGTCGATGACTTACTTTATTACATTGGAATAGATACAAGATTTGAATCACAAAGGACTGGTCGATTTAGATGTATTGGAAATCGTATTACATACTTGAAATTCATATTATACTCTAAAATAAAAAATTCACAGGTAATTTATTTTAGTAGGCCATTAATACCCTGAGAGTAACCATGTATATCAAAATAAAAACTCTCCTAAATATCATTGGAAGAAATAAACCAAAAGAAATGGGTGAGTTCCAATGATGAATAAGGGTATGTACTCAATGGAATCTATAAATTATTATGGAATAAAAAATATGGAAAGGTAAATAACTATAACATAATCCATTTAACTAATCAAAAAATCTATGAAACTTAACGATGGACATTATACTAGTCTAATAATCACATGGAATATAAATAATTATTCTCATAATGATGTAATTCACAATGATTCATATCTTAAATGTACCATTGATTCCTCAACCAATACATCTGAAAATAAATGGTCAAGGCCTCAACCAAATCCATATTTTAAAATAGATGGGAAATTCATCAGCCAATTTCACATCTAGTTTGTCTTATAAGACAAACTAATGCATCTGAAGTCTATATTGGGTCCATCCCATTATTTACCAATTAGAATTAATTATTTATATGAAAACATAAACAACATCGAAATTCATATAAAGATACCAGCATACAAAATGTTAATATTTTAACTGTAAATCATGAATGTATCAAAATATCACATCCACCATCAAACTGATCATAAACACTTTAATAAAATAATGTATATTATATCATAATAGGTCAACCTTAATAAAAAAAATTATTCAAAAAAGGACGTTTATATAGTATAAAATACTTAAATATGGTTATTAGAAACATCTATATAAAAATACCCTTTTACTTTGAAATAATTAATTTAAAAGTTGCAGATTTATAAAATAAAAAAATTATTTAAAAATAATATTTTAAACTTGTAAAGTAATTTTAAAAACATCATCGTTTCATGATGATGGTAAAATTCGGTCATCCCATATAGGTAAATAACAAACATTATTTTCATATTTTTTTTTCAAATGTCATAAAGTACCTCATTTAGTAAATAAAAAAATGATTCCTTTCAAACCATGTAATAAAATTTTTAATATGGTTAAAAGACATAAAAAATTGGTATTATAATAGAAAAAATATTTTTACAAAATGTGGACATGGAAGATAAATATTCCATAACAGACACTTATGTATAAAATATTCCTAATAATAATGAGATTGTGAAATTGACCCTTACATTGTATTTCATTTTGGGTGAACATCCTTTAACCTCCTCCAAATTTTTTTAATAATTTTAATAACTTATTCCAAAACCATATTAATATTTATGATTTTTTATAGGATCTTCTTATAATATCATGTTACCCATTTATTAGTAATATTTCATTGTTTTCACTATTTCGGCTATTAATTGCATACTTTCTTGAGTAATTTTGACTTATTATTATTTGTTCCCATTAATTAGATCATGGTTTCATCATAAACAGAATATATAATATGATTTATATATTATATGTAATCATTATATATGTGTTTATAATAATCCATAAAATTTTTATATAAGAAATGAAATGCACCATTTATGGAGAGATTATGTTGTATGTATGCATGAACGCTACATTCATTACATTATCATATTAAAATAATGAAAATAAAATGATATATATGTATATATATAGAATATTTATTGTATCATATTTATTTTATATAGGTTACATATTATTATAAATACCATTTTATATACATTCCATGTATAGTGGGATCGAATCACGTCCCTTTGACGAGGTAGTAGTGCACACTTCCACAAACGATGTTATCATATTTATATAAAATGAAAGCATAAGGGTTTGTGTTATAAAATAATTATATAAGAATAAAGACATAATATATATCATATATTACTTATATATATTGTTTTTCCATCATAATTCCCAATCGTGAAATTTTGTAAGGGAAAAATGAATAGTCATCTTTCATGAGGTGGTAGTTCACCATCCATATAAATAGTTTGTTCATTAACCATTAGATGGAAGCATGTGTAAGTGTAGATAAAACCATTAGAATGAATCCTTTCATTAAATTTGGTATACTTGTGTCGTTATAAAAAATTTTAATAAAGATATTTTATGGGGTGAAGAATGGAAAAAAAAAACTAAAGATCTTAAAGAATGATGTTACCTATTATTTGGGTAACTCCTTTTTTTTGCACGAAAGGGCTTCCTTGGATCAATATATTCCCCAAGAGAGGATTAATAGTTGATGATATGTAATATATGATATTTTTTTGGAAAATATTGGTTGATCCAAAGTGTCTTAAGAGGTATGAGGATGTGAGGGGTGTGGTGCCCTTCTATAATTAAGGCGAGGGTAACTTTGGGAAACCTAAAAATATTAAATTAAAATAAATTGATTTTCTATTAAAAAGGGATCAAAATGGATTCATTTATAATATAATATTATTATGGGCAGAAAACCTCTTAAAAAATTATTTTTATACAAGTTTAGGTCACATTATTACCCTTATCTTTTTGCTTTAACCTTTAGATAAACCCTTTAACTCTTACCGTGAAAACTTGTATTTTAATATTTTAAGGGTAAATATATTTTTTCTAGAATGATATAATAGAAAATAATTTAACATTTATGACATATATAACTTTATCCCAATCCTTTGGAAAAACTTTATATTTTTATTAATTTTATATCATTTAATAAAATATTATTTATCATAAATTAACATAAGTGTCAATTTTGACACTAATAATTATTTGGATTTTTAAAAATATCATAACAACATGATATCATAAAAAACACTATTATCCCATCCCTAATATTTCAATTTATTTTTTAAATTTATTTACGACATTAATTTTATTAAATTATATTTATTATAGTATTTCTAATATAATTTATTTTATTCTTCCATTAATTAAAAAATTAATGCATCATTGTTGTGTCACCATTTAATTTAATTGTTTTGTGCAAAAAAATTATAAATAAATTACCAAGAAAATTTTATCATTAAAATTACTTTTTAAAGTCAAAGATATCCTCCAAATAACCATATAAAAAATTTAATACATATTAAAACAATAGTGACATATTGGACATCCATTATAATAAAATAATATAAAAACCATGAATCCATAAAAGTTTCTCCAAATTGCCATAAAATCAGAACAAATATGATTTTGGTCAAAAATATCTCATCCAATAAAATGAAGACATGTTTTAGGGTAATTGTATAATATATATAATATAATTTTTACCTTCATTTACAAAATTTTCCCTCAACTGTGGTAATAAAAAATATTACTAAAGATACTATTCATATAACAAAATATAAAATAAAAATATTTACATAATTTGGACCCAATGATTGAAAATATGGAAGTAATATTAAGAAATTCAAAACATATAATTTTTACAAATTAATTTTCAGTTAATCTTATTTATGAAGTGTGAAAACCAGTTATTAATTTTTAAACATGAAATAAATTGAAATGTTTTTATATATAAATACAATTTAAAATCGATGAAAATTACCTAAATTGGATTAAATTATATTAAAATAAAGTATTTATACTTTAAAAAATCAAAAATACAATGTAACACTATAAATTTGTTCAATGACAATAGTTGTTTTCATTTACAAATTAATGTTCTTCACTTTTCATCAAAACATAAAACATGTCAAAAAATACCAAAAATTCAATAAAAGGGAATTTTTATATAATTATTTAAAATAAGAAGTTTATTTTGTCCAATATAAAATATAAAATTATCCAAAATTGTATTTAAAATAGGTTCTCCATTAAAAGGTGGTAAAACATCCTTTATAGAAAGACATGTTTTCTATGTGTAATATTCAATTTGTTCCTATATTATTCCAATAAAATATATTAAATGAATGTAAAAAGTAAATTAAGGAATATATATAATATATATTTCATTAATATCAGTCACCAATAGAATTTAATTTAATTTATTAGGATAAAATTATTTAGTGAGCATAAAAATATTTTTTAAAACATATTATCATTATATTCAGTTGGTTCATATATTGATTAATAATTTATTTATAGATAATGAATTAAACCACATATTTTCATAAGTTAGTTAAGAATATTCATAACAAATAATATAATATCTATGCTATAATAATATCATTTAAATAATAATATTTAGTTGTTTGTTTAAGCTCATTGTTGTGTGAAACATTAGCTATCGAAGAAATAGAATTAAAAAAAGAGACATACCATAAAAATTTTGGGCTCTTAAATTCTCTACTATTTCCATAAATTGTTTCATTTCAATTTTTTAAATTTGGGTTTGGTAATGAAGTTTTGACTATTCAAAATACTTTTATTGAAATCCCACTTTGGAATATGTGTCGAAAAAACATCCACTTTAAAATAAAGAATGGGAAGTACAGAGGTCATCTGAGATTAAAAATAATAGGGTTATATGTAGGAAAATATGTAAATTGAATAGAAATATAAACATCAAGTTCTTATGGATCTTTATAGAGCCCTTGATCAAAAGAATGTTAATAATCACAATGTTAGAATTTTGCGATGATCTAAGGTACCATTTGATTCATAAGAAAATAAGGTACTGATATAAATTTTTTTTGTATTGAAGATACTTTTCCTAGTATGGAATAATTAATTTACTTTATATAATGATAACATAAAGAAACATAGTAAATGACAAGTAAATTATCATCCTTTAATCAATTTCTACCACAAACTCCTCTTCTCCACAAAATATAAAAAAATTCATAAATATTCTATTTAATATAATCATAGAGGGTTTTAAAAATATAATTTATGATTCATTTATCATTCCGTTTAAATAATGAAAACAATGTTATACCAATCATGACATCACATATGATAGTGCTAGGTAACACACACTTTTCTCCCTTCAGTTGTGGGTTCAAGTCTTGCCGGCTTGCAGGATTCGGCGAGTTGTTTCCTGACCAGTGTGTTGAACATTTTCTAATACTAATTTTTAAAATATTATAGATATAACATTAATATAATTGTTATTAATGAATTTTTTTACCCACAAATAATATTAACCAATATAGAAATTAATCCATTATATCCTTTATACTTATCCAATATTTTTCTATCTAAATTAACAGTCCAAAAAGATATCTAAATTTTAAAAATTAATCTTAACATCATCTTTTCCTTAAAAAAAATAATGTTTCTCTTATAGTCATATCAAATATATATGAATACCTTGATCACATTAAAACCATAACTAAAACATTAATTCTTCCCAATTCTTAAAGAATAAATACTGTTGTACAATCCATATATATGTCAGGATTGTCATAACAATAATATCATAACATAATTCATGAGTCCAAAAACACATATACATTAATTTATCCAATTTGAATATAATAATAGAATAAGTTTGACCTTGATATCTATTATTTTTCTACGATATATTTCCTTGATTCTTAGGAAAATCATTTTTATATTTTCCCATATCTTTACAATTTTATCGTTGAATATTGGTAGAATCTTTATTTCCCTTGAAATCATGAGAATGATGGACTTTATCACCACACTTTAAGTGAACTCACTTTCCTTTTTTGTAGGTAACATGTTTTTTCCAAAAACAATTATCATACATGAGAAAATCCTTCTTTCCCTTTTCCCATTTATCTATCTCTTACTCCACCATTCTCTTATTCTATTTTTTCCCTTAAAGTCATAAGTCATAGAGAATTATTTCTTTTTCTTGATAGGACGTGAGATTATATCTTTGTATGATGAGAATGTTTGGGAGACCAATTACATTTTAAGGAAGGACTTTAAACCATCAAAGAAATAATAAATATTCCTCCTAGGGTTATGTTTGTAGTCTATATAATTTCTTTTTAACCTAGTAACATTTTATTTATACATAGAATAATTTTCATACACATTTTGCTTCAGATTCAAGAATAGTCTCTCCATATCTTCTCACTATTTATGAGGGAAATATTTTTCCAATAAAAGTTCCTTGAAATAATTCCATTCCTTGTGATATACTTATTCATCATCATTATTGTTTTGGATCAATTACCGCCATTGATATGTGTTTCCAGAAGATGAAAAC
This sequence comes from Viscum album, assembly GCA_963277665.1. Lineage (NCBI taxonomy): Eukaryota > Viridiplantae > Streptophyta > Magnoliopsida > Santalales > Viscaceae > Viscum > Viscum album. The sequence goes on along the minus strand of OY728153.1, from coordinate 1,199,607,157 downwards.
CATTCATGAAAACATTATCCCTTTTCTTACTTCCCAAAGAATAAAATATATTCTCTAAAGAACATATCCATTGACCAGATACAAATCGATTTTTATTACCAGTCAATGTTAGATATTTTCTTCACAGGAAGCGATCAAACTTTTCTACTACACATTTCGGATCAGGATTCTACATATTGGAAATGTTATTGATCATAACCTAAGGCAGATTTCATAGTATGATTATATGATTCTTAACAATAGTTGTATCTCTAGCTTCAACATCATTATCTTTCATACGAGATAAATTCATACATGTATTACATGTGTTGATATCGTTTCCATACCATCCACTAGGTCCCATTTCTATAAAATAGAATACATTAGATTAAGATTTTAATTAAAATGAAAAATTTTTTAATAGGAAACACATAACAGAAATTTAAAAATTTATTCATAACTAATTATATAATCATAAAAATGTTCTATTTGAGGAAATATTTATTTTTAAATCCTTTATAATTATTTATAATGAAAATATGAATTATCCATAGCATATCCCCCCAGGTGTGTCAGCTCAGGTGCACAAAAAGGCACATTGTCATGTAATAGGTTACGCTGAGTCAGTCCTAACACACATTATCAGAGTTATTCCCCCTAGGTACATCTATCAAAGAACCATGTCCACTTATACTATCCAGAAAAGGATTTATTTCTAGGAATAACCTCATTATCTATAGCTTAAAAAATTATAGGGCATTCTTTTATGATTATCCCCAATGTCTAAATTAGTGTTATGCTCCCAAATCTAGTTTCCAAGGTTTCTACTAAACTTCCTCTAATACTAACTGTAATGAACCAGACCCTAGTATCTCGGAGCCAGTGCCATAAGTTTTTTCTTCTATCATATATACATGATTCAAATCCGAAATTTACAATCGGTATAGTATTTTTGGAAACTAGATTTCATACTTGAAATTCATATTACAATCTTAAACATAAAATACACCAAAAATTTAATTTGATCATGAAATTAATAAACTTAGTGTAACCCTATATTTCAAAACCAAAACACTTCTTTTTATCTTGGGGAATAATAAAACATAATAAATGGGTGAGTTTAATATCCTAGTAAGGGTATGATTATAGTGGATATAGTGAGAAAATATGTCATTCTAACATGACATGGTAAATAACTGAAACAAAATACATTTAAATAATCACATGGGATAGAAAACATAACCATGGATATTATACAAGTAGAATAATATCATAAAATATAAATAAATAATCTCATAATGATGTAATGTAGAATCCAAGATATATAAAACATATCATTGAGTCCTCGACCAATACATCTAAAAATAAATGTTTAAGGTCATGACCAAATCCATATCTGAAAATAATGGTCAAATCCATGACTATATACATATCTAGTCTATCTCATGAGACCTACCGATACATATATGATCTATAGAGAGCCTTTATAATCACATAATATATACAATTTATTCCTTAAATGAAAACATAAAAATTAATATATAAAAAATCAGAATAATAAATATTAATACTTTAACCCTAAACCATGAACGACATCAAAATAGCACATCCACAGTCCAACTGATCATAAATATGTCAACAAAATATGTTTGATTGTATCATAAGATATAAACCTTAATCACACATGATATTCAACAATGGATGTTGATATAGTTGAAAATACTCTAATAAAAATGTCTTGATAAAAATAACCTTTTACTTCTAAATCATTTATTCAAAATAAACAAATTTATAAAAGAAATAATTTTATTTAAAAATAACCTTCTAAAATCATAAAGTATGATTAAAAATATAATTTCATTATGAAGTAAGTAAAATACTCTCCTCTTTTATAAGTTAATAATAAAAATTATTTATATATTTTTGTTAAAAAATTCATGAGGTACCTTGTTTGGTAAACTAAAAAATGATTCCTTTCAAACCATTATATAAAATTTAAAGCATGGGTAAAAGAATTAAAAAATTTCTAGGATAATAGTAAAAATATTTTGAAATTATTTTTAAGAAACATGGATATGAATGATAAATAATCCCCAGTAGATAGTTACGTATAAACAATTGCGAATAATAATGAGATTGTGAAATTAACCCTTACCTTGTGTTTTCTTTAGGGTGAATATACTTTAACATCAAGTATATTGGTTTTCATAATATTAATAAATTATTATATAACTATATTAAAATATTAGATATTATATATGATCAAATTAGTACATCATGTTACCTATTTGTTAGTAATTGTTTTATATTTTCACTATTTCATGTATTAATTTCCTAGTTTCTTGAGTATTTTTTGATTTGTTATTTTTTCCCATTAATTAGATCATGAATTCATCATATCTAGAATGTGAAATATTATTTAAATAATATATATGTTATGTATATTTGTATTCTATTTATTCTATATATGTTACAAATTATTATTAAAACCATCCTTTATACAGTTCATGTGTAGCGTGAATAAATCACATTGCTTTGGGGATGTGGTAGTCCTCATTTCCACAAATGATGTTATCCTATTTGTTAAAATTAAAAATAATAAGGGTTTATGTTATAAAAAATAAAAAAAATAATGACATAATATATATCATATAAAACATATATATTTATTGAGTCTATCATAATTCTAAAACCAGGAATTCTTGGAATGGAAAAAGGAACAATCATCATTTTCTGAGGTAGTAGTTCACCGTACACATAAAAAGTATGTTCATTACCCATTAGATGAAAGAATTCATATGTGTAGGATGAAAAAATAGAATATAAATACCTTAGTATATTTAAGATACTGTTTTTTTATATAATATTTGAATAAATATAGTTTAGGGGGAAAAATTGGAAATTAAACTTAGGGTCTTGAGGAAAGATGTTATCTCTTATTTGGGTAACTCCTTTTAATTTTCAAAAAAGGATTCACATGGATGGATATTCAACAAAATTGAGTCCTCAATGATTAATATAGGACTGTTGAAGGTTTTTTTGGATAGATACTGGTCAATCCAATTTGTCTTGAGAGGTGTGAGGAAGTGAGGGAGGAGGATCCCTTTTACCATTTAGGTGTGGGCCACTTTTGTAAGCCTCACAATTTTAAATGAATATAAATTTATTTTCTCTTTAAAATTTCTCAAAAATTATTTATTTATATTATAATATGATTATGGTTTAAAATAATATCATAAAAAATTTAGACATGATTAGGTGACATTATTACCCTCATATTTTGGCTTTAACCCTTAGTTAAACCCTTTAACTCTTACAATGAAATCCTTATTTTTTAATCATTTAAGGTTTATATAGCTACTCTAAAATTAAAAATAAAAAGTAATAAATGGTTCATTGATGAAATATTTAACTTCAAACAAATTTGTTGGCAAAATTTTATATATTTTTGAATTTTGAATCATTTATTTTGAAATATCATTGTTTTCGAATTTGACACTATTCATTACAAGACTTTTCAAAAATATTATAACAACATGATATATTTGAACCAACTCTTTTAACACATATTTAATATGTGAAATTAATCTATAAAATTCATGTATGACATTTATTTTATCAAATTATATTTATTTTAATGTTTTTATTATAAGTTATTTCATTCTTTAGTTAATTAATAAATTATTACATCATCATGATGTCGTCATTTAATTTAATTATTTCATTGATAAAAATTATAAATATATTAAAACAATGAATATAATATTTTCATATTTCAAAATAATATTTACTGTCGAATTTAACATCCAAATAACCATATGAAAATGTAAGACTAATTAAAACCAGAGTGTGACATATTGGACCTCCCATTGAATAAAATACATTAAAAGACTTAAATTCATCTATGTGTCTCCAAAAGGCTATAAAATCATCAAAGGATTGTTTGGGTTTAAAATATCTTATTTAATAAAATCGAAAATGTTTATGTGTAATTGTGTAATATTTTTCATAAAATTGTAACCTTTAATTACCCAATTTCCCCATAATTGTGGTAATAAAAAATATTACAAAAGTTACTATTCATATACCAAAAAATAAAAGATTTCAATTGAAAAAGTTTAGCCCCAATAATTCTAAATAGGGAATAATTTTTTTACAATTAAATACACATAAGTAGTAGTAATTAATTTAAAATTAATTCAATTGATGGGGTGAGAAAATGATTTATTAATGTTTTAACATGTAGAATATTGAAACGTTTTTATATTAAAATAACATGTAAAATTGATTCCAATGACCACAATTGTATTGCCCTAAGCCCAGTTACCCAGAGTCGGTGCATTATTACGTATCATTGGAATGATCACAAATTGTCATGTCTCGAAAGACCGATTATTTTAGTATCCTTAGAAACACTAGATATATTCATAAGGTTTTCATTACATCATAAAATGGAAAACTACAACAAAATTGTTTCCAAAGAAAAAACTGAGATCCCATATAAAATCCCTGAAGTTTAGTCATAATATACTTCTTCGTATCCTGGAAAAAATAAAACATAGAAAGGGGTGATCTCGGATGCTCTGTAAGGATTAAAATATAGTAGAAACATTCATAAATAGGTATAAACATTGAAGGAAACATATAACTAAAACAAAAGGCTTTTAAACTCGAACTTCAGCATAATTTGGAAAAAATAAAATGTAATAATTCCCTTTAATTATTCACATGGATATTATACTAGTCGAATAATCACATGAAATGTCAATAACCACTTTCATAATTATGGAATGCATAATGCCAGAATTTCATAACCACATAGTCAAGGCCTTATTCCAAGACTACAAATAAGATTTTGTCAGGGCCTTGTTCCAAGATACTAGTTTGTCTCATGAGACCTACCGATGCATTGAGGAGCTATAACGGACTGCACCTGTCACTTACTAAGTCCAATACATTCCTCATATGAACATTTTTAAACATAACATAAACATTAGTATTAAAACTAGTATATGAAATGTCAATACATTATCCATAAACCATGAATGGTATAAAAATAACACATACACAGTCAAACATATCACAAAACCTTCAATACAATATAGAAGTTTTGTATGATAATAAATCAACTTCAAATAAGCTTAAAATCCATCAAAGGATGTTGACATAGATGAAATCAAAACTATTTGAGAGAAATATATCTTTTTTGAAATCATTTAAAATTCACATAATTATAAAATAAAACATTTACATTGAAAATATTTTTATAATCTTTTAAGGGAAGCTTCGACAATTTTATAATGGTGGGAAATATCTGCACACGCCGTATAAGTTAAAAAAAGACGATCTTACCTTAATTTTGTTGAAAAGGTTAAAAAAGACCTTGTTTGGAAAAAGACTAAAAGATTCCTTTATAAACATCTTATAAAGTTCAAACAAGGGTATACATGACTTTAACTAATATTCTATAAAATAGTAATAATGTTTTGAAATTCATTTTTAAGAAATGTGGATGTGGATGATAAAGAGGTCCCAGTAGATAATTATATATAAACAACCTCGGATAATGAAGAGATTGTGTAATAAACCCTTACCTTGTAATTTTCTTTGTTCGATGGTAGGTTAACATCCTGTATAATGGTGAAAAAATAGTTATTAAATTATAAAATAATAATATATATTAATATGATATCATATATGATCTTTTAACATTTCTTTGTCAATAATATCTCAGTATTATCGTCGTTTCGGGTGTTAACGGATTCATTTACCATTGTTTTCTCTGTTATGTGAGTCATATTTTTCATGGATGGGATTTATCTTATTCATATACAGAATGATATCAAGTCTTTAAACATTATTTTTAATCATCAAATGATAATTCTTCTTGAATGGATTCGATGGGGAATGAATCTCATCACGTTCGTGGAGATGGTAATCCGTACGTATGCACGAGCAAAAATATCATTCTTTTGATATAAAAATAATATATAATTGGATGGTATATCTTATATACAGTATCATTACCATGCTATATTGATTATTTACATCAATTACACATGATTATTATACCCATCCAAATAATAATGGATTGAATACGAATTACACCACGACATAGAGATGGTAAGTCATACGTACGCACGTATGGTGACATGTCATTCAAAGGATGGATAGAATAATGAATATGGTTGTAACATATTTATAATAACATTAAAACATATAGAATATATGAAAGTTATTATTTTATAAAGGAAACAACAAGGAATGAAGAAGTTTAAGAAGAAATGAACTTGAAAGTGGGGATGAAATATTTACATCTTCTTCGGGTTCTTGTTTTGGATTTGATCAAAATGGATCTATAAGTTGGCTTTCTGACTGAAGTAAGGACTCTAGAATGAAGTGAATGAAGTTGAGAGGATATTTGGGAAGGTTTTTTCTGAGCCCAAATGCTTTGAATGTGTGACTTTGAGATAAGGAGAAGTTCCCTTTTATAAGAGGGGTGAGGGGCACCATAGGAAAAAATTAATACATTATTTTGTAATAAATTAATATTCGGTTTATAATGGCTCCAAATTGACTTATTTCAAGGATAGGGTGGGGATGGGTCAAAATCCTATCATACAATATATTTTAGACAATTTTATGTCTCCATATTAACCTTATCATTTATATTTATCTCTTAGTTAAATATTTTGACATTTACCATATCTCTTTGTATTTTTATATTATATGGTCAATAAACTTACTATAATAAGAAACGTGAACCTCAAGTGGCTAATTATGAATATATATAAAGTTATCTAAGTCATTTGGCTGAACCATAGATTTTTAGGAATATAATATCAATTAATAATATAATATTTGTTTTAAAAACACTTTTATGTCAATTTTGACACTATTTGGTATTTTGTTTTTGTTAAATTCATAACAACATTATTACTTCAAAAAAAATTCATTTAAACAACCCTAAGATGCCATAGTAACCTATAAAATTTGTTTAATTCATTAAAAGTCTCAAATTACATTTATTTGGGTATTTAAAATATCAATTATTTTAATATTTTATTAATAAGATAATTACTACATCACCATTTTGTCATAAATAAATTAAATTATTTAATGTATAAAAATTATAAATTAAATAACATTATTTAGGAATTTTTTTATCTTTCTAATGAATATTTATAATCTAATTTATCTTATTTATAAACCTATATTAAAAATGTTTTATTCATTAAACTTTGATTTTATCTCTTTTAACTCTTCTTTAAATAAAATAATAATAAATGTTCTAATATAATAGAAGTGGACCAAATAGGTTCATATTTTATATCTAAGGTTCTTTTTGGTCGAATTATACTTATCCAATAGAATTAGGACATGATTTAGCGTAATAATAATATCATTTCTACCCTTATTTACCCTATTTACTTTTAACCGTGGTAAATAAAATAAAACATTACTATTCACCAAAAAATTATTTTTATCTTATTAAACCACATTTTACTCCTTGATATTAACCGTGTCTCTCGGATTTTTGAAATTCAACTCACAGAAGGGGTAAAATTATGTTTTATGTGAATTTGTAAATACTCATAGGAGGTGGGTAAAAGACGGTAAAAAGTTCAATAAATTTTTTCAATATCTACACATGTTATAAAATTACTCCAATTAATTATATTGAACTTATATAGGTATTATGTATCCATTTTGACCAAAAATAAATTTAAATAAAATAAATAATTATTTAAATAAAATGTCGGTTTTAACTAATAAGTTAGCGTTTTCACTATTCATCAAAAATTGAAAGTTTTCAGAAATATACCAAAATTTCACCCTAAGCTAATTTTGATTTCCTGAATTAAAAAATTAAGTCTAATTTAACAAATTAAAAACATATAAGTTGCATTTATTAATTTAAAATTAATTCCCATTCTCAAAACCAAAAGGCGTGTTTTTAAGAAATAATAACTTACAAAAGATCGATACTTGTTTGTGTTCGATTTCAAAGAGAAATTATTTCCAATGAATAACATTGGATTAAATGGTAAAAAAATAATCTATTTATAATTACAATCCATTAAAAATTATAATTTAACACTACAAATTATTTTGATTAAAAAATTTATTTTCAGTTAAAATATAGTATTTTTCACTATTCACCAAAATATGTAAATTATCAGAAACACACCTAAAATTTATTGAAACTAAATTATTATGCTAATATTCTAAAGAATATGTTTATTTTTTCAAATTGAAAATATAAATGTTTCAAATATTGGATTTTAAAAGGGTTCACCATTAAAAGGCGGTAAAATTGCATTTTTTTGAAAAATACTTCTTTTATCTTAAAAAAATGAATTTGATCATACATTATGTCTAAGAAACTCATAATATGGATTCTAAAATTATAAGGATTATATAAATTTCAAAATCTTGTTAATACTATTCATAACTGCTTTTTAATTGCTAGTTTTGTAAGTCATGGTGTGCTTGAACTCAGTGTTGCGTGTAGTGAAAGTTATTGAATTAGTGTGAAGAAATAACATACTATGAAATCTTGGGGTGTTACATTCTTCCTTCCTTCAATAAATTATGTCCTTGAAATTTAAAATTGTACTTAAAAAATAAAATGTTGAAAATAGAAAATACCTTTGTGGGAAAACCGCCATCGGGAATTAGGTTAATAAAATTTTAGTCTTAATAAGAGGAAAAGGGGAAGGAAAAAGTCACCACCAAATTAAGATCTCAATTAGGAGAACATTTTTCTCAATTAGAGACACATAATTGGAGGGAAAATGTAAATATTTATAGGGAGTGATTGAGGTCATCAGTCACAAACAATTGTAGAATTGAGGGCCTAAATCCATCAATCTATGATGATTTAAAATAACATCGATTCAACAAAACATAAGGTATTATAATGGTACATTTTGAGTTTTAGGATCCCTTACCCAATGCTTAAGAATTAATTTCTTCATATAATAAGAGAATAAAAATAATATATACTTGACAAGTAGAGTTCCATCCTTTATCTAATTTCTAACACAAACTAATCTTTCACTCTAAATGATAATAGAACTTAAAAACAATATTCTATTTATCCTATTCAATTAGGGTTATAAAAAAATGAATTTATAATTAACCTATCAGACCATTTTAACAAAAAGAAACTACATTATACAATCCCGGGACTTCATATAGTCCAGTGGTAGGCGATAAATCTCAATCGCACTATGGTTGTGGGTTCGATTCCTACAGCTTTGTCTAATGCGACGGGTTGTCACACAGTCTGTGTGTTGTACTTTTTATAAAAATCCAAAAATAACATTAACAATAGCATCCAATTTCAATATTAATCCATTACAACCTTTATACTTATCCAAAATACTTCTATCCAAACTCACAGTCCAAAATTTATAAGGAAGTTAAACACAATGAAGATCATTTTTTCCATGTAATAACATGTGAATACCTTCATCATTTATTATTTTAAAACATGGTAACAACCTGAATTACCATAAAACCTTATTGATTACATTCATTCTCCCTTATCCTTTACATAATATGGAATATATTTATTATACCCAAAAATATTGAATATTACAACAATGATCAAATAAAAAAACTATTAATCAGTTCAAGGAAGTCAAGAATATCTAATATAATTTATCCAAATCAACCATCTCTTATTCCAAAATCACTACATCATTATCAGGAACATATTAAGGATTACATTTCCTTCAACCATGTATTTTTCCAAAATGGGTATCTTATTTTTAATTCACTTATATTAGCACCATATAATCTCAAATATTCAATAAAATAGTACTGTAGTACAGTCCTTATTTATCTCCATAATTCATATTACCTGTATGTTGTTGATACAACACCCAAATGAAATAATTATATAATAACAACAAAAGAACACTAGTCATTCCTCTTCATATGAGGTAGTATCATAACTTGATTATTATCCAATATAATCATTTATGGTATACTCTGATTACTGGGACACTGATTCACATAGTGTCCCAACGCCTTGTAGATGAAGCATTGTACATTTGAATCTTTTTTCTTACCCTTGCAATCATGTAATTGGTGTCATTTTTCTCCACAGTTATAACAAACTCACATTCTCATCAATAATTTATCAAGGAGATTCTTTCCACAGTTATCACATATAGGAAAACCCTTCTTTTCCCTCTTCCATGTATCCATATTTCTCTCTTCCATCCTTTTTTCTCTTTCTTCCCTTTAAAGCCATAAGAATCATAGAATTATTTACTTATCTTATTAACACATGATATTATTTCTTCATGTGTTGAGAATACACGAGTGACTATTTCCCATCTAAATGTTGTCTTAATACCGTGAATGATATGATCCTTTTTACATTTTGGATTATACATATTTTCGTAGTTCATATTCCTTCTACTGGGCACTATTTATATACAATTCCATACACTAGGTTAGTTTATGAATTGTAATGAATAATTCCAAACTTGTAAAAAACCTAACGTAAATTGAATAGTTTATGGATATAATCCATAATCATAAAAATATTTTATTTGAGGAGGTATATACTCATAAATCATTTATACTTATTTATAAAGAAAATGAGAATTATCCTAAGAATATCCCCTGGGAGTGTTGTAACCACGAGTGTCGCAAGGCCCGTTGTCGTGCACCGGTTCCCGTTCGAGTCTATCTTAAAATGGTGTTTTTGGCTTTTACCCCTAGGTACATCTATTCTAGAGCCTCTATTACCTTCTCGTATCCAGACATGGATGTATTGCTTGGAAAACTCACAAAATCTCTATAATACCAAAATTCTAGGAAGTTCTTCTATATACAAATCCTCAAAGTCTTTCTTAGGGATATGTGCTCTAATCGGAGTTTATATAAATCAAGTTTCCAAGGTTTGTACTAAACTTCCTCCGATGAAAACTGTAACGCCCTGACCCCAGTTACCCAGAGTCGGTGCATTATTACGTATCATTGGCATGCTCACAAAATATTACATCTCAAAAGACCGATTAGTTTAGTATCCTTGGAAACACTAGATACATTCATTAGGTTTTAATTACATCATAAAATGGAAAACTACAACAAATGTTTTTCAATGACAACACTGAGATCCCATAGACTATCCCTCCAGGTTAGTCAGAATATACTTCTTTGTATCCTGGAAAAAATAAAACATAGAAAGGGGTGAGCTCAGAAGCTCAGTAAGGATAAAAATATAGCAGAAACTTTCATAAATAAGCATAAAACATTGAAGGCAACGTATAACTAAAACAAAATCCCTTTAAACATGAACTTCAGAATAATATGGAAAAATTAAAATGAAATAATTCCATTTACTTGTTCAAATGGATATTCTACTAGTCGAACAATCACATGAAATATCAATAACCACATTCATAAAGATGGAATGCATAATGCCAGACTTTCATAACTGCATAGTCAAGGCCTTGTGCCATGACTACAAATAAGATCTTGTCAAGGCATATTCCAAGACACTAGTTTGTCTCATGAGACCTATTGATGCATCGAGGAGCTATAGCAGGCTCCACCCGTCACTTACTAAGTCCAATTCATTCCTCATATAAAAAGGTTTAAACATAACATAAACATTCGTATTAAAACTAGAATATGAAATGTCAATAATTTCTCAATAAACCATGAATGGTATAAAAATAACACATCCATAGTCAAACATATCACAAAACCTTCAATACAATATGGAAGTTTTGTATCATAATAAATCAACATCAAATAAGCTTAAAATCAATCGAAGGATATTGACATAGATGAAATCAAATCTATTTGAGAGAAATACCTATTTTTTGAAATCATTTAAAAGTAAAATAATTATAAAAGAAAATATTTTATTTTAAAATATTCTTTTAAGATTTTAAGTGAAGCTTCAATGATTTTATAACAGTAGAAAATAGCCACACGTTCCGTATAAGTTAAAAAAGACATTGTTACCTTAATTTTGTCGAAAAGGTTAAAAAAACCTTGTTTGGAAAACGACGGAACAATTCCTTTATAAACATATTATAAAATTCAAACAATGGTATAAATGACTTTCACCCATATTATATAAAATAGTAATAATGTTTTGAAATACATTTTTAAGAAACATGGATGTGGATGATAAAGAGGTCCCAGTATATAATTACGTATAAACAAACTCAGATAATGAAGAGATTGTGAAATAAAACATTACTTCATACTTTTCCTTGGTCTATGGTAGGTTAAACTTCTATATAATGGTGAAATAATAGTTATAAAATTATACAAGAATCATATATATTAATATGATATCATATATGATATTTTAATATTGCTTTGTTAATAATATCGTTGTACTATCGTCGTTTCAGGTGTTAACTAATTCACTTTCCTTTGTATGATTTGTTATGTGAGTCATATTTTTCATGGATGGGATGAATATTATTCATATATAGAATGATATCAAGTCTTTACACATTATTTTTAGTCATAAAATGAAAATTATTCTTGAATGGATAAGATGGGGAATGAATCTCATCATGTTTGTGGAGACGGTAATCCGTACGTATGCACGAGCGACAATATCATTCTTTTGAAATTAAAATAATATATAATTGGATTATATATCTTATATAAAGAATCATTATCATGTTATATTTATTATTTACATCAATTACACATCATTATTATACCCATACAAATAATAATGTATTGAATAACAATTACACCACGACGTGGAGACGATACGCCGTACGTACACACGTATGGTTACGTGTCATTAAAAGGATGGATAGAATAATTAATATGGTTTTACCATATTTATAATAACATCATAGTATATAGAATATACCGGAGTTATTATTTTATAATGGAAACAAAAAGTAAAGAAGAAGTGGAAGAAGAAAAGAACTTGAATGTGGTGATGAAATATTTACCTCTTCTTCGGGTTCTTCCTTTTGATATGATCAAAATGGCACAATAAGTTGGCTTTTTGACTAAAGTAAGGCCTCTAGGATGAAGTGAGGGATATTTAGAGGATATTTGTGAAGTTTTTGGCTGAGCTAAAATGCTTTTAAGGTGTGAATTTGAGAGAAGGGGAAGTTCCCTCTTATAAGAGGGGTGAGGGGCACCATAGGAAAAACGTAAAATATTATTTTATAATAAATTCATATTCGATATATAATGGCTCCAAAGTGCTTTATTTAGAGTCTAGGGTGGGGATGGGTCGAAATAATTTCAAACAATATATTTTTTATAGGTTTAGGTCACTATATTAACATTATCATTTATATTTAACTCTTAGTTAAATATTTTGACATTTACCATGTATCTTTCTATTTTTATTTTATATGGTTAATTAAAATACTGTAACAAGCCAAGAGAACCCCAAGTCATTCTTTATTAATTTATATAACCTTATTTAATTAATTTGGCCGATCCTTAGATTTTTAGGAATAGAATATCAAATAATAATATAATATTTGTTTTAAAAACACTTTTATGTCAATTTTGACACTATTTGATATTTTGTTTTTGTTAAATTCATAGAAGCATTATTACTTTGAAAACAATTCCATTAATTACCCCTAAAATGTCATAGTAACCCATAAAATTAGTGTAATTCATTATATGTCTAAAATTTCAATTATTTGTGTATTTAAAATATCAATTATTTTAATATTTCATTAATTAAGTAATTACTGTATCACCATTGTGTCATAAATAAATTAAATTATTTAATGTCTAAAAATTATAAATAAAATAAAATTATGTATTAAATTCTTTTATATTTCTAATGAATATTTATAATCTAATTTATCTTATGTATAACCCTATATTAAAAATTGTTTAGTCATTAATCTTTGATTTTAACTCTTTTTACACTTCTATAAATAAAATAATAATAAATGTTATAATCTAATCCAAGTGGACCAAAGAGGTTAATGTTTCATTCCAAAGTTTGTTTTTAGTCTCATTATACTTATCTGATATAATTAGGACATGTGTTAGGGTAATAATAATATCATTTCTACCCTTAATTACCCTATTTACTTTTAACCGTGGTAAATAAATGTGAAAAGTAACTATTTGCCAAAAAATATTTTTATCTTATTGAACCAAATATTACCCCTGGATATTAACTGAGTCTCTCAGATTATTGAAATTCAAATCACAGAAATGGTAAAATTATGATTTATGTAAATTTGCAAATACTCTTAGGAGGTGGGTAAAAGACGATAAAAAGTTCAATAAAATTTTTATATATATAAACTTATTATAAAATGAATCCAGTGAATTATATTAAACTTATATAGACATTATGTATCTATTTTTACCTAAAATAAATTTAAAGAAAATAAATAATTAATTAAATAAAAAGTTGGTTTTAACCAATAACTCAGTGTTTTTCACCATTCATCAAAAATTGATAGTTTCCATAAAAATACCAAAATTTCACCCTAAGCTAATTTTGATATTCTGAATTAGAAAATAAATTCTATTTTACCAAATTCAAAACATAAAAGTTTCATTTAATAATTTAAAATTAATTCCCGTTTTCAAAACCACAAAGCGTGTTTTTAAGAAATAATAACATACAAAAGATTGATACTTGTTTATGTTCGATTTCAAAGTGGAATTATTTACAATGAATAAAATTAGATTGAATGGTAAAAATATAATCTATTTATACTTACAAACCATTAAAAAGTATAATTCAACACTATAAATTATTTTGATTAAAAAATTTCTTTTCAGTTAAAATAAACTATTTTTCTCTCTTCACCCAAATATGAAAATTATCAGAAAAACACCAAGAATTTATTGAAACTAAATTCTTATGTACCTATTCTAAATAAAATATTTATTTTGTCAAATTGAATATATAAATGTTTCAAATATTTAATTTAAAAGTGGTTAGCCATTAAAATGAGGTAAAATTGCATTTTAAAAAAATACTTCATTTATATGAAAAAAATGAATTTGTTCTTACATTATGTATAAGAAACTCATAATATGGATTATAAAATTATAAGGATTATATAAACTTCAAAATTCAGTTGATACTATTCATAACCGCTTTTGAAAGACTAGTTTGGTAAGTCATGGTGTGCTTGAACTCAGTGTTACGTATAGTGCAAGTTATTTAATAACATTGATGAAATAATGTACTATGAAATCTTGGTGTGTTACAACAATTGGATTAAATTATAATAAAATAAACTAGTTATTGTTTAAAAAAATCCTAAATATACATTAAATCTATAAATTATTTAAATGATAAAAGTATTTTTCAATTAAAAACTAATTTTTTTTTTCACTATTCATCATAACATTAAACATATCATAAAAATTACAAAAATTAAATGAAAGGAATTTTTTATGTGTTGATTTAAAATAAGATTATTTTTTAAATATATAATATAGAAAAATTTTAATAAATTATTTTAAATATGTTCTCCATTAAACGGATATAAAATATCCTTTATAAAAATACAGGGCTTCAAGTGTAATAATAAATTTGTTCTTATTTTATTCCTATCAAATTTATTAGATTAATGTCAAAAATATTTTATTTAATATGTAAAATATATATTTCAAAAATTTCATTCACTAATAGTAGTATACTTAGATTATTAGGGTAAAATGTTATTGTGAGGAAAAAAATTGTTTTTATAAAAACATTATCTTTTTATTAAAATGGTTATTATAATAATTTTTAATTAATTTTTAACAATTTAATTAAAAAATATATTTTCATAAGTTAGTTAATAATATTCATAACTAATAATTTAATTACAATGTTGTAATGGTAACATTTAAATAATAACATTTAGTTGTTTCTTTAAGATTATTGTTGTTTGAAACATTAGATATCAATGAAATTTAATTAAAAAAAGAGTCATACCATAAAAAATATTAGTTTTTTATAATGAAACGTCGTAATTAATGAATGAATGACATCGATTCATGAGGTGGTAGTCCGCTGTAAACATGGATGATAATTGTGAATCCGATTTGATGGAAGTGTGGCATGTTGTTGGTATTACCTTCCACATAAAAAAATATCATAATACATAAAAATTGAGGATATCATATAATAATGATATAAAATTAAATTAATATGATTAATATGGAAATAAAATAACATTTTTAGTTGATGAACATCACCTCTTTTTAAGGAATCCCCTTTTGGTTTTCATCAAAAGGCATCCTTGGTTGGATTTATATATAAAGGGAGTATTCAATAATGAAGGGAGGTATATTAGGAGTTAATTCTTCTAGGTTTAGGGTGATTAAAATAGATTTGGATTTGTGAATAAATGAGGGGGTGAGTCCATTTTATTGTGGAGGAGGAGTGAAATTATTATAAATACCAAAATGTAAACACTATTGGGAGGTCTCTCTTACATAATGTGCCCCCACTAATGAATTATTTTAGGGATAAGAGTGTAAACGGTCTAAATATTCCCATCTAATAAGTTTTTTACATGTTTCTAGTTCATCAATCCAATTAAGATAATGTTTAGTACTTTGGTAAACTTTTTTTCTCTTAATTGAATTAATTAATTTTAAATGATTTCAATATTAATTTTGATCGAAAATAAAGTTTAATTCATTATAAATTATAAATTATGGTTATTCCAAGCATGTAATAAATTATTCTAAATTATAATCAAATAATTGATAGAAATTAATTTAATAAGAATCGCACAGATGACATGAAACACCATGTTTTTAATATTAAAATGTTTAAAAGATTGAATTGTTTTTATACCCAATTACAACGTAAAATTGATAAAAATGGCCTAAATTTTATTTATTTATATATTATTATTATAATTTAATATGAAAAATAATTTAAAATATAATTAATTTATATAAATAAATTAGAAAAAAGGTCAGTTTTGAATTAAAATTCATCAATTTTCATTATTCATCAAAAATTAAAACTACTCAGAAAATACCGAAAATTTACTCTAAGACAATTTTAGAATTTTAATTTAAAAAATTAAGCTTAATTTTCAAATAATTTTTTTAAAATTTGACAAAATATAGTCTTAAATAAATTGGTCTAGTAAAATGAGGCAAAAATACCTTTTAAAAAGATACATGTTGTTATGCCTAAAATTATATTTATTCCGATCTTTTTTCTATAAAACACATAATGTGAATTTTAAATATTTTATTGAATATATAATATATAATTTTAATTAAAATTATTAATTTGAAGTGAATTGTTTAATTTATTGGGATAAAATGTGATTGTTCGTAGAAAAATATGTTCTTCAGAAAATTAATTTCTTTATTATTAAATAGTTCCTACATTCATTTATAATTAATTAGTTTCCAAATAATTAACATTAAAAAAATGAATAAAATATATTTTCATAATTTATTTAATCCTTTTATCTATACATTTAAATTTTTAAGTGATATATATAATAATATTTTAAAAATAATATTAATGGTATTTTTTTAGTTGTCTAAAACTAGTTATTTCATGTAAAAAAGTTATCGAAGGGGGTCAATATTGTGTGAACCATAATATAAAATAATTGTTATAATATACCATAATATTAAAATGATGTAGTGTTATGAAAAATATATCAAATAATTTTATTTTATTCAAACATAATAATTCTTAAAAACATGTGATGTTATATTCAA
Organism: Viscum album; assembly: GCA_963277665.1. NCBI lineage: Eukaryota > Viridiplantae > Streptophyta > Magnoliopsida > Santalales > Viscaceae > Viscum > Viscum album. Next base: position 1,199,589,484 of record OY728153.1, on the reverse strand, counting down.
CCCCGTTAAAATGAATTTCACCTTGAAATTCATTAGGGTCATGCATGTTTTAATACATGAATGTTCCTTTCATAGAAACCCAAATTTTAATAATGAAATAATAAAAATAACTTTTAAAAGTTTAAATATATAAACATAACTATTTCCCAAAGTAACTCATATCTAGGTTTACAAATAGTGGAACATGGGAGGAAGGTGAATATATGGACATCAAAGAAAAGAATAATAAATTATAGAGAGTGATGAAGATCATAGATCAAAATAAAGTGGGTGATATAGATAAGGTTAGTTTACAAAAAAACCAAAAAACAATTTTGTGTGAATAGATCATTGATATCATCAAAATTATGATAACATGACACCGCATTATTTTAAAACCCATTCGTAAAGTCAAGTTTTTTTCAAAATAATATATAATTACTTGATTTAATTCAATTAAATACGAACAATGTCACCCATTGGTTGTGTTTTGATGAATATACACTTTATCCCTTACTCCATAGAATGAATGTGAATTTTTCATTCTTAAATTAATAATAGATCATGATATCCAAAAATAGAATGATAAGTCATTCCATCTGTATTTTGTTATTATAAAAGGAATATGGTTAGAACAACTCATTAAATTTTCATAAATCCCCATATGGGGAGATACAAATTTAATTTCTAAAACCTCATAAAATTTTAATCATAAACCATTCCATAAATGATTATTCTTGCAACCATTTTGAAAGATGAAAAATCCAAACATTTTTTAAAGAAGGTCGCTAAATTTATCAAAAGGAGCATTACATTGATGCCTTATATTTCATAAAGTATCTATTGTTTTTAAAATACCAAACATGTGAATAACTTCATAATGTATTCCCTTAAAGTACGGTAGTATACTTAATTGCCATTAATCTTTATTGAAAACAAGCATCCTTCCTCATTCATCTATTAAAACCCATAATTGTTAAATATATTCCATAGATCCAATAATTGTTTAATCATAATCAATTATAATATAAGCTATATTTTCAATAAATCATTTAATATTTATGAGTTCATCGATTTTATCAAATTTAATTTATCCAAATCTATTATCTCTTTATCCAAACCGAACGACATTTTCTTAAAATTCATGCATATTAATAGTTTCATTAATATAATCATGTATTTTATATTAAATATAACTATAACATTAAATAAATTTTTTTAGTCATCATAATCATTGAAAATATTATTTTAAATCCTTAATGAAAAAATTATACTAAATAATCAATATAAATTTCATAATTATTGAATTTTAATTCCAAAATACTTCAATAATACTAGCTTGTTCTCAAAATATATATTGGGATTCTTTAGAGATTTATTTAAAACCTATTTCAATTTATATGTCATTAATATTCCATTCCTCTACAAAACCAATAATCATACAACCTTGTTGAATCTCTTCAATGGTTTTCCCCTTTGTGCATTGTTTCATATAATTCCAAAACATCTTACACATGAAACATCGTAGAATATATTGTGTATTATTTGGTTTCCTCTTCATCTCAATATCAATATCTATCTAATTAATCACATTTTTCTATCTGATGACTTTTTACCTACCCTTTTACATTTAATGTACCTCCCAATTCCATTCACAAATTTTTTTTAATGATTATTCATACACTTCAGGCATATAAGAAACTGATTCTTATTTCCTCCATGGTCCCCATTAACCAAAATCTCATTGAACTCTATCCTTATCTTATTTGGGGAGTCTGATATTTGTTGATGGTGTATGTCATTAATTATGTTCCATGTTTAAGAGATAAGGACAATGTCATTCACTTCAGTCATCATCCCATTTGGATGATCATCAAAAGAATATCCATCAAATTCTTTGTCAACCAATTTTATTCTATTTCTCCCCATTAACTGAAACTAATGATTAGAGTGTGAGAAAAACAATCAAATTGGTAAACAAAATAATAAATAAATTCAATTATAGGAATCCTAAATGATGACTCAATATTTAATCATTGTAACCTTGGATTTGTCCTCTTTATTTCATAATGACCATTTACATAAATCCTTCATGATGGTTCATAATGAGTTTTTGAAATTAAAAAGAATATCCATTGGGAATTTAAAAATATTTGTGTATATAGAAAAGTTTTTTCTCACCAATTCTAGATCAACTCTATCTCAGTATGGTTTTTTGGGGTTTTTACCCCTATATACGTCTTTGATAGTTACACATCCACTTATAGTATCCAGACAGAGATGAAATTTCATATAAATCACTCTCTCAATCATTTACCAATATTCAAGGACATTTTCTTAAACATTTATTCATCCTTAGACATATCCTTAGATACATTCCTATATGTATCCATAGAAATATCCCTAGGGATCTAAGTAATGTTTTCTTATATTATTTATAATTTTTTGCTAAAAATTTCCTCTCATACAAACTATAGAAACCTAAGAAGAATATACATGGAAATTATATCATTTTAGATGAATATTCATAAAATTAATAATATAAATGATTTGGGACCATAATAGTTTAGTGTCTCTGGAAACATGGAAAAAAATATTTGAACTTGGTAAAATATCTTCAATGGATACAATAATGATATACACCTTTAAAAATCCTACTTAAAACTTTCATTACCTAGGAAAAAGAAACATAAGAAAAGGAGAAATAAAATGCTATTTAAGGTAAATAAAGGAGATACATAAACATAAAAATAGTGTATGTATATTAGAATATGAGAATATGATTTTAATATCACACCCTTCCTATCAAAGATCATACAAATGAAAAATGACAAAAAGAGTAGCATATGTTAAGACCTAAATCACAAGGGAATGAAGAGAATTATCTATGAGATAAAAAAATAGAAATAAAATGAGGAATTGTAACACATAGATTAGAATTAAATTTGTTATATCAATGATACCTACCAAGAACATCATGTCATATTATGTTTTGGATAATCACACTTGTACCTACTTTAGGATTGGTATGACCTTCCAGGTACCCTCTTTTTTTGGTCTTGGGATCCCCTACCATGTTCCCTCTTATTGTGTGAATGGGATTTAGAGACTTATGATTAACATAGATTAATTTTACCTATTTTTAGAGTAATATTTAGTACATTACAAAAATACATGCCAGAGGACTGTAATAGTTTAGTGTCATTGGAATCATGTAAATCAAATAATTTATCTCGAAGAAAGATCTTCAATATCTCCCATAAATATCTACACCATTAGTAATTCTAGCTAAAACCATTCTTCATAACCTAGAGAAAGTAAACATAACAAAGGGGTGAGCTCAGATGATCGGTAAGGGTAAACAAGGGAGACATGTAATAATAAACCTGAACATAGTTGTATGATAACACGATCATGACATTATGAGATCATACCCTATATATCAAAGGTCATAAACATGAGTTATGGGATAAATATTGGTAGTTAATAATAAATGAATCATAAGTAAATAAACATCATGATTCATGAAGTTGTAACTATAGATTAAGATAGAGTATTTGTGTCATACATATAAGAATATAATCTTTTTTGTTAGGGATACCTAAAAACTTCATTATAACATGTTAGGCTCAAGCTATAACACATTTACCTTGTTTAGGCTTGCGCCACTAACCCATGTACCCACATTATTTTAGGCAATGGATACAACCCACATACCATTATATTTTTGGGTAGAGGCAACTACTAGTGTACCATCTTTCATTATGGCTTGGACTATAACCTGTACACACTCTTTCTTTTCGAGATTGGGCCACAACCCATACACCCTTTTTATTTTCAAGCATGGGATATAACCCAAGTACCCATTGTGATCATATAAAACATATCATTACACCATTAAATAGAGATATATGTAGGTCCCACCCATCTCATAGTAAAATCAATCACATGTGTGTCATGAGGTACTAAAACATTCTTCATATCATGAACCATAAAAATATACCGGCCTTATAAACCTCAAATTATAACCCATAAAATTAAACTGGTGTCTTTAAAATTTCATCACATAATAACCTCTAGAAAGGTGATATGTTTCATAACCTGTTAAAGAGAAATGGATTTCATAAACATATAACCTATGAAAAATAAAAACGTTTAATATTGACTATAACATTATGCATAACCCCTTCATAGGAAGGATATGAATGGACCATTCTAAGAATTTCCAAAAAGGTATTGTGTAACATCAATGGATGTAATCATAGATAGAAAATTGTTTTCAAATATCTTTCAAAAACGTATATTTACGAAAATATACTTTCTTATTTGAAAACATCTTGTTTATAACAAAAACCATTTAAAAATTATTTTCTCAAAAAAAATAGCTTGAAAACATATAAGGAATGCAAGAACCCATTTTAAAAACCTTTTCCCATAAATATTACTTTTAAAACACATTCTTAATGATTAAACATTTAAAAAAAGAAAAGGAATATTCAAAGTAATGATTGTGGTAAATGTGTAAATGTCATACGAAGTAAAAAAGAACAATACTTTTACACGATAACATGGTTAGAATGGATGACTTCTTCCGAAAGTGATAAAAAGATTACCTATAAGAGATTGGTAAAATAAAAAGGGTAAAAATGTTATTAAAATCTTATAGGATAACAATATAACATTCTTGTAAACGCTTTTTAGAAAACATAGATTTTCAACATAAGGGAGGGTTATATATGGATTTCATAAAATCACATTATTAACTATATTTTAGACCAAAGAGTAGAATAATGGTACCAATAACTGAGTATATCATGGATAACATAAGGAGAAGAAATTTCATGAATTTACGTGAGAGATGGTCACAAGGTATTATAAAATGAAACATAAACAAAAAAATCTCTAAAAGAGTTGAGAGTTTCCAAATGAATTTTTATAACTTTTTAACTTGACATCACATGATCCATGTAAGAAAAGAAATTATGTGAAGCTTTAAACAGTGATGAAAGTTATAGATTCATTATATAACATCTAAAATGGATTTATATACACATTTAATAATGATTTTAGGTGCATAAAAAATGAGTCTCAAATAAGGAAAATTGAGATAAAACTATTTTACCGGTTTGGTAAATTTTGAAACATAAACTCCATGAAAGATGGATCCTAAAATGGACATGTGAATACCCATAAATTTTAGTATAAGATACAAAGAATGAAATAATTCATAGCACACACACCCTAGAAAATGAATGATTATATAACATAACATGTATCCCACATAAATTAAATGTTAGATGAAATCATCTTACCTTGTGTATTGACTCTCTCTATACTCATATAAACTTCCTCTAAATCGAGCAACTCCTTTTGGTTAGTAAAAAAGGATTCATTGAGAAGATTTATGCCCAAGTAGAGGATTAAATTTTGAATGGAGGATTTTTTGATGGCTACATGGGTATATCATTGACTAGGATAAATGGTTTTATAGGTGTGAGGAACAGGTGGTGGTGGTTGCCTTTTATGTGGAAGGAAAAGGACTCACTTGATTTTTTTTGAAATCAATTTGGTGTGAACATGTTCAAGCAATAAAAAAATTAATACCAAACCAAAACAACACAATAATGGAATGTGTATGGATTATTTATGTATATCCAATGGGTTTTGGACAAGTGTTTAGGACATTTGGGCCCTTAAATTTATGGTTTAGTCCCTAATTAAGTATAATTTGGCCTTGACTACTCTGATTAATTGTAATCACTTTTAATAATTATTATGGTCAAAAATTAACATGGTCTTATTAAACTCTAATTATTAAACTAGAAAATTCTGTGTGTTGGATATTTGAAATTCAATTCAAAAAATTAGAAAAATTAACATTACAGGTAATCCCATAGTCTAGATGAAATAAAAGGGTTTTAAAGTAAGAAAAAATTCAAAAGATTATTATGATTTTAAATTCATTTTCAAAGTGAAATTGATTATAATGAATTAAATTGTCTAAATAGATGTATTATTTATCTAATTTTACCTCCAATAAAATTTATTATATCATTTATAAAAAAAATTGATTCTTCAAAAAGGATTTTTAAACTAAAAAAGGTATTTTTCACTATTCATCAAAAATTGAAGTTTCTCAGAAAAATAAAAAAAATTAACCCTAGGATAATTCCAATGTTATAAATTAAAAAATGAAGTTTTTTATCAAATTAATATTCTAATAATGTCTAAAAAAAATTTCATCATTTGAAGCGGTTCATTCAAGAAAACAAATTTTTTTAATCATAGAAGACTTTACCAAAAATCATATATTTCATAATCAACATGTTTTATTTATATAAAACAATTATAAAAAATATTTGTAAAGTCATTATTACTATACCTATTAGTATATTTAACAATTATGTTATAATTATCCAATTTTATTAATTATATATATAAATATTTTTCATTGAAATTTATTTTCATGTGCATCATACGCCTAGTGGATGTTGCGTGTAGTACAAGCCAAGTTGGAATTGTGTATAAGACATACCAAGTTGGTATTTTTTATGGAAGGAATGTTTGAATGTGTGTATTAATATATATATATATATATATATAACTTTTTAAATTGTCACATGAAATGAAACAAGATCAAAAAGATAAATTAAATAAAAAAATAATAATTTTCCAAATCTTGAGGTGTTATATTCTACCCCCACCCCCACCGCTAAAATGGACATCACCTTCAAAATTATTCGGGTTTATCAATGGATAAATAATTGAATGTTTCATTCATTGAAACCCACATCTTAAAAATGGATAATATAAATTCTATTAAAAAGGTATGTATAGAACCATGTCGGTTACCCAAAGTAACATATAACTAAGTATCCACATGGGAGAACATATGTGGAAAGTAAAAAACATGGATTTGGAAGAGAAATACCATCATTTTATTATGGATAGTGGTAGAGGACAAGGACCATAGAATGTTAATAATCATAAAGCCATAAATCTGTGGGGACTTAATAGACCATATGATTTATTGGAAATGATGGTACTAAAACACAATTTTTAGCTTAAAGACCCTTTTTCCTAATGTTAATTTTTTTTTACGAAAGTTCATACTTACATAATTTTTGTACATAGTAACTCTTTATTACTCATTGATCCACATCATATCTTTCTTAAAAAATGGATGTTATTTTTTTTTCATTTCTGAAGTACTAACAGATCACGAGATCCATAATATTCCATCCAATTAATCAAAATTTACCATCAGCACAAGGTAGTTTTAACATTCTATTCAATATAAAAAAAATCCTTATATGGAATATAAAAATTTGGTCATACTGACATAATATAATTTTTTACATAAAATTTCCATAAATGGTTATAAATCAACCATTATTCCTTAGATAGGATCTTATCTTTAACCAAAATCATTTATAATAAAATATTTGGACCATTATTATACTGATAGAATATCAAATGTGATTTTATTATTCTAGAATCCATATTGGGAAAGATAATCACATGAAACCACACCAAAGGATGAATAATAAGTCTTTCATATGGATTATTCATTAAAAATAAAACAAAAAATTCCCAACTACTGATGGATAGGTAATTATTCATTATTAGGGTTCACTTCATCCATCATGATCACACATGGTTTCCCTTTTTCTATTGACATCAAATTTTGTTGGTGATGATCATCATTATTAACCATTGGATTTGGGATGATTTTTTAAAAATTACCAAACTCCTTGCAATTGAACCACCAAGGTGTAGAAGGTGCATCCTGATGAGTTATCTCATTATTTTCATCATTATATAACCTTTTCCAATATCTTCAGCATTCAACCACTCAATTTCATTCATTTACACACCTAAATCATTTACTATCCTAAATAATGCAATTCCCTCCATGATTCATTGCAGATGTAGAGAATAAATAAGTGTTATCTTCTTATCTCCATGGTGTGTTGATTATACTTTAAACTTCATCATTCCTTTCATGATAAAACCATGAGATTTATACATAAATCCAACATCAATTTAATCATTAAAAGCACAATGAAAAATCTATTCATAGCTACTGTAATCTCTTATGGCCAATACCCATCTAAGACATTTGTTTAAGCCACTGAATATCCTATCAACCTTACATTCTATTTGGATGATTATTCTAGAAACATATATCGCAAGTCTAGTAGAATTAGCCTCGTAGGTACCGACATATTCATCATCAATTTTCTTCAACTCAAGTAACATATTTTCAATCTTTGTATGAAGGGAAAAAGTAAATTACTTATTAAAGAACAATGTCTTGAACTTATCTTAATCCATGGATTCAATTTCATCTTGATTACATGTATTCTTGATTAAATTACAACATTGGTTTTCTTCACCTTCTAATTGATAAATAGAATTAATGAATTTATCATGATTCAAATACTTGATAATGGAAAATATTTTTTTAGTGGAACTGATCCAGTTTTCGACAACAGGTGGATCAGATTGTCAACTTAAATAAGAAGGATGATGCCTCATGAAGGACTCAAAAAATGTTGCTCCCTCATTTTCTTGTTTGGAAACTCATCATGATTAATTGATTCAAAAATCTATGAGAGTATGGAAATGAGGTTTTGTATTCCATCACCCATAGCATTCAGACCCGTAGAAGGGCATTCATTACATGTTCATCGTAATCACTATTAACATGGTTCCTTCAGGTTCCATCCATTAACTAAAACCAAAACCATAGTGTAATAAATTTTTATCATAATGAGGAACAACATAATCCTGAATAGTCACTTATGTGATGTCTAAAGTATAAATCCTTCATTAATCTGGGATACCTTAGATTTATTCTTGGTTATTCAAATCTAATATGTAATTAAATCTTTCATAATGGTTCATGAAGAGTTTGTGAATTATCAAAGTATATCCCCTGGGAGTGTCAAACCAACTATACAACAAGGCCCGTTTTTGTGTACCAAATTTCCCCGAGTCAAGCCTGAAACATCTTGTTAGAGTTTTACCCCTAGGTATATATGTGCTTGATCCAAATCCCCTTGTAATATCTAGTCATGGATGTATTTATAGAAAAAACACCACTTACTTTTTCCTTCACCAAAATTACAAGACTTTTTCCTAAACATTAACTCATACTTATACTTATCCTTAGGGACATACCTATACGTATCTATAGAAATAAACCTAGGGATCTCATTATGTTTTTCTCATCCTAGTTTCGAATAGTCGACTAAACCATTACTTTGATACCAATAGTAGCGGCTCAGGCTTAACATACAATGATATAACATATCTTTTTTATGAATATTCAGCATATTAAAAAACTACATACTTGAGGATAGTAATAATTTAGTGCCTCTGGAAACATGGAAACAAAATATTTTATCCTGGCGAATGATCTAAAACATCTCCCATAAAGATCTCACTGATTAGTACTTCTACCTAAAACATTTATTCATGACCTGGAGAAAGGAAACATATGAAAAAAGTGAGCTCAAATGCTCAGTAAAGGTAAAAAAGGGAGATATATAAGAATAAACATAAACATAGTAGTATAAAAACATGATCTTAACCTTATGTGATCATAATCTACATATAAAAGAACATAAAAATGAGTTAATGGATAAATATTTGTATTTTATAATAAATTAATCACAACTAAATAAAAAACTTGATACATGAAATCATATATAAAAAATATGATATATGATTTGAGGAAAATATATAAGAAAAGAAACATTTATGTTATGGATTCCTACCAATACCTTGATAACATGTTAGCTTGTCTGCGACCCATGTACCTCCTTCATGATTGGGATGTAAACCCATGAACCAACCTTGTTTAAGGCTTGGAATACAAAAACTGCACCTTTTTATTTTTGAACTAGGGCTACTGCCCATGTATCCTCTTTAATTTAGAATTGGGATACAACTCATAAACCTTCTTTCAATTTTTTCTTGGGCTATAAGACATACAACGTCTCTCCTTTCGGTCATGGGATATAACCTGTATACCCCTTGAGATCATATAAAACTCGTCATTACCCAATTCATTAGCGAGTGATATAGATCCCACCCATCTCATAGTAAAATCATTCACACATGTTCCACACAACAATAAAACATTCATTATATCGTGATCCATAAAAAGATATAAGTCATATAAACATAAAATCATAACCCATAAAATGAAATGGGTAACAATAACATTTAATTACATCATAAACTATGGAAAAGAGATTGGTTTCATAACCATTTAATAAAATCATAACCCATTAAAGAGAAATATATTTCATAAACATATAGCCCTTGAAAGAGAAACAGGTTTTATAAAGACAAATACATTTAGCGTAACACATTCATTGAAAGGATATGAATAGATCCTTTTGAGAATTTCCAAAAATGGTGTGATTAAAATCCACAAATTTCATCTTAGATGGAAAATATTCTTTCTTTTTTGATGAAGTCCTAGCAATACATAAAACCATTTAAAAATCAATTTCTCAAAAAAATACCTTGAAAAATATAAAGATGACATGAAATATATAGAAAAATATTTTCTGTGAGAATTTATTTGAAAATAATTTCATAAAGATTAAAATTTTAAAAAATTAAAATAATCTTCAAAGGAATGAAAATGGGTAAATTAATAAATGTAGTACAAAGTAAAGAAGAACATTCCTTTTTCATGGTAATGTAGTTAGAATGAATTCTGTGTTCATAAATCGACAAGAAGATTCCTTTGAAGATATTGTAAAAGAGAAAAAGAGGCTAAATATGTATATAAAAGAACATAATATAATGGTCTAAAATTCATGGAAACAAATTTTAGAAAACATTGTTTTCTAACTGATGGGATGGTAAAGTTGGGATTTCTGAGTTAAACCTTATTAACTATCTTTAGTACCAAAGAGTAGAAAAATGGTACCAATACATGAATATATCATTGATAACAATAATAGAATAAATTTCATGAATTTACATGAGAGATGTATCATACGATTTTATAAAATGAAGAATAAACATAAAAAATCTCAAAAAGCAATGAGATTGTCCCAATAATCTATTATAACATGGTAACATCAAATCGTACTCTCCATGTAATAAATGAAATTACATAAAGATTAAAATATCTTGAAAATAATTAGATAATTATATGACATGTAAAATATATGTATATACAAATTGAATAAATAATTTAGGTGCATAAAAAATATGAGTATCAAAGAAGGGAAATTAAGACAAAACTATTTTACTGATTTGGTTTCTTTTGAAACATAAACCCCATGAAATAAGATTATAAAATGGGCTTGTGAATTACCATATAATTTAAGTATAAAATAGATAGAACGTAATAATGGGTTGTAAATACACCACCCAAAAAGAAATAGTGGTGAACATATCATGTATCTCAGAGAAATGAAAAGTGATATTAAATCCCCTTACCTTGTTTCGTGACTCTATCTTTACTCATATAAGCTTCATCTAAATTGGGTAACTCTATTTGGTTTTTGAGAAAAGGCTTCCTTGAGAATATTTCATCCCAATGTGATTCTTCAAGGTTAAAATAGGATTTAGGGGAGGCTACTTGGGGATAACTTGGACAATAAAAAATGGTTTTAGAGGTGTGAGGAATGGGTAGAGGTGGTGGCCTTTTATAGATAAGGAGAAAGACTAACTTGGAATTTTTATAAACAAGTTAGGTTTGCACATGTTTTTACCTAAGAAAATAATATTAAACCAATCAAACTCAAAACATGAATGTGTATTTATGAAATATGGATATCCAATGGGTGTTATACATGTTTCTTGGTCATTTGGACCCATAATTTTAATGGTTAGTACCTAATTAATCTTAATTTGGCCTCAACAACTATGATTAATTTTAATCAATTTTACTAAAAAATTTTGTCAAAAATTAATATGGTCTTATTATAATAAAAATATTAGACTGAATAAAATGGTTTATGTTAGATTTTTTGACATTCAATTCATATGAGAATAAATATTAAGATTAGTGGTAATTCTAGAGATGGGACGAAATAATGGGGTTTTAAAGTATGAAAAAGTTCTAATGTTTGTTTAGATTTTATATTCAGTTTCAATGTTAAATTGATTATAATGAATTAAACTGTATTAATAGAAGTAATATTTATCTTATGTGGCATTCAAAAAAAATTATATTGTCATTTATAGTTAATAAATAATTAGACTAAAAGGCAGTTTTAAACTGAAAGTCGTATTTTTTACTATTCATCAAAAAATGATGTTTCTCAGAAAAATCACAAAATTCACCACATGCAAATGTATAAGTTTTGAATTAAAAAATAGTTTTTATTTTATAAAATTATATGAATAAATTTTTCTAAAATTAATTTCATTATTATAATTGGTTCATTTGAGAAGATGATGTTTTTAAACGTAGAAATATATTACAAAAAATCATATCTTTCATTATTAATATGTTTTATTTATATATAAAAATTATAAACAATAATTAGAAATTATCTATTAATATTCCTATATGTATGTTTAATATTTAGGTTATCATTATCTTATTTAATTAATTACATTTATAAATATATATATCATAGAAACTTGGTGTTGTGTGCATCGCACACCAAGTCAGTGTTGCATGTAGTACAATCCATGTTGGTATTGCATGTAGGAAAATCCATGCCTGTATTTCATGTTGAAGGAATTTTTAAAATTGAGTGTTAATATATATATATATATATATTTCTATTTTAACATGAAATAAATAAAATTGAAAAGATAAATTAATTTGAAAAAAACAATTCAAAAAATATCTGGTTGTTATATGGGATGCCCTCCCTTGTAAAGACATTTTTCGGGCTTGGGATTCCATCCTATGTACCCTCTTGTAGCCGTTTTGGGGTTCCCTTTTATATATCCTCTAATTCTTGTCTTGAGATAACCACTTGTGTATCCTTTAAGTTTATATAACATTTATCATTACACAATGCATTGGAGGGAGATATTTGTAACAACCTTTACATAATAAAATCATATCTATCTATGACATAAAATAATAAAAAATTCATCATATAATGACCCATAAAAACTATTTGTGTCTTAAACATCATATCAAAACTCCTAAAATTAAATGGGTATAATAAACATATCATGATATCATAACTTGTGTAAAAGATATAGGTTTCATAATCATTTCATCATAGAATAACCTGTGAAAGGAATCATGTTTCATTAGACTTTTATCATGGTGTGGCCTTTGGAAGTGAAATTTTTTCAATAAAAAACATTTCATATTAAGCTTTAACTATTAAAAGAAATAATATTAATTATGTCCTCAGATCATATCCCTACTAAGGCATAAACTATATCAAAGGATTTCATATTTGAGGGGGGAGAATTTTGGAAGATAACATAAAGAATTTCATAAGGAAAATACAATTTATTTAAAAACATCTTTTTTAAAACATAATTCTTTTTCAAAATAATTAACATTTTAAAAACATGTTGAAAACTTATAATGTAGAATTCAAAATTCAATTAAAACATTTATTGAGGAAAATATCATTTCTTCTTTGAAAATCATTTTTTAATTCATAAAACATTTTAGAAATGTTGTTCACTAAAAATATATTTCAAAACATAAAAATGAGTATTTGAAAACCATTTTTAAGTTAATTTATAACAATTTAAAATATATAAATTAATATGTGAAAATATTTTAAACAAATTCTTGTGGAGAATAACATTCCTTCATTAAAAATGATTTTTAAACCAAAAAAAATTTCAAACAAATTTATTTAAAATTATATATGAAAAAATTTAATTGAAGATTCTGAAACCATTTAAAATAGTTTTTATTAAATAAAAAATTTTAAAAATATTCTTCCTTTAAAATTATCTTCAAGAATCATTTAAAAAAATTTACATTTTTTTATAAAATATTATTTTGAAAAAACTGATATTTACGATAAAAGAGAGAAATAAAGTGTAATTTTCTTAAAATATTTTCTTAATTATCTCATGTACCAAACAATTGACAAGTAGTACCATTTCATGAAGATATCATTAATAACTATAGGAGAATTAAATTCATGTTTGTTTTTGAGATATGGATCATAGTATTTCATCTATGGAATAATAAAAATAAATAATCCCAATAAACAATGAGATTGGTTCAATAACCTCTTTCTAATTTGGTGACATTGAATTATAATATAAATTATATAAAAACATTAATTAAAGTATACAATATCATAAAAATGTAATTCCTATAAAATCTAATGTATGACCACTATATTCGATAGCTTGAATGACATGCAACACCAAAAATGTAAGGGAATATAATAACCCAAGAATTTATAATATATTTTATATTTTAAATGAATTCAATATATTTTATATCTTTCATTGAACAAAAAACTAATTTATAATAATTCCCACACAAAAATGAGTTTCTTCAATGGGTTGTGTTATATGCAAGACCAAGTTTTACCAAACAATAATATATTATTAAAATATAATTATTTAATATAATAAGATATAACCTATTTGTTAAATTAGTAGTTATTAATAGGATTGAATAACTTATAAAAATATATAGTTTACCAATATATGGATTGAATTAATTGGTTACTAATTGATTAGAAATTAATATTTGAACCAATTTAATATAAAAGAGATTTTTTATAGAAAACTATTTGTATGGTCACAAATCCAATTTATCCTAATAAAGTAAATACAATTACTGATTGATGTTATTGTAATATATATATATATATATATATATTAAATTTTAAATAAAATATTTTTATATTCATACAATATATTTTATAGGTATAAGATAACAAAAAAACCCAATATTACACAGGCAAACCTATATTTTTATTAAGGCACTTTACCACCTTTTAATGGGAAAACTATTTTAAATCCATTTTTCTGATCATTTATAAATATTATATGTAAAATAACCTAATATTTAAATGTATAACATATATATTGTATTTTTTTTAATTTTTTGTATTTTTCTTTGAAGTTTAATTTTTTTATGAATAATGATAAATACTGAATTTTAATTCAAAACTACTTTTTTTTCTAGTTTATTTGGTTAAAAAATAATTTAAATTGTTTTTAAGGATTAATAGGATAAATTGTTAAATAATTAATCAAATTAAGGTTCTTAAAATTAATTTCAATTTGAAATTAGATATAAAAATATACCAAACCATTAAACATTTTTATTTTAAAACCCTGCATCACAGTCTCTTCTACGGAATTAATTTTAATTTAATTTCTACCACTTCTATATTTGGAATTTAGAAAAAAGGATTCCATATTTGGAATCTGAATAATTTATAATTTTTAATAAGTTCAACATATTTTTTCACAAACATATATTATATATTGTTATTCAAATTAATTACAATGAATAAGATAAAATTATGCTTCACAAGGGAGTAAAACAAAAAATTAAGCACCAAAATAATCTAACAACTTGTAAAAAAATCCATTGTATAGTCATATTTCAACCCATTATTCCATTTTCATGAATTAGATCAATTATTTGAGCAACATGGAAGAGTAAAAATGTGGATGAAATTGTAACACCCAAAGAATGTTTAAAATATATTTTTCCATTTTAATTTAATTGTTTTGATAATTTCACTTCATGCAACACTGACTTGTCATATGACACACACAACATTGAATTTCGAAAAAACAACACTTTACTATTATATTATAATAAATAATATAGATATGACCTACCCGTTAAACATACTAATATTAATAGTAATGAATAATTTTAAAATACTAATCATAATGGTTTTAAATAAATAAAACATACTGATAATGAAAAGAATATTTTTTTTTGGTAATGTATTTATAAGTTTAAAAATACAATTTTCTCAAATGAACTAATTTTTTTTCCTTTAATGAAAAAAAATTAAATATATTTTATACATTTATATAAATTTAATTTGATATTGAAACATCATTTTTGAATTTTAAATTTCAAAATTAGATTAGGTTTAATTTTTTGGATTATTCTATTAAGATTTATTTTTTTATAAATAGTGAAAAATAATCCATTGTAGTTAAAAAATATATTTTAATTTAAATAATTATTATATTTTTAATTAATTATAAAAGTCAAAATAGGGCAATAATAATTAAATTAATCCAATGTATTTAATTAGAATGATTTTTATATATAAAAAAAATAAAAAATTATTGAACTTTTGAATGTTCTGTTTACCCACTTTCTCGCCACATCTGTGGGGTTAACATTAAATGTAATTTTCATGTTTATGTTATTTAAATTTCAAAAAACTGACATAAATGGTTGTAATCAGTATTATATTTAGATTCTAGTAGGATCAACTTAATATTTTTGATATTATAAATAATATCTTTAGAATATTGGTATTTACCATGGTTAAGGGTAAATTGGATAATTAAAGGTAAAATGAATATTAAAATATTATAAAATTTCCCTAAAACTTGTCCCAATTTCATTGGATGAGTGGGTTTCGACCAAAATAAACCTTATTCTTAAATTATCAAATTTTTATGAAAATTAAGTATGAATATGACATTTATTATTTTTTATCTAAAGATAAGTTATAAATATCATACTCATAATTTTGATTAGTAAATCATTTCAAATACTGGTTTAGAAAAAATAAACATTTGAATATAAATATTTATTTGAAATATCAATAATTTTTCTTCATCTTGATAATTTACTTTTAATTTTTTAAATGAAATAATTTAATTAATTATTTTCATAATGATGATGTAGTAATTGTTTAGTTAATTGAAATATCAAATAAATTATACTAAAAATATTAAACTAAATAAAATTTAACATAATTAATGACATAAAACAATTTTATGGATACTTTTTTAATATATTGATATATTATAATTATAGTTTCAAAGGTATCATGTTAATATGGTATTTATTAAAATATAAATAACGAATAGTATCAAAATTGAAAAAATTATACTTTATAATAAATAATATTTTATTATATGATATAAAATTAATAAAAATGTTGAATTTGTCCAATAAAATATGATAAGCTTAAAATTTTCATAAATGATACATTTAGGGTTTGTTATAAGTTTATAGTAACTATATTAACCATAAAGTGAAAAAATCCATGTTGTCATTATAAAAGTTAAAGGGTTTAACTAAGGGTTAAAGAAAAAATATAAGGTTAAAATTGTTTTCAAATCATGTCTAAAAATAATTGGTTTATATTATTTTTACCCATAATCTTATTATTTTATAAAAAACTCCCATTTTTTTCTATTTTAAACTGAAAATCAATACATATTAATTTAATATTTAATGATTTTCTTAATGTGACCCCCTCCTCAATTTTTAAACGAAACCTTCTCCCACACTTATTCATATCACTTTGAGACATCAAGGTCAACCAAACCCTACCCATTTTTTTATAATATTACCTTGTAACATGTTATTGGTTTTTTTTCTCAAAATAGAAAATCTAGTGTTCCTACGAGGAGATCTAATGGGATATTTTTAAAGAAAATCTAATTTCATTACTGACATGTTCAAAATTGTTTCTTTTTCTACTTCATCATTATGTGTTGATTACATTATAAATTAATAAATAAATAATATATTATATTATTGGATATTATTATAATTACAGAACAACAATATTCCACATTTAATTCAATATTCAAAAAATTAATGTACCTTGTGTGGGTACGTACATCTTATCATCTCCACACTGTGTTTTAATATGTTTTCCATCACAACATTATTTTGATGGATATAATGATGGATATAATGGATAAAAATATTAAATATGAAATGATATTGAATATTTTTAATTAACATACTAACTAATTATTCATCCTTTTACCATTAAGAGAATGGTATTGTCGCTTGTGCATACATACAACCTTCCATCTCCATGATGTGATATCATTCGTTTTCCATTCTAACCATTTCGAAAATTATTATAGAAATTTATATATTGAATAAATATTAAATATATGAAATAATAATTTTAATGGAATAATATATTTATATATATATATATGCACATATATTTCATTAACCTTCTTCCATCCAGTATGATAAGAAAACATAAACAGTGTTCATGTGTACATACAACTTATCATCTACATGAACAATGAATTCCATATTATATATCTATATTATATATATATATATATAATATATATATATTATAATTAATGTTTAAATTTTTTATGTAATTAAATACTTATCTAAGTGATAGGATCAACAATAAAATTTCCAAACATGTACGATAAACAAAGCAGTTATTACCCAAAACATTGCTTTAATGTGGAATTGTTAATAAACATGTAATATATGGTCATAATTGAGTCATATATGATATCATAAATACTATTATCATTCTTTTATAGGTTCATAATATGCATTAAACCACTATATAGTTGTTTTTTGACATGTTCAATGGGAATCAGACCAAAGGTAATAGATTTTTGTCTAAGCTTTACTTATGTGAGACACATGCCTCACAAACTACTTATTTATTATACATTGTGTATATAATACACAAAAATGTCTTTAATGAGTCATAAGAATAATATTATGGTATTTTAATATACATATAATGACATTTATTTCATGGGGAAAATGATTCTACACTTTATAAATTTTTAATCGTTAATTCTGTAATCTCATTATTATCGTGATTGTTTATATGTAAGTATCTAATAAGAAATATTTTTCATCGATATCCATATTTTATAAAAATATAATCAAAATTTTTTGTACTATTCTTATAAAATTTTTTAAATTTATTTTTACCCATACTTTAATTTTTATAAATTATTTTCAATGGAATATTTTTATCATTTCCAAAAAATACTTTATGGCCTTTTTGAAAAAAATTACGAATGAATATTATTTTTTATCTTGTGTAGATTGATTGTATTTTTCTACCTTTATAACTCCTTAATTTTTTGAATATTACCTTACAATCTTAAAGGTTATTTTCAATGTTAATTTTTTTCTTTTAAAATTACACATCATTTTAATAAAAGAATATGATTTAAATAATGAAAAGGTATATTTACATTAACTATTTTAAATTATTTTTCATGATTCCTTTATACTTTTTCAAATTTATTTCAATGAAATGTGTTTTGAAATTTGTTTATGTTTTAAAAATTTATTTTTAAGGAATACTCTTGTTCAAGTGATCTTTCAAAATATTTCCCCATTTAAGACGACATAACTTGTTATAGTTCAATAATACAATTCATATTATTTATCTGAATTGATTATGCTTTGATGGATTTATGTTTAAGAAAATCACTTCTTTTCGTAGGTTATATTTTTAGTGAAATGACTATGAGACCTGTATATTTTCCATAGGTTCTAATATGATTACATGTTTATGACACCCATTAAATTACATTGGTTATGATATGATTGTATATGATCTTGTAGAATATGTATGTATGATGTCACTATGAGATAGGTGGGACCTATATCTCCCTCCAAATGCATTGGGTAAATATTTAAATCTAATGAGATAGAAATAAAGGATAATGTATGAGAATATGGTTATGGGAGTGAACCATGACTACCAAGATTGTTATGGGAGTGAACCATGACTATAAAGATGAAATGGGAAGCGAACTCATACTACTAAGATGATCTGGGTAGTGATGCCTTGACTACTATAGAAATAAACATATGTGCTAATGTGTATACCTCAATTCCATGTCTTATTCCAATGTTATTATTTTATATATTATATTCAATATTTCCATTTGATTCATGTGTTATAAACATTCAATTTTTATTCAATGATTCATGTTTATGGTCTTTATTATAGATAATATGATCTTATATTTTTATAATCTTATTCTCATAGACTTATACTCATGAATATTTTTACATATCTCCTTTTTTACCATTATTTAACATCTTAGATCACCCTTTTATATGTTTTGATTCCCCTAGGTTATGAAAATATGAATTTTGTTTGATGTTTCCAAGAAGGGTTCCAGTAGAGAAGAACCCATTGGATGATAATTTAGATAACTTATGTTCCAATGTTTATGTTTCTATGTTACCAAAGGCATTAAACTTATACTGTATTCATGTGTTTGTTTGTGTAAAAATTTAAGTATTCAAAATTTTAATTTAACTTCCGTGTTTGAAATGTGAGGGTTTCTATAGTTGGAATCATAGAAAAGTATTTATATCTTTTTGGAACATGAATGAGAAAATAATTGTGGGAACCCATAGGACATGTCTAAGGATATGTCTATAGATACGTCTAAAGATAAGGAAAAGTACCAGAAAATGTCCTGGAATTTTGGTAAAGAATAGAGCGAGTGGTATCCTAGAAATAAAAACAAGTATGTAGACTATGTGTGGATGTATATTTTTTACATATGTACCTAGGGGTAATAACTCTAACTTGGTGAGTCTGTCCAAACATGTTTATAACATGATACATGATAATGGGCATTACCAAACACCTGGTTTGACACTCCAAGGGGGAATATGCTTTGGGAATTCACAAACTCTTCAGGAACCATTATGAAGGATTTAAATATAAATTTGATATCATTAACTTAAGATGAACCTGATGTGTCATTGATTAAGGAAGGTTTCATAATATAGAAGTTCTATAAGTGAATGTTAATGATTATGTGCTTCAACATTTTAAAAATGGTTTCATACTCGATGATTTTAATTTTAAGTCAATGGATGACACCTAAGAGGAACCATGTTAATGATATTTTTGAGAGACAATGAAACAATTTTACTTATTATAAATTTAATGATATGGGAATAGAATGAAGAATATCATTTCTATTCTCATGCAATATTCTCAATCAATAAATCATGATAGAGTTTGAAATGTGAAATAGATGGAACACTATTCTATTGAGCCCTTCATGAGGTAACATACACCTTCTTTCAGTGGTTCATCTGATCCACTTGTTACTAAAAAAATGGAGTATTACCACTAAAAATATATTCTCTAATCTCTAGTGTTTATAATGTGAGAAAGATATTCTATTCGTTTATCGGTTAGATGGCGATAGTGACCAGTGGTTGACTAAAATCCAGAATAAGAGGTAGCATGATAAAATTTAATCTATGGATTGGGATGATTTCAAGATCAAATTATTCAATAATTAATTTCCTCATATTCTACAAATTAAAATAGATAAATAGTTTATTGAGTTAATGCAAAAATATTATGAATTTATTTATACCTATGAAGCCAATTTGAAAAGATTTGTGAGGTATTCCTCAAGAGTAATCATCCAAACCAAAAGTAAAGTAGATAGGTTATTTAGTAGATTAAAGTCTAGTTTAAAAATGGAATTATCATTAAGAGACTTTTGTAGTTATTAATACATTTTTTTGTGAAATCAGGTCTAAAATAGAGGATGGAGCCACAAACCAATCTCATGGTTTTAGCAAGAAGACTATGATTGAGTTTAAAGGTAAATCTAAAAGACATGAAGATAAAAATTTGAGATTTCCCTTATTTTATAAGTGTGAAAAGAATAATAGATAAAAATATATTAAGGGGTATAGTAAAATTATTATTATAAAAATGGAAGGTCATCTGAATTTTGACTGCTGAAGTGACTGGAAGAAGTTAGCTAATAATACAAAGAAGAGAAAACGGTATAGAATGAACCTCCTACGATTCAGTTATACAAGTGAAAGGAGAATGGGTATTATAGTAACCACTTCTATAATACATGGGTAATCTATGATGATTTACGTCAGTAACCTCTTAATGATAATGGAAAAGAAAAAACTAATGCAATCACTATTGTCAATGTAGAGTATGAGAACAATGTTTTTGAACGATTGAGTATTTATGTAGTGGAATTCAAGAATAATGGTGTATATGTAAATTTAGGGTATTTTGGATTAATTAAACATCTTTGTATTAGTCCAATATAGATTTTCAATAAGAATTTAAGAGAATATTATGAATGTTTCTGGTAAACATGAGAAGTGTTTGAGGTAAAAAGTGATATTTTTTAAAAAATACATGATTATAAAAAGTAAAACTCATCATATGTGAATTTTGTTGAGATAATTATATTTGGATAATGATGTGGTGGATATAAATAAGTAAATTAGATGATAATT
Source organism: Viscum album (assembly GCA_963277665.1). Taxonomy (NCBI): domain Eukaryota; kingdom Viridiplantae; phylum Streptophyta; class Magnoliopsida; order Santalales; family Viscaceae; genus Viscum; species Viscum album. The sequence continues at coordinate 1,199,567,313 of OY728153.1, read as the reverse complement.
AATTCCTTGAAACAGATTAAGGATTTGTTGAAAAGTGGTTTATGCTATCACGGTTGAAGTTTATATCTTTATAGACCTAAGGAATATATAAAATAAACATTGGAATAATGGAACAAGTATGTTTTCAATAACTATTCATGGTAAATCAGGTTATTACCATGTTGAAAAAAAATACAAAATGAAGGTATACACATGATAAGAATATAACAACCAAAATATACATTATGATATATTAGAGATAAATGTTAAGACGATTTAGTGCACTTCATTATAATGTTTTGGATTTTCATCTTTATGCATTATTTTAGTTTTATCTATTTCTGGAATGTTTATGTTAAACATTAGATAAGTTTGTGAGATTAAATTATTATCTCACGATAGGTGGATTTAGGCATATATAATAACTTGTGCTAACCCTTTGATGTAATAAAGATAGATTAAATGAAATATCATTCTATTTATGATATGGTAATGTTTCAGGAATGGAAATATAAAATTCATTTGTTGGAATAATAGATGAAGAAGTAATTAATAAAGTAATGAAAATTATGAGATTATGATGAAATAAAGTATGTATATATTCTATAAATAATTTTTCAACATTAGAAGAAAAAATCATGTTGTAAAATATTGAACTCCTACTATCATTATTGATGATATCAAAGACCTCTTTAACGATTAATTAGTTAATAGTTTAATAATTATTAACATTATATAGATCTCACAAATTCTTGTGAACAATGATTTTTATCAATATTTATTATTATTTATAGTTTTTCTCCCTGTCTAAATCATTACATATGTTCTCTAATGTAGAAACCTATTTTACTTTTTGTAACCATTGTTTTTGAACTTTTAATTTATTTAATAATGTTTTATTATTTATTTTATGATGTCGGTTCCTATGAAAGGAACATTAATGTATTCAACTTTTGATAACCCTGATGAATATCGAGGGTGAAATTTATTTAAAGAGGGTAGAATGTAACAACCAATGATTTTTTAATTATAATTTTCTGAATTAATTTTATCTTTTTATATTTTTCACTTCACACAACACATACTTGGATTGCATTAAATGAAACACTGACTTCCTGTGAAATAAAACTTTAATACCATAATTTTATAAATAAAATTGTTATGAATTATCCATTAAACATAGTAAAATAATTAATAATAACTAATTTTAAAATATTATTTATAATGTTTTTAAACAAATAAAACATATTGATAATGAAAAAAATATTTTTTATGGTAAAATCGTTAAATGATTAAAATAAAATTTTCGTAAATAAACTACTTTTTATATTATATAAAAATTATTAAAATTAACGAGAGTCACTTAAATAAATTTAATATTATAAAATAAACATATTTTATTTGAATTTATTATGTCAAAATTATTTTAGGTTAAATGTTTTGGGATTTTTGTGAGAAGTTTCATTTTTCAATGAATAGTAAAAAATATTGTATTGCAGTTAAAAACTACCTTTTCATTAAAATTAATATTATATTTTTAATTTCAAAATAAATAAATTATACAGATATTAATCCAATTTATTGCACTTTAATGATTTTTAATTCTGATTTTGATATAAATAATTATTGAACTTTTGAACATTATTTTTACCCACCTTCTCGCCGCATCTGCGGGGTTATCATTAAACATAATTTTCTCATTCATGTGATTTATATTTTAAAAGATAGACACAAATGGTTGTTATAAGTATGATATTTAGATTTTGATAGCAGCAAATTCATATTCTGGATGACATGAATAGTAACATCAGTAAATTTCTATTTACCGCGGTTAAGTGTATATTAGGGAATTAAAGGTAAATATAATATTATAAAATTATAAAATTACCCTAGAACTTTTCCCAATTTCATTTTACGAGTGTTTAAATACTAATATACCTTATGATAAAATTATAACCTTTTATGTCATTATGCTATGAAAATTATATTTATTATATATTATCTAAAGATAAATTAAAAATTTCATACTCATAATCTTAATAAGTAAAGAATTTTTAATATAGGATTATAAAGAAGATAAATTATAATATAAATATTCATTTGAAATATAGTAAATTTATCTTTCTTTTGATAATTTATTTCTATTTTTTAGATAATATATAATTTAATTAAAGTCTTAAATAATGAGGATGCAGTAATTATTTAATTAATGGAAATATAAAAGAAATGATATTATAAATATTAAAATAAATGTAATTTAACATAATTCATTACATAAAAAAATTATAGATAAATTTTTCATATTATTGAGATATTATAAGTTTTGTTTCAAACATATCATGTTAATATGATATTTGTTTGTAAACAAATAATGGCTAGTATCAAAATTGGAAAAAAAGACACATTAAAATAAATAATATTTTTTAAATGATATAAAATTCATAAATATATATATTTAATTCAAATAGATATAATATGGTCATAAATGTCATAAATTATCACCTTAAGGTTATTTTTTCATTTTATTGTAACTATAATAACCTTAAAGTGTAAAAATCTATGTTGTCATGATAAAATTTAAAGGGTTTAAATAATGGTTAATGCCAGAAGTTAAGGATAATATTGTGACCTAAAAATGTAAAAATATAATTGGTTGGGAGTATTTAAACCATTATTCATCTTTTCTTCAATATAAATATTTTTGTACCTATTTTAAATATAAAATCAACTTATATTAATTTAATATTTTAAGAGTTTCCGAAAGTGCCCCTCATCTCAATTATAAAAGAAAAATTTATCCATACTTTATTAACATCACATATAGCCTTCATGATTGACAAAAACCTGACCCTTTACCTTATAAAATTCTGTAATAACATTCTATGGGGTCTGGGTCTTCTTAAAATACGAACTATAAAGCCCATAAGAATATATCTGGGGGGAGACCGTCGAAGAAGAGGTAATCTCTTTACCAACTCTATCCAAATTGTTACTTATTCTACATAATATTCATATTTTACATAATTAATTAATAACTCTAGTATAACCTATATGATTTTATTTTTTTTATAATTATGTAACAACACTATTCCACCTTTTATTCATCCTATCAAAAATAATTTACCACATGTGTGTATGTACAGATTACCGTCTCCACGCACTGGTGTAATTTTTTTTCACCACTACTTTATTGGGATGGGTATAATGATGGATATAATTGATACACATAATAAATATGAAATTATATTGATTATTAATAACTAATATACCATATAATTCCTCACCCTTTTACCATTAATGGAATGATTTCCTCACTTGTGCGTACAAACGACCTACCGTTTCCACAAAATGATGAGTTTCATCTTCCACACCAACAACTTGATGAATGATTATAAAAATGTATATAATAAATAAATATGAAATATATAATATAATAATAATAATTTAATAATATATATGCAAATATATGTCATTTAATCTCTTCTATTCAGTACGATAAGAAAACTAAAACATTGTTCATGCATACATACGACATACTATCTCCATGAAAGGTGTCTTCCATTTCAAATACATATATTTTATATATATTTATATAATAAATATATATAATGTATAATTTTTTTTACTTTGTGGAATTATTTATATCACTATTTAAGTTATAGGATCAATAATAACAAGTCAAAACACAAATGATAAACAAAACAGTTATTACCTAAATGGTTGCATTAACATTGAATTATTTACAAATGGGTAATATGAAGTCCTAAATGAATAACCTATGATATCAAAAATTTATTAAAATTATTATATATGTTAATAATATGATTAAAACTAATATATATTATTTTAAGACACGTATAGATGGAATCGGAATTAGGGTAAGGAATTTGTGTCTCACCTATACTTTTGTGAGATACATACCTCGCACACTGCCTGTTTTTTATGCATGGTGTATATAATGCCCATGAATATATTTTATGTGTCTTAAAAATAATTTTATGGTATTTTAAAATCCATATAATTTATTTTATTTCATATGGAATATGATTCTATTGAATATAATGGTTTACGGGTTAATTCCACAATCTTATTATTATAGGGGTTGTCTATACGTAAGTATCTTCTAGGAAATATTTAGCTTACATTAATGTATTTATTAATCATTTATTGAAATATTTTTAATATTCTTATAAAATTGTTTAAATCCAATTTTATCTATTTCATTACTTTCTATAAAACATATTTAAGTGAATATTTATATCATTTTCTAAATGACGTACTTTATGACCTTTTTGATAAAATGTGGATGAATTTTTTTTAATTATGTGGCCTAAGATTAATTTTGTACCTTTATGAAGCCTTAATTTTTTGAATCATTCATTAAAATCATATTACTCTAATTTCAAGTAAAATTTTTTCTTATAAAATTACAAGTTAGTTTTATAAAATAAAACATTTTCCACAAAGAAAGTATATTATCCCCATCAACTATTTGGAACGATTTTCCTAATTCCATTATATGTTTCTAGAGTAGTTTCAATGAAAGGGGGTAGGAAAATGTTTTATGTTTTAATGAGTTATTTTAAAGAAATTCCATGTTCCAAGTGATCTTTCAAAATACTTCTCCATCTATGGTGTCATGCTTTGTTACAGTTCAACAATAACATTCATATCTTTTTTCCAAATGGTTTTTATTTTGGTGGAATGGTGTTTATAAAACCCTTTTATTTTAGCAGGTTATTATTTTGAGGAAATGATTTTGATACAAATATATTTTCTAATTTTAATGATATTTTTACATGTTTATTACACCCATTCTATTATATTAGTAATTATATGATGGTTTATGATCTTACAGCACATGAATAAATTTCATTATGAGATGGGTGGGACCAATAACTCCCTAAAATGCATTGGGAAATAATTTATATCTCATGATATAGAAATGAATCACATATCCACAAATATGGTTATGGGAGTGAACCATGACTACCAAGATTGTATGGGATGTGAACCCAAACTACTAAGATGCACTTAGCAGGGATACCTTGACTAATATAGAAATCATTTTATATTCTTATGTGTGTGACACAATTCCATGCCATATTCCTTTGTTATATTTTAATGTACTATATTCTTTATTTACTTATTTTTCATGTCTTATGAACTGCCAATATTTATTCCATGATTCATCTTTATGAACATTGATATATAGAGTATGATATTCTATTTTCATGATCATGTTATAATAACCTTTTACTTAGGAATATTCTTACATATTTCCCTTTGTTACCCTTCCTGGGCATTAAATCTCACAATTTTTTATTTTTTATTTCGACTTAGTTATGATGATATATATTATATTTGATGTGTTTTAGAAGGGTTCTAGTCAAGAAGAACTTATTAGGAGACAATGTAGTTTGCTTATGTACGATTTATTATGTTTCCATGTTTTAAAAGTACTTAGACTAATATGGACATTGTGAATTTGTTTTTTAAAATTATTAATTATTTATCAAAATTAATGTAATTTCAATGTATGAAAAGAGAGATTCGTTGTATGAATTCCCTTTTCATGAATTTACAAGAGTGAGACTCATATTCCACTATAAAAATAAACTCAATCCACCCACTTGTTCACACCTCTTAGGAAAAATTTGATAGAACAACATTTTTCCAAATAGCTCTTAAACATACCTCCTTTCAACCTAAAATCCTTGCATTTGAAAATTTATCCATCCAAGGAATTCATTTTTTGATAACCAAAAGGCATTACCCAAAAAAAGGTCACATCTTTCCACATGCTCTTTAGTTTTATTTCTATTCTCAACCCCATAAGCTCTATTTATTCTATGATTATATATGTAAAAATTATAATCAATATAATGAGATTGTTTATTTACATTATTTTAACTACATTTAAAATCATCTATCTAAATGGTAATTAACATACTATTTTTGTGCATGGCGAACTACCCCCTCATGAAACAATGATTTTTTTGTTCCACCTTTACCACCTCTCATAGTCGATATTATGATGGACACAATGTTTATATATTATATATATATATATATGAAATTTATAATTTCTTTATTCTTTTGTAATTGTAATATATATCATACTTTTATTCTTTCCAATTTTTCAAAATACGATAATAGCATTTGTGGAAGTGTGGACTACCTTCTCCTAAAAGTGATGTGATTCTCTCACACTATATATGGAATGTATAAATGAGGGTATTATATGAAAATATTGGAAATAAAAAAATATATGATATTCATGAAATAAATAGCTTTATGAAAATATTATATATATATTTTCTTTATTACCCTTTCACAGACTAAAAAAGCGGTAACGTCATTTTTGTACGTGTGGTTAACCGCCTCCTCATTACGATGTGGTTTCTTCTAAATCACAGAATTATATATATAAGTATATTTTATAAAATAATAAATTATTTATTAAATAACTATAATGATATAATGATTAATGTTACTTACCTTCATTCCCTAACAATCATTTAAAATTGGAACATTACTCATGCATACATACAACCCACTGCCTCCATTATTTTAACAATGATTCATTTTTTATGATCATATTTAATGATTAGTTATAAAAGAATAATTAAAATATAAATATTATAATTATAAATTTATTATTATTCAATATATGTTATATAATGACCAATTTGACTGAATATTACCTACCAAAGTTATTTTAAAAAATTATTTTTGTCCAAAAAGAAATATAAAATTTATTGTTTAATTATTTGTATAAAATATCGTAATAAAGTAAATAAAATTCATGATAAACATGAAAACGCATAAAAATTATATATATAATTCACATAAATTTGTTATTCAGTAATATAAAGACATATTTGATAAGTTAGACTCAAGGTAAGTGATTTTCATCTCACTTGTTACAACTATGAGAAAAATTTCATTTTCACCACTTACTTATTTTGTGTGTGGTATCTACTACCCATTGTGATAAATCATATAATTAATTATTTTATTTTTATATTATTTAAATCATTCAATTAATTTTACTCCTTCACGATTCTTATGATTTAAATGGTTTTAAAGTGCTATGGGACACTTTTATATTGTTCAAATATTATTTTCCCTGAGAATAATTTAAATTATACCTCATTTATCTTTGTCAAAATTATATTCCATTGTTCAATAAAACCATTCATTTTACACTTATATGGTTTTTGATGAACCTTTCAAGTCTTAGCACCTATTTTTCACTCATTTGAACTCAAAATTGTTCAGAAATGGTTTTTTAGAAAATCGAACATCATTTTTTCTTTAGTTGAAGAACATGATTTCTTCTAAAAACCATATTTTATAAAAATATATCCAGAAAATTGTATTTAACCTTTATAAATTGATTTATTAATGAAATTATTGCAATTTTTTCATTTATAAATGTTTTCAATGGAATCATCTTGTCACTATATGAACGAGTCATTTTTCTAACATTTTTATCATAAAAAAAATGTTATTTTTTACATCATATTACTTGTATGGATTTAACCACAATAAATTCTTTGAATAATTTTATGGATTTTGAAAAAGGTTATTTTTAATAGAAATGTTTTTTTCAATGTTTTTTTAAATATTTTTTTTTAAATTTCATATTTTCCTCCATAATGTTTTTAAAAGATATTTTATTGTATTTTTATTCATCAACAATAACATCCTTTTAGTTTTAATTAAAATGTTGTATATTTTATTAATAGAGTCTGTGTTCTTCCTCTATATGGTTTATATTTTATTTGGATAAGGATAGTATTGAGATTCACTCATTTGATCCCTTTTAATCACCATGAAATATTAAATTTGCTATTATCATTTGACATTGGGAATACCCTAAGTATCTAAATAATTTTCATGGATATGATTATTTTTTAAACAATATACCATTTTTGTTTGGGTTTTACATTTATTGTTTTTATTATTTGTGGAAATACTAATAAATCTTCATCCTTTATTCAATAAAAATATTTGGTAAGGCATATTATTTTTTGTTTAAATAAATTATTCAATATGAGGAATGATTTGGAATTGTAATGATGGGTGTGGACCAGAATTTATATAGCCCCTCTATGCATCAGTAATCTAATAAGATGAAATTAGTTAGACATAAAAAATTCATCTTTTTTGCAAGAATAATGGATAGGTCTCTACCTATAGACTTATACAGTGTTAAAGATAGATATTGACACTATAATAGTTCATGTTCCAGATACATGAAATCCAATAATTAATCATTACATTTATTTTGATACAATATTTATTATCCACTATATTTTTCATCGAAATATCTATAGATGTAGTTCATTAAATGATTATTGATTAAATGGCATGTGTTTTGGTTTCTTACATTACAATATTGAGTTTTTCATATTTATTTATTGGAATTGAATGTGTTTCTAGTAATTACCTTTCTATATTTTTTTTATGAAATTCCTTCTCAATTTTCTGATTATATGGTATTTGTGTTAAGTTATTCACTATTCTATAATTATTATTATCATTGATTAATTATTTTTTCAACAAAAATTTACCCTTACTGAACATTAGAAATCACAATTATTTTGTTTCTTGTACCCAGAAATCTATGAATCAAACTATTAAATATATGTGGGGGTATACTAGATGTAATAAATCTATCCTAGAAAGAAAACGAATTAAAATGTAATTTGTGTATTAATTTGTAACAAAATACTCATATATGTATATGGTTTACTAAGACTACTAAACACGACTATCCATCAGGATTTGATTCATTCTAATCATGAAAATTTAATGGTAGTAAAAATCATATCCAGGATCTCCAGGTTCAAGTCACTATTGTTGGTTTCAAAGGAATTGTATTAGCAACCCTGAGAACTAGATTTAGGGAAACATAGATTATTGAACATAACATTAAGGTATAATTTGAGGATGATTATAGAATAACACCCAATATTTTTGGTAAAGTATAGATTATGTGGGTCTTACAAGAAATAGATTCCTATTTGGATACTACAATTAGTCTTTATTAATTAACACCTGTACCTACAAGGAACAAATATATCAAGATGTTTTGGTCTTCACTCGGCATAACCCGATACATGAGAACGAGCCTTATTTTGCATATGGTTCAACACTGTTGAGGTATAGGCTAAGGATATTTGATATTTTCCTTACAAACAATTATAAGGTATTTTTATAGACAATAATACTGAATAACCAAGGGTAGACCAAATTTTTTTAAATTAAAGATAAGGGGTCAGGATTTATATATCTCATAAATGATTATAATTTTTTTGATGAATATTGTTACTCACATTGTGCTTTCTAGTTTTAGACAATGGATGGTACTAGAATAAATAAAGTTAACATTGAACATGTAGGACAATGTGATGAAAATGAGAAACCAAATGAGCTGTTAATAAGAGTGAAAGATATCATGTTTATAACTAATAAGTTTTCCTGAAATACGATTAACAACGTATACCATAACCAACTGTTGAACACACAAAATGAGGGAAGGATAGTGTTTTCTAAGAGATAATGTGGTGGTTACCATGGGGGGAAGAAGGAATAATTTTCCTCATGAAATAACTGTGGATTAATAATACTAGGAAAGTGTCCCAATGTAATGGAGAAATTATTTTTCATGGGAAATAACGACATTAAGAAAATAATTTTTGAGGAAAAATTAAGAGTGTGATGGAAGGAAATGAAAGTTTTCCATCATAATCCTTTATTATTCATTGGAATAAATCTAGGGAAACGAGACATTACCCAATTCAGTTCCCATTCTAGAGGATAATCTCTAGAATAATGAAGGATATATGTTGAAATAATTGAATGAACTATTTATGTATCAGTTTTTTATTTAAAACCTTGTATAAAATGATATTTAGTGATTAAAATTATTTTAATGATGTCCAACACATTTATTTTTTAAATATTATTAATTTGGTTTTAGAAATGGAAAACATACATCCTGGATGATACTAAATTTTATTTGGTATGGCCGCAAGTCTTGAACCCATGAATAAAGGATGATAATGGTTTCACACCAACCATTGACCAACATAATGTACTGGTTAATATTTTATTTTTTTAGATAAATTTGTTGACAAATAAGTATTAATGATGAACCAGTAGTTTAAATTTTTAGGTATATAGATTAATTTATCAACCATAATGGACTTAGAGAATAGTTAGATACAAATGAAAAGACTTTTCACTCTTTTATGGGCATTAAAATCCATTAATTTTTTATTTTAGTGCTTCAAGGGTCAATGTTAATTTTTGGAAAACCATTTCAATAATTAAAGAATGAATTATAATTTTATAAAAGCACAACCAAAATATGTAATTATTATTATGAAATTTAAATGTATCATGTAATTAAATTTCATTATATTCTTAGGCATTTATGGAATTTCCCATCAATGGGAAAATGTTATTAGAAAAATGTGGTGCTAAAAAAATAATTTTTTTAAACCAATGGTAATCTAAATCATTATAGTTTTTTGGCTTTGTGGCCCTCAACATTCCATTGATCATTTATTTTTTGTTATCTTTGAATTATATCACTCCCTATAAATATTTATGTTTTTCCTCCATATACATATCTCTAAATTTCACAAATGTTCTGATAATTGGATTCATAGTTATATATTATTCCATGTAACATTTTTACTTCCCATTATCTCATTTATTGTGGAATTATTTTGAACACATATCATAGTGTGGGATTTAAAACAAAAAACATCAAACAATTTATCACCAAGGTAGAGTTTTAAATAAAATGGGAAAACTTAATTAAGTTAAAAAGAATGTAAGACCTTGAAAATAAAGAGTAGGATTATTGTATTTAATATCAGGAATGACACACAACACCAAGAATGTAAGGGAATATAAAATCCCAATAATTAATAATATATTTACTATTTTAAATAATTTCAATATGTTTTATATCTAGGGCTGAACATGACACTGAGTTAGTGTATGGCTTATATAAAAAAGAACTTCTTCAGTGGCCTGTGTCATACGAAAGACTGAGTTCTACAGAACAAAAATATATTAAAAAATATTAGTATTTAATATACTAAGATATAAATTAGAAATTAAATTAGTGGTTACAAATATGATTATATAATGAAAATATATTGTCTACGCAAATATGAACTGAATTCATTGGTAAACAATAAAAATGAATATAAAAATCAATTGAATATAAAGGGAATGTTTTAATAGAAAACCATTTGTATGCTTACATAGTAGTTTTACCCAAATATATTAAATTAATTACAATTAGTGAGTGAAATTAATTTAATATGTATATATAATATATTTAATAAATAATTATGTTATTCATCCAATAGATTTTACATGAATTATATTAGACCATACCCAATATTAGACATAAAAACCAATATTCATATAACAACACTTTTACCGCCTTTTAATATAAAGACTACTTTAAAAAATAAAATTGACCTCTAATAAATATTAAATTTATAAATAAACCTAATATGTAAAATTAGAAGATATAAATTAGTTTATGTTTAATTTTTTGGTATTTTTCTATGAAATATTTATAATGAATAATGAGAAATACTGAATTTTAATTCAAAACATCATGTTCTTCTAATTTATTTATCAGTTTAAATAATATTTTAAATTATTTTTACAGATTAATATGATCTAGTTTTAATTATATTATACAATTTAGTTCATTTTAATCAATATTACATTGAAATTGGCTATAAGAAATCATTTTAACGTTTTTAAATTAAAAAACTGCATTGTCAACCCATCTAAGGGATTAAAAGTAAATTAATTTCTACAACATATGTGATTTTAATTTGAAATAATATATTCCATATTTAGAATAAGAATAATTTATATTTCCTTATAATGTTAACATAGATTTTTGTATAGAAAATATTAGTGAAAATGATTAAAATTGATTAGGACGATTTAACTGAAATTATGATTAACAAGGGACAAAACCTTAATCTTAAGGGTCATAAAGACATATAAAATTATCTAAATTAAATTATATGGTAATATTTCTACCCCATAGTCCCTTGGATTGAATTTTTCTCTTTACTCGAGCCACTATTATAGAAAAAATGTGTGGAATTCCCTTTTCCAAAATTTAAATGAGTACCACTACTCCTCCACTATAAAAAAGTACTCAGGCCTCCCACATCTTAAAAACTCTAAAGAAACTATTTCTTGACATGATATACCATATATATCCTTACAATAACATCCTGAATCATATAACCCTCATATTTTTTTATAAATTAATCTATAGAATCACTTGGGTGCAATGAAAAAGGAGTTACCCAAAGAAGAGGCAATGTCTTTACACATGATCTATAGATTTATTTCCATTATCCTCCCCATAAAATATCCTTATTAAATTCTTATGTATCAATAATATTATCATTAATATAATGATATGTTTTCATTTAAAGGGTTTTACCTATACATACACACACTTATTATGACACCAAAACACCCTAAGAGGGGGTGAGTGAATTCCGGTGTCAAGATTTTCTTTAAAAATATACGATTTTGTTCCATGGTTGGTAGGAAAGTGTTAATCAAATTTAATGGATTAGTTCATCTATAATAAATTCACATTAAGAGAGACAACACAAGACTTTTGTTAGATTCGCCGCTAAAGGCTAGTCCGAGGAGCATATGTCAACAATGATTCAGTCATACCTAAATCCACTAATATTCACTAGATGTGGAATATAATAGTAAGTACATATTCACATAATGTTAGGAACAACTCCATTACAATATTTTAGGGATATCTCATGAAATCCCTTGTAACACTTTATTCAACTCCACCTAGAAAAATACTTTTATAGAAGTCTAACTTAGTCTATCAGCATGAAGGAAGCACAAATGAATTTAAATTAATGTTTTTATCCTTTTCTATCATGAGACTCTTCTAGCACCGTAGACCTGAGATGATGCACACAGAAATCTATATTCACTAAAAAAATAATATTTAAAACTATAATAAGGTCCTGTAAATTCCATTTTATTTTTTAGTTAATAAAAATTAGCATGCATGTGTGGTTTTGGAAACATTAAAATGGGAGCTCATATTAAAAATAAGAGGGCACTGTTGAATTTGAAATGATGTCTTTTACATAGGAAGGAACTAACCTTGACCAACATAGGTTGAGGGTAAAAGATAATTTTTTTTGGCATTTTAAAGAAAAATAAAATAAACATAATTATAAGGACCCGACCTTAAACATTACATAATATTGAATTAAATGAATAATTCACATTGAGGATATTTTCAGGTTTAGTGTTTTAGAGAATTAGGCTATAAATATTACACATCAAAAAAATTACAAAGTAGACACTTCCACCAAATATCCATTTTTTTACAAAACATGGACTATTGAAAAAAAAGAGTCATGTCTAGTTCCATGTTTAAGATAACATGAATTTTCTTTGATCCCATCCTTGACCCTATTCCACATTATGTCCTGTGAAAAACATTTCAAAAACTTGGGATGAGCATAAAAATCTTAGTAAGGGATACGCAAAGAAGTAAAACTGTTAGTTTTTTGAAACAACAAGTAAACCATGAATATTATAACATAAGTAATATTTTTCACCTTTATGAAGTAGTAAAAACTCTTCAATGAATAAAAAATCATTACTTACACTTTTGTAACCAAAATATTACTATAAAACCCATATAATGAACACATAACATATAAATGTATCATGGGACATAAACATACATAAATAGAATAACCATATGGTTGACTTCCACATATATCACTAAATGGAATAGCCATATGACCAACTTCCATACTCAATGAATTAGAGGTTATAATGTAACCACCCATCCTGGTATTCACAGCACCACCCGTCATTTGGTTTATCACGTAACCACCTGTCAAATGTCTAAGTACTAATATAAAATCATATCACTTAAAACAATTATTAAAGAATGAAAACATTTCCAAATTTCAATCACACTATATTACTTAAATATATTGACATAACAAATCTATTATCAAAACCATTTTCAATACCAAAAATACATAAAAGAGTATATGGTATTTATTTTCTTTTAAAAAACATTACGACTTGTTGAGGAAGCCAAAGATCAAATAATACTCACGACAGCGGAAAATGTCGTTGTCACCGCGTATGTTAAAAGAAACATTCTTTTTTTTCATTTAGTAAAATTCTTCATAGAAAAAGATTCCATTTGAATGAAATGAAAAGTCAAAGGTTTTTATAAATCATATAAAAGAATGTCTTGTATTAGAACACAATATGCCTCAATGAAAGGAGATTGAGACGAAGTCCCTTACCTCGTGTCCGTCTTGACTCGATCGTTCTTTAATATCCTAAATAATAAAATAAATTTAATTTCTACTTTCTTAATAACTTTTTTCGAGTTTACTTTTTCTTTTATATCACTTATTACCATGTTATAAACATTATGTAATCATTTAAGTTAATAACTTTCGTTTTGTCGATATTTGGCACTTGAATCAAAAATAAACACCTTATATTTACAAGTTGTCCATGTGGCCAATATTCCATTATATCCAGAATTATATTAATTATTTAGATATCATATATTTCATATATATCCAGTATATACATATATTTATAATATTACATAGCATTTAGAGGTAAGAAATTAAATGCACCGTTCATGGAGACGGTAATCCGTACGTACACATGAACGCTACTTTCATTTCTATTTATTATTTTAATGAAATAAAACATAATGATATGTAGGTATATTATAATTCCAGTATAATAGCATATATAATATCATTAACACTATCCTTTATACATCCCACATAAGGCCCTAACGAGTCACATCACTTTAAGGGGGTGGTAGTCCGTACTTCCTCAAATGAGATTATCGTATTTACCCACTATGGAAACCATAAAGGATTGATATAATTGGAAAGTATAAAAGCATAATGAAATAATAAACATAATATATATCATATATAAATACATTTCCATCATAATGGCCACCATGAAAGGCAGTTGGAGATATTTGAACAATCATCATTTCGTGAGGCGTTAGTTTTCCATCCACAGAAACATTATGTTCTTCATCCCTTAGATGGAGGTGTGTGTAGGTGTAGTTATAATAATTCTTATAAAAACATCCTAGTATATTTAGGATACTGGTTTTGTTACAAAAGAATGAAATAAAAAGATTTTATGGGTTGGAGAAGTAAAATAAATGAAAATAATTTAAGAGAAACTGTTACCTTTAATTTGGGTAACTCCTTTGGTTTGAACAAAAATGACATATTGAAGTGCCTTCTGCCTAATGTAAGGCTTCTAGGGGGAGGAGAGGGATGTAGGGAGATTAATTGGGCAGATTTTGGATGAGAAAAATGTCTTGAGAGGTGTGAGTAATTGGATAGAAGTGGTCTCCTTTTATAAGGGGGAGGAGGGGCTCTTTAGGAAAGTGTGAAAATATTATTTTATAATATAATTATATTAGGTTTAAAATGGTCCAAAAATAATTATAGTATAAGATAAGATGAGTAATAGTTTAAATAAAATCATCAAATCAAAATTGGACATGTTTTGTATAATATTTGAATCATTATAATCTTATTTATTTAAATCATTTACTAGTGAGATAAATACTGTATCATAATTGTGTCATTAATAATTTAATTTATATGATGTCTAAAAATTATAAAACAAATACCATGATATAGGAAATAGATTTATACTTCCAGATAATATTTATATTTAAAAATAGGACTTATATAACACAATATAAAAATTAATTACTAAAAGATATTTGTTAATATCAATTTTGTCTTCACATTAAATTAATTAATCTAAATTGTCATTATCACTCCCAAGTGGCTCAATGGGGTCGCGAAATTGACCCAAATATGACCATGGACGTAAATGACTCAACCAATAATGTTTGGACAAGTGTTAAGATAATTTTGAATTTTTATAATATTATATTTACCTAGAATTACCTTATTTACCTTTAACCGTGGTAAATAAAAGTCAAAAGTCACTATTCACCAAAAATTATATTCATATTAATGTACCTGATTTTAATTCTTGAAAACAACTATGTATGTCAGATATTATAAATTCAATTCACAGAATTGGTAAAATTTCATTTAAATGAAAAAGACATTTTTTTAACTACCACTAAATGATTTTACTATTCATCAAAAATTGATGTTTTTCAGAAAAATACCAAAAATTCAGCCTAAGATATATTTGATATTCCGAATTCAAAAATGATATCTATTTTTCCAAATTCAGAACATAGAATTGGAATTAATTAATTTTAAAATTAAATCCCGTTGTTAAAACAAATAGCGTGTTTTTAAGAAACAATAACCATCAAAAGATTGATACTTGTTTATGTCCAATTTCAAAGTGAAAATAATTCAAATGACCAACATTGGATTAAATGATAAAAATATATTCTAATTACACTTCAAAACTAATAAAAAAGATAATCTAACCATATAAATAAATTAGATCAAAACATAGTTTTGAATTAAAACACAATATTTTCACTATTCATTAAAAAATGAACTTTATCGGAAAAATTCCAAAAATTTACAAAAAGTAAATTTTGATGACCCCATTCTAAAGAAGGATTTTATTTGGTAATATAGAATGTATTAAAGTGACCAAAACTAGATTTAAAAAAGGGTTCTCCATTAAATGTTGATAAATCGACCTTTTAATTTAAATTATGCTTAAAATTAGATTCATTAACATTTTAAGCCTCTAACTTTTTATTGGATAATGTAAATACATTTAACAATAATGTATAATCATATTGTAGTTAGTTTCATTCATGCCCTCTGATACAACAACTAGGAGTTAACTACTATTTAAAATAATAATATTATATTATTAGTGTGCAAATGTAAGATTTCAAAGAAACCCGTTGTTGTGTATTGGGTACGCTATCGAACATATAAATCCTTTTAAAGTAAAATTAATATTTAATTAAAAAATATTAATAAGTATAAAAATATCTTATTCTTCATTTACTTGAGATGTTACATCCTTCCCCCCTTTTAGAAATTGTGTTCTCGCAATTTTTATTCACTTATCAAAATGAGTGGGGGTATTTATCCCTTATAGAATTTTCAAATTCCCACATTGCCTCTTCCTCCATATGGTTTTTCCAAAAAACCTTTACCTGGTAAATTAACTTATTCCACAACACCTACTCTCTATGGTCAAGAATTTGAAATGGTTGTTCTTCCTAATAGATATTTTCTTCCAACTGAACTACCACTAGGCTCAAAACATGAGATGGATCTGGAATATACTTTCTCCACATCGAAACATGAAAAACAATGTGTACCTGGGATAAAAATGGAGGTAAATACACTCTATACTCAACTGATCCCACTTTCTCCAGAATTTCATAATGTCCAATGAACCTCAGACTCAAATTTCCCTTCTTACCAAAACGCATCACACTTTTCCATGGAGAAAATTTGAGAAAGACCTGATCACCTACCTCAAAGAAAATATCCTTCCTCCGGTTATTGGCATAACTTTTCTATTTGCTCCGAGATATTCTCATGTGCTTCTGAATCAACTGAACTTTCTCTGCCATCTCTTCTACCAATTATGGTCCCATCAGATTCCTTTCATTTACATCATCCCAAAAAGCTGGAGTTCGAAAACGCTTTCCATATATTGCCACAAATGGAGACATCTGTATACTGGAATGAAAACTATTATTATAAGATAATTCAACCAAAGAAAGATGTTAATCCCAACTTCCCTGATAATCTAGTGAAAAATCACGTAGCATATCCTCCATGTTCTATATTGTTCGTTCTGACTGCCCATCTGATTGCCGATGAAAAGCTGTACTAAAATTTAATTCAGTACCCAACAACTTCTGAAGGCCTTTTCAAAAGTTATAAGTAAACCTGGGATCACTATTAGATACAATGGAGATGGGAACTCCATACAAACTGATTATCTCTTTAACATACAACCGAGAAAGTTGATCTAAAGACAGAGTATCTCGAATATGAAGGAAATGAGCAGATTTAGTCAATCGATCAACTATAAGCCAAATTGCAATATTACCTTGATATGTCTTTGGTAATCTCACAACGAAGTCCTTGGATATATTTTCCCATTTCCACTCCAGCACCAGTAGAGGATGAAGCATCCCTTTCAGTAAATTTCGCTCTACTTTAACCTACTGACAAGTCAAACACTTCACAGTAAAATTAGAAATATCCTTTTTCATTCCATCCCACCGGTAATACTATCAAAGATCTCTGTACAACTTAGTACTACCAGGATGAACTGAAAACGGAGAACTATGAGCTTCACATAACAACTCATTCACCAACTGTGAATCACAAGGTACACATAATCTCTTCCCAAATCTCAAAAGACAGTCATTATCAATGTTAAATTCAGGAAAATTACCCTTCTGATCCAACTCTACCTTTTTCTGCAACTCACTGTCTTCTTTCTGCGCTTTCTTTATTCTGTCTGATAGAGTTGATTTCACTCACACCTCAAACAAAACAGATGAATTACCTGCACCAAAAACTTATATACCAAATTTCATCAAATAAAAAACCAAAGGATCTCATTCCAAACGTATCATGGTTAAAGAAGTATTACTTTTTCGACTCAAAGCATCAACCACTTTATTTCCTTTTCCTGGATGATAATGGATTGTGAAATCATAATCCTTGATTAATTAAAACCATCTCCTCTTTCTCATATTCAATTATTTCTGAGTGAATATATACATCAATATTTTGTGATCAGTATATATTTCACACTTCACTCCATACAAATGATGCCTCCAAATTTTTAAAGCAAAAACAACAATAGCTAATTCAAAATCATGTGTAGGGTAATTTAACTCACAAGGTTTCAATTGACGTGAAGAATAAGCAATTGCCTGATCATTATTCATTAGGACACATCCCAGTCCTTTCAATGAATCATCACTAAAGATAAAAAACTCACCATTTCTGGATGGAAGTTCCAAAACTGGAGCATTCACCAATCTCCTTTTCAATTCCTAAAAACAATCATCACAATATTTTATCCAGATGAACTTAACACCTTTTCGAGTTATCTTTGTTATTGGACTAGATAACCGTGAAAAATATTCAAAAATACTCCGGTAATAACCTGACAAACCAAGAAAACTATAGATCTCAGTTATATTTGTGGGTCTTGGCCATTCATCAACAACTTTTGTTTTATCTGGATCAACAGTTATGTCATTTTTTTGAAACAATGTGACCGTGGAAAATAAATTTGTAACCAAAACTGATACTTTCTGAATTTCCCAAATAATTTCTTTTCTTTTAAGGTTTGCAAGAAAAACCTTAAATGACTTTCAAGATCCTCCTTACTTTTGGAATAAACCAAAATATCATCAATGAACACAACCACAAACTTATCCAAGAACTCACAGAAAATTCTATTCATAAGATCAATGAATACAACAGGTACATTGGTTAACCCAAAAGTCATAACTAAAAATTCATAATGTCCATATCTAGTATGAAACACAGTCTTTGGAACGTATTCTTCCTTTACTTTCAACTGATGGTACCCCGACCTCAAGTAAATCTTTGAAAAATACTGAGCTCCCTAGATCTGATCAAAAAAATAATCGATATGAGGCAATGGATACTTATTCTTAAAAGTGATGTTATACAATGATCTATAATCAATGAAAAGTTTCATTGAACCATCTTTATTTTTAACAAACAAGATAGAAGCAGCCCATGGTGATGTGCTAGGTCGAATGAAACCTTTATCTAATAACTCCTTCAATTTCTTCTTTAACTCTAAAAGTTCAATTTGAGCAATTCGATAAGGGGGTTTTGAAATTGGCATAGCATCAGGAACTAAGTCAATAGTAAATTCAACTTCTTGATCAGCTATAATACCAGGAAACTCATCAGGAAAAACATCAAGGTACTAATTTACCAATATCACATCATTAATATGAACAGTTCCTTTGTTTTCAAAAATATGTGCAAGGAAACATTCATTTCCATATTTTACTACTTTCTCAACTTCCTGACATGTTATCAACAGAAACAGTTCATTTTTGTATAAAAACTGAAAATAATTCTGAAAAGAAACCTCTTTAGCTCTACAGTCAATCATATCATGATAAACAAGAATCCAATCCATGCCCAATATAACATCAAACTCTACTAGAGGAAAAACAATAAGGTTTGCAGGTAGATTCTTTCCGCACACAAGGACAAGAATGTTCTTATGTTTTATTTTTGTCTCAAAAATTCCTCTAGGTGTTTTACCGTAATTTCAGTATTCCTATCATGAGATGGAATTCCCAATTTACAAAAAACATCTCAGAAATGAAAGAATGTGTAGACCCTGAATCAAACAACACATTGGCATAATCTGAACAAACAAACAGTGTACCTGATACAACATCATTTGATGGCCCAACATCTGCTGTAGTAGTTGTGAAGGATTTCACCACCCCTTTCTTCTTGTAGTCCGACTGCTTTCCCTCAGTTGAGTTCTTCGCTGGACACTCATTTTCATAATGACCCATTTTGTTACACTTAATACATCTTACCGATGGATTTTCATTGCCTAATTGTTCATCCTTTTTACAGTTACGAGCAATATGACCAGACTTACCACACCGGAAGCACTTTCTAGTCATTGATAAAAATTTTCCAGGATTCTTTTTAGCACACTTCTCACAAGTTGGAAAATTATTTTTCTTACCTCTAGGCTTCTTTGATGAATTCTTCCCCTTTTCTTACCAAATGGTCCTCTTATTCTGTTTTTTTTTCAAAGAACACTTGATCATCGACAAACTCCATTTCCACCTTCTCCGCACATCGAACATGTTTTTCATAACTTTTGAAATCATGAGAGGCTAGTGCTCTTCGATATCATGGCTTTAGTCCTGAGTAAAATCAATTTATCTTACTATTAAGTTCTCGGATGAAATTCGGTGCATACCTTGCCAGTCGAATGAATTTTTATTCATAAGAAGCCACTGAGTCATCCTCCTGCCTCAATTCCAGGAATTGTTTTTCCATCCTAAGATGAACCACCTTAGGAAAATATTTCTCAAGAAACATGCCTTTTAATTCATCCCAAACAAGAGCATCAATCTCTTCACTATCCTTGATATTTTTCACCATCAACCACCACTGATCAGCTTCACCTTCAAAACGGTAAACATGGAGACTAACCTTTTGATGTTCTGAATAACCCATAACAATGAAAATCTTTTCCATTGCTTTAATCCACCCTTCTGCTAGCACAGGATCATATGATCCTACGATTGATGGGGGATGTTGCCTCATGAAATTCTCCACTACTGACATGTTCTTATGTGGTTGATATGACTGATCTCATACATGGATACCACCACCATTAATAGCCTGAGTCAACTGTGTCATTGCTGCATCAAACTGTTCAGTTCCGATTCTAACAATCTCAAGTTGCTGATTTGGAAGGTTGTCTTCCTCCTGACGTCGTCCCAACATAGCTACCCTATATCCTCTGTGGAAAACCATTCTGAACACAAAAATATCTTAGGTGATGAAGCATGTTAATCTGTAAATGCCACATAATCTCGATATTAACATAAATTACTTTATGGATATTAATTTATCAATGCCCTAACTCCTAAAGTTATCTAAACTGACCTCTGATACCAACTATAAGGACCCGACCTTAAACATTACATAATATTGAATTAAATGAATAATTCCATATCATTTCAGGTTTAGAGTTTTAGAGAATTAGGCCATAACTATTACATTTCAAAAAAAATACAAAGTAGACACTTCCACCCATTATCCATTTTTTTTACAAAACATGGACTCTTGAAAACAAGAGTCATGTATAGTTCCATGTTTAAGACAACATGAATTATCCTTGATCTCATCCTTGACCCTAATCCACATTATGTCATGGGAAAAACATTTCAAAAACATTGGATGAGCATAAAAATCTCAATAAGGCATACACAAAGAAGTAAAACTGTTAGTTTTTAAAAACAACAAGTAAACCGTGAATATATTAACATAAGTAATAATTTTAACCTTTATAATGTATTAAATACTCTTCACTAAATTAAAGATCATTACTTACACTTTTTAACCAAAATATTACCATAAAACCCATATAAATATCACATAACATATAAAGTTAACATGGGACAAAAACATACATACATGGAAAAACCATACGGTCGACTTCCACACATATCACTAAATGGAATAGCCATATGGCCAACTTCCATACCCAATGCATTGGAGGTTATAACATAACCACCCATCCTGGTATTCATGGCACCACCCATCATTTGGTTTATCACGTAACCACCCGTCAAATGTCCAATTACCAATATAAAATCATATCACATAAAACAATTATAAAGAAATAAAAAATTTCCACATTTCAATCACAATATATCACTTAAATATATTGACATAAAAAATCTATTATCAAAACCATTTTCAATACCAAAAATATGTAAAAGATTATAAGGTATTTATTTTTTTTTTAAAAACATTACGGTTTGTTGAGGAAGCCAAAGATCAAATAATACTCGTGGCGGCGGAAAAGGTTTTTGTCACTGCGTATGTTAAACGAAACATTATTTTTGTCATTCAGTAAAATGATTCATAGAAAATGATTCCATTTGAATGAAATGAAAAGTCAAAGGTTTTTATACAGCGTATAAAAGAAAGTCATGTATTAAAACAAAATATGCCTCAATGAAAGGATATTGAGACGATGTCCCATTCCTCATGTCCGACTTGACTCGATCATTCTTTAATATCATGAATAATAAACTAAAGTTAATTTATACTTGATTAAGAACCTTTTTCATGTTTATTATTCCTTTTATATCACATAATACCATGTTTTAAACATTATTTAATAATTCAAGTTAATAACATTCGTTTTGTCGATATTTGGCACTTGAGACAAAAATGAACACCTTATATTTACTAGTTGTCCATGTGGTCAATATTCCATTATATCCATAATGATATTAATGATTTAGATATCATATATATCATATATATATATTATATACATGTATTTATAATATTACATAACATTTAGAGGTATGAAATGAAATGCATCGTTAATGGAGATGGTAAGTCGTACGTACGCATGAACGCTACTTTCATTTATATTTGTTATTTTAATGAAACTAAAACACAATGAAACATATTTATATTATAATTCCAGTATAATATCATATATAGTATCATTAACACTATCTTTTATACATCCCACATAAGGCATTAATGGGTAACATCATTTTAAGGGGGCGGTAGTCCGCACTTCCTCAAATGAGATTATCGTATTTAACCACTATGGAAACCATAAAGGCTTGATATTATTGGGAAGTACAGAAGAATAATGAAATAATAAACATAATATATATTATATATAAATTCGGTTCCATCATAATGGACACCATGAGATGCGGTTGGAGATATTTGAACAATCATCGTTTTGTGAGGCGTTAGTTTGCCATCCAGAGAAACATTATGTTCTTCATCCATTAGATGGAGTTGTGTGTAAGTGTAGTTAGAATCCTTCTTATAACAACATAATATTATATTTATAATACTGGTGTTGTTAAAAAATAAAGAAATAAAGAGATTTTAGGGGTTGGATAAGTAATATAAATGAAAACAATTTAAGAGAAACCGTTACCTATAATTTGGGTAACTCATTTGGTTTGAACCCAAATGACTTCTTGAAGTGCCTTATGCCTAATGTAAGGATTATAGGGGGAGGAGAGGGATGTAGGGAGATTAATTGGGAAGATTTTGGACGAAGATAAGATGATTCATTGTCGAAATAAAATCATCCAATCATAATTGGACATGTTTTGGATTATAGTTTAATCATTATAATCTGATTTATTTAAATCATTTATTAATGTGATAAATACTGCATCATTATTGTGTCATAAATAATTTACTTTATTTTTGTCTAAAAATTATAAAACAAATACCATGATATAGGAAATATATTTATCTTTAGAAATAACGTTTATAGTCGAAAATAGGACTTATATAACAACATAT
Organism: Viscum album; assembly: GCA_963277665.1. Taxonomy (NCBI): domain Eukaryota; kingdom Viridiplantae; phylum Streptophyta; class Magnoliopsida; order Santalales; family Viscaceae; genus Viscum; species Viscum album. The sequence continues at coordinate 1,199,543,161 of OY728153.1, read as the reverse complement.
AAAAATTAATTACTAAATGATTTTTGTTAATGTCAATTTGGTCTTCACATTAAATTAATTAATCTAAATTGTCATTATCACTCTCAAGTGTCTCAATGGGGTCCCAAAATCGACCCAATGATTCCCATGGTCATAAATGACTCAACCAAAAAGGTTTGGACAAGTTTCAAGGTAATTTTGAATTTTTTTAATATTCTTTTTACCTTGAATTACCTTATATACATTTAACTGCTGTAAATAAAAGTCAAAAGTTACTATTCATCAAAAATTATTTTCATCTTAATGAACCAAATTTTACTTCATGATAACAAACATTTATGTCTAATTTTTGAAATTCAATTCACAGAAGTGCTAAAATTTCATTTAAATGAAAAAGTCTGTTTTTTAACTACCACTAAGTGGTTTCACTATTCATAAAAAATTGATGTTTTTCAGAAAAATACCAAAAATTCAGCCTAAGAAATATTTGATATTCCGAATTTAAAAATAATTTCTATTTTTCCAAATTCAATACATATAAGTGGTATTAATTAATTTTAAAATTAATTTCCATTGTTAAAACAAATAGCGTGTTTTTAAGAAACAATAACTATCAAAAGATTGAAACTTGTTTATGTCCCATTTCAAAGTGAAATTAATTGCAATGACCAAAATTGGAATAAATGGTTAAAATATATCCTAATTACACTTTAAAACCAATTAAATAGATAATATAACCATATAAATAAATTAGATTAAAAGATAGTTTTGAATTAAAATACAATATTTTCACTATTCATTAAAAAGTGAACTTTATCAGAAAAATTCCAAAAATTTACACAAAATAAATTTTGATATCACCATTCTAAAGAAGGATTTTATATGGTAATATAGAATGTATTAAAGTAACCAAAAATAGATTTAAAAAAGGTTTCGCCATTAAAAGGCGATAAATCGGGTTTTTAATGTAAATTACGCTTAAAATTAGATTCATTCACATTTTAATCCTCTAACATTTTATTGTATAATGTAAATACATTTAAAAATCATGTATAATCATATTATAGTTTAATTAATTCATTCCCACCAATACAATGGCTAGGAGTTAACTACTATTGAAAACAAAAATATTTTATTATTAGTGTGCAACATAAGATTCCAAAAAACCCCATTATTGTGTATCGGGTACACTATCCAACATAGAAACCCTTTTAAAGTAATATTAATATTTAATTCAAAAAAATTAATAAGTATAAAAATATATTAATATTAATTTATGTGGGATGTTACATTAATAATGTTAATTTAATTCAAAAAATAAGTATATCTACAATGAAACATTGAGCCCACTATTTCATTTCATAAATAAAATAGTCTAACTATGATGCAAATAAAGTATAGTAGAAACCCTATTTCATTTCAAAAATAAAACTAGAAAACGATGTTGCGACTCAGCGAAACCTTAATTTTGAAACCAGTTTCTTCCATTTAATAGATTTATAGAGATATGGGATTAGGGGTGCATCTTAGAGTTTGCTCTAAATCCTTAGAGGAAATTCGTTGGAGAATGATGAGTTGTGAAGAACGATGAATCGACAATGAAAATGAACACCCCCTTATCTGTGCTTCAACAAAGACTGATCCTATCCCAGCTAAGGGTTTTATTAGTTCTGTGTGACTACTATTTTCCCTTGTTAATATTTTCTAAATGAAGAACACAGATCAACCCACTAATAGGTTGATCTATGGTTCAATTGATCATGTGGGATTGGGATTACCTTGTAAGGATTAAAAAGTGTTTATAACTCTTTGATTATCTACTACATCTTCATGATTAAATTAGAACTGAATATTAGTTATTTTAAATTGGTACTTCATGATCCTGATAACAAAAATGAATTCAGACCGTCATGGACAAAGGTGTTGATCATTCTTCAAGTGTTCTTGGGCCTTTTCCTTTCCCACAATCTTCATGATCCAGTTATTCTGAAAGAGAATGTTTTTTGTACACTCGAATCGTAAAAAAACAACCCAAAATCAAGAACACCACAACACAATAACCACCCCATGAAGATGCGACAATATGCGCAATAAGAGACAGGGATGCCAGATGAGTGTATGACGGTGGAAGTGACACCGATCTGGCAGCGAGGTCAGGAAATGTTAATGGTATCCTATAATGGTTATTGTGGCTGCATAAGGCCACATTGCTGATAGGAGGCCACGAATATGTAACGACCCGAAATTTTGAATAAATCTTGTTTCCTAATTTCATGTGTTATTTTTTATACTCAAAAAAAAATATTTTATTTGATAAACATGATTATAAATAAAATGAGACCATTGGTTTTTGAGTGTTATATGACCATCGGTCAATATGACCACCGTGAACAAAATGTTTTTATTATTGTCTCTAAATTTAAGTAATCCTGGTTAATTATTATAGAAAGAAGATTTGATGGCCACACCTAGTAGCCTTGGGCCGATCGAAGCCCATCTAACAGAGATTGGGAAGGAGGTAGCACCATTGGGCTTTGCTCTGGACCAAATCCAAGCCGAACTTCATCATGTGAAGCTAGAACGGAATCGCCTTCGCGAGAAGTTCAAACTGATAGAAATTACTACTCGGGCAATGTTGACTGAGCCGCCCCAAAATTCTATCACCCTAGCACACCTTACTCTTAGGTCCTATGCTGGTATTATAAGGGGTTATGTAACGAGACCGTAATTGCCTTGTGTAATCTTTTTTTTAAATAAAAATTTGGATTTCTTCTTATGATGATGTTTATGAATTTTCAAATGACCGGATAAATATTGTATGCATATTTTTGATGAATTTTAGAAAAAGGATATTTTAAAAATGGTTGTGTAAACCTTAAATAATTAAAAATGTGTAATGATTTTCGAAAAATGGTCTTCTATAATTATGTTCAGTACGAAATTTAGAGTCTAATAAGATCAACTTGATTTTTGATGAATAGTAAATTATGAATAGTGATTTTATGATTAGGATTAGTAATATGACCAAATGGATTAGTAATCTCACTTAAAGAAAGTTTTAAAATAATCTAGGCACCTTGATTAAGTAATGTGATTCAATAAAATAGTTAAATAACAGTTTCATTAATTATTATTCAAGTATTAGTTTTTTCGGGGTGAATAGTGTTTTTTAATTAAAAATTTAATTAAAAATAATTAGAAAATTATTTTTATAAAAATGACTTCATTTTTGAACTCAGAGCATCGATATTATGTTATGGTAATTTTTGGGGATTTTTCTGAAAAATGTGAATTTTCGATGAATAGTGTTTTTATTTAAAAATTAAATTAAAAATATTTAGAAAATTATTTTTATAAAATGGATTTCATTTTTGAAATCAGAGCATTGATATTTGGTTAAGGTGAAATTTTGGGGTTATTCTGAGAAGGTTGAATTTTTAGTGAATAGTAAAAATACAGTTTTAGGGTTTCGGTATGTTTAATGACATCATAATGGTGTCATGATGATGTCATGAGATCTTTTGAGGGTTTGCCGGCCAAGGGTGATGAATTATTGTTTTGGGGGCCCCATGTGGCCTAACTCCATGATAAATGCCAAGGGAGAGCACATGGGTTTGAGAAAAGCACATGTGAGGTGTCCCTTGGCCATTAATGTCTTGTCCCCTCACTTTCCCTATAAATACCAAGCCCTCCTCTCATCAATTAGACTCCCCACTCTTCCCCAACGAAGTTCTGGTCTCATTACCTCCCAAGGAGTCCTCCCAAGGTGCCCCCAAGCCCTCAAGTTCCCAACCTTTGAGGTTTAAGAGTTACATTTTAAGGTAAGGGATCCGACCTCTCTCTTTCTTTTCAAGTAATCTCTTTTATGTCATTTCTTTTATACTCCATGTTATTATGTTGGAGGATGTTATTTTATAATCATCATACTGCCTACTTCATGTTCATATTATGAGATACCCCCCTTTCTCTCATCAATTCGTTTTAAGAATGTTTAAGTGGCGCCGTTAGGCTGCCGAATTTTTAAGGGATTCTTTCACCTTCCTCGTTTTCAAGTTCTATTTTCATTCAAGTCTTTCATGTTCCTTTTTATTATGTTGGGGTATGATATCTAAATTTATCATACTGGACTCTTATGTTCATATGATGAGAGACCCCATTTGATCGCTTCAATTCAGTATTTTGATGTTTTAAGTGGCGCCGTTAGGCTGCCGAATTTTTAAGTGGTTCTTCACCCTTCTCGTTTTGAAGTTCTACTTTCATGTCAATTATTTCAAGTTCCTTTTTGTTATATTGGGGTATGATATCTATATCTATCATACTGTAATCTTATGTTCATATGATGAGAGACCCCATTTGATCGCTTCAATTCAGTATTTTTATGTTTTAAGTGGCGCCGTTAGGCTGGCGAATTTTTAAGTGGTTCTTCACCCTTCTCGTTTTGAAGTTCTACTTTCATGTCAATTCTTTCAAGTTCCTTTTTTTTATGTTGTGGAATTATCTATATATCCATCATACTGATCTCTTATTATCATATGATGAGGGACCCTATTTGATCTTGTCAAATCATTTTCTTTTGAAGTTAAGTGACGCCGTAAGGCTGCCGAATTTTCATAAGAGAAATCTAAACTTTTTTTTTCTTCCATGTTTTTCATTTCAAATGGTATGTCCATAAAATTTCATTACCATGTCCATATGTCCTTCTTATTCCTTCACCCTACTGTTTTATGGATCATTTATGAGTGGGTGACCCATGTCCCCTCTCATTTCAATGTTTTCTAAAACCCCGAAACTTAGCCGTTATGCTGCAGAATTTTCCCCTCAAAATGCCTCTCTCTTTTCTCAAAAATTATTTTATGTTATAAAGTGAATACTCAAAGCTCTTATTTCTACAAAGGTATTCACATATATATCAAAATGTTCCATTTTAAATTCTGGGATTTACATACATGAGACCCGCTTTCCCTTTCCGTGGGTTTAAAGTGACGTAAAGATCATGTCTTTAAAGCAGTTTTTAAAACGTTATGATTATGAAATGAAACCCATTTATTTTATGCTATGTGGGTTATTTATGAAATGTTTGATGATGATATATGTGGCTCACATGATAATAAAGGCAAATTTAAGGGTGCGCCCTGATAGCGCTCCAATGCATTGGGTAATGATGTAACCACTAGAGATTACAATTTTCACGATACCTTGGTGAATAACCTTGGTAATTTTCAAATGACACCTTGGGGATGGACCTTGGTGATATGTTCATGATTGTCTATGTTAAATGATGTAGCCACATATTCAAGTTATGAAAAATGTTGTTTTTATTATGAAATGCCTCATGATTTCTTTCTCATGCCTTAAAGTTCTTTTCATGTCATTATTGAAGTATATCAAGCTCACATGTAAAATGTTCCTCTTGTTTCCCTTACTGGGCCTTCTGCTCACCCTTTATTTTGATGTGTGTTCCCAGGTTATGAGATGCATTAATGAACCTAGGATGAACTTGAGGAGAATCCTTTCAAGTGTTTAAGAAGAATGTTTTTTTTTCTTTCATTTATTATGTTCCTGGTTTCCAAGACACTAAACCTTAAAGATCCTCGGTTTTGTAAAATATAATGAAAGTTTATGTGATGAAAAGGTGGGATGCTATAGTTGGTATCAAAGGATGGTTTAGTTATTTGTGGAAATTAGGATATGAAAACTCTAGGAGGAACCCTATAGAAAAGTTTAATATAGGAAATCTTCCTGGTATTTTGGTGAGTATTGAGTAAGGGGTTTCCAAGCAAATACATCCCTGTCTGGATACGAGCAGGTAGAGGTGGCTCTGGCACAGATGTACATAGGGGTAAAACCCGAAAACACCGCTTTGAGCTAGACTCGAACGGGAACTGGTACACGACAACGGGCCTTGCTGCACTCTTGGTTACGACACTCCCGGGGGATATGCTTTGGTAAATTCATAAGCTTAGTATGAACCATTGTTAAAGGAACAAAGATAAAATAAAATAAAGGTTTACATAAGAATATATGATCATGGATAACCTAGAAGGGAACCTAGGGGATCACAAGTTAGGGTATACTTTACTTCTACATGTTATCCTTAGATGCTTTAAGTTTCTTTGCATGATTATTGGCTATGTATTTAAGCCCCTAATTATAGCTTCTTTTCTTAGTTAATGGCGGGAAATGGAAGAACATGTCCCAACAACCAATGTGATAGGAAATGCTATGATTGCCGTATTAATACGACCGAGATGATTAGGGGATTAAAAGATGATTATTATTTTGGAAGACGTTCACTATTTTGAGGACCATATATGATCAAGGTAAATAGATTACTACGGTATTTTCATTGAGGAGTAAGGTTGATTTATATTTTGATTTATCAATGAATTTAAGTTGGACTTATAGTAATTTAGGTTACTTACGGGAATGATTAAACTATCTTGGGTAAAATATGTTTAGGTTAGCTATTTTTGTTATAAGATGTTAGGAGTGGTTGATGTTGTTTGGAGATGAACAATGAAGTTTATTTTGGAAGACTATGTTATCAAGTCCTTCTTGTATTTGGGTTTCAATCTTAGTTTGGTTTATTTCGAGGAATTTTAAGGACTGTTATTTATGGAATGGTCTATGATGAACTTTGGGTATTACCATGGAACATTGAAGATTTAAAATTAGTTTCCATTCCTATGGGATTCTTCCTTTTTGAAGAGTTGTTTAACCTTACCCTTTCTGTTTTGGGATAATGTTTAAAGATAGAAGAAATAGATAGTTAATCTTTTATGGATTATGTGATTCTCTAGAAGATGATTCTTGTGTTTTGATGAGACCAAGTAGTTTTGAATGCTCATCGTTTGGGGGAAAGGATTAGTTTTGGTAAAAACTTATTAAAGGGTGAAACTCTACATGAAGGTAGATATATTTTCTTATGTTTTTGTTCTATGTAGTAAATGAAATCCTCAAAATTATGAAAAGAAAAGTAAAACAAAAATGTTGTTGGTTTACATTTCCTACTAGGTAATCAAAGACCGTTTACACACATCATAAGTTTGGGATTTTCTCATGGTTAACTTTGTCCTAATCATGTTCTCTATCACTCTCTCTTAGAACTGACCCTTTGTTTTTTTCCTCCATGTCCATGTTTTCCTACATGGAACCCGAGTGTGGGTTAACTCGGGTGGCCTTTGTACTTCCTTTTCTTTCTTTTAAAGTAATGGTGTTACTGACTCTTTTTCCGATGTGGGACTTTCAATGAAATTTCAAAACCCAATTTAAAAAAATTGCGAGGACGCAATTTCTTAAGGGGGGAAGATTGTAACGACCCGAAATTTTGAATAAATCTTGTTTCCTAATTTCATGTGTTATTTTTTATACTCAAAACAAAAAATATTTTATTTGATAAACATGATTATAAATAAAATGAGACCATTGGTTTTTGAGTGTTATATGACCATCGGTCAATATGACCACCGTGAACAAAATGTTTTTATTATTGTCTCTAAATTTAAGTAATCCTGGTTAATTATTATAGAAAGAAGATTTGATGGCCACACCTAGTAGCCTTGGGCCGATCGAAGCCCATCTAACAGATATTGGGAAGGAGGTAGCACCATTGGGCTTTGCTCTGGACCAAATCCAAGCCGAACTTCATCATGTGAAGCTAGAACGGAATCGCCTTCGCGAGAAGTTCAAACTGATAGAAATTACTACTCGGGCAATGTTGACTGAGCCGCCCCAAAATTCTATCACCCTAGCACACCTTACTCTTAGGTCCTATGCTGGTATTATAAGGGGTTATGTAACGAGACCGTAATTGCCTTGTGTAATCTTTTTTTTAAATAAAAATTTGGATTTCTTCTTATGATGATGTTTATGAATTTTCAAATGACCGGATAAATATTGTATGCATATTTTTGATGAATTTTAGAAAAAGGATATTTTAAAAATGGTTGTGTAAACCTTAAATAATTAAAAATGTGTAATGATTTTCGAAAAATGGTCTTCTACAATTATGTTCAGTACGAAATTTAGAGTCTAATAAGATCAACTTGATTTTTGATGAATAGTAAATTATGAATAGTGATTTTATGATTAGGATTAGTAATATGACCAAATGGATTAGTAATCTCACTTAAAGAAAGTTTTAAAATAATCTAGGCACCTTGATTAAGTAATGTGATTCAATAAAATAGTTAAATAACAGTTTCATTAATTATTATTCAAGTATTAGTTTTTTCGGGGTGAATAGTGTTTTTTAATTAAAAATTTAATTAAAAATAATTAGAAAATTATTTTTATAAAAATGACTTCATTTTTGAACTCAGAGCATCGATATTATGTTATGGTAATTTTTGGGGATTTTTCTGAAAAATGTGAATTTTCGATGAATAGTGTTTTTATTTAAAAATTAAATTAAAAATATTTAGAAAATTATTTTTATAAAATGGATTTCATTTTTGAAATCAGAGCATTGATATTTGGTTAAGGTGAAATTTTGGGGTTATTCTGAGAAGGTTGAATTTTTAGTGAATAGTAAAAATACAGTTTTAGGGTTTCGGTATGTTTAATGACATCATAATGGTGTCATGATGATGTCATGAGATCTTTTGAGGGTTGGCCGGCCAAGGGTGATGAATTATTGTTTTGGGGGCCCCATGTGGCCTAACTCCATGATAAATGCCAAGGGAGAGCACATGGGTTTGAGAAAAGCACATGTGAGGTGTCCCTTGGCCATTAATGTCTTGTCCCCTCACTTTCCCTATAAATACCAAGCCCTCCTCTCATCAATTAGACTCCCCACTCTTCCCCAACGAAGTTCTGGTCTCATTACCTCCCAAGGAGTCCTCCCAAGGTGCCCCCAAGCCCTCAAGTTCCCAACCTTTGAGGTTTAAGAGTTACATTTTAAGGTAAGGGATCCGACCTCTCTCTTTCTTTTCAAGTAATCTCTTTTATGTCATTTCTTTTATACTCCATGTTCTTATGTTGGAGGATGTTATTTTATAATCATCCTACTGCCTATTTCATGTTCATATGATGAGATACCCCCCTTGCTCTCATCAATTCGTTTTAAGAATGTTTAAGTGGCGCCGTTAGGCTGCCGAATTTTTAAGGGATTCTTTCACCTTCCTCGTTTTCAAGTTCTATTTTCATTCAAGTATTTCATGTTCCTTTTTATTATGTTGGGGTATGATCTCTAAATTTATCATACTGGACTCTTATGTTCATATGATGAGAGACCCCATTTGATCGCTTCAATTCAGTATTTTGATGTTTTAAGTGGCGCCGTTAGGCTGCCGAATTTTTAAGTGGTTCTTCACCCTTCTCGTTTTGAAGTTCTACTTTCATGTCAATTATTTCAAGTTCCTTTTTGTTATATTGGGGTATGATCTCTATATATATCATACTGTAATATTATGTTCATATGATAAGAGACCCCATTTGATCGCTTCAATTCAGTATTTTGAAGTTTTAAGTGGCGTCGTTAGGCTGGCGAATTTTTAAGTGGTTCTTCACCCTTCTCGTTTTGAAGTTCTACTTTCATGTCAATTCTTTCAAGTTCCTTTTTGTTATGTTGGGGAATTATCTATATATCCATTATACTGATCTCTTATTATCATATGATGAGGGACCCTATTTGATCTTGTCAAATCATTTTCTTTTGAAGTTAAGTGACGCCGTAAGGCTGTCGAATTTTCATAAGAGAAATCTAAACTTTTTTTTTTCTTCCATGTTTTTCATTTCAAATGGTATGTCCATAAAATTTCATTACCATGTCCATATGTCCTTCTTATTCCTTCACCCTACTGTTTTATGGATCATTTATGAGTGGGTGACCCATGTCCCCTCTCATTTCAATGTTTTCTAAAACCCCGAAACTTAGCCGTTATGCTGCAGAATTTTCCCCTCAAAATGCCTCTCTCTTTTCTCAAAAATTATTTTATGTTATAAAGTGAATACTCAAAGCTCTTATTTCTACAAAGGTATTCACATATATATCAAAATGTTCCATTTTAAATTCTGGGATTTACATACATGAGACCCGCTTTCCCTTTCCGTGGGTTTAAAGTGACGTAAAGATCATGTCTTTAAAGCAGTTTTTAAAACGTTATGATTATGAAATGAAACCCATTTATTTTATGCTATGTGGGTTATTTATGAAATTTTTGATGATGATATATGTGGCTCACATGATAATAAAGGCAAATTTAAGGGTGCGCCCTGATAGCGCTCCAATGCATTGGGTAATGATGTAACCACTAGAGATTACAATTTTCACGATACCTTGGTGAATAACCTTGGTAATTTTTAAATGACACCTTGGGGATGGACCTTGGTGATATGTTCATGATTGTCTATGTTAAATGATGTAGCCACATATTCAAGTTATGAAAAATGTTGTTTTTATTATGAAATGCCTCATGATTTCTTTCTCATGCCTTAAAGTTCTTTTCATGTCATTATTGAAGTATATCAAGCTCACATGTAAAATGTTCCTCTTGTTTCCCTTACTGGGCCTTCTGCTCACCCTTTATTTTGATGTGTGTTCCCAGGTTATGAGATGCAGTAATGAACCTAGGATGAACTTGAGGAGAATCCTTTCAAGTGTTTAAGAAGAATGTTTTTTTTTCTTTCATTTATTATGTTCCTGGTTTCCAAGACACTAAACCTTAAAGATCCTCGGTTTTGTAAAATGTAATGAAAGTTTATGTGATGAAAAGGTGGGATGCTATAGAATAGGTGGGCAGCAGTAGCGGCAAGGGACACCGGCTCGTAGGCCGGTGGTGAGCCATAACAGACGTGGCAGGATGGCCACATCACATTGAAACACACCAAGATTTTATGAAAAATATCCTTTTTAATTTCATTAATGTCTTGTGTTATACGCTACACCAAAAGGAGCTTTCACAACACACATCTCTGACCTGGCTTGAATAACACGCAATCGTGACCTTTCACGATAGCGTGTGTTGTACACAACACCAAGTTTCACTAAACAACGACATGCTATTAAAATATTATTAAAACTAGCCGTTATGAATAGTAATAACCACTTTTTGAAATTTTGTAAATTCTATTTTTCAAAATGGACTTCATTTTTGGATTCGGAATATCGAAATTATCTTAGGGTGAAATTTTGGTGATTTTCGGATAACTTTCATATTTTGATGAATAGTGAAAATTACTAAATTTTAATTAAAAACAAATTTTTCAATCGAAATAATTAACAGTGATAAATTATTAATTTGAGTAGTTTTAAAGTATATTTAGAATATATTTTTACAATTTAATACAATGTTGGTCATTGGATGTAATTTCACATTTAAACCAGTTATAAACAAGTGTCAATCTTTTGATAGTTATTATCTCTTAAAAACACGCCTTTTGTTTTGACGACGGGAATTAATTTTTAAATTAATTAATGCAACTAATATGTTTTGAATTTGGTAAAATAGAAATCATTTTTGAGTTCATAATATCAAATATAGCTTAGGCCTAATTTTTGGTATTTTTCTGAAAACTTTCAATTTTTGATGAATAGTGAAACCACTAAGTGGTAGTTAAAAAAACTGAATTTTTCATAAAACTTAATTTTACCACTTCTTTGAGTGGAATTTCAAAACTCCGAGAGACACGGTTGATGTCAGTAAGTAAAATGTGGTTCAATGAGATGAAAATAATTTTTGGTGAATAGTAACTTTTTACTTTTATTTACCACGGTTAAAAGTAAATAGGGTAATTAAGGGTAAAAATGATATTATTATTACCATAACACATGTCCAAATTCTATTGGATAAGTGTAATTCGACCAAAAACAAGATTAGGAATAAAATATGACCATTTAGGCCCACTTGGATTAGATTAGGACATTTATTATTATTTAATTCAAAGAAGAGTTAAAAGAGTTAAAATCAAAGTTTATTTACTAAAACATTTTTAATATGGGGTTATACATAAGATAAATTCGACTATAAATATTCATTATAAATCTAAAAAAATTTCCTACATAATGTTATTTTATTTGTAATTTTTAGACATTAAATAATTTAATTTATTTATGACACAACGATGATGCAGTAATTATCTTATTAATGAAATATTGACATAATTGATGTTATAAATACTCAAATAAATATAATTTGAGACTTTTTATGAATTACACTAATTTTATAGGTTAATATGACATGTTATTATTGATTTAATTAACTTTTTTCGAACTTATAATTCTGTTAGAATTTTCACAAAAATCAATTACTAAATAGTGTCAAAATTGACATAAAATAGTTTTTAAAACAAATATTATATTATTAATTGTTATGTTATTCTTAAAAATCTAAGGTTAGGCCAAATGACTTAGATAAGGTTATATATATTAATAATAAACAATTTGGGGTTCTTTTTTCTTCTTATAGTAAGTTTATTAACCTTATAGTGTAAGAACACAAGAAGACACGGTAAAAGTAAAATTATTTAACTTAATGTTAAATCTAAATGATAAGGTTAAAATAGGAACCTAAACTTGTCTAAATTATATTGTATGAGAGGCTTTCGACCCATCCCCACCTTAGCTTCGAAATATATCAATTTTGAGCTATTTAAAACCGAACTTGACTTTATAATAAAATAATATTTTAGTTATTCCAAAGGTGCCCCTCTCCTCCCTTATAAAAGGACACCTCCTCCCTCTCTTCCTTACACAACTTTGAGCCTTCCAGCTCGGCCAACCCCAGAAAAAATCTCCTCTCCACTTCCCTAGAAACATCCTAGAGGTTCTTTTCTTCCTCAAAGACCAATTTTAGTTCCCTAAAAGAAGGTCTCAAAGAAGCACTTCAAAGAAGAGGTAATGTCCGTTACCGATTCTTTCATCTTTATTTCTTCTTCCACTTATTCTTCTTTAGTTGTTTCATTATGAAGTAATAAAATCAGTATCAATAATATACTGATTTGTTATTATAATTATAAAACAACCCTATTTCACCATCTATCCATCCTACGGAAAAAGAAATCACCGCGTGTGCGTACGTACGGAATACCGTCTCCACGCCGTGGTGTAATCTATTCTCCACCACTACCTTACTTGGATGGGTATAATGGTGTAAATAATGACTATATATTACTATTATAAAGTGATATTGATTTTTAAATAGTATAAATACACTCCAATACAGTCCCACGATCATGAGAACGATATCATCGCTCATGCGTACGTACGGACTACCGTCTCCACGACGCGATGAGATTCATTCTCCACTTTAACCATTCGTGAATGATTATAAAGTATATATAATAAGTAATCATGAAATATATGACATGGTAAATCTACTGGATTTATGTATATATATATTTCATCTACTTACTTCCATTCAAGACAATAAGGAAAAGAAAACAGCGTTCATGCGTACGTACGGACTACCGTCTCCATGAACGGTGTGTTTCATTTCATTTATCTATCTATTATATATATATATACTGAATATATATGATATATAAATCATATTTTATATTCTGGAAGTAATTAAATCATTATATAAGTAATAATAATGTCAAGAACAACAAGTCCAAACACCTATGATAAATGAAACAATTTTACCCAAAACACTCTTTAACATGGAATTTACAAAAGAACGGGTAATATAAAGTCATAAGTGAACCATATATGATTTCATAACAATGAATATGATTATGTAATAAGTAAATGACATTATTTAAATCATTATACAGGAGGTTCAGACACTTACGAAGCAAATCAGACCTAAGTTAAGGGAAAATATCACAATCTCATTTTTTATCCGAGATTGTTTATACTTTGAAATTTAATGGGGTGTATTTTATCATCCACATCCATGTTTCCTCAATATGTAATATTTATATCCTTATACAATAGTTTATATCCAATTTTACCCTTTGGTGAGTTTTTAGTAAAAGATATGAAAGGAATATTTTGTCGTTTTTCGTACGAGGTACTTTTTGACTTTTCCGACAAAAGTACGAGAAGAATGTTTTTTTAACTTATACAGATTTTTAAAACATTATTTCTAAGAATCTTCCTTTACAAGTTTTCAAGTTTATTTTTAATCAACTTCTTTTAGTTTAAAGTTGTATGACATGTTAAGAAAGGAAAAATGTTTTTGAAGAAGAAAGGATATTTTCCTCAAGAATGGAGTTCAAGTGTTTTATCAAAATTATTTTCCATCTAAGATAATAAAGGGTTCTGTTTTTATCCCTATGATTACATTGATTTGATTATGTTGTGATGGAAATATTTTTATGAATTCCTTTATCTAATATGAATTGTTTTATGATGTCATGTTGTTTAAGAATCCCATTTTTATTACATGGGTTATGCTATGATGTATGGTTTATGATTTTGTGGCACACATAAGAATGGTATCATTATGAGATGGGTGGGACCTATATCTCCCTCCAATGAATTGGGTAAAGATTTTATATCTCATGAGATAAACATGGCTAGAATGGTAGGTTATACCGGTTCAGTGAAACAGGACTGAGACGAGGATGACTCGGTTCAGAAAGGGACTTTGTCCACTAAGATAGTCTTGGAAATGAGTCTTGACTAACAAGAAATGATTCTCTATGATTATGTGTGTATGCCAAAATGTTTAATGTTTTAAGTTATGATTATTGTGATTACATTTTACTGCCATGAGTTATCCCAGGTTATGAAATTATGATCTCTTTTACAGGTTAAGATTTCCAAAAGTTATGTGCTTATGTATATGATGTGATTGATATTTATTTTGTTTACCCTTACTGAGAATTTGACCTCACCCTTTTATGTTTTCTTTTCCCCATGCTATAAAGAAAGGTTTTAGGTAAAAAAAAGAAGATCTTTATGGGAGATGTTGAAGATCTTTGACCAGGATTAGAATATTATATTCCGAGTTTCCAAAGACACTAAACTATTAAGATCCTTGTGTGTGTGTTTTTGTTATGTACTAAGTATTCCGCAAATGTAATGTAATGTCAATGTATGTCTAGCTTCGGGTCTCTACAGTTGGTATCAGAGGAAAGGTTTAGTCAACCTTTGGAAACTAGGATGCGAGATCTTTAGTGAGATCCCTAGAGATATTTCTAAGGTATGTCTAGGGATGTCTCTAAGGATAAGTATACGTATAGGTTATAGTCCTAGAATTGCGCTATCAATCTTAGAATTTAACCTAAGATGTTAGATATTGAGGGTACTCCCCCTTTATTATGTTGTTTTCCCTAGCATGATTTTTTCCTCTCACACTATTCTTTTTGGGTTTTAGAAAATGGCTGGAAACAAGATGATTCACGATAATGGAGGATATGATGGACAATGGAATGATATTCTTCATGAGCAACCAAATGAAATGGGATTTGGAAGTCCAAACATCATTATTATGCCGAATCAGCAATCTCATAATATGATCAATAAAGTAAAATTTGGTAAGTTTCCTGACTCGGCTAATAAGAGAAAGATGGAGTTTCATGATGATCATAGAGGAAAGAAAGTTCAATTTCCCCTATGTAAATCATGTGGGAAGAAGCATCAAGGAGAATGTTTCAAAGGAACTGGAAGATGCTTTGGGTGTGGAAAAGAAGGACACAAAGCCAGTAAGTGCAATGGAAAAGTTTCAGTTAACACCATGTATGAGGTTAATGGTATTGCTACGACATCAAAAGTGGTTAAATGTTTTAAATGTGGAATGTACGAGCATTATGCCAACCAATTCCCTAAGGGAATGTCTCATGAAGAGAATCAGTATGGTCGTATGGGTAGTATTTTTTTTGATGATGATGAAGAGACTACAAATGATATGTGAGATGAATGAATTGTTGAAGCTCGGTCAATGGTTTAAGAAGGTAGTGGAATGATTACATGTTTATCAAGTGTAATGTTGTACTATAGAATAAAAAGACATCTAAGGATTGTTACACTATTGTCTTTCCTTATGTTTTGAAAGTTTGTGATGAATGGTATGAGTAACAATGAAAGGTTATTCAAATATTTTTTGGAAAGTGGATGATATGCGCATAATGAAGTGATAAAGAGAAAATGAAATGTTTGACAGTATTCATGAGCTCGTGATTGATATAAGGACTAAGTGATATCAGGGTTTGAGTATATAGAATTTTTGGATTTTGGTATGTGGAAAGAGTTAACTTTTGACAACATTCATGTTTTCACTAAGGTTTAATTGTTATTCATTTTTCAAGAGAATACATGATTAAGGTATTCACATGATTGGAATGTGACCAACAAGACATATCTTATGATATATGGGGATCAACGACGGTATTAAATCTCTTGTAATTGTTTTCACTATATTATGAGAGTGGACTACAATATTATGGATAAGCCTAAAGATTGGAATGGATTATGTTGGACATAAGATAGTATTGTTTAAGGATAGAAGTTTTTAGATATTATTGATGGGATGTTATAGTAATATAGTTTTAGAAAAAGGACAACCTGCAGGACGGGCGATAGCCCATCGCGTCGGACAAGGCCGTGGGAATCGAACCCACAACCGAAGTGCGACTGGCCTTTATCACCTACCACTGGCCTACAGGAAGTCCCTGTTTAGTAGAAACTAGTTTTATTATATTAAAAAGTATGATATATGAAGTATAAGTCAATTTTAGGAACCATATATGATTAATCTCACTATAGAATGACTTATGTATATTTAATAACTTTTGCTAACCTTTTGAGACAGATGGAATTACCCGTCATTCTATCACATGATCTGCTAACACTTCACGAATAACAAATTCAACTTCATTTATTTAAGAGATGAAGTGGAAATTGTTCAAGGCACAAACAACAGTGAGATTGTACCAAAATAAAGTAAGTATTTATTCTAATTCAAATTCTTCAACTTTAGGGAAACGATCTTGAAAACCAAAAATGTTGTCCTAGTGCTCTTATATCTGATTAATCAGATGGTACCTTAGATCGTCACAAATTTATGGATTTGTGATTGTTGGATTTTCCATATCCATGTTCTCTACCACTCTCCATCAGAACATGATGGTTAGATTTTTCTTCCATATCCATATTTTCACCTATGTGGAAACCCAGTGATTAGTTTATTTGGGTAACCGTTACATTTCATACTTTTGTTTTTAAAGATTGGTTTTGGTATTCCTTTTTACGATGTGGGTTTCTATTAAAGAAACTTTCGAGTAGTAAACCATTTATAACCCCGACGAATTTCGAGGGCGAAATTCATTTTAAGGGGGGTAGAATGTAACACCCCAAGATTTTACAAAAAATATCCTTTTTAATTTCATTAATGTCTTGTGTTATACGCTACACCAAAAGGAGCTTTCACAACACACATCTCTGACCTGGCTTGAATAACACGCAATCGCAACCTTTCACGATAGCGTGTGTTGTACGCAACACCAAGTTTCACTAAACAACGATATGCTATTAAAATATTATTAAAACTAGCCGTTATGAATAGTAATAAGAACTTTTTGAAATTTTGTAAATTATATTTTTCAAAATGGACTTCATTTTTGGATTCGGAATATCGAAATTATCTTAGGGTGAAATTTTGGTGATTTTCGGATAACTTTCATATTTTGATGAATAGTGAAAATTACTAAATTTTAATTAAAAACAACTTTTTCAATCGAAATAATTAACAGTGATAAATTATTAATTTGAGTGGTTTTAAAGTATATTTAGAATATATTTTTACAATTTAATACAATGTTGGTCATTGGATGTAATTTCACATTTAAACCAGTTATAAACAAGTGTCAATCTTTTGATAGTTATTATCTCTTCAAAACACGCCTTTTGTTTTGACAACGGGAATTAATTTTTCAATTAATTAATGAAACTGATATGTTTTGAATTTGGTAAAATAGAAATAATTTTTGAGTTCATAATATCAAATATATCTTAGGCCTAATTTTTGGTATTTTTCAGAAAACTTTCAATTTTTGATGAATAGTGAAACCACTATGTGGTAGTTAAGAAAACTGAATTTTTCATAAAACTTAATTTTACTGCTTCTGTGAGTGGAATTTCAAAAATCCGAGAGACACGGTTGATGTCAGTAAGTAAAATGTGGTTCAATGAGATGAAAATAATTTTTGGTGAATAGTAACTTTTTACTTTTATTTACCACGGTTAAAAGTAAATAGGGTAATTAAGGGTAAAAATGATATTATTATTACCATAACACATGTCCAAATTTTATTGGATAAGTGTAATTCGACCAAAAACAAGATTAGGAATAAAATATGACCATTTAGGCCCACTTGTATTAGATTAGAACATTTATTATTATTTAATTCAAAGAAGAGTTAAAAGAGTTAAAATCAAAGTTTATTTACTAAAACATTTTTAATATGGGGTTATACATAAGATAAATTAGACTATAAATATTAATTAAAAAGATAAAAATATTTTCTACATAATGGTATTTTATTTTTAATTTTTAGACATTAAATAATTTAATTTATTTATGACACAACGATGATGCAGAAATTATCTTATTAATGAAATATTGATATAATTGATGTTATAAATACTCAAATAAATATAATTTGAGACTTTTTATGAATTCCAATAATTTTATAGGTTAATATGACATGTTAGTATTTATTTAATTAACTTTTTTCGAACTTATAATTCTGTTAGGATTTTCACAAAAATCAATTACTAAATAGTGTCAAAATTGGTATAAAATAGTTTTTAAAACAAATATTATATTATTAATTGTTATGTTATTCCTAAAAATCTAAGGTTAGGCCAAATGACTTATATAAGGTTATATATATTAACAATAAACAATTTGGGGTTCGTTTGGCTTCTTATAGTAAGTTTACTAACCTTATAGTGTAAGAACACAAGAAGACACGGTAAAAGTAAAATTATTTAACTTAATGTTAAATCTAAATGATAAGGTTAAAATAAGAACCTAAACTTGTCTAAATTCTATTGGATGAGAGGATTTCGACCCATCCCCACCTTATCTTCGAAATATATCAATTTGAAGCTATTTAAAACCGAACTTGACTTTATAATAAAATAATATTTTAGTTATTCCTAAGGTGCCCCTCTCCTCCCTTATAAAAGGACACCTCCTCCCTCTCTTCCTCACACAACTTTGAGCCTTCAAACTCGGACAACCCCTGCCAAAATCTCTTCTCCAATTCCCTAGAAACATCCTAGAGGTTCTTTTCTTCCTCAAAGACCAATTTTAGTGCTCTAAAAGAAGGTCTCAAAGAAGCACTTCAAAGAAGAGGTAATGTCCGTTACCGATTCTTTCATCCTTATTTCTTCTTCCACTTCTTCTTCTTTAGTTGTTTCATTATGAAGTAATAACATAAGTATCACTCATATACTGATATGTTATTATAAGTATGAAACAACCCTATTTCACCATCTATCCATCCTACGGAAAAAGAAATCACCGCGCGTGCATACGTACGGAATACCGTCTCCACGCCGTGGTGTAATCTATTTTCCACCACTACCTTACTTGGATGGGTATAATGGTGTAAATAATGACTATATATGACTATTATAAAGTGATATTGATTCTGAAATAGTATACATACACTCCAATACAGTCCCACGATCATGAGAACGATATCATCGCTCGTGCGTACGTACGGACTACCGTCTCCACGACGCGATGCGATTCATTCTCCACTTTAACCATTAATGAATGATTATAAAGTATATATAATAAGTAATCATGAAATATATGACATTGTAAATCTACTGGATTTATGTATATATATATGTCATCTACTTACTTCCATTCAAGACAATAAGGAAAGGAAAACAACGTTCATGCGTACGTACGGACTACCGTCTCCATGAACGGTGTGTTTCATTTCATTTATCTATCTATTATATATATATATATACTGAATATATATGATATATAAATAATATTTTATATTCTGGAAGTAATTAAATCATGATATAAGTAATAATAATGTCAAGAACAACAAGTCCAAACACCTACGATAAATGAAACAATTTTACCCAAAACACTCTTTAACATGGAATTTACAAAAGAACGGGTAATATAAAGTCATAAGTGAACCATATATGATATCATAACAATGAATATGATTATGTAATCAGTAAATGACATTATTTATATCATTATACAGGAGTTTCGGACACTTACGAAGCAAATCGGACCTAAGGTAAGGGAAAATATCACAATCTCATTTTTTATCCGAGATTGTTTATACTTTGAAATTTACTGGGGTGTATTTTATCATCCACATCCATGTTTCCTAAATATGTAATATTTATTTCCTTCTACAATATTTTATATCCAATTTTACCCTTCGGTGAGTTTTTAGTAAAAGACATGAAAGGAATATTTTGTCGTTTTTCGTACGAGGTACTTTTTGACTTTTCCGACAAAAGTACGAGAAGAATGTTTTTTTTAACTTATACGACGTGAATGGATTTTTAAAAAATTATTTCTAAGAAGCATCATTTACAAGTTTTCAAGTTTATTTTTAACCAACTTCTTTTAGTTTAAAGTTGTATGACATGTTAAGAAAGGAAAAATGTTTTTGAAGAAGAAAGGATATTTTCCTCAAGAATGGAGTTAAAGTGTTTTATCAAAATTATTTTCCATATAAGATAATAAAGGTTTCTGTTTTTATCCCTATTATTACATTGATTTGATTATGTTGTGATGGAAATATTTTTATGAATTCCTTTATCTTATATGAATTGTTTTATGATGTCATGTTGTTTAAGAATCCCATTTTTATTACATGGGTTATGCTATGATGTATGGTTTATGATTTTGTGGCACACATAAGAATGGTATCATTATGAGATGGGTGGGACCTATATCTCCCTCCAATGCATTGGGTAAAGATTTTATATCTCATGAGATAAACATGACTGGAATGGTAGGTTATAACGGTTCAGTGAAACAGGACTGAAATGAGGGTGACTCGATTCAGAAAGGGACTTTGTCCACTAAGATAGTCTTGGCAATGAGTCTTGACTAACAAGAAATGATTCTCTATGATTATGTGCGTATGCCACAATGTTTAATGTTTTGAGTTATGATTATTGTGATTACATTTCACTGCCATGAGTTATCCCAGGTTATGAAATTATGATCTCTTTTACAGGTTAAGATTTCCAAAAGTTATGTGCTTATGTATATGATGTGATTGATATTTCTTTTGTTTACCCTTACTGAGCATTTGATCTCACCCTTTTATGTTTTCTTTTCCCCAGGATATAAAGAAAGGTTTTAGGTATAAAAAAAAGAAGATCTTTATGGGAGATGTTCAAGATCTTTCACCAGGATTAGAAGATTATATTCCGAGTTTCCAAAGACACTAAACTATTACGATCCTTATGTGTGTGTTTTTGTTATGTACTAAGTATTCCGCAAATGTAATGTAATGTCAATTTACATCTAGCTTCGGGTCTCTACACACATGGCTAGGAATCGTAGTCCAACTACACTTTGGGGGATGATATGTAGCATAATATGGGGATGGGGTACATGGATGCCAATCACATTGCACATTGTAGCTGACCACATTTGGAAGGTGGGGACGTGGCACCCACCACGTCCGAGGTGGACCACATCGACCCGCTCCAGCAGGTTCGGCCCATTAGGCTGGGTTAAATAAGTTGTTTAGGTTGGTTTGACCTATCCTATATCGGATCTGTAATACTCGAGCCATTTTGGGCATATAGGACATGGACTGACCGGGCCGGACCACACCCGAACTCGACCATCCACTTTTCACTAAAACAATTATAACTTCTAAACCATACATCCAATTGATTATCCATTTGAGACATTGGGACTCTAACTATGAGGTATATATTTTGATATAATCTATATGGGTGTTTAGGAAATATTGAACATGACCTTTGGATTGAGGAGAATGTTTTCCAAGTATGAGCATGTTACAAGTGGGAATCTTGTGGTTGGATGTGGTGAGAAGACTATGACAGTGGGTCTAAGTGACTCAACGATTCGGAGTGACTCAGTGGGTCTTAGTCACTCATTGGGTCTTAGTGACTTAGTGAGTATGAATGATCAAAAATATCTAGGTGACTCTATGGGTCTGAGTGACTTAGCAGGTCAGGTGACTTAATAGGACCGAGTGACTCAACGAGTCTAGCTGACTCAGTGGGTTGAAGTGAATCAGTGGGACTAAGTCACTCAATATTAATAGTTTTTCTATGATTATGTCTGATATCTTTTCTTTTCATAATTTTTTTATAACTTTGTGTGATGATAATAGTTCTTGTGTTCATTCCATTGTGGTCTTTCCTTTTTGATCATTCCATTTTGGTTTGGAGAATTTTCTGAGTACTATTTTACTCACCCCTACAAAGACCTTTCCCGCACATAGCGTTTCATGTATAGATGACTAATGCTATGAAAAAAAACTTGGTGGTCCATGACCTAGAGGTTCTCAGAGAGATATAGAAGACGAGGCATACATCTACATCTAGAGGTAGGGACCCTTCACCTACCCATTCAGAAGGTTTTATTCATATGAGATATCATAAAATGATGTACTCATTTTTTTACTTCTATCTTTTTATTAGGATTGTATACTGGCCCCCTTTATATTCAGTTTTGTACTTTTACTCTTAACGGTGGTCTTAGGGACATGCATGGTTTTCTCGGTGTTTACTTTTTATCATTTGCGGTCTTCAAACTGTGTATGTTCATTTAGGTTTAAAGGAAATGCCACCCATTTGTGAGATAATACTAATAGGTTCTAGTCTCTAGCACCTAACCAATTAGAGACGGGTTTTGGGTAGTCACAACATGGGACCTAGGGGACGGGTCATGAAAGAGTGGAATCCGAGCGGGTTTGGTTGCATATTGGGACTTGGTGACTGTAACGACCCAAACATTCATTAATGAAAATCACTATTGATCTAATTAAATGTCTCTTTATGTAAAATGTTTATATAAAATTTCATCCTCATTGGTTTTATGTTTTTTTATTTTAAAATACTATTATGAATTGTGACCATTACTAATATATTAGTTGAATAGTAATCACATGATTAGTATAAATATAGGGCTTTAAAAAATACAATTTACTCAGACAAAGGAAGTGATGGCCTCATCCAGAACATGTGCCCCATACAAAGCCCATTTGATAGAGCTCATAAAGGATGTTTCATCTTTGGTATTCACTCATGACCAAACACAAGCCCATGTTGAATATGTTAAGCTCGAGCGGGACCGCCTACGAGAGAAGTGGACGTTTATAGAGATTACCATCCGAGCAATGTAATCCAGGCCACCCCAATAGTTTGTCACCATCGCACACATTACTCTTCGGTCTTATGTGGGAGTTATAAAGAGTTATGTAACAAGACCCTAGTACTATGGTTATGTAAATTATTTTTGAATATGATAATTAATATAATATAATTTTATTGTTACCTTGTAAATAGTTTTTAGAGCACAAATAGTATTTTTAGTTAATGTACAACTAATAAATATATTATGATGAATTAATAGATTTTTTAATTAAATAATATTTTAATAAAGTATCATTATTATTATTAAATTAATTTTTTTAAAATATAAATGATCGTATAATTTTATGAATGCAATTTTAATTTTTTATTATGGTTTGAAAGCCATTTTTTCAAAACCCATGAATTTTTGATAAATGTCAGTTTTTATATTAAAAGTGAAAATTAAAATATTTAAAAAATTATTTAGATAAAATGAATATTATTTCTAAAATCAGGACATCGAAATTATTTAATGGTGAATTTTTCATTATTTTCTGAGACATTCAATTTTTTGGGTAAAAATTAAATACCGTTTAAATATATAATGTATTTGATGACATCATAATGACCCAATAGTGATGTATTAAAATATTATAAACTTAATTTTCAACCAATATATGTTTTACCATTAAAATAATGTGATTTTGGGTTTGTTTGATTTATTTTACAAAGCATTATTGGGCCCTACAAAACTTATTAAACATTTTGTCTTTTTAAACTGTTTTCCTTGGGAGTGTGACTAACATCCACATAAGCAACCCCATTATTTTAAGAAATTTGGACTTTGGACTTATATAATATTTTTTTCCACTTCCCTTTTCCAATGACCATGGGTAAAAAAATGGGATGGCTTTTGGTTTGTATTAGTTTAATGTGAGGTGTCCCAAACCTAAATAATAAATAATTCTCTCACCTTTCCAATATAAACCCACACAAGATCCCACTTCTTCCTCACACAAAACCTTTGGAGTTCGTCCAAACTCTTTCCTCTTCTCTCTAGAATCCTCCCAAGGTTCCCCAAGCTCCCTATAATCCTCTCTCGATCCTTTGGAATACCACTTCCATGTAAGGTTTTTTCTTCCATTCTCATTTTTGTCCAATATTCTTTAAATTGTTATGCCCTTTTAATTTCAATAATAAATTTTGGGGCATGATTTCTCACCTCACCCATATTTCCCTCTTTAAGTTTTAATTATGGGAGACCCTTTTCTATCTTTATAAATACCTCCCATGTACAACCATTATAATGCCAAAATTGTGAATGGAATTTCTCTCTCCTCATTTACATTCAAGAAATTATTTTATATCATGAATCTAAGTTCAATTACATTTGTTGGGACATGTATCTATATGAACCCCTTACTTTCCATGTTATGTAAATATTTTGATACACTCCTTTATCTCCCATAAACCATTTTTATGAGTTCTTATGTCACGTTGTTATGCTTCCGAAATTGCACCGCTCTTTTCCAAGCTAAAGTCATTGTGTAGTGAATACCATGAAAATTTATCTATCAAGGGTATTCACCTTTATGCACAATTACTTATTGTTTAAATAGTATCATGTATTTATTCCACATTCTTTTATTGTGGAATAAAAGAGTATGTTGAATGACTAAATGTTTTATGATCCATGTGGCACACTTATGCATGAAATGAAATTTTTAAGAAGGGTGCATCCTGATACCCCTACAATGCATTTGGTAAAGTATAGTATTATGATACGTCACGTACAATGGGTGTTGACTCATGATATTTCATGTGAAATGAGGGTTTACTCATCCTCCACGTGCAACGAGACTTGGCTCATGCTAATTCCATGTTAAGTGTTGTTGTCAAATTTCCATGTTATGATTATCATGATTTATTGTGCCTTTATGTTTATGCATCTATTGTGCTATATTGATATCCCTATTGTCTAACAAGTATTTTACTCATCATGTTATTCCATGATTATTCCCTTAATAGGATTTATAGCTCACCCTTTTTTTATGAATGTCCTCAGGTTATCCCATGCAATGCTAAGTACAAGGTAATGTAGTGGTCCTGTAAATGATGTTTTCAATAAAAATGTTTTATTTCAGGTTTTAAGCTATTATGTAATGATCCTAATCCCCAAATACACTAGACCTCTCGATTTTCTATGTTGTATCAAGAGGCATTTATGTAATAAATTATGTTTAATTTTGTAATTAAAAGTAGGGTTTTCGTAGTTGTTATCAGAGGATAGGTTTAGTTATTTTTGGGATTAGGATTAGAAAACCCTAGTAAACCCTTAGAGACGAGACTAAGTATAATAAAAACATCCCTAATTTTTTTTAGTATTGAGTACATGGTTTAAAAAGAAAAATAAATCCTTGTATGGATACGAGTAGGTAGAGGCGGCTCTGGAACAGATGTATCATAGGGGTAAAACATGAAAACACCACTTTGAGCTAGAATCGAACCGGAACTGGTGCACAACAACGGGCCTTGTTGTACTCTTGGCTACGACACTCTAGAGGGATATGATTTTGTAAATTCACAAGCTTAGTATGAGCGATTATTAATTGAAAAAAATTCCCTAAGAATATATTTTTGGAAGTATATCACGGATAACATAGACTGAAGCCAATAGATTCATATATTAAGGAAATAAAATTTATTTATAAGTCATCCATTTTGTTCTTGGATTATTCTTTATGTGTTACCTCTAACATTATTTTTATTCCAGCCAATGGACGGTAATAGGAAGGCTCGGGCTAACAACTGATGTGAAGATCAATGAAATGACTATACTAATAAGATACCCAATCCAATGAGAGTGGGAATCATGAACTTTTCCATGATTCTCTCTCAGATAAATCAATATTTTAATAGAAACATGGGTCAAGAAGAACGTTCAACCCCCTATGAAAGAGCATGTCACTATCAAGAGATTCATGAGACCAAGGCCCCTAATTTTAATGGATCATATGGTCCCTCAATCACTGAACAATGGATCAACTCCATTGAAAAGATATTCTTCATCCTTCAATGTTCTGAACAAGGGATGGTTTTCTGGATGCTTGTCGTATGGAGGGTCAAGCTGATCAATGGTGAAAGTTGATAAAAAATACAATGTCCAGGGAGGAGACTGAGGCATTGGAATGGAATGATTTCTAGAAGATTTTTTTGATAAATATTTTCTGTGCACCCTCTAGATTAAGATGGAAGGGGAAATCATTGCCCTCACGAAAAATGATGAAGAATCTGTTAGAGTGTATAAGGAAAACATCACAAGGCTTGGACGATATGCCTCCAGATTTATCATTACCCCTAAATGAAAGGTTTATCGCTTCTTTGGTGGGATAAAACCTAGCCTATGGAAAGAACATGTGATCCGTGACTTCGACAGCTATGATGAAATTTTCCGATGTGTCCTCAAGGTTGAAATAGAGATCGGAGAAAATCACGGGTATCATGGTGATAATAAGTGTAAGGTGGAATTCAATTCAAGTGGTCTAATGGAAAAATCCAATGGTACTAAGAAAATCCAGCACCCAACTCGCCAAAGGTGTGGAAATAAGCACCCTATAAATTTCCTGAAGGGGACGAGGAAATGATTTAGGTCTAGAAGAGAAGGGCACCTGTCTATTAATTATCGGCAACAAAGACCCATGACTGCGACAGAGGAGAGGAACGCTATGTTTGATTCTCAACGTGTGGTTTATTGCTACAACTACAAAAAACCAGGGCATCTTTCCAATTACTTCCCTAAGCCAAGGGTTTTCAGAGGCAACCAACAACCTCGAAGGCAGTAAGGGGGAGCTTTTTCCATCATTACTGCCGAAGTGAACCCCGAAAACGAAGTAGTGACATGTACTATAATTATTCATTCAAGAATAGAGAACATACTTTTTTATTCAGGTTCTACACATTCATTTATATCACGAATTCTTAGTATAAAAATCCCAAAACCACCACAAATCATGGAAGTGAAGATGTTGGTGAGTACGGAAAATGGGGAAATCATTGCATCCCATGAATATAAATCATCCCATATCATAATCTATTGATTAAACTTACCGAAACACCTTGTAATACTCCCTCAGGTGTAATTTGATGCAATTATTGGTAGGGATTAGCTTTCTTTAGATAGAGCCAATATAAAATTCCGTGAGAGGGAAATCACTCTCTATGTGGAGAATCGACCCTTGATTCCTTGCAAGTGAAAGGAGGGAGGTGAAACTTCTTTAGATTAATTATCTCAAGCATGGATATTACTTCCCTATAAGCACGTGTATCTATCTCAGATGATTGAGTCTATGGAGGCAACCATCCTATAAGACATGCCTATTATGGGGGAATTCACTGAAGTGTTTTCGGTGGATTTTCCTGGTCTTCCTCCTAGAAGAGATGGTGAATTCTCAATCGATCGTCTACTTGGGGCATTTCCAATATCCAAGACACCATATAGAATGGTTTTTGTGGAGCTTGAGGAGCTGAAGAAACAACTACAAGAGAATTTGGATAAAGAGTTTATACGCCCAAGTGTTTCACCATGGGGTGAACCAGTCCTCTTCGTTAAGAAGAAGGATGGGTCAATGCCCCTTTTCATCGATTATTATGAGCTTAACAAAATCATGATAAAGAACAAGTATCCTCTCCCACTAATTGATGACTTTTTTGATCAGCTGCGTCGAGCACAATAATTCTCCACAATGGATTTGCGGTCGGGATATTATCATGTAATGGTTAAGAAGGAAGATATCCCCAAGACTACTTTTTGTACAAGATACGAGCACTATGAATTCATAGTAATGCCTTTTAGACTCCCTAATGATTCATAAATATTCATAACCTTGATTAATAGATTATTTAGAGATTACCTTGACAAATTTGTGGTATTCTTTATAGATTATATTATGATATACACCAAAACCAAGTAGGATCATGAGAAGCATCTATAAACTATACTTGATACCTCGTGGAAGGATAAGCTCTATGTAAAGTACAACAAGTGTGAGTTCTGGTTGAAGGAGGTCTCATTATTGGGCCATATCATCACAAGCAATGAGATATCTGTGGATCCCTCTGAAATAGATGCAGTTGAGGGACGGTCGAGGAAAACATCGGTAACAGATATCTCTAGCTTCGTGGGGTTAGCTGGATATTATAGACGATTTGGGAGAAATTTATAACGATTTTCCAACCCTCTAACCAAGCTAACTTGGAAGGGAGTAAAGCTTTCTTGAAGTGATGAATGAAAAGAAAGCATCAAAAAGTTGAAAAGAAGGCTTACCACTGTGCCCGTGCTGACTTTTTCCCACTAGTGGAGAACTTTTTTTGGTATTCAGTGATGCTTTGAAGAAGGTCCTCAGATGTTTGTTGATTCCAAATGACAAATTCATTGCCTATGCTTCAAGGAAATTGAAAGTTCATGAAAAAAACTATCCAACACTTGACCTTGAGTTGGCTGTATTGATCTTCTCTTTGAAACTTTGGAAGAATTATCTCTTTGGGGAGAAGTGTAAAATATATACAGACTACAAAATCCACAAGTATATATTCACACAGGAATATTTGAACATGCGACAATAAAGATGGTTAGAGATAATCAAAGACTATGACTAATCAATCCATTACCACCCTTGGAAAACGAAAAAGGTGTCAAATTACCTAAGTAGAAAGGACACATCGATTCAATCATTGATGAGAATTGAAAAGGATCCAATATTCTAAGATTTCATGAAGATGGACATGGGAATCATAAAGAAGGTAACATCATCAATCCTTTCACAAATGGTTGATCAACTTCCACTTATAGTAAGTTTAATGGATTCTCAAAAGGATGAAGAGAGAATTTAGGAAAAAGGGGAAGCTATCGGAAAAGGGAAATCCTCAGAGTTTTAATGTTAATGAAGAATGAATTGTGAGATTTGGGAAAATACCATGTGTTCTATCATGTGTGGAGATAAAGAAGGAACTTCTGGATGATGAACATAGTTAAAATTTCTCTATTCACACATGAAACACTAATATGTATCGAGATATTTGAGAGTATTATTTGTAGTTTAATATGAAGAAGAAGATCTCTGAATATACATCAAAGTGCATATTGTGTCAGGAAGTGAAGGTTGAGAAGAAGAAGTATAAGGGGATGATGCAACCATTTCCCATACTAGAATGGGAATGGGAGAACATAACCATGGTATTTTTCACTGGACATCCGAAGACATCCAAAGGAAACAATGCAATCTGGGTTGTTGTGGATCTTCATAAAAAGGCAACACACTTCATTACTATTCATGTTGATTTCTCATTGGATCAACTGGAATATATATATATTAGGTAATTTGTAAGGCTTCAAGGAGTACCACTATCTATTGTGTCTAATCGAGATCCAAGATTCTCCCTTATATTTTGGGAGAGTCTTCAACAAGCTCTGAATACTGAACTGAACAACAGTATAACCTATCATCCTCAAACTGATGGCTAATCTGAGAGGACTATCCAAACACTTGAGGACATGTTGAGAGTATTCTCAATATACTTTAAGGAGGATGGGATCAACATCTTCCTCTGGTTGAGTTCTCTTATAATAACAGTTTCCACTCGAGCATCCAAATGGCACCATGTGATGACCTTTATGGTAAAATTTGCAGAACACCGGTGTGTTGGGATGAGGTCGGTGAGCGTAAGATAATTGGACCAAAAATGGTCCAAGAAATGGGGGAGAAGGTGAAAACCATTCACTATCAAGTCAAGGAATCCCAGAGTCGAAAGAAGAGTTATGCAGATAACTGTCGACGAGACCTTGAGTTTAATGTTGGATATATGGTATTTCTACGCATATCTCTATGGAAAAAGGTCATGAGGTTTGGAAAGAAATGGATGTTATGTCCAAGGTACGTCGGCCCCTTCGAGATTCTTGATCTTGTTGGGGTTATGGCCTATCGACTAGAACTTCCACATACCATGGCCAAACTACATGATGTCTTTCATGTATCACTCTTAAGGAAGTATATACCGGACTCTTCACATGTAATCTGTTTATAGGTTGTACAGTTAGAGGATTATATTTCTTATGAAGAGAAACCAGTGAAGATCTTAGATCATAGAGAAAACGATCTACGAATTAAGATAATGCCCCTCATCAAGGTGTTAT
The DNA here is from genome assembly GCA_963277665.1 of Viscum album. NCBI lineage: Eukaryota > Viridiplantae > Streptophyta > Magnoliopsida > Santalales > Viscaceae > Viscum > Viscum album. Next base: position 1,199,512,766 of record OY728153.1, on the reverse strand, counting down.
GACTAAACCACATGTTTGAAGAAGCGATGTGGGAATCAGAGGAAATGATGAAGCAGAGTTACCCACATCTATTTTAGTGTGGGAAAAGAAAATTTCAAGGGAAAAATTTCTTAAGGTGGGTTGATTGTAATGAACCAAAAATTCATTAATGGAAAACCCTCTTGTTCTAATTAAATGTATCTTTATGTAAATTGTTTATATAAAATGTCAACTTCTTTTGTTTTATATTTTTTGATTTTAAAATATTGTTAATAATTGTGACCATTTCTAATATAGCATTTGAAATGTGATCACATTATTAGTATAAATATACGGCTTTAACAAATCCAATTTACTCGGACAAAGGAAGTGATGGACTCATCCAGTGGATGTCCCCCATACGAAGAACATTTGTCAGATCTTAGAAAGGTGGTTGCGTATTTGGGTTTTTCTCTTGACCAAACCCATGACCATATTGAATATTTTAATCTCGAGCGAGACTGCCTAAGAGAGAAGTGGAAGTTGATAGATATTACCACCCGATCAATGTAATTCGAGCCACCCAAAGAGATTGTAGCCATCATACACCTTACTTTACAGTCAAATGCATGTGTTATAAGGGGTTATGTAACATGAACCTAGTACTATAATAATGTAGACTATTTTTGTATATAATAATGAATATAATTTAATTTTATTGTTACCTTGTAAATAGTATTTAGAGATCACATATTATTTTTAGTTAATGTTCAACTAAGAAATCTATTTTGATGAATTAATGGATTTTTGAATTAAATAATATTTTCATAAAATATCATTATTATTATTAAATTAATTTATATTAAATATAAATGAATGAATACTTTTATGAATGCAGTTGTAATTTGTTATTATGTTTTGAAATCCATTTTTGTCAAAACCCATGAATTTTCGATAAATATCGGTTTTTATTTTAAAAGTGAAAATAAACATATTTAGAAAATTATTTAGATAAAATGAATATTATTTCTGGAATCAAGATGTCGAATTTATCCAATTGTGATTTTTTCATAATTTTATGAGACATTCAATTTTTCGGGTAAAAACAAAATACATTTTAAATATATAATTTGTTTTATGACATCATAATGACCCAATAGTGATATAATAAAATACTAAAAACATTATGTTCAGACAATATATGTTTTACCATTAAAATAATGTGATTATGGGTTTGTTTGATTTATTTTACAAAGCCTTAGTGGACTCCTCAATACTTATTAAACATTTTGGATTTTTAAATTGTTTTCTTTGGGATTTTAAATCACTTTCACATAAGTAACCACATTATTTTAAGACGTTTGCACTTTGGAATTATAAAATATTATTTTCCTCTTACATTTTCTAAAAAACATGGGCAAAAAATATGGCATGGTTTGTGATTTGGATTAGTTTAATGAGATGTGTCCCAAACCTAAATAATAAAGAATTCCCTCACCTTTCCTATATAAATCCACCCAATCTCCGACTTCCTCCATAGTCAAAGCCTTTGGAGTTCATCCAGTATTTCCCTCCTCTCTCTAAAGTCCTCCCAAGGTTCCCCAAGATATCAAGAATCCTCTCTCAAGCCTCTGGAAGCACACCTACAAGTAAGGTGTTTTCTTCTTTTCTCATTTTTGTTTAATATTCTTTAAATTGTTATTCCCTTTTAATTTCATTTATTAATATAGGGGTATGGTTTTTCACCTTCCCCATATTTCCCTATTTATATTTTAATTATGGGATATCCTTTTCTCTATCATTAAATTCCTCCCATGTACACCCGTTACTATAGAAGAATTCAGAAAGGAGTTTCTCTATCCTCATTTACATTCAAAAAATTCTATTGTATCATGAATCGAAATTCCATTACATTTGTTGGGAAATGTATCTATATGAACCCCTTACTATCCATGTCATGTAAATATCATGATACACCCCTTTCTCTCCCATAAACCATTTTTATGTGTTCTTTTGTCACGCCGTTATGCTTCTGAAATTGCACCGCACATTCCAAGACAAAGTCATTGTGTAGTGAATACCATGCTCATTTCTCTATCAAGGGAATTCACCATTATGAACATTTAATTATTGTTTACAGTGTTTCCTGAATTTATTCCACATTTTTTTATCATGTAATAAAATAATATGTTCAATGATTCAAGGTTTTATGATCAATGTGGCACACATATGTATTAAATGAAATGTTTAAGAAGGGTGCACCCTGATAGCGCTCCAATGCATTGGGTAAAGTATAGTATAATGATACATCATGTTCAATGGGTGTTGACTCATGATAATTCAAGTGAAATTATGTTTTAATCATGCTTCATGTGAAATAAGGGTTTACACATGCTCCATGTGCAATGAGCCTTGGCTCATGCTAATTCCATGTTAAGTGTTGTTGCAACATTTCCATATTATGATTATCGTGATTTATCATACCTTTGTGTTTATGGTTCTCTTGTGATATATTGATATGACTATTTTCAAACATGTATTTTTCTAGTCATGTTATTCCATGATTATTCTCTTACTGGGCATTATTGATCACCCTTTTCTTAGGTGTGGCCTCAGGTTATCCCATTCAATGCTAAGTACTAGAGAATGTAGTGGTCATGTAAAGGAAGTTTTCAATAAAGATGTTGTATTTAATATTTTAAGTTGTTATGTCATGATCCTAGGCCCCAAATACACTAGACCTCTCGATATTCTTTGTTGTATAATTTAATGTTTATGTGATAAATTATGTTTAATTGTGTAATAAAAAGAAGGGTTTTCATAGTGACTATGAGATTGATTAAGGGAAGCAGTGTTAAGTGTTCTGAGTTCAAATTTAATTCTAGGGACACCAATGTTGTGGCGGTGTCCGACATATCCATACTCTAGAACACTGGAAACCTATTTTCCAACTCAGTACATGATAACACAGTTATATGAAAATAAATGGTACTTTCATCATATAGGGTTTTTATTGTGTTCTCTTTTACTTATTGATTTAGCTCCCCATGTATATTCTATTAATTGTGGTTCATGTTGATTAATTTCAGGATACCTCCATGTAGAAATCCAGCCATGATTCCATTGTGTGACCACGAGGATGGTGCACCGAGCAGTGATGTATAGGTACATGGACCATTTCAAGAGATATCACCTACTGATGGTGTACCAACGATTCCTCCTCATGGAGAGAAGTTGTTCCTACAAGCATTAATAGTATATAATGCACATAATATCAGTACATTACATTAGTTACAGAGTAAATGACCACCCATGTTCGGGGGTGAGACTGACCCCCATGTGGCTGAGGATTGGCTCGAAGTGGTTACGTGAGTCTTATGTCTAGCGAGGTTTCCTCTCGACCATATGGTTGTCTTAGCCATGAGCCTTATTCATGTATTAGTAGGGAGATAGCGGAGCTTTAAAATCTATATTCATGATGATGAAACCGTCACATGGACTGAATTTTAGTGCCTCTTCATGGAAGAGTTCTTTCTGGTAACGTTATGATATGTGTGTATATAAGAGCTTCTACACCTATAATAGGGTAGCATAGAATTAGCATATTACTCAGTGAGGTTAACTGATCTTTCTCACTACTCCATAGACATGGTGTGATACCCACTCTTCAGGGCTTCAGATTTTGAGTAGGGACTATATTGGGAGATTAGGGTATCCATGATGCCTCTTAGTATCTCTACTCTGGATGGGGTGCCTGAGCGAGCTATACTCATGGAAAAATTTCTGGCGGAGCATGCACCATTAGAAGGAGCTACCAGTATATAGCAGGTGGAAATTTCATTAGTAGTAGATAGCAGATAGTAGATGTAGGGACCCAAGAGGGTCAAGAATTCTAGGGGACAACCCTAGAACACATGGTCGAAGATGTGGGGCTCCTAGTGTAGAGGGAGTCTGCGGAAGAGAAGGGTGTTCTACTCATACGATGGTCAGGGGAACATGGATCATGATTTCCCAACTCGCCACATATACGATAAATTGATGGTAGAGGGAACATTGAGGTAGATTTAGTGGTTTGATTAGGGTGGTCCACATGGTGGAGAACCTAGTAGGGGTGCTGGGAGAGAAGTATGTGGTTGGTGGAGGGTCAAGGTACCACCATCACCACCCCTCGGTGGTTTACCACTAGCTCAGAAAGTTGGAGGAGAGGGGAGAGGCAAACTTCATATGATAGAGTCTTACAACAAGGGTGATCTAGATATGGTTAGAGGTATAATCTATGTCTCCTCCACCCTAGTTGCAGTTCCTATATAGAGAGGTTCTAGTCACTCTTTCCTTCCCACATACCTTGTTCAGAGCTAGAGGATTCTTGTGGAGCCATTGGCTCGATAATTATGTATATAGACTCCTAAGGGAGGGGATTCAGTAATCACACACTGGTGCCGGAAGTCTGAGCATACTCTTGGAGGCAAGAGCTTCGACTGGGATCTCTTAGTAGCGATGTCGATGCCTTGCGACATCTTTCTGGGTATAAAATGTTTATCCACATTCCATGTTTAGATTGATTGTTTTAGACATAGAGTGGGGTGTTTCCACTGATATGGGACCATGTTTTCTTTAACCGATGAAAATGGAATGAGTTCAGCACATGATTAACTTTATCAGATGAGGGTGTAGCCGATCACTCACAATTTGGATAGCCTTACTCACAATGAAGTGGAAAATTGGAGTCCTCTATTTCCTATAGTGGTGGTTGAGTATGATGAAATCATTAATGAGGACGTTTATAGGTTACCTACTCACATGGAGGTTGTCTTCTTCGTTGACTTGTACCCCAAGACGATGATGATATCCACATCGACATATCGGATGGCTCCCACGGAGCATCGTGAGTTGAGGGTACAACTAGGGGACCTACAAAAGAATGGATCATGATGCCCAATGCTTCACATTGGGCATCCCATGATATATTTTTCCATGAAGGAATATCGGAACATGATAATGTGTGTGGAATACAAGAACCTGAATTAGATGACCATGAAGAAGAAATATATACTATTGAGAATCAAAGACCTCTTCAACCGGATGTAGGGAGTGAGGTGGTTCTTGAAGATAGACATCTGGTCTAGCTATCATCACCTTTGTGTACCAGATGAGGATATAACAAATAAATCCATTAGATGTCGTTATAGACACTATTAGTTTTTAGGGATGACATTCAGTGTGAAAAACTGTCCAGTAGTTATCATGGAACAGATATACAAGATCATCTAGAATTACCTTGACTGGTTCATTGTGGTCTTTATTGAAAACATTCGGGTGTACTCTACATCCAAGGTGGAGCATGTGAAAAACCATAGGATGGGTTTAGATACACTATGAGAGAACCAACTATGTGGGAAGATCTCGAAGTGTCAGCTCTAGATTCAGAAGTTACACATTCTAAGAAACTTCATTTCAGATGTTGGGGTTGTGGTGGACCCGAAAAAGATAGAGGTAGTGCTTGCATAGGAGCCACCAGGATCTTGACCGAGGTGAAATGTTTCTTGGGCTTGGATGGATATTACAGGAGGTTCATGACCCACTTTTATAGGATATCAGTACCCTTATGAGCATTAACATAGAATGGATAGCCCATACTATGGATGAAGAAGTGCCTACAATGTTTCTTGGAGTTTAGGCAGAGACTGATGAGTGAACCCATATTGAGAATGCTAGAGGAGGGTGTTAGGTATATAGTGTTATGAATTGTATCAAGAACTAGAATGTGTTACATCCCAATTCATGGGAAAGTAGAAATAAATTATGCTTCATGTTAGTTGATCCAGCATGAATAAAAATACGCAACACATGACCATGATCTTGGGGAAGTGGAATTTGCTTTGAATATGTGGCAGAACTACTTGATGGGTAAGAGGTTTAAAATTTACGCAGACTAAAAAAGTATCAGGTATATCTTCCCCTAGAAGGATTTGAACATGGGGTAGTGGTGGTGGCAGGATTTACTCTAGGATTATGGATTTCAGATAGTCTATACTAATGGTAAGGGGAACATGGTGGTGGATGCGCTTAGTATGAGAACTGTGTTGTAGTTGCTGAGTGAGGAATTATAGAATTTATCTACAATGAAAATATCCTTCATTGACGGTGATGATGGAGCATACATTTAGTCAAGGGTTTTCACTCACCCACTCATTCAATGAGTTAGGGAGGCACATATTGGGGATGTCGACAGCAAGACCCTACATGATTAGTTTTCCATAGGGAAAGACCTTGGAGGATAATCGATAGGTGGGGAGCACATCGTCTCGTTCATGGGGTGCACCATTATACCAGTGATGTTGTAGAGGTGGTTTTGAGAGATTAACACACCTATTCTATGTTAGTACATGGAGAAGTGGAAATGTTGTACCAAGAACTCCAACATTAGTTCTAGTGGCCACGGATGACGAAGGGAGTGGTGGAGTTCATTTCTCAGTGCCTCACATGTCGCCAAGTGAAAGCAAAGCCTCAGGTTTGAGTAGGTTTGGCTCAGTCACATGAGGTGGTTGAGTGGAAATGGGTTGGTGTATTGATGGAATTAATTACATGTTTAACCCGCATATCTAGGAGGAATGATATCATCTGGGTGATTTTAGACCAACTCACCATTTCGGACCACTTATTACCCATCCGGGAATAGATTTTGGTAGAGAGATTGGGACGCCTCTATGTTGGGGAGATAGTTTAGTTTCATGGGGTACCTTAAAACATTGATTCAGAATCTGATAATCTCTTTATATAAAACCTATATAGTGGATTTAAATAGGTGTTAATGACTCAGATTCATTTGATAACAACATTTCATTCTCAGAAGGAAGGCCAGATATAGAGGACCATCCAGGTTTTAGAGGAAATGCTACGTGCTTTCATCCTATACTTTGGCTGTAATTGGTAAGATCACCTACCTCTAGTGGAGTTTTCATACAATAACAGATACCACTCTATCATTGGTATGCATATGTATGAGGCATTGTATGGGTGACCATGGAGGTCATCGCTATGCTGGACAGACTCGGAGGAGTCAACAGTCGTGGGCCTAGAGATGGTGTGGGATACCATCCAGAATTTTCACGTCATCTGGGAGAAAATGAAGACTAAAAAGAGTAGGCAAAAATGATATGATGATAGGATATAAAGTCCCTTGGATTTCTATGAAGGAGACAATGTGTTCCTTCAGGTGTTACCTTGATGGGGATTGTAGAGATTTGGCCGAGTCAAGAAGTTGTCTCTGAAATTCATCGACCATTTCTAGATTCTAATCAAATTTTATTATATGGAATACTACCTAGATCTTCCCCCACAGATGCATCTATTTAATGATGTATTTCATGTGTTTCAGATGAATAAGTATGTGCATGATACATCACATGTCATCGACTGGGGAGAGCTGGACATTGACGATGGGGTGATGTTTGTAGAATTCCTGGTAGTGGTTGAGGATCAATAAGAGCAGATCCTTTGTGGATGGTTGATTAATCTAGTGCATCTTTTGTGGAATCACATTTATCTCTGTAATATAACATGTGATTGGGAGGTTTAGATTCATGTTTTGTACCCCCATTTTTGATTTATCTCTTCTTTTGTCTTACGATAACATAAGTCCCTAAGGTGGGGAGAATGTAATGTCCCAAAAATTCCATGTAGTTTTCTTTATTTTATTAAATTTAGAGCATGTTAATGGTTTTAGAAACATCCAAAAGGTTCCTAGATTGAAAATCATAGGGAAATATTGCATCCAGAATGGTGAATTTTACCTATAAAAGGCCTAACCTTGACTAACACAAGTCAAGGGAAAAAGTTAACTTTTTGGAGTTTAAAAGAAAAATAAAATAATCTTATGAAATTTTATTTTATTGAAAAATGCTTTGATACAATGCAATGCTAATCCCACTATTTCATATCATAAATCAAAAAACATTATGACACTACAACTCAAGCATAACAGAAACACTATTTCATTTCATAGATGAAATAGCGCAATGACCCGATGACTCTGCATAACAGAAATGATGAAATGTTTTCCCACTATTTATTTGGTTTACAGGTATCACAGATTAGGGGATGATCCTAGTGTTTTATCTGAATCCTTGGATGAAATGTTTTCTGGAATGATGAGCGTGGAAGAATGATGAATCGCCAAAAACAACAAACATACCTTTTTCTTTGATGGATTTTGCCAACAGAGACAGTTTGAGGATCGAGGATTGATGAATGATGGATGTGTTGCTCCATGATTCCCCAAAGACCAATCCAATCCCACATAGGGGTTTTATTATTTATGTGTTATTTTCCTTTTCCAAATTCTACATTTCTAAATGACGGACATTGATCAGCCTACTAATAGGTTGATCCGCAGGTCCACCAATCTTTTGGGATATTCATTACCTTGTGGGGATTTAAAATCAGTAAGATCTCTATGATTCTCATTTAGTTCTTAGTGATTATATGGGAACTTAATATTGGTAATTTTAAATTCGTTCTTTGTGATCCTGCTAAAAAAATTCATTCGGGCTAACATGAACAAAGTCCTTATTCATTATTCGGGTGTCCTTGTTCCTTTCCATTTCATTCATTCTTCAGGATCCCATGATTCTAGAAATGATCATTTGTTGCACCCTCGAATCATGAAACAAAAACCCAAAATCAAGAACCCAAGACCATAATGACCTCTCACAAAGATGTGATGGAAGGAGCAGTATGACATGGGGCTTCCGGTGAAGCGGATAATTGTGGAAGCGATATCAACCCGGTGGTGTGGTTGGGGAAATCGAATTTCCACTGGAAAGGGAGCTGAAAGTGGTTGAAGATCGCAACTAGGTGGGCCACAACGGCATTTGGAGGCCACAACATGGTGTTCTCTGGTGGAGAAAAGGGTTGCCAGCTCGATGGCCGGTTGTGGAGGAGGCCACGGAAATCACCTTGGGCAGCGAACATGGTCCACTAGCAGGCGTCCGGTGGAGTGTTGCGAGGAACATTCCAGGTGGGTCACATCATGCGTATGAGAAGAATGGTCTATATAGATAGTGGTTGGAGACATTTCGTGTCAGCCGTAGCTAGGGTATGTAGTGGGAGACTACGTTACATGCAGTGATTGACCGCGTTCGGTAGGCAAGGATGCGAAGCCCCCAAAATCTCTGGTTGACCACACCAGTGCACTCCATCAGACTGGGCTAGGATGGCAGGCCGACCTCGGGCTGGGAATGCACATCAAGTTGGGGCCAATGGGCGGTCTCGACCTGGGATCAGTTGGACCTAACCCGGACCCAACCGACCCCTTTTCACTAAAATTCCCATAACATCCATACTGTATGTCTGATTTATGATATGTTTCAGAATTTGGACCCTTGAAATGAGGACTCACTTTTGAGATACTCTAAGTTGGTATTCATGAACATTCAGACCATACCATTGGGGTGAGGTTAATGTTATCCCGACATTAGCACATTAAGAGAAGGAATCTTGTGGCTAGCTGTGGCGAGAATTCTATGATAGTGGGTATATGTTAATCAATGGATCTATGGAACTCATCTAGTCTTAGTGACTTAGCTTCTCTAAGTGAATCAGTGGGTATGTGTGACTCATATGGTCTCGGTGACTCAGTAGGCCTGAGTGACTTAGTGGGTCTAGGTGAATCAATGGGTCTATGAGACTCAATGGGTCTATGTGACTCAACAGTACAAGGTGTTTTATGATTATATCTGATATTACTTGTTTTAATACTTTATATTTATACCTATGTGAGATGACAATACTTCATGTGTCATTTTCTTTCGGACCATATATTGTGGTATTTCTTTTGTGTTTTGGGTTTCTTATTGAGTACTATTTTAGTCACCCATGCATAGGTCGTGGTCGTATGTGTCTTGTCTTGTGCAGAAAACTGATGCATTGATAAAGACCTTGGTGGTCTAGGACTATTTGGTGCTTAGTGAGAACAGGATGATGAGGTGTACTTCTATGGCTATAGGCAGTGCCCCTTCACCAACCCTTGGGGTAGGGTTTTCTATTGATGAGCTATCATTGACTGGTGTACTCAATTGTTTATAGACTTCCTTTTTATTGGGCTTGTATATGGACCCCATTACTTTTACACTCATACTGTTACTCTATGTGGTTTTCTTAGTGAAATTCATGGTTTACTCAGTGTTTACTTTTCATGAATTTTGGGATTGCAGCTATGTGTGTGCATATCGGTTTAAATACAATGCCTCCCATTTTTGAGATAGACCTACTTGGAACTAGTCTCTATCCACTGGACTATTGTAGGCAGAATTAGGGTAGTCACGACACGAGACCCATGGGATGAGTTCGGAAAAATACCTTTAATGAATCTCCTTCAATAATCACAAGACTTCACCTGCACCCCTGGCTTCGCAAACCAAACTGCCTTCATGATACTCACTGAGTCTACACAGTTTACCCCATCATCATGATGATTACTTTACTCATAAAATTTTTCATTTTTCAATACTAGACATGTATTTTCATTATGATCAATCCTTCTTAGTAACCCATATTTTCATATCTCCCCTAGCTACATGAAATAAAAGTGATTCATGATTTTTATGAACAGTTTACATTCTTGGTGAAGTGGGGTAGCCTTATATTTATTGGCTTGGTGTTTGGGATGGTTTACAAACTCCAGTTTGATTTCAGGATCTTCAAAAAATATCATCACAATGATCCTCTCTTCATAATGATCCACTAAAATATGACATAGTCATGGAGCTAATCGTCAGTGCATTATAAGGTCATGATACTCATGTTCTCATATTCACAACGACCAATGTCTCCATTTGTGATTCTACTTACCTTCATGATCCTCAACCATGTCTTAATGAAACTCATGAATTTATCTTTTTCATGATTTTTTTATACCATAAAACACCCATCTACTATGATATCATCTTAATTAAAAATATTTACCCCAATAAATTGTAAATAACAGGGAAACGATGCCATATTCAATACTGTTGCAGCCTGATCGGTAAGATCCCTTTCCTTTAAAACTCCCTTATCATAAATGCACGACATGATATTAAATGTGAATGATTAGAAAATAAAACAAACCATACTCCAATTCCATCAATGAAAATCCTTGGTTCCGACACATTTCTATATAATGGGTAATGAACTTACCATTTATGTGTACGGTGAACTACCATCTCATGAAATGAAGATTGTTCATTCATCATTTACCCCCACTAATGGTGATATAGAATCAATGTTTCTTTATTATATAAATTATTTTCATTATGTATTTATTATTCATTTATTTTTATATAAAACATACCTTCATTATAACTATTTTGTATAAATATAATAACATCGTTTGTGGAAGTGCAGACTACCACCTCTTAAAAGTGATGTGATTAGATCACACGATACAGGGGATGTATAAAGAATGATTTTGTTTAAACATATGTGAAGTAAAAAATAAAATCTATATTTTATTAATTAGATATCTACCTTTATGGACATATAATATATAAAATTTTATTTATTACCTTTTCATACACTTAAAAAGTAAAAACGTCATTCGTGGACGTTTTCACTACAGGCTCCTCAACACGATGTAATTCCATTTGCATCATAGAATATATATATATATAAGTATATGCAATTAAATTATATTGTATTTATGATATAATTATCATTCCAGAATGATTAATGTTACTTTACTTCTATCCATAATGATCAGTGAAAAATTGGAACATTACTCATGCGTACGTATGACCTATCATCTCCACGATTGTAATGTTGGTTCATTTTACATAACCATATTTTATGATTTATTTTCAAAGTATAATTGATATATATATATATATATCATATTTATTTCACAATTATTATTATTTAGATATAATATAATGGCCCATTTGACCATATTTTACCTACCAAAATGGTTTTTTACACAAAAACCTAATTTCTTCAAAACACCTGACATAAAATCAATTGTTTATGTGGTTGTATAAAACATGTTAATAAGGGAAATAAAAATTATTATATGAATGATGAATTTTATCAATCATGTAAATAATTAACATAGGTTTATTATTATTAATTACAAAGACAGACGAGACAATTTAGACTCAAGGCATGGGATTTTCATCTCATATTTTATATCGTGAGATAAATTTCATATTAACCACATAATTATTTTTCATGTTATATATAATTACCCTTTTAATACATCATATAATTAATCATTTTATCTTAATGTTTTGTTAAAAATGTATTTAATTTTATTACTTTATGAGGCTTACAATTTAAAACATTTCAATGTGGTATGGGACACTTGGTAATGTTCAACGATTATTTTACCAAAGAATGATTGAAATGATATTTCATATCCGTCTATGGAAATTATATGACCATTGTTCAATAAATCCTTTAATTTTACTCTCTTATGGTTATTGAATACCATTTTTAATTTTTTTTTCATAATTAGGTACTTATAATGTTTTAGAAATTGATTTTAATAAAACATGACTTCAGTATTTCTATTGTCAGAGAACCTATTTTTTTCTAAAAATTTGGGTTTATATATCATTTTTTAATATTTTTTTTACCCCGTACAAAAAGATTTATTAAATAAATTTTTACCAAATTTATATTTTACAAATATTTTCAAAGGAATATTATTTTCTCTTTCCAAATAATTAACTTCTCTAACATTTTAATGTGAAAAAAGAATGTTCTTTTTACCTCCTATGACATATACAAATTTACACTTCATAATTTATTTAAATATTCCTTTAAATATTTATAATGTTAATTTTTAAATTAAATGTGTTCAAAAGTGATTTTTAATGAATTATTTTTAAAATGATTTCCCAAACAACAATATATTTTCATAAAGAATGTTTTTAAAATATTATTTATAGTATTTCTATTCATTAATAAATACCCCCTTTATTTTTACATGACTTTGGATATGTAATATTGATACCATCATTATTCTTCCTCTGGATTGATTAATATTTATTTTTATAATGATAATATTGACATTAACATAAAAAATTAATATAACTTCCCTAGAAATATTCAGTTTGCTATGATCATTTTATATTGAATTTCCACTAAATATCCATATAATTTCCATGGTATGATTATTTCTTAAACTATATACCATTTTTTATACATATTTTATTTTTAGAGATATTTTATTATTTATGGAAATGTCGATAAATCTATTTCTTTTATTCAATACATATATTTGATAAGGCGTATTCTTTATTGATTAAATCGATTATTCGATACAAGGAATGATTTGGAAATGAAATGACGGTGGGGGGACGAAATTATATAAACTATTAATGCATATGATATCTCATGAGATGAAATTAGTTGGTGACAACCCATTTGAGTTTGTTTTGAAGAAAAATAGAGGGGTTTATACACAATTAATTAAACTCTTTAGGGTACAGATTTCGACATTACAATTGTTAATGTGAGAGAAACATGACATCCAATAATTAAGAATTGCATTCATTTTAATTCAGAATTTTATTATGCACAATATTTCTCATTGACATATCTAGGGATTAATTATATCTATTGTTCATTGATTAAATGTAATTTTTTTCAACTTCTTACCTTTCCATATTGATTTTTCAATATCTAGTTATTTGAATGGGTTTTGTTTCCATTTATTACATGGAATTATTGTTTATTGAATTATATCTTAGTTTTACGATTAAATGGTATGTTTGTTCAATTATTTTTCATTCTAGAATTATTATTCATATTGAATCATTGTTGTATATGCTATACTTTACCCTTAATGAGCATTTTATCTCATCCTTATTTTTTTTCTTTCTTCGGGGATCCAAGAAACATTCTATAAATGATATGATTAGATATGATAGATGTTGTAAAGTTATCCTAGAAAAAAATATGTATCAATTAGTGTATTCATTTGTAATGCAATTCTCTTGTATGTATGTGGTTTAACAAGACTACTAAACTCTTTAGTCCTTCGATATTTGATTCCTTGAAGTCATACCAATATATTGTTAGAAGAAACCAGCTCTAAGATCTCTAGGGTCAAGTAACTACATTAAATAAATATATTTATGATATAACATTTCAGAGGGGTAGTATATACACCCTGTAAAGGAATATAGGTTCATAACACAACATGTGCCTCAAGGAAATAAAATTAATAAAAATATTCCCTTACCACTTTAGTTACTTTGAATCCATAATAAAATGAAAGATATATCAAAAAATGGTTACATAATTTAAAATAATTATTAGTATAAGAATCATAAAATACATCCATGGTAATTACATATGACACATAAAATAAATATTTGGTGAATATTTCTTGAGTCTAACAGAAAATAAAAGTTAAATGGAAATAGCTTACTACTAAAGTAACCATTGAATCATGATATATGTGAAAGAATAAAATAAATTTAAAAACATAATATAATTAAAAAAATTAAATTCTTTATATAAAATTTTTGTGGGTAGTATGTACCCTAAAGAATAGTAACAACTGGTGAATATTGAATAAGTCTCGTAGAAATAAATCTGAGACTAGAAATCCCCATACCTCAAGTCATGACTCCCGTCGTACTTGTTAAAAACTCTTGTAAAATTAATATAACATTATTATAAATATATAAAAGTACCATATTCACATATAAAAGATAACTAATTTTTTACTTAAGACTTTAAATTACTCACTTATTAGAAACTCCTTGTTAATGTTATGTTTTGGGTAATAATAAATTTGTTTGTCATACATGTTTTGACTTTTTATAATTAGTACTCTTACTTAGATCATTATTTTACCTTTTATAGAATTTAAAAAATGACATTAATTTTATATATATTCATTATATATGTATTTATAATAATCAATGAAATATGTAAATACAATATTAAATACACCATTCATGGATATGTTAGGCCATACGTATGCATGAAAATTATTTCCATTCTTTTGTCATATTGAAAAAAGAAAATTAAATTATATATATATATATATAATATCATTAAATAATAATAATTATTTCATATATGTCACGTATTTATGTTAAATCAATCCTTAATACATTACATGTAAAGCATGAATGAATCATATCATTTTGCATGGCGACAGTCCGATGTACATACAACTTACATTATCACAATCCCACAAAATCAAAATCATTATGGTATGTTTGATATAACCATAATGTAATAATAATAAGATAATAAAAATAATATAAAATAATTAAATACACATATATTCGCAACCTTTAAAGTTGGTAATGGAAGAAATAATGAATTCTTTTCAGAAGGTTTTATTCTACCACACAAATGAACGATGATTGTACATGTCATTTGATGTAAAATTGCACTGTTTTAGGTCGTATCATTACCATAAAAAATATAAATTTATTTATGATAATATATTAAATATATAATACTGATATAGAAATAAATTATGGGGTTTAAGTAAGATATAAATAAATATTTTCATTGATGAAAATTACTTATTCTTTGGGTATCTACTTTTGGTTTGCACCAAACAAATTCTGCGGTTGGATTTATTCCCAAAATGAGGATTATAAGAATAATGGAGTTAACATAGAACTTTATTTTCTAGTTTTTTAATGATACAAATGGCTTGGGAGTGTGAATAAAGGAGGGTGGGGGTGATTTCCCTTTTATAGTGGAGGTGGAGTGGTATTCATATAAATACCACAAGGTAAACACTATTGGGAGGTATCCCTTACATCCTATGTCACCAATAATAAACCATTATTGATAAATGATGGGATATAGTGCAAATATTTCAAAACATTTGTCTTTGGAAATGTGTCCAGGTCTTTTGGGCCCTAATGATAATGATTAGTCCCATCGTAAACTCATTATGCCCTTAATTATAATAATTAATTTTATCCATTTTTTCAAATCATTTTGGTCATAAATTAAGTTCAAATTATTATACATTATAGATTATATTTATTAAAATATGAAAACCTTTTTTTCAAAATTCCATCATAGAAGAGGTAGAAATTAATTTAATGATAATCCCGAAGAAGATATGGAACAAAAAATTAATTAAAAAAATGTTTAAAATATTTTATTATTTTTATATCCAATTTCAATGTGAAATTGATTCAAATTAACAAAATTGGATTTAATAAAATATAATTGAAATAATTAGAATTTAAAAAAATCAATATATAATTAATGTTTATAAATAAATTAAACGAAAACTCACTTCTCTTTTAAAAGATAGAATTTTTAAATATTCATAAATGTGTAAAAATTATTAAAAAATACTAAAAATTAACCTTATCACAATTTTAACATAAAAATTCAAAAATGAAGTTTATTTTTTCAAGGAAAAATTATAAATGATTCAAAAATTTCTTTTAAAATAAATTCTCTATTATATGGCTATAAAATTATAATTTTGAAAAATAAAATTTTATGCCTAAAATTGTATTTATACATAACTCTTGTGTAGAAAACAAATTAATTGAATGATAAATACTACATTGAATATATACTATATATTTTTCAAATTAAATCATTAACCAAAAGTTTATTTAAAAATTATTGAGATAAAATATGTCTATTCAATGAAAAATAGTTTTTCTAGAAAAGAAATTCCTTTATTTTCAAATAGTTCTTACATTCATTTATAATTAATTGGTGGCCAAAAATTCATTTCATAAACATGAATAAAAAATATTTTCATAATTCAGTAAATCATTTTCATTATCTACATTCCAACGTCTAGGTGATAACTACAATACTATTTTAATAATAATATTTATATTATTTTCTAGTCAGGTAAAACAAGGTCTTGTGTATAACGAAAACTATCATAAGGGCTTGTTATTGCATGGAATGAAAGATAAACGTATTTTTCTTTGTTAAAAAATCATAACATTGTGTATCTTTCAATTGAAGATAAAAAAGAATATTAATTTAGTTTTAATGAAAATAAGAAATTTATAAAAACTCAGGATGTTACCAATTTGGCCATGTAATTTGATTGGTGAACACCTAAAGGTTATTGGTAAATTGGTCTAAATATTATCTTTCATGGATATATGTTTTTATAAACCACTTTATAAATGATCATATATGGTTAAGTATGAGGAATTTTATATATTCAATAAGACTCTAACACGCTGTTAATAAATAATAAAGGACCCATGTGTACCATGATGAGTAGGTGACATCCATTTAGATTTTTATATATTGTTGAATGATTGTTCAAGGGTGGGTCCTGATATTTTATTTTCAAAATGAACACAATTTTTGGTGTCTATGTTATTGAATATTTGATTGTGGAAAATGGTGGGTCCTTAGTCTCGAGTTTTTGAACTCACCATTTCTGATGCAGTTAATATTTATTGAAAATATATTTTCTTATACTAAGAGGTTATAGAGTTGTTATTAATCATTGGGAATAATCACATACATCAATGGTTTATTTTATGTGAATGGATATTCCATACATTGTCAGAGATTATATTGAGAACTAAATGTATAAAACACCATGGATAAATAAAATATGTTAGCATTCAATTTTAGGTATTTCGAGGAACTGAGATCCATATGTAAAAGGGGTATTTTTTTATCAATCATAATTATTTTGAAAGGATAATTTAAATTTATATTCTAGTGGTCAACATGATTAATATAATCTCATTGTGTATATTACTTTCCATGGGGATCTATATAATACACCTTCTATTATATTTAAATGTTCTTCCCATTAGTTTAGTTTATAGGGGATAAAATGATTATCATAAACCCATGGTGTGGTTGTATTCTAGAGAGGGTGTCTACGTGATACCTACCACTCTATTCATATTATTTTCATATTAATTAAAATTATATTAGTTAGAACATGTTAAAATGAATTATATTATAGAAGTTATTTTTTAATGGAATATCTATGTTATACCATTTACTGTATTTTTAGATGTTCAACTTTTGATTGGTGAAACAAAATATATTCTATGAATCATTTTTGTGTTTTATATTAGTAAATATTAGTGCAAGGGAATGAATCATATTTTCATTGGTCATATAAGGAATTTACAACCATTGTAAAAGCATTGTATGTGTATAATGACCCAACTCGATTATTTTTATTAGATATTCAGTTTATTTATTAACTAGTTCATACAGTCATACATTAATTGATATTTATGTTAATGGAATTTTTGTGGATTCCTCTAGATTTTTATTCTTCTACTAGATATATGGACTTCAATGGATATAAAGACAAAACTTTTTGGGAGGTACATATGAAGAAGGCCCATATGACAGGTCTTTGAGCTTTATTTGCATAACATGTTGATGGAGGTTCCAAATGAATTTTTTTATCTTTTAATAGATTTGAATATTTTATTTTATTTATCTTTTATATTTATAGGTATATAATCAACAAATTTTAGTAGAAACTTGTCAGGAACCTACCCAGAATCCTAGGTACTCTGATACTGAAACATTCACTAACATAGTTTAAAAAGAATTTTAGATCTCCATGTGTTGGATACTGTAACCTTTAATTATATAATAATAAATATAAAATGATTTTTTTCCAAAAAATAGTTGATGATAAATAGGATACAAATCAGTATTTAAAAACTCATCAAGGAGAATGTATAAGAATTCAGTGAGGAAAAATAGTACTTTCATAGATAGATATAAAAATTAATGAACAATAACCCATACTAACTTCAATAAACCAACAAAATCCTCAAATCCCTATGGAATAAGTGAACCTTACATACATCGGTCACCATCACCACTCCACGGTCCCATGGATAAATAACATCCTCCTCCTCCATGTATAACATTACCATTTTTTATAATTGGAATATGAAAATACAAAAATGCCTAAGGGAAAAGTTAAGGTGTGAGATATAAAGCTCAGTAGGGTATCACTATGTGTTACATAATAGATTCCATAATAATAAACCAATCATGATTTCATTTTAAGTAAAACTAGGTTTGATGTAACACATCATTTGAATATTTAAAAAAACATGATTTATTTTCAATATATGAAAAATATTTAAGTCATATAAAACATGAATTAAATAAACTTTTTATATAAATGAATTTATATAAATAATTTTACATTAGTAAAATATTTTTATAACCAATGGAATATACGATAAATTCAATCACAATAAGAGCTGTAGTTATGTACCTAAAATTACATAAGTTTCTGGATCTTGTATCCTCACACTTCTCAAATCACTTATCACTATTAACCATGCTCTCACACATCACTTATGATAAGCCTAATAGGTCTCCTCATCATCCAATTGGGGATAATCATACCGAACTAGGTTTTTATTAGAGTTGTCATTATCAATACATTTCTCAGGGATCAAGATCCTAGCATGCTTATCCCAAATAACAAACTAACAACATACGCTCACATGTGATAAATAAATAAATAAATTATAAGAAAATTATAAAATTTTAAATAAATAATCATTTTAACTAAATTTCCAAATTTTTTCTTTCAATATGGAAATTTAATTTTAAAACCAAAACAAGATTTTTTCACAATTTCATGAATTTTTAATCGAAAATCAATCATTGTTTTTGATTGTTTCAATTTAAACATTCATCTAAAACCAATGCTCAAATTATTTCATTAATTCCATAAACAAATCATTTTCTCAAAAATCAATATATCATTCTCACAATTTGTCCCAAAAAACTAATTCTTTAGGAATTAGTAATTTTTCATCAAATTATATTCCATTTTTAATTTCATAATCAAATATTTCAAAAACATGGTTATATAAATCAATTGAGATCTATTTCAAAAATATCAACCAAATAAATGTTTCAATTTTATGGCTAATCTCCAATGGAACCACTTACCTTTAATCTTGGAAATCAAAATAGCATCACCCAGAATGTGTATTGTAATGACAATCGAAGGTGACAAAGATCTACAAATTGAATCTAGAGTATAAATCTAGTAAGTTAATCAATTAATACAATGAAATTTAATTCAGATACATCAAAATCATTATTTTATAATACTCCTTATGGAAGATAGAAGGAATACATGAAGAAAACACACTAGAGGATACCCACATACCAAATATGGATCAAATCATCCACCGACACATTGATTTTCCAAATATGGAGGTTGGAGGGTCGAAAATATTTTTTTTGGAGTCTATAAGGACTAAGGATTCATGTTAGGATCAAATGGGGGTGATTAAAATCTTATATGTGGTGTTCAAGATTTTTAAAATAAATTTTAGTGGAATTAAAAACCATCACCACGATTTCTTTGGGAGGGTCTCATGTTTAGACAGACAATGCGCCATAACCGTTCACCCCTACTGGTCTTATATTTGGGTTATATGGTTTGGATACATGGTTAAACTAACTATGTCAAAACTGTACAATCACAAGTTCCCACGGGGGAATATTTTGGATGGGTACCCATGTTGTTTGGACAAACTGTGTGTTCCCTTCAATTGGATTCCAACAGGGGGCACAATTTGTTAGGCCAATCTACACAATTTTCCATCACTGTGCGCTAACCATGCATTGCCCAAATAGAGGCCAAATTTTCCAAATTTATTCCAAATAACACCAAAATAAGAACACACCAAAAGGTGATAAAAAAATTGTTAAGGAATAATGAAATGAATGTAACAAGATGTAATATTTTCCCCACTATAAAAAATTTTTGTCTGGAGAAATCCTATCATGAAAGATCTATATCAAAGTGATACATCGACTAATTTATCATAAATTCTTCATGATACCATGTATCATGTGAATTAGAAAATTTATTTCATTTCATACAAACCAAAGGTATCATTCTCACATGATTTGGATTTGTCTGAGAATAAAAAATCATGTTTAGGTCCTCAGACATGGATAAATAAAGCCCAAAAATGATCTTACTAAACTAAGACTTCAGAAGTGTCATAGAGATAATTTCATGAAAATTATACATGGAATGTTTTATGTATTTAATTAAACTATGGTCTATGTATTAATGATAAGAAACGTTTCCCTCCCAATCCCCAATCTTGAAGGGACACAGAAACCATGGTGCAAGATTCGCCTCTTTTCTAAGCTGAATATTTTTTAAATGAGGTGAAAATATCAAAAAACCTAGTCACAAACATAAAACCCCAATGGTCATAAATGATGAATAAAATAAGATTTATATAGTCTATGTTCCATCACCACTATCTAATAAATCAAATAATTTTTATCTATCATATAGTGGACCAAACTTAGTCCATCCATGGAATCTTCACCAATCGCAATCCAAAACACTAGTGATTTATTAAGATTTTCATAAAAAGCATGAAAATGATCTAAATGAAAGTATGACTAGTAAAAACTATTACAATAACAATCAAAAAATCCAAAGTTGTTATCCCAATCTCTACTAAATGTGAGGACACAAGCATGGAACATGTATTACAAAATATGTATAGTTTGTTCTGTATGGATATCTTTCTACAAATGACCTTCCATGCTTAATATTAACTGAGATATCATTTCCTCCTAGGGGAACCTATAAAAAAATATGTAAACATGGGAACACTATCATATAATATAAAATATATATCACCATGAAACCTAACAACCTCCTGTATGTACATGCCTTATATTTCCTAATCTATGGTTTTATCAATAATGGGTATAAAGTGAGACGATTTGGTTAGCCAATCGATCACAAAACACATTGTGTTCTTATTATAATGGTGAAGAAAAAAACCAACCATGATGTAGATATAAATTCCATCCCACATCCATGTCATCAATGGAAGGGTCTAAGGAAAACTCAATGATTTCTAGTGCTCAACCTAGACCAATAGGAAAGTGCAGTTTTGGGGAAAAAGTTAGAAATGTACCACATCATACATGGACACTATAATCCTTAGTACATATCATATAACATATTCATAGAATCCTAGTGAACATCCCATTGTAATATATAATAAGAACTTATCACACCCTTCCTTATGGAAAATGGAATGACATTCCAGTTATGAAAACATAGAACACCATATGTAGATAAATAACACTTAGAAATGGTTTCCCCAACATGCAGAGAGTTTCTATAACCAAATACCTAATCAGAAAAATACAAATCCCATTGAATTATATTTATAAGCATGGAGCTAAAATTAACACTTTTCAAAACAGCCCCAAAATCGTTCTCTTGGACTACTAATTTCCACTGAGAAAATAAAGCCATCAAATTCCACCCTTATAATGATTACTTCATGGTCTAGATAATAAGATTCATAATCAAATCATTAGTGAAAAAATTCACCTTTCATGGTGTATAAAAAATATCAAAATCAAATGACCATAGATATTCCATCCAATGCCTCTATTTGGGATTTGAATATTTTTTATAGAATATATTACTCGTTATTTTTTGATCAAAACAAATAGTAAACGTTTCTATGAAAATGTAATGCCACCATCCTTTAAGAGCATGCATCGTGGATATATGTTTGAGATCATGTGATAGAGAGTTATTCTTGTGCGTCCTAATATTTCTAGAGCCATAAGAAATAGTGTAACCACACTACATAAAAATATTGATAAAACCCAAACATGATCTATTATAGAAGACCACATACACTTACCTGTCATTTGGATGATTCAACAAAAACAATAAGAGTAAAAATATTCTTCATGTCAAGGAAAAAACTCTGACACGTATCATCCGAAATAACATCACTCCTTTTCAAGTGAAGGTGTCCATTGGAGAAGCTAACTATCAGTACCCAACCCAATGTGGTCCAATCTGTTACTACCCTAAGCCTGACTACAATCAGCCAGGGGATGGAGACAATCATTTAGTATGAATATCACACAAATGGGATGCATTATCCTAAATCACATGCACAAACATGCTCACACAGATCTTCAATCCCACAAGATTATGAAATTTAAAACAACTGAAACAAATGCTTGCATACATCTATAATCCCACTACCAGAATATGATAACAATGTGATGAAAGGGAAGAAGTGTAAAAATACTAGACCAAAAAAACCATAAAGAGTAAAACATTTCCCAAGGGCTAAGAATAATATAATATGATAGATCTGAGAAAGTACCCAGATCTATCAAGCAAAATCTATGCTACACAGCCCAACATCCCCTCAGGACACCATCAAAAGCGACGTCATTAGGATAAGAAATGACAAATGTGAAAAAATCACATGCCTGAGTGAGTATAACAATACCCAGTATGACACCCCCAAAACACATAACATGAAGTATCAAATACAATAACTTCAATAAAAGGATAAAATAATCAATGTATAAATGAGTACACCCAAATATAATTTGTAATGACATCATCCCTCTAGGATCTTCCATCCAGGTACCCGCCACATGATTCTACTCGAAGTAACACTCATTATGGTATTATACACTCAATGATCCATGTTAACAACATATATACTATTACAAGAGGTAATGATAATTATGACCAACCCATAAAAGCTGATTGGTCAAAATATTATTGATGCATAGATAGGGGGTCACAACCAAAACCATCGGGGGACACCAAAGATCAAATCTAGTTCAACCTACTATGTAGGAGATTATATTAAAATGATAATGTTAACACTATCGGTAAAACTTTCTATTTAGAGGATAAAAAAACATATCAATGAGGTCATTCTAATTCCACAAACCCCACCTAGTGCATAATGATGATATAGGATCATAGTCCAGTATTATGCAGGGACACCAAAAACTATATCTGAGACTCGTCCTCCAGAGGGGATAAATATCCAATTATTTGGAAATAATGAAACACTATACCCATGAGGTAATATGCCAAGGGAACACACTCAACCCCAAATGGTCCAAAAATTAGAAATGAAGGGCTTCAAACATCCTTGAAGGGGGTGAAAAACACATAATGAGGGTGAACAACATGTCTAGATATCCACAATTTTCCCGTGTGGTAAAAACTCACACAAAATGTAATCCTCAACATATACGATGTGTGAGTCAAAACATAGCATGTATAGGTCACCTAGAAGCAACCCATGTGTCACTAGACATGTCTATATATTGTCCTATTTATACATGGTTTTTACCATGTCTAAATACCTGGTAGGTCCACAAACATCTACTCCTAGAAGTGTTTGTGTACCTTTAAAAGTATACACCACTCCATTGTAGAGGGGTCACATGGAGTGTGACTATGTCACACGATGTTTTATAATGAACTATATCTAATACCCTAGAATAGAACCCAGGGGATCCCACAAGGTATGTGATCACGAAATATTATCCATGTTAAGCCATATTTTCTAGATCCTTGAGGATCTTCCACCTTGTAATCACATTCATCGCTGAATCCACTCAACTCATTAAAGAATCCTGGATCGAGGGTCGAATGATCATTTCCATCATTAATCACTAGTATTAATGTTTGGATCTTCTCAGAAAATGTCACTATTGAGACACCATCACCACTGCATTTCAATATTTGAAAAAATAGGAACCAAAAATCCATATAATCAAACTTCAATAATCCACCACCATTGTTTCAACTTCATCACACCATAGATCATGAACCTCGGCAGCATTATTGATCCACTACACTGACAGATAGTAGAAGAATGATAAAATACTAAGTATTTATCAAACCACCAACCAAAAGAAACACCCATGATGGACATGACAATAATGGTGGAAGAAATACATTAACCACTAAAAGTGATAAATGAACCTCATAATTTGTTTGTTTGGCCTCAATCCATTTTCATAGAAGAATAAAAATTAAGAAAAAATCTATCATAATAAACAATTATAAATACATCAAATTAAATCTACCGATGATGTGAATATCAATTCTATTAGGGAATTGATGAGTGTTTATACAGGATTAAAGAATGAGATTGAAAACAAAAAACAAAATCCAAACTATAGTTTGGATAGATCATTGATCAAGAACATTTCTATTTTTCCATCTTTGTTGAGATTCATGAACTCTGTTGGTACAATGATCGTCGTTTTAGTCTAGATCTATTATTTTCTTCCATGAATTCTCTTTAATGGTCTCCAAGACCACCAATGTTTAGGAGAAAAATCTAGAGGAAATCCACATAACAATTTTTTTAATGTAGAGACTTTCTTTTCATCGAATAAAATAAACTTATTTAATTTAATGACTTTAATTTAATAATTTTGTGCATATGACAAATATTTCACAAACACCCTAAAATGACAAAGGATATGTCGTACCTAAGGTAGAAACCACATTCTAAACTGAAAAGTTAACTCAGAACACTGATATGGCCCCCAGTTTGTAAGTTATTCCAGATTATTAGGAAAATATTTTTCATGTGTTAGTAAATATATTAGTTATATTTCAATGATTTATTTAGGTAACAATGGTCATAAAAATCACACATAATCTTAGCATTTAGTCTCAAAAATAATCTATATAACATCAAAAAATAATACCTGGAAAATATGTGTCATTAAATTCTGCCCACCATAGGTATTATTATCCCAAAAAGAGAAAAATGTACTAGGAACATCCTGGTACTGGGATCACATATGGGTCTCTCACTCCCATATGCGGTCTTAAAAACACTCATGCTACCACAATACATTTACTAAGGTAATAAATCACGTATGAAAGATCATATCCTACCAATCACTGATATCAACTAAGTACTATACATAGGTAGTTCCATCCTCGATTTCTAGATCACCCCAGTCGAGAACATGCGATGGGTCATGCATTTTTCTTCTAAACTATGACTCATGTAATTCATTTTGTACCTATTATAACAATAGAGGTTGATATAATGTTTATTACACCATGCTAACTCTACATATTATATGAAAATTTCCAATGAATATTAGTAATAACTTTCCACCCCATCTACATATCTGCAATCCACATCTATGTGAGACCCTTAGGAACACATGGTCTCCCACCTCAAACTCCATTGGTCATTGCTATCAGTCTGCATAATAATTTTGACATATCAATGAAATTATCATCCTATCTCATATTATCATTACCATCTATGTAGTATCTCAAACCAACTCTAGACCCATGAGTACTAACTCAACTAAATTAGAACATCAATTTGGTGACATTTAAGGTCACCCATAAAATGTCTCTAATGGTGAAATACCAATTATGGAATGGTAATTGTGGTTTTAAACAGACTACACCAAGGGTATATGATCCTCCCAACTACAACCAAAGTCTAACATGAAATATCATGTCATATCCTCCATTACCGAAATGATTCACATAGTCTGGACTTCGTTCTATGAGTGGAATGGTGTGCTATGGTGTAACTATGTACCAAATTCCTCCTACAATACTCTTCACAATCATGATGTGAATAGTACATAATTTCCTTAAATAAATACCTATAAAACTCCATGGAGCCATATTATATACTGTACATATATTCTTCCTAGGATATATATTGAACCCTAGTCAAGAATTACTAGGAAGTGGGCCATCGTAGTGAGTCGGTCTTTGATCACCCAGATAGAATCATGTCCCATAGACATACATCGTAACCAAGTAAGGAAGTCCATGGATATTCCATCCCACCTCTACTCATGTACATCATGTTATTGAAATAAAACCACTAGAATCTTGTGCTCAAATTTCACTTGATGATAAGGTAGGCATTAAGAGAAAAACTTTGTAACACAACACATCATGATCAGACACCAAAACGGATGTCAGAGGTCCTAATACATCTGATCCACATACATATTTACCACTAAAAGGGATGTCTGAAACTCTCACATCACCTCTTCCCCTGACATCAAGGGATCTATCATCTTCCCACTAAAAATGATAGCATGCTTCCCACTATCAGAATATCCCTCATGATAATGTCCAATGGATATATGAGTCCATAAGGTCTCAAAGTCAATATTTATACACTAATCATCATTGAAAAACTATATAAGTGGCGGGTAAAAACCATTTATTGATGATATGAAGTATCATACTTTTCCACTAAGGACAACTGTTATGAGGCAAACTTCTTAAATTCCTTAACCAACAACTGAGAAAAAGATCTCATACCATGTGCATCTTCCACCACTTTCTCTTTCCCAAGAGTATAGATAATCTCAAAGTCAAAGAAATAGATGAAATCGATCCACCTCCCATGTCTCAAGTAATGATCCTTATGAGATAGGATATACTATAGAATATTACTATTAGAGTATATAATAAACTGATCACCCATCATGTAGTTTCACCACATCTTTAGTGCAAAAACTACCCCTGATAGTTCAATATCATTGGTTGCATAATTATGCTCTTGTGGACTCAACTGGTGTGAAACATCGGTAACCACTTCCAACCAATATGTTAAAACAAAACCATGTCTGGTTCATGATGAATTGCAGAACACTACGTACTTGACACCCTCCTATGGTAATGTCATTATATGAACACTCATAAATCTCTACCTCATCTTCTTAAATCATAGTTTGATCCTTTATATCCAGAAATAGGATACTTATTTTGGTTGCAAGATACTGAGGTTTATACCAATATAGATAAATAGGAAACCAATATATGGTAGTACCCTACCAACCCATGAAAACTACACACCTCATTACCAAACATTATTGGATTCCAAGTAACCACTTCCTCCACCCTTTCCAATTCCACTACAACTCCTGCATTTGATCTTATAAGTCCAAGGAATTTGAAATCTAAATTCCAATATAGACACTTTGAGATCATTCTGTAAAGATGGTTCTCTCAAAGAGTGTCTGGGACCATCCCAAGTGTCTATCATGCTCCTCCTCAGACGATGAGAACACTAGGATGTCATTGATGAAAACCACCATGAACCATTCCAATAAAGGATAGAAGATCCAGTTCATGAGTCCAATTAATACTTATATGGAGTTCAACATGATGAATGACATTACTAAGTACTCATAGTGACCATATAGATGTCTGGATGTCATATTCGTTATATCCTCCTACTCTACTCGTAGTTGGTGATATCCTGATATATGTTGATTCATAGACAACAACAATGACCGTCACAAATGAACAATGAGGTCATCAATCCTCAATATTAGGTACATATTCTTCATAGTCACCCAGTTATATCACTAGTAGTCCACACATAACCTCAAACTTCTATTTGACTACTTGTTGAACAACACTAGGGCATCTTAAGGGAAAAAACACTGTCTCACAAATCCTTTCTCCCGAAAGACCTATGAATGAAACCTCAACTCATGAAGCTCTATGGGATACAATAAGATGTTGGAACAGACATAGGGGTCATCCCATGATTCATGTAAATGCAGAAGTCAGTCTATTAGTATAAAGGTAAGCCAGGTACATTCTTAAGAATGATGTCATCATACTACACCACAACCAAAGAAAAATGATAGCCCATAGAATCCACTAATCCAAGAGTCATTATACCCAACTTGTTAGTGATATACAAAGATCTCTTGTACCTGACCCCATCCCGCTCTTCCAGGTATTTCTTTTCATCCACAATGAAAAAAATCATTCCATTAATACAGAAAAACCACATCCAACGCCTTAAATAGTTGATCTAGGAAAGAAGTGTCGATAGCCAGTGCATACCTAAGATAACGGTGTAAGAAGTTATTGCAACTAAAAAGTGATCCCATAACAATATTTTACATCAAAGTATCATATCACAGTTTTATAATAAGTTCTCAATAGCTGGGTCACAACATATTAGAGTCTATAACCATAAGGGTCGATCAAACAGATCAACCAAACTCTATAAGTCTCGAACCAAATATGTGAAAAAGAAGGAATGAATCACACATGTGTTTATCAATACTCAAAATAAGGAATAAAATACATAGATCATACATTATATCATCCCTAGATCCTCAGGGTCATATTATTCTATTTTCTATAGCCGGCATCATCTTTGAACACCCTCAACCTAAGCCTACCATGGACCACTTTGGGGTGGTGGTGGTAACTTTTCTATACTCTAAGCACCTTATGCTACTCTACTGGCCCCTCTTCAATATCCACCACCCATACAAACCACTAGTCTTATGCCTCTTTCATAGTAGTACCTTAACTGTATCTTGATTAGTAGTATAATGGGATGGATAATCTCGAGGAAAATATTTGTCATCATCACACAAGAAACACAGACTCTCTCTAGGATGATTCAAGCCATCTTGAGAGCCTTTAAATGTTTAACCTATGCACAAGGATCAAACATTAATTAATATAAACTGCACAGATCCCTGTGATTTCCATTTTTTTGTTTCTGAGGCCTCATATCCTTTTTTCCAACTTCTATCAAGCACTGTCAGTGCCTACTCAACCAGGAATCTATCCATCACCATGGGTCACTCTTGAAACCTCATATAGGTAATAATTCATAGGAATATCACTGAATCCCTGATATTAGTTGTAATCAATTCTCGAAGGTCCATTATCAGAAGAATGGATCCCAAACCATATCGAAAGAGTAACATGGGAGATTAGTAAACCTTGTTGAGTACTCTTCCGTAGTTAAAAATTACTGCTGCAGATACAGACGTGACAATATATATACAGATCATAAAGAGGACATTTATAAATCATCTCAAAAGATATGATCAAAGTCATATTAGGAAAGATATGTCTCATAATGTGAATGAGTTATTAAAATCCACCATCACCCAGAAGATCCTAGAAGAAGACTCCCCATGAGGATTAATATCTGATCTACTAGTGTCCTCACATAATAAAAAACATGAGTGACTACATTTAGCAAGTCCCCATCCACCTATAGGTATGGATCACCATAAAACTGTGGTGGTCACTACAACTGAAGCACATGAAATGAACTAAGGATATATGCATCCTCTATTGGAATTGCTAGCACTAGATGTTACTTAATGGGTGGTGTTATTGAAGGTATACCACATAGAGGTATTATCACTATTACAAGCCCATATATTGAAGCCTCATCATTCAATAGATCATCCTTGTGTTCACATAAAGGAATCATAGATGGTTTTCTAGGTAGAGACATCCTAAAATAAAAAATATATACCATGATAAAATAGAATATCTGGGGATTTGACTCAATATGGAAATTAAAATTACAACTATTTCCTCAACGATGCATGTACCAATTTTCTTCTATAACCAATGTCTTAATGTACCGAGTAAAAAGTAGGTGATTTGAGTCATAGTGTCTGGATATGTAGGCCACTACACTAACACTATATTACCTAGTATAAAATATGAACATGAAACAATAAACACTATTACCAAAAACCAATCTTATAGGCTCCATTATTAAGGAATAAATGACTGCTATGATACCACTCTTTCATGACCCAACTCCCTAAATTCTGACTGATGATTACCCTAAGACGACCTCTAATAGTCCAAGGGATGGAAACCAATGCTAATTAGGAATATTCAAGAAATGGGGGGAATTATCTTAATGAATTTTTATACACATATATATCTTCAAGTGGACATGATGCTGAAATGTAAAACAATTGAAAAACATTCATGAATACATCTATACCCCCACAACCAAAGTACAATATTTGAGAACTGAATGTGAAAAAGGGCCGAAATAAAACCCCAACCAAAAAACTCTAAATAATCCAACCTTATATAAGGGTAGGACTAAGATCAAATGAATGATCATATAAAACACCTCAGTCTATCAAGATCAATCAACACTTAATCATCTTTGTGTCCTCCCAAGACACAATCAAAAGGATCTTTGTCTATATAAGACATGACACCTATGAGAAGAGCCTACATAAGGGAGAGTATAAAAATACCTATTAGAAAACCCTAAAAACACTAGTCACTAAGAATTCGTCACTATTAGATGGATAAAAGTATATAATAATCATTTTATAACATAAGACACCTAGATATACTCATGAAGGACATCACACCCCCCAACACTCACAACCGACTTCCATCCATTAGATTCTACTTTAAGCAACACTTTTTCGGATATAATCCACACCAAGATATACGATAAAACTAAATAATCCCATAAAATAGGTGAAGATCATTGTACCCCACAAAATAAATCTCACTGGTCCTAGAAAACTTTGATAATTAGAATGTGGCTCACATTTGGAACTACTATGGACACCACAAACCCAATATGGATGAACACTCTATGTAGGGGGATCACATGACTACGATACTGAATACCCTACCAATATGGATTTCTAGAGATAAGATCAATTCCCTTGTCATGGAGTTCAAACTGATTCCAGAAACCCCACCTAGGCTATAGATATGATATAGTATCACACTCTAGTCTCACAGAGGGACACCAAAAATAATAGAAGAGACACATCATTCTTAGGGAATCATAATCTTGTGATGTAAATGTAATTATACACTATAACCTTAAGAGAATAGAACATGGGAACACACTCAACCAGCACTAGTCAAGAGTAACAAAATGAAGGGCTAAAAACCACCTTGAAGGGGGTACATGGTGTGTATTGTGGGTACATGGCACATCCAACAATCCCTAGGTCTGCTGTGTGGTAACACCTCACATGACATGTAAACCACAACATACATAGACTATGAGTGAAATAAACACTGTATATAGGTTGTAGAAAACCTTCATATGTCATCTGTCTATCCTCATGTACGTTTGGACGTGTTTGTGTACCATCTCATGTATACATGGTTGTGCCCATGTTTGAGAACACTCGGTGTCCATGGACTTGTACTCGTGTTCATGTCAGTGTACCATTTGGTGTACATGATGATCTATTATGGATGGTTCATTTGGTGTGTAACCATGTCACATGGTGTGTTATACTTAACTCTAGTCAAAACCCTAGCGCAACAACCATGGTGTCCCACACAACCTCTAATCCCAAAAAACACCTTATATTTATTTGGATTTTCCATATCCCATGGAATATTCCTCCAAATCACCCTATATGTCATAGTAGCCTCCAATATCAACTATTAATCCTAGATTGAGGGTCACCCGACCCTTTCCATTATCAATTTCTAAGATCCTGGTTAGGATCATCTCAGAAAACATCACTTTCGATCCATCTGTCGCCACCGTATGTCAAAAAATGGGATAAATATGAACAAAAAAATCTATCTAATACACATCCAATAATTCACCACTATCATCGCACCTCAATTATAGAATTTTTGATGAACCAAACCCCTGTTATTTATATGTTTCACTAAATAAATATTTTTTAATGATCGAATATGAGGTATTCATCGAACCACATACCAAAAGAAATACAAGCAATGAAGGTGTGATGAACACGAGAAGAAATATATCTTCCATGAAAAGTGAGTAAGTAACCTTAGTACATGTTCATTTATCATTGATCCATTATCATATAATATTACAAAGGAAGAGTAAAATCACCATAATAAATAATTTTAATTACATAAAATTAAATCTACTGATGATGAGCGTATCAATTATCTTCACAGAATTGATCTGCATTCATTAAGTGTTAAACAATATAATGGGAAACACAAATAAACATTCCAACTAAATTTTGGATCAATAATTGGTGAATAATGGTTTTGTGTTTCAATATTTGATGAGATCCACAAAATTAGTTTGTGAAATAATCATCATTCCAGACCGGATCTATTGTTGTATTTCAAGAATTCTCTCCAACATTCACCTAGATATCTAGTGTTTGAGTAGACATCCTTTTAGAAAGAATCTTAATAGTCTATTTAAATAACATTCAATTATTTCATTTTATTAAATAAATTATATAAATTTAATTTATTTAATTTATTTAATTTATTAAATTTCTACCTAATATGAGGTTTTCACAAATGCCTCACGGAGAGGAAGCTTATGTCATGCCTTGGGTAAAATATGCCTTTTGAACTAAATGTTTTCCTCATATTGTTGATCCAGAAACCTCCCATTTAGGTGTCGTTTTAAATTTTCAAGAAAATAGTGTGTACAAGTAATTAAATATATTAAATTTTTTAAAACATTTTTGGGCACACCGGGCCTCAAAATCACATTCCGTCTAAACACATTTTCATGAAAATAATCCATATAATATCTTGATATAATAAGTTGAAAAAATAGAAAACTAAAAACTTTACGAAATGTAAGAAAAATTGGCACTAATACCTCACTAATCCCAAGAGGCTCTGAATCATGAAAATGTTTCATGTTCATTCCCATGTCATAAATGATTTTTCCCTCTCAAGACGAACTTAAATAACATGTTCTGAGAACATGTATTCAAAGAACATCACATTCCATACGCAGAAACAATATTGTGAGATCATTGAATAAATTCTATGATATTTTAAAAAAATTAGTACCCTCATTAGAGGACAGGTATGATCCTTTACATTTGTAGAGTAAACTGTGATGTCATCCACAATGACTAGATTGAACATTTAAAGGTACTCATGGAATATCTTATTCATAAACACCATTAAAATTTTAGGATCACCGATTATACCAAAAGGCATAAAAGGATTCTCATAGTGTCCAAACTTACTCCTAATGGTGGTTTTCATGATGAAGATTCTTTAATTCACAATTGGTGGTATCTAGACTGGTGGTCAATCATTGAGAGAAACTTATGTTCTTTCAACTTGTAAAATAGATCATCTATCAGTGGTAACTAATATGTGTTATTTAATGTAACTTGATTAAGGTTCCAGTAATTAATACATAGGTGGAGTGCACCACCATAATTATTTTCTAAGAAAATAGTTTTCACCCAAGGTGATATACTCAGGCATATAAATCACTTTAAAGAAGATCATCCACTTATTTATTCAACTATTTCAACTTTGATGGTGCCATAAGGTAAGAATTAATTGACACTAGTTTAGTATTGAACAATAAATATATAAAAAACTCTATCTCCCTTACCATTTACAATACAAATGGATCAAAATGAAAATTACCAAGAATACTAATAACAACTGGTGGGATATGATCAATATATGATCCTTAATCTATGTCAAAATAAAACATGGATATTACCCTACCCAACTCAATAATATAAGGTCCATATCTACATGATAACTGATCCTATTCTCCTAGAAAAACATAGAACACCCCATCGAGTGTTGTGAAGGTGATCCACTAAAGATAACAGTCAAAATATTCCTAATTAGACATCAAGACATCTATCTTGAGAGTGATTTTAGGATATTTCATCTCAAGAACCAAAAAGTTCCATGTATTCCCAATCATTGATAATAGTAAAACACATGTAGAAAACCACTAAATATACTCTAACATCATTCCAAGGGGCATCATAATAACCATTATATAAGGTAAAATCCTCATAGATAGGTTTAGTAAATAAATAAAAATATATCAATGTGAATGAGTGGGATTCACTAATGTTAACTAAAGTAATCACTAAGGATAATGATATCATGATGGAACCTCTCATAGTTTTTAGACCCATATCATATTATTCTATAGACTCTTACACTATATAATGAAGCTTGAATTTATATGCCTATTACCGGAGTCTCTTTGTTATTAAAGCATATGATTTTATTGTAGTACTTTTAGGTGATGATGAGACCCTTCCACTATGTGTGGTAGAAAATACATAATATAATTCATTAAAGTAACCTGATCATTTGAAAGAACTACAGATCTTTGGTACCTTAGTGAAACCCTAGTTTGAATGCCCAACATTGCCACAATTAAAGCAAGTCAAAGGGCCTTTACTAGACATTAAAAGAAGTATATAAGAACCCTTTTGTTGAGATCCACCACAAGAGTCATCATGATACCTTATTTATTTAATGAAAATCACAGAACAACCACTGGGATAAAAATTAACTCTCGTCAACACATTCTTATAAGCCATGTCAATCTCATCCATCAATGCACTATATAGTGCATTCGTAAAAAAATAATCTTTTTCATGAAAATTTAGATAAAATACCATCTTGAATTATCATTTTATATATTTATGTCATCATATTCTCATTAACCATAATCTAAGTAGATCTATGTGCTAGGTCAGCAAATCAGTGTGTATATTGAGTCACACGCTTGTCACTTTTATGGAGATTAATACATTCCCCTAAATTTAAAAAAATATAGACAATCGACAGAACTAATCAATAATCATGCATTGAACTCTTTTTAATCCAAGAAATCAATATTTTTCTCCATCGCCATCCAATCCTACCACCTTATGCTAGGTCCCTCAATCATAAATGTAGCACACTTTAGTTTAATTGAATTAGAAACTTCCAATAATTTAAAAACCCATTAAATTACTTTCAAAAAATCCATAGTCTCTT
This sequence comes from Viscum album, assembly GCA_963277665.1. Lineage (NCBI taxonomy): Eukaryota > Viridiplantae > Streptophyta > Magnoliopsida > Santalales > Viscaceae > Viscum > Viscum album. Next base: position 1,199,477,446 of record OY728153.1, on the reverse strand, counting down.
TATGATAATTAGACACTTGTAAAGCTGGTGAAATCTTGTTAAGAATATCTTCTATGTGATATCTATTTTTTCCTTTATATGTTCCATGATTTTATCCTCAATGAGAATGGGTGTTTCTAATTGTCCTAGAGCGTTGACAACAGACACCACAATCTCAATTAGAATCTAGTCATCTAAAGTGTTTTGTTTCCACAGTTTATTGATAGATCCCAACTCTGGTTGGTTCAAAAATATTCCTGAATGAATGATGCTACACACCATCAAATACAATATGAAAATTTTCAATAAGGAATGTCAGATCAACAACTCAAATGAGAGTCAAAAATTTGGTATTTTTAGAATAGTAAAATGAAATAGGGAAAATACTAGAAACCATTGAAAATACTCATAAAATATTCTTTTCCCCACCTACAATAGTTTTCTAATGATTTATATGCAAAGACATAGCTTGGTAATTTTGAATTAATACATCCAAAGTCCCACCAATCCAACCTCATGTCCACAAATACAACCTATACCACATTTTAACTTCACGAAAATATACTCAACCTATACCTCTAATAGAAATTTTCTTGAACCATCCCAGATGTCTTGTACTCTGATAGCCAAGCTAGAACTGGCAAGGTCGAAAAAGAATTCCCAATTCTCACATGCTAGATACTAGAACATGACATCCTAAAATAATATATATAAAAAATTGTTTCAAAAATAGTGGAATATAAATAAAATATAACTTAAATAAAACAAAGGAAAATATTGGGTTTGAGATATAAATCATAGTCAGTTTTGACCACATGTTTCATACTAGATTCAATAAAATAAACCAATAATTATTTCAATTTAAATATAATCAGAAATGGAATATCATTTCATTTAAATATTTGAAACAAAAAATGCTATAATTTCACTATATGATAAACATTTCAACCATATATAATGATGATTAAATAAAAAAATTATATAAATTATATTATATAATTCATTTTCATGAATAAAATATTTATACATTCAATGGAATAAATAATAAAATCAAATCCAATCAGAACCACAGTCATCTAACTTATAGTGTGATTATTTATAGCAATAGGACCCTCACACGCCTCAAATTAGTGATCATGACTAATCATGTGTTCACAATTTCCTCAAGAGAAGTCCAAATAGAACTCATAAACATAAAATTAGGGATAATAATACCAAACATGGTATTTTTAATAGTTTTTATCATCAATCCATTGCATGTGGATCAAGATATGAGCACGATTGCCCCAAATAAACAACTAACTATCCAATAATCCATGGTACCATTAAATAAAATAATAATTGGAAACTCATCTCATTTAAAATAAATAATCATTTCAATTAAAATATCCCAATTTTCATTTTTATTTTTCCAATTGAATTTCACAACCAAAACATGGCATTTTTCATCATTTCTTTTCTTTTCAATATAAAACAAAGTAGGGGTTTTAATCAATTCAATTTAATCCATTTTCATTAAATAAATTGAAAACATTTTATCAATGGAATAAATAAATCATTTTCTAAAAAAATAAATCCATCATTTTAAAAATTCATCTGATAATTCCTATTCCACTGGAAATAAGGTTTTTCTTCTTCTCAAAATTGATGCCATTTCAAATATTTTTATAAAATAATTTCAAATATATGTTCTATAAATAAATTTAATGTTATTAAATATAAATAAATAAAATAAAGGATTCAATTTAATGGATAATATAAAATTTAATCACCTAAATTTAATCATGGAAATTAAATGATCAACACCCACAATAGGTACATCAATGATAATAGAAATTAATGATGTTCTATGAATATATTCTAGAGTCAAGATCAACCAAGAAAAGAACTAGATCCAAAAAATTAATTTTAGATTCAGAATGAATGTTATGATATAAGAAAATACAACAAGTAGAGAAGGAAAATTGGATGAAAACACACAAGAGGAGATCAACTTACTGGACAGGAATAAGATCACCCGTCATTACATCGACTCACCAAATGAGAAGGTTGTAAGAGAAAAAATAACTTCTTGAGTTATTTTAAGTACCAAGGGTTCTATTTATGGTTGAATGGGGGTGATTATCTTCTTAAATTAGGGGTTGGGTATTTTTAAAATAAAATTCATAGGAATTAAGAACCGCACACATGGGTTCTTGGGAAGTGTCCCATTGTTAGAATAATTGTCCTCCCTAAACGTCCTCCCCTATTGATCTTCTGTTTGAGGTGAATGGGTTTGTCCACACATTTAAATTAAACACGAAACAACCTTTAATTACTCACCATCCAAGGGGGTTCCCATTTTTTAGGGGTGGCTACATGGTTTTGACCAACCTTGTGCCCCTTCTCATTGCTTTCAATATGGAAAATGGTTTTCTTGGCCAAAATTCATGTTTTTTTCTAACTCCATGCTGAAAATAAACATACCAAAGGAATTCGAAATTTCTCCAAATTTCCCCCAATGAACCCTAAAAACAAGATCAAACCGAAAGGAGAAAAAAAATGTCATGGAATACACTAAATAAGATAATTAGATATTATAAAACTTGTTTTATTAATGATATGTTGTCACAACATGAGTTACCATTTTGTTATTTTGTATTAATGTTTTTTATATATGTTTCGGACCTAAATATTATTATATATTTTAAAATAAAATTTTAAATTAAATATTTCTTATTATTTTCAATTGGTGGAATAATAATATAAGATTCCCACCATAGTATGGATTATACCCTAAAAAACATCCTATATCCTTTAGTATAAGAGGTGGCACACTTCAGTGATACAAAATTACAAAATGGGTTGTAAAACATAGGATTGGATATTCTAAACATCCTCCCATAGAACTATTTATTTTATTAATTACTATACCATTGTAATGATGATTATAATAGTATATATAAGAAATATATATCTATTAAATGAATTAATTAAGGGAGAAAAGAAAAACCATTCACTGAAAGTGAATTTTAAAACATATGGAATAACACATAGTTTTATTATAGCCTCTCCCCATATATGTGACCATTTAATTACTTGAAATAATGTAAATATGTAATTATAATACACTTTCAACTCCTTTTAGGTTTAGTGTTTTAGAGAATTGGGTAAATACATTAACTACCATAACTCATATATTTTCAACTAATGGATATTATTTCACAATATAAACAACTTCTTAATACATAATAGTTATTCAACAACTCCCAAAAAATATTCTCATATGATACAATTATAGAAATATTTTACATATTTATTTTCTTCATAACATGCGGAAACAAAAACATAATAAAGGGTAGGGATCAGATACTCAAGGATAATATTTATATGTGTTAAAATCAAAATATCATAAGTGATCATAAAATGAGAATAGGGGTATAATAAATTTATATAAAAAAGTTATACCCCATAAGCCTTAATTTATAAATTGTGGCGTAAAACTTGACATAAAGTAAAACATGATCTAGAAGAGCCAGTCAATAAACATGACATATGGGGTTATAAATTAATAATGAGAGTAATAAAAAAATTTGAAGAATTTTTCAAATATGAAACATACATACATTAATGTAACATAACCACAGTGATCCAAACCATAAGTTCCCATGAATAAGAGAAATGATGATTTTCTCAAGAATACCATTGTCTGGATATATAAACTCATAAAAAATTCATCAAAGGGTGATATTAAAACACCCTAAGATTTAGTGAAATATATATTTTATCTAAATTTAAACTTTTATAAATTTTTCAATATACACTACTCCGATTTTATCTTGTGTTACACACAACACTGAGTTTAGCTTGTGTTACACACAACACTATGTTTAAATGAACTATGAGATACTTTTAAAATATTTTTATTTAATATGATATTTATCACCATGCTATTCTAATAGCGAGTAAGAATAATATTAACTAAATTATGATAATATATGATGAATTATTTGGTGTCGAACTAATTAGAAATGAAAATAAAAACTATTTGACAAAAATGATATCTTTTTTTGAAATACTATTTTTATACAAAAAATTAATTTTATGTAAATATATGAAATAAATAAATTTGGTTGAAATAATTTAATAAAAATTACATTTTATATATTCAATCAAATTTTTGAACAGTCTTCTTATATTTTTTAGATAAGAAGAATAAATCCAAATTTTCTCTTAAAAATATATTTTTCTACAAAGATGTTTTATCATATTTCCCATACTTATATTAAAATTATTTTTTTCCAGTTTATAAATATTTATTTTAAACAATTAAATTCATTTTTTAAATTATAATTCTAAAATTATTTTGGGGTGATGTTTCATTAATTTTCTTAAAAGATAATTTTTTCGATGAATTGTGAAAAATACATGTTTTTATTAATCATTATCATATATATTGAAGCATTTAAAAACAGCCAAACTATTTTAGTATGGATTTAAAAGTAAAATTATTTCAATTAATTATCTATTAATAAAATTATGTTAATTTTAATAAGATTGAAATTTAAGCTAAATTTAAAAAAAATTTAAACTATTGACCAATTTTTATGTAAAAAATCTCTTTATCATCCCATTTGAAGGTTTAATTTTAAATTTTACTTTTCAAATTATATGAATGGAGTTTTAAAAAGTGCATTTTGTATCTATATACAGTATAATTTATATTTTATAGTATTTTCCATAATTTTTTTACCATTTTTAATAGTTAATGTAATAAATTAATTAGAATAGTTAATGTGAAAATTGGATTACTGAAGGTTAAAACTAAAAAGATAAGTTTTAAAATGAGACAATAAAATTTTAAACACCAATATTATTGATATATATGTGTATATATTATTTTATATTTTCAATAATGATTCATTTTAGACCCATGTGGTATGTTAGAAACATGGTTACAACCTTTTATTTTGAAAAAGTATTTGTGTTCCACTAACCTCACTTAGAAAAGGACACACTATCTCCTATCATATTCACTCCAAAAAAATCATTTTTTAAATCCAAGAACTCCCATAATTTTTTTTATTTATATACACCCATCTTATAATCCTTATTTTGGTTATAAATATAATATATAATGAGTTTTGGTTCAAACTAAAAGGCGTTTTTTGAAGAAGAAGTATTGTACTGAACCGAGAATTTTATTTTATATCTTTCTCCAACACATTAGATTATTATTAAAATATTTTTATATGATAATATCAATATATTAAATATCCTTATTTTTTTTAATTTAATTTTTTTATTGTTCTATTCTTCCATCAAATGCGATACAAAATCATCATTCTTGTATAGAAGAGACAACTTCCTCATGAATTGATATTATTAATTTTACATCACCAGCTATCAAGGATGTATATATTAATGAATTTCATGTTTATATATTATATTTATGATATTATTATAACCATTTAATTATAATACCACATCTACTTACTTAATTCCAAATTCGTTTGAAATACAATAATTTGCCTCATGTGTACGACATAGTACCACCTTATGAATTGGTGCCATGTGTTTTTAATTTATGATTTACGCGGATGGTAATAAGGTTTTATTTAATTAATATATATGATATTTTCAAAATAACTATACTTTTTTAATTATTATATCAAATATACCTTCCTTATTTCCATTCCTTCTGTTATACGATAACATCGTTCGTTTATACGATAGACTATCGCCTTGTGAAGTGATGTGATATATTATTCATGTATATTTTACATTGAGGGTAATAAATATAGGTTTAAATTAACATATATATTATATATGACATCAAATTTATTCTTTAAATTTAATAAATTATACATATTTCTTATGTTTCATCTATAGATATAATGAATGTAATGTTCATGCGTACGTACAGGTTACCATCTCTATGAATAGTGTATTTAATTTTACATCTCAAATTATTTTGAAGTACTCTAAAGAAATATAAAATTAAAATATATTATATTTATATAATGTTTAAAATTTTTTATGTTATTTAAAAAATCTCAAAATTCGGACCATAAATCATAATCAAAACACACATTAATAACAAAGTATTTATTTCGCAGAATGGATCTTTGTTATGAAATTGTTAATAAATGGGTCATAAAAGGTCATAAGTAAATAATATATGGTGTTATAATTATGATTTTGAAACATATTTATAATAATATTATATTTAGTAGTGGATTATTGATTTCACATGAATGAAGTCGAGACTCAAGGTAATGGACTTTTGTATCATTTTTTACTCCTTTCAGACACATGTCATAATCACCGCCTATTTCATTTATGTGGTGTATATAATTCTCATATATTTAGTTTATGATTATTATCTTTGAAATAATTTGTATTTACTGATTCATTTGACAATATCTCATCTTTTTTATTAAGGGTTAAAAGTGTCCAAATCAGCAAGAGAGTTTTGTATCAATTTTCCTTCCCCGAGACATATGTTATGTTAGGCACCTAAATTATTTTAATAGGTTTATATACATATCAATTTTCATAATATCATGAATTGATTTATTATCATGATATTATAATTTTCATTTATTTTTATTATTTCATGGGGTTTATGATTCAATGTTACCAAAGTGGTAAGAGATTAATGTTACAATCTCATTGTTTATCAGGAGTGTTCAGGATTATGCACCAATGGTGAAATATTATGTTATATATCCCAAGAAAATAATTTTTTATTATAATTTTTATATTTCATGATAATACATGTTTTAAATTAATTTTTATCTCTTTATGTTCTATATATTTCAAAAGAATATTTTTATTAAAACTTGACTTCATTTTAATCTCTTTTCGAAATTACTTTTTCTTCCAAATTTTTTTTTTAAAAATGTTTTCAAAAATATTTTTTAAATCCCAACCATTATTTATTAAATTAATTTTTATCGAATTTGAAATTTTTAAATTTTTTTAAAGGACTCATTATAACTTTTTTTCAAATAATGCATATTTGGATTTTACTAAAAATGTGGGATGGATATTTGTTTTAAAGTGTATAATATGGAATGTATTTTCCACTATCATGACCAATTAATGTTTTACATCTTCTTTTATATGTTTTAATGGTTAATTTCAAAGAAAACTATTTTTAAAATGTTTTATATTGCTAAAAATGATTTTTAAAGTGGAAAATATATTTTACTCAAAAATTGTATTTAATTTTTTTGGTAGAATGAGAGATTTCCCAGAATTAAAATTCTAATTTATTGAATAAAAATATGATTTAAAAATTTATAAAAAAAATATTTTTTCCAATAATAAATTTTCCAAAATGAAAAAATCACATCATGTAGGTTGTTTCCCTATATTAATTCAGGAGTAGTGACCCCATTATTTGAAATCCCACCAACCAAATAGTTTTCATCATGAAATATATGTTTGATGATACAATTCATGGATAAAATAATTTAAATGGAGTTGTTCAATATTGTAGTATTCTTTCATGATGGAAGAATTATACCATTTTTGATAGCTTGAATAATGGTAGTACTATCACACTAATGACAAAAATTTAGATAGCTTCATTGATTTTTAATATAAACCAGATATATAATACGGATCACATTTTCATTAAAGGATGTGGTGATTACACAAGGTACAAATTGGAATCCAATTACTTCACCCTAATGAGTTATGAACCTTGCACTATAAGAATAAGGGCCCAATTGTCTCTTAGTGTACCATCCTTGTTGCATTTTATCCATCCTAAAAATAGAGGAATCCAAATGACATCCAATGTATGATAAATATGGTGATAATTTCCTAAATTTAAAAAATAATTAGACATAGTATGATCATGAATTGGGTTATTTAAATATATAATTTGGACATCATTTTCATATTTCGCAGTAGAGAAAATATTGTCCAATGTCAACTATACATTGATCAAAATACCCTTGTATATCAATGTATCCTGGATTTTCAATATTGAATAAATAACCACCAAACATTCAACTAGAAACATGATGCATGACTACTTTTAAATTGATATATTAACTCATTTTAGTACGTGATCCCATATTTTAACTATGTTAGGAGTTCTTATTTCAAAAAATTATGCAACTATAGTCCATAGAGTAGATGAATTATTGCATCATAATAATAAATTATTCATGTCCTCTATTTTATGACCACATAGTGAACATATTGAGAAAATAATATTACCAACACAATGTAAAAATCATCAGTATGAAGTTTGTAGTACATAAGTCTCCAAGATATAGAAAAATTTCATGGCAGAATAAAAATTCAACTAAAAGAAATAGTCCAATTTTGAACATTCACCTATGTATCCACACAATTGAAATACTTTGACGATGTTCTCCAATTAGTGTAAGGTTCCAAAATAAGAGTATCATCACCATTAATGAAGTTATTTTTTGAATCAAAGTCCTTTATTTCAATAAGATACACATACAAGAAACTCTCCAATTTCAATTTGATTGGCACATTTGTGTTGAAAAAAGTAACTTTGGAGTTAAAAGATTTGATAAGAAAAGTACTGATAGAGTTTTCTAGTGAAAAAATTAATGATAAATTGATATTATTACAATAATTTGGATTTAACATAATGATGGGGAAAGAGTTCATAAGAGTATGAAAAAGAAAAGAATCCATATAATTTAAATTTATATATTTGATCCTTTTTAAAATCATGTATCTTAAGTAAGAAAGAGACCATTACATCTCATTAATAATTATCTACATAAAATTATCCTAAAAGCATCATTTAATTTTCAATTATTTTTAATACTAATCCCATCATGATCAGTTGGGATACAACATTGTATCTAAAGAACTAAAACAAGATTTTTCAGATGAATTTTTATACTCAATAGTTTTATTGATAGAGGTAATGATACTCATAATATGGGAATCCATCCATTTATAAACGATAACATATTATACAAATTCTGATACATTCATAGATTTGACAATGCTAACCATAAAAACTATCAAGAGTTTATTTCCCTTACCAAAAGAGAGAAGATTTTTTACATGGAAAATAATTTGAGAAATATGACCAACACATGGTTTTCCCCAATGAATAAGGATACTAGGATAAGTGAAAATAAATAAATAATCTCTAATTCCTATATCCCTAATAATTTCAACTATTATAGCTGAAGTGATATTTTTTCAAATAATAAGAATGGCTTATTACAACATATCTTCTGACTGAATACTCTCTCATAATGAAGGTATATTTATTTTTCATTATTAATTTTTTTGTCACCTTGAGTTAAAATGAAGATATAATCATCATACAATAAGTGAGTGGGGGGGGGACACGACATCTGACATCCTTGATGGGACTATGTTTATTTTCATTTTTCATGTAGATAATGAGCTTTCATATGTAATCTTAAGAAATTGAGAATATTATTGATGAGAGGGTAACACTATTACTGAAACTATAGGTTCATTATAATTATCACTATGAGAATCTATTTATAATAAGTGAGATATTTATTGAGCTGGGGATAGTTCTAACACATTAAATAAATATGTCATCAAATAAAAAATTTCATAAAACCTTGTAGATGAAACCCCAATCTAATGCATCAATGGATTTTTTACCATCAATATTTAGAGAATCATTACCAACTCTTGGGGATTCACTGATATGATTGATTAATTAATATGAAATAAGAAGGAAATATTTAATAGTTTTACCTTTTATGGAAACAAACTAGTTTGGATACATAATCCTATTTGCAATACTAGAGAGCCAGTTTGAAATAATTTTACATATAATTTTGTATATAGTGTTGAAAATATGCAAAATTATGGAATAATGAATCTCAAACACATTTTATAATTTAGGATTGAATGTATGAAATTGGTCATTAATTCCCTGTGTTAACTGACCATCATTTAAAAAATGACTGACAAGCCATAAAACATAACCATGAATAATATTCCAATAGGATTGAAAAAATGAGTTTGTGAACCCATATGGTCCATGAGATATTTTAGAGATAAATCCAAAAAGAACATCATTAATCTCGATATAAAAATGAAGATTTTTTTTTTAATTTCCCTCTTTATTGAAAAGTTTTGGAATGATAACTTCCATAATATCAAACCTAGTAATTGTTCCATCAATGAGGTTCTTTTAGAATTAAAAAATATGAGTATCCAAGTACTCTCTTTTATATAAAACTACACATTTTTATTGAGAATAATTGGGGGTCTATTGATCTTCCTGACTCTTTGAAGACAGTTAAAAAATTTTGTGTTCCAATAACCTTCTTATGCCATTTGACATTATAATTATACCTTTTTATGAAATTTTTGAGATTTAATCGATTATTGAGATCATGTATAATTTTGTAATTCTGCTCATGAACTACTGAAAACCCCCAACGAGTATATCTCTCCTTAATTATATAATGTAAGGATTTAATTTGAGTGATATTTTTCTATCACTGGATAAAGTGACCATGGATCCAAATTTTCAATCTTTTAATAATATCATTGATCATTATAATACAATATATGAAATAATCCTTTTTGTTTAGGGAGTTCTATGTGTATTGAACCAATTTTTTATATTCAAGATACAGTGTAAATGCATTGTTGAATATAAACAGAAGTGGTCATTTAGTCTCTATAGTGATTAGATTATCCAGAATAAGATAATGATCTTTGTTAATTCTTTAAAGTGAGGAATATGAAATGGAAACCCAAAAATCTGTGTATACCTCATTAACAAAATCCCTATCCAATCTATTGACCATCACTTTAATCAGGGGCCTCCTATACCATGTATATTTTTTACTAACTATGTTGAATTCATGATGACTACAATCCTATATATACACCCTGGAGTCTTTGTTTGAAGTATAAGAGTTAAACATGCGTAATTTCTCATTCGGAGTGAGAATAACATTGAATTCTCCAACTAGAATCCAAGACTCCTTTATTGTTCTTCTATAATATTGAATATTCAGTCAAATATTTCTTCTTTAATGATATCTATTATATGAAAATAATTAAGGAAATAGATTGTATCATTATCAATCATTTATTACATAATTTAACAATTTAATATATAAAACCTCAATGTGAGACTCCATCAAGTTTCAGATGGGAAAAATGGAAAAGATTTTTATGTTATTAACTAAATGATTATCGCTAACCAGCTAGTATCCTATCATTCCCAAAGAATAAATATTCTTAGAAGAAACCTGTTTATGATCATAAATAACTGGAATTTTAGGATTTTTCTTATTTAAAACATCATAATAGAGCTAATTATTTTTGGGTTTGTGAGTCCCTGACAATTCTAGAACATAATCTTCATTTAAAATTTTTATTTAGATATATTGTTTCTTTGTTCTTAAAACTATAATGCTTGTTCATGGATGATATCCTAATTGAATCATATTGGTTCCCTTAACTACAAGGACTGAGAGTATGTTTGTTGGATTTAGTGTCTATATTATAATATCCCAATGCCTTTCCATGATCTGAGGAATTTGGAACAACAGGGTAGAGGCCCATTGGACATCCATCAGAAGTGAAAATAATACCAAAATTAACCTGGGTAGTGATACATGTATTAAATCCATGTATAACTATAATTCCAACATTAATGATAGTATTTTTATAAGAATAATATATTTTATAGAAATTTTCATCATGTTTTATATCATTTTAATGTTGGGAAAGAGTAGGAATATCTACTTATTGTATGAAGCACCCAAAAAAAAATGTGTGTTGGATCTTTTATTATCTCAAATAGAATTAACATAATGTCTATCATCTAGTATTTCAATAGTATAAGGAGTCTACCCAGGCTTGGAGGAAACATGAAGACTCAGAGAATCCCGGGTTGTCTTTTCAAACAATCAAATACAATTCTTATAAATGATTTTACTGTCCTCCCATGATAATGTGAATTGAAAAACATAAAGGAATATTTAAATATCATTTAAAATATTTATCTCTTAGTAAATTCTTTAAATTATCATTAAATATTCATTTATATGTTCCCAAATTCATTTTTGAGGAAAAAAATATTGAAAATGTTTTATGATTTAAAATGTTTTTTCCTCAAAGGGGAAATGCTATTTTTCTCCAGAAATGATCCAAGTAATATTTCAAAATAGTTTTTGGCCAAAATTGATAGCCTCTTACATACCCTATCAATTACTAGGGATATTATCAAATTAAACCATTCTTATTCATTCTATAAATTGTTTATGTTAAAGATGAATTTATGATTATGAAACCCATTTCACATCCGTGAGATATACTATAAAAACCCCACTATTTATCACACATTTAACATAATTTATTGCATATATTTTCACTTAATAAAAACTAGAATATTCATTGGTCTACTATCTTTATAAATTATGAACATTACATAATGACTTAAAACATGAAATACAACATCTTTATAGAAAACCTCTTTTACAAGACCACCACATTCTTTCACACATAACACTGCATGGGATAACCAGAAGATGTACATCAGAAAGAGGTGACCTATAATGTAAAATAAAGGATTAAACATAGGATAACATGAGGATACTAATACATGTTATAAATTTTATATCAATTATGCATGAATAAAGATGAATAAAAAAAGGAATGATATAACATGATAATCATAACATGGAAATGTGGAAACAACTTAAACCAGTACATCATAAACAAAACGTAATCAGGTGAACCCCTATCCTAACTTGGTGGATTGATGTCCCATAAAAAAATTAGGTAATAAAAATTCCCAACATGATGTATTATGACACTAAACATTACCAAATTCATTGGAGCACTATCATGGAATGCCCTTCATAATCATTTCAATCTTATCCTTACGCATACCATATAAATCATATAACATGGATTTATTCAGGATAATCATTTATTACATGATCAAATAATGTGTATTATATACATGAGAGTCTTAAATATACAAGTATATGTGCATAAAGGTGAACACCCTTGATGGAGGAATGAGTATGGTATTCCCTACATTATGGTTTTGTCATGGAAATTCACTGTGTACTTTCAAAAGTATAATGATTTCATATGGAAATTCATAAAATTGGTTAATGAGATAGAAATGGATCTCTCATCATTTAAAGTTTAAATGGGCAATTGAGGGATCATTGAACATAATATCCCAAGAAATTAATTGTAATTTAAGAAGAATAGTATAAAAGTAGTGCTTTAATGGGAATGCAGAGAGAGAAATCACTTATTGAATTTCGACTTTGTAATAGGTGTTTATAAAGGATAATAAATGGATTAATTTCAGTGGAAACAAGAAATAATTTTTTATAAATAAAAATTATATTAATTTCAATATTTATAAACATATCCTAGTATTTGGAAATTTAAATTAAAAGTCATATCACAAAAGGAATGCTTGATAAAAGTGGAATGTGAAAGATCCTTTACATGGATGCATGACTGCAAAGGATTGGGATGGGATTATTGGGAGTTTGGGACCCCTTGGAAGGACTATATGTATTATGGGTCATTGGGTGGTAGAAATTCAAATATCATGAGTGAATAAAAATATAATATTGGGATGGTTTATATCGGAAAGGAGGGGGATTTCATTATTATTTTTGTTTTGGAAACTTCATAATATAATATTTCAAACCACTATTCATCCCATGGTTCTTCTCATGTTTTATAGAAAAGGGGAGTGGTATAAATTATTTTATATGGATAAGGGACTAAGATATTATAATATTTCCCATTCTCATGTGGAGGTGAGCTATACTTTCAAGGAAAAGATTTTAAAATATTAAAATATATTATATGTTATGGAGGATTCACTACGTAATAATAAAATAAATAAAGTTAAATTAAAATTTAATTTCTTTGTGTGTAAAAAAAAGATATATTTGGTCGAATATCCTATTTATAGTATTTATTACACCATTATTAAGCCATTATGATGTCATAAAACACACCCTATATTTATACAGTATTTAATTTCTACCATAAAATTTGAATATCTTAAGAAATTATGAAATATCTTCCATTGGATAATTTCAGTGTCATGATTCCAAAAATAATATTATTTTTTTCAATATAATTTTATAAATATGTGAATTTTCACTATTAAAATAAACGCCGACATTTATTGAAAATTAACGGGGTTTGACAAAAGTTATTTTTTATCCATAATTAAAAATAAATTTCACATCATAAAAATTATATGATCACTTATTTTTAATAAAATTAATTTATTAGTAATGTTTTATTAGAATAATATTTATTTAAAAAATCCTTTAGTTCATTGAAAATAGATTCATTAATTGAATTTTAATATTTACCAAAAATAGTATTTGTGGATTAAAAATCATTTACAAAGTAACAATAATATAATGAATGTTTATTAATTATTCTATAATAAAATAAAGTAATTAATCATAATTCAAGTGTCTTGTTATATATCCCATTATAAAACAAGCATACACCCTAATAGTAAGGTGTATAATGGTGGGGATTTCATGGGGCCATTCGGTGAACTTGGTTTGGGACATGATCTCTATGAGAATAAACTTATCCCATTAATGGTTTCACTCATGAATATGTTTTTGGATCTCAGATTGGGATTGTATTAGGGAAAATTCTAAAAATACTACCCCATTGGATTATCTAATAAATGAGATTCATAGGGAACAATCCTACTGGTTGAGGCTATTACATCCTCTGTCTGTGCCAAAAGGATTTGTTAAAATCCTATATTTTTACCAGTCATGCGATAAATGTTCAATGGCTATATTACCAATGATAAATACACTTAATAGTCCTTTAAATTCAATTTCATATAGTAAAACAAAAGGAGTGCGTGTGTTTTCTATATCCAAAATACATTTAATTCAATCAAAAAAGGGAAATTTTATTCATAAAAGTTGGGTCATTAGAACTTCACCATTATGATATTTATTCCTCTAAATTTACTTTTACAAAACATAAACAAATCAGGGAAACTCTACTTCATCACATCCTCTGGTTCCCACAATTCTTCTTCAAACTTTTTTCTTCATAACACTTTGATGAATGGAATTTTTTTTTATCATAGAATTTTTTCTCTATGATCAAATATCTTCACTGGCTTATCCTTATTGGAATGTTTATTCTCAAACGATACCACTTCATGATTGAGTACATGTGATGGGTCTGGTATGTAATTTCTTAAGAGGGATACATGGGATACATTGTGTACTTGATACATTTTCAGTGCGAGTTCTAGTCGACTGGCCATTGCTCCGATGCGATCATTGATCTCAAAAGTGCAGATGTACTATGGAATAATCATTCATTTCTTCCCAAATCTAACAAATATCTTCCATGAAGATATAAATATTAATATAATGTCTCCAATATCAAACATTATATTACAATGATGGTTGATTGAATAAATATTCTATCGATTCTGAGCAGCTTTGATGTGCTTCTAAATAGAATTAACCCTATCTTCTATTTCATTGAACATTTCTGGACCAAGATGTTTTCATTACCCAAAATCATCCCAAAATGATGATTTTCTAAACCTCCTCCAATAACGGGATTCATAGGGAGCCATATGGATTCTCAAATGGAAACTTTTGTTGTAAGATAACTCTACCAAATGAAGATTTTGGTCTCATCTGCATTTGAAGTCCATTGAAAAAGCTCTGAACCTATCCCCCGGTGTTTTGATAAAATGATTAGAATAAACATCAGTTCGACGGTGATATGTAATACTCAAATATAGCTCAGTGTTTAGAGCCTTCATGATACTTTTAGAAAACATATAGGTGAAAGTAGGATATCGATCAGACACAATCGATAGTTTTACTCCATGTATCCTTACCACTTCTATGATGTATATTTATGATAGTTTATCTAGTGAGAGATCCTCCCAAATTGTAGTGAAGTGTGAAGTCCTTGTAAGATTATCCATAATACCCTATATAGAATTGTTTCCTTTATATGTCTTTGGAAGTTTGGTGACAAATTCGGTGGTGATGTTTTCCCATTTCTACATTGGTATGGGTGATGGTTGCATCATCCCCTTAGACCTCCTCCTCTCTGCCATCACTTGCTAAAAAACATGAAATTTTATGATAATTTAGTGATCTCCTTCTTCATGTTATCCCACCAATATTTTCCCTAGAAATATTGATATATCATTGTGTGTCCAAGGTAAAGGGATAAATTCAAACTATGTGCATAATCCAAACATTTTTTCTTTAACTCAGGATTTTATGGAACATATAACCGTGGCCAAAATCTCACAATTACTTCTTTATTAACACTGAATAATGAGGATTGGACTTTTATGAAAATTTCCACATTCTTCTGAATTCCATTATCATTTTTTGTATCATCCTTTAACTATTACAAAAGAGGCATTTGAGAAATCATTTGTGAAATGATTGATTATAATACCTTCTTTATGAATCCCATGTCCATCTTCACCATATCTAAGAAGATTGGATCCTTTTCAATTATCGTCAATGATAAAATTGATGGGTCCTTTATACATAGAGAATCTATCACCATGTTCTCTTTCCCAGAATAGTAGTGGATCAAGAAATCATAATTCGTGTTGAGTTCTAACCATATTTATTGGTGCATATTCATCTATTTTATTGTGAATATATATTTTGAGACTTTTGGATTCGTATATATTTCACAGTTCTCCAAAAAGAGACAATTAATTAAGATTTTCAATGATAAGATCACATTTTCTTACTCCAAATTAGGTGTGGGATAGTTTTTCTAATAAATATTCAACTATCATGAGGCGTAGGAAATGACATTGTCATTTTTCATCAACACAAATCCCAATGCATTCTTTGAAGCATCACTGTAGATTATAAAAATCACCCCAAATGTGTGTAGTGTGAGCATAAGGGCAGTGATAATCCTTCTTTTCAACTCAATGAAGCTTTCTTCACATTCATTATTACAACCAAACATGACTCCCTTCTGTGATAGCTTGTAAATAGGGTTTTCCAATCATTAAGAATTTTCTCACAAATCTGCGATAATATCCATCTATCCTAAGGATTATATGGATATAATTCATAGATGATAGCCTCATCTATCCCTCAACCACCTTTATCTTGGATGGATCCCTAGATAACCCCTTTCTTGTGATGATATGATTTATGAATGAGACATTTCACATCCAGAACTCACACTTTATGTACTTTTCATAGAGATTCCCCTTCCACAATGTTTTTAACATAGTGCTCAGATGCTAATCACATTATTCCATTGTTTTGGAGTATATAAGAACATCATCTATAATTACTACTCAAAATTTTTAGAGGTAATCTATATAGACTCTATTAATCTTGTCTATTATGGGTTTTGGATCATTAGTGAGTCTGAATGGTATCACTATGATCTCATAATGACCATACCTTGTACGAAATATAGTATTCGGGATATCATCCCTTTTCACCCTTACATGGTAATATCTCAACCATAGATCCACCTTGGAAAAGTATTTTGCTCCAAATATCTGATCTAACAAGTCCTCAATTAAGGGTAAATGATACTTGTTCTTTATCATGATTTTGTTTTTCTCATTATAATCAATGAAAATGAGCATTAAAGCATCATTCTTATGAATGAGGAGGAATATTACACCCCATGGTGAAGCACATGTCTATATAAAACCATTATCTAGATTCACCTATTGTTGTTTTTTAATTCTCTCAAGATCTACAGTAGAAATTATATACGGATTCTTTCATATTAGAAATTCCCCAGGTATAAGATCAATTGAGAATTCAATATCTCTATTAGGAGGAAGACATTAATGTTTATTAAGAAACACATTAGTAAATTACCTCACAACAGTCACGTCTTTGAGAATTTTTCATTCATTACTAAATCATCTGATTAAGATACATGTTATTATAGAGATTTAACATCCATGATCTGGATGATGGTACTGAGGAATATTCATCCCCCTCCTTGAACTGGTATATAATCAGTTGTCTATTCACTATATAGAGAGTCATTAACCTCTTTTTGAAATATATGTTGGCTCTACATAGGGAAATCCATTACCTGATGATAATTTCATCAAATTCTATACAAATATGTATAATAAGATTCCCTGGGAAGTTCAATAAAAAATGGTGACATGGGAGGAGTTTTATTCATGGGATGTAATAATTTTCCCATTTACCATGTTTACTGACATCTCCACTTCTATTCATTGTGGTAGTGTTTGAATTGTTCTAATAGAATTTCTGGATATAATAGAATGTGTATTTCTAGAATAAGAAGGTATGTTGACTATTCTTGAATGAATAACTAGCGTACTTATCACCACATTATTTTAGGGATTCACGTCATTAGTAGTGATGGAAAAAAATATCATCTTTAATAACTTTGGGTTTTTTGGTTACCTTTGAAAATCCTTGTCTTAGGGAACTAATTTTTAATGTTCCCTAGTTCCTTATTGTTTTAGAAATCAACAACGCATTCAGGATCAACTACAGTGGTCCTTTCATCAGTCACATTGATGAGATTATTTTTTCGGTAATCATTGTCTAGGTACCCTTCTCTTCTTCACATAAATAATTTCCTCATTCCCCATATGTAATTTCTAGGGTGTTACTTTCCACACATTTGAGAAGCTAGGTGCATGAATTTCATAGCATCGTTTGATTTATCAATCATGCATCTAGAATTAAAGTCCAATTTTTACTTCTTATTCCTATGATACCACTGCGATTCACCAATCTACATATCAACTTTGAGGAAATATATTTCAATATTTTTATAGCTATCAAAATCACAGATTCCTAATTATTTACATAGGCTATGAATTATCCCAAAAAATAAGCGGTCAACCATGCATTCTAGGGTAATGAATAAACTTGAGGTGTATCATTCAAGTCTTGTGAAGTTTCCTTCATAATACCTAAATTTTTTATTCTTTTTCTTGAGTGAAAGGAAGACTATTTCCATCTTAATATGGAGGGTGAGGAGGAAATATTTTTCAAAAAACATTTTCTTTAATTCCTTCCACTAACTTTCATAGATCTATTCCACAATATTTGTATTCTTGATCTATGTCCACCAGTAATTAGCTTCACCATCCATATGATAAATAGCCCTGAGAACATTCTCTTTTTTGGAACATTGAATGATTGAGAAGCTTCGTTTTGATGGAATTGATCAATTATTCTAACATTAAGGGATCAAATGATCTATTGAATGTAGAAGGACTTGGTCGCATGAAGATCTCAACTATGAGTTTCCCTCTCTTTGGGTGGTCGGTAAATCATCTTAGACCATGTTTTTATTTAGAACATGAGTTAACTAAGAAAGTATAGTATAAATTCTTGTGATTCTCTCTCCCATCTGGTTGGGCATCTCATTGGGGAAATCCCAACACAACCCTTCACATTGGTTGTAAACACGATTCCTCATATTACCAACCATTAGTTAAAATAGTAGGAAAATTAGGGATGAGTATCTTAAAAATCTAAACACATAAATGTAATTGAATTAAATTTAAGGGAATACATATAAATTACATTTTTCTCCAAAACTTATGAGTTTTTGGGCTTCAGTAAATTTTAAATATGATCTACTTCCTAACATATATTATTATTTTATTTTTTACCCCATAATAATGGTTTGTAATGATATTTTGAATTTACTAAATCATATCCCCTGAGAGTGTCAAACTAAGAGTACAAAAAGTCCCGTTTTCTTGAAATAGTTCCCATTTGTGACTAGTTGAAAGCATTCTTTTTAGTTTTTATGACTAGATACATCTGTCCCAGAGCCACATCCACTTTTTTATATCCATACTAGGATTTTATTTCTTGATAATACACTTAATATATACTCACAAAAATTTACAGATGTTTTTTATACATAGTATTATCCCTATGGGTTTTCACTTGGGTTTTATAATCCTAATCTGAATAATAACCAATCTTATCCCCTAATAAAAACTATAACAACCCTACAATTTTTTACACATTTAAACATGATTTATTACATATATAATCACATAATAAGACTTATAATATTTATATTTCTAGTGTATTGTGAAATTATGACCATTATATAACCACTTAAAACATGAAATAAAACATCTTTTTTGAAAAATTCTTTTACATGACCACAATATTTCTTCATACTTAACACTATATGGGATAACCTAAGGATGTACATAATAAATGGGTGAGATATAAATCCTATTAACTCAAAAAACATGGAATAACATGATAATAATTATACATGTTATACAAGGCATATCAATGAGGCATGATGTAATATGAATATAAAGGCATGATATAGCATGATAATAATAACATGGAAATTTGGAAACAACATAAAACACTACATCATAAACAAAAAGGAATCAGGTAAAACCCAATCCCAACATGGTGGAAATATTTTCTATAATATAATTTGGTAAAAATCAAGGAAAACATCATTTATCTTGATACTAGACAATACCCATTGCATTGGAGTGCTATTAGGGAACACCCTTCATAATCAATTAAATCTCGTTCTTAAGTGTGCCACATAGATCATATAAAATGGTTTCATTCAACAACAGAATTTATTACATGATAAAGGAATGTTTTCAAAAATAAATGAAAGAACTAAATCAACATGTATATGTGAATAACGGTTAAAACCATAGATACAGGAATGGGTATGGTATTCACTACATGATGATTTTGGATTGGAAAATCGCAGTGCAGTTTCTGTAGCAAAAAAATGTCATATAAAAATTCATAAAATAGGTATCTCATAATTTATACATGAAATGAATAATAATGAGATAATGTAACATAATATCCCAATATATAAAATAGAATTTATGATGTATACTATAAAATAAGTTCTTTAATGGGAATGAGGAGAGAGAACTCCCTTATAGAATTTCAGCATGATAACAGGTGTTTATAAATTATTATAACTAAATTAATTATTATGGAAGGAATATATAATTATTTATAAATAAAATGGATAGTAATTGGAGTATGTATGAACATATCCAAACATATGAAAATGGAAATTCAAAGGCATATCATAAAAAGAGTTCTTAATAAAAGCGGAATGTGAAAGATCACTTAATTCGATCTGTGATTCCCAAGTCTTGGGAGGGGATTACTTGGAGATTGGGCCACCATTGTACGACTATAGGGAGTAGGGGGAAGAGGTTGGTCAAGATTAAAAGATATTTAATGAATATAAATGGAACATTTGGTGGTTTTATCTAGGAAATGTGGGGCATTTCTTAATTATTTTGGATCTAGATAGCTCATACTAAAATATTCAAACCCACAAACCATATCATGATTATCCTATAGTTTATAGTAATGGGGAGTGTTATACATTATTTAATAAGGCTATGTCCAATAGATATTGAAATATTTTCCTTGTATGTGTGGAGATGATTCATACTTTCAAGGAAATTATTTTAAAATGAGAAAATATATTATATGTTTTGGAGGATTCTATAAGGAAAGATAAAATAAATAAAATAAGAATAAAAGTACATTATTTTAATGGAAAACATCTATTTGGACTAATATACATTTTATTATTTTTATTACAACATTATTGGGCCATTATGATATCATAAAACACACTGTACATTTATATAGTATTTAATTGTAACAAAAAAATTCAATTATCTCATGAAATTTTTAGAAATTCACAATTAGATATTTAAATATCATGATAACAAAAATAATAGTAGTTTTATATAAATAATTTTATTAATATGTGAATTTTTTCTTTTAAAATAAAAATCTACATTTTTTGAAAATTGATAGGTTTTGAAAAAAAAACAGTTTTTAAACATTAATGAAAATTATATTTGACTTCATAAAAATTAGAAGATAATTAATATTTATAAAATTAATTTATAATAATATGTTATTATAATAATAATTTTTTAAAACCTATTTAATTAATTAAATATATATTTATTTGTTGAATTTAAATATTAACCATAAATATTATTTATCCTTTAAAAATCATAAACAATGATACAATAATATATTGAAAGAATACTCATTATTATATAAAAAAATAATGTAACTAATCATAATTATAGGGTCTTGTTACATATCCATTTATTACCCCAACATACGCCCTAAGAGTAAGTTGTGTAATGGTGGGGATTTCATCAGGCCGTTCGGTTAACAGTGTTTAGTTTGGGGTCTCGATGATATTTAACTTCTCCCACAAATGGGATTTCACATGCTTAAGTTGTTGGATCTAGTCTTGGTATTGGTATATTTAAAGGCCCCAAAATGATAACTCCCACAGAATCTCTGATAAAAGGGCTTTATAGGGAATGATCCTACTAGTTGAGGCCATCACTTCATTTGCCTTTGACAAAAGGATTTGTTAAAACACTATATTTATACTTGTCATGTGATCACAGTTCAATGACTATATTATTAATGGTAATGATACATAATAATAATTTAAATTAAATTGAATATTACAAAATAAAATTAGGTCATGTGTCTTATATATTCATATGACATTTAATTAAATAAAAAATTGTAATTTTATTCATAACAGTTTGGGTCGTTACATATACCGTACTAAAATTATTATGAAACCCATTTTTTCCTAGGGTTATACATTGAGGAAATAATGGACTGATTATGAAACATATTTTTTATTGGTTACTAAATAATGAAATGATAATCAAAAAAAATTTCTTTTCATGGGATTAATTGTGATGAAATGGTTATAAAACCCATTTCTTTTCATGGGTTACGTTATGGAGAAAATTTTATGAAGCCTATTTCATTTAATGGTTATGATATAATGAATTCTTTATGACATAGTTTCAAACATTTGTAGGATTTTCATTACATAATTTTTGGGACCTATATCTCATTCCAATTCCATGGTTATGTATTGAAATATTGTGAGATAAAAAAATTCTAGAATGTGGAGTGAACCAAATTCCATGAGGGACTCATTACACTATGATCATATTAGTTGTGATCCATTAATTCTACAATAGTTTGGGGAGAGAAACCATTATACTATGATTATATTGGTAATGAGTCTTTACTACTAAGGAAATGATTTTCTATTCTTATATGTATGCTAAAAATCTATGTATTTTTCCATTGTTATATTCTCATGGTACATGCTATCTAATTCGACGATGATTCATGTCTTATGAACTACCAAGACTTATTCTATGAATCTCACTTATAATCTATGATATGTAGGGTATGGTTTTCAATGGTTATTATCATGTTCTCAAACCCATATTCTTAGGTTAAATTTAATTCTTCCTTGTATATCCTTACCGAGATTCTTATTTTACCATTTCTTTTGCTTCTTTTTCCCAGGTTGTAATGAATCGTTTTTTGAAGGTTATGTCTAAGATGGGTAATATGTGGGATGATATTTATGGAAGATATTGAATAAACTTCAATAAATAATAATATTTTGTGTGTAGTATCCAAATAAACTAAACATATATGGTCCATGGTCATGTATTTTTAAAATTTATTTAATAATAATCTAAAAAGATGTAATATATGTAAATATATATATGAGAAGTATAGATATTTACAATAGGTAACATAGGAAAGGTTTAGTTAAAATTTAGAAACTAGGATGAAAAACATTAATTTAGATAACTAGGTATATATCTAAGGATAAGGTTAGGAAAAAATATAGGGATAATTCCATCTAAATGTTAATCTATAGGAAAATATCATGGAACTTTTGTAAAATAAAGAGTGAGTGGATTCAAAGAAATTACATCACTTTTGGTTACAACATGTGGATGTGGCTCATGAACAGAAGTACCAAGGGGTAATAAATGTTATTAGGGTTCATTGAAGTAGATTAATTGTCACATTGTGCACAAAAACAATGATTTTTTCACACCTTTTTGACACTCCTGGAGGATATTCTTTAGAAATCCATTAACTCTTTATAATCCACAATGAAGGATTTTGATAGTTTATGACTATTAATGGACAATGACAAACTTATGGAGTTATAAATTACAACAAAATTGTCATGATTTATACATCATAGAAGTGAATTTTCATTATTATATGGTTCCCCAAAATGATGATTATTTTTTTCACTATGTTTTTTTGTTTCGGATAATGGTCTAAAAAAAATAAATTGTTATCATTCTAAGATTTATGGAAAATGAAATGATTTTCCTAATAACAAAAAAAACATTTTTTGAGTTTCAATGAAAAATATGGTATTATTCTCTCACAAAATTCTCATGCTATGAAACATTGGGAATACCTAAATGAGAAAAGGAGGGAATGGCATTATTTTTATTCATTATTATGGAAACATAAAAATTATTTTACTGGTATTAATGATACACTAGTTTATATGAAATAGAATATTACCATTGAAAATATGTTTTCCATTATCCATTATTTGGAGCATAGAAAATTTATTTTTTTATCATTTGAAAGGAAATACAGATCATTTATGGACTCTCATCATGGATTCAAGGGAACAAGATGAAATTGAATCCATATAGTGAGAATAGTTTATAAACTAATTTTTTGAAAAGATGATTTATAAAATTATTTAAAGTAAAATGGAGAAATATTACAATTAGATAAAGAAAAGGGATGATGAATCCATTGCTACATATGAGGAAAACTTTACAAGTCTTGTATGGTTAGCTTTGGGTATTATCATCCAACCTGAATGTAACGTTGATCAATTGTTTAGTTTCTCAAAATCAGTTATATAAAGTGATTTGGGTATAAGGGACATCAATAGCTTTGAGAAAATCATTTTATATTATAATAGTAGAAATGGAGATTAGATTTACCCATCAATTACATTTTTAGTATAAGAAAAGTAGGATATAATTTAAATGAAAATCATAATAACACATAAAAAAGAATATAATATTTCCTTTATGATAAATGTGTAGAAGGAAACATGGAGCAAATTTTTTATGTAGACTAGTAAATTTTTTAATTATGGGAATGAAGGTCAGCGAGAAAATGATTTCTGAAGTTATGGAAAGAATTTATCTAACGATTGAAATAGATAGAGTGTTTCATAGAATGCACCAACCAAAATCTAGTGTTCCAAAGGTAAAGAGTATAAGAATTAATCCAATCAATTCCATAGTACATGGGATAATGAGAATGATACGACAGAAATAATATCTATAGAGAAATGAAACAAGGAAATATTATAGAATCATAATGGTTGAAGTGAATCATGAAAATTAGGGAATAATTATCATATACTCCCTAGTAGTAAATTTCATGTTTAATTTTGTATTAATGATCCCTAATTTTTTTATTTTCCACCCATTAATGAAATTTATTTTCATTTTTAGCATTATTATCTCTATCTACATGGATTATGAAATAATTAAATAAACATTGATATTATATCGGTAAAAGATCAAATCCATGCTTCCACTATTAATGTTTATATAATATAAGATCATATTTATTGAATAAAGGGATAATGTTTTTATGTATTCATATATATAACACCACTAGTTACAACAATTTTACCCTTAATTTTTGTATTTTATGCATATAAAGGGACTAGGTTAATTTTTAGGAGGTTTCGCTGGAAGTTTTGGCATGTTTTAATGGGTTTTCTAGAGCTACATGAGTTTTTACTCATAAGTGGACACCATGATACACCTACAAGAACTATGGAAGTGAAATAAAGTGCCCCAAGTAGGATCATGGTTAAGTATATAGTTTAGAGACTCTTTATAGATTCCTAGGAGAAGTCTTGAAAAAATAATTAGTGGAGTTTAGGATGGTTAGATTTTTTTTCTAATCATGAAAGCCAACATTGTCAGATGTGTTTGGAAGTAGTCGCTTATGAATAGCTAACACATGTTTTTCCTAACCATGACCCTATCCGTGCACTATTAAAATTTATATCCATAAATTATGGTACTAATATCATTTCCCTGCTAATTCACTAATTTTCTTACTAAAAAATTCAAAGAAAGAATTACTCAACCACCTAAAGAAATTAAGATCAATAAATTTGATTTGGGAGTGATTCCTTGGTGATGTAAAGTGTTTTTAGGCATATAATATTTATTATATGGTATTTATTCATCTTTTTCTATATATTTCATCTTCTTCCCTCTAAGGTAATTGTGGATCTAATACATCAGGGATAAATAACTGATTTTTATGTTAATTATCATGTGATATGATTGTTTTCATTTAATAGAATAGGATATATTGTTATTTTTAGGAGTTTCAAGATTATGTTTTGGAGTTCATTGTTGTTCTTTGGTTTTTCAAACATTTGTGACATATATGGCTTCATTCTTGACTCTTATTGATAAAAAATAGAAAAATATCAAATTGTCTTATTTATTTGATATATATTGTTAAATTATTGTGATATTATTTATGGAAAACCTATTTAGGTATGTTATTGTAATTTTTTGGAAATTGAATGGTTTTATATAAAACCTTGTGATATTAATTTTTAAAATAGTTATTTTAAAAATATGGGCTTTTTATCATGGAAATTTTTATATAATGATATTCAATAAATGAAATGTTTTATTGAAATTGATTGGCATGGTATTTGGAATACATGGTTGTGCTATGGTCATTATAATTAATGTGACCTTCTGAAAGGGGTGAGTTCCATTGGGGAACATGGTAACAGAAACCTTGTGATGACTTGGTAAATTGATTAGACACTACTCATGAGTACAGAACTTTTACCTGGGCATGCATGTGTCGAGGAGTGGTTGTGTGGTGTGGGTATTCCAAATGTATTTGAGAATTGTTATTAAATAATTTTATTATTTATTTCTATAGATATTTTGGATTTGATATAAAATACATTAAATTATATTAAAATATTTTATATAAATTTTTATTAAGTTATATTATAGTGACATGAGTTGGGAAGTCATCAGGGGAAATCTTACAATGTTTTTTACTCACCCCCTCTATAGAAACTTTGGTTCATTTGCAGATGTCATCTATCGATACACTGGTAAAGGAAAAGAATCCCAATTCTATAGGGATAGGAAAAGTTAATTTCTTCATTCATTGTTGTGTTGGAGATTTAATAATGTTGGGATTGTATGTTTGAATGTAATTAGTCCCTTTGGGATTTTTTTTTGTTTTTTGTATCTTTGAGTATTGGTGTTTTTGTTTTTTTCTATTACTCTGATTATGTAGTTGTTTTGCTTCAGTTGTATTTTGAACTAATGCATCATATAAAGAGTTAATTACTATGGTTATTATGTTTTATATGTTTTTTCAAAGCAAAAATCATTTCCCGATATTCTGTAAATCCCTTGGAATTTATTTCTAGAATTTAGCATCTTGGGTATGTCGCCTATCGATTAATATTAGCCTTTTCCTATTCTCCAGACAATGATAATGGGAAATATGTTTCAAATGCTACTAGTTTGTTTGATCATATAATTGAAAATTATTATTATATAGTCTTTAGTTATATTGGTTTAAAGTAGATAGTATTTTTAGAACATAAATGGTAGATCATAAAGAGGTATGTCTAACCTATTTATGATGAACTTCATGTTATATAGAGTTTCAATGCATGAGTGTTTTAAGATACTCTTAGGAGTTATTAACTCATCATCATGGGATTAGATAATGAGAATAGCATGATATTAATTGTTATAGATGTCTTCTGAATAAAATTTCATAATTAATTATGAATATTGAATTTTTATTTTGTGAAAAGTGTTTATTTTTTTCCCAAATTGTTCGCAAAATTAAATTGTTATGTTTTTGAAAGCCATGTTGTGATATTTATGATGTGATAAATTTGAAATTATTAAGCCTTCATTTTCTAGAGATTGATACTAAATGAAGTTTTTTTGTTATAGATAATGGAACTTGGAAGGTGTCATATAAATCAAACCTAAGAGGATGGTGAGAATGTAGTTCCACCTGATCCACTGGTGAATAAAAATTTGGTTCAGAGTATAGTCCCTGATATTAAATATATTGATAGTGGAAACAAGAGTGATTAACCAATGAAATTATATCATTCTATTTAGCTTCACAAGAAAAATACACCCATTTTTTATGGTTATTAAAAACTCAAAACTCAAAACAGTATCTAAATAAGATGAATTGAATAATTTATTTATATAACACACTATCTAAGCTAAAGGTGAATTTGAAAACATATATATAGGATGATCTAAAATATTATCGGTCAGATTTGATAGTTCAGGAAAAATTAGACCAAGGCATTGTGTGGGAGGTTATTGAAGAATTTTTTAACAAATATTTATATACTCATATATTCATAATTTATTGAATAATAGTCTTCTTTAGTTTGAAGTAGGAGAACATCATAGGGATATAATATGCAAATAAATTTATGAATTTAGTTCTCTTTACACTAGAATTTTTTATAAGTGTGTTATTGATGGAACACACTTTTTAATCAGGGTTGAAAATAATTATTCAATCAATGATTTCTATGATTTGTATAATGGATTATACAGATATGTTCAATAGAGTGATGGTGTCATAAAGGCACATCTCATGTAATTTTAGTGAAAAAAGTTTGAAAATACCTTCGGTAAGTAGTGTGAACTATAATTTTTGGAATAAGTTGAAGAAGGAACCCTATTTCCAAGGTGGAAGCCTGACTCAAAATCAATGGTATGGATATATGAATCTTCCTCCTAAATAGAAGTGTAATATGAGATATTTTCATCATGTTTATTTTGTGCATATAAAATAATATTTTACAACACCACCTAGAGTGTGCCACAATTAAAACAAGATGCAAAACATGTAGCTCTATTGATCTAGTGATCTAAGGTCAGGTCCTAGGTACACATCTCATTCTTCATAGACATTGTATGCATATATGATATGAGTGAATAATAAATTATCCCTTCAAAAAACTGAGCAGGCCAAAGTGATTCTAGGAATATTATGTATCCTCAACTAGTGAAATCTCAATAAAGAAACAACAAGAAAATTTCCCCATGTAACTAATTGTATGGGTTTGAAAAAAATGGTTTTTGATGATTAATATGGACCTTTAATTATGATACATATGATTCTTTTGAATTCTACGCTTATGAAATCATTTTTTTATATGGATGTATCCCATGATTTTGTTTCTTATCATGTTGTTGATCATCTGGGTTTTCATGTTGAGATTATTACTTTTATTTAGAAACATCAAACTCTTATAGGAAAAATATAATGTTAATAATTTATGTGAAATACATGTTCTATAAATATTTATAGTGATGAATGTAATTGGTATTTTTATATTCTTCAGATAGATTTCTATTACATAATCTCGTGTATGTATTGGATAACTATATTAAAATATCACTTATACTGTTATACCCAGGTGGTTAGTTTTAAAACTAGAGATAACCTAAAAATATCTTTTTATTATTGAAAAATGAGAAAAAAAAAGTAGAGTAGGATTTTTGAAACCAGTGGATGGAATAGTCGCACACTAGTTGATAGAGTTGACCTTGGAATTGACATATGATATTATAGATAGTGATTTCCCATCAATTTTTGCCTATTTTCTTGATGTTTTTTGAAAATTTCATTGGGTTGACACCCATAGTAGATGTTGTGTTTATGATTGATCTCATACCATGGACCATTCCAATAACACTTCCATATTATTATATAGATCCAATATAATTATGGGAATTTATATTCTAGTTTGACGTTTTGAAAATAATAGTGTTTATTTGGACAAGTATATCATTATTAGAAACAATCATTTTGTTTGTGAAAAATATGGATAAAACTCTTCAAATGTGGGTGGATTATCATCATCTTAAACAAGTTATGATAAAAAATTATTATCATATTCTATTCATTGATTATATATTTGATCTATTAAGTTGATATTAGTGGTTCTCTAAAGTTAAATTTCATTCAGAATATCACCAATTATGGTCTCAAAAGGGAATAATTCAATGACTGTTCTCAGTAATAGATATGGACTCTATGAGTATGTGGTTATGACATTAGGTCTTATGAATTTACCTATAGTATTTATACATTTTATGAATTATATATGTAAAAGGTATCAGGATTGTCTCTTGGTTGTGTGTTTTGATGACATATTGGTGTGTTCTATGACAAAGGATGACCATGAAAAATACTTAGTGACATTGTTGGGTATCATGGCGGATCATCACCAGTTATAAAAAATATCAATGTTCTATTTTTGGAAAAAGTGGAATGTTTTAAGGTCCATGTTTTCTCAAAAAGTGTTTTCTATGGATTTTAAAAATATAGAGTTTGGAATATATAAGAATAATATAAATATTATTTTTCAGATATAAGTTTTCCTTGGCCTAGATATTTGTTATAGAAGTTTTATTCATGATTTTTTCTGACTACAATCACTAATTATAACATTGAAAAAGAAATATGTTCTAATGATATGGAATGATGAATGTCAAAAGACTTTTCATGAGATTAATGTTTTCTATATATTATCAAGGATCATGATATTTCAAAAATTTGGACAAGAAAATTTGGGGATGTTTGATGTATAAAGATATGGGTTTGGTATGTTATCGTACATGGAGATCCTTTTTTTCTTATAGATCATGATTGTTATGATTTAATGAGAAAAACTACCCAAAAATGATTTCAAATTAACTGTGGAGGTCCATGATTTGAATACAAGGCATCATTAAATATTTTTTTAAAAATTTATAGTATTTCAGGATCCTTAAATATGTAATGATTTTTATGTCAAATAGATTTGAATATGAGACAAAAAAACATGGATAAAATACCTTAAATTGTTTTCATTTTACATAATGTATACACTGGGTAAAGGTAAATCTATGGTGGATGAATTAAAAAAAAGTAACATATGTAGATAGAGAAAGTGGTTTAAGATCAATGGATGCTGATGTTAGTTATATCTCATATTCACATGGATCATAAAGACCCATGTATTCTTACACTTTTCATTTTGGATTATTATCCACCTGATTTATTTGAAAATGATAAAGTGGTATAGACATATTATTTTGAATGTGTTTCTATGAGGTCACAACACAATGTTGGGGAGACTATTGAGTGATGGAATCTTGACAGAAAATTAGTGTTTTGGTTTCGAGACTGGATTGTCATGCCTTTGGAATGTAAGGAGAAACTTCTTCATTTTAACCACTATTCAACATGGGTTGATTGTAATATAATAAAAAAATATGTATATAGTATTGAAGCATTATTTTGGTGTGTTGGAATGAAAATGTTAGTGGTAGTGTTTTTTTTTGAGATGCCTCAACTATTAGTAAGTAAGTTAAAAATGTAAATGATCAGCAAGCATATTGCAGTCTTTACATAAATCAATTTTCAAATGTGAGTAGATAGACAAGTACTTTTTTACAGTTATCCCAAAATAGTTTAGAATCACGATTTCATATTGGTGATAATGTATTGGATCATGGATTTGGTTCATTTTATCCTAATTCAAACATCTCTTACAATGGATGAATGCTCTAAAATCTATATCCAATAATGTGTAAAAAGGCATTATTTCCAGTCTCGATTGTATCTGACCAATACCCCAAGTCTACGAATAATATTATTAGGACCATAGAGAAATAAGATGGAAATTTTTTGACTATGATCACATAATTTCATCCTCAAATAGATGGAAAATCCAAAAAAGATGATACAAACATTGGAGGACCTTCTTAGGGGATATGTAATGGATTCTAATGGCACAAGGGAAGATCATAAACCGGTAGTAGATTTATCGTATGAAAAAAGTCATCATTCCTTGACAAATATTGTTTTTTAAACCATTATATGGGTTTCCTTGTTATTATCAAATTTTTTGGGTGGAAACAGGTGATACTTCAATGGTTGGACTAAACCTTGTGCATAAGTTAATAGTGAAGATACAGTTGGTGAGAAAGAGGATGGAATCGGAACAGAGTCATCAAAAATTGTATGTGTATCATCATCAATGACCATTTTCATTTTCAGTGATTGATATTGTGTTCATTATAATCCATAAAAGGATTGGGAATCATATTTTTTGGAAGTAGGGAGTGTAATATCATTGGTACATAGAACCTTTTGAGATAATTGTATGGGTTGGTGAGGTGGGATATCAATTTTTGAACCACTAAGAGCCAGTTTAGAGTATAATATGTATTATATATCATAATTTAAGAATCATAAACATAGTCCTGCCCACGTCATTTGATGGGATGAAATTGACCAATATTTTTTTGATATGTTGGTTTGTGTGCCAGTGCCGATTGTGGATAGGAAAGAGAATTTCTTACATGTAAAAAACACCAGTCTAGTACAATTAATATTGAAACATGGTCATGTTATGGAGAAAACATAGTATCATTAAAATGAAATTTTGGATTACTGGTCGTAATACTTCCAAGGCAACAATATCTTTCTACTTTCTTAGGATGGAAAACATAATGGTGGGGAGAAAGTAGGATCTCCTGTTTCGCAAACTTGAACAATTGTTTTTTTATTTTAACTATATAATGTTATTGGGTTTTGTTTCAAGGGGTTAATAAGATATTTTTTATTTTTTTTGGATTTTATAGAGGTTTATGTTTTGATAATGGTTATTAGAAACCATGAAACACCTCTAGGAAACCATCCAAGTTAAATAGTAGGAACTAGGATGGCACACGATTTGGCATGAGGATTTGCCAAAATGTGCGGCATACCATGATAAATCATGAAATGATAAATAGTGGTGTTTACAATGGCTGGAATATGGTTTTTTAACAAATATAACCAACCATTTGAGGTATGTTGTGAGGTAGTGTCTCATGTACGGTTAGCTCATGGTTTTGCAAAAGGTGTTCCCTAACCATGAACCATTTAATTTTAGGTATGAAAACACTAGATCTAAATATATTTCCACTTAAGAGACAAATTTTATCCCTAAAAAAGACATAAAAATAATTCTTATTCCTCTCAAATATTTAGAGTACATTCCTTTCGATCCGAGTGATATTCTATGTAAAATCTAGGTGCGTTGGAGGCCCCAATTTGTTAACAAGTGCTCATTCATTGTCATTTTCATTAGATTTCTTCTTATTACCTATATTAGAATAGTTGATAAAGTAAATTGGGAAAAAGTACATGTTGTGTAATGTCAATCATGATGAGATATGTTTGTTTTGATTTAATGGAATATGATCTAAGGTTGTTTATAGTAGTTTCAAGCTAGGATTTGTAGAGTTTTTTGTCGTTCATTTGTTTTGCAAATATTTGTTAGGTAGGGGGATTCACTCCTGACCCATTTTGATTATAACATGAATTATTGGTTTTAAATTGATTGAAATGATTGATTTTTTTGTGAAATTGATGTTTTATTCTTTATGTAAACCTACTTTAGTGGTGTTTTTTAAAAATGGTGGAAATTGAATGTGTTTTTGGAAAACCATGTGATATTAATTATAAAATGATGATTTTAAAAGCATGGATACTATTTTTTCTCTTGGAAAATTTTTGAATAATAGTTTTCAATAAAATAAATGTTTTATTAAAAATTAATGGCAATGTTGTTTTCACGTGGTATTTGGAATTAATGGTTGGTGTGTGTTCATTTTAATTGATGTAACCCATGTATGGGGTGTGTGACTTTGGAGCACCTCATAATAGGTTCCTTGTGATGACTTGGAAGATCTATGAGAGAATTATCATGAGTATGGACGTTCTACATGGACATGCATGTGTGGAAGTGGGAAAGTGTGGTGTGGCAGAACCAAAAGAATTTGAAAATTATTTTTTAAGGAATTGTATTATTGATTTCAATGGAAAAGTGTTTCATATTTGATATAAAATTCTTTAAATTATTTTAAATTGTTTTATATACATGTTCTTACATTTTATATCATATTTTAGTGAGTTGGGATATCATTATGGAAATCCTTTAATGTTTTATACTCACCCATCCATGGGATCTTGGGTTCATGTTCATATGTTATCGACTGAGACACATGTAAAGGAATGGTATCCTATTTCATTAGAGATGTATCATGATAAATTTTGCATGTCTTATTTATATATAGCTTTGTGCATGTTAGGAGTATTTATTTTGATATTTTTTGGTTCCTTTTGTCTTTTTTTACTTTTGTATCTTTTAGTTTTTTTGATGTTTTCTTTCCTTTTATACTTTGATATTATAATTTTTATTGTTTAAGTTGTATTTTGAACTCATACATCATATTGGGTGATTATTATTTTTGTTATCATAGTTATTTTGATTTTTTAATTGAAATTAATCTCCTAATTGTCTATGAATACAATGGAGTTTAATTCAAGCCTTTAGTGTCTTAAAGATGTCACCTAAACACTGGTAACACCCTACACCTCTTTTTAAGCCAATAAATTGTGATAAGATGTTACAAAATTATCCATTTGTTTTTATTGGAGTTGAAAATAATTCTAGTTTAGTCCTTAATTTGGATCGGTACAAATGATGTCATATCATCAATACATGAAATGTAGAGAATAATGACGCAAAACTAACCTATTTATACTATAATAGTAATTACGAGAGCATTTGGTTACATGAATTTGTTGAAAATCTTGAGGGTTGTTATCTTAGTGTCTTGGGATTAAATTATGATGATATCAGATAATTAATTTTTAGTGATCAATTCCAAATAATATTTTATAATTCATTTTGGTTAATGATTTTTGATTTGGTTAAAATGTATTGGTTTTTGAATAAATTTGAAAATGGTATAGTTTTGAAAAATAATGGTGGAATTTTCATAATTGGTTTGAAAAAAGTAATTTTTAAATTTGGGAAATACTTGTTGTGGTACATGTAATGTGATAAATTTTAATTTTATATGATTTCTGTTTTAGATAGTGAGACTAGATAAATATTATTTTTATTATAGAGAATGGAACCAGTAGGTTTTATAAAAACCAACCTGAAGAGGATATAGAAAATTTGATTCCACCTTTTCCATAGGTGAATCAACTGTTGGCTCAGATTATAGTCAATGATTTTTAGAATATATTTAGTGGGAACAAGAGGGATGTACCAAGGCAAGTGGATCATTCTATTATGTTCCGGAATACGAATCCACATTTCTTTTATGGTGATTCAAAACAAGACAATTATAGATGAGGATAAATAGGATGAATTGGATCATAATTTTCCTTAGAAGACTAGTTGAGTTGAAGGTGAATTTGGAAATGTATATGTTGGTGACCAAGAATTCCATTGGTCTGATTTAGCAGTTCATGAGTAATTAGAACAAGGAATTATATCTGGGCAATTTGATGAATTGTTTAAGAAAATATTTTATCCCATAGATTTAAATTTTTTAGATCAAGGATATTATTCAGTTTGAAGAAATAAAACCTTGCAGTGATAGTGTATGCATATAAATTTATGTATTTATTCCTCTTTTCACTATAATTTACATAAAATCCATCCTGAAAGGCACAAATTTTTGAATCGAGGCTAAAACCATAAAATCACTTAAACATTGTTGTTATTTTCATAACTAATTATATAGAGATGGTTAATATAGATTTTATGGAAGAAAAAGACATATCAAGTATTGTTGGTGAAAGAATCATGTTAATACCTATGTTAACTAATTGTACTACTAATTTTGGGAATAAATTAATGTGGGATTCCTATTTATATGGTGGTGGTATGAATCCAAATCTAATAGCTGGATTAGTGAATCTTCCTCCTAAGACAATAAGTAATATTCGAATCATTTAGTGTGGTTTTTTGAGCATATTTACTGAGATTTAAAAACAAAACCTAGGTAATATCATGATTATAACTAGATAGTAAATATTCATCACTATTATTGTGGTTCTCCAAGGTCGGGTTCTAGGGACACTTCTCATGTTCCTTAGGAATCATTTGATTTTAAGGTAGGAATGTAGTAGAATATATCTCAATAGTATAACTAATAAATCCATGGAGATTCTAGGAATACCATGAATTCTCAACCAGTGAAATCTAAATACATAAAAAAGAGAAAAGTTCACCAACTAAGAAATTGGATGGAGGTGAGAAAATGATCATGGATGATCAATTTTTAATTTTGATGATGAGAGGTATGATTCATTTATATTTTATCCTTATTGAAGATTTGTTTTGTTACATGTGCATCCCATTTGTTTATTACTTATTTTTATATTTATCTTATGGTTTTAAATGTTAAGATAAGGACTTATATTTTGAAATATTAAAATTCTGTTTTCCAAAGAGGATGATGATCCTCAATATAAGAATCATGTTCTATAACTTTTTATGGGGATGAAGTGATTTTTCATTTTTATATGATTGGGATGGGTTTCTATGATTTAATAATAGGTATATATTTTTGGAAGATGCCCATATCTCAAATCAACTATTATACCCCAATGGTTTGTTTTAAAACTCATAATGGAATCAATAATATATTTAGAGGAGAGTGTAATGTTAAAGAAATCATAGAAATATTTCTTGCACCATAAGTTAGAAATACCTTATACTAGTTTTATGATTTGACATAGAAATCTATAGATGAGATTATAAATAGTGGGTATTCATCAGTTATTAATCTATCTCATTACATTTTTCCTTAAAATTTCTTAGGGTTAACACCCACAAGAGATGTTAAGATTATGATTTATCTCTTAGCATGGAAATGTTCTATCTCACTTTGTTCTTATTGGGAGAAAATAAAAATATTTAAGGTAATTTAATGTATAGTTAGAAGAGCTAGAAATAAATTATTTCATTTAACAATTTATGTATCTAGGGGATGCAATGATTTTCTTTATAAAAGTGGTGGATGGAAACCTTCGACTATTTGTAGATCATCACAATATTAACCAAGTTACAATAAATAATTGATACAATATTTAGTGCATTGATGATCTATATGATCAATTGATTGGATCCTAGTGGATCTCTAAAATTTACTTTTATTTGGGATATCACTATTTGTGCGTTCGGAAGGTGGATAATATGAAGATTTCTTTTCATGTGTAGAAATGTCCATTACGAGCATGTGGTTATGAATTTTGGCCTTATGAATACACTAGTAGTATTTATATAATTGATTAATCATATATTTTAACAGTATTTGTATTCTTTATTGGTTATGTATGTGGATGAAATATTGTTGTACTCTAGGGAAACGACCGTGCTTGAGAAACACTTGATGATATTATTGGGTATCTTCTTGGATCATCATCCATATTTTATATATTCAAAGTGTTAATTTTTTATTAAAGATATATTTTTCCTTGGATATTTTATATCAAAAAATGTATTTTTGTGGATATAAAAAATATAGTGATTTTAATCTATTTAAAATAAAAAAAGAACATCTTTGAGATATGTAGTTTCCTTGGCATGGATGGTTATTTCTAACGTTATGTTTGTGATTTTTTTCGTAACTATATTCACTAATAACAGTTTTGAGAAGGAAAAATGGTCCATTCCTATGGAATGATAAATGTCAAATGAATTTTCAAGATCATATAGTTCACCTTACATCAACACTGATCTTTATATTTCCAAAATTAGTACAAGGATATATACTGTATTATGTTTTCTTGAAGATATGGTTTGGGGTCTATTCTCATGAAGGGATATCATTTTGTTTCTTATTGATCACTATTGTTGATGTTTCATGATAAAAACTAACCAACAGTGATTTATATTTATCTACAGTGGACCCTGATCTAAATACATGGAATCATTACCTCTTTTGTGATCCATTTAAGGTGTTTACAGGTCATAAGATCTTGAAAAAAATTATCTCAAATAGATTTCAATATAAGAGAATGAATATGGGAGGAATAACGTCAAATTTATGACTTTGACAAAATGTATAAACTAGTTAAATGAATCTATGCAGTGCCAGAATAAAGAAAAAAGTGATATAGTTGGTTGAAAAAAGCAATTTCAGATCAATGGATGTTAAGTCAAGTGGTAGTCAATACACACATGTATTATGAAGATAGAGGTGATGTATTAGTTTTCATTATGGTTTCTTATGTTCCGTATTTTTTTGGAAAATGTTAAAAAGAAAGATACATATGATTCTAAATGAGTTTCTTTGAGTTCCAAAAGTCAATAGTGGGGAGACGATTTAGGGGCCTAAGATTGATAGAGAATCAATTTTCTAGTTTTAAGATCGGATTGTCTAACCTTTTTCTTATCAGGGATATATTTTTCATACTATCCACCATTAAATATGGCTTTATCATCCCTGAATTAAAAATATGTATAAGCCACTGAAAGACTACTTTTGGTGGGTAGTCATGAAAAGGGTAGTGGTAGAGCTTATTTTGAGATGCCTCACCTTTCAGTAGGTAAAAGTATAACACCAATGACCAAAAATATTGTTGTAGATTTTACCTGTTTTAATTTTTAAATTCGAGTAGATAGATAAGGATTTTATGATAGGTCTTCCAACAATAGTTCACTAATAGGATTACATATGGGTGACAGGGGATCAAATCCTGAAGTCGGCCCATTTTAACCCTATTAATTAATATCATATGATGGAAAATTCTCCAAAATATATATCTGAAATGTTTTAAAGAGGCACCAAGTTTCATTCTCTATTATATCAGACCATGCACATAGGTTTATATATAATTTTTTAATTACATACAAAATTTACATGGGACATGGTTTACTATTAGAATGGAATATCATCATCAAATAGATGGAAAATCCGAAAGGATGTTACAAACATGAGAAGATATTCTAAGGTCTTATGTAATGTATTTTGGTGGTACATGGTAGGGGACATAATTTTAGTAGATTTATCATATAAAAAAATATTAGTCTTCGATACATATGGATCATTTTGAATCATTAAATGTGAGTCCTTGTATTTCTCCATTTTGTTGGGTGGAGATATGTGAGACATCACTTGTTGGACCAATCCTTGTGTAGCCAAGAATGTCGAAGATGCATTTGATTTGAAAGAGGATGGAGACAGTAATGATTATTCAAAAATAATATATGGATCATCATCAATGAATATTGATGATCAAGATTAGTAATCATGTGTTTTCTATAATCTTTATAAGGCTTGTGAATCATATTTTTGGGAACTAGGGATAGTTATCTCCTCGGTACATATTCCCTTTTAATATTATTGAATATGTCGATGAGGTGGAATATTAGTTATATTTTAAACCAATTTTTGGTTTAGTGCATAGTGTATTTCATGTATCTAAATTGAATAAGTATCAAATAGATCATAACCTTGTTATTTGATGGTATCCTGTTGACATAGATCTAGATTCTACATTGTTTCATATATGAGTGAAAATTTTCAATATGAAACAGTAAGTCATATATAGAAAAAGTATCAGTTTTGTTAAATTTTTATGGTATCATGGTAAAATTCATGAGGAAATGTGGGAGCATGAAAAGTAAATGTTGGGGAAGTGGATGAAACTCGGCAAAGGAAATTGGTGTTTTCTATATTTTGAGAAAATAAATTACAATGGTGGGGAGAATGTACCACCCTCCCATTTTATGTAATTAACTATTTATTTTTTTCATTTTATATTTATAATGTGATTGAGTTATGTTTCGAAAGGTTTGGAGGATCGTCGATATTTTTTGTGTGTTTTTTGAGAGGCATGGTTTGAGAATGGTTAGTAGAAACTATAAAAAACCTAATGAAAATTGTGTAAGTGAAATAGTGTGTACTGAGTGGGTTCTTGGGTAGGTGCCTATTTTTTCCAAATAATGTGTCTTCCTAGGATAGACCATGAAAATATGGATAGTGGTGTGTTGGAGCATAGTTTTCTAACAATTAGTGCCAATCGTGTGAGGTTTGTTTGGAAATAGTACCTCATGCAAGGTTATCACACTATTTTCATCACTGCACACTATAAATACTCACCATTAAAATTTAGATATGAAACTTATGGATCTAATCTGATTTACCAACCTAACCTACTTATCTTTTCTAT
Source organism: Viscum album (assembly GCA_963277665.1). Taxonomy (NCBI): domain Eukaryota; kingdom Viridiplantae; phylum Streptophyta; class Magnoliopsida; order Santalales; family Viscaceae; genus Viscum; species Viscum album. The sequence goes on along the minus strand of OY728153.1, from coordinate 1,199,437,448 downwards.
AAAACATGTCATAACCAAATTTCTCTTACTCCTATGGTTTGGGAGACTATTCCTTCCAATATATGAGAGAACACCTAGGTAACTCTAAGTGCATTGGAGGCCCAAATTAATTGGTAATTTTTAATTATTCATTATTTCCCTTATATTAATTCTTCTTCCCTCTCTTGGAATCATGGATCTAATCTGTTTGGGACAAATACATTTTTTCCACATCAACCATGACCAGATATTCTTGTTTTGATTCAAGGTAAAAAGATATATGGTTATTTCTAGGCACTTCAAGCTATGGTTTTGGGTTTTATATCAATTATTTAGTTTCACCAAAGATTGTGAAGTAGGTGGATTACCACTTGAACCCTATTAGATAGAAATTGAATTCAATTTTTTAAATTAATTTAATTGATTGAAATTTCAAGTGAAATTGATATGTGATTGTTGAATTGAAACATATTTCGTGGTGGTTTTTATAAACAGTGAAAATTTAATGGTTTTTTTTAAGACCTTTTAATGTTAATTTTATAATTGTTATTTTAAATTTTTTTCATTTTTTATCTCACATAAAATTGTTGTAGAATTGATTTATTGAAAATAAATGTTTTTCTAAAATGTATAGATATGGTTGATTTAGAATGGTATTTAACATACGTGTTTTGAATATTTTCATTTTCATTGATGTGGAACTTTAGAAGGGGTGTGTTCCATTGGGGAACATTGTAATGGTAACCTTTTTATTATGTGGTAGATCGACGATAGACTGATCATGATTTTGGAACATTTACCTTGGAATTCATATGTTGAGGTGTGGTACGGGTATGTAAATTGGATTTGAGAAATGTTTTTAATGAATTCTTTTACCTATTTCTCTGGAAAACTATTTTGGATTTAATACAACAACTTTAATTTTTTTTAAATTTTTTTTCTTATAAATGTGCTATCATGTTGTATCATGTGGGGTGAGTTGATAATTCATTGGGTAAATCCTACTAATGTTTTACTCGCCCCTATATAGGGACATTGGGGAATTTGAAGATGTTATCTACTAAGACATAGATAAAAACATGGAATTATAGTTTTTTAGTGATGAATCATGATAATTTGGGCATGGTATATTGATTTGGTTCTTAGAGCATGTTAGGAGTTTCTCTTTAGATTTCTTTGGTATCTTTAGGCTTTTTCGTATTTCATATCTTTGATTATTTCAATTTTTGTTTTAAATTGTACTTGGATATTGTAGTTGTTTTGTTTTATATTTTCTTTGAAATCAAGAATCATGTAGAGTGTTGATTTTTATGGTAATCATGGTTTAGTTATTTTTCAAAGGGAAAACTATCCCCCAATTATATATGAAGGCCCAAACATTAATTTCCAGCCTTTGGTGTCTTGGGGATTTCACCTAATGCCCATTAAAACTATTCACCTCTTTGTAGAACAATGATGTGTGGAGGGATGTAACAAAATATATCTCTTAGTAAAATTAACTTAAGAGTTATGAATAAAATCATGGGTTTATGAGTTTCAGGTTGATCATATGATTAAAGTCATTGAGACCCCTTTTGAGGTTTTATGTGATGATATTTTATCATGAGTAAGGATATTTTTGAGATATTTATTCTAATAAAACGCTTTGGTTTTGTATATATTTCGGTAAAAATTTTATTTGAGGATTAATGGATTTACACTTTTTTGGAAACATTATTAATGACACTGCAAACATTCAGGTTTTATCTAATCATTGATGTCGAGGTAATTATGGGTTATATTTGATCACCATATGATATAGGAAAATTTTGTTTCAATTAGAGAATATTTCTATCTCGATCCACATTTCACAATACACATTAAAAAAGTGGTAATTTTTCATGGAGTACCACATTTAATTTAATCTCATCAATATGTGAAGGTTACCTTGATGTTTTGGCAAATACATTAGTAGGATCATGATATAGAATTGAGTTTTATCACTGTGTATCATCCTCACATAGATGGTCGGTCTGAGAGAATTATTAAAACTCTAAATGATATGAAAATTTATTTTCTAATGATTTCAAAGGAAGTAGGGATAAATACATTTCACTAGTTGGGTTTTATGACAACAATAACTTTCACATATGCATTCAGATGGAGCCTAATGGAGATGTTTATAGAATCAAGTATAGAACTTCAATATACCAGAATGAATTTGTAGAAATATATCTATCAGGTCCAAATCTAGCTGATAAAATGGATAAGAATGATGGAGCTATTCAACAAAAAATAAGGGTAGGAAAATTTTATAAAAAATGTTATAATAATAACCATTGATGTGGTCTATAATTTGAATTTTGGGAGAAGGTGTTTCTATAAATTCTTTATGGAATAAAGAAGTGAAAACTAATCACAAGTTATATCTGTCCCTTTGAAATTTTTCGTTATATTGGGATCATAGATCAATGATTTGAGATTCAATTGAACCTATATTAGGTTCATGATTTGTACCATGAATATCTCATGAGGAAGTAGATACCTAATCTATCATATATACTAGACTCAGAGGTTGTATCACTAAAGAAAAAAATATTATTATGAGGAATAGTCGATGGAGACTCTGTATCATACATAGAATTTTATATGAAAAAAAACTCACATGTTCAATGTTGGAAGGGGGGGAACCACCAATGTGAGAATTTACATGGGAACCTGAGGATAATATGAGGTAGAATAATCCTCAATATTTGGTACCAATATGACTATTTTTTAGGGAGAAATTCATTAGGGGGGGATAGAATGAAAAAACCACAAATTTTATAAAAAATATATATTTAAAGTAAATTTAATAATATTTTATTTCTCATTACACGCAACTCCATTTTTAGCATACGTTATATGCAATAATGAGTTTATCTTGCATTACATGCAATACCGAATTTAAATGAAACAATGCATACTTTTAAAATATTATTATTTAATATAATAGTTATCACTGTTTTAGTAAAATTGTGGGTATCAATAATACTATCTAAAATATTTAAATATATTATTAATTCTATAGTGATCAATTAATCATAAATGAAAAGAAAAAAAAATTTTAAAATAAGGGAAATCATTTACTGAAAAACAATTTTTATCCATACAATAATATTTTAAGTCAATAGAATAAATAAATCCATATTTTTAATTATTTAAACAAAATTTATGTAATATATAATCATTCAAATGTATCAACATTAATCTTATTTGTTTTTAGATGATATTTAAAAATAAATATAATTTTTTTCTTAAAACGTCAAATTTTTCTAGAAAAGGTTTTGTCATATTTTGTTCATGCATTTTAAAAATAATTTTTTAAAATTTTAAAAAATGTATTTAAAACTATATATTTACTTTTTTAATAATAATTTCCAAATTATATGAAGAATAATATTATATATTTTTCTGATAATGTAATTATTTGATGAATAGTGAAATTTAAAGTTTTTATTAAGAATTATCATTTCTTCTAAAAAAATTAAAAACATAAAAAAAATTAATATGGGTCTAAATATAACATATGGTAAATTATATAATTATTAATACAATTTAACTCATTAAAATTAAATTAATATTGAAGTTTTATATAAAATATTTTTAAACATTTGACCATTTTATCTATTAAATACCACATTCTCGTCTCTTATACTTGTTTAATTTTAAATTATAATGTGATATTATATAAATGAAATTTAAAAAATGGATTCCATATTTTGAAAAATAATAATATATATTTTTTAATTAGTTCAACACAAATTGTTACCATTATGAATGGTAAGATAAGTAAAAACTAATTACCATATTTATGGTTAAAATGGGTTTACCGAGGTGTTAAACTAATAAGATAAGTGTTAAAAATGACCTGAAACCTCTCCTAAAACCATTTTTAGAAATATTTAGATGTTACATATTCTATATGTAAGGATAAAATTTTTTTAACCCTTTTTAATGTGAAAATAATTGGGTACACCATATTATTTTAAAAACATACAAGTGTGAAACTCATCTCACTAATAAAAAACACCACCTATCATATCCTATTAATTATTCCAAAAACACTTTTTTAGATATGATATAAAAATATAACTTATTTAATTCCATAATATATTTCTATAATCTATATTTTGATAAAAAATCAAAGGATTTTCGGTGAAAATCAAAAAATGTTTTCTAAGGAAGAGGTGATGTCCCTAATTGATTGTTTTATTTTATTTCATCCTCCACATCCTTAAATTATTAATAAAACATGATGATATAATAACCAGATTATCTTAAATATATATCTTTGTGTGTGTGTGTGTGTCTATTTACTGACCTATGTTCATCTCCACTTTCATCAAATGAGATCTGAAATCATCGTTCATGTGTACGACAGATTACCGCCTCACAAACTGATTTTATTCATTTTCCTTAACAACCCCTGAAGGATGGATATAATTATAAATTTAATACTTATATATAATATTTATGATATTCTTATACCTTTGTAACTGTAATACACATTATTTATACTTACCACAAAAACAGTTTTGAAAACAATAGTGCCGATGGAGTATGTGGAAAACTACTGGATGGCAGTCTGATGAAATGTGTTTTTGTATTCTAATTTACTTAAATAGTAATGAGGATATATTAAATTAATATATATAATATTTGTAAAATACATAATCTTATATATTTTTTATATTATATATACCGTTATACCTTAAACTCCATAGGGGATATGATAACATCCTTCATGTGTATGGTAGACTACCACCTCATCAAAAAACGTGATTCATTCATCAAGTATGTTTAAAATTAAAGGCATTAAATGATTTTTTAAAGAAAATTATGAGCTATATATGGCATAAAAATTAATTTTTATATTTAATATATTATTTATCTTATATTTTTCATCCATCAAGATAATGGAATCATTAATCTTGCGTACATACAACCTACCATCTCCATGAATGGTGTATTTCATTTTCTATATCTAACATTTATAGATTACTCTAAATACTTATAAAATAAATATATATAATAATTGAATCATTTATAAAATTTTAGAGTTCACTTATTCATGATAAAATTAATAAAACAAAAAATAAATAACCAAAAAAATATAATAAAAACAATGTAGTTATTTCCTAGAACATGACATTAACATGTAATTGTTAATAAATTGGTAAAAAACAATGTAATTAAATAATATATGAAATTATATATATATATATATGTATGTATGGTTCATTAATATATTTATAATAAAATTATATATATTATATAATAGGTTTGAAGATGTTCTAAGGAAGACACAATTTAAGAAAATGGATTTTCATCTCACTTTTTACTTCTCTGAGACACATGCCTTATTCCACACCTATATACATTTTGTGATGTATATACTGAACAAAAATAAATTTTATTATTATTATTATCATGAAAATTATTGTTATTTACATACCCATTATAGGATCTTTATTTTATTGTCCTTATGATACAAAATTTACCAAATGAGTAAGTGATTATTATCTCTATGTCTTATCTTAGAGTGATATGTGATGTTATGAACTTATCATATTTTATGAGTTATATATATAGACTCTTTGATGTGTAATATCATTAATTTTATTATTACCATGATTTTATATATTTATTTTAATTTTATTACTTAATGGGGCTTATAATTCATTGATACCATAGTTGTAATGGTTTTAGGTTTCAATCTCATCGTTTATCGGGATTTTTAATGATTGTGCTTATAATGATGAAATATTTTGATATATATCTCAATAAATTCATGTTTTTATTATATAATGTTTATTTAATGATAATAAATTTTCTCCCATAAATTACCACACTTAATTTATTAAAAAATGTATAAGATATTTTTTAAGAAAATTCATCTTCATTTCTCTCTTTAGTCAAAAAATCTTTTTCTTCCAAAACATTATTTTCTAAAAATGGTATATATATATATATTTAAAATAATATTCAAATGGTTTATTAATTAAATTTTTACATATGTTTTAATTTTTAAACAATGTTTTGAAAGTAATCCTCATTTTGATTTCCAATCAAGACCCATTTTTCTTTTCTGAAAAGTATTAAAGGAATTTTTGTTTTAAATTGAAAAACATGAATGGTATTTTACATAGTTAGTAGACCAAAATTATGTGTATATTTTTAATAAAATTTCAATGTTTTGATTCTTTTTTCAATTATAAAACACATGGATTTCAATGTTTTATTAATAATGATTAATTTGAATTATTTAATCCACATGAGCTAAATTTTAAAATTTCACAATTCTAGAATTTTGATAGATTTTAATAACATTTGTATTTTGATCATAACATTCAAAATATTGATCCAATTTGATTTTATTAAATTTTATTTGATATATGGTACCCAAAATTTTCTTTTTTACCAAGAGAGGATTCAAACATCCAAGATCATTAAACAGTCACTAATCTTGAAAAAAAAAATCCTTGGATGAAAGAGTGAACCCCATCTCAGAAATGTAGTCATAAATAAGGCTACACACCTCTAATTAAGTATATTAAAACATTATTTGAAATAAAATTCAATGTTTCATTCTTCCATTATCAATTTTGGATATATTATTTCAATAGTGTGACCATTAGATGCTCAAATATTAAAGGATTATTTATGGAATCATAAGAGTAAAAAGTGTAACTCATCAATAATATCATAACGTGTATAAAACATGTCCAAATATTGTGAAATGTTGAAGGTAAATTAGATACTTAATTTCGAGATACATTTTAGAAGGAATATTTCCAAAATCCAATCATTTAATTCACATATAATGAGAAATATGTTGGTTCCTAGAATATAGAGAATATATAAATTAGATATTTCGATGATTTTGATTTCCAATTCCTATGAATATCACCCAATTGGCTGATATAAGGAGAATTTAACCCATGTTAAAGGATATATCTTGACTCCCTGAGGAGGAAACACCCCAAGTAGGAGTCACAACTGTTACATTTGTGTTTTATATTTATTTTTCATTCTTTTATTTTATTTTTTTTGATTTTTTTTAATTATAATATGAATTTTTAGTTTAGTTAAGTAAACTAATGTATGAAGGTGGTTTTTAAATTTTGTTTTCACCATCCATCTACATCCTCTCTAATACATTGAATGATTATTCTCTTATTATTATTATTATTCTACCATACATATGTTATTTAATTATTATCTTATTCTTTATTACCCCTCTTTTTATCCTTTTTTATTTTTATCTATCTTTTCTTACCCTAAAATTTTATTTTATGACCTCCATCTCGGACTCATCCCAACTCTATTTTATTTGATTTCTCCCACTTCCATTCTTCTTTTAATTTTAATTCTAATTTTATTTTCTCTTCTCTTTATGTTTATTTTTATTATCATTATATTATTTAATTTTTATTCTCATCTTCTTATCTTCTAGCTTTCAACCATTATGATCTATTAACCAATAAAATGAGGTATTGACACTGAGTCCTGGCCTGGGAGGAGTTCAATGTGTTTTTTAATTTTCTTTAAAGTTTATATTATCTTTGTAAGTATATTTGTGTACAATTCATGGGTGAGGTGAATTCCCATCATATGGATTGCCACAACGACATTCAACTCTATATATTCCAAATTTTTGTTTAATATCTTTTCCCTGTCTCTTTTGGTAAGTTCCTCACATATTGGTGTTGAGGTAATCAATGAATAAAATGGAATCTATAGAGCAGGGTCTTGGATGATAGAGCATCCTAGAACAAGGTGTTCCATCAACCATGATTAAAAGGGGAGGTATATTTGAGGGTTCCAAATCATTCAATGACATAAAAACATTATAAATAAAGAAAAATAAAAAAAATTATATTTTATGTTTGAATTATAGAACCAAAGTCAAATATATAAATGATAATAACGAATGACCATAAAAACCCAAAATTATGCCCTTTATCTCTATAATTTCATTCTATTCATATTTTCCTTGTAGTATAAATTAATATTTCCATTTTCCATGTCATTAATAAAAAAACCCAACAATATTTTTTAATTTTTTCTAAAATTAATCAAAATAATAAATAGATAGTTTAGGTTATATAGAATAAGTAAGTGAAATAAATGAAAAGATACCTAAGTGACATAACCCTGACCAACCGTTGTGCGATATTAAGAAAATATAATTTTCTTTTTCCATGCCCCATGATAGGAGAGTGTAAAAAATGGAACTATTTATTTGATTATATTCATAATTTTTCTTATCTATTCCTATTTTTAAATTTTAGATAGACATAATTTTATTTAAGAAAATATAAAAAATAAAATAAAAAATGATCATGATGTTTTCAAACAAAAATCATTTCAATACATGGAAAAATCACTCTGGGGTGAAATCACCCATGTATCAAAGTGATGAGGATGTGGGCCTCTTAAAAAAGGTTGATTAACTCACTGACCTTGGTAGACATAAGTTATAAAATGTAAAATAAGGGTTTATAATTAAATAAAAACATTATTTAAATTATTATTTAACTTATAAAATACATATTTTTTCTTATTAAAATATTTAATGAATTTACCATTCATACATATATAAATAATGAATTTCATAAAAGTCTTATTATTTATAAAAATGGAATTTCCATCTATTCATATAAAAATAAATATTTTTATAAAAATAATAATATTAATCTATTCTAATTTTAACAATATAAATCTAAAAAAAATGTTAGTTTAATCTAATTATTAATCTAAAGATTAGAAATTTTGTTTTTAGGTGAAAATAATGAATATAAAGAAATTGTTTTTTGAAAAATGATGTTTTGAAGCATTAAGTACTCTTAGTAAAATTTCGTGTCAATTTATAATTTACTAAATTTTAATATATTAGTTCATATATAAAAATACATTTATCTTCCTCAATTTAATATATTGGTAAAGAATATTTAATAAATATCAAAATATTTTTTTGAGAAAAAAGGAATTTCACTTATATAATACATACAATTTAATAAATACCATTTTAATTAATTATTTGCATTCTATAATTTAATTTTACTTCACCATTGCTATTAAAATATTAATTTTAATTATATATAGATAAAATATTTTATATTAATAAAAATAATTATATGTAAGTAATAAATATATACTTATGATATATTAATACCATTTTTTTATTTTTTTGTGAGTTAAATTGTATTATATTTACCACTTAACAATACATGAATTCATTAAACATATTGGATATATGAGGAATGACCATATCTATAATGGCCTGATTCCATTATGATATATCCATATACTTACTAAATCATTTTTCCTCCCATATTACATTACAAGGCATAATTATTATTTAATATTATATATTTTTCATTATGGTTTCTCCTTGCATGGTGATCATTTTCATTAAAATGTTTTTAATGGCTGTTGGAGATCCTTATATTTGAAGATGATCCTGTGGATTTCCTATCTATGTTTATTTTAATGATTTTTATATTTTTTATATTAATTAAATTATATACAATGGATATAATTTATCCACGGTGAGTAATAATCCACAGTGTCCAATTCTTAGTTTTTGTGTTTTTTTAGCATTCAATTTATTATTGAATATTATTTAATATTCATTCAAATATAATATAACTTACTTATTTATAAAATGTAATTCTTTTAAAAATGTAAATAAATACAAGAATTTTAATCATATGGTTTATGGAATGAATATGATTCCTAAAAACCATGGTAAATAAAATCTCCTCATAAAATAAAAAAATTCCTTTAGTTTTAATAATAACATAACAATTATAATAGATTAGGTAATTTAAATTATATATATGATCTAGGATATAATTTCTAGAGAGATATAAACCTTATAAACATTGGAAATATATCTCTTTACTCAAAATATTTTTATCCCTAATACTATGTTTTATCTAACTATTTTGGCCAACCATCTATCATTATTTAGTTTCAATACTCAAATTATATAATTTATTTATAGAGGGTTTTTATTATTCTCTATTTTTGAAATAATTCAATTATTTTTTGGGATTTAATTTTTTCCAATAATTTTTTCTTCTATACAGGTGGAACAAATCCTTTATTAAATTCATATAACTAATCAATTATAATATTTTCACTTGGAGCATTCCCATAAGATTAAACATCGAATAAAATAATCATAATACTAGAATTGTTTTTCAATAATAAAATCATCATGGTGGAGATGTCACGATATTATAAAACATTTTAGATATATTATATTTTATAAATGATATTTAACATGACATCTACAGCTTCATATTGGAGGGTACGCGTGCTTTAAATATCAATATATATATTGGGGGTATTTCTTATAAATTCAATCAATTATCTTGTTGTTATTAGAGGTTAAGGATTTTCATTTTCATGATTAGTGCTTGGATTATGTGTTGTAATTAGATTATTAACATATCTTTTACATTTGAGTAATTGGACTATTAGAGGTGTTTTTGGATACATGTTTTTTTCCAATCATGCTAACTGAACAGATCATTTTTCTATCATTTTTTGATGCTAAATGACCCCTCTTATAAAATTTATTTATATTACATCACTATTGATGCAACTCCATTGGTTATTCTTTCCATAGTTTCGACATATAAGAAATTTTCCATTATTTCCATTATGATATTCACCACTAGATCTTTATTGAGACCAGATATTCCTATAATTTGGTGTGATTGTGACTTCTAGTATGTTCACATTGTTAATAAAATTAATTAATTGCAGGTTTGGAATAATAAAAAGGTTTCTCAATACTGATACGATTCTGATGAGTTATTTATTAGGGTAATATTTGATTTATCTTTCATACCCTTGGATCCTTCTAGTTCAACCCATTATTAAAACCGAAATGGTTGAAAATGGTGAGGAAAAATTAATTAGATGGGGTTAATTATCATAATAAATAACTTAGAAGGGATTCAACATTAAATAATTTTACCATTATCATCATGCGACTTATACTTCCATTAGATTAACCAATATTAATAATATTTTAATCATGGTTTATTTAAGTTGTTTTTTCTTATAATTCACAAACAAATTTATAAAATAAACATGGCAATAAGTCTTTAATACTGATTTGTACAGTTAATATGATAATCTAATGAATATCCCATGGGATCTCAAATCTAGGTGTGTACTTAAACCTCTATTTTTCACTAGACGATGATCGATTCAATACCCAATATATCATTTTGTGGGATTATCCCTTGGAACTATTTTTATAAGAAACACATAAACTTTTAGTTTCTATACTAGGATGTATTGATACTAAAACCACACAATAAATACATTGGAAAATTTTAGGATATTATCCCATACATAAAAATTTCCTATTAAAATTTCCCTAGGGTTTTCAATAAATATTTCCTATCATAATACATAAAATATTCCATATTGACACAAAAAAACTAAAGAGTTTTCCATATCATTTAAATTGTGTTCAAAAATAACTTATGAACTATTAAATTATCATAAAATAATATACCAACTTATAAATTTATATAAACTAGTTTCTAATGAAAAATATAACAATGTAAAGATGTTATTTTCTAATTACATGACCTAGAGAAAATATTTTATCACAGAAAATTACCAAGTTATTTTAGTATTAGAAATAGAGAAAAATAAACAAACAAAACTAATTTATTTTTTAACTAATGGAAAATTTTCCATTATATAAAAAATATTATAATCTAACAAGTCATTAATATCTCATCAAAATTATTATAAAAAGATATCCTTCTTGACATGTCTTCTCTATTTATTTAATCATAACCTAATAAAATAGAATAATAATAATTAGATGATCGATGATTTATATTAAAGTTAAAAATTTGTGATAAAACACAAATATCAAAAGTGCACATAAGATGAGCATATAGGTAGAATCAAGATATGTAATAAAAATACACCAAAATAATCTTAGGTTATATATCATTTCATAAAACTTTACATACATTGAAACAAGAATAAAATGGTAGAGTTAATAAACCTAATCTATGAGAGTATAACATAGTCATGATAATCAGCATAAAACAATATACCATCCATCAAATATGGAGCACAAACTAATATATGGAGTAAAACAATCATGTTCCACTACATAATTTCCCATGCTTAGTAGAACGTAAAATGGACTCATAAATAGCATTCACATGAGATATAAGATCATTACCAATTCATTGGAGGATGATATTGGACAAACCCATAAATTATAAACACCTATGTGTTTCACATGATTGTCATTTAATTATAACATCTTAACGAACCCATGGAAATAAGGTATGTTTTCTAAAAGTTTTTAATGAAAATCATTACAATTTTTTATCATAATGAACAATTGGAAAGAAAATGGGTTTCATTAAACACATCAAAATGAAGCCAAAGAATGGATAATAGGTTTTATATTATTTTCAACTAGATTTATATAACGAAATCATTAATAATTCCATTAATAATCAAAATAGGATAAACCCATGGGAATAAATGGGCATCCAATGACATCAACTAACATTATAGGTAAAGAAAATTCAAGAAAAAAAATAAAGAATATGATATTTAAACCAAAAAGGTCAAGGATATATAGTTATAAAACAAACACTCTAATCAATTTGGGTATATAACATTTGTGAAAACTAACATATTAAGGTAATAAAAAAATATTATATTCCTAAATTAAATTTATTGGATGAAAAATAAGGTTTAAAAACCTTCAATAATTAAAAAAGAAAAAGATAGAGATGTATAACTTCAATGATAGATAATAATATATTATAATCCATCAGAAGAAATAATTTGGATGGTATCATTTTATGAATATCTTTGGTCTAGTATAAGATATATAATCAGAAAATGAATTTGAGGAAAAACAATTTAGATTTTTTTGTTAAAAAAACATTAAAATAGTTAATATTGCTAAACCCATTTTCAATTAAACTTATTGAAAAATAAGTAGAAAAATAATGTCTTATTAATCCGTGAAAATGTAGTAATAATTAATCTTATAAAACAATAATTGTGGTTACATGACATGTTCACACATAAATTTTAAAAAGAGAATATTATCTAATTTTTAAGAAAAAGACCCATACATATAACATTTAAATTTATTTATGATGTTGAAAATAAAGTTAAGTAGAATAAAATGAAAATAATAAATTATAAAAGGATTTATTAAGAAAATTTAATTAGAATACAATGAATAAAGATATGTAAAAACGTTATTTACTTTAAGAAAAGAAGAGTCAAATATGGTTTTACTTATAAGAAACACATCAGCTAAAATATACATCAAAGGGAAAATTCTTTTTTTGGTGTCATATAGGACTACATGAATATTTAATAAAAAAACATGAGGGTTTTTAGAAAGAATAAAATAAATCCATAAATAGATTCTATTTTAGAAACAATATTTATTTTAAAAATAATACTGGAAATCAAAACCCTTATAGATTAAAAAACATCTTGATAAAACCACTATTTAATATTGGTATCTTTTCAATCAAAGGATATGTAAATAAATTAAATTATATTTTCCTTAAAATCCAATGATTATGGTAATATAAATTCATTATAAATTAATCAAACCGTATAAAAGTTATCATACTATACATTTATAAATATGTCTCAATAAGTATATTTTTAGGAAAATAACCTCCTACCATTATTCATGATTATCAAGGAAGCATAATAAAATACTATTTATAAATCATATATATCAAACAAAAAAAATTATATCATTATTAATACATGAATATATTTATAATTTTTATTTATAATTATTATCTACAAGTATATGTGTTAGGTTTTACATATATTCTTACATCATGTGTTTATAGATTTGATAACTTATACTACTTTTTTATTCGTGGTGTTAGAATACCTTTTTTACAAAAGTCTATTATTCGATGTTAATTAAAGTTATTATAATTTAAAAATTATAAAAATTTATGATTATTAAATTTCTATTTATACACCTTTAATTATTTATTATAGAATATAAAATTGAAATGATATAGACTTTTTAAATTTTTTATCCAATAAAATTTAGTTTCTTAATTATTAAGATAAATATATATGTATCAATAAAAAATAATTATTTCAATATTTATCACATATTATAACATTAATTATTTTTTCATATCCAATTGTGATATAATTTGGTTTCATTTTTCAATTAGGTGGCCAATCATTCAAAGATTACCATGATTAAAGGGTGGTTCTAATGTGATTTAGATGAAATATTATCATACCAGTATCATTGTGCTATCATATATTGTATATTATAGGTATATATTATAATTTTAAGAACTTATAATAAGAAATAATGGATATTGAAATATTATATAATATGAACAATTATTTTTCATTATAGTTCACATGTTTAAGATGACTAATTTTATAATGATTGTTTATAATTCATATAATTAATAGGATTTTCAAATTTCTATACCAGAAACCAATTCATTTCATTAAAATCATATTTTTTTTTCAAAACCATTCTCAAGATAATCCATCTAATTTAGTTATGAAATTATAAACAAGAATCTATCATTCCCTTAAGGCATCGGTCCATATGTGCACATAGATATCAATTTTTTTATTGAATAATAAGAACAAGTAATATGGTTTATAATTTTATAAATAAATATGTCATAAATTATATAATTATATATTAAATTCTCTATAATTACTATCCTTTTGTGGTTGTGATAGAAAATTAAACATGTTACATTGTGTAGGCGTTAGTCTGAACAATACACAATTCATGTTCTTGTTTTCATAATGTGAAAGAGGAGGGTGCTAAATAGTTCAAACCAAATATTAATAGACTAAAATTATAATATTTTTAGTGATTATGTCATTATAATATCTTTAAATTAAATTTTATGAAGAAGAAACCACATAATAAAATATGAAAGAATGAGGAGCGGTTATAAATTCATACCTATCTACTTGAATTAACTATTTTATAAAGGGGATTAAAAATTTTATGGTTAGTTGATCAGGAATAAATAATCCTCCCTAAGGTTCATAATAATGTTCATATTTTTTTTGGATATATTTTTCTCCAATCATTTTGGGAGTTGGTGTTTGGGAATGAGGAGAGAAGAGCACATTTTATAAGGGAAATGGGATGCATGTTTTCTAAATTCCAAATAAAATTTCAATAATTGGGGATCCACAATAATGAAAAATGGATCTAGAATTTGTAATTAATGGAGAATAGAAGTGATGGGGTCAAAAAAACATAAAAAACTTTTTATTAATATGTTTTCATATTAAACTCTTCATTTACACATTTTTAATTTTTTTTGTTTCTATCGGGGTAACTTGTTTTTACCTTTGTAATTCATTCTTTATTCTAAAAACCAAGACTATATATATTATATAATTTTAAAACATAGATCCCATATTTGAAATCAATTTTTTTTGTTTCAATTTTTAAATGTAATTAAAATTACTTTTTAAAATAGTAAATGAATACTACATAAAAAATAATTTTTTTTTGAAAATTATTTCTTATGTTATAAAATGTAAAATAGGGGATTGTAAATTAAAACCAAAATTATTGGAATTATAAATAAACCTATAAAATAAAAATTTGGTATCCATAAATGATTTTATGACTTTTAAATTCATGCTTATATACTAACAATTTAATAGTAGGCACATTATTTGAAAAAAATATTTTTTTCTTATTAAGCTTAATATGAGTGTTTAAAAAAAATTATCATAAGGTAATACTTTAATTCTAAATTTAATAAATAAATTGGTTTTATTTATTTTATATTTTAATATTTGTAAATTTTTTTAATGGAATGAAGAAAATGTAAGGAAATGATTCTCTTACTGAAAAATGTCCTTTTTAAACATTAACTTTTCTTTATAGAATTTCATATAAATTTATTATTTAAACCATGTTAATATATAAGTTCTTATATAATAATATTTTAAATGTTTTTAATTTATTATTTTTAGATAAAATATTCAATACATAACAAAATAGTTAATTGGAAAAAAACAAATATTATATTTTTACTAAATAAACATTAACATTAAAAATTAATTTATTATAGTTTAAATTTAATTTAATTTATATAATAATATTAAAATATTCATTGACATTTTATATGTAAATCATATTATATTTCAATAATAATATTTATACATAACCCATAAATATATAGATTTATAATATTTAAATATAATATTTGTATTCCATTGTGAGATGTTTTATTTTAAATTTACCACTTAACAACAAAAGATTTTAGTGTAACTATTATTAAATAAACAACCAATTAATTTAATATGACTATTTTTTCAATAGTCTTGTTTTCAATGACAATATTTTCAATGACTATATTTGTGACTACTAGATTTTGTTCATATATATGTTGAAATACAAATAAAGTGTTCATTTCACTCTCACCTTGCATGGAATTGTTCTTATTTAATTTTATTGATTATTAAAAATGCATTCTCATAACATGATTATATTCATCATTATAGTTTTTTTTATAAATTCATGATCATAAAGGTTGATATTAATCCATAAGATTTTCTCATCCTGATAATTTTTAAATTTTTTATCTATTGTTTCCAATTAATTTATGCATTCATAATAGATTTATTTTATCAATGGGGAGTATAGTTCTTAGTGTGAAATAATTAATTTTATGTGGTTTTTTTCAATATTTAACTTTTGAATGAAGAAAATATTGTTCGCTTAATTCAAATATCATATAACTTATTTCCAAATAAATTTTAATTCTGTTAACCAAATAGAAAAAATAGTGAAAAAATAAGATTCCCTTAAACTAGGTGTGTTAGATTAACTATGGGTAGAATAATTACTATCTATATTATTGTATAATCTTGGGGCCTATATAAAATATTTGAATGGTAATAAAGATTAATTCATCGTTATTTTTAGAGTAATTACTGAGTAAATGTATATCCTATAAAGAGAAATGTCTTTATTTCCCTAGTAAATAGTGATTTCCACACAAACCAAACCTATGAGTTTTGACTTTAAGATTATGATTTATGATCAATTTTGGAGGCCACCACCTAATTAGGTTGGATCTATATGAACATAGTCCAAAATTATGAAACCCACTCCTTGTGAGAGTATTAAGACTCATTCTCTACTTACTATCGATACACCATCATTGATTGATTTTGAATCCATTAAAATTATATTTTATAAGGTATAATATCATTTGAATATTAATAAAATATGAACAGAAAATGGAATGGGATAAAATATAGAAGAGAAAGTTGATAGAGAATGGGAATGGAAAAAATCATGGATTCCATGAATAAGACCATGAAGAGTGATGTATATATATATAGGAGATATGGTTATTCAGTTTTTTCGAGTACATGATCCTTCATAAAATAACATGGGTAAAAACATATCATTTCACAATCTATTCTAACCATAGATTATAATCCATCCCTATACTAAATTAGATATATATTTTTTCAAATTTCATCAAGATTTACCAAATATATCATTAAGGAGAAATCTCATTCTTCTTCTATGGTAATGGGTGTGAATTAAAGACAAGATAATCTAAATGAAACATAAAATATTTTGTTATTATTTTTTAAAATTAAAAACAAAGACTACAAACTTATATATTATATATAATATTATTCAAACTTTTATGTTTTTTAAAATATAAATATAGTAATGTTTTAGCAATTTAGTTTAATTTTTGTAGTAATATATATATATATATATATATTAATTCATTTCTTTATTATGTATAAGAAACTAATTTTTTTTAAAAATTACTCTCTTTTATTTCTAAATTAGCGAACATGACACAAATTGTTGGACCAAGGAAAAAAGGGACATTGAAACATAAAAATTATACTTCTAATATCAATATTTATGGGAATTAAATATTTAAATATAGTAATAATCATATGTTATCACTCTCACTATCATTAAACATTATAAAAATTCTCTATTTTATCCATTTGGGAGGAAAAAATGATATTATTCACCTTAATGTTTATTAAATGTTTTTTATATATGAGAAATGTTTTCTTAGGAAAAAATAACTGTCCTTGTTAAGGATATAAAAAATCATGAGGATAATATGAAGTATGATATATGTATAATTTTTTTAAAATAAGAAATGATTATTTAATTAAAAACATATACTTAAATGATTAAGTTGTTATGAAATATATTTATTTTGATTTAATTTTTTATAATTTATCATCGTGAATAAGAAATACTAAAAAAAGTTTTAGTTTGGTTTAAAATAATGATGATTTGATTTTTTTATACAAATTTTCATAGAGAAAATTGAATTAAAAATGAGGTTAAAATTAATGAAATAGACATAGACTAACCTATGGTTAGAATACCTTATTATTCATGTATTAACTATCAAAAATTGTATTGGGAGAGGATATATATTTTAGATAGTTGTTAATTATTGGTTTTAATTTATAAATAATTTTTTTCATAATTTTTATTAATCATTCATAAATTTCTTAGAAGCTCTACATTAAATATTAAAATCAGTGTTAGGTGGTGATAGAACAAAAAAAGATTAGTGAGAGTAAAATTTAATCCATTTTGATTATTTGTTAAAAGGAATAGATAAAATTAAAAGTAAATAATTCGAAAAACTAACTTTATGCCAATATATAAGATAGATTGAAAATTTAAAAAATATTTGAATTCAAATGAATAAATAATGTTTTTATCATCATGAATCATGTTATATATGATATAAATGTTATTTTATGATAATATTACAAGAATAACATTTAAAATGATAAGTTAAAATAGTTATCATTTTTATACAAGAATATTTGAATTGATAAGATATTTGTAATTTATCTAATTGATAAAAACAATCCACCGGAAAAATCAATTTCCTATGTGGTAATTAATGTGATATTTTTTCCATTAGGAAAATATAATGTTCATGTGTATAAATTTTGATAGTTAATTAAATCACAAAATTATTAATTATTAATTTAATTTTAATAGTGATTTATACTACCCAAATTTTAGGGTTTATAAATATTAAAATTAATTTTGATATAAATTAATAATCAATATAATTTTCATGAACATTGAAGAAAATATAAAAAACCATTCCATGAAATATTTCATCCCCAGTCATGGCTAGAAAATTTAGAAAACATTTCTGTTTAAAGTCATTGGAAATCCACTGTTTATAGATAAATAGAATAATTCCTGACTAGAATTCTATTTAAGTGATTTTTTACTAATATTGATGTTGAATAGATTTTATTCATCCTATGGTAATGGTATATATGATGTTAAAAACATTATACATTCCTCAGGAAAGAATAATAATGTAATGATCTATAAAAACAAAAATATTATAACCAATCCTTGGTTAAACACCATAGAGAGTTCATATACATTCAAACTATAGTTATTTCACTATTTTATCTTTGTATTGTTATGGGAAAAGTCACTTATATAGAGAACAATTATCACCAGAGTGTGGTTTTATCTCTTCAGCATGATTTTTTAGCTAAATAAATAATTGATTATATGCTTATTTTGATGATAATTCATGTACGAGATATTTAGAATATTATTTCTCCTACCATATGATTAGTTTTATTCTTTTTCACATTTATATTAATATTTTTTATATTTTAATATTCATTATTTAAATAAACTATGTTATTAACATTTTGAATACCATGAAAAAAATTTAAACTCCCATGATAATGGGAAAATTTATGTGGATGTGTATTTTTAGTTAAAATTTATAAAATCATATTCTTTTAAAAACAAATTATGATTTAGAGTTATAAAATTTTAATGGAATAAATTTGTTGGTCATTATAAATTAAAAACATTGTTATTAGTGAAACTGGGTTACACTTCTATAACTCTCATTTTGGATCCTTGATAAAGAATGTAATTGGAAAAAGTGTATAACTATATAACAACATCACATAAGTTTTTAGATTTAAGTTTTAAAAATGTATACAAAATCTATTTTTGATAAAATTAAGATTTTTAATAATCAAAACATTTATGAATTGAGTTGTAGTCTTCCTTATAGACATAAAATATATCAAATAAGACTCCCATTAATATTTTAACTTATATAATAGTTTTATAGAGTTTTATAACATGATTAGAGACCCTTCGACTCATATTATTTTATTTATGATAAAACACACCTTCATCAGTACATTTCTGAAGGTGCTGATAAATTTATTCTGCTGGTGTTATAAAAATTACCCTAACAATCTCCTTCAATTACCCATTCAGAGATTTCGTTGAACTTTCTCTCTAACCCATTGTCATCTCTCCCTACCCTGTGACCCGCTCCCCTAATCCTGATATCATCTCTCCCTTACCCACATTTTTTATATCCTTCTCTATCGCATTCACCATTGCTCCATACCTTTCTACTATATCTCCCATCACCATTGCTCTCTGATGTCCCTCCATGCTGGCGTCACTCTATACCGTTATTGGTCCTTGAATGGTATGCCAATTTGTTTTCTCTTCACACATTATCACTTTAATTTTATGTTGTTTTAAACTATATTTTTTTAGTTTTTTTTCATGATTTCCATCAATTAATAGAGGAAATCATCCAAGTCAATGGTTATTTTCATCATATTGTTTAAAGGAGGACCTCAAGTACTGTATCCATGTTGTTGCATGTTGTTTCAAAGAATTTATTTTGTTATTTGTTTGTTTTCAATTCATTAATACTATATTTATATAAATTTATGATCAAATATTTTTTGGTTGTTAGGTCCTCTAACTGAAATGGTTATTAGAATATTTATTAGACCATCTATGGGTGTTTGGTTGTGGCTATGATGTATTGTGAGCATCCGATGAGTGTTTGAATTAGTCATTTTGAGAGTAATTATCAAATTAGTTAATATTGATATTATAAAATGATAGGATTTTATATGATATGTCCACGAAGTGGCACCACCATTCCCAAATTGGTCAATCTTCAAAGGTTTTAACCCTTACTATTACTCTTTTGTGATACGTGTATCCAACATTGACACCCTACAAATATTCAATATCCCATTATGGATTTCAGACTCCATTATAATTATACATGTCTTACATGGATGCTTATTTTCCACATGGTCTTCTATTTTACAAACCAGTTATTTATGTTTTCCCATAAGACTACCATACACACCTCAAAATAAAAATAAGAAATAAGGGGAGGGTTATATTTCTACTGAGTATAAAATCCACATCCCCCCACTAGAAATTATTCCCTTTGTAAATAAAAATCATATATTCATTGAGTCATACCCTTATCAATTATGACATAAAAACGCATACCCATACTTTTTTTACTCTCCAGGAGACATACCCTCACTTGACTATTCCCCCAATGAAACTAAATTCAACTTGGAGACCCATGTCATCTTTTCTCATATTCCAAAGAATGAGTACCTCTAGTTTTTTATAAATTTACATTTATTAAAATTGTTTGGAACTAAAATTTAGAGAATTAATTTAGTAATAGACTTTATTTAAAGTTGTTCTGTTATAGTGAGTATCTATTCCTATTCCATATTCTCATGAGTTTTCATAATATTCCCTTTTAATTTTACATTAATCAAGTACATCATACCTTTTTCTTCATCCAAATTGTATTTTTATTTCTCTATAATATTCATTAGTGGTTATGAAGACACGACAATATTACAGTTCATCTACTTTATTCACATCTTTAATCAAGAAAAATTGGACTTTATTATCTACAATTTAAAAAATCACATATCCTAGATTAGAATTAATATAAAACTTCCCCATGAATATTAAATTTCTTCCAAGGATTATTAGTACTTTTCATTCTTCAATAAATTATAGAATGAAACTATAGAAGATAATGATTAATTTCCATATATAAAACATTACATTATTCTAAATTCCAATGATGTACTCGATGTACTGGTCCTATAGTTAATAAATAATATCTATTTTATTTGGAATAATTTTCTCTGAAATATTTAGCGTCATCGGCTGGATATCCACCTATAAATAAAAAATTAAATTCTAGAATGTTCAAGCAATGATATTTCATGAAATATAAAAGACACATGGATCGTTCTGTTTTAGTCGAAGATATAATTGTAATTTTTCTAAGAAATCATATCTAAGAAAAATAACTCTAATATCTTCTAATGCAGTTTTATTATAAATGATTTTCTTTATGAATATAGCACTTGAAAACTATTGTGATATTTCAATGGTGAATGGAATGTTGATATACTATTTCATGAACATATCCATTAATTTTTTATATTAATCATAATCCATTCCATCAATAATTATCTTTATATTGGGATTGTGTTTCATTTATAGATATACATGGGATATATTTGATGTGTCTTTCTCAGCCTTTAAAGAATCATCTTATTTTAACTTGATATTTTATATTCCATATTCCCATTATTTTTCATTCTCCATTTTATTTTCGTTACCTTTAAATGATTTTTGTTTTTAAAGGGTCATCTTATTATATTTATGTCAATATGAGTTCTTGTGAGGGATACATTCTATTTTCCAACTTGTTTTATCCCTTGTTATGGAATGATATTCAATGTAAAGTGTTTGTGGAAATTCTTATATGAATTTATTCAAATAATTATTTTGGTTTTAAAAACAACTATAATCACCAAATTGATTTTTTAAAAATTATTATTTTGTTAATTAGATTTATATCCAGAAGTTTGGGTGATTTTAATGTGTTATAATTTTTGAAAAATGTTGTTTTATTTTTAAATTGTTGTATTAACTTGTGTGATCTATATTTAAAACCACATTTTTAGACATGGTTAATTTTTATATCATTATATTGGGGTGTTTTAGGATTTTATTATTTACAACTAAGATGGATTATTTTAAAAGGGTGTATTTTTTACTTATGGATTGGACTTTGAAACTTATTTTCCCTTTAATGTTTCTTAAGGTATTTTTATAGGGTATTGTAAATTCCCATTTTAGATTCAATATTTTTTTATAACATTGGTTTGAAGAGAATATTAGGATTTATTTTATAAATATTAAAATTTCTTGCCTACGAAAGATGTTATGAAAAGATGAGGCACATTTGAAATTTTATAAATAATTAGTTTTCATAAAATGTGAGACATTATATTAGTCCCCTTTGATTCTTGTATGACTATTGTTGCATGTGATATCATTTGGGGATGTTTATTATTGAAGACCAAGTTTTATGGGACATGTGGGGGTGTGGATAGGTTTAGTTGTGATGACCTAGTTTCCTTATCTCCATTTCATATCTTTAATTAATATATCCAAGTGATGATGTCCATGTAACTAGAATCCTTTTCAGGATTATTTAAGGGATTTATCTTTCTACTTATATTGTATCCACTACTATTTATATTATTGTTTTTCATTTATTTTCATACTATTTCCCCCATTTTTAGAGACTTGAAAAAGTGGTCCTTGACTGTGGGATTTCTTCTTTCTGTGTATGGGTTTCTTTTTATAATTTTTTTTAACGGGGTTCGTTAATGGTTTTTAAATAAGGGAAAAATAAAGCATAATTTAGAGTGTTCTAAAACAATTTTAAAAATGAGATTGAATGGTTTTTTCAAATGATAAAACATAGAACATTTTTTCTTTTAAATTCCAATAATGTGTGAGTTTTGAAAATGGGGTTTTTGTCAACCATGCCTAATTTTATGGAAATGTTTGGTTTTAAAAAAAATTATAATACTATATGATTGTTTGATGAATCATGGAGTTTTGAATTTTGTATTTAAAAAATTGTTTTTTATGAAATTTTTTGATGTCACATTTAAAAAAGGTGATTTGACATAAAGGTATTGGTTGAGTAATTACTTTTTCCATGTGATTTTATTAGTTTAAAGAAAATCATGTTAAAACAGGTTTAACACACATTTTTGTGTTAATAATTATTTGGTAAAACATTATAGAAAATATATACTTTTATAATTTATTTCCAAATATATTTTTGTGTATGTAATATGAGATCAACCTATTATATTTGGTAGGTTTCAGTAACCTTCAAGAATTTTAGATCACGCCTATATTTTATAGGTTTAGGTTTGTTATGGATTATTTATCTTACATTGGATCTTTTGAGAGGGATATATAGTTGGATAGTGACCCTAGTTGAAAAAAATTGTTTTTCAATATTTTAATATTACCTAATTAAATATTATTTATATGAACAAATAATGGATGGATCTAAATAATATGATAAAAGAGTATAAAAATAGAGTTAAATATTACATCATGATTTCAAAATATCATGAATGTGAACTTTCTGAAATCCTTTTTCTATGTTTATGTGATTGTTACTCATTTATAATGAGTCTAGAGTAGTTAGAAGGACACTTTATCTATCATAGATCAGATAAATGTTATAAATGTTGTAATAAACATGGTGAAAAGTGAATGTAGCTAGTGTTTGTGATAAATATGTGGTTTATGGATCAGCATATATGATTACAAGTGTGAAAAATGAAGAACACCACAATGAGTATATCATTACATATGTGAATGAGGATGAAGATTGTACTGAGAAAATTAAATGTAATATTCAAGATAAAGTTTTTGATTTCCCAAAATTGTTTGATAAGATAAATCGTTTTAGAAAGACACCATTGTATGCTGGTTACAAAAAATGTATAGTATTTTCAGTTTTAATACAATTGTATAATTTGAAAAAAGTCAACATATGGAGTGGCACCTGTTTTAGGGAACTACATTATCTCTTGAATGACATGCTCCTGGAAGATAATGATCTCTTGAGATGAAAAAATAAGTCCAAATAAATTATACGCTCGATGGGTATGATCAATGACAGAATACACACCTTCATGAATGACCCTATACTATTTCAAGATGACCAAAATTCACTTACATATTTTCTAAAGTGTTGTGCTTATCAACACAAGAAAGATAAATCTAGTCCTATGAAACTTGTATGGTGAATTCCAATAATTTCATGGTTTAGGAACTTATATATAAGTGAGGAGGCTATAGGACAACTGATGTGGCACATTAATGGAAGAAATAATGATCCAAAACTATGACACCTAGAAGACTCTCATCAATGGAAAAGAATTTATCCTGAGTATCCTAAAATTGGAAATGAGTCAAGAAACCTTACTGTTGCATTATCTACAGATGGAGTGCATCCATTTTTTTTCAAAGTAGTTCTCATAGTACTTTTATGGTTATGTTGGAAAATTATATCATTCCACATTGGTTATTCATGAAAATAAAATAAATTATTTTGTTTATTTTTATATCAAGACAAAATCATCTAGGTAATAATATTTATGTTTATTTAGATCCATTGATCAAGGATTTGAAATTATTATGGGATTCAAGTGTTATGTTGTATGATTATTATATAAATGAATATTTTAATTTGGGATCCATTTTTATGAGATGATAAATATATTTCTGACTTATGGAAATTTTTAAGAATATAACATTTAATTAACTCAAGGGTGTACCACTTTCGAACAAGGTACACAATCAATTATGATGAAACATTAATTGAAAACATTGTTTCTATGACAGCACACATTTCTAACCTGAAAACCTAAGTACTGATCATAGATGAAATCATTCAATGTATGTTCATAATAATGTACAAAACAATATACAATAATATATGCTCAACTATTTGGGAATGTAAAATATGTGAACACTTCTTTCGGTAAATCATTTTTAAAAAACCATATGATAACCTATTGGGAGAAGATACCATTTTTTTGAATTACAATTCTGGAATTGTCTGTAAGTCATATATTTTTCTGATTTTATGCCTTTTGAAAAAAATATATGTGATAGTGTCATTAGCAAGTTTCTTAATTAACCTGAAAAAAAAAGGAAGGAATTAAAGGTAGTTTGGATATGTTTGACATGATAATAAGGGAATTGTTTGCAGCAGTGAAGGGTGAAAAATGAACTACTCTTCTTCCAACTTCTTATACTATTTCCAGGGAAAAGATATTATAGTTTTGAAACATATTTAATGACATAATGGTTCTAGAGGAATATTCATTGAATATCAACAATGTTATGTCAATGACTGATTTAATGTTAAATTGTAAAAAATGACATGACATACATGTTATAATGAAAGATATAATTCTTATAGAATTAAATTTCATTTTTTTCTATGAATGCCTGTCAAGCATTAACTAATCTCTATTTCTTATTCAAATCTATATGGAAAAATGTTATAGACCCGATAAAATTGATTACTATGGAATGATAAATTTCCATCATATTATGTGAATTGGAAATGTTATTCATCAAATATTATTTGATATGATTGTAAATTTTATTGTTCATTTAGTGAGAGATATTTGACTCTGTGGTCTAGTATATTAAATATTGATTTACCCCATTAAACTTTATGTGAATATTTTCAAAGGGTATGTCAAGAATAAAATTTGGCTAGAGGGTTGTGTTATAGAGTGATATATTGTTAAGGATGTAGTTTAATTATATATCGAATACTTATACGGTGTGGAAATTAATAGTATAATTAAATATTATCACGCTAAATGAATTGCGGGTCAATGAATTTCAGGAAGATATGTTGTCATAATGAATATTACAGATCAATGGAAGGCACAATATTACGTTTTGAAAAATTGTTTGGATGTTTCCTCAGATGTTGAAACTAACAAAGAAATTCTTAGTCATTTGAATCCATCATGGGATAAAATATGGATATCAAATTCACATAATAAATATTTTATATGATTGATTTAGGACCAAATTTTTAATAAGTTATATGAAAATTTAGATTTGGTTTCAAAATGACATTGATGCGTAGAAAAAGGACTAACTGTGTATTGATTATCTTACAATGGTTATATAATTAATAGTTATATGTTTTATAAAAATGAACAAGAAGAATACTGTACCATGATAAATAGTGGAGTTACAGTTTTTTTTAAAATGATTCATGTTGTATGTAATAAGTATATAAATACATTTAATGAGAATATGTCATACTTTGGAGTCATCACATAAATATGGGATTTCGATTATAAAACCTCCCATTTGTCCATTTTTCAGTGAATGTTAGTTGATAATAGTAGTAATTTATAAATAAATTAATTGGGTTTCATGAAAGTTTATTTTAGTAAGTTAGGGTACAAAGAGAAATCGTTTAAAAGACAATCACATGTAGTATATGTATTTTTTGTTTCAGCTCATGGGAAGTAAATGTGGTAATTTATTCTATTATCGACCAAAACCACTGAAGGGTCAGATGAAAATTAAATTTTGGATGAAACATTCATCAGGATGTAATAATCATTTCAAAGTGTTCTTAATGTAGATAGGATATTTATGTTATATTAGACCACAATAAATGGATTTGTATAGTCAATAGTGCGGTTAAATCTTATCAACATTAAAAAAGAAGTGTTCAATAATTATGTTATATTTTTTATAATATACATTATCTTACATCATGTTATTATCTTTTCACTGATGCAGTTATGTAATCCCAATTATATTTTAAACCAATTCTATAGATAACGATTTCTTCACATACTGGTACTCCCATTCATAATGAACAACAGTTCTCTCAACCTACTGCTTATCACATTGTAGAGAAACAATGTCCTTCTGCACATGATGGTACACACAATGATTTAAAAAATTGGTTTATCAATCTACTAATGCTTCCAATTCATAGGTAAAATGAATATATATACATGATCATGATACTGCTCTATAGAAAAAATATGTTCAAAATGTTGAGTCTGAGAAATTTTATGTGATGGAGGACCAACGATGCAGGAAAAAACAAGATTGTTGTAGTTTGGCGGTGTTCACAAAAATTAAATAAAGAGAAAATCAAGGGAATCAAATATGAGTTCAGATTCAATGATTGTGGCCATCACGTTAACCCTAACAAGGCCACATTAAGTTTTAACATTGGACTTTTCAATGAAAAATATGTGACAATTGATGTAGATTTAGGGAACCATGTTGTTCATGAGATTGAGATAGTAATGTGGGGAGATATTACTACAAATATATGATATCAATTATTTATTTTACTGAAAACTAATGTGATGAAATATTTAGTTAATCATCACCATTTTTTGAAGAGATAATTTATTTTAAATTAATCCCTTAAGAAATATGTATTAATTCTTGTGAAATGATTAATTGAGTATTTCGCACAATTCCAATGAGAAATCAACTTTTGGATACCGAATAAAAACATAATCCTAAACTCACCACTTATTTATGCACAACTTATTACTCAAGAAGCAAGGGATACATTTAATGGCTATCATGTGGATGTGTATTTTTAGGTAAATTGTCGCCAGTAATAAATTGTTTGATATTATGAATATTCTTCACATTCATCGAAAATGTTTTATATATGAAACAATAACTAAGTGATAAAAATAATGGATGAGATGGAAACCCAACATACCCCTACCATAATGAAATAATGGGACATGATTCAGTTGAAAAAAGTTGATACATATTTTAATTCTACATTAATACTTTTATGTGTCATGAAACAACAACATAATAAGGTTCTTATTTTTATATAAATATTGATGAATCTAAATACAAACAATCTTTCATCACATTCCATGCACTATAGATTGATGAACGTGTAAATAAAGGATGGATACTAGTAGATGAAAACAAAAAAATGTATGGGAACCATGTTTAAGAATGATGTAATAAAAAACCAGTTTTTATTCAAATGTCTATTACATAAAAAATATAAATTATTTTCATATATTTTAAATCTGAATTAGTCAATGGAATCATCATAAGCTATATTGGATGAACACTTACTATCGGTGGGCTCAAAGTAGGAAGAATCATCTGGTCATGTCAGAGGTGTGCGTTTTGGGTTGACATCCCAAACATATATTGAGAAATAACAATAGGTGGATATTGAAAATGAATTGAAATATATTAAAAAAATAATATATTAACATGAATAACAACTATAATAAAATAGAATGTTATTAGAAACTGTTATGGCAGGAAGAAAAGTAAAAAAACAACTCATGAAAAACCATTACATGAAGACCCCCACTGGCTTTGAGGCAATCCATTCCCCAAAAATAGATTTCTGAGTAGATTTAAAGAATATTCTAATAACTTTTTTGTGAATTCAAAATATGAAACACACTCATACTTGTCTTGTACTGATATTCTATAGGTTTAAAATGATTTAAATTTATATCTTTATATACCCACTCAAAACCTTGTAGTTAAGGATATAGTTTTCAATATCCAAGATTACCATCTACACAATATACCACTTCTAATAGTTCATGCAAGACAAGTGTTTAGAACAGCTCATGAACCAAGCACAAAGCTACTTATTCCACTTGATGATAAAAATATTTATATGGTTGACTGAGCTATTTTAATATTCATCACATGGTTATCAAATCTTGAAAAAAATATATCTATAAGGAGGTATTCATTTAAAATAAAATTTTCAAGATAATACATCAAAAATAAATTCAAAATGTTCTGTACTGTTTCATTTTTTTAAATACAGACCATGGGAAGGGGTTAAATGAAAATTTGACTCAATACTATATAATGTATCAACCAAGAGATCAAAAAAATATTCTTAAAGAAACTTTACCCCACCGATTCCATATCTATATTTACAAAAGATAAAGGTTCATGTGGATAAAATGTTATGAATTGTTAGTAGTGACATAGTAGATTTTGATGAAATTATGTATAGAGAGGAAGGTGAAGACTAAATTGGTTTGGATAATGTAAATAAAATCATTCACTTTTACTGGCTAGGTGTTTCAGTTTTAAATTTATACATGTGTTATGTATTCATGCTTTGATTATCCAAAAGCTGATATACTATTTTTATTTGGACTAAATACATTTAATAGTTTTTGTAGGAATATATATTAATACCAATTGAATGGATTTTCCAATGAAAATAAATTTGGACTCGATAGTCATCACACCACCTCTACAGAACAACAAAAATTATAATTAAAAAATGGATGAAATGGTTGAAAACCTAGTAAAATTAGTTTAATGAAAACATTGAATGAGAGAATATTATTAATACTATAAATTCATGGGTAAAAATATACAATTTAATCATATCATATATATTTTCATTTAATTCATTATTTCATGCTTTTTGAGTTTTAGGAACCATTTCAAGATCGTTATGGTCAGTTTAGATACTCCAATGATCTATTTCTTTGTTTCACTATCTAGATGCCTAAAAACCAACACACATGATGGAATTATTCAATAATAAATAAACTAAATCCAACATTTTATAATTAAACATAAATTTGTGTAATTTATATTATCATTTAATGAAATTTTTTTTATGATAGTAAGGTGAATCAATATCATGAAAAACATGGAATGAGGCCAAATGATAAGCATAAAGATGCTGAAAAGTTCAACAACTGGATAAGTATTAGGGTATATATAATATGATTATACAATCCAATCATATATATATATATATATATATAATTAATTATTTTTCTCCATGTTTCTACAATTTCCAAAACAAGCAAATAAAATAGATTATGGTTACTATGTTTATATAATTAGGAGAGATATCATATTCCAAAAACAAACTAGCATACCCAAAGAGGTATTTTTGAATATAATTACTATTAAATTTAAAATATTTATTAATAATTTTTTTGTATTTATATTTTTCCAGTACAATTGTAATTTTTTTAAATACTCATATTCACAAGACAATATAGATTTTCATAGAAACGAATGTCAAGAAAGAATGATGAAAAAATGTAGACAAATAGCATGAACATGTGACCTCTATAGATTTAATGTATTGTGTCATATTTATGTTAAAATTTTTTATTTTTAGTATTACTCAAAAAATAAATATTTCCATATACAGGTGTAATCCTTTGTTTGAGTTGGGGTGGTTTGTTCGAAGCATCTCATCCTTGTTAGAGATTGGCCTTCGAGGTAAAAATTTAGATAATGACAAAAACTAAATGTGTAAAGAATGGATACAACCATCCTGAAATGTAGAATTCCTAATAAATATTTAATTAAAATTTTCATCAATTTACCTACAATTTGTATATTATGTACCATATCAATTTTATGTAACACTTTTTAAAATTCTTTCATAGATATTTATGCTTTCCATTGCTTCTATTTTTCTTACTCCCAACACTACATAAACTTGATGTTATTTATCGAAAAAACATTATAGTTTAAATATAAAAGATTGTAGAAAGATCATGTTCTCTTTAAGGTCAATTATGATGATACAGTGGGAACATGATATTTCTCCACTATCCTATATTTCAACAATGAGAAAGGCTTTTTAGATAAGAGAATCGAAATAAAATGAAGTGTTGACATTTCGACAAAAAAATTAAATGGAAATCATTATAACATTAGAAATTAATGTTTTATTGATACGTTTGGATATATAAGAACCAACTTCACCTCAGTATGACAGATTGTGTGGTAGGTATGACACAATGTACTTTTTTCTATATAAAATTGAGATTCATTTTAGTTAAAAATACAACATATATACCCAAATCTGAGAAAATATAATCTAATTGTTTTGATAATTTATTAAGATGATCCATAATTAATTTGTGACATGTAGGAGTTAGATACACGAGGTTCCCTATATGACTCAATGTGTCCTTTTTTAAAAAAATTAATATTATTTTTTGTAAAAAGAAAATGTGATAAACATGAAACAAAGAAAATAAGTTTTTGTTATTTTGATACATTACGAAAATGATATATATGTAATTTTTCACATTTAAGAGTCAACTGAACCATAATATGATGCAATTTGTGATATATATGACTAAAACTATGTGTACTAATTTAAAATTGACATTATTTTTTGTAAAAATAACATGTGACATACTAAAAACTAATAAAATGTATTTAGATTCATTTTATACTTTATGAAAATGATCCATACATAATTTTCGACATATATGAATTAAAATAAAATCAATAGGACAGACTCTGTGACCACTATAACTCTATTTATTTATATTAAATTAAAATTGACATTAATTTTATTAAAAACAAAAAGGTGACATACTGAAAACCATGAAAAAACATTTGTATTGTTTTTATACATTTGGATAATGATACGTAAGTAATTTTTGATGTGTAGGAATCAACCTAACCTCAAAATTATGCCAAGTGTGACTGATATAATTCCAAGGTTATCTATCCATTTAAAATTTACCATAATTTTAGTAAAAATAATAACTGACACATTAGAAATCAACAAAATACATTCTGATTATTTTGATACTTTGGAACACTAATCCAGATGTCATTTTTGATGTATAGAAATCAACCTCACCTCAATAAAAACACATGATTAAGTGTGCCTCTTTTATTTTAAATTAATATTACTTTTAGTAAAAAGAACAAGTAATAAACAAAAAATTGAGAAAACACATTAGTATTGTTTTTCTAATTTAGAAAAATGATACACACATCATTTGTGACTTCTATACACAAATTAATATGATTCACAGTGTGATCGGTGTAATTCCATGTGTGCCTGTTTTTAGAAATTCACATTAATTTTATTAAAAATAACAAGTGACATTATGAAAACCTAGAAAACACATTCATATTGTATTGATAATTTAAAAAAATGATCTATAAGTCATTCAAGATGTTTAGGAATCAACCTCACTTATTTTTGATCCACAATGTGACCATTATATCTCTAAGAGTATCATTTTATTTAAAATTAACATTAATTTCAGTAAAAAACATATAACATATTAAAAACCAAGTAAACATATTTTTATTCTTTTGATACATAATGAAAATTATCTATAAGTCATTTTTGATGTGTAGGAATCTACCAAACCACAATATGATGTATAGTGTGACCAGTATCTCTCAAATTGTGTCTTTTTATTTTAAACTTACTTTAAATTTAGTAAAAAGAAAAGGTGAAATTCTGAAAACAAGAAAAAATATTTATATTATCTTGATAATTTTTTATAACTATACATGAGTCATTTTTTGATGTGTAATCATCAACAAAACATCATTTTGATGCATGATGTGACCTCTTTGATTCCATGGGTGTATTTTTATTTGAGATTGACATTAATTTAGTTAAAATGAACAAGTGACATACTGAAAATAAAGAAAATAATTTTTTATCATTTGATACTTTAGTAAAATTATGCATGATTCATTTTGGATGTGTATGAATCCATTATACCTCAATTTGATGCACAATGTGAGAAGTATAATAAAAATTATTCCCTATCAATATAAAAATATATATTTTAGTTCAAAATGTTTCACTCACAGAAATCCATTAAAATATGATATTATTTTCTTAATATTTTAGAAAATTAATTCATATGACATTTTTGATGTGTATGACAATTTCTAATGTTAAACAGACACACGAGGTGGTCGGTATGACTCAAAATGTGTGTTTCACGTTTAAAATGATATTTTATTAAAAAATACATTTGACATAGTAAAAACCAAAAAACACATTAATATTGTTCTGATACTTCAGGAAAACAATCTAATAGTCATTTTTGATGAGTAGGAATCAGCCAAAACAAAATATAATTCACTTTGTGGTAGATATAACTCAAAGTTTCCCAATTTATTTAAAATTATCATTAATTTTAGTAAAAAGAATAAGTGACATACTGAGACCTATGAAAGCACATTCGTGTTATTTTTATAATTTAAGAAAATGATCTATGGGTAATTATTGATGTGTATGATCTTTTCAAAACTCGAATCTATGAATAGTGTGGCTGCTAGGTTTCCATGTGTGACTTTTTAGTTAAAATTGACATTAATTTAAATAAAAAGGACAAGTGGCATACAGAAAACAAAAAAATAGATTATGATTATTTTGATTCATTAGGAAAAATATCCATGAGTCATTTTTGGTGTTTAAAAATAAAAAAAACCTTAATCCAATCCCTGAAGTGACCAGTGTGATTAAACGTTTCTACTATTAGTTTAAAATTGTCATTTTAGTTCAGAATGGGACACTCACAAAAAATCAAGAAAACACACTCCAATTATCTTGATAATTTTGGATAGTAATTAATAAGTTATTAGTTATTTATATTAAGTAGTCTCACATAAAACTAATGCACGATGTGACCAATATGATTTACAATTCACGTTTCAATTTTGAATTTTCATTTTTGAAAAAAAAACACAATTGACATACTGAAAATAGAAAAAACTAATTCAAATTATTTTGATACTTTTTGAAAATTATATTTAATTTATATGTGATGTGTAAGAATAAACCAAACCAAAATATAATGGATAGTGTGGCTAGTATCAGTCAAACTGTCTCTGTTTATTTAAAATTGACATCAATTTTAACAAAAAATCAAGTGACATACTAAAAACTGAGAAAACACATCCTCGTGTATTAATAATTTAGAAAAATGATCCATGAGTCATTTTTGACATTTTCAAGTAAAATACACCTTAATCTGATGCACGGTGTGACCACAATATCTCCAAGTGTGTCTTTTTATTTCAAATTGATATTAATTTAAGTAATAAAAGAATGAGAGATAAACTAAATATTGAAAAATACATTCATATTTGTTTGATACTTTAGGAAAATGATCAATGAGTCATTTTTGATGTGTAGGAATCATACAAACCACAATCTGAGACACGATGTGACCAGTATGACTAAATGTGTTCATTATAAATTAAAAAATTAAATTTTAGTTCAAAACATATAACTCACTATAAACCAAGAAAAATGTTGTGATTGTGTTTCTTTGGGACATCAATTAATAATTGACCTTTTACTTATATGAATTAGTCTCTCATCAAACATAGGTATGATGTCATCGGTATGACTCAAAATACATGTTTCTAGTTTCAAGAGGAATTTTAGTAAAAAAACATTGTCACATTAAAAACTAAGAAAACCCATTCAGATTGTTTTAATACATTTGGAAAACAATCAGTTAGTAATTTTTGATAGTTAGGAATATGTCACACCTCAATCTAACAGATGGTGTGACCAATATAACTCCAAATGTGTCATTATTTAAAATTGAAATTAATTTTAGTAATATAATATGTGACATTTTGGAATCCAGAAAAACACAATTTCTTTGACTTGATATTTTTGGGAAATGATCCATAACTTATTTTTGTTGTGTAGAAATCAACCCCACCTCCATACGACATTGGGTGTGACCCATATAACTCAAAATGTTTCAAAAGATGAAACATTTCTATTTTTCAATATATATTGCATAATTATAAATGCAATTATATAAAACATTGTTTGAAAGGTATATAACAGTTTTTTGTTTTCATGATATACAATTTATTTTAATTAAATTATATATTTTATGTTGATAATTTATATGTTTTTATTGGGTGTGATGTTGTATTAACTGAAAAATATATCAAGTTATTCTTCTATAAATGATTAAAATAATGAAAATAAAGGGTGGAATTTATAAGCTCTATAATAGAATTGATAAAGTGGTCTTTATTAACATTTTTTTCATGGATAAAGGACCCATTCTATCATCACTATGATGGAAAATTATTTTTTGTCACTATTAAAATCACTTTTGTGCACTGTAAAAGGGAATATCTATAGTAGTGGTCTAATGATATTTTTTAAGGATGGGAATAATGAGATTACCCACCCAAGATCCAGTGGTTCATAATGGATGAATGGTATTCCCTGTGATGCCTAGAATATGATCTTTCATCTACTATTATGAAATATCGTGGATGGTTCCTTTGATCATGAGTTTAGTAATTTTTTTGTAGTCAGGTTTATGTGATCATGAGATAGGATGTATATTTTCATGAGGATATGTTTCATACATAATGTAATTTGAAATTTTGATATAGTTAGGATTTGTAATCTCAAGTGTCAAGTTATAATGCATGGATAAATAGTGATTTTTTATTTACAAATCCACATTTATGTTTTTATACAATCTTAGTATATCACATATGAATCAAAAATATTTACAAGTTTTTATTGGGATCCTGTAACTGGTTCCCAATTAAGATATACAAACTCCTAGCTCTTAAGGTCATATAACTTAGGAAGAAGTGTATACTTCATTGTTCAAAGGTTCAAGTAGGGAATATTCCCATTATTGTATGACTAACTAGGGAAGCTATAATAGGTTTTATAGTAAAGGATATGATAGGGTCGTAGAGATGGAAATAATTCTATTTACTTTAATTTTTATTCACTATGTATATACGATTGGTATAAAGGGTAATATAATGTTTTATGTTGGTATAACCATTTTTCCATATGAATGTTTTCTTCTTTATATCATATGATATATAATATTATTCTTTTTTTTTGTATATTGTTAACAGTGATAGAATAATTTTTTTTATTTCACGTAGTTTTACTATGATATAATGTCATATTCTACCCAAGGTAATAACCATGATGCTCACTACTTCCCAAAAGCCACTAGAATATGAGGTGGTTTTCCTTTGATCACATGGTTATTACTGGTCTGTAAAATAGATGATTTTTTTTTGTGAAATGGGTAATTACATTGTGTTATCTAAGTTTTTTATTATTTGATACTATTTGGATAGATGGTATATATGTGATATAGGAATGTTATTGGTCGTATGATGTATCTCAGACTGGTGAATCACAAACACCATTTCCAATAGAAAATATAGGTTACCAATGATGTGGTATTGTTATAATTTATTTCTATTTTAAATTTGTATAATTTAACATAACATGATGCACTTGAGTTTTTTAATTTTTATTTATTAGTTTTTATATATATTAGATAGTTGGATAGAGGCTGGAGTACATGAATCATATTCAACACATAACAATCACATGGAATAATAATACTTGTGTGTAATTAATATCACTAGTCATTAGAGTTATTTTTTTTAATGTTTCTACAAAACATTATATGGTGTTTTCTAATATAACATGTTTTTATAATTTTTATCATTCAAACTATGATAATTTTTTGATGTTGTGAGAATTATTCTGGACTATATGGTGGGATGTTCGTTCATAATGACTATACTATTGATCTTTATACAATATTCATAATGACCCATAAAAGTTTAGTAGGGGAATTATACTACTTAATAATAAAACCAAAATAGGTTATTATGATACTAGTTCTAAAGGAAATAGGTTCTGTTATATATAGTGTCAAAAAAACCTAATGTTTTCCAATATAGATTCGTAATGGAATTCTATTTAACCAAACCATATGAATATGGGATTCTTGGCACAACACATTATGATAATTTTTTTATAATTATAGATGGGATAGTAATCATTAATAGGGTAGTATTATATAAAGATTAATAGTAAATAATAGTGCCTTAATAGGCAAATGATTTTACATTTTATGCCTAATATATATATATATTTGTGTGTGTGTGTGTGTATTAGAACCATAGAGTGGGTATTTTAGTATTTGAGATGAAATGGGGTATTTGAGAAGAACAGAATGATATTTTCTAATGACCTATAAAACAATGAGATAAGGTTTATAAGTTAGGTAGGAGGGCCTACTTTCCATGGGATATGACTCCAGATCCTAGTGAGTCATGTGATGTATAATGGTAACTAGAGAGAGAGGGTTAACCTATAAAATGAGTTCTATAAAGAAAAAAATAGATAGATTATTTGAGTATAATATTAGTATATATGATAATTCACAAGGTATATAGTTGTGAAATTTCTATTACTTGATATTTCAGGATATAAAGAACATGAGTTATTTTACTGTCAGTTTTGGTTTCATAAGGAAATATCTATTGAAGGCCTAACATAATTGATTCAAGAGCCTTTCCAGATGAGATAGTGTTCTTTGATACTATACTATTTAATATAGGATTAATATTACATGGTTCAATGATTTTTATTTTTAAATGTTGGAAAATGTGTCAATTTATCATTTTTCTGGATTTGGTGTGGGTGAGATGTTGAGATTGATGGAAAAAACACTTAATGATTTTTCATAAATAAAGATGATATGCATGAGGAGATTAGTTGTTTTTTTAGGTGAACGATCGTAGATTTCATGATGATCTATTCATGGGAGTATACATAGGATACTATGACTTGATTTCATAGGAGTGTATAACCATTACATTTTTTGAGATTAAGGTAGTAACTACTATTTATTCTTGGTGCAATTTGAATTTTGGATTCTTGATTTTTTGGTGTAGTATAATAACTGATGGATTTGATGATATTCATGTGGGAATAGTTTCATAAATAATTTAGTAAACGGAGGGTATGTTTTTATGGTGAATAAATACTTTTAATGTTTACTAGGATTCATGTTACGGT
Organism: Viscum album; assembly: GCA_963277665.1. Lineage (NCBI taxonomy): Eukaryota > Viridiplantae > Streptophyta > Magnoliopsida > Santalales > Viscaceae > Viscum > Viscum album. Next base: position 1,199,398,962 of record OY728153.1, on the reverse strand, counting down.
CAAACTAAGAATGTTATTTGACCCAAAATATTGATAAGACATGTTGTTATATCCTATTAATGTTACATTCAATGTGTTTTTAAATATAATTCATATGATGAGAAGTTACCCATTGGTTGTTAGAGTATTTAACCTCATGATAACTAAAAATTCTATAGGTCTTGAAGATGATGTTCATGGTGACTCAGAAATGGATAAAAGATAATGTTTACAGTTAGTGATCTGCAATGAGATTAATTACCAAATCCATCATTACATGTTATAATTGAAGAATCAAAAACTATAAGGGAATAAACCTCATGTGGGTAGTTTCATGAGTGTTATAAGATCATTTTTTAACAAAAGGGTGACATTGGGATTCTAGTGATTAAGGGAATCAAATTTTACACAATGTTCTGCAAGAAACTAGATGTAGATTTTGGGTGCAATTAAATATAGAGATATGGAGGTATAATAATGATCAATATGGATTATATGTTATTTTTGAAAGAGTAATATATATGGAATGTTAGTGTTCTGAGTTATGTAATGATAAAAATCATGGTTGGTTTATGATTTACCTTTGTAATTATACTAATTTCATGTTTTAATTTTGTGTGTGTAACTCCCTTAGATTTTGTGGAATATTTTTTTTAAAATTTTTAATCATTTATAATTATTTTCTTTCATGAAATATAGATTTTATAATATGTTACATGAAACATTGATTTTATCTTGTGTTATATTCAACATTGAATGTAGCTTGTGTTACACACAACACCATGTTTAAATGATACATGTGATACTATATTTTTTTTAATTTAATCATTAACACCTTGTCATTGGAATTAAAGGTATAAATACAAATAAAAAATTGTGAAAATTGATACTTTACAAATGAATACATTCTGAATTATTTCTTTTTCAGTTAATTAGAAATAAAAATAGGGACAATTTGAATTCAAATAAAACAATTTTATAGAAAAAAAAATTTTATGTGAAAAATGAATTTTACTTCAGAAAATGAAACAAATAATATTTGGATAATATGTTTAACTAAATTTATGTATTATATATTCAATAAAATTTTTAACATTCATTTTATGTGTTTTCTATACATGATATAAGAATTAATCCAATTTTACACATAAAAATTTTATACTCTAAAAAGAAGTTTTATTGAATTTTGTGCACTCATATTAAACTTAATTTTTGAAACATTTATAAAATTTATTTCAAAAAATAAAAACAATATTTGAAATAATATTTTCAAAATTATCATGGAGTGAAAATTTTAGAATATTATAAAGGGATAAATATTTCAGTGAATAACGTTAAATACTTATTTTTATTATAAATTAACATTTCATTCTAATAATTTAAAATATCTATTACATTGAAATATTTTTTTAATGTATAAATAAATCAATTATATATCCACAAATAAAATTAAACTCATTGTAATAAATTTCATCTTTAATATTTATATAAATCATTTTAGTCTTTTAAAACATTTCTATTTGGAAATCTTCTTTTTCCTCACATTTGAGTGATTCATTTAAAATTAAATATTGTTAATTATGTTAACGTAATTTGAAAAAAATGGATTCAATAGATATAAGAAGTATAAAATATATTTTATAATAAATTCAAAATATTTTTTACTAAAATGAACTATATAAATTTTAAAACATTATTTACAACCGTTATGGTAAAAATAATTTTCCGTGGGTTAAACTAAAATGGTAAGGGGTATAAATTAAATAGAAACCTATAAGAGACCCATTTTTTGTCAATAATTCATCATCATAACATCTAATTTTCAATAATGTACTGTTTTAGATCCTTTTGGAAAATGAATAATGTGGGTACAACTTCTTATTTTAAAAAAATTAAAAGTGTGACACTCACCCCACTTATAAAAGGTCACCCATCTCTTATCCATTTCAAACATAAAAACCCATTTGGTTAAGAAATTAACATTCAAAATTAATTAATTATTTATAAACCAATATCCTAGATTCCTTGGTGATATCATAAATCTTATCTCCTATGGATTTATCTTAAACCTAAAGTGGATGTATGAAGAAGGTGCAATGTTTTTAACTATGCATTTTTGTTTTATTTATTCTTCTAACTACTACTAATATTATCTAAATATTATAAAATAATAAAAAATTATATCTTATATATATGTTTTCTTGTTTTAATGGAATAAAAATATATCTCTCAGCTTCCGTAAAATTTTATAAGAAATCAGTATTCGTGTGTATGGCGGACTACCGTCTCACCATCCGATGTTATTCGTTTTAAATTTCTACTTATCATAGTTAGATATAATGATAGATTAGGTATATTTTTGAGATATTATTGATATAAATGTAATTATGGAAATATGATATCACATATTTCTTATTACCTTTCAACCCAGTGGAAAAAAATAATGTAACTCATGTGTGTAGTGGACTATCTTTCTACGAACTAATGTGACGTGTTTTTCTTTTTTGTTTTACATGTACTGTATTGAGGATTTATTAAATTAATATATCTGATATTTTTAAAAAATTTATACATTCATAATTATGATATCACATATAACTTCTTAGTTTTTATTTCTTGGGTGATTTGATAATTTCGTTTGTGTGTATGGCGGATTACTGTCTCGCGAGGCGATGCGATTCATTTCTCACTAAAAATTTTTCGTGGGATGTAATAAAAATAAATTTAATGAATATTTTCTGGTATATATGAAATAATAAGTAATCTATAAATTTTATTTCTTATTTACCTTTCTTTGTTTTTCTTTTTTTTCAATAAAATGGAAACAACGTTCCTACATACGTACAACCCACCATCTCCACGAACAATGTATTTTATTTTTTTATAACTTTAATACATTACTATAAATAAATATTTACAAAATATATATTATATTTTTATAATATTTAAAACTATAGATATGATTTAAATATAATAAATGTATGAGTACCCAAAATTAAAAATCAAATCCTACATAAAAACAAATTAGTTATTACAAGAAATGTTATTTTTACAATGGGTTGTTAATAAATGGGTAAGAAAAGGTTAAGAAAAGAAAATAAGTAAATATTATATGGTATGATATATATATATATATAAACATTAATCTATAATATATTATTAATAAATTAATATTTATTATACCTGTGTTATCATATTGTACAAAAGATGTTAAAACGTAGGGTAAGTGATTTGTATCTCACTTTTTACTTCTATGAGAAACATGTTATATTCACCAGCTATTTATTTTAAGTGGATTTTAAAATTCCCATGAATTTATATTATAATGGTTACACTTAAAATTATTTGGATTTATATATATATTCTAGTATATCTCTTCCATATGTTTTATGATTAAAAAGATTCCAAAAAATTAATGGATTTTTTCTGAATTTGTCTTTTTTGAGATATATGTTATGTTATCCACCTATATTTTTCTATGTGTTTAATATAAATCTCATTTGACATCTAATATCATTAATTTATTTATTATCATAAAATTTTAATTATCATTTAATTCTATTATGTCATGGATCTTCTAATTCAATGTTACCGAAGTGGTAACCATTTTATGATACAATCTAATCGTTTATGATGATTGTTTATATTTATACTTTTTCTAACTGAATATTATGATATATCTATCCATAAATTCATGAATATTTTTATCTATTGTTTACTACATGGTAATAAATATTTTACCTTCATTTTCCTTTAGGTACTCAATATTTTAGAAGATTTGGTTTATATAAAATTGACCTTATTTCTTTATTCAGTCGAAAACCATTTTTATCCCATGTCTGTGCTTTTAAAAAAATTCCAAAATATTTTAAAATTATAAAAAGTAGTTATTAAATAATTTATAACCATTTTTATCTTTTATAAAAAATTAAAATTATTATTTATTTTTCAAAAACATGACCCATTTGGATTTTAGTTAAAATGTGAATGAAATATTTGTATTACCATTTACAACATGAACAAGACTTCTTATTTAATACCTATTTTTTCAGTGATTCAACCCTTATAATTTCGGAAAGTTTATTATCAAAGAAAATGATTTTTAAAATATTTTATGTTTAAATTTTTTTCCTCAAAAGTTGAAAGGATATTCTACCAATGAAATGTTTTAATATTTTGTAATGATTTCTTTTTAAGTTTAAAAAGGGTATTTTCAAAGAAAATTATTTAGATAATGATTTATTTTTTATAAAAAACATTCAATGTTGGAAGTCTATTTTCTTCAAGAAATGTTTTAAATAATTTTAATGTTTTACATTATATGTTTTAATGTTTATTTTCAAAGAAAAGGATTTTGAAAAGGTTTTACATTTTTAGAATGTTTATTTTTCAAAGTTGAAATGATATTTTCCCAAAAAAATATTCAAAGTGATAATTTAAAATATGTTTCCATCAAATATACAGTCCTTTTATATTAATTATGCCTTACTAGGAATATGATCGAAGCATAAAATTCAAGGCCATCCTCTGGATGGTTTATGTTTATGAATACATAATTTTTATGAAACCTAATTCTTTTTTACATGGGATATAGAATTATAAAATTATTATTATACTCACTTATTTTATAATGGTTTTGATATAATAAAATTCTGAAATGATTGTAAAATATTTTTATTTTGAAACATTTATTCTATGAAAAAATGATTATGAAAGCAATTTATTTTCATGGTAGTTGACTAGATGAATGTTTTATGATCTTGTGTAACATGTATATATGATTTTAATTATGTGATAGGTGATAACTATATCTTCTTCAGATTCATTGGATAAGGAATAATATTTCTTGAAATAAATAAGTATATTGGTGGGGTGTGAACCTATTTCACTAAGGAAATTTGTCCACTATGATAGTTTTGGGAATGAAAATTGTATCCTATGATGGATTGAGGTATGAAACCTTTCCATTATAATAGTCCTATATATAATCCTTTTCCAAGTAAAAAAATAACTTTTTATTGCTATGTGTATTCTAAAAATGTATGTCTTATACCAATTTTTTGTTCTCACGGTTCTTGTTCATTAATTCCACTATGGTTAATATCTTATGAACTATAAATATTTATTAAATGACTCATGTTTATGATATATTATATGAAGTGTTTGGTTTTAAAATTTTATTATTATTTTTTTCAAATCCTTATACCCAATATTTGTTGATATATCCCTGTTTTACCATTAACGAGCATCTAAGATCACCCATTATTATGTTATCTTTCTCCATGTTATGATAAATGGTATTATGTATGATATGTCTAATAAGGGTTATATATGTGACTAAAATATGGTGAGTTGAAGTAGAACACATATGAACTAGTTTATTATGTGTCTATGTTTCTAATGTCACTATACCTTTATGATCTTAAGGAGTTTGTTTTTTATAATGTTTTGAATATTCATCTAAAAGACAAATGATTTATTCATGAAAATTTTTGTTTTATGTATTTTTTATTAGTGTATAGCTTTAATTATCCTCTATAATATATGATATGGAATCATTAGTGATATCCCAAAGAATATTTTTAAGGATATGTCTTTAGATAAGTCAAAGGTTAAGTTAAAGTATAATAAAATGTTCTTGAATTTTAGTAGAGTATATAAAATGGTTTCTAGGAAATTTCATCCCTAAATGAATACTAAACACGAATGAGGCTACGTAATAGATATACCTAGGGGAAATAATCCCACAAAGGTTCATTAATATGGGTTAAATCATAACCCGGTGCATCAAACTGGGCCTTCTTACACACATGATTTGAAACACCTAGAGCATATTCTCTATAAATTTATAACCTCTTTATGAACCTCCATGAAGGATTTAAAATGTTGATGAATATGAATAAAATTGTATAAACATAATATTTCATAGATTAAAAATATTTATTAATCGATCATACCTATTATATTGATTTTTCATGATTTATTATTTCCCACTTTGGTATTTTAACTCACACTATGATTTAAGTTTTTAGTCAAGAGAGAGAACCAAAATAGAACTAGATTAACAATGAATGTGAAAAAATGTGTTGATGAGAAACCAAATTAGATTATGACTATATTAAAGGACATTATTATTATTCCTAATAAATTATCAGCATATATGATACACAAGGAAAATTACTTCTGAGGAAAATTTAAATGTCTTGATAATGAAATTGATGAGAATATTTTCATCACTAAAGAATCACCAATAGTTTTACCATTTCAAATATGGTAACTATATGAATTATGCACATATATGACCTAGTGGGAAATATTGTAATGATAATCAACAAGGTGTTATGTGTAATTGTAATATTATTGATGATAAAGAGACCAAAAATGACATATGAAATGAATGAGGTATTAAATAATAAGACGATTAATCAAAGTTAACAGTTTAATAAAGATATGTAATGAGTGATGTTTCTATGTATTGTTATTCAAGAATTTTTTTTATATGAATCATGGAATATATAAGGATTTTTTGGAAGAATTTTTTATTAAAGATTTTCAAGAATATGTTGATCAGTATCAGTTAACTATAAAAGGGATTAATTATGAAGGTGATATTTTATTGAAAAAAGATAATTTGGGGAAGATAAACCTCAATATATTTTTTATGTAGAGATAATATTGTCAGTATAATTATATAATGGATATGAATAATTTAAATGGGATAGTATTGTTAACCGTGGATTAAATTATTGATTTTTTCACAATGTGGTTTATATTATCATATATGAAGTTTACAACCATAATGTATTCATGGAATATATACAATAATATTTTATTTTATTCAATAAATGATGAATTCTGAATGATTTAATTATATTTTTATGGTAATTCTAGTTATTAATAAGTTTTATGAAAATTATGATCGATGTATTCACATTTTTTGTATCTGAAATTAATAGCTACTTCATGTTTATTGAGGAATTAATTATAATTTAATTTTAGGAATTTGATGAATTTTTCTAAATTTTTGGATATCAATTTTTGTTTGTTATGAAGGATAATTATGTTTAACTATTCATGAATATTGATAAAATTTAACTTTTGAAGTAATTGGATAACTAGTGCTAAAAATTCTATTTTTTATAATAACTAGAGAAATAAGCAATGAATTATAATTATTTTATTAATCTTATGATCCACTATTTAGTTATGCATAAAAATCATCATCATTTTATAAATTAAGAGATGATGTGGAAATTGATCATAGAAAAAACATAAGATGAACTTGTGTATATGAAATTGAGGGAAATAAAGTATATCTTCTCAAAAAAAATTCCAACTATAGGACAATTATAATGACATAATATTTTGTTGTATTAAAATAATTTTTGATGATATAAATGATCCTTTTAACACCTTTTTTGTTAATGGTTTTTGGTGGTTCATTTTCACATGATCAGTAACTTTATTATGATCAATGATCCCTCTACCTATCCATCATTATTTAGACATTAGGATTTTTTTATATGTCCAATAATCAATTCAATCATATATATTACTATTTTAAACCTATATTGTGTTATTCATAATGACCTTTACATATCCCTCTGTATAACTTCAAGAGGATTTTTTATTATTATTTGGTGTGGGTTTACAAGAGATGGATTTTAAAATGTTAAACACTTATTTAACAATAACTTGCTCAAATTTTTATGACATAATTTATTTAAGAGAGGGTATAATTTAACACCCTAGAATTTGTGAAATATGTTTTGTAAAATAGATTTATTATTTTTGATATTTTGAGTTAAACAAAACACCATTTTTAGTATGTATTATATGAAACATTAAGTTTGTCCTTTGTTATTTTCAATATAGAATGTATTTTTCATTATACACAACCCCATGTTTAAACAAGATGTTACAAAAATTAAAAATATTATTTTTTTATAGTTATCACCATGTTGTTGAAATGGAGGGTATAAATATGATTAGTTTTTTTAAAAAATACGATATACACATGTATAAAAAATTAATTATTTAGAATAAAATTAAATAAAAATAAAAACAAAATCCATTTGAAAACAGGGAAAATATTTTTCTAAAAAAACTATTTTTTTACCCCGAAGCACTTTTTTCCTCAACATATTAACAAAATAAATTTTTTTAATCATTTTAATTAAATAAATAAATATAAATATATTATATTAAATAAACTTTTTAAAATTCATCCTATGTGTTTCCTGTAAATGAGAATGGAATAAATATAATTTTTTAGTTAAAAATATATTTTTTATAATGATGTTTTATAACATTATTTGAAAAAATTCTAAAATTAAATTTTGAAAAATTTAGATAATTTATTTGAAAATTTAAATATAAATTTTTGAAATAATAAATTCAAAATATTATTGGATTAAATATTGGAGAATTTTCTAAAAGGATAAATTTTCATTGAATAGTAAAAAAATGTTTTAAATAGAAGCATCATTTCCATTAAAAAAATTTAAAATATATATTTATTATATTAATATGTTTTTAAGAGTAAAATTACAAAATTATATATATATAAATATATTAATATAGTTAATTGAAAAAAAATTATATATTTTGATATTAATAATATTTAAAAATTAGATACTTTTCTTTCAGTACTACAAAAATGAGAATTAATAGCGCTAAAAACGGGCTTTAACAGCGCTAAAAACGCGATGTAAAGCTCGGCACTGATAAAGGGGGGTTCCCTTTATCATCGCTTTTTTAGCGCTGATAAATTGATCTTTCATCGTTGCTAAAAAATACCTGATAAAGGAAACCTTTATCAGCGCTAAGAGCACGCTGATAAAGGTAAACATTATCAGTGCTAAAAGAGCCTTGATAAAACATCCCTTTATCAGTGCTCCTTTAGCCCTGATAAATTCCCTTTTTGCTGGTATGAAAAAATCTGGAACAGCACACCCGAACACCTGCAAAAAAAATCAGCATCTCAATAAGCCAATTAATGCAAGTATACTTATACAAAATTAACACATAAATCATAAGATAATTAGACCAAGTATACCCATACAAAAAGTATACCTGTACACCATTAACACATAATACATAAGTTAATTAAGTACATAAAGAATTCAATTTAGAATTCAAGGGGTAGGGGGCTGTTCAAGGGTTTGGGGTGGCGTCCAAGGGGGGTAAGGGGTGTCCGGGGGGGCTTTCTAGGGGGTGGGATGGTGTCTAAGGTGTCGGGGGGACTTTACAGGGAGGTGGGGGTGTCCAGAGTGGTGGGGGTGTCTAGGGGTGGATTGGTGTCCAGGGGGGTGGGGGGGGGGGGGTCCAGGGGTGGATTGGTGTTCGGGGGGGGGGGGGGGGGTCTTTACAGGGGGTGGGCTTGTGTCCCAGGTGTCGGGGGGGGCTTTAATGGTGTTTGGGGGGTATCCAGACGGGTGGAGGGTGTCCAGGGGTGAATTGGTGTCCAGGGGGGTGGGGCGGTCCAGGGGGTGTATTGGTGTTTGGGGGGGGCTTTCTAGGGGGTGTGCTAGTGTCCAAAGTGTAGGGGGGCTTTATAGGGGGTGGGGGTGTCCAGAGGGGTGGGGGTGTCCAGGGGGTGGATTGGTGTCCGAGGGGGGGGCTTTCCAGGGGGTGGGCTGGTGTCCATGGTTTCAGGGGGGGCATTACAGGGGGTGGGGGGGTGTCCAGAGGGGTGGGGGTGTCCAGGGGGTGGATTGGTGTCCGGGGGTGGGGGGGGTCCAGGGTGGTGGATTGGTGTTAGGGGGGATTTTCAGGGGGTGGGCTGGTGTCCAATGTTTCTGGGGGGAATTATAGGGGGTGGGGGTGTCCAAGGGGGTGGGGGTGTCCAGGGGGTGGATTGGTGTCTAGGGGGGTCCAAGGGGTGGATTGGTGTCCGGGGGGGCTTTCTAGGGGGTGGGCTGGTGTCCAAGGTGTCGAGGGGACTTTACAGGGGGTGGGGTGTCTAGAGGGGTGGGGGTGTCCAGGGGGTGGATTGGTGTCCAAGGGGGTGGGGTCAGTGGTCCAGGGGTGGATTGGTGTCTGGGGGGGCTTTCCAGGGGGTGGGCTACTGTCCAAGGTGTCAGGGGGGCTTTTCAGGGGTGGGGGTGTCCAGGGGGTGGATTGGTGTCCTGGGGGTGGGGGTGGTCCAGGGGGTTGGTGGGGTTGACTCATACATGTCACCTAGGACTCTTGGACCATTCTTATAAAGGATCAAGGAAATTTTAATGCGTTTGGCCGAATTTTTATAGGCGAGTTTTTGTTTTCAATTAAAATCGTGTCCATTTTAAACAAAAGAGAGACCCTTTGAGTGGTACCAGCCACACTGTGCCTCGGATTGAGGTGGGGTTGACTCGTACACGTCACCAAGGACAATGAGATCTTCCTCCTAAAGGATCAAGGAAACCCGAATGCGTTTGGTCGGATTTCCGTATGTCAGTTGTTGTTTTCACTTAAAATAGTGTCGATTTTAAACATATGAGAGACCCTTTGATTGCTAGCGGCCACACTGTGCCTCCGATTAAGGAGGAAATGACTCTTACAAGTCACAAAGGACTATTGGATCGTTCTCCTAAAGGATCAATGCAATCTGAATGCTTTTGGTCAGATTTTCATATGTCAGTTGTTGTTTTCAATTAAAATTGTGCGCATTTTAAACAAAAGAGAGACCCTTTGAGTGGTACCAGCCACACCGTGACTCGTATTGAGGCAGGGATGACTCTTAAATGTCACCATGGACCCTCAGATCTTCCTAATATAGGATCAAGGAAATCGGAATGCGTTTGGTCGGATTTTAGTACGTCAGTTTTTGTTTTTACTTAAAATCATGTCGATTTTAAACGAAATAGAGACACTTTGAGTGCTAGCAGCCACAACATTCCTCAGATTTAGGCGGGGTTGACTTGTACAAGTCACAAAAGACCATTCGATCATTTTCCTAAAGGATTAACCCAATAAAAATGTGTTTGGTTGGATTTTCATAGGTCAGTTGTTGTTTTCAATTAAAATTACCTTTATTTTAAACAAAAGAGAGACCCTTTGAGTGGGATCGGCCACACCGTGCCTCGGACTGAGGTGGGGATGAATTTTACATGTCACCAAGGACCCTTGGATCTTCCTCCTAAAATATCAAGGCAATCCGATTGTGTTTGGTCGGATTTATGTATCTTAGTTTTTGTTTTCACTTAAAATCGTGTTGATTTTAAACAAAAGAGAGACCCTTTGAGTGCTAACGGCCACACCATGCCTCATATTGAGGCAGGGAATACTTTTAGAAGTCACAAAGGACTATTGGATCTTTCTCCTAAAATATCAAGGCAATCAAAATCCATTTGTTCTGATTTTCATATGTCAGTTTTTGTTTTCAATTAAAATCGTGTCCATTTTAAACAAAAGAGAGACCCAATGAGTGGTACTGGCCACACCATGCCTTGGATTTAGGAGGGGATGACTCGTACATGTCACCAAGGACCCTTGTATCATCCTACTAAAGGATCAAGGCAATTTGAATGTGTTTGGTCATATTTCCGTATGTCAGTTGTTGTTTTTACTTAAAATCATGTCGATTTTAAACAAAATAGAGACCCTTTGAGATCTAACGGCCACACCATGCCTCAAATTGAGCCGGGGATGACTAATAAAAGTAAAAATAGACTATTGGATCGTTCTCCTAAAGGATCAAGGCAATCTGAATGCTTTTTTTCAGATTTGATTATATCAGTTGTTGTTTTCAATTAAAATCATGTCCATTTTAAACAAAAGAGAGACCCTTTGAGTGGTTCCGACCACACTGTGCCTCGGATTAAGGCGGGGATGACTTTTAAACGTCAAAAAGGACCTTGGGATCGTCATCCTTAAAGATCAAGGCAATATGAATGTGTTTGGTCATATTTACTTATGTCAGTTGTTGTTTTTACTTAAAATCGTGTCGATTTTAAACAAAATAGAGACCCTTTGAGTGATAGAGGCCACATTGTGCCTCTAATTAAGGTGGGGATGATTCATACAAGTCACCAAGGACCCATGTATCGTTATCCTATAAAATAGAGGCAATCAGAATGCATTTGTTGTGATTTTCATAGGTCATTTGTTGTTTTCAATTAAAATCGTGTCCATTTTAAACAAAAGAGAGACCCTTTGAGTGGTACCAGCAACACCGTACCTCGGATTGAGGTGGGGATGACTCATACACGTCACCAAGGACCTTTGGATCTTCTTAATAAATGATCAAGTCAATCGGAATGCGTTTGGTCAGATTTCTGTATGTCAGTTGCCGTTTTCACTTAAAATCATGTCGATTTTAAACAAAAGAGAGACCATCTGAGTGCTAGCGTCCATACCGTTCCTTTTATTGAGGCGGGGATGACTCTTACAAGTCAAAAAGGACCCGTGGATCATTCTCCAAAAGGATCATAGAAATTGGAATGTGTTTGGTTGGATTTTCATATGTCAGTTGTTGTTTTCAATTAAAATCGTGTCCATTTTAACAAAAAGAGAGACCCTTTGAGTGGTACCAGCCACACTGTTCCTCGGATTGAGGCGGGGATGACTCGTACACATCACCAAGGACCCTTGTATCATCATCCTAATGGATAAATGCAATCTGAATGCGTTTGGTTGGATTTCCGTATGTCAGTTGTTGTTTTTACTTAAAATCGTGTCGATTTTAAACAAAAGAGAGACCCTTTGAGTGCTAGCGGCCACACCGTGCCTTGGATTGAGGTGGGGATAACTCGTAAATGTCAACAATGACCATTGGATCGTTCTCCTAAAGTATCAAGTCAATAATAATGCGTTTGGTCAGATTTTCATATATAAGTTGTTGTTTTCAATTAAAATCGTGTCCATTTTAAACAAAAGAGAGACCCTTTGAGTGGTACCGGCCAAAATTTGCCTTAGATTGACACGGGGATGACTCTTACACATCACCAAGGACCCTTGTATTGTCCTCCTAATGGATAATGGAAATCCAAATGCGTTTGGTTTGATTTTCGTACGTCAGTTGCTGTTTTCACTTAAAATCGTGTCGATTTTAAACAAAAGCGAGACCCTTTGAGTGCCAGTGGCCACACCGTGCCTTTGATTGAGGCGGGGATGAATAGTACAAGCCACAAAGGACTTTTGGATCATTATCTTAAAAGATAAACACAATAAAAATGCGTTTGTTCGGCTTTGCATATGTCAGTTGTTGTTTTCAATTAAAATCGTGTCCATTTTAGACAAAAGAGAGACCCTTTGAGTGGTATCGGCGACACCAAGTCTCATATTGAGTCGAGGATGACTCGTACACATCACCAAGTATCCTTGGAGCATCCTCCTAATGTGTCAAGGAAATCCGAATGCATTTGGTCAAATTTACTTATGTCATTTACTGTTTTCACTTAAAATTGTGTCGATTTTAAACAAAAGAGAGACCCTTTGAGTGCTAGCGGCCACACCGTGCCTCTGATTGAGGCAGAGATTACTATTACAAGTCACAATGGACCAGTAGATCATTCTCCTAAAGGATCAACACAATATTAACGCGTTTTATCATATTTTCATATGTAAGTTGTTGTTTTCAATTAAAATCGTGTCCATTTTAAACAAAAGAGAGACCCTTTGACTGGTACTGGCCACACCATGCCTCATATTGAGGCAGGGATGACTCATACATGTCACCAACGACCCTTGGATCATACTACTAAAGGATCAAGGCAATCTGAATGCGTTTGTTCAGATTTCCATACGTCATTTGCGGTTTTCACTTAAAAACGTGTTAATTTTAAGAAAAAGAGAGACCCTTTGAGTGCTAGCGACTACACCATGCCTTAGATTGATGCGAGGATGACTTGTAAAATTCACAATGGAAACCTGGATCGTTCTCCAAAAGGATCAAGGAAATCTGAATGCGTTTGGTCAAATTTTCATATGTCAGTTTTTGTTTTCAATTAAAATCTTGTCCATTTTAAACAAAAGAGAGACCCTTTGAGTGGTATCGGGTACACCGTGCCTCAGATTGAGGTGGGGATGACTCGTACATGTCACAAAGGACCCTTGGATCTTCCGCCTAAAGTATCAATGCAATCCGAATACGTTTGGTCAGATTTTCATACGTCAGTTGCTATTTTCACTTAAAATCGTGTCGATTTTAAACAAAAGAGAGACCCTTTGAGTGATAGTGGCCACACCGTGACTCAAATTAAGGCGGGGATGACATGTAAAAGTCACAAAGGACCAGTGGATCGTTCTCATAAAGGATTAAGTTAATCCTAATGCATTTGGTTGGATTTTCATATGTCATGTTTTTTTTCAATTAAAATGGTCTCCATTTTAAACAAAAGAGAGACCCTTTGAGTGGTACCGGACACACCGTGCCTCGGATTGAGGCGGTGATGACTCGTACATGTCACCAAAGAGCCTTGGATTGTCCTCTTCAAGGATCAAGGCAATATGAATGTGTTTGGTTGGATTTCCGTATGTCAGTTGCTGTTTTCACATAAAATCATGTCAATTTTAAACAAAAGAGAGACCCTTAGAGTGCTAGCAGCCACACCGTGCCTCGGGATGTGGCGGGTATGACTCGTACAAGCCACAAAGGACCAGTGGATATTTCTCCTAAAGGATCAACACAATAAAAATGCTTTTGGTTGGATTTTCATATGTCAGTTGTTGTTTTCAATTAAAATTGTGTCCATTTTAAACAAAAGAGAGACCCTTTGAGTGGTAACAGCCACACCGTGCCTCGGATTGAGGTAGGGATGACTCGTACACGTCACCAAGGATCCTTGGATCATCCTCCTAAAGTATCAAGGAAATCCAAATGCGTTTGGTTGGATTTCCGTACATCAGTTACTGTTTTCACTTAAAATTGTGACGATTTTAAATAAAAGAGAGACCCTTTGAGTGCTAGCGGCCACACCGTGCCCTGGATTGAGGTAGGGATTACTCGTACAAGTCAAAAAGTACCATTGGATCGTTCTCATAAATAATGAACACAATCCGAATGCGTTTTTTCAGATTTTCATGTGTCAGTTGTTGTTTTCAATTAAAATCATGTCCATTTTAAACAAAAGAGAGACCCTTTAAGTGGTACCGGCCACACCGTGCCTCGGATTGAGGTGGGGATGACTTTTACATGTCACCAAGGACCCTTCAATCTTCCTCCTAAATGATCAAGGCAATCCAAATGTGTTTGGTCAGATTTCCATACTTCAGTTGCTGTTTTCACTTAAAATCGTGTCGATTTTAAACAATAGAGAGACTCTTTGAGTGCTAACAGCCACACCGTGCCTCAGATTGAGGCAAGGATGACTCGTACAAGTCAAAAATTACTAGTGGATCGTTTTGATAAATAATCAATACAATATGAATACGTTTGGTTTTATTTTCATATGTCAGTTGTTGTTTTAAATTAAAATCGTGTCCATTTTAAACAAAAGAGAGACCCTTTGAGTGGTACCAGCCACATCGTGCCTCGGATTGAGGCGGGGATGACTCGTACACGTCACCAAGGACCCTTGGATCATCCTCCTAAAGGATCAAGGCAATCTGAATGTAGTTGGTCAGATTTCTGTATGTGAGTTATTGTTTTTAATAAAAATCATGTCGATTTTAAACAAAATAGAGACCCTTTGAGTGCTAGCAGCCACTCCCGATCTGTAATACTTATTGTCACAACTTCTCTTCCAGAGTTTCCCTCGCCCTCAATGCATCTAGTGTGACCAGATTTCGGGAGACCAATTCTTTCCACATCATATAGGTATTCAGTAAAAAATTCAATGGCTTGCTCAACAATATGTCGCTCCACTATACAACCCTCTGGACGACTTCGATTTTTGACATACCCTTTCAAAATCTTCATATACCATTCAATAGGATACATCCATTTATAGTGCACAGGACCAAAAAGTCGAATCTCTCTCACCATGTGAATCATCAAATGAACCATCATATCAAAAAATGTTGGCGGGAAAAACATTTCTAATTCACATAATATGATGAAAATTTCTTTTTCCATAGTTGGTAATTTATCTGAGTCTAAAACTTTACTATATATAGATTTTAAAAAGAAACAAATTTTGGTTAACGTATGATGAGAATTCTTTGGAAAAAATGCAACGCAAATCTATAGGAATTAGATCTTGCATCAAAACATGGAAATCATGTGATTTCAAACCTTTTAACTCAAATCATTCATTGACACAATGTTCTTGATATTTGATGAGTACCCCTCTGGAACCTTTACATCATTGAAGAAGTTGCAGAACTGATATCTCTCCTCCCTATAAAGAGTACAACCAGCTGAAGGAAGAAACATTCTATTTTCACCCTTCACGGGAGCCAACTCTTCTCGTATTCCCATGTCAACCATGTCCAAACTTTACTTAATTACATCTTTTGTTTTTCCAGGGGAATTTATCAATGTTCTGATTACACTATCACATACATTTTTTTCCACATGCACCACATCAAGAAAATGTCTGACGTACAAACAATTCTAGTATGGTAATTCAAAAAAATTGATATCTTTTTCCAACTGATTTTCTTAAGTTTTTTTGAAAATGGTTTACCAAAATCATTTTTCAGGTTTTTTACTTTCTCAAACAGCTGATCACCTGTTAGTGGAGGCGGTGTTGCGCGTTGTTATGAACTTCCATTGAATGATGTCGTCTGATATCGGTACTTATGCCGACGAGGAAGAAATCTATGATGTCCTAGAAACACAGATTTAGATGAATGTTTCAAACTAATTGATTCTGTATCTTCTTCGCCCATGGGAAACCCTTGAGTTCCTTTAATGATATAGCCTGAAAAATTTCCATATTTAGGGAAATCATTTACTGTCACATACAACATCGATCTCAACATGAAGTATTCACTTTTATAAGCATCATACAACATTACACCTGAATCCCATAATAACTTCAAATCCTCGATCAAAGGATCCAGATAAACATCAATATCATTACCTGGTTGTTTTGGTCCTGATATAAGCATAGATAACATGATGAATTTCCTCTTCATGCATAACCAGGGTGGCAAGTAATAATTTACCAACATAACAGGCCATGTACTATAAGTGATGGTTTGAAAACCAAAAAGATTCACTCCATCTGTAGATAACGCAAGACGAATGTTTCTCGGCTCTTTTCCAAATTCAGGATACTCATGATCAATTTTCTTCCATTGAGGAGAGTCAGCTGGATGATGTAACTTCCCATCTTTATTTCTTTTATCTTCATGCCACGACAATTGTCTTGTAGTTTCTTCACTTTCATATAGACACCTAAATCATGGAATTATTGGAAAGTACTATACAAATTTCATAGGATTGGATTTATCATTCTTGTATCGAGAAGCACCACACTTTGGGAATTCTGTAAGTGATTTTTTCTCCATGCGAAACATCATACATTCTTTCGGGCAGGCATGTATTATTTCAGAAATCATACCCATCGAGCATATCATTCATCTAGCCTCATATGTCCGTCTTGGGAGCTCATTATCTTCCGGGAGCATGTCATTCAAGATAGAAAGTAGTTCTGTAAAACTGACATCACTCTATCCATTGCCTGCTTTCAATTTATACAACTTCATTACAACTGACAATGTTGTATAGTTAGTGCAAGCAGCATACAATGGCGTCTTTGCACAACTCTTTAACTTATCAAACAATTTTGGGCAATCACGGAGTTCATTTTCAATTGTTTTTATCATTTCCTCAATATGATCTTCATCATAATTGACCTTTGTAATCACATCCTTCATACGGTCTTCTTCATTATCCATATTTTTATTCATATGTGATGACCCATAAAACACGGTTTTATCCCAGCCAGTAGCTACATTCGGTATTTATCCATGTTTATTAAAACATTTATAACTCCGATCTATTCCGTGACATATCAAATGTTCTTCCAAATCTACTGGAGTAAGTAGTCTAGAATAATAACAATGTAAACACAGACAAAGGATTTGAGGAGGATCCTTTGCGTGATCCTTTGCAAACTTGTTGAACTCTTTCACTTTGTTCTCGTACTCTATTGTTAAATGATTAGCATCCATCCAATCTTTACTCATCTCCAACCTATTTGAATCTCAAATATTAGTATTTATGGTTCAAGTACACAAAACAAGACTTCCAAATATAGTAGAAGAGAACCAATTCCTTATAAAAATAGAGATTAATAGAGCCTAACCATTAGTATTTATTCATCTTCAATAAATATAATTACTTTAGATTCATTATAGTTTCATCAAATCACCCCAGACCAAACACAAGAATAATCAATAATGACACATCTACCACTCCAAGGTCTCTTCCCTACATTCAATATCATCATTCCTAAATACTCACTGCTGGTGGAAGTGAAACTGTTCCTGATGATCATGCCAAGATGAAATGGAAACCAAAAGGGGAGAGTGAATCAAAATACCCAAAACAAGATGGAAA
Source organism: Viscum album (assembly GCA_963277665.1). Lineage (NCBI taxonomy): Eukaryota > Viridiplantae > Streptophyta > Magnoliopsida > Santalales > Viscaceae > Viscum > Viscum album. The sequence goes on along the minus strand of OY728153.1, from coordinate 1,199,380,550 downwards.
AACATGGTTTTCGAGAACAGGTTAGTGGCTTTTATGTGGTCTAGACACCTATCCAATAGACTCCACAATCAGTGATGGCCCCTACAGTTGTTGAACTAGGTGAAACTATCACCTAGGAAGCTAAGATCAATGAGGCCCTTCCCAGCCATGAACTGAACAAACTCCATGATGGCCTTCCTCTGGAATGGGATTCCACCTTTCATTTCCTTTGGGTTGGAAATGACATTAAATTCACCCCCCACAAACAGTGGATCGTGGTCATGATCGAAGGTATTTTGTTCAAAAGGACAATCAATACCCCTCAATTTTTTAAAATAACAATAACATAATCCATTTAAAAACAAGAAATTTTAATTTATTTTGGAAATCATTCCCAAAAAAATTCAATAAACAAACACATGCCAAACCATTTGGAATTTTATTTAAAGAATCAACTTATCTTTATTTTAAACCATGATTTTCATTTATAATATCAAATCCACCAACAGTAGAAGGAAACCTAATTTCTTTCAATGAAAAAGGTTAATTCACAACAATATACTATCCATTCCCTATATTATTTTTATTAATAGGGTTATTTTGTGATTCAAAATGATCAAAACATGTCTAACCAATTTCAAATGGATAAAATATGAATTCATGAAACACATGAATTCCAAAAAGAAGATGTAGTATAGAAACACCCACTTGGAATCTGAATGAGTCTACTCAAATGAAGAACATCATACATATGAAACTACATTAATTCTTTCTCATATACAATTACACCACTATCTAGATAGTGTCCCTCACCAAGAACAGCATACATCTCCAAATAAGAGACTACAACCACTAACCATGAAGAACATCATAAGATGGAAATATACTAAGAACACATCCCTTCACCCAAATAAGAGACTACAACCACTAACCATGAAGAACCACTAAGAGAATAATCTGAAACCTAAGGAAAGGTACACCCAAAACATACCAATGAATTCAAATGAAATACTTTCTAAACCAAACCATTTAAATCCTCAAATGTTCCTAACATCAAACCCCATCATATCTCCTAATAAAATTCTTTGATAACACTATTTCATGTCCTATACCCATTTATACCCCTCTATGGGTTGGTAGATTATAGTGTAGTGACCCCCTAAACCATCCTCCAACATGTCATGGGTTAGTGAATGCACTGAGGGTATTTATCACAACCATGTGCAATGTACTTATAATAATAAATAATTGATATAGTTTAACATCAAGTTGTATAGATAATTTTTCGAATGATACCAAGTGAAAGTTAGTATGGTAAATATTTTTGAGAAGACATTTTTGGTCTAACTAAAAAGGGATATATCCTAATGAGTGTATTTTGAATTCACAAAAAATATGACCCTATGTGGTATAGGGTTTTTTCAACTAGTAGGAGTATGGACCACTTAGTGAATATGTTCCTCTATGCGTGGGAATGTTTTCATTTAGGGTATGTCCTAATATGTATGGTTCCCATAGAATAAATCCCATTTGAATTGGATATTTGGTCTCATGGGTAATTTTTTGATGCCTCTAATGGGGAAATCACTCTAGCTTAAATCGGTTTCCTTGGGCTAGCCACAATCCTCATAACCTACCTTACCTATTTCTAAAGGTGGAAAGAGTCCACCTCCATGGTTGATAATATTGTCCCCTTGATTGAAATGGGAATATGGGATGTTAGATATTCCCTATTTATTTTTCTTCTTGGAGTATGATTCTGATTCTGGGTCTCTGTTCCAGATAGAAGACAGGTTTATGAATCTAGTTTTTGGTTCTACTAGCTAGTGGACACAAGTTAATTATAATTATTATTCTATTTACAGGTAATATACTTTTAGTTGAATATAATAATGGTGATGAGTGTATTGATAAACTATAAAATTCATATAAAATTGAGGTTATTAATTTTTCATTAGCTCATGACATGAGGTGTATTATCTGTAATACATGAGTCATACCATGATTGATGATTGGTAACTTATTCTTATTGCAGAAGGAATTCATGTCTTATAACCTCTATAATCTTATGCTCATTACACAAGGTGGATCACATTTTTCATGTGAGGAATCTACACCAATTTGGTTAATAAAATATATTCATAGCACATAAGGATTTCTATATTCATCAACTAATGAATCGTGTTCTTATCACACCAGGTAAGAACATAAGATCATCTACTAAGGGAAGTGTTTAGAGATCATATGCTCATCACATATGGGATTCTTTAGCACATAGCCTAAGGAATCTCATGCTCTTCATGTGAGGTATAATCCTAGGATCATTACCTATGAGATGAATAAGAGATCTTATGATCATATCTTAGGGTATTATTAGGCAGATCCCCTAATGAATCTATTTATAATCTCATGAGGTATAATCAAGGGAACATTATTTGGGAGATAAAGAAGATCTCATATTCCCATAACATAGGGACTTCATATTCTCATCACCTAAGGCAACCTAGGATTATCACCTAGAGTAGGATGTTTCATGAATTACGAGTGGTCATAGGATTATATCTCTGTAAAGGAACTCACATATTTGAGTTTTAGAAGACGGAACCACCCGATACACTCATCGCGTAGGGGGTGAGCATAGTTTTATAGCCACCATTTCATTTTTATCCATGAAGTTATTCAATTCCCACCAAACCCTTTTCAATTTCATCATTAACAACTATATTCTATGTCACTGGGAAACTAAAAGGAAAACCCATATCAACTAACGATTAAATCTCCCACAATAACCCACTCATTACATATTTTTAACCATGGAAAGGTTGATGCTTCCACACTGCACTATTTACCACCTCAACCATCTTAAATTTTCCCCCAATGAAATCTATCACAACCAAACTAACAAAAAACTTCTCAAACAACCCCACCAAAAAATGATGATTTTCAACAATAAAAGTAAACAAGAACTTTTTTCTAGAGAAATATTGTTAGGTCCACAAGGATGAATACCCTGAGAGGGGGGTGAATCAGGGTATGACTAATTTAAAATTAACGCTCGTTCTGATCTTGTTTCGTTGTTCTGCAAAACACTCTTCTCTCTCTTTCCTGTTGCACCAAGTAAACAGAAAGTAAAGCATGCACAGGACACACCAATTTTACTTGGTTCACCGCAAAGGGCTACGTTCAAGGAGCATACACTGACAAGTTGCCAGTCATACCAATTCCACTAACCTTCACTAGTTGTGGATTACAATGTTCGGGTTAGATCACTTCTATGCCCAGGCTCACTGCCATTAAAAAGTTTAGGGTCAGCTCACTGCTTTCCCAAGGGTCACTCCCTATTTCTCTCTCTCTGGATCACTACCGATGGAGAGGATCACCTTCTTCCTCTTCCTAAGCTCACTGCTCTGTGAAAGGATTCACTCACAGTTTATTGACCTGTAGGTCTCTTCATTTGCATGAAAGCACGCATCCTCAACTATAGATAGATTCTCTGTTGAAGTCCAACTTTCATCCACTGATGAATACCTCTTTGCCTCTTAACCACTGCACAATTCACTTTGGAAATGCCTTCTCAAAGCACCCTACTTCACTAGGCTCCCAATTTCGCGAAGCTCAAACAAGCCTTCGCGAAGATCCTGCCTTTTCACGAAGCTCTGTCGCGAAGCACTTTCGCAAATCTCAATCCATCGCAAAGAAACGTCCCTCGTGAATCTTATTGAGCCAATGCGGAACTCGCAGGATTCACGGAGCTATAATAGCCACCGCGAAGCTCCTCTTTCACGAAGCACACTGGCTCTGCGAACCACCTTCACAAAACGAGAGCAAATGATCTTCTCTGAAAATTCTCTCTACTTCTCTCGAGGGGGTCGGCCTCTATTTATAGGCAATTCCACCAACCCACGTCCCTTCCGCGCGAAGTCAATGCCACGTCATCTCAAATCGCGAAGCTCCAAAGTTTCCACCGGAATTCTGTCCAAATTGCGAAGCACCACGGAAATTTTCAATTCACGGAGCTTGACGTAATCGTGAAGCATCACTGTCAACATTCCTTCGCACCTTCGCCGCGAAGCTCCCTCACAAATCCCTTCACCGCCGCGATGCGCTTCAGCCTCTGCCATTCGCGAAGCTTGACATAATCGCGAAGAATCACTGCCTCCATTCTTCTGGTCTTCGCGATTTCCAAACCACGAATCCTATCTTCGCGAAATTCATGCCTTTTCCATATTAAATTATGATATTCATGGAAATCCACTTTTCGCAATGCTCACCAAACTCCAAATTTTGAACCCCAAAAATTTGGAAAACACTGGGAAACGACGCCACCTTGTACTGCTCTTTTGTACCGCCTCCAGATCGTCCTTTCCTTTTTCATCGTTCATTATTAACAAGGATTGTCAACAACTTCTTGGGAACTCGACAAATATCCATGAAAACCTGTTTTGTCAACAAACACAATCAACCCAAAAAATACTGCAATGTTACCTTGAGGGATTTTTGCCCAACAATCTCCCCCTTTGGGTTTGTTGACAATTCTTCGTAACTCTCCTCAGAAATATTTTCTGCACATTGATACCTCACTGAGTCTTCTTCCAGACGCTACCACCATTCGCCTCTTGCGATTCTGATAGAGTTCAAGGATTCACTTAACACGTACTCTAAGCCCACATGAGCAATGCTCGGCGTGATAAACAAGAGTAGTATGAAAAGTTCATCAATGAATCACTTCATGTGAAACACCAATTGTCGATTCCAACATGATAACAATTCTTAAATTGATACCAATTTTTGAACCACACTGATCCCAATTGGTAATAGCTGGACACCTTTTCACACCATTCCAACATCACTTGTCTGCTTTTATCACGATTCGTAGCTATCGTGATATCTATGCTTTGATCGATCACTTCTAGCATCGTTAGATTTAAAAAACTCCCCCTTGATCATTTCTCCCCCTATCTGGCTGCTCCACCGGTCAGCTTCTCCTCGTATCTATCATGATTTCTCAAATAGCCACATTGTCTCCCCCTTGAACAATCACTATTTTCTCCCCCTCTGTCAACGAACCCAAAGGACACTCCTTTGTAGTCTGTAACATAGTAGAGAATACATATCAACACAACAGGAAAAACACATCATACCTCGGGGAGAGGGGGGTCCCACATCCACACTATTTCAAGTGCAGGGAATCGACTAAACTCCCAGAGCCAGTCGATGCCTTTCAAATGATTCCTTGGGTAAGGCCTTTATCAGAATGTCTGCAACCTGTAGCTCTGTAGGCACATACTCCAACTTCACGATTCCTTACTCAACTTTCTACTTGATAAAATGATACTTTATCTCAATGTGCTTTGTCCTTGAGTGATGGACATGATTTTTTCTGAGATATATAGCACTTGAGTTATCGCACTAGATTCCGATCGGAGACTTCACTTCAACTCCCATATCTTCAAGCTACTGCTTCATCCATAATACTTGGGTGCATGCTTGAGTGCCAGAAATATACTCAGCTTCCGCGGTGCACAATGAAATGCAATATTGCTTCTTGCTTAGCCAATAAATACACAATCTACCAAGATAGAAAGCACCACCTGACATTGATTTCCTATCATCCGCTGAATCGGACCAGTCTGCATCAGTATAGCCCAATAACTCTGTCTGAGATTTATCAGTATATGTCAAGACGAAATCCACTGTGCCCTGGATATACCGTAGTATTCTTTTCACTGCATGCATGTGTCTTTCCATGGGATTACTCTGATATCTCGCTGCTTTCCATGTAGCAAAAACAATATCAGGTCTTGTTGTAGTCATGTACAACAAACTTCCAATAATTTGTCTGTATTCTGTGATATTAACTTCCTTGTCATCTTCATCTTTTGATAATTTCATCCGGGTGGAAACTAGAGTCTTAATCTCCTTTGAATTTTCCATTCCAAACCTTCTCAGGACCTCCTTGGAATATTTAGATTGAGAAATGAATTTTCCATTCCTTCCTTGTGTCACCTGTAGACCAAGGTAAAACGTTAGCTCTCCAATCATTGACATTTCAAACTCATTTTTCATGAATTTAGAAAACTGTCTGCACTGAGCTTCATCTGATCCACCCAATATTATGCCATCGACATAAACCAACACCATCATCCTTTGATTACTGTCATTACTGAAATAGAGATTGTAATCAACTCCTCCATGCTGAAAACCAAGCTTCTTCAAGTACTGATCAATCCTTGAGTTCCATGCTCTTGGTGATTGTTTCATCCCATACAATGCCTTCTTCAGCCTGCAAACTTTTTTCTCATCCTCATGAATGAGAAAACCATCTGGCTGCTCAATGTACACCTCCTCTTCCAGAACCCCATTCAAGAATGCGGATTTGACATCCATATGGAACACTTTGAACTTTCATTGCACTGTTATTGCCAAAAATAATCTGATTGTCTCCAGCCTTGCAACCGGTGCAAATGTCTGATCTACATCTATTCCCTCGATCTGGGAGTACCCCTTGAACACTAGTCGTGCTTTGTTCTGAATCACTATGCCATCTTCATTCATCTTATTGCGATAGACCCATTTAGCCCCGATGACATTCTTGTCTGCTGGCCTCGAAACAATCTCCCATGTCTGGTTCTTCTCAATCTGATCAAGCTCTTCGTTCATAGCCTGAACCCAGTTTTCATCTTCAGCTGCATCAGAAAAACATTTCGGCTCCACTTGAGATAAAAATAATGTTTGCTGTGATGATTTCATTCTTCGAGACTGATCTGGAGTTGTTGGATCACCAATGATATTCTGCCTGTCAATTTCAGCTCGACTCTTTGGCTTCCTCGTAGACACAGACTTGACACTTTCTTCTTCATCATCAGTATCTTCTTCTAAGTCAGCTTCTGCCACTTCTGCTCCCCCTGGGTTGCTTAACTCATCATCACTTTCATCCAGGAACTATTCACTGGATTTTTGAGTATTCTGTTCATTTTCAACTATAGTGACATCATTGCTCTCAATGATTTTTTCCAGCCTTTTGTTGAAACATTTATACGCTTTTCTTTTCCCGGAGTAGCCAAGGAATATCCCCTCATCTCCTTGTGCCTCAAACATCCTTTGATTTTCTTTGTTGAGAATAAAACACTTACTTCCAAAGATTCAAAAGTATTTCAACGTTGGTTTCTTTCCGTACCACAATTCATATGGAGTCTTCCCTTGTTTTGGACACAACGAAAACCTGTTCGAAACATAGACCGATGTCAAAACTGCTTCCTTCAAAAATTTATCTGGTAGGTCTTTATCAATAAGCATCATTCTGGCCATATTGTTGATGATCTGATTTATCCTTTCAACCACTCCATTATGTTGGGGAGTTCTTACCGATGAAACATGATGCCTTATCCCATGTTTCTCGAGATAGTTTTCAACTTGACTGTTTGTGAATTCTGTACCGTTATCAGTATGAAACTTCAGAATTATCTGCCCAAGCATCTTTTCTGATTCCATCATATACTACTTTATGCAACTGAACACCTCTGTCTTATGGGTAATGATGAATACCCAGGCCATTATTCTATAGTCATCAATGAAAAGGATATAGTACCTTTGCCCATTTATATCTTGTGGTGAGATAGGTCCACATACATCAGCATGAACCAGTTCGAGCACTCTAGTTGATTTCTGTTCCTTTGGCTTGTATGTCTTTCTGATGATCTTCCCTTGTTGGAAAGCATCACACGTATGAGTGTGATCACGTGATATCTTGGGAAGGTCTCTAGCAACATCACACTTTATGAGATCTTCCATAGATGGTTGGAATAGATGACCAAGTCGCTTATGCCACAGCTGGTTTTCTTCCTCTCTGGATAAAAGACATGTATCTTCTTCCCCACCTACAAGGTAGAGATTTCCCTTTGACCTTTTTCCCTGCAGAACAGTTGCTCCATATTTTCCTTTCACAACACACATCTTCTCGGTAAATCGGATAGAGTTCCCAGAGTCACATAGTTGACTGACACTGAGTAAGTTATAACTGAGACCTTCTACTACCAAGACAACAGCACTTCTCATCTCTATGCCCCCAAACGTGGCTTTCCCTGAGCCAAAAATCTTCAGGCCTTTATCATTTCCAAATTTGACAACTCCTTCTTTGTCATATTTGATGCCTGTAACAAGATCCTTATTACCCGTCATGTGGGATGTGCAACCACTGTCAAGGATCCAAACACCAGATCGATCTGGTGCTTTAAGGTAAATCTCCGCCACCACGACCTTCTCATTTTTCTTCTTTTTGGTCCATACTTTTTCTTTCACACTCGGCATGGATAGAGACTTTTGTTCTTTCTCCGAGTATGATGGACCAACCTCATCTTGCAAAGCCGCAATTCTATTCTGCGTTTTTAACTCACTTGTCGGTTTATTGACCTGCTGTTTGCGAACGTTTTGATTCTGCTTTGGCACATTTCTCTGAATGGTCGAAGTACAGTATCTAGCCATGTTCCCAAACCCTCCTCACCAAAAACATTTTCCTTCAAAATATGTTCTAGAAAACCGTTCTCTGTTTGGATTCCATCTCTGTTCTTATTCCCTTCTATATCTCTTGGCTATAGAACACACATACTGTGAATGTCCTATTTTCCCACAGCAATAACACCTAATATAGGATACATTACTTCATGATACTTCATCACTACAATTTTCCCTTTGGGATCTATGAATATTCTGATTCTGTTTTGTGCCCAAATCAACCTTCAATTTCGGGACAGGTGCTTGCGGTCTGACATTAACTGCCACCGATTTTTTTTTCTTATCAAGCCCTGAATCAACCATAGCATTTGAGCTTTCTTGCTGCTACACTCCTGCTGAACTATGAGCATACTCTTTCATCTTCTCTATCTTCTGAATGGCCTGCTTTTTTGATATCACATTGGGGGTCAAGAGTTTTTTTATCCTTCATTTTTCATCGCAGACTGACCACTTCTTCTTCAAGCTCTTTGATACGTATGACCCTCTCCTTTCCTTTGTTAGTCAAACAATCAATTTCCTTCTTTTGTTCCTCAATTTTATGCTTATGCTCAACAATATTTTCTGAGCTCTCTGGTGTTGAGGATTTTAGTCTTTCAATTTCTTCTATTAGTTCTGACTTTTCTTCATCCTGTTGTTGCATATAGAGTTTGGCATCACGAACCACTTTATTGGATATCTTCGTTTTGGCTCTCCAAACATCTATCTCATCAAGAGCTGCTTCCAATTTAGCTTCCATATCAACTCTTACGTCAACTTCTTCTTCCTCTTCTCCAACGTCAGTTTCTTCCTTTTCCTGAGAACTACCGACGACCGCTACCATAGCATTTTGTCTATGATCTTTACAATTTTCAAACTCCACAACCTCTTCATATTCAGACTCATCTGAACTGTCTATTTCTTGTGAAAGAAGATTCTTCCTCTTGAAGAAATTTCTCTTGAACTGCTTTTTCCCTTTCACATAGGCTGAAGATTTATTCTTGGGAATTTCAACTTCATCATCATCATCATCATCGTTATCTTGAAATTTCTTGGGGAATCTTGCCACAAGATGACCAACCTTTCCACATCGAAAGCATGCTAGTGGAAGCTTACCTTTAAACTTTCCTCTTCCTCTTTGCAGATTTGAAGAAAGGAATGACATCACCTCATCTGTCTCTTCTTCTTTATTAGAATCTTTAATGGTGAGTTTTTCATGGCCTTGAATGCCACCTCTTTGGATTTCCCCTTTTCCACAGTCTCGTTATCATCGTTTCTCATTTCATATGCAACAAGAGTATTGTGTAGGTTATCCAATGTCAATTCTTTTGGGTCTTTATCTTCCAAAACAGAAACTTTTGGATTGAACCGAGGTGGAAGTTTTCTTAATATGCACTTCAAAATTTTTATATCTTCGATAATTTCTCCAAGACCCCGTATGTCTTCTACCACAGCATTTACCATGTCAAAGAATGCATCAACAGACTCATTTGGGTTCATTCTCATATCTTCATACTTGTTCCACAACACTTGCATCTTTGCCTCTCTGACTTTTGTATCCCCTTCATAAATGTTCAAAATCTTTTCCCACATGGCATGTGATGTTTTGCATGACATCACCTTTGTATATATGGGATTGGAAATGGCTCCCCCTAAGGTATTGATTGCTTTGGAATCAGCATCCAACTCTTTATGCTCAGCTTCTGATAATGCACCACTAGTAATATCAGTTGTGATACCATGCATAGCTGCTGAAAACACATCCATTCCCAAAGATCATAAATAGTGTTGCATTCGATTCTTCCATATCTAAAAATTACATCTATCTAAGATCTGAATCCCTCTATGATTGGTGACCTCCATTTGAGAGAAGAACAACTGTCAACCTTTCCCTCTGATACCAATTGTTAGGTTCACAAGGCTGAATACCCGGAGAGGGGGGTGAATCAGGGTATGACTAATTTAAAATTAACACCCGTTCTGATCTTGTTTTGCTGTTAAGCAAAACACTCTTCTCTCTCTTTCCTGTTGCACAAAGTAAACAGAAAGTAAAGCATGCACAGGACACACCAATTTTACTTGGTTCACCGCAAAGGGCTATGTCCAAGGAGCATACACCGACAAGTTTCCAGTCGTACCAATTCCACTAAACTTCACTAGCTGTGGATTACAATATTCGGGCTAGATCACTTCTATACCTAGGCTCACTGCCTTTATAAAGTTTAGGGTCATCTCACTACTTTCCTAAGGGTCACTCCCTGTTTCTCTCTCTAGCTCAATACCGGTGGAGAGGATCACCTTCTTCCTCTTCCTAAGCTCACTGTTCTGTGAAGGGATTCACTCACAGTTTATAGACTTGCGGGTCTCTTCATTTGCATGAAAGCACGCATCCTCAACTATATATAGATGCTATGTTAAAGTCCAACTTCCATCCACTAATTAATAACTCTTTAACTCTTAACCACTGGGCAATTAACTTTGGAAATGCCTTCCCAAAGCACCCTACTTCGCTAGGCTACCAATTTCGTGAAGTTCAAACAAACCTTCAAGAAGCTCTTGCCTTTTCGCGAAGCTCTATCGTGAAACTCAACCCGTCACAAAGCAATGTCCCTTGCGAAGCTTAATGAGCCAACGTGGAGCTCGTAGGATTCGCGGAGCTACAATAGCCGCCGCGAAGCTCCTCTTTCGTGAAGCACACTGGCTCCGTGAACCACCTTCGCAAAATGAGAGAAAATGATCTTCTCTGAAAATTCTCTCTACTTCTCTCAAGGGGGTCAGCCTCTATTTATAGGCGATTCCACCAACCCTCATCCCTTCCGCGCGAAGTCAATGCCACGTCATCTCAAATTGCGAAGCTCCAAAGTTTCTGCCGGAATTCTGTCCAAATCGCGAAGCACCACGGAAATTTTCCATTCGCGGAGCTTGACGTAATCGTGAAGCATCACCATCAACATTCCTTTGCGCCTTCGCCGCGAAGCTCCCTCGCAAAGCCCTTCACCGCCGCGATGCGCTTCAGCCTCTGCCATTCGCGAAGCTTGACGTAATCGCGAAGACTCACCACCTCCATTCTTCTGGTCTTCGCTATTTCCAAACCATGAATCCTATCTTCGCGAAATTCATGCCTTTGCCATATTAAATTATGATCTTCATGGAAATCCACTTTTTGTGATGCTCACAAAACTCCAAATTTTAAAACCCAAATATTTGGAAAACACTGGGAAATGGCGCCACCTTGTACTTCTCTTTTGTACCGCCTCCAGATCGTCCTTTCCTTTGTCATCATTCTTTGTTAACAAGGATTGTCAAAAACTTCATGGGAACTTGAAAAATATCCATGAAAACTTCTTTTTCAACAAACACAATCAACCCAAAAAATACTACAATGTTACCTTGAGGTATTTTTTCTCAATAAATATAATGAAAATTAGTAAACACATGTGAATCATTTCCTTTACATCATTTTCCATCAAGTATGGTTCATTTTCTTCAATCGTTCAATCCATAATACTCACCCATAGAATAAAAAAGAATGTTAGAAAATGATATACAAATGGGAGAGGAGAACAATATTGAAAAAATATTTGGAAAACATGCCTTAAAGGAGTTCTGGAAACCCGAATCTTGAAAGCGTTGCGGGCGACAGAGGTCTAGAAAACTAAAGCTCGAGGGCGGCGGTGGTCTGGCAATGCGAACTCAGCGGGTGGCGGAGGTCCGACAATGAGAAGCGAGGGCAGCGGAGGTCCGACATTGTGATCTCAGCAGGCAGCAGAGGGGAGTCGCTGAGTTCCAGTACCATGATAGATTTAAGTCGCGATAAAACGAGGGCACTCTACGACCGAATTTATAAAAAAATTCACTAAGGTTTTATCAGCGCTAAAAATGCTTTGATAAAGACTACCTTTATCAATGCTAACATTTTCGCGCTGATAAATCCTGACTGTATCAGCGCTAAAATTTTAGCGCTGATACATGGAGTCTTTAACATATCTTTTCTAGCGCGGATAAAGGGTCTTTTTATCAGCACAATTTTAACGCTGATAAAGGTTCCCCTCTATCAGCACTAAAATTTTAGTGCTGATAAAGGAGTTCTTTATCAGCGCTCTTCTAGCACTGATATAGGGCCTCTTTCTCATCACAAGAAAAGCGCTGATACAGGGTACCCTTTATCAGTTCTAAAATAGTGCTGATAAAAAGACCCTTCATCAGCGCTAAAATTTTAGCGCTGATACGGGGTAACCTTTATCAGCGGTTTTGCTTAGCGCTGATATAAGGGGGCACTACCCTTGCCCGCTTTTGTAGTAGTGTCTTTGGAAAAGTTTTTTTCATCACCTCTATAGTATTAATTTTAAATTAAAATTATACACTTATATTAATGGAATTTGGAAAAATAGATTTTTTTTGGAATCATAATAATTTATATTATCAAATAAGTTTAAATTAATTTTAACGATGATGTATAGAAACAAATTTTAAAAAAATTATCATGGTTAATGTAAAAGCAGGTTTATGAAGGACGAATAAAAATATAATGGTTAAAATGAAATATAATCTTCCCATACACCCATTTTCTATCTATATTCTATCATTATAACTTATATGGTTCTATAATGACCCATTTTTTTATCCTTTTCGCTTGTATAAAATGTGGGTATACATTTTTATTTTTAACAATTACAAGTGTTCCACTCACCACACTTATAAAAGGTCGCCCACAATTATCATCTCTTAAGACTTAAAAACCCTATTGGTTGAGAAAAGACCAATAATAATTTCTCCCTTAATCACTAACCATAACCTATATTCCCTTGTGAGATCATAAATTCAATATTAATGTCATTAGGTTAATCTTAAGAGGTTTTCTGAATTAGCCATCCAGTTTTCAAATATATGTTTTTATTTTACTTATTCTTATAACAACTTAAAATATATTCTCACTATGGTAAAATAATAAAAACTTATCTCTTATTTTATTATATTTTATTATGTTAATTTCAAAACCTATATCCATCTCCACATATATTAAATGTGATATGAAATCATCATTCCTATATTTGACAGACTATAGCCTTATGAAACGATGTGATTAATTTTTCACTAATGATTTTAATGGAACATAAAAAGGATATATTTAATGTATATAAGTGATATATATGAAATAATAATTACTCTATAAAGGTGAATATTTATTTAAATTTCTCTCATTTCTATCATCGAGGAAATGGAAACATTGTTCATGCGTTTGTAGGCCTCGCCCTCTCCTTGAATGGTGTCTTTATTATTCTATATATATTATGGACTAGTATAAATAATATATTTATTGAATTTATATGATATTTATATCACATTTAACAGTTTTATATTATTTTAACATGAATAAAGCTATATTATGAGAAATAAAAATATCTGAACATATTGGAATAACAAAGCAGTTATTACACGACACATGATTTTTACAATGAATTGTTAGTAAAATGGTAATTTATGTATATAAGTAAATCATATATGCAATGATATATATATTTTTTTGGTTATTTATTATATTTATAATAAATTTATATTAATTATATAGTAGTTTTTAATGTTTATAAAGGAAGTCGAAACTTAAGGTAAGGGATTCACGTCTCACTTAATACTTCTAGGAGACACATTCCATTTTCACCACATATATCTTTTATGTCTTATTTATATTACCCATGAATTTATTTTATTATTATTATATTGAAAATTATTGGGGCTTATTTATCCATTTTATTATCTCTATTTCAGGGGGTTTACAATTGACACGATACCAATGTAGTAATGAATTTTTCTCTCATTTTGTTTTCATTGAGACATATATTATTTTATGATCCAATATTATTTTATGAGATGTATATGAGCCCATATTTATATGTAATTACATGAATTAATTTATTATAGTTATAATTTATATTTAATTTTATGTTATTCTTTCATGGTATTATGATTCAATGTTACAAATGTGGTAATAGTTTTTTGATACAGTCTCATTATTTGTCCGGATTATTTATATTTATGATTTTGATGTTGAAATATTATAATATATCTCTCAAGAAAGTCATTAAAATTATTCTCCTATGTTATTTTATTAGGAATATAATTTTACAATAATTATTTTATTTTTATATACTCATGATTTGAAAATAAAGTTTTTAATGAATACTGAAATTATTTATCTCTTTAGTTGAAAACCCTACTTATATAAAACCCATGTTTTTTAAAAATGTTTTCAAATATGTTTTTATATTCTCCCAATGATTTAAATAAAATTACCCATGTTTTTATTTGACATAATATTTAAGAGAAAAATTCATTTTTTTAAAATTGATCAAATTTTCCTTTTTTTAAATACGATGAACTATTTGTTTTAACATGTTTGACTTGAACAATATTGACACTATCATGACCATTATTTACTTTTAATATTACATTATAGTATTGAAAAATTATTTTCAATGAAAATGATTCTAAAAATTATTTATGTTTTAATTTCCATTTCTAAGTGGAATGGATATATTCGTCATGAAATGTTTTACATTATTTTTAATGAACCATTTATATGTTTCTAAGGTGGTTTTAAAAAAATATTTCAAAAAAGTTTTATGTTTTAAAAAGTTATTTTCAAAGTGGAACAAATATTTACATCTAATAATGTTTTAAAGGATTTTTATATCTACCATTATAATATGTAAAGGTTATTTTTAAATAAAATGAATTTGAAAAAAAAAATTAAAAAATTATTTTTCGAAACGGAAAGGATTTTTTTCTAACAGAATTGTACCAAGTTACCATCGAATATATTTTAACAAATTGGATGAAATCCATTGATGTTAGTTATTTATTACTGATGATATGATCTAATGATAATATTCTTATTATTTCTAGGTATTATTTATATTTATTTTGAAAAGATGATTATGAAACTTACTTATGTTTCCAAAAATTTATACGATGATAAAATTCGTATTAAAAACATATATTTTTCCTATGTATAAGAAATTATGAAATGATAAATGATTACGAAGCCTTTTTATTATCCATTAGTTTTGAAATAATGAAATTTTTATAAAACCCATTTCATTTCATGGTTTTTTATATGATGCATGTTTTATAATATTTTGAAACACAGATGTATGAATATCATTATATGATCGGTGGGACTAATATATCCCTCTAATTTATCTGGTAAATATTGATATATCTGGAGATAAAAAAGCTCTAGAATGTGTAGTGAGACAAGTTTAGTAAATTAATGTTTCAAAAATGATAGTCTAGGGATTGAACCTTGAATAATATAAATTTTTTTGGAGAGAACTAATTCCACAATGATTTTTATAGAAACCATCCTTGGACTACTAAGGGATTTATTTTATATGCTAATGTATATTCCACCAATCTATCTCTTATTCCAGAATTATTTTTTCATGGTTCATGTTATTTTATTCCATTATTATTCATTTCTTATAAAAGACCAATATTCATGCCATGAATCAATTTTATGTTCTATGATATGAATGGTATGGTATTCAAATGTTATTCTCATGTTTTAATTCAATTATACTCATTGTATGTTGATATCTCTCTAGTTTTCCCTTAATGAGCATATGATATCACACGTTATTATATTTTATTTCCCTAGGTTACGATGAATGATATTTTCTATGATATGAATAAGAATTCTGATACATGTAAATAACATAGTGGGAGATGATTTAGAACAACTATTGATAATTTTACATGTGTGTATTTCTCTAAATGAATAATACCTTTATAATCCACATGAATGTTTTTGTGTATTTCAATGAATATAAGTCCAAAAAAGATGTAATATATATGCATATGATGTTTGGATATATATAGTGTTGGTAGGAAACTACACTGATAAGATCATTGGATAACTATAATTTTGTTGCGTTATGTGATTTTGATGGTTGAGAGCATCATGATAGGAAATTATTGTTGTACCTCTCGTACCCCTCGAGGTTTGATTTTCATGATCACAATCACTCTCTTATTTATCTAATATTGTTTTAAGTGTTTTTGGATGATAGGCATAAATTCAGGGTGCCAAGGAATTGGGCCAAGAAGGCCAAGAAGGCAAAAAGCCAAAGTGGACTGAAATTCAGTCCACCGGCCAACCGGTGGAAGACCACCGGCCGGCCGATGGACCCTGGGCAGAAGTCTGAGCCACTGCCTCAGCACCGGCCAACCGGTGGCCTCAGCACCGGCCAACCGGTGGCACCCAGACAGAACAGTGTCAGCGACTGCCTCAGCACCGGCCAATCGGTGGCCTCCTCACCGGCCAGCCGGTGGTGCCTGAGCCCGAAGGCCTCTCATTTTCCAAACACCGGCCAACCGGTGGCACTGTACCGGTCAGCCGGTGGAGCCAGTCAAACTAGCCGTTGGGCTTTGACCAGACCTGTCCACTTGCCTCCCAACGGCTCCGAAGGCCTCTCCAACGGCTCTGAAGCCTCCCAAAGGCTATTTGAGGGTTCCCCCTATATAAATAAAGGACTAGGAACCCCCAGAACACCAACCAAGCCATAAGAAAGCCAACAGACACATTTTTCATTATTTGGCGAACCTCTGGCGGATTACTCCAAGGAACTCCACTTGCTCCAACTCACTTCCACATCCAAGGAGCACCACCATAGAAGCTTGGGAGCGCTCTTCATCAACTTCATCAATCCATTGGCGCCCAAGACTTCTCCCATTACGGTTTTTCTTGTTTTATCTATTTTGAGCATAAATTTGGGTTTGTGCCTACAAACCCCTCATTTCTCTCATCCTCTCTTCTTTGGGTTTTCACACCACCTTCAAGGTGTGAAGAGGTTAGTCAAGCCTTTCCTTTTAAAAGGCGTGAATCAAAGTTGAGCTAGCCTTCACCTGTAAGAAGGCTAGTGGGTTCTTACTCAACCATTAAAAGTAAGTGGGTTCTTGCATAACCATTAAAATCAAGCTGTAATAGGTTCTAGACTAACCTTAAAGTCTAGTGGGTTTCTTGCTAAAACCATTAAAAAGCAAGCGGTAGTAAATCTCTCAATGGTTGAGTTGGGAGCGGAGACGTAGGCTTGGGTTTAAGCCGAACTCCGTTATCAAGTTGTGTGTTTTGCCTCTTTTATTTCCGCTGCACTTTCACTTTGATTTTAAATTGTTAATTATTTTTTAAAAAGGCAATTCACCCCCCCTCTTTCCATCACTTCTTTTCTTCTCCGCCCAAAAATTGGTATCAGAGGGACAATTTGAGTAATACCTTCACCGGTTTCAAATTTAAGATCCATTGTGATGGCATCAACCTCTTTCGCCCCCGAAGGATATTCTTTGGGTCGTGCTCCATTTTTTGATGGAACCGACTATAATTATTGGAAAACCCGCATGACCACTTTTCTTAGAAGTATAGGTTATCCTATTTATAAAATTGTCATGCATGGTTACACTCTTTCCTCTCCCGATGAATCCAAATGGACCCAAGCCGATATTAAAAATTTCGAGCTTGATGGCAAAGCCATGAACGCTCTACATTGCGGCCTTGATCGTAATGAGTTAAATCGAGTTTCCACATGCACCTCATCACATGAAATCTGGAAACTATTGGAGGTTACCCATGAGGGGACCAACAAAGTCAAGGATACTCGATTGGACATGTACCGTCAAGATTTTTAGTCTTTTACCATGCATCCATCCGAATCTATTACTGAAATGTTTACACGTTTTACTAATGTTTTCAATGGGAGAAAGTCCCTTGGTGATGATGTGTCTGCAGAAACAATGGTCAAGAAGATCCTTTGGATCCTACCAAGCTCATGGGCACCAAAAGTCACGGAAATCCAAGAAGCAAAAGACATCAAGAACATGCCGGTCGAAGAGCTCATCGGATCTCTCATGACCTATGAGATCACCATGAGGAGGCAAGCTGAAAAGGAAGGCAAACCGATCAAAGTTCCAAAGAACATCGCCTTCAAGGTTCAACAAGAAGAAATCTCCTCCTCCTCATCATCTTCCTCTTCAAGCGGCGATTCCGAAATGGAGAATCTTGCCCGCAAGATGCACAAATTCATGAAGAAGAACAAAAAGAAGAAATCCCGCAAGGCTCGAAAGGAAAAATACGACGAAAAATCCGAGCCAGAGGTAACATGCTATGGGTGTGGCAAGAAAGGCCATTACAAGCCCAATTGTCCACTCAACAAGAAAAAGGCCAAGAAAAAGGAGAAGAAGAAGGATTTCAAGGCCACATGGAGTGATAGCTCCACATCATCCTCCTCCTCCTCCTCGAGCGACAATGGTAACAAATGCCTAATGGCATTTCATGAGGTAACCTCTTCCGACTCCTCTTCCTCTTGTTCTTCAAATTCTTTTAATCACATGTCTTATGAGGATCTCCAACATGCTAGAGATCAATTGGAGGAAGGTTTTCACGAACTTTCTTCCAAATTTGTTTCTTTAAAAAAGAATTTCAAAAAACTTTCTTCTGAAAATGAACAACTTCTCAAAGAGAAGGAAGAGTTGTCCCTCAAAATCCAAAATCTTCCCGATGTTGATTCCATGGAATCAACAATCAAAGATTTAAGGGAATCTCTTGCCAAGTTCACCCAAGGTGAACAAAATTTGACCAAACTCCTTGGTTCCCAACGCATATCTAGAACCACCGAAGGGCTTGGCTATTCCAAGCAAGCCTCCTCTTCCCATGCTCCAACTATTTTTGTAAGGGGGAGCTCACAATTAAAATTTTTTAATTATTGAAAAAAACCCGGGCACTTAATCTATGAGTGCGATTGCAAAAATGACCGGTATGGTAGGCCCAAAACTATTTTCTTCAATGATGAATTTTATAGTAGAAGACCCGCCACAAGACAAGTTTGGATTGAAAAATCTCTTTTAGCGAGTCTCACCGGACCAAAATTTGCCTCGGTTTCAAAAACCTCTCCCCGGTGATTTGTTGTTTTTTATTTAGGGGAGTTAGGATTGTTTAAGCTTTTTGCGTTTTTCGATTCAATTTTTCATTTCAAAACTTTCAATTCAAACTGTTATTCAATTTTTCTTTTCAAAACTTTCAATTCAAACTGTTATTCAATTTTTCTTTTCAAAACTTTCAATTCAAACTGTTATTCAATTTTTCATTTCAAAATCTTTAATTCAAAATCTTCAATTCAAAATCTTTCAATTCAAAACTTTCAATTCAAATTTCAAAAAAATTCAATTGGTTTAAAATTCTATCTCGTCTTTCAAAACGTTTCCCTCAATCAAGTTTTATGCCCCGTGCTATTTTGATAATCACAAAGGGGGAGAAATTCTTGGTTGATTGGGGGAAAAATATTTTAAAGCATGCCTTTCATTTCAGTATTCTACATTGTTTGTTTTGGTGATTGTGATCATCAAAATAGGGAGAGATTGTTGTACCTCTCGTACCCCTCGAGGTTTAATTTTCATGATCACAATCACTCTCTTATTTATCTAATATTGTTTTAAGTGTTTTTGGATGATAGGCATAAATTCAGGGTGCCAAGGAATTGGGCCAAGAAGGCCAAGAAGGCAAAAGGCCAAAGTGGACTGAAATTCAGTCCACCGGCCAACCGGTGGAAGACCACCAGCCGGCTGATGGACCCTGGGCAGAAGGCTGAGCCACTGCCTCAGCACCGGCCAACCGGTGGCCTCAGCACCGGCCAACCGGTGGCACCCAGACAGAACAGTGTCAGCCACTGCCTCAGCACCGGCCAACCGGTGGCCTCCTCACCGGCCAGCCGGTGGTGCCTAAGCCCGAAGGCCTCTCATTTTCCAAACACCGGCCAACCGGTGGCACTGTACCGGTCAGTCGGTGGAGCCAGTCAAACTAGTCGTTGGGCTTTGACCAGACCTGTCCACTTGCCTCCCAACGGCTGCGAAGGCCTCTCCAATGGCTCTGAAGCCTCCCAAAGGCCATTTGAGGGTTCCCCCTCTATAAATAAAGGACTAAGAACCCCCAGAACACCAACCAAGCCATAAGAAAGCCAACAGACACATTTTTCATTATTTGGCGAACCTCTGGCGGATTGCTCCAAGGAACTCCACTTGCTCCAACTCACTTCCACATCCAAGGAGCACCACCATAAAAGCTTGGGAGCGCTCTTCATCAACTTCATCAATCCATTGGCGCCCAAGACTTCTCCCATTACGGTTTTTCTTGTTTTATCTATTTTGAGCATAAATTTGGGTTTGTGCCTACAAACCCCTCATTTCTCTCATCCTCTCTTCTTTGGGTTTTCACACCACCTTCAAGGTGTGAAGAGGTTAGTCAAGCCTTTCCTTTTAAAAGGATTGAATCAAAGGTGAGCTAGCCTTCACCTGTAAGAAGGCTAGTGGGTTCTTACTCAACCATTAAAAGTAAGTGGGTTCTTGCATAACCATCAAAAGCAAGTTGTAATAGGTTCTAGACTAACCTTAAAGTCTAGTGGGTTTCTTGATAAAACCATTAAAAAGCAAGCGGTAGTAAATCTCTCAACGGTTGAGTTGGGAGCGGAGACGTAGGCTTGGGTTTAAGCTGAACTCTGTTATCAAGTTGTGTGTTTTGCCTCTTTTATCTCTCATCCTCTCTTCTTTGGGTTTTCACACCACCTTCAAGGTGTGAAGAGGTTAGTCAAGCCTTTCCTTTTAAAAGGCTTGAATCAAAGGTGAGCTAGCCTTCACCTGTAAGAAGGCTAGTGGGTTCTTACTCAACCATTAAAAGTAAGTGGGTTCTTGCATAACCATCAAAAGCAAGCTGTAATAGGTTCTAGACTAACCTTAAAGTCTAGTGGGTTTCTTGCTAAAACCATTAAAAAGCAAGCGGTAGTAAATCTCTCAACGGTTGAGTTGGGAGCGGAGACGTAGGCTTGGGTTTAAGCTGAACTCCGTTATCAAGTTGTGTGTTTTGCCTCTTTTATTTCCGCTTCACTTTTACTTTGATTTTAAATTGTTAATTATTTTTTAAAAAGGCAATTCACCCCCCCTCTTGCCATCACTTCTTTTCTTCTCCGCCCAACAATTATACCATATATTCTATGTCCAAATGTAGTGAGATCCATAATATTTTTTTGATATGGTTGATGAATCCACATTTTATTTTTAAATATATGAATTTTTAATAATGGTTTCAGAGTTTTAGTCACTGTAAAGAGTGGGTGTCTTGGTTTTTGATGTACAGAGTTCATCATGTTTAGAGTTCCACAATAAGTGATCATTAAGCATCGGTAATTGATCACAATGATTTTGTTGGGAATGAAATATAAGGATTATTAAACTTTTTTTGGGTTATTGGCCACTGAGACTTCTTAGAGATGAAATGTTTTATAGGGGGAGAGGTTATAAATACATAAATTTTAATAGGTTTTGTATTTAAAATGTAATATTATTTTTTTGTCACTAAATAATGGCACATTTCATGAACCGGGATTCAGATATGAATTATATGATTATTATAATATAAAAGATATGTTGTTTTGATGATTGGACCCCAATTAGGGCCCTGATTACTAAATATACAATTAGAGATGGATTGGTAGACCGAAAAATGATGTTTTAGTAATCTGTATCATGTTTATCTATCACAGTTAGTATTTACACCCCAAAGATTTATATAGGAGGGTTCTATTACATGTGTTATATTTGGTATCATATGTGTTTTACCAAGGGGATTACACTTCAATATATATTATCCACATCATAATGATGGTTGATAGAGGGGCTATCCCATCTTCCCAGTTGTATTATTCTCTAGAGGTATACGAAAAAGGAGGTTGCAACAAGACGGCTGAGAGGGAAACACACATTGACTTTCCTAGAGGATATTGTGTACTATAATATCATTGGGCATTATATGAGATTGGACTCAATGTATATTTATATGGGTTGTAAGCTTAATTTCATGATTGGACCCCAATTTTTCTTATGCCAAACAACCATGTCAGGAGGCTATTTTGACCCCCCATCCCCTGTCAATTCCCTCTCAGTCCATGGAAATTTTGTGGAAATTTATATATATACTTGAGGCGACTTACTCTTTAATAAGAAATTAGTTGTGTTTTACCTATTTCATTTTTGATTTCAGATGATTTGGGTTAGGTTTTATTGATGTTTTCAAATAATAATGGATGAAATTAGTTAACAAAATATAGATTTTCCATATAATAAATATTTTTTTTTTTGTTAGGATGACCTGTCTTCATAAATCTCCATTTCATGATAGTTAAATTTCCCAAAGGATTTATTTATGTCTTTTTTTGTGTAAATATCTTGATATTGGCCATAAAATTTGGAATTATAATATTGGATTTTGTGGTGTTTTGGTTCGGGTGCACATCAAGAGTAGAAAAGTCCAAATTGTTATGGTTTTAGTTAGAAGATTTTGTCTCATATAATTTTATTAATTTTTTTTTAATAAATAAATAATTAAATTATAAATTTTATCACATTATTTTCAATATTAACTACTATTTGTGTGTGGTTTGTGATATGATATTGGGTGATCAGATTATATTTGAAAAGGCTTCGATAAGAATGTGTAAGAGTGAAGATGCTTCACTAAAAATAATGTAACTCTAGGAATGGGGTATATGGTCCTCTATGATCACCCTAATGATATATTAATTTTTTTTATTTATCCATTCATGTGATATATGGTCACTCTACTATTAGTGATCAGACTCTTAAATAAATTGAATTGTGATATTAAAAGAAATTACCTATACATAAAATATCATGCTAAGGGCCATGATAGACCATTATAACATTGTTAATATTTCATCCACCAATTAATGATAGAATTTATAATATTATTACATGTGAAATTAATACAATTGTGGTTGTAACTGCCGAGTCAAAATAGTTGTATCACTAAGTTGGGGAGGGGTGAATCAACATTATCTTTTTCTATTAGTTTTTATTCTTTTTGAAAAAACATTCACCTCCTGTTAAATATTTATTTATTTTATAAAAAAAAATCTCATAACCAAAAGAATATAAAAATTTACATGGTTCACTAATAAAAAAGATTATTTACATCCTTCTTATGGTTTGGAAACAATCCAACACCACATGTTTCCCTTGGAAATAATCCATTTGTGTGGAATACCATGTGTAGGTTATTCCCTTAGACTAAAGTAGTTCTATGATCATTAGAATAGTGAATGTGAATAAATTAAAACTATTATTTAATATAATGTTATGTAACAACCAGTTATGGTGGTGCTCAATCAACTTTTCACAAATATTTTATTCAAAAACAAAACTTCACTTCCTTACCTAGAAGTAAAACTGATCATATTCCATACTTATTAATAATATTTATTCTGATTTCCCATTCTAATTTCCATGTCAAATTATTCAATACAAAAATATTCCTCGATAATAATACCACTACATCAATTTTTACTTTTTCTTCCCTTATTTAAAAAAATAACTTGATTTCTAAGTCTGATAATCAAGCCAAATACAATGATTTGCTGAATATGATATTTTATTTTATCTTTTATTCTTTTTTCTAACAACATTATCAGGTAATTCTCAATACATAAACTGCTTCTCCATATAAATTCAAATATTTTGTCTCTAAAGTTATTCCATTTTAGAAAATACAAATTACATTGACATTTTATATTTGTTCCAAAAGAGTTATGGTGTAATTATAAAATTGTTTCCCACTCAACCAAATTTTCCTAAAACATAATTTTCCTCAATATTTCAGTGAATTTATGTAATTCTCAACACATCTAAACTCTATTTAAACATTTTTTATATTCTATCAACTTTATCTCAGTTCAAATTTACTTTAACAAAATTTATTTTGATTTTGTTTCTCAATTATGATATCTCTATACGATTTCATTATGAAAATGTTATGTACAACATAAATATATGAAGAAATGGATAGTTTTAATATTATTATAAAACATAATTTTTATTACGATTCTGACATTCCATTGAAATTTCTTCTTTACGATGAGGTCATTTGGTAAATCCGACTTTTTTTATCCACATGAAATCAAATTAGAACTGAATACATCCCATTATATTACTTTTTACTAATTGGAAAACCAATCTACTCATTAATATTTCTTTATTATGATTAAAAAAACACGTCTATCAATATTATAGCTCTAATCTCAAATGTAAATAAAAATACTTAAAATCAAATAAAAGTTCTTCTTTTTCTTGAACCAATTGTATGAAAGACAACCAACAATTAATATTAATAGAAATGGGTGACAAAATTTTTAATTGATATCGAAATATATTTTCAATTAGATCCCCAAAACATTACATATTTTTCCTTCTCATTGGTCCTAAAAACACCCAAGGAAATAAATTCTGACTCCAATGATTATGATGGAATACCAAATCTGATGGACCAGTATCAACAACTTTGACTTAAAAACTTCTTTCTTTTATAAATAAAATATAAATGATCCTCCAACACTCAACGTCTTTATCTCTTCTGATTATGAATCTCATAACTTTAATTATCTGAATATTTAAATATTTTGTAATTTGGCCTGACTAAATACTAGCACTTTAGATTTCTCTCATTATGTTCAACCTCACCAGCCTTTTAACAAATATGTGTCAGGTAACCTATTCTCGATGGAATGAGATAGGAAAGGATTGTTTCTAGAAAACATTACTCTTCTTTAAATTCTTGTTTTTAGTCATGACTTCTTCTAGACTATGAAAATATTTAAGAACAAATTAAACATCTTCTAACATACATTATAAGGTTTTATAACTTTTTATTCTTCCAGGAACATTTTTTTCTATCCAATACAAAATAATATTTTTAGCAGTACCCCTTTCCTTCATTAACCTAGCATCAAATGTTTTTAAAATTACATATGATATATGGAAAATACAAAACAAGAAATGAACTTCATATTTACTTCAGATCCATGAAGAATCCATTCTCTTTAATAATTATTATATTTTTTTAATTCCTGAAACAAGATGTGTCCCATCAAACATTTCTTTTAGAAAAAATCTTCCAAATCAGATAGAATTTCATAATAATTATGAGTTTAATTTTCTAAATAAAATTTTCATTATGGCCATCCACTTTCACAAAGTGAGGTGATTTATTCTCTTTTAAAAAGTCCTGGCAAAAAAACTCCGGAATACGCTCATATTCCTTATCTTAATGATCCTAAAAATACCCCCTTAGTATTTTGTTGTCTACCAAGGTTTATAAGTCAATAAACCCTATAACCTCCAGAAATAGATTACCTATCTAAAATTATAACCCTATGTGAGATAAATCATTGTATGAAACAAGAATTATTGATTGAAAACATATGATAACCAAATTAAATGATCCTGAAAACCTCTATCTTTTCTTCTTCCTCATTTCTATACAAAATTTTTTATTATAAACACTGAAACAAATAGTTAGAATAATTTATATATTTACAATTATAAAATCATACCTTACATATAACTCTCCCCTTTTTATAGATATACTTAAAAAGTTTATTATATTTTTTTTTAAATCATGGGGTCGATTCCTCATTTTATTATTTAAAGCAAAGACCTCTTTAGACTAGGTTGAGGGAGACCCATTACATAGCCCAAAGGCCCAATGCCACATGGCCTGAATATAAGGCTTGAAAGCCCATTTTTTGGCCCAATGGACCCCTCAGTGAACAGTACTGCTATAGTAACCATATTGCTACAGTACCTACAATAGTATAGTCACCATTACAGTAAATGCTACAGTCCCTCCACCGCTATAGTGCCACCGCACCAACACTTCCATCGCTACTACAGTACTGCTACAGTACCCCCCGAAAATTTTCCCCTACCCGGATTTGTTCCTGGGTCTTTTGGATTCCAAGTAGGAGTTTTTAACACTAGGGTACAATCTTGTTGGCTTAAAAGGTTTCTTATATAATAATGGATATATTCACAAGACATTCTCTCTATTTTAAAACATGATAAAAATACAATATGATATAGGGAACAATGTTATGTACCTCAAACATGATGATAAATAGGTTGGACATACATGTTTAACCCCAATTTAGAAAATGTTTCCTTCAATCAACGTTTTTTTAATTGTTACTAAATATTTATAACGTAGAAAAATACTCTAAATTCAATCAATTATACTCTAGGTTCTCTTTGATTCAATGATATTTGATATAAATACTTTTTGAATGAGAATGTTGTATAGGATTTATGGGAAGGTTGATTTTAATTTGATTATCACAACCCAATAGTATGGGTAACTTCACTTCAATAAGTAAATCTTCCAACTAAGTCATCATCCACATAAGATGTGTTGCATCTCGAGTTTTAGAAACATAATAAACTTTATACATTCTATGAGTTACTGAATTACCTTTATTTATATTTCCACTAACACAACTTTTTTCCAAAAAGAATACTCTAGTATATGTGAATCTTATATCATTAATATTTCCTACCCAATTAACAAATGAATACCAAATAAGGATAAAAAATTTAGAGATATCATACCTGATTCTGATATTTTAAGGTCAATTGATTTATCTGATAATTATTTTTTAAACTATAATATCTATTTTTTTTAGAATTTTGAAATCATGCACATAAGAGGACAACATAAAAAATGTTCGTTCTTAATGAAGTCAAATACAAAAAATATCATCTCAACATCTGAAAAGTTTCTGATCAACTTATTTTCATTTACTATATTTTTTCAACTTATTTTCCACTAAAAACTATAAAATAATTGGTTTCAATTTTTCCTTTCAAAATATCATAAGATATTTCATAACATATTTAACTTATGAATGAAAAATGTCATTATTATTTTTATGAATCTGTAACTAGAGAATGTATTTCATGTTTTTGAGTACATTCATCTCAGAAAACATTTCATCTATTCCGGAAGTCAATGAAAATTTATTTCGTCATATCTAACAATGATAATGTCATTGACATAAAAATTATGATGTGGGAAAACTCATTAAATTTAATTATGTAAATATTGTTATAAACTCGTCATTTCTTAAAATTTTTCTTCCTCAAGAAAGTATCCAATTTAGAATAATAGGCTATTTGAGATTGTTTTAGCCCATACATTAATTTCTTTAGCTTACACACATAAATTTCATCTTCCCAGATAACAAATACATAGGTTTGTTCACTGAAAACTTCCTCCTAGAGATCCCCATTCAGAAATTTGGATTTTACATACATTTGAAAAAATATATCTTCATTTTAATGCAACAATATTAAATATTTTTTTTGTTTCCAACCATTACACTAGTGAAAATGTTTCATCAAAGTAAAAAACCTTTAATTATTGGGTAACCTTTGCAAACTCATATTTCCTTATTCCTTATTAATTCACCAGCATTTTGGAAAACCCACATTGTTATAATAATATGTTTTTATCTTCAATACATATGATTTCCTATTTATAATTATTTTCTCTCTGATCCATCTCTTCATTTATGAACTAATCCTATTTAGATTCTCAAAATCTCCATTCACATCATTCGAAATTACTTATAAATAAAATCATGTTTCTGTAACAAATTTTGATTTATTATTGTTTGAACTTTATTTTTTTTATCACCAATTATTTTCTAAGCCTCCACTATAATCCTTATCATGGGATGATATTTTTGAGTTCATTCCTCATCAAATGAAATAGATGATTCAAATTGATCTTCTTGTGTATGATTACCACATTCATTTTCCTAGTCATAATTTTTAATAAATATTTTCTATCATGGTCAACTTTCTAATCAACCCATGTTTGGTTTTCTTCCTCATCATTTTCAATAAATTTCACATTAAATGAATAAAAAAATTCTTATTTTTTCTTTTCTAGACCATTTTAATCACACTCCTTCCAAATAATTACCATTAAAATTCCATCTTTAACATTCCTGTAAAACATTACATGGTTTCAACTTTATTATTTATTCTTCATGAACATCTAAAAAGTGTTAAGTGATTTAAAAATTGAGTTTTGTCACTAAAGAATTGTATAGATCCATATCTGAACATGTCCTTTAGAAACATTTTTTTTTCGATACACACAAAAGTACTCATGGATTTCCTCCAAATATAATGAGAAATACAATGTTCGAGTAACATAGTGCTCCCCATTTCAACTAAACATATGTTATTCCTTTCATAAATCTAATTTTTAAGGTGTATATGGTGAACTAAACTCATTATGAATTCCATTCTTCCCAAGATAACATTTAAAATCATCATTTCTATACTCACCACTATTTTCTATTCTCAATATTCTCACTAAATAATAAAATTCCATCTCATCATTCCTTATAAAATATTTTAACATTACATATAATTTGACTTATTATTCATATACATTACAATATTAATTTATGTAAATTCATCAATGAATTTGATGAAGTAATAATCTTCATTAGTTAATTTTTGTTCTCATTAGCCCATAGATATTAGAATGCATATGTTATAGGGATTGTTTTGAAAAAATCTCAACCTTATTATTCACGGAATTAGTAGTTGTCCATTCTGAAAAATAAAACAACACCAATATATTATTCTTTACATATTAAAAATATCAAAGAGATTGTCTCACTTTAATAACATTTTCATGTTTCTATGAAACATGTTTCCAAGCATTTTATATTATAACTAATTCTATCATACTATACATAAGTAATATGATTTTTAAATTTCCCAAATATAAAATATCATTTCTTTTATATGTTGGCACCTTTTAACATTCATTACATCTTCTTCACTTTTCACAAAAACGTTATATATTCTGAAAATGAAATTGTTGCGTTCATCACAATGTTGTGAACCACTTAGAAAGTTGTGTTTTATCCCATCAATATACCATTATATCATTGAATTTAGCTTCTCTTTCCCAATGATGGCTGATCTAATACCTCCGATTCATAATGATTAATCATTGAAAATTTTCATTGTTATTTTGTTGAAGACATTCACATTATTAAAAAACCATTAAATATACTTTCATAATAGAATATCACCCACTATCATGAATCCAATGTCATTTTCTGTTTGTTTCTTTTCGAGTAGTTTCTATAAAAATATTGTATTATTTCTTTTTTTATATATTCATTTCCAGACTCAAAGAATTATTAACATCCTTTTTATGAAGATAACCAAAAAAGATATCCTTTAGAAAGTTGTATAGGTTGTTCACATATTTTACAAAATAGTTTCCTTAGGTTAGAACCTATAATAAATTTTCACATCAGCCTTATCATGTTTCTTCGGAACATTGTTCTCAAAATTATTCCTTTGTTGGTATTGAATTACCCTAAAAAAATTTCAAACTAAATTTTTTGGAAAAGTATTAATTTTATTCGATGAACCAACACATAATTTCTATGTGTCTAAATCCACCACAATATCAATAATATCCATAGAAAGAATATTTTCCTCTATAACAGTTATACTAACTATAATAGTGTGAATGTTTCACATCAACATTCTTATCCTTCTTATTAAAACATTTTTTTACCACAAACCATTATATTATCAACCAAAAATCTTCTTCTTTTGATATGTTTTATTCTAAACCTTGTTAGAGCCATATGTAAAATTATTATTTATGAAATTATAATTTTTAAAAAATTCTTACATGATGAATTTGTTGGTTATAGCCACATATAGATCATTCACAACATTATTCTTCATAGAAAAAAATTCATAATTATTTTCATCATTTGAAGGTAACTTTTTTATCATTCTAAAGTTCCTCCTTACACGAACTTTCACCAACTTTTGAGATACATTTCTTAAAACATATACCTCTCTGTTCATCTTTAGAAAGATTCTGTTTGAAAGGTTGAAACTCTTCTTCTTTTTCTCTTATATTATCATCCAAGTTACCATTATGATTATTTTCTTTAAAAATTGATTTATTCAAATAGTCAAACTCTTTTAAGAAATTGATTTTCTCATTAAGAAATCCTTCTTGATTGTTAGTTGAATATTTTCACTTTTTAACATCCCCATTTATTTTTCAAGCCTTCAAATATTCCTAAAACCCTCTTTTAATGCGTCTTTAATATGAAATTATAATCAAGATTTTTCTTCTTTAGAAATATATCATATGAATTCTTCATTATTCCCTATTTTAATATAATTATTTTCACTTACATGCTCATTTGTTTTTTCAGACTCATCTTCACTATCTCCTTATTTATAATAATTTTATAAGAAACTTATCCTTGGGATTTATAAAATTTTCTATCATCCCCTATTTAAAAACGATTCTATTTATTAACCATTTTCTTGAATAATTTTATTACTATTATTCATTTTTCATCATAATCATATTATTTATTGCTTTGAGGATAATTATCCACACAATTCTCAATGGCCCCCCATTCAAAATACATCAAGGGAAGTTGCCATTGTATTTACTTGTACACATTCTCAGATTTATAGAAAAAAAGGATAAAATTTCATTAATATTTTCACATGATTCATTTTCGGATTCAGTGTCAGCAACAAATTCTTTTTCATGATCCATCATGAAATTTTCATTCTTGGTGTTTTTGAAAGTAATTTCACATTATGTTTTTTACATTAATTAATTTCTCCATTATAATTGCATAAGTAATGGGATTACTATGAAGGTCATCAAGATATAGTGTTTTAGGATCTATATCTTTTAATTAGTAGACTTTAACACCAATTATTTTGGAATAATTCTTATGCTAATTTCAAAAAAATTAGAATCCTCCAAAATTTCACTAAGACATCTGAGATTTTTGAAAATTTTATTTACCCTGGTAATGAAGTCCCCATAGATTCATACTCTCCCATATTTAGATCTTGATAATTCATCCATTAGATTTTTCATTTTGTGTTTTTAACTTTTTATTGACGTTGTATATGTTTTGGAACCTATCTCATATAACTATGGGGATGAAATAACCATTAACTCTAAAAATATTACTTTTTGATATTAATAAGAGTAAATAATTTCTATGCCTTCTATCATTATTGAGATTATTTTTTGTGTCAAATGTAATATGAACTTCATCATTAATAGGAGTAAATCCATCTATTGTAGCTTTATGAAAATCACAGCCAATAGAAATAAGATAAGAAAACATTCGATCTTTCCAGATATGTTAGTTATTACTATCAAAGATAAAAATAACTTTACTATGGACAAAATTGGGATTCTCCATCAACTTCTCTTTAAAACATTGACAATGAATTACTGAAGGGAAAATTTGGCTCTGATATCTCTTATAATTTCCCAGTCAACATAGATGTATGACTAATAGGGGGAGGGGTGAATCAATGAAATATTATTCTTTTTTACTTTATTTTCAACCACATTTTCCTCTAGTTAAATATTTCATTATATACTGAGAAAAAAACAAAAAAAAATAGTGACACAATATTTTTAATGTTTAATACCAAACAAGAATATAAACATCCATGGTATGGTTTTGAGACAATTCAATACAACACAGTCCACTTGAAAACAATTCTTTTGGGGGGAATATAATGAGTATGGTATCCCCATAAACTCAAGTAAAATTATGTTCAATACAAAAATGAATGTTCTTTAAATAGTACAAATATATAATAAAAATGTTTTGTAACAACCATCTTTTGGTGCTTCTTAATCAAATTTTCACAAGTATGTTCTTAAAAAATAATTATTAAATTCATTAACTAGTAGTAGGAAAAAACATTTCTAGACCTTGTATTAATAAATAGTTTGATTTCACAATCCAATTTCCATTACTAATTGATCAATGTGGAAATATAAATTTATCATAATGACACTAAAATAATTCAGAACATCTTCTTACTCGGTCCAAAAAAACCAATCCAATTTCTTTATATGATAATATATCCAAATATAATGATTAATTGAATATTATATTCATAAATATCTCTTATTATTTTGTCTATAAAATTCCTTATTAATGATAGATATGAATAAATCATATTCCTTTATATTTGGGGCTTCTCCTAGTACTTCCATATCTGAAAATACATAGTACATTATCATTTTATAGTTATCCCAAAAGTGGTTTGGGTGGGATTCAGAAAAAGTATCTCACTTAACATAAGTTTACCAAAAAATAAATTCTCTATATATTTGAGGTTCATTTATGACTTCTTTAACACTTCTAAAATCTTCTCTAACCTTCTCAACTATTCTAATAACTTCATATTGAATTTTATTTCTCTAACAAATGTTAGTCCTATTTTTATTCTCCATTATAATTTACCGATTCGATTTATTCATTATGATGCTCCGTTAGACTTGCATATATGAAGAAATATACAATTTAAATATTCTTTGAAAACATCTGTTTCATTCTAATTACAGCTTTCTATGGAAATCTTTTCATTATAAAGAGTAAATTTGGTCACTTTTATTTTCATAACCCTCTTGTATGAATATTTGAACCGAAGACATCCTATTATGTTTCTATTCAGAAGTTGAAAAACAAATATTCACATTTTAATTTTACCAATATGATGATGATATAATATTATTCAATACAAAGGATCTTGACACACATTTTAAAAAAATTCTTAAAATAAAATCAGAGTTCTTATTTTCGTTAACACACTTATAAAAAAGGCAACCAAAAATCATGCACTGTAGCAGTGGCAACACTGTAGCAGTGGAGGGACTATAGCAGATACTGTAGTGGTGCTAATACTATAGAAGGTATTATAGCAGTGCAGGTACTGTAGCAGTACTATTCACCGAGGGGTCCTTTGGGCCATTTAATTGGGCTTTCAAGCCTTGTATTCAGGCTACTTGGCCTTGGGCCTTCGGGCTATGTAATGGGTCTCCTCTACCCAGTTTAAAGTGGTCTTTGCTTTCAAAAAATAAATTGAGGCTTCGGCCCCAACATTTAAAAAAAAGAAAGGCAACCAAAAATTCATCTTGATGGAAATGTTTGATTACATTATTGATTCCTCTTTGAATTTATTTTTTGTATCTACCCAAACAAAATTAATTGTTTGTTGTTTTTATTGGTCCCAACAACTCCCAAGGAAAAAACTCTACCTATGATGATTATAATGGCATACTAACTTTAGTGGACTGCTACCAATAACTTTAACATCAGAAAATTCTTTTTATTCAAAATGAGTAACCTTTGACCTTTCAGTACAAATATTGTTTTTATTTTATTATTATGATTATTAAAAAATTCATTCTATGAAGTTTTAAATATTTTGGATTTTGGTCTGACTAAAAACAAACACCTTTGGTCTATCCAATTATAATTAACATTTTCCGCCTTTAAAAAAATCTGTGTTTAGTATTATCATACTGATGGAATGGTAACATAAGGGTATGATTAAAATATCATTCATATTATTCATCTTCTTGATTGTATGAATGGATTATTACTGACTTTTAAAACTGTTTAGATCATCATCAATGTGGTATGACTTCCATTTGGAATTTTTATAACTTTCGATTATTGCATAAATATTTTTCATTCTAACCAAGCGCGAATATAATTGGAAACACTACTCATTTCCATTATCAAGCTAGAATCACATGTTTTTCAACATAATTATGGTTTATTTGAAATAAAAAAAGTTAAGCGTCATCATATTTAAAAACATATCAATGATGAATCTGATTCTCTTCCTCATTATGATCATCCTTTCATTACAAACCCAAGTTGAGCCTGATTTACCTTTTCTTCACGAAAACATCTTCCCAGTCCAATGTAATTCCATAAAAATTGTAATTAGGATTTATTGAATAAAATGGTCATCCTGATCACCCATTTTTTAAATTTATGTTATTTATTTTATTCTTAATCATCCTTGAAAACAAAATACAACTAATGAATAAAATC
Organism: Viscum album; assembly: GCA_963277665.1. Classification (NCBI taxonomy): domain Eukaryota; kingdom Viridiplantae; phylum Streptophyta; class Magnoliopsida; order Santalales; family Viscaceae; genus Viscum; species Viscum album. Next base: position 1,199,346,237 of record OY728153.1, on the reverse strand, counting down.
ATCTTTTTTATCACCTTGGTTGTAGTAGAGGTGTATTAATTTTATAGAATAAGTGAAACATAGAATACCTAGTGATAGGTTGTCTCAGTTAAATCTTGGTAGAATAATGAAATTTATGTGAATTATTAGCTTTATTGGAACATTATTTAACCCTTTGACTTATGTTTTCAATGGGAATGATTATTAGAGAGTCCAGAATGTGTTCATACACCTTTAGTATTTCAGTACCAAATCATGTATATCATTGTTTCCAACTGAGTGGACTATCATAGGACTAACATGATATAAATGAACAGAATCATGATTTATCATATCTATAATGATATTATTACATTTTCTATGGGTCTACCAACCCAATTTTATGATTTTAATGACACTGAGTTATTCTATTGCATTTGGGTTACATGAGTGGTATTAGTGATATTATTTAGATTGAGAATACCATATTGTATTTCCAAGAAAATATGTGACCTAAGGGACACAAGAAAATTTCTCTTTTTTGTGAAACCCTTATGTTGTTCAATGTTAAAGTAGATAATGATGATTTTGGGACTCACCTTGAAATTAGAATCAATGATGAGAGCCAAGTCTGGCTATAGTTACAGGGTTTTGTAATTCATTTTAGAGGATATCCATGGTTATCCAGATGGGTGGGATATACAAAAAATAATTCTATAATAATAATAATTATTATTATTATTATTATTAATATTATTATTATTATTATATGTGTGATATTTTAATTCTACTTATTCTTGATGAAAATGGTTTCAACCACAAATATTTTCAACCCAAGTGAATTATGTGGATTCCCCCAATCCGAATATAGATTAAAATAAATATGTATAGTTTGACACATGTTTAACCCAAACTCATGGTCTATGGTTCTATATTCCAAACAGGTAGGGGATTTATTAAATACTTCTCAAAATACACACTTCGAACTTTAATTTCCTTTCATTATGAGTATTGGGATTTCATACATTTGATAATTATGCTAAATGTTTTGGATAGGGTTACTAGGGGATAGAAATAAATTTTATGCTAGTGGTGAAACTACTCAGGTGATGGTTATATTTGGTTACTTAAAATCTCTTAAAGAATTGGTTTTCTTTCTTAATCTATTTCAAAACTATTTATATTGATGCTAATAATATTTATAATGAGGTGAACATGGTTGAAGATTCTTTATCTATGTTGTATGAACGAGATGAAAATTCTTTCTAGTATTTGTCTGTCGATTTATTCTTTTTTCCCATTTTTAATTCTAAGGTTAATGTTTATAGCCATTTTAATAATTAAATATTCCAAATAATTATTTAATTAATTATATTTTTTATGGGAATGTGTCCATGACTATGTTCCCAGACCATATTGGATTATTATTATAATGAAATATCACATGGTGGATACTAGATCACCATTTATTTATTACTATGATATTACTAATGGTGATGATGATGATGATGATAGAATGTAAGGTATTACAGACCTAGGATCCAATGATATTAAGTTATTAGGGGACTCTAGAGACTTGAAACCATAAACATAATATAGTATGGCATTTATGTAATATCAAGTATTACCACACTAATATCCAATGATATTTAGTGATAATGGGAAGCTGAGGATTATCTCTTGAGTATTGGGATGATTTTTAGTGATAATGGGTTTCCAAGGATTACCACACTAGGATATTGGTGATGTTTGATGAATATAGGTTTTTTAGATTGACTATATTCGATCTTAATTTATTCTATGATGGTAGGATTCCATGGGTTACCACCGTAATATATAGTGATGCATTATTGTGGTATGGGGTTTTAGTGATTCCTAGGAACTGAAATTTGATATGATATTATTATATTCCTACGATGTTTCCTAGGATCCATTGGTTATAACTTTTTAGTATGATTTTTCATAAGATCCATTGGTATTCATTATATCTCTCCAAGGATATATTTCATGTTTAGAGACATCTGACACAGACCAAGGAATTTATAGTATATCCTAGGTGTCATGTTAGAACCCAATAATCGATAATAGTTATTTATTTATGATTCTAAAGATGGTTTTTAATTTATTTTGTGTGTATATCATATATTTCAACAATATTTATTAATTATGTTTGGGAACCCTTTGTTGGTTACCAAATTATTTTTTATCACACCCACCATAGGTGACCTTGGAATAAGGGTGCCTTATCATATTTTAGTATTCACAGGATATGGTAGGGAATGGGCCCAATATTGTATAATTGAGAAGGGAAACATTGATAGGATTTGGAGACTCGTATGTGATGATGCTCTAGGATGGTAGTAGATCCCCAATTTATTATATTTATTTACCTAGTATATGTGGTTGTCCTATTGGGAGATCTATTGTTATATGATTGTATGACCATGTATATGTATGATAGTATTCTTCATCATGTCATTGGATTTAGATTGTTATTTTTTATTTAATCATCGTACTATATTTATTTGTGATGGATAATGATTAGTGATTTTCCAATATTTTTTCATCTAATTTTAGGGTATATTCTCCCCATTGTAACATATTATACTCATGTCTCTTGTTGAAAACATGTACTCTATGGGTACAAATGTAAGAGGTAACACATAGATCACCAGTCCATGTACTTTTATTGGTCTCTAGGGTGGTAGGGAATTATAATATGAGTTAAAACTACTGTTGTGAATAGATTATTACAACTGAATGATAATTAATAATTAATGAACAGAATATTATTAATATTTCATAACTTTTGATGAATATTAAAAATATTCATTTTATTCACAAAATACACATTAGGATATCATGTAAGGATAATAATTTATTTTATCAAAATATATAATGATTAAAAAAATTAAAGACATGATGATTTTTCCCATTTGAATAGTTTTAGGTACTTATATAATGATCTTTGTTTAGTGATCCAAATCATTACTAGTTTTCAATTATTGATAAAATTTTATCATTTCATATACTGTATGGTTCATTTAGAGAAATTGGTTTTGAACTTAGATTCTTCACGTTTTAACATCTTTAAGTTGTGATTTATTAATTTAATGGGATCTTGGAGGGTTACTCAGATATATAATGAATATTTTAGGAATTGATTAGGATAGCTCGTGAGACCAGAGTAGCTTGTTGGGGTTCCACTAACATGATGATACAAAATAAGAGGCATACTATTGGGGTACACTAGGTTTCCTTTTAATTAAGATCCTTTGCATCTTTTTGGACCTGAACTATATCCATGATATATCTCCCTTGCCTAAATTTTGGAGAATCATTCCTTCATTCACTCATAATATCCTCTCTCCATGACTTACCCTTGATTTCATATTTATCTAAGTGAGACTCATTGGGAAATCGAGGTGAGATCCTCCATTCTTCTTCTAATGTGGCTTCCACTTCCTTATGTAGTGGAAAATAATTAGAACATTCATCATGAATGATTCCTCATGGTTTGAGTTTTCTATTTAGATTACAAAATTTCTTAATCATGTCATAATTATCTATCTCATTGATTATATATATTAGTTATAAGTATTTTAAATACTTTTAATTAGAGATTGGATGAAACTTATACCATATCATGGTGGAATTGTATGGGTGTTTTGATCAGAATTTCTAAAATAAAACCCATGATTATGAACACATCTTATGGGAAAATATTCATTTATTATGTGATTATTTTTGTTTATAATATGGTTTCCAGTAAAATTGTATTAAGTCCACAATTGTATGAAATAATTGAATTGGGGATTTTGCATGCCTTAGTCTCTAGATTATTTTGGGAGTGACCCAATCTTAGTTAGATGAAATTATAGATAAGGTAAACCACTAAGTTGATTTCACATTGAGTTTATAATTTAATAATATTAAAATTTTAATTTAATGGTTCTCATGATATAGGTAATTTGACCAATATGGAGATAAAATAGTATTTTAGATGTTCCATGAGTGGTTGGTCATGGTTCTGGCTTGGTGGTGATACATGTTGAATATTTTAGGAATTATTCTTCGTGAATTTGGTTGTGAGTATGATTGTGACAATTTAATTAAATTTAATTAATTAAATTGGAATGTTTGGGCATGAGTTATGAAATCTTGGAGATTGATAGAGTCTGAATGGACTTGGATGGAATCAGAATTTTTTTGACTTTGTAAATATAATAGTTTATTCTTTATTGAGGTAGGTGGATCCATGTACTTTACTCCATGGTTTTATGTGTTGTTAATTGGACAATGGTATGAGGTTCACAACATTGGGAGAATAAACCTTAATTACTAAATGAATTATGAACCATGCATAATGTTAAATTAGTAAATAGTATTTATGTACTAAAAAACAAATCATGCAAAATTTTATTGTAAAACGTGCCAAGGGTTACAATAGACATTTGTGCACTGGTTGGATGTCAGTTGTTAACAGTCATAGATTCATCAATAATGTGTGACTTTAATAAATTATATCCCATTCGGTGTGTGGTTGTGATACATGAGACATAGTTTCTGTGAGGCATATGCTTTATATGAATCACATGTGGTGTTCATGTGAATCAATGAGGCATATGCTTCATTTTTTATTGTGTATGTGTGAAAATATGAAACCCATACTGATATCAATCACATGTGCATGTATCCTGTGAGACCTATTTTTTATGATGATAAAATTAGTTTGTATTTATAGTAGTACACATTCGTGATATGATATGTTGTTCCCATATGTGATGTGCCATATTGTGTGTAATGGTATAGCCTTTAGAGATTTTTATTCTTGTTGTATATGACATGTGGTCCATCCAGGATTTGATTGATCTTGTGGGGAGATCATGTACATTATTATTTGATGATAATAGTGGACCAAGACATAGGGATGTGTAATGGAAGAATTATTTCATGACCTAAGGTAGTCTAAGGATACGACCACCATTGGCCTAATCTAATGCAGGGGTAGGGGTAACCTTTTGGATTGATCTATGATATTTATGGGAACTTTTAGCCTTATTTAATAACATGATACTCATTTACCATATAGTTTCTCAAAAATATATGAGGTAGACTTGTGGTATCCCAATGATCTTGGCTTCTGTTATAACCTCTCTTCAGACATAGTTTTAAATCATGTGTAGATGTGGTTTATAGAAACATTGTTATTGCATGATTTATTTAAATATAGTCATGTGTTCCTTACAAATGACTTTGTGATTTTTTATATGCATTCATAGATTATTTATTTCTTTTCTACTAATCCTGTTAAGCCTTCCTTGGGAAAATACACTAAATTTTAATGGTTAAGTATTAAAAAACATTGGTTTTTCCTAATTAGTTATAATCACAAATTTTATTTGTAGCAACAGAACCAAGATACCAATGAATCCCTAACTTATTGAATGTATATGTTAGGATGAGGCCATTATTTGATAATTGAGTGAGAAATCTCAGTATGAGTTTTCAGACCAGGAGAAGGCGAGGCTTGGAGTTGGGTGAAAATACTCTTTATACTTTTATTATTTTTTTCACATATATGTGATCACCCCAAAGGGTAATCATCTTTCTTGTATTGAATATAATATATATTATTTCGATATACATTAATTAAAAATAGTATGTTATTGTATTTTGGTTACTCTAATTACTTTTCATTACATGTTTGGTTATTTATTTGTTATTGTCCAATTTGATTGAGGGTATAGTCTCACAATTATTTCATTAACACACTCATTTCAATTTGGTTTCCTATAGCATGCATGGAGGTGAAATTGATGTAATGTTATACACTGACATGGTTTGAATTTTTTGGGTTAGGATGTTAAAAAATGGTATCTAATATATCTTTTTTCCTTGATTTGGTGAGTTGCAATGTAAGAGAAATTAGAATTTTATGGATCTTGTGATGAAACTCAGTCGAGTGCACCACGAAAAGCATTCTCCTGGGATGTAAAGATTACATATAAATGGGATTGAGGTTCCTATTATTCACTTCAATTCTTATATTGTATCACATTTGGTGTTTTACATAGATTTTGGGGATTTTTATTTCAAATGGATTTGACTCCAAGTCAGTGTTATGGACCTAACCCCAGAAACCCTGAGCTGGTGTCTAATTTATTACATTGGTATAGATACAAGGGTAAAATACCAATGAATTATAATATATTATATTATTTGTATATATAGATACATACACAATTCTCATTATATAATGGAAATATAAAATAAAACAAATAATAATAATTTTCTCAAACTCATTGAAACTCATTCAAAGAAATATTCTTCATAACCTATGGAAAGGAAACAAAATAAAGGTGATATAAAATGCTCAATAAAGATTAAGTACAACACAATATATCATGATTATATATTGAATAAAAAATATTTAAAGGTATGTAATTTAAAACAAAATCAATTTATTCCAAAAAATGTCCAAGAAATAATGAATAATCAATATGGAATGGTAAATAAATAAACATGCATCGCATTTAATTAATAAACTGAGAATGAAATAAATTCGAAGATAATATGAATGCAAAAATATCTAGGATAATGATAATTATTAAATTATAAAGGAATTATATTCTTAATTATTGGATGTAATGATCTAAAACATTTTGAAACTTCTACTGTTATGACATTTCATAAGATATGACTTGAAGGTCGCTTCAACAGATAGACATGAAAATTATTTTTCTCTATTTCACATGAGACATTGCTTGCATCAACATCATGAATTGATGCTCTTTTATATTCAATTTTTTATTTTAGTACAATTACTGAATGCACTAGATCTTATTACATTTTTATTCGCTAGAATCACAATCTCACTTTATGTTGTTTTTTTTATATGAGCTGTCCCTGATTCTGTGGACTATCTCTGATATGTGTACCAGACCTGCTGTGCGTACCTCACCTGGTCTATGTATAGTGACTTTTTGGTGTACCATCTCTACTCAGTGTACCATGAATGTTCGGCATACCACCCATAATTGGCATACCGATCCTCCTCCGCATACTGCCACTGATCCACGTACCACCTCTGCTCCGCGTACCATGCCTGCTTCGCATACCGCATCTGCTCTGTGGACTACACTTGTTCTGCGTACAATTCCTGATTTGCGCATTGTTCATGCTCTACATACCGTACATGATCTTTGCACCACACATGCTCCATGTACCGCCTTTTCATACTAACTTCATGTACTACGATCAAGTACTGCCTTCATGTACCTCCATCACATACCACACTTTTCTACTTCCTTGGAATACCATTTCTTCCTTCTACTGACTTTTTTCTTCAAATTATGTAAATTATTTCATCTCCTGCATACCATTTTTTTCTTACAAAAAATTTCTTCTCGGGCACTCCAAAATTTTTGAACTATTTTTTCTTTTTGGTACTACCTCTTCCTATGTATTATCTCTCCTACATACCACTTTCAGAATTAGCCGAGATCTTCCATAGAGATGATATTTTATTACCAAATTCACTCTGTGAGATAATGATGTGATTGACACTCATTATATAAGATAATAACTCTATAAATTTCGTTAATCCTTTTTACACAAATTTTCAATGCAAGAAAAAATCACCGCATACTGAACCCCATCCATGTATAGTGAAACTCCACCGCATAATGTGACCTTTATGCGAATTGAAAATCTTCACTATGTACCGTGTGTTTGTCGGCCAGCGTACTGCATCTCTTCCTACAATGATGATCTATTCCACATACCACAACACCTTACATGGAAAACTATTTTAGGTACATCAAACCGTTTGGTGACCCATTCAGTGTACCTTTCCTGCTTACCGCACACCTTCCCCATGTACCGTTGTGGTGAACCGTTTTTAGTTATAGGCACTGCTCTGCCTACTATTTCCTCTTCCATGTACATGATCGAAAACTATTCCTAAAACATGGTGCATTTTCCATGTTCATATGTACTCAGTTTGATCCCTTTTCTGATTTCCTCTGTTGTTCCTCATCTCATTCACTTTTATGTAGAAATCCTTGCATTACAAACAAGAAAATCACTTTTTGCAGGTCCAACAATTTGGGAAACACTTAGAATTTGAAACACATATAATATATTATTTGGTAAGAAAACCCATGATAATTCACAATCATCTTTCTTCTTTAACTGTAAGTGGCTTTCATCAGGAGCTCCTTCCACCATGATATATACTATTTGAATGATCAGTTCCAGCATCATCAGATTATCTAGGGAATTTACAGCTACTTACCAACTTCCCTATCTTCTAGAAACATTATTCTTTTAGTCAACACTGAATATTACTGGCATCATCTTCTCATATTTTTATGATCATTCTTAAATCATAAAATCTCCACATTAATCTTCAAGAAATAATTCATTTCTTTCAACAACTTTGGATTTTATCTTCATTTTTTCCTTCATTGACAACTGTTAACAACAAATAAATACTTATTCACAAAGTGGTACCATCAATCCCCTCCTTTATATTTTATTGGAAACAACATAAAATTCACTTCAAATTAATATGTCAATATCAAAATAAGAATCTTCTCTCTCCCCTTACTTATTTCTCATCTTTAAACATTCATTTAAATTCTATCCCACTTATTGACAAGAAATACAAAGTTCATGGGGAAAGGGGATCATTACATACTTCAGAAATGAGAAATCAATCATTTCACTCTATGTCTACATGAGAAATTCTCGATGTAGAAAACAAGATTATTATATTTAGATAAAAAAATCTATCCATTATCCACTGATATTGGTACCTCATGAGACTAGAACACATGTAAATTGTCTCAAGGGGTTTCACATTCATTCAAAGAGGATGAAATTGAATGTGATAAGTAATAATCAACCTGAAACTCATGCACTCACTAAAATAAACTGAACAAAAACATTCATGTGCAATTGGCAGGATAATTGGCCTTGGGGTACATATATTCTTCTTATGTCACCTATTAATTTAGTTACCCCATTGTAAAAGTATCTTCATTATAATTAACCATGGATGAGAGATTGATAAATTAAATACCTTTTCCACTGACATGTTCTTCATGCAACTTCCAGATTAATTGAATTTAATACCCACTGATGTTGATACTGATTAAAGTAATAATTTTGGAAGCTTCTTAATTTTTATCCCCTTGATGGGAAACATTGATCATTATCATCATCAAGATTGATCGTTCATCATTTTACTCTTTGAATGTCAATTGAAAATCTTCTAATAATGGAAACTTATTCAGATTAGCTATCAAGAGTTGAAAATATTCACTACTTCTCAGGTTCTCTCCCTGAGAGAATGATTCCCCATCAATTCCATGTATTATGAGCACAAATAAATTTCCCTAGTGATTAGAAGAATAATGTGGTTCCTCCAAGCTTCTTCATCGTGAGAAGGATGACTAAGGTGGTTTTCTCAACTAAGATGACCCATTTTCCTTATTCTTAATGGTCTCACATATGAACATCTTTTCTGAACCATGCTGATGTTGCACGGATCCCTTCACATTCTCTTATAATTTGTATAGAGAGTTTTTCTACATGACATACATCTTTCATGATACATTATTACTCCTTTTAAGGAATGATTTTTGTTCTGGTATCGAGGTTTTACAAACGTTTTCAGTGTGACAAGATTTCATACACCTCTCATGTGAAGCATTTTCAACACGTGTGTTTTCTTTTGGATTTCACATTATTATGCACTTTATTTTCATCACGTGAAGGTTTTACATTTCCTTTAGCACTAGCCTTCTCCTTTTCATCTTCATGTTTCCTCTTTCATTCCAAATCTTCTGGCAAGATGACCAACATGTCATTTGGAACTATTGAAGCATGATTGGCTCTTCCACACAGGATCATTTGAGTTTCATCCATATTACATTATCATTTTGATTAATTTTCCTTCAGATTCATGGAACTAAAATCCGAGGTCTTCTCAGCTTTCCAACTTGAGATCTTCTTGGGGAAATGTTTCTTCACAATATTCTTCTATATTCTTGCAATGAAAGGTGCTTCATTCTTAGCCAGTGTTAGAGTTCTTACATTCATATCAATAATTAATTCAAGTTGAGATGGTCATGTACCAACCTTATGACCACTTCCATTTCATACATCACATATGTTTTCAGGAATTTCTAATTTGTTTGTGGTAAAAAGATACTTCTCAAATTACGGATGTTTCTTCTTCTTCTCTGGATTTATTCCCCTTCTGGTAGGCTTCCTTTTTTCTTTCACATTATGCGGATTGTACCAACAGTTTATTGCATAGATCCAAAATCTATTGCAGTAGCAACATTGATCCTCAAATCATGATTTCATTGTATTATGTTGTCTGAGAAATCATCTTGACTTTCTGTTCTCTTTGTGAAGAACTACCTTTCTCATTTTTATTCCTATTCACCCCAAACATGGTGTTTGGTAATTCGTTACATTTCCCTATTTGTAATTCCTTTGAATTTCTCTTCCATCCTACACTCCTTATAGAAACATATTTAGAAACAGGGGTACAATATGGTTTGGATGGTACCTTATACTTCCTAGCTACATCTGATAGATCAATGTGTGAATCCATGATCTTCTTATCACATGTTGAAGGTCTTTTTACAGTATAATCAACTAGTGATAATTGAGTATAAACATAAACTGTTTCTTTAGATGGATAATAAAGAGTTTTCATAATCTTCATGTCATTTGTTGGATGTATTTCAGCTTTATAATCATCTAGTGATCATTGACTACCAGTAATAACTGTTTAATTATTATATGAAGTTTAACACCCCATGATTTTATGAAGAATAGGATTTTTAATTTCATTTATTTCTTTTGTTGTACGCTACACCAAGATTAGATTTCTCTATACGGAACATCTTATAAGCTTTCAGTATACACAACACTACTCTTTGATTGTGTTGCACACAATTTCAAGTTATTTTGTTAGAATTAATTTCATGCAACATTGAGTATAGATTTTTGTTCAATGTATAAATTAACTAATATTGAATTATGTTATACAAAAAACCAAAGAAATCTTTCGCAACACACAACACTGACATGGCTTGTGTTACATGCAAGATCGACCTTCCTCGACATATTGTGTTGTACGCAATAACGAGTTTCACTAAACAATGATATATTATTATAATATTATTATGAACTAGCTGTTATGAATAGAATTAACCTATTTTTAAATTTTATAATATTATCATTCATCTTACAAATTTTCTAGAATATGGTATGAGGACAAAAACAATTTCTCGGATAAAAGAAGTATTTTTAAAAAAATGCAGTTTTTCCACCTTTTGATGGTGCACCCATTTTAAATATATTTTTTAGGAAATTTTTAAGTCCAATTGGACAAAATAAACTTATTTTGAATCAGGATATAAAAATTTACATTTTATAAATTTATGATATATTTTCGATAAATTTCATATTTTGATGAATAGTAAATATAAGATAAATTTTATTTAAAAACAAATTTTTTCATCGATATAATTTATATGGTTAAATAACAATATTTAATTGTTTTAAACTATATATATAATATATTTTTACAATTTAATTCAATGTATTTCATTATCATTTATTTTACATTGAACTCATAGGTAAAAACATTTCAATCTTTTACAATGTTTTAAACAAAAACCCATTTTTTTACAATGGGATTAATTTTAAATTAATTATTGAAACTTATGAATTTTGAATTTGGAAATATGGATTATATATTTTTAATCATTAGTTAAAATTTAGGTTAATATACTACTTTGTTTTTGGGCACTAGGAATATTAACTACGGAAAATTTTATTTAGCATATTTAACGGTAAATCTGATAATTAAGGGAAATATTAATATTATAAAATTACCCTAACACTTGTCCTTATGTAATTTGATGATTATATTTCGTCCTAAAATATAATTGGGTTGTAATTTTATCAATTGTAACCTACTTGTATGTTATTAAGACATTTAGTTTATTTTATTTTAAAAAAAGTTAAATAAGTCTCACTCAAACATTAATAATTAAATTATTTTTAATATAAAGTTATAATGAATATAATTTCGATTATAAATATTTTATTTAAAGCTAACATGTTCTTATTTTTCAAGGTAATTTATTTATAATTCTTAAGAAATATATAATTACCTTAATAGGTTATACATTAATGATGCAGAAATTACTTATTTAGTGAAAAATCAATAATATTGTTTTTGTTAAAATAATAATACCCATCAAAAGGACCAATCACTTGGTCAATCCTTATTGTTCAAGTATATCTATAACATAAATAGCCAAGGGTCGACTTGGTGACAAATTTGAGCCTTATAATAGAGATTATGACATTTATATTGATTTATTTTAAATGATGTCAATTTTGTCACCTTCATTATTTAATAAAGATAAAATTTTAAAAGTTGGGTGTTTTGGAAGATAAATTCAATGAAAACTATTCTTATAAAATATTTTAGATTTATATTCATCATAGTATTTTTTTTAATTTTTAGGAAAAAATAAGTATATTAAATAATTATACAACGATTTTGTAATAATTATTTTATTAAGGGAAATATCAAATAAAAGGATTTAAAAATATCAAAATAAATAATATATGAACTAATTAATGTGCTCCTAGAATTTTAAATATTAATATGACATTTTATTAATCTATGAAATATTTTTGTTGAATATATCTTTTGCGTGGATTGTATTTAAATTCAAACAAGTAAATATTGTCAAAATTGACTCTATTGATATTTTATAAAAATAACATATTATTAAATTGATTAAAAATAAAAAAAATTAAAAAATTATAAATTGAAAATTATATGGTCTCCAATGTCAAAAAGTAACCAAATATGTTCAATTAATAACACATAAGTATGTATTTATAACTGTTTAAAATTTTAATATTATTACCGAAAATAAAATGAAATAGATTAAATAAGGATAAATCAAAATGATAAGGTTTAAAATAAGTTCCAAACATGTCTAAATTTTATTGTTTGAGGATATTACAACCTTATCTCATCTCATGTTGGAATTTGAGTCATTTTGGAGTTTTTTATTTGGGTTTTGAGTTTATTATAAATTAATATTTTGAAGGTTTCCAAAAGTGCCCCTCTCCCCTCTTATAAAAGGGAACCTCCTCCCCCTTCTCTTCCCCCCATATTGAGCCTTCAATTTCACGACTCATCCCCTAGGGGATGTGTCTTGACTACCCCACACCCACCTTCCATAGGCCAGGGGCTGGTGACTAGCACTGAAGGCATATTCCCTAAATCTTGGAAGGCATTGCCTTTATAACCTATAAAACACACAACCAAACACACAACAGGATATGAACTCAGGTAAGATGAATAGTAAACAGAGTGAGTGCAGTATGTAAAAGGGGCCAAAATACAAGCCTAACTGGAAAGTGCAAGGAAAACTGGAACGTACAAGATGGATGATAGGTAAAAAGAAGCTCCTGGATCGTCCACCATGAATCCTACCTGAAGGGTAGGTATAGATCGTGAATGGTCATCTCTGTTGATCACCTCATCTGACGTCCACCTCCAAGCTACCTTCAGTCCTCGTACTCTCGTCCTCAGTCAGCGTTGTCCGTCGACTCCATCAATTTCAATATGGTGCGGGCATAGCCCATAGAGGGGTGAGTATAACGATACTCAGTAGGGACCCTGAGACCCTCAAGGTCTCACAAACTCGACCAAGGATAAATCACACAACATGGATTCAACTAAAAACCCTACATAGGTATATGCCCATGCATATACCTAAGTTATAAAGTAAACCCATATAAATCATGAAGAAAACACAGAGTCCAACTCAAAATCCCAAAGATGAACTATTCCACAATGGAAGGAATACCACGTAGGTAAGTACCACACATGTATGCCACACAGATGAATACCACAAAGGTATTACCATAATGGAAAGTACCACACGGGTACGGAAACTGCTCACACCAGGTATATCATAGGTACAATAGTAAAGGTGATTAGATGTAACTACTGAATCATCTCACTCTGTTAAAGGGCAGACCCACGAAGGATCCTAAATCATCATCAGACCCACAGAGGATCTTAGTACATCGTCAGACCCACACAGGATCCTAGTACCTTGTCAGACCCACACAAGATTCTAGTACATCATCAGACCCACACATGATCCTAATACATAATCATTATGTCGTCATACCCACTAAAGATCCTTGTACATCTTCATACCCACACCGGATCCTAGTACGTCGTCAGTACATCGTCATACATAGACAGGATCCTAGTACATTGTCAGACCCACATAGGATCCTAGTGCATCGTCAATACGTCGTTAGACCCACACAAGTTCCTAGTACATCGTCAGTACGTCGTCAGACCCACATAGAATCCAAGTACATTGTCACTACATCGTCATACACACATAGGATCGTAGTACATCAATAATACGTCGTTAGAACCACACAGGATCCTAGTACATCATCAGTACATCGTCAGACCCATACAGGATCCTAGTAAATTATCAGTATGTCATCAAATCCACACAAGATCCTAGTATCACATCAGACCCACACATGATCCTAGATTAGTCCCGCATGTAATCCTACAGAGGTTCCATGTGTTACCCTTAATGACAGACCCACAAAGCATCCCCTTCTCAAGTCACAACCAGCTATAGGGTTCCCGCACTACGCTTTCTTGTCTTCGGGAGGGTCCGCTCCACCATCCACTATTCAACACACCAACTACCACGAATTCCCATGAAGAAGTGTCACAAGAGACCACCATGACATAGGGGTCTCAGTGCAACAGACAGTGCATCAATCAGAGGCCTGATTTGCGAGTTATTATCATTTTAGTCTCGAGGGCCCGGTTGGATTCGTGATTGATCTAACCCAACTATACTCCAACTAGATCCAAATACCTAGTGGGGTATACTCAAAGGGACCATATAGATCCAAGATTTCTAGTGCAGCTGAAGGTTCGTTAAACAGACACCTGGTGCCAATGTTATGGATGATAGAGCGAAAGATCGAAGTTGGCATGGGTCTAGTCCGCACCGGTCGAATCGACCAAGCCCGAGATGGCCTGGGCCGACCCGACTTTATTCGGGTTGACCAGACCCGCTGGGTCTCACCCGGTCATGTCGGGCGGCCCAGACTGTGCTGGGTGGCGCGGAGGCCGGGAGGGAGGTACGAGGCCGTCGGGGGGGTTCGAGGGTCGCGGGGTGGTAAGGCCGCAGGGGCTGCGAGGCTGTAGGTACCGTGAGGGCAGCGCGAGGCTGTGGGTGGCCGTGATGGCAGCGTGAGGCCACAGGGGGTCACGAGGGCCATAGGGAGGCATGGAGGGTCACGCAGCGGCGAGGCCGCGAGGGGGGGAGGGCTGTAGGGTGTCATGGAGGCCGCGAGGCGGCGAGGAGCTATGGGGTCGTCGCCTTCGTCACGGCCGATGATGTGCCGGCCGCTACATCTGTTCGTCGCTATGGCACAAAGCATCCTTCTCCCATCGCGATGAACACACCATTCAAGAAGAACGACAGAGTGGTCAGGGCAATTTTGTTTGGCCCACACCCTCCGCGTTAGAGCAGTATCAAGACTTTCTACAAAATATTGAAAGAATATGATCAAACCCTACAACCTCCCCCTATGATTATTCCCAAACCCGCAAAACAAATCATACGTAGATAAAATAGTTAGAGAGTTGATCCGCGTTCATTGTTTTAGAAGGGAAGAACATGGGAATATATAATCAGACACAACTAAACCCCTACCATGGAGATATTTAGATCGAGGTCACGAGGAAATAGACGAATTCATTGGGGATAGATGGATTTCAGTGACGTCGATGTTTCCGTGATCATCATTTCAATTTCATTGAAGACGTTCCTTGTCAGTGTGAGCATTCATTGATGGGGATCACATTATTCATTAGAGAAAATAATCCTCCAAAAGGTTCTCTTATCCCAATTCCACCCAAAATGTGAAAATATACCCCTTGTTAATTTAATTTTATCAAACTAAAAAAAATTCACAATTAATTGTTGGAACAAATAATTGTACCATGTTGGGAAAATTAATTGGCTCTAATTAATGGGAAGAAAGGATTAATGGGGATTTGAGAGGTTTTTCCCCCATTTAGAGGGGTCGGGTGGTCCCTACCCCTAAATTTAATATGGGGGTTAGATCGGGTGGTCCCCATATCTAAACATCCACATGGGAGGTTTAGGCTCAGGTGGTCCCCACCACCATAACCCATGTTGAGGGGGTTCAACAAATAAAATAAAAATATTAACAGTTTTATTTCTTCCATTATTTCACAAAAAAACACAAAAAATATCTTTCACTCTTGACCCACTACGGTCGAGGTGGTGGTCTCTTTAAGAAAATATCGGTGATACAAATTCAACAGTGCCCTCATATTTCAAGTCTCAGCATTAGTTCAAAATATAGAAAAGGCCGCTCATACATTAACTGAACGTACCCGAAAAAAAATCAGAAATTTATTCTGGGTACACCGGGCCTCGGAATCAAGCGCTATCAATTTTCATGGACTGGTAAAATTTCTATATACATAAACAAATTATTTTAAATGGAATTTCTGGGTCTTTACTGTAGAGACCCGAAACTTGACATACATGGACATTAAATTACTTTTTCGGAATACTTAATACATAACCAAAACAGACACACAAGGACCGTAATAGTTTAGGGTCTTTGGAAACTCGGAATATAAACATCTAATCCTGTTGAAAGATCTTCAACATCTCTCATATCGATCTTCCCCTTTTGTTTTCTTACCTAAAACCTTTCATTATATCCTAGGGAAAATAAAACATATAAAGGGTGATATAAAATTCTCAGTAAGGGTAAGCATGGATAAAATAAAACAAATCATATACATTTGAACTTAAAAACAAGAACATAATGTTTAAACATCAAAATATTGAGCAATGACATAAAACATGGAAGTACGTAAGGCATATATCATAAAGAAACATTAAGCATGATAAAATAGAATGGGAGTAAAACATGTAATTGTGGAAACCATTCAGCACATGTCATGATTTACATAGTAGCCAAGGCATTGCTGCCAAAACCATCTTAGTGGACAAAGTCCCTTTCTGAATAGAGTTCACACCTCGTTTAATTCCTGTAACACTGAACCAGATTAACTTACCGTTCCAGCCATATCTATCTCATGAGATATAAATCATTACCCAATGCATTGGAGGGAGATATAGGTCCCACCCATCTCATAATGAAATCATTCTTACTTGTGACACAAAATAAACTTAAAACATTCATCATAACCCAATGAATAAAATGGGTTTCATAAACATCATCCCATCGTCACGTAATCCATATAAAACAAATGGATATTTCATCATAAGAAAATTGAAACCATGTAAATCATAGAGACATTATACTTGAAACTTACACATATGAAATAATTTCATCTTAGATGTAAAATTGTTTTGATAAAGCACTTGAAATGAATTCTTGAAGAAAATATCCTTTCTTCTTGAAAATAATTTTCTTTTCACAAAATGCCATGAAATTTTAAAAGAAATATATTTTGTTGAAAATAGTCATGAAATCTTTTTGAGGAAGATTCATGAAAATAAGTCTTTACAAAACCGTAAAAATCATTTCATGCTGTATAATTTAAAAAAACATTATTCTCATACTTTTTCCGGAAATGTCAAAAAAGTACCTCGTAACGTAAACAAAAGAATGATTCCTTACATACCAAGTAGTAAAAGTCAAAAATGGGTAAAAAGGACTCTAAACATACATGAAAACACTTTTATAAAACATAGACATGGATGATATAAATAACCCCAGTAAATACTTACGAATAAGTAATCTCGGATAAAAATGAGATTTGCAAAATTATCCATTACCTTAGGTCCGATATGCTTCGTATGGATCTGAACCTCCTGTAAAATGATTTAAATAATTTCATTTACATAAAACATAATCATATTAATTGTTATGATATCATATATGTTTCACTTATGACTTTATATTACCCATTCTTTTGTAAATTCCATGTTAAAGCAGCGTTTTGGGTAAAATCATTTCATTTATCGTATGTGTTTCGACTTGTCGTTCATGATATTATTACTTATATCCTGATTTACAGAATTCCAGAATGTAAAACATGATTTATATCTAATATATATTCATTATATACATATATATTATAGATCGATAAAAGGAATGAAATACACCGTTCTTGGAGACGGTAGGTCGTACGTACGCATGAACGGTGTTTTCGTTTCCTTATTGAATTGAATGAAACTAAATAGATGACATACATATATATATATACATAAATCCATTATCATTTTTATTTAATATATTTCATTATTATTCATTATATAAACTTTATGATCATTCATGTTTGGTTAACATGGAGAATGAATCTTATCGCATCGTGGAGACGGTAGTTCGTACGTACGCACGAGCGATGATATCATTCCCATAATTATTGAATAGAATTGGAGTGGATGGTATAATATTTCATAATTAGTATGATGTTATAATAACCATATATAGTTATTCTTTACACCATTATACCCATCCATGTAAGGTGTTGGTGGAAAAACAGATTACACCACGGCGTGGAGACGGTATTCTGTACGTACGCACGCGTGGTGATTTTCTTTTCTGAAGGATGGATAGAAGGTGAAATAGAGTTGTTTCGTATTTATAATAACATACCAGTATATGAGTTATACTGAAGTTATTACTTCATAATGAAACAACTAAATAAGAGGAAGTATAAGAAGAAATAAATTTGAAAGAATTGGTAACGGATATTACCTCTTCTTTGACACGCCTCTTTGAAACCTCTTATTAGGGCACTAAAATTTGTCTTTGAAGAGGAACAGGACCTCATGAATATTTCTAGGGAAGTTAGAAAGGGAAATGGGTAGGGTTTGGCTGAGTTTTAAGGCTCAAAGTTGTGTAAAGATGAGAGGGGGGGTTCCCTTTTATAAGGGAGGAGAGTTGCACCTTTGGAAATCATTATAATAAATCTAACCCCACTTAAAAACCTCCAAAAATGACTCATATTCGAATATTAGATGATATAGGGTTTTAATATCATCAACTAATAAAATTTAGACATGTTACGAAATTATTTTAAACATTATAAACTTGATTTATCCTTATTTAATCAATTTAATTTTATTTGTGGTAATAAAATTTTAAATTTTAAATTATAACAAATAATTACTTATTTGTTGTGAATTTTCCATAATTGGATACTTTATAACATTTTAGACCATATAAATTTAAATTTGAAATTTTTTAATATTTTTGTGATTTTTAAACAATTTTATATTATGTTATTTTTATAAAATAACAATAGTGTAAATTTTGATACTATTTATTTATTTTATTTTAAATATAATATATACAGAAGATATGTTCGAAATAAAAGCTTTAATAGATTAATAAAAGGTCATATGTATCTATAAAATTTGTGGAGAACATTAAATAGTTCATATAATATTTATTTTATTATTTTTAAAACCATTTATTTGGTTTATCTCTTAATTAAATAATTACTACAATATTTTTGTATAATTATTTAATATACTTATTTGTTTCATAAAAATTAAAAATAAAATCCTATGAGGAATATAAATCTATTACCCTTCACAATAATACTTTTACTCGAATTTATCATCTTAAAATCATAATATTTAAATTGTTATATTTATTAAATTATGAAGCTGACAACTTTGACATCATTTAAAATAAAATAATATAAGTGTCATAATAGATTTTATAAGTATCCAAATGGACAAATATTAGACCATTGGATTATTATGGTTTACATTTACATGACCAATAAGTTTTGGTCTGGTTTTTGTGCATCTTATGGTCACTATTAGTTTAATAAAAACTATATTCTTGATTTGTCACTGGATAAACAATTCCTGCATCACTATTGTGTCACAATTAATGATAATTATTTAATCCCTAAAAATTATAAATAAATTCATATGATGTATATAATTTTATTATATTTATGGAGACTATTCATGTTCGAAGTTTCATGAATTTTATCACTAAATTAAAATTAATATACTTATAAGATTTAAGAGAGTGACATGTTGTCACTTTCTTTGGTTTTAATAATAATTAAACTATTTTTATTTTAAAAAGTCCATAAAATTAATCTAATCCGACCCTTAGGTGATATGGGTCGAGTTTTTTTCATCCAATAGAATTTTAGCAGCTGTTACGGTAATTTTATAATCTTATATTTTATCCTTAATTACCAGATTTACCTTTAACTAGGGTAAATAAAATTTACCGTAGTTACTATTCATATTGCCCAAAAATAAAAAGTAGCTTATTAACATAATTTAGACCCACTGATTCCAAATATGGAATCTATTTTTCCAATTTCAATACACAAAAGTTGCAGAAATTAAATTAAAATTAATCTCGTTGTCGAAAGAAAACGGGTTTTTCTTAAAAACACTATAAAAGATTGAATTGATTTAACCTACGAATTCAAGGTAATATCAATGCTAATGACATAAATTATATTAAATTGTAAAAATATATTCTATTTATACTTTAAAACCATTAAATATTATAATTTAACTATATAAATTATTACGATGAAAAAAATTGTTTTTAATTAAAATATAGCGTGTTTTTACTATTAAAATATGAAAGTTATCAGAAAAATATCAAAACTTTATCCAATGTAAATTATTATATCATTATTAAAAATTATAATTTTATTTTGTAAAATTGAACTTATAAACATGTCAAAAACTAGATTTAATGTGGGTGCTCCATCAAAAGGTGACAAAACTGCATTTTTTGAAAAATACTTATTTTACCTGAAAAATTTATTTTGTTCTCATACCATGTTCTAGAAAATGTGTAAGATGAATAATAATGTTATAAAATTCATAATGTATTTAATACTATTCATAACGTCTAGTTCATAATAATATTATATCCATATATTATTGTTTAGTGAAACCCGGTATTGCGTACAACACATGCTATCGAGGAAGGTCGTGATTGCGTATAATGCAAGCCAAGTCAAGGTTGCGTGTAGTACAAGGATTCTTTGTTGTTTTGTATAACAGAATCCAACCATATTTAATTTATTCATTGAATATATATATATATACACTCAATGTTGCATAGAATGACTATTATAAAACGAACTTGAGATTGTTTGTAACACAATCTAAGAATAGCGTTGCGTGTACTTCAAGCTAATACAGTGTGGCATATAGCATAAGATAATCTTGTTTTATCATAAAACACAAGAAATCTAATAAATTAAAATTAATAGTTATCATAAAATATCGGGTTGTTACATTCTACCCCCCTTAAAATGAATTTCGCCCTCGAAATTCGTCGGGGTTATACATGGTTTTCTAGTTGAAAGTTTATTTAATTGCAACACACATCGTAAAATGAAATAACAAAACTTAAATTTAAAAA
Organism: Viscum album; assembly: GCA_963277665.1. Taxonomy (NCBI): domain Eukaryota; kingdom Viridiplantae; phylum Streptophyta; class Magnoliopsida; order Santalales; family Viscaceae; genus Viscum; species Viscum album. The sequence goes on along the minus strand of OY728153.1, from coordinate 1,199,324,730 downwards.
ACTAAAGTGTGAAACATAACGGTTACCCAAATAAACAAATCCCTGGGTTTCCACATAGTAGAACATAGGTGAAAATATAGATATGGTAGAGAAATCTAACCATCATGTTCTGATAGAGAGTGGTAGAGAACATGGCTATGAAAAATCCAACAATCACAAAGCCTTTTATTTTTGATGATCTAAGGTACCATTTGATTCATCGGATATAAGGGCACTAGGACAACATTTTTGGTTTTCAAGATCATTTCCCTAAAGTTGATGAATTAAAATAAACACTTACATGATTTTGGTACAATCTCATTGTTGTTCATGAATTGAATAATTTCCACTTCATCCCTTAAATAAATAAAGTTGAATTTGTTATTCGTGAAGTGTTAGCAGATCATGTGATAGAATGATGGGTCATTCCATCTGTCTCAAACAAAAGGTTAGCAAAAGTTATTAAATATACATAAGTCCATCTATGGTGGGGTTAATCGTATACGATTCCAAAAATGAAAACATACTTTATATATCATACCGCTTAATAAAATAAAACTAGTTTCTACTAACCAGGGAATTCTTGTAGGCCAGTAGTATGTGATAAAGGTTAGCCGCACTTTGGTTGTGGGTTCGATTCCAACAGCCTTGTCCGACGCGATGGGTTGTCTCCCATTCTGTAGGTTGTCCTTTTTCTAAAACTACATTACTATAACACCCCATCAATAATATCGAAAAATTTTCTACCCTTAAATAATACTAACTTATGTCCAACATAATCCATTCCAATCTTTAGGCTTATCTAAAACACTTCGGTCTAAGCTCATAGTATAAAGAAAATTATTACTTGAAATGACACATAACAATCACGTGAATGCCATCATTTATCCCTAATATATCATAAGATATATCTTGTTGGTCAAATTACAAACATGTGAATACATTAATCATGTATTCTCTTGAAGAATGAATACCCATTAAACCTTAGTGAAAACATGAATGTTGATAAATTTTAACACTTTACACATACCAAAATCCCAAAAAATATATATACTCAAACCATAATATCACTTAGTCCTTATATCATTCATGAACTCGTGAATACAATCTAACATCTCATTATCTTCTTATCCCTTCATTATACGCATATCATCTAATTTCGAAAAATATCTGAATAACATTTCATGGTTACCGATACCATATACTTTAAAATACTTTAGGAGAAACAATAGTGTAACAATCCTTAGATGATTCTTTATTACATAGTACCATTAACTATACAACATAACTCTTGATTGAAATACAATCCTTCCACTAACTTCTTAAACCATTGACCGAGCTTCAAAAATTATTTTATCTCACATATCATTTGTAGTCTCTTCATCATCATCAATATAAATACTACCCATATGGCCATGATTATTCTTTTTATGAGACTTTTCCTTAGGTAATTGGTTTGCATAATACCCATACATTCCACATTTAAAACATTTAACCATTGTTGATGTCTTAGAAATACCACTATCCTTGACCATGGTGTGAACTAATCCTTTTCCTTTGCAATTACTGGCTTTTTGTCCTTCATTCCCACACCCAAAGCATCTTCCAGTTCCTTTGAAACATTCCCTTTGATGCATCTTCCCACATGACTTACATGAGGGAAATTGAACATTCTTTCCTCTATGATCATCATGATACTCCATCTTTCTCTTATTAGCTAAGTCAGGAAACTCACCAAAGTTTAGATTATTGATCATATTATGAGATTCCTGATTAGGAATAAGAACTATATGTGGACCTCCAGATCCAATTTCATTTGGTTTATTATGAAGAATATCATTCCATTGTCCATCATATCCTCCATTATCGTGAATATTCCGGTTTCCAGCCATTTTCTAAAACCCAGAAAGAATAGTGTGAGAGGAAAAAATCATGCTCGGGAAAAAAACATACTAAAGGGGGAGTACCCTCAATATATAACATCTTAGGTTAAATTATAAGATCGTTACCATAGTTCTAGTACTATATCCTATACGTATACTTATCCTTAGGGACATCCCTAGACATACCTTAGATATATCTCTAGGGATCTCACTAACGTTTTTGCATCCTAGTTTCCAAAGGTTGACTAAAACTTTCCTCTGATACCAACTGTAGAGACCCGAAACATGACGTACATGGATATTACATTACTTTTGCGGAATACTTAATACATAACAAAAACAGACACACAAGGACTGTAATAGTTTAGTGTCTTTAAAAACTCAGAATATAAACATCTAATCCTGTTGAAAGATCTTCAACATCTCCCATATCGATCTTCCCCTTTTGTTTTCTTACCTAAAACCTTTTTTTATATCCTGGGGAAAAGAAAACATATAAAGGGTGATCTCAAATTCTCAGTAAGGGTAGGCATGGATAAAATAAAACAAATCATATACATTTGAACTTAAAAACATGAACATAATGTTTAAACATCAAAAGCTTGAGAAATGACATAAAACATGGAAGTGCGTAAGGAATATATCATAAAGAAACATTAAGCATGATAAAATAGAATGGGAGTAAAACATGTAATTGTGGAAACCATTCAGAACATGTCAAGATTTCCATAGTAGCCAAGGCATTGCTTCCAAGACCATCTTAGTGGACAAAGTCCCTTTCTGAATCGAGTTCACTCCTCGTTTCAGTCATGTAACACTGAACCGAATTAACTTACCATTCCAGCCATGTCAATCTCATGAGATATAAATCTTTACCCAATTCATTTGAAGGAGATATAGTTCCCACCCATCTCATAATGAAATCATTCTTACTTGTGCCACAAAATAAACTTAAAACATTCATCATAACCCAAAGAATAAAATGGCTTTCATAAACATCATCCCATCATCACATAATCCATATAAAACAAATGGATATTTCATCCTAAGAAATGTGAAACCATGTAAATCATAGAGACATTATACTTGAAACAAACACATATTAAATAATGTCATCTTATATGGAAAATGGTTTTGATAAAGCACTTGAAATGATTTCTTGAAGAAAATATCCTTTCTTCTTGAAAATAATTTTCTTTTCTCAAAATTCTATGCAATTTTAAAAGAAATATATTGTGTTGAAAATAGTCATGAAATCATTTGGAGTAATATTCATGAAAATAAGGCTTTATAAAACCGTAAAAATCCTTTCATGCCTTATACGTTAAAAAAACATTCTTCTCGTACTTTTTCCAGAAAAGTCAAAAAAAGTACCTCGTAACGTAAACAAAAGAAAGATTCCTTACATACCATGTAGTAAAAGTCAAAAATGGGTAAAAAGGACTTTAAACATACATGAAAACACCTTTATAAAACATGGAAATGGATGATAAAAATAACCCCATTAAATACTTATGAATAAGCAATCTCGGATAAAAATGAGATTTACAAAATTATCCCTTACCTTAGGTCTGATATGCTTCGTATGGATCCAAACATCCTGTATAATGATTTAAATAATGTCATTTACTTATCAAATAATCATATTCATTGTTATTATATCATATATGTTTCACTTATGCCTTTATATTACTCATTCTTTTGTAAATTCCATGTTAAAGCAGCGTTTTGGGTAAAATAATTTCATTTATCGTATGTGTTTTGAATTGTCGTTCTTGATATTATTACTTATATCCTGATTTAAATAATTCCATAATGTAAAACATGATTTATATATAATATATATTCATCATATACATATATATTATAGATCGATAAAAGGAATGAAATACACCGTTCATGGAGACGGTAGGCCGTACGTACGCATGAACGTTGTTTTCGTTTCCTTATTGAATTGAATGAAACTACATAGATGACATACATATATATATAAATAAATCCAGTAGCATTATTATTTCATAGATTTCATTATTATTCATTTTATAAACATTATGATCATTCATGTTTGGTTAACATGGAGAATGAATCTCATCGCGTCGTGGAGACAGTAGTCCGTAGGTACGCACGAGTGATGATATCGTTCCCATAATTATTGAATAGAATTTGATTGGATGGTATAATATATCAGAATCAGTATGATGTTATAATAACCATATATAGTTATTCTTTACACCATTATACCCATCCATGTAAGGTGTTGGTGGAAAAACAGATTACACCACAGTGTGGCGACGGTATTCCGTATGTACGCATGCGCGGTGATTTTGTTTTCCGTAGGATAGATAGAAGGTGAAATAGGGTTGTTTCATATTTATAATAACATACTAGTATATGAGTGATACTGATGTTATTAATTCATAATGAAACAACTAAATAAGAGGAAGTATAAGGAGAAATAAATTTGAAAGAATCGGTAACGGATATTACGTCTTCTTCGACACGCCTCTTTGAAACCTCCTCTTAGGGAACTAAAATTGGTCTTTGAAGAAGACCAGGACCTCAAGAATATTTCTAGGGAATTTCAGAAGGGAAATTTGTAGGGTTTGGCCGAGCATTAAGGCTCAACGTTGTGTAAAGATGAGAGGGGAGGAGGTGCCCTTTTATAAGGGAGGAGAGGGGCACTATTGGAAATCTTTATAATAAATCTAACCCCACCTAAAAACCTCCAAAAATAGCTTATATTCAAATATTAGATGAGATAGGGTTGTAATATCATCAACTAATAAAATTTAGACATGTTAGGAAATTATTTTAAACATTATCAACTTGGTTTATCCTTATTTAATCAACTTAATTTTATTTGTGGTAATAACATTCTAATTTTTAAATTATAACATATAATTAATTATTTGTTGTGAATTGTCCATAATTGGATAATTTATAACATTTTAGACCATATAAAATTAAATTTATAATTTTTAAATATTTTTGTGATTTTTAAAAAAATTTATAATATGTTATTTTTATAAAATAACAATAGTGTCAATTTGGATACTATTCATTTATTTGAATTGAAATAAAATATATACAGAAGATATGTTAGAACTAAAAGCTTTAATAAATTCATAAAATGTCATATGTATCTATAAAATTAGTTGAGCACATTAAATAGTTCATATAATATTTATTTTATTAATTTTAAAACCATTTATTTGGTTTATCTCTTAATAAAATAATTACAACAACATTTTTGTATAATTATTTAATATACTTATTTCTTACATAAAAATTAAAAATAAAATCTTATAAAGAATATAAATCTATTAACTTTCACAATAATACTTTTACTCTAATTCATCATCTTAAAATAATAATATTTAAATTGTTATATTTATTATATTATGAAGGTGACAACATTGGCATCATTTAAAATAAAATAATATAAGGGTCATAATCGATTTTATAAGGCTCAAAATGGTCCAATATTATACCATTAGATGATTATGGAATACCTTTACATAACCAATAAGTTTTGGTCAGGGTTTTGTGCCTTTTATGGTCACTATTAATTTAATAAAAACTATATTCTTGATTTGTCACTAGATAAACAATTTCTGCGTCACTATTGTGTCACAATTAATGATAATTATTTAATCCCTAAAAATTATAAATAAATTCATATGATGTAGATAATTTTATTAGATTTCTATATACTATTTATTTTTGAAGTTTAATGTAGTTTATCACTAAATTAAAATTAATATACTTATAAGATTTAAGAGAGTGACATGTTGTCACTTTCTTTGGTTTTAATAATAATTAAACTATTTTTATTGTAAAAAGTCCATGAAATGAATCTAATCCGACCCTTAGGTGATATGGGTCGACTTTTATTCATCTAATAGAATTTTTTATGGTGTTAGGGTAATTTTATAATCTTATATTTACCCATAATTACCAAATTAACCTTTAACTATGGTAAATAAAATTTACCGTACTTACTATTCATAATGTCCAAAAATAAAAATTAGCTTATTAACATAACTTTGACCCACTTATTCCAAATATGGAATCCATTTTTCCAAATTTAATACACAAAAGTTGCAAAAATTAAATTAAAATTAATCTCGTTGTCAAAAGAAAATAGGTTTTTCTTTAAAACATTGCAAAAGATTGAATTGATTTAACCTATGAATTCAAGGTAAAATCAATGATAATGACATACATTATATTAAATGGTAAAAATATATTCTATTTATACTTTAAACCCATTAAATATTATAATTCAACTATATAAATTATTACGATGAAAAAAGTTTTTTTTAATTAAAATATACCGTGTTTTTACTATTAAAATGTGAAAGTTATCAGAAAAATATCAAAAAATTATCCAATGTAAATTTTTCTATCCTGATTAAAAATTATAATTTTATTTTTTAAAATTGAACTTATAAACATGTCAAAAAACTAGATTTAAGGTGGGTACGCCATCAAAAGGCGGCAGAACTGCATTTTTTTTAAAATACTTATTTTACCCGAAAAATTTATTTTGTTCTCATACCATGTTCTAAAGAATGTGTAAGATGAATAATAATGTTATAAAATTCAAAATTTATTTAATACTATTTATAACGGCTAGTTCATAATAATATTATAACCATATATTGTTGTTTAGTGAAACCCGGTATTGCGTACAACACATGCTATCGAGGAAAGTCGCGATTGTGTGTAATGCAAGCCATGTCAGGGCTGCGTGTAGTGAAAGACTTATTTGTTGTTTTGTATAAAAAAACCCAACCATATTTCATTTATACATTGAATATATATATATATATACTCAATTTTTCATTGAATGACTATTATAAAATGAACTTGGGATTGTTTGTAACACAGTCTAAGAATAGTGTTGCATATACTTCAAGCTAATACAGTGTAGCGTATAGCACAAGATAATCTTATTGTAGCATAAAACACATGAAATCTAATAAATTAAAAAGAATAGTTATCATAAAATATCGGGTTGTTACATTTACTTTCTCCCCAACTCAGGGATTTTCATCCTCGAAATCCATTGCATAAAATTAAGAAAACAAGTGGGAGTACTGAGCATGTATATGAGCCTCCCGCTCTCATTTTCTACCATGGAGGTTCCCGTGCTGCCAGCGAATGCACACTAGAGGTATTGACCACCCATGAAGGACCCTCTCCAGTCGATCCTAAATCTCTATTGGAACCTCCACAAACATCTCCCCATCATCGACGTCCAACTCGCTATGGTAAATGATGTGAGAAGGGTTATGCACGTATCTCCTCAGCTTGGATACATGGAAGACATCATGCAGAAGATGCAACTGAGGGGGATGTGCTAGGTGGTAAGCCACCTCGCCAACTCTGTTGAGGACCTAGAAGGGTCTAATTAACCACAGAGATAACTTTCCTCCTTGGCAAAATCTCTACAAACCTCGTCAAGGTGAGACCCGTAGAAAGACATGGTCACCATCCTCAAACTCTAGAGGTCTTAGTCTTCTATCAGCATAATACATATACCATCTATGTACAGTATTCATCCTCTCCTGGATGATCTGCACATTCTCTGTGGTTGCGCATACCATATCTGGTCCCACTAGTGCTGACTCCCCTGGGTCAGTCCATCACAAAGGTGATCTGCAGAGTCACCTATAAACTGCCTCAAAATGTGTCATCCCAATGGTGGAGTGGTATTTGTTGTTGTATGAAAACCCCACAAAATAAAAGTGATCCTACCAACATTGACCAAAGTCGAGGACACAAGCACGCATCATATCCCCAAGAGTCGGAATTGTCTACTCAGTCTGGCCATTCATCTAAGGATGTATGGAAGTGCACAAATGAAGCTTTATCCTGAAATCCTCCTGCAACCCCTTCCATATCCAAGAAGTGAAACATGTATCAAGATCGGTGTCAATCGTCAAGGGTACTCCATGTATCCGTACAATCTCTTGTACATAGAAACGTCCCATGATCTCTACTAAACCCTATTCTCTAGTCAGTAGGAAGTGGGACATCATGGTGAGTCAGTCAACAATCACCCAGATAGAGTCATGACCTTTGGATGTACGTGGATTTCCTTTCACGAAGTCCATTGTAATCCCCTCCAAAATCCACTCTGGGACCTCTAAAGGCTGAACCAAGCCAGCTGGTACCTAATGTTATTCCATCACTTGACGAAAAGTGAGGCACCAAGAGACAAACACTAATACTATTTCCTTCTTTTCCAGCCACCGGTACGGTCGTCGATGATCTTGGTATATCTTCGTCTATCCTGAATGTACCACTAGAGGGGATGTGTGGAACTCTCTCCAAACATCTTCCTGAAGTGACACTGGTACCATGGTACATCCTTTAAAGAGAATTACGTGATCCCCACAATTATAAAATAATCATGTGCCTATCATGTGGATATCTGAGCACATCGTGTCTCACAGTCAGTGTCCCCGTGTTGCGGCTCCATCACTCGCTAACGAAGTGGGGAAGTGACTACAAAAGACTGAAGAAAAGATGCTCCATCCTGGTCCACAAAGGATATCTACAAAGCATCCAGTTTATTCATTGCCTAACCTAGTAGCTGTATACTAGAACGTCTGCTAATTTCATATGCTACAATGTTCCACTTCCCAAGATTATAGACTATCTCGAAGTCATAGTCCTGGGGGAACTCAAGACAACATTGTTTTCTCAGGTTCAGGTCCTTCTAAGAGAAGATATACCTGAGACTCTTGTGATATGAGAAGTCTATAAAATGCTTTCCCATCAATTAATGTCAACACATCTTCAAGGCGAAGACCACTGCTACTAATTCCAGGTCATGGGTAGTGTAGTTCTTCTCATGTTGCCTCAGTTGTCGGGAACCATATGTGATCACTTCTTACTCCTCCATCAAGACACATTCAATCCCATTCCCTGATGTGTCGTAGTAGTATACGTACCCTACGCCCTCCTCTAGTATCCTTAAGATGGGTTCACTAGTCAGAATCTGCCTTAGCTCCTGAAAACTCCACTGGTATCTCTTCGACCAAATGAAGGGTTCCCCTTCTTCATCAATGCGGATAAATGTGTCACTACCCTAGAGAATTCAGGTACAAATATCCGGTAGTACCTAGCTGAAGAAGACTTCCCTCTCTTTTTAGGGATGTATTTTTTGAAACATCTTTTGAAAAGATATCTCCATGCTATGCCACTCTGGTTTGGAACTGAAAACTCAAAACTCCTATGAATGTGTTTATCTGGTGCTGCCCGGGTTTCCTTTTTCACCGACCAATGAAAACCCAATTCCAATGGTGTAGTTAAACCCCATCCTTTTTTCCTAATAAATTCAATCTGAGAATGAGTTGTGGATGTCTAGTCCATACTAAAACTATGGTCATAAGGCCTCGACGGTGCCAACAAGAGGTTCAAACTGAAACTCTCTCCTAATGGGTTAGATCACACCATCTGTGTATGTGTGCATTTTGAGTCTCCTCCCAAAGGTATCTCCAGATGTGAGGGTAAAGTAAAAAGTTTAACCAGAAACTCTAGGCCTTCAACAAGATTATTTTATGGAAGGAATGATTGGTACCTATGTCTATTAATATGGAAGCTAGTAGTATACATAGACCATACCTCGAATCATTCCTAGAACCCTTTGGTTTCACTATTTGACCGCATCCAGTTACTCTCTTCCCCTATCCTACAGCTCCCTAAGCCTGGTGGGGTCCAAAGAAATTGGGTGGTTGTGATAGTTCGAAATGTACACCACCCCATACTTCTCTCCTAGATCTGGTTCCCTGTTTTCCTGCCCTGAAGATTCATCTATCCCTGTCATATCCTCTTCCCGAAACATCTTACATGCCCACATCTATGAGACTGGTTCCAGTTCTCTAATTTACCATAGCTAACATTAACTAGCTGTATCTGGTCATCCATAGAATATTCAACCACAAAGGTTCTCTATAGAACCCTAACACAAGTAGGAATGCATAGAGGAATAGTTCTAGCTAATATGTCCTTAAACACACCTCACTAGGAAGTCCGAGCCCTGAAGCACTGATTGTATCGTATTAATAGATTACTAGGAAAGGTCGGTAGGCCTTGATGATTACTCAGCTGCCAACATGTCATCCATCTGATGTTGTAGATGATATAGAGAACTCTCAACCACCACCTCAAGTCAGTCCTCAGCCGCCTATGAGTTGAGCTCACCACAAAACCTGAGGGGTATCTGATGCTGAAACTTGTGTAAGGGACTAAGCCTATAATTTTAGTTTACCAGTTTCGCCAGTTATAACTATTGACCAACTGGTAGTGATATAGCTGACACACTACTTGAAGGTACTATATCGGGTAATGGTCCACGTACCAAATCCTCATCACTATGTGGACCATCTTCATGGTCACTCATTGAAAAGACTATTAGCTAAGATCTCCATCTTCTCTAATGATGTCTCAACTCAGTGGAAAATTTTAGCAACCACCTCCAGTCCGCCCTCAGCTACGTGGGAATCTATCTCTCCTCAAAACATCATAGGCATCTGCTGCTAGAACTCATGCAACGTGCTCAGTCGGTGTGTACTATCTACTAGTGTGGCTGGTGGTATCTGGTTTCCAACGGGTAGTGGTGATTCTAGTACACCACCCGAAGGTGCCGACATAGTAAGAGGGCCCTACACCAGAGCCTCATTGCTCATTGGGCCGTCATCATGTACTCTCTAAGGAATCCTAGCTGCCTATCTACGCAACGACATCCTAATAAGGAATAGGTGTGTCGTGTCCATTTAGTTATACTTAGTGAGCTGACTTAAGAAGACTTAACAAAACTTTTCAAAACACTCACGCAATAAGTGATTTCAGGCACTGTGTCTGAAATCAGATGTCAGGGTCCTGGTGTATGGATACGTCGGCCGCCACACCAACATTGGATTCCATAAACTGGTAACCACACTCACTACACTAAACAATATTGTCATTAAAAATATCATATTCCTATGTTTTATGGTAGAACCGACTCCTCTAATGCCAATTTTTCATGACCCGTCCCCCAGGGCCCGTGCCGTGACTACCCCATGCCCAACTTCCATAGGCCAAGGGCTGGCTACTAGCACTGAAGGTGTATTCCCTAAAACTGGGAAGGCATTGCATTTATAACCCATAAAACAGACAACCAAACACACAACATGATACGAACTAAAGTAAACTGAATAGTAAACAGAGTGAGTGCAGTAAGTAAAAGAGGCCAAAATACAGTCCTAAATGGAAAGTACAAGGAAAATAGGAAAGTACAAGAAAACTAATAGGTGAAAAGAAGCTCCAGGATCGTCCACCACGAATCCTACCAAAATGGTAGGTACAACACATGAATGGTCATCTCTACAGTTTTCCTCATCTGACATCCACCTCCAAGCTACCTCAATTCCTGGTACTCTCATCCTCAATCAGCGTTGTCCATCGTCTTCACCAAACAAAAGATGGTGCACACATAGCCTGTGTAGGGGTGACTAAAACAATACTCCGTAGGGACCCTAAGACCCTCAATGTCTCACAAAATCCACCAAGTATTAACCACATAGCATGGAATCAATTGAAAACCCTACTTAGGTATATGAACATACATAAACCTATGTTATCAGGTAAACCCATATCAATCATAAAGAAAACATAGAGTCCAACTTAAAATCCCAAAGCTCAACTGTTCCACAAATGAAGGAATACCACATAGGTAAGTACCACACATGTACGCCACATGAAATAATATCACCAAGGAATTACCACAAAATAAAGTACCACACAGGTATGGACATATCTCACACTAGGTATATGTTAGGTACAGTAGTAAATGTGATTATATTTAACTACTGCATTATCTCACTCGGTTAAGAGGTATACCCACATAAGATCCTAAATCACCATCAGACCCACAAAGGATCGTAGTACATCATTAGACCCACACATGATCCTAGTACATCGTCAGACCCACAAAAAATCCTAGTACATCGTCATACCCACATAGGATCTTAGTAAATCATCAGTACATCATCACACCCATATAGGATTCTAGTTCATCGTTAGACCCACACAGAATCCTAGTACATCGTTATACGTTGTCAGACCCTCACAAAATTCTAGTACATCGTCAGTTCATCGTTTGACCCACACAAGATCCTAGAAAATTTTCCCTACTTCATCAGACCCACACATGATCCTATTATATCATTAGTTCCACGTCAGACTGACACGGGATCATAGCACATCATCAGTATGTCATCAGACCCACACAGGATCCCAGTACATTTTTAGTACGTCATCAGAACCTCATAGGATCATAGTACAACATCAGACCCACATATGACCCCAGATTAGTCCCTCATGAAATCCTACAGTGGTTCAATGTGGGACCCTTAATCATAGACCCACGAAGGATCCCTTTCTCAAGTAACATCTAGCTATAGGGTTCTAGCACTACGCTCACTTGTCTCCATGAGGGTCCGCTCCACAAGCCATTGATCCATACTCCAACATCCATGAAGTCCCATCAATAAGTATCACAAAGTACCACTATACCATAGGGGTCTCAATGCAAAAGACGATGCGTCGATCGGACTCCTGGTCTGTGAGTTATTAGCCTTTTAGTCCTGAGGGTCCGGTTGGATTCGTGATCGATCCAACCTAGTCGTACTCCAAATTTATCCAAATCTCCAGCAAGTTATAATCAAAGTAACCTTCTTGATCCTAGGTTTCCAGTGCCACTTACGGTTCGTCATACAAATGCCTGGTGCCAATGTTATGGCCGATAGAGTGAAAAGTTTGAAGTTGGCCTGGGTCCGGTCCGACCCGGCCTGGGCCGACCCCACCCGATTAGGGTCAACCCAACCCACTAGGTCGGGTATGACCACTGGGTCCAGCGCGACCCGCTGGGTCCAGCCAGACTGAACTGGGCAGCGTGGAGGCCGCAAAGGCGGCACAAGGTTGTTGGGGGGGGAAGACCACTATTGCGGCGAGGCCGCAGGTGACCATGAGGGACATGGTGTGGCGAGGCTGTGGGGAGATGCAGAGGGCTGCGAGGTTAGGCCACGAGGTGGCATGGAGGGTCGCGGGGTGGTAAGGAGCTGCGGGGCCATCACCTTCATCGCGGCCGGTGATGTGCCGGCCGTCGCATCCTTTCGTCGTTGTGGCTTAAAGTCACCTTCATCCATCACGAAGAACACACCATTCAAGATGAACAACAGAGGGGTCGGTCCATTTTTTTTAACCTGCACCCTCCTCCTTAGATTGCTAGAAAGCGGCTCTACAAAATCTTGAATGAATAATGTCAAACCCTAGAATCGCCCACAATGATTATTCTTAAACCCACAAAAGAAATCATATGCGGATCAACTAGTTAGAGAGTTGATACGCATTATTTGTTTTAGAAGGAAATAACATGAGAATATATAATCATACACAACAAAACCCCTAACTCGGAGATTTGTCAATGGAGGTTGCGAGGAAAGAGACAAATTCATTGGGGATAGATGGACGTCAGTGACATCAGTGTTTTCTGGATCATCAGTTCGTTGTCGTTGAAGACGTTCCTCATCGGAGTGAGCATTTTTTGTTGTGGAGCGTGTTCTTCATTGGAGAAAATAACCCTCCAAAAGGTTCACCTCTCCCAATTCCACCCAAAATGTGAAAATAGCCCCCTTCTTAATTTAAGTCTATCAAATTACAAGGTTGGCACAATTAATTGTTCATACAATTAACTGTACCACGTTGGCATAATTAATTGGCTCCAATTAATGGGGAAAAGGATTAATGGGGAGATGAGAGGTTTCCCCCCCATTAAGAGGGGTCGAGTGGTCCTTGCCCCAAAATTAAATATGGGGGTTAGTTCTAGTGGTCCCAACCTCTAAACATCCACATGGGAGGTTTTGGCTCGGGTGGTCCCCACAACCATAACCAATGTTGAGGGGTGTCAAAAAATAAAATAAAATTGTTAACATTTTTATTTATTTCATTATTTCACAAAAAACAAAAATAATGTCTTTCACTCTCGACCCACAGTGGTCGAGGTGAAGGTTTCTTTAAGAGAATACCAACGCTGCGAGTTCAACAGTGCCCTCAGATTTCAATTCTAAGCACCTGTTCAAATTTATAAAATCCTTCTCGTAGTTTTATTGAATGTAACTGATAAAATGTTCATAAATTCATTCTAGGTAAACCGGTCCTGGGAATCACGCATCGTTAATTTTTACGGACTCGTAAAATTACCATGTATAAAAAAATTTACATAAAATTTCCAGGTCATTACATTCAAACTCGGAAAAACCCTATCCAATTCCCTTCTCCACTTCCCTACCAACATACTATAGGCCTTTTTCTTCTTAAAAGTCCAACATTAGTGCCCTAATAGAAGTTTTATAAGAGGCACGCCGAAGAAGATGTAATATCCTTTAATGATTCTTTTAAACTTATTCCTTCTTCTACATCCTCTATATGAGTTGTTTCATTATTAAGTAATAACTCCAGTATCACTTGTATACTAATATGTTATTATGAATATGAAACAAACATATTCCATCTTCTATCCATCATATGAAAAATTAAATCACCGCACATGCATATGTACGGCCTACCATCTCCACGTCGTGGTGTAAGATGTTTTTCATCACCAACACGCCTGGATATGAATAATTATGGATGAAAGAAGTATATATTATTATTGTGATGTGATATTTATTCTGAAATATTATACACCATACACTTCAATAAAATTAAATAATCATGGGAATGATATCGTCGCTCGTGTGTACGTACGGCCTACCATATCCACGATGTGATGCGATTCGTTTTACAAGATCTTCATTGAATAATGATTACATAAATGAATTTAATGAATGAATATGATATATATTTTATTAATATCATTCTGTAAATGATATAACTATAACCTAAAAAGAAAAAGAAAAATTTATTCAACAAAACATGCATTCAAACATAAAGTAGTTGGCACCCAAATAATGAGTAACAATGAAATGTTATTAATAAACCGATAAGAATGTGAAAATATATGATATCATAAAAACGACTATGATTCTGGAATAATTCAGTGAAATTATTCAAATAATTATAGAGGAGGTTCAGATACATACAAAGAATATTAGAACTAAGTTAAGGGATAATTATTCCAATCTCGTTCTTATACGGGATTGTTTATTCGTAAGTATTTACTGGGGTTATATTTATTATCCATGTCCATGTTTTATAAAAAAATTTAATAAAAAGTTTAATGTTTTTCCATGTATGTTTAAATGTCTGTTTAACCCTTTTCGACTTTTACTATTTATTATGGAAGGAGTATTTCTTTTGATTACCATACGAGGTATTTTTTGACTTCTCTAGAAAAAGTACGAAGAATTCTTTTTTTAACATATACAGCATGAATGAATTTTTTTTGTTTCATAATGCCTTATTTCAAAGAAGATTAATCTACAATATTTCATGATTATGTTCAAAAAAATTATTTTCTTTTAAAATTGCATGGAATTTAGAGAAAAGAAAATGATTTTGAAGAAGAAATGATATTTTCATCAATAATTCATTCCAAGTGTTTATTCAAAACTATTTTCCAAATAAAATTACATTCATTAATATAGTTATGTTTCAAGTATAATTTCACTATTATTTAAATATTTTGATTTTGTTTATGATTAAATGATATCCATTGTTTTATATGGATTATGTTAGGATGGGATGATTTTTATGAAAAACCTTTTATTCATTGGGTTATGATGAATGATTTATGTTTATTTTGTGTCACACATAAGAATTATTTCATTATGAGATTGGTGGGACCTATATCTCCCTCCAATTCATTTGGTAATGATTTATATCTCATGAGATAAACATGGATAGAATGAAAAGTAAATCCATTTTAGTGCTACAGATCAAGAACAACAATTAAACCCGATTCAATAATGGACTTTGTCCATTATGATGGTCTTGGAAGAAATGCCTTGACTACTTCTTTTTAGTTTTCCATAATTACATGTTTTATTCCAATGATATTATTTTTTTGTTAATGTTCCTATATTATCCATTCCTTACTTACTACCATGTTTTATGTCATTGCACATGGTTTTGATGTTAAAATTTTATGTTGATGCTTTTACGTTGAAATGTTTACAGATTGTATTATGTTCTCCATGTTTACCCTTACTAAGAATTATATCTCACCCTTTATATGTCTTATGTTTTCCTTTGACCATGTTATAAAGAAAGGTTTTAGGTATGAAAACAAATGAGGAAGATATTTATGGGAGATGTTGAAGATATTTCACCATGATTAGAATATAATGTTCCAAGTTTCCAAAGACACAAAACTATTACGGTCCTTGGGTGTTTATTTTTTTATGTATTAACTATTCCACAAAATTAATGCAATATCCATATACATCAAGAATGGTTCTCTACTTCTGGTATTAGTGGAATGGTTTATTCAACCATTGCAAACAAGGATGCGAAAAATTTAGTGAAATCTGTAGATATATTTCAAAGTTATATCTAGGGATGTCCCTAAGGTTAAGTATAAGTATATGTTACAGTCCTAGAATTATCATAATGATCATGATTAACCTAGGATTCAACCTAAGATGTTAGATATTGAAATTACTCGCCCTTATTTTGTTGTTTTATTTGTGTGTTTTTTCCTCTCACACAATTCATTTGGGGTTTTAGAAAATGTATAGAAATTGGAATATTCAGGTTAACGGTGAATATTATAGACAATATAATGATAATCTTCATGAGTAAGAAAATGAAACGGGATTTTTAAGGAGAAACGTCGTTATTATGCACGATCAGAAATGTCATAATATGATTGATAATCTCAACTTTAGAAAGTTTCCTCTCTCAGATAATGAGAGAAATATGGAGTTTCATGATGATCATAGAGGAAAGAATGTTCAATTTTCCTCAAGTAAATTATGTAGGAAGAGACATCAATGGGAATGTTTCAATGGAAATGGAAAATGCATTAGGTGAGGAAAAGAAGGACACAAAACCAGTAATTGCAATGGATAAGGTTCAGTTAACACAATGGACAAGGATACTAGAATTTCTAAGACATCAACAACGGTTAAATGTTTTAAATGTGGAACGTACGGGCATTATGAAAACCAATGACCTAAGGGAAAATCTCATGAAGCGAATCATCATGGTAGTATGGGTAGTATTTATGTTAATGATGATGAAGAGACTACAATTGATATATGAGATGAAAGATGTGTTGAGGAATAAAATGATGAAGCTCGGTCAATGGTTTATGAAGGTAGTGGAACTATTTCATGTTTACCAAGAGTCACGTTGTATAAGTAATTACGTGGTACTATGGAATAACGAATCATCTAAATATTGTTACAATATTGTTTCTCCTTGAGTATTTGAAAGTATATGTTGAATGGTACTGGTAACCATGAAAAGTGATTGAAATATTTTTGGAAAGTAGATGATATGTGCATAATGAAGGGATAAGGAGAAAATAATATTATTGATAGTATTAATGAGCTCAAGACTGATAAATGGACAAAGTGATATCTTGTTTTGAGTATATAGATTTTTTTCGGGTATTTTTGGTGATTGGAAAGAGTTATCTTTTAAAAAATTCATGTATTCATTAAGATTGTATAGTAATTTATGTTTCAAGACAATATATAACTAAGGTATTCACATGTTTGGAATGGGACCAACAAGATATATCTTGTGATATATGAGGGATAAATGATGATATTCACATGTTTGTTATATGACCTTTCTGGTAATTGTATTCTTCGTACTGTGAGACTGGAAAGAAGTATTTTGGATAAGCCTAAAGGTTGGAATGGATTACGTTGGACATCAGATAGTATTATTTATGGATAGAACTTTTAAATATTGTTTCAATGTTATAATAGTGTAGTTTTAGAATAAAGGACAACCTGGAGGATGGTCGACAACCCATCACG
Organism: Viscum album; assembly: GCA_963277665.1. Taxonomy (NCBI): domain Eukaryota; kingdom Viridiplantae; phylum Streptophyta; class Magnoliopsida; order Santalales; family Viscaceae; genus Viscum; species Viscum album. The sequence goes on along the minus strand of OY728153.1, from coordinate 1,199,306,879 downwards.
TCAGACCAGGCTATGGGAATTGAACCCACAACCAAAGTGTGATAGGCCTTTATCGCCTACCACTGGCCTACAGGAAGTCTATGGTTCACTCAAATTAGTTTTATTTTATTAATAGGTATGTTAGATGAATTGTAAGTCCATTTTTAAACCATATATGATTAACCTCACCATAGATAGACTTATGTATATTTAATATATTGGGATAACATTTTTTTGATATAAACAGATGGAATGACCTATCATTCTATCACATGATCTGCTACCACTTTAAGAATGACCAATTAAACACCATTTCATTAAATAATAGATGAAGTGGAAATTGTTCTTGGAATGGACAATGATGATATTACAATGAAATCATGTAATTATTTCTCCTTATGTAAAAATTCATCAACTTTAGGGAAATGATCTGGAAAACCAAAAATGTTGTCCTAGTACCCTCATATCTGATGAATCAGATGGTACCTTAAATCATCACAAATTTATGGCTTTGTTATTTTCGGCTTGTTCATATCCATGTTCTCTAGCTCTCTTCATTCGAATTTTATGGTTAGATTTCACTTCCATATCCTGGTTTTTACCTATGTTCTCTTATATAGAAACTGAATGATGAGTTAATTAGGGTAACCATTATGTTTCAAACATTACTTTTTTGAAATGAAGTTTTAGTATTTATTTTTTACGATTTGGGTTTCCATCATAGAATCTTTCAAATAGAAAACCATTTATAAGTTTGATGAATTTTAAGGGAGAAATTCATTTTAATTGGGGTAGAGTATAAAACACCAAGATTTTATGAGAAAGATTATTTTAAATTTCTTTGATGTCTTGTGTTATACACTACACCAATATTAGCTTGAACTATAAGCAACACCGTATTATCTTTTAATATACACAACACTACTCTTGGATTGTGTTGCACACAATTTCAATTTCTTTTGATAGAATTCATTTCACGCAACACTGAGTATAGATTTTTGTTAAATGTATAAATGAACTATGTTTGAATTATGTTATACCCAAAACCAACGGAATCTTTCACTACATGTAACACTTACTTGTCTTGTGTTACACGTAAGATCGATCTTCCTTGATAGCTTGTGTTGTATGCAATACATAGTTTCACTAAAAAATGATATATTATTATAATATTATTATGAACTAGCCATTATGAATAGTATTAACCAAATTTTTAATTTAAAAATATTATGATTCATATTAAACATTTTCTAGAACATGGTATGAGAAGAAAATCAATTTTTTCGGATAAAATAAGTTTTTTAAAAAAATGCAGTTTTTCCACCTTTTGATGGTGCACCCATTTTAAATATACTTTTTGACCAATTTATAAGTCCAATATGACAAAATAAAATTCTTATATTGAATCAGGATAAAAAAAATTATGTTGGATACATTTATTATATTTTTTTATAATATTCTTATTTTGATGAATATTATAAATATGCTATATTTTATTTAAAAAAACATTTTTAATTGATGTAATTTATATTTTTAAATCATAATATTTGAATGGTTTTATATTATTAATATAATAAATTTTTACCATTTAATACAATGAATGTAATTATCATCAATTTTACATTGAATTCATAGGTAAAAACATTTCAATCTCTTAAAATGTTTTAAACAAAAACCCTTCTTTTCAACAAAAGGATTAATTTTAAATTAATTACTAAAAATTCAGTGTTTTGAATTTGAAAAAATGGATTCCATATTTATAATTAGTTGGTCCAAATTATTTTAATAGTCCACTGTTATTTTTGGGCATTATGAATAGTAATTACAGTAAATTTTATTTACCATAGTTAAAGGTAAATCGGGTAATTTAGGGTAAAAATAATATTATAAAATTACCCTAATACTTGTATTAATATAATTGGATGATTATATTTTGTCCTAAAATATACATGGGTCTAAATTTTATCTTTTTTAATGCACTTTTATGTGATTAAGACATGTATTTTATTTTATTTAATTAAAAGTTAAATATGTCTCACTCAAACATTAATAATTAAATTATTTTTATTGTAACATTATACTGAATATAAATTCAATTATAAATACTAATTTGAAAGATAAAATATCTTTTCTTTATCATGGTTATTTTTTTTAAAAATTTAAGAAATATATAATTACCATAATAGCTTATACATTAATGATGCTGAAATTATTTATTTAATAAAAAATCAATAATATTGTTTTAATTAAAATACTAATACCCATAGAAAGGACCAAAAACATGTCCAAACCATATTGGTCGATACTATATACACCATAATCATCCAATGGTTGACTTGGGGACCATTTAAATCCTTATAAATGAGATTATGATATTTATATTATTTTATTTTAAACGATGTCAAAGTTGTCACCATCATAATTGAATAATATAACATTTTACAACTTGGGTATTTTGGAAGATAAATTCTATGAACATTATTCTTATGAAATATATTAGACTTATCTTTATAATAGTATTTTATTTTTAGTATTTATACAACAAATAAGTATATTAAATAATTATACAAAAATATTGTAGTAATTATTTTATTATGATAAATATCAAATAAATGGGTTTAAAAATATTAAAATAAATGTTATATGAACTAATAAAAGTGCCCCACTAATTATATATATGAATATGACATTTTAGGAATCTATTAAATATTTTTTTTCAAATATATCTTTTGTGTGTATTTTTTTTAAATTCAAATAAGTAAATAGTGTCAAAATTGAAAATATTGATATTTTATAAAAATAACATATTATTAAATTGTTTAAAAATTACAAAATTATTTAAAAATTAAAAATTAAAAATTATATGGTCTCTAATTTGATAAAGTATCCAAATATTGAAAATTTATAACACATAAGCAAGTATTTATAACCTTTTAATATTTAGAATATTATTACAACAAATAAGATTAAATAAATTAAATAAGGATAAGTCAAAATGATAAGGTTTAAAATAAAATCCCAACATGCCTAAATTTTATTATTTTATGATATTAAAACCTTATCTCATATCATATTTTAATTTGAGTCATTTTTTTTTTGAGGTTTTTATTTGGGTTTTGAGTTTATTATAAATTAATATTTTTGATGTTTCCAAAAAGTGCCCCTCTCCCCTCTTATAAAAGAGCACCTCCTCCCTCTTCTCTTATCTCAATTTTTAACCTTTAAACTCAGAAAAACCCTATCCATTTCCATTCTAAACTTATCTACCAATATCTTAGAGGTCATGTTCTTCTTCAAAGACCAAAATTAGTGCCATAATAAGAGGTTTTGAAGAGGCACGTCGAAGAAGAGGTAATATCCTTTACCGATTTTTTCAAACTTATTCCTTCTTCTACTACATATATATTAGTTGTTTAATAATTAAGTAATAATTCCAGAATCTATAGTACAATTATATGTTATTAGGAATAAAAAAACCATATTACATATTCTATCTATCCTATGAAAATCAAAATCACCACACATGTGTACGTACAACCTACCATCTCCACGCCGTGGCGTAATATGTTTTTTGTCACCAACATGATGGGATGTGTATAAATATGGAAGAAAGGAATATATATGATTATTGTAAAGTGATATTTATTCTGAAATATTATACACCATACACTTTAATACAATTCCATAATCATGGGAATGATATCATCGCTTGTGCGTACGTATGGACTACCGTCTCCATGATGTGATGTGATTCATTCTACATGATCTTCATTGAATAGTGATTATATAAATGAATTTAATGAATCAATATGATATATATTATATTAATACCATTATTTTAATGATATAACTATAACATAAAAATAGGAATAAGAATTTATTCGACAAAACATGCATTAGAACATAAAGTAATTGACAGAAAAATAATGAGTAACAATGAAATGATACCAATAAACTGATAAGAATATGAAAATATGTGACATAATAAAAATGACAATGATTCGGGAATAATTCAATGATATTTTTTAAATCATTATACAGGAGGTTTGGATACATACAAATCATATCAGACCTAAGGTAAGGGATAATTATTCCAATCTCGTTCGTATCTGAGATTATTTATTCATAAGTATTTACTGGGGTTATATTGATCATCCATGTCCATGTTTTATAAAAATGTTTTCATAATGTTTTTACTATTCTATCATGTATGATTCATGTCATGTTTACCCCTTTTTTACTTTTACTATGTATTATGGAAGGAATCTTTCTTTTGTTTACCATACGAGGTAGTTTTTGACTTTTCTGATAAAAGTATGAATAATGTATTTTTTAACTTATAAGGGATGAATGGATTTTTCGGGTTTCATGATTCCTTATTTCCATGAATATTACTATAAATGATTTAATGATTATTAAAAAAAATATTTTAAAATTGCACGGAATTTGGAGAAAAGAAAATAATTTTCAATAAGAAAGGATATTTTCTTCAAGAATTCATTTCACGTGTTTATTCAAAACTATTTTGCATCTAAGATTACATTGTTTAATATGGTTATGTTTGAAGTATAATTTTCCTATTATTTAAATGGTTTTATTTTGTTTATGATGAAATTATATCCATTGTTTTATATGGATTATGTAACAATTGTATGATGTTTATGAAATCCATTTTATTTGTTGGGTTATGATGAATGATTTATGTTTATTTTGTGTCACATGTTAGAATGATTTCATTATGAGATGGGTGGTACCTATATCTCCCTCCAATGAATTGGGTAAAGATTTATATCTCCTTAGATAAACCTAGATGGAATGGAAAGTAAATCTGATTCAGTAATATGGGGCTATAATTGCAAGTAAACCCGATTCAGTAATGGACTTCGTCCACTATGATGGTCTTGGCATAAATTCCTTGGATACTATGGAATTAATAATATGTGCATATTAGTTTTCCAAAATTACATGTTTTATTCCAATGCTATTATTTTATGGTTAATTTTCCTTTATGATCCTTGCCTTATGTAATGCCATGTTGTATGTTATTGATCATGAATTTGATGTTTACATTTTTTGTTCATGTTTTTAAATTCAAATGTTTATGGATTGTTTTATGTTCTCCATGTTTACCTTTACTGAGAATTCTATCTCAACCTTTCCATGTTTTATGTTTTCTTTTCACTATGATATTATAGAAGCTTTTAGGTAAGGAAACGAAAGGGGAAGAACTTTTTGGTAGATGTTGAAGATCTTTCACCATGATTAGAACATTGTGTTTTGAGTTTCCGAAGACACTATAATATTGAGGTCCTTGGGTGTCTGTTTTTGTTATGTTTTAAATATTACACAAAATTATTGTAATATCCTTGTACGTCTAGCTTGGGTCTCTACATAAAGTATCAATATGCGTCTTCTCAAGACTGGTAAACTGATCATGCAATTCTAGTCATTTAATATTAAGAATGACATTCTGATCTTCAATCACAGTCATATTCTCTTCACATTCCTTCTTCATTCTAAAAAAATATTCTTCACACAACATAATTTTATTCTAAATCAATGATTTTTTTTCCTTTATCATCATGGATATATCTTATAATTGTAGACCCTTTAAATTGGTGTAATTTTTCAATTTCCCTTCAAGCACATGGATCTTTTCTTCAAGATACTTTCAAACCATCTCTAACTTTCAACTTCTATGAACCATTTTGATGTATTTATTTCATATTTCCTCCTTGTTTTTTAAAGGATTCATTTTGTTTGGTGAGATTTAAACATTCAAGAATTTGTTTTCCAAGCAATTTTCTATATTATCAACTTCTCTTTCCAATCGGGTTATCTCAAACTACATACATTGAAATCTTTTACAAACTGCATCTAATATTTCTTTAGAAATATCACATAGATAGGTTCTTAATTTCTCATGATCACATGATATAGAAGTGTCTTTATTTCATACAGTAGAAACCTAAGACACCAGCTCTTTACTTTCCAAGACTAATATTTCTTCATTATTGGAAGGGTATGAAGAACCAGACATTGAATAATTTTTGGACATGAGGGACGTCATCAACTACATCTTCTCTTTATTTCTCCTATTTTTTATGGTCTTACAGGATGTAGACTTCTTCTCAAAAATGAAAAAATATTCATCAATACAGAAAAAAATTGTTGAATTTATTAGAGAATATCGAATCCACTTCTGAATAGAATTACTAAAGAGTATCCAGCTTACATAAACATGCCTTTGATACCAATTGTAGGACCCTAGACAATCCTGAGAGGGAGGGTGAATCGGTGTGTCAACTGTTCTTTTCTTTAATGGATCTTGTTCCCACATTGGTAGGAACTTGTTTAAACCGGTATGATGGATATGTGTAGTAATTAAAACATACAAAATAACAACACAACATCTTTTACATAGTTCACCAATAATGTTTATGTCCAAAGATCATATGCCGATAGGTTTCCGGTCATACCAAATTCCACTCATCTTCACAAGCTATGGACTACAAAGATTAGAGCACAATCACTCTATCTTAAGCACAATGACTTTACAAATGTTCACGGATATCCCACTACTTCCCTCAGATCACTTCCACTGACTCAACCTAACTCACTGCCTTAGTAGAGGTCTCACTAAGTTTATCGACATAAAGGTTGCTTTAATAGATTGGAAAAAAATTTACTTGTATCTATTCAGCATGAGACACCGCTTGAACCAATGTCCCTAATTGATGCTCTTTTATATTCAATTGTATCCTTTAGTACAACTGCTGAATGCAGTAGAACAACTTCTATTTTTATTTTCTTGAATAAAAAACTTCCTTTATGATGTTTTTATTTCTGTGACATATTCCTAATTCTGCGGACTGTCTCTAATCATTGTATTATGCCTATTCTGCGTAGCTCACCTGGTCTGTGTACTGCGCCTATTCCGTCTACCGCCCCTACTCGGCATACCATGCATGTTCCGTGTACCTCCCCTAATCGGTGTACCACACCTATTCTGTATACCGCCTCTGCTCTACATACCTGGAATGCTCTGTGTACTGTGTCTACTTCACATACTCTGCCTGCTCCACATACCGCACCTACTCCATGCATCTTGCCTTCTCCGCGTACCACACCTGATCTGTGCACCTTGCCTGCACCATGTACCACGTCTGCATGCTCCCTTCACATACCACCTTCACAAACCGACATTATGTACACCCTTCGCATAATGCCTTTGCATACTGCACCTATGTACCGCCTTGGAATATCATCTCTTCCTTCTGCGGACTTCTTCTTCATATTCTATGAACTATTTCATCTCTCACATACCATTTTTTTCTTATGCAAAATATCTTCTTCGGACCACTCTTTCCAATTTTGTGAACTGTTTTTTCTTTTAATTACCACTTCATCCTATATAGAATCTCTCATGCGTACCACTTTTGGACTTAGCTGATATCTTCCAAAATGATGATATTTTCTATTCAAATTATCTTTGTGAATTAATGATGTAATTAACACTAATTATATAGGAAAATAACTCATCAAATTATTCTAATCTGTTTTACCAAAATTTTCTATGTGGGACAACCTTCATCGCATACAAAACTATATCTTCGTACAGTGAGCCTCCACCACATACTATGACCCTCTGACGAACTGTGAAACATTACCAGGTATTGTGTGTCTTCCGATCCATGTACTACTTCTCTTCCTCCAACGATGAGCTATTCCACATACCACATCTCTTTTCATGGAGAACCATTTTCAACACCGCAACTCATTCTGTGAACCGTACTACATACCACTCTTACTTAGAACATTATTTTACAATATACTGTCATGGAGAATTGTTTTCGGTTCTATGCACTACTATGCATATCATTTCCAATGATATGTATGTGGCTACAAACCATTCCCGAAACATGGTATTCGGTCCATATTCTGAGGTATGCGGTTTAATACCTTTTCTGATTTCCTTCCCCATTCCACATCTCATCCACTCCTATGTATAAATTCTTCCATTTCCAAGAAAAAACTCTATTTTGTGGTCCAACAATTTGGGAAACCCTTGGAAAGGGAACCACCTAAAGTATCTACTTTGGAAAGAACACCCATGCAAATTCAATTTCATCATTCTTATTTAATATTCTGCTGATTTCATCATGAACTTCTTCCACCGAGATATGTACTCTTTGAACGATCAGTTCTAGCAATTTCATATTCTCTAGGGAATGCACTACAACATACCAAAATCCATGTCTTCTAGCAACATCAGTCTTTCTAGTCATCACAAAATATGACTAGAATCATCTTCTCTACTCTGATTGATCATTCTTAAATCTTCAAATATATACATGACCCCTCATGCAATAATTAATATCTCACAATAACTTTGGAGTTCTTCTTCATATCCTTCTTAATTTTGATATTTATAGACAACTATTGACAACAAATAAAACCTTATATACAATGTGGTCCCAACAAAAATCTCATATCCATTTGATATATATATATTAAGATAAATGGAAAGGATTGTTTACTAATTTCAATTCTTGAAAAAAATGGTGCGATGGACTTCAAAGCATCATTTGGGTCCCTTTTTTGGTGGATATGAGACTTTAAATTTTTATCCATGATTATTATGAATATTTAAGAATATATTAAGTGCTTTCAACAAAATTGGGACTCATTATTGAGCTCATAAATTGTATCATTAGTGATGGTCTAGTTTCTTCATCGATAATTTGGGACTTCTTATGTAGACCATATGACTCTTGAAAAGGCCTAATTGGAATAACATATAGTTTAATTATTTGTAGTAAATTTAATAAGTAACCATTAATAATAATAATAATATAATTTTCATATATAGGGTGAGTGTTATAATTAAAATAGTAAATATAATTGATTGCATTAATGAAAACAATTCTCAAATATTATATTTATTATTAAAACTCTTGTATTTCACCCCAATTATGAATATTTACATGAAAATTTATAAAGTCAGTATACAAAAAGTAATTAATAAATGAAAAACATCACGTATCCCACTTAATACACATTTGTGTCATACCTCATGACCCTTATTAATAAAATCATTCAATGCTTTATTTTTCTTCCCTAGGTGGTAGGATATTGGGAAATCACAATCTTGGAGTAGCTAGAGCCATCAAATTTTCCACATTTTGATCTCTTTTAGGGGAAAATGTATTTTAGGATATTATGTTATGTATATATCTCATACCTTTTATAATAGAGATAATATCTTCATATCATTAACACAAATATTATAACATCTATATAAAGATTATGGGATGGATAGTCCTTTTCATAAGTCTTTAACTATGTTGTTACATATTCAAAATCATTATCATTTTACATATATACACGACAAATTCCCTTAGTTTATGTAACTTTTTATTTCCAAAACACATAATTTAATGATAGAAGAGTCAAAATTGGTGCATTATCCAATCTTATATTCAATTATTCAAAACATTCTTCACATTCTTGTTTCCATGTGAACTTAACAATGTTGCATGCAAGCTTCATTAGTGGGATAGCCAATTAGATTTGTGGATGAATCAATGATAGTTACATGTGAAACTAATAAACCAATGTACCTTAGTTATCTTCATCAGTGTAATCCATTATTTAAATACATTTTTCATTACATGATTAACTAGGATTCCATCCTTGAAGAAAATGTATCCAAGAAGATAAAATTCTTGAAGCCATATATCACACATTCTAAATAAACCAAACAACTTTTTCCTATATGATTATTAATAATTATCAACATGTGATTCACATGATCCTCATAGATTTTAGAATACACCATGATATCATCAATAAGTACAAACAAAATCAAAATATTTCATAAACACACAATTCATTAGATACATAAAAAATAGATGGATAATTAGTCAATCCAAAGGAAATTACTATAAACTCATAATGTAAAATCCTCATTCAGAATTATATATTTGGAATATATTTCTTATTTAATTACAATTAATGAAAATAATAAAGGACAATATTTTGATAAAAAATGTGCTCCATGAAGCTGGTTGGATAAGTTTTAAATAAGAGGATGGGGATATATGCTATTTATTATAATTTCATTTATTTCCCTATAATCATCGCACAATATCATAGATACATATTTATTCTTAATGAATTGAATATGGTATACCCATAGTGAAATAGTAGATAGAACAAATTACTTATTACATAAATCATCGTATTGTTTAATAAAATTCACTAATTATATAGTGTTTATTTTATATGGAGTCACTGATATAGATTTTCCACCTGGGGTCAAATCAATGGAAAAATAAACCTCATAATCTTGTGGATGTCCAGGTAATTCCTTAGGAAAAACATCAATGTATACATGTACATTAGGCCTATACTCAATTTTAATATTTCATTCTCTATCTATATATTTGGTTTTCTCCTGAACCATTAGAATTTCATTTAGAATATATAGTAGGGTGGATCTTGAGATTAATTATATGTATTGTAACAACTAAATAGTAAATGAAGGAAATTATTAATTATTTCAATTCATGTATCTAGAATTTCAAAAACTACCATCATGACCATATACATGATATTTTATGTTTGTGTGTAGAAACCTATCTAATTCTACTTGGAAACTAATGTGAAGGGTTTTGGCCAATAATTTGTCTCATGAGACCTATCGATGAATCGATGGGCTATATAATTCATGGCCCCACAATTCAAAATAAGTATAGATAATTATTCATACATATATTTAATTCAATAAAAATATAGATTATCAAAATATCTATATTGAGTAAAGGATACATATTCATAAATATTTCCCCACTTAAAACAACATTAAATATAAACATCATATGTAAAAATGGTATACCGCTTTGATAATAACCATATCCATGAGAAAATAAATATTATATTTAATGAAGTATTAAATTAATGATGATTATAAATAAAATTTGCAATATACATACACCACAAGAAAGAAATACATTATGAATAAGGCATGTCTCACAGAAATAAATGTCAGATGAGAAACCCCTTACCTTATGTCTGAATGCGTCATGAAAATGTAATTAATGTTCTAGATAATAAAATTAGATTAATTAATTATATAATTTATATAATATTAATATTATATTTGATTTTTTATAATTTTATTATGTTCTTTTATGTCCATTCTGATGAGTTATAATGTTTAACTTCATTGTTTTGGGATTGATCATTTCATGGTTTTATGGTTAGTCCTTCATGTATAACTATAGGAGTTCTTATTAAAGGGATGAAAAATTGTAGAAGTTTAATGGAATGATATTTATATTATTCCATAATTTTAAATAGCCATCATATATCACTTGGTTATATGGTATGATTATGATTCCGTAGATTAAACATTGATGAATAATCATTACTTATTTTTGGTGGTTTTGAGGAACATCATGAACTTGTGTCATTTTATTTAAAATTATGTTTATATACTGTTTAAAAAACATTAAATTAGTAATAATACAAATATTTTAATCTACTGTAAAAATAATTATTTTATTTCCAACCATGAAGTAAGTATATTAAAATAAAAACATATCATCCACGAAGGCAGTGAATCGACACCTCAGGAACGCTGTTTAAATTTTTAGAATTAAAAGGAGAAGATAAGTTATTTAATGATGAATATTAAATTTTAAAAAATGAAATTCCCTATGTATATATCATTCTATAATTAAAATTTCACTTTGACTAGGGGATGTTATGAGACGATAGGAAAATAAAACAAATAAAAGTAGAAAGAGTGAGAATTTTACCTATCGATTATCGTCTCTCAGGAACCTCCTTAAGACACTTGGAGTTGGTCTTTTGATAAGAATATAATGTATTGGAAAAGGGTTAGAGTCTTGGTAAAATATTTTTGCTGAATTTATAAAATCATAAAAGAATAAAAAGTTTTAGGATAAGGGGTGGTATTTATTGTCAGATGAGTGGGGTGTTTTTGATTTTGTTTATTCATTTGTTTACTAATTCGGATCAATATAATCAATTGTGTTGATTATTTTAACTTATTAAATTAACTATTCCATTTTATTTCTAAATAATGTTTTATTACATCATCTATTACTCCAAAATCTATGTATTTGGCATAAAATGTTGAATATAGTAAATTTCTGTATTTCACTATTCAAAAAAAATCCAGCTATTTCCGAGAAATACCAAAAACTCAACCTAACCCATTTTCTATTTGTAGATTTAAAAAAATTTATATCTTTTATTAAAATAATTTTCATAATATTAGGAATTTAGTTTTTATTGAAAATCATAATTTACTATAAAAATATCGATTTTAATATTATTACAAATTTTATGATACTTTTAAAAATTCATCATTTTTGCATAAAATTATCTTAAAATTATAATAAGAATAATATTTCATTATAAATATATTTTATAAAAATTAATTATTCATTTCATTATATTAATTATAAATAGTCATTTATGCTTCAGAAAAAAAACATTTAATTTATCATTTTTAAATTAATTATTTACTCCCTCCGTGATATAATATATCATATTTTAATTTATGAGATCCATAAATTTTATTTATTATTTAATAGGAAAGGTTATTATTGTAATGAATACATTTATATTCATAGTAGTCACATTAAAATTCCAATAGTCATGTCAATATCTAATAGTATATCACAGTTCATTTAATGTCGGTATTGTGTAAAACAGAAGAAATCAAACAAAATTGAATTTATTTTTGAAGATACATTCTAAAAAAGTCATTGGGTATTTTATTCTTCCCTCCTTTGAAAAATTTTATATTGAATATTTTCATGAATATTACCTTCTAAATAAAAAAGGGTTGTTCTTCTTCATAACATCCTTAGGTTCTCATATTACATCTTCTATATAATAGTTTCCCCGAACAGCTTTTACTAGTACAGTCGCCTGATTTCTCAATTCTTTCTCTATAATGTTAATAATATCTATAGCCACTTTACAGTAAGACAAATTATATTTCTATTCTATTTGATTATAGGTGAGTACATTCTTTGGGTATAGAATGTAGTACCTTAACAATGATATGTGAAACACATAATGAACTTGATATAGATTTGGAATCATTGTCAATCAGTAATATGAAACACTAATTTTTTCCAGAATTTCAAATGGTCCAATGTACATAGGGATTAGTTTACCTTTCATTCCAAACCTTATGATACCCTACTATAGATATAATTTTAGAAATTCATAATCTATCACTTCAAATTCCAAATCATTTCTCAAGTTGTCAACATTATAATTTTAAATAATTTGAGATTATTTAATAAGAGAATGAATAATATTTAATTATACCATTTTCTCTTTAGTGTGTCCTCGGCCTATAATTTCCCTACCATTAACTTCATCCCAAAAAGTTACGGTATGAAATATCTTTCCAAATAATGTTGCATAAGGCGCCATTTGAATACTTGACTAGAAATTATTATTGTAGAAAAACTCCATGATGGTTAAATATTTACCCCACACACCTTGATATTTATGTGAGAATGATATTAATATGTATTCTAATGTTTGAATAATATTTTTAGACAACCCATCAATTTGAAGGTGATTAGTAGTACTCAAATAAATATCAATAAATAAATACTTTTGAAAAATATTCCAAAATATTGATAAAAACACATATCTCAATCATACACAATCGAAAGAGGTTCACTATGAGGTGTTACAACTTTATTCATATATAATCCTTCTATAAGCACAAGAGGTAAATCTTATTTTATAAAAAAATATTTTATTTTTTAATAAGATATACAATAACCCATATCAAATAATTCCTCTTAAGTGTCCTTCGTATTCCTATGATAAATTCCATAATAACATCATCCGATCTCTATATATGAATAGGTATATATTGCATGAATCCTTAGGATGATGTCTCCAAGCCTTTACTTGTTGAAAAAATAAGCATATTGAAATATAGTCGGAAATTTTACACTTCATATCATCCCTCCAAAAAAATTTCTTTAAATCTCTATAAATCATTGTACTATAATGGTGTATAGAGAAATTTGAGCTATGATAATCATATAATAGTTCTATTATAGATGAGGTATTAATGCAATTCATAATCACCACTCAAATTAATGAATTATAACTTCGTTCAACCTTGATTAACCAACATCCTTGTGAAAACCAAGTTATAATTTCCATTTTTGAGAGAATAAGATCTAACCTTATTTATATTGGTTCTGAGATAAATCCATGTGAAGATAAAAGTGATCCAAAAGTGATCAGACAAGGTGGGTGACCTTATCTCCTAGAAATAAAAATATGGAATGCCCTTAATCTAAACACTTATTCATCCAATAGAAAGTGTGATCGACCTTCTTCTGATTGTTTCACCATATGAATTTTTCACCTAAAAAACACATGTCCAACCAGATCTTTTTAAACAAGGCATTGGAAAACTAAATTCTTGCCATACTCATGAAAGAAACTCCCCCTTATTTCTCTAATGGATCGAGAACAACATTAATGACTCCAACAACTATCCATGTCATTCCCCCTAGATCAGAGGAGTTGAGATAATTCAATAATGCCTCTCTTTCTTATCTCTCATCATTTACATAAAAAAATGTCATATATGATCCATCTTTTCAATTAGAATTTCCATTTTAATGTACTAACCAAAAACATTCCCCAATTTAGCTGAAATATTTGATTTCCAAAATACCCAAATATGTGGATTTTGAGGAGAATCCATCATGAAGTTAATAATGCCAATCCTTTGATAATAAGATAAAATCACTGATGGATTATATTTGGTTTCTAGAACTACAACCATTTGAATAGTGTTATGATATATAATTCCAGCTTTTGTTTCGGTTCCCAAACCTCGAGCATTCCAAATCATAATATAATTAATTAATAAAGGTGATAAAATGATGTTTCCAATGCCACTGTAGATTATGTGGAAATAAAATGAGCTGATTGAAGCTTCTTGGATAGAGACTTGGTGCGAACTCTGCTAGATGGGGAGATCAAACAAAGAAGAGTGAATTCAATCATCTTTGAGTTAGAAGGATCTTTAAGGGATTATGGGAGAAAAATACCTCAAATATGAATAGATGGTTAGGATGACTCTGAAATCATTGGAACTAACACCTGGAGGGGTAGAGATACCATCACTTCTTTGTCTTACATCAATGAAGATCCACACCTAGGGAAGGGAGAGCCTACTGAGGGAATACATGGGGGCCTAAAAACCACCAAATCCTTGAAAATTGATAATCTAGGAGGGGGATGTTAATGAAGTACTAGGAAATAATGGAGTATGAAGAGATAAAAGATCATAAGGGAACAAGAGAATGAGGACATGAAATGGAAGGGTAGGGGATGAGAAAAGGAGAAGATGAATGGGATTGAGAGGGAGGTGATGTAAAATCCATATGAGAAACTGGTTGGATGGGGTGAGGGGAAATGATGGAGTAGATATGTTGTATAGAGGATAAGGAAGGCCATACCATGATTACCTGTAGTCATGCGATGAATGGCATGGAAATTGGAAAAGAGAAAAAAACTGATCATGATATGATGCCACAATTTTTTTCCACCACAAGATGGATCCCACTCTGAGTATAATTCCCTTGGGAAGATAGAGGGAGAGATCCACTATCAAGACCCATCCCCTGGGGCTCGTTCCGTAACTACTCCAAGGCATCCTTCCAAATGGATATGGGTAGGAGACTTGCACTGGAAAGGCATATCCCTGAACCAAGAAGGTATTTCCCTTAAACTTGTACAAACACACAGTCCAAGAACACAACATGATACAACTACATATTAAAAATACAATAGTAAAAGTGTGTAATGGAAGTATAGGGGAAGAAATAAAAGCCCAACTGAAAGATACAGCTACAACAGAAAATCGTAAATAGCACCTTTGATCATCAACCAAGTATCCTTCCTGAAGTGGGTACAAGTTGTCTCAAAAACTCTCCATGTCATCCATCACTACCGCCCAATGTTAGGTCCTTGGCCCCCGAGTCTCAGTCAAGGCTACCCATCGTCTGTATAAGACACAACGAGGTACATGCATAGCCCGTGCATGGGTGATCATAATAATACCCAGTAGGGAACCTGATACTCCCGAAGGTCTCTCAGAATTCCACAAAGGAAAAAATAAGAAGCATGATCTCAATCACAAGGCACGTAGAAAAAGATTCATCTCAAAAATAGGTTTAACATATGTACAAAAGTATAGATGCTTAGTCATAATGCTAGGAAATCTTATTATGTCAAGACGATCTTCGAATGACCCACATAGGGTCGATAGGTACTTAACCCTGCTGACCCACACAAGATCGGTTGGTACTAACCCGTGTTGACCCACACTGTATCTGACCCACCAAGGATCAATAGGTACTAACCCCTACTAACACACACAGGATCTGACCCAAACAAGATCGTTATGCACTGACCAAAATATAATCGTTGAGTTCTGACCCACACAAGATCTGGCCCATAGAGGATCAGTATGCGTTGATGCACAAATGATCGATGAGCACTAAACCTCAAAATATATGACCCACACTGGAGAGATAAGTGTTGATCCACACAAGATATCTAGGTGATGAACCACAAAATATTTCAATGTGCTGATCCACATAGGATCTCTAAGTCTTGATCCCCATATGATCGTTATTCATTCTTCATGTTTCAGCCAACAACTGGATTCCCCTATATAGAATGCTTTATTCTGGGAAGATCTAATCTTCAAGCCATCGGTTTTACATCAACTGGTATGATATCCCATGAATATGTAACCTGATGATCCATGATGACATAAGGGTTACAAAAAAATAGACGATGCATCAACCGGATGTCTGGTCTGTATGTTATTGGAATTTTAGTGTTGAGGGCATGGTTGGCATCGGGTTCAATCAAACCTGACCATAATCTATCATTCCCAAGAACTCAGGTAGAGAATCCTAAAAGGACCTTCTTGTTCAAAGTATTCTAGCGCCATAGAGGGTTCATCAAACAGATGTTTGGTTTGCGAGAGACATCCTTTTAAGCATATCTTATGTGAATTGGGTCGGTGCCCTGTCTGACCGGGTTAGCCAACCCGGCCCACCCCGATATGGTCTAACCCGACCCAGTTTGGATCACCCGACATGGTCTGAGTCTAACCCAGGCTAGCCCAAACATATTGGGATGGCCCGAGTAGGCTGGGCCGCGGACCGGTCTGTCTTGCCTCGACTGGGCACAGCCCGCCGGGCGAATTGGCACACCAGATGGCACAGTCTACCAGCTCGGTGGCGGAAAAAATTTCTAAATGGAAAAGTCATTATGATGTTTTAATTAATTGTGCCACGTGGATCCACCCCTTTCGATGGTGGGACTTGTGGGGAGATGGTTCCCTCTCCTCCATTGTGGCTTCAAAGCCGTGAACACCTCCCTCAAACGTACGACAGAGTGCCACCTTACACCAAAATGAGGCCATTTGAGGGACATCTTCCCTTTTAGTTTACCGTAGTTCGAAGCGGCATTTCCTCCTTCTATGGGTAGCGAGTGCCGACCGTTGTCGCACCGACGCATCTTTTGCGGGGCTCCACTGATGTTTTAGAGATCTGTTTCCTCTCTCATCTTCACCTACGGGCCACCCGAGATGCCACAGTCGCTGCATGACCCTCTGATTCGTGTTTCCATCAAGTTAAACATTTTTCCATGAAGAACGCAATGATAAATCAAGTGGTTGAGGGTCCGAGCCTTATTCTTTTTTCCCACACCCTCCGCTTTAGCGTCATAACAAACATGTATCAAATAAAAACATCAATTATATGTTGATTCAGCCCTGTTAAAATCTCCCACAACAAACACCCCCCAAGTTCAATAATGGGGAAAAGAAAAATAGAGTTTTTTGAATTTAATAACAACCCCTACCTCGAGAATCATTGAAGGTGTCACGGTTATGGCTGGAGAAGAGTCCTCGATGGATGAAGACACTATCATTCATCGATTACGGATCGTTGCCGCCTAATCTTATGTCCTCCATCGATGGAAGTGGCCATAGTACATATACAAAGGCTCTTCATTTGATGAATATGTGCCAAAAACCCCAACCCACACTCTATTTTTATTGAGGGGGAGTGTGATTAATGCATCGACAGAATTAATGAGGTTCATTAAAGAGTTTTTAATTAATGAACCTATTAATTCCCAATGATGTGGTTATAAAACTGATTAGTTAATCCATTAAATGTCTTGATAACCCATAATTCCTACCACCGCTACTCAAAAAGAGGTGGGATAATAAAATGAAAAAAATTTATGTTACTTTAATATTTAATTAAAATTCTCAATAACTAACTTTTTCACCCGACCAACTGTGGGGGAAGTTAGGCCTCCCATAATCGAATCTCGGCACTGCGGATTCAATGGTGCCCTCATATTTTTAATCTGATCACTGATTCAAAAGATATAAATCCCCCACTTGTTTACTAAACATACCTTTAAAAAATTTCAAAATTCCATTCTGGGCACACCGGACCTCGAAATAAAGCACCTTCAATCATTGCAGACTCATAATAATCCCAAATAATTTAGAAAAAAATTATATGGAATTTACATGTCTTTACATTCTCCCCACCATATGAATTTTGATCCCTGAAAGTTATAACAAAATTAGGGGAACACATGGTGGTACTGAGCAAGTATCTAAGCGTCCCTCTTCCATGTGATCTTCAAGAGATTCTTGTGATGCTAATGAACTTGCACCAGAGTAATTGACTACCCATTAAAGACCCGCTCTAGTCGATACGCTATCTCCACCGGGAAATCCGCAAACAATACCCAATCATAAATGTCCAGCTAACTATAGTCAATAATGTGTGATGGATAATGCATGTACCTGCTCAGCTATGACACATAGAAAACATTATGAACCCGGAGCATTGTTGGGGAAATAGCTATACAGTATTCCACCTCGCCTAATCTACTGGGGATCTAGAAAGGTATGATGAACCTTGAAGATTTCTTGTCACCCTAGCCAAACCTCCGTAATCCTCATTTGGGTGAGACTCGTAGGAAGACATGGTCTCCTTCCTTAAACTCCAAGGTTCTCTGTCTCTAGTCATCATAAGACTTCTCCCTTCTTTGTGCAGTCGGAATCCACTCTTGGATGATCTTAACCTTTTATATGGTAGCATGTACCAACTCCTGACCCATAAGTTCTGTCTCTCTAGGGTCTGTCCAGCATAGAGGTAATCTACATGGTTACCCATACATGGCCTCAAACTAAGCCATGTCGATGGTGGAGTGATATCTACTATTTTAAGAGAACAACACCAATGGTAATTGGTCCTCCGAAGTATAGAAAAAATTAAGGACACAAGCACGAAGCATGTCCTTGAGTGTTTGTAAGGTCTGCTCCATATGACGATCTATCTGAGGGTGAAAGGTTGTGCTCAAACATAGTTGAGTCCCAAACACCTCCTAAAATCTATTTCCACAAGTGGGATGTAAAATGATCATCGCGATGTAAGAAGATCGTCGATGTAACCTCATGTAGTTGTAAAATTTTCTGTACATAGACATGTCCCACGATCTCTACTGATCCCAACTCTTGGATAGATAGTAAGTGGGTCAACATGGTGATTCGGTCAATGATCACCCAGATGGAATCATGGATCCTAGATATACATGGTATCCTTGTCACTAATTCCATATAGATACCATCCCACATACACTCTGGTACCTCAAGTGGATGAGCTAGGCCTACTGGTACCTAATGCTCGACTTTCACTTGCTGACAAGTGAAGCAACGTGACATAAACTTTGCCACCACATTTTTCATTCCAGGACACCAGTACTGACATCATAGGTCCTGGTTCAACTTCTCCACTCTATGATGTAACTCCAATGGGGAGGTGTGGAACTACCTCAACACCTCCTCTTGAAGCATCGCTGTTACCATAGTGCATCTTCTAAAGAAGATGATGTGATCCCCACCATCAGAAAATCCATTAGGATCATGTCCTGAAGATATCTTAGCACGTCAGGCATCACAGTCAATGTCCCCATGTTTTACCTCCCTATATGGATAAAGGAGTAGTGGAGTAACTATCATAGAATGGAGTTAAGCTTCTCCATCTCTATCCAAGAAGGATAACTACATCACAACTAGCAGCTCTGATTCCTCACTCAACAATTTTAGACCGTAACTCCTACTGAGTGAGTCTTATACAACGTTACCCTTCCCAGGAGTACATAATATCTCAATGTTGTAGTATAAAGGAACTGAAAAGATCATTGATGTCTCATGATCCTGTCCTTTTGAGAGAAGATATAACTAAAACTCTTGTGATCAAAGTAAATAGTAAATTGTTCTCCCATCAAGTAGTGCAACCAAATTTTTAGTGAAAATACCACTGTTTCTAACTCCAAGTCATGGGTAGCATAGTTCTTCTCATGAGGTCTCAGCTTCTGTGAGCCATAGATGATCATCCCTCACTCCTTCATCAGTAAAAAACCTAGTCTAGCCCCGGATGCATCACAGTACACTACGTACCTAAATCCATCTTCTGGTAGCCTTAAGACGGGGGCACTCGTCAGTCTCTGTCATAGCTACTAAAAACTCAGCCTGCATCTCTCCCTCACAAGAAGGTTTGTTCCTTATTTTTCAAAGCTGACAAGGGTTCAAAAACTCTAGAAATGTCGGGTATGAATATATGTTTTTACCCAGACAATCCTAGGATACTCTGCATCTCAGTCACACTCCTATGTGGCTCCCAAGAAAGAACTACCTCTATCATCACCAAATACACTACAAATCCAGCCTCTGAGATAATGTGCCCTAGTATGTGTACTTCCCATATCTAGAACTGTCACTTCAAGAGCATGCTATAATGTGGGTGCTCTTGAAGTGTATCTAGAACTATTTGAATGTGCATGGAGTTCTCCTCCTCCGACACCGAGTATTTCCAAATGTCATCAACAAAGACCACCACAAAGAGATCAAGGTGAGGATGGATGATCCTATTCATGAGCCTCATGAAAAATACCTCAGAATTGGTCACACCGAAGGGCATCTCCAAGATCTCATAATGTCCATACCGGCATCTGAAGGTTGTCTTCGGTATGTCATCATTTCGTACCCAGAGCTAGTGATAGCTCGATCTGAGGTCTATCTTTGATAACTATTTAGCTACCTTCAGTTGGTCAAAAAGATCATCAATCCTCGAGAGTGGATACATTCTATTCCCGGTTACATGGTTCAGGCACTAATAGAACAAACAAATCCTCAAAATCCCATCTACCTTCTTTGAAAAAAATATCGGGGATGCCCATGGGGAAACACTAGGCCTTATGAACCACTTCCCTTGCAAGACATCCTACTGTACCCGAAACTAACGAAGATACATGTGTGTCATCCGTTATGTTCGCGTAGATATTGGTGTCACCCCGGGGGTATATATTGATATATAAGTCTACCTATCTATGAGGAGGTAGTCCCGGAACATCATCAGGAAATACATCAGTATACTAGTCGACCACTACAGGATAACTCAGAATCCTCACATCAACTACTCTGAGGATAAGGCTAGCCAACTGATGAGTGATCTACTACACCCTCTTCTGAGTAAGTCCATCCTATGATTCAAGGGTTCCCATTTCAATGGTGAAGGAAATACTAGTCCCCTCATCACAAATACACCACACTTTTCACATAAACAGTCGATATGAGCATGGACATTGGATAGCCATTCCATACTCAAGATGGCATCGTAATGCCTCAACGCTGCTACTTGGAGATCCCAACCGAAGCTCTCACCTCTTATAGTGAGCTCACACTATCTTTACCAGTGTGTAATAATCGATTTCGCTCACATATGAGTCTATAGTCATGAGGATTGAGAAAACAAATCCATCAGAATCTCTGAGTTCCGAACGAGTGCTCTGAAAATAAATGTGGGATTGGAACATGTGTATATAAGAACAAGAACTATGGTTGAATAGGCACTGATCGTACCTCTAAATATCTCTAGAGCACTGTGTTCATAGGCCTCTGCCGCCTAAATCTTATCTCACCCCAATCCACCTACTATCTGTCATTGGGGTGGACAACCTGGGGGTGGTGGTGGTAGAACCTAAAACTGTCATCCACCTCATGATACACAACTTGCTCCTCTACCACATCCTCTGCCCTACATAATTCCTCTCTTGAACCTCAACCATTGTCTCAATGGTCCCTTGACCATATTCTAATCACCGGTACGGTGGGTCAGGTAGTCCCAAGCCATGTGGCCATGTCCTCCATACGTGAAGAACAATCTTCTCCTCTGGTGGCCCGCTCTATTTCATGTGCTCTTCACCACCCACCCTACATCCAAGTGTAATCCCCTAGAAGTTAAAGACCTCTTATACCTCTGTGCCATCTACCTACTACCTTATTTAGATTACTCTTCTACCTGTAATTTGGTAGTGGCTCTCAACATTGGTGCTTTCTCAGGTAAGAAGCTCTCCACCAACAATGCTTCCTTGAGCACTTCAGCCTACGTCAGGATATTAAGTGATATCATCGACACTTGAATCTCCCACCGGAGACCCTAATAAAAGGTCGGGGACATGAAGAAAGGATATTGTACCATATCGGAGGAGTTTAATGAGAGGTTAGTTTATCTCGCTGAGTATCGGGCCATTGATAAGCTAACCTGTTGTATGTAAAGAAGCTCCAAGATACGCATTGATTGTAAAGTTATTGGTATGAACTCCTCTGTTAAGTGGGTCTCAAAGTACACTTAGGAGAATGTGACCTACTAATTCATATAAGTTTTAGAATCCACTATCTCCCTAGTTTGCCCTAGAAGATAATAGAAACTAGGAGAACAATCTGATATTCTAGCATCTCAACTAATAGATACACCCATGTCACAGACTCCTTCCAGTCCTCAGCTGCCTGGAGATCTGTTTCGCTTCAAAAACTCAGAGGCCATTATCTTTGGAACTCGTGAAATGCGCTCAGTCAGCATGCATGGGCTGCTAGTGGGGCTTGTGGCAACTGATACCCTTCCAGTCGTGGTGTTGCTGGTACACCACCTGAAGGTGTCAACACAGTAAGAGGGCCATGCAGTAAATCCTCGTTGCTCCGTGGGACATCATCATGTACTCTCTTGGGAATCTTAGCTAGTTGTCTATGCGATGGCATCATGAAAAGAAACAGGTGTTCCATGGTCAATAATTTATACCTCGTGACCTGACTCAAAAGAGTTCAAAAGAAAAAAAATTACAAAACATGCACAATCAGTGTTTCGCAAATCGAGTCAGAAATCAGAATTCAGTGTCCTGTTTTATAGATACATCAGCCGCCACACCAACACTGGACTCCCATAACTAAAAACCACACTCGAAACATTTAACACTATTTCCCCATTGGAATGATCATAATCTTAGTTTTTAGGTAGAACTGACTCCTCTGATACCGCTTTATCACGATCTGTCCCCCAGGGAAGGTGTCGTAACTACCCCAAGCTCTACTTCTATAGGCTAGGGGTTGGAGACTAGAACTAGATGGGAATATCCCTAAAGTGTGAATGCATTTCCTTTAAACCTGTACAAACACACAGTCCCAGAACACAACAAGACGCAACCAAAAAGTAAAATTGTAGTTGTAAAAGCATGTACAAGAGGTATAGGGTTCGTAATAGAAGCCCAACTGAATGATACCACTACAATAGAAAATAGTAATCAACTCTTGGGATCTTACACCAAGGATCGTGCCTTAATGGTAGGTAAAAATCATCCCCACAACTCTCCTTGTCAACTATCATCACCATCCAACATTAGGTCTCAGCTCCCTGAGATTCATTAAAGGCTTCCCATCGTCTACATAATACACAACAAGGTGAGAGCGAAGACCGTACAGGGATGAGTATAAGAGTACCTAGTATGGACTGCGAGACCCCAGAAGGTCTCTTAGAATTTCACAAAGGAAAAAACAATTTATGATAAAAATAACATGGCACAAATAAAAAGACTCAGCAAAAAACCATGTATAACATAACACAGAAGTAAAGATGATTTGTCTTAAAGGTAGATCATCTTATTCTGTCATGTGGCTCTGATGTTGAACCACAAAAGGATGATAGATACTAACCCCCGATGACCCACACCGAATATTACCTGCCCGTGATCGATAGGTGCAAATCCCTGATGATGCACATAGGATCTGACCCGCATAGGATCGGTATGCACTGACCCACATATGATCATTGAGCGTTGACCCACTCATGATTTTACCCACATAGGATCAATATGTGCTGGCCCATACATGATCGTTGAGCACTAACCCACACAAGATCTGACCCACACCAGATCGGTATGTGTTGATCCACACATGATTTCTGAGAGCTGACCCAGACAGGATCTAACCCACACAATATCAGTATGTGTTGATCCATATAAGATCACTAGGTTTAGATCCACACAATATTGCTAGGTGTTGATCAACACAGGATCACTAGGTGTTGATCCACACATTATCTCTATTCATTCTTCATGTCTCATTCATCTAGTGGATTCATGTACATAGTACGCTTAATTCTGGGAGGATCCGCTCCTCGAGCAATAGGTCATACATCAACCTCCATGAAGTCCCATGAAGAAGTAACCCAATGATCTACCAAGTCATAAGGGTTCCAACACAATAGACAACGCGTCAACCAGATGTATGGTCTTTATGTTGTGGGAATTATAGTGTTGATGGCTCGGTTGCATTCAGGTTTGATTCAACCCGGATGTACTACAACATTCCCCCAAACTCAACTGGATTATCACAGATAGACCATCTCATTCCAAGGATTGTACTTCTGTAGAATTTTCGTTATATAGACCTTTGGATTGAGAGATACGACCTTTTAAGAGTATCTAATCCGAAGAGGGTTTGGGTCTGGTCTGACGTGACTTGCCCTTACCTAGTCCATCCTGACCTAGTCTGGGTCCGACCAGGTTCCGACCCAGCATGGCCCAAACT
Source organism: Viscum album (assembly GCA_963277665.1). NCBI lineage: Eukaryota > Viridiplantae > Streptophyta > Magnoliopsida > Santalales > Viscaceae > Viscum > Viscum album. The sequence continues at coordinate 1,199,281,840 of OY728153.1, read as the reverse complement.
GGTTGGACCAACCTGAGTGGGTTGGGCCAAAGGTTCAGCCCGTTGGGCTGCAGACCGGCCTGGCCTGTCTCAGCTGGGCATGGCTCTCTAGGAGAATAGTCTCACCAACTGGTGTGGTCCACCAGCTATGTGGCGGACCGAATTCCCAAATGGTAATTCAGTTCGAGTGTTTTAATTGGTGTAGCCATGTGGAACCACCCCATTTGTCAACGAGAACTGCGGGGTGCATGTCCCATTTCCTCCGTCGAAACTTCAAAGCCACGACCACCTCCCCGCGGTGCACGATGGTGCGCTACCTTCCGCCAAAATGTGGTTGGCTGCCTGTCATGTCTGACACTGCATCGCCTCCTTACACGAAAAGCGAGAAACGACCAATGCCTTTCTGTGTCCCACACTAATGCTGCATCGGTTCATCTTTCGTAGGGATTCTGTTACGTTGTGGGGCTCTGTTTCCACTCTGGTATGCACCTACATGACTCCTGGGATTTCTCCATCCCTGCGTAACCCTATAATTTAGGTTCCCATCAAATTAAAAATATTCTCATGAAATTCACATCGCTAAATCAAGTGTCGTAGGGTATGGGGTTTGTTATTTTGGACCGCACCCTCCACGTTAGAATCATAACAAGATGGTGTCAAATAAAAACATCCAATTGATATTTATTAAGCTTCGCTCAAATCTCCTGCAAAAAAACACCCCCAAATTCAAAAATGAGGAAAATAAAAAAAGAGTTTCTAGAATTTAATGAAAAACCCTACCACGAGAATTGTTGGAGGTGACACAGTTATGGCAAGAGAAGAGTCCTTGATGGATGAAGTATTTGAAATTTGTCTATCCCATATTGTGGCTTCCAAACATCCATCCTCCATCAGTGGAAGTTTCCATAATACATCGCAAGTGGTTCCTCGTTTGACGCAGCCGTGAAAAAAACCCCAACCTGAGCTCCATTTAAATAGCGGGTGAGGGTGAGTAACGCATCGACATAATTAATGATTTTCATTAATATGTTTTTAATTTATGATCCAATTAATTCCCAAAGGCGTGGTTACACAACTGAATTGTCAAGCCATATAATTGCCTAAAAACCCTTCAGTCCCACCACATCCACTCAACAAGAGGTAGTATAATAAAACAACAAATTTTTATGTTCTATTATTATTTCATTAAAATTCATAAAAAACTACATTTTTTACCCAACCAACTACGGTGAAGTTGAGCCTCTGTTAATCGAATCCTGGAACTGCGGACTCAAAGATGCCCTTAGATTTTTAATCTTATCACATGTTTAAAAGATATAAAATTTTTTCCATATGTTTATTGAACGTACTTTTAAAAAAGTTCAAAATTCTATTCCAGGCACACAAGTCCTTGAAATCAATCACCGTTAAATTTCAAAAACTCATAATAATCCCAAATAAAATAAAAAAAATATGTATTTTTTGAGTCTTTACATAAACTTCCACATATATGTGAGCCACATAGACTTCCATAATTTTAGAGGAATGATTATACACACATAGAAATCATCCCATAGTGTCACCAATGGATCAAAGATAAGGTACATTCTATAAGGTTATATCAATTACTATAAGGGAAAGACACGCCACTTTTTTCGAAGAGTCATGACCATAGATAACTTCCAAGGACCCAAAAAAAAATATTGGTTTCTGTGAGACCTGGTGGGAGATGATTTCACTTCCACCATATCCACCATTGATGAATGAACCATGTAAATATACCTTTTGTTAAGCAACAGGACCCTAGTAGGCTTAGCTAACACCCATGAATGAACAACCAGCTAGAACAGTATAAGTGGCTGATGACCATAGTGAAACGAGGAAAACCATTACAACGATTAAGATTAGATTCCACCATTAAATATTCTATAGAAAATTTGATAGTAGGATATACATTGACCAATAACGATCAATCCAACCAAAGAGAAATATCCAGAAATAGAGAAAGGTCGCAACTTGGATAATGATCCAAACGAAGTAGTATATTTATAGGGGTAGAACCTAGCCCCAAAGGAAATAAATCCAATGTATAATCACCATGTTGATCTGCTACATCATAAAGAGGACTGGATAAATCCAGAAAAAAATCTAGTGATGAAAATGGAGTTGTTGAGATCTCATATAGGGGAAACACTGTAGTTTCAAAGGCTCACATTCGGGTAGCAATGTTATATAACTTTAAAAAATAGGTGGCATGTGCCACCCATTCTATCATGATTCTAGTTCTATATATTGTAATGAAATTCCATCCTCAAACATAAAGTATATTAATTTTCCATCTTTAATGGATTTAATATTCTTTTGAAAATTTTCATCAGCAAATTCAGAACATTTTATCCTATCAAATAATGATGGTTTAGTAATTATTTTTAAAAGGTGTCAGATTTATATTTCCTTAATAATTCACATATCCATATATAAAAATTCTATGAAACTTGGATCTCTATCAATCATCATATTGGTCAGAACTCTATGATCATTCCCACTCAATGAATCAATAACCTTATTTTTTTGAAGGTGGTAGTATATTGAGAAATCATAATCATTGAGTTACATAATCCATCATCATTGCCTCATGCTAAGTTTTTTCTGTGTAAAAATGTATTTAAAACTCTTGTGATCCATATATATCTCACATCTTTCACCATAGGGATAGTGTCTCTATATCTTCAATGAAACGGTTACTACTATTAAATCAATATCATGAGTTGGATAATTTTTTCCATTAATCTTCTACTGGATTAATTCATATTAAATAACATTATCATTTTTTATATGAAAAAAACAGCCATTATTTTATGATTCACTATATATCACAAACCTGTTATTTCTTAATGGTATAGTAAAAATCAGAATATTGAATAATCTTTTACTCAATTCATTAAATCATTATGCACATTATTTTTTCCATACAAACATAACTATTATATATGTGAACTTGTTTAGTGGGGTAGTAACATAATAAAATAATAAAACCATGTACCTTAGTTATGTTAATTTGTGTTGGACATTCTCTAAATACCTTTATATTTATATGATCAACTAATATTCTATCCTTAGATACAATATGTCCCTAAAAATACATTTCATGAAGCTAGAATTCACACATGCTAAATTCACCATACAACTCATTCCTCCAAAGACTCATAGAAATGACACGCAAGTCATTCTCATGGTATTCATGGGTTTTAGAATATACATAATATCATCAATGAATACCACAAAAAATCTTCAAGATATTCCTTTAATATTCTATTCATTATATCCATATAAATTGAGGGTTCATTTTTCATTCCAACTTGCATTATGATAAAATCGTAATATCCATACATCATCTATAAAACAATCTTAATAATGAATTCCTTATTTACTCCCAATAGATGTAATCCAAGAATAAAGGTCATTCCTTGAAAAATATTAATATTTTTGAATTTTACCAAATAAATCTTCAAGGTGAGGTAGTTGACACATGTTCTTTATCATAATTTCATTGATTTTTATATAATAAATTTACAACCTCATGGATCCATCATTATTTTTAACAATGATAACATGGGATCCCCATTGAGAAACAATATGGTGAATAAATTTCTTACTACTCAACTCCCCTAGTTGTTTCATTAGTTCCACTAATTCCACCATGGCCATTCTATATGGATTCATTGATAGTTGTTTCTCATAAGGGATTAAATCAATGGTAAACCCAACCTCTTGGTCTGGGGGATGTATGTCTAATTTCTTAGAAAATACATCAATGTATTATTATATGATAGGTACATACTGAATTTTAAGATTAAATTCCTAATCCATTTCGGTTTTTTCTATTTCTACCCTAGAATTTCATTGTGTAAGTCTAACATCAGTGGATCTAGATAATAGTTAGAAGATGATGTTTCTTATCTATAGATATAGAATTATATATATTTTTTATAATTTTTAATTTCATCCTCATTATAATAAAATTTCAAACTATATTTTGAAATCCAATCCATATCATGGATTATATCAAATTCTACAATATGTATGATTATAAGGTTAACAAATAAATCATGTTTATATGCCATAATAGGGACTTCTTAACACATCCTTATTAAAATGATACTTCCCTTTTAGGTTTTGATTAACAACTCCCTTATAAATTAAAATGGAAAATATCTATTTTTTATGGAAACTAAGTTGATATAAAAGATTCCAATTATCATAAATCAAATAAATAATTGGATAAATTTTATCATCGGACTAATGTATCAGTTACCCAATCAATCAGTACTTTTACCTCAGCTATAGTGATAATATAATCTGTTCCATATCCTATGGACCTCTTTTGTTGTATATCACCCTGGTGATTGTGAAATTTATTTTAATAATACCCATTTTTTTTTGTGAATGCATTGATCAGAATTTATTTGTGTCTTCCCACTGCATTTATTTTCTTTTTGAACCTTTTCTCTGCACTTCTAATAAACTCACATTCTTTACAATCAGTTATCAAGATGATTCTTTCTAAAATTTTCACATAACGGTAAAATATTTTTTTCCACTATTATTATTTGATGTGTTACTATTTTAATGGTCATCATAAAACTTTTCATTATAATTATTTACCTTTAACATAGAGGATATTTAAAATTCATTCTCTATTTTGATCGGCTTTAATATTATTTAATCACATGATGAAAATTATTGAGAATATAGTGCACTTAAAATAATTGGATTAATACATTCAAATAAATGATCAATCTTGTTTCAAAAATACTGTATATAATTTGTAGCATACATAAATAGTCTTTTGATTGTAGTATAATACTATATAATAGTAACTTCCTCCTTTATCATTAAGTTGTGTAATTTTTTCTTCATTTCATTTATTGGTTCATGAGGGAATTATTTGTCGAATAATTTTTATTTAAAATATTTTCATTCTATGTGCCATACATCATCTTCATACATGAAATTATAGATCAAAGACCAATATTGATCTATATCTACCACAAGGCAATATACTTCAAATATTACCTTTTCATTTTCATGGCATCCCAATGATCGCGATATCCTTTCAATGGACTTGATCCATTTCTCATCTATAATTATATTAGTTGTACCACTAAAAGATGGGGACTTAGGCCAATTGAAACAATCCAAAATTGTTATAGTATTGATATTAGTCATAAAATGAGCAAGCTATCCTAATATGGTCTTAATAATTTCATATCCAACACCAACTATATTTAATTTCATAGTGAGAGTAATCCAAAAATTTCATGCAGGTATTGATACCCTTTTTTCATGCGGAGGGTCTGAGCCTTATTCTTTTTTCCCACACCCTCCGCTTTAGCATCACAACAAACATGTATCAAATAAAAACATCACTTATATATTGATTCAGCCCTGTTAAAATCTCCCAAAACAAACACCCCCAAGTTCAATAATGGGGAAAAGAAAAATAGAGTTTCTTTAATTTAATAACAACACCTACCTCGAGAATCATTGAAGGTGTCATGGTTGTGGCTGGAGAAGAGTACTCGATGGATGAAGTCACCAGCATTCATCGATTACGGATCGTTTCCTCCCAAGCTTATGTCCTCCATCGATGGAAGTTCCCATAGTACATATCCAAAGGCTCTTCATTTGATGAATATGTTCCAAAAAACCCAACCCACACTCTATTTAGATAGAGGGGGAGTGTGAGTAATGCATCGACAGAATTAATGAGGTTCGTTAATGAGTTTTTAATTAATGAACTTATTAATTCCCAATGATGTGGTTATAAAACTAATTAGTTAAGCCATTTAATGTATTGATAACCCATAATTCCCACCACTGCTACTCAACAAGAGGTGGGATAATAAAATGAAATTTTTTTATGTTATTGTATTATTTAATTAAAATTCTCAAAAACTAAATTTTTCACCCGACCAACTGTGGGGGAAGTTAGGCCTCCCATAATCGAATCTCGGCACTACAGATTCAATGGTGCCCTCATATTTTTAATCTGATCACCGATTCAAAAGATATAAATCCCCCCCCACTTGTTTATAAAACATACCTTTAAAAAATTTCAAAATTCCATTCTGTGAACACCGGACCTTGAAATAAAGCACCCTCAATCATTGCAGACTCATAATAATCCCAAATAATTTAAAAAAAAATTATATGTAATTTACATGTCTTTACATTCTCCCCACTATATGAATTTTGATCCTTGAAAGCTATAACAAAATTAGGGGAACACATGGGGGTACTGAGCAAGTATCTATGCATCCCTCTTCCATGTGCTCTTCAAGAGATTCTCATGATTCCAATGAACTTTCACCAGAGTAATTGACCACCCATTAAGGACCCGCTCTAGTCGATATACTATCTCCACCAGGAACTCCGCAAACAATACCCAATCATAAATATCTAGCTCAATGTAGTCAATAATGTGCGATGGATAATGCATGTACCTGATCGGCTGTGACACATAGAAAAAATTATGAACCTGGTGCATCATTGGGGAAATAGTTGTACAGTATGCCACCTCGCCTAATCTACTGGGGATCTAGAAATGTCTGATGAACCTTGAATATTTCTTGTCACCCTAGCCAAACCTCCGTATTCCTTATTTGGGTGAGACCCGTAGGAAGACATGGTCTCCTTCCTTGAACTCCAAGGGTCTCTATCTCTAGTCATAATAAGACTTCTCCCTTCTTTGTGTAGTCTGCATCCACTCTTGGATGATCTTAACCTTTTATATGGTAGCATGTACCAACTCCTGACCCATAAGTGCTGACTCTCTAGGGTTCATCCAGCATAGAGTTAATCTACATTGTTACCCATACATAGACTCAAACTAAGCCATGTCGATGGTGGAGTTATATCTACTATTTTAAGAGAACTACACCAATGGGAAGTGGTCCTCCCAAATGTAGAAAAAATTAAGGACACAAGCACGAAGCATGTCCTTGAGTGTTTGTAAGGTCTACTCCATCTGACGATCTATCTGAGGGTGAATGGTTGTGCTCAAACATAGTTGAGTCCCAAACACCTCCTACAATTTATTTCCACAAGTGGGATGTAAAATGATCATCGCGATGTAATAAGATCGTCGATGGAACCTCCTGAAGTTGTAAAATGTTCTGTACATAGACATGTCCCATGATCTCTACTGATCCCAACTCTTGGATAGATAGTAAGTGGGACAACAAGGTGATTTGTTCAATGATCAGCCAGATGGAATCATGGATCCTAGACATACATGGTAGCCTTGTCACTAATTCCATAGAGATACCATCCCACATACACTCAGGTACCTCAAGTGGATGAGCTAGGCCTGCTATTACCTGATGCTCGGCCTTCACTTGCTGACAAGTGAACCATCGTGACATAAACTTTTCCGCCACTTTTTTCATTCCATGACACCAGTACTGACATCAGAGGTCCTGGTTCAACTTCCCCACTCTATGATGTAACTCTAATGGGGAGGTGTGGAACTACCTCAACACCTCCTCTTGAAGCATCACTGTTACCATAGTGCATCTTCTAAAGAAGATGATGTGATCCCCACCATCAAAAAATCCATAAGGATCACGTCCTGAAGATATCTTAGCACGTCTGGCATCGCAGTCAATGTCCCCATGTTGTACCTCCCTATCTGGATAAAGGAGTAGTGGAGTAACTATCATAGAATGGATTTAATCTTATCCATATCTATCCAAGAAGGATAACTACATCACAACTAGCAGCTCTGATGCCTCACTCAACAATTTTAGACCATACCTCCTACTGAGTGAGTCTTATACAACGTTACCCTTCCCAGGAGTACATAATATCTCAACGTTGTAGTATAAAGGAACTCCAAAAGTCATCGATGTCTCATGATCCTTTCCTTTTGATAGAATATATAACTGAAACTCTTGTGATCAAAGTAAATAGTAAATCGTTCTCCCATCAAGTAGTAAAACCAAATTTTTAGTGAAAATACCATTGTTGCTAACTCCAGGTAATGGGTAGCATAGTTTTGCTCGCGCGGTCTAAACTTCTGTGATCCATAGATGATCAGCCCTCACTCCTTCATCAGTAAAAAACCTAGTCTGGCCCCTGATGCATCATAGTACACTACATACCCAAATCCATCTTCTGGTAGCCTTAAGACGGGGGCACTCGTCAGTCTCTGTCTCAGCTGCTGAAAACTCAGCTTGCATCTCTCCCTCACAAGAAGGGTTCTTCCTTCTTTGTCAAAGTTGACAAGGGTTCCAAAACTCTAGAAATTTCGGGTATGAATATCTGGTTTTACCCAGACAATCCCAGGAAACTCTGCATCTCGGTCACACTCCTATGTGGCTCCCAAGAATGCACTACCTCTATCCTCACCGAATCCACTACAAATCCAGCCTCTGAGATAATGTTCCATAGTATGTGTACTTCCCATATCTAGAACTATCACTTCAAGAGCATTCTATAATGTGGGTGCTCTCTGAGTGTATGTAGAACTATTTGAATGTGCATGGCATTCTCCTCCTCCGACACCAAGTATTTCCAGATGTCATCAACAAAGACCACCACAAAGAGATCAAGGTGAGGATGGATGATCCTATTCATGAGCCACATGAAAAATACCTCAGAATTGGTCACACCGAAGGGTATATCCAAGATATCATAATGGCCATACCGACATCTGAAGGTTGTCTTCGGTACGTCATCATTTCGTACCCAGAGCTAGTGATAGCTCGATCTAAGGTCTATTTTGATAACTATTTAGCTCCCTTCAGTTGGTCAAAAAGATCATCAATCCTCGAGAGTGGATACCTTCTCATCCCGGTTACATGGTTCTGGAACTAATAGAACACACAATGCCTCAAAATATCATATACATTCTTGGAAAAAAATATCGGGGATGCCCATGGGGAAACACTGGGCCTTATGAACCACTTCCCCTGCAAGTCGTCCTACTGTACCCGAAACTAACGAAGATACATGTGTGTCATCCGTTATGTTCGCGTAGATATTGGTGTCATCCCGGGGGTATATATTGATATATAATTCTACCTATCTATGAGGAGGTAGTCCCGGAACATCATTAGGAAATACATCAGTATACTGGTCGACCACTACAGGATAACTCAGAATCCTCACATCAACTACTCTGAGGATAAGGCTAGCCAACTAATGAGTGATCTACTACACCCTATTCCTAGTAAGTCTATATTATGCTTCAAAGGTTCCCATTTCAATGGTGAAGGAATTACTAGTCCCCTCATCACAAATACACCACACTTGGCACATAAAACAGTCGATATGAGCATGGACATTGGATAGCCATTCCACACTCAAGATGGCATCGTAATGCCTCAACTATGCTACTTGGAGATCCCAACCGAAGCTCTCACCTCTTATAGTGAGCTCACACTATCTTTACCAGTGTGTAATAATCAATTTATCTCCCATATGAGTCTATAATCATAAGGATTGAGCAAACAACTCCATCAGAATATCTGAGTTCTGAACGAGTGTTGTGAAAATAAATGTGGGATTGGCACCTGTGTCTATAAGAACAAGAACTACGGTGGAATAGGCACAGATCATACCTCTAAATATCTCTAGAGCACTGTGGTCATAGGCCTTTGCCTCCTAAATCTGATCTCACCCCAATCCACCTAATCTCTGTCGTCGGGGTGGACAACCTGGGGGTGGTGGTGGTAGAACCTCAAACTGTCATCCACCTCATGATACACAACTTGCTCCTCTACCACATCCTCTACCCTACATAATTCCTCTCTCAAACCTCAACCATTGTCTCAATGGTCCCTTAACCATATTCTAATCATTGGTACAGTGGGTCGGGTAGTCCCAAGCCATGTGGCCATGCCCTCCATACGTGAAGAACAATCTTCTCCTCTGGTGGGTCGCTCCATTTCATGTGCTCTGCACCTCCCACCCTACATCCTAGGGTAATCCCCTAGAAGTTATGGCCCTCTTAGACCTCTGTTCCATCTACCTACTACCTTATTTAGATGACTCTTCTACCTATAATTTGGTAGCGGCTCTCACCATTGGTGCTTTCTCAGGTAAGAATCTCTCCACCAACAACGCTTGCTTGAGCACTCCAGCCTATGTCAAGACATTAAGTGATATCATCGATGCTCTAATATCCCACCAGAGACCCTAATAAAAGGTCAGGGCCATGAAGAAAGGATATCGTACCATATTGGTGGAGTTTTATGAGAGGTTAGTGTATCTCACTGAGTATTGGGCCACTGATAAGCTAACCTGTATTATGTAAAGAATCTCCAAGATATGTATTGATCGTAAAGTTACTGGTATGAACTCCTCTGTGAAGTGGGTCTCGAAGTCCAACTAGGAGAATGTCGCCTCCTCATGCATCTAAGTTTCAGAATCCACTATCTCCCTAGTGTGACCTAGAAGATAATAGCAACTAGGAGAACAATCTGATATTCTAGCATGTCAACTAAGAGATACACCCATGTCACAGACTCCTGCCAGTCCTCAGCTGCCTGGAGATCTGTGTCGCGTCGAAACCTCAGAGGCCATTATCTTTGGAACTCATGAAATGCGCTCAGTCATCATGAATGGGCTGCTAGTGGGGCTTGTGGCAACAGATACCCTTCTAGTCGTGGTGTTGCTGGTACACAACCCGAAGGTGTCAACACAGTAAGAGGGCCATGCAGTAAATCCTCGTTGCTCAGTGGGCCATCATCATGTGCTCTCTTGGGAATCTCAGCTAGTTGTCTACGCGATGGCATCATGAAAGGAAACAGGTGTTCCATGGTCAATAATTTATACCTCATGAGCTAACTCAAAAGAGTTCAAAAGAATTTTTTTTTACAAAACATGCACAATCAGTGTTTTGCGAATCGAGTCAGAAATCAGAATTCGGTGTCCTGTTTTATGGATACATCAGCCGCCACACCAACACTGGACTCCCATAACTGAAAACCACACTCAAAACATTTAACACTATTTTCCCATTGGAATGATCAGAATCATAGTTTTTAGGTAGAACTTACTCCTCTGATACCGCTTTATCACGATTTGTCCCCCAGGGAAGGTGTCGTGACTACCCCAAGCTCTACTTCCATAGGCTAGGGGTTGGAGACTAAAACTAAATGGGAATATCCCTAAAGTGTGAATGCATTTCCTTTAAACCTGTACAAACACACAGTCCCAGAACACAACAAGATGCAACCAAAAAGTAAAATTGTAGTTGTAAAAGCATGTACAAGAGGTAAAGGGTTCGTAATAGAAGCCCAATTGAACGATACCACTACAACAGAAAATAGTAAACAACTCTTGGGATCTTACACCAAGGATCGTACCTTAATGGTAGGTAAAAATCATCCCCACAACTCTCCTTGTCAACTATCATCACCATCCAACATTAGGTCCCAGCTCCCTGAGTTTCATTTAAGGCTGCCCATCGTCTGTACAATACACAACAAGGTGCGAGCGAAGCCCATGCAGGGATGAGTATAACAGTACCTAGTATGGACCGCGATACCCCATAAGGTCTCTTAGAATTCCACAAAAGAAAAAAACAATTTATGATAAAAATAACATGGCACAAATAAAAAGACTCAGAAAAAAAACCATGTATTACATAACACAGAAGTAAAGATGATTTGTCTTAAAGGTAGATCATCTTATTCTGTCAAGTGGCTCTGATATTGAACCACAAAAGGATGATTGATACTAACCCCTGATGACCCACACCGAATATGACCTGCCCATGATCGATAGGTGAAAATCCCTGATGACCCACATAGGATCTGACCTGTATAGGATAGGTATGCACTGACCCACATATGATCATTGAGCGTTGACCCACTCATGATTTGACCCACATAGGATCAATATGCACTGGCCCATACATGATCGTTGAGCACTATCCCACACAAGATCTGACCCACACCAGATCAGTATGTATTGATCCACACAGGATTTCTGAGAGCTGACCCAGACATGATCTAACCCACACAATATCAGTATGTGTTGATCCATATAAGATCACTAGGTTTAGATCCACACAATATTGCTAGGTGTTGATCTAAACAGGATCCCTAGGTGATGATCCACACATTATCACTATACATTCTTCATGTCTCATTCATCCAGTGGATTCATGTACATAGTACGATTAATTCTTGGATGATCCTCTCCTCGAGCAATAGGTCATACATCAACCTCCAGGAAGTCCCATGAAGAAGTAACCTGATGATCTACCAAGTCATAAGGGTTCCAACACAATAGACGACGCATCAACCAGATGTATGGTCTCTATGTTATGGTAATTTTAGTGTTGATGGCCCGGTTGCATTCAGGTTTGATTCAACCCATATGTACTACAAAATTCCCCCAAACTCAGCTGGATTATCACAAATAGACCATCTCATTCCAAGGATTGTAGTTCTATAGACTTTTCGTTATACAGACCTTTGGTTTGAGAGATACGACCTTTTAAGAGTATCTGAGAAGAAGAGGGTTTGGTTCTGGTCTGACCAGACTTGCCCTGACCTAGGCCACCCCGACCTTGTCTAGGTCCGACCAGGGTCCGACCCGGCATGGCCGGAACCGGCTGGACCAACCTGAGTGGGCTGGGCCACAGGTTCAGCCCGTTGGGCCGTAGACCGGCCTGGCATGTCTCAGCTGGGCGTGGCTCTCCAAGAGAATAGTCCCGCCAACTGGTGTGGTCCACCAGCTATGTGGCGGACCGAATTCCCAAATGAAAATTCAGTTTTAGTGTTTTAATTGGTGTAGCCATGTGGAACCACCCCATTTGTCAACAAGAACTGCGGGGTGCATGTCCCATTTCCTCTATTGCAGCTTCAAAGCCACGACCACCTCCCCGCGGTGCACGATGGTGCGCTACCTTCCGCCAAAATTTGGTTGGCTTCCTGTCATGTCTGACACTGCACCGCCTCCTTAAATGAAAAGTGAGCAACGACCAATGCCTCCCTGTGTCGCCACACTAATGTTGCATCGGTGCATCTTTCGTAGGGCTTCTGTTACGCTGTGGGACTCTGTTTCCACTCTGGTCTGCACCTAAATGACACATGGGATTTCTCCATCCCTGCGTGACCCTATAATTTAGGTTCCCATCAAATTAAAAATACTCCCAGGAAGAGCCCATCGATAAATCAAGTGTCGTAGGGTCTGGGGTCTTTTCTTTTGGCCCGCACCCTCCATGTTAGAATCATAACAAGATGGTGTCAAATAAAAACATCCAATTGATATTCATTAAGCTTCGCTCAAATCTCTTGCAAATAAACACCCCCAAATTCAAAAATGTGGAAAATATAAAAAGAGTTTCTTGAATTTAATGAAAAAACCCTACATCGAGAATCGTTGGAGGTGACGTAGTTGTGGCAAGAGAAGAGTCCTCGATGGATGAAGTATTTGACATTTGTCTATCCAATATTGTTGCTTCCAAACTTCCATCCTCCATTAGTGTAAGTTTCCATAATACATCGCAAGTGGTTCCTCGTTTGACGCAGCCGTGCAAAAAACCCCAACCTGAGCTCCATTTAAAGTATTTTCATTAATATGTTTTTAATTTATGATCCAATTAATTCCCAAAGGCGTGGTTACACAACTGAATTGTCAAGCCATATAATTTCCTAAAAATCCATCGGTCCCACCACATCCACTCAACAAGAGGTAGTATAATAAAACAACAATTTTTTATGTTATATTATTATTTCATTAAATTTCATAAAAAACTACATTTTTTACCCAACCAACTACGATTGAAGTTGAGCCTCTGTTAATCAAATCCTGGAACTGCGGACTCAAAGATTCCCTTAGATTTTTAATCTTATCACAAGTTTAAAAGATATAAAAATTTTCCCATATGTTTATTGAACATACCTTTAAAAAAGTTCAAAATTCAATTCCAGGCAAACAAGGACTTCAAATCAATCACTGTTAATTTTCACAGACTCATAATAATCCCATATAAATTAAAAAAAATATGTATTTTTTGAGTCTTTACATAAACTTATACATATATGTGAGCCACATAGACTTCCATAATTTTAGAGGAATGATCATCCACACATAGAAATCATCCCATAGTGTCACCAATGGATCAAAGATAAGGCACATTCTATAAGGGTAAATCAATTCATGTAAGGGAAAGACACACCACTTCTATCAGAGAGTCATGACCATAGTGAACTTCCAAGGACCCGGAAAAAAAAATTGGTTTCTGTGAGACCTAGTGGGAGATGATTTCACTTCCAACATATCCACCATTGATGAATGAACCATGTAAATATACCTTTTGTTAAGCAACAAGATCCCAGTAGGCTTAGCTAACACCCATGAATGAACAATCCGCTAGAAGAGTAGAAGTGTATGATGACCATAGTGAAATGAGGAAAACCAGTCCAACGATTAAGATTAGATTCCACCATGAAATATTCTATAGAAAATTTGATAGTAGGATATACATTGACCAATAATGATCAATCCAAACCAAGAGAAATCTCCAGAAATAGAGAAAGGTCGCAACTTGGATAATGATCCAGACGAAGGAGTATATTTCTAGGGGTAGAACCTAGCCCCAAAGGAATTAAAGCCAATGTATAATCTCCTTGTTGATCTGCTACATCATAAAGAGGACTGGATAAATCCAGCAAAAAATCTAGTGATGAAAATGGAGTTGTTGAGCTCTCATGTAGTGGAAACACCGTACTTTCAAAGGCTCACATTCTGGTATCAATGTTAGATAACTTTAAAAAATAGGTGGCATGTGCCACCCTTTCTATCATGATTCTAGTTCCATATATTGTAATGAAATTCCATCCTCAAACATAAAGTATATTAATTTTCCATCTTTAATGGATTTAATTTTCTTTTGAAAATTTTCATCAGCAAATTCAGAACATTTTATCCTATCAAATAATGATGGTTTAGTAATTATTTTAAAAAGGTGTGAGATTTATATTTCCTTAATAATTTCCATATCCATATATAAAAATTCTATGAAACTTGGATCTCTATCAATCATCATATTGGTTAGAACTCTATGATCATTCCCACTCAATGAATCAACAACCTTATTTTTTTTGCAGGTGGTAGTATATTGAGAAATCATAATCATTGAGTTACATAATCCATCATCATTTCCTCATGCTGAGTTTTTTCTGTGTAAAAATGTATTTAAAACTCTTGTGATCCATATATATCTCACATATTTCACCATTGGGATAGTGTCTCTATATCTTCAATGAAACGATTACTACTATTAAATCAATATCATGAGTTGAATAATTTTGTTCATTAATCTTCTACTGGATTAATTCATATTAAAAACATTATCATTTTTTATAAGAAATAAAACAACCATTATTTGATGATTCACTATATATCACAAACCTGTTATTTATTAATGTTAGAGTAAAAATCAGAATATTGAATAATCTTTTCCTCAATTCATTAAATCATTATGCACATTATTGTTTCCATACAAACATAACCATTATATATGTGAACTTTTTTAATGGGATAGTAACATAATAAAATAATAAAACCATGTACCTTAGTTATGTTAATTTTTGTTGGCCATTCTTGAAATACCTTTATATTTATATGATCAACTAAGATTCTATCCTTAGATACAATATGGCCCTAAAAATACATTTCATGAAGCTAGAATTCACACATGCTAAATTCACCATACAACTCGTTCCTCAAAAGACTCATAGAAATGACCCGCAAGTCATTCTCATGGTATTCATGGGTTTTAGAATATACATAATATCATCAATGAATACCACAAAAAAATCATCAAGATATTCCTTTAATATTCTATTCATTAAATCCATATAAACTGTGGGTTCATTTTTCATTCCAACTTGCATTACGATAAAATCGTAATATCCATACATCATCTATAAAACAATCTTAAGAATGAATTCCTTATTTACTCCCAATAGATGTTATCCAAGAATAAAGGTCATTCCTTGAAAAATATTAATATTTTTAAATTTTACCAAATAAATCTTCAAGGTGAGGTAGTTAACACATGTTCTTTATCATAATTTCATTGATTTTTATATAATCAATTTACAACCTCATGGATCCATCATTATTTTTAACAATGATAACATGGGATTCCCATTGAGAAACAATATGGTGAATAAATTTCTTATTACTCAACTCCACTAGTTGTTTCATTAGTTCCACTAATTACACCATGTCCATTCTATATGGAGTCATTGATAGTTGTTTCTCATAAGGGATTAAATCAATGGTAAACTCAACCTCATGGTTTGGGGGATGTCTGTCTAATTTCATAGAAAATACATCAATGTATTATTGT
The DNA here is from genome assembly GCA_963277665.1 of Viscum album. Classification (NCBI taxonomy): domain Eukaryota; kingdom Viridiplantae; phylum Streptophyta; class Magnoliopsida; order Santalales; family Viscaceae; genus Viscum; species Viscum album. The sequence goes on along the minus strand of OY728153.1, from coordinate 1,199,265,501 downwards.
ATGATAGGTACATACTCAATTTTAAGATTAAATTCCTAATCCATTGCTGTTTTTTCTATTTCTACCCTATAATTTCATTGTGTAATTATAACATTAGTGGATCTAGATAATAGTTAGAAGATGATGTTTCTTATCTATAGACATAGAATTATATATCATTTTTATAATTTTTAATTTCATCCTCATTATAATAAAATTTCAAACTATATTTTAAAATCCAATCCATATCATGTATTATATCAAATTATACAATATGTATGATTATAAGGTTAACAAATAAATCATGTTTATATGCCGTAATGGTGACTTCCTAACACATCTTTATTAAAATGATACTTCCCTTTTAGGTTTTTATTAAAAACTCCCTTATAAATTAAAATGGAAAATATATATTTTTTTATGGAAACTAAGTTGGTATAAAAGATTCCAATTATCAGAAATCAAATAAATAATTGGATAAATTTTAACATCGGATTACTGTATCAGTAACCCAATCAATTGGTACTTTTACCTTATCTATAGTGATAAAATAATATGTTCCATATCCTATAGACCTGTTTTGTTGTATATCACCCTGTTGATTGTGAAATTTATTTTAATAATACCCATTTTTTTATAGTGAATGCATTGATTAGAATTTATTTGTGTCTTCCAATTGCATTTATTTTCTTTTTTAACCTTTTCTCTGCACTTGTAAAAAACTCACATTCTTTACAATCATTTATCAAGATTATTCTTTCTAAAATTTTCACATAATGGTAAAATATTTTTCCCCCTGTTATTATTTGATGTGTTACCATTTTAATGGTCATCATAAAACCTCTCATTATCATTATTTACCTTTAACATAGAGGATATTGAAAATTCATTCTCTATTTTGATCGGCTTTAATATTATTTAATCATATGATGAAAATTATTGAGAAGATAGTGCACTTAAAATAATTGGATTAATACATTCAAATAAATGATCAATCTTCTTTCCAAAATCATTTATATAATTTGTAACATACATAAATAGTCTTTTGATTGTAGTATAATACTATATAATAGTAACTTCCTCCTTTATCATTAAGTTGTGTAATTTTTTCTTCATTTCATTTATTGGTTCAGGAGGGAATTATTTGTCGAATAATTTTTATTTAAAATATTTTCATTCTATGTGTCATACATCATCTTCATACATGAAATTCTATATCAAAGACCAATATTGATCTAAATCTACCATAAGGAAATATACTTCCAATATTACCTTTTCATTTTCATGGCATCACAATGATCGCGATATCCTTTCAATGGACTTGATCCATTTATCATCTATAATTATATTAGTTGTCCCACTAAAAGATGGGGACTTAGTCCAATTGAAACAATCCAAAATTGTTATAGTATTGTTATTAGTCATAAAATGAGCAAGCTATCCTAATATGGTCTTAATAATTTCACCTCCAACACTAACTATATTTAATTTCATAGTGAGGGTAATCCACAAATTTCATGCAGGTATTGATACCCTTTTTTAGTGAGGCAACATCACTAGATAATGGAAAACACTAAGTTATCTCATAATAATCATGATTTCTGATCCAAATATTCAATATAATGAATTAGTATAATTCTCATGTTTATTTAACATCTATTTCCCAATGTTTCTACTAAACCTTCTCTAATACCAACTATAACAACCCTTACCATAATATCCTAGTGTTGGTGGTAATTTCATTACAATGGAATAAATAAAATAGATCACATCACAAAGGATCTATTATTTTATTATTCATGAAGAAATATATACATACATTGTTCCCTTATTACATTTTCAATAAAATATAAAACATAATAATGTAAATTAATCTACTTCCTTGTCACTTATTCAAAGATTTTATATTTAGAATATAGGGATGAAAAAAAATAAAATGTTAAGATCAAATAAATAGTAAGGGTTACATGAAGTATAATCATGAATCAATACTAATTGAAGTATAATAAATAATCCATAAACATTATGTCATGGTAAATAACTAAAGACACATTCCCCTCAATTAATAAACTAATAATGGAAATGCATCCATAGATTTTGTCATAGTGATGATGTAATGGATAGTAATTTCTAAATACTAAATTAAGTGAAAACTAAATTATTTGAAATAATGTATTAGGAACATGGAACTCTACCATCATGACCTTTAACAAGATGGTGTAATTCTATGGGTAGAAAACCATCCGATTCTTCTTGGAAATAGGCATGAAGTCTTGGTCTCCAACTGTTTTGTGTCATGACACATATCGATACATCAAGGGGATATATAATTTTGGTACCCACCCATCGCTACATGTACAAAAAATTATTCATCAATATATTTAATTCAAGAACAAGAATCATTAATAAAATATCTTTATTTAGTAGAGAATGCAGATTTAATAATATTTTCCTAATTAAAGAAACATTTAATGTAAACGTCATCTATTAAAATTGTATACATGTGAGATATTAACCATATCCCTGAAATAATAAATAATTATATTTAATGAGATATTTAATGAATCAAGATCATAAAATAAAGTGGAATAATAACTATATGAAATAAAATAAATAATAGGTGAATATGTCACATCTCATAGAAATTAAAGTGAGAGGAGAAACCTCATATATTATTCTTAAAAGCGTTATGAAATTATACATAATATCATAGATAATTAAATTAGATCAATTAATTACTTAATAAAAAAACTATTCAACATATATTTAATTTCTTTTGATTTTATTATCTTAATTTTAATATATTATGATGATTTATTATGCTAAATTTCATTGTTCGGGGAGTATTTGATTCATGGTTTTAGGGTTGTTTCCCAGGAGTATAATTAAGATATTTCTTTTCAAAAGAAAATAAAACTCTCTATGTAGAATGAAATTATATTAATATAATTCCAATATTTTAAATGGTCATCATATATCATTTGGTTATATGGTATTAGGATGATTCATTAGATTATATATTGTTAAAAAATGAGTAGTTTATTTTCGGGGGTTTTATGACCATTGAAAACTAGTATAATTTTATTTAATATTATATTTATATAATAGTTACATAAAATTAGATATGTTTAAATAGAAATATCATAATATTTTTTAACAAAAAATATTTTTTTATGACCATATTTGAAGTTGGTAATGAAAAATAAAAACCGGTCATCCACGAAGTTGGTGAATCAACACCTCAGAGAGAATGTTTTAATTTTTAGAATTAAAATTATTAAAGAAGTAATTATATTATTAATATTATAGTAAAATTATAAAATTATAGTAGATATATAATATTGGAGTTACCATTCCACTTTGTATCAGAGATGTGTGGAGATGATAAGAAAGGGAAACAAATTAAAAGATAAAGAAGGAGGTTTTCACCTCTCAAATACCATATCCATGAGAACCTCCCTAAGACACTTTTCATTGGTATTTTGAGAATAACATAAAATATTTCAAGTGTCTAGGGGTCTTGTGAAGGGATTTGGATATAATTTAGACAATATTTAAGGATTAGGAGGTGTTTGTGGAATGGTAGAGAGGGGTGGTATTTATAGTGGGAGGAGAGTGGTGTTTTTTATTATTTTATTAATTTATTTATTATTATGGCTCAAGACTATCAATAGTTTTTATTTTTGGGACTATGAATAGTAAATAGTTCTTGTGAGTTTGAAATAATTCTTTCTTATATCAATCATGACTCAAAAATTCATGTATTTTTCTTAAACTCTTATATATTGTAAATTATTGTATTCCTCTATTGACAAAAAATTCATCAATTTAATAAAAATCCAAAAAACACCAGAACCAGTTTTCTATATATAGATTTAAAAAATATACTCCATTTTATGAAAATAATTTTCAAAATATTAGGAATTTAGTTTTTAATTAAAGTTATCATTTATTTGAAAACTACCAATTTTCATATTATAACTGATTTTCGACACATTTAAAATTACTTAGAATCTCACAAAATTATCATATATTTATAATAGAAAAAATATTAATTTATAGATTTATTTTATGATAATAATTTTATTTTTAAATCATTATATTTTTTTTAAATAAAAAATTACATTTCACAAACTTAAAAACACTTAATGTTTCTTTTTTATAACATTTGTTTTCTTATTCCATGATAGAAATATATCAGATTTTCATTTATGAGATTCCAAAATTATATTTATACTTTTATAGGTGATTTTATTATTTTAATTTCCACATTAATATAAAAAATGGTTATATTACTATTCCAACAGTCATGTTAATATTCAATAGTATATCATAGTTCATTTATGGTCATTGTTGCATACAACCTCAGTTATCAAATAAATTATTAATTTATTTAAGAAGATACATCCAAAAAATCATTGGGTGTTACAAGGTGGGGATAAATAAATTCAACTAGTATAGTTAACATATAAATACTATTTCCATTCTAGAATTCAAATTTTAATATATAAGGGTTTTTATAGAAAGAGGTTCATAATTCCAATAAGGTGGGATGATGTTAAAGAGAATAAGCTGATGGGACAAAATCCTACTCAAAAAATGTAATACATAATTCCATAAAATTGATAGAATATTATAGAAACTGTATTCCATAGAATATCTCCATTAAATAGGGTTATAATATTCAAGAAAATGGGATTTTGTCCCTTGTTATAATATCCATTTTGAAATTATCAATCAGGTGAGGATAGTATCTAACAATCATGAACTTCAATAGAACACCTATTAAGTGAGTTATTTTCATAATGTATCAGGTTTTAGGATGTATGTATCTTTCCTATCACATGTTTTGAACTTTGATATAGTACAACTAGAACATGATCTCTATTATAGGGAATAAATAGTTGAAATTTGAGATTATAGTGATAAATACTAGGAAAAATACCACTCACTTAGAAAGAGTTATCTTGTGTAATTCTACGTTTGAGGAAGCAACATAAGAGCTCTAATATTTAATGAAGTAGGAGTAGAATAATTTTTTTTGAATAGAGTAATGAAATATAGAGGGTGGAATTTTATTAAGGGGGATATAGTATAACACCACAATATATTAGATTTCACTAACTATTAAATAAATATAATGTTAGAAAAAAATTTCTCACACATATAAAAAATAAAATGATTTCCAATACATTATATTAAGATGAAATAATTCAACATATGGGAAATATTAATACATTATGAGAATTAATTATCAACCAATATTTATTAAACTATAATAGGAATGAGACCAAATGTAAATGTAAAAATAATACTATTAAATTCTTTTCCACTGAGTTTTAATTTACAATCATACCTCATATTAAAAAAATATAATTATAAAAATGAATTAAAAAATTATTAAATAAGTTGAGAGAGAACAAAATAAATATGATAAATTTTTCTATGAATGTAAGTAATGATATATAGATGAATGAAACATGATTATTATATATATAGTCATTGGGATTATGGTCATTGGAATTACTGATTTCGGATATATGACTGTTGGGTTGCATTTAATTTTATTTATGTTGAGTACTTTTTCCAAATTTAATGTAATATGATTCTTAATTAATAAATAATCCTTAAATAAAATAAAAAGACCACATATAATTAAAATATTTAATTATTATCAACTTATTTTTAGTTTTTAAGTGATTAAATTATAATAACTACTAAATAATTCTATACATTTTTATTGAAATTTAAAATAAATATATTAATACCAATTAATTCATAATGATAAATATTTAGAAGATGAATAATAAATTTGGATAGGTTGTAGTTAAAGTTTTTTTATGTTAAAAATTAACATATTAGCAAGGAAAATTTATGAAATATTTATATTATAGAAAACTTTAATTGATCACTTATTAATGTTGAATTTAATATCATAATTAAATGAATAAATTTTTATAAATAATTTAATTGGTAATTTATGTTAATTCAAAATAAGAACAGATAATGTGTAAAATTGTATTTTCCTTTAAAAATAGTTTTATTAAAATATATTTTATGGTTTTATTTGAATGAAAAATTAAAAAAAAATGAAAAAACTAATCAGTATAATTTTTTTTCTAAATTTATATTCCTCGGGTAAAAGATATTTAAGGAGGTAAATTTAATTTTTAATTATAAAAATAAGTTAAAGAAGTAAAAAATAACTTATGTAAGATACTAGCCTTTTCTGGAGTCAATCTCGAGCATGTTTTCTAGTACTTTTGTTATTTTTAAGTACCTCTGTTTTGGAGTAGTGACTTGAGGTTCGTTTGGGTGAACTTTTAAGTTAAAAAAAGGAAGTGGGTTGCGCACGGTTTGCACATGGTTTGAAAAACCGTGCAACGAAACCGTGCCAACCATGAAAAACTGGACAGAGAGGTATACATGGTTTATGCACGATTTGAAAAACCATGTGACCAAACCTTGTGGACCGTGGAAATCTAGACTCTGAGGTCCGCACGGTTTTACAAACTATTTGACACTGTCCAAGAAACCGTGCGAATAATTTTTAAATCTTGAAAATCCATTTTAAAACAACTCAAACCCCGAGACTTCCTTATTTTTTCGACCATGGCTCGGTCTTGGAATTTTCATGCTGTTTCCAAAGCCTCTTGGAGAGATTCTAAAGCGATCCGAACACCCTTTCTCTAGATTGAAGGCCCAGATTGAAGATCCTATCTCCTTTCAGTAAGTAGATTTCATCCTATTGTTTCTTCTGTTCTTTCATCTAACATTCCTTGATCTTTTCATGAGAGATTTACATCATTTCCATTGATATAAACCTATGAGTTTAAGGTATAGATCTATGATTTTGGATCTAGATCTAGTTTTGCAAGATCTTGATGCCTTTGATCTTATTTTGGTTTTAAGGATTTAGATCAAGAACTTTATCGATGACGTTGTACCACTCGGAATTTGTGGATTTTTCGTTGGGCTAACTTCCATCAATAAATTGAGGTAGGTGGTCAAAAATCCAATCCCACAATCTCATCTTGTAAGGAGTATGTAGTTGTATAAATTTCATGGAATAAATAATTAATTGGTGGTTTTGTTATGCGGTTCTTTGTGAATTTTTGATCTAGTTGAATATGGGTGAGAGTTTTTATGGAAGGATAAAGATGATTAAACATTTGAATAAGGTTGTATATGTGAATTAGATATTTGATTTAAAAAAGGGTTGTGGGACATGGAATGACGCTCCTAATACCTATAGAAGTTCTAGATATGGAATTATAGAACCAATTACATGCATGAAATTGATAATTTATGGGACAAGGACTAATTCTACAAATACCCATGTGGTTGTTAGATAGGGACTGATGCTGCAAATACTCACATGTGTGCCAGACATGAGATTCTACACTCATTCATTTATTTTTTACTATGGCTTCATTTGGATATTCATAAACTTGATATTGTGACATATTAATTATTAATTGAACAATAGAAATGGTTTAGGCTCCTACACAGGCCAAAGTAGGTGTTGTATTTTTGGTGTTCTTAGGAACCTGGATGTTTAACGGATTAAATAAAGGTTAAATGTATAAATATAATTTTCCACCTATTTTCTAGCTTTATTATTAATGAAACTCAATACACTTCTGATGACAGGATTTTTTTGATACTGTGGGTGGTGATCTACTGAGTTGTACTCACACCCTACTCGGTCTCTCTGATTGGTAACTGAATAGACATTTTTGTTGTAAGACAGGACAAGGGAAAGATCCCTGGTATGAGTTCTATTTGGGGATGGAGCATGAAATAGGGAACTGAACGTGGGTCGAGACCTGTTTGGAGTTGTTGTGTCTTTAATTTCAGTTTCATTGTAGAAACTTGGCACTTGAATAGTCATTGCATGTTTTACCTTTCTGTTGAGTATTGTATTTCCAATTTCGATTTTTCTAGTGACATTGTATTGTTATATTTATATGTGTTTTTTCTATTGCTTGGTTACTTCTGCTGGTATTTTATTCTAATAAAAGAAGGTATAGTCTTCCCAATATTGACTTACTAGACCCTCGCTGCTATACGACACCCTCTGGTGTATGGGGAGGCGCACTTGAGGGAATGTGTCCAACTAGCTCAGAGGACCGTTCAATGGCTCCCGGGTCGGGACGTTACAAAGTTGTATCAGATACAGGTTTTCTTTCTTATTCTTTTTTGTCTTACTATTTGGGGAAGGTAGAAATGAGAATAGTAAAAGTATGGGTCTTGATAATGAACTCAAGCATGGGAGTTTCAAACCCTTTTATGGGGGGAAACTCAAGTACTCAAAGTGGGATTACTGTTATTGTTGTTTGTCGTTACAGATGAATATTATTTCACCTTAGGTGATGCACTTATTCTGTGATGTGATTATTATTTCTGTAAGTTGTTGAGTATTTATTCATGGCCAAGAATGTCATGAGTGTCTCATCTACATGCATCATTCTGGGCACTCAGGATTATTGTGACATGCATCATGTTAGACATGCACGAGAAAATAGATTATGGGTAGATTATTGAACTTAAACTATTTCTTTTCCTTACTTGTGAAATTTAAATAAAAATGTTGTCTAAATTTGTAATTTTAAAAAAAAATTGAAGTTTTATGAATAATTTGGTTATGTGTAATTGTGATAACATTGTGAACTGTTTTCTAAGATTCATGATTGGCTTTGAAGAATTATGCCTCCACAAAACTTGTTGAGAGGACGAGTGGGGGTATATTTTGAAATGGTCCTCCAAAGGGTGACCATGAGGCACCAATAGTACCAACCGAATAAGCGAGGGAAACGTTTCGAGAGAACCTCACTCGTTTCATACAGATGATGGAAAGAGACCCAGGGCGGGTTGTGAAATGTATGTCTGATCTTACGATTGAGTTTCAGTTGCAGCACCCACCGACTTTTACTGGAGAGGGTGGTCCAGAGAAAGATGAGATCTGGATTGAATCTACCCAGACTATACATCACCACCTGGAGACACCTATTTAGAAGAAAGTCAAGTTGTTAGCTTACATGTTTCACAATCAAGAGAAACATTGGTGGGACATCTAGACTTTGAATGGGCAGCTGGAGCTATGGAGTGGAAGGAATTTCAGTAGAAGTTCTTTGAGAACTTCTATCTAGAGACGCTCAGATAGGAGAAAGTGGCTGAGTTCATGAGGCTAACTCAAGAGAATATGTTTGTAATGGACTGTGTTGGACGCTTTACTGACTTACATCGTTTTTCTCCAGTATTTGCAGCAGATGAGGCCACATCAACAAGATGATTTCAGGATGGAATTAAGTGTTAAATTAAGTCTCAAGTGAATATTTTCAGGCTGAAGAAGTTTCCTGAAGTGGTAAATCATGCTCTAATCTCTAAGGGGAACCTGAAAAAGGATTTTAGTGGAGGACAAATGGTTTTTAATGGATGGTCATGTTGTGCGACGTTTGAGAGCAAGAAGCGACGTTATGAGAATGTCATCCAGGGAGTTGGGAGTCAGAGTTACCTAGTAGAGGGGTCGATTACATATGACCTTAACCGAGTGTTTCTTCCACCAGTGTGGAAGGCTTGGACATTATCGTAATCAATGTCCTTGACCCCCTATTTAATGCAGATACTGTGGTGGGATGGGACATCTCCAGAAGTTCTGTAGGAACCCAAAGGAGTCAAGTGGTGATAGATTATCTAAACAGAGTCAAAGTGTGGGAAAGGGATCCTCTACACCCTTTCAGTATCAAAGTTGGAGTTCTAATAGCCGAGGTGGTAAGGCTGATGGATGTGGTTCTCTTGGGTAGCAACGCCCATATCAGCACAGTGGTACAAGTCAGGGGAGTCATATGGCATCACAAGGAAGAGGAGCAGCACAGTTGCATGCAGTACAACCTACACTTGTGGATAGCGAGGAAAGAACATAGACAGTGAGAGTAACTATTCTTGTGTTCTATACTTTATCTAATGCCTTATTTGATACTGGTGACTCTCATTACTTTATATCTACAAAACATGTTAATGGTTTGAGTTTGGCGGTGGATTTTGTGAGCGGGGCTATAACGATAGTCACACATTTGGGGGTACAGAATAGATACATCTATAGGTGCAAGGGATGTTCTGTTGAGATCGGGGAGTATCGTTTCCTGTAAGATCTCTATATCCTTGATATGATAGGCTTCGACCTAATCCTGGGTTTGGAATGGTTAGTCACATACTGAGCCCACATTTATTGTTATCGTCGGAGGGTGACATATATGTCACTTGCGGGTGACCATTTCATTCACCATGGGGATTGGGATATCCATGTAGGCTGAGCAGGGCCAATTACTCAGCAATTGGGAGAGATCATAGCCCAACTTGCTAGTCTTTTAATGGATGATGAAGGTGTTACGCAAAATGTCCTTCCACCAGTGGTTTATTTGTTTCAGGATGTATTCCCAGAAGGCTTCTTAGGGATGCCACCTAAAAGGGGTGTTGAATTTACTATTGATCTCATGCCTGGAGCTGAGCCAGTATCTATTCCACCATATAGAATGGCACCGAAAAAGCTTCAAGAACTCAAAGATCAGTTGTTAGACTTGAAGGATAATGTATTTATCCATTCAAGTACGTCACCATGGGGATCACCTGTACTGTTTGCAAAGAAGGATGATGGGAGTTTACGTTAGTGTGTCAATTACCAGAGGTTGATCTAGATTATTGTGAGGAACTGATATCCTCTAATACGTATTGATGATATGTTTGAACAGTTGAGGGGAGCCTGTGTTTTCTCAAAAATCGACTTGACATTGGGATATCGCCAGTTGAGAGTTCGGACTTCTGATATACCGTGGACTGCTTTCAGGAGTAGATATGGGTTTTATGAGTTTGTTGTAATATCATTTGGGATAACAAACGTAGCAGCCGTGTTTATGAATATGATGAATTAGATATTTCATCCTTACCTATATAAGTTTTTGGTAGTATTTATGGACTACATCTTGGTGTACTCCAATACTCATGACGATCATGCCCTACATCTTTGGCATCGTCATGAGTACACTGAGAGAGCATCGGATATACACCAAGATATCTAAGCGTAAATTTTGGATTGATCAGGTACACTTAATGGGAAACATCATCTCAAATAATGGTGCTTTAGTGGATCCAGAGAAGGTGAAAGAAGTGATTTCTTGGGATCAGCCCAATTATATTTTCAAAATCCAAAGCTTTCTGTGGTTAACTAGGTATTACAGGAGATTTATCCAATACTTTTCCTATTTGGAAACACCACTTTTGGGATTGACCAAAAAGGGAATAATCTTTGAATGGTCAGAGTCTTTCCTAAAATATTTTCAAGAGTTAAAGAAGCGTTTGATGTCCGCACCAATTTTGGATCTACCTGAGTCAGGTGAAGAGTACATGTTGTATTGTGATGCTTCTGGGATAGGACTCAATGTTGTGTTGATGCAAAGAGATAAATTTGTGGCATACAGGTCTCAACAGATGAGGCCACATTAAAGTAATTATCCAACAAACAAACTTGAGTCGGCAGTGGTGGTTTATTCTTTGAAGTGTTGGCGACACTACCTCCTAGGTGAAAAGTTTGCAGTTTATACTGATCCCAATAGATTGAAGTACATCTTTTCTCATCATGATTTGATTCTTAGATAGCGGATATGGGTTGAGTATATGCAGTAATTTGATATTGAGCTGGTATATACACCTGGGAAAGTAAATTATGTGGCTGATGCTTTGTGTAGGAAGACTCGGACCTAGATTGTTCAAGAATCTAGTGCCTAGTGAAAGATTATGTGGTTGCTAGATGAAATGCACATTGTGGTTCAGAAGAGACATGAGAAAATGGCACTCGTGACGGTTGCAGTGGAGGATACACATTTGAGACAGACCAGGGATAAGAAATATGAGTACATTGGATGCTTAGCCTTGAGGGAAAACATTGATGGCGGGGAGACACCTTCAAACTGAAAGATAGATGAGAATGATATCATTTATATGAATAATCAAGTAGTTGTTCCTAAAATAATTCCAGAGGATCCCATGCGGTAATTTCATTCCTCAAGATGGAAAGTGCACCTTGGTGTGACCAAAATGTATCATGATCTGCGATGATAGTTTTGTTGGCCAGGAATGAAGAAGGAGATACCAGGGTTTGTGACCCGATGCTTTACCTGTCAGCTGGTAATGGTGGGGCGTCAATGACCTATAGGTTTACTACGTATTTTGTCCATTCCATAATGTAAGTGGGATGATGTGACCAGGGAATTCATAATAGGTCTTCCAAAAACACTTATGAAGAATGATGTTGTTTGGGTCATTGTGGATTGACTAACAAAGGTGGCACATTTTTTTCCTACAAGGGAAACTATTATATTTGAGAAGATGGGAGAGTTGTATTTACAGAGGATAGTTTGATTGCATGGGGTGCCAGAAACTAATGATTCAGATCGAGATTCATGGTTCAATTCACACTTTTGGAAGGGCTTTCAGAAGGCACTTGGTGAGAACGACTTTCCATCCGCAAATAGATGGGTAGTCAAAGCGTACTATACAAGTGCTTGGAGATATATTGATGGCGTGTGTACTTGAATTCAGTGGTATATCGGAGAAGCACCTATATTTAGTAGAGTTTTCCTATAACAATAGTTATTAGGAAACTATAAAGATGGCACCATGAGAGGCTCTTTATGGTTGGCTATGTAGATCACCACTATGCTGAATGGAAGCAGGTGAGTCAGAGTTTTTGGGACCAATTCTTGTAAAAGAGACGACAATGTAGTTTCATATGATTCATAAACGAATGGATACAGATCAGAGTAGGCAGAAGTCATATGCTGACTGACGTAGATGATCCCTAGAGTTTATAGAGGGTGATCGTGTTTTCCTTCGGGTGTCACCGAGGTTGGGTCGCCGCAGGACACAGAGGCAGATAAAGTTGGCACCCAAGTTTGTTGGACCTTTTGAGATCATGAATAGAGTCAGGCTAGTAGCATACCAATTGGCTCTTCCATAATAATATAGTGATATGAATGATGTTTTACATATATCACAACTACGACGGTATCACCCCGACCCTTCTCGTGTGATCGATGTGGATAATGTTGAGCTGGAGATAGATGTGTCTTTTGAGAGCATCTGATATGTGTGTTGGATCATAGTGAGAAGGTGTTGAGGGGAAAGACCATACTATTAGTTTGTGTTTTATGGTAGCATGGACGTGTATAGGAGGATATAAGGGAAAGGGATGCAGATATACGGACTTTGTGGCCTAATCTTTTTAGCTCAGAATCTCAGAGAATTCGAGATTACAACTCGAGGATGAGCTATTATAAGGTGGGGAGAATGTATGATCCTGGCCTTTTCTAGAGTCAATCTTGGGCACTTTCTCATGTACTTTTGTTATTTTTAAGTACCTATGTTTTGGAGTAGTGACTTGAGGTTCATTTGGGTGAACATTTAAGTAAAACAAATGGGCAGTGGGTAGTGCACGATTTGCGCACGGTTTTACAAATTGTGTGACCAAACTGTGCCAACCAAGTAGAACTAGATAGAGAGGTACGCACGGTTTATGCATGGTTTGAAAAACCATGTGTCCAAATAGTGAAGACCGTGCAAATATGGATAGTGAGGTCCGCATGGTTTGCGCATGGTTTGAAAAATTGTGCGCCACTGTTCGAGAAACTATGAGCGTGATTTTTAATTCCTAAAATCCTTTTTAAAACTACCTGAACCCCGAGACTTCCTTATTTTTTGACCTTGGCATGGGCTAGGAAATTTCTAGGTGTTTCCAAAGCCTCTTGGTGAGATTCCAAGTCGATCTGAACACCATTTCTCAAGATTGAAGGCTCGGATTAAAGATCCTCTCTCCTTTCAGTATGTATATTTCATCCTGTTGCTTCTTCCATTCTTTCCTATAACTTTCCTTGATCATTTCATGGGATATTTCCATCATTTACATGGATCTAAACCTATGATTTAAGTTATAGATCTAGGATTGTGAATCTAGATCTAGTTTTTCAAGATCTTGATGCCTTTGATCTTATTTTGGATTTAAATCTAGAACTTGATTGACGACGTTGTGCCACTCGGATTTTGGGGATTTTTCTTTGGGATAACATCCATCAATAAATAAAGGTACATTTTCTAAAAACCAATCCCACGGTCTCATCTTGTTAGGCGTATGTATTTGTATAAATGTCGTGGCATAAATAATTAATTGGTGGTTTGGTTATGCAGTTATTTGTGAATTGTGGATCTAGTTGAATATGGGTGAGAGTAATGATAGAAGGATAAAGATAGTTAAGCATTTGAATATGGTTTTATATGTGAATTAGATATTTTACTTGAAAAATGGTTTTGGGACACTGAATGATGCTCCTAATACCCACCGAGGTTCTAGAAATGGCGTTCTAGAACCAGTGACATGCATGAAATTGATAATTTGTTGGACAAGGACTGATGCTCCAAATACCCATGGGGATGTGAGACAGGGACTGATGCTCCAAATACTCACATGTATTATAGACATGACGTTCTACACTCATTCATTTATTTTGTACTATGGTTTCATTTGGCTATTCATAAACTTGGTATTGTGACATAGTAATTATGAATTGAACAAGGGAAATGGTTTAGGATCCTACACGGGCCAAAGTAGGCATTGTATTTTGGGTGTTCTCGGGAACCTGGATGTTTAACGTATTAAATAAATGTTAATTGGATAAATATAATTATTTTTTCCTATTGTCTTGCTTTATTATTAATGCAACTGCATACACTGCTGATGACTGGATTTTTTTTGATACTATTTGTGGTGATCTACTGAGTCGTACTCACACCCTACTCGGGCTGCCTGATTGGTACCCAAATAGACTTTGTTTTTTCTGGTCAGGACAAGATAAAGAGCCTTGGTTAGAGTTCTATTTGGGGTTGGAGCATGGAAGAGGGAACCATAAGTGGGTCGGGACCCATTTGGAGTCGTTGTGTCTTTACTTTCTATTTCATTGTAGAAACTTTGCACTTACATAGTCATTGCATGTTTTACCTTTCAGTTGTGTATTGTATTTACAGTTTTGATTATGCTAGTGACATTACACTATTATATGTATATGTGTTTCTGCTATTTCTTGGTTTCTTATTCAGGTATTTTATTCAAATAACAGAGGGTATAGTCTTCCCATGACTTACTTACTAGACCCTCACTGCAAGTCGTCACCCTCTGGTGTAAGGGGAGGCATGCTTGAGAGTTTGTAACCAACTGGCTCGGAGCACCGTTCCATGGCTCCAGGTTCTGGATGTTACAACTTACCAAGACAAATATAAAATGTGGTAAATATGGTTATGAAAATTGGTAAATAAATAAAAGATCATAAAAATATAGCCTTAATTTTTTTATGATTGATTTATTTACCAAACCCTATCCCATGTCAATTATTGTACACTTTTTATCCTCATACCTTTTAAATTGACAACCATTAAATTTAATGATTGAGTATTTGGATAAATTCCACTCAAGACTCAAAAAAATGTACATATCTTATTTATATCCCAAACAACTAAAAATATATAGACTACTTTGGAATAAATTGATATATTCTATTGAAAAAAACCAATTAAAAATTTATAAGATTCTTGTTCAATGGTGGAATCTTATATCTTCATTCCAAATAAAGTGAATTCATCAATAATGGATCTAAATAATTTTAAGATTTTTTCTGTCATGTTCTAATATAACTCTTTTTAATCTTATTATATATTTTATTTATGTTATAGAAACATAATTATGCTTCTTGTAATATTATATTACTACTATATAACAATAATATCATACTCATTATCAAGTACTATATGTTCTTATTTGTGTCGATTCAGCCTCCTACAAAAACCATGATATTCCAACATCATCATTGTAACCATGAAAAAGTATCAAGATTTTAATAATGTTAATATTTAGTATTGAATAATAAAATATATGTAATAAATTATTATAATTGAAGTACATAAAAGGTAAAATATTGTAATAATGTAATTGAATAATTTATAAAGATAATTGTGTTTATTATAAATGATGTTAATGTTCCTTTATAGAAGTATGGAGTTAATTTAAGGGTTTCATTTCCAAGGTAATTTTGAAATAGAGGTTGTATATATTTATGTTTCCATCTGGGTCAATTATATATTATTTATCTTAAACCCCCATCTATTTTAATGACCTATGTTTATTAATAACCTTTAAATGTATTTATACTATTTAACTCCCCTTTAGTTTATAATATATCTAAAAGTATGTTTGTAAGTATAGGGGATCTAATATCTTCTCTTTGTTCCGTAATCATTCTCCACCATGTATATATTTTGAATTTTATTTCATGGATGAAATTGTCTCAGGTTATATGATTTCATAAGGTATTTTCATAAATGAATTTATTTTTTAAAAATTATAAATAAAAAATTTTAAAAAATTTCATATATGGTTAATTTTTATTTTATTAAATTTTCATTAGAAAAGTGTGAAGAAAATATTATTTTTCAAATTATCCACATGAACACATTTTCCCACTTACTATATCGATATTATTTAAAAATATTACCCTTTTGGTTTCCATGTAATTCAAATGTAATTTATATTCTCATTATAATTTTAAATAATTTTTTTCAACTAAATGTTATATTAAACATTAAATGGTAGTTCATATATATTTTGAATGTAATTATATAATTATATTATAATGTTTTTTCATATATGTTAACTTCTTTTAATGTTTTTTATTCTTAATTTAATATATCCTTCAATGATCCAATCCACTTTCCTTTTCTGTAAGGATAATGATCAATTTTTTTAAGGTTTTCATGACTCTCATTTTATTACATTGGTTATTTGAGCTGTGATGAGAATATAAATGTTATCATGTTCATGTGATAAATATCAATATTGTTAATCATTACGGATGAGTGATTATATTATAGATATCCAACGAATTTTTAATGTTTAATATTTGATGATGTGATGATCATATAAGGAAGTTTATTCTATTTCCACTATGTAATGGCTAGGTGGTCATCTTTGTATATTATGATATAATAGTATTGGGTTTTAGCCTTAACACATGTTATTCCTTTTATTCATTTCATTCTCAAAAGTACAATTTTTTAAATAATACTATGTCATGTTCTCCAATATTATGATTATTTACTCTTGTTTTATCACTACTTTGACTCAATTCACGTGTTAGGATAGAAACACAATTCCATTACTCAAATTTCAGAACATATATTTTATTGGTTATGATAATCTTATGATATTTCCATTGATGTGGCAGTGTTTCAACAATCTTTTCCACATCGTTTTTGTAATTTCTATTGACTTGTTTATATTAAAATGTTGTTTTTTTTATTAAATAATTGATAAGTGTTGTGTTTTTGTACTTGCTGTGTAGAATAATCAGTTTTTATTTTAAAAAATCTTTTTTAATGTGCATTAGTGTCATTTTAAATAATTCTTAAATTAATTTAGTCTCGCGGATTAGACATTTATTTATTTATTATTTTATTTTTATTAATTTTCATTCTAGTTAGTTTAGTAATTCATTAATTAATGTAATTATTTTTCTATTCTTTAAATTGTAAATAAATAACTCATTTTGGTTTTTAGTCTATTAATAATTAAATTAATTTTTACAATTTATGTTTATTCATTTAATTTTTCTTATTCTTTAATTTACTTTAATTAATTCTTTAATTGGCTAATGAATTTAAGCAAGTAATTGTAAATATTTTAATTTGTTCTTTAATTATGCCTGTTTATAAATTTTAATACAAATAAATTCATTCTTTTAAATAAATTATAATTAATTTTATTAGTTAACTTTGTTGTTTTTAGTTTTTAATTTCATTCTATATAAGTTAATTTATTAATTGATTTATTTTTTAGTTTTATTAAATTATTCTACTTATTTAATTTTCTTTGTTATTTTTGTTCGTAGGTGTTGCGGTCGCACGGTCTCATCCTTAACGGTGACTATCTCACCGCTACAGCCAACCTCACTGGTAGACTTCACACTTTATTACCTCACCGTTATAGCCATTTTTCATCACTTATACACTTTTCCACCTCATTGTTAGCCTCCGCCTCACTATTATACTTTTATTATTTTTTTTCCTCACTCATACACTCCACCTCACTGTTACTAAACCCTCGCCAATACATTTCCCTCTCCCTACCTCACCATCCCCTTACCTCACCGTTCCTCTCTGATCCTTCCTCATTCATGCAGAATCCACACCACAGTAGCCCCCTCCATCATCATTGACTCTCCAAACCAGAATAGTGGAACCAAATCCAAACCAAGGTAATAAATTGACAGCAGCAGCACAACCTCATCAACATCAGAAGTTCAATAGGAGAGGAACCGAGAATCAACAACGGTATAAAAATTAACTTTTCAGGAGCGATTCAACAGAAATATTAAATATCTTGCAAGATCTGAACCAGGACCCTGAGCGACACATTCTACCTGAAATCGGCTGCTGGAGAAGCCTCTGCTCAGCCGAACCTCGCCATAGACCGCGTTGCCCTTCGGACCTCGCTGCACAGACTCCTAATCTCCTTGACGCTACCCCTGTCTCAAAGCCGAAGCCCTCCACCTCGTTCGAACCCCTGCGCCACTTGAATACCCGAAGCCGCCTCACCCTGTCTTCACCTCCACCCTCGTGTGACCGCTGTCCGACCCAGATCTCTCTCTCCGAGACTCCTCTGCATCCCATGCTTGTCGGCGAGTCACCACCCGAAGATTCTGGAACACCCGCACAAACCCTCTATCCCTCTGCCTTCACCCCTACGGTCCAGCTCCACACCACACTAGCACCGCATGCCCGCACCACTGCCACTCCCGCCTCTCCTGTTTGAACCAGCAGACCACCAGTGCGACCACATTCCTGCTCGTCGGCGAGCCGTCCTCAAGCTTCGACAATGTCATCTCCCCACTTCTCCTCTGCTCTGCCACACATCCCCTGCTGCTGAGCCAAACTCTCCCCCTATTGGAGCCGCCGAGACCCTCAAACTGCCACCACTGCGCCACTGCCCTAACCCCGCCGCACCCCCTGTTTTTATCCCTCCTTCCACCCGCACGAACCCCCTTCTCCCCATCTTTAATTTTCATGTTTTTATTTTATTATCTTTATAATATATTATAACATATAATAATACATACACACATATATATATATATATATATAATATAATAATATTGATAACAACATTTATAACATTTATAATTAGTATAACTTTAATAATATATAATAATGTACATTATTTTTATAATTCATATATTATGTACAATATAATAATAATAATAAGTATATAAGCTTATATATATAATATCAACTTCTTATATTTCATATATGTTATTAATATTTGTTATTT
Source organism: Viscum album (assembly GCA_963277665.1). Lineage (NCBI taxonomy): Eukaryota > Viridiplantae > Streptophyta > Magnoliopsida > Santalales > Viscaceae > Viscum > Viscum album. Next base: position 1,199,246,099 of record OY728153.1, on the reverse strand, counting down.
TAATAATAATAATATTAGATATTAGTATTTTTATTTTAGTTAAATATATAGTATATATAAAGACTGTTTTTTTTATTTCGTATCTGACTCACGTGCATTTTTTTTTTTGCAGAGGGAGGGTGGCTCGGTGCGCGCACAACATTTTCATTCAGTTAGGAGCAACTACTCCAGTGACCAGTGCGGGAGGTAGAAACACAGTGAAAGCTCCACGTGGAGGCCGGGGGACACTTCAGATGAGATTTGAGAGACTTCGAGGGGGTCATCAGCATTCATCACAAGCAGTTTCTAGGAACAAGAAGGGGGGATTGCAGAACTTCATTCCGGGAGAGAGAGGAAAGCATGGATTCTTCCATCCAAAGATCCCTTGATCCATCAATTCATCGCGATCAAACTTCAATCCATCTCATCACCGAAACGGAGGCAGAAAGACATTGAGCAGGAAATCAGTATCGAAGCAGTTACTGAGAGAAGAGCAATCTCACGGTAGATGTTTCTTAATTCATTTTCTATTTATATCTGTTTTAGCGTTTTAATGTGTTGTTAAATAGACTAGGGAATTCGGGCTATATAGAACTGAACATCCATCTATCCATCATGTTTTTTTAGTTAGTTTATCAGAGCTATTTCATTGCTTGGTTCTCTCTTCTGTTTATTTTGAGTATCATTTCACATTACCTAGCGAGCGACGGGCGTGGGAGTGAATCAGTTCACTGTGAATCATTGACCGAAGTACCGAGAATCGGAAAAGGTCAGTGCATCTCTATCCAATTTAAGAAGATTTTTCCAAGGGTCAAGATCGGAAGATCAAGGCTCAAGGAAGTTAATCGAGTTGTGTTGATCCACTGAAGTGACAACTTAGTGGATTAACACCATTTTTCTATGCACTGAGTAATTGAATTAAACCAAAAAGAAGTGGAGAATATCATTTTAATCAGTTCAAAGCATCCTGAGGACCCTAAAATCATCATTACTGTTTGTTCTCTGTTTAAGACACATATTTCACCATATCACCTTCATTTTCACACCCACATCTAGAGTTTGTTTCCATGTGTACGTACAGTTCATTTTTGTTAGTGATCTATTTTTATATTTTTTATGTTTATGTTTTTAATCTGGTCTAAAACAATATTAGTCCTTCTATGTGGTTCGACACTCTTCTTACCACAGTACTAGTGGTTTTTAGGGTTTATAAATTTTAAATTTGCACATACTCAACGACTCCGTGGCCATATTTTGGCACCGTTTTCGGGGAAGGCACGTGCAAACAAGTAAAAAAAATCAAAAAAAATTACCAAACATAAAACTGTAAAAAAAAAATCTCAAAAAAGCTTGTTTTTGAAGCTGCATGCACACTAGAGCTTCTAAGTCAGAACTTGAAACTCCAAATAAAGAAATCAAAAAGCACTTTTCTACCCTTAGAAAACAAAATAAACTTCAAATGGATAATTTGGATAACATTTCTAGAAATCAAAATGTCAATGGGCCACAACCCTTAGACCCTGCAACTGAGAGACCTAAGCTTAGGGAGTTTCAAATTACTACTGTGTCAAACAATCCATCCTGCATCAAATTGTCCCCTGGGTCTAGGAACTATGAGATCAAATAATCTCATCTTTCTCAACTCCCTTGATTTAATGGTCTTCCAGTAGAGGACTCCTTAGAGTTTATCAGAGATTTTTATGGTTCTGTTCAGCAGTTGCCTCTGCGAGATCTTAGTGAGGAGGAGTTGAGGTTGAGGTTGTTTCCTTTTTGTCTAAAGGGGAGGTCTAGGACTTGGTTTCAAAATTTAGATGAGGAAATCATTGAAACCTAGGAAGAGGTGTGAAATGACTTTCTATCTAAATTCTATCTGAGGAACAGCACCATTAAGGATTGCCAGAAGATCACTGGATTTGTCCAGGATGAGGGAGAACTCTTTCACGAAGCATGGGAATGATTCAGAGGTCTTCTTAGACAGATCCCAAACCATCAATTAGCTCCCCATATGCTCATGGAGACTTTCTATAATACCCTCACCCCAAAAAATCAGAACTTAGTTGATCAATCTTGTGGAGGTGATTTCTCTGATTCCACTGCTGATGAGCTGAAACAATTGTTTGATAAGTTGGATCAAAAATCTCAGCAAAAGTTCACTAGGAAGAGAGTCATCCATAGGGCTGATACAAATCCTCAAGCAGTTGTTGTTTATGATAGGGTCCTTAGGGAGCAGTGCTATCACTGTGGGATGTTTGGTCACACTCAGAGATGTTGTCCAAACATTGATCTCCCTATTTCATGTGATGAGAATGCCCAATTTTTTGATTACAGGTCTAGGAATCAAGGTGTCCATGCTCAACTCTCAAATCCATACCACTCTGGATATGAAGGTTAGCCCAATCTATCATGGAATGAGCAAGGGGTCACAAATCAACCCACTGCCCCAAACAAGCATCCCATTGCCCCAACATTCCACCCACATCCCAAACAAATTTTCTAGAATCAATATGAGGCTGAATCATCTAATTCTCAAGGGTAGTTAAAGTGGATGCTGCAACAAGTGTTGAGTGAGATCTACTAATTTAAGAAGGACACGTATTCTAAGATTTATAATTTAGAACTTCAAATGAGTCTAATGGCTAAGAATCATGCTGGTAAGGAAAAGAGCAAGCTGCCTAGCACTTCAACCCCCAATATAAGAGAAAATGTGATGGCAGTAACAACCAGGTCAAGGCTTAAACTTAAGGAACCAGTTAAAGATCCACCTAGACAAGAGGAAAACAATGTTCAAGCTCAAATTGAAAATTAAAATCTCAAAAATCCCAATTCTGGAAATCTGGAAAGTGAGTTTCATACTGAACAGCTTTTGCAACCCACACTTGAGAAAGCTAAGGAACCAAAGAAAATGAAGTGGACATTGATTAAGGAAGCAAAAAAAGAAGGTGGGGTCTGAGGAGAAGGTGAATAAATAACCTACCTATTCTGAAACATTATGCCCCTCCCATTCCTTTCCCTGAAAGAGTGATGCAAAATGATGAACCCGATTACCTGATATTTTTGAAACTGATTCGAAGATTCACCATCAACATGCCTTTCTTAGAAGACTTGGATAAAATCCCTTCATATGTTTCATTTACCAAAAGGTTTCTAAAGAGCATGAATGATTGGAAGAAGTTGGATAAAATTGATCTCAATGCGTAGTGTAGTGCAATTTTCCAAAAAAAAATATTCCTCCTAAATTAAAGGTCCCTGGTGGCTTTATAATTCTGTGTCGAATAAGAGAAAGTGGGCAAATGAATTGTCTGTGTGACTTAGGAGAATGTATCAATCTTATGACTTTCTCCTTATTCAAAAAGCTGTGTCTTAGGGATATCCAACCAACTGTTATTTGTCTTTATCTTGCTGATAGGTCACCCACACACCCTTATGGGAGAGTGGATGACTTATTAATAAGTGTAGTAAAACTCACCTTGCCCACTGATTTACTGATCCTTGATATGTAATGTGATGAAAAGGTTCCAATCATCATAGTCAGACCCTTCCTTGCTACTGGTGGTGCCATCATTGATTTCTCCAAAGGTAAACTCACCCTCCAAGTTGTAGATGATGTGGAGGAAATTTTGGTGTTTGAAAGGCCCCAACATGAGTTTACTTGTGATGTGATAGATGTGGTTTTGAATCAGTGTTACAAAATTGAGGTTAGAGCTGAGTATGGGTCTTTCCCACTTGAGGTCACATAGATAATAATTCCCCAACCCACTAGAAAATTTTCCCTGGCTACTTCTCTTTCACCACACCCTCCTGTTCATGAACAAATTGTTTCTCTGGAACCCATTTCAGAGAGTGATTCACAACTTTGTCTTGAACTGTATCAACCTATTTTTGAAAGTTTCCCTTGTGAAGTTGACTATCTAAGAGTTCCTGAAGATGGAGAAAGCTCTGGGTTGAGCCTTGCTGAAAACCATGATGATTGTCATTATGAACAAGTGCATTTCCTTGATATCATCTTACCTGCCCAGTTTGATGTTGTGATTAATGATTTAAAACCTGAACATGAAAGATTCACATCATTTGAGTCCTATGTGGACATTGAGAACAACCTTTTGAAATCTGAATTTGATATCCTCTTCTGGGATATTTCTGAGTTGTCAGAGTTGCGAGCTATTCTGGGACTTGCTGAGGGTTTTGTCAATGTCTCCTCTTCTATTTTTGGGTTTGGGAAAAACTCTAAGTGTGGTGGAAGCTCTGGAAGTATTCTTGATCTGATCGATGATTTTCATGGGAAACTATTGAACTTTTTAAGTGCTAACGAACTGATTTTTAGAGACACAGTTGATCTGGGCAACATAAATCCTTTTAGTGGTCTGGATAAATTTTCAAGAATTCCGATTAGTGATGAAGATGAAAATGTCTTGAGTAGTCTTTATCTTGATTCCTTATACAATTTTGAAGTTCACACAATTGAAAACTCTTTCCCATTAACTGATCAAGGTTAGAAATATTTAGGGGTATAAGGTCTGGATAGGGACTTTAAACCTAGAGCTGCATGGGAGGCAACCCATGGTTTACGTTGTTTTTTACATTAAATTTTTAGTTTGAATAAATGTTCCTTGCCGAGTTGTCTGTCTCTCTTTTTGGTGAACAATAATGTCTGAATTTCCTTATCATATGATGAAAGTGGTCTGGTGGTCCTGGTTTGCTAAGAGAATCATGTTTTAGTGGTAGCCGCATTTTGAACACTCATTGTGGAAGGAGGCTGTCGTCAGAGAACACTGAAGATCAGGGATAACACTCCCTAACTCATACTCTTTAGTTGCTTTTTTATTTGAACTTAAATACTCAAACATTAATGTTAAATTGTCTCATTATGTAGGTGAAAAACTAGAGCATCCAGAGTCCATGCACATGAAAATCAAAGGGAGACATTTCTAAATATAGGAAGCTACACATTTAGGGGAGTATTGTTTTAGGTTTCAATGTTTTACTCTTCAAATTTTTATTTCATGCTAATGTGAATTAAGTGTGGGGGAGTTTTCACTAGTTTTTGAAACACGTGAACTGTATTTCCTGCATGGGTGTTTTTCTCCTAGTATCTAGAGTGTTAAAAATTTATTTTGAGCTGATTTGTGAAACATGCTTGGACCCACTGCTTTCAGTTTCATTATGCTGCTGCTACATGTCACTGTTAATCATACTACTATATGAAGTAAATTGATACAATCTTTTGTTTGCTCACAATGATTCAAGCATGAATATCTTAGGAATAGAATTACACTTGGTGTCTGGTGATGGTTTTTGGGGTTGGACTCTTCTGTTTTCTTTTGTTTTTGTTTTTGTTTTCATTCACTTTTTGTGTGGCAAAGAATTTTTTTTGAACCTCATTTCTACCCTTCCATATCCTATTTAAGCTGAATTGTCCATCAATCTTGAACATAAACTGTCTCCCACCTTGAGATACAACATTGGGGACAATGTTGGGTTTTATGTGTGGGGGATAGGGGTCATTCTAGTGTCATGTTGAATTCCCCCTTATTGAACCTGAGTTTGTCTAAAAAATGGTCTATTTTTTTCATTTTTTCAAAAAAATGGTTCAAAATTCCATAAATTTTTTCAAATTATTTCATCACATGATGGTCATTGGAGGTTCACTAGTACTTCATTTATGTCCTATTTAGTGGATAACTGTTTACTGGATGTTGAGAGTGGCACTTAGTCAGAAACTGTTAAGTACAAATGATTACTGAGTCCAATTGTTCACTGTCTCTATGGATCTATCTGTTTAGGAACTGAGGATAAGAGTATGACCGGATATGTTTTGTGGGATTATGATCATGGATTAGGGTAACTTTAAGTTCTCACTAGAACCCATGAGACTCACATTTTTATAAAATAATATTCAATCACTTTAGGAAGTCTACTTGATTGATTATTAAATAATTCATTTGTAACAGGAGTAAAATGGGAAAAGGGTATCCCACGGTGAGTATCTGAGACAAGGTGCATTGGGTTCGTTTACGTGAATAAATAAATCCAATTTCAATCTTAATAAGTGCTATGCACAGTGCTCTACACATGGAATATGGCTGGGAAAAATAGAAATAAAGTGCCCTTGTCAAAAATGAACTCATTAAGGTGAGGGAAATTTTGAACCCAGATAAAGAAGGGAGAAATTAACTTGGTTAATTTTCATTTGAGTTGTATCAATAAAGTGATCAAATTAATGGACTTTAAAATTTTCAACCTAGGGGAAGGTGAGAATTGATGGTGCACTAGGTTATGTTTTGAGTTCAATTTCATCTAACCTGTCATCACTACTAGAATCAGTACTTGAATTGGAAGGTGAAGTGGGACAGTTAATGAGCACACATAGGAGGCAGGACATACTTGACAGTGTAAATATTTTTGATGCTCTTGACTTCCAGTGAGTTTTTGAAGCTAAACAGGACAATATTTTTGAACACCTTTGAATAAACCTGACTCATTGTTTGGTCATGTCCATCTAGATATGAAGTTTAACCATGCACCTTTTGAGCTGAAACTCACTAATCATATGTCTGTTTTAAAGTTAAAGGCATGCACTTGCTTGAGGACAAACAAATCTTTAAGTGTGGGGGATTTTGATGTGGAAGTGTTTTAACACTCATTGCCACATCCTTTTTGTATTTTCTATTGACTTATTTATATTAAAATGTTGGTTTTTTAAATAATTGATAAGTGTTGTGTTTTTGTACTTGCTGTGTAGAATAATCAGTTTTTAGTTTAAAACATGTGTTTTAATGTGAATTAGTGTCATTTTAAATAATTCTTAAATTAATTTAGACTCACGAAATAGACTTTTATTTATTTATTCTTTTATTATTATTAATTTTCATTCTAGTTAGTTTAGTAATTCATTAATTAAATTAAATATTTTTCTATTCTTTAAATTGTAAATAAATAACTCATTTTGGTTTTGAGTCTTTTAATAATTAAATTAATTTTACCAATTTAATTTTTCTTATTCTTTAATTTACATTAATTAATTATTTAATTGGTTAATTAATTTAAGCAAGTAATTTTAAAGATTTTAATTTGTTCTTAAATTATGCATGTTTATAAATTTTAATACAAACAAATTCATTCTTTTAAATAAATTATAATTAATTTTATTAGTTAACTTTGTTGTTTTTAGTTTTTAATTTCATTATATTTATGTTAATTAATTAATTGATATTTTTTAGTTTTATTAAATTATTCTACTTATTTAATTTTCATTGCTATTTTTGTTCGCAGGTGTTGCAGTCTCATGGTCTCATCCTTAACGGTGACTGTCTCACCACTACAGCCAACATCACCGGTAGACTTACCACTTTATTTCCTCACCGTTACCGCCATTATTTCATATTTTCCTCTTTTTTCTCACCAATACACTTTTCCACCTCACTGTTAGCCTCCACCTCACTGTTATAATTTTTTTTCCTCACTGATACACTCCACCTCACTGTTACTAAACCCTCACCGATACATTTCCCTTTCCCTACCTCACCGTCCCCTTACCTCACCATTCCACTCTGCTCCCTCATTATTCATGCAGCATCCACACCACAGTAGCCCCTCCATCCTCATTGCCTCTCCAAACCAGAACAGTGGAACCAAATTCAAACTAAGGTAAGAAATTGACAGCAGCAACACAACCTCATCAACATCAGATGTTCAGTAGGAGAGGAACCGAGAATCAACAACGGTATAAAAATTATCTTTTCATGAGAGATTCAATAGAAATAATAAATATCTTTCAAGATCTGAACCAGGACCCTGAGCGATGCATTCTACCTGAAATCGGCTGCTAGAGAAGCCTCTGCTCAGCCGAACCTTGCCACAGACCGCGTTGTCCTTCAGACCTCACTGCACAGACTCTTAATCTCCTCGACGCTACACCTGTCTCAAAGCCGAATCCCTACACCTTTTATGAACCCCTGCGCCACTTGAAGACCCCAAGCCTCCGCACCCTATCTTCACCTCCACCCTCACGTGACTGCTGTCCGACCCAGATCTCTCTCTCCGAGACTCCTCTGCATCCCCTGCTTGCCGGAGAGTCACCACCCAAAGCAGCTGGAACACCCGCACAAACCCTCCATCCCTCTGCCATCACCCCTACGGTCCAGATCCACACCACACTAGTGCCGCAAGACCGCACCACTGTCACTCCAGCCTCTCCTGCTCGAACCAGCAGACCACCACTGCGACCACCTTCCTGCTCGCCGGCGAGCCATCCGAAAGCTTCCACAATGCCATCGCCCCACTTCTCGTCTACTCCGCCACACATCCCCTGTTGCTGAGCTGAACTATCTCCCTATTCGAGCTATCAATACCCTTTAACCGCCATCGCTACGCCACTACCCTAACCCCGCCGCACCCCCTATTTCTCTCCCTCTTTGAACCCACACGAACCCACCTCTTCTCTTCTTTAATTTTCATTTTTTTATTTTATTATCTTTATATTATATTATAACATATAATAATACATACACACACATATATATAATAGATAATAATATTGATAACAACATTTATAACAATTATAATTAGTATAACTTTAATAATATATAATTATGTACATTATTTTTATAATTCATATATTATGTACAATATAATAATAATAATAATAAGTATATAAGCTTATATATATAATATCAACTTCTTATATTTCATATATGTTATTAATAGTTGTTATTTGAATAATAATAATATTAGATATTAATATTTTTATTTTAGTTAAATATATAGTATATATAAAGATAGTGTCATTTTTATTTCGTATCTGACTCACGTGCACTTTTTTTTGCAGTGGGAGGGTTGTTGGGCGGAGAAAAAGGGAGTGATGACAAGAGGGGGGGGGGTGAATTGCCTTTTAAAAAAAAAGATTAACAAATTAAAATCAAAGTGAAAGTGCAGCGGAAATAAAAGAGGCAAGACACAAAAATTGATAACGGAGTTCGGCCAAAAACCCGGCCTACGTCTCCGCTCCCAACTCAACCGTTGAGAGATTCTACCGCTTGCTTTTCAATGGTTGTAGCAAAAAACCCACTAGGCTTTGAGGTAGCACTAGAACCTATTACAGCTTGCTTTTAGTGGTTTAGCAAGAACCCACTTGCTTTTAATGGTTTAGCAAGAACCCACTATCCTTCTTACAGGTGAAGGATAGCTCACCTATGTCTCAAGCTATTTAAAGGAAAGCTTGACAACCTTTTCACACCTTAATGGTGATGTGAAACCCAAAAGAAAGAGGGGATGAGAAATAGAGTGGTTTGTAGACACAAACCCAAATTAAGCTCAAAATAGATAAACAAGAAAAACCGTATTTAAGGAAGTCTTGGGCGCCTTTGATTGATTGGAGATGTTGAAGGCCGCTTCCAAGCTTCTTTGAAGGAGCTCCTTGGATGTAGAAGTTGTTGGAGCAAGGTGAGTTCCTTGAAGGAAGTCCGCCGGAGGTACGCCAAATGATGGAAAATGTGTCCGTTGGCTTGGTATATGATCCGGTTTGTGTCCGGGGCTTCCTTGACCTTTATTTATAGGCATGGAACCCTTGGGGAGTCTTCGGAGCCGTTGTAAAGGGCCTCGGAGCCGTTGGAGGCCAAATGGGAGTTGACTGGTCAAAGCCAACGGCTAGTTTGACTGGGCTACCGGCTGGCCGGTACAGCTCCACCGGCTGGCCGGTGCCTTGGCAGAGGAGAAGAATTTTGGTCCAGGCTCCACCGGCTGACCGGTGGAGGAGCCACCGGCTGGCCGGTGGTGAGGCAGTAGCCATCACTGTTGCATCAGGTTGCCACCGGCTGGCCGGTGACAGAGCCACCGGCTGACCGGTGGAACCTGGCAGTGGGCAATGCCTCTGCCAGGTCCACCGGCTGGCCGGTGCTATCACACCGGTTGGCCGGTGGACTGAAATTCAGTCCACTTCTTGATTCTTTCTTGGGCCATTTTCTTGGCAACCTTGTGCCTATCATTCAAAAACACTTCAAACAATATTAGACAAATAATAAGGTGATTGTGATCATGAAAATCAAACAACGAGGGGAACGAGAGGTACAACAATCTCCCCCTATTTTGATGATCACAATCACCAAAACAATTAAAGTAAAAACAAAAATGAAAGACATGCTTAAAGGATAAAGAAAGTAAATGCTAAGCATGATCAAAAGGATTCTCCCCCAATCAATCAAGAATTTCTCCCCCTTTGTGATTATCAAAATAGCACGGGGCATAAAACTTGATTGAGGGAAAAGAGATTTGAAAAACAAGATTTGAGATTTGAAAATCAATTGAAATTTTGGAAATTGAAAGATTGAAAAAAAAAACAAAAATGCTTAAACAAACCTAACTCCCCCTAAATAAAAACAACAAATCACCGGGGAGAGGTGTTTGAAACCGAAATAAATTTTGGGCCGGAGAGACTTGCTAATAGGGATTTTTCAATCCACACTTGTCTAGTGGCGGGTCTTCTCCTATAAAATTCATCATTTAAGAAAATAGTTTTGGGCCTACCATACCGAGCATTTTTGCAATTGCACTCATAGATTAAGTGCCCGAGTTTTTTACAATAATTGCAAAATTTGTATTGGGAGCTCCCCCTTACAAAAATAGTGGGTGCATGGGAGGAGGAAGCTTGCTTGGAATAGCCAAGCCCTTGGGTGGTCCTAGATATGCGTTGGGAACCTAGCAAATTGTTTAAATTTTGTTCCCCTTGGGTGAACTTGGCTAGAGTCTCCCTTAGATCTTTGATTGTTGATTTCATGGAATCAACATCGGGGAGGTTTTGGATTTTGAGGGTCAACTCTTCCTTCTCTTTGAGAAGTTGTTCTTTTTCGGAAGAGAGTTTTTTGAAATTCTTTTTTAAAGAAACAAATTTGGAAGAGAGCTCGTGAAAGCCTTCTTCTAGTTGGTCTCTAGCGTGTGAGAGTTCTTCATAAGATAGATGATTAAATGAATTGGAAGAACTAGAGGAGGAAGAGGAGGAAGAGGAGGAAGAATCTACCTCATGTTTTTCCATTAGGCATTTGTTACCTTGGTCGCTTGAGGAGAAGGAGGAGAAGGAGGAGCTATCACTCCAAGATGCCTTTGAAGCCTTCTTCTTTCCCTTCTTTTTTTTGGCCCTTTTCTTGTGAAGTGGGCAAGCGGGTTTGAATTTTTCGTCGAGTTCTTGCTCTTGAGCGGGTTCTTGCTTTGGAGCCTTGCTAGTACCTTCATGGGTTAGCTCTAAATATTTCCAAATATCATAAGAGGTAGTGCAAGAAGAAATACAATTAAATATATTACGGTCTAAGCCACAATGAAGAGCATTCATGGCTTTGCCATCAAGCTCGAAATTTGCAATGTCGGCGGGGGTCCATTTAGACTCATCGGGAGAAGAGAGCGTAAAACCATGCATAACAATTCTAAAAATAGGATAACTAATGCTTTTAAGAAAAGTTGACATGCGGGTTTTCCAAAAAGTATAATCGGCTCCATCAAAGAATGGAGCACGATCCAAAGAATGACCTTCGAGGGTTGGAGAAGAAGAAGCGGTAGAAGCCATCAAAAAGGATCTTTAATTTGAAACCGGTTTAGGGAATTATTCAAATTTTTCCTCTGATACCAATTGTTGGGTGGAGAAAAAGGGAGTGATGGCAAGAGGGGGGGGGGGGGGGGTGAATTGCCTTTAAAAAAAAAGATTAACAAATTAAAATCAAAGTGAAAGTGCAGCGGAAATAAAAGAGGCAAGACACAAAAATTGATAACGGAGTTCGGCCAAAAACCCGGCCTACGTCTCCGCTCCCAACTCAACCGTTGAGAGATTCTACCGCTTGCTTTTCAATGGTTGTAGCAAGAAACCCACTAGGCTTTGAGGTAGCACTAGAACCTATTACAGCTTGCTTTTAGTGGTTTAGCAAGAACCCACTTGCTTTTAATGGTTTAGCAAGAACCCACTATCCTTCTTACAGGTGAAGGATAGCTCACCTATGTCTCAAGCTATTTAAAGGAAAGCTTGACAACCTTTTCACACCTTAATGGTGATGTGAAACCTAAAAGAAAGAGGGGATGAGAAATAGAGTGGTTTGTAGACACAAACCCAAATTAAGCTCAAAATAGATAAACAAGAAAAACCGTATTTAAGGAAGTCTTGGGCGCCTTTGATTGATTGGAGATGTTGAAGGCCGCTTCCAAGCTTCTTTGAAGGAGCTCCTTGGATGTGGAAGTTGTTGGAGCAAGGTGGGTTCCTTGAAGGAAGTCCGCCGGAGGTACGCCAAATGATGGAAAATGTGTCTGTTGGCTTGGTATATGATCCGGTTTGTGTCCGGGGCTTCCTTGGCCTTTATTTATAGGCATGGAACCCTTGAGGAGTCTTCGGAGCCGTTGTAAAGGGCCTCGGAGCCGTTGGAGGCCAAATGGGAGTTGACTGGTCAAAGCCAACGGCTAGTTTGACTGGGCTACCGGCTGGCCGGTACAGCTCCACCGGCTGGCCGGTGCCTCGGCAGAGGAGAAGAATTTTGGTCCAGGCTCCACCGGCTGACCGGTGGAGGAGCCACCGGCTGGCCGGTGGTGAGGCAGTAGCCATCACTGTTGCATCAGGTTGCCACCGGCTGGCCGGTGACAGAGCCACCGGCTGACCGGTGGAACCTGGCAGTGGGCAATGCCTCTGCCAGGTCCACCGGCTGGCCGGTGCTATCACACCGGTTGGCCGGTGGACTGAAATTCAGTCCACTTCTTGATTCTTTCTTGGGCTATTTTCTTGGCAACCTTGTGCCTGTCATTCAAAAACACTTCAAACAATATTAGACAAATAATAAGGTGATTGTGATCATGAAAATCAAACAACGAGGGGAACGAGAGGTACAACAAGGGTGGCTCGGCGTGCACACATAATTTTCATTCAGTTAGGAGAAACTACTCCGATGACCTGTGCGGGAGGTAGCAACACAGTTAAAGCTCCACGTGGAGGTCGGGGGACACTTCAGATGAGATTCGAGAGTCTTCGAGGGGGTCATCAACATTCATCACGAGCAGTTGCTATGAATAAGAAGGGGGGATTGCAGAACTTCATTTCAGGAGAGAGACAAGCATCGATTCTTCCATCCAGAGATCCTTAGATCCATCAATTCATCGCAATCAACCTTCAATCCATCTCATCACTGAAACAGAGGCAGACAGACATTGAGCAGGAAATCAGTATCGAAGCAGTCGCTGAGAGAGGAGAAATGTCGCGGGAGATGTTTCTTAATTCATTTTCTGTTTCTATCTGTTTTTCTATTTTAATGTGTAGTTAAATAGATTAGGTAATTTGGGCTGTAGAGAACTAATCATCCATTTATCCATCATGTTTTGTTAGTTTGATTGCTCAGTGCAATTTCATTGCTCGGTTTTCTCTTCTGTTTATTTTGAGTATCGTTTCACATTACCTAGTGACCGACAAGGGTGGCAGTGAATAATTTCACCATGGCTCATTGAACGAAGTACCGAGAATCGGAAAAGGTCAATGCATCTCTTCTCCAATTTAATCAGATTTTTCCTAGGGTCAAGATCGGAAGATACAGGCTCAAGGAAGTTACTCGAGCTGTGTTGATCCACTGAAGTGACAACTCAGTGGATCAACACCATTTTTCTATGCACTGAGTAATTGAATTAAACCAAACAGAAGCGGGGAATGTCATTTTAATCAATTCAAAGCAGCCTGAGGACCCAAAAATCATCATTACTGTTTGTTCTCTGTTTAAGCCATATATTTCACTATATCACCTTTATTTTCTCACCCACTTCTAGAGTTTGTTTCCCTGTGTACGTACTGTTCGTTTTTGTTAGTGATCCATTTTTATCTTTTTGTTGTTTAAGTTTTTAATCCAGTCTATCACAACATAAGTTCTTCTCTGTGGTTCGACACCCTACTTACCACAGTACTAGTAGTTTTTAGGGTTTATAAATTTTAAATTTGCACGTACTCAATGATTGCACGGCCATCCACTAACCAGGATTATATTATTATGCCCATATTTTTATCTTATTCCACATATAATATTCAATTTATGTCTCTAATTTTTAACCTTACTAATTCATTGATCTTATCTTTTCTTATAATCCTTTCCCCAAGATATGAAAGATATTATTTTTATATCGTGTCTAAAAGGGAATAATTTGAGAGGATTGACTATGATAGATGTTATAAAGGTTGTAATATAATTTTTTTATCTATCTAATTTTAATGGAAACTAAATATTTTTGTTCAGCGATATGATATATCAGGGTATGTATACAATATTATTATAAAATGATGTTATATTCATGTATGTTGTTCTTGGATAAACATACTGGGTTATAAAAAAAGATAATTTATAGTAATTATATAGATCCGAAAACAATATTATTATACATAAACTATGGAATAAATAATCACCTCCCATTTAGTGTAGTGGGTTAGTCAATAAGACACTTTCTAGAAACAAATTACCATCTTTGGAGGAACCCCAATACACAAATTTACATTAATTTTTTTTCATTCCCGCACTATTCTTAAAAAAAATTTATTTCATTATTTTTACTTGGATCATAAATTAAAATAGTTTTATGAAAATTAACCCACAAAACCAAAAAGTAAGTTTTACAATATAGTAATTGAGAATTAAAATATTATTTATAATTTATTCCCTCATACATTAAATTAAATATTAATTAACGTTTTTCACTTTCTTATTTAGAAGGAATATTGATAGTAACATTCTATGAGTCCCTAAGATTTTTTATTTCATTAAAAAATTTATATTTTTATTATGAGTCCTGATTAAGGATACAATATTCCATTAAAATTCAAATAATCCATTATTTAGAAGAAAACATTTATTTCAAATTTAATTTACTATAGTATAAGTATATAATCTTAATATAACTAATTAACTTGATTAATGAGAAATATATTTATTTTATGTTTAAATTATTTAATAAAATGAATAATAATTTCTCCTCAAAAAAGAAATTTTATAGAAAATTCATTATAGAGTTTTATGTAACATTATAAACCAAATTTAATACATTATACTATGAATTGAGATTCAATATATGTAAAAAATTCAAATAAAAGGCCATTATATATGAAAATCTGAAATTTATTTTCTTCCATCCATTCTATGTTTAAAACACATTATATTGAAGGATTCTTGTAGTTCAATTATTTAATTCTAGTGTATTAAACTATTATTATTTGTAATTAACAACTCATAATAACCAATATCCTTACATTTCAAAATCATAGAGACATTATGAGTATATTATTAGAGGAAATATGGTCAGTGGAAGTTTTTGACCGGAAAAAATAAAATAAATTAAGAGAAATATAAAATAAAAATGATTAGTTGTAGTTTTCTAGACCAAGCTACACTACGGGAAAAATGGGTATTTGCGACGAGTTATTTGCGGCGGGTTATTTGCGACGGGATTTAATCCCGTCGCAAATAGCCCCGTGAAAAACTTATTTGCGACGGGGGTATTTACCCGTCGCAAATAAGTAGGCTTTTGCGACGGGATTGCTTTCCCCGTCGCAAAAGAACTGGCGCGCATTGCGCGCCAAATCGCGGGAAAACTATTTGCGACGGGGGGATATTCTCGTCGCAAATAACCGGCGGTGGTAAAAGGTATTTGCGACGGGTCCCGTCGCAAATAACTATTTACTCGTTGACCGTAATAAATGTTGGCTAAGGTATTTGCGACGGGACCGTCGCATACACTACGACTCGCGCAAATGGACCCGTCGCAAATAATCTAACCTATAAATACCACCATCCGTTTTTTTTCAAATCATTATCAAACTTCATCTTCTTCCTCTCTCAAAGTTGTATTTCTAAAGTTCATTTTTTCTCCAGTTTAATTTTTTTCTCCGGAGTTGATATTAAAGATTTGAAGAACGATCAGAGCAGATCAATTTTCAAGGTATTTATGTTTATTTTAATTTAATATTTATTTTTAATTTTTTATTAGTTTCAATTATTCTTAATTAGTTGTAATTTAATTATGTTTTCATTGTTTTGTTACTTAATAAATTTAAATTATTAGTATTGTTCATAGTTAATGGTAATTAGGAATAATTAGTAATAATTTTTAATAATTAAGAATAAATATTAATAATTAATAATAAATACCAATAATTAGGAATAATAACATTATTACACTATTAGAATATTTTATTATTAATATTAAAATAATATAATTTTTTTTATATATACAATTCTCTTTTCATCTGTGTGTTTGCTGTCTTCAAATGTATTATTCGTATGTGGAGATAGAAAACGCACAGATGAAAGGAGAATTGTATATAAATTAGAAAATTATATTATTTTAATATTAATAATAAAATATACTAATAATGTTATTATTTGTAATTATTGGTAATTATTCCTAATTATTAGTAATTATTCATTTAATTACTAATAATTAGGAACAATTACCAATAATTATCAATAATTAGGAATAATTAGTAATAATTACCAATAATTAGTAATAATTACCAATAATTAGTAATAATTACCAATAATTAGTAATAATTACCAATAATTAGTATTAATTACCAATAATTAGTAATAATTACCAATAATTAGTAATAATTACCAATAAGTAGTAATAATTATCAATAATTACCAATAATTAGTAATAATTAGTATTAATTACCAAGAATTAGTATTAATTACCAATAATTAGTATTAATTACCAATAATTAGTAATAATTACCAATAATTAGTAATAATTACCAATAATTCGTAATAATTACCAATAATTCGTAATAATTACCAATAATTAGTAATAATTACCAATAATTAGGAATAATTACCGGTAAATAGTAATAAATAGTAATAATTAGTAATAATTAGGAATAATTACCAATAATTAGTAATAATTCGTAATAATTACTAATAATTAGTAATAATTAGTAATAATTCGTAATAATTACCAATAATTAGTAATAATTAGTAATAATTGCCAATAATTAGTAATAATTAGTAATAATTAGTAATAATTAGTAATAATTAGTAAAAATTAGGAATAATTAACAATAATTAGTAATAATTAGTAATAATTAGTATTAATTACCAATAATTAGTAATAATTACCAATAATTAGTAATAATTACCAATAATTACCAATAATTACCAATATTTACCAATAATTACCAATATTTACCAATATTTACCAATAATTACCAATAATTACCAATAATTATCAATGATTAGTAATAATTATCAATAATTACCAATAATTGGTAATAATTAATAATAATTACCAATAATTAGTAATAATTGGTAATAATTAATAATAATTACCAATAATTAGTAATAATTATTAATAATTAGTAATAATTAATAATAATTCCAATAATTAGTAATAATTACCAATAATTAGTAATAATTACCAATAATTAGTAACAATTAACAATAATTACCAATAATTAGTAATAATTAGTAATAATTAGTAATAATTAGTAATAATTAGTATTAATTACCAATAATTATTATTAATTACCAATAATTAGTAATAATTACCAATAATTAGTAATAATTACCAATAATTAGTAATAATTAGTAATAATTAGCAATAATTACCAATAATTAGTAATAATTACCAATAATTAACAATAATTACCAATAATTACCAATAATTAGTATTAATTACCAATAATTAGTATTTATTACCAATTATTAGTATTTATTACCAATAATTAGTATTAATTACCAATAATTAGTAATAATTACCAATAATTAGGAACAATTACCAATAATTATCAATAATTAGGAACAATTAGTAATAATTACCAATAATTAGTAATAATTACCAATAATTAGTAATAATTACCAATAATTAGTAATAATTACCAATAATTAGTAATAATTACCAATAATTAGTAATAATTACCAATAAGTAGTAATAATTATCAATAATTACCAATAAGTAGTAATAATTATCAATAATTACCAATAATTAGTAATAATTAGTATTAATTACCAATAATTAGTATTAATTACCAATAATTAGTATTAATTACCAATAATTAGTATTAATTACCAATAATTAGTATTAATTACCAATAATTAGTATTAATTACCAATAATTAGTAATAATTAGTAATAATTACCAATAATTAGTAATAATTACCAATAATTAGGAATAATTACCAATAATTAGTAATAATTACCAATAATTAGTAATAATTACCAATAATTAGTAATAATTAGTAATAATTAGTAATAATTAGTAATAATTACCAATAATTCGTAATAATTACCAATAATTAGTAATAATTAACAATAATTACCAATAATTAGTAATAATTAGTAATAATTAACAATAATTAGTATTAATTACCAATAATTAGTATTAATTACCAATAATTAGTAATAATTACCAATAATTAGTAATAATTACCAATAATTAGTAATAATTAGTAATAATTAGAAATAATTACCAATAATTAGTAATAATTACCAATAATTAACGATAATTACCAATAATTACCAATAATTAGTATTAATTACCAATAATTAGTATTTATTACCAATAATTAGTATTTATTACCAATAATTAGTATTAATTACCAATAATTAGTAATAATTACCAATAATTAGTAATAATTACCAATAATTAGTAATAATTACCAATAATTAGTAATAATTACCAATAATTAGTAATAATTACCAATAATTAGTAATAATTACCAATAATTAGTAATAATTAACAATAATTAGTAATAATTACCAATAATTAGTATTAATTGCCAATAATTAGTATTAATTACCAATAATTAGTAATAATTACCAATAATTAGTAATAATTACCAATAATTAGTAATAATTAGTAATAATTACCAATAATTAGTAATAATTAGTAATGATTACCAATAATTAGTAATAATTAGTAATAATTACCAATAATTAGTACATTATTTGTATATTTTATTATTAATATTAAAA
Source organism: Viscum album (assembly GCA_963277665.1). NCBI lineage: Eukaryota > Viridiplantae > Streptophyta > Magnoliopsida > Santalales > Viscaceae > Viscum > Viscum album. The sequence goes on along the minus strand of OY728153.1, from coordinate 1,199,227,167 downwards.
TAATATAATTTTCTATATTATATACAATTCTCTTTTCATCTGTGTGTTTTCTGTCTCCACATGTAATATTCGCATTCTTTTTCAAAATTATCAACCTACTCGCCAATGGAGAGGTGAAAGTGAATGCAAATATTACATGTGGAGACAGAATGTTAAACACACAGATGAAAGGAGAATTGTATATAATATAAAAAATTATGTTATTTTAATATTAATAATAAAATATACTAATAATGTAATAATGTTATTATTATATAATTAATGTTTATGAAAAAATTATATTAGTATTATTAAAATAATAAAAAATCAATATAATATTAAAATTATCAATATTTGTAACATGTTTTGCTTTATTCTCAATATATTCAATCTTTACTTGAGTGTTTTTTCTAACAAATTATTCAAAACCAGTAATGCTTTTATATTTTATAGAGAAATATGGAACAACAAGGTCGTCAACAATCATTATTAGGTGACCGCATATGGATAAATCAACGTAGAAATCCAAACGGTTCTGGTTTAAATCCAGTATATGTTGAGGATGTGGAGACTTTTTTATCATTTGCGGCATCAAATTCAGAATTTGTTTCAGAAGGAAAAATAAAATGCCCTTGCAGAAAATGTGCATTGAGAACGTTTGACACGTTTGACAAAGTGGGAGAACATCTCTTGCGTTTTGGTTTTCAACCAGATTATGTTTTTTGGTATCAACACGGTGAACGCAGTTCCAGAGCAGGTGATACCAACTTGATTCCGGATCCATCCCAATTTCAAGATTTAGTACATGATGTTGCAGGTTCATCTGTTCAACATACAGAAACTCCGGCTGATATAGCTTCAAATCCTGAGTTGGCACCGTCTGAATTTTATGAGTTGTTGAAATCTGCTGAGGATGCATTATATCCTGGCTGCAAGATGAGCAAATTAGAAGCAGTTGCAAAATTTATGGCTATCAAATCAGATAAAGGAATGTCAAACACCTGTTTTGACCAGATATTTTCTTTGCTGAAAACACTGTTACCCGAAGGAAATGTTTTACCTGCAAATTACTATGAGAGTAAGAGGCTGGTTCGAAATTTGGGACTTACTTGTCAGAAGATTCATGCATGTTCAAATGACTGCATTTTATATTCTGGGGAAAATGAGTCGTTGGATAGTTTTCCTACATGTGGGCAACTGAGATATAAAGAAGGATAACACGGGAAGTCTGGTTTGATTCCTGTAAAACAGTTGAGATATTTTCCGCTTACATCCAGACTTCAGCGTTTATTCATGTCTAAGAATACAATGATAATGATGTCATGGCATAAAGAGAATATTTCAACCGATAAAAGCTTGAATCATCCAGCCGATGGTGATTCATGGAAACATTTTGATAGAGTGCATCCATCCTTTGCTTTAGAAGCTAGAAATGTTCGAATGGGCCTTTCCACTGATGGTTTCTGTCCGTTTGGATCTTATGGTAGTCAATATTCATGTTGGCCTGTTTTTTTAACTCCGTACAATTTACCTCCATGGATGTTGATGAAGGAGCCATATATCTTTTTGACTTTACTAATTCCAGGACATCCGAAGAAAAATATTGATGTTTATTTGAAGCCATTGATTGATGAATTAAATTTATCGTGGAGTACTGGTGTCAGTACATATGATGTTGCAACGAAACAGAATTTCATACTGAGATCAGCATTGATGTGGACAATAAGTGACTTCCCGGCTTATGGGATGTTATCTGGCTGGAGTACACATGGTCAGAAATCATGTCCTTACTGTATGGGAGAGAACAAAGCATTTATGCTCATTCATGGAAAGAAACCTTGTTATTTTGACTGTCATCGCAGATTTCTTCCAGCTAATCATCCTTTTCGCAGAAACAGATCTCATTTCAGAAAAGGAACAGTTGAAAGGGATGGACCTCCAAAAATGTTATCAGGTTCGGAGTTAAAATTAGTTGTATTTTCATTACCCCCCATCACTTTTGGTCCCACAATAAACCAACAAAAAATTTCTGGTTCTGGGAAAGAACACAATTGGATTAAACGTAGCATATTTTGGGATTTGCCATATTGGTCTGATCTGTTGGTCCGAAACATGTTAGATGTCATGCATATTGAGAAGAAATGTTTTGATTATTTGTTTCATACAGTTTTGGATACGCCAGGAAAGAGCAAAGACAATGTAAATGCACGTTTAGATCTTGCCCAAATTTGCAGGCGTCCAGAATTGGAACTATTTGAGAATGTCAGAATAGAAAGGTTACTGAAACCAAAAGCAGCTTATACACTGTCTAAAGAAAACCGTTTATTATTTTGTCAGTGGATTGCAGATTTGAGACTTCCAGATGGCTGTGCTTCCAATTTGGGTATATGTGTAAAGAATGGTCATATTACTGGATTAAAAAGTCATGATGTCATGTTATAATGGAGAGACTTCTACCCATTGGATTAAGAGGTCTGTTGAATTCTGTGATTTGGGATTCCATAACAGACATGTCTCATTTTTTTCGGGAAATTTGTGCGGCTACGGCAGATTATGATGCTCTAGGAAAACTTGAAAAAGATGTTGTTGTAATTATATGTAAACTGGAAAAAATATTTCCGCCGTCTTTCTTCGACTCAATGGAACATTTGATGTTACATTTTCCATATGAAGACAAATGTGGAGGTCCGGTACAGTTTTGATGGATGTACCCATTTGAAAGATGCATGCAAAAATTGAAAAGAAAAGTACGTAACAAAGCATCTGTTGAAGGATCTATTGCAAAAGCTTATTTGCAAGAGGAAATATCTTTTTTCTGCTCCCATTATTTTGAATCTGAGTATCCTTCAAAACACAACCGAATGGGACGGAACGAGAGGAATATTGATGAAATCGACAATCAATTATCTATTTTCAACCAGTTAGAGCTTGGTTTCGGTGGAGTTTATGAATGCTGGCTTTCAGATGATGAACATCAGAGAGCTCATACGTATGTTCTGCTCAACTGTGAAGAGATGACATCAGTTGTACTATAAGTGTTTATATCACTTATTCTATCATTTATGTTATAGTAAATAACTTTGGTTTTTATAGGTTGTATGATAATCATATCAAGAAACAAATTCCACAAATTACAGCAGCTGCTCTCGAAGAACGTCGACTGAAAAATTTCTCTTAGTGGTTTCAAAAACTGGTAACGTAAATTCTTTATCTTTTAGCAACTCATTCAATGTATAGTTTACTATATTGATAATTATTTCACAAATTTTCAGGTGTCTCGACATGCTGATAAAATTGAAAAACAGTTGTGTGTATTGAGTAACCCACCTTCCAAACTTGTTAAAACTTATAATGCATATGTGGTGAATGGATTTCGATTCCACACACATGCATATGGGGAATCGAAAAAAACAATGAACAGTGGAGTTAGCTTGAGAGGATCTCATCATCGAGAAAATGAAGTTGACTTTTATGGCATACTTGATGAAATCATTGAACTCTGTTATCTTGGACAACATTACATAACCATGTTCAAATGTCGGTGGTTGGATACAGAGAGAGGCGTGCGTGTTCATCCGACTCATGGAATCATCGATATTAAATATAAAAGTGTTCTCGCAGTAAATGAACCATTCTTATTGGATCAACAGGCATATCAAGTTTATTATGCAAAGTACTGTGCAACATCAAGAGAGTTGACTGATTGGTGGAGTATAATAAAAATCAAAATTCGAGACAATCAGTTTAGTCAAAGTGAATGTGCTTTCACTGATGTGCAAAGAAATGAAGTTTTTCAAGAGAGTACTCAAAATCAATCTTTTTTACAAAGAGACATGAGTATCGATGACGACACCCCACATTTAAGAGTCGGTGATGAAGATGATGTTAATGATATCACATATGAATTTGAAATGGTAAGAGATGAAGCAACTGTAACTCGAATGGATATCGATGATGTTGAGGAGGAATATGAAGATGACATTGACATATATGAAGATGATGATGAAGATGAACACTGATAGCATTCCATGGTATTTATATACAATCATAATATGTATATATGTATATATAATAGTAATTATCAATTATTTGCTAACATTAACATTTTCTGTTTCAGATGGACGAGGACACATTTCGTGAGTTGGCGGATGCTGACCTGACTTTCGATGCGGATGCGTTGCTGACAGATGACCCTCAGCCTGCAGGCGCTCCAGGGAGTACGCAGAGGGGGCGCGGTCTTGCATGATTAATGATTCCTGACCCCGTCCCCGAGCGACGTCCACGTCTTGGGTTTGATCCACGCACACAGAGGTGTGATAACCTGTGTGATAACCTGTGGATTTGACTAAGATTTCATTAATCTATTCACATAATAAATGTTTATTATTTTTTCACTTTTCCGCATATAACAGTCGGACAGGGCAGCACTATTTTGCGCAACTATTTCTCTCAACCGTGGACCACATGGGAGCAGATTCCCATTGATGTGTAGCAGGCCATGTTCGGCCATTGGTTGGTACGTATGTAAATAAATAATTTTTATTTTGAAAATTATTTCATTTCTAACTTGATATTTTGATTTATTTGTAGGGTTTATGGTATCCAATCGAGGATACCATGCGTGGCGCCATCCACGAGGCATGGGAGGTGGCCATGCGTGATCGCCTTCGTCAGTTTTTGCACAATTTAAGAAAAGATGCGATGAAGAAAGCAGGAGTGTCAGATTTTGAGGAGTCATGTAGAGCACACCGACCAGAGTATATTTCATCCCATGTATGGGATGGATTATGTGCGCACTGGTTGAGTGGTGCCTTTCAGAGGAGATCATCGGTGGGGAGGCAGAATCGGGGGAGACAGGAGGTGACTCATCGAGCTGGGAGTCGTTCTTTCAGTACTCATAGACAACATCTGGTACGTACATTATTTATAAATATTTTATATAACTATAAATATTAACAGTTTATTTTTTATTCTTATAGGCTGTCGAGCACCCCGATATTATAGAGTACGACGTATATCGGAGGATGTATAGTGATCCTGCTACTGGGGAGCTCAGAGGTGATCGTCAGCATCACATCGTGGTCAGTATTATTTGTTTTCAAGTTTAAAAATTAACTGCATATAATATATTCACAATTTTAATTTTAAATTGAAACTATAGGAGTCATATGAGGCCGCAGCGTCACAGGCCCGGCCTGAGAGTCAGGCCGAGTCATCAGATCAGACCACTGCCCGTCAGTTTGATGAGGCGGAATGGATGCAGGTCACCCAGTATGCCTTCGAGAAGGGCCGGGTAGTTGGTATCGTCTCTCTACTGACTCCCGAAGATTATTATGGCAGTGCTGCGATGTCGGCGTCCAGCTCGAGAGGAGCTCGTGCATCTTCTTCTACTACACAGTATGAGGATCAGTTGCGATCTCAGACTGCACAGATAGAGAGTCTCCGACACGAGCAGGAGCAGATGCGTCAACAGCATGAGGAGGAGCGTCGACGCCAGCAGCAGTTGTATGAGGAGCAGACGAGTCGGTGGCAGCAGCAGCATCAGGAGCAGATGGAGTACATGCGCCGACTCACTCATGCTTTAGGGATGGAGTTTCCTCCACCACCATCTGAAGATCCCCCACCTCCCCCCTCCTTCAGATTAGAGTTTGTATTTATGTTATAAAATTTGGGAAATCAAATTTTTTTTTTCTATTCTTAGTTTTTGTCTCATTATAAAATATTAATAATATTATATTTTTAAATAACAATATTAATATGAATAATAATATTATTTATATTTTATAATATTAAAAAATATATATATATATTAAAATTTTATAATATTATAATTTAATTATATTTTTTGTAATACTTGAATTATTTTAATATTTGAATGTAAAATAATTCTATTATTTTTATATTAATTAAAATAACTTATTAATATTTTTTTTATTTATGAATTATAATTCTAATATTATTATATTAATTAAATCATTTATTAATATTCTATTATTTTTTATTTTTGAATTATAATTCTATTATTATTATATTAATTAAAATAATTTATTATTTTTATTTGTGAATTATAATTCTATTATTATATTAATTAAAATAATTTATTAATAATTTATTTTTTTTATTTTTTTTATAGTATTTGCGACGGGATACTATGCCCCTCGCAAATACTAGTATTATTTATTAATAGTTTTTTATTTTTTAAAAAAAATAGTTTTTGCGACGGGACCCGTCGCAAATACTAATTTAAAAGTTTTTTACAAATATACGGAGTACTATTTATGACGGGGAAAATAACCGTCGCAAAAAAATGCTTTAGCGACGGGCCCGTCGTAAATAAGTGTTGTTGCGACGCCGTTTTCAGCAACGGGCCATTTGCGACGGGATCCTGTCGCAAATGACCCGTCGCAAATACCTGTTTTTCTAGTAGTGCTACTATAATGAATAAAATTAATTGATTTTTTATGATATGGAATATTATAGTTGAAGCTATATAATTTCTATCAATGGGATTTCAAACATTGATAATGAGTATATAAAATAATATTAGTAAAATGAAACTAAATGGAGGAGTTTTTTAAATATTTAACCAAAAAAATAAATAAATAAAAATATATGAATTAATCTTTTTCTATTTTATATAATAAATCATTTGTCAAAATATATTTTAGGGTGATAATTTTTATTTAACTACATAAAATAATTATCTAATTATTTTTAAATATTTATTAGGTTTTGAAAAATTCATTTCTTTTGAATTATCCATGAAATTAATTATATATAAATCCATTAAACCAATTTAAATTGATCTATACATTGTTATAACAATCATATAGTAAATGAACAACCCCTATACATGGAATAAGACATTATAAGGAATGTTTCTATCTCAAATATCTGGGAATGAAAGTGATTCTTATACAAAAAAAATAAGTAAAAAAAAGAAACACACTGAAATACCAAACTGATTAATTGATATAAAATCTAATTCCATTAACTCACAATAAAAATGAATCCATATTTAAATCGTAACAATGTAAAATTAAAAAGAATATTTCTAATAAAAAAATTAATGTTACAATTATCTAATTTATATTCTATAAATTCCATGAAATGTACATAGCTTCCATACAACATTAACGAGATGATTATATTTCTATGATATAGTATTGAAGGATCATATTGAACATATTAATTATTTTTGTCTCCCTATAAGAATGTGAACAAGCCAAAATTATTGGATGTTGGGAAAAATGGTATATAACTACATATTATACGATTTTTACTAGCTTATATAATCATTAAAATATGTTACCCAAGGTTCCAATTTAAATCCAATGTGATAAAATGTTATGGAACATAATATTAGAAAAACATCAGAGATTAAGATTTTGGAAAATGATCCAAACCTATCATGATTTTGAAAAAACAATCATAGACTTATCCCATTTATTTCCAAATGATTTTTGTTTTCAAAAAATATAGGTCATTGATGGGAGATATGTTTAAATTATAAAAGAACCATACTGAAAATGAATATTAAATAACCTCTTTAATGATTCTATATTTTGTGCCTTTTAGTGAATAAATATTGCTTAATAAACATATATAGAGTGACTGAACACATATAGAAGGATATACATCTAAAATTTCACCCCTATAGAATTTAAATAAATAATTAAATAAAAACTATTATGCAGTAATTTTATTTTGATTTTGTAAATATTATTGTATTCTAAACTAATTTATACATAGAATCTATAAATACCTTCCACCTACCATAAAAACATTAAAAAAATAAAACTGGAACTTTAAAATGTAATTTATCACATATAAAATGAATTATATAAGAATATAAAATGATATGACAGAAAAGATTATTTGATATGAAGTAAATTAGAAACAACATTATAATGATGGAATGGAATATTGAATTTATATGTTATCACAACCCCAAATATAAACAATTGATTTCTATGGGAAACTAGTAATACCTTAGTACCAATAATGTTTGATTATATTATCATGAATATATTACACACCCCATGAAGATGTAACATAAAAAGTTACATAATTTATGGTATTAATATAAAAAAAATATGTATCACAGAAAGGATTCAATATTAGTTGGCTTGTAAATAAGTGACTCATATATTGTAAAATAAAAAAATTCAAGGAAAAAATATTATTAATCATAGAGAAACAATTAATGTGTCTACCATCTAGTATATCCCTATGTTTGAGTGTGATAATTATTTAATTATTATATTTTTTGTGGTCATTTAATCTAAGGCAATGCCAAGATTATTAAATATACCTCTTCATTTTCCACTAAGACTAATTATACCCTTTGTAAAAAAATTGAAGACATACTCACTTAATCTATACCAATTGGTAAATATTCATTTCACATAAAATATGTTTTGTTATTATTTTTTGTTTCTTTTATTATGATAGTAATGTTTTCAACATCAATTTTTTTTGTATCAACCATTGATAAATTGGGTAAAATCAGGAAATTGATTAGGTAATAAATAAATTTAAGGGAAATAAATTAAGATAAATCAAACTAAACATAATATTAATTATATTTTATTTTAGTTTAGTACAAAAGAATAATGATTCAAGATTTTTGTCAAATGGTGAGTTGAGATACTATATGAAATAAATTTTTTGTAATGTCTTAAAAAAATATATTTAAAAATTCATTTGTGATCAAATTGAATTCCATATTATGTATTATGGTTATAGGAAAAACATGCACTAATTGGGTTTATTATATCCTATTATATTTAAATGACTAATATAAATAATAACCATTGATAATATATTCATTGAACAATGATCATATGATTATTATAAATATAGGGTTTTGGTAAATCCAATTGGCATAGAAAATGGATATAATAACCCCAAATAGTAGTGTATACCCATATAAATCCCATTTATTGATGTTTATGAAGGATATAACATCACTGGAATTTTTCATTGAACAATCCAATGTTGATATCTAGAAACTAGAGCATGAGAGAATCTATTTATGGGATAAGTTCCCCCTCATCAAGATCATTATCCAAATCATGTATGCCAATCCACCCATTGAAAATATCACAATCATGTACCTTAACCATTGGGAGTTTTCTAGATTAATTATTGTTTATGTATCATGTACTTAGTACTTTGAATATGTATATTTTTTAGTATAATAATGGTTATATTTACTTCTTCTTATTCATACATTATATATGAATTTGATTTTGATTAGATAAAATACAAATTTTATTTTTGTGCAATATATGATTCTAATTAAAGAAATACTTGTGACAAATTAATATTTTTTTGAAATAAAATATATTTTAATAAAATATTATAAATAAATAATATTTATTAATTATTGTTTGTAATATAATTTTATGAAGAAAAAGATTATTTTTATCAGTGTTTAAAAATCATTATTGTCAAAAAAATCCAAGGATTTCCCAATAAATAACTATTCTGGTTTTTAATGTGAAAATTCACATATTTATAAAATTATTTTGATAAAGATAATATTATTTTTGGGATTAGAATTTTGAAATTATCCGATGTTGAATTTTTTATAATTTTTTGGGATAGTTGAATTTTAGAGTAAAAATTAAATAAGATATAAATATTTTGTGTGTAGTATGACATCATCATGACTTGAAAGTGATGTAAAAAATGATATTGAGGATATCAATGACCAAATATATTTTTCCCCTATAAAAATGTGATATTACTGTTATTTTATAAATTTCATAAATCATTTTTGAAAAATCCAAATCTTATATTGTATTTCAAGGTTTTAAAATCATTGATTAAGAATATGACTCACATCCACATCACCAAGGGTAATATTTTAAATATTTATTCCCCTGTACATATAAAAAAATTAAAACAGCTTTTATTCGATGGAAACCATGGTCAGAAAACATATGTAGGATTGATTTTTTACATTAAAATATAGATTCCAAAATATATGTTTGATAAATAATAAAAAATCCACTCTATTTTCATATACAACCCCAACCTTTATCCCTTTATCATTCAATCAAATAGAATGAGTAATGTATTCTACCTTCTTTCACCTCTCTAGTTTCCTCCCATGGCGCCACCAATAAATAAGGAATATCATCCCAATCATTATTAATAATTTCATAAAGGTAGAGGATCATATTTATGTATTCTTTATTAAATTATATTATACATTTTAACCCTTTTATTTCGAATTCCTAATATTGAAATATGTTTTTAAACAAAATTATTAATTAAAATTTTATTTAAAATTGATGTTAAAACCATTTCATTATCATTAAATGTTTTTATTAATTTTTATGTAACATCATTATACTACTTAAATTTCACGATGATTTTCCATTCCAAAAAATTGTATTATGAATACCACCTCAATTTCCACTAAAGATAATTCACTTAGTCATACATATACTACTTTTATTTGGTACTTAATTTTATATATTCTAAATTCCTATATCCGGAATTTAAATTTTGTAAAATATAATCTTATGTTGAATGATCCCTTTGGAAACACTTATTCATGTACATTATTTGAAAGTGATGGGTGAACCTGGAATTATATAGCTATTGAATTCATTGGGTAATTTTTTTGTCTCATGAGACATCATGAAAGCATTTAAAAAGTTAACCTAATCTATTATCACACTTTTTTTTACTATTTTATGATGTGTTGGTGTTTATCCATGACCTAGGATTTGGATTTCAGGTTTAAATTTGTTTATATATTCCCTATGTTTCTTTTATTTTACCTTTATATACCATGCATTATTGTTCATGATTATTATTATCCCATTTAATGTCACATTTAAATGTCTATTTGCTACCATGTCACTATTTCTTAATGTTATTCTCTGTTCATAACTTTACTATGCTTTGTAGCTCACCCCTTTCTTATGTACGTACCCAAGTAATCCCATTTAGTTTTAAAGGACCCATTATTTTTAAGATCATGTTAAGGAAGTTTTATATAATGTAGTTATATCCCATGATCAATATGTTATTATACGTAGCGAATTCCAAAATACACAATAATTTTTTATCTTTTGGGTTGTATTATGTTTATTGTAATGTAATGAATCATGAATTAATGTTCAATAAAGACATGGTTTGTCATAATTTTTAAATAATTAATTAAAATATATTATTTAAAATTAATAATGTTCTTATATATACACAACTAATCAAATAACTAAAAAACAATAAATTTCACTATAACCATTCATCTATAATAAAATATATATCAAAATAATTTTCCATCAATGAAATAGAATTTTATTATATGTTACATTAACATGATAAGATAAATTAAACAATAATTTAAAATTAGGTATATAAAATTAACCATTTTTAATTTTCATTTTATATGAGTTTTTTGGTGAAACTTTTGTTAAGAACACAAAAAAGTAAAATAATTTTTTTTATTTTTTTTTGTTTTCTAGAGAGAGCATTAATTTCAAACAAAGAAAGTATCTCCCACAAAAAATAAAATTTCTAGTGCACTTGTTAAAAATTAAATAGATAATGTGTATGATAAATGTGGATAGACATTTATTGTTTCAAAGATATTTGGCTCCATTATTGTGTAGATATTTTAATTGGGGATTCAGAAGGTATTCTTTGAAATGAATTATCCACTGTATATTAGTAACGATTTTTTGGTTTCTTTTTTTAAACCTGAAAAACTCTAAAAAGAAAAAAAATTAGAGAAAATGTATAGACCAAACTAAAATGAAAAAATAATTACAATGTGGATCATCAGCCATGCATTTTATGTAACGATATACTTTACAATATAGTACTGATGGTGATGGATGGGTATGTGTTGTATGATATTGGATCATTACTTATATATTCAAGAGTTCTCATATTCTTCATATTGTATTTATATTAACTCCTTAAATTACAATTTGATTGAATCAATAATACCAAAAATAATAGGGTGCCATTTTATAATAGATATATATTCCTCCACCATAACATATAAATGAACATATATTTCTAAAAAAGAATTTTTATATTGATATAAAAATTATAAATTTTAAATTAGTATGATATTCCCATAGACTACCTTTCACTTTAAGACTCGAATACTTTTTATTAGGCTTCGAGTTTTTTTAAAATGGTTTTTCTCTTCCCTATTAGTAATACACCATAACATATTTTTATTGGTGATAAGGTATAAAAACTTGATACTTGTACTTTTAATTATGTAATAATATCAATATTAAAGGGGTTTTAAAATAAAAACCATATGCATAAACAATAAAATAGTGATTTAGGAACTTATAAATTATTTTGTTCCAAAAAAGTTTAAATTGTTTTTGAAACATCAGTTTATATGGATCACTCTTCTATCATCTATGATATATAACCAACAAAAATTATAACTTACCAGTTTACAAATGAAATAAAAAATAAACTAATAATGAGTTTACCCCTAACATAAAATATATAATTTAACAATAAGGGTTGCTGTGTGATTTCACATCTTTTGAGACATTATGTTTAAATTGACATGAGGATGATCTATATAAAAATTTTGGGCATCTTAAACAATTTTAGTTAAAATATCCTAGAATATTGAATTTGTGAATAGTTTTTTTGGGATAAAATAATCCCCCACATGTATGGGTACAAAAAACATTATCATAGACTGGAGCTCACTATAAGGAACACAATAATTAAAGAATCACAACTATATTTGTACCATTGGTATGGGTCATTACATTTGTACAAATGAGACATGTGTATTAGATTCAAAACTTGTATTTCATTGAAATCATTAAGAATAAAAGATAAATTAATTTATTTACAATATCTAGATATCATGGAATAATAATATTCTATCGGTAAAAATAAAAATTGAGAAACATGTCATATATTGGATTACATGGGGATGAGTGAGTGTCTGATGATGGAATAATCCTATAGTTGTGGTTGAACACCAAAATCTATAAAATTTATATCATAATTTTCAACATTGAATTCCTGATGGTGTGTCCTATCATGATTAATATGTTGTATTTCTTTTAGGATCTTTTGGATATATCAGAGGGATTAATGGTCATGATATGTAAAAAAAATTGATCTAAAATATATTGAATAGAATTTAACCTCAACAAAATAAATTTAGAGGGATTATTTTTTATTTAGGATATAGTATGGTATGAAATTTTCATCCATACATGAGAATTATATAATTAAATGTGGACCAATATTTAAATGTTGTGATAATATTTTGAAAATTACATATTTGGAAGAATAACAATAAAAAATATGTGGTAAATCTAACCAAAGTGGGTAGAATAATATGGGTGATGTGGGACCCTATATAATGTTATTATAATAATAATTAATTTTTTTATAGAATATAAATTCATAAAATTTTTATTGAAATCAAGGGAGGGGATGTTTAATCTCACTAATTTCACGAATCAAGTGAAAATAAAATAATTCACGACTTAAGTATGACTAAATATTTGAAATTTCTTGAGGAATTAAGAGATGAAATGTATTTTACTTTTTACATATCTATATGGATTTGTTTTCAAGTAATATCATTCCTTATTATTAACCAATTTCATACTATATAATTGAATTCTTCAATGGTTAATAAAATATTCATGCCAAATAAATGAAGAAAGAAACAACAAATACTACTCAATTTATTTTGAAAAGTTGTCTTTCAGTTACTAAAATTGTTTATTAACACATTAATGTATATAAACTAGCAGGAAATTAAATTATTTTCCATGCATTTTTTAATTTACATGGAGTATTTCATAGACCAAATGACACCAACCTATACAAAAATATATATAATGGGATTTGATTATTATTTTTTCCTAAACCCCTATAGAAATATATATTTGAAAACATTTTTAAAACCCATCAAGGAAATAGTAATGTGACTTCCTCATTAACCTATCCTATATCATGTAATTGAATTATGATGGGAAATGGAACATATGAATGTATTTTCTTTGTTAGTCATAGTCTATTTATAAATAATAACTGTTCAACACATATGTGAATTCCAAATCATTATTTTTATTTTCAATGCCATTATATAATATTTTCATAGATCTATCTACATTTAAATGACCCATTAGATATGATTTATTTGATAAATTATTCTAGTAACATATTATTTTGAATCACATTTTTAACGGCATCATTGATTTTTGGGTTTAATCAACGCTATTTCTATAATATAAGTGTTTCTTCATCATTTAATAATAATAGATTTAGGAAAATTTATGTTTAAATCCTAAAAATAAAATTATCTACCATTTGAAAAAAATCATCTCAAATCATCTAATTGAATAAAAATGTCTATTTTCATTGCCTCCTTAATGAAAAATAAAAAAAGGTATGAGGAATGTCATATTTTTAGGTTCCTAAATCATGAATAGAATAATAAATGAAATACTACATTATGGTATGTTCAATTAATATTTCTTTATGAAACTTATATTTAGGGGGAAGTATTAGTTGAACCAATATAAATACATTATACCCTAATATTAATATTTTTCCCCCTTAATGTTTCCATTCGTTAATATATATATCTATAAATAATTTTTTTATTTGATAAAAATGATTGGAAAAATTGATCAATGGAATGTTATCTTTAAATTTTTTAAATGATTCTATGATTTCATTATCCTGATTAGTTTATTTTATCTTCCTTGGATGGGTGGATACTTGGGGGAATAGTTGGGGAATGACTAGGATAAGGGAATCATTAAAAGGTACTGTAGTTTCTTAAGACGGGATCAAAATTTTCATAAGTATTTTAAATATTAATTTTTCTATAGATCAATTAAATTAGGGATTACTCCTAAATGTATAATTATTATAATATGATCAATTGGATTTTATGTTGAGTTCCACTATAAAGGATGATGGAACTAAACCTTTCAAAGTTCATTCGAATAAATGTAACTTGGGAATAATACTTATCCAAGAATGGAATTATGATTTCTTCCACTAAGTTGGTTAGTAAGAAAAAAATTATTTTTTAGGTAATATATAGATTCTTTATTATTCATTAGATTTGTATGTTATGTACTTCTAGTTGATTCATATGGTCTTACATTCTAGGATCTGAGTATAGAATATTTTTTGAAATATTTTGTGGGTGTTGATGAATTTTAAGTGGTGGGGGGTGAATGTATACTCTAATATGATGGATAATATTTTTTTTATGGATTTATAAAATCCACCCATACATAAAAACATCCATTTCCTTCCATCAAGTATTTGGGGCATCGCGAGTCCCCTCCTTATAGTGGTTTTGGAATGGTTAACCATGAATGATTTCCTAACAACTAATACAAGGGCCAATTTATTTTCATCATTAGTTAGAAAAATATATGCCAATGATATGGATTCCATAGTGTATTATATGATGTTGTTATGATTGAGAATAAAAAAGTGATAGTATCTGAAATACATTTTCTACCAATTTAATTTTTCAATTCATTTCCATTTTGAAATTTGAACTATTCCACTAACAGTTTATTCTAATAGCCTTATAGAAATTCAAATCCAACTAATAAATGTTTTATTTCATAATTAATGTGAGGTTATATAAATTTTTAATATCCCTATATAGTAGGGTTTCACGTGTATATTTATAAATATTATTTGGATACATTAATTTTATTCAATCATATAAATATTAAAAATTTAATTGATAAAATATTGAGTATCAATCAAAACATTCACATAATAATTTAATGCATTCCTATTTTTCATGATTCACTTACCCTTAATATTAATCTATTTCTCAAAATTCATTTCATACATTTTTAGTCTGTGACCCATAGAATTTTAAAATAAAATAATTCATTTTACATTATACCATACTATAATTTAGGAGTTTATATATAAAATCCATTTTATTGAAGTGACTTCTTGGTATGATGGAATGATTTTTTTTTTAAATATTCAATAAAATATATTGGTTTTAGTGGTGCAAGAAAAATTATGAAATTATTTTATTTGTATATGTGGATCCTCTTTTGTATGTATATAAAAAATTGTAAAAAATTGATTTTTTTTGTTCCTAAGAAATAGTTTTATTTATTTCTAGTGATCCAATATGTTTCTGGCGACGAAATGAGGTTATTACACTTTAAGGATTATTATGTATTCATGAGTTGGTTTTGGATTTTGTGGCTAATAATACATCAAATTAAATAAGTTTGTGATTTTCTAAATTCTCAAATAATAAGGTAATTTTTCAGCTATTTATTGAGGCACTAATTTGGATAGGTTCAAGTAAATAAGGAAAATATAATGTAATCATTTATGTGATGATATTTAATATAAAGGATATATTTTATGGATGTTTGATGGTATTTGAAATGTGTTTGAGAAGGATATGTAAAGGTAACCCTATATTTATCTAGGCTTCATAAGGGTACATCTAGATCTCTATTACCTATATAAAGGTAGTGAATTGTGATTCTCAATGTTAAATGAGCAATTATAGTACCTATATAAATCTAATACTCATATTTCATTAGTTTTATAATGGTAGGGAAAAAAAATAACTACACATATAAAGGTAACCTGTGTAAATAACTATCTATATAATGGTGAATGAGGTCCTATAAGAATGCAATTATAAAAAATAGATTTGTAAAGGCAATGAGGAAAAATAGATAAAATTTTAATGTATAAAATCAATATTTCAAGGTAGAGTGAAGCTTGGATTAGATTTAAAAATATTAATTATTTATTCATGATATTTCTATTGATTGAGAAATGATGACTATCTATAGTGCTTTATATGTTTGATTCGCATTGTTAATCTAGATATGTGGTTAATACAATGACCATTGATGCAAACTAAAGAGAAGGTATGGTTGATTGTTTTTTAATATTTAATATATGAATTTTTTTATTATGTTGATCATAATTTTATTATGGTATATTGGTTGTAAATGTAGTTTGTCATCATGTATGTATATATAAAGTGTACACTTAATATGGTTACATTCTTCATGGTTGATGTGGGTCACCATATATTATGTATTTAATGATTTTTAAATTGATTATATTGGGTAAAAATCATTATTTATATATTTTTGATATTCTAAAAAAATGAAATCATATGACTCACATGACATATTATTCACGGTTAATAAATTATCATCCATGACTATTATCTAAGAAAGATTGAATAAATCTATATTCAACTCTATTATCCCATATAATAAATCCATGTTATAAGGAAGCATATGGTAATGAATATTGTTTTTTAAAATGAATCTTGAGAACCATAATTTGTGGAGATGATAATTCCCAGATGTCTCACAAATTCATGAATAAATTTAAGAAGATTTAAAGTCACGGGATTAGCATAGAAAATGATCATATATGTTTTTATCACCATGAGTTTTTTATGATGAAATCATAAAGGATATTAATTATTAATTTTCAAATATAATTTAAGAAGATACAAATACACAATTATTAAAATATCATATGAGAATATGTGGTATAGACTTAAAGAAATTTAAATAAGAACAACATGTACATTTGATTGATAAAGAAAAATAAATATAACATACTATTTGTTCATGAATATTAATCATGAAAAAGTATCCAGGAATAATTGAGAAATAATATTGATATATTATTATTTGAGAAAATAATGGAAACTCATGGAGATGTAATTTTTTTCTCTATTTATTTATTTTAGTGATTTTTGAAATCATTATATGATACTTTTGAGAGATGATACAACAAATGCATTGAGGAGATAAAATGAGGTGGAGGTCCAAAGTCACTTATGATGTAGTCAAGAGTTTCATGACCAGATGTGTTGCTTAATAACATAAAATGTGTAAATATTCAAAAATGTAGAACCATCTATTTATGGAGAATATAAATTTGTGGAGGTTTTAAAGATACTTGGATCATAAAGTAGGTACTTCAACATAAAAATAAAAACATGATAATATGATGTGACTATGGTGAATAACTATTTATTGGTGTTAATGGGTGATTAGTGTGTATAACTAGTATGGCCATTGGAGAGGTGTTACTGGGGTGTATAACCAATAATAAGAGAGAAGCTACGGTTGGGGTGTATAATCAATCACATTTATGTATATTAATTTATATAATGGAGAATCCATGTAAGGGTTCCTAACCAATATGGAAAGGGGTGTGGCCATTTATCTACTATATTAAAATGTTTATATTCTTATTTCGGTTTTCACAACAATAAAGTGAGTGTGAGCTTAAAAATAGATAGGATCTATGATTTAACATATATAAAATTTTGAATTTAAAGAATATAATTCATAAAAAGAGTGATCCGCTAATTAACAACTCTTATCAATGAAAACTTTACATTATTTCATAATTATAAATCATATTTGACAAAGGTCCTCAATAAAAGACCCAAAAAGGCACAAGAATAGAGTATTGGAATTCTATGAATATTTGGAGTGTTAATACATTCAATGGAAAGAACTACCATAATTAAAGAAATAGGATGTAACCTACCGATTATCACTAATATTACTAGTGATATAATCCTCGATTTGTGGGTTTCAACCTATTGTAATAGGTTATTATTTGAATCATACTGATAATATAAATATAGAGTTAGATGAAAAGGCTCAAAATTCTATCTATATTTTCATATTAGAAAATTTATACAATAATATATTGTTTGATAAAATACTAAAATATACATTAGAAAAATTGAAAATATTCTATGAAGATAATGTGAATTCCACAGATAGAAAACTATATTCTTATAGTTTCAAATTTGGTGGAATTAATAGAAATGACGATAATTAAATTTTTGGATATTTTACTTTTGCATATGAGATATTTTTAAATATACGACGGTTTGGTGAGAAGCTATAGTAGTCTAATATTTTCAAAATGATAATGAGTAATTTTATAGACGAATTTAATTCAAAAATATATTCCCAGGAAGAAATATATGATTTTAAAATGGATTAATTGTGAAATATGCTGATATTATATGAGATGAAAAATAAAATGGCCTTCAAAAAGATGAGAAAATATGAATTGTCCATTAAAGTAATGATAAAATGAAATTTCAATAAAACAATGTTTATAGATAAAAGTGATTAATATTCTATGGTTGTAAAGGGTATTCAAAATATTATTCCCCTTATATCAAAAGGGTTCAAAAAGATAAACAAAATGAAAAAGTGAAAAATAACTATAAAATATAAATCATTTGGCAATAGTGAGAAACGCCAGAAATAGAAAAATCATAAGAAGAGGATGAATGTATCCAAATTCAGGAAAATAAATTTAATGAAAAATTTTATGAAACTTGGTTTTTCTTCAAGATGTGAATTTTATTACTTTTTGAAGATAAAAATGGATTTTCCCCCGAAGAAGTCATGATGATAAATAATAATGTATAGACAGAGAGTTAAAATGGAAACATGAGATCGAAAAGTGTATTTAAGAGACAAAAAATATTATGAGGGAAATGAAATGATCTTTATATGATAAAAATTGGACTGTTGGATATAAGGAATATATAATCTTGTAGCATATATCCTATGTTGGTGAGAGTATAAAAAATATGAATGTGTCTAAGAAAGAAAATACAGCTTGTGATCATAAATAAAATATGGCTTTCTGTATAGAATAAATTGTTGAGACATATTCCAAATATGTTTCTCCTAAAAAAGAGATGAACAAAATAGGATAATATTACTCAAAGAATTATTATATGATAGCAAAGTCATATAATACATGATATATAAAGTGTTTTTTATAGGAATGAAAATATCCACCAAATATATCATATGATTTCTTTATCCATAATAATGGTGGTCAAAAAATATGATAGAACATTCATAGACAATAAAAAATAATGAAAAAGACTCATCCCCACTAAATAATGAAAGTATTCCTAGAAGTACACTCGTCTCTACAAAAAAGATGTCATATATTGAAGTAGGGGTGGAATAAAAAAATTATACAAACATATTGAATTTATTTGGATGTTTAATTTTTTAATAAAACAACTTAGGTTATAAAAGGAAATGATATATATATTTTTATATTGGTTTAATATTTATTTTATAGGGATATGGGAAGAACCATTTTTTTGTTTTTTCTGATTTAATAAGGTAAATAATAAATTAGAAATAATATATGACTAGAAATACATAAATCTATACATCAAAATTATATTTATTTATTTAAAATAATTTTATTAGACATGTAGATATAGATCACTAAAATGAGAAGTACATGAATCAAATGAAAGGGTATTTTCATTATATTGTTAAATAGAATAATATTTAGAAAAATAAAGTTGATGATTCATGAAATATTAAGTCATTGAAGAAGGCATTTGAGAAATATAATGAATCAGAGAAGAAAAATAAATAATTGTTAGCAATATTAATAGGGATGTTTGATGTGGAAAATAGAAAATATAATTATTAGATAGATGTTAAATATATCTAAAACAAGTGTTTATACATGAATAATCAAGAATTAATGTGAAACCATCAGTAAATATAAATGATAAAATTCAATAGACGCTGTGAAAAAATGGTGTGAAAATTTAAGAATAGTATAAAATATTAGAAGAAGATTATCACAGAATAATAAGAGACCATGTAATTGATGATGTAATAAAATGTAATTGAATTTCTCTAATCTCTATGGTAGAGAAAAATTATTCTCAAAAGAAAACATCTCAATAAAATAGAGGATAATGCAGTCTATTGAACCCGATGATCAAATGAAAATTGATGATAAGGGAGGGGATAAGAAATATTGGGTGAATGAAAATATCGATCAATGTTTTTCTACTACCAAATAATTAATATCCATCCATATTCCCCGTTATTGTTTTTATTTGTGCTAAAATATAGGGAATTAATAGATAACTAATGTGTTTTTTAAAGAATGGAAATTAATGATGGAATTATTTATGGTATTTTAAATCAAACATGGAGAGGATAGGTTAGATTCATCCCTTTAAGGGAGAAAATTTGTGAATTATATCAAGAACATGTATTCTATAAACTCAACAATTCATTAATTGCTCTATGAAATCTAGATACAATTGTATTCCATGAAGAGATTAAATTATTATTCTTGATTGTATTAATTATATTTTTTTATGGGAAATGATGGTTAATAAAAAAATGAAAAAAATGGGGATTTTTAGTTTCTTTAATTGTATTTTTATTTGTTTTTTGAGATATGTGTAATTTATCAGTAATTTAAATAAATATATTTTTGATTATCCCTAAAATGAGTTATGAACATTGTATTACATGCATTGTGTTTTATGGATAAGATTGATCACCTTGTAGTACACTTTGGTATTACAGAAGGGATATTTCCATCTAGACTATAATTTATCCAATTTAAAACTCTTTAATAAGAATAAGATATGATTTCATCTTTATCTCAAGTAAAAATAGTTCATTTTTGATATATGAAAAAGTAGAATTGAAATAAATTTTTCATTTACTTGCAATGTAAAGAAGGTTGTGAGAAGATACCTTATATTTATAATTTAATACAGTATCAATAATGAGTAAAAGTATAAATCTATAATGTTAAACATATTGAAATTATTGTGTATTGGTACTTCCAAAAAATAAAGAGGTTTAGATGAAAGTTCCTAATGGAGAGTTGCATTTTTTGTTAATGATTCAATATGAGTCTGATGATGAAATGAGGTGTTGATGCAGGGAGGATTGTTAAGGATTCATGAGTAGGAATCAAATTTCATAATGGACAACACATAAAATTCTACATGTTGAGTTATATGCAATCATTCTCAACTGAAAAAGGAATTTTGAGTATAATACATGATGAAATCATGTATATAGGTTCAAGAAAGATGGTAAAAATTAAATGGGATGATTTATGTTTTGATCATCAAGGTAATGGAATAATTTGAAAGAATTAAGGAAGTGTTTGAGAATTGTTTTAGAGGGCTTAATAAAGGTAACTCCATTTTCATGCATACTATATATTGGTATAATTATATTTAAACTATATATGTAACGGGATTTAAATATACTATATATTGGTAAATGGGAAATCATAATACCTATGTAAAGTTAGGGCATACAATTCATGAGTTCATTAATGGTAATAAAAATTATACACTACCTCTATAATGGTAAAATGTGATTAGGAATATCAATTTAAGGAGGAAATAAGACCTGTAGAAAGTTAATGAAGTAAATTGTGATTTTTCATAAAGGTAATTAAAAATATCAAATTTTTCATAATGGAAAACAAGTGGTGGTTCAATATATACTTATACCTGGATTTTTTATATAAAATTCATTAGTTTTTTCATTGTATTTATCATGACCGATAAATGTGATTGATTCAGACCGATTCTCAGGGTTAATTTACAAGGTTATTCTAGACATGGGGATGATACCCTATATATTTCACAAGATAGTCGATCATGTAAGTTTTATTTGTTTTTTAAGAGATTGATGTGGAATTTATACATGAGGTCTATGATAATGTTCTTCAAATGACTGAAATGGTGTACATGTGGTCCAACCACATATATGGTCAAGATAATGTGGTATCTTTTTGTGGTCTCTTTCTTCATAGAAAATGTGACCAATAGTAGTTAAGAATCATAGATAATTTTAAAAATTTTATCCTTGGGAAATCATAGATTCTAGATTCTATATATTCTTCTGAAATAAAATAAAATGTTTCAAAGAAAGGTATCATTCATGTATTATACATCATGATGATGGAATGTCATCTAATAGAGATATATTCATGCTGATATAATTTCCATGATACAATATGTAGGTTCCCTATCATAGATAAAAAATCTTCTATTCACATGAAGAGATACTTAATAAATTAATGCCCCATAATTTTTGTAGGTTATAATGACATGATATCGCAAGAATTAATGAAAATTTGGCAGAATATTTGAAGTCTCATGATCGGTGGAAAATATAATACAGAAAAATTACATTTGAAATATTTTTAATCTTGAAATTAATTATTATTTAAAAGAAACTTCTTCCATGGGATTTATTAAGAAGATGATATGTGCTTATCTAAATACCACAAAATAAAAAATGACCAAGTTTTAATGATATTTAAACTATATCAACCCAAATATTTGATGGTAATATTAGAAGAACGAGATATCAATTTTTATAGAATTTTAATTATTAATAATACTGATGACTAAGTGGGAAATCATGTTCAACATTTTATTATCTGTGAATATATAGTGAATATATAATAACAGAAAAATTTGTTCGATATTTAAATCATTACGATAACTCACATTACATCATGCAAAAATTCTTAAAGGTTATACAATGACTATATTAAGGATAGTGATGAAATATTACTTCCTAGATCATTTAAGTTATAGTAATGGGTCTGGAGAAAATAAGTGTAGATAAATTAATTTAAAGGTGTACATGTTACTAGGGTGTATAACTTGTTATGGATGAAATGTTGTAAAGTGAAGTATATAACTATTTGTAGGATTATGAAGATCATTATTTGTAGGTGATAAAGAAACATGGTTAAAGAAAGAGTTAGTCTTACATTTGTATCAAAATACGAGAATTTTTTTAACTATGGTGTATAACTAGCTTCATGTGTAGATGGTTGATAGGGGTATAAAACAAGTAATGTCCATGGATAAATGAAATTGGGGGGTATAACCAAATATATGAGTGAAGTTATTACTAGGGTGTATTACCAAAAATATTTGGATTAAATTCCCTAATATAGTAGTGAAAATATTATAGAAACTCTAACCATCATGTGAATGAGTATTACTTTTATCTTTATAATGTAAATTCATGTGTTCTTGGGCTATTAATTTTTCATTGTAATAATTTGGGGATGATCTTACAAAGAGAGAGGGGATCACTTCTTTAACCGTTATGAGAGATTTAATTAGATGCAATTAAAACACAGAAGTTATTATACCACTAATTTAATCCCCCTCTCAGTGGTATATGTATTTTCCTTAGGCACAAAAAAATTATAATACATTTTAGATTTAAATTTTTTGTTGTTTAATGAAGTTGGATGTATGTGAGATGATAATCTACACCAAGTGATATTAATAATTTTAGAAACATATTGATTATTTTTATATCATTATAGTAGATATTATTTTTTGTTTTAGATCATGAAATAAATAAGTTTTTGTTTTTTTATGGTTTTTTGATCCACCTTACAAATGATCAATTCAGGTATTGTGCCATTATTCCCAAATAAACATTCATAGTTAAAGCTCGATGGGTGGTTGATCCCTTATAGTAGAAAAAAATATAGATACCATATAGATAAAATATAATACAATACATCTTAATATAATAAATAAAATATTATAAATAAATAATGATATATATATATATATGAAATTTACATTGTAATTTTAAAACACAGACTCTATATAATACTATCCCTGAAAATGTCGTTGAAATTTGACTGTGCTATCACTATATATTAAATTAATTTATTTTTATGGATATGTTATCATATGGGGACATACCTAGTTTCCTATTAATGTAAATTTAATGATGTTACAATGTTTATTTTAAATATTTTAGAAAAAAGAAACTAAAATTGACTTAATTTTATGATAATGATTGAAAATAAAAACATAAACCAAATCAAATTGAATAAATCCTGTTTTGTTACGTAAAATAATCTTGGTAACCCATGATATAAGTGGTGGTCTGAATTTTATGTTCATCACAAAACATTCTATTAAATTTTATATGAATTATTATTAGTATTTTCAAAGTCTAATTATTAGTGAAGAACCAAGATCTAAATTACCCTCTAATCCTTAAAATCAATGCACATAGAACTAATCCTTGATAGAAAAATCATTTACTCATGGTTTGAAAACATTAAAAGGAATGAAATATTTAAAAAATATTTATTTATAAATTATAAGTGAATGAAAAGAATTCATTTTTTATTTAATAATAAAAAAGTCACAGACAAAAAAAAAAAAATTAAACAAACCATTTAGAAACAGAATCATTTCATTTATTCAAAAGTATAAACATAATCCAAATATAAACTATATTATAATGGAAATAAATTAATGACTTTAATTAATATGTAAAAAAACTATCTATATATTAGGATAAATATCACATTAAATGTATAATACTATCACATAAAAAACTATAGGATTAACAATCAATTATGAAGTGGGGAAGGCTCGTATGGACCTCCAAATTATTTATTTGTCTACCTACGAGAATTATGAAGTCATGAATATTTATAATTATGATAGGAATCCAATGGATTTTTGAAATTTAATTATTTTAATCCCTTTTTATGAAATATAAATTACATACCCATGGTGACAAATAATAAATAATATGGAACTTTTTTTTTCACACACATGATTTATGAAAATAATTAGCTTGAGGTTTTGGGTATATATTAAATATTATAGTAATTTTGACAACAAAAAATTCTATATCACTACCACTTGGAATTCACTAAAGAAATGTGGTGGTAATTAATTTTATCTTCTATGATTTATAATAAATATATAGAAGTGAAATCATATTTCAACAACATTCCTGGATATCTCAAATAATTCAACAATTTTTTCTACCTAATTTATTAGTGTAGGTAAATAAATTCAAAATTATTTTATCATAAATATTACGGGATCTACATGTAAAAGCATTTCCACATCAGATTTCATAAATTATCTTAATTAAAAATATAGTCCACTAAAATTATTGGGATTCTATAAAATCTATCCAATTTTTATTCAATTTCATCATGATATTCTATGAAATCGATGAATACAATGTGTATATTAAAAAAATTAAAACATCCCCTTTCAATGATTATTTAACATTGATCATGTGAATTATATGTTAAGTGCCTGTGATTATAAATTTTTGTATCAAAATACCATAAATAATTATAAACATCATAGTAAGGGTGTAATATAATAATAAATCACTATGTGATCATTTCCTTGTAACATGTTAAAGTAAAAATAAAAGGAAATAGATTGATCAAATGAAGAAGAATGAAAAAAGAATATTAATTAATATAGTAAGGTGTAGAAATTAGATAAATTTCACTTATATATATTAGTTGATATATACTATGAATAATGAGTTTAAAAAAATACAATAAGATTATACCAGAGTGGTAAAGGCTCCTTCATGAAATCTAAAAAACTTGGGATCAATTTTGGGCAGGGAAGAATTTTTGGGATACTGTAGGAGTACTATACAAGGGAACTAAAACAGTACTTTAGTAGTGGTGGAACTGTAGTGGTGGTGACCAGCAGAGGTACTATAGCGAGAACAGTTGGGGTGGCAGTACTGTAGTAGGAACTGTAGTATCCCAAGAACTGGAGTAGTACTAATCCCCAGTGGGACATTTGTGCCAATGTTTTGGATTTTATGCCCCTGGGGCTTCATGATATTTAATTGTTCTCCCTCTACCCTGTCAAAAGAGGTATTTTATTTTCTTTTATTATAAAATGAAGCATCAACCCCAACCCTTAAAAAATGACTTGAAAAAATTATTATTTCTAATCATTTGGATATTTTAAAATACAATCAAGTATTTAGTCATCATTTAATTTTTACTCAATATTTTTAATTTTAAATAATTTATATAATATTCCGAATAAAAATATTATAGGGCATGGAAAAAAACAAATATGGGGTAATGTGAAAATTTCATATGTGAGGTATTCTTCATATGTTTCTTGTTGTGTAATAATGATTTTCATTTAAAAAAATAAATTTATAAAAATTTGTTTTTGTAAAATAATATTTTAATGGGATCTCTAAATATTATAGGGATTTTAATTTCCTTTTAAAAATGTTTGAATAATTATAATCCATGTATTTTTTTTACTTCATATCTTGGAATGGATATCATACTCTTGTTAAATAAACTTATAGAACCCATATATAATAAACCAATTTTATATTTTATGATATTTATAATGTATATATTGTTTATAATTTTTTTTGGTATCTTTTATTTTCTAGAAAGTAAATGAATGTTATTTGGTGTTGAATAAGAAGTGTTATGATGTTGTAGTATGGAAAATGTTCTTTAAATGGTGAAAATGTTTTATGTTAGTCCCATGTATAATGTATAAGGCTAAATGTGTCCATTAAAGACATGATTAAATTATTATCCTTATTATTTATGAAATTACCAAAGGTATCAATTATTATATAAGTGATGTACTTTTCTTATATGATTTTTTGAGTCTTCTTGTATTTTTCTTAGAAAAATCTTATATATTCATTTAAAAATTTAATATATTGATTTTTTAAACTATTATTTAAATCATTTTGACTAATTTTATGATTATAATATAGTCTTATCATTTTATAGAATTTTATTTGAACCACTATTCAAAATTTTTAGTTTTTCACCTCACTGGTGTTTTATGCATTTCTATAAAGGAAGTATGTCAATGAAATTAAATATGTTATCACAAATACATAGTGCCAAAATTTTTATTAAAAGGTATAAAATGATGATAAATGTTTTATTAGACCATAAAAGAAGATATTACATACTTATAAAAAGATTCTTAACATTTTGGATTCCTATCATAAAAATGATTTTATAGAAATTTGATGAAATTATTAAAAAATTCCCATCAAAAAAAGATGTAATATCTTATAATCATACAAACACTATGAAATATAATATATAGGTGTTTTCATAATCAACTAGATCATAATGTGATCGATGAATTCAATTGTATTTGAATTTTATTCCTATCCACCATTGGTAATAGAGACTATTATTATGAAAATTATTATAAAAAATTATCAAAGTATCAAGTAAGAAATTTTATGGGAGATTAAAACTCGTATCTGTAAAAATTATATAATACCATGATAGTGAGTTAGTTGATCTAAATGGAGGAATATTATGCGAGAAAATTTATTTCAACTATATTATACCTGAAAAAAAATATAATAATGTTTATATTTATAGGATAATAAAATTATATGAATTATAATCTATGATTTTACAACATATACAGAAATATCTTTCACATAAATTGATAATAGTAGATATAAATTTTTCTAGATATATTAATTTATGAAAATAAGTATGATGTAATGATACTAAGAGGAGAAAAATGATTGATTTTTTAGTGGAGATAATAAGGGCCCTAAATACCCAATCTCAAAAAATGTCAAATTGATATACATCACAGGAAAATTTGAAATGAAAGACTGAACCTAAAAAATATGACTATAATGTAAGGGAAAATATATATGAATATTGAAAAAATTGGCGAATCCTTTCAGTATATCAATGAAAAAAATCATCTATGATTTTTTACCTTTTTTTATTATTTTCCATATGAATTTTTTATTATTTAATGTGGTGAAAATACTATATTGTGGGATTATGAAGGATTCAATTAGAGATTGACATATTATTATGTCTGTAATTTTTTTTGATTACATGAATTTAATTTATGTAATAATTTAATTGAAATTTAATTAATGACTATAGAGAGTGTGCCATGTAGTGATGTTGGAAGACCACAACATATACTAAAAAATTATGACATGATCGCCCATATAGTGAAATTTTATATAGGGGTAGTGAAAATATATAAAATGTCCTATCATAAAATTTATGTATCCTTACTAAGAAGTAATAGAAGTTATAAAAATAATTGTGTTTTCATTAGGATAATATATATAGATTAATAAAGAGTATTAAATTTTTTTATTGTTCCTTTAAAAATATATATATTTAATTGATAAGGTATATATATGTGTTGCATTTACATTTATATATAAATGAGTCACTCCCATGAAGCATAACCATTTTATAATAGATTCCTTAGTTTAATATCTAATACCCTTAATATATTCACATTTATCATTTTTTAACTGAAAAAAACACTTAAATTTGATTCACTTGATTCATAAGAATCAATTAATATAGTTATTATTCCTAGATACCAATATTTGTTGGTTTGACTAGGTATTAACTCATTATTATGTGGAATAATTGTCCATTTTCAATTGTAAGGTATGAAATACAACAAGGATATTTTTCCAACATTACCCAATATAGGGAATTTAGGTTTAATTTTCACATGAAAAATAATAATGTAAATTAAACCCCATAAAAAGAAAAAAAATAAAAAAAATATAATCATCATATTTTTATTTTACTTCCGAAAAAATCATACAAAATATTTTAAAACAATGATTTATTTTTAAAAAAATATTGTCATAAATTACAATGACAGAAAATAAACAAAATCTATAAAAATAATAAATTTCTCTATTATATTGATTTGCTACTTCATTAATTATTGAAAGTAGTGAAAGTTTATATTATTATTATTTATTTTGATAAAATTTATTATATTTATATATTTTTTATAACTATTTAATAATTTTATTATAAGGATAAATTATTATTTATTATTATAATAATAATAAAAATAATATAATGCACAAATATATATAATTATCATGGGATTTACAAATTTATATAGAATGTTGTGTTGGTGGGAAATGGGTATAACATTTTTTTCAGATAAATGTTTAGATGATTTACTTTATATATGTTGAATTCAGATCAAATAATAATTATGTTACCATTTTAATAGTTCTCTCTTTTTTTTAGTTGATGTAATTTATAAATAAATTGGAATAGAAATTCAAGATATTAATATTAATGTTAGACGTGTTGTAAAATTTTTATTGTGATCATAAAAGGAGTTTATTTCCCTTGAAATTTGGAAATAACCCTAACTTAGAAAAATTTAAAAATATATATATTTATAGAATATATTCTGATGGGATTTTTATAGATATAACAGAAGACTTAAATTATGAGAACCCCTTTTACTGATAATGGTGTGTCAATAAGACATATAGATTGTAGTGAAAATATTTTCAAAACGATAGTGGAATCCAAAATCCAATATCTACCGCCACTATAATAAAAATGATCTAATTTTTATAGATGAATATAGAGAGATTATTATATTTTTACAGAAATAGGAACAATTATAGGTTCATTAATGTCAACACCATATTTTTTCATCTATATATCCTAGTTAGAAAAATGATATGACTTCATATATGGATTTTAGTTTTTTCAAATATATATCACTTTCGTTTCTAAAACTAATTGAGTCGGAAGGTTATTTCAGCACCTTGAGTATTTATTTTTAGAATCACTAACCATACACTCAAGAATTTTTTATTTATTAATATTTTTTCCCATGTGTTTTAATCTATTTTGTAGAAATTACAACATCTGAGGTGATGTTTTTTCATATTATATGACTGATATTTTACTATATTGAAAAATAATTTGTATGAAAAAATCCTGATTTCATCATTACGATGATTTATAATGTTTTGATGATAAAATATAAATAAGTTCCACTGATTAGAGTTCGATAGACATTAATAGATAAACTATTCCAAATGGATGAAGACAATTCATTTATAGATGAACATTCATTAAATCGACCTGGTGAAAAAATATAAATTTTCTAGATAAAAGATATTTATGTTATCAAGAGAATAAAAAATGATATTTAGATGGTGAATAAGTGCATAAATTTTTAAATCAATGAAATTTTTTTTGGGACCATTACAACCACCATTGAGATATGCAAATAACACCATTGGTAATTAATTTATATATATGATTTTAATTTGAGGAGAGAATACTGTTATATTTTCTCATTATATGTTTCATGGAAAATATTTTGAAGTAACTTTGATGTTTTTTTAAACATCATGATAAAATAAAACTCAATTTTAATCATTAAGATTTTTTTCATTAAGACATTCATGTGATGACTATAATTGTATTTAAGAATTTTACTTTTGTAATAGTTGTTTTTATGATCTTTTGAGATGGAGGTCTTATATCATTAATAAGATAGATATTTAGTTTACTTTTTATGGAGGGAACCCAAGGATAGGGATACAATAGTTATTCTGATAATTTATATCAATTTATTCCTTATTTAATGATGATATAACATTATAAATTGGTGTAAAATGTGTATACCTTATGTTGAGGTAATTGTCTCCCTTTTCACTTTTTGTTAAAGTGATAATCTTTTATATATGTTATATATGCTTTCTTTAGGAACATTGTTTAATATTTTCATAGCTTTTTTCAAAAATTTTAATTTTCCAAAGTGTATTTTTTAAAGAAATTATTTAATTCTATTTTTATATCTTCTCTTACTGTGATAATTAGATAACAATTTCCTCAAATAAATCGATATGAATAAGTTAATGAAAATTTTATGTTTTTTATGCACTATGATCCCCCCCCTCAGGAAGTAATTCTATATACTCTTACAGTACCATATTTTTTATCAGAGTAGTTTTTACTCATTTTATAGTTTATATTTTTTATAAATTGATAAATTTTATATCATTTTTTTGATATGTTATTATCTTTTTTTACTAACATATATTTTGTATAAATTTTATATTTTTAATGATGTTACATTCAAATAATAGAACATTAGGATATCAAAATCCATTCAGACCATAAATATTTTATGGTGAAGACTATAAGTTTTGGAGAGATTAGATAAATATATACTTTAAAAATAATAGATTATAAAATGTATTCATATTTACAAAAAACTAGAAGACGTCAAACAATGAATTATTTACATTTTATAAATATGATAATTTAGAATAATAACTGAATTATAGAGTATAAAATAAATTATTATATTCAATAGTTATAAATACATATAGTCAAATTTCTACTTTTTAAGAAACAAATAGTAAACGAAAAGAACATGCAGTTAATAACTTTAGAAAATCCAATGTTGTTTAAACCAAAAGAGATATGTTGATATTTGGTTATCAATCCTTTTATTTTATAGTAGGAGGATATTTTTTAGTGATGAATTTGATATTTTTTACAATTGTAAAAAGTTTACAATATTTGTCAGAAAAAGATCATACTGGTGATTTTTTATGAGGGAATATTATTGAGAGAATTCATAGTGAATAAGAATATAATATAACAACTCTAGATGATACTATGAACCTGACTGAGCTTAGATGAGAATATTTTTTTTGAATTCTCAATCTCTATGAAGGTTGGATGAAAAGAGATTCTGAAAAAGAGAAAAAAATGTAGGGGTGTTTGATTTATGTTAAAATATTTACAAGAAAGATATATCATATTATTGAGTAAATAAATTATCAAAAAAGAATAAATTTTATTCTGGGATAGAGTTTAGTTCATAAAAAAGCTATAATGAAATATCTAATCTTTCATAGAATATATAGAAGACAATTTCCAAGAAGGATGTTTTTTAAAAATATAAGAAGAACCCTAACGAATAAATTCATAAGAATGTTTCTTTATAAATGATAATCTATGAGTATAAAAACATGGTTATATAAAACTACATTTTCCAATACATACGAAAATATAAAATAATGAATGAATTTCACAAAAATTCTATAAGAATAAAGTAATGAAAAGTCTGAAAACAATATACCCTAGGAGCACTAGTTGTGGAAATAGTTCTTTAGAGAGTTCTTTTGATGATAGTTTTGACAATCATAATATTTTGGTATTATATATTGGAATTAAAATGAATAATGAATACTTCAAGGAAAATGTATCTATTAAATCTCTTCAAAAATGGGAAAGGTATTTATTAAATCCTATTTTAATTTAAATTTAATGAAAATTATTGGGATTATGATGGTGAAAGTGATTGTAAATATTTATAAGAATAAAAATATATTTCATTAGAAAAAAATGACTCTTTTACTTGTTTTTACCAAGTATCTAGATTTTCTAAGTTAGAAAAATAAAATAATAACAATTAAAATGAATATTATGGATCTAGGGAATATCTTTCTAAACAAAATGTTATCATTTTAAAACATTCCCATGATGTTACCAATATTACATGAAAATTTGATATTAAATTTAGTTTTAATTATTTTTTAAAGAATAAAAATTAAACTATTAAATTAAATCAAGAAATTTTGTGTCTGAATATGTTATTATAAAAATTTAAATCCCTAATGTAAAATTTTGATAATATGTATAGAGAAATTATATCTCATAAAATTATTTTATGGATTGTCTTTATAAATCCAAAACCACATTTCAAAAATAATTATTTTTCTCCAAGGATTGAAACCATTAGTACTAAATTTTATAGTTTTATATATTGGAAAAATAAGTGTTCTAGAAATAGACTATATTATTTAGGAATTCTTAATGAATACATTTCTATAAAATTTATAGTTATATAAAATATAAATGTTGGAAATTTTTTGAATCCTAATATTAATTTTTTCTAATAATATTAGACCCGTGCCAATTTTTGGTACTAAAAACCTACATGTTTATTATTAGGATGATATGTTCAGTACTGATAGAAAAATCATTTTTTACTTGAATAGTTTTTTTACATCATATGATTAGAAATAATTATTTTTATAATATGTTAATTATGAATGGTGGAAAATCCAGGTTAATTGATAATGATCAAGGAGAATTTATTCAGGGAAATCAATTAATTTGAATTTTTCTCGTTGGACATAAGATTAATTTCATTGGAATAAGTCAATTATTTTATAAAGATATGTTGTGAAATTTATGGAATATAATTCTACTCTTCATAGTTTAGAAGGTAAATTCATTTTTTCTACTAATTGGCATGATATTGTTTACACACATAAGTTAGATGATCACAGAATCAATGACATACCATTATCTATTGAAATTAAAGATAATTCAAGATTGTGGAATAACATTTTTGGACTTTATAACATAATAACATCGTAAAAAATATATAACAATGTACTAATTAATTATCTACTAGATTAATGGGATAATTAATTTTTTTTTTGATCCTTGTCAATTTACAAAGTAAAATAAGTCAACTTTTAAATCATTTATAGAATTTTAATGTTTAGATTATTTATATTTAGTGTACACAGATTTATTTTTTCCAATAAATAGTGGATTTATTGATGGATAATAGTTTATATATGTTTTAGTTTATGTCTACAATAGAGAAATGTTGGTCTATTTTCTAGAAAAAAAAGTTACATTCCTTTTTATTTTTTAAATGTGCTGTATCCCATGTTTAAAATGAGAGAATCATACATTTCATAATGATTCATAGTAATCATGGTACATAATTTTTATTTTATGAATTTGAAACTTTTTATAATAAAAAGTTATAATACATAACTACTCAGCTCTTAAAACACATCCAAAACATAGTGTTGTCAAAAGAAAAAATTTATTTCATTAAATGATTACCAAAACCATGTTGAGTGAATACTCAATTATGAAACATTTTTTAAACGAAGTAGTTAGTACTTCCTGCTATACTATAAATTTGTTTTTACTTAGGAATTTTATTAATAAATCACCTTAGGATTTGTGGAAATCATAAAAACTAAACATTTCATAGTTCAATGATTTTGTATGAAATGTATTAATTAAAAATACTAATGATAATTTTCATAAATTTTAAGTAATATTTATTAAATTAATATTTCTTTTTTAATTAACTATAAGTAAGGTGTATAGTGTTATTTATTAAAAAATAACTTCTATTGAAAAAACATTGTATATAAAATTTAATTATACTGTTCCTTTTATTTTTTGAAACCCAAAAATTAAATTTTATGTTGTATTTATAATAACTTAATTTCAAACATTTTTATAAAATTATTCATATATGAGATCAATTTAAGAAATTTTTGTTGAATTTTAAATTTTTAATGAAATTAAATATATTGTTGAATAAAATAGTTATAGAAAACAAAGGAATTAGATAATCCTCATGAATAATTGTATTGATAACATCATCATTGATGTAGATCAGCCATCTAAATAAAGAATTTAAATAAGAAATAAATGTGAACATTGTGAATTTTTATCACAATTTGATCATAAGAATAATAATGATGCGTTAGGTAATAATGATTGGATAAAATTACATTAGGGTGAAATAAATTTGTTTTAAAGTAATCATGTGTAGACATTGGTTAAAAACCTAAATATTTTCTATAATCGGTTGAAAAATGATTTTTAGAATATATGTGATTAGAATGAATTTATAGGTAGAAATAAATCCAGACTGGTTGCGAAGGTCATAATCTATAAGAATGGATAGAATATGATGAAACATATTCTCAAATGGCTAGACAAAAATCAATCATAAACTTCTATCACATAAAAATATCTAAATTTTAGCCTTTTTTAAATGGATATTAAGATTTATATCCTTAATGGATATGTATGAGAGGATGTTCATGGAAAAAAACCATATATTGTTGAAAATAAAAAATTTATAGATCGTTTTTTATACATTCTAAGGAGATTTAAAGAATTAATCAATCCCAAATAGCCTAGTGTGATAGATTAACAAGATTTCTATTAATTTTTTTTAAAAGTTAACTATGGATACAAAAAAAAATTAAATAAATTTCTCAAATATATAATCATTGTTCATATTTATGTCGATGAAATTATATTTACTATGACTCAAAAATATTTTTCAGATTAGTTTATGGATCTTATGAAATCTGAGTTTGTGAATTAACCTTTTAACTTGATATTTATGTTTCCAAAAAACAAAAAGGAACTTTTTTATCTCAAAAATGTATATAAAATATCTTCTTATAAATTTTCACTACAATGTTACTAAAATTACTACTAAATCTATCAAGACATCAAAAACTATTAATATTGATTAATTTTGGAAATCAGTTGTTCAAAATATTTTTAGAGTAATGATTAATATTTCACTATATAATACATCTAGTTTAACATATTTAATTTTTTTGGTATCCTTATGTGAATGATATCATGAATATCTAAATGTGACTCATATTAATGATTTAAAAAATTATTATCTTATGGGAAATATGGATCTTGTATTATTCAAAAAATCTTTAAATGATTTTGAATTTAATTTTTAGGAAGTGATTTTACCTGAATTAAAATTGATAGAATCATTATATCTTGACCATTCTATTTTTTTGAGATTTTTTTAGTCTCTTGGTATTGTATAAAACACCATTCTGTAACACCTTTCACTACTGAATCTGAATATCTAGAAGATGTAATTTTTTGTTCTCAAGTGCAATGGATGAAGTACACAATAAAACATTTTTATTGATATTATTTAAAACACCTATTTTTTGTGATAACACATTTTCCATGGATTTAATTAAAATATCATCAAATCACTCATGAGATAATAACATAGATATGAAACAACATTTACTTATAAATCACATAGAAAAAGGGGATATAATTTTATAATTTTTCATAATTCAAGAATAGATTTATTATATTATTTAAAAACATTATATTCTGATAAATTTGAATATATTTAATGATTTTTAGAATAATAAATATAAAAAAACGATTGAATATACTTATTATTTACTAATCCCCGTATATAAACTTACTCCCCATGAAATGAAGAGTACATTTATACTTTATTTTGAATATAATTTTATGTTTTCAATAACTATTTTATATTTTCCAAATTTCATTTTTTTTCAAAAATCATTTTTAAAAGAAAATTATCTAAATCTTTTTTATAAATAAAAATTCATAATTTTTTTTGTAAGAATGAAATTATAGAATATTTTTTTGTAAGAAACAAATTCATTCATATTTTATTAAGACAAACATCTGCCAATGTTTTTTTTGAAAATTGAACAGAAAAAATCATATGTTTAAATTAATGGACAATTATTTCCCAAAGTGACAAGAATATAATATTATAACATTCACAAAAAAATTCTATAAATATTTTTTAGATATTATAATTCTATATTTTTTAATGAATCTACATTTTTTTATTTTTTTTATAATTTATAATTTTTATTTATTTTTTCATTAGACTAAAACATTAACTAATAAAAAATATTATAATTTTTTTGAATAAACAATATGTTAATTTTCTTTATTAAATACTATTAGAAATTTATATCATTTAATATTACAATATTAACCAAACTATTTGAGATAGTTGAACCATCTCTCTATATGAGCATATATAGGTAGTAGTTGGCCAACCATTGATATTCACCACTGGTCTTTGGTGAATATCTCTCTTTGTTAATATTTATTCTATATATACCATTTTGTTGGTCGGATCTATTCAGTACAACTAATCTAATCAGATATATTCTTCATGTTATTTCTCTAGTATAATTAATCTTAAGAAAATGGTAATATAAGAAGCATGTTATAAAAATCATGATTCCTTATTGAAGTCGATTATAGTATTTTAGGATTGGGAATTCCTATATTTAGATAATGAAGAATTTGATTTACATTATATAAGGATTGTAATTGATATTTATGTTTTAGATTATTTTGTGGAAGTGTATGGAATACATTTTGTAACATTTATATATTTAGAAAGTATTTTTTTTAAATATAAAATATTACTCTTTTAATTTGAAATTACCTTGGAAAGAGATAATAATTTATTATCCTACAAATTTATAGAGTTGTTATGCTCTTTTTTGAAGTCTAAATATGAAAATTATTTCACTTACTTTTTATTAGATGGTAATTTATTTTTGATAACTTTATCTTGATGTGAGTATTGTAGAAATTTGGGCTCAGAAAATTACTGATTTTTAGGAAAGGATACCAAGAAACATTGAAGAGAAATATTTATATATACTTTAGTGTTTGGTTAATATAAGTAATTTCAATATAGTGAAGTACATGATTAATGTTAATGAGACATTAAAGGATATAATGATCAAAATTAATATTTTACTCTATTAAATTATTATTAATAGTATTTTTTTAATTTCATAAAATTTAACAATATTAAAAATTATCTAGTGTCTATAATAAAGAAGTTTACATTCATTTGTGATGAAAAATTAAATACAATAATATTAATATATATTTATTCATAAAATAATTATTGTAAAAATCGTAAAAAATTATGTTTATACTTGTAATATAGTAGTTGAAGGGAAGCAATTATAGGAGTAAAGATGAAGAAAAAAAATCCTCCGTTACTGAATAAAAAAAAAGAAATTTGAAGATGATTTTGATGCCTATATGAAAAATAACAAATGCAAGAAACAGGTAGATGCATCTATTAGAATAGATATGTTTTAAGTCTTGGCATTATAGGAGAAAACATATCTCATTCTTTGAGAATATTAATAGAGAAATAGATAGGAAGAAAAAAAATGAATTTAAATTTTTTATATAAAATTTATAAAGGGAATATAACAAAATTAATAAAATTTGGAAGTTAAAAAAATTGTAATGGTTTGGTATATGATCAACTAGAAGAATCATCATCAGATCATCTCGATTCATAATCACTAAAACTTTTAGTTGAATTTATTGTTATTGGTAATGTCCAATCCATAGAATTTTTAGTTGAAGATGATGTTAGCGAAATTAATATTTTCTCAACCAATATATCTGAATGAATAACATATTTTTCTATGAAATATAAGGTTCTGAAAAAGATCCAAAATTAGTAACGAGTTGAAGATTAATCTTGAAATTAAAGTTATTTTAAAAAAATATACATAAACATATCTTTCAAATATATAAAGAGTATTTCAAAATATAATACAAAAGAGAAACAATCATCAAAAGAAGAAGAATAAGTCCAACCAAATGATCTAGAATCTATCAAAAATTCTTCTATTAAGTATATAAAATACTGAATATATTGAAAATTATGAATCAAAATATAATGAGAATAATGAAGATGACCATTCTAGGAAACTAGGTCCATATTTTCTAATCACTTCAAGTGATTCCAAAAACATCCCACTAAGAAAAATTAACCAAAAAATAACGAAGAAAATGAACTTCTTCAATAATGTAATTAAGAGGTTGGATAATTTTATGGGAATAATCCCTGAAATTCAAGATATAATTATGTATATGTAAGGGATGTTTGATATATGTGAATAGTCTAATTTATTGAAATAATATTCTAAAATTATTATTCTATAGAAGAATGATTTCAAAGTATCTAGATAAAGATCATAGTCATATTCAAAAAAATTAGAAACAAATGACCAGATAACTAAATAATGATGAAGGTAATGTGAAATTTCATGATGAATAGATAACAAGAATCAGAAAATCAACCAAATCAGTATCAATGACTATATGTAATGATGATTTTAAAGTCTCTGAGATCATAAGAATAGTAGATAATATCAAATTTCTTATCTTTAATCAATATGATTAAGTACAAAAAGAATGAAAAATGATTGAAAAGATTCACTATGATTTTGAAAATTTTAAAAAATAATTTTTTTCGAGATGAAAATAATTTGTTTCAACAAGAAAATCAAGAATAATAATTCCATATATATTCCTTATTGGAATATGTTTTGAATCTTAATAAGGAATTTTATGAGTTATAATAATATCAAATTGAAATTATGAATTTTTGAGGTTTAGAATAATTGATAGATAGAATCATTATAGTTGTTGAAGAATTAGAAAAATATCAATATGATGATAAAAAGATAATTATGGTTATTAAACAACTCATACATAAATAATAATATTTTTTTTCTAAAATCTTGAAAACATTTTGTAATAACTTAAATAGTTTCATGATAAATGATTTAATTGTTCATTTTCTTCCTTTTAAAATTTAAGATGTATATTTTCCATTTTCTATGTACAAATATCTATTATTAATTTTCAAATTAATATATTCGTAACCATTTTAAAAAAATTTTGTATTTTATTTCATATTATTTCCCTTCTATTTCTAGTACACTTCCCTACAATAATTTATTTTTCAAAACCAAAAAGGGGGAGGTTGTGTTTTAAGAAAATATTTAGAACACAATTAGTAAAGTATTATATGAAAAGGTTTTAAACTCGTAAAACAAAGGGGGTGAGGAATGAAAAGTTTATAAGTTAAATAAGGGGAGATCATATAAAAAATATGAGTATGTGTATTAAAGACATAAAAAATAATATTTTTATTTTAATTTTAAAAATATTGGTTTTAGGATTTTCATAACGGTAATATTGTTGATATAAAATGTTTTTCAACACCGTATATTATATTTTTCAAAATAAACAACCACATACTCAATAATATATAGATTGTTATTATTTTTTTCAAATATTTTTTA
Source organism: Viscum album (assembly GCA_963277665.1). Taxonomy (NCBI): domain Eukaryota; kingdom Viridiplantae; phylum Streptophyta; class Magnoliopsida; order Santalales; family Viscaceae; genus Viscum; species Viscum album. The sequence goes on along the minus strand of OY728153.1, from coordinate 1,199,186,917 downwards.
AACTATTTTATAGAAACATCAGTTTTCCAGATGAATTATTTTTCATACCATAGAATGGAAATATTTGCATAAATAAGAATTAATTTTATAAAAGATTAAAAATTTATTCAATATGAATATTTATAATGTTATGAAGACAATGTATAATTGAGTTCCACCAAATAAAGTTCTATAGATCCTATCCGAAAAAATAATTTTAACCAAAATATGAATATTAATATATAGATTAGAATTCATTAAATCTACTTGGTAATAAAATATTATTTTTTAGATGAATGAAATTTATTTTATCTATGTAATCAAAAAATGATCATCAAATGAACTATAATTGAAGAACATTCGAACTCATTTAATAGATTATTTGAGGATATTAGAACCACCACTGAGACATACAAATATAACTGTTGGGGGTTTTCCTATAAATATTATAAATATATGAAGATGATAATTCTATTATATTAACATATTATAAGTTTCATGAGATATATTTTGATGTTACGTTTATGTTTTCATAACATATTTTTAATAGCATACCCCATTTTATTCATTAATTGTTTTTATATTAAGACATCTGAGTGAGGATTATAAATGTATTTAAGACATTTGTGTTTGTAATAGATATATGTATAATCTTAGAAAATAGAGGGATTTCTTTGTTAGTAATATATTGGTTTCATATCTTGAAAATATAGGGATACTATTGATAGGGAGAGATATGTTTTTTTATTCATTTATATTTTGGGAATCCTTCTTTAATGAAGAAATACCCTAAATGTTTAGTTATGATTATAGTTACCTTAATTCAAGGTTATTTACTTCCTTATCACTTAAGGTTAAAATAAAAATATTCTTAATAATGTAATGTATGTTTTATTTATGTACTTTTGAAAATATTTTGATTACATTGTATAATTTTTATTATGTATTTATTTATAGAAAATATTTACTTATATTGTTATATCTCTTCTTAATTTGATAATAGAAAAAGATTTTATCCCTAAAAATCAACCAATGGTGGTCGATAAAAATTGTATGTTTTATTTTATACACTGTAATTATCCCCTCCATTGTAGTAATTCTATACACATTTATGATCCTATACAACATAAAATATTTATCAAAAAATGAATAGTTATTTGTGAAATTTCATACTAAATAAGATAGATTAAAAACTATTTTGGTGGAAAACATATGTTTTAATAAAAATTTATTTAAATTATTTACCTATTTATTTTTATTATTTATTTTAATTAAGTATTTAGAATTAAAAATTAATAACATAATGAATTTACATCCTCACTTGTAAAGAACCATTAAATTAAATTACAAAGTACCAAATTCGTACAACTAAAGGAAAAAATCACCATCATAATAATAGAGTGTAAATTTTACTTTTAATTTTTTTTTCTCCCAATCTAAATTAAAATTGATTTTTTTCTTCTTATTTTACATTAGATAAATCATAGGATGTATATTTTATGATAATCATATTGAAAATATGTGGTGTAAAACACATAATAATTGAATCATTTTTACATTTCAAATATGTACCAATTAATATTAATATTATTCAGAATTAAACATCATAAATAAATGTCATTTAAATAAAATCATCATGCATACAATATTTTTATAATAAGAGGTATTTTCATAAGAATCTATAAAATTGATATATTTTTTAGGTATCTTTCATTGAATTGTTTCATAATATCTTTTTAAATACTAAATAAATAATGTATTTATATTGAGTAATTTCTGGGTCAATTTACCAAATTTTTAATTTTCAAATAAAATTTAATTTTCTGAATTCATAAATAGTTATATTATAAATAAAAAATTTAATGTCATAAATTTAATGAGATCTAAAAATCTAAAATTCATTAATAAATGAAATTTCAAAAAAATAATACCATGGGTGATTACTGATTGGATTTTTAGTTTCAATATATTATACATAATATGTGTCATGAGTAAGTATGTATGTAATACTCACAATTAATCCTTGATTTTAAACATTAATACTGGTGAGTAATTGATGATAATAAATGTGTGCTATCATATTTTGGAATCTATATCATGGGAATAAAACATATTGAAAAATGTTTAATAAAATATTGTAAATATGTGGGTAAGATATTTGTATTCTTAATTATAGGTGTGAAATGAGGGTTCATAAGTTAAATCTAAAAAATTAGGAATTTAAATTCTCAATTTTAATTAACATGTTATTTATAGAATTGGAAAATTTATTTTATTATGTTGAATTTGTTTAATTTTTTGAAAATTTATACTTGAATGAAAATTATTAGTGATTAGCCTAAAACATTATGGATGATAACTATTTTCATGAGAATAAATGAAATTAAAATGAAATTATTTTATATGATATTGTACATCATGAATAATCATATATGTTTTTTGGATGAAAATTATTACCTTACAATTGGGTTATTTTATTCATTTAAAAAAATTCTTTTATTATCTGATTTACTAAATACTTAATCATATTTATGAGTAAATAATAATGAAATTAATTAATAATTACCTATTTAAAATATTTAGGTAATTTTTAAAAATATAATGGATAATAGAGTCTTTGTAGTATGATATTTTCATTTCATGGAATAGGTTTTCATAAAACTATTCAAACTATTATAATTTTTATCTCACTACTATTTTGTGTATTCCAAAGAAAAAAATTATTGATTCAGTGTCCTATTTTTTTCAAACACATAAAATTGTTGAAGTTTTTTAATTTTCTATAAACATGAAATAACTGGTATAAATTAATTTCAATAAATATTAGACTTTTTAAAAATTTTTCTCATTGTAATGGACCAGATTTACAAAAACTATCCCTTCAACATTTTCTTATGCTTAGAGGTGTGTATGAGGGATATTCATGAATTTTTAGCAGAAATAGTGGAGTTTTTTGTCAATTTAAGGGGACACACCGTCATGGTGGAAGGTGTGTTACGATATATGTTTATCTAGTATTTTAGTTTGGTCATGGGTCCAATTTTTTGTGTTGATATATTTTGAGGGTGGTTGTTCTTTGTTGGTCATGTTATCCTTAGTGAACCACCTAGAGAGTAGTGTTATAGGAGGTCATTTTTCGTGTTGTTTTATCCTATAGTATTCTCCAATGACTATTGTGGAATGGGTACATTCCATAGTGTATGATGTGGTTCCACTAAATATGATAAGAATAACCTTGTATAAAACATGGTGAGTTTAAATGAAAAAGGTATATCCTTTTTTATGGAATGTCAAATAGATATCAAGTTCCATGAGGTGGAATGGAATGGGATGAAGTACCTCAAAAAATAATATTATTGGGTCTGGCATTATGATATGGCGATTTATTATTCCAAATCGTAGAAAGGGTGGTCATGATGGATACTTAGGGTGTTTTAATAGTGTCATGCAAACCATAGTTTATTTGGTTTTTTATTATCCATGTAGATTTAAAATTATTCTTAATGTGAGTGAGTTTTTCAAGGGTATAAATATTCACCAACCCTACATCAAGATCTCCCATTTAGTTGTGGAACCACGGGTGTAGTGTGAGTTACTAAATTATGGTGAAGAACAGTCATGCTTCATTTATTAGGGATGGTTCTATGTTTCCTTATTTTTTTAATTCTACACCCTTGAACCCCAGCAAATATCTATGTTCTCCTATCACAATTCTTTTTTTAACATGGTATTTTAAACATCTTGATTCCTTCGGATCAAACATTACCAATTCATGGTACCCACTTATCCTCTTCTTATCACCATCCTTGTTTCATTATCCAGGAGTTTTTTAGGGTTATCACCCTTGTTTGGGATAATATTCAAGAATTAAATAATAGTGGTTTTATTTTTAATGTTTGAGAGTTTTTTTATTTTGACAGTGGTTAATCATTGTTTTTGATTCATGATATGTGATTTAATTGAATCATTGCGTCATTGATTAGTATTTTTTTCTTATCCTTTTTAACGGTTCAATGTTGAAGTATCATTCTTTGTATTAATTATTTATATATGGGAATTAAGCTAATTGATATAATAATAAGGGTAAATAATGTTTTCGAATACGATGTTTTGATTTCATGTGTTAATGAATTATTGATGATGTGTCCTTTTATTTACTTGATATTGTGAAATCAATTTTACTATTCCTATTATTGTTATTTAGACTGCATGGTATTCTAGATGTTGGAAGAACTATAAAAAACCTAAATGATGATCATATTAATGAAATTGGTATGAGAAAGTAAATATTATTCAATGAATAAAATTTTTAAATATGAAAAAAATTATTTAATCATGTTTATGTTTGAATATAAAAATTTTATTTCTAAATAGGTTATAATTATATCGCTGCATGTTAATTATGACCTTGATTCTTAGAGATAATTTTTTGGGTTGTGAAAGACCATCCTTGTTTGTAAAATAAATGATTTTATAACTATTATTTGCATCGGTTCATTTTTTTGTTTTGAAAACATATTTTCCAATATTTGTGATCTTTATGTTTATAGTTCATTTAGATGTTTGATGTGTGTGATTTGGTATACCTATGATAGATAGAACATGTTCAATGATTGATTTTTGTATTTCGTTTAATTGAAATGCAGTTGATGTTGGATTCAATATAATATGCTATGAAAAGGTATTTCCTACTACTAGATTGCTAATTGAGTTGTTTTTATTAGGTAGATGGGTATGGTGTGATAAATGTGGTTTCACATATTACTTGATATTTATTTTTGACTTATTTTGATTACCAACAACATGTTGGAGTGGTTTTATTCACAGTGAGTTCATTACCCCTTCGTATCTTAGGATGAGTCCTAGGGTACAAAGACTAGGGAATGATAAATAAGTAAATAATGAACATCGGGGATGGGTATTTATGTTGGTATTATGGGATAATGGAAACTAAGGGATGGTTGAATTATATGATTTTAGAGCATGGGAATGAAATCTAGGATTTATAATATGAAATATGAGAGCATGATAATTTTTAATGAATAGATTAATCTAGAATTTGTAATAGGGTTTACTGAATGAATATAATTTTCTAAATCATAAATTTTGAATGGATAATAATTTTAAATCATGGTTCTTGAGTGCATGTTTATGATATCATTTTATAGTCCATAGCGGTGGAAGCCATGTTATAAGAAATAAAATAACTATAAAATATTCTATGTATAGTCCCATAGTATGGTGGTGTATGGTATATTATTTTATTTTCTAAATTCATACACTTCACCACCCAATTCATAGGGGAATTCGATTTCCAAATATTTTAGGTTCCTAGTGTTTTATTCAACATGCAGGTTGGCGGGGGAACAAACGGTGGACCTATTAATCTTACCCATTGTTCCATTAATATACAATAATGTGTATCTATATCATGGTTATAATGGATTAATTTCAAGGGTATAGTCTAATAGATTCTATGTTGTCTCATATATTTTTTTACCTGTATGTGTGGGATATAATTTCTTATGTTTTTCAGAAATAATTCTATCTATATGAAGAAATTATGGTTCCCCATTTGTGTATATTCATTAAATTTGATTATTTGAGTTATTATTAATTATACATGGCTTGTGATGCATTCTATACTTTCTATAGGTTATTTCAATTTTTGATGATATTTGGTGGATAATTATAAGGTACATGACACATAAAGGAAGGGATAAGAGATTAGGATGTTTGAAGATAAGGATTGAGAGTGAAAAACTAATGGGAAAGTGGTTTTTGGGTACCTATCCAATTAATTTGAATTTCATATATAGTTATTCAATTAGTTTTGTTCTTGCTAACCTGGTTGTAGTGAGGATGGGGTATTGTTTTATCTTATACAGAAATCAGTTTTTTCCATTTTCTTATTCATTGAAATTTAGTATCCTTTTTCACATTGGATTGATATATTTTATAGATGATCATATAGGTTATATCTATATACTAACCAAATATATATATATATATATAGAGTTTATTTCATGTCTATAGTAACTGGTTGTTGATTGAGATGGGTGTCACAATTATAGAGTGCATTTTAATAATATTTTAGAGTTTATAGTTAGTGACATGATGTATCCTTTACTACATTATGTTTTTTTTCATTTTTATGGCATCCCATTTATCTATTATGGTTCGTTATTTATTTATGATATGGATTTTATTATTAGGAATTCTAATATCATAGTTTCCCATTGAGTTACAAGTCCTATAATTTTTAGTAGATACCTATTGTTTCATTTAAATAGATGTCCATAAATGATCCATAGAGGTTCGGGGAACTGTAATGCATGGTTCATGGTGTACTGTTCTAGTTTTCAAATAAATATGTTGAAGTTCATGGTTAGCACTTGATTATTTCTAACCATGATCCTCATATTTGAAGCTCGGTAAGAGTATATCCTTTTGTGTAAAACTATTAAATATATGATGATTAGACATAATAACCTTGAAACTTATTCTAGTCACACCATATACTATTTTTCATGGTTTTTCTAGCCATACCTCTACACCATGTGAGATGAGCACTCATAGACTATGGGAATCACATGGTCGGTGCATGATCTATCCAATCTTGTGACAAAACCATGAACATTTTTAAAATTATTAAAATGTTTGTTTTACCCCTGAAAAAATTAACCATTTTCCACCCATTGTTCTCCCCATTTTTTCTAAGCAGCCTATAGAAGATCTCCATCTTCCATAATTGGTTTTACCCCTAAAAAATTTAACCATGTACTTTGCTGTATGTATATTACCTCATCTTGAATCAACCCTTATGATGTGTTAGACTAAAATATCTTAAAAAATAATTTTTTTTAAAAAAACCCCATATGTGTTTTTGGTTTCAAAACTATAAATGGAATGAGAAAATTGAATTAATTGTGTAATTATCTGAAAATCATATATTAAATTTACCTTATTTATTTATATATTCCTTGAATATTATTATAGATCTTGATGACACTGTTAAAGATGAGGACTTACATGAGTAATACATCGGTTCCTAGAATGGATTTCCTTGGGAAATATCAATGGGATCCAACTGATAAATTGATGTTACTATCTTATGGGAATGAAAACATGGTGTAAGAAAATTTCATAGATTTATAACTCAATTGATTGAATCTAATGATCCACCTCTTCCTTTTATAAATTATAATGGATTGGATTATCTCTATGGACATGGAATTATTTCCATAGACACTGATCACCTTAAATTATCTCCTTGGGTTACAATAATTTATATCCTAATAATATGACTTTTCGTTTGGCCCGGTTAGAAATTATTTAGGTGAAATTCCATGGGTCCATATTTTGGACTACATCCATACCCCAAAAACAAAACATCTCAGTTGATCACAACGAGCGAGATATATCATATATGGTTATGCATGACATGGGTCACCCTTGAATACATTATTATTATATTATTTTGATGGATTGTCTATGTACCATGGGTCCTTGACCAATTAAAAGTTTCTATTACCAGAGACACCCAACATAGGCAGTAGTTGGTAGGGTTGGTTGGGTACCCCATGAGGGGTTGGAGCACCAAACAATTATATTTATTTTTGTGCATTTATTTATTATTCATGTAAAATGATAAATTTTATGTTTAAAAGATGGATTTATACTATACACCACTAGTGGTGGCCTAATTAGTTTTACTCACACCCTATTTGGGCAACCTTATATTACCCTGGAATATTAATTGAATATATAAATGGATAAATAGAAGCTACCAAATATGGATTCTTGGTTTATATATATTTTAATTTATTGGATTTCTTCTAAAAATTATAACTATTTCATATTTCTATTACGTCACGAAATAATAATAGGTGTATGATCTTGAAATTTTTTATATATATTTATTAATATAATTATTGTTTATATTATGATTCCATATTATTATTTTTGATAATTATTTATTATGATTTACCAATGTTCTTGACTCTGGTAGAGATGTTATAGACACCCCACCTTACCACCATATATACCATCTTTTTTATTCAACATCATCTTTCACATGTGGAGGTGTGTATGAGGCAATTCATCCAACCAAATTTAGTTACTTGTTAGAGAACATTATTTGGGATTCCATAATGTGGTTCCATTGTTTTATTTCCCCATGTATTACTATTTTGAGTGAATATAATATAAACTAGGATGTGTTGGACCTTTTTAGTAAGTAGGAAATTGGATATATAATACATATTCAAAGGAAAATACAAGTAACAAGGGATAATAATTTTTTTTGGAACTTCACTAGTTATATTTTCACTACAATAACCATTAGGTGACACACATGACATGCAACTTTTTTTTGTATTTAATTTTTACCCTTGCAAGGGTATGGGAATGTATCATTTATTCACGAATCATTATAGGAATGTTAGTTTATATGTGTCATTCATATTCCATGCCATGTTCAATTCATTCCTTGTTTTTATCATATATTCCATTATTACATTACTTGTAACATTTTAATGATTCATATAGGAAAAATAAGAAGCAAATTTTACACAAAGTGTCAGTATCAAACCAAATGGGTTATTGTCACATATCTTATTGATGGAACCTTAAATAACATTTTCTGGTATGTCTAATTCATGGAACATTATTTAAATGGTCTTAAAAGTTATTTGGATTGAATGAAATGAGTGGTAAGTTTTATTTATAATGTTTTCGACTCTATAAATAAGGGAAGGTGATTCATATAATTTAACAATCATAAAAGGAAATGCTATATCCTATGAATTATTGTAAATGTCTAGTTTCAATTACATATAAGGAAATGATTTATGTCATAATGATCAAGCCTTTATAACATGGTAATAGATACACATAAAATGGAGACACATATATAAACATTCAAAATATTATTCATAAAGGATTTTGTTGTCGTTACATGTAGATGACTATTAAAACATAAAGGGTGTTTCCCCCATATCATTTAATTAAAACTCCATATAATGAAACTATTATGATTGAACTTGAAAAAATGTATTGTAACATGAAAATTGAATTAGGTAGTTGGAAAACATATCTCTTACATTCATGCCATGTGAATATCATTAATTACTATAAGTAATCATTTGTACTTTTATTTGTAATAATTTAGGTTCTTGTAATTATAGGTATATGCCATAATGTTGGCTTTAGGACGAGTTATATGAAGGTTATGATGACCATTCTCCTAAGGTGGTGGGACCTGGTCCACCAATAGTTCCACCTGCAAGTCCTCCAATGGTACCACCTCTTATACATGGATTGGGAACCGATAGTTATATCAGATACAGTTCCATACCACTAGTATAGTCTATTTAGGGAGTTTCATGAACTACACTGACTATGATAGAGTTTACAAGGTCGTTTCAAAAGATGAACCAATATAATTTTTAGGGGAATCTGGTCCCTAGGTTGATGATCAATGGATTGATGATATTCTTTCAACCTTAGAGAATATGAAGATTATATCATAAAATAATATAAATCTCATAGTATATATACTTCAAGTATCTATCATGAGATGTTAGGATACTCTTATATATGAATATCAACATTGGGGTATGGTCTATAAGGATTTCCAAAATACATTATGTGACTAGTTTTTCCCAAATACAATAATATCAGATTAATCTAAGGAATTTATAAATGTAAAGTTGGGTAATATGTATTTGAGGTATTATTTATCATGCTTCACTAAGGACCTATTCTATTAACCTAGAATTTATGGTGATGAGATATTCTGGGAAAGATTCATTGAGGATAGGATCATGTATGTCAACTGATCTTAGGTGAACATCATCCAACTATCTATTATATTTGAAATAGTGAAAGAGGACCTTATTTCAATGTGAAATCTGGGGAATTATGATGGTATAGAGAATGGTGCCTTAGCTTATAGGTTTGGAAGTGCATCATCTAGTGGTAGGAAGTGTCACTTTGAGACTACAATGAGGTAAGAGGAAGTCAGAGTATGTGCACTGGAAGTTACATAGTATGCCATTACTATGGAGGACCAGGTTACACAAATCCCCAATACATCATATACCAAGTATATTTTTGATCCTATTATAGAATTGGAATCCTATTGATATTTTTTATAACCATTACTTAGGTTTTCACTGGGAGAGGATATACACCAGGTATGATTAATGGATTAGGATTAATGGCTCCAGGCTAGGACAAGAGTTTGAGTATGGAAAATAATAGAGTTCGATGAGGTGGATGAGGTCAACAAACCTAGAATTATAGTGTTTTTTTCTAGTGGTTCAGACCAAATCCATGTGTTAGAGTTTTTTCTTCTGGCCATGGGTCATTCTATATTCTCGCAGTATGTCCTACGCAAGAGGGGTGCGGTATTGGTCAATATAAATTACGAGGTATGGATATAGTATCCTCAACTATAGTATATGATTTTATTTGATATATTTAATTCACACAAATTTATTTTGTTGGATTTGATGAAATTCTTTTGGCTTTATATTTGTTACTTTTGTGGGGTATTATCTCTTGACACTCCATTGACAGTACAAATCAGTATATAATCGACAATGTAAGTATTTACCACCTTATATTAGTGGTTACTACTTATTATGGAAATTTTTTTCCTCGGGATTATATGTTATGACACAATTCTCAAGAAGGATTGGTTAGTTCCTTATCAAGACCATATATATTCTTATCGCTTGATGATTTCATTCACATCACTTGAGGAATGTTTCTATATTCATAATGCATAGTTTAATGTCTATTCAAATAAAGATAGACCATAGTGATATGGTTTTGGTCATGTGTTGGCCTTGATTTTCAGCCTTTTCTCAAATGACCATGAATTGTGATATAATGTTTTTCTTATTATGGTGGATTAATTTACAAATTTTTCCATGATGAATTTTTTAGACTACACGATATGAAAGAAGTAGATTTATCCATTGATCTCTTTCTATGAGTATAACCACTGTATATACCTATTTACTGGATGGATCCTATAGAGATTCCAAAATCCAAGAGTTAGTTTGTTGAAATGGAAACAAATGGGTTTATATGACTCAATTCTTCTCTATGGGCCATGACTATGATTTTTACTAAAAACATTAGTGGTACCCTATAGCTATGTGTGGACAACCAGTGGATGAATCATATTACGGTAAATAACTAGTACCCACATACTCATATATTGAATCTCTTCAATAAGCTCGGAAGTTTCATTTTGTTATTAAAGATTTATATGAGATTAGGATATCATCATGTAAAAGTTATGTAACACCCCAATCTCCCAAGGTACGTTTCCCTTTGAATTATGCAATAGCTTGCATTGTACGCAACATTGAGATTCTATCACACCATGACCAAAAAGACTAACTAATTTGAATTGTAATACCCAATTTTTGAATTTTTATAAATATTATATTTCAAAATGGACTTTATTTTTGGATTTAGGATATCAAAATTATCTTAGAGTGAATTTTTGGTATTTTTCTGAAAGCATTCAATTTTTGATGAATAGTGAGAAACACTAAGTTATTGTATAAAACAGAATTTTTATATAAATAATTATTTAGTTTGTTTAAATTTATTTTAGTGGAAAATATATTAATTATACCTATATATGTTCAATGTAATTCATTGGAGCCATTTTATAATGAGTTTATATATATAAATATTTTATTAAACTTTTTACCGTTTTTTACCTACCTCCTAAAAGAATTTGTAAATTTTCATAAAACATAATCTTATTGCTTCTGTGGGTTGAATTTAAAAAATATATGTGACATGGGTAATATCAGTAAGTAAAAATGTGGTTCAATAAGATGAAAATAATTTTTTGTGATTAGTAATTTTTTACTTTTATTTACCACGGTTAAAAAAAAATAGGGTAATTAAGTGTGAAAATGATATCATAATTACCCAAACACATGTTGTAATTCAATTGGATAAGTATAATTCGACCAAAAGAACCTTATAAATAAAATATGATCCTCTTTTGTCCACTTGGATTAGATTAGATCATTTATTATTATTTTATTTAAAGTAGAGTTAAAAGAGTTAAAATCAATGTTTAATAACTAAATAATTTTTAATATAGGGTTATACATAGAATAAAATCAACAATAAATATTCCTTATAAAGATAAAAAGATTTCCTACATAATGGTATTTTATTTATAATTTTTAGAAATTAAATAATTAAATTTATTTATTACACAATGATGATGGAGTAATTATCTTATTAATGAATGATTAAAATAATTGATATTATAAATATCCAAATAAATATAACTTTAGACCATTAATGAATACCACTAATTTTCTAGTATAATTTTACATGTTAGAGTTGATTAAATGAATTGTTTTTGAAGTAATAATGATGTTATAAATTTAACAAAAACAAAATACCAAATAGTGTCAAAATTGACATAAAAGAATTTTAAAAACAAATATTATATTATTAATTGTTATTCTATTACTAAAAATATAAGCATCGGAATAAGAGATTAAATAATATTATATATGTTATTAATTAACTACTTGTGGTTAGTTTGGAAGTTTATAGTAAGATTATCAACCATATAATATAAATATAAAAAGAGACATAGTAAATGTCAAACTATTTAGCTAAGAGTAAAAGTTAAAAGATTAGGTTAATATAGTGACCCAAACCTATCTAAAACCTATTGTTTGAGTTTTTTTTCGACCCATACCCACCTTACCCTTGAAATTATTTATTTCAGAGCCATTAGAAACTGAAAATGATTTTGTTATAAAATAATATTTCAATCGTTTCCTATGGTGCCCCTAACCCCTCTTATAAAAGGACACTTCCCCTTCTTTCAAATTCAAGCTGTAAAATCCATTTGGCTCGACCAAACCCAACCCAAATAACCTCTAAACAGTCTTCTATTAATCTTTGAGGCATTAATTTAGTCAGAAAGCCATTATATGGAGGCATTTTTATCAAATCAAATGGAAGAACCCGAAGAAGAGGTGAATATTTCATCACCTCTTTCAAGTTCTTTTCTTCTTCCACTTCCTCTTTCTTGGTTGTTTCAATTCATAAATAATAAATTTAGTATCTTATATATACTGTTATTTTATAATAAAAATGGTACAACCATATTCATTATTCTATTCGTCCTATAAATGATAAAATCACCGTATGTGTGTACGTACAGATTACCGTCTCCACGTCATAGTGTAGTTTTTTATTCAAAGACTCCATCATTTGGATAGGTATAATAATGAGTATAAATGATGTAAATAATAAATATAACAAGATAATGATTCTATTTATATGATATAACACTACTCTAATTTTTTGAAATTGCGCGTGTTGCAGCAGGAGAGTATTAGCGACCGCCATTTGGAGGTTTCTAAAAAGAGTATTAGCGTCCGCCAAATGGCAGACGCTAATACAGAAAAAAATACATGGTATTTTTTCTCCCTTTTTGTTGCCATGTATTTGTGAATGCCAAATGGCAATCACTAAAGGGTGTATTAGCAACCCCAAAATGGAAGACGCTGATACTGAACTAAAAATACACGGGATTTTCCCTCATATTGCATGTCTTCTTCGACACGCCCTAAAACACCCCTACCGCAGTTTCGTCGCACACCGCCATCTCCCCCTGCCGCCCAACCCCTACCCTTGTCACCATCAGTCATCTCGGGCACACCAATGCACCTTCAGAAACCCTCCGGTCTCCCCCCGACGTCACCCCACCACACAACGACCACCCCTAACCAACGCCAACCCTCCTCGATCATCGTGCATCCACCATGGCTGGTGAAGGAAGCTGGTGGAAACCCTCCAACCACACCTACGTCGCCTAATTAATACTAGATCGAAAATCGAGTTTTTTTAGGGGATGCTCTTTATCATCCGCTAAACGGCTGATGCTAAAGTCTTTAGCGATAGGCCAAAAATGTCCGCTATTGGGCTTACGATAAATAGCCGCTAAAGGGATTTAGCGACAGATTTTAGTGGTCAATAAAGCCCTTATTTATAAAAGTTTACCATCCAATTATATATGATATTAATATCAAAATAATGATATGGTCTCTCATGAATATGTACAGATTACCGTTTCCATGAACGCGATGATATTAATTTCCCATCATATCTATACAAGAATAATTCTCATTTGACGATTAAAAATAATTTTTAGAGACTTAATATCATTATAAATATGAATAATATACATCCTATCCCTAAAAAACATTACTTACGTAACAAATCATATAAAGGAAAATGAATTAGTTAACACTCAAAACGATGATACCACTAAAATACCATTAACAAACAAAAATTAAAAGATCATATATGATATCATATTTATGTATATAGTTCTTTTATAATTTAATAACAATTATTTAACTATTATAAAAGAGGTTAACATACCCTCAACCAAGGAAAAGTACAAGGTAAGGGTCAATTTTACAATCTCTTTATTATCCGATGTTGTTTTTAAATAAGTACATACTGGGACCTTTTTATCATCCACAACCATGTTTTCATAAAAATGTATTTCAAAACATTTTTACTATTTACTGGACAGTGGGTTAAATTTATTTATACCCTTATTTTACCTTATATGTTTTGAATGTAATCTTTCCATTATTTTCCAAATAGGGTACTTTATAACCTTATCAACAAAATTAAGTTAAGAATGTTTTTTTAACTTATATGGCGGGTGCAGCTATTTTCCGCTGTTCTGACATCATCAAATCTTTCCTTAAAAGTTTATAAAAATATATTCAAAGTAATTTTTTTCTTTTATAATTATATGAATTTTAAATGATTTCAAAAAAGAAAGAGATATTTCTGTAAAAAAAAGTTTTGATTTCATCTATGTCAACATCCTTTGAGGGATTTTAAACTTATTTTATGTTGATTTATTATCATACACAATTTACATATTTTATTGAAGGATTTGTGATATATTTGATTATGGATGTGTTATTTTCACACCACTCATGGTTTGTGGATAAATTATTGAAATTTCATATACTAATTTTAATAAGAATGTTTATGTTATGTTTAAACATTTTCATTTGAGAAATGCATTGAACTTAGTAAGTGATGGGTGGAGCCCGCTATAGCTCCTTGATGCATCAGTAGGTATCATGAGACAAACTGGTGTCTTATCAAAAGGCCTTGACAAAATTTTATTTGTAGTCTTGGCATAAGGCCTTGACCATGTGGTTATGAAGTATGACATCATGCATTCCATCATTATGAATATGGATATTGATATTGCATGTGATTATTCGACTAGTAGAATATCCATGTGAATAATTAAATGGAATTATATGATTTTATCACTTCTATATTATACATAATTTCATGTTTAAAAAGATTTTATTTTAGTCTTATAAATTTTCTTAAACGTTTATGCTTATTTATCAAAGTTTCCACTATATTGTTACCCTTACTGAGCATCTGAGGTCACCCCTTTATATGTTTTATTTTTCCCAGGATGCGAAGAAGTATGTTATGACTAACCTATAGGGATAGTCGAAGAGATATGAGCGTGGCCTATGAAGACTATGTTATTGTATTTTTTTCATTTTATAATGTAATGTAAAACTTATGAATGTATCTATTATTTCCAAGTATACTAAACTAATTGGTATTTTGAGACTTGATCTTTTGTGATCTTGATAAGCTTATATAATAATGCACCAACTCTATATAACTAGGGTCGGGGTGTTAAAAGTTATGTATGGATATATACCACATAATTTCTTTTGGGGGAAATCCAATTATCATTGACATTTTATCCAAAATATTTCATTCCATGAACCACCACATAAATACTGAACAAGAATGGTCTAAAATTTAATTGGTCTAAATCATGTGATACGATATATCAAGAGATAAAATAATGGTTTATTTAATCACTAATCCAAATTTTACCATATCTTAGAAGAGACTACAATGATTATTGGCATGAATTAGTCATTAGAAGGAATCTATTTTGATTCTAGGGTAACGAGTCATAGAATAAAATTCTCATTAGCCAAGGTCTAACAAGTTAAATTAGGTGACACATTATCTTGAGATGAAAAATATTTTCATACCCTACATTGCTTGATACATTAGATATTTTGGTAGTGATTAGTCAAATACAACAACCATAAATATCACAAATACATACTCAATATGGGAATCATGAAACTCTAATATAAAGATGGTTCAAATAACCTCAGTTAATCAAATTTTATCTTACTTACACACCAGTTAAGCAAAATTATATAGATGATTATCTAAGAGAAATAACTTGGACCCAAGATTCTTCAAAATCCAGTAGTGAAAATAGATGATTTTTCATCTTTCTGAAATGAAACTAGAAGTTCACGAGTGTCTTGATCATCATATTCTCTAGACATTAGTAATGAGATCATAATATTTTTATTCAGTATATAGGGGAAATATTAATATATCAAAGGTTTATTATTGATATAAAGTGTTTTAGGTGATATATCAATTCACAGTTTGGTTTTTGATGAGGATGGGATCCTACATAACCAAGGGAATGTATAAGTACGTATAGAAATGTAAGAGTATATTATTTCAGAATCATATTCTATGATGTGGATAGTACATATAAAACTCAGTAATATTTATGGATTCTTACACTACCAGTATTTTTTAGCCTAGGCTGATAAAAATATATTTTAGGATTTGTTAATAGTTGTTCGTCCTATCTATAATAGAAATAAGAACACCAACTACCTACTAGTATATTAATATTGTTACTCATCATGTAGTGGAAATGGGACAACATCAATATGGATTTCATGATGGGGATACCAATATTTCACGAGGCAGTGGAACTATTTTTTAATTGTTGATTAACTGAAAAATGTCACCCACTTATTTCTAATATGGGAGACCTTCTTAGTGAATGTGTTTTGGAGGATTTTTATAGAGAGATCATAAACCTTATTGGGGTCCCAAATACCATTGTAACATATTGTGACTCTCAGTTTAATTGTTTGTTATATAATGGGTTGATGAAGGATATGGGTTTTTTGGATCTTCTTAGAACATCATATCACCCATAGATAGATGGTTAGTCCGATGACACTATACAGGTACTCAAGGACCTGATTCTATTGTACGCCATTATTTTAGAGGCTAATGAAGAATACAAATTTATCTAGAAGTGTTTTATCTATATAAATATTTTCTATGAAACTATCCATATTTCTTTGTATGTGGTGATCTATGGTATACCTTTACATTCACTTATATATTGGTTAGTTCTAGGAGAGGTGGTACTAATGGGACCTCATATTGTTCAATAAATTTTATAAACTCATACACAGGATGAGAAAATGTATGCATACAGGTTATTATACCATAGCTTTATATACTGATTATTAGAACTTTCCTTTAGGGAATGAGGTCGGAGACCAAGTATTATTATAGGTCTTTCCTAGATTAAGTCATCAATAGATTCATAGGAAAGGTAATCCATCACCTTGATTTATCGGGTCTTTAAATAAAATAGAGAGGGTATAGAATGTATAATATAAAATTGATTATATATAGTTATATAATTCTATGAATGATTTCTCCAGTGTTACACAACTGTCCCCTTATCAATTCTAATGGTCTCGTATTTATGATCCAGGTGAAGTTGAGGTGATGGATGATTCTTTTTTTAGGAGTATCCAGTTTATATTTTTGATCATAGAATTAAATCAATTAAAGGTAAGATGGTTCCTTTGGTTTGAGAGATATGTAGTCAAAACCATATATAGGATGACAATTGAGAATTATAGTATAATATACATGCTTAGTGGCTGGAGTTATTCTTAGAATCACATCAACCACCCATTTAAGTACTACTAAAAATTATTTTTTATGTAGGGGAGGTGGTAAAATCCCATTTTTTTAGAATAGATCAATTAGTTTTAAAAATAAACAACTTTTTTATGTTAAAGGATGTTATTAAAAAGTTAATTCAGTCTTCATGAGCATTCAATATTATTTCAAGGACTAGAATTCCATTTTTGGAGAAATATGATGAAGGGAATGGTTAAATCATGGTTAATACTAACCATGCACCACATCTATTTGGCCTATAAAGGGTGGAGCCTTGGTGTTTAAATCGTGAAACAGAGGCTACAATGTAGTGGAAAATCAATAATTAATTATAGTGGAACCACCCATGGGGTGTGAATGTTTTTTCTAACCCTATACCTAAACCACTCAATTTGAGGTCTCATCAATAATGGAAATTTCATAGTTAGCACAGAAATTAGGTAACCTAAAAGCTGAAAATTCACCCTATTAAAATAAATGAAATGCTGATTTTATCTCTAAATATTTTATTCCTTTCTCCACACGTTCTTATCTTAATTTTGATGTATCATCCCATAGGATCTCTAACACATCCCTATTTAGATTATGTAGTGTATATCCTTCTTAAGGTTTCTGGTTTGACCATTTTTCATCACAATAGATCACTCATAGTAAGTATTACAGTAATATTACTTCATTATTTACTTTTATAATCCGTCTTTGGCATTATTTTTGTGCTACCAAATATACCTAATTTTAGTGGATTTTGATTGTTTTCGATTCTCTCTTGTTCCAACCCAAATTAGATTTTGATACTATATGATGTGTCTACTATCATGCTATGGTACGTGGCCTATTAAATTACCATAAATGTATTGCTGATTTTATATTTTCATCATTGTACCACATACCAAACATTCTATGCTTTTCTACTAAAATTACCATTCTTTTAATATGTTATCATATCATTGAACTGGTCATTCTCTGAAACATGTTCACTTTATGGAGGTTTATAACCACAACCTGAATCACATGTGAGGTTGTGTTATACTAAATTTTCTTGGAAACCACAACAACCTTTATCAGAAACACACTTGGGGAATGTTTGGTTTGTCATATATAAAAGGAATGGCCAAATTGAATTAAATTATTTTATTATGAGTGGATATATTTTATGTTCTTTTATTACAAATATTTTACATGATTATTATTATGGACTATGACGAAGCTTTTAATGTCTTGAAATACATTGAGTAAGACCTAATTTCTAGACCTTTAAGGCTTTAGGATAACTGATAGTATGCAAAAAAATTATTTGATGCGGCCACTAAGTGAGATGAAAAACATGGGTTTGGTCGATGTATTAGTTTTATTTATGATTCTTCTTGACACATAATATTTACCTATATCACAAAAAAATTATTATACTATAGGTAATCTTCTTGTATTTGGCTTGATTTCCTCAGAAACAAACCTCCTTGGATTTTATATGTGGGATCAAATCAAGTCTATCTCAGGATTAGTTTGGAATTTTCATCAGGCTCAGTTAGAAACTACTATAGTAAAATTCCAAGGGTACATAACATAGATTTTACTCATTCCCACATAGCCTAAAATAATAGTTGATCACTACGGGTGGGATGAAACTTCTATGTCCAAGATGAAATGGGTACCCTTATATCCATTGTTATTTCTATCTCTAGATTCCATGGATTTTCCCATGGGTCCTTAACTAATTGAAAGGTTATGTGTTCAGAGACATCCAAATTAGGCTAAAGTGGGTAGGGTTTCAGGGTACTCCATAAGGTACCTAAACTCAATCCAATTATATTTTTTTATTTATTTATTATACATACACAATGTTACATATTATATTCCCAGGATGGATTTGTTTTTCTAACCACTGATAGTGGCCTACTAAGTTTTGGTCATACCATATTTAGGCCACTATTTATATTTTTGGTAGATTACTTAGATGCAAAAATGGAAAAAGGGAAGAAATAAACTATATATTCTTGATTTATTTTATCACGAGAATTTTGGAGAAGATGATTGAGCTAGTTCTTGATATGTTCATAGAGATAGTTGTTTTTGGTTGTTTTCTTCCATTTTTTAATATAGTACTACTAAATTGTAGGCCCAATACAATGTCTACATATTTCATATCTATTTTACCTTATGTCATCAACACATTAATATGACCCTCTTGTTGTTTATTATTATTTATTTTTTATCTTGATGGATTATATTTTTCCCCATAAATATTATTTCCAATTATTACTTTTTATTATTTACCACTATGATGCAATCAGATTACGAGGGTATAGCCTCCATACCATACCACTATAGGCCCCTAAATCTAGTCTGCAACCACTATTATATGATGAGGTGTCCATGATTCCATGTTTACAATTGGATTCTATTACCTATGTGTGAACTAGGACTAAGACATCACTTGTTTTAAATAAATGTTTTTCCCTTTATATTTTATTTTTTATTGAAACGAGACATTTATGAATTTGAGAATTTTAAGTTAAAAATTTTAATATATTTTTTTAATAATCATGTAAATATTTTATTAGGATTATTTTTTTATATTTTTTTAATATAATTAATTTTTATGTGCAGAGATAAAAATATACTAATTATCTAAATAACATCACTTTTATGATATTATGAATATTAATGATTGATTTTACCTCATGAGAGATATTATTTGTAAAAAAATTATATTTAAAAATTAATATAAATCATTTAAATATACTACGTTAAATTAATATAACCCATGTTTAAAATTTTGGAAACTGAAATAATATTTTTTTCTAAAGAAGAATCTCAATTATATTAGAAGTTAGTTTTAATATTTTGTAGAAATTAAATCTAAGAAATTTATTTCATATTTTAGATCAACTTTTTCCTATAATATAATAAGTTAAATATAATTTTTATGAATTCATGTATGATTACTTATGTTAATGTTAATGAATATGATATAAGTAAAAGTGTTATTTAAATAAAAATGTTTAGTTAATGTCGTGAAATAAAATAATTTTTTTTATATTATATAGTGACTTTGATATGATTTTTACACATATATAAACATATATTATTTCTTATTTTATTGGTAATTGTAAGGACACATGTTTTTCTAGACCATCGTTTTCAGCAAAAGTTTTATTTTTTTTGCATTGTGATAATTATAAGGGGTAAAATGGTATTTTTCACCCATAATATTATCCTAGATAATTTTTATTCCCACTTTATAGGTCTTATAATAGGTATATTACCCTAGTAAAGGATTTAGGATGTTTTCTGAACATTTTAAATTTTATCAGAATAATAAATATTTAATTACATAAATATTTATTTATTCATGTAGGTTCATTTAGTCATATAATTTGAACATAATGTTGGATTGAGATTATGTCTCTTCTATTGAACCTAAAATAGATATTTCTTCCTAAGTGGGGCCCAACCATAGGTTGGTTTCCATGTATGTCTCATTCATTTTTTCTTTTCTTTTTCTTTTCCTTTTTTTATTCTTTTATTTTTCATTTCATTCCTTGTTCTCCTGGTGTTTTACACACGCCCATGGGGGATATTCATACAACTATGTTACAATTGATAAGGGATATAGAGAGATAATAAGATTTAAGGAGAAATTTAGGTACCCTAACAAAGCTCTTGACACCCTATATTGACGTGCGACAACCGTGTACTGCAGAATTGAGTGAAGCTTTAGTGATTTCCTCCCTAAGGTAGGAGTTTTTAGGTTTTTCTGTATAACCCGATTGATTTTATTTTTCTAATTTTGATCCACTATTTTGATTTCTTATTGACCCTTATGGCCTAATCGGTTTATTTTCGGGTGAAAAGGGGGTCTCAGGCATTTGAAGGTTTTCCATTCCAGAAAACATGGACATATAGCATGTGGTTTAGGGTGACACATCATGTGTTCTTACCGTTTTTATAAGATGATGTTTTCAAAGTAAATGTAATGTAGAATGATTTATACTCAATTCTTTGGGTCTCATCTATGTATCCATGTACATAGCTAGTCTTCTAGTGTATGGGTACATGAATATGTAGAGTACACAGCCAGACCCTATGTGGGTCGCAAACCATGTAAAAGTACATATCCTGACCGAGTACAAGGATAGTCCTATTGAGGGAAATAGACTAGTAACTTATGCCAGGTACACACCATGAACCTATTTCACATGTCATGTACTTGTGTCATTTACACAACCATGCTTACAAGAGTAATTTCCCATTTAAGGCTATGGGAGTAAACATCGTGTACCCATAAGGACACGCTGTGTACTTCTCCCTTGTAACCCTTTGTGGTTTTTTCATATATTTTTTTAACAATAGTTTGAATTACACAAATGAGAAGTCTATTTTGATTATATTTTCACATATATAACATTAGTAAGAGATGTGAGGTACTTCAAGTGCTTTGGAGTGGCATTTCCAACCTTTCATGAATTAAGTGGTTCTTCCTCCAGTACTCGTATCCCGTTGTTTCCTTTGAGTGATTATTTTTCTAAAATTATACATGACCTATCTCTCTTGACAAATTCTTCCATTGAGGATATTTCCCCTGTGAATGTTCCCTTTGTCTTATGTGGTCATAGGATCAATTTCTTCTAATAATCCTATGTAAGATTACTCTGTTTATGTTTTGACATACAAGATTCTATGTAGAATTATTCTATCTTTTTTTATGACAAGGACCCTAGGAGGGATATATTTTCTTATATGATGAATTAGAGATTCCCTTGTAGGTTCCCTTTACCTGTATACCATTTCAAGGTTCCCTTATAAGATTCCTCTTCTTTTTACATTCTCTAGAGGGTCACGCATAAGATTTCTTTTACAAAATACCATTATGAGGATCCCATGTAGGATTATTTAATTTTCATATCATTAGTGTATCTTGTATATGATTCCTCACTTACCTTACAACTAAGGATCTTAGATAATATGTCTTTTATTGTGTGTATTTTTTAAGGATCCCATATGTGTTGCCTCTCAATGTTTGAATTGAGGGACCTAACAGTTTCTTTTGGTTGACCAGCCCCAAGCTATTACATTGTATTTGGGTAGAGATGGTAGTGAGTGTCACATTATGACTCATTAGGAACATGTAATCCCATCAAGATGTGGTTTTAGTGTTTGTTTTAGGGGTTCAAACACCCTCACTCTTTGTTTATACAATCACTTGGATATTTCTGATGTAGTGATGTTTACTAGAGGTGATTCCTGGTTGGGAAATTTTGAGCATGATGGATGGTTTATTTCCTTCTTTTGGGATTCCTGGAAATTCTTCCTGGGATCCATCTTGTTTTCTAGGATTACCAATGATTCTTTCCATGTATCTAACATTTGAGCCATGTTTTTTTATATTTACTTATATACAAAGAATTTTTACCTTAGATCTAGATATTGATCATGTATATTTAATTATTTTATTATTGGGATGTCCAAATATGGTTACTTGAATTATTTATTTGATCCTACTACTATGGTATTACACATGGCATCCCTAGTAATGATACTCATGGATGATTCCCCTATTCTGAGTGAAGAGAATGATTATTCTCTCCACTATTGATATATGAGAAGGATGATTTTTCTATCCTCTATTGATATTTGGTGAGTTTTTTTCTTCTATCCTCAGTTTTATATGTGATGAGGAAGATTACACTCTCCTTGATCTAATTATATTAATGGATGATTACTCTTTCCTAAAGGATATACACGATTACGCTCTCCATGGCTGGTTACATTACTTCAGTGTGCTGCATGGCATCTCACATCATTTGATACCCATAATTATTACACTCATAAGGATGATAAGGATGATTATTTTGTCCCTTATTAGAGACTCTAGGGGTGAGAATAGAATATTACATATGAGTTGTCTTTAATAATTTCTTCAGGGTCAGACACTTAGGGTTCTCTGAGTTCTGAATGTCGTGACCACCTAATAACACATACATAGAGATCAAAAATTAGAATCGATGTTCATGGCATGATCACCACATCGTCTATATCAGTGAATATTAATAGGATATCATGATGTAATTCCCTGGAATACAGTTTTACAGTGATTGGAGGTGAGTGCGGGTAAACCCATTTGTAGGACGAGTATCCCCCTGGGTGACAAAGATTACCCACATATATTTTTGGCATTGGTGGATGTAGGTACTTATCCATTGTGATTAAAGACTCATATATTTTCATAATGATACATGACTTGAGTTTTACGATATCCTACTTAATAACCTTGTACATGATGTCCAATTCATCGAGATTACAAACCCAATGACCGACTACTGATTGGGTTTTTGTTATTTCTTTCACTTACTCATGAATATTGATATTTACATATATATATATATATATGTATGTATGTATATGTATACAGGTAGCTATAAGAATATACATTTATAAAGATATTGATATGGAAATACATGGTTGATGTTCCCCAGTTGATCAGGATTACAGACTCTGTGTTTGAATTTGTTTTTAGGTTTTTGGCTTTACTTATCTTCTTTTTTTTACATTAGGTGGGATTAGATGTTGGATTTTTCATACACTTATAGCAGTAAAATTTTTAGGTCACTCATAGGGGTGGCCTACATAGATAATTTCTCACCCTGCATGTGCACCTTTATGTATGCGTAAAATTTATTTCTTGTTTTTTATGTTGAGTATGGTTTCATGGTGGATAGGGTTGAGTCCCGATGTTTCATTATTAAGGAGAGATACTCGTGTGGACAATTATGTTCTATCTAGTGCAGTTCGATAGTGTTTGGAGACTAGGTACACGATTTTTCTATGAGTTAGTAGTAGTTACATGTACATTTTTTGAGTTTCATTTGTACTCATGTATCTATAAAGTCGGCCTAGCAGGTTACCAATGTTATATATATGGTATAGTTTCCTTTATTTTATAGTTTTTTTATTTGATGCCATAGAATTTTATATTTCAATTTCTTTATTACTTTTACACTATGTTTATTTACTACTATGTATGATTTTTAAATATTTCTATTATTTCTTACACTCATATGTGGGAATAGACTCCCCACTATTACACCCTAGGAACTCACTACTAGTAGACAACCTCCTAATTCGGGGGAGGCGTGCATGAGGCCTTGTAACCAACTAGATTGAGGCACCATTTTAATAGCATCTATTTCCGGACATTACAAATTGGTATCAAAGAAATTATTTTTAGGTTCTTTTCTATTTGATATATTCTAGATATTTGAATTAAGAGTGTGTTGGAACCTCTTATAGATATCCAACTGGTGCATCATGAATAATTTTTCCTATAATATGTCTTAGTTTCATTGGTAGGAGATAGATGTTCTAATCTTTCATGTATAGGTTGATGTGATTTTCTTATTTAAAAGAACACATGTTATGTGGATGTTGTGATTTAATAAAAATATCATACTCTTGGCCATTGGCAAGTGGACATAGATGAATTTTTGACTCTTTTAAGGAAACTTCAAGTGGCATATCATGCATAATATTTGGCGTGTAGGATTTTTATCATATAGTAATTCTAGTGTTAGGTTTTTACTAACAACTAAGTCATATTCACTTGGTCCTACTTACACACACACACACACACACACACACAGACACACACACAGACACACACACAGATATATTCATTGGATTGTAGGTTATATGGATCTATATTGAGTTTTTTGATGGTGAGGCCAATGACATTGTCCTTAGGCACATGAGGGGTAGTGACCCTATTTTGTCAATATAGAATGGGATGCATTTCTATTCTTCCCCTTATAAGGTGCTATTTATCAGGTAATAATTATATAGTTGGAAAAAAAATTACAATATCAGTGGATACCATGACATTTCTTATGAACCAGTCTTCCATGGGGTATTTCTGAATTTATATTCTTAGTGAGTGTTTGTTAATTCTCTCTTCCTCATAGGTATCATGACATATAGGTAGAAGATTCGTTATAAGTACGATCGGTGAGAATCATTCCCTTTTCATCTAGATTTTTAGTTCTAACTATTATAGGTCCTAGTGATTTTTACCTTGTTTATAGGATATTGATATTTTGGGCTATGTAGTATAGAAATTTTAAAATAGTTTTGAGACTTGTTCTGTAGGGATAGGTGGGAGACCAATATGCCCTTTGCTTTGACTAAAATCATTGTTGGTTTATGTCTCTAATTTTTTTATCGAAAAAATATGATATAGGTTTTCTCATTTTTTTCAAATTTTTTTTTCTTTGTGGGCTTTTTTTATTATTTATTTAGATCTAGGGAAAGTAGGTGTTTGAGTTTTACATTATAGTAATGTTGATAGCTGAAGGTTTTGATAAAAACCAATGCATCTTTGTTTTTAAGACTGATTGGTTTGGAAGGATTTTTCATGTGCCGATATTTGTCGACCAGTGTTTCTGTTGTTGCTAATATAATCAATTCATAGGTAGATTCTCATAACTCGAACGAAGAAATGTGAGAGGAGATCTTGGAATAAATCATGTCAAAGGTGATATTCATGATTTGGAAGACGATTTCCATGTGATATTATAGTTTAATGTTCTGATATTCCATATAGTATTGTCATTTTCACATTAAAATCGATTACTCATTGTAGTATGATTCGGGTGATAAGGTATATTCTTGTTGCTCATTGCGATGGTTAGTCATAAATCAATGAGTGGACATGTGTGTGTTAAGGACCAATGTCTTCACAACTTTACATGGGATTTGTTTCCCATGATATATGGTTAATGTGATGAATGTCCCTTCGTTGTAGTGTTTACATTAAAAATAAATGGGGTACTATAAGAAGGTTGATTTGTTGCTGAATCTTGTCCATGTATTAACAGGATGGGATCCTAGATCAGAGGGACCTATACACACCTTTTTTTATAATCTTATTTTATGCCTATTATATATGGTCATGATCTTTATTGAATTCATCCTGAGTAATGTTAAGTGATCATCGAACCAATGTAAAGATTTATTTTATTAATATATCAATCCTAGTTTGGAAATAGAACCTATTGAGGTTGAAGTTGAAGAGTGATGTACGACAATCCATATGAAGGGGACTGAACCATTGGCTGTTTTAGAGTTTCTATGGTATGTTGATCTCAAATTATGGTTATGAGATGATAATAAGGGCATCCCTATGGTGGGGAGTACTTAATTGGTCTCGAATTAACGTCTTTCATTTTGGAGAGAGTTGTTGATCCTTTGTGGAAGGTCATTGAACATCTAAGATAGATTAGTTGCAAAGATGCTCAAATTAGAGAATGGCTACAAGTCATTCCACTAGGATTATTTGGGAATATAACTTTTATAGTGGGGGGTTTTCAGGAACCAAGTTGTTCTTGATTGGAGTTTTGATTAGAAAATTGATTTTTTTTTCTTTTCGATGCTTGTAAGGGGTAAAATGGACCCCCCCATAATATGATCATGGAAATTTTTTGGACGACTCTGTTAGTCCCTAAATTGGGTTTTTACTCTATGAAATGTTTTTGGTAGTTTTTTTAGACATTCAAATTTTAGTGAAATAATTAATATTTAATCAAATATATATATATTTATTTGCATAGGTTCATTTTGTTATATCTTTTGAACAGATGGTCAGATTATGATTATGTCTCTTATATTGATTCCAGAATATGGATTTTTTCTTATGTGGGGAAGAAACTCTAGTTGGGAACCAGGGCTAGGTTGGGCCCCATTTTCTTTTCATTTCTTTTTTCATTTCTTTTTTCATTCGTTTCTTTTTTCTTTTCATTCTTTCTTCTCAAGGATTATCAGGCATGCCCAGTTGGGATGTTACTATCCCACTCGTCTAAGAGAGAAGGGATATGGATATATATAGTGATGGAGCGTAATTGAGGTATATTTGCAAAGATCTCGATTCATAGGATCGATAAGAGACAACTGTGGACTACATAATTGAGTGAACCTTTAGTGGTATCCTCTCAAATGTAGACCTTTTTTATGTTTTCACCATATAAACTCATATATTTCCACTTAATAATTTAAATCCCTAATTATTCTTTCTTATAACCCCCTGTGGCTTGAATTTTTTATTTGGGTGTGAAAATGGGGGTTTCATGCAATTTAATGGTTTTTTGGGAAAACCAGGCTACCCAGCTTGTGGTTCATAGTGAAACAATTTGTGTTCTTTATGTTTGGGAAAGAAGTTATTTTTGAATTACAAACCATGTAATATGGGGTTCATGATATGTACTAGGTCGGGGCCATGTAGCCAAGTACCTAGATAGGCTACCCATGTAGTGGAACATTGCCATGTAGAGTATACAACAAAACCCAGTTTGGGTCGAAAACCATATAAAATTACATAGCCTAACCAAGTACATTCCCATGATAGTTTAGGGACACATATAGGTACCCCATGCCATGTACTCATTTTTTACCCTTTACACATGCTTTATACCTAGGGTATTTAAACACCTATGCTGGCAGAAGTACACACTGATGTTGGGATATTGAAGTACATCCCTAGACCCATGGGGACACATCATGTGTATTTTATGTTTTCACCCAGGAGTCGGAATTGGATCCAGGAGTGGTCCATTATGAGTATTCATTCAGATATATTGTAGTGGTAAGACCTGTGAGGTGTTTTGAGAAGTCCCAAGAGTCATTTTATGCATTTCATGAATGGAGAGGTTCTTCCTTCAGTACTAATATCCTATAGTCTTCAGAGATTGAGACTAATTTTTAGTATATCCATGGGAAATATCTCATGAATGATGATTCCATTGATGATGTATCCCTTGAGATATATACCCATATTACCTAAGAGGCTATGAGATTAGTTACTTCCCATGATCAAGTGTAGTATTCCTCTGTTTATGTTTTGACACATAAAATCCCATGTATTATGCCATTATCATATTTCGATACCACGTATCACCTAAGGGATGACTTTTCATATATTCTGACTTAAGGAGTCACTTGTAGGATCCCTTTACTTTTATACCATTCCATGTATCCCTTGTAGGAAGCCTCTTCTTCTTACGTTGTCTTGAAGGACCCATGTAGGATGAATTTTCCTAAGTAATATATTGACAATCCCATGTAGGATGCCTCTATTTTAATTCCCTTAGAGTATTCCATGTAGGATTCTTCCCTTACCTTATAGATAACGATCCTAAGTAGGAGTCCATCAATTATGTGTATATATTGAGGATCCAGATTAGGATGCCTCTCAATGTTTGACTTGAGGGACCTAGTGGGTGACCATTGTTGACCAAACTTATGCTAGAATATCGGTTAGGGAAGGTAATGTAATGGGAGTCACCTTAGAATCCTTTATGAACTTTTTATATGATAGGGATATGGTTGTAGTGTTGGGTTAAAGAATTTGGCAACCCTCACTCTTTGTTAGTAATTCCACTTGTATATTTTTGATGCAGAAATTTTTAACAAAGGGGTTTCTTTGTTGGTAGATTTTGAACATGATGTAAGGTGTCTTTAATTGTTTTGGGATTCCCATATATTCTTCTTGGGTTTCTCCATACTTTTTGGGATCCCCATACATGATTTCTTGGTATCCATATTTTGATTCATGTTATTTTTTATATTTACTTGTATACCCAGAGATACTATATAAGATCTAGATATTTATCATGTATATTTAATAATTATATTATTGGAATGTTTAGAGGTGTGTCATGGAATTAGACTATGGATCCTACTACTATGGTATTCATACAAGGAGTCCTTAGTAATGATACTCATGTATGATGCCTCTCTTCCGAATAATGAGGATGATTCCTCTCTCCTCTATTTATATGTGATAAGGATGATTATGCTCTCCTTTATTGATATGTTACCTTAATGATTATAATATCCTCTATTTAATATGTGCTGAGGATGATTACTCTCTCCTCGGTCTGATTATACCAAGGGATGATTACGCTCTCCTGATGGATATGATTGGTTTTTCTTTCCTTAGTTTGTTACTTGACCATAGTGTGGTGCATGGAATCTCACATCATTGGATACCCATAATGATTAAATTATTCCAAATGATATGGATGATTACGCTCTCCATTAGTTGATACTCTAGGGGTGAGTATAACATATCACCAGTGATTTATTATTAAAAATTGTCTAAAGGTTATATCCTTAGGGACTATCTGAGTTCGAATTGTCATGACCACCTATGGACTAAGATCTTGGGATGAGACATTGGAATGTATTTACATTGTCTTATTATAATGTTATATTTACTAGTGAAAATCTATTGGATTTCCATATGTACTTCTATGGAATCCATTGTTATAGTTATTGGAGGCGAGTATATGTGAACCCAGGTGTAGGATGAGTTTCCCCCTATGGTGGAATATATCTCTCAAATACATTTCCAGCATTAGACTATGTAGGTACTTGTCAATCAGTATTACAAACCCATAGATCAACGTATTGATACATGGCTTGAGTGGTACAACATCCAACTCAATTCCATTCCCCATGATGTACAGGAGATCGAGATTATGATACCAATGATCAATTATAGATTGGTTTTATGTTATTTATTTTAATTACTCAGGAATATTCATATTTATGTATATATTTTTAGGTATGGTACTAAACATGTATATTTATATAGATATGGAAATCCATGGTGGAAGTTTCCCAGTAGATCGGGAATACGAACCTATGGTATGATTATGGTTTCACATTTATTGTTGTGACTTATATTTACAGTTATGTCTCAGCTAGGCCGATATGGTCACTTTTTCATACACATATAGAAGAATATTTTATTGGTTACACATCGTGGTAGCGTACTAGGATAATTTATCACCTCTACACATGCACCTTGTTATACATGTAGACCTTATGTCTTATTTTCTGGTAGATCATGGTTTCATGGAGGATAAGGTTGAGGCCCAATGTTTCTTAATCAAGCGAAGAATCTCAATTGTATTCTTATGATAGGGTTTGTGTAGTTGAATAGTGACTAGAGACCTAGTACAAGGTCTGGCATGGTGATAGCGGTATATTAATGTAATTTTGTTTGAGTTTCTTATTTAATCATGTATCTACATGGTCGCATAAGTGGTGACGAGTGATATATGTATGTAATAAATGTTTAGGATTTTAAAGAGTTTTCGTTTATTATTATAGAATGTTATATTTCAGTTTATTTAATTCTTTAGCAACCTATTTATTTACTATTGTGTATGTTACATAGATATTTTCATTGTTTATTACTATGATATGAGTGTATAGTCTCCCCTTTATCCAACCCTAGGACCTTGCTATTAGTTAGTATCCTCTAATGTACAGAAAATTGCACGTTATGTTTTTAATCAACCGGTGTGGGAAACCTTGTTAGTGTAATATTGTCCAAGACATTATGCTAATAAATGTTATATAATATTATAAATACTGAATAATGAAAACAAATTTTTTACTACAATTTTTTTTCACTATAGAATAACTAAATTTTAATTATAGTTCTCAAATATATAATATTTTAATTATTTTAAATTGAGAATTAAATTATTTTTATCACACCCATGTTGGGTAAGAAGTATTATTATATAATTTTAGTAAATCAAAAAATTACATAGATGAAAACTAGTAACTTTTAAAAAAAATGAAAAATGAAAAAAATATAAAAAAATAATCATAAATAAAATGGATCATGTTTAAAAAATCTATGTAAATTCATGGTTAAAGATTTTTCAACTCAGTCCCACCCCAAACTCAATTATTTATTAGTTTTGGAACCATTAACACTAATTGTTTTTCATTAAATTATTAAAAAACAACATGTGTTCAAAAAATGATATTTTCATCACTTATTAAAGTGGTTCACTGACACACTCTCAAAACTATGCATCCCATTTGAACTTTCCTTGAAACCATACCCAATTTACCACTCTTAGAGAACTCCTATGTGGAAAAAATTCCATTATCACCATAATTTAGCATAATCACATGATTTCCATGGAGACATTGAAGAAGAAGTTCAAGGCTCCAATGTGAGTATAACTTAATACATATCCTTTTCTTATTAATCATTCTATTCAAATTCGAACCAATCAATAGTATTAAAATAAAATAATTATCATTTTTATAATGATTACTTTTTTATTAATTTAATCAACATTACTTATTAAATTCCTTGCACAATGAAAAATAATAATGCTGATCGTGCATTTGTGCGGACTACCACCTTCACTAAGTGATATATTCTATTTTCACCACAATTACTATTCACTAGTAGTAAAGTTGGAATTAAACAAATAATATAATATATATTAGATTTATATTTAGAAAGAAATAAATTATAATCCACCTTCACCCACTCTTATTCAATAGGATATAAAAACATTAACCATGAATTTTACAGAGTACCACATCCATGAAGTAATGTGTCTCATTTTTCAAATAATTTCACTATTATCTATTAGAATCTCTCAAAACTTGATTATCTATAAAAAATAAATAAATAAATAAAAATATAATATAGTTATTCTTCTTATATAAGGTAATTTTGTCTAAATAAATGTCTTCATTAATCATAATCATAAATTAATTATGCTATGGTCATGTTTGGGTTGGTCGAACAACCAACATTCTCAATGCTACAAAACTGTATCATGGATGACTATTGAAATATTTAGAAAAACATTATTAAAATTTTACAATAAAATAATGATTTTTATGTCTTTCTGGGAGGGTTACTTTTTATATATATAATTTTATTAAAGTATCAACTTCCATCACTAAAATTATGGATATAAGCTCACACTCATTCCATTTTTATGCAACATAACGAAAATAATTATTGTATGAGATAAAAAATGGTTAATAAATTTACAAAATATATATTTTATTAAACTAAATTTTTTATTATAGATAATATAATTATCAATTGACTGGAGTTATTATCTACATTATAAACATGAAAAAATGGTAAAAAATATTAACACTCGATCATAGGGATAATAAAAAACTAAATAAAATATTTTCTATAAATGGTTGTATGTAAATTATATAAAAGGAAATATATATTATAAATGTTCTTTACTACTTAAATATGATATTGTTTTACATGAGTTAAACTATAATGAAGCTAGTTGAAATCCAGTGAAACAAATTCATTGAATCAATTTCTGATTCATTGGTTCATATAATTTAAAAAACTATGATTAATTATTTCCCAATATTACTATATTTTATATGTTATATAATAAATATATCTAGGAAGTTAACTAGAATCTTCAATTACCTATTATTTCAGATTGTTTCCTAAAATAAAAGTACAACGTTGGAAAGTAGATCTCCAATTATTACCAATGGATCTTTTAATCATTTTATAGGTTTCTCATATATAATTTATTCATCAAAAGAATATAAGTAAATTTTATACTGTATATTATAAATTTTTCCCATAACATTTTTTTGAAATGACTTTTTTCAGTGTTTCCCCTATGCGATTTTTTCATTAAAACGAACAATAGTGGTTCATAAAGGAATTTATTTTAATTATTTACCGCATAATTTTTTTTTAGTTTTTTGTTTATTTTCAAGATTATATTATATGTAATTACATAAAATAAGGTTTTAAAAGGTCTTACTTATCCAATAAAAAAAATATTTTTAATATAATTTAAACTTCATCTTTAATAATATGTTTTATAACGTTTGCAAACAACTTTTTTATTTTCATTTCTATTTTTCCACCATCATTTCTCCCTCATGAATTTATGTTTTGGCAGCCTTAAACAATTTAATTTGATATGAGTAAATTTTAAAATTTATATATTTTTTACATCCTATAATTTATTATATTAATTCTATGTTATTTTTTTGGAATGTTTCAAGAAACCCATACTTTTATTATATATATTATTTTAGATCTATTGATGGTTGATTTTACATATCACACATATGAAATGATTAAGATTATGGGGGTCCTATATCACCATCAAATAAATATTTGGATGTTTATATTTCATAAGCTAGTAATTCATGGATATAAAAAGTTGTTTCATTCTGGTTACAACATAATGAGTTTTGTATCATTTTCAGTCATGTACATAAAGATTTTCTTAACATTGGAGGGGGTATAATGAGTTTTCTCAAAAACGTTTTCCTAGAAATATATTTTTGTCACATTAACTTGTTTTTAGTCAAATTGTTTCAAATGTAATTGATTCTTTTTTTTTTCATTATATTTTTTGATTTTATGTTATCCGTTTATCTTAAAATATTTAATACTCTTATGTAATGGTGAAGTGTTTTATGATTATTGAGATTGATTTTGAGCCACATCGTAAATTTTATGATTACTTGAAGATATTTTCATACTCTTATGTTTCTCTACCATGTTTTATTATTATAATATATGGTCTTGTTATATTTTAATAATCTATTTATCTTCTCATTGTAGTATCCTTAATTTTTATAATCTGATACGTTATAATATGTCTTTACCTTTGTTAGAATATGGCCTCACCCTTTTCATATTTTTTTCCTCATGGTTATAAATATTGTTATGTCATGTAATATATAGAGAAATTAAATCTATAGTTGCATGATTATGCATAAATGATTTCAAGTGTGGTAAAATAATAGGTTTATGCATCTAATTTCCATATAAATTAATATTGTGAACCTTAGTTTCTGAAACTGTTTTTAGAAGTATTATTTAAATCGTGAAATTAAAGTGTTATATATGTTCTTATTATAATTTGTCTCTTATTTTGGTATTTTAAAAAGGTTTAGTTATCTTTGGATAAGTTTTTAGTTTTTTTTGATATATGAAAAGCGAGCATTAGGGAAAACCTCAACGATAAGTCTAAACATATGAAAATATACAACTGTATTAGAAAAATATTGAATTATTCCAATTGATCCATTTTTGAAGACAGTTAGTTCTATTGGAAATGAGTTCTTGAGTTTTCGAATATGATATATAATAGACCAAGTAAGAGCTTTATGGATATGCAAGGAATGAAAGATTAATGTAGAATAAGAAAAAAATGATGAAATATAAATGTTGTAATCTCTAAAAATCACCTAATCATTATGTATAGAAAATTCCTCCAAGATGAGGGAATAAACTTACCTGTAATAAGTAATGAAAGTGAGGATTATAGATCCACTAGAGTCATCCACAATTTCCACCACCACATGCAAAACCAGAAAACCATGACTGATCAACATTTAACTTAATGACACTAGAAGGTGAAACACAACAAACACAATTCCAATAAGAAAGAGGGGTTTTATTTAAATAAAACATTAAACCTTATAAGAGAATACAAAAACCGAATAATGTTTAATTAATAGAAAAATCAGAAACACCATAAATGTTAATATATAGCATCCCGTTCATAACAAGATTACACCATGGAAAATGAAAGTTTTCCATAAAAATATATATTAAAAATTAATAAATCCATCTGATGAAATAATGAAGATTCTATCATTAAAAATTATCCCTATTGTATCATATGTAAGCTTAGTATTTTTTGGTTCCAATGAATATTAATTCCATTAAAATATCATTAAAAACTACTATTGTGGAAAATATATATTTCTTATTAATAATAAATTTTAAGACTAAAAATTGACAATTTTCTTTAAAAATTATTCTATTACAAAATATCCCTTATCAAGGAAGCTTTAATGTAAATACTATTCAAAATTGTGGTGAAATATATTCCTGTTTAAGGTTTCAAAAATAAATATTCATTCCAAATATTTTTTAATTTGAGTCAAATGTTACCAATTTAGAAAAAAGACAGAAAAATTCATTTTGAAAAACATTTAAAATAAATATAAATATAATTTATAATAGAATTAATAAATAATTTATTTTTTAGAAAATAATTTATTTGAAAAAATTTCTAAAGACAATGATATTTAAGTTAATGATTTCTAATCTAAAATAAGATAAAAATTCATCATCACATACAAATGGATTTCACGAGGTTTCATTAATAAATAATAAAGTAAATGGAAATAATACATGTAAACCACATTAATTACTAGATGTAAATAATATACATGTGTTTCCATAAAATAATTTCATTTTATTTCTCTTATAGAACCTCAAACATAAATAATCCTGAAAAGAAAATGGTTTGCAACATAAATCATTTTACACTTTGAGAAAACATCCATCGTAATACCATGAAACAGTAATGTCAAATAAAAAATTTAATATCATTAAAACATTTATATTCATGATATATCATGTAATTGGGTAATTATATTCACCTCATAATATAAATTTTGTTCTTAATACTAACATTAATCACAAAGAAAGAGAATTTGAGATTAATTACCAATGCAAAGATCATGTCATTTAATTAATATTGAATCAATGGAAGAATTATGTGTATCAAATTTAAATATAGATAAAAAATTATAAATTTATAATAAAAACAATTATTCATCGATTAATAAATAATCATGGAATAACAATGTGAATGAATAAGAGTTATGACCCAACAAAAAGAAATTGTGTTATGAAACCCATTACAACATGGTATGTTTCCTGTAAAATCACATGGGATAAAATAAATAAAATTAAAACATAAAATTTCAATAATTATTAATTTTTATAAAAAATTTAAATTGGTTTCAATATACATCATCTAAAATAAATTAGGTTTGTAAAATCAAAATATGCCTTAATGAATGGAAATGGACATGAAGTCCCTTAGCTCGATTCCATACCTACTATATATGTCCTTCAAAACCAATATAATAGAATAATTACAATTATTTTATTAAAAATAAAATATTATGTGTTAATTTATTATCTTTAAACCATTTATTTCAATTATTACAATAATATATTTAATTAATTGATCATTCAACTCTTTGTCAGTCATTTTGAGGGTGTTTGGTCCATAATTTCAAAACATCCTATGTATTTTGACCATAGTAAAGGGAGTAATTATCCCATCTTGTAAATAATAATATTAATTAAATATTTAAAATATTTATACATAATGAAATCTTTTAAAACCATTCATGAATAAAGTATATAAAAATTAACAATATAATAATCAGGGAGACAGTAGGTAGAACGCACGCATATGTAATGTTTCCATTTTTCAACAATTATTATTTAAATTAGGTAATTGTTATTTTAACCTTAAAAATTATAACATTACGAATATATTATTAATTATTTAAATATACATACATATATCATTCATGTGATGTGGTGCTAAAAAATTAATTACATCGCTTTGTTATTGTGTTAGTCTACACACACGCATGAATGACGTTTTAATTTTTTAGTGAATGAAAAGGAATTAGAGTAAATGATATATTATATTTTTATAATTATAAATATGAAATTCATTTCGTATAAAAAATTTAATTCCATCATTATAACCAGCTAGTACATGTGGGTATGGAAAAAAAATTACATCGGTTTGTTTGGCGGTAGTCAGTTATACACACAAATAATGAAATCCTTTCCCATTGGGAGGATTTTTGAGAAGGATATTGGATAATAAATTTACATAATAAAATATCATAATATTTATTATAATTATTTTATTATATAATAAGCATCATGTAATATTTTAAGTTGGTGAATGGAGAAATAGAAAAGAAACACTGTTAATAATGATACCACTTCACTATTAAACCTTCTTTTCTCAACACATTAAGGCAAATATGGTTGGTATTATGGAATAAATAATTTTTCTAGAAATATTTTTGTGATATTTAAAAGGGATATGGGTATATATTGGAAAAAAATAATGGGATTTGATGTGTTAATTAATGATAAAAATATATGTTCTTTTATAAGTGACAAGATGGGTACTCTTGGAGTATCTCCAATATTAAAATATTATTTATTATTTTTTAATTTAAAATGAATCAAAAATGATTTATTTATAAAATAGAATGGTTTAGGTTTTAAATCATCTCATTAAATAAAAATTTAACTAATTTTTATTATGTAATTCATTTTATATTTTTTAACCCCTCATTAAGCTATATATCATTTATAATGACGGCAATGATTTTTACCCTTTATGGTCCATGATAGTTACTATAAATGGAAAATTAGACCATAAATGTAAAATAGTGGATTTTATAACCATATAACAAAAAAATATTTGAATATAATACGTTCATGAATTGTAAATGATATAATAAAATATTATTTATTATAAACTATCATTAATGTACATTTTTAGAACTATTCTTTACATATATCTTAATGGCATAAATAAAAAAATTAAATTAGAAAAAAAAACTATTTCATTACCTCCAAAATATATTATCTTCATCTATAAAATTTATGTATATCATTAATAATCTCAAATTAAATTTCTTTTAATATTTTTAATATCATTTATTTGTTTTTTTCTTTCAATGAATTATTATTGTATCATTTTTGTTTATTCATCGAATTTAATTATTTATTCAATAAAAATTAAAAATAAATTAAAAAAATTAAGATAAATAATTTATATTTTAATTTAATATATATATTCAAAATATATTTTATTTATCCCCATGTTAAAAGTATTTTAGTTATTAAGAACATGAGAGTGATATTCATTAATTTTCTAAAAACATTTATTATATAAGTTATAATCACCCCCCAAATGAAATCAAAATCCATGTAATATAATATTGGAAGATTATTTATGAAATAGACCCATAATATAACATTAATTAAAGTGTTTGGGTAATTTTATATTTATTATTGTATTATTTTTAATTCTTATTTACTCCATATATGGACTCAGCCATATAAAATTACATAATCATGAATAAAATAGATAATTCAAATTAAGGATCTTTTCAGATTTAGTGTTTTAAAAAATTAGGCAATCACTATTACATTACATCTCAAAAATTACAAAGTAGACACTTATACTCAGTTTCCAATTATTTATAAAATAAAAATATTTGAAAATAAAGTCATGTCTAGTTCCATGTTTTAGACAACATGACTTTTCCTTAATCTCATCCTTGACCCTATTCATCTTTAGGTCCTGTGAAAAACATTTCAAAACATTGGATGAACATAAAAAGATCAGTAAGGGTTATAAAAAAAATAAATAAAACTTTATTCCATAAAAACATAAGACTTTTAACATAACTCATTAAATCATAAGATATTTGAATAGCACATTGAAATCATAAATCATAAAGGTAACTTGAGGCATCCATATCATTCTTATGTTGTAGTTTTCACAACTGTGTATGAAGTCACATTTCGAATACCCATCATAGTATTTTCCTTAAATCTCTTAAGAGAAACATTATCATTTACCTCTATCACTTTACCCAATGCATCGGGGAGCTATCTCAGGCTCACATGCCCTAGGTTTATCACAGAGCCACCCGTATATGTAAATAATTCCCAAATACCATAACATATTCATAACACATAAAATAATCATAATGGAAAGATAACATTTCCAAATTTCATTCACAATATATCATTTAGAGATATTAAGATAATCAGTGATATCTAAAAACCATTTTCATTACCAAAATACTAAAAAATGGTATATGGTTTTTATTTTTACTTTTAAAAACATTACAGCTTGTTGAGGAAGCCAAAGATCAAATAATACATGTAGTTGCGGAAAAGGTCATTGTCACCACTTACGTTAAAAAGAAACATTATTTTTTTTTCATTTATTAAAAAGACTCATAGAAAAATATTCCCATTGAATGAAATGAAAATTCAATGTTTTTTATACACTGTATAAAAGAAGGTCATGTATAAAACAAAATATTCCTTAATGAAAGGGGATTGAGACGAAGTTCCTTACCTCGTGTCCGACCTGAACCGTTAGATCATTAATCTCATAAATAATGAAATAAATATCATTTATACATGATTAAGAACCTTTTTTATATTTATTATTATTTTTATTTTACTTATTACCATGTTATAAAAATTATGTAATCGTTTTAGTTAATAATGGTCATTTGGTCGATATTTGGTACTTGAGTCAAAAATGAACTTATATTTACAAATTTTCCATGTGGTCAAAAGTTAATTCTCTTCAGAATTATAGTCATGAATTAGGTATCATATTTAACATATATATCCTGTATATATATGTATTAATAATAGTACATAACATTTGGATGTATGAAATGAAATGCACCGTTCAAGGAGACGGGAAGCCGTATGTTCGCATGAACACTACTTTCACTTATATTTATTATTTTTAATGGATTGAAAACTTAATTATAAATAGGTATATTATAATTTCAGTATAATATCATATATAATTTAATTAACTCCATCCTTTATACATTCCATGAATGGAATGAATGGGTCGTATCACTTTTTTTAATGGGGCGACAGTCCCCACTTCCTGAAATTAAATTATCTTATTTAGACATTATGGAAACCAAAAAGTTATGACATAAATTATAAATAAATAAGTATAGAGACAATATAAATATAATATATATCACATGTAAATATAGTTTCATCTAAATTTCCACTATAATATGTGGTAGGATAAAATTGAACAATCATAGTTTCGTGAGGTAGTAGTTTGTCGTTCACAGAAACTATATTCTCTTTACCCATTTGACGGAGGTGTGTGTATGTGTAGTTCAGATAATTATTATAACAACAACCTAGTATATTTAGGATACATATGTTGTTATAATTTAAAGGAATAAAAAGATTTTAGTGGGTTTGACAAGTAAAATAAATGAAAAGAACTTAAAAGAAGATGTTACCTTTAAATCGGGTAACTCCCTTTAGTTTGAACAAAAAAAGATTTCTTGAATTGTCTTATTCCAAATGTAATTAATTTAGGTGGAATATGGTGATATTGAGAACTTTTTTGGGTAGATTTTAGATGATATGATGGGCTTGAGAGGTGTGAGTAATGGGTTAGAGGTGAGGTATTTTTATAAAGGGGAGGAGGGGCTCTTTTTGGAAAGTTTGAAAATATTATTTTATTATATAATAATTTATATTTTAAAAAGGTTCAAAACTTATTAAAGTTGACGATAATATGACAATTATTAGAAATAAAATCATCCAATAATATTTGGATAGGTTTTTGATATTATTTAATCTTTATAATCATATTTATTTAAATCAATCATGAATGAGGTAAACACTGCATCATTATCATGTCATAAATAATATTATTTATTTGATGTCGTAAAATTATAAAAAAAATTCCATGATGTAAGAAATATTTTATAGTTTAAAATTAATATTTATAGTAGAAGAGATAATTTATATAACCCCACCTAAGAATTGAATTACTAAATGATATATGATTATGTCATTTTTGTCATTAATTTAAATTATTAAACATAAAGTGTCATTATCACTCTAAAGGGGCTCTATGGGGTCCCATAATAGACCCAAGGATTCCCGTGGTCGGAAATGTATCAAACAATAGGATTAGGAAACATGTTAGGTTAGTTTAAAATTATTATAATATTATTGTTTCCTTAAATTACCTTATTTATATTTAAGCGCAGTAAATAAAAGTCAAAAGTTATCATTTACCAAAATATATATTCATATCATTGAACAAAATTTTACTAACTAATGACAAATATGTATGTAAAATTTCTTAAATTCAATTCACGGAAGCGGTAAAATTTCATTTAATTGATGAAATCAGTTTTTAACTACTATTAAGTGTTTTCACTATTCATAAAAAATGATGATATTCAGAAAAATACATAAAATTCATCCTATGATATATTTGATATTCCGAATTCAAAAATGATTTCTATTTTACCAAATTCAAAACATTGAATTTTCATTAATTAATTTATTATTAATTTCTATTGTCAAAACAAATAGAGTGTTTTTAAGAAATAATAACTATCAAAAGATTGACATTTGTTTATCCCTGATTTCAATGTGAAATTACATCTATTAACCACAATTGGATTAAATGTTAAAAATATATTCTAATTAAACTTTAAAACCAATTAAAAAGTTAAGTTTACCATATAAATAAGGTATATAAAGACATGATCACTTACCTGAAAAGAAAGATCCTTCCTCTGGTTATCCGCATAACTTTTTTTCATGCTCTGAGCTGTTGTCATGTGCTTCTAAATCAACTGAACCTTTTCTACCATATCTTCTACCAATTCTAGTCCCATCACCTTCCTTTAACCTACTTCATCCCAAAATTCTAGAGTTTGACACCTCTTCCCATTTAATGCCTCAAACGGAGCCATCTGTATATTGGAATTAAAACTATTATTATAAGTAAAATCAACCAAAGAAATATATTGGTCCGAAAATCCATTGTAATCTAGTGAATAAGCACATATCATATCCTCCAAAGTCTGAATTCTTCATTCTGGCTGCCCATCAGATTGGGGATAAAAAGTTGTACCAAAATTTAATTCAGTACTCAATGATTTCTGAAGGCATTTACAAAAGCTAGAAGTAAACATGGGTTCATGATCAAATACAATTGAGAGGGGAAATATAAGTAACAATACTATATCTTTAACATATAACTGAGAAAGTTGATCTAGAGACAATGTATCTTGAATAGGAAGGAAATGAGAAGATTTAGTCGATCGATCAATAATAACCTAGATTTTATTATTACCTTGAGATGTATTTGGTAATCCCACAAAGAAGTACATGGATATATTTTCCCATTTCCACTCTGGCATCCGTAAATAATAAATCATCACTTTCATTAAATCATGTTCTTCTTTAACCTACTGACAAGTCAAACACTTCACAACAATGTCACCAATATCTCTTTTAATTCCATCCCACCAGTAATACTTTTGAGGATCTCTATATATCATAGTACTTCCAGGATGAACTGAAAATAGAGAACTATGAACTTCACATAATAAATCTTTCTTAAACTATGAATCACAAAGAACACATAATCTCTTACCAAACTACAAAAACAATATTTATCAATGATGAATTCAAGTAACTTACCCTTCTAAACCAACTCTACCTTTTCCAGAAACTCACTATCTTTATTTTGTATTTGATTAATTATTCTTACTATGGATGATTTTACTGACAACTGAAACAAAACAGAGTAATTTCATATACTAAAAACTTCTCTACCAATGTTCATCAAATCTTTAATCAAAATATCATTTTCCAAATGTAATAGGGTTAATGTAGCATTACTCTTTCGACTCAATGCATCTACCACATTATTTTCCTCTCTTGGATAGTAATGAATCGTGCAATCATAATCCTTGATTAATTTTATCCATCGACTTTTTCTCATATTTAATTATTTCTGAGTGAATATATACCTTAATAATTTTTGGTCAGTATATATTTTACATTTTACTCTATTCGAATGATGCCTCAAAATTTTTAAAGCAAAAAAAAAACAACCAAAAATCCAAATCATGTGTTGGGTAATTTAACTCATGGGGTTTCAAATGACGTGACACATAATAAATTACCTGATAATTCTATATAATCACAATGCAAATCCCTTTCAATGAAGAATCACTGTAGATAACAAACTCATCATTTTTGGATGGTAATTCCAAAATCGGAGCATTCACCAATATTATTTTCAATTCTTGAAAAAAATAATCACATTCTTTTATTCCAAATTAACATAACACCTCTTCGAGTTAACTTAGTTAGTGGGCTAGATAACTTTGAAAAATATTCAACAAACATCTTATAATAACCTTCCAAACAAAGAAAATTATCGATCTCTTTTATATTTTATGGTCTTGAAAATTTAGCAACAACTTTTTTTAGTCGGATCAACAGTCATGCCATTTTTATGAAACAATGTGACCAAGGAAGGAAATTTTATGTAAACAAAACTCACACTTACTCAATTTCCCAAATAGTTTCTTGTCTTTTATGGTTTGGAAGAAAAACCATAAATGACTTCCAGGCTTCTCTTTGCTTTTCAAATAAACCAAAATATTATAAATAAACACAACCAATAACATATCAAAAAACTCAAAAAAATTTATATTAATAAGATAAATGAACACATTAGGTGTATTTTTAACCCAAAAGGCCTAGCCGCAAATTCATAATGGCCATACCTAGTATGAAATGCGGTCTTCAGAATGTGTTATTTCTTTACTTTTAACTGAAGGTACTTTGACCTCAAATCAATCATCAAAATATACTGAGCTCACTGGTGCTCATCAAAATAATCATCAATGTGAGGAAAAGGATACTTGTTCTTAATAGTGATGTTATTCAATGCTCTATAATTAATGAAAAGTCTCATTTAACTATCTTTTTTTTCAACAAACAAGAAACCACCACCCCATAGTGATATGCTAGGTCGAATAAAACCATTATCTAATAACTCATTAAATGTTTCCTTTAACTCTAAATGTTCAATTTGATCCATTCAATTAGGGGGGTTTGAAATTGGATTAGAATTCAGAATTAATTCGACAGTAAAGTCAACATCTCGATCATGTATTATACAAGGAAACACATTAGAAAAAACATCGAGATACTCAATTACCATAGGCACATCATTAATATTAATATTTATTTTGTCTTCTATAATATGTGTAAGGTAACATTCGTTTTCATCCTTTTCTAGTTTCTTAACTTCCTTATATGTTATCAAAAGTAAGGGTTCGTTCTTGTACAAAAACTGAAAATCTATCTAAAAGGAAACCTCTTTATCTCTATAGTTAATCATATCATGATAAAGGGAAATCCAATCCATACCCAAAATAACATCATACTCTAATAAAGGGAAAAAAATAATGGGTTTTAGGTAGATTCATTCTGCACATAAGGATAAGAAGGTTATTATAATTTATTTTTTTCTCAACATTTCCTCTTAGGGTT
The DNA here is from genome assembly GCA_963277665.1 of Viscum album. Classification (NCBI taxonomy): domain Eukaryota; kingdom Viridiplantae; phylum Streptophyta; class Magnoliopsida; order Santalales; family Viscaceae; genus Viscum; species Viscum album. The sequence continues at coordinate 1,199,142,213 of OY728153.1, read as the reverse complement.
CTTACCACGTGTTCAGGATTCATATCTTGATATGGAATTCGGAAATTACTAGAAAAAATCTTAGGAATGAACAAATGTGTAGATCCTGAATCAAAAAACACATTTGCATAATCTGAACAAACAAACGGTGTAGCTGATTCCACTTCATTTGATGGACCAACATCTGCTGAAGTAGTTGCAAAGGATTTTACAACCCTATTCTCCTTGTAGTTTAGTTGTTTCCCTAAGTTGAGTTCTTCTCTAGACACTCATTTTCATAATGAAACCTTTCATTGCACTTAAAACATTTTATTGGCTATAAATTATACTTTTTCATTCCATTACCCAGATCTTTTTCCGTGCAATTTCAAGCCTTATGTCCAATTTTACCACATCGGTAGCACTTAGTAGATTTCAAAAGACATTTCTGGGCATGATTTTTACCCCAATTTTCACAAACTCTAAACCTAAGTTTCTTACCATCACACTCTTTTGAAGATTTATTCCCTTTTGTAGACCACCTCAAACTATTATTCTGTTGTTTTTAAAAGAACATGTGATCAGAGGCAAACTCCATTTCCACCTTCTCCCCACATCGAACATGTTTTCACAACTTTTGAACTCACAAGAATCTAAATACCTTCAATACATTGGATTTAATCATATGTAAAAATTATTGACTTTACTATCATGATCTCATATGAAATTTGGAGCAAACTATGTCAGCCGAGTGAATTCTGCTTCATAAGTAGCCACTAAATCATCCTCCTCCCTCAATTCTAGGAATTGTTTATCCATACTAATACGAACCAAATTAGGAAATTATTTTACAAGAAACATAACTTTGAAATATTCCCAATCAAGAGAATCAATCTCCTCAATATCCCTTGTATTTTTCACCATCGACCACCACTGATCTGCTTCACCTTAAAAATGATAAACAACAAGACTCTTCTTTTGATGTTATGAACACCCCATGACAATAAAAATCTTATCTAGTGAATTAATTAACCCTTATTCTAGCACATGGTCAGATGATCTTATGAATGATGGTGAATTATTCCTCATGAAATGATCCACTACTGACATGGTCCTCTATGTTTGATCTGGAAAATCTCATGCATGGATACCACCACCATTTGTAGCCTAAGTCAACTGTTCTATCACTGTAAAAAACTACTCACTTCCAAATCCGATCATATTCTGTTGGAAATTTGGAAGGTTGTCTTCCTCCAAATGTCTTTCCATAATTGCTTCCCTATTACCTCGACGAAAAACCATTCTGAACACAAAAATATCTTAGGCAAAGAAACATGGTAATCTAAAAATGCTATATCATTTCAAAATTATCAAAAATTAATTTATAGACATTAATTTAACAATATCCCAACTCCTAAAGTTATCTACACTGACCTCTGATACCAATAGTAGGGACCCAACCTTAAATCATTATATAATCTTGAATTAAATGTATAATTCTCATTTAGGATATTTTTAGGATTAGAGTTTTACAGAATTGGGCCATAGCTATTACACTACATCTCAAATATTACAAATTCGAAACTTTTACTTAGTTTATATTTTTTTACAAAATAATAACTATTGAAAAAAAGAGTCATGTCTAGTTCCATGTTTTATATAACATGACTTTTACTTGATCCCATCCATTACCCTATTCATCTTTGTGTCTGGTGAAAAACATTTCAAAACATGGGATAAGAATAAAAATCATAGTAAGGGTTATAAAATAAAGAAATAAAAAATTAGTTCATTAAAATATAATCCTTTTAACATACCTTATGAAATCATAAGATATATGAATAGTATATAGAAATCATAATTCATAAAGGTAACTTGTGGCATCAAGAACATTCTTACGTTGATGGTTTCACAACTACGTCAAGAGTTACATTTGGAATACCCATCATAGTATACTCCCTAAATCTATATGTAGAAACATTATCATTTACCTCCTTTATGTTACCCAATGCATTGGGGAGAAATATCGGGCTCACCCTCCCTAGGTCTATCATGGAAGCACCCATATATGTAAATAATTCTCAATAACGATAACATATTCATAACACATAAAATAATCATAAGGGAAATAAAACATTTACACATTTTAGTCACAATATATCATTTAAAGATATTGAGATAATAAATTATTTCTCAAAACCATTTTCAATACCAAAATACATAAAATAGTATACGGTATTTATTTTCCATTTAAAAACATTATGGCTTGATTAGGAAGCCAATGATCAAATAAAACTCCCAGCGGCGGAAAAGGTGGTTGTCGCCACTTATGTTAAAAAGAAGCATTTTTTTTGTTTAGTAAAACACCTCATAGAAAGTGATTAAATTTTAATAAAATAAAAATTCAAAGGTGTTTATACACTATATAAAATATACTCATGTATAAAACAAAATATTCCTTAATGAAAAAAAATTGAGACGAAGTCCCTTACTTCGTGTCCGACATGACCCGTTCGTTCTTTAATATCTTGAATAATAAAATAAAGTTAATTTATACTTGATTAAGAACCATTTAAATTTTATTATTCTTTTTTAAATCACTTATTTCCATGTTATAAACATTATGTAATAATTTTAGTTAATAATGGTCATTTTGTCGATATTTTGTACTTGAGTACAAAATGAACTTCTTATATTTAAAAGTTTCCCATGTGGTCAAAAGTTCATTATCTCCATAATTATATTCCTGATTTAGATAACATATATATCATATATATCCAGTATATATATATATATATAAAATAGTACATAACATTTAGAGGTAAGAAATGAAATGCACTGTTCTTGGAGATGGCAAGCCATACATACGCATGAATGCTACTTTCGTTTATATTCCGCATTTTTTATGGAATGAAATCTTCATGATAAATAGTTGTATTATAATTACAATATAATATAATCTATTTTTTTATTAAATTCATCCTTTATACATTCCATGTATGGCATGAACGAGTTGTATAACTTTTGAGGGGGCGCTAGTATGCACTTACTAAAATGAAATTATCATATTCAACCATTATGGAAATCATAAAGGTATTCTATAAATGAAAAATACATAAGTATAAAGACAATATAAATATAATATATATCACATATAAATAATGTTCCATCTAAATGACCGTCATAAGAGGTGGTAGGAGAAAACTGAACAATCTTTGTTTCGTGAGACAGTAGTTCACCATCCACATAAATAAAATGTTCTTTAACCATTAGATAGAGGTTTATGAAAGTGTAGTAAGAATACTTCCCATCAAACAACCTAGTATATTGAGGATACTGGGGTTGATATAAAATATAGAAACTAAAATATTTTAGGGGTTTTATAAGTAAAATAAAATAAAAGAACATAAAAGAAGATGTTACCTTTAAATCGGATAACTCCTTTTGGTTTGAAGAAAAATGATTACTTGAAGTGCCTTCTGCCTAAGGTAAGGCTTCAATGTGGAAGATAAGAATCATAAGAGATTATTTTGGAAGATGTTGGAGGATTAAAATTTATTGAGAGGTGTGATTAATGGGTTAGAGTTGATGGATTTTTATAAGGGGGAGGAGGGGCTCTTTAGAAATTTTTAAAAATATTATTTTATTATATAATGATTTTTGGTTTCTAAAGGTCAAAAACTTATTAAAGATGAAGATAAGATTATACTTTTTGGAAATAAAATCATTCAATAAGAATTGGATAGGTTTTCGATATTGTTTAAATATTTATAATTTTATTTATTTAACTCATTCATTAATGAGGTAAACACTCCATCATTATTGTGTCAGAAAAAATTTTATTTATTTGAGGTCTAAAAATTATAAATAAATACCCTGATATAGGAAATATTTTTATCTTTCAAATAAAATTTTATAGTCTAAGATAGAACTTATATTATCCCATGTGGGAATTGTTTTACTAAAAGATATATGTTTATGTCATTTTTTTCAATACTTTAAATTAATTAATACAAAGTTTCATTATCACTCTTAAGTAGCTCCATGGGGTCCCGAAATCGACCCAAGGATGCACATGGTATAAAATGTATCATCCAATAGGATTAAGACACATTTTAAGGTAAGTTAATATTATTATAATATTATTTTTACCCTAAATTACACTATTTACTTTAATCGCGGTACATAAAAGTCTAAAGTTACTATTCACCAAAAATTATTTTCATCTTATTGAACTACATTTTAATGACTAACAATAACCATTTATGTTGGATATTCGAAATTCAATTCACAAAAGTAGTAAAATTTCATTTAATTGTAGAAGTCAGTTTTTAACTACTACTTAGTGTTTTCAATATTCATAAAAAATTGAGGGTTTTCATAAAAATACCAAAAATTCATCCTAAGCTATATTTCATATTCTGATTTCAAAAATGATGTCTATTTTACGAAATTAAAAACATCAAATTTTTTTAATTAATTTAATATTAATCCCCGTTGTCAAAACAAAAAACTTGTATTTACGAAATAATAACTATCAAAATATTGACACATGTTTATGTCCAATTTCAAAGAGAAATTACTTCAATGACCAACATTGTATTAAATGGTAAAAATATAATTTAATTACACTTTAATACTAATTAAAATGATAATCAAACAATATATATAATTTAGATTAAATGGAATATTTAAATTACAATATATTATTCATCACTATTCATTAAAAAATGAATTTTATCAAAATATATCAAAAATTTACACAAAGTAAATTTTGATGTCATGATTCTAAATAAGAATTTTATTTTTTCAGATAGATTATATAAAAATAAACAAAACTAGATTAAATGAGGTTTCTTCATCAAAAGGTGGTAAATCGACTTTTTAATGAATATTAGAGTATTTATGCATAAAATAAGATTCCATCATATTTTAAGCCGCTAAATTTTATTTGATAAATGTTAAATTATTTAACAAGCATGAAAAATAATATTTTAGTTAGTTCTGTTCTTTCCTGCCAATACAACAGCTAGGTGTTAACTACAATTTAAAATAATATTAGATTAATATTTTTCATTATGACTCAGCATTGTGTATAACATTAGACTTTAAAGAAACCCATTGTTTTGTATTGGTTATCCCATAGAACATGGAATCCCCTTAAAAATAAAATTAATATTTAATTTAAAAATATTAATAATAAGAAATTGTATTATTATTTATTTACATGGGATGTTACAAAACATTTATCCGTTAAGGTGGTTATAAAAAAATATGGTTACAATTTTTATTAATTAAAAATAAAAGAGTTATATTTACCATATATGGAATGCATAATTCCAAATATACAATATAATTTTCAAAATTTAAAACATAAAATTGAAATTATATAATTTAAAATTAAATTCACAAATATTGATGAAAAATTGTTTTTTCAAAAAAAATTGAATTTCATGTTTATTTTTTATATAAAAAATTAATGTATAAAATTCATATTAATTTACATAATTTTATTTTTAAAACTATAAAATAAATAAATAAATTTTCAAAATAATCCAAAATAAAATTTTATTCTGTAAATAGTTTGAAAAAATACATTTTCAATAAAATCAATCATTTTCACTATTCAATGAAAAATACATCGATATATTTTTTGTTTCAAATTTCAACATGGGATACATTTTTTTGATGATTTCAAAAAAAATATTATGTTAATCCTAAAATATTTTCTAAAAATTAAAATAATTAACTTATTTACTCAATAAATAAGCACTTTTGAACAAAATATAATTTTGAAGAATAAAAAGGGTTTAAAAAAATTGAGTGATTCCTTCCAAAAAATTTAAAAAATTATACTTACTAGAACCTTTATATATGAAATTAGTTAATAATAATCATACATACTAGTTTAATGGTTAGATTATAACAATCAAATTTAAATTATAATATTTAATTGTTCATTTAAGATTAGTGTTTCTTATTTTGTACTCTATCGAACATTGTCATTAATTTAAAAATCATGGAATATTTCACTCGCCCCCATTATGAAATTAAATCCAATTTTTTTTAATATTATTTCACTAATAAAAGGTTAAAATTTTAAAATATCAATTGTGAAATACTAAAACATTCAATGTTTTAATAAAACATTCTCTTGAAAAAAGATAATGGGAATTATGAAGGTCATCTCTGATAACACATATTATGTTTACAAATAGGAAAAAATTAGTCGGGAGTAAAAATATTAACATTCAAGAAAATGGTAATATTTATATTATATTAGAGAGGGATATATATCATTGATCACTATAAACATTATTATTACATTAAAGTTAATGACTTCAAAACCAAAAACAAAAAAGGTATCAAAAATAACATAAATTCATTGTAAATGAACATGGTATGATATAATTTTTGTTTCAATATCCATTTACTATATTTCAGGATATATTTTACTATCTAAACATTTAACATATGGAAATATTCTAACATTACAAGTATAATAAAATCCTTTAATAAAATTTCACCACAATGTCATAATTTGATCATAATGGCAAGTATTCAAGATGAATATTATTATTTCTAAAGCACTAAAATAATATTTTAATGAAAAAAAACCATAAGATAATAAAAATATGTTCCTCATAACATTATACTTTAACCAAAACCAAAATAGTTATCACATGTTAAGATAATTCATGAAACCCATAATTCATTATATCTTGAAATAATACATTAGTCTTCAAAATTAAATAGTGACACCCAATGTTAAAAATAATATTTTTTAAGAAAATAAATCTAAATTTTATCAAAATATTCTTAACTAATCTTGAAAACCTAAAATTATAATTATTTGATCACTCATTTTTTAAAAGAATAATTTAACATTTTTCTATAATTAACATGAGTCACTCATAAACTCATATTCAAAAAAATGTACATAACCTTATCATATTATATCCATGATATGATAATAACTTCCCTAAATAACCTAAATCACTATAAAACCTATCTCTATCATATATTCTTCCAAAATATAATTTGACCCTCACTCTTTACAGAATATCCCAAAATATTCTGTTTACCTAAATCACATAATGTTCCCCAATGAACTTCTTCCCAGATCTCATAGTCACTACATCAGTGTTCAATCACATGGTTACCTATATGATATGTTTCCAAATTGTAATAATCCATGATTACCTCACCATAAAATATTTGATAAACCATGATTGTCACCAATAATGATAAAATTATGTAAAAAATGTACAATAATTATTCTAAAAATAATACTTCACATTAAAACTAAGCATTACATAAGCCTCAAATAAATAAATATTCTCCCAGGATATAATTAATCACCTTAAAATATCATAACTTAAATCCTCAAAAGAGCATGTATATGGATTTGAAAATATGAACAAACATAAACTTATAAAATGATGATATTATATATAACTCTTAAGATAACCTCAAATAATAACATCATAATATCCAATTTTATCTAAATCATGCTCATATACCAACTATAACAGCCCTGAACCTACAATCCTAGATCCAGTGATAAAAAAAATTTCTTTACATTTATAGTTTTGATACTGATAAATGTGACATAATTGTTTCCTCCAAACCTTACAAAACCAAATGGAAATATTTTATCACTTATAAACCCTATGAGTTATTAGGTTTTTAGTTTAATAAAAATACAGAAAATTTTTACATAAACAACAATCATGACTTCAAGAGAGTATTCCCCCCCCCACAATACTATAATTTTTATATTCCCCATTATTTCTCAATTGTCTCTCATAAATTATATCATATATGAAACCTTTTTAAACTCCAATGATTTATCTTAATTCTTTATAACCCGGGGAAAAGGAAATATAATAATGGTGAGATATAATTCTTAGTAAGGGTAAACACATGAGTTAAAAATTGAATGTCATTAGTGAGTGTAATATTAGCATAATATAAATGATAACATAATTATTTTGAAAGATCATAATCATAATAGAACTCATACACATTAATAAATGGATCATCAAAGACTAATCATTGAATAATTCCTTTCCAAAGGACAATAGTTATACGAATCAACAATCATGATCAATGTGATATCAATATTTATTAAGGGAAAAATTTATAATCCATATTATCAAAAAACAAATTCTATCAACTTGGGAAATAATCATTATAAAATCCCCACATAACCCTTACAATATGAATAACCATGTGAATAAATCTCAATATAATTATATGTATAATATAATCATTACCCAATGAATTAGAGTGTCATTTGGGTGAAAACATTTTATAAGCTATATGAGGAGAAACACTGATCTATAATAGGGACACACACTTTAATACGATGTATTGAGTTCACTTGTCAGCTATAATGGGGATCAAAATTTCTTAAACAGTTTCCGAAGACCATATAATAAATAAAATTCTTTTATTTAGTTTTCCAATATCTATGAAAAAACACTTTCCAAAATCAAAGTACCATTTTATTTTAAAAATCCATTTTCAAGATATAAATCACCCTGAATAAGAGGAGTGTTTTTACTTTAATAAAACATTATATATTATATGGGGAAATAATAAAAAAATAATGGTTATTTTAGATAGAAAAGTTGTTGTCTCTGTGTATGTTAAAATAATGAAATGAATTCATAACTTGATTAACCAATGGAAGAGAAATGGGTTCCATGATAATATCTTTAAAAAATAAGTAAATTTTGAGAAATAACAAGGATGGTAACATTATAAAACATCTTTATTGATACATATGTAAATTCAAGAGATGTTGTCCTTTATGAATTGAAATATCATTAAAATGTCATTAAAATAATCCTTTATGAAAATATAATTTTCTCTTTTAAAATCTCATTAAAAAATGTAAAAATATTTGGACAAACAATGTTATTTAAAATAATCCATACAATGTAAACATATATGTAAATAATTCTCATGATTACAAGAAAATACATTCATATTGTAGATCTAAAAAATAAATATTCTTTACAAACATTTTTTAAATGTAGTTAAAAGGTACCCATTTGGATAATGGTAAGAAATTACATGTTTAAAAATTTCATATAGAAGTAAATAGATCATGAAAAATATCTTTAAGAAATATGTAATTTATAAAAAATAACATTTTAGAATTTTATTAGAAAATCAGGATGTATAAAAGAAAGATTCACGATCTAAAAAAAATATTAGTTTAGAATCACTTAAAAACAAATTTCTTAATGTTTCTTTAATAAATTAGGAAATAAATGAAAATTAAACATGTAAACCAATTTAATAATCATAGGATAATAAAAGATATGTGGTTTTTAAAAACCAGATCTTATTAATCCCCCAAAAAACATTGAACATAAAAAATCCTAAAAAGAAAAGAGATTGAAACATAAACCCTTTTCCACTTTGGTAACTCTTCATCCATAAGCCTATGGATGAATAATGTCAAATGAAAAATTAAATATAATTAAAATAAAGAAATTAATGATAAATCATCTCTAAGGTATGTATATTCACGTCATAAATTATGTTATATGCTTCAGTCCAATATATGTCCCAAAAAAGAGAAATTAAGATGAATAACACTTATAAAGATCATATCATTGAATTTATAGTTAATAAATAGAGAGATTATGTGTATATAATGTAATTATATAAAAATAGTACTTATATAATAATACAATTTAGATATTTATTCACACAAATTCAATGAATAACAATGTGAATTAAGAAGAGTTATAAACCAACAAAAGTAATTTGAGTTAAGAAACTATTGACCACTTTTTAAATTTCTTGACCAAAAATGTTTGGATAAAATAATTCAAATTATAAAATAAAACAATACTGATTATGTAGTAATCATTATATAACATATAAAAGGGGATTTATATATACTATATAATATAAATTATGTTTATATCATCAAAATATTCGTTAATGAAAGGAAATTGAGACGATGTCCCTTACCTCAAGTCCAAAAAATTTATATATGATCTTTTACAACTATATAATAGAATCATATAAATTGTATAATTTCTTAATAAAATTTTATTGGATTAATATGTTATCTTTAGAACATTTTTTCATTTATTTTAATGAAATATTTAATTACTCCATCAGTTAAGTCAATATTGGGTTGTTTGAGGTTGTTGGGTCCGAAATCTCAAGACATCTTTGTTATGTTGAATATAATCAAAGGAGTCATTTTTTCATAATATATATAATAATCATTAAATATTTAAAATTTATATACATAAATTATTCTTTTTAATATAATAATTTAAATATACTTAAGAAAAAATGAACTATTTTACATTCATGTTGATGTAATGTTATATGTATGCATGAGTAATGTTCCAATTATTTAACTATAATTATGGAAATAAGGGTTATATTATTTAATCTCAAAATAATAATATTTTTATCATAAATATCCTTTTAATTATTTAAATATATTTATATATATCATTCATCTAATATGGTGATGAAAAACAAATCACATTGCTTTGTGGAGGTGGTAGTCTACATGTATTCATGAGTGACGATATCATTTTTCTGTGAATTTAAAGGTAAGAAATCAAATGGTATGTTATCTTTAAATAGTTATAAATATGTCATTAATATCATATATAAAAATGAATGTCATCATTATAAATAACCATGGTAGGTTTTAATGGACACAAAATCACATCGGTCTACGAGGCGATTGCCTTCAGTACACATGAATGATGAATTTCATTCCCATTTGATGGTGGTTTAACATGGATATAAGTTATAACATTAAAATAATGAAATATAAATTTATTTATTATATTTATTCTATTTTATAATCATGTTTATGGAATATTTAAGGCAGTCGAATATAAAATAAACTGAAACTCATGGTTAAGAATAATACTTCTTCATCAGAAAACATCCTTTCCATAACACCTTAAGAACCCTAATGATGATATTATTCTATAAATAAGAGCTATATAATGTGTGTAGGGGTTTTATTAATGTATTTTTGATGATATTTTCCAAAAAATGGGTTTTAAAATGTTATGTTAATAGAATAATTGATTCCCTTTTACAAGAGAGAGGAGGGATCTCTTGGAATTTCTAAAAATATTAAATTAATATAAATATATTTTCATTTAAAAACATATATAAACTGATTTTTATAATATTTTAAGGGGATGGGTAGAAATAATTTAATAAAATAAAAATTATATATGTTATTTTTTACACAAATATGTTGGTTTTTACCCCTCATTACCCCCTTTCACACTTATCATGCCAACAATGATATTTTTCTCATTGAGGTTAAATAAAGTTAATATAAATGGAAAAGTAGATCATAAATGGAAACTGTTTTATATTATAAATAAAATACTAAACACATGGATAAATATTTTATATATAATAATTTTATATCATTTAATTAGTTATTATTTATTATAAATATCATGAATATCATCTTTCAGAACTATTCATTACATTGAAATTAATAATATCTGTAAAACAATTGAAATTTGAAGAAAATTATATTATTATATCTATATCCTATTATATTCATATATATTATTCAATTATCATATTAATTATGTCAAATTATTATTTAAATATTTATATTATCATTTTTTTACTTTTCATTTAATTGAATAATTAACCCAAAAGATTTGTGTATAGATTTAAGAAAATGATTTCTTCCATTAAAATAAAAAATTAATTATCATGTTGATGATAAATAAAATATATTGAAAATAAATTTTTACTACCAAACATGCCATTTTGTATACCCATTTTATAAGTATTATAGTTTTTAAAAATAAGAGTGTGACATTTAAGATATTTCAATACATAAAATATTACATATGTTATAATAATACCCAAATGGAAAAAATATGATGAAACTGAATATTGAAAGAGTATAGAAAATTATTATTCATAAAATAAAATTATAGAAAGTGTTAGGTTTATTATTTAGTCCTTATAATATTATTTTGAACCCTTAATTACATGATTTATTTATATGGTGACAAAATTTATTAATATTACTATTCATAATGAATAATAATAAAATGAAATTATTTATAAAATTTAGAGTCAATGGTATCAAATATGGAATCCAATTTTTACAATTCAAAACATAATTGTTTCAAAGTTTAAATTGAAATTAAATTGAAATGTCACGACGAAAAATGTTTTTTAGAAAAATGATTTTTCAAGCATAAAATGTTTTTGTGCTAAATTTAAGTATAAAATTAATTTCCAAACCCATATATATATTACTTGTAATTGAAAATAACTAATTAAATTTTTAAATATATCCAAAATATAATTTTACATTTTAAATATTTTAAAATAAAATATTACTTTTTAGAAAAATAATTATTTTATAAATTCCCTAAAAAATAATTAATTTTATAAAAATTTAAAAATATCAACAGAGGATAATTTTGATAATATGATTTAAAAATTATGTTGATTTAAAAACATTAACTTCTAAACTTTCCATATATTTATTATATTATTCTCTAAATGATAAAATATTTAAAAAAATGTATTTTTGGGTAATAAAATGACTTTAATAAAAATTGAAAACTTATTTACTAAGAAATAATCAATACAATTATATTATGTAGAAACATTATATATATTTTAAATTTTAGTTAATCATATTGATACCGAAAATTTTAATGGCTAGGTTATAATTAAATCATTTAAATAATAATATTCAATAGTTTGTTTAAACTAGGTATTATATATTTTTTGTGCGATCAAAAATAGTTATTCTTTTTTAATCTTGTAATATCACACTATGGACCATTTAATGGTTTTACCATTATCAGATAGGAAAAATAAATTATTTGATTAATAAAATACAATTCTATGATCCCAATTTTTTTTATAAAAAAGTGATGTTTTCAAAAGAAAATATATAGTTAGAAGTTTCTAGAAATTTAAATTAGGATATTTAATTCTTTTTTATAGGAGGATAGAGTGTGATTGACTAAGAGGATAACCAAGGAAATGTTACACCCTTGATCTGAATTCCACTCAAAGGTGCCCCGTACCTGGTTGGCCACATGGACACAGGTGAATTTCACCAGATGTGAGAGGCATTCAACATGAAGTAAGGACCTATGTGTGATAGTGGGGAAACTATGCCCCCATTTGTAGTGTGTAACACAGTGGAAACAATAAAAATACAATAGAAAATGTAGTAATACTAGGAAACTGAAGTAAATGGTGGAAGACTGAAAATATATCAACCTGGTTTCATAGTGTACATAGGATGATGCTTCATGTCACATGTTCTAGGAAAATAGTCAAAATATGTCACACTGTAGTAATACAGAATACAAGTTCAAAAATTGAAAAATAGACAAAATAAATTCACAAGCATCTTATTCCTCAACTTGGTCCCAAGATATTCTTATCCAAGGAAGCACATCAAGAAACTATTAAAGGGAACTTTACCTTATCAACACATGCAACAATATATTCTGTTTAGGCCCAAAAGAATGACCCAAACATGGTGTGAGACTAAATCTTAGTTTGAAACCTCCCATGATCTGTGCCAATATGTTATTAAATATATATAATAAACAGTGTACAATAGTGACTGTAGTAATTGGTGGTGTTTCATGGGAACAATGTTTTGGAAAATCTTCTTCTATGATAGAGTGAGATGATATTTCCTTTTGTTTTCATCAATGTGAAATTGGCAGAAGAATGCGGGGAATGGGTTATACTCATGCTTTGATTAGTTCTTTATCATATCCATTGAAGAGTTTTGGAACATAGTTTTATTTGAGGTGTGCTGTATTAATTTTCTATGAGGGCTATGTCATACTACTTGGTGTAAGTAAATTTATGATTCCACATCCCTAGGAGGGTGTGGTACCCTACTTATGGTGTTCATCATGGTTCCATTGGTGATTTTCGAGACATTCTCCATCACCTATTCTTTCTAGTTGAGTTTTGTTATGATGTATAGAGGGTTTATGCTATGTGATCTTAAAACTATCACACTTGTTTGTTGAACTACTGTTTTCAAAGAATTATTGGGCATTTTGTTCTTCCCCATGTCCTTGAAGGGATTTTTTCGAGGTATTACTTGTAACTTTTGTTTCACCTTTCATTTTCTCTCTTACTTGTACAAGCTATTTTTACCTAGAGTAATCACGTAAATTTTATATTTTGATTAATAAATTTTGGGGATCATTGGATCAAATCATGATCTGAGCCACTATAATTAGTGAAAGTTGTAAGATATGAAGTACTCAAAATTAAAATTTCATACATGAACTGGTTTCCATTTAAAATTATTTCATATTCATTAACAGTTCAATTTCATTTAATTATATATGTATCGAGATTAGGCATATGCCCAGTAACCCTCGTGTAAATATAAGAACAAAAAATTACTCATAAGGCTATCTAAATAATTAAATTGAAGACCGAATCCAATATTCTACTTTATCTTGGAAGACACATCATAGTTCATTCCATATAATTACTCAAATTAAATTTGAGTCTATCATTGACAATCCTAATATAAAATTCATGTATTTATCTTGGTGTAAAACCACCTACATCATATGGTCACATCCATACAATCATCTCAGGATCCCGATCACACCCTTGGTGTGGTGTGAGTATATGCTAATTAGGACATCCTTAGATCCAATAAATAAGACCCAAATTCTAATAACCCAATATTTTATTAAATAAAATTCCTCTTTATCTAAATAACTATATTATTAGTTAAATTTTTTATATAAAACATATTAACATTATTGGTTTTTGTTTTTTGGAATTTAAAAAACCATTAATATTTCTTACAATTGCTAATATAGTCATTGAATTGTGACCACATGATTAGTTTAAATATAGGTCTTTAACAAATCCAATTTACTAAGACAAATAAAGTGATGGAATCATCTTGTAGAATTACTCCATATGAAGCCTATTTTTCAGAACTTTGAAAGGAGGTAGAATCATAGGGCTTCTCTCTTGACCAAGCTCAAGCTATGCTTTAACACATTAAGCTCGAATGGATTCTCCTAAAGGAGAAGTGGAGCATAATAGAGATTACCACCTGGGTGATGTTATCTAAGGCACCCCCAGAGTCTATCACCATCACACACCTTACCCTTAGTTCTTATATAGGTGTTATAAGTATTTATGTAACAAGACCCTAGCACTATTATTAATTTCATTATTTTTATATAAAATGAAAAATATACATTCATTTTATTATTGTTACATTGTAAATGGTATTTAAAGCAGAAATAATTTTTTTAGTAAATATTCAATTAAGAATTATATTTTGATGAATTAATGGATTTTTAAATTAAATAATATTTTCATATATCATTATTAATAAATTACATTTTAAATATCTTATAATTTTAATGAAAAAAAATGTAATTTCAATTATAATTTGAAAGGTATTTTTGTCAAAACCCATGAATTTTTTATAAATATTAGTTTATATTTTAAAAGAAAAAGTTCAAATATTTAGAAAATTATTTAGATAAAATGTGTATCATTTTTGGAGTCAGTACGTCAATTTACCCAATGATGAATTTTTTATGATTTTATGAGACATTGAATTTTTGGGTAAAAATTAAATATAATTTAAATATTTAATGTATTTTATGATGTCATAATGATCCAATAGTGATGTAATAAAATAATATAAAAGGTTTATTCAGAAAATATATGTTTTACCATTAAAATAATATGATTTTATATTTTTTTGATTTATTTTACAATGCCTTAGTGGACCCTCCAAGACTTAAAAAACATTGTATCATTCTAAAATGATTTCCTTGAGTGTGTGAATAAAATCCACATAAGTAAACCTAATATTTTAATATGTTTGACCATGATATTTATAAAATAATGTTTTAAACTCAAATTTTTTAAAACCCATGGGCAAAAACCATGGGATGGTTTGTGGTTTTGATTAGTTTAATGTGTACTTCCCAAAACCAAAATAATAAAACATCCCTATATTTTCCTATATAAACCTACGAAGTTCTCAGTTCTCTATAGTCATAACTCTTGGGATAACATCCTTACTCTGATATACTCTCTCTATAATCCCTTCATTCCTCCCCAAACTCCCAATAAGCATCCCTCAATCCCCTCTCGAGCCTTTGGGATCACACTTCTTTGTAGGGGATTTCATCATTTCTCATTTTTGTCCATGTTTCTTTATGTCATTATTCCCTTTTATTTTCAATTCAAAAAGTTGGGGTATGATTTAAAACCTCCCAAATACTTCCATTATTATGTTTTAATGATGTGATACCTCTTCATATCTCATTAATCACTCCCATGTACACCCGTTACCATGCCAAAATTTCATAAGAGTTATCCCCTTTCTCCTCTTTCTTCTAGTTTCTTTATTATGTTACTCCATCTATTTAAAATTTCCATTTGTTGGGATATGGATATATATGAATACATGATATACATTTCATTTAAATATTACGAGATACAACTTTTTTTCTCATAAATATATTTTATTATTTTTTTTATCTCGTTGTTTTGCTGCTGAAATTGCACCGCGATTTTTGAATCCAAAATCCTTGTTTAGTGAATACCATACTGATGACTCTATCAAGGGTAGTCACCTATAATCACATATAAATATTATATGTTACTTACATTTATGCATTCCTCAATCCATAATCATATAATAACTTATGATGTTGAATGATTCCATGTTATATGATCTATGTGGCACACTTATGTATGAAATGAAATGTTTATAAAGGGTGTGCCCTAATAGCTCTCCATTGCATTGGGTAAAGAATAGTATCATGATACATCATTTAAAATGAGTGACGACTGTTGATAATTCTTGTTAAATGAGGGTTTATTCATGCTAATTCTAGTGAAATTATTGTTCACTCATGCTCTATGTACAATGATCCTTAGATCATGCTAATATCATGTTAAATGTTGTTACCACATTTCCATATTTTGATAAGCATGCTATATCATGCCTTTATGTTCATGTTCATATCATACTCCATTGATATGCCTATTTTTTTAAATTTATTGTATACTTCATGTTATTCCTTTTTTACTCCTTTAATGGACATTATAGTTCACCATTTTCTTATGTATGTCCTCATGTTATCCCATGAAATTCTAAGTATGAAGGAATGTTGTGGTTGTCTAAAATAAGTTTTCAATAATGATGTTGTATTTAATATTTTAAGTAGTTTTTTAATGTTCATAACAGACAAATACACTAAAAATATCGATCCTCAGAGTTCCATTAAGTCCATGTTTATGTAATAAATCATGTTTAAGTGTGTAATAAAGAGCTGGGTTATTATAGATTCTAACAGAGGGAGATTTAGTTATTTTTTGGATTTGGATTAAAAAAACCTAATTAAAGACTTTGGTATAAGACAATGTATAATAATAACATTCATAAATATCAGTGAGTATTGAGTTAGTGGGTTATCAAGAAAATACATCCCTGTCTGGATACAAACAAATAGAGGAATCTTTAGAATAGATGTATCTAGCTGTAAAACATGAAAACACTGCTTCGAGCAAGACTCAAATGAGAACTAGTGCACGAAAATGGGCCTTGCTACACTCATGGTTATGAAACTCTCGGGGGGATATTCTTTGGTAAATTAATAAGTTCAGTATTAACCATTATAAATGAATAAAAAAATTCCACTAAGAATATATTTTTGGAAGTACATCATTGATAACATATATTCACACCTATAAGTTCATATTCTAATGAAATAAATGTCATTTATAAGTTATCCCTTTTTTTATTTTTATTAACCTTTATGTGTAACCACCAATATTGCTTTTATTCCATCCAATGGACAATAATTGGAGGACTCGGGCTAATAACCGATGCAGAGATCAATGTGATGACTATTCTAATGAGATATCCAATCTGATGGGAGTAGGAATTGAAAACATTGTCATGATAATATATCTTAAACATATTTTTTGAATATAAACATGTTTAAATAAGAACATACAACCTACGCCCCTTATAATGAACATGTCACAACCGAGAGCTTCATGAGACAAATGCCTCCCACTTTTAATAGATTATATTATCTCTCAATCATTGAACAATGGATAAACTCTATTAAAAAGATCTTATTCATCCTTTAATGTTATAAACAAGAGAACTTTATTCTGGTTTGTTATCATTTGGAGGTTGAAGATGATTAATGGTGTAAATTGACTAAAAATGAAGAGCTTATGGATGTTATGGATGTGTTGGAATGGAAGGATTTTCAGAAAATGGTTGTCGGTAATTATTTTCCTTACACCCTCAGACTTAAGATGGAATGGGATTTCCATTACCTTATGAAAAAATATGATGAATCCATCAGATCATGTGAGGAAAACCTCCAAGGGCTGGCATGATATGTATTTAGCCTTTTTATTACCCCGAATACAAGGTTGACCTCTTCTTGGGTGGGCTAAAATCGGGCCTACAGAAATCCCTGGCGATCTGTGACACTGATAGCTATAAAGAAATAGTATGATGCTCCCTCAAAGTCAAAATAGAGATCTAAGTATCTTAGGGGTATCATGGGGATAATAAGTGAAAAGTGTACTTTAATTCTGGATGTTCGATGGATAAATCCAATAGTGCTAATATTTTATAGAACCCCACTTGCCAAACGTGTGAAAAGAAAAAACCTAGTAATTGCCTGAAGTGGATGAGGAAATGATTTAGGTGTCAAAGATAAGGTCACCTGACCATTAATTGCTGGAAATAAAAACACATTTTAGTGACAGAGTAGAGGAATGCTACATTCCACCCTCAACGCATTGTTCATTACATCAACTACAATGAATATGGGCACATTGAAAACCAATGACATAAGCGAAGAATTTTCGGAGGCAACCAAAAACATCTAAGGTATTAGGGGAGAGATTTTTCCATCACTACTACCAGAGAGAATCCTGACAACAATGTGGTGATAAGTAATCTTGTTATTCATTCAAGAATATAAAACATACTTTTTTATTCTAGTTCTATGCATTATTTTCTATCCCAAATGTTTCATAGAACAATCCCAACACCACCACAACTCAGGGAAGTAGAGATGTCAGTGAGAAAGGAAAATGTGGAAATAATTTTATCCCATGAATATAACTCCTCCCCTATCTCAATTTATGGATTGATCTTCCTATAGAACCTTATCACACTCCCTCTAGTAGAAATTGATGTTATTCCTGGAATGGATTGGCTTTATCTATACAGAGCCAATATAAATTGGCGTGAGAGGGAAATCACTCTTCATATGGAGAATCAAACCCTGATTCTGTAAAAAAGGGGTTGATGAATCTTATTTAGAATTATCATCTCATGTGTGGATATTACTTCCCTATGAACACATGTATTTTTCTCATATGATTGAGTGTAAGGAAGAAATCATCCTGGAAGACATGCCTATTATGGGTGAATTTGCTGATGTTTTTCCTGATGTATTTCCTGGTCTTCCTCCTAGAAGAGTTTTCAAATTCTCAATTGATTTTATACCTAGAGAATTGACAATATCCATGATTCCATATAGAATATTTGTTTAGGATATTAAATATATATAGAAAAATATATATGATAATCTAGATACATGGTTTATACACCCAAGTTCTTCACTATGGGGTGCACCAGTCCTCTTCATCTTGAAGAAGGATGGGTTAATGACCCTTTACATTGATTAACATGAGATCAACAAAATTTCGAGAGAGAACAATATCCCTTTCCAGGAACTGATGAATTTCTTAATCAGCTACATGGATCACAATACTTCTCCAAGGTGGATATGCAGTCGGGATATTACCAAGTAATGTTGAAGAAGGAGGATATCCCGAAAACTAGTTTTTGTACAAGGTAAGAGCACATTTAATTCATTGTAATGCCTTTCAGACTCACTAATCCTCCATTAATCTTCATTGACACGATGAATATAGATTTTGGAGAGTACCTCAAAAAAATTGTGGTTGTATTTATAGATGATATTCTAATATAATCCAAAAGCATGGAGGAGAATGTGGAGCTCTAAGAAATGTACTAGAGGCCTTTCAAAAGGAGAATATCTATGTAAAGTACAACAACTGTATGTTCTGGTTGAAGGAACTATCATTCTTATGCCATATCATTACATGAATTGGTGTATCTATGGATCCCTCTAAGAAAAATGCAATTGAGGGATGGTTGAGGCCAACATCTATGATAGATATCCCTAGCTTCACTGGGTTATCTAGATATTATCAATGATTTGTGAAACAAATTCATGATTGTAAAACCAAATTACCTAGATAAATCAGATATTAGTAAAGTTTTCAAGGAGTGGTGAATGTGAAGAAGTATTCAATAAGTTGAAAAGGGGTAATATCACTATGCCCATTCTCACAATACCCATAAGTGGAGAACTTTTTGTTGTATTCAATAATTATTCAAAGAATGGAATGGGATGTGTGTCAATTAAAAATTACAAATTCATTGTCTATGCTTTAAGGAAATTGAATGTTCATGAGAATAACTACTAACACATTATCTGAAGTTGGAAAAAATACTATTTTCTTTAAAAATTTGTCGACATTACTGCTTTGGGGAAAAGTTTAAAATATACATAGATCACAAAATCCTCAAATATATATTCACATAGAAAAATCTGAACATGCACCCCCAAATATGGTTAGAGCTGATAAAAAACTATTACTATTGAATCCATTACCACCCTAGGAATGAAAATAAGGTGGCAGATGCTCTAATATGAAATAAAACATAAAATCTATCATTGGTTATAATTGAAAAGGATGCAATGATCATAGATTTGATGAATATGTACGTAGGAATCATAAATAAGGGAACATCATTAATCCTTTTACAAAAGATGGCTCAACTGTCTCTTTCAAAAAATTTAAAGATGCTCTGATGGATGATGTGGGAATTCAAAAGAATGTGGAAACTATCAGAAATGGTAAATCTTTAGATTTCAATGTTAATGAATAAAGAAATTTGATATTTGTGTTTGGATTATGTTCTCCATCTAATACAATGTTAAATAATGTTATTTTGGATGATATACATAGCGTGAATTTCTCCATTCACCCATGAATCACAAAGATATATCGATATCTTTGAGAGCATTATTGGGGGGATACCATAAAGATGGAGATTTTTGAGTATACATCAATGTGCCTAGTATGTCAGAAACTGTAGGTTGAGAGGAAGAAGTCTAAGGGGAGGTTTAAACCATTATATAAACCAACATGGAAATTATAGAACATCACCGTAGACTTTTTCACCAGACTTCCGAAGACATCCAATAGAAAAAAAATGTTATCTGAGTTATTTTTGATCATTTTACAAATATTGCACACTTCATTTCAATTTGAGAGGATTTTTCATTAGATCAACTAGAAAAAATATACATCAGAGAAGTGGTAAGTCTGCATGGATTACCACTATCTATTGTATCTGATCAAGATCTAAGATTCACCTCTATGTTTTGGAAGAGTCTCCAACATTCTCTGAATACAGTGCAAACTTTAGTATTGGTTATCATCCACAAATAGATGGATAATCTAAGTAGACTACCCATATACTTGAGGACATGTTGAGAGTATGCTCAATGGACTTCAAATGAGGATGGGATCAAAATCTTTCTCTGGTTTAGTTATTTTACAATAAGAGCTTCCAATCATGCATCCAAATGGATCAATATAAATCAATTTATGGGAAGAGGTTTAGAGTTCTAGCATGTAGGGATGAAGCTGGGCAGAGAAAACACATAGGTCTAGAAATGGTCAATGAAATGGTGGAGAAGGTTATGACCATCCAACTACACATTCAATATTCACATAGTCGACAAAAGAGATATGCAGACAATTGTCGATGAGACCTGTAGTTTGATGTTGGAGACATGGTATTCCTTTTCATATCACCATGGAAGAGAGTTTTGAGATTTGGGAAGAACGGAAATCATAGTCCAAGGTACATCGTCCCTTTTGAGATCCTTGATCTCATTGGAGAAGTGGCCTATAGACTAGAATTCCCCCCAAACCTGTCTCAAGTACACAATGTGTTCTATGTATCACTCTTGAAGAAGTGCATACCTGACCCATCACATGAACTCAATCTAGAGGTGGAACCATTGGATAATGACTTGTTCTTTGAAGAGAATATGGTGAAGATCTTATATTGTAAATAAAAATTTCTAAGAAATAAGAAAATTTTCCTCAATAAGGTGTTATGGAGAAACCACGTGTTTGAAGAAGCAACATGGGAATCAGTGGAAGTGATCAAGAATAGATACCCTCATCTATTTTAGTGTGGGAAAAAATTGAGGGAGAAATTTCATAGGGGGAATATTTTAACAACCCAAACTTTTATTAATGAAAATTCATCTTTATCTAATTATATGTCTTATTATGTAAAATTGTTATATAAAACAAATGAACTTCCATGGATTTATCTTTTTGAATTTTAAAATACCTTTACTAATTTTTACCTTTACTAATATAGCCTTTTAATAGTGACCACAAGATTACTATAAATATAAGGATTTAACAAATCCAATTTACTTAGACAAAAAATGTGATGGCCTCCTCTAGTAGAATTGCACCAAACATAGCCAATTGTTGAAGATCATAAATTAGGTAGCATCATTAGGCTTTTCTCTTAAACAATCCCAATCAGAGCTTCATCATGATAAGCTTGAATGGAATTTCCTACGAGTGAAGTGTATGTAAATAGATATTACCACCTGAGTGATGTCATCTGAGTCACCCCAAGAGTCTTTCACCATTGCACACATTACCATTAGGTCATATGTGGTTGTTATAAAGGGTTATGTAACAATAAACTATAACTATGACTCTGTTTATTAGTTTTTTATATAATAAATACGATACATTCATTTTATTAGTTTTACTTTATAAATGGGTTTTAAAGAACAAATAATATTTACAGTTAATATTTAATTAAGAAATCAGTTTTAATTAATTAATAAATACTTTAATTAAAAATTATTTTATTTAAAAATTATTACTAAATTAATTTACATTAAATATAAATGATCTTATAATTTCTATGAATACAATTGTAATTTTATTAGGTTTGAATGCTAATTTTGTCAAAAACATTGAATTTTCGATAAATTTTAGTTTTTATTTTAAAGTTAAAAATTCACATATTTTGAAAATTATTTAGAAAAAATGAATATTATTTTTGGAATCAAGACGTCGATATTATCAAATGGTGAATTTTTCATAATTTTCTGAGAATGTCAATTTTTGGGGTAAAAATTAAATACTGTATAAATATATAATGCGTTTATGACATAACAATGAACCAATAGTGATGTAATAAAATACTATAAAAAGATTATTATGAAAATATATGTTTTACCATTAATATAATGTAATTTTATATTTGTTTTATTTATTTTGAAATCCCTAATTGGACGGTCCAACACTTATAAAACATTTTATTATTTTAACATGATTTCCATGAGAGTGTGACTCCCCTCCACGTAATGAAGACTAATATTTTAATATGATAATCCATTTTCCTTAAAAAATATGTTTTTCTAATAAAAATTTAATGACACCATTTTAAAAAACCATGGTATGATTTTGGTTTTCATTAGTTTAATGTGTAGTTTTTCCAAAACATAAATAATAAAGAATTCCCTCTCTTTTCATATATAAACCCACCAAAGATCCCACTTATCTTCACTAAAAACCATTTTATCATGTCCCTACTCTTCTCTCCTCTCTGTATAATCCTTTAAAACTACCCCATGCTCCCAATAATCCTCTAACAATCCCCTCCCAAGCCTTTGGGATCACACTTCCAAGTAAGAGATTTCTTCCTCTATTATATTTGTCCAAGTTTCTTTATGTAGTTATTACATTTTTATTTTCAATTAAAAATGTTGGAGTATGATTTAAAACCTACCACATTATTCAATATTAATTTTGAAATATGTTATACCTCTTTCTCTCTCATTAATCCCTCCCATGTACACCTTTTACCAAGCTGAAATTTCATAAGAGTTATTCCCTTTCTCACCTTTCTTCATGTTTCTTTATTATGTTAAAAATTCTATTTCCAAAATATATTTGTTGGAAAATGTATCTATATGAACAAATTACTATTCATTTCATGTACATATTATGAGAAACCCTTTTATCTCTCATTTACATTTTTTATGAATTTTTATGTCACTCCATTAGGCTGCTAAAATTGCACCACGATTTTCCAAGACAAAATAATTGTGTAGTGAATATCATACCCAGGTTTCTATAAAGGGTATTAAAATTTAAGAATATATACATATTGGATTGTACATAAATGTATTTATTCCATATTACATAATCATGTAATAACTTATGATGTTGAATAATTCCATGTTATATGAGCCATGTGACACACATAAGCATGAAATAAATGTTTATAAAGGGTGCGCCCTAATAACGCTCCAATGCATTGGGTAAAGAATAATATCTTGATATTTCATGTTAAATGAGTTTTGAATCATGTTAATTAATATTAAATGATGTTTTACTCATTCAAATTCATTTTCAATGTCGGTTTACTATTGCTCCATGTACAATGTGCATTGGCCCATGCTAATATGATGTTTAATGTTGTTGCGGCATTTCCATGTTGTGATAATCATGATATATCATGCCTTTATGTTCATGTTTACCTTATGCTACATTGATATGTCTATTTCCTACCACGTATTGTATTCTTTACATTATTCCTTGTTTACACCCGTATTGGGCTTCATAGCTCACCCTTTTCTTATGTATGTTATCATGTTATCCCATCGAATGCTAAGTATGAAGGAATGTTGTGGTCAGGTAAAAGAAGTTTTCAATAAAGGTGATTTATTTTATGTTATCAGTATTTACGAAATTTTCCTAATATCCTATGACACTAGACCTCTCAATCCTCAGAGTTATCTTAAGTGCATGTTTATGTAATAAATCATATTTATGTGTGTAATAAAGATGGGGGTTGTTAATAAATTATCTTCTAATACAAGTAAAAATTTCCAAAAGAACTCATCTAAGGTATCTCTCATTCCATGAATCCTTAATCCTTTAAACATAGTCTCCATGAGCCTGACTATTACATTAGTGTCTTTCTCACAACATAATATTACAATACCCTCTTTGAGTTCATCCGTGAAATCCCATAATGGATCTGTGATTCACCCAAGGCATAAGGTACAATATTCACAAGATCTCATCCATGTAATTATAATCAAAATCTATGGTTCACCCATTTCTATTCACCTTTTGAATCATAAAAAGTTAAATTAACATATCATTAGACATGAAAATTTCAAAACAAAATGTATGAAATATATTATCAAGAAATGACTAACCTCATAAGGATTCCCCATTCAATTAATCATATGGGAATGATTCTCATACCAAGAAACACATATAATTTAAACTATTACATGGTTTAACATTTACAATCTCACATGGGAACATATCATATAAAAATACTATCATGTAAATTAAACTATTTCAGGTATTTAGAATTAAATAACTCATGTGGAAACATTTTTCATAAGAATAAACACATGTAAACTAAATTATTACATGGATTTAACAATAATATATCATGTGCGAAATTCATAAAACATGCATGTTATGAAAATTAAACAATTACAAGGCTTAACCAAAAATTATATCACATGGGAAAATCATTCATTTAAAAAATTTCATTGTAAAAACCCCAAGAAGATATATAAAGGTATTAATCAATGTCGTCCTAGGACAAATAGCCATAAATGATCATCCAAGGAAAACACATCCATGGGTGGCCCTTAATCTAGGTAAAAAAATGCTAAAATATTTTCTAAACACATAATAAATTACTTAAACAATAATAGGTAATAAAAATAGCAAAAATTAATTCAATTAGACACCCAAAAAATTGTTCTCGCACACTTTGGAACTTATAATCAACTTGATAATTATCAAAAGGAACAATACCACAGACCATGTACTTGTATGACTATCCTCGTCCAAAGTAAACCAATAATTAAAAAAAGAACGTATTATATCTACAAAAGAGAATTAAATAAAAAATTTATATAACTAGGTTAAGATGAGAAATCATCAATAAAAAATTATGATGAATTTAGAACTTTTCGAGGGGGTTTCAACACATCTGATGTTGTTCGAATCAGATTTTGATGAAGAATTAGGAGGAAAATCATCACATGGAGTTGTAGTTATTGAAAAATTGGTTGAGGGTCCTTCCCATTTGAATAGGAAAAGTCTATGACCCATTTTAACAAAAATAAAAAATTAACATGACATGTATGTGTGAAAACATGCAGCGTGTATTCCAATTTTTCCCTTTTTTTACCAACATCCCTTACGCATCATAAAAAGGATCTACTGACATTCATACATGACATGTACTATGATTACTAGGGGTGTAACCCCCATCCACAATGTGGAACATTCCTATAGCCAGAACACGGGCTTTTCTATCCTCTTACATAAGTACAAACCTAAAAGGAAAGATTCATACCTTAACGGCTGAATCGGGTTCTTACAAACTCAGCCCACTTTAAATAAATTCATCTATGAATTTCCTTTCTAAAGGTAGTGGATAAATATCTAACAACAACTAGAGCCATTGTAATCGTACATCAGCCTCCATCTCCTATGTCTGATCTGATAAATGGCCATGTATCCATATCACATTCACTTATGGAATAGACTTTCCATGGAAAACCTTTGTGCTATAATTCATATTTTGAAAGAGGAGGATCATGAAACACCCCTTTATAAGGTGGTGAAGATATATCTATCATGATTAGGCTTTTTAATGGGGTATGTCCATGGGATGGATCCTAGGGAAAGAAAAAACTTCAGGGATAAGACCAATGTGAACAATATCCTGATCATGTGCTATACTGGGCCGTAACAAATGGAATCAGAGCCAGTGTCCATTTGATGTACCAGTGAGGACTCTGGGCCCTTATAGGGGGAGGATTATTGATATCCCACATAAAAGTAGGAGGATCATGAATCACTCCTTTATAAGGTGGTGTGGATACATCTCCCAAGATGATGCATTTTCGTGGGTTTTGTCTAAGGGGTAGAGCCCATGGAAAGGAAAACTGTACATGTAAGGAATTAAGTAGAAAATATCATGATCATGAGCTGGATAGGCTTATTACATTTAAAGGGGTTTGTTTACTCATTTATTATTCATTCATTCATAGAATATTTTACTTAATCAATGCTTTCAAGATTTAATTGATCAGTGAATTAAATTAATTAATATATTATATCATATTTTTCATTTGAGAAATTACATCCCAAAACCAATGGGAACTTCTTTGAGAAAATGTGTTCCAAAAAAATTATAATGTTGGTATAAACAACCAAATTGTTTTTCAATGGATCCTTTCGTCTATGTGTATGTTTTTCTTGTTTGTAATATTTTATTTAAAAAAATACAAATAGTCCTGTTATTTTATGTTTTTTATTTAATCATTTCCTCTTTTATGAAATTAATGCCATTCAATGTCAATTATATATGGGGTTTTCTATAAAATGAACAAAGAGATTAATTAAAAAAATTTCATTTCCTTATTTGTCTCTCCATTTTTTTATAATTTTTATATATCATCTCATGAAAAATATAAATTATATTAATTTTTTCAAATTTTTTCCTTTTAAACTATCAATTTTTAATGAGGGTAATATCCACTTCCTCCTTTATAAAATGGTTTAAGAGACATTTTTATTTTCAATTTTTTTCCATTAAATTATTATCACTAATAAGATATGTTTTTATCAAAAAATATATATTCTAATCATATGAATAATTTTTGAAAAATTATATTCTTTATATCGAATGATTTTTAAGTCATTTTATGTGATGTTTTTGGAAAATTATTTCCAAAAAATTATTTTTCTAATTTTTATTTAATATATGACGATGATTGATTTTAAGTGGTGCATATATGTGAGGATAAGTATAAGTGGGTTCATATTTCACCCAATAATTCATTTATTTAGGTTTATATCTTATTATATATTCTTACATGCACATAATGTGTTTCTTCACACAAGCATGGGAGAAAATAATTTTCTCAAATTTTTCAACATGGTAAGAATGTGATTTTAATATAGGAATAGCCATAATGGGTTTTCTCACAATTGATATCCTATGATTATTTTAATTCCACATTATCATTATTATTATCAAGTTATTCCACTTTTAAAATAATGATTTCATTTTTATGTTATAAAAAATTCTCTTATGCTCAAGGTTTTTAGAATATTCCATCCCCTAATTTCATGATCATAGTTTTTATGATTTTATGATGATTAAGTTATTTGATAAAATTTATGCTTCCTTAATAATCTATTTATTTCTTTATATTTATCTACTTTTTTATGATTATCAACAATTATATAAACATATTTTATTAATATTTTTATCATTTCCTTTATATTTAGGATAAGAATCATAAGGATATGTGTTTCCCTCGAATAGAATCTGAGCTCAGCCCTTTAATATGGTTCAATTTACCCTAGATATGAAGAGGATTATATTATTTTATATGCCTAAAAAATGGGTCTAATGGATAAAAATTATGGGGAAATATTTCAAAGTGTTGTAAAATAGGATATTTATGATTCCAATTTCAAAGACACTAAACCATTTTCCCCACATAATTTTTATCTATTTATGAGATATGTTATTGAAATCCTAAAATTAAGGCATGATTTATGTTATTTTTATCTTGGGTTTAATAATTAATACATCCCATTCGACTCTATGTTATTCCCTCTTTACTAGTCTCAAAATCATGGTCCATTATCGGTGGGGTTATTGGATGATCCTCATCATCACAATCCACCATGGAGGGGAAATAACAGAGGGGGAGGGGTCATGATAGAGTGGTATCACTGATGATGATTCATATATATTATGGAGTGTGTAGACAATAACTGGAGAGTATTTCATTGGTTTATAGGGAAAAATTATATGATGAACTTGGTATATGATCTAATCAATTGAGATCAACTAGAACATATATGACAACCCATTTCTTTATTTTACAATAAAACATGATTTATTACATAAAATTAACTTCATAAAATATATAATATGGAGAGGTCTAGTGTCTTTTGGGCTTAGTATCATTACATAACAACTTAAAACATGAAATTCAACATCATTATTGAAAACTTCCTTTACAAGACCACTACATTCCCTCATACTTAGCATTGCATGGGATAACATGAGGACATGAATAAGAAAAGGGTGAGATATAAAGCCCAGTAAGGGATTAAACATGTAATAACATTAATATTAAAATAAATATTAGGCAATAAGAATATCAATAAATCACAAGAGAAACCTGAACATAAAGGCATGACAAAGCATGATAATAATAACATGGAAATGTGGAAACAACACTCAAAGTGGAATTTGAATGTGCCGAGGCTCATTGCACATGGCGCATGAGTAAACAATAATTTCACATGAATTATCATGAATAAACATCCATTGCACATGATGTATCATGATACGATACGTTACCCAATGCATTGGAACGCTATCAGGATGCACCCTTCTTCAACATTTCATTTCATGCATAAGTGTACCACATGGGTCATATAACATGGAATCAATAAACATCATAAGATATTCCATGATAATTAAATGTGTAATAAATAAATGAAAGTACCATTCATTATTTATATGATAATAAACACAAACACCCTTGATAGAGACATGGGTATGGTATTCACTACACAATGATATTGGCTTGGAAACAATGCGGTGCAATTTCGGCAGCATAACAACGTGACATAAGAATTCATGAAAATATTTGATGAGAAGTAAATTAATGTCTCATCATATTTAAATCAAATTTAAATTAATGGGGTCGTATATATACATTTCCCAAAAAATGTAATTGAATTTAGATGCATAATACAAAAGAATTTCTTGGATGTAAAAGAGGAGAGGGAAATCCCTCACAGAATTTCAACATGGTAACGAGGGTACATGGGAGGAATTAATGAGAGAGAAAGGGGTATACCATCATCCAAACATAAAAATTGTAGTATTTGGGTGGGGAAAAATCATCCCCCAAAATTTGTAATTGTAAACAAAAGGGAAAAAAAACTTAATGAAAATTGGACAAAAATGAGAAAGGAAGAAATCCCTTACATGGAAGTGTGATCCCAAAGGCTTGGGATAGGATTGAAAGAAGCTTATTGGGATCTTGGGGAAGCTTGGTAGGATTATAGAGATAGGAGGGAATAGTTTTGATAATCATTAAAGTATTTTAGTGAAGAGGAAGTGGGATCTTGGGTGGGTTGATATAGGAAAGGAGAGGGAATTCTTTATTATTTAGGTATCGGTCACCACACATTAAACTAATCAATAACACAAACCAGACCATGGTTTTTTCCCAAAGTGGAGTGGAAAAAAATATTTTATAAGTCTAATGGTCGAGCTTCTTACAATAATAGGGTTTCTTTTGTGGAGGTCAGTCACACTCTCAAGCAAATTCATTTAAAAAGTGAAAATGTTTTATATCATTTGGAGGGTCCACTAATGTTTTGTAAAATAAATAAAACAAACCTAAAATCACATAATTTTAATTCTAAAACATATATAGGCCAAACATATTATTTATATAATTTTATTACATAACTATTGGTTCATTATGATGTCATAAAACTCATTATATATTTAAACGGTATTTATTTTTTAACCAAAAACTCGACTGTCTCAGAAAATTATCAAAAATTCACCACTGGATAATTTCTACATCCATATTTCAAAAATAATATTCATTTTATCTAAATAGTTTTCTATAAATTTGAATTTTTACTTTAAAAATAAAAACCGACATTAATCGAAAATTTATGGGTTTTGACAAAAACATCTTTCAAACCGTCACAAAAATTACAATTGCATTCATAAAATTATTCAAACATTTAAATTTAATAAAAATTAATTTAATTATAATAATATTTTATTAATATATTATTTAATTAAAAAATCTTTTAATTCATCAAAATAGATTTCTATGTTGAATATTAACTAAAAATACTATTTGAACTTTAAAAACTATTTACAATGAAACAATAATAAAATGAATGTATATTCACTATTATATACAAAAATAATGCACAGAATAATAGTGCTAAGGGATTTCTAGATAACCCCTTATAACACCCTCCTATGATTGAAGGGTAAGGTGTGTGATGGTGATAGACTGTTGGGGTGGCTCAGATAACATTGCTCAGGTGGTAATCTCTATCAACTTTCACTTCTCTCGTAGATGATTCTGATCAAGCTTAACATGTTGAAGATCATATTAGGCTTGGTCAAGAGTGATGACCAATGGTTCCACCTCCATTATGAGCTCTGAAAAATGGGATTCATACATGGAAAGTCTAATGGATGAGGCCATCACTTCCTTTTTCTGAGAAAATTGAATTTTTTAGAGTCCTATATTTATAATAATTGTGTGATCAAAGTTCAACGACTATATTAGCAATGATCACAATTATGAACAATATTTTAAAATCAATAAACATAAAACAAAATAATTGAATATGTTATATAACCATTTTACCTAATAATTTATTTAATTAGATCAAGAATAATTTTCATTCATGAATTTTTGGGTTGTTACAATCTTCCCCCCCCCTTAAGAAATTTTTCCCTCAAAATTTACTTTTCCCACACTAAAAAATATGAGGTTAACTCTACTCCACCACTTACTCCGATCCCCACATCACTTCATCAAACTTGTGGTTTCACCATAACACCTTCACGAGGGGAATTGTCTTATTTCGAAGGGACTTTTTCCCTACGATCTAAGATATTAATTGGTTGCTCCTCATAATAATGATCATCCTCTAATTGTACTAGCTATGAAGATAGTACATGTGAATGGTTTGGTATGTACTTCTTTAATAGGAATACATGAAATACATCATGTAATTTGGCCATGGTAGGTGGAAGTGCTAGTTGATAGGCCACAACCCTGACATGATCAAGAATCTTGAAGGGGCCGGTGTACCTAGGACTTAAATTACCTTTATTTCCAAACCTCATGACCTTCTTCCATTGAGATATGAATTTGAAAACCATGTATCCATATTTAATATCAAGGAATCATCGAAGGTTATAATCATAACTCTTCTATCAACTCTGGGATGCCTTGATATGCTGTTGAATGGATTTCACCTACTCCACCATTTCCTCGACCATTTCTTGTCCTATCAGCTTACATTCACTGACTTCATCACAACATGTCGTTGTTCAGAACATCTCCCCGTATAGGGATTCATAAGGTGCCATTCAGATTCTCGAGTGGAAACTATTTTTATAATAGAAATTCAACCAGATAAAGATGTTGATACCATCCTCCTTTAAAGTCTATTGAACATGATCATAACATATCTTCCAGTTTTTGAATAGTTTTATCAGATTGGCAATTAGTTTGAGGATGATAGGCTATAATGAAGTTCACTTCAGTATCCATAGCATGTTGGATACTCTTCCATAACATAGAGGTGAATCATGGATTTAGATCGGATATGATAGATAGTAGTACTCCATGCAGCCTTACCACATCCCTGATATATATCCGTGATAGTTTATCCAAAGAGAAATCCTATCTAATTTCAATGAATTGTGAAGACTTTTTAAAACGATCGACAACAACCCAGATTTCATTGTTTCCTTTGGATGTCTTCTTATGTCCATTGACAAAGTACATGGTGATGTTATCCAATTTCCATGATGGTATGGGAAATGGTTGAATCATCCCCTTATACTTATTCTTCTCTTCCTTCACTTTCTGATATACCAGACACTTTGATGTATACTATGTGATCTCCTTCATCATATTATCCCAATAATATTTCTCTCAGATATCTCGATACATCTTTGTGTTTCCTGGGTGAATAGGGAAATTTGAACTATGTGAATCATCCAAAAGTTCTTTCATCAGCTCTAGAATTGATAGAACACATATTCTTTTCCCAAATCTCAAAATTCCTTATTTATTAACATTGAAATCTGAGGATTTCCCTTTTCTGGTAGCCTCCACTTTTCTTTGAATTCCCGCATAATCCTTTTGAGCATCCTTTAACCTTTTTAAAATAGACGGCTAAGCAATCATTTGTGAAAGGATTGATGACGTTCCCTTCTTTATGATTCCCATTTCCATATAAATAAAATATAAAAAGATTGTATCCTTATCAATTGTCATCAATGATAGGATAACTCGGTATTTTCTACATAGATCATCCACCACCTTGTTCTCTTTCCCAGGGTGGTAATTGATTGAGTAGTCATAGTCTTTGATCAGCTCTAACCGTATTCATTTTCTCATATTCAACTCTTTCTGTGTGAATATATACTTAAGGCTTTTGTGTTTTATATATATTTCACACATATCCCCAAAGAGATAATTCCATCAAATTTTGAAGCCGAAGATCACCGCATCCAAATCTAGATCATATGTTGGATAATTATGCTAATGAACTTTAAATAGCCTTGTATAATAGGAAATGACTTTGTTATTTTGCATCAACACACAGCCGAGTCCCTTTTTTGAAGCATCACTAAATAACACAAAACATTCTCCACTTATGGGAAAAGTGAGCATGGGAGTAGTGATAAGACTCCTTTTCAACTTCATGAATAATTATCAACATTCATCACTCCAAGAAAACTTTACTCCCATCCGAGTAGGCTTAGTAAGAGGGTTGGACAGTCGTGTGAAATTTCTCACAAATCGTCGATAATATCCATATTACTACATGAAGATATGGATATCCATTACCTATGTTGGCCTAGGACACCCCTCCATTATAGAAATCTTGGAGGGATCCACATATATTCCATTGATTATGATAATATAGCCCAGGAATGTGGCCTCCTTTGACTAGAACTCACACTTGTTGTACATTGTATAGAGCTTCTCCTTCCACACAGTCACTAGTATAGTTCATAGATGCTCCTCATAATTCTCCTTGGTTTCAGAGTATATTAGAATATCATCTATAAATACTACCAAAAATTTGTCGAGTTAATCTCTATAGACTCTATTCATCAAGTCCATGGAGATTTCTGGAGCATTAGAGAGTTCGATAGGCATTACTATGAATTCAGAGTGCTAGAATCTTGTACAAAAAGCACTCTTGGGGATAACTTCTTTCTTCAGAATTACTTGATAATACCCCGACTGCAAGTCCAACATTGATAAGTATAATGCCCCACACATCTGATCGAACAATTCATCAATTCATGGGAGAGGATACTTGTTCTTTATCGGGATTTTTTTAAGCTCCCGATAATCGATGGAAAGGCGCATTGACCCATCCATCTTTTTGACGAAGAGGAATGGTGCACCCCATGGTGAAGCACTTGGGTGTATAAATACTTTATCCAGATTCTCTTATATTTGTTTCTTCATCTCCTTAGGTTCCACAACATCCATTCTATACGGAGTCTTGGATATGGGAAATGCTCCATGTATAAGGTCATTTGATAATTCAACATCTCTTATAGGAGGAAGACTATGCAATTTCCTGGGAAACACTTCAATGAATTCCCTCACAATAGGAATGTCTTCAAGGATGGTTTCTCCCTTGGACACAATCATCTAAGCCAGATATGAGAGCTCATATGGCAACAATATCCTTGCTTGACATGATGGAGCAAAAAAAGATTCATCATCCTCCTTGCACTTGTACAGAATCATGGGTCAACTCTCCACATAGAGAGTGATTTCCCTCTGAAAAAACTTTATGTGGGATCTATATAGGGAAAGAAAATCCATGCCAATAATTGCATAAAATTACACCAGAGGGAGTATGATGAGGTTTTTCAGGAAGTTTAATCCATCGATTATGACAGAGGAGGAGTTATATTCATGGGATGTAATTATTACCCCATTTTCAATACTCAGTGATATATTTAATTACATGATTTTTAGTGGTGTTGAGATTGTTCAACTAAACATTCGGGATATAAAATAATTCATAGAACCTAAATAAAAAAGTATGTTCTCTATTATTGAATGAATAACTATTTTACCTATCACCACTTTATTGTTGGGGTTCACTTTTGCAGTAGTGATGGAAAAAGCTCACCCTTGATTCCTTAGAGGTTGTTGGTTGCCTCTGAAAACCCTTGGATTAGAGAACTAATTTGCAAGGTTTCCTATTCCTCTGTAGTTGAACCAATGAAAAATGCGTTGAGAGTCGAACAAAGCATTACTCTCCTCTGTTTCAGCCGCGAGTTTTTCTTGCTGACAGTCAATTTCCAAGTGCCCTTTTATTCCACACCTAATGAATTTTCTCATCCCCTTCATGAAATTTCCAGGGTGATTTTTTCCGTATCTTTAGAAGGTTGGGTACTATATTTTTTTTATCACTATTGGATTTATCCATCAGACTGCCAAAATTGAAGTCTTACTTATGATTCTTATCCCCATGATACCCCTTAAGTCCAATGTTATTTATTTCAAATGTGAGGGCACATGGTACAATTTCCTCATAGCTATCGAAGTCAAATATCTCTAGTGCTTTCCACATGAAAGGTTTCAGTCCACCAAAGAAGTGGTCAACATTGAATTCGGGGGTAATGACAAAGTTGAAGGCGTATCATGTAATCCTTGTGATGTTTTCCCCATACTCTTTGACAGATTCATCATCCATTTTCTTGAGAGAAAGGATATCCCTTTCTATATTAAGCTGGATGGTGCGTGGAAAATATTTATCAAAAAACATCTTCCATAAATCATTCCATTCCAAGGCCTAGATATCTTCCTTAGGCTTCAAATTTTTGTTCAATTTCCACCATTGATCAGCTTCACCCTCCATACGATAAGCAGTCAGGAGAAACCTTTTTTGTTCGTAAAATTGAATAATGGATATTATATTTTCCATGGAGTTGATCCATTGTTTGGAGATGTAGCGATCAGATGATCCATTAAAAGTATGAGGCATTTGTCTCAAGAAGCTTTAGGCATCGACTTGTTCTTTCTTAGTGGGGGTTGAACGTTCCTCTTGACCCATGTTTCTATTCAAATCATGAGTTCACTAAAAGTGTATTGTGATAATGTTAGTGATTCATACTTCCATCAAATTGGGCATCTCATTAGCACAGTCATCACATTGATCTTCACATTGGTTTTTAGCCCTAGTCCTAATATTACCTTCCATTGGCTGGAATAAAAGGGAATGTTCGGGGAAACACATAAAGGGTAATCTAAGGAAAAAACAGATGATTTATAAATATCTTTTATTTTCATATCTTATGAATCTATAGGCTTCAATCTATATTATCCAACATATATTATTGGTGGGTTTTTTTTTAATTTTTTTATCAATGTTTC
This sequence comes from Viscum album, assembly GCA_963277665.1. Lineage (NCBI taxonomy): Eukaryota > Viridiplantae > Streptophyta > Magnoliopsida > Santalales > Viscaceae > Viscum > Viscum album. Next base: position 1,199,105,770 of record OY728153.1, on the reverse strand, counting down.
ATACTAATATTCTGAATTTACCAATGCATATCTACCGGGAGTGTCGTAACCAAATGTGCAGAAAGGCCTGTTGTCGTGTACCATGATACCCTGGGTCAAACCCGAAAATCCATGTTGGGGTTTTCACCGCTAGGTATATCTGTGCTAATGTTTCCTCTACCTTATCATATCCAGAATGTGATGAATTTTATTGATAAAACACTTACTCAATAGCCACCAAAACTTACAGATGTTTTTATTATACTTACTTTGGCTCTAAGCCTTACCTATGGTTTTCTAATCCTAATACCAAAAATAACTAAACCTGTCCTCGGATACCAAATATGAAAATCCTGGTCTTTATTACACACTAAAAAATGATTTATTGCATAAAATTATTTTAATACCATATAAGGGATCAAGAGGTCGTGTGTATTTGCGGCTTTGTATCCTTACATAAAAACATAAAACATGAAATGCAATATCTTTATTGAAAACTGATTTCACATGACCACCACATTCCCTCGTACTTAGTATTTCCTGGGATAACCTGAGGACATGCATAAGAAAAGGTTTAGCTATAATGCCCATTAAGGGATTAAAAAAGGAATAACATTAAGATTAAAATATATGTTAGGAAATAGGCATATCAATGAAGCACAAGAGAAACATGAACATAAAGGCATGATAAAGCATGATATTCATAACATGGAAATGTGGAAACAACACTAAACATGAACTTAGCTTGAGACAAGGCTCATTGCATATGGAGTATAAGTAAATAATCATTACACATGAATTATCATGATTCAACACCCATTTCACATGACGTATCATGATACTATACTTTACTTAATGCATTGTAGTGCTATCTGGGTGCACCCTTATTAAACATTTCATTTCATGCATAAGTGGGCAAAATGGATCATATTACCTAGAATCAATAAACATCATAATTTATTCCACAATTAAGTAATGTGGAATAAATACATGAATGTACCATTAAATATGTATATGTGCATAAAGGTGAATACAATTGATAGAGACATTGGTATGATATTCACTACACAATGATCCAGGCTTGGAGAAAATGCGGTGTAATTTCGGCAGCATAACGATGTGACATAAAGATTCATGAAAATGGTTGATGAGAGATAAATGGATGTCTTATCATATATACTTGAAATGGAGAGTAAGGGGGTCATATAGATAGATTCCCCATCAAAATTAATGTAATTTTGATGCATAATATAAAAGAATTACTAGGATGTAAAAGAGGAGACACAAATCCCTCACAGAATTTCGGCATGGTAACAAGTATACATGGGAGGCATTAATGGGAGAGAAAGGGGTCTCCCATATTCTAAACATAAATAGGAAAGTATGGAAGAGGTTAAAAATCATACCCCGAACATTTTTATATTAAAACAAAAGGTCATAACAACTAAAATCAAATTGGAGAAAAATGAGAAAAGATGAAATCTCTTATATGGAAGTGTAATCCCAAAGGCTTGGGAGAGGCTTGAGAGAGGATTCTTGGGAGCTTGGGTCACCTTGGGAGGATTATAAATATAAGATGGAAGAGGTTGGATGGACTCCTAAGGCTATGAGTGAAGAGTATGTGGGATCTTGAGTGGGTTTATATAGGAAAGGAGAAGGAATTCTTTATTATTTAGGTTTGGGTCACCACAAATTAAAATAATCAATACCATAAACTAGACCATGGGTTTTGCCCATGGTTTTTGAAAAATGGGAGTGGAAAAAAATAATTTATATGTCCAATGTCCGAATTTATTAAGAAAATAAGGTTTCTGATGTGGAGGTGAGTCACACTCTAAAGGAATTCATTTTAAAAGTTAAAATGTTTTATAACTCATGTAGGGTGCACTAAAGTTTTTTAAAATAAATAAAAAAACCTAAAATCACATTATTTTAATGGTAAAACATATATTGGCCGAAAATATCATTAATAGATTTTATTACATCACTATTTGTACATTATGATGTGATATAACACATTATATATTTAAAAGACATTTATTTTTTACCCAAAAATTCTATTGTCTCAGAAAATTATGAAAATTTCACCATTGGATAATTTCAACATCTTGATTCCAAAAATAAAATTAATTTTATATAAATAATTTTTTAAATATTTGAATTTTTACTTTTAAAATAAAAACCATAATTTATCGAAAATTCTAGGGTTTTGAAAAACCATATTTCAAACCTTATCAAAAATTACAATTACATTCATAAATTTATATGATCATTTATATTTAATAAAAATTAATTTAATAGTAATAATATTTTATTAATATATTATTTAGTTCAAAAATATTTTAATTCATTAAAATAGATTTCTTAGTTGAATATTAATTAAAAATACTATTTGCGCTTTAAGAACTATTTACAAAGTAACAATAATGAAATGGATGTATATTCTCTATTATATATAAAAATAATTCACATAATCATAGTGGTATGGTCAGGTTACATAACCCCTTGTAACACCCACATAATACTGAAGGGTAAGGTGTGAAATGGTTACAAACTCTTGGGGTGGCTTAGATAACATTGCTCGAGTAGTAATCTCTATCAATTTACACTTCTCTTATAGGCAGTTCAGTTCAAGCTTAACATGTCGAATATCGGCTTGGGCTTGTTCAAGAGAGATTACCAATGATACCACATATTTTCTGAGATCTGACAAATGGGCTTCATATAGGGAAAGTCTTCTCGATGAGTCCATTGCTTCCTTTGCCCGAGTAAATTGGATTTGTTAAATCCCTATATTTATACAAATCATGTGATCACTGTTCAATGACTATATTAGCAATGGTCACAATTCATAACGGTATTTTGAAATCTAGAAACATAAAACAAAATAAGTTCATATGTTATATAACCATTTTACGTAATAAATACTTTTAATTAGATCAATGTGAATTTTTATTAATGAATGTTTGGGTCGTTATAAAGTATATATTTAGGGCCTCCATTGACTTGATGAATATACCTTCATATTAATAAAAAAACCATGTGAATTGATTATACTTATAAGGTTGACATGGATAAGGATCAAACATCATGATTTTATATGCCTTTTCATAAATAGGTTAGAAAATAGTAATTATGGAGAAATTTATTTAACAAATTAACATTAAATATTCCATATTTCTACTCTAGAACTCATTAACATTTGTTATTTATAGTAATGGATCTTTTTATACACCCATATTGTGTTCACAATGATGATATAATATAGTATGAGAAAACATTCAAGCATAAATGAGAGGCTGATGATGGTGATACATAGTGAAGTATTCTTCAAGATACTCAATTCAAGGTTCTGTAGAAATATAAGGGTTATGTTTTAGATCTAATGAATAAGAATTAGTTATCGGAGGAGGATATTTATTTTAGTTTGATCAATGTGTTCAGATTGTAATGGGATTCATTATAAATTAATATTTTGTACGTAGCATCTTGATAGTGTTTGTTCTTATTCCCTGAGAATCACAATGAGTCAATTATTTTTTAGGATATGTTTTTTGAATAGTTTATGGACATAATTTTTTATTTGACCACGAACAAGGAATATTGGAAAAAAATTATTACTATCCACCAGGGTACTCTAGTGTGATTGAGTTTAATACTCATTATAAGAACCCCATTCATTATGTTTTAAAACATCCTCTAAATTATGGGATAGGGAAAGCAATTTGGGGGGTTTTTCATCTATATATCTAACCATAGGTCACTGAAGCACGTCTGTCGGAGGGCATGGAATTTTTTTTTTAAATTTTATAAGTGTAGTCTAGTGATTAACTCTAGGAAGTCTCTTGAAGAAAAGTGAAAATAAAATCAGTTTTTCAATTTTAAACGAGGGTAAAAATGTTGTGTTTTTGAATATAAATTTGAAATTGAAATAATTGAAAAACTATGATATTAAAAGGTTTATTAGGTTGGGGTCGATTTCCAAATTGTAATGATATCCTTGTTAAATTTAATTCAAAACTCTTCTTATTACTTGATTAAAATGAGTTTCCACAATTGTTTCCTCTCACTTCCTTGGTGAAATTATGATGGTGAGAGAAAAACTTACCAAGATCTCGGATTTGTCAACACTCTTTCCATGTGTAAAATAGTTGTATTAAATATCCTTAATTGACATGGGAAATACCCGATCAGGTCTTGTTTATCCCAAACAATCAAGAAAATTCACTCTTCTAAACGTACTGATGATCGTCGAGTACATAACCATTAATGACTTGTCTATTCCCTCGTATATAAACAAGAAATTAGTGGGTGGAGATAATGATTATTTTAACAAGGAAAAAATAATTAACGAAATTAAAATTCAAGAACGATAACACTTGATAATAACATCTGCTATATGAAATTGAAAAAAACTTTGAAGAAGAAAGAAATTTCATTCAATTACATCCAAGAACTCACACATTAAAAAATAGAAAACCAACACTTCCCCAATCACTCAAAATGTTTACCCCACCATGGTAAGGTTAATCCAGAAGAATGGGGAAGAAGAATGAATTACAAAACTGTGAAAACGAAAAGAAATAAAAGATAAAGCCAAAAAGTTCTCCTCCATGGTGTCCCAGAAAGAATGGTATGGAATGAGAGATAAATACATTAAAAATTCAAAATACTATTAAAATGGAAACAAACTTCAAAAAAATGGAAAATTTCCACACATAAGGGCCAATGCTTTGAGAAGAGGTGATGATATATATTTATAGGGAGAGGAGGTGAAATAATTCTCTCCAAAATATTTAATCAGAAAGTTTCTGTGAGTATGTGACACTAAATAACTGCATTTTTAATATGTGTATTCATAAATATTGTTCCATAATGTCTCATCCGTTTTACTTCAAAATTACAGCTTTATTGGCTATCGAATGTAGAGGTTATGACCGATTTACTCTGAACTTTTTAATCTATCCATTTGATTGGAGAAATTAAAATTCTTCAACTTCCCTGGACATTATGACCATCCAACATGTCGGTTCACACCTTTGTGCCTTATTAAATGTTGTTCCCCACATTCTTTCTCATCCATCCAAAAAATATGGGACATTGTGGACACGTTCTTCAGATGTTATGAATTAATTTTTCATTGCAATAGTTTCTTCCTGGTCAGACGTTTCACCTTCCACAAGTTTGGAGCGTTCACATTATGCCTTAATCAGGGTATTTTGACTTTACATTACTCATGGTCGGGCCTTATTGAATCATCATTTCTTTCCTACTAGAATCAATGCATTTGGAGGTGTGTGCACCGCATTATGATTCTGTTATGTCGGTGGGTCCCATTCTATCTGCCCAGAAACATTCCAAATTAAATGATTTTTCGAGCATCCAAATGATCGAATCAAACTTTTCTCCTGAAGAAAAATATGTAGAAATTAAATCATAGAGTTTAAAAAAAATTAATCACACAATTTGGAATTATAATGTAAATGTTATGACTAAAATGCCCCTATCATAAAAATCTGCAAATTTCCAGATTTAACCATTTTTTGCATTTGTGCTCAAAATTCAACTAAAATCTATAAACATGAAAATTTATCATACAATAACACTATGGTGGAATTATAAACAATTATTTATAGTATAAAATGTATGAAAATTTGAGCTTCATCAGTCACCCCTATGATTCTTATAAAAAATAATTTAGCGTGGGAAACAAATGAGGTCGATGAGATGTTTCAGAAAAAACTAGAACATCATTGGAAGGGATTTGTCAAGAATATATTGGGAATAGGGAAATGTGTAGAAGAAATTATTTACTCATTCAATTGGGGATTTATATGGTGGGGTGCTGGTTCATACATTCTTAAACTCATTTTCTTAAGGTTGTTAGTTATTAGACCCTTTCCCATAGAAATAATGTATTTTTCCCTATAAAGATTGTGGAAATTAGAATAATGAGTACCCAACCTTCGTTATACTAAAATATAGGGATATGATTCATCTTTTGGCATAATCATTGTATTATTATCGAATAATATATAATAAATTGGTTTTTTATTAGTATAGAGGGGTTGGGGTTGGATAAGGTTGACCCAATGATGCCCAACATCCATAGGGAAAATGTGATGAATATTATCATGCAGGATTTCACTATCTAATTTTTAGAACACATTTAGTAGAATTTGGTCTAATTCTTACCTTAGAGTTTCAATATCCTAGTGATCTATCCATCCTATAAGGTACAATCTGTTTATATTCAACATGGATATTTAGATTATCTGATTTATAAGAATCAAAATCTTTTTTTTCAACAACCCTAGTAGGTAATACTGAACATGAATGGAGATAATTATGTTTCCATGAAATTTAATATTCCACATTTTAACAGCCTTATTTTTTTAGAATTAATTTTTTTGAAATTAATTTATCATTTCAATATTTTTCATTTCACATGACACTAGAAATAGTTATATATATATATATATTTATTTATATTAAATCACACAATAAAAAAATCATTTCACCTACAACACCAACTTCTATTGGGCTATATGCAATACTAACTTGGCTAGCGCTACAAGAAACACTGACTTGGTGTACGATGCACGCAACATTGTGCTTCAACGAAACATAAATTTTTATGGTATTAATTATTTAAATAATATAATTATAACTTAGACATTAAAATTTTTAATATTAATATTAATATTATTAACTAATTTTCCAATATTTTTGTTTTATATAAATAAAACTTATTGATAATGAAAGATTATATTTATTGTAAAGTTATTTATGATAAAAATATTGTTCTCTTTAACGAATCAATTTTAATAATAGAAGTAATTTTATAAATACATATAAATTTAATTGGATAAAATTCAAATCATTTTTGAATTCTTAATGTCGATGTTATTCTTGGGTGATTTTTTTATTTTTCTGAGAAAATTCATTTTTTAATGAGTAGTGAAAAATAATGATTTTTAGTTAAAAACTTCCTTTTTGTCTAAATAATTAATAATGATATATTATATTGTAAATAATTTTTTGGGTCACAATAGATAAATATTAAAACTATTAATTTAATTTAATTCATTAGAATGAATTTCCCTTTGAAACTGAATATAAAATCTTAACAAACTTTTGAATGTTTTCCTACATTAAAATCCTGTTATTTCATCCTGGGTGTGGGATTAGGAAAAATCCTAATTTTTCCACATATGTGATTTTAATTTAAAAACTATAAAATAAATCTTTTTATTAAGTATTATATTTATATTTTGATAACACCATGTAAATATTTTACCAAAATGATCAATAAAAGTTATTAAAATGAATCACAACATTTAAGGACAAATTAAGATTAATTAGGGACTAAACCGTAACATTAATGGCCTAAATTACCTAGACACATCACCAACACCCATTTTCTGTCCATATATAGTCTATAACCCATATATTATTGAATTATTTTTGTTTTGGTAATATTTTTATAGGTAAGAACATATGCACACCTAATTTGTTTATAAAAATTCCATGTATGTCCTTTTCCACCCTTATAAATAGCCACCACCTCTACCCATTTCTCATACATCCCAAAACTATTAAGTTTGTCCAAGATCCTTGCAATTAGCCTCCCAAAAGCCTCCATTTAGCCTTTAATATTTCATTTTTTATGAAATCTTCCCAAGGACGACTTTTTAAAAAAATCAAAAGGAGTTACCCGATTTAGAGGTAACGTCTTATCACAAGCACCCTCCATTTATTTTACCTCCCTACCACATAAAATCAATTTATTAAATTATTGTGTGATAAAAAATTATCCCCCATATAATAAAATTTTTTCATTCTACTATTTTGACTTTACACATACACACACATCTATCTAATGGATGTTGAAAATATTGTTTCTCTCTACTGTGAACGACTGCCTCACAAAACATTGATTGTTCATTTTTCCCTAACCACTAATAATGGTAGAATTTAAATGGAAAATATGATTATATATGTCATATATTGTTTCTATTATTTAATTAATATTATTTATTCCTTTTAAAACAAACATATTTTTACCTTTCATTATTGTTATGATGATAATATCGTTTTAGGAAGTGTGGACCACAACCCCCCTAAAGTGATTGGATTAATTCACACACCACATAAAATGTTTTAAGGATGGGATTAATGAAATTATATGATATATATTATATATTAATGTTACTGTAATAATTATAATTATATATATATATATATATCATTTACATACTTTCATTCAATATGATAATAAAAATAGAAACAACGTCTTTGCCAACGTAAGGCTTACTGTCTCTAGGAACAGTGTATTACATTTCATACACATTTATTTTATAGATTATTATAATAAATATATAAATTATATACCTGATATACATTCTGTAATCATTATATATGAGTAAGAACTAAATATGTAACAAATTAAGACATATGCGAATAACAAAGTGAATATTAACCGAAGTGAAGCCTTTACATAAGATTGTTAACAATAGGATTATATCAGGTTATAAAAATACATTATATGGTAATACATATAAGAATATTATTCTATAAATGATTTATAGTAAATTTATATTTATTATACAGGAATCTTGTACGAGTACTGAGAGAGTCAGGACACAAGGCAAGGGGATTTCATTTGACATTAAATTTCTGCTAGATACATGCTATGTTCACCACTCATTACAATTTTGTTGTGTATATAATAAATTTAATTTTATTATATGTATATTGTACATAAACATATGGGGGTTCAAAATTCCATTTTATGATCCTTCTTTAATGGGGTTTATGTCTCCAAAGATACTAAATCGATAAAAATGTTTTGTCTCAATTTTCCTTCATTGATACTCTTGTTTTTTATGCACTAGAACTCATTTTTGAGGTGAATGCACTTAAATTTTACACACCATATCATGAATATAACTATTTTAATTATATTACATACTTAATTTAAGTACATTCCCTTGCATGGAGAGAATGATCCCAAGATACCATGTTATAATTTTTTATTTATACAATCTCATTGATTTTAAAGACTATTTATGTTTATGCCTGATTCAATGAAATATTATAACCTACCACCCATTAAAATTAATGAGTTTTCTTGTAATCTGTTATTTTATGATATAATCATGTATTGGTACTATTTTCAACTCATTTCTAAATAATATAGTTAAGAATGTGTTTTTATGAAATCCCGAATTTTCCCTTTCTTTGGTCGAAAATCTATGCTATCTGAAAAGGGTTTCCAAAAATATTATACAGTTATACAGAAAGATTTAAAAAACTTTTTTACCCATTTGTAATTTACTACTAAATTCATGTGAATATTCTTTCCTCTTTTTGAAAAATGCACTTTTTTATCCCTTTTACCATGCAAGAGTAATGTTATTTTGACCTTGTATGACATGTTGGGATTTACCTACCATCATTTCGTAAAATATACCTTTGCATTGTTAAAAGGGATAATATTTAAGAATTTTTTTTAAAATTTAATTATCAAGGAATATTATTTTCTTAATTGTTGTAAACTTATTTTATACATTTTCAAGGAAAACATTTTACACATGTACTCATTTTTATTTAAAAGTTCTCAATGTGTATTAAATGAAATAGTTATCAAAACATTTTGAACCATCATCTATAAGTTTTCTAGAAAAATGTTTTCCAAAACGTTTTGAAGATTATTTTATATGTTTTAATGAAAAATTATTTTCAAAACGTTTTCAAGATTTCTTTATAAGTTTTCAAAGTGTTTTCAAAGATATGGTTTTAAAACATTTTCAATATTTCTTTAAATGTTTTCATATTTTTTAAAAGAGATATGATTTTAAACTATTTTTAAGATTATTCCAAAAATTTTCAGGGAAACTTTTTTTGGAAATGGTTTCCTATGTTTTCAAGTTATTTTCAAAAAAAATATTTTCAAATAGTTTTATGTATTAAAAATATATTTTCAAACAAGAAATTATATTTTCTTGAAGAATCGTTTGTAATGATATTTCAAATTTATTTTCCATATAGGATGACATCTATTGATGTAACTCATTAAATTTTATGAAATTTTATTATGGTTCCATTTATATCATTTCTATGAATGAGTTATTCTTAATTCCATGACATTTAATAAATTTGTTTCCATTTCACTAGTTAAATGTATATGAAACCCTCTCTATTTCATGGAATATGGAGAAATGATTATGAGCCCTACCTATTTCTATAGCTTATGATATGATTACATGTTTATTATAAACATTTCATACCATGATCTTATGATATGTTTATTTCTGATCTTGTGGAACATGTATGTATGATTTCATTATGTGATAGGTGAGACATATATATCACTCCAATGAATTGGGTAACGATTTATATCTCATTAGATAATGAATTGAATCATGTCTATGGGCTTGATCCACGATAGGAAGATTGGAAAACCTGATGCCTTACAAAGAAAGGACATCCACTGGGGATGGTGGTTTTCCAGCCCAACAGGTGTTTTCCCCATGATGATGGAAGATTGGGATACCTGATCTATTACGGGAATATGGGGAAACCCAATCCATTACAAATAAAAAACTATGGAAGGGGATGGTGGTATATCATACATATTTACTTCAATTCCCTTTAATTTCCCAAATATGTTCTATGAATGCACCATTAATTACTTGGAACAATATTACAATATAAGTATGCCAATATTACATGTATTATCTCTATCTTATGATTTTAGGGCTTATTCTCTATATTTTATGTGATTCATGTCTTATGAAATACCAATATTTATGACATGATTTCGGTTATAATCGTTTCTATGTAGTGTACGATCATCTATTTACAATATAACATTCTAATTCCATTATACTCATGTTTAGGGTTACATGTATCCCATGTTTACCCTTACTGATAATTCGAAATCATCCCTTTTATGTTTATTTTCCCCTGGGTTATGATGATCTGTACTATGTTTAATATGTATAAGAAGGGTGATATTCAAGAAAAAACTATTGGGATATGATGTAGCTCACATATATTAAAGTTTTTATGTTTCCATGTTTCCAAAGGCATTATAAGCCATCTATTTGTATAATTTTTAGGTATTCCACAAAAGTAATGTCATGCCAATTTTTGTAATGTGAGGGTCACTATAATTGGAATGAAAGAAAAATTATAGTGATCCATTGGAATATAGGATGATACAAATTTAGTGACATCCCTAGGTATATTTCTAATGACATGTCTAGGTATTTATCTAAGGATAATTTTAAGGATGAGTTAACATTTAAGAAAATGTTAAGGAATTTTGATAAATAATAGAGTGAGTGGTTTTCTAGAAATATATCTATTTTGGATAATACAAGTGGATGTGTCTCTGGCACAAATATACCTAGGGTTATAAACTCTGACAAGATGTTCTGGGCTTAACTCGGGGTAATCTGGTACATGAAAACGGGCCTTAATGCACACCTGGATTGACACTCCCAAGGGATATTCCTTGGGAATTTAGAAACTATTCATGAACAATTATGAAATATTTATATATAAGGTAGCTTTCAATAACCTAGGATAAAATCAAGGTGTCATTTATTATGGAAGGATTCATGACTTTGAAATACTATATGTCATTATTTTCAGTACTATGTGGTTTTCTGCTATGATAAGTAAATATCAAAATATGATTCTAGTTTTAGTCAATGGTTGGAAATGGAAGGAATGTGATAAATGTAAAATGTGAAGGAAGATTTTTTGATGAGCAGTCAAGTGGGATGATAAATGGAGTGAAATATTCCATAATCATTCCTAATCAGTTTTCATGAAATATTCTTAATAATTCTTACCTTAACCAACTCTCGAACAAACCAAGAAAGAGAAATAATGATTTTACTAAGAGTTAGTGTAATAGAAACCATGGGAGAAGGAATATTAAATTTATTCTCTATTAATAATGTGGAATGAATCACATATATGAATTTCTTATAGGAACAAAAGGTGTTTTGAGATAAATGAATAATTTTTTAACAAAATGGATGGGAATTTTGGCCTCCCTAAGTCCTCATCGAAGGATAAGTGTTTTATGTGTAGATAAAATGGTCATTATGAAACACAATGTCCCAAGAGGGATGTTATTGAGGAGGATCTACAAGGTGTGCAACTTATTATTACATTAATGATGATGAAGTGACTATAGATGAAATGTGAAGTTATTTTTTTATATAATAGGATTTGGTAGAATTGTTAATGTTTTAAGGATGAAATAATAAAATTATTTATGTATTCAGAATCTAGAAATAAAAATGTTTAATTTTGTATGTATTTTTCAAGTTATTACAAGAATATTTTGAATAGTCATGATAGACTACAAAGGGTATCTCATAAAAGTTTACTTTTTGACTAAGGGAAGGTAACCCTTTACATGTTCTTTATGTTAAGATAATGTTGTATGGATAATGATATGGTGGTTATGAATAAGTAAATTGGACAATATTGATTGCCTTGGAAATAAGTAATGACTAGTTAAAGGGTCTGTAGTGTTATCATTGATGAAGCTTACAATATTTTTTTTATTTAAGGAGTAAATTCAATTTACTTCAGAATGAGGAAGCATGCATGTTTTCCAAAAGTATTTATGGTAATTAATTTTGTTATCATTTTCAAGTGAATATATGATGAGGTTATTCACATGCTTGGAATGTGAAAAACAGGATATACTTTTTGTTATACAGGGGAATCAATGTCTAGATGATTTCTTTGATCTATTTCTATTGTATTAGATTTTCATATTTGAGAATGGGTTATAAGGATAACCATCCATGAAAAGTATAAGTTAAACTTTATAGGAAGTATATATGGACTGAGTATGTGTTTAAATCCTTAGTTAAAAGGATAATCAGTGATTAAACTTTTTTCAGGGATGTCCATATTAAATATTATATTATTGCAGTTTTAAAAAAAAATGGGCATCATGTATGTTGGGTGATAACCAATTATATTTGGCAAGGCCGTAGGTCTTGAACACATGACTAAATAATGATAAGGGTTTCACAACTACTACTAGCATATGAAATGTCCTGGTTAATGTATATTTATATTTAATGAATAAATATTTATGATTAACTATGAGTGTCACTTATTATAAATTAAGGCATGTTGTTTTTTGTAAGATACAAATTGTTATACTTTTTATTATTTTATGGGTCTTATGATCTGTTAAAAGAATATTTTAGTGCTTTAATAATCGAGGATAATTTCTGGACATTCATTCCATGAGGTAATGGATGTATTAGTAATTTTATCAAAGCATAACCCCTGAATGAAATTTTTTTATTTAAATTTATTATTAATAACTGAATATACTTAATGTAATCCAAAAAATAAATTTTTTCCTAATACATTATTTTTTTTTGGGATGGGGGCCATTTTAATCATCAAAGATTTATTACATTGATCCCCTCATATTTAATTTGATCATTCACTTTTTTTAACTGATGACTTCAATAACTCCCTATAGATATTTAGGCTTTTCCTCCATGTCTGATATTCACTCCCAACCAATGTTAACCTATATAGAAACACAGTTATATTTTACTTTTGGTAACCATTATGGTTCCAAATTATGGTTTTTAAGGGATGTTTTAGTATCCATTTTTATGATGTGGGTTTCTATGATTGAAACCTTAAGTATTAATTCTTTGATAACCCAGATGAATTTCGGGGGAAAAATTCATTTTAAGGTGTGTAGAATATAACACCCTGATATTTTGAGAATTATTATTTTTTGAATTAATTTTTTGTTTCAATATTTTTCATTTCCCATGAAAATGGATATATATATATATATAAACTATGTCAAATATTCATATTAATTCAAAAACCAACTTGTCGTAGGCTACAATCAATACTAACTTATCTTGTGCTACCAGCAACAATGACAAGGCGTTCAATACACACAACCTTGAGTTTTTACAAAACATATATATTTATTGCTAAAATTATTTAAATATTATAATTATAACCTATATGTTAAAATTAATATTATAAATAGTAATAACTAATTTTCAAATATTTTTGTATTACATAAATATATCATATTGATGATGAAGTATATTGTTTTTGGTAATGTCTTTTTATGTTAAAAATATTTTTCTAATTAGTCAATTTATATATTAAAAGTAATTTTAGACACATTTAGAAATTTAATTTGATAAAACATTATTTTCTGAGAATAGTAAAAAATACTGATTTTTATTTAAAAACTAAAATTTTGTATAATTAATTATTAATGATAAATTATATTCTATTTTTTAGGTAATATTAGATAAATAGTACAACTATAATACATTGTAATTCATTATAATCAATTTCACTTGGAAAAAATATATAAAATCTTACCAAACTTTTGCGCATTTTCTTACTATAAAACCCTGTTACTTCGTCATGTCTGGGATTAGAAATAATGTTAATTTTTCAACATTTGTGATTTTAATTTCAAAAATGAAACATAAACCACTATATTCAGTATAAAAATAATATTCTAATAAGACAATTTTAATTTTTTACCAAAATTATTAGTAAAAGTGATTATATTTAATCACAGCTCATAAGGCCAAATTAATCTTAATTAGGGATTAAACCTTAAAATTAAGGCCCAAATGACCTAGAATCATTTAAAAAACCCATTTTATATCCATTGTTCATACAAAAACCCATCCTTTATTTTATTTCCTATTTTTTATAAGTCTTTTGTTAGGTAATAACATGTTCACTACAAATTTGTTTCTAACAATTCCATGTGTGTCCTTTTCGTTCCCAATAAAAGGCCACCACCTCTACCCATTCCACACACCTCTCAAAACTTTTATCTTAATCCATGATCTACCCAATTAGAATACCAATAATCCTTCATTATACCTTGAATATTATCTTTAGGATGAAATCTTCTCAAGGATGTCTTTTGGCGGAAAGTAAAAGGAGTTACCTGATTTAGAGGTAATGTCTTCTCTCAAGATCATTCAATTTATTTTCCTTCTCCACCACCTCCAACTAATTTATTCCAATATTGTGTGAAACAAATGTATCCAAATTATAAAAGAATTTTTTTAGTAAATGTTTATCACCTTCACATACACACACCTCTATCTAATGGATGTTGAACTTATTGTTTCGGTATACTGTGAACTACTGCCTCACGAAACAATGATTATTCATTTTTCATTTACAATAATCATGGTGGCCATTATAATGGAAGAAATATTTATATATATTATATATTTTATTTATTATGTGTTTATTAATCTTTAATCCTTTTATAACACACCTCTTTTTACCTTTCATTTGGTGTTAAGATGATAATCTTGTTTGAGTAAGGGTGGACTACCGCCCCATCAAAGCGATGCGATTTGTTCACACACAACATAGAATGTATTAAATAAGAGTTTAATGAAATTAAATGATATATATGATATATTAATGATATATTAATGATGATATATACATACATATACATACATAATTCATGTACAAAATTTCTTTCAATACGAAAATAAAAATGGAAACATCATTCATGTATACGTACGACATACCATCTCCATGAACTGTGTATTCCATTTCATAATCCTGTATTATTTATATTATTATAATACAAAAATAATTTATATACATGTTATTTATTTCATGGATTACATTCTATAATTATTATATAAGTATTAGGACAAAAATGTAACAAATTAAGAAACATGTGAAGAACAAAGTGAATATTACACGAAGTTAAACCATAACATAAGATCATTACCAAGAGGATGATATAAGTTTATAATCAAAAAATTTATGGTAATATATATAATAATACTCTAAATAAAATATTCGTATTAAACATATATTTATTGTACAAGAATATTTTATAAGTATATAGAGAGTCAAGACACAAGGTAGGGAGATTTCATCTCACTTTCAATTTCTGTGAGATACATGCTATGTTTGCCACTCTTTCATTTTTTGTGATCTTTATACTTGATTTGATTGTATTATATGTATCATTTAATTAAATTTATGGGTATTAAAATTCTTATTTTATGATTCTTCTTTAATGTTGTTTTATTTTCAAATGTTACCAAATCAGTATAAATGTTTTCTCTCAATTTGTCTTCTTTGAGACTCATGTTTTCTTATGCACCTAAACTCATTTTTGGGGTTCATATAAATCCATTTCAAATTCCATGTAATGAATCTAAATATTTTAATGATATTATATTTTTCATGTAATTTACATCACTTACATGGAGAGAAATATCCCAATATAACATGTTAAAAGAGTTTATTGAGATAATCTCATTACTTTTCGAGACTTTTTATGTTTGTGTATCCTTTGATGAAATATTATGATCCATATCTCAATAATATTCATGAGTTTTATTATCCTATTTTATTTCTTGATATAATCATGCATTATTACAATTCTTTACAATTTTAAACATAATATAATTACTAAAGTTCTTTTAGGAAAGCATAACATTACCCTTTCTTCAGTCAGAAATATGTGTTTTCTAAAAAGGTTTTTGAAGAATATTATATTGTTATCCAATAATATTTAAAATCAATTTTTACCATTTGATTCTTTTAAAAATAAATTCAGGGGAATCATATTATTTATTTCATAACAAGGGACTTTTCTATCTTTTTTACCATAGAAAAAGAATTTTGTTTTTCCCTCGTATGACAAGTATAGATTTACCCGACATTATTTATTCAAAGATCCCATTCCACATTTAAAAAGGTTACAAATTTAAAAAATGTTTTTAAAAGAAATTATTAACAAAAATTATTTTCAAAATTGTTCTAAATAATTTTATATGTTTTCATGGAAAACTATTTCCAAAATCTTTTCAAGTCTTATTTACATGTTTTAAATGTTCATTCAGAGAAATGATTTTCCAATGTTTTGAATATTATTTTAAATGTTTTAAAGAAAAAACATTTTAAATTTTTTTTCATGCTTATTTTATATTATTTTTTGAAATATTACTTTCAAAATATTATAAATCATTATTTATATGTATTCATTCTATTTTTAATGAAATGGTTTTTAACACATTTTCAATATTTCTCTAAAAGTTATTAAGTGTTTTCAATGAAAATGGTTTTAAAAATGTTTTCATGCTTATTTAAAATGATATCATGGAAAATGTTTTTCAAAATTATTTCATATGTTTTCAATTTATTATCAAAGAAAATTATTTTCAAATATTTTTGTGTTTTAAAAAAAATTTCAAACAATAATGGATATTTTTCTTAAGAAACATTTTTAAAGGATATTTTAAAATTATTTTCCATGTCATATGACGTATATTTATATTACTCATGAAATTAAAGGAAATTATATTAAAGTTATATTCATATCATTTCTATTAATGAGTTATGCTTAATTTCATGGTCTTTATGAAATCCATTTCTCTTTCACGAGTTATAGGTTTGTGAAACCCTCATCTTTTCAAGGGTTAGGGTGAAATGATTATGAAAAATATCTCTTTCCATATGTTATGATAGTTTTATATTTTTATGATACCTATTTTATTCCATGGGTTATAATAAGTTTATTTATGATTTTGTGGTGCATGTATGTATGATTTCATTATGTGAAGGATGTGAATTATATAACTCTCCAATAAATTGGGTAAATATTTATATCTCATGAGATAATGATGGGAATCAAGTCGATGGGAATGATCCACTATGGGATGATGGGGAAAGCTAATCCCTTACAAAGTAAGTACTTCCACTGTGGATGGTGGTTTATACCACCCTTTAGGTGTAGTCATTATGATTATGGAAGATGGTGAAACCCGATCTATTAGGTGAATTTGGGTAAACCTGATCCCAAAAAATGAATGAACTGCAATTGGGAATTGTGGTGTGCCCGGCTTAGTTGGAGTAGTTTCCATGTAGTTCCCTAATATATTCTGAGAGTGCATCTTGAAATACAAGTAAATATATTAAATTTTTATGTATGCCACAATTTTCATGTATTGTTCATAACTTAAGCTTACATAGATTATGTTATTTAATTCATATGATTCTTGTCTTTTGAACTGTAAATATTTATGCCATGATTTCAGATATGATATTTGATATGCAGTGTACTATCTTCTATTTACAATATTACATTCTCATACAATTATACGCAAGTTTATTCTTACATGTATCCCTTATTAACCCTAAATGGCCAATCAAGCTCACCGATTTTATATTTCATTCCCATTAGGTAATAATGATATATACTATGTTTGATATGTCTAATATGGGTTATAGTCAAGAAGAACCTAGTAGGAGATGATTTAGCCCACATATATACTAGTGTTTATGTTTCTATGTTTCCAAAGGCATGATACCAAATATAGTCTTTGAGTATATGTTTTTATAATGATTATGGATTACAAAAAGTTATGTAATGTTAGTGTTTGTAAAGAAGGGGTAACTTCAAACTTAGAGATCATGTTATATTATATGATGTACTCCATGACAGTGAGTTGATGTGAGGGTATCATCTATCCTATGAATATTTCATATTTTTATGGAATCACCCATATGAAATCACCATCCCCATGAATTGAGTATATTCAAAATAAGATATTCTGTATTTTTACAAGAGGTGTGTTTTATTCTATGATACTAATGGAGACTAAGATATGTTTTTTTGTGTGTGAGACACTAAAATAAGTTATAGGAATGTAAAATATTTATCAAATTTTATTTATAATTATATATTGAGTATATTAAAGGATACTTAGTTTGTTTTACTTAGGGTCTTAGAATATTACTATGATTTTCATATTGAATATATTGAGACCCTTCACCCTTGAGATGAGATATAGTTTCGTATAGATTTTTGTCCAAGTTTCAAAATGATATCAATTTGTCCTTATATTATTATTACTTCTAAGTTATGGGTTCTTTTAATTACACTAAGGATCTTTCAAATAGTGGATAAATTTATCGAAGTTTCTCACTATTATAGTATCAAATTAGATTTGAGGTGAATACAAATTTTATAATTTATTTTTTATATGTTATTTATCATTGAACTAAAAGGTAGTGAAGAGACAATATCCAATCCTATAGATTAATTGTCTATTATATCAGTTGGAGGGAGGTATTCGGTAAATAAATTAACATTTATGTTCTGGATATCATCATATTCTATCGAAGGATGAGGGTAATTTGAACAGTTTTTTTAGTTTTTTAATATTGGAATTATGAGTTTATTGTGATGTAATTTGTGGTTATGAGTGATCTAGATATTTCCTCGAGACTAATTAATATAGTGTTCCATGATTTTCATGACCAATATTTTTTCATGTTTATCAATTGAACCCTTAATGTTAGTCATTTATCAAGGAATATACCATGGGGGTCTTGAATTAGTGTGTTACAATTGGATATTTTATTTATGATGTTATAATCCCAAAATTAAGAGAACTATAATATCTCCCATTATTTCTCTCTAGAGTGAACAATTTATTCAATTACATAGTTTATTTAACTTGGATCTCCCATAATCAGCTAGTCCAAGGATAATGAACAATAATATTCTTGTTCCCCAAACACATTAAATGACCACTTCATCAATGTTTATATGTTTGGACTAGTCTCACTAAAACTCCAGGTTTACTAACACAAACAATTGAAAATAATATTAATCTATTACAATAAGAAACTTAATAGTCCAAATGATGTTTTCTTATTTATAATGAAGAAATATTGATTAAAATATACACCATATGTGATGTTTCCCTTTTGCGCAATTGTGTGAAACTTCAAAAGATAAATCAAACTATTTGAACACCATTATCATTATCATTATTATTATAGAGTATATATGGAATCACCCTATAAATCTATAGAGATATCATAAATTTAACTTTTCTATAAAACTAATATTTTCTTAACACCATCATCCCGAAATTAACTACTTTTTAAAATTTAATCTTCTATGTTTATTGATTCTTATTTATTTACTACATGTGATTATTGTTTTTAAAAGGTAACATATTTGTTCTTAAAAATAATATTTAAAAGTACTTAGAAACACAAAAAACAAAATATATTATCTTTTATATTTTGATTACCTGACCTCTGACATAATGTGCAACACACCATAATATATCTCACAAAAAATGATTTCATCCTACATATGTAATTCAATGAAGCCGCACCATTACATTATCTATGAACATAGAAATTATTTATATATTTAATAGATGAGAATCTAAGAGACCACATAACATTAAATGATGTGGTCTACACTATGTTTTCTTATAAAATTAACTACATTCCTATGAGTTCTACCATATATAAAAACATTCTCTAAAAATTTTCATAAAAATACTGTCGAAATTAAACACTTAAGATAAATTTGGTTCATCGCAGGCTCTTCCATGTCTAGAGTGGGTTACCCATTGTTTCTAAATTACAATAAAAACCCACTAAACCTATTGAAATAGTGTGTTGCATTATTAATATCAATTTTATACTCACCACAACCACCAATACAGGCATAGATGACTTTTCAGTTTCACTCAAGTGACTTCCTAGATCAAAATTCCCACTCATATGGGAGTTGTAACTAACTCCATCCATAATCCTATTCAATATGTTCTGAGTGAATTTAAAATATCATATTCTAACTCATGGTGAATACCTCCTTCACTAATTTGAAAACAAACCACCAAATTATACCTTTATAAAAATAACATCTACTTATGGAAAACTCCCCCATCAATTGTTTAAAAAATAAAACAACTATATAATTAATAAGTGATCATTTTAAATAATAATTTCCTCTTATGGGTTTATTTAAAACTCCAAAACATCATAAATCTAAAATACACCGTGATCAGACAACAAATTAAACATTAAATGTCATGAGTGATGCATTAAATATTTGAAAATCCTCATATATAAGGCGATGTGAAAAATTATCATTTTAAGAAACATGATTGAATTAAATGGTTCTCATGATAATATACCATGAATACATCATCATAAACACTCTATCTAAGAAATTGTTCTGAATTATTGATTCTGCTATATTATCCCCTTTTCAAATATACATGAAAAAGTTCTTATAGGTTAATTGATATCTCCCACCAATTTTCAAATTACCAAAACCGATCACTTCTTTGAAATGTGTCATGAGTGGGTAACAAATATAACCATGGAATATAAAATACTTCTATACCTTAATATTGTGTGAAATTTTGTAAGAGGAGTGGGGGTGGATTCTAAATCTATCTTGGTTGATTGTTTGTTAAGTACTCTAAGATCCAACCAATAATTTTCAAATTCCACCTTAGGTAATGCATTTGTCATTATATCTACTACTTCCTCTTTTGTAGAGACAGACACCAATTCTACCAAATTATCATCAACCATACACTTTATGAGGCGATACTTATTCTTATTGTTCTTTTCTCTCAAATGATGTATGATATTTTTAATAGGGTTTATATCCCTTGACATGTAATAACTTATCTATATATTAGATTCAAATTGAATTACATCATATTCATATTTTTGTTTAGTAAAATTAAATTATGTGATTTCTATAGTAGTCTATATATAGATAATTTCTAGTGTTTATAATGATATATATAATTTTTTCTCATCATTCCCAGAAATTAAAAAAATATAATGATAGAAAAAACCACTAAAATATGTGTTTTATTCACTATTAAAAACATCCCAATGTGAATTTGAATATCCTAATGACAATTATTATCAATTTATATATCAAAATAAACTATAAGTTATCATATGATAGATATATCAAATTATCTTTTTCATATTTTCAATGTGAATTTATTTTGTACAACAATGATATAGTGCATATTGACATGTAGAAAACATAATATTTGGATGATTAGTAGTAATGTATAGTGAATTAATAATCTTTTGTCTATAAAGTGTGAAATTAAACTCCTTATCTTCTTCATAATTTGATAATTTTCTATGGGTCTCAACTGGATTTTTTATCAGTCTCAAATTACCAATTGTTAATATTTTTATGATTTTTTTAGTGATGATGATCCAATGATTTCATTGAATCACATATCAATCCATTGGAAAATAACAGTTCAAAAATAAAAGAAATCTTAAAAGTGAACCTTATAAGATATGAAAATTTATTAAATTGGGTGTCATCGAAGCCAGTATAGATAATATCATATAATAATAATCATATTATTATCCTTTTAATTATTTTTTGGGATGTTATAATATACTCATCACATTCAAAATTTGAGAATCTTCATATAATAGTCCATCCTTGAGCTACCATGCTTTTTATCTCAACACGGGTTGATTGATCTCAAAAAACCATGTTTTTGGGGATTCCATCATTCCTTAATCAAATTCATTAACCTAGTGTTATATCTATGTTTACATCATCATTAGATAAATTTTTCTAGTTATTTATATCCCAATGATTTTTATTGAGCCATACAATTCATCATCGTTTTGAGCATCAGAAATTCGAAAAATATTTTGTGGAACCTCCTCATAATAATTTAATTTTTTCTAATGTTTTTTTAAATATAAGAATTATCAAATAAAAAAGAATCATTACATTCAATAACTTTTCTAATTGATTTTTGGAGAACCACTATGCTTTACTATTTTATGACATCCCATGGAAAATTCATTTATAAAAACAAGCTTCAGACATTCTATGGTTTTGTTTTTTATATAGATTTTATTACATACAATTAATAATAAGTATTTATGTGTATTATTCTTTCAATACAAATTTATCATAGAGTATTTTCTTCATTTGGAAAAAATATGCAATAGTTTGATATTTTTACTTATTTATATACACCCACATTCAAATTTTTGTTATATAAGATTTGTCATTGCTAGTTTTCCATGCCATGTTTTTAATTATATTGTTACTCCTTTGAACAAATTATTTTTAATGAGTGTTTTTATAATTGATATTGAGTGAAAAAATAAATTATTTTATAGGCATTCAACCATTTGGATGTTTGTAAATTCTATACCTTTAATGGTGCAATTCATTGAAATTTTTACACCAAGAATATTTTTAATCAATCTCTGATATCACATTATACACTTAAACTCTTTTTGTTTGTGAGATATTTCAATAAGTGATTCCATTAAACTAAAATTTGAAAAAAAATCTATAATACCTTTTTTTTACATATGTATTTGGGTGTAATCAAACTACATACATCCAAATGTATGAGCATGAGAAGTAGTGATGGATTTAAATTATTTGGATTGTAATTATTTTGAATAATCATTCCCTCATGATAGTAATCGAATGTGTCAGTATGATATTATGTTAGAATTATGTTTTTAGAAGATCCATATTCCTTTGATGTGTTTATTATTGAGGTCTAGCACAAACCACAATTGTATTCGTCATTCTATCATATTCCATAATATATTTTTATCA
Organism: Viscum album; assembly: GCA_963277665.1. NCBI lineage: Eukaryota > Viridiplantae > Streptophyta > Magnoliopsida > Santalales > Viscaceae > Viscum > Viscum album. Next base: position 1,199,082,294 of record OY728153.1, on the reverse strand, counting down.
TTGAATTATTGTAATTGGGGAATGGAAATACATTTCTCATGGAAATTTTTAGAAAATATCTTTCTTTTATGAGATATACAATATTTTGTCTATATAGTGTCATATTGTGTTTGAGACTCCCCACTTCGTCCTCATACACACACTTCTATTTAGTGAATTATTATTTTATCCCTTCAATTATCTTGGATTATTGTTTAATGGATTTATATAAGGAATCAATGATTAAGAATTTCTCTTCATATTATAGTTTCTAATAAATTTAATTCATTAGGCATCCTCAATTTCATTATTTATGCCTTTTGATTTCAGATTATAGTTTAGATATGTCTTCCAACTATTGATATATATATATATATAGTTTGGTTTCTGAAAAAGTACACAAGAATTCACTTTTTTACCCATACAATTGTAACCCATTTAATGATATGATAAATAATTTTCATGTTTATTGATAATAATCTGATTGTTATATTTATCGTAAAAATGTTATGTAATTTCTAAATTTAAATGGAAATAGTTTTATTTAAACTATTTAATTAAAAGGTTTTATTTAAAATATTAATTTATAAATTTTCAAATTCTAATTTGAAAAAACTAAATTAATTTTTTAAATCTTAATATCAAAATTAACATAGGGTGTTTTTTTGGGTTTTCTCGGAAAATATTTATTTATCTGTTAATATTAAAAAAACCATTTTACTTAAAAATGAAATTTATTTTTAATTAATTCTACACTTTAATAATCCCATTATTATTTGGATTTAATTTCATTTGATATAATTATTAATTAGTTATATTTAATACAATTGAATTATTTTTAATCAATAATGTATTCTTGTTTTAGAGTATATTTGTTTTTGAAATGGTAATTTTTAATTAGGTGAAAAATAGATTTTATTATTAGAAAACACTCTTATATAAAAGTGAGAAACCACAAAAGATCAACCAAGAGGGAAACCATAAAAAGATATCCAAAATTTTCTGAGACATAACTTAAGCCTATTATAAGTTTCCTACCTAAAGAGTTTCTAAGAGATAGAGTGCACCGGTGGATCCGGCTCATCGAGGATGAAGTCTTTAAAGAAATCATCCTGTTTTTTCCAAGATTGAGAGTACTCTTCCTTACATAGCCTACCTTCATTTAAACCCTTTATTAGTATAAGATACTCCTCGTCGATCCTTGATTCTTGATCTCTATTGAATTCTACCCTAATCATCCTACCCATCATTTTATCTGCCTCTTCTTGTGAACCATTGACATAGAGAAATTCCTCTACCATTTCTTCATCGGAGTGGACAAGCAATTCTTGTGAATTTTGTTTAGCTACTTCCTCCACACCAATTTTTACCTCATCATCATCAACAACATCGACCATCACATCTTCAAGATTACCCTGTAGGTTAACACTAGACACAAGCATGCATTAATTCACCTTGGATTTATCCTTTTACTAGATATGTTCTTAATAGGTTTTAAAAAATGGTTATTTCTGAAAACAGTTCTAAACTAAATTATTTTTATCATTTTTAACTACTTAAAAACCCTAAAGATGAATAATTTAAATTATATTTATATATTTTATATAAATAAAGTTTTATTTAAATTAAAATAATGATTATTAGTAGTAATATAGTTAAAATAAAATCATTTATTTCTTTGCAAATACGCTCATTGAAAAACCATTTTTTCATAACCTCTGCAGGTTCAATTTAAATTTAAATTTAAAAACTTATATGAATTAAATTGGGTAAAATTGAATTTTTATTTCAAATTAAGATAATTTATAATATCAAATATGTTAAAATTAAATTTTGATCATAATTAATTGAAAAAATAGTAAAATTTAATTACCAAAGTTGAGGTGAAAATGGATTTACCCATGTGATAAACATAAAATATTAGATTTAACATGACCCAAAAAATATATAATGTATATTGGATGAATATATATCTACCTTATAATGTCTATTTATAAATAGTTCACCATTTTGAATCATTTTTTAATATAATAAACTAGGGTACATATTTTTCTTATAAAAAATTACAAGTGTACCACTCACCTCACTTATTAAATGTCACTGCCTCTCCATTCCTCTTCACAGTTTAATTTTTTTTCCTTAACTACTGAAATATAGTTCTCAATTCCCTGACCAATTCCTATATTCCTTATTTTTGTTATAATTCCATCGTATGAAGGGTTTCTGGGTATACTTAACGAGGCATCCAGATGACGAGGGGTCATGCTTATCTAATAATATATTTTTTATCTATTCTTCCACCTAGTTCTAATTTGATTCAATTATGAATATATCAAAACAAAATTGTATCCTATATATTTATATATTATTATTTTAATCTAATAACCCAAATCCCGATCTTTTTCTATTAAATGGGATATGAAATAATCACGCATGTGCACGATGAACTACCACCTCGCGAATTGACGTGATTCATTATTCACTAACACATTACAAGGTGGTAATAAGGATCAATTTAATGAATATATGAGAAATTAAAAATTAAAAATTATATTAATGACATATTTATCATTTTAAATGATAATATACCATTTTATTTCTTATACTAAATTTTTTTAACATCGTTAATGGATGTGTGGACTACCGCCTCCACGCATCAGAGTGATACATTTATCATCTCCAAATCATATTAATGATATATATAAGTATAATTAAATAAATAATAAGTCATATATTATATTTACATAGTTATTTAAAAATAAATTATTACTTACCTTATTTTCATAATGAACTTTGAAAAATAGAAATGTTACTCATGCATACACACAAACTACCATCTCTATGATCGTAATATAGTTCATTTTTCATAATAATTGTTCATGGTGTAATTTCTAAGTATAAATTTTTAATAATTATGATAATTACTTAATGAATATTATAATAGATATTTTTAAATAATGACCCCTTATACCAATAGTCATCCTACCAAAATCATTTTGACAGAAATGCCAAATATCATTAATGCATCAAAAATAAGCTTATGTTATTATGTAATTTTATATTACATGGTAATAATATAAATGAATGAAATAATAAAAAAAATATTCCTAATAATTTATATAATTAAATTAATTTAATTATTTAAAATAACAAGGATTAAGCATGGAGAATCAAACTCCATGTAAGCGAATTTTTCATAATTTCATTTACTTAAGGTTTATTTTGATGTTATTCATCAATATTCATTTATGAGGTTCTTATATGAACATTTTGTAATTTTATATCCTGATTTAATATATTATAATGGTATTTGAAGTTTTTTAATTTGATTCTTTAAAGGAACTTATGATTTAAATGTTTCTAAATTGATAAATGGCTTTTCATTAAAAAAAATGTTATTTTTCTCCTAATAACTCTCTTTGAATCCATTTCCCTATTTCTGAAGTTATTTTATTATGAACACATAATTTTTCTAAAGGGAATTTTCTTATCTCATTCGTTTTTTTCATATAATAAATAAATCATTGTATAAAATGTTTGAATTTCTTTATAAATGAATCTATGAATGATCTATTTTAACATAGAGGAAGAAAATGACTTTTCATGGAAGCATAATGATTATTTGAAAATTATATTACATTATAATATTGAATATTTTATTGAAATAAAAACCTTCCTTCCATTTTCTGGGTATTTTGGTTTTGGAAATAGTTTTTTAAAATAAATCGGAGTTTTGCTATTGAAAATATATTTTTAATAAAAAATGTTATTTTAATTTTCAAAATAATTTGGCATATGGGTTCAATAGATTTTTCAAAGGATTTTATAATCAAAATATTATAGCATTAATTTTTTTACTCATGATATGGTACTTGATCATTATATGAAATATTGGTGAGCCTAAAACATATTATACAATGGGTTGAACTCCATTTTAACTCACTAGTGAGTGAAATAAGGCTTATATGAAGGGCTGAGCCACATTACAGGTCATAAAAAATAGTTCATATCAATATATCTTACTGGAAGGGTAATACCCATTATAACTATCCAATTCATTGGGTAATCATTATATTTGAATACATTCATTTTAATATTCCAATAAAAAAATTTAAAAAGTTTAATAAATATGATTCTCTATGTTAAAAAAAGGTATTTTATTTTCATGATTTGGGTTTTTAATGTTTTCATTAATTAAAGAGTCTTTTTATTTTTCATGTAAATATGTTTTACTTGAGAAGATAAAATATCTTTGAAGATAAAGGTATGTGTTACATGAGTTTTCATGTTTTTCACTATAATAGTGTTTTTATTTATTCTTATATAATTTATTAACCATTTTTTATCATCAAATTTTTGTTTAAAATCTTTTCATAGGGTTTAAGGATGGGTATGGAAAAGGAAGAAGTTATGTTAAATGTTGTGAAGATTTTTTTTATGAAATGAAATAATGTTTTATCTTAAATGTTTTATATGTTGGGAGAAATTGACATTGATTTTATGTTTATACTTTGTATTATATATATGTGTGTGTGTGTGTGTTATGAACTAATTATAAAAATCTATACACCTGGAAGAGCCTCAATCTAAAAGAATTTTAATTAATGACTAATTTTTTTTTAACATATATGGATGAGACATTTTAGTTCGTATTGATTTTTTTATATAAATTTAGAGGAAATGATTTTAAAAATAGAATAAAAATCAAATATTTTACATTATGGTTTAGTTAAAATGATACATAATTTTAATACTTCCTTATTACATCATATAAAATATGGGTTTTCAGAATGTTTTTCTATATAAGAAATAGTGGATCTGTATTTTGGTGATTCAAAGAGGAAAATACCCTTCCAAATCATCATCCTATGATTTTTGGAATTGGAAATAAGTGGTTTTTTGATATGATGGCTCATAAAACATAAGCCATAAATTGTGGTTGTATTCATGCTATAATGTATCAAGATATACCATTAAGGTATATAATGATGGTACATCATATCATGAGAAAACATCTCCCAATATTCAGTGGATCATCTAAACTAGTGGTATACAAATAATGGATAAATACCCATGATTAGATATTTGAATTCATGGTATGTGCAATAATTTAAAAGGAAACCCTTTCCATTTATCATATTGAAGGTGAAGCTAATTTATGGTTGTATTTTTTTATGAATACCATAGAGAAATATAATCTTGATGCCATAGAATGGAACAAAATTAATGATTTTTACCTTGATAAATATTTCCCCATTGTTTTTAAACACCTAATGTAAAAAAATACACTAATTGAGGATAAATGATAAATATTTTGAAGTTTCATTTGAATAAAACTTGACTAGATTTTCGAAGTATGCGTTGGATTTTATTTGAGACATCTATAATAAAATTAATATGTTTTTAGTGTAAATACAATGTTTACATAGATCTATGGCCACATTAGAATTTATAGTTTCTATGAAAACTTATACAACACCCCAAAATTATAAAATAATAGAATTTTATTTTATATAAAATGAGACAAGAACAATTGATATTAAACAACCCATAAAATAAATTATTTTAAATTTAAGCCCTTTGATAACTTTTAGAATATAAATCCCCAAGTAAAAATTAATCATAATATATTATACCATTATACCCTACCTATTAAAATTGTAGGTGTGAATATTATTGACCAAATTATAAAAATAATCTATTCTATAGATTAGAAACAAATTAAGATTCATTTAAATGAAAAGTATTTTTTTCTAAAAAAATGTATTTTTATAAAAAATAGTATAATCACATTTTGAGCATGTAATTCAAAATAAATTTATAAAAAAATGATAAAACATATTTGATAAAATTAATTTTACTTTATAAATTCAAACATAAATACTATCTTTTTATTATTTTTTATTTTTTTTGACAAGGTTCAATATTTGTTGAATAATTAAAAATACTGATTTTTAATTTCAAATTATTTTTAATTTTAATTATTAATCAAGTTAAATTATATTTTTAATTATAATAAAAGTAAAATTTGTTTAATTTTATATTAATTAACCTAATATTGTCCATTTAAATAATTTTTTAAATGAACATTAATATAAAAACATTGTAATCTTCTGAACATCTTCACTTTGAAACTGACTCTCTCATCACGTTTGTGGGATTAATCTTAAATATAAAATTCACAAATATATGAATGGAATTTTTTAATATAGATTAAATATTTGTAATAATGATAATTTTTATTATTCAATAAGGTAAAATTAATTTATACAAAAAATGTATTCTGAAAACTATGAAAATTATTTACTATGGTTAAGGTAAAAATTGATTTAATAGGGGTTAAACTAATAAGATAAGGGTTAAAATGATCATAAACATGTATAAAATCTATCTTATAACCATATTTAGACACCATAATTTATAAGGATTGGGAATTATATATTTTGGATCCCCTTATAAAGTGAATAATGTTAGTAAGACCTTTTATTTTCATAAATTACATGTCTCTCACTACCTCACATATAAAAGGCCACCCCTCTCCCCTCATCTTTAAACATTAAAACCATGGTGGTTTGCAACATTCATACCCAATTAACATTCCAAATCCCATAATATCATCTTAAAATCCTTAATTTTTTTATAAATTCGTTATAGAGACTCTATTAGCCAAACTTGAGGAGGTTACCCAGAGAAGAGGTGATGTTCTTTATTGAGGATTTTTATTTTATTTTTACCTCCACATAAGTTAATTAATATTAATCCATTATAATTTAACAAAAAAGTATGTTACATATAGGGAGATTTTTTATGTTATGTTAATTTCCTAAAATCATCTCTACTTCCATCAACTTGGCTACTAAATCATAAATCATATATACGGTGGACTACCACCTCATGAACTGATGTCATTCATTTTAAATTAACACCTTTTAGAATTAAGTATGATGAAAGATAAATAATATATATAAATAAATGTTATATTTATAATATAATTAAATCTATGGATTCATTATATTATATATAATTTTTTAATTTTCATCTCGTAGGAGGTACGCTAACTTTTCTTATTTGTACAACAAACTACCACCTCGCAAAGCGATGTGATTGTTTTTTCACTAACTCTTTACATGGATTATAAAAAATATAATATTAATGAATATATGTGACATTAATAAAATAACTATAATAATAATTAAATATTTATCATTTTGAAAATATATTATATCATTTTTTTTATACCATTCCACTGACTAAAAAAGTTAACATTGTTTGTGTAGATGTGTACTACCACCTTCACAAAGTAATGTGACTCTATTTCCATGAAAATCCAAAATGGATGGAATATTTAGGTATATTTAGAGAGAAAATATTATATTATGATAATTATGTAATGCTAAAATATCACCTACCTATTTTCTATAATGATAGTTGAAAATTTTCAATGTTACAAATGCGTAAGTACAACCTACCGTATCCATGACCATAAAATACTTCATTACTCAAAACCACCATTATATATTTATATTTATATTATAAATATTGCTTAAATATAATAAATATTTCATTATAATTATTATTTAAGTGATTAAACTATATAATATTCACATGAAACGTAACATTCATGATAATAAATTAAAGAGAAAACAGGGTCATTACACCAGAAAAAATTAAGTAATGAAATATTTTTAATTAAAGGTTAATAAGATATTATAAAAGGATCACATATGATATTATAAATATTAATATGGTTCTGTTATAAGGTAATAACATGTTTTGAACCAACATACAATATTTTAATGCACTGCCAATCAAAAGGAAAAGTGATGTATGGAACTTCATCTCAATATCCCTTCCTTGAGACATATTGTAATGTTATAAACATAATTTATTTTATATGGTGTATATAATAAACCAATGAAAATTAATAACAAGAATAATTGATAATTGTTGTAATTTTGAGTATCAGTTTTTATTATTTCATCCATATTTGTTGTACTTTAATATTAAAGAGTTTTAAATAATTTCATAACCTGGTTTCATTTTATTGGGTTATGTATTTATTTTTTTATTTGATATTATAAGATTATGTTTTTGTTTAATTTTTATTTTATTATGTTTTATATTGACTTATTTTATGGATATTTACAGTTGGAACACATAATCCATCAATTCATTAATTCTTACCTCATTATTATGATCATTTCAAGGGTTTATTTCACAATATCATTTTAATCATTATTTTTTATAATTGAATTTCCATTGAATGAAACTATTTGGTCATTGTTTAATAAAACCATTAGTTTTATTCCCTTCTAGTTACTCGTGCAATTTTGTTAAGTAATTGTACAAATATTTACACTCTATGGTACTTAAAATAAATTTGAAAATATTTTTATGAAAATATGACTTCATTTCCCTACTCAATCATAAAACCATTTTTTATCAAAACCCCATTATATAAATATATTTTCAAAAATGATTTTATCCATTTAGAAATGATTTATTTGATATATTTTCACCCATATTTAATTTTTTTTAAATAAACGGAATATTCATGATTATTTCAAAATAAGGACTATTTTTATTTTACCAAAAAGTGAATTAATCATTGATTTATTGTGTACAACAAGAACAGAATTTCCAGTCATCATGAACCGTCAAAAATTTTAACACATATTTTATAATTTGTAATGTTTTTTTTAAAGTCATTTTTTGGAATTTTTTTTGAGAACTCATATTTTTTAAAACATTATTTTAACATTTAAAATGATATTTTCATCAAGAATATTCTAAATATATTTTACAGTTTTTCTATTAATTATTGAAAATAAAAAATTATTTTTAATCTAATTGGTTAATGTTTTATTAATAAAATCCTTATAATTTTTGTGGATAGTTTATGAACAATTTTCTATGAAAATTATTTTCATTTAATTTATTAATATTTTTTGTATTTATTAACATTCCACTAAAATAATCAGTCTCATTTGACAATTGAAAAATTCATCTCTGTTAAATATTAAAAACCATTATGTCATAGATATTTTTATTTCATAAATCCTATAGAATTTCGATATATGGTGTTTATATTTAAATTTATATGAATAACTATGAAATGTTGAAAAATATGTATTCATTTCTCAATATGGATTTTTATTGTTAAGGAATATTGAATTGTGAATTAAATTAATCATTATATATATGTGGAATATATTATATTTGTAATTATGGGTGTGTCTAGTAATTATATGACCCCTCAATGTTTTAGTAGTTCTCATGAGACAAATCAATAATCTTTAATTAAATGGGTTTCTACCAATATATTTAAACTTTCAAAGAAAATTTATTTATTATACAGATATCAGGATGCCTAAGATCATGGAATTAAATAATTTATCATTTCCTTTATTAAGAATTTAGTTATTATTATCCACCATATTTGAATAATGATATAATCTTTGGATGCGCTTTATTATAATAATATTAACTAAATGGTATTTCAGGGAATTAATTTACCGTACCATATTTATTATACCATATATTTTCTTGATTAAAGTTATTTCAATGGTATTTGAGGCCAAGAATCCATGAATTTTACTATAATTGATATGGAATTATATTCTAGATGGAATAATGATATTATAAAAAAATGTTTTAATTTTTGTTTTCAAATGTAATTTTTGAATCAGGTTTGTATCTAGTTTACAAGGACAACTAAACTATTAGATCCTTCTGGATGTGAATCTTTTTATCTTATACCAATGTCATAATGATGACACTGGATTTGGGTTACTTTTTTTGGTTTCTTATAGTTGATATGATGTTTTCTAACTGTTATTATCCTCAAAATGGAAAAAGTAATAAATGTTCAAGCAGGAAACTAGAAGACAAATAACCAATTAAGATAACCAGTGGTAATTCACTTACATGATCCAAGTGTTGTAAAAGGAATATTAGGGAATTTTTCTCCATATATATAATGTTCTAATAGTGTGGTAATATTTTTCACAAGTCTCATGAAAACAAAGAAAAGAGTCATGAAAAAATAATGAATGTGATAGAACATATCAGATCAATAGTGATATGTATTAGCTATAATGAGTTGATACATTGATCTAATGTCTATCTTAAGGTACTTAATCAGGGTGGAAAAAAGTCATGATCGAAAATAAGAAATTTTTAAAAAATAATTTACCAATACGATAATTGATGTTAGGCCATCCAATGATGTGGTGGCATATATGTTACATATTTACTCAAATTATGAAAATACCATATTTTACTATAAATATTCACATCCATTTATTTTTTAGAATTTTTTTTAATACTAAGAATATCACATCATGAAGATATTGTAAGAACCCAGTTTTTGCTGCGAAAGACTTTGGAATATTCTTGATGATATTCCAGAGCAGCGCCTTCAGACGGCGTGTGATTCCGAGCCCCGGAGTGGCCGAAATTAAATTTTCAGTGCGTTCACACTGGGAACGCCAAATAAATGGTATAAATCCTAAACGGAGTTCCAGATCAGAGATCCGAGTGTACGGATGGGTCCGGAATGGGGTTTTTACCCTAGGTACGACATAAAACTTGTCAGCACAGGATGTTTAGACCCCTCGCCCGCTTCTGGAATGTTAAACGGATAAATTAATTTATTAATTTATTCGTTTAATGGTGAAACTCTGGTATCTCTTAAACGGTGGCTCGGATTGGAAAACTGAGGGCACCGTTGAGTTCAGACCGTGTCGTTTACCCTAGGAGGATTATAAGTTTTCTGGGCGCGGGCCGTTTGTGAAAAATGGCTCCAGGGGTGTTTTCGTAATTTGGCGGCTTTGGGCGTTCATTTTTATAACTTTTGAACGGGGTCTCAGATTAAAATTCTGAGACCTCCATTGTGATCGGGAGGTGGTTTTTACCCTAGGGGAGGTTTAATTTTGACCTCGCCAAAGGTTTCGGATGCGGGGAAAATTATGGGTTTAATAAATTAAAATTCTTTTTAATTTATTTAAACCCTCATCCCCTTCCCCTCTCCTTTGTTCACTCCCTGGCGCAGGCAGCCCCTCCTCTCCCTCTCCTCCTCCAGCTCCAGTGAAGCAGCTCCGTCATGGCGCGGCGCGACGACAGACTCCCCGTGAAGCTCCGGGCAACGCCCAAGAGGTAGTAGATTTCGTTGCGTTTTCATTTCCGAACCGCCATTTGAATTCAATTTTATGCATCAAATTAATGCCCGATCGCCGAGCGAAGCCCATCAATGCGTAGTACGTTTCCTAATATTAACGACGCATTTTTCGGATTAAAAATCCGAGTTCGGAGGTGATCGTGGTTGATCGCCGAAATTTGCGGGTTTTTGGAACTTCTCGGCCGGATTTGGGGTGTGTTGGTGTTTTTGGCGGTCCGGAGAGGCGGCAGGCGGCGACCGAGCGCGCAACGGCAGTGGCGGCATGAGGCGGTGACGACACCAGGCTCCGGTGGTCTTTGGCGAGGCGGCCCGAGGCGCGCGGTCGAGCAGAGCGGCAGGGGAGCTGGATCGGCAGAGGGCGCCGCGGTAGAGGCCGGTTGAGGGCGTGTCGTCGAGCGGCGGCCGGACCGCGGCCTGTTGTGGTCGGCAGGGAGGAGGCGAGCGACGACCTCGGGAGAGCGGAGGAGACCAGGACCCGCCCTTTGTGGGTCCTGTGGGGGTGATGCAGTGACTGGCCAAAAGGCCGGTCTGTTTGTAAAAACTGGACCCGAGGAGCGGGTCCGGTTCTACTGGGAGGGCCGCGACGGTTCAGACCGGGCCGGCCGGGCCGGACCGGCCCGGATGGTCCCCTTGTGTTCGAGGGGGCCATAACTCCTAAACGGCGAGTCCGTTTGACGCGCCGGATACGGCTACGAGACCTTGATAGCGAGGCACCCTTTATAAATTGTGTTTCGGGGTTTTTGATTCTGTTCCAGAAGCCGGGTGACCCGAAATACTTTAAATTAATAATATTAAATTATTATTAAAGTTGCGATGGATGTGGCTCGCGAGCCAGACGTCCGTTTGACGCACCGTCGGAGGCGCTGTGGCCCTGAGGCTGAGACGTTCCTTCCAATGTGGTTCGGAACCTTTGCGGGTTAGTTTCGTTGCTCTGTGGCACGAAACGCAACGTGAATAATTAATTAATTAATTAATTATTCTTGCGTCGGACCTAACTCACGTTTGGGAAATTTGATTGACGCACCGTCAGCGACAACATGATCCCAGTCCTCGTGCGGACGTTTTGAGAAGCTTCCCAAAGCATTCGGGTTGGAGATGAGGTGCGAGCCCCACATGGCCTAGTTCACACGTATTACGGTTAAACGCTACTTTTTCACCGGACGTCCGTTTGGGGCGTGCGAGCAGTCGATGTTGGGTGTTTTTCTGAGGGAAATGCGTTGGCACAGTCTGCCCGCTGTAATTCCGCACGATGGTGTGGGCCCCGCGAGGGTCGTTCGGGAGTTGACGGTGATTTCCGGCCTTATCACCGGGCGACCGTTTTGGACAAGTGAGTAGTCCATTTCGTGTACTTTTTTGAGAGGATCCCAACGGTGTGATCCGTTCGTTGAGTTTCGGGACCGGGTTGCGGGTCCCACGTGGAACCGCTCGTGTGCGGTGCGCCAGAATGCATCTTTTTCTCCGGATATCTATTTCACTCATGTGAGTAGTGCTTTTTGACGTGTTTTCCCAAGGGGATCACAATGGTGCGATGCGCCCGACTGTTTTCGGGGCCGAGGCTCGGGATCATGGGACACCGTTTGGGCGTGAGGTGGTGTTGGCGAATTTTCTGTCGGATATCCATTGGAGGCGAGTAGGTAGTCGATCTCGCGTGTTTTTCTACGAGGATTACGACGGTGCGCTCTGTTTGGTTGTGTGGAGCCTCTTGCACGATCTTGTTAAATGTGGAAATGTGGAGGTGCCCCGGTGGCGGTCCTTCTACCATGTTTGTAGCGGACCTTTGGCGAGTGATCGCGTGCACTCCTGTGTGAGTGATGTAAATTCTTTAAGTGATGTGGTTGGCCGTGCCTGGGCCTTTGAGGTAGAGTTGTTACGTCACGCCTTCACGTTGACGTTGGGTGCCGTGTGCACGATAGCCCTTGGGCTGGAGACGTGGTATACTCTGGGAGTATATGAGAGCACTTGGAGGTACGTGTGGTTCGTACCTGAGACATTCGTGCTATTGGTTGGTTTTGAGAGGGGGCCACACGTTGTGTGGGCCCCAAGTGTGTGCCGTGTTATGCTTTGCGTACTTGGACCTCCTACGGCGTAGAGGATCCCTTTGTGCTCGTTTTTTTGGCTATCAGGGTGGAGTTTATTTCCCCTGGCTTTGTTCTCGTTTGTTTGACCAGCAGGGTTGAGTGGTCTACCCCTGTTTTTGTTCTCGATGTATCGGCCGGTAGTGGTGTTAGTGAAACCTAGTGATGGAACAGGCGCTGAACCCCTTTGGGTGAGTTGTGCTGGAGTTGGGTGGTTGCGTGAGGCCCACTCCGTGTTCGGTTGGCCAGTGTTGTACCCTCCAGTGGAGATGGCCAGGGCAATTCTGAGTTCTACCCTCTAGCGGGGCTGGGCAATGGGTTACTCATCGACTTCCTCGGGCTTACCCTAAAGCATGGCTGGGCAGTGGGTTTCTCACTGACTTCTAGGGTTTACCCTCCAGCGGAGACTGGGAAATGGGTCACCCGACGCTCTTAGGGTCTACCCTCCAGCGGGGCTGGGCAATGGGTCACCCAACGCACTTAGGGTCTACCCTCCAGCAGAGACTGGGCAGTGGGTCACCCGACGACCTCTTAGGGTCTACCCTCCAGTAGGGCTGGGCAGTGGGTCGCCCGTCGTCTAGTTCCAGGTTTACCCTCCAGCAAGGCTGGGCAGTGGGTCGCCTGTCGACTTATTCCAGGTCTACCCACCAGCGGGGCTGGGCAGTGGGTCGCCTGATGACATATTATGGTTTACCCTCTAACAGGGCTGGGCAGTGGGTCACCCAGTATCTTATTATGGTCTACCCTCCAGCGGGGCTGGGCAGTGGGTCGCCGGATGATGTATTATGGTCTACCCTCCAGCATGGCTGGGCAGTGGGGACACCTGTTGGCATTCCAGGCTCAGTACTTCTACTAGGCTAGCCTGTGACTTTCCTTCGTGATTACCGGAGCGGGACCCTTGGTTATACGGGTCAGTGTTGTGATGGGATTTGACCTTGAGTAGACCTCTCGACTGCAGGGTAGTGACGAGGTGTGGTTTGACTTTCCCTAGAACTCACAAGTACGAGGGGCAATTTCCCCACCGAGACGCGTTCTTGTGACGCGATCTAAAACCGTGCGGGTGAGTCAGTGCCGCCGAAAGAGGATAGTGTCGAGGTGCGGTGATTGAGCCCCTTGGATTGTGGTTCGGGGTAGATGTACGGGATGCTGGGCATCGATGGAGTTTACTTTTTGGACTGTTGGTGACTCATTTTCTTAGGCTGAGCTACGGGACGGAGATCCCCTTACAACATTGTTCGAGCTTCTCGACAGAGCATATGGATTTGTATATACCATGTTTTGAGTACCCACTCCTTGGGTTTTAGCTACTCTCCTTCAGGAGAGGCGAAGACGCGTGGGGTATTCCACGTGCTTTCCATGTCCAGCTTCTCATGGTAGGATGAGTCTTCTATCTTTCTCTTGATGGGTTGAGCTGTTACTCTTTACTGCACCCTTGGTTGTACTCCTTTCTATTCCCTATTCGCTCTACTGCTCACCCTTCAATACCTCCTTTTTTGCTCCCTCGAGCCTTCGGGGTATCCTATTAAGTATTTTTATACTCACCCCTGCTTGGGCTTTGCCCGCACTTGGTGTGCCCTTGCAGACGATGGACTGGTGGAGCATGACTTCAGTGGAGCGTAGGAGCTTGGGAGCTTGGACCGTGTGCGGTGGTCGTGGCTGGGTTCCAGGTGGGAGACCCGTAGCTGTTCCTTTTTGTTTACCTGTTTCCGGGTTGTGGCACTTTTTGGTTAGGCGCATGTTTTGCCCCTTTTCTTTTCAGTTTGTACTTTGTACTGTTAGAGGTCGATGCACATTGTGGTCTCTATATAACAGTTTCCATTTACTTTGCTTGCATTTTCTTTTACTCTTCACTTTTGCATTGAGTGTTCTGCGTGTGTGTGTGTGTACAGGTGCTTAGGCAAAGGCCTCCCCGAGTTATTGTGCCTTCGGCGCTGGTCGCCAGCCCCTGGCCTATAGAGGCGGGCCTGGGGTAGTTGCGGCTTGAGCCCGGGTAGGGTAGGGTCGTGAAAAAGTGGTATCAGAGGTGGTTCGTTCCTTGGGACGTTGTGCGGATGTCCCTAAAAGAGGAATTGGTTGGGATATAGGGAAACAATGTTAACGTGTATCGAGAGCGGCTCTCAGGCCAGGGAGTCCAGTGATGGTGTGGCGGCCGACGTATCCATTCACCAGGACCTTGATAACCCGCTTGTTGACTCGGCATGTTGAGACACTTGTTGCAGGGAATAATTTGATTGTGCATCACATATGATTGATTCTTTGACTATCCTTCTTGAGTCATCTCCCCATCGTTGTTGTTGTGGTATATATATATATGATCATCTGACCATGACACTCCTTGATAATATTTAGGATGTCTCCGCGAAGACAGCCAGCCAGGATACCAGCTTTGGTTCGTGACGACGACCCTCTGAGCTACGAGGCCATAGTCCAGGACCCATCACGCGAGCCTCTTTCTCCAGGTGGGCCGGTAGCAAGACCCCCACCTGTTGAGCAGCAGGCAGTTTCAGCAGAGCAGGTTGAGCTTGAGCGCAGGTTGAGCGCGCTCCGTGAGTCCCAATGGTAGAGACCGCTGAGGTTCAATGGTGATCCAGACCCTCAGGCAGCAGAGGTTTGGATCGAGGTAGTGGTTAGCCTTTTCAGGCTTGTGCAGACGCTGATAGATCAGAGAGTGGCTTTGGCAGCCGCCCTTTTTCATGGAGCAGCTTGGCGTTGGTGGAGTCTGGTGACTAATCTTCTTGACGAGTCATTACTTTCATGGGGCGACTTTTGGTTGTTGTTCCATGAGGAGTTTTTCCCCTCCTACTTGCGATCCATTCAGATTCAGGAGCTCCTGCAGTTTCAACAGGGATGGATGGCGGTGGCCGAGTACGTAACTAGTTTTGCAGACCGTGCATGCTTTTACCCGGACTTGGTCCATGGCGAAAACTTCCGAGCGCGGAAGTTTGAGTAGGGTCTCCGCCGAGAGATTCGTGCTGTCAGAGTACCCTTTGGAATTTCCACATATGCTGGGGTGCTAGAGTAGGCACTGGTGACAGAGGGCTTCCTGTCATGTTTTGCGGTTGGTAGTGGCAGTGGGCGTGACGGAGCCGGGACGTCTGCCGTAGCTAGCAGGCGCCGGAGGACAGGACCTCGATACAGGTGGCCTTCCCACTGCCAGTTTTGGAGACGTGGTCGTATAACACTGTGGCGAAAAGGTGCATGGCCTCAGCCGAGGATGCCCTTCCGTGAGTGGATCTCGGGCCGTGGTCGTACACCACAGTGGAGCCGGAGGGCACCAGGGCAGCCCAGAGAGCGCTGGTGCTATTCTTGTGACGGGCGAGGTCACTTGGCATGAGACTGCCCAACCCGAGTTGCTGAGAGCTTCGGGCAGGCAGCAGGTGCACCACCACGGCAGAGGTAGCGTCGTGATCAGAGTAGTACCCAGGGAGGTGGTGCTAGTAGAGGAGCGGGAGGAGATGTTAGTGGGGGATGGCTTTGCGAGATCTCCCCATCACCACTAGGCGGTCCACGTCAGGCTCTGGAATCTAATAGTTGGGACCGCGGGTAGCCGCGAGCTTTGGATGTCTACGATCCTACAGAGCAAGGGATGGTGAGAGGTACCCCTTGCGACTCTTCTACTTCTTGCAGTAGAATTGATGGGCTCTGCGTGTGAAAGGCGTCTCTCTCTGCTCCTTGTTTGAGGTGTTACCAGGGTGACGCAGGGCGTCGGGTGTAACCCTGTGTTGGTAAGGAAAAAGGCGTGATACCTTTTCCTTTAGTCGATGGTGTTGACTCCTTCACCTTTTGAGCGTGTAAGAGAATATCGGCTGTGAAATCTTGCGTGACCAGATATCCTTGGGTGCTTCACCATATGGATATTATGAAGGAGGGAATCATCGGGCCTTGCCCATTCCCAAGCGGTGATTCCTGTTGCGGCGTGCGACGTAGAGGTTGGACCGGGGAAGTGAGCTACCCCCGAGGGCCTTCGGGCCGTTTGAGACTGTGAAAAGGGATGGTGAGGTTTCCTACCGCCTAGCCCTAACCCCAAAGTCTGGAGTGGGTGCACGACGTCGGAAAGGGCTAAACCCGCATGAACAGATCAACCCTTTGGTCTGTTTTCAGTGACACAGAGTTGTGCGTGGGTTCTTCTCGGTATGGGAAAGCCATGTGTGGGCTTAATACCCTGTGTTGTTCCCTGGTTTTTATTTTCGAGGACGAAAAGCTTGAAGGAGGGAATGATGTAAGAACCCAATTTTTTCTGCGAAAGACTTTGGAATATTCTTGATGATATTCCAGAGCAGCGCCTTCAGACAGCGTGTGATTCCGAGCCCCGGAGTGGCCAGAATTAAATTTTCAGTGCATTCACACTAGGAACGCCAAATAAATGGTATAACTCCTAAACTGAGTTCCGGATCAGATATCCGAGTGTACGGATGGGTCCGGAATGTGGTGTTTACCCTAGGTACGACATAAAACTTGTTGGCGCAGGATGTTTGGACCCCTCGCCCGCTTCTGGAATGTTAAACGAATAAATTAATTTATTAATTTATTCATTTAATGGTGAAACTTGGGTATCTCTTAAACAGTGGCTCGGATTGGAAAACCGAGGGCACCTTTGAGTTCACAGTATGTCGTTTACCCTAGGAGGAGTATAAGTTTTGCGGGCGCGAGCCGTTTGTGAAAAATGGCCCCAGGGGCGTTTTCGTAATTTGGCGGCTTTGGGCGTTCATTTTTATAACTTTTGAATGGGGTCTCGGATTAAAATTACGAGACTGCCGTTGTGATCGAGAGGTGGTGTTTACCCTAGGGGAGGTTTAATTTTGACCTCGCCAAAGGTTTTGGATGTGGGGAAAATTATGGGTTTTATAAATTAAAATTCTTTTTAATATATTTAAACCCTCATCCCCTTCCCCTCTCCATTGTTCACTCCCTGGCGCAGGCAACCCCTCCTCTCCCTATCCTCCTCCAGCTCCGGCGAAGCAGCTCCGGCAAGGCGTGGCGCGGCGGCGGACTCCCCGTGAAGCTCCGGGCATCGCCCAAGAGGTAAAAGATTTCGTTGCGTTTTCATTTCCGAACCACCCTTTGAATTCAATTTTATGCATCAAATTAATGCTCGATCACCGAGCGAAGCCCATCAATGTGTAGTACGTTTCCTAAGCTTCACGACGCATTTTTCGGATTAAAAATCTGAGTTCGGAGGTGATCGTGGTTGATCGCCGAAATTTGCAGGTTTTTGGAACTTCTCGGCCGGATTTGGGGTGTGTTGGTGTTTTTGGCGGTCCGGAGAGGCGGCAGGCGGCGACGGAGCGCGCAACGGCAGCGGCGGCGCGAGGCGGTGCTGGCACTAGGCTCCGGTGGTCTTCGGCGAGGTGGATTGAGGCGCGCGGTCGAGCGGAGCGGCAGAGGAGATGGATCGGCAGAGGGCGCCGCGGTGGAGGCCGGTTGAGGGCCCGACGTCGAGCGGCGGCTGGACCGCGGCCTGTTGTGGTCGGCGGGGAGGAGCCGAGCGGCGACCTCGGGAGAGCGGAGGAGACCAGGACCCGCCCTTTGCGGGTCCTGTGGGGGTGACGCGGTGACCGGCCAAAAGGCTGGTCCGTTTGTAAAAACAGGACCCAAGGAGCGGGTCCGGTTCTGCTGGGAGGGCCGCGACCAGCGGGCCGCGGCGGTTCAGACCGGGCCGGCCGGGGCGGACCGGCCCGGATGGTCCCCTTGTGTTCGAGGGGGCCGTAACTCCTAAACGGTGCGTCCGTTTGACGTGCCGTCTGCGGCTATGGGACCGTGATAGCGAGGCACCCTTTATAAAGTATGTTTCGGGGTTTTGGATTCTGCGCCAGAAGCCGGGTGACCCGAAACACTTTAAATTAATAATATTAAATTATTATTAAAGTTGCGACGGATGTGGCTCGTGAGCCAAACATCCGTTTGGCGCGCTGTCGGAGGCGCTATGGCCCTAAGGCTAAGACGGTCCTTACAATGTGGTTCGGAATTTTTGCGGGTTGGTTTCGTTGCTCTGCGGTACGAAACACAATGTGAATAATTAATTAATTAATTATTCTTGCGTTGGACCTAACTCCCGTTTGGGAAATCCGATTGATGCACCGTCAGTGGAAGCATGATCCCAGTCCTCGTGCGGACTTTTTGAGAAGCTTCCCAAAGCATTCGGGTTGGAGACGAGGTGCGGGCCCCATGGGGCCAAGTTCGCACGTCTTACGGTGAAACGCTACTTTTTCACCGGACGCCCGTTCGGGGCGTGCGAGCAGTCGATGTTGGGTATTTTTCTGAGGGAAACGCATTGGTGCAGTCTTCCCGCTATAATTCCGCACGATGGTGCGGGCCCCACGAGGGTCGTTCGGGAGTTGACGGTGATTTCTGGCCTTATCACCGAGCAACCGTTTTGTACAAGTGAGTAGTCCATTTCGTGTACTTTTTCGAGAGGATAGCAACGGTGCGATCCGTTCGTTGAGTTTCAGGACCGGGTTGCGGGTTCCACGTGGCACCGCTCGTGTGCGGTGCGCCGGAATGCATCTTTTTCTCCGGATATCCATTGCACTCATATGAGTAGTTCTTTTGACGTGTTTTCCCGAGGGGATCGCAATGGTGCGATGCGCCCGACTATTTTCGGGGCTGAGGCTCGGGATCACGTGACACTGTTTGGGCGTGAGGCGGTGTTGGCGACTTTTCCGTCGGATATCCGTTGGAGGCGATTAGGTAGTCGATCTCACGTGTTTTTCCGTGAGGATTACAACGATGCGCTCCGTTTGGTTGTACAGAGCCTCTTGCACGATCTTGTTAAATGTGGAAATGTGGAGGTGCCCCGGTGGCGATCCTTCTACTGTGTTTGTAGTGGACCTTTGGCGAGTGATCGCATGCACTCCCGTGTGAGTGATGTAAATGCTTGAAGTGATGTGGTTGGCCGTGCCTGGGACTTTGAGGTGGAGTTGTTACGTCACGCCTTCGTGTTGACGTTGGGTGCCGTGTGCACGATAGCCCTTAGGCTGGAGATGTGGTATACTCTGGGAGTATACGAGAGCGCTTGGAGGTACGTGTGGTTCGTACCTAAGATGTTCGTGCGCTTGGTTGGGGTTGAGAGGGTGCCACACGTTGTGTGGGCCCCACGTGCATTCCGTGTTCTACTTTGCATACTTGGACCTCCCGCGGCATAGAGGATCCCTTTGTACTCGTTTGTTTGGCTAGAAGGGTGGAGTTTATTTCCCCTTGATTTGTGCTCGTTTGTTTGACCAGCAGGGTTGAGTGGTCTCCCCCTGGTTTTGTTCTAGATTGATCGGCCGGTAGCGGTGTTAGTGACACCTAGTGATGGAACAGGCGTTGAACCCCTTTGGGTGAGTTTTGCTGGATTTGGGTGGTTGCGAGAGGCCCACTCCGTGTTCGGTTGGCCAGTGTTGTACCCTCCAGTGGAGATGGCCAGGGCAATTCTGAGTTCTACCCTCCAGCGGGGCTGGGCAGTGGGTTACTCATCGACTTCCTCGGGCTTACCCTCCAACAGGGTTGGGCAGTGGGTTGCTCACTGACTTCTAGGGTTTACCCTCCAGCAGAGACTGGGCAGTGAGTCACCCGACGCTCTTAGGGTCTACCCTTCAGCGGGGCTGGGAAGTGGGTCACCCGACGCACCTAGGGTCTACCCTCCAGCAGAGACTGGGCAGTGGGTCACCCGACGACCTCTTAGGGTCTACCCTCCAGCAGGGCTGGGCAGTGGGTCACCTGTCGTCTAGTTCCAGGTCTACCCTCCAGCAAGGCTAGGCAGTGGGTCGCCTGTCGACTTATTCCAGGTCTAACCTCTAGCGGGGCTGGGCAGTGGGTCGCCTGATGACGTATTAAGGTTTACCCTCCAGCAGGGCTGGGCAGTGGGTCACCCAGTATCTTACTATGGTTTACCCTCCAGCGGGGCTGGGCAGTGGGTTGCCGGATGATGTATTATGGTCTACCCTCCAGCATGGCTGGGCAGTGGGGACACCTGTTGGCATTCCAGGCTCAGTCCTTCTACTAGGCTAGCCTGTGGCTTTCCTCCGTGATTACCGGAGTGGGACCCTTGGTTATACGGGTCAATGTTGTGATGGGATTTGACCTTGAGAAGACCTCTCGACTGCAGGGCAGTGACGAGGTGTGGTTTGACTTTCCCTAGAACTCACAAGTACGAGGGGCACTTTCCCCACCGAGACGCGTTCTTGTGATGCGATCTAAAACCATGTGGGCGAGTCCGTGCTGCCCAAAGCGGATAGTGTCGAGGTGCGGTGATTGAGCCCCTTGGCTTGTGGTTCGGGGTAGACGTGCGGGATGCTGGGCATCGATGGAGTTTACTTTTGGGACTGTTGGTGACTCATTTTCTTAGGCTGAGCTACGGGATGGAGATCCCCTTACGACGTTGTTCGGGCTTCTCGACAGAGCATATGGATTTGTATATAACATGTTTTGAGTACCCACTCATTGGGTTTTGGATACTCTTCTTCAGGAGAGGCGAAGACGTGCAGGGTATGCCACGTGATTTCCGCGTCCAGATTCTCGTGGTAGGACAAGACTTCTATCTTTCTCTTGATGGGTTGAGCTGTTACTCTTTACTGCACCCTTGGTTGTACTCCTTTCTATTCCTTGTTCACTCTACTGCTCACCCTTCGGTACCTCCTTTGTTGCTCCCTCGAGCATTCGGGGTATCCTATTCAGTATTTTTATACTCACCCCTGCTTGGGCTTTGCCCGAACTTGGTGTGCCCTTGCAGACGACAGACAGGTGGAGCGTGACTTCAGTGGAGCGTAGGAGCTTGGGATCTGGGACCACGTGCGGTGGTCGTGGCCGGGTTCCTGGTGGGAGACCCGTCAGCTGTTCCTTTTTGTTTACCTGTTGCCGGGTTGTGGCACTTTTTGGTTGGGCGCGTGTTTTGCCCCTTTTCTTTTCAGTTTGTACTTTGTACTGTTAGAGGTCGATGCACTTTGTGGTCTCTATATAGCAGTTTCCCTTTACTTTTCTTTCCTTTTCTTTTAATTTTCACTTTTTCATTGAGTGTTCTGCATGTGTGTGTGTGTACAGGTGCTTAGGCAAAGGCCTCCCTGAGTTATTGTGCCTTCGGTGCTGGTCACCAGCCCCTAGCCTATGGAGGCGGGCCTGGGGTAGTTGCGGCTCGAGCCCAGGTAGGGTCGGGTCGTGATAGATATGATTGAAAATTATATGAAAACTCACAGTGGAAATATTAGAGAAATTAAGATTTAAGGGAATCATTCTATTATTATTAGTGGGATATTATTTCCTTCAAATCTAGTTTAATTTTAAATTGTGGAGTTTTATGTAATTTTTGGTATGAATTGGATATTATTCCATCATAATAATATATATTACATAGATAATAATGTTATGATCAATTATATCATTCCTTTGATAACTTATCAAGAAGATAAGAAATTTATTAGATATTGGAGTGAATGTTACCTAGATCATATTACTGAAAAGTAAGATAATGTTCAAATTAGTGATGTCCATAGAGTGAATTCATTTATAGATGTATTTTATGATGATTTTTTAAGTGTTATTACTTATCTAGAGGTTAAGATGACTATTGATTTAGTTTTAGATCCAAATCATATTTCTAAACCCCATTATTGAATGTCTTAATTAAAAATTTTAGAATTGACAAATAAATTGAAGAAATTTTTAGATAAATTTTTCATTAAACCTAGAAAATCACTTTTTGGGGCTAATTTTCTATTAAAAAAGAAAATGGTTCAATGAGACTTTTCATTTAATATAGATCCTTGAATAACATTATTGTTAAGATCATGTATCCTTCACCTCATGTATATGAGTAGTTTGATCCGCTCTAGGGAACTCAATATTTTAGGATGATTTATTTAAACCCTCGTCACCATCATATGATGTTAAAGGATGGTGAAATTTCATAGAAAATATTTTAGAATATATACAGGCATTGTGGGTTTCTAGACATGCTAGATGGGGTTTCAAATGGACCTGCTGTATTTATGGACATCATAAATATAGTTTTCCATATTCTTCTATATATGATTGTGGGTTTTTATTTATGACATTTTTTATAGTGTAAAAGTAAATAAGAACATGAAAGGAACCTAAGAATTTTTTTTAAATAAAAAATGAAAAGAAACTAATTGGGAAATTTTTTATGTGTGAATTTTGGTTGAAAAAAATTTCCTTCATTGAATACATGGATTCAAAAGATCTCATACCTACAACCTTATTAATTTTTTTTATGAATGACCAAATCCCAGAAACATCATATGGATGTTTAGTTTCTTTGATTAGTGGGTTATTACCAGTAGGTTTTTGGAATATTCTCATGGATTTCTAGACCATTGACTATGTTAAATAAAAAAGGAGTTAAATTCATCTCGATCAATGAATGTGATGATTGTTTTTCAGAACTAAAAAAAAGACTGTTGAATGATGAAGTTTTATCCCCAACTTCCAGAAATGTCTGATTCATCATCTATACTGATACTTGATTGAAATGAATTGATTTTTTACAAATATAGAATTATTTGGTAATTACTTTGGATTTTCGCCAGATGAAACCACATCAGTTACTTTAACCTATAAAAATATGGAATTAATTGATATAGTTTTTTCATTAAAAATATTGAGGAATTATTTTTATATAGTAATGTTAAAAATATATAATGATCACAAAAAAATAAAATATATATTAAATCCAATGAAATGAAACAAGATACAAATAATATGGATATAATCGATCTTGGAATATGATTTCATGATTCATTACCATTCTTAAAAGTAAATAATGTATACAATTCATTGAGTTAAAAAAATAATTCATCATTAACCTTGTTCTTTTTGTAACATGATAAATCATTTAATGATTTGATAAATTTTGGTATATAACATGTTGATTTAGGTGAAAACATTATTTTTTTCTATGTTTTAGTCTATTAGACATTGTTAGAGAGAATTGATCAAGCTCAAAATGATAATCATGATTTTTAGGAAAAATAAAAATTCATTACGAATGGTATGTTGTTTTAATTTAATATTGATGAAAAGGGTTTTTTATGATTTGGGAAAATATTATGTGTGCCATGTGATTCTCAGTTGATGGTATTGTTGTTGAGTTAATCTCATAGTTGTCCATTTTTTGTTCATCTGAGAATCACTGTGATTTACAGATACCTTCATATTTATTATTGGTTTGATGGAATGAAAAGATATATTGTTGAAATACTATAAGGTGTTAGATATATCATTAGTTTTAAGAATAATGGTAATTATAAAAATTTAATACATCAACAATTGTTACTTAGAGAGTGGAAATAGGAAAATATATCAAAGGATTTTTTGGAAGATTAAGAAAAACTTATTGAGGAAAAAATATGATTTGGGTAATTTTTTTCTGATTAAATAAATTTATAAATTTCCTTTCAATTCAATATACTATGTCATTGGATAATATTTATCAACCTTATATAATGTTAAGATTCATTTTACATAGATATCCTCACTCTATTATACGAGACTGTGATAATAGGTTCACATCTAATTTGTATAATGTATAGTAGAAGTCATTTTCTACTGAATTAAATTTCAATATAGGTTTTCACCCTTATTTTGACATATAGTATAAGAGAAAATTTAATAACATGGAAGATGTTCTTCTTTCTGGTTAAATGTATTACCGGTGATGTTGGAATCATCATATATAATTAGTGTAGTTTTTTTAGTAATAGTTTTTATTCCAATATATATATATGGCACCATTTGAAGGATTATAAGGAGAGTGGTATCAAAAATTTATATTTTTCGGGTGAAGTTGGATAAAGTATGCTTATGGGTTTATATTTAATAGAGGAAATGAATGATAAGCTACTGCTGATTTTAAAATATAGGAGGATGGTTTAGAGCACATTGAAAAGATATGTATATAATTAGAAGAATGTCTTTTCTTTCAAGTTAGGTGATCATTTTTTTCATTAAGTATCTCCACAGAAACCTGTAATTTGTTGTGTTAAAAATGAAAATATAAGTGTACGGTTCATTAGACCATATGAAATCTTGGAGAATTTTGGATCAATTTTCTATCAAGTATCATTTCTTATGATTTTTATGAGGTACACAGAGTTTTTCATGTCCCAATGTTTAGAAAATATGTGTCAAATTCATCTCATGTTTTGAGCCAATATGTAGTAAAGATGAAAGAGATAATTTTTTATGAGTAAATTTATATACATATTATTGAACATATAGTGAATGTTTTATGGAATAAGGTGATTCAAAATATTATAGTTTTATGGAAAGACTATATGGGTGAAGAGGCAATATAAGAATAAAAAATGCTATGAGGGATATAAATCAATTTTTTTTATAAGTGAATAAAATATTGAGGATGTAATTTAAGGATGGGGGAGCGTAAAAACCTAGGTATTGATTTAAAAAATCATTTTCATGTTTATTAATTTTAATTATATTGTTATATATATAATGAAAATATTAAGTATTTTTCAAATAAAAAAGGAAACATTTTTAATTAAACTCTATTATTATAACTTTTTATTAAAAAAAATTTCAAAATTATATAATTTTAATATGAAATATAAATTTAAAAATTTAAATAATAATATAAAAATTAAACTACAATCAAATTTTGGGACTCTTTAGAAATTATTGATTTGTTATTGAATAGTGAAATATTCCGATTTTTCTAAAAATAAAATTTCTTTTAAATAAATTAAGTAATTAAAATATTATATTATGTCTTGAATATTATTTCATATAATATAAAGATTAATTTTTAATATTAAACACATATAAAATATTTTTAATCATATTTTTATTTTATTTTAGAATAGATGTATTTTTTAAAATATGGATTTTTTTAGACTATTTTGAAGTGAATAATGTTTCTCCTTTTTAATTAATTATAAAAAAACCAAATGATTAAATATTTTAATTATATTTATATATATTATATCAAAAAATATTTATTTAAATTAATATAATGATTATTATAATTCATAATTTAATAAAAAAAATTCTTTTTTTTAATATAAACTCTATTAAAACCCATTTTTTCATCATGTCTATAGGTTTAATTTTAAATTAAATTTTATAATTAGTTAAATTGAATTTGGAAAAATTTATTCCATATTTGGAATCATCATAATTTATATTATTTAATAATTCAACCTAATTTTTTTACCATAATTTGTTGTGGAAAAATAATAATTAATAAATGTGGTTAATATAAAAATAGATTTACATTGGGAAAGGTTAAACTAAATATAAAAGGATTAATATTACCTCAAAACATGTCTAAATTATATTTTCTATAATATTTTATAGCTTTTAATTTATTTGGCTTGCAATGGTCAATTTTGTTTCCTTGTGGCATGTGAAAAATAAGTGTACACCATTTTCATTTCAAAAATTATGAGTGTGCCACTCACCTCAGTTATAAATATTTTTTAAAGCCATGTATATCTAATTCATATTTGAAAACCCATTTTTAAATAATGATAATTCATTTTTAAAGAAATACCCCTTTTGAAAACATTTCCCTTTCCAAGAATTCATTTCAAAAGAATTATCACTTCCAATAAATGGAATAACCAATGGATTTTACCAAGAATAACATTCAATTAATCAAATTAACCCATTATAAAGAAGCACATACATCAACACAATTGAAACCTAGTTTCCTTTAAAAATTGAGAATGGAATCCAAGAGAAAATACTTTGAATGAAAAGGCACCCAAAAAATCTAAAATAGATCAATTGAAAATGATGTCTGATAAAAAACTATTGCAAAAAAATAGAAGCAACCAAAGAAAAAGAATAACCTGAAAGAACAACTTATCAATGAAATTAAATCCAACATCAATAATTATCCATCACTGAACAAAGTGATCCATATGTGATGTATCGCCCAAAATTATCCCAGGAGTTATCTATGTCTATAAGGGGGATCTACAAATGAATGAATGAATGAATTAAACATATGCATAACACCATAAATCCCACAATTGAGACTATTACACAGTGTGTGACCTCCTTAAACAACTTCAATTCTAAGAGGCCCAAATAAATTGAAAATCACATCACTTTTTTATTTAAGACATTATTTTTTCCCTTACACAGTGTGTACCTGTTACACATCATGTAA
Organism: Viscum album; assembly: GCA_963277665.1. Taxonomy (NCBI): domain Eukaryota; kingdom Viridiplantae; phylum Streptophyta; class Magnoliopsida; order Santalales; family Viscaceae; genus Viscum; species Viscum album. Next base: position 1,199,054,933 of record OY728153.1, on the reverse strand, counting down.
ACCATTCATTCATTGTATCCATTACACATCTTCTACTCAACAGTCATTACATGGTGTGTACTCTTCTTACAGAACATGTAAGTTCCTACTGCACATAAATAGTTTAGTTATCAGTGAAAAAATAAAAAAATTCCTTGACTTCACCATTTCTAGTACCCTTTAAATTCATTCTGTCATTACCCAAACAATGCAAAGGGAAAACAAAATCAAAGGTAATCAAATATGTGGCAGAATTGTAACAGGACATTATAATCTCTCCAATATAAAAACTTTTTACATCTAAAATCCCTATGGATACTACATCCACAAAAATAAAAGGCTGATAATTCCTCATAAATAACTCCCACTACCACATGTTGTGGCTATCCAATCCACACTTACATAGTACCGAGACAAGGGGGATCATTTCACTCTGTAGGACCTTGTCCATGAAATCCATGATATGAACTGGTTTCTCAACCAAAGTGGTATCTAGATCAAGATCAACATCATCCCATATAACAACATGGGAAGGATCTAGTATATATATCCTCAACTATGAATCATAAAACACATCATGAATTGATTTCAAAATAGATGTAAACTTCAACTGATATAAAACCCTCCCTAGTCGTCTAATTCTATAAAAGGGGCCCAAAAACATTGGTGACAATATACCTTTCTTACTCTGAAAAAATATGTCCCAAGTGATTTGAAACTATATGAAATATCTAATCATTAAACTGAAACACTGTAGGATTATTTTTAGGTTCTACATATGATTTATAATGAATTTTTTCCATGATCAAAATCTTCTAGATCAGTAGCACCATCTAATTTTCACCAGAAAAACACTCATCCCAACCAAGGACCTCTCTCCCAGCTTTTCCCATCTCAAGGGAGATATACTTGGCCTCTGATTCAAAACCTTGAAGGGTTCCATATTTATCGAATCCTAATACTTATTTTCATATGAAAAATCATCCAAATGAAAATTTTTCCCCATGTTCTTCTAAAATCACTCAAAAAACCCATAACATATCTTCTAGAACAATGATTTCCATATATGTATATCCATCAATTAGGGGATGATAAGTTGTTCTTAATTTATAATGCAGACCCATCACCACCTAAAATATTTTCAAAACCTATATTTGAACCTTGGATCCCTGCCAGAAACAACCGTTGAGGGAACCCCATGAATTCCTTTAATCTGTTAGACAATGAATCCCCTGAGCTCTTCCACATTCATTACCTCCCAGATTAATAGGTATTGCATAGATTTTATGAGTCGATCAATCACCACCCAAATAAAATCCACACCACATGGATTCCATGGTAAACCAGTGGAGAAACCTATTGAAATTGCATCACACTTCTATACTGGAATAGGTAATGGCATGAAAAACCCTATAGCTCTATAGTTATCCCCCTTAATTATTTGAAAAGTAAGCCTCCACATAACAAAGACCAAAATCAATCACCTCATCCATTTCCGCGAATATTTAGGCATGATTTTTTGATACATCTTAGTGTCCCCAGGGCACACATACCCATAAAAATGGTGACCACTATCCAAAAAATTTTGTGTCATGAAAAACATTACTACCAAACTTATATAGAAGCATAAAGCTCTACTAGGATATTGAGAACACTCACTCTAGTTCTACCTACCATAAAGGCTTTCACTAAATCATCGGAACTTGTTGTCTATCAAATAATCAAACTAAACTGATTCATCAAAATATGAGTCACATTTCATTGATGCCAAGAATAACTTTCCTCCAACGTCTTCCACATCAAATATCATCTTAAAAAAAACTCATTAGATACCACTACTCCAACATGTACATCACGGTCCGAGTCATTAATTTTTATCTTAACACATTGAAAACCACATTACCTTTCATAAGTGTATAATAAATATCAAAATAAAGAGTCTGAAGGCACCCAAACCAGTGTCTCTTTCTCAAATTCAAATCCCTCTAAGTAAAAACATATTTTAGGATATTATGATCAGATTATAGTGTAAATAACTCCCCAATGATATAGTGATAACACATTTTGAGTTCATGTATAATAACTGCTTACCCTGTATCAGGGTAGGGTATTTCTTTTCATGAGGGTGTATGTGGTGAGATCCACAGGCCACAACATGTTTCCCTCACATCAAGGGATATAACAAAACCATACTAGAAGCATCATTGAAAAAATCACAACATGACCTCGATTCGAGAAGAATAAATACTATTGATCAATTAAACCACACCTTTATCTCCTCAAATGATCTCTAACAATTTTTTTATTAATCTTAATTTATACCTTTAGGGGGTTAAAGTTGTCATCAATTACATGATCCATGATAAGTATATAACAAATCATCTATAGTAACCATCCAAACCCAAGAAACTTCAGATATCAAACACACTTATAGGATGCTCCATGGACATACCTACAAGTTACATTTTATGATCTACTAAGATTACACTATCAGATATCACAATCCATAGAAACATTCTTTTTAGAATCCCAAAATCACAATTGGAAAGCTTTTCATATAGTTGATGTTCCTTCATGGTTCAAATAATGTCACAAAAATTCTATATATGATAATATAATGACATGGAGTACATAAAAATATCATCCAAGGAAAAAATAACAAAAATTTCTAGGAACCAATGAAATACTAGATTCATCAAAGCCATAAACACCATAAAAGAATTAGTGAGACCAAATGGCACATCCACAAATTTAAAATTCATATTTCGACTCTTAAATTTTTACATAGGTATATCTTATTATCAGACTCTAAACTGGCGATACCCTAACCTCAATCCTGTCCTAGAAATCCAATGGGTCCCTCTCAGATGATAAAAGATATCATAAATCTATAAAAAGGTTATTTTTTCTTAACTGTCACATGATTCAAATTTTGATAATTAATTAAAAATATAAGGCTACATTGTGAATTCTTATGAAAGAGGATAGTTAAGTCCCATAGTGACTTGGTATGAAGAATAAATCCTTTATCCTCCAGGTTTCAATGATATAAATTATGTTTCACCAACTCTAAAGGATCCATAATGTAAGATAAAATATATACGTGCATCATTCCAAGGTGTAGGTCATTAGTATAATCGACCTCTTCCTATTGTGGAAAATTAGAAAAATCATATGGAAATACCTCAGGGTACTCTCACACAACTATTGTATGTTAACACCCATATAAGGTTCAAATACATCAAGAAGAATCTATAACAACTATGATGAGATTACACTAGTGGATGGTACAACATGCCCTTCCCTTCATGATCTAGTGTCCCACTCACCCGAATAAACAAGAGTGTTCCCATCGATATATTTGAACTTAAATCGATGATGTTTAAAGTATATCTGGTCCTTAAAATATCCAACTAATCTATATCTATAATCAAGTCTATGATGTTAAAATAACACAATAAAAATTATACTCCATCTCAAAGTTGGCCATCATCACCTGGAAGGTATGACATATGAAATTATATTTGTAAGTATCTCTCAAAGGCATTTAAATATTCAATTGTGAAGGAATAAGTTCTGAATTAAATCTAAGAATTTTAACTAACATTGTTGATAGAAAATAACTAGTATCTCCCATATCAAACAATTTTATCACCTTAGATGATTAAATATATGTCATAACTCTAAAATTCACTAGTCTTACTTTGGATTCTTCTCTCACTAACTCTTCTGGATAAATTCATCTAGTAATAACCAAATAAAAATCTCCCTTTTATAGAGGATTTGATTGAGTACCCTTGAAATCATTTTCAAGAACCTATAATCCCTTAGTGAGAGTTGATACTACCCTACTGCCATGAGATATCATTTCACCAAAATAATTTTAGATTACTAGTGAGTCCAAAAATATTAAAAGACTTTAGAGACTCTATATGTTTAGGATTGGTACGAACTATCCTTCCACAATGGTAGAAAACAACCAAAAGTACCATTTTTTCCCACATGTGACTCATCCTGAGGAAAACTAACCACTCTTGCAGTTCCATTTTTGTCCAGATGGTGTACCCGAGCTTACCAATGAACCTACTAAATCTCCACCCAATCCTATCTTCCTAGCTATGTCTACATTAGATAAATTAATCATTCCAACTACCTCCACAAAATTAAAATATAATTATAGAATAAATATCAGTTAGGTCCACTAGGCTGAATACCCTGAGAGGGGGGGGGGGTGAATCAGGGCATGACTAATTAAAAATTAATGCCTATTTGCAATCTTGTTTCGCTGTTAAGAAAAACACCCTTCTCTCTCTTTCCTGCTGCACAATATAAATAGAAAGTAAAGCAAGCACATGACACAACAATTTTACTTGGTTCACCGCTAAGGGCTACGTCCAAGGAGCATACGCCGACAGGTTTCCGGTCGTACCAAGTCCACTAAACTTCACTAGTTGTAGATTACAATGTTCGGGCTAGATCACTTCTATGCCCAGGATCACTTCCTATACAAGGTTTAGGGTTAGCTCACTGCTTTCCCAAGGGTCACTCCCTGTTTCTCTCTCTCTGGCTCACTGCCGGTGGAGAGGATCACCTTCTTCCTCTTCCTAAGCTCACTGCTCTTGGAAGGGAATCCAATCACAGTTTATAGACCTGTAGGTCTCTTCATTTCCATTAAGGAGTGCATATTTATCTGTATGTAGATGCTCTGTTGAAGTTCAACTTTCATCCATAGATGAATACCTCTTTGCCTCTGAACACTGGGCAAACTACCTTTGGAAAGACCTCCACAAAGCACTTAACTTCGCTAGGCTCCCAATTTCGAGAAGCTCAAAAAGCCTTCGCGAAGCTCCTGCCTTTTCGCGAAGCTCTCTCGCGAAGATCTTTTGCGAAGAACTCCCGCGAAGCTCAACTCATTGCAGATCAAATTCTCTTGCGAAGCTCACTGAGCCAACGCGGAGCACACAACTTTCACAGAGCTACAATAGCCGCCGCGAAGCTCCTTTTTCGTGAAGCACACTGCCTTCGCGAACCACCTTCGTGAACTGAGAGCAATGGATTTTCTCTGAAAATTCTCTCTACTTCGCTTGAAGGGGTCGGCCTCTATTTATAGGCGATTCCACCGACCCTCGAACTTTCCTCGCGAAGTCAACGCCACGTCACCTCAAATCGCGAAGCTCCAAAGTTTCCACCGGAATTCTGTCCAATTCGCGAAGCACCACGGCACATTGCCTTTCGCGAATCTTGACGTAGTCGCGAAGAATCACCGTCAACATACCTTTGCGACTTCGCCGCGAATCTCCTTCACGAAGCCCAACATTCCTTCGCACCTTCGCCGCGAAGCTCCCTCGAAAATCCCTTTACCGCCGTGATGTGCTTCAGCCTCTGCCGTTCGCGAAGCTTGACGTAATCGCGAAGCATCACCGCCTCCATTCTTCTGGTCTTCGTGATTTCCAAACCATGCATCCTATCTTCACGAAATTCATGCCTTTGCCATATGAAATTATGATCTTCATGGAAATCCTATTTTCGCGATGCTCACCAAACTCCAAATTTTGGACACAAAAAATTTGGCAAACACTGGGAAACGACGCCACCTTGTACTGCTCTTTTGTACCGCCTCCACATCGTCCTTTCCTTTGTCATCATTCTTTGTAAACATTGATTGTCAACAACTTCTCGGGAACTCGACAAATATCCATGAAAACCTGCTTTGTCAACAAACAGAGTCAACCCAAAAATACTGCAATGTTACCTTGAGAGATTTTTGCCCAACAATCTCCCCCTTTGGGTTTGTTGACAACTCCTTACAACTTTTCTCATAATGATTTTCTGCACGTTGATACCTCACTGAGTCTTCTTCCAGTTGCTACCACCATTCGCCTCTTGCGATTCTGATAGCGTTCAAGGATTCACTTAACACATACTCTAACCCCACATGAGCAATGCTCGACGTGAGAAATAAGAGTAGTATGAAAAGTTAATCAATGAATCACTTCATGTCAGACCCAATTGTCGATTCCACCCTGATACCAATTCTTAAATTGATACCAATTGTTGAACCACACTGATACCAATTGGTGAATTCTTAAGTTGATACCTATTGGTGATAGCTGGACACCATCTCACACCATTCCAACATTACTGTTCTGCTTTTATCACGATCCTCATCTGTCGTGATTTCTATGCTTTGATCGATCACTTCTAGCATCGTCAGATTTGAAATACTCTCCCCCTTTCTCATTGTTCCCCTTTCTGGCTGCTCCACCTGTCAGCTTCTCCCCAGATCAATTATGATTTATCAAATCTCCGCACTGTCTTCCCCTTGAACAAACACTATTTTCTCCACCTTTAACAAACACTTTTCTCCCCCTTTTTCAACAAACCCAAAGGTCATTCCTTTGCAGTCTGTAACAGAGTAGAGAACACATTAGCACATTAGGGAAAAACACATCATACCTCGGGGAGAGGGGGGGGGGGGGTCCCACAGCCACACTATTTCAAGTGCAGGGAATCGACTGAACTCCCAGAGCCAGTCGATGCCTTTCAAATGCTTCATTGGGCAAGGACTTTGTTAGAATGTCTGCAACCTGTAGCTCTGTAGGCACATAATCCAACTTCATGATTCCCTGCTCAACCTTCTACTTGAAAAATGATACTTAATCTCAATGTGCTTTGTCCTTTAATGATGGACGGTATTTTTGCTAAGATTAATAGCACTTGAGTTGTCACACTGGATTCCGATCGGAGACTTCACTTCAACTCCCATATCTTCAAGTTGCTGCTTCATCCACAATAACTGTGTGCAGGCTTGAGTGGCCGCAATATACTTAGCTTCTGCGGTGCTCAATGAAATGCAATCTTGCTTCTTGCTTAGCCAAGAAATACACAATCCACCAAGATAGAATGCACCACCTGATGTTGATTTTCTATCATCTGCTGAACCGGACCAGTCTGCATCAGTATATCCCAATAACTCTGTCTGAGATTTGTCAGTATATGTCAAGCCGAAATCCACTGTGCTCTGGATATACCGAAGTATTCTTTTCCCTGCAAGCATGTGACTTTCCTTGGGATTGCTCTGATATCTCACTGCTTGGCATGTGGCGAAAACAATATCAGGCCTTGTTGCGGTCAAGTACAACAGACTTCCAATGATTTGCCTGTATTCTGTGATATTAACTGCCTTTCCATCCTCATCTTTTGAAAATTTCATCCGGGTGGCAACCAGAGTCTTCATCTCCTTGGAATTTTCCATTCCAAACCTTCTCAATACCTCCTTGGCATATTTAGATTGAGAAATGAATGTTCCATTCCTTCCTTGTGTCACCTGTAGACCAAGAAAAAACGTTAGCTCTCCTATCATTGACATTTCAAACTCATTTTTCATGAATTCGGAAAACTGTCTGCACTGAGCTTCATCTAATCCGCCAAATATTATGTCATCGACATAAACCAATACCATCATCCTTTGATTACTTTCATTGCTGAAATAGAGGTTGTAATCAACTCCTCCACGCTGGAAACCAAGCTTTTTCAAGTACTGATCAAGCCTTGAGTACCATGCCCTTGGTGCTTGTTTCAGCCCATACAACGCCTTCTTCAGCCTGCAAACTTTGTTCTCATCCTCATGAATGAGAAAACCATCTGGCTGCTCAATATACACCTCCTCTTCCAGAACACCATTCAAGAATGCAGATTTGACATCCATATGGAACACTTTGAACTTTCATTGCACTGCTATGGGGAAAAATAATCTGATTGTCTCCAGCCTTGCAACCGGTGCAAATGTCTCATCGACATCTATTCCCTCGATTTGGGAGTACCCCTTGAACACTAGTCGTGCTTTGTTCCGAATCAATGTGCCATCTTCATTCATCTTGTTGCGATAGACCCATTTCGTCCCGATGACATTCTTGTCTGTTGGCCTCGAAACAATCTCCCATGTCTGGTTCTTCTCAATCTGATCAAGTTCTTCGTTCATAGCGTGAACCCAGTTTTCATCTTCAGCTGCATCGGAATAACATTTCGGCTCCACCTGAGATAAAAACGATGTCTGCTGTAATGACTTCATTCTTCGAGTCTGAACTAGAGCTGTCTGATCACCAATGATATTTTTCCTATCAATTTCAGCTCGACTCTTTGGCTTCCTTGCAGATACAGACTTGACACTTTCTTGTTCATCATCAGTATCTTCTTCTGAGTCAGCCTCTGCCACTTCTAATCCCCTTGTGTTGCTTACCTCATCATCACTTTCATCCAGAAACTGTTCACTGGGTCGTTGAGCAGTCTGTTCATTTTCGACTATAGTGACATCATGGCTCTCAACAAATTTTCCCAGCCTTTTGTTGAAGCATTTATATGCTTTGCTTTTCCCTGAATATCCAAGGAATATCCCTTCATCTCCTCGTGTCTGAAACTTCATATGATGTTCTTTGTTGAGAATGAAACACTTACTTCCAAAGATTCGAAAGTATTTCAACGTTGGCTTATTTCCATACCACAGTTCATACGGAGTCTTCCCTTGCTTCGGACATAATAGGGACCTGTTTGAAATATAGACCGATGTCAAAACTGCTTCCTTCCAAAATTTCTCTGGTAGGTCCTTATCGATAAGCATTGTTCTGGCCATGTTGTTGATGATCCGATTTCTCCTTTCAACCACTCCATTCTGTTGGGGAGTTCTTACTGATGAAACTTGATGCCTTATCCTAGGTTTCTCGAGATAGTTTTCAACCTGACTGTTTGTAAATTCTGTACCGTTATCAGTACGAAACTTCAGAATTTTCTACCCAAGCATCTTTTCTGATTCCCTTCTATACTGCTTTATGCAACTGAACACCTCTGTCTTATGGGTAATGATGAATACCCAGGCCATTCTACTATAGTCATCAATGAAAAGAACATAGTACCTTTGCCCATCTATAGCTCGTGGTGAGATAGGTCCACATACATCAGCATGCACCAATTCGAGCACTCGAGTTGCTTTTTGTTCCTTTGGCCTGTATGTCTTCCGGATGATCTTTCCTTGTTGACAAGCATCACACATCTGAGTGCGATCACGTGATAGTCTGGGAAGGTCTCTAACAGCATCACACTTTACCAGATCTTCCATAGATGGTTGACATAGATGACCAAGTCGCTTATTCCACAGTTGATTTTCTTCTTCTCTGGATAAAAGGCATGAATCTTCTTCCCCACCTACCAGGTAAAGATTCCCCTTTGTTCTTTTTCCCTGTAGAATGACTATTCCATCTTTTCCTTTAACAATACCCATATTCTTGGTAAATAGGATAGAGTGCCCAGAGTCACATAGTTGACTGACGCTAAACAAATTATGACTGAGACCCTCTACCACCAAGACATCAGCATGTCTCATTTCTTTTCCCCCAAACTTGGCTTTTCCTGAGCCAACAATCTTCAGGCCTTCATCATTTACAAATTTGAAAACTCCTTCTTTGTCATATTTTATGCCTGTAACCAGATCCTTGTTGCCTGTCATGTGGGATGTGTAACCACTATCAAGGATCCACACATCAGAACGATCTGATTCTTTAAGGGCAATTTCAGCAACTACGGCCTTCTCAACTTTCTTCTTCCTGGTCCATACTTTTCTTTCATGCTAGGCATGGATTGAGGCTTCTGTTCTTTCTCAGAGTATGATGGACCAGCTTCATCTTGCAAAACTGCAAATCTGTTCTGAACTTTTAACTCATTTTTCGGTTTACTGATATGCTGCTTGCGAACATTTTGATTCTTCTTTGGCACATTTTTCTGAATGGTCGGAGTGCAGTACCTAGCCATGTGTCCAAATCCTCCGCACCAAAAACAATTTCCTTCAAAATATGTTCTGGAAAACCGTTCTCTGTTTGGCTGCCTTCCTTGTTCTTGTTCCCTTCGATATCTTTTGGCTAAGGAACACACATATTGTGAATATCCCATCTTTCCACAACAATAACACCTGATATAAGGTGCATTCCTTCATGTTACTTCAGCACTACGAGTTTCCCCTTGGGATCTTTGAGTATTCTGATTCTGCTTTGTGCTCAAATCCACGTTCAATCTCGGTACAGGTGCTTGCAGTCTAACTTCAACTGCCACAGATTTTTGTTTCTGATTAAGCCATGAATCAGCCTTAACTTCTGAGTTCAATTGTTGCTTCTATCCTGCTGAACTACTAGGCTCTTCTTTCTTCTTTTCAGTCTTCGTAACGACCTGATTTCCCAAGAATGTTTTGGGATTCAAAGGTTTTTCTTGGTCTTTAACTTTTCTCCGCAGACCGACAACTTCCTCTTCAAGCTCTTCAATACGCTTGACGTGATCTTTCACTTTTCGACTCAAGCAATCGATCTCCCTTTTCTGCTCTTCAATCTTGAGCTTATGCTCATCAAACTTTTCTGTGCGCTCTGTCCTGGAAGACTTAAGATTTTCAATTTATTTCTCAAGCTCAGACTTCTCTTCTTCTTGTTTTTGCATGTAGAGTTTGGCATCACGTACTATCTTGTTGGATTTCTTTGTTTTTGCTCGCCAAACATCTATCTCTTCAAGAGATGCTTCTAATTCAGCTTCCATGTCAACTATCCCTTCAATTTCTTCTTCTTCTTCATCAGTTTCGGTTTCTTTATTTTCTAGAGCACTATTGGAAACAGCCACCATCGCATTTTGTCCACGATCTTTGCAGTTTTCTATCTCTTCAACTTCTTCACCCTCAGACTCAGCTGAACTGTCTATTTCTTGTGAAAGAAGATTCTTTTTCTTAAAGAAATTTCTCTTGAACTGCTTCTTCCCTTTCACATAGGTTAAAGATTTTTTCATGGGAATCTCAACTTCCTCTTCATCGCTTTATTCTTGAAACTTTTTGGGGCATCTTGCAGCAAGATGACCAACCTTTCCGCATCGGAAGCATGCTAGTGGATGTTTCCCTTTAAACTTTCCTTTTCCTCTTTGCAGATTTGAAGAAAGGAACGACATCACCTCATCTGACTCTTCTTCCTCCTGAGAATCTTCAATAGTGAGCCTCTTCATGGCCTTAAATGGCACCTCTTTGGATTTCCCCTTTTCCACAGCATCGTTGTCATCATTTCTCATTTCATATGCAACAAGAGTGCTGTGTAGGTTATCCAATGTCAGCTCTTTCAGATCTTTATCTTCCAAAACAGAAACTTTCGGATTGAACCGAGGTGGAAGATTTCTCAGGATTCTCTTTACGATTTTAATGTCTTCGATAATTTCTCCAAGACCCCGCATGTCCTCTACCACAGCATTTACCTTGTCAAAGAATGCATCAATAGACTCATTCGGGTTCATTCTCAGATCTTCATACTTGTTCCACAACACTTGCATCTTTGCCTCTCTAACTTTTGTATCCCCTTCAGAAATATTCAAAAGCTTTTCCCACATGGCATGTGATGTTTTGCATGACATTACCTTTGTATATATGGGATTAGAGAGGGCTCCCCCTAAGGCATTGATTGTCTTGGAATCAACATCCAACTCTTTGTGCTCAGCTTCTGATAATGCACCACTAGTAATATCAGATGTGATACCATGCATAGCTGCTAAAAACACATCCATTCCCAAAGATCAGCAATAGTGTTTCATTCGATTCTTCCATATCTGAAAATTACATCCATCGAAGATCGGAATCCCTCTATGATTAGTGACCTCCATTTGAGAGAAGAACAACTGTCAACCTTCCCTCTGATACCACTTGTTAGGTCCACTAGGCTGAATACCCTGAGAGGGGGGGTGAATCAGGGTGTGACTAATTAGAAATTAAAGCCCGTTTGCGATCTTGTTTCACTGTTAAGAAAAACACTCTTCTCTCTCTTTCCTGCTACACAATATAAATAGAAAGTAAAGCAAGAATAGGACACAACAATTTTACTTGGTTCACCGCTAAGGGCTACGTCCAAGGAGCATACACCGATAGGTTGCCGGTCGTACCAAGTCCACTAAACTTCACTAGCTGTGGATTACAATGTTCGGGCTAGATCACTTCTATGCCCAGGATCACTGCCTATACAAGGTTTAGGGTTAGATCACTGCTTTCCCAAGGGTCACTCCCTGTTTCTCTCTCTCTGGCTCACTGCCAGTGGAGAGGATCACCTTCTTCCTCTTCCTAAGCTCACTGCTCTTGGAAGGGAATCCAATCACAGTTTATAGACCTGTAGGTCTCTTCATTTCCATTAAGGAGTGCATATTTCTCTGTATTTAGATGCTCTGTTGAATTTCAACTTTTATCCGTAGATGAATACCTCTTTGCCTCTGAACACTGGGCAAACTACCTTTGGAAAGACCTCCGCAAAGCACTTAACTTCGCTAGGCTCCCAATTTCGCGAAGCTCAACAAGACTTCGCGAAGCAGCTGCCTTTTCGCGAATCTCTCTCGTAAATCTCTTTTGCGAAGAACTCCCGCGAAGCTCAACTCGTTGCAAAGAAACTTCTCTCACGAAGCTCACTGAGCCAACGCGGAGCACACAACTTTCGCGGAGTTACAATAGCCGCCGCGAAGCTCCTTTTTCGAGAAGCACAGTGCCTTCACGAACCACCTTTGCGAACCGAGAGCAATGGATTTTCTCTGAAAATTTTCTCTACTTCGCTTGAAGGGGTCGGCCTCTATTTATAGGCGATTCCACCGACCCTCGAACTTTCTGCGTGAAGTCAACGCCACATCACCTCAAATCGCGAAGCTCCAAAGTTTCCGCCGGAATTCTGTCCAATTCGCGAAGCACTACGGCACTTTGTCGTTCGCAAAGCTTGACGTAGTCGTGAAGAATCACCGTCAACATACCTTCGCTACTTCGCCGCAAAGCTCCCTCGTGAAGCCCAACATTCCTTCGCGCCTTCGCCGCGAAGCTCCCTCGCAAAGCCCTTCACTGCCGCGATGTGCTTCAGCCTCTGCCGTTCGCGAAGCTTGACGTAATCGTGAAGCATCACCGCCTCCATTCTTCTGGTCTTCGCGATTTCCAAACCATGCATCATATCTTCGCGAAATTCATGCCTTTTCCATATGAAATTATGATCTTCATGGAAATCCTATTTTCGCGATGCTCACCAAACTCCAAATTTTGGACCCCAAAAATTTGGCAAACACTGGGAAACGACGCCACCTTGTACTGCTCTTCTGTACTGCCTCCAGATCTTCCTTTCCTTTGTCATCGTTCTTTGTCAACATTGATTGTCAACAACTTCTCAGGAACTCGACAAATATCCATGAAAACCTTCTTTGTCAACAAACACAATCAACCCAAAAATACTGCAATGTTACCTTGAGGGATTTTTGCCCAACAATATCCTCATAATGTCATGTCATAGCTCAATCTTAAACCTTGTTGCATTCAGGATAACATTAGTGATAAGAACTAGTGCAAGATTCACTAACTATGAAAAACATGTATAATACTCTAGAATTTTACACTTCCCCTTCTCTAATATTCATGAATATCCTAGTCTTCTATGCAAAAAATTTATTATGATAAAACTAGTGGTTAAATATTTTCTTAAAGTAATCCCATGTAAGATCCTCATGCAACATGATATGAAAAATAGTGTCCCAAAATATTCTTCTCAGATCCTCAAGAATATACGTGGAAAAACCACCATATAGTATTTAGGAGCCTCTATAAATTTAAAGATCCTATCTATCCACTTAAACCACTCTTTAGATTCTTGGAGTCCTTTCCTGTCACACCCCGTCCTTGTGGACCGTGTCGTGACTACCCGAAACTCACCTTCCATAGGCCAGGGGCTGGTGACTAGCACCAAAGGCGTAATCCCAATAGTAAGGGAAGGCATCGACTATAAAATGTAAACAAAAACAACAGAGTATGCAACCGAAAGTAAACACTATGTAAAACTGTATACAAAAGGAAGTGCTGAAAGGAAAGGGTTCAGAAATACAAGCCCAACCGTAAAGTAAAAGGAAAGGACAAACATGTACAACTAAAAAGGCAAATAGCTGGAAGATGCATAACAACTCCTGGATCATCCAACATAGATCCTACCTAAAGGGTAGGTACATATAGCCTCCTCAGTGCTCCACGCCTTTCTGTCTCCTCTGGGTACTAACTCATCATGAGGTCCACCTCCGGGTACCGTCCATTCCTCGTACACTCCACCTCGGTCAGCGCTGTCTGTCGTCTATATCCAACACAATGAGGTGCGGGCATATCCCATGTAGGGGTGAGTATAACGATACTCAGTAGGGGCCTCGAGACCCTTAAAGTCTCACAAAATCCACAAAGGATAAACTACAGATGAAATATACAAACACGAAGTATCAACCAACCCTACTTAGGTATATGCCCATACATATACCTAAGTTATCAATCACAGTCAGGCTCCAACTCTCGAGCCCAAGCAAAAAAAAAATCTACAAAGGAATTAAATTAAATCAAAATGATGATAATGGTTGAAAGAGATGACCCATCTCACACAGGTATGCAATAATTGTAGAGAGATATAGATGATTAGATGTAGCCTCTGGATCATCTAAGTTGTCGCACCCACACATGATATAGGAGAGCTAAGATATCAGACCCACACAGGATACATGCCAGCTATCTCGTCTAAGCTGTCAGACCTAGACAGAATACTGGCCACCTATCTTGTCTAAGCTGTCGACCCACATAAGATACATGCCAGTTATCTTGTCTAAGCTTTCGGACCCACACAGGATACATGCCAGCTATTTTAGAGTAAAAGAGATGATCGAATGTAGTCATTGATTCATCTAATCTGTCAGAACCACACAGAATATAGGACCAAATACTCTGTTAGAACTGTCGAACCCACACAAGATTCAGGTACAATAGTCATCGTCATCGAACCCACGGAGGATTTCAGTATGGTAGTCGTCGTAGCTAGCTCTAGGGTTCCAAAAACACATCACGCTCGATTCCGAGTGGGTCCGCTCCTTGAGAATATGGGTGTCGATACATCAACATTCAAAAAGTCTTGAGTTGATTTATCTAAAATTTCCTTCTCATCAATTGAAACTCAACGCGACAGATGGCACGTTCATCGGACCCCCGATCTGAGAGATATAGGCTTTTCCGTTCCAGGGCCCTGGTTGGATTTACACTTGTTCGAAACCCGACCATTTTCCAAAGGCGTCCAAAACATACATATATTATCACAAAAGGATCATCTTGTCGCGAGGATCCCAGTGCTGCTGACGGCATGTCAATCGGACGCGTGGTCGAGAAGTTATTTATGTTTGAGTGAAAACGGGCCCGACCCGTCAAGCCCAGTGGGCTGGCGGATCGGCCCGACCCTGTTCGGCGGGTCCGACCCGGCTAGGGGTCGGCCCATCCCAGTGGGGTGCGGCCCACCCATGGACCTAGCCCAGTAGGTCCGACCCGTTTGGTGCGTCGGCCTAGCTCGGTGGGGTGCGGCCCACCCACGGACCCGACCCGAGTTGCGGGTCGGTTCGGCTCGCTCGGCGACACCGAGCAGCGCCACCCCTCCTTGATGCCCAGTCGGTATTTTCTAGATCGAGCGACCCACGGTTACGGGCCATAGTTCATCTTCACACGACACCAAGCAGTGTCGCGGTATTCTGCCCAGCCGACCAAAGCCTCCAGTTTTTCCAGCATGCGGCCCATGGTTGTGGTCCGCGGTTCCCTCCGCTGCACGACACCTGCGAGTGCCGCGGTTCCCAGCCGACCGGTCGGTTTGGCCAGCCAGTCTCTTCATGCGGCCGGCGTGTGGCCGACGCAACCTCCGGTTGCCGCAACCTCCGGTCGCCATCGACTTCGGCCACCGTCGCCTCTTCCAACACCACCTCCGTCACCATTACAAACAAACAAACAAGAATCAACGGAGGGTCGTCTGACCGTGTTTGTTCAACCCGAGCCCTCTGCATTAGGTGATAACAATAGGCCAAAGATGAACCTAAGCATATATCAAGAACGAGGGTATAATTTTATTCATTAGAAATTATACATAACCCGCTACCTCAAATCAATGTATGTTGTCATTGGCGACATTCTTTGTGGGCAGTGTCTTTTCCCTTGACGTGAAGGAAGAATAAAGTAGAAGACGTTCGAGGGCCTCATGTTCTTCGTCGATAGAGTACGTCGTTCTTCATGGGAATAATGTTTTCTTCCAATTTTCCAAAGCTTCCCCAAGGTATAATCGCCAAACCACATAAAATAATAGTCCCCCTATTATTTTAATGTTGGCATGCAATTCAAATTAAATTAAATACCCAAATTAACTAATGAGGACATTAATTAATTGTGTTGGCATAATTAATGCGAGGGAGGTGGAGAGGCTCCACCATAATGTGGCAGTTCAAAAGTTAAAAAGGGGGTTCAAGGAGTTAAAGGGGGAGTTGAGGGGTTAGGTGCTCATGTGTGCCCCACCACACATTATCCTCTCATGGGAGGTTATGTGGACTGTGGTCCTCATCTCCAACTCCTCTTTGGAGAAGATAATCACCCCCTTAACAAAAATTATGTAACACAAAATTTTTTATTTATTTTATTAAGAAATCCCAAAAATTAAATTCTCCTCCCAAAAAAACGAAACTGCGGTAAAGGTCCCCTTAGGCGAAAAGTGGCGCTTCAAGTTTATCGGTTGTCTCAAGTTTCAATTCTGACCACCGGTTCAAAAGATTTAAAAAACTGCACGTACGTTTTTTGAATGTACCCGAACAAAACTTAAAAAACTGATTCCGGGCACACCAGGCCAGAGAATCAAGCACCGTCAGAAACTACAGACTCATAAAATTCCAATGAATTTAAGAAAAAAAATTCCTTGAAATTTCTAGGTCTTTATGTTACCCCCACATCATCACTTTACATACCCATAAAGCTACAACACACACTAGGGAAGCAAGAGGGGGTACTAATCATGCATCTGAGTCTCCCGCTCCCATGTGCTCTCCTGGAGATTTCTCGTGCTTCCAGCGAATGTGCACCAGAAGAATCAACCATCCTTATAGGACCTGCTCCTATTGATCCTCGATCTCCACTGGGACCTCCATGAAAGTAGCCCCTTCATCGACGTCCAACTCCCCATGGTTGATGATGTGAGACGGGTCGTGCACATATCTCCTCAGTTGAGATGCGTGGAAGACGTCGTACACCAGATGCAACTAAGGTGGAAGGGCCAGGTGGTATGACAACTCGTCTACTCTACTAAGGACCTGGAACAACCTGATAAAATGCGGAGATAACTTGCCGTCTAGGCCCAATCTCTATATACCTCATCGAGGTGAGACCCGTACGAAGACGTTGTTTCAAACCTCGAACTCCAGTGGTCTCCGTCTCCTATTAGCATATGACTTCTGCCTACTCTGTGAAGTCTTCATCCGCTCCTGGATGATCTGCACCTTCTCCATCGTAGCATGCACCATCTCTGGTCCTACAATTGCTGACTCCACTAGGTCAGTCCAGCACAGAGGTGATCTGCAAGGTCGGTCATACAGTGCCTTGTAAGGTGCCATCCCGATGGTGGTGTGGTAGCTGTTGTTGTACTCAAACTCCCCCAAGGGTAAGTGATCCTCCCAGATGTGACCAAAGTCAAGGACACATGCACAGAGAATGTCCTCGAGAGTCTGAACATCCATCTGAGGATGGAAGGCGATGCTCAAGTGAAGCTGTGTCCCAAAATCCTCCTATAATCCCTTCCATAGTCGGGAAGTGAAACAGGCATCTCGATCAGAGACGATAGTCGATGGAACACCATGAAGCCATACGATCTTCTGAATGTAGAGGTGTCCCAAGCTATCTACTGAGCCCTTCTCTCTGATAGGTAGGAAGTGGGCCGACTTGGTGAGTCAGTCTATGATCACCCAGATAGAGTCATGTCCTCTGGATGTACATGGAAGTTCTATCACAAAATCCATGTATATCCCATCCCACTTCCACTCAGGGACCTCTATGGGCTATACCAAGCCTACTGGTACCTGGTGCTCTGCCTTCACCTGCTGACAAGTGAGGCACCCTGAGACAAACTCTACTACCACCTTCTTCATACCCAGCCACCAGTGCTATCGTCTGAGGTCCTAATACATAATCTCCACACCTAGATGTACCGCTAGAGGGGAAGTGTGAAAATCCCACAACACCTCCTCCTGTAGTGAAACTGGTACCATGGTAGGTCATCTAAAGACGATGACGTGCTCCTCACCATCAGAAAATCCATCAGGTGCCTACCCTAAGGATATCTGAGCATGTCGCGTCTCACAGTCAATGCCCCCAAACTGTGCCTCCCTGAATCATTGAAGAAGTAGAGGAGTGAATCTGAGAGACTGTAGGAAGGCTACTCCATCTCTATCCACAAAGGATATCTGCAACACAGCCAGCTTCTCTGTCTCCTCTCCCAATAGTGGAATGCCCGATCACCTACTGAGATTATCTGTTACAACGTTCCCCTTCTCAGGAGTATAGACTATCTCAAAGTCATTATGTTGGAGAAACTCGATCCATCATCGTTGTCTCAGGTTCGGTTCCTTCTGTGAGAAGATATACATGAGACTCTGGTGGTTAGAGTAGATTGTAAAATGCTCACCCATCAGATAGTGTCGCAACATTCTCAAGGAGAAGACCACTGCTGCTAAATCCATGTCATCGGTAGCGTAGTTCTGTTCATGCTGTCTCAACTGCCGTGAACCATATGCGATCACTGAACGCTCCTGCATCAGGACACACCCAATTTCGGTTCCTGATGCATTGTAGTAAACTACGTACCCTACACCCTCCCCAAGTATGCTCAAGATGGGAGCACTAGTCAACCTCAGCCTCAGCTCCTGAAAGCTCTTCCAGCATCTATCTGACCACATGAAGGGTTTCCCCTTCTTTCTCAATGTTGAAAGTGGTGCTGCAACTCTGGAAAAGTCTGGCACAAATCTCCGACAGTACCCAGCCATAACCAGAAAACTCCACACATCTGTCACACTCCGGGGTGTCTCCCACGCAAGCACTCCCTCGATCTTCGCTGAATCAAATGCAACTATAGCCTCTGAGATGTCATGACCCAAGATGTAAACCTATCAAATCCAGAACTGGCACTTCGAGAGTTTACCATAAAGCTGGTGCTCTCAGAGTGTATCTCGTACTACCCACAAATGGTAAGTGTGCTCCTCCTTAGTAGTCGAGTAAATCAGTATGTCGTCGATGAAGAATACGAAAAATAGATCATGAAAAGGCTAGAAGATCCTGTTCATGAGACTCATGAACCCTGCTGGAGCGTTGGTTACTCCAAAGGGCATAACCAAGAACTCATAGAGTCCATACCGACAACTGAAGGTCGTCTTCTGCACATTCTCATCTCAAAATCTTAGCTGGTGATATCTTGACCTAAGGTCTATCTTCGAGAACCATTGTGCTCCCTTGAGGTGATCAAAGAGGTCATCAATCCTCGAGAGTGGGTACTTGTTCTTTACGGTCACTTGAGTCAGGCGATGGTAGTCGACACACAGTCGTAATCTCCCATCCACCTTCTTGGCGAACAAAATCGGGGATGCCCAGGGTGAAACACTAGGACGGATAAATCGCTTCCCCTGCCAGTCCTCCAGCTGTACCCGTAGCTCCCGAAGCTCGGTGGGAGACATCAAATATGCTGGAGTAGATATTGGTTCTGTCCAGGGGTACAGTTCAATGTAGAAGTCTACCTCTCAACGAGGAGGTAGTCCTGAAACATTTTTAGGAAAAACATCTGTGAACTGATCCACCACAATAGGAAAACTCGGACAATGAACATCAACCTCTTTGAGGATGAGACTAGCCAACTGATTTGTGATCAGTTTCCCCTCCTCTTCGAAAGTCCATCCCGTGCTTCAAATGATCCCTTCTCACCGGTGATAGTGAACCTGGTCTCATCCGTGTGGATACACCGCACCTTGCACCTAATATACTCGACCTGAGCATGGACTGTAGATAACTAGTCCATACCCAAGATGACATCCTAAGGCCTCGAAGCCACTACAAGAATATCCCAGATGAAGCTCTCACCTCCTAAAGTAATCTCACACTGATAACACCAATGTGTAATCGTCGAGTCTACTCCAATAGGAGTCTCTAGCCGTAAGGATCGAGCCAACGGCTCCATCAAAATCTCTGAGCTCCGAAAATAGGCAGTAAAAATAAAATAATGACTCGCACCTGTGTCTATGAGTACTGCAAAAAGGGTGGAGTAGACACATATAGTACCTCGAATAATCTCAGGTGCGCCATGGTTGTAGGCCTCGACTACCTAGAGTTGAGCCCACATCTGTCTTCCAGCTTCCTGTGGTTGGGGTGGAACTCTTGGTGGTGGTGGTGGTAGTTCCTCGAAACATCATCCACCACCCGCTTCTCAGCCAGCTTCTCTTCCACGTCTACCTGATCCCAGCAGACCGACACGGACGAACCTCTGCCTCTTCCTGGGAGGTCCCTCAACTGTCTACTTCTCATCTGCATGGCGGGTCGGGCAATCATGAGCCATGTGGCCCTGCCCTCCACATGCATTTCACTACTTTCTCCTCGTATAGCTGACTATGTCTCGTGTGCCTCGCATAATAGAACCTGTTTCCTGGGGTCGCCCACCTGATGGCATGGTCCGCTTAGACCTCTGCGTCATCTGTCTACTGTCGGATGTAGAAGAATCTGTACGTGTCATCCTACAGTGGGTCTCACCACTGGTGACTGTTCAGCAAGAAAAATCTACACTAGAAGGGCTCGCTCCAGTACCCCCGCCTATGTCAGGATGCTGATGGGAATCATTGAAGCCATGATATCATGCCTGAGTCTCTTCTCGAAGGTCCGGTCCCTGATGAACCGGTCCCGTACCATATCCAGGGAGTATCACGAGAGGTCGATGAACCTCATTGTGTAATGAGCTACTTTCATGCTTCCCTGCTGCTGATGAAGTAACTCCTGAATCCGCACTGCACAAATGGTGGATGGAAGAAACTCTGAGGGGAAGAGACTCTCAAAGTCCGTCCAGAGTAATGATGCCTCGTCATGCACCTGGAGCATTAGGTTCCACCATCTTCCTACTACAACATGCAAGAGACTCGCTGCAAGGATCACCATGAGGTCGACTGGTGTCCCTACCAATCTGAAAACTCCGACGATAGCCTCCAGCCAATCCCCAGCGGCCTGTGGGTTCATCTCTCCCCAGAACCTGGGTGGCCTCTATCGCTGGAACTCATGCAATGCACTCAGGCGGCATGCACTCTCTGCTGCTAGGTCTGGTGGGATCGGTAGCCTAGCAGGTAGTGGTACCACTAGTGCCTCCGTTGTGATGTGGACCTGCACCGAGGCCTCATCGCTCAGTGGGCTACCATCACGTACGTAGCTCGGAACCCTAGCTGGCTGCCTTCGTGGGGCCATCCTTAAAAGAAACAGGTGCGCCACAGTTAAAATAGTATACCTGGTGAGCTGACACAAAGTAATCACAAAGAAAACATTTCAAAGGAAACACACATGGAATCAATGTTTTTGTGCACTATGTCGGAAATCAGATGTTAGGGTCCTGGTGTATGGATACGTCAGTCGCTACACAAACACTATATTCCCTAGACTGAAAACTACACTCAATACTCTTAACACAATTGCTTTAGAGAAAAGAAAGATCAGAGTCCTAAGTTCTATAATAGAACTGACTCCTCTAATACCAATTTGTCACGAACAGTCCTCGGGGCCCGTTTCGTGACTACCCCAAGCCCGCCTTCCATAGGCCAGGGGATGGTGAATAGCACCAAAGTCATAATCCTGATAGTAAGGGAAGGAATTTCCATTAAAAAGTAAACAAAAACAACAGACTATGCAATCGAAAGTAAACACTATGTAAAACTGTATACAAAAGAAAGTGTTGAAAGGAAAGGGGCTGGAAATACATGCCCAACAATAAAGTACAAGGAAAGGAAAAACAGGTACAACTAAAAAGACAAACAGCTGTTAGATTACTAACATCTCCTGGATCACCCACCACAGATCCTACCTGAAGGGTAGGTACATATATCCTCCTCAGTGCTCCACATCCGTCCATCTCCACCGGGTACCAACTCATTGTGAGGTACACCTCCAGGTACCGTACAGTCCTCGAACACTCCTCCTCGGTCACTATTGTCCGCCGTCTGCATCCAACACATCGAGGTGCAAGCATAACCTATGCAGGGGTTAGTATAACAATACTCTCTAGGTACCCTGAGACCCTCAAGGTCTCACAAAATCCACAAAGGATAAACCACAATATAAAGATACAAACAAGAAGTATCAACCAACCCTACGTCGGTATATGCCCATACATATACCTAAGTTATCAATCATACTCCGGCTCCTACTCTTGATCCAAAGCACAAACCAAATCCAAAAAGGAAGTAAATTCAATCACCACGATGAAAATGGTTGAAAGACATGACTCGACTCACATAGGTATGCCATAATTTTAGAGATATATAGATGATCGATGTAGACTTTGGATCATCTAAGCTATTAGACCACACAGGATATATGCTATCTAAGCTTTCAGACCCACATAGGATACATGCCAGCTATCTCATCTAAGCTGTCGGACCCACAGAGGATATAGCCTAGCTATCTCATCTAATCTATCAGACCCACACAGAATACATGCCTTCAATTATAGAGTAAAAGAAATGATTAGATGTAGTAACTGATTCATCTAAGCTGTCAGACCCACACAAGATACAGGACCAGAAACTCTGTAAGAACTGTCGAACTCACATAGGATTCTGGTACAGTAGTCATCGTCGTCGAACCCATGGGGGATTCCAGTACGGTAGTCATTGCAGCTTGCTCTAGGGTTCCCGCACACAGCACGATCGATTCTGGGAGGGTCCACTCCTCGAGAACAGGGGGGTCGATACATCAACTATCATGAAGTCCTGAGTTTATGTATGTTGAAGTTCTGTCTCATCAATAGAACCCCAACACAACATATGGCGCGTCAATCGGATGCCCGGTCTGAGAGTTATAGGCTTTTCCATTCCAGGGGCCAGGTTGGATTTACGTTAATTCCAAACCAGACCATTTTCCAATGTTGTAAAAAACTCACAGAGTTTCTCAAAAGGATCTTCTCATCGTGAGGATCCCAGTGACGCTGATGGCGCATCGATTGGATGCGCGGTCTAGAAGTTATTTATGTTTGAGTGAAAATGGGACCGGCACGTCAAGCCGAGTGGGTTGGCGGGTCAGCCTGACCCGGTTCGGCGGGTTCGACCCGGATGGGGGACGACTAGGCCCGATGGAGCGCGGCCCACCCGTGGACCCTTCCCGGTGGGTCTGGCACGGTTGGGGGGGTCGGCGCAGCTCGGTGGGGCGCGACCCACCCGTGGACCCGGCCCGAGTTGCGGGTTGGTTCGGCGCTGCCTCTCCTTGCTGCTCGGCCGGCCGAAGCCATCCGGTTTTGTCTGGTGCGAGAGGCATGCAGTTTCAGGATGCGGTACTTTTGCACATGACGCGAAGCAATGCCACAGTTTTTCCTCAGCGCGGACAGCAGGCGGCCGGCCAGTTTACCCGCCAAGTAGCCCGCACAGTGGGCCGTAGTCTTCTCCGCAGCGCGGGGCCAAGTGGCGCCGCGGTCTTCTGCCTGACTGTCCAAATTCGGATGGTTCATCCAGCAAGCGGCCCGCAGTTGCAGGCCACAGTTCCCTCCATCGGGAGGCACCTGCGGGTGCCACGGTTCCCAGCGGACCGGCCGGTTTGACCGGCCGGTCCCTTCACACGGCCGGCGCGTGGACGCAGCCTTCTCCAGTTGCCGCCGCCTCCGGTCACCATCGACTTCATCCACCGTCGCCTCTTCCAACACCACCTCTATCACCATTACAAAAAAAAAACAAACAAGAATCGACAGAGGGTGATCGGGCTGTGTTTGTTCCGCCCGCACCCTCCGCTTTAGCCGATAACAAATGTCCAAAGATGAACAGAAGCATATATCAAGAACGAGGCTATAATTTTATTCATTTAAAATTATACAAAACCCCCTACCTCGATTCAAGGTACGTTGTCTTTGGTGACTTTCTTCTCGGGCGGTGTCTTCTCCGTTGACATAGAGGAAGAATAAAGAAGAAGATGTTCGAGGGCCTCATGTTCTTCATCGAGAGAGTACGTCATTCTTCATGGTAAGAATGTTTTCTTCCAATTCTCCAAATCTTCCCCAAGGTCTAATTGGAAACCCACATAAAATAATAGGCCCCCTATTATTTTAATGTTGGCATGAAATTAAAATTAATGCAAACACTCAAATTAATTAATGAGGACTTTAATTAATTGTGTTGGAATAATTTAGGGGATGGAGGTGGAGAGGATCCACCATAATGTGGGAGTTCAAAAGTTAAAAAAGGGGTTCAAGGAGTTAAAAGGGAAGTTGAGGGGTTATGTGCTTGTGTGGGACCCACCACACATTATCCTCTCATGGAAGGTTATGTGGGGTGTGGGCCCTACCTCCAACTCTTCTTCGGAGAAGATAACCACCCCCTCAACAAAAATTATGTAAGACATAATTGTTTATTTATTTTATTAAGAAATCCCAAAAATTAACTGCTCCTCCTGACCAAATGCAACTACGATAAAGGTCCCCTTAGGCGAAAAGTGGCGCTGTGAGTTCATCATTGTCCTTGGATTTCAATTCAAAGCACCAGTTCAAATGATATAAAACCCGCACATACGTTTACTAAACATACTTGAACAAAACATTAGAAACTGATTCCGGGAATACATGGCCTTGGAATCAAGCACCGTCAGAAACTGCCGACTCGTAAAATTCCAAAGAATTTATGAAAAAAATGTCATTGAAATTGTCGGGTATTTACATTTTCACCCTGAAAGATGTGCGGATATTTCTTAACTAATTCCATGTTATGATCCACTACACATCCCAGGTTCCCAACACCCACATGATATAATGTATCAATAATGAAGATAATTTCTTCTACCAAAGTAGGTTCCACTGGAGGATTATCCTGTATAACCTATATCAAAACATCTTCTCTTTTATATTGAAGTTCTTTTATTAGAGAAATTATCTACAAAAAGATAAAAAAAATTAGTCCTGAGAAAATTCCAAAAATATAGGAAAAACTACATATATTGATAAAAAAATTTAAAACATTATGTATTTAAATACCACACAAAACCATCAAAAATTAAATTACTTATAAAATAAATCGTTAAATAAAAATAAAAATTTACATAGTGTTCATATAATTGAACAAAAAGACTATATATAAAAGCTATAAAAAATCCTTAACCACCCTCGGTAACTTAGATTCAATCATGGAAGTGATATGGATAACCCCTTTTCTAAAACTACTATCTGAATTTCGACGATTCTATATATAGTCTACCTAATGCACAAAACAAAACTCAGGTATTTATAACACACATCAGGCTGAGTAACCCATGTAATACCAAATTTTATCAATCCAACTTGGGTTAACTAGACATGATACACTGACAAATTATCACATGATATTGTAAAACAATAAAAAAAAACTAGTCTTATATATAATGAAAATAATAAATAAAACCCTAGTATGAGGTGGAAATAGATGAGATATACCAAAATACATATATTCCTAATAAAAAATTGGAAAAAATAGAAAGTACGTCATGATACCATGCGAAACACAGCCACATCCAAAGAAACCCAACCCAAAATAAAAAATAACATGACAATCCAACATGTTACAAGCTGTTTTTCCCTTTACCAATTCCATATAAAAATTTTCATCAAACAACCAAAGTCAATATTTTGGTGCAAACTAATGACTAGTAAAATAACACATCTATTTATATACATGATCTAATATCATGAATAAAACAATTATTGATATAAAAAAACTATTTTACAAATTATTTCTATAAATCAAAACCATTTATAAATCATTTTCCATTTTATTATTTTGGTTTTTATAAAATCCATTCATAGTCCCGAACAAGAAATATGAGAATTATAATTGATGTAAATATGAAATAATATCCATAAATCTAGAGGTAAATAGCTGAACACAAATCCATGAATAATATATCATTAGATGTTATGTGATATAACCTCATTTAAAAAACCTATAAGAAACAATCCATGAGAAAATAACCATGTGATAAATAACCAATAATGAAAAATAAAAAACACCAATTATTTGGGTCTATCATCTTGGAAAATGAATACTAGACATTAACAATCATAAATAGGGATATTTTATATCCCAAAGATATCAATTCTGTCATGTTGATTCACAAAAATTTACCTCATTGGGGTGAAATAGAAACCAAGGCTACCATTGTCTCAATCACAATGCATCCAAAGTTCTCAATGATCATTTTTTAACAGTCAATTTAAAATCACAGTGACAATTTTATAATATTATTCCAAATCCATGTTAATAATCTTTGATGTTTTAAAACCATTTTCATATCATGCAAATCTATTTTCAATGAAAACCCCTTTTTGAAAACATTTTCCTTTCCATTGAATTATTTTAAAAAATTTATCACATATAATCATTGAACAACCCAAATGATTTTATCAATAACATCATGAAATTAATAAAATTAACCCATTTTGTAGAAACACCCACCTCAACATTGTAGAAATATATTTATGTTTGACAATAGTGACTAGAAGCTAAGAGATTGACCTTTTAAAGAAAATAAATGCCAATAATCTAAAAAGGATCGATAGAAAATACTACCAGATCAAAAAACCATATCCAATACTTATCCACAATCGAAGCCAATAAATAACCATAACAAATTCTTACCCAAAACAAAATTGGTGATCAATAATTGAGGAAAAAAAATCCTTATGGGAATAAATAACCAAAAATTACCTATGGGGATCACTAGGTCGAGCAGAGGGAATATGGAAATGAATTATTTAAATAAATGCCTACACAACCCCCTGAAAACCATACTCATTAATATTACATTTTTTTAACTCCTTACACATCATCTATTTTATGAGACCCTAAAATGATGAAAAACCCATCACTTTTTTGTTAATAATTATATTTTTCTTCTACATCATATACATGTTTCAAGATGTTTAAACCATTCACAACATATATCTAGTTCATGGATTATTCCAGATAGCCATTAAATATTGTGTACTCTAATTACACAATGTTTATGTTCACAATATATAGAAAAAGAATGTAGTTTTATATAGAAAATCCCAAAAAATCCATCACTTCACTATTACCGGTATCCTCTTAAAATTTTCTTTATATGAACTAGCCTACAAAAAAGGAAAATAAAAAAATGGTAAAAATATTCCTGATAGAAATATAATGGGCCTTTACAATAGTGGAAAGTTTAACCCTAATATACATATAATTATGTTTTTTGACTCAAAAGTAAGATTTTATCTATATAATGATATATCAATTTTGATAAAAAAAATATATTTCATATGAATAGTGTATATGGAAAAATAATAGGTAATGCATGATATTAATAGAATAAATGAGTTTTATATATTTATATATATATATGTATATATCTATTTATTAGGAATTTAAATATGAAATAATTCCATCAATAAAACATTAAATGGTAATTAGAGAGATATAGAGATAGGAAACCTAAAACCTTTTTAAAAAAATTTTATATAATGAGAGAAGATTCCACATAGAAAACATAGTAACATTTAAATATATTTGAGAGTGATATTAATAATATAAAAAACACATGGGAGAATTAAATTAAATAAAATGGGATAGAAGTGAGGATATATTTATTGAATCATTTAAAAGGGAATAATAATTGTTTTATGTGAATTTAGAATCTACAATTTAAAATATATTTATTTATGAATTAAAAAATGTTTACATGAACATACGTTTTGATAGATAAAAATTATTTTATTTTTTAATTTTCATGACTTATAAGACCCCTAAAAGATAAATGACATCATTTAAATAAACCATATCTAAAAAATAAGGGATATGGAAAGGATATTTTTAAATACATTTCATTAGATAAACCAACAAACATTAAAAACAATCACATGATTTATAAATTCATTCATGATTTTATTTCTCCAACAAGGGATTCACTGAAATTTTTTTCACATGGATATGATAATGTTTTTTTATGTCTTGTTAAAAACCATGATTGAAAAGTTCACTATGTATCAAATGTTTCAAGAAACATGGAGAAATCAAGTAAACATTGAAGGCACACCCAACCGTACTTAGAGATGCATTTTTTCCACAAACATCCTTATTGTCAGATGAGGGATTTGAACCCCCTAGTTTAAAAGCACAATACAAGAGAATGGTTTTGGTAGGTTTAAGATTTATTCATAATTATCTGGTGATGTATCATTCCATAAATGTTATATTCAAACTCCCAACATATTAGTTGTGACATATCCCAAGCTATCCACAATAGTCTTATTCAACCATATCACAAGAATATCAATAATGTGGTAGAAATAGTTTTAACAATATCCCCCCACTAATACATTTCAATAGGTCCATGACCCATGAAAATACACTCCAATACATATATAAACAATTTACTACCTTTACACTTTCACTCAATGATGTGATATTTTTTACTCGAAGCCTTATTATCTATTGATGGGTTTCCTCCTCCTTAGGTACCCACCCATTGTAGGGAAACTCCTTATAATAGGGTGAAGATCTCATCCATATTAAAGGAATATTCTATAATCATCCCATTTCCCATTTGATACTTATGACCATTGGGATATGATATATATCCAAATTTATAAAACCAGGTTATAGGTATATTGGGAATGTTTTTAAAATTATATTAATTGAAGTAAAACCCCATAATCTAGCACAAAAAGTCTTAGTAATGAAGATAATCACCACTAATCTAACCTATAGTGTGTAATGGTTTGTATTGTATGAAATACGAGTGTATGTATAGGTTACTAAAAAGGCATGAATGTATCTATTTTATAGCCTTACTATAATTCACATGTCAAACAAAACTAGGAGGATCATGAGAACTATTAATCTAAAAAAATTTGGTCAAATTATCCACTCCAACATCCACATCACTAATGGAAACAAATAATGTGCACCCAATCAACTTTTATGAAATGATGTATCCATTTAGGGTAGACCAAAACCTAGAGAAAATCATTAAAACTTTTCTACTATAGAAAAACCCATAGAAAAATATTTACTTTAACCAAGGATAAATATCATTCAAGGGTGTAATAAACCCTACTATCCTAAAAACCTTCTATGAGAATTACTGTTATTCCTCTTCCAATTCATGTTAGGGAATTGTACCTCATTTAAGAAAAAATATTATACAAGGTAACAAAACCCAATATATGAAATGTTATCTCTCTCATCTCTTAGATTGTTGGGTGGGGTGATTATCGATAACATAGAGAGTTTAAATGCACCGTATGTTTGTGTGTAAGTGTATATGGGAGGAGTAGGGTGGGGTTATCGACCCAATAATAATTTTTTTGATTTTTCCCATGACATAGACTCATATCTAAGTGGTACTAACCACATGTATACTATGATCACTATTCTAGAACTCAAGAATAATCCCTATATTTCTAATTTTAGTAAACTTTTGTATAACCTCATTTATCACCATTTATTTTGGAGATATGTAAACCATTAAGATAGATAAAAAACACTTAAGATATTCCACTCACACTCCTAAATCTGTATCTTGAGGAAATAGATATAAAAAGACAATGAGGCTAGAAAAGTACAAAACATAAACTATCTAGGGACATTGTATGTAGTACCTCTGTAAAAGTATGGTAGAGTAATGTATTTTAGCATAGAATGTATGGGTCCACCGAAACTAGAGGCGTAATATATTATATAGCATGAGGCACTGGTTTAGTTTACGAATTAGTCTTCACACCCTAAAAAACAACTGTTTACTCTTATATAAACGAAATTATGTGCCATGAGGGGTACATGGAATATAGGATTCCTTTATTAATTTGTTGTGTTCAAATAAGGAGGTTGATCTATATAATTATTAGTTTACTTGATAGGTAGTAATAACTAGTATGTAAGTTGTAGCCAATATAATCTTTAATGTTAGTCATTCCACCTTCCATGTAAGTTTTTTCAAGGAAACATGATGTCTTTAGTGATTTCACATGTTGTGTGATACTATATTTATAACCCTTATATTCAATATTCTAAATGATACAAAATGTGCATATTAGGATCACACTATGTTATCATGTATGTGTTCCCAGATTCTATAGATCACCTAGAATCATTTTTCCAACCATTCCTATTTCCAATCTGACCCAAAACCATACTAAATGATTATTCCACCACCACTTAACCACTAATTGTTAATTAATAATTTATATATTATATTAATAAAATGGATTTCATTGGATTTAAAATGACCCCACTACCTTAGGACACTGATTCTCTACTATTTCCATGATGTGTGTCCTCTAATAGATCCATAAATTCTCATCCACAATTCCATATTCTCAGATCATTGATTCCATCTCCAAATATTTTAATAATTGTAATATATTTGATTCACCTATTGATCTAGGATTAGAACCATTTAACCCTTTTATTGTTCATGGATAACAGAGAATATTGAAATAATTTATTGGGAACCATAAAAGGAATAAATGTACATGAGATATATGTTGTTTGGTTCATGAATATGGCCATGGTATTCACATGTGGGTTCATCGAGGATGGATATTTTAGGGAAAAAGGGTTTTATTTTGATGATAAAAATCAATAAAATAGTAGGTACATACATTAAAACCCAAAAACATAACAAAATATTTTTATGATGAACATGAATTATGGAAATATGAATAAAATATAGTGACTTTCCACAATAGTGATTTTGAAATTATATAATCCACCATTTATGCAATATTATCCTAAATAATTTATATATTTTTTGATAGTATATTAAATCATGGATCTGGTCCCATTCTATTGGCCCAATTTCTATTCCATCATGATTTGAACTCCCACCTCACCCTATCTAGGGTTAATTTGGAATAATATAATGGATTAAATTAAGGAAAAATATATATTAATTCTTCTATATGGAAATACTAGGGATAAATCCATAATAAAAACATGAATTACCTATTTACAAAAAAATGACACATTTGGTGACTTATGTGATAGGGCCCTAGTGAAAACTGAGATTCCAATATCTTTTTTAGTAAACCCCGATTTTCAATTCAATCCTGGAATTAGTTTTCACATATAATTCAATAATTATGATATATATAAAATTAATCAAAATCATGTCCACTCAAAATAAAACAAAATATTTGTTTTTTAATATATTATTTCTTATACTTTATTGTAATCTAAACTAAAAAATATGTTGGCGATGGTCCTAAAAAATTTATAGTAATTTTCTAGAGGTTAGAAATATAAATAAAACGGTCACTATGACATCCCAATTTTTTATTGTGGGATGATTTTTTATATAATTCATAAATAATAAATATCCCTCAAAATTGAACTTGATATAAATTTCAGATGACTCATTACAATGGTAACAACTATAGGTCGAGTGTAAAATGAATCATAGTATCCTTTCATACAATCATTTATTTATTTAAATATACTATTTTACCCCACAAAAGGTCACCTACCTATAAAATATCATAATTTATTTATGTATAAATTATAAAATACTTGGGTCATAAGATTCTCCCCATATTTAAACATTTTCATCCTTAAATAGTAATTAACTAGTATAAACAATATGAGTATGATCACAAAACATCACTTTTTAGGGAATTATCAACCTTTGTGGGAAGTTCTTTCATCATTGGAGGTTTAATCCCTAAAATTAATCGATAGAAAACTACTCCTTAATGGGATATCTATTTTCTTAATAAAATATATTATTGGTATCTCATTTAAATAAAATATCCTCATTGAAATGTGAAACCTCTCTGTATGATTCTCATAAATTATTTACACTAAAAAAACATTCTTAATCAATCATCATAAAAACACATGGGACATAATGAATCCACAAACCAATTACATCCTCCTTGAAATAGTCAATTAAAATTTCATCACTCCCAACCATTAAGGATTTTTTAGAAGGATTTTTTATTTTCACGACCAATATACACAATACTCTTCTACGAGGAACATAAAAAATAACATTATCACTAGACGAGTTGAAAAAAAGTATGATTCACTAAAACTATCTCAGTTTATCCATCATCTCTGGGCCATAATTCATAATAACCAATGTAACATGATCATGTAATAATGGTCATATGTAATTTATTACCTAACCTATTCAAAAATTTCATTAAGACATATGCATATGTACCATGATCTCTAACCACTTATCACCCACTATAAAATCCATACCAGTTGTGTTTTCATGTAATTTTCATAAAATCTACTAAAATTAACTTATGGAATATCCTAAACACCCTAAAAAATCCCAATATTACACAACATCCCATTGGGTGTCCAAATAATTCACAATATGAATAAAACAGTTCATACCATTTGGGTTACTATGCTTTAGTGGCTTCAGAACCACAAATAAAACTTGCCAACCTAAATAACTCTATGGAACAAATATTACATGAAATTCATCACCTACACATCATTAAGATTTATTAAATGATATGAGTTCATTAATATTGAGATTTTATACATACCCCAACTAGGGAAAATCTCCATTGTGGTGGTCTTTACTAAGGATATTCTCCTCGATATTTTATATGAATATAATGATAAAACCAATTTCCTCCCTGAGAAGTGGGTGATTTTATCTCCTCTTTTAGTAATACTCATTTGGCCCATCACTGGATAATAACCATTCATTTAGGGATACTAATTTGACATCACCATCATGGGCCTCTCCAAAATTATATAAGAAAATATGGCCACAAACATCGATCGAAGGTGAAAAATATTTTCTTTTACAAAATAAAATTAATTTTTCCATAGGTAGACTATCATGATCCTCCTATATAATCCATAAATAGTGCACCTATCAAGTGTACTAGACACCACATAATTACCGTTGAACTATGTTCTAACCAACCTCTATGGATTCAACTTCATGAAGGCTAAATGTTTCTCTATTAGTCATTAACTCACACAAAGATATATTTTATCATAACTAGTACTTTCATGATATGAATAAGGGAATACTTGAATGTCTATTAGGATTCAAAATTATTCTATATAAGGAATAATTTGCTCCATATGGACTATAAATTATATAGTGTTTCTCATCATTCAATATAAAAACATGAATTATATATATTAAATTAAATTGTATATATATTTTGTTTCCCAATCAAGGGACAACTATTGGTTATCAATCAAAATAATTCATGAACTCCTCTATATTCCCATGAAATAAATTCTCAACCATAGAATTAGTATATAATTTTTTGATTATCATGTGATTGGTAGGAGTTTAAAACTTTTTGAGGAAGGGATCTAGTTTCCACACCTACAAAGATATAAATCACTATTGGGGGTGTACCTTTAAACATTCACTCAACTACATAGTACTTTCATTGGTATAAAATCCATACCGAGATATGAAAAAATTTATCACATCTTTGATATGAATATATTACAGAAGTTAAAAATTAATTTCTAAGTTAAAGGTCAATTTACATAAAGGGGTGACTGAGATAAGATCACCATAAATTTGAAATATCATTTAAATAATTAATACCCAAGGGTCCCATTAGATTCTACAACACCCTAAAATATATTAGAACAAGAATAACATGCACAAGTTAATTTTTAAATGATATTACATGATGATGGGTTACGAATCATAACATAAAATACTCCCATCCATGCACAACCATAGACATCCTTCATAATCATCATCCCATATCTCTTTATCAAAAACATTTATACTATAAAAAACAATACAGGTGGTAATGATGTGGGTGGTTTGATGATAAATCTCCCTCTAATTACACTTGCACCTAAGTATTCTCCAATGAATAAATTACAACTATAAAACTAGGATAATAATGAGGAGATATCAAATCTGACCACTACATCCCACATATAGTTCTATCCACAAAAATACTCTAACATTCTATAGGTTAAATAATACTATACTTTAATATAGACAGTGCATCCCTTCCAAGAATTTTCAATCTGAAAATAGTCACATGGAGGTCTCTGGAAATATTAATGTTTCATGAGTCAA
The DNA here is from genome assembly GCA_963277665.1 of Viscum album. Lineage (NCBI taxonomy): Eukaryota > Viridiplantae > Streptophyta > Magnoliopsida > Santalales > Viscaceae > Viscum > Viscum album. Next base: position 1,199,020,816 of record OY728153.1, on the reverse strand, counting down.
TATCCACATCCCAATATATGTTCTTCTCGAGAAATTTTAAAAACAAATGATCTCAAAAAATCACATCCTAAAAAATGTACATGAACACATAACAAGGTCTATGGGACTCATCCCATTCTAAATTAGCGTCATGGTACACCAGAAAGGGTCCAATATTCTTGAATAATACACCATCCTAGAAATGGTTTCAAACTCTGAATAGAGTAGAGTGGTCGTGTCACAGGTTTGAGAAAAACATCATTGACTAACAAATGACTATGTTGTGCAGGGATCCCAACGAACTATCATCTTCCACTAGAGGATCATCATCCCTTCAAAAAGCTCTGAGGACACTATCATCAAGGGGTACACAAAACTTCTAGCATATGCATTATGTTTTTCAACCCAGCATGAACTTCCATCTGAATAATAATAATTCTATAACTAAGTAGGTAGGGTAGATATTCTACCTTATATCATGCGATATTGATATCTCTTAATAATGACATGAAAATAATGTATCAAAACTCACTAACTAGTGATGTGTGGCCCAAACACCATAATGGGACCATCATAACCCTATCACTGCTCAAAAGATGGCTATCAGCAGTGACAACCTTATATTTTATAGGATGGACCTTACTAGTTTAATTCATATCTATATAATTTGGGATTGGAAGGAAATGACCGATCATAGCTAACCATTATATAATGCATGCGACAAATTTATTATACATTTAACTAATAACTTATAACTATGGATGAATATTTATTATACCAAAGTCTTGGAAAAATGGTTTTCCTAATACTACCCCTAATCTACTTTCCCTTGTCTAATAACTAATATTAAGGACCCCCATAGAATAATTTCCTCAAATTCCAAACCTAAAATGCATAGAGCCACTAAAAATAAATTTTATCCGAAGGACTAGGATACTCTAATACCACCCTTATAATAAATTTCCCTCAATGACCATGTAAGGGCTGGAACAAATCCAAGTGTTCCACACCAATCAAACCTCTAATAATATTGGGGATAATAACTAGCACTGGGTAGGCATATCATAAAATACTAGAGTATCAACCTATATAATACTATAATATGTATATATCTCTAATGCATAAAATAGAAAACAACACATGTAATATATATATATATATACACACACACTATGGGAAATACAAAGATGAGATATGAAAAACTAACAAAACACCATATATTCTAATACAAATGAATTATATATTAATGATGTCTTTAAATTTAAAAAAATTAAATTTGGGATGATTATACTCACTGCATGTACTCATGGATATATCTCTAAACACAACAGTCACCAACATAATTGCAAACCATCTTGCCTCATCATACATCAAAAATTATAACCAGGTATCGGCTTCAATTAATCAACACTATATCAATGACCCTCAATATAAAATTTGATCCCTATGTAGTATATGTAGAAAAAAATAAGTTGGGGAACAAGTATATGGGAGAGTATAAATATAGTTACTAGAATTTCTAAAAACCAAAAAGGAAATACAAAAAACATGTCAACATAAACTCTAAAATAGAGAAGTGTCTCGGAGGAAGAAAAAGAAAGGATTGGATTTTCTCTGCATTATGAATTCTCATGGATACAGTGATATCCCACTCATATCATCTCTAATATAAAAATGTTCATATATCACGAACAAATGTGGATACAAAGAGTACTAAAAATATAATATAGCATGATGTTAATAGTAGAACAATATATCACATCTCAAACGAAACCAATGAGTTCCTGCAAGAACAAATATTTAATGAATATGGAGAATTTTTCACCTCCAAAAAATCTACTAGTAACCATAACAATGGACCTATTAATTACTAAATCATACACACATCAGTCAATGGCATATCACACCTTGTTATCACTATGACAGTATAACTATTCTAGGAACCCATTAGGGTATCCATAGATTGAACATGGGTATATATATTCCATGGGATTTCTAACCCTTACTATCCTAACTACCAAGTTATGATAAATATGAAACTACCACATATAAAATTTAGTGGGGGTTACACACCTGATTGAATGAAAATTATCAATTGAGGGGTTAACTGACCACAATTGAGGACCCTTTCCCTATTTGAGATTTTTGGCAGGGTTACTAAATTCGTAAATAGAGGAATTGTGGCCTTTGTATGTGGGGAGGAGGTACCAACAAAATCTATAATTTTGGGCACCCACACCAAAATATAAAATCATGGATATGATCTACCAACCCCAAGAACAATATAATTACCTTATCTAAACCTCGTGAACCTTCCAATAAAAAAAGGTAACCCAATTTTATTACCTTGAATATCACATAAGATTCTGAATAAAATATGATCATGTAATTATATATGGATAAAACATAAGATGGCGTGATCATACATCATAATAAAATTCTTGATAAAAGAGACAAGAAAATCTAATAATTCTAGAAATGTATATGTCATGTATGATAAGAGTACACTGTAAAAGCATGAACCTTTATTATAAATTTATTTATAAAAATATTTCATTGATAGCCAACTTTTTTCAGAATAGTATGTTTAAAAACCATAAAACCTATAAAAATATTATAATGTGAAAATTATTTCATTTTTTAATTTATCATGTCAATATTACCTTATGATGAAATTTTGGGATTTTATTTTATGATTGATTTTTATGTGAATACTGAAAAATGACGACTTTTAAAAAAAACTAATATCTTTAAATATAAAATTACCCTTAATTATTTTAATTAGATCCTAAATTAACTCAATACACATATACTTTTTTCTTAATCTATATTTTAGTATAAGTTTATTTTTGGACATAAAATGATTTTTTTTTTCAAAAAAAATTATTTTCCTTTGCATTTTGAATTGTTTTTAATTAATAATTTTTACATTTTTAAATTTATTTTTAGAAAATTAATTTATTATTTTGAATCTATCATTTGATATATTTTAATAAATTTCCTTCTAATTTTAGTCTTAATTAAATGTAATAATTTTAAAATTAATCACCTCGCAAAAGGGTAAATCAGGAATTAAAGTAAAAATAATGTTACAATGAATTTAATATATATCCATAACATGAATATATTTAATTGTATTATTATATTTCCTATATAATTATTCAATACTCTATAATATTACCTATTGTTTCCATTTAGTTTTGATTTTGGCCGTTAAATTGTATAAGTAAAGGATAAAGTCCAAAATATAATTCTCTTGTTTTTAATATCTCTAAAATTATTCATAATGATACAAGGATGTTATATTAAATTTAAAATTATTATTTAAAATATAAATTATTGTTTTATTATGTTACTTTTTTATTTTGTTGTGGTTGGATAATTATATTAAATTCTTACACAATGATGAAAAATTATTTATTTTATTAATTGAGAAATAAAATATAAAATTTTATAAATATTAAATGTAAAATAAATTGCATGGATTATAGTTATCATTGAATTATAAATTTACATATGACTTGTTATTTATTTTTTAATGTATTAGATTAATATTTCAAATTCTTATTGATGTATTTAATGAGAAATTAAATAAATCATGTAAAAATGATATTAATGATATTAATGATGTTTTATAACAAATACAATTTTATTAAATGATTTAAATTTCATAAGAATCAATAATTAATACAAATTAATGATATATAGTTTTAAATATCAAATATGATATATTTATAAGACTTTTTCCTCTTATGTTATCATTCTTTACCTATAAAGTGTATAAAACATTAATATTGTGGTAATTCTCAAAACAATTATTGGGGGATGAAGCTAAATGAGAATGGGGAAAACATGTCAAAAAAAACATCAAAATATTATTGCATGAGATTATTTAGAATCATAATATTTTTATCTTCTAATTATATTAATTTGGATCCACTTAAGGTCAACAATTAATTTATATTAATTTTATACTGTAAAAAATTCATAGAATTTCCATCCACTTACTTATAAAAGGAAACCCATTATCTCTTTCTCATTACCTAACATTGAGTAATATATATATATAAAACCCTAACCCATTATCTATTTTTCATTACCTAACATTGAGTAATATATATAGAAAAAACCCTAACCCATACTATTTTATAAATTCATATACATGTTTTGGAGGATCTTTTCTTCCAAAAGGGCTACATATTGGTCACTTAATAGGTGATCTAAAGGAGTTCTTTCAATGATGTGGTAATAATCTTCACCGAGAACATTCATTTTTCTTCTTCTTATACAACATTTAATTATGAAATGAACATTATAATATAATAATAACGATATATCAAATATTATGATATGTTATTTTTTTATGGGATAATATTTATCCACATACTTCTCCTCCAAATGGGAAACAAAACCATCGATTGTTTGTGCGGTGGATAGTGCCTCGCAAACCGATGTAATTTGTTCCCCATCACGACCTCCCATAGATTTTTATAAAGATAGAAATAGTAAATTTCTATTTTTATTATAATATAATTAATATTATATATCTAAATTATCCTATATACATTTTTACCATCCAAACTATCGGAATATGACAATGTTGCTCATGTGCACGTGTGGACTACCATCTTCATGAAGTGGTGTGATTCATTATTCGTTTCTGATTAACATAGATGGTAATATGAATATAATTATAGAATATATATGATATATATGATATAATAAAAAGACATGATGGTTGATTATTATTTACCTATATTTTTTTCGTTCATCACAAAGTGAAAACAACGTTTAGGGGTATGTATGACTTGTTGTCATAATGACCAACAGAATTCATTTTTCTATCACTATATTTTATATATTACTATAAATATTTATATATTTAGATATAATATACATATATATCAATATATTACTGGTATTTAAAAATAATAAATGAAGAAAATGTTATAGAGGTTGTTTAAATCACTAATAAGGAATTTCAAACTTGAGGTAGGGGATTTTATCTCAATTTTTACTCCATTGAGAAATAATAGTTATTACATACCTATTTATTTTTATGTGGTTTATATAATTCCCATTTAATGTATTTATAATTAATATCTATTTATTCAGGTTGATTAATGTTTAAAATCAATTTTCATATTTTAATGAGTTTCAATATTTTCTTCTATCTGTTTCTCTATTTGACACTTGAATCAAAAAAAATAATGTTTTCAAGAGAATAAAATTTAATTTCCCTTTTGATTTTGGGCACTTTATATCAATGTCTATATTTGTAAAAATTATTTATAAAATGATATTTTAATTTAACTAATGTATATTTTATGTTATACTTTGTTTTTTACAAGGTTTGAATGGAATCGAGCTATATTTTTCTTTTGAAAAGATCATTTTCAACACACATTACAAATACCAAATGGAATTTATATTTTTTAATATATAAATCATCAATATAAATTCCCATGATTATAACTATTTCATTCTATTCTAATTATTCTATAATTTTTTCATATCATTTGAAATAAATCTCTTTTCAAATAGGTTATTTTAATACACCACTTATATTTTCAAAAATAACTCATTTTTATTTTAGAAAATTGTATTTCTGATGAATTAAATGTCATAATTAATAAATATTGTGGTTAGTAGCATTCTCTAGAAAATTAAATTTCATGTGATAGTTGGAAATTAAATTATTTTTAAATATCAATATTCATTATACCAAAAATATGATTATTTCTTAAACCATATAACATTTCTAAGTATGGAATTGGATTATGGATGTTGTTTGATTGACTGTGGGAATAGATATATGCTATATTCTTTAATGAATTAAATAAATTTGTTGGTAATGAATATAATTTATGAATTAAATTGAAGCTTTGGTATATGATTAATATATTAGACATGTAGTGATGGGTAGGTTATGGAATTAAATAGCCCCTCAATGCATCAACATGGACCATGAGACAAATCAGTTAACCAATTTTAATATGTTTTTGGGGTATACCTACCCATCAATTATAACGCCTTAGAACACCACTCTGTTGAAATATATATCATGATGTATGAGTTCTAGGTTTCTAATATTAATAATTTCATTTATTGAGAATTAAATTATTATTATCCTTGAGATTACTATATCTATATTATCCAAGGATGCATATCCTGATCAAGTTATGGACTTAATGTCTTGTGTTTTCAGTTATTTACATTTCCCTATAGATTGTGTCTTACTGATTCATAGTATATGGTTTTTACATAATTATTACTGAGCATATAATTTTACCATTTACTTATTTTCCCTTCCTTAATATTATAATAATTATACGACGAATAATATTAACAATGTAAAAATTTTATTATACAATTTATTTTATATTTCTAATTTTATATTGGAATCATGTAACTGTCTTTTTGTAATACTATTAACTGAACAGTTATTTTGGATGAGATCATTTATATCTTATGTTAATTTAAAATTTTAGACACCAACTATGGGTTATTCTAGTTAGGGTTTCTATATTTTGTATTAGTGTATGTTTATGAGAAACCTTATTTACTAGATTTTAAAATAACAAAGAAAACATTTGAATAATAAAGTCCCATATATAATTTAAAAAGAATTACCATTAGAGTAATTTTTTACATCACATTATTTAGTAGGAATATGAGTAACTTTGTGTGTCCCATTATTCATTGATAGAGCCTAATAGAAGAAAGGGAATCAATACCCATAGTCAACGTAGAGTTTTCCATACAACGAAATCCAATACCTCAAGTTTTGAAACTGAGAATATCATAGCTATATTAGGAAATCATAATCATGTCAAAATGAATAATCATTCCCCAATAGTAGAAATGCATTTTTCCACAATGTGAAAATTATATTATGGATAGGTTAATGTGATAGATGACTCCATTTTTAATGAAATTAAAAATGCATTTGCCACCGAGTAATGAATTAAGTCTCCTAAAAAATTATCCCTTACTTTGGTATGTAATTAAAATAAAATAGTTTTTTTGGAATTGATTTTTCTGAAATAAGGTGTAGATTAATGGTTTGAATTAATCTATAACACTTGGGATGATGAAGAAATAGAAAGCATGGAATGATGAAATATTAATGTGATTTTCTTCTAGAAATACATCCCTCGTGACCATGGATTAAAAATTCTGTATAGGTTATTCATATTAATTTATATGGATCTATTAAATTTGTTAGATTATGTGTATATGTTTAAAAAATAATAACGACCAAATTCGAACTATATACATAATCTAGAAATCAGTATTAACTGTTTATTTGATGGTTTTAAGAAAATTGTCTGAAAAGAATTAGTTTTTAATACATTTTAATTACATTCTTATATATTATAAACTATTTCTAAAATGGAGAAGTAATTTTCATAATCCTATAAATTTACAGGAAATAAAAAAGCATAATATTTGAGTTAAAAAGCATAAAAATGGAACACATAAAAGAAGAAGGAGGGGATTAAGAAATTTACATCATGTAAAAATTATGTAAATAAACATACTAGTTTATTCTTGAATGGAATGGTAGTTTTTTATATCTTTTAATATAAGGGTCATATAGATAATTGTTACATCCACTAGGCCATATTTCTTTATATGGGGGGTGAATCAGGGTGTGATAGACTAAAACAACTTCCCCTTTCATCTTGTTTCTCTGTTAGACCAAACTATATTCTCTCTCTCCTTCCTGTTGCAGAGTGAATAAATCCTAAAGAATACACAATACTCTCTCCACAGAAGTGAGATCACTGCTTCTTAAGAATATCCACTAAAATTTTATAGACCTCTAGGTCTCTTCCTTATCACTTACGAATACATCATTAGTTATAGATAGATACTCTGTTGCAATTAGATTTTCATCCAATGATGTATTCCCCCTTTCAACTAATCACTAAGAAACATCCTTTCGAAAGAAATTTTAAAATATCCCTATTTCGTGAAGCTCCTAATTTTGAAAAACTCAAATAATCCTTTAAAAAGTCCATACTACATCAAAAAGTACACACCTTGGCAGAGATTTGGCCATCACAGAGCTCAAGCCTTTGCAAAGAAACTTCCTTCGCAAAGCTCAATGAAACAATGCGAAACACACCTATTTTGTGGAGCTAGATTAGCCACTAAAAATCTCATACCTCTCATTAAGCACACTACCTCCATGAACCTCCTTTGTGATTCAAATTCTACGATTTTTTTGAAAACTCTCTACTCTAATCAGGGGGTCGAGGCCTATTTATTGGTGATTCCACCGACTTGAGAACCTTCCATGAAATGTTAGCGCCACGTCTTCTCAAATCGAAAAGCCCCAAAATTTCCAAAAAAATTATCTCTATATCACAAAGGGCCCTAGATGTTTTTGGATTGTAGAGATCATCAAAATTGTAGAGGGTTCTGTTAATTCATTTATGTCCCGCCGCAATGCTTGTTTATAATGCACATCACCTCTGTTATTCATCAAGCTCGTCATAATCAAAGATCTCACTGCCATAAATATTTTATTCTCGGTGATCCACTCTCTATGAATACTATTATTGTGGAATTCATGTATTTACTATAGTTAGATGAGATTTTCAATGAAATACACTTTTTCAATGATTACCAAACTCCAAATTTTGGACCACAAAAATATATAAAACATTGGAAAACGGTGCCACCTTGTATATGTACTTTTATAACACCTCTTGATCTTCCATTCCTTTTTCATGGCTATTTTTCAACATGTATTGTCAACAACACCTCTGGAGCTCTTCAATTAACCATGAAAACGTGATTTATCAACAAAAAAAACCCACCCAAAAATGATGCAATGTTAACATAAAATATTTTTCCCAACAACAATTAATATATGGAATAAAATGAAACCCCAATAATCTAGTTCCTTAATTTTAGTTCTTATGTGGAATTTCTAAATACATTTTCAAATGAATTTATGGATGTTACCCATGATGAACCTAAAGGGAGAAGGATAATCACATGTAAATACTACAAAAAGTATAATTTTTTAGATAAGTAGTAATAGGTTTTCCTATCATCCAATATAGAAGTGAAAATGTTTTATTTTATTTATTTTCAACATACTATTTTTAGTTAAATATTATTATAAGGGTATCTGAGAGAATTTTAGAGGGAGGTGAGCTCTCCCACATGGCTGATTCCAATGGACTATGTGTCGATGACCTATGATCTGGTCCCTCCCCCCTCAGTGGGGGAGGGTCCTTCTTCACATCTCGAAGGTTATTGACCAATGTAATTCTCTCCTTTTGAACCCTGAATTCATCCCTCTTTTCCCTCTAATATATCTTAGCATGAAGTCTCTGGATCGGTTCGATAGATCCATGCAACTCTCGATGTCATGTTTAGAAATAATTAAATCTTCCTCTCTTATACATCTTATGTGGATTTCAAGATTCAAAAAACATCATCCATAAGTTCCATTCATTGACCAATTTATATTTGGATCTTGAGGTTTATAAGAATGAGAAACCATAGGAATCCTCAAATCCATTCATATAATTGTTGGGGTCACCTTTGAAGAAGATTTTGTCCAATTATAGTCAAACACAATATGCATATACAATGGATCATGGTTATTTATCTTTAAATGGACATACTATTTTCATATGATGTTGATTCTCTGAATGAATTGATTTGTGTAAGGTTCCCGTACCTTCAGATTTCTGTTCAAAATACATCTATTATTCATATGTTAGTAAAACTTTCAGGGTGAAAACTATGATAAGAAAGTTGAACTAGGGTTGTTTTCCATACCATTCATTAAGTATTTGTGATGAGATCGATGTGTTGAATATGCTGATTAAATCTTTTTGGGAGGTTGTTAGTGAGGATTTAAGGCATCAAAAATCAGTTATATTTGAGTCTTAGAATGAATCTTTTTCTCTGTGCAATTTTTTGGGGCATAACCATGAGGTTTCTTGGGAAGTTATATCAGTTCACAAGGTTTCCAACTTGAGTTTGAGCTAATTGGAGGAGGTCACTATTGGGAATAATGTTGTAATAGGTAGATGATTGAATGTACAATGTATTGAACCTTATGTGAATCAATATTTAACAGGTTCTTATCAGATCATCCAAATTAAATTGTTATGAATTCTAGTTAAGAAACTCAGGTGAGGCTGAAGACAGTAGTTACTATGCAACCTGATATAAAGGATAAAAAAGTATTTATTGGACAGAAATGTGATCTCAATGGATTTAATCATTTGGTGGTAGTGGTTACTCAGGGAAATGAAACTCTCTTGGGTTGTCACATTGATCATTCTGAAAATGAAATTCACTTTAAATGGAAAGGGTTACTTTTATTAGAGAAAGGGATGATTAAGTGAATTTGTAATCTCCTGCAGCTCCAAAATTCATGTGGATTCTAGTGTGTGGCTATGGAAGAAACTAACACACAACCTCAATTCATGGTGCAAGGATCAATATCACTGAGAGACACTTATGTGACCTAAATAGAGCCAATGCATCATGATTTCAAATCAGGTGATCAAAAGAACAATTTCTCGGAGGAGAAAAAACCATTATTCATCCACAAAATTTTTGTATTAGTGGTAAAATTTTATTAAATGACGAATGAGTGATGGAAAATTCTCCCATTCAGACACTAGGGAGTGGTAAATCATCATTAAAGGACATTATCACAAAGAGGAAGTATAAATTCATTGACACTGACGGTGTTATCTCTGCTCCCCTGAAGAGAAGGCTGAGAAAAGGCAAGTCTACCATGATAAGGACATTCTCTAAAAAGTCTTTCTCCAAGGTGTCATGATGGTTTGATCTAGAGATCCTAAAATTATTCAATCAAGGTAACAATCAATCTGAATGAAAAACTACTGATGAGTATAGTAATTAGGTTGATGTGTCTTATTGTGATATGTAATCTTGGTTATACTGGACATGGAATTTTTTTTTCTTCCCCATATGTTCACTTTGTCTGAATCTTTTTCGTTTATTAATCAATGGTCATAAGCTTCGATTCTGATTAGAATTTCCAAGAAAATATTTTAAGGGTATCAATTGAACTCCTCAATTATTATATGTTGATTTGGATATGAAAACTCTCTATGTTTTAATGATTGAATCTCAAGTATATAAATCCTCTTCGATAATAGTTTTTGAGAATGTACATCCTCCAATTCATTATATTCTTCCAATATTTAATTTGATGTAATATTTTGAATGGGCTATCTCCCTTAACATAGATCCCTTCTAAATTGTATATGGATGTACGTTATATTCAATATTCTTAATCATCATATGATAATATATTAGTGTGGGGATTATTCTAAACTCCTAATAGAAATTACTTCCTTTGTATGGATTTTACTACCTATTGATGGGTGTTTTTTATCTTAGATGATGTGTGGGAAAATGAACATTAGAATATTCTTATTATATAAGAGTTTTTATTGTACTTCTAAAAAATTTCCTAAAAACTACCTTGAAACGTGATGTTTAATTTTATAAAGAATTCATCACCAGTGATTGGAATATTTTAATGAATCTATATAGAATGACCCTGATTGAGTTGTAGTAATTATAGGAGAAAATACATGTGAATTTAGATAAAGGGTTCATTATACCAAGTGATTTGCATTGGGTTGAACCTATTACTTTTTTTAGAATAAATATGGGCCAATGGATCATTTCACATGTTATCCATAAATTAAAAAAAATAACTACAAATAGAAAATATCCTTAACCCTATATCGATGATCTGTTAGATCAATTATGAGAAAGTCAATATTCTTTGAAGATTGATCTTTGATCTAGATACTATCAAATAAGGTTCAATAAGAAGAACATTCCCATGAAATCCTTTCTATAAAAGGTATGGTCATTATGAATTTATTGTAATTTATTTTTGACATACCAATACCCTAATTATATTCATGGATTTATTGAATAACGTTTTTATAAATTACCTTGATTAGTTTTTGGTTCTCTTTATAGATGATATTATTATGTAATTAAAGAGAAATAATGGTCATAAAACCCCATCAAATAGAATATTGATGACCGTGAGGAAAGTGAAGCTATAAGCCAAATTAAAAAAGTGTGAATTTTTTCTACCAAAATTCTCATTCATGGGACATATTATTTCAAGAGAGGGAATAATTGTTGGCCCTTCAATGATGAATGTTATTGATCAGTTTCCAAGACTAATCATGCTAACTGAGATCAGAAGATTTCATTGGTTGGATGGATAACATCATCTTTTTTGTGACATATATGTTAGAAATACCTAATATACTAACCATGTTGACATAGATAGGGGTTAAGATAATGGGGATAGATGAATGTGAGGAGAGATTCAAATAACTGAATAGAATGTTGGTCAGTGTACCTGTTCTTACACTACATTGAAGCGGATACGGGTATTTAACGTAATGTGATTCATCAATTGTAACAACCCAGGTAAATAAAGAAATAATACATTTTCTTATTTATTAATATTTGTGAATTAAATATTAATTTTACTTTAATGTGGATTTCAATGTTTGATGGCATACTCGATACGCAACAATGGGTTTCTTTGAAATCATACTTTGCACACTAATAATATAATATTATTATTTTAAATGGTAGTAAATCCCTAGCTGTTGTATTGGTGGGAATGAATATAACTAACTAAAATATGATTATACAAGTTTTTTAAATGTTTTTACATTTATACAACAAATATTAGAGGCTTAAAATAATAAATAATCTGATTTTTAGCATAAATACTCAAATATTAATTAAAAGGTCGATTTACTGCCTTTTGATGGTGAACCCTATTTAAATCTAGTTTTGGTCGAATTTATATGTTCTATTTGACAAAATAAAATTATTCCAAAGAATAAGGACATAAAAATTTACATTGGATGAAATTTTGGTATTTTTCTGATAAAATTCATTTTTTAATGAATAGTGGAAAAAACTATATTTTAATTCAGAACTGCCTTTTAATCTGATTTATTTATAAGGTTATATTATATTTTTAATTGGTTTTAAAGTAAAAATAGATTATTTTTCTAATATTAAATCCAATATTGTTCATTAGAATTAATTTCACTTTGAAATTAGACATAAACAACTGTTAATCATTTGATAGTTATTGTTACTTAAAAACACACTATTTGTTTTGGCAACGGGAACTAATTTTAAATTAATTAATAAAACTTCTATGTTTTGAATTTGGTAAAGTAGAAAAAAAAATTAATTGGAATATAAAATATATATTATTCTGAATTTTTGGTATTTTTCTGAAAAATCATCAATTTTTGATGAATTGTGAAACCACTTAGTAGTAGTTAAAAAAACTGACTTTTTATTTTAAATCAAATTTTACCGCTTCTGTGCATTGAATTTCAGAAATCTGACATACATGTTTGTTATTATTATGTAAAATTTGGTTCAATAAGATGAAAATAATTATTTGTTGAATGGTAACTTTTGACTTTTATTTGCCAAAGTTAAAGGTGAATAAGGTAATTCAATGTAAAAGAAATATCATAATAATAAAAAATTACATTAACACTTGTCCTAAAATTATTGGATGAGTCATGGATGACCATGGCCATATGTGGGACATTTTTTTGACCCCGTGGATCTAGTTAAAAGTGATAATGACACTTTATTTTAATTAACTTAAAGTAAAGTCCAAATGACATAAACAAATATATTTTAGTAAATTAATTTTTACATAGGGTTATATAAGTTATCATTTAGACAATAAATACTCATTAGAAATCTAAAAAATGTTTCTAAATTATAGTAAATGTCTTATAAATTTTAGACATAAAATAAATTAAATTATTTATGACACAATAATGATGTAGTGTTTACCTCAATAATAATTGATTTCAATAAATAAGATTATAAGGATTAAAATAATATCTAAAACATGTCCAATTCTTATTGGATGATTTTATTTAGACTACGAGTCATCTTATATTTGACTTTAAGGATTTTTGGACTTTTGGAAACTGAATATATGTTTATTATAAAATAATTGTTTAAATCTTTCCTAAAAGACTCCCCACCGCCTTATAAAAGGACACCACTTCTAACCCATTTATCACACTTCAAAATATCCTTGGCCTAACCAAACCCTAACGAAATAATCTTTCAGAACCATCTATTCCACATAGAATCCTTACCTTAGGGATAATTCACTTCAAGAAGTCCATTTAGTTAAAACCAAAGGTAGTTACCCGAATTAAAGGCAACAGTTTCTCTTAAATTATTTTATTTTATTTTATTTTATTTTATTTCTCAAACCCCTTAAACTCTTTTTATTACATTATTTTATAACAACAAAAATAACTGAAATATAATAGGGTTTTTATGAGAAATATTTAAACTACACTTACACACACCTCCATCTAAATGGTAAATAACATAATGTTTCTGTGGACGGCGAACTACTGCCTCATGAAATGATGATTGTTAAAATATCTACAACCGCCTCTCATGGTGGCTAGTATAATGGAACTATATGTATATATGATACATATTATATTTATAAGGTTTCTATGATTCTTTATTTTTCAATTATAGAATAACCTTGTGGTTTCCATTGTGGGTAAATACGATAATTTCATTTGAGGAAGTACGGACAACCACCCTCTCAAAGTGATATGACTCGTTCATGACATAGGTGTAACATATAAAGGGTAGAGTTAATGTAATTATATATGATATTATAATGGAATTATAATATACTTATGTATTATTAAGTTTTCATTCCATTACAATATGAAATATAAATGGAAGTACCGTTCATGCGTACGTACGACTTACTGTCTCCATGAATGGTGCATTTCATTTATTATATCCAAATGTTATGTACTATTATAAATACATACATAAGATGGACATATATTATATATATGATATCTATATAATGAATATAATCTTGTAGATAATGGAAATTTGACCAGATGTACAACTTGTTGTTACAAGAAGTCCATTTTTGACTCAAGTACCAAATATCGACAAAACGACCATTATTAACTTAAATGATTACATAATGGTTATAAAATGGTAATAATTGATATCAAAGGAATAATAAACAATAAAAAGGTTCTTAAGAAAGTATATATTAACATTAGTTTATAATTCAGGATATTAAAGAATAAACGGGTCAATTCGGACACGGGGTAATGGATTTTGTCTCAATCTACTTTCATTAAGGCATATATTGTTTTAATACATGAATTTATTTTATACACTATATATAAACCATTGAAGTTTCATTTCATTCAAAGGGAATAATTTTCTATGAAGTGTTTTAATAAATGAAAAAGAAAGAATGTTTCTTTTAATGTAAGCGGTGTGAACGGCCTTCAGCTGCTACAAGTATTATTTGATCTTTTTATTAATTAACAAGATGTAATTTTTTTTTAAAAAGTAAATAAATACCATAAAATATTTTATGTATTTTGGTTTTGAAAATGGTTTTGATAAATGATTTGTTATGTCAATATATTTAAGTGATATATTGTGATTGAAATGTAGATATTTTTTCATTCCTTTATATTTGTTTTATGTGTTATTATTTTATAATTATAAGTGGAAATTTGATGGGTGGTCATGTGATAAACCAAATGAAAGGTGGTGCTGTGATATACCAGGACTGGTGGTTACATTATAACCTCCAATGCATTGGGTATGGAAGTTGGCTGTATGGTAATTCCATTTAGTGATATGTGTGGAAGTCTACTGTATGATTATTCTATTTATATATGTTTATGTCCCAAGTTACCTTTATATGTTATGTGTTCATTATTTGGGTTTTATGATAATATTTTGGTTACAAAAGGTATTGAAATGAGCTTTTATATATTGAAGAGTATTTACTACTTCATAAAGGTGAAAAGTATTACTTCTGATAAAGTATTTATGTTTTACTTGTTGTTTTGAAAAACTTACAGTTTTCCTTCTTTGTGTACACCTTACTGAGATTTTTTTGTTCATACAATGTTTATTTATGTTTTTCATATGTCATAATGTGGAATAGGGTCAAGGATAAGATCAAAGAAAAGTCATGCAATCTAAAACATGTAACTAGACATGACACATGTTTTTCAAGAATTTCTATTTTGAGAAAAAATTGGAAACTGGGTATATGTTTGTAATATTCATGTTGTTATGTATATGTAATGACATAATTCTCTAAATCACTAAATCAGAAAAGATCCTCAATGTGAATTATTAACTTAATTCAAGAATATGTAATGTTTAAGGATGGGTCCTTATAGTTGGTATCAGAGGTCAATTTAAAAAACTTTAGATGTTAGGGTATTGTTAAATTAATATACATAAATAAATTTATGATAAGATTGAAGTGATATAGCATTTATAGATTACCATGTTGCTTCTTATAAGATATTTCTGTATTCAGAAAGGTTTTCTGTAGAGGAAACATGGCAGCTATATTGGGACAACATTAGAAGGAAGACAACCTTCCAAATCAGTATCCTGAGTTGATCGGAATCCAAACAGAATAGTTTGTTGCAGTGATGGTCTAGCTGACTCTGGATATAAATGGTGGTGGTATCCATGCACAAGATCATCCAGATAAACCACAAAGTAACATGCTTGTAGGGGAGCATTTTATGAGGCAACATCCCCAATAATTTAGAGTATTATCTAACCTTTTTCTAGTAAAAGGGTGGATTTAAGCATTGGAAATTTTTTTTAATGTCTTGGGTTGTTCAGAACATAAAAAGGTTAGTATCACTATTTACCGTTTTGAAGGTAAAGCTGATTAGTGGTGGTCGATGGTGAAAAATATTAAGGATAGTGAGGATATTGATGCTCTTGATTGTGATGAATTCAAAGGTATTATTCTTGAGAAATATTTTCCTAAGGTGTTTCAGCTTTGGATGGAAAAAATACATATAATTGAGGTATGAGGATGTCTCAGTGGATTTGTTTGAAGGAAAGTTCACTTGACTGGAATGGTATTCTCCAAATTTCATCTAAGAACATGATAGTAATCGATTTTACTCCATACTGATGCCGTGATATCAAAAAGAATTAGTCCCTCACGAGATCAAAAGTTATAAAAAAACTTGTTCGAGGTGCATAGAAGGTGGAAATGGAGTTTTTCGATGATGAAGAGTTCTTTGAAAAAAAACATAATAAGATGTCCAGTTGGCAGGCAATGGGAAAGAATTCATCATATAAGATTTAAGGAATGATAAATAAATATCTATCATCTGAGAAGTGTGGTAAAAACATCTTAGGGAATGTTTATCAAAGTCTGGGAGGTGATTCTATTGTGGTAAGTCTGGTCATATTTCTCATAACTATAAGAAAGATGATCATGAAGGCATTGAAATGCCAGTGGTAAGATGTTTTAAGTGAAATGAAATGGGTCATTATGAAAATAAGTGCCCAGTGAAGAACTAAAATTAGGAAAAGAAACCAGATAACAAGTAGAAAGGGGTGGTGAAGTCCTTTTCAAATACTTCAGTAGATGTTAGGCCATCAAATGAAGTAGTATCAGGAACAATGCTTATTTTTTCAAATAATGCCAACATTTTGTTTGATTCAGCGTCTACACATTCATTCATTTCTGATATTTTTTTATTAAATTGGGATTTCCATATCAAGACATAAATCCTGAGCTTATGATAAAAACAACTGGAGGAAATGATGAACAAAAATAAATTATAAGAACCTTTATGTCCTTGTGTGCGGAATGAATATACCTAAAAACATTATTGTTTTACCTCTAGTAGATTTTGATGTTATTTTGGGATTCGATTGGATGTCTGTTTATCATGCTAAGATTGAATGTAGAGCTAAAAAGATTTATTTTTAGAATGATTTTCAGTTTCTATACAAGAATTAACCCTTACTTTTGATAACATATCAGGAAGCTGAGAAACTAGTAAAAGATGGAAGTGAATGTTACCTTGCATATATTGTTGAAAAAAATGAATCTATTCAGATTAATGATGTGCCAGTGGTAAATGAGTATCTTTATTTTTTTCCGGATGAGTTTCCTGGTATTATACCAGATTGGGAAGTTGAATTTACTATTGACTTAGTTCCTGATGCTAAGCCAATTTCAAAACCCACATATGGAATGGCTCAAATTGAACTTTTATAGTTAAATAAGCCGTTATAAGATTTAATAGATAAAGGTCTCATCTGACCCATCGCATCACCATGTGGTGCCCCTATCATATTTTTAAAAAATAAACATGGTTTAATAAGAATTTTCATTGATTATAGACCATTTAATAACATCATAGTTAAGAAAACGTATCCTTTGCCTCATATCGATGATTTTTTTATCAGCTCTATGGTGTTCAGTATTTTTCGAAGATTGACTTGAGGTCGGGTACCATCAGTTGAAAGTAAAGGAAACTTACATTCTGAAGATCGCATTTCATACTAGATATGGTCATTATGAAGTTTTTGTTATGCCATTTGGGTTAACCGATGCACCTACTATATTCATGGGTTTTATTAATAGAATTTTCCATGAGTTCTTGGACTAGTTTTTGGTTGTGTTCATTAATGATATTTTGTTTTATTATAAAAGTAAATAAGAGAATTAAATTTATTTAAGGGTTGTCTTTAAAACCTTAAATTAAAATAAACTATTTGGGAAATTTAGCAAGTGTGAGTTTGGTTACAAGAAATTTCTTTCTTTGGTCATATTGTTTCAAAAAATTGCATAACTATTGATCCTTCTAAAACAAAAGTTGTTATAGAATGGCCAAGACCCACAAATATAAATGAGATCTGTATTTTTATTGGTTTGGCTGGTAATTACAAGAGGTTTTTTGAAAAATTTTCATGGTTATCAAGGCCACTGAATAAGTTAACTTGAAAAGGTGTTAAATTCATTTGGACAATAGAATGTGATGATTGTTTTCAGAAATTGAAAAGAAGATTGGTGAATGATCCAGTTTTGGAACTACCTTATAGAAATAGTGAGTTTTCTATTTATAGTGATGCTTCATTGAAAGGGCTTGGTTGTGTCCTTATGAAAAAGGATCAGGTAATTTCTTATGCTTCACATTAGTTGAAACCTCGTGAGAAAAATTACCCAACACATGATTTGGAATTAGCTACTGTTGTTTTTTGGTTTACAAATTTGGAGGCATCATTTGTATGGAGTAAAGTGTGAAATATATACCGATCACAAAATTTTAAAGTATATATTCAATCAAAAATAATTGAACATGAGACAGAGGATATGGTTGAAATTAATCAAGGATTATGATTGCACGATCCTTTTCTATCTGTGAAAAGCAAATAAAGTGGATGATGCTTTGAGTCGAAAAAGAAACGATTTATTAACCATGCTATGTTTTGAATGATATCCTTTGGTTTTTTATTTCATGAACTTTGGCATAGAAGTTGTTGGTGTAGGAAATTCTTCTATTTCATTTCAGGTTTTAGTGAAATCATCTCTATCAGACCAAATAAATCAAGCTCATAAGGAAGACAATGAGTTGCAGAAAAAGGTAGAGTTGGTTCAGAAGGGTATGTTGCATAAATTTAATGTCGATAATGATTGTGTTGTGAGATTTGGGAAGAGATTACGTGTTCCTTATGATTCAAAGTTTAATAATGAGTTGTTATCGGATGCTCATAGTTCTTAGTTTTCAGTTCATCCTAGCAGTACTAAGATGTACAGATATATTCAGGAGTATTATTAGTGGGTGGGAATTCAAATAGATATTTCTGATTTTACTATATATTTTTTGACTTGTCATAGGTTAATAAAGAGTGGTAGTTACCGAAAAGGATACTTCAGTCTTTACCAGTACCAGAATAGAAATGGGAAAATATTTGCACGGGCTTCGTTGGGGGATTTCCATAGGCATCTCGATGTAACAATGCAATCTGGGTTATTGTTGATCTATTGACAAAATATGATCATTTACTTCCTATTCGATATAATTTTTCTCTAGATTAACTTTCTAGGTTGTATGTTAATGATATTGTTAGGTTTCATGGTGTTCCTCACTCGATTGTATCTGATCATGATCTTAGGTTTACTTCTATCTTTTGGAAAGGCCTTCACAGGTCATTGGGTACTGAATTAAATTTTACTACATCATTTCATCTGCAATTAGATGGGTAGTCATAATGAAAAATTCTGACCTTGGATTATATGTTATATTATTTTTCACTAGATTACCAGGGATGTTCGGTCCAACATGTTACTTTGGTTGAATTTTCTAATAATAACAGTTTTCATTCCTGTATACAAATATATCCATTTGAAACATTATATGGAAATCATTTTTGAACTCCATATTTCTGGGATGAAGTATGTTAATGGAATTTTATGAGAATAGAGTTGGTAGAAGAGATGACAGAGAAAGTTTAGTTGATTTAGAAGCACATGAGAATAGCTCAGAGCAGGCAGAAAAGTTGTGTGGATAACCAAAGGAAGGATCTCTCTTTTGAGGCAGGTGATCATATCTTTCTCAATGTTTTTCCATGGAGGCATGTGATAGTTTTTGGTAAGAAGGGATAGTTTAGTCTGAGGTTCATTATACCATATGAAATCCTAGAGAATGTTGGATCAGTTGCGTGCATAGTGGCATTACCTCCATGTTTATCCCATCTACACAATTTTTTTCATGTTTCAATGTTGAGAAAGTATATGTCAGATCCATCTCATGTTTTGAGCACAAATATTGTTCAGTTGGAAGAGAAGCTCTTTTATAAGGAATAACCAGTCCTGACTTTTGAATGAGGAGAGAAAGTATTGAGGAATAATGTAATTCACTAGGTAAGGGTTTTGTGGAAAACCCATATAGTTGAATATGAAACATGGGAATCTGAAAATTCTATGAGGGATAAATTACCCATTTATTTTATAAGTGAATAAAATTTTGAGGGTACAATTTCCAAAAGGGGGGAAGGATGTAACATCCAGGTAAATAAAAAAATATCACATTTTCATATTTATTAATATTTGGGAATTGAATATTAATTTTACTTTAAAGGGATTGCTATGTTTGATGGCGTACCCGATATGCCACAACATGTTTCTTTGAAATCCGACGTTGCAGATTAATAATAAAATATTATTATTTGAGATGGTAGTTAACGCCTAGCCGTTATATTGGCAGGAATAAATAGAACTAAATAAAATATGATTATACATTTTTGTTAAATGTTTTTACATTTATCCAATAAATATTAGAGGCATAAAATAGGAAATAACATGATTTTAAGCATAAATACTCAAATATTCATTAAAAGGTCGATTTATTGCCTTTTGATGGGGAACCCACATTAAATCTAGTTTTGGTCACTTTTATATGATATATTTTACAAAATAAAATTATTATTTAGAATTGGGACATAAAAATTTAAATTGGATGAAATTTTGGTATTTTTCTGATAAAATTCGTCTTTTAATAAATAGTGGAAAATATTGTTTTTTAATTCACAACTACCATTTAATATAATTTATTTATAAAGTTGATTTTATTTTTAATTTGTTTTAAAGTGTAATTAGATTATTATTTTTACTATTTAATCCAATGTTGGTTATTGTAATTAATTTCATATTGAAATTAGACATAAAAAAATGTCAATCTTTTGGTAGTTATTGTTTCTTAAAAACGCACTATTTGTTTTGACAATGAGAATTAAATTTAAATTAATTAATGCAACATTTATGTTGTCAATTTGGTAAAATAGAAATAATTTTGGAATTTGGAATATCAAATTTATATTAGTATGAATTTTTGGTATTTTTCTGAAAAACTTCAATTTTTGATGAATAGTGAAACCACTTAGTAGTAGTTAAAAACTGACTTTTTCATTAAAATGAATTTATAAAGCTTATGTGAATTAAATTTTAAAAATACGACATACATGATTTTAATTATTATGTAAAACGTGGTTCAATAAGATGAAAATAATTTTTTGCTGAATAGTAACTTTTGACTTTTTTTTATCGTGGTTAAAGGTAAATTGGGTAATTCAAGGTAAAAAGAATATCATAAGAATGAAAAATTACCTTAACACTTGACCTAACCTTATTAGATGAGTTATGGTCGACCATGGGAATCAATGGGTCAATTTTGGGACCCCATGAAACCACTTAATAGTGATAATGACACTTTATTTTAATTGGCATAAAGTAAATAGGAAAATTACATAAAAAATATCTTTTAGTAAATTAATTTTTACATAGGGTTATATAAGTTATATTTTAGACTATAGATATTAATTATAAATATAAACGGATTTACTACATTATGGTATTTTTATTTATAAATTTTAGACATCAAATAAATTAAATTATTTATGGCACATTAATGATGTAGTGTTTACCTCATTATTATATGATTTAAATAAATAAGATTATAAAGATTAAAATAATATCCAAAACCTGTCCAATTATTATTGGATGATTTCATTTCGACCCTGAGTCATCTTAACTTCTACATTAACGATTTTTGGTCCTTTTGAATATGAATATATGTTTATAATAAAATAATTGTTTCAAACATTCCTAAAAAGCACCTCCCCCCCCTTATATAAGGACACCACTTCTAACCCATTCCTCACACTTCAAAATCCCCTTTTCTAGTCCAAAACCTACCCAAATAATCTCCCATGGTCCCTTTCTTCCACCTATATGCCTTACATTAGGCATAAGGAACTTCATGAAGTCGTTTTTGTTCAAACCAAAGGGAGTAACCGGAATTAAAGGTCACAGTTTCTCTTAAAATATTTTTTTTATTTTATTTTATTTTACTTATCCAAACCCCTAAACTCTTTTTATTACATTATTTTATAAAAACACCAGTATAATCAATATAATAGGTAGTTTTTATGAGAAATATTCACCTACACTGACACACACCTCCGTCTAATGGGTAAAGAACATACTATTTTGGTGGACAACGAACTACTACCTCACAAAATGATGATTGTTCAAATATCTCCTACCGCCTCTCATGGTGGCCATTATGATGAAACTGTATTCATATATGATATTTTATATCTTTATATTGTGGCTATGCTTCTGTATTTTTCATTTATATATTATGTTTTTGGTTTCAATAGTGGTTAAATACGATAATCTCATTTGAGGAAGTGAAGACTACCTTCCCCTCAAAGTTATATGACTTATTCATGCCATATGAGGAACATATAAAGGGTAGATTTAATGATATTATATATGATATTATACAGTAATTATAATATACTTACCTATCATTATGTTTTCATTCCATTACAAAATGAAATGGAAATGGAAGTAGCATTCATGCATACATAGGGCTTACTATCTCCATGAACGGTGCATTTCATTTCATATCTCCAAATATTATGTAATATTATAAATACATACATATAGTAGATATATATGATATATATGATATCTATATCATTAATATCATTCTGAAGATAATGCATATTTGAACACATGAACAACTTGTAATTATAAGAAATCCATTTTTGACTCAAGTACCAAATATCGAAAAATCAACCATTTTAACATAAATGATTACATAATGATTATCACATTGTAATAATTGATAAAAAATGAATAATAAAATTTAAAAATGTTCTTATGAAATTAGAAATTAAATTTAGTTTATTATTGAGGAGGTTAATGAAAGAACGGGTTAATTCGGATATGAGGTGAGGGACTTCGCCTCAATCTCCTTTAATTGAGGCATATTTTGTTTTAAAACATGAAATTATTTTATAAACTGTATAAAAACCTTTTAATATTCATTTCATTCAAAGGGAATCTTTTTCTAATAATTGTTTTACTAAATGACAAAAAAAATATTTCTGTTAACGTAAGCGGTGACAATAACCTTCAGCCGCTGAGCGTATTATTTGAACTTTGTCTTACTTAACAAGCCATAATTTTTTTAAAAGGAAAATCAATACCTTAAACTCTTTTATGTATTTTGTTTTTTAAAATGGTTTTGATAAAGGATTAGATATTTAAAAATATTTAAGAGATATATTGTGATTGAAATATGGAAATGTTTTCATTCCTTTATATTTGTTGTATATATTATGCTTTTATAATGGTACATAGACATTTGATGGGTGGTTACGTGATAAACCAAATGACGGGTGGTGCCATGATAAACAAGTATGGGTGGTTACATTATAACATCCAATGCATTGGGTATGGAAGTCAGTCATATGGCTATTCCATTTAGTGATATGTGTGGATGTCGACCGTATGGTTATTCTATTTAAGTATGTTTATGTCCTAAGATACCTTTATATGTTATATATTCTTTATATGGGTATTATGGTAATAATTTGGTTACAAAATGGTAAGAAATTAACTTTTATTCATTGATGAGTATTTACTACTTCATAAAGGTGAAATGTATTACTTATGATAAATTATTCCGGGTTTACTTGTTGTTTTGAAAAGCTATCAGTTTTCCTTCTTTGTGTATCCCTTACTAATATTTTTATGCCCATCCAATTTTTTTGATTTTTTTTCATTAGAAATAATATGGAATAGGGTCAAGGATGAGATCAAGAAAAATTCATGCTACCTAAAACATGGAACTAAACATTACACTTTTTTCATGAATTTATATTTTGAGGGAAAAATGGAAACCTGTTAGATGTATGTAATATTCAAGTTGTTTTGTATATGTTATGACCTAATTCCGTAAATCTCTAAACCTGAAAAGACCCTCAATATGAATTATTAAATTATTTCAATAATATTCAATGTTCAAGGCTGGGTCTATATATCAATGTTGGGACTATGATGTATCCTCAGGAAGAATGATATTGTGACATTTTATGCCTCCTACCAATTGATAATTCATGAGAAGAATTATCTGACACATGATTTTGAGAAGTAATCAATAATTGTTTCTAATTGAATAAATAGAGGAATTATTGGTATGCTAAGATTTGTGATATATTTATATTGTTAAAAAGGTATAATATATATTGAAAAATTTGAATATTCACTAGTGAATATGGTTGATGATGATAAAAAATAATTATTTCTTAATACATTACTAACCTTGTGGGGAAAACTAGGTTGCCAATGCTTCATGTCCAAAAGACTATGCTACATTTTATTTGGTGAAGATTTAAATATATTCAATATTTATAGGTTATCAGATGTTATATATTGAAATATTTATAAATGGGGAAGACCATGTATTTCTCAAAAATAATATTTTACTATCCATCCATTTGGCGGTTAAGATGGTATAAAATAAAGGTGTGGAATTACTAATGATTAAGAGGGATGTTCTATAGTCAAACTATTATCATGATAGAATGATATGGTTCAATAATAGAGTAGGGGTCCCTATTACTACTAGAGTTAATGAAGGATCTGTTGGATTAAGCTTATAGTTCACCATTCTCTATTCATCCAAGAAGTATGAACATGTACAAGGATATAAAATAATATTTTAAGGGGGATAAAATATAAAGGGGTATTTTAGAGTATGCATGAAAAATCAAAGATTTTATATCAATCTATGGTTGGGAGAAAACATTACAAGGGAGTTTTAAAACAAGTACCCCAACAAAAATGGAAATTGGATATAATTACCAAGGATTTAACCATCAGACTACCGAAAACATATAAAGGTTATAATTGTATTTGTGTTGTCATTGATCACATTAAAAAATTAGGGAATTTTATTTAAATAAGAGAATATTTATATCTTCATTACTTTTCATGGTTATAGATTATTTGTATTATGGTATTTTAGTGTCTACCACAATCAATTGTATTTGATCAGGAGTTAATGATTCCATTGAATCTATGGAGAAGTTTTTAATAGGATTTGGATAATGATTTGAGTTTCAACACTTCATGTCATCTATAGTCATATTGTATGTCTGATTGGACCCTTAAAACTATATAATACATGATTATATCATTCTCTAGGTATTTCAAAGTTTTTTTAATAAACACCTTCATTTGGTCCAATTTTCATAAAAAAATAGCTTTCAGAAGAGTATTAAGATGGCTATTTATGGAGACTTATAGGGATGGAAGTCCAATAATTCAACATTAGAGGATAAATTTGGAGAAATATATCTATTTGGACATTATCTAGTTATTAAATGGTAAATAAAGTGAAATTCATTCAATAATAACTAAGGACGACTTAATGTTGACAAAAAATATATGTTGAAAATTATCAAATAGATATAGAATTAAAAAATAGTTAAAATAAATTACTATGAATATATGATTTGAATAATGTTACGATTTTTATAATTATGTGAATGTTTATCCTTAAAAATATTAGTCACATTGAAATTCTTTATCGCGTCATGATGTCCGCTTACAGCTTAACACTTCCACCTAATGTATCTCGAGTTCATTATGTGGTACATGTATCTCTCATGGGAACATACCTTTCTAATTCATAATTTTTTTAATAAAATATATAATAACAATAGATAAATATATTTCATATGAGGAACAACTAATAGAAATTTATAACCATAAAGAGAATGTTTTTTGTAGCAAGACTAAACATCAGGCTAATTTTTTAAGAAACAATCAAAAAAATTGAAGAATCTATGTGTTTACTTGGGTATGTGATAAGTTAGAATCATAATAAAACATTTTATTTAATTAGGTTAATCTCAATGGTGAAATTATTATAATGGGTTATAATGTAACAAGCCCAATTTGTATTATATATTTATTTTTAAATAAATTTATTTGATAGATTTTACAAATTTAGAAATGAGTTCAAATGAACCGTGAAAACCTAATAAAATATTATTACGTGTAAAAAATATAACTTTTTAATTCATCGTGTCAATATTATTTTATGATTAACATTTAAGGTTTCTCTAAAAAGATTGAATTTTAAGTGAATATTGAAAATTTCTCATTTTTTTATTAACATAACATTTCTCTTAATTGAAAAAATCACCATAATCCATTAAATTTAACCCAAAATTTACAAAACCCTCATTTATTTGTAAATAATATAATTTATTTCATTTTAATCAATATTATACTATATTTTAGTAAATGATCATTTTTAGACATAAGACTTCCTATTTCATAAAAAGCTATTTTCGATGCCCTATACATTTTTATATTAAATTAATTTCTCTAAATTATTTGAATTATATTTTCTAAAAATGATACCATTTTTTTATAATTGTTTATAAATTTAGTAAATAGTTTTCATGTATTTTAAGGCATTACATTTAGTATCCAGGGTAAAATTTATAACCTCGGTATCAGGTATGTTGGGTAATTAAAGTAAAAATAATGTTATAAGGTATTAAAAATATATAAAAAAATTTGTTTTCACTTCATTTCATTTTCAAATTAGTCCATAATAATAAGGAATTGAAAAAAAGCCAATATTTTACCATTTATATATTTTTTTCAACTTATAATATTTACGTATTGGATAATCTCAAAAATTTCCTTCTCTTACATTTAATACGAATAATATTTTTACATGATGAAAAAATACATTTTTTTTTCTTATTAAATGTAAATTTTTAATATAAATAAATTTTTTTTATTCATTTAAATTTATTTGTAAATTTTAGTGATTGAACATTTAGCATAAATTCTACGACAATTCCAAACGAGTATTTATTAAATTAATATAGAAATAAAATAATTGATTTTAAAATTATTTAACATAAAAAAATCATATTATAATAGTGTAACATGAATTTTATAGATACATATAAATTTTTTGGGTTTTTTGGTTAGATTATATTATAATTATATGTATTTATTGATGTATTTAAAGTCATATAAAATGAATGGTGTAAAAATGATATTAATAATATTTTATAATAAATATTATTTACTTATATGATTTAAAATTCCTAAAAATCCTATATTAATACACAAAAAAGTTATATGATTTAAATAACCAACCATTATCCAATTTTATGTCTTTTTTCATCTTATGGTCAAAATCATGATCCTTAATGTGTAACCCACATTAATATTTAAAAAAATTCAAAATGATTAAGGAGGGGTTAAAACTAAATGATAAGGTTTAAAACATAACTAAAACAAATAAAAATATTATTGGATTATATAATTTATACTTATAACATATTATATTACAATTATATCAATTTTAATCAATTTTGAGATGAAAAAAATTTGTATTAATTTAATAATTTATGAAATTCTCATAATTCCCCCCCCTCACTTAGAAAAAGACACTCTTTTTCTCTTTTCTTTACCACCCATTAAGATATATTTTTAACAAAAACTCTTCCAAATAATAATTTCATCATACATATAAAATTTATATAGTATTTTTTCCAAAATTACAACCGTGGATCCTTTAAGAGAAGATCAGAAGGTGCTCTTTAAAAGAATAGGTAATCATCTTCACCAAGTACTATCGTTTTTCTTACCCTTTTACAACCTTAAATTATGTAAGAACCCTTTTTATATATTAAAAATATTATATTAAATATAACTAGATTTTATTATGTTTATATAATAATATTAATCCATATTCTTCTCTATTAAAGAGGATTCTAAACTATCACTCTTGTGTATGGAAGACTACAAACTAAAATCACGATGTAATTTATTTTCCATTGATGAATCACATGGATTGTTATAAATATATAAATTATAATAATATATATGATATTTATGAAATAATAATTATTCTATATATATAATATTATATATACATTTGTACCTTCCAATCCATTGGATAATAATAATGATGCTCGTGTGTATGTCTGGAGTACCACCTCTATAAAGTGTTGTGATTTATTTTTCATTTATAATTTACATATGCAGTAACATGGATATATTTAGTGAACATATATGATTTATAAAATATATTAATAATTATATAAGGTGATTTATCTTTTATATTTCATTCATTCTTTTAATAAAAAAGTAAAAATAGAGTTTATTCATATGTACAACCTACTATCTCAATGCAAGATGTCATTTATTTTTCTATCTAAAAATTTTATGGATAAATATTAATATATATATATATATATTTATATTGAGTATAAATTTTATATTTATATCATTAATAATCTATTGTATATGATTTTTTTAAAATCCAAGAATAATGACCAGAACTACCACATCAAAACTTGCAAGAAAAATGAAGCAGTTAATACCCAAAACATGATAATAATAAAAAAACGACATTACTATAATATGATCTAGTATATAGATTGTAATTGAACAATAAAATAATAAAATATTATCAAAAAATATGATATAATATCTTATAAATATATCATATATATGAAATTATAGACATATATATGGGATTTTTTTTATATTTAATAAATATACATTTATTATATAGAGGGTTTAAAAACCATATGAGGTATACCATAGTTGAAGTAATGGATTTCATCTCAATTTCCACTCCAATGAGATATAATTTTTAATTTTTTATTTCATGATCAGTAAATATTTAATTCATGTTTAATATTTTATGGATTTTACATATTTTATTATTAATATTCATATCTTTGACCCATTAATCATGTAAAACTGTTTGAAATAAAATTTGTTCTTATATCTCTTTTGATCAAGAATAATTTTATCTAATGTTAGTGTTTTTAAAAATTATTTCAAAAAAGTCCTATTTATTTATTATCAATACATTAAATTCTATTCATGAAGTTTTATAAGGCATAAAAGTAATATTTATGTTGTTTTTCCAAACAGATCATTTTTAACTGTCTTTACAAAAGCCAACAAGAATGGTTCTTTTTTGAAATATACAGATTTAATAGATTCTCCATTAATTATAAAAAATTTACACTATTTATATTATTAAATTATTATTTAAAATTCTCCAATATAAAGATATTTAATTAAATATGGTTTTAATACTCCCCATACATTTTCCAAAAGATTTAATTTAATGACAAACACTACATTTTTTATAAATCGAATGCCATCTTTCAAATCTTTTGTGGACATTAATGTTGTATTGATGGAATAATTTTATATTATTCCTTCAAAATTAAATTACTCTAAAATAACCATATTCCTTATATCAATGATTTTATTATTTTTTAAACAATGTAATATCTTTATATATTTATTTTTTATAAATGTTATTTTATTGACTTGGGAAATATTGATATTTTATATTATATACAGATATATATAAATTTATTTATAATGAAACTTTTTATTAATTAAATTTATCATTCAATATTTGAGGAATGCATTAGACGTGTAATGATAAGTGGGGACCAGAATAATATCACCCCTCAATGCATCAACAAGTATAATGAGACAAATTTGTTTTCAAAATTAAATGGGTGTTTGTTTTATACCTACCCATTAATTTAACTATATTGGTATAATGATTTCATGTTATTAATATACTAATATATTGGATCATGATTTCTAATATTAATAATTTCCTTCATTAATAATTCATTAATTATTATCCTTGATATTAGTACATTGATATTATCGATGGATGGATTTTGAAATCATTTTAATTATAAAATGGAACTAATTTTTTGTTATATACTTTGTCACAATGAATCTGACTTTATAATTCATTATAGATTATACTATATATGAATCTTACTGAGTATCTAGGATCGCCTTTTATTTTTTTACCTTTCCCAAGGATATGAAGACAGATATTATGAAAAATATCAAGGATTATAGAATGCTTTTGTGATATGTATTTAATATTTCCAATGTAATATAGGAATCATATATATATATCTAATTCATCAAGACTACTAAACTCACTGAACCTTCTGGATGAGTAATTTTTATATTATAACAATATAATAATGTAGGAAATGGATTTGGGTTTCAGGTGTTGGGATTTATACATACATTACAAGTGGCATCCGGATAATATTTTTGTCTTTTACTGTAATAATTCCTAAAATATAATTTTCTACCTAAATAACATGTGTAATGTCTTATACGACATGCGATAAAAACAAAGTTATTGAATTAATTTTCTTCACAAAAAATTAAGTATCATTTATTTTAACATAGAATACATAAACTTCTAATAGGGTAACATAGAGTGTAAACCTAACCAACTCACTTATCATATTCTTTCGATTAAGTCGAGCCACATAATGCGAGAGTGCATAGTATGTGGTCCTGATCCTCATGTGGTTTGTGGAAAAAAGACACATGAAAATTTCCACAATGTTCATTAAATAGAGGATTATCTGGGGGAACATTATTGTATAACAAAGTCATTCTCCAGGTAAATATTTAATCTATCAAATCCCTAGCCACCACTACCAAAAATATACATGGTATGATCCCCTAGAACATATAACCTAGGATCATGTCTTTGAGTTTAGATTACATTAAACACTTAGAATCCACCTCTATCATTATTCTCAATATTTATAAAACATAAATCCTTGTAAATATCCTAATATATATTCTTTCCTAGCCTCAAATAGTTTTTTTCCAACTTTTCTTTACGAAAAAATCATTTATTATTGTTTACATAGAACCATGACACCTCTACACATCAATTCCCTATAAACTCTATATTAAAGTGACTCAAATAAATCCACAATTACCCATCCTCAATTACACATACCCTAATCACTAATAAGATTCACAAATCCATTGACAATTGTTTCAAATTACATTCATGAACCCATATAGGCGGGGAACCATCAAACCATCACCCATGGAGAATTCCAATGATGAAAATGCAAAGAATATTTGGGAAATTATATTGAGTAAATTTCCACGAGATCATGACTAGCTGGTGAACATATCCTTCCACCATTAATATTCCATGAATTATCCATGAATATATGATTGAGGGGTTAAAAATAGAAAATAATAATAAATTAAATGGATCAGACATGACTTAGAGTACCAAACATCAAGAATAAAAATTATTTATACATAGAACATGAATAATAATAAAAATAATTAAATAACATGTTTAACCTTAGTATATAATTATCATCGCTTAAATAAAACATTGATACCGTGGTTTTGTTCATATTTTTTTGTTATCCTATCATTGATGTTGTCACGGATCAATTCCCACCCCCTTGATCTCATATAAACTCCACAAAAACTTTGATTTTTAAGACATATTTATATTTGAGGTTCATGTTAATGTCAATCATAAAAAAACCTATAAATAAATATTTAATGGGGTTTATATGTTAAATTTAGATTTCAAACTATAAATATCAAAAATAAATACAATTTTTTAAAGTGAAACCCGTGATAATATATCCTTGGGGTCGCTCATGGGAACAAAAATTACACAATCTTTAAGGGAAGGACACATTTTATATGCAACGATAGTGTTGGTTTTCCAATCCAATGTTCTATTTAAGATATATAACTGATTCTTCACATAAATATATTTATTGTAATAAAATAATAAATTATTTTTGTTATATAATTTTATATCCTTGATGTTCTATTAAATCATAAATGGATTAATATCCAACTAAGAAAATATAAAAATTCCTAATTTTCGATGTGAAAAGTTCATGGTCTCTATGAAATCACCATGAACTACATTATGAAACATATTTATTTAATAAATAATTAATAAAAATAATATAATTTTCAATGATCTATAAAATTCACAAAGACATATCTCGAGGGTAAGCATTGCACCCTGAGGTTAATAAATCCATAAAAATCATTTCTTTAGGTTGTATGATAGAATAAATTTACAAGTCTTCCCTAGTTATACCCAAAGAAATAGAAATCTAGAAATTTATTTACTTGTTGATTAGGAAAAACTGTAGTTTCTAAATTTAATATCAACTATTACTTACATCATATATGATAAAAATTTACATTTATCTTATATTTTACAATTATGTGACATAAATTTGTTTATTTAATGATGTGATTTATGTGGATTAATTTTTTAATTCATGTAATATTAATATAAAACTCATTTTAAATTCTTATTCTTCATTGGGATGAATATTATAGGGATATACATTTCATGAGTCCATTGAAATTTGTATATTCATGGTATTTTGTTGTCCATATTTGTGAACTTAATGAATTTATGATATTTTGATTATTGGATCATTGGTTTGAAGAAGGATATATGTCATCTTTTGGGAATACATGTCATATTTGGATATGAAATAATTTATATTATAATATGTTTATTATAAGATAAAGATGGAGTAATTTTATGTGTTGCAACATAATCATCTTTGAATAACCCATGAATTTTTGTTATATGAGTGCCTTGATAATGTGGTGGATTTTCCCACTATTTATGTTGTCACTGATAAATATTTATTCCTTTATCTATCTTGGTTATCACCGAATTATTCATTTATCCTAGTTGTGATGTTATGGGGCTGTCAAAATTCTCTTATGTATTATAACTTTGTGTTATTACATTTTAACACTGATAGTTTTCTTTCTACTAATTTTGGTTTGGATTTAATGATGAATAACTTTTCTATTCATTAAAAATGGGTATATTCATGTATCTATTTTGTCACTAATATAAAAAATATCTTTATTTACTATTTTCTCCACTATTTATATGGATATTCCAAAAAATGACTAAATAAAGAGGTATTATATTACTAATTAACCTCACCTTCACCTATTTTTATTATTTCTACCTTGGGTTCTGGTTATCTTATTTCTATAATGATTTATCAATATTACTATTCTTATTAATGATGATGTCATGGTTCAAATAATTTTTAAGTATTCTTCATCCTTTAAGATCCATTTATGCTTAGAGAGATTGATGAGCCCTTATAAACTTAATTTAAAAAGTGGGTGTTTTGAGAAAAAATTATTTGAGGAATTAATGATATTATATTGTCATTTTCACTGATATTAGACTAACTCTAAGTTAAATCATTATATCAGCTAGTCTGGTGTTCAAATAAGTCACACATTAGGATAATGCTAGAATTCTTTATTGAGTTCACTCATTTTTAAGTTATGGTGATGGATCCATGATTTACAGTATGAAAAATTGAATATTTATGAGTTTTATAATTGTTGAAATTCACCATACCCAAAAGGATAAAGTAATTATTGATTTTTGGAAATCTATAGTGTCAATTAATGCTCATTATTTTAAAATGAGTTGATATAGGGGATGTATTTGAACATATGATAGAATAACACTACAATATACATATGAATCACTATAATGGAATCTTATAAAATAATGGAATATATACTACATATTTATTATTACATATTACCTAACCAAGGATTCAGTTGGTGATTGGATTTGAAGAGGTTTTCAATACCACCTGTTATAGGAAAAAATTTTCACTAATGGTTTTGATGTCAAATCACAGTGACATATTTTATACTACAATGTGCCTAGAAAAGAAACTTTGATACTATAATTGTCGGTTAAATTGAAATATTATTATAACATAAAATTATAGTCAATGAAAATATTATTTTTTGGTATCTCAATGAAGACTTGGGGTGATTAATTTTATAAACTGTTTTGTGATATCATAATTCTACCTTGACCATTGATTATATAATAATGTCTGAAAATCAAATTTTTATTCTTTTAGTGTAGTTAAAATGATGATTTTTCATGGATAAATGTTATTTAAAAATTTATTGTATTCCTTGACATTAATAGAAGTATTTGGGCATTATTTTAGATATATTTGATAAGAATAAAAATAATGTACACCTGGTCAGTCCTTGGATTCATTGGATAAATGGAGTGAAATATTTAGTTATTTTTTTAAGTCAGTTTATTCATTTATGTACTAGGATATTGGGGCTATATTTACTCTCAAAATATTATATTATTATTGAAAATTAGTAAAGAACATTAAAAATAAGATAAAAATAATTAGACAATGATGGGTAACCACTTAATAAAATTTATGTGTAATCATTTTAAATCTCATATTCCATATGTTTTCTATCACTCTCTATCTCTAATAATTTATTAAAATATTTCATGTAACCTAGAGTTAAATAAAATTTGAAGAACCACATTCAGAGTTGATATTTTTTACCACTTACCAAAAACCCTCTCAATGTTTTCATATCTTATAAATATACCACATAATTTGAATTAGAGTAAGCCTCCCATAATTATTATATTTAATAACTATCAGATAATATTTTATTATTATAAGAGAATACTAATGTTTTAATTTAATTTTCAAGAAAATATTTCTTATGTATTTTTATTACAGTACTTTTAATTATATACTAATGAATTTGGATCGTTTCTTTTTAAATATCCTCTAAATAAATACATCTACCTAAATAATGAATTCTATTTAGAATACATGTGTTACAATTTTTAATGAGATAATAATGTATCAATAAAAGTGGTTATGG
This sequence comes from Viscum album, assembly GCA_963277665.1. Taxonomy (NCBI): domain Eukaryota; kingdom Viridiplantae; phylum Streptophyta; class Magnoliopsida; order Santalales; family Viscaceae; genus Viscum; species Viscum album. The sequence goes on along the minus strand of OY728153.1, from coordinate 1,198,985,475 downwards.
TTCCATATAATTTATATTACGTCTTATCAATTCTTAACTAAATTGATAATTTTTGTCATATTCTTAAATAAGGGATAAACGTGAGTTTAAAATAAATTAAGAATAAAAAATATTAACAACTAGCATATAATGTGTTACTTTAATCGCACTCTTTGAAAGATTTTGGGAAAGTTATATAAATAACAACAGTATATGATGTTTTTTGAAAATGTTCTGATATCCATGTTGGTGATATAAATATCATAGATTCAGTATATAAACACATTATTATAGTTATTTTCATATGCATATAGTCGAATATGAATTAGTGAATGAGTAATTATTATAGGTGGGAAAATAATGTGTTTCAAATAAATCAATAATTTGTTTATTTAAATTATTTCATGATTAATAAATTTTGCATAATCATAATATAATTCAATTGTAACAAAATATTACCATAGAAATTCATAACATACGTGAATGGAGAAGTGATAAGTTCAATGATTTCATGAAAGACTATGAGGTGAGGAAAAATCATATCATGCAAAATTATTGAAAAATTAACTATGAGAATGATTTTAACTCTTATAATAAATTAATTATCATAGAAATTATGATTTATCATGGTGAATAAACATTAGACAATGAATCTTATAGGAACATCAACTAGTTCTTATAATTCAATTATAATGGTAAAAAAATTAATGAATTTATAATAAAAAAATTCAATTAAATATTTCAACTATGGAAATATTTTAAAATTTATAGATATTTTCATTTAGAAGTAATATATATATGGTAATGATCATAAAATTAAAATATCTTATATGATAAAAAATTAATTTTCTCTCAAAACATGATATGTAATCTTATTAAAAGTAATATAAAATAAAGGTAGAAAACATATATAATGATGAAATTGAAGAATTTATTGAAAAATAAAAACATACTAAGGATCAACGGAGAAATGAAGAAAAATATAGTGATGAAAAAAATATTGATGAATAGTCACTGAAACAGATTGAAAAGTGATTGGATCTCTTGGTGTGTTTGAAATAATTGTATATTATTTATATAATAAAAAGCAATAGTTAAATTATGAGAATTATCCATTGAATAAATAAAATTTTGAATAAAATATCTATGAACATATAGTGAAATAAGAATCACGATTAGGCAGTATAATTTAATTATTAATGAAAAAAGAAATATCGATGAGATTAAAAAAAATTATTTTATATGAATTTTTGATTAAATTACTTAATTAGTGGTTAATTTAAGTAAAAAATACCTCAACATAATTCCAATAGTATGAGTATCCACCCTGTAAAACCAATTAGACTTGATATATTAATACAACTTTTTGAAAAATAAGAATAAACAAAGTTTAATTGGTATTGAATAATAATTGTTCTATGATATTGTCTAGATTTTTGAAGTCTCTAATATAATTCTCAATATTAATGTCACAAAATATTATGATACCATTTAATGGAACTTCATTAATATTATTATTCATTTTAAGGGGTTCTATAATATTTTTTTTATATTTGTTCAAAATGTTCACATGTACTAATGTTTTAATATCACTAACCAAGAGATATATGTGTATTTAAAAATAAAATAAGGCCCCTTGAAAAGGATATCCCATATTTCATTCCCTTTTAATTCTATCAAAATAATATATCAATAGAAATATAGCCATTGTTGTAGAAGAATGTTTGATTCTATTACAGAAAGTAAGGTTTATTGCCCTTGGATTCTAGTACTTATTTATTCATGATGAAATCATTTTTTTATTTAATGGAAGATGATGGTAAATGGAAATGTCAATAATATTTTGGATGATTATGAGATATTTGGTGATCAGTAGGTAAATAATTTGAAGAGAAACGTGTTCATGTCTACATCATGTACTTATACCCATGTTGATTATATCTTAGAAAGGATGTGAATTATATAATGGTATTTACTGGTGGAATATATATTGTTTCCCCTATATCCACTAGATGGTCCAAGTTAAATTACATTGATAACCTAGTTTAATTGAATTTTGGGTGGAATGTTAGTTGGAAAATATGACTTATTTATTTTGGATTGTAATTAATCATTATAAATTTCATCTTATAATCCATTCCAATTAACATATTTCATACCAAAAAATTCTATAAATAATACCCACATCTTATAAAATAAAATAAGACCAGTTTTTTTGAATAATTAATTATTGTAAAATACAACTTGGTTAAATATTGGAGTCTGGACACAACTATTGAAGTAGGTGGAATAGGGATTAGAATATTGTATATTACCACACAATGTATGCACAAAATACACTATTCAAATTTCATTGAAGGATATTCTCTATGGGATGATTTTTTTATGAAAAAATATTTCAAATACAATGATATCCCTCATAAGGTAGCTTCATCCCCATCTATATTTTGTAAAATCAATCAAATACCTCTATGAATTTTTCTAGAACACTCAATGTGAGTGATATGTCACAATGAAACCTTTTTATGGAAAGATAATGAGGTTTTTCAACCCCTATGTGTTACCCTGATCATTATTCTCAACAAATATTTTAGAGTGAAAAATCCTTCATCTGTTTCACCTCTTGTATCCACTCTTATTCTCAGTAGAGCCTCTTAAATTTCTTTTATTTAATATATGAGTACTATTATTTTTTCTTCTATCCAGCTGGTTTTGGCCTCTTTATCTTCAAAGTCTAGTCCATACTTGTGAATACTCTACTAGGATGATATCCTTAGGGGAAAATGTTTTGTTATTTTATTACTCTGTAAATGTTTCACCTTTTTGTATAGAATGATAGTCATTATGAATATCCTATAGATATAACATTACAAAGTATATAGGTCCAATTATATTATATGTTATCTTATATCACAAATACCCAAATGAAATTGATAGAATATCGATTCCTCAAGTGTTATTATACTTGTTTTTTATGATATTTTCTAGGGAGACAAGGAGAGTTAAAAATAGTTCTATGTACCATCGATCGATTCATATGATCATGTCGTGTAGGGATTAAATCAAATACAGAATTTATGGTGTAAAGGTATATTATTTAGATTTACTCTGATTCATTTTTAAACCATGTAAGTAATATAGGTTTAATGAAATACTATATAATTATTCCCACTAGATGTCTCATATTAATTTAGACATTCATGATACATTTATTACCTCATAAGTTTTCATGGGAATGTCTAGTTGTTTTAGTTTTATATGTGGATATCCCTATACTTCTTGGGCATATCAATGAGTCTTCTTCCACCCCCTCATTCTACTAAGAAACTATATTTATAAGGATCATTTGTTGATGGAAACATAGAAGGAGGGGGTATCATTTACTACTCACTTTGTTTTGTAACGATTGCCTACAGTTCCTATTATGGTATAGGAACCTCTCTATTAGCATAATCCAAAGGCCTTATTTGTGGGATATATATATTTAGGGAAATAATATATTCCTGATGGTGATTGATGTGGATTCATATCTAATATCTAATTATATGGTTTCTAAATTGGTGTATCACTCATCGGTGGCTTATCATATGAGGGAATACAAGTATCTTCTCTCCCCCATAACCATTATTCTCCATATCTAGTGGGAAAGTATTATAGTGGTGGATATAATTATTTTCATTATAATTTCTTGTTCAATGAATTCCTTTTTTTCTTATTTACATTATTTTTATCATTAATATAAAACAATCATCTATGAGGATATATAAGGCCTCTATTACTTTAGGCTTTGCCAATTATAATTTTTCCTCTATCTTTCTTATTTTTATAAAAATTTAGTTTGAATGAAAATATTATATTAATTTTGTTCGAGAGAGTTTTAATGATATAGAATTTTTTGTTTATACCTCCATGAAACATTAATATTTCCCCTTGATTTTAGGGAAATTTTTTTTTTGTAAAGCTCGTACCATTTTTATATTTTAATTTATTATTATTTCACCAAACCTCATTCATTTTGGTATTAATTGGGAATTAGAATTATCAAAGTTGGATTGAGATAATATTTTAGGAAAATATTCCTATGACAGAGAATATGGAAAATTAGAAGATACCACTATAAGCTTACTAAAATCCCATAAGAGTTTGGGTTTTTATGTTAGTGGCTACTACCACTACTTACAGAATTTTTTTAGCGGCATAATAATACCATGATGTGACCAAAAATGTTCTAGGTGAGACTAGTGGTGTTCAAGAGTTTACAATGTTGTTTTTTAGATATTTAATTAAAAAATTACATACTGTTTCTGGCATATTAATTTTCTTTACATCATCTCACCTCAAGATAAGTGAACATTGTTATCCCTCTTTATTTTCTATCTTTCATCTCCATCATGATTGGATCATTAAAATTTTATTTTAATTAGAGTGTCTTATATTGAATGGGATTTCTACAGGTGATTATAATATAATTCATCCATAATTTCTAGTTCCCCTCACAATTCCCCCAGAATTATTGATTTAACATAATTGGGGGGGGGGGGTTTAAATTTCTAGACTTCTTTTTTTTTTGAGTTATAATAAACATGGGATAATTGAGGAACATGAACTTTATAGTATTATATTGGTGGTCCCTTGGATTCCCATGATATTTTACATTCATGTAATGCACCATATGATATTATTGGAATTAAATTTTCATTCAAATTTCATAAAATTATATTAAATTGTTTTTTTAGAGATTATGATAGGAGTGGAACTGAAGAATGATGTGAGTGGTATATAAGGGTATTTTTTTATTATTTTTGGTCACAGATGAATATTTCTCATGACAATTTGAAAGTGGAGCAATGAATTTATTCCCAAAAAATGTGACAATATTTTAATTTTGACCCTTGGAACCAATTATGACTACCTATTATATTAATTGGAAAGTAATGGATTTATGAAAATCTAGGCCAATGATGAGTCTTCTTAACTATGAGATATTAAAAATGGTTAATTTTTTATGAGTGAAAATGAAAATTTGATGATATATTTTAATTCCCCAAATTTGATTTTAATGAAAAATTAATTTTTTTTGATGGCATCATGTTTGGTTGTGATTACTATTATACTAAGTGTTACTAAGCAAAGGTTCTATAACCTCCCTTAAAATATTATGTTTTCTCCTCAAATCGATATGAATGGTGTTCCAAAAATCACCATGTAGCTTATGGAATAGATTAACCTCATAAATATTCAGATTTCATGTTGTTTTTTGTGTATCCATCGTGTTTTTCACATTGTTGGTACAACATTCCCCTATGGAAGTAGTATAGGTTTTCCATGACCCACTATCAGAATTAAAAGTATATTCAATCATCCACCTATAAAATTTATTTTGGAAATAAATTAACCGCTTAAGATATACCATCTATGGTATATGATTCACCCATTGGTTTAGTTTTTGTAAAGAGTCGGGTTTTCCATGTAAATTATTTTTTCATTATATGGGAATTTTAGGAGTCTTTGAAAATTGATGGCGTGTGATTCCAAGCCCCAGTGTGCCCAAAATGAATTTATGAACTTTTTTCAGGTCCGTTTAGAAAACGTGAAAGAAAAGTTTTGTAAATTTTAAACCAATTCTCAAAATTTAAATATGAGAGCACCGTCGAACTCACAGCGCTGGTATTCTCTTAAGGAGACTTTCACCTTGACCACAATTGGTCCAGGGTGAAAGTTAGTTTTCGTGTTTTTGTGGAAATAAAAATAAAATAAATATCAACCTTTTATTTTATTTTTAACACCCCAATTGAATTCTTAGAGGTGGGGACCACAAAAGCATTAATCCCCCCAATTTTAATTAAATGGGGGGGGACCACCAGAAACCTTCATTAATGTTGGGGAATACCCTTAGAATTCCCCAATTAATTGTGCCAACTCTCAAATTAATTAATAGTGTCATTTAGTTTTTCTATTAATTATTGTGTCGATGTAAATTTATTGTATAAACATATTTTAATTTATGTTGTCATTTAACCTATTGGGTTTTGGGGGAATCTTTGGAAAACAGTGTTCTTGGAGTATCCTCTTGAGGAAGAACAATTCTCACCAAGGGGGAACCAATGAATGGAGGATCGTCAAACCAGCGGCGTCGTTGGAGGAGGCTTGCTTCGGGATCGACAAACACCAATCCTTCTTTAACAGTGGACAATATCCAACATAACCATTGAGGTAGGGGTGTGATTTTGGTTTATATTTATTAATTGTTTTCTTTTACGTTGAACCTCTCCACATGAGTCGCTTGCTACCGCTTTAACACGAAGGGTGAGGGCCAAATGAACATGGAACGACATCTCTGGAACCTTTGCGGTTTTTGTTGCGTTACCTGTGATGGAGTAATACAAAAACTAGTGATGGAGATTAGAAATGGTGGGACTTGGGTGCGATGGCCAGAACCACTGTCGTCCGTGACAATAGTTGCGGTACGACCGCACCACCGGAGAAGAGTCGCGGCCTGTCGGCCGAGGTGGAGCAAGGGCAGCGGCCAATACACCGGTCGGCCGCACGATGGGGACAGTGATGCCCATCCACACCACTAGGTGTGTAGGAGCCACGACCTTGTGATGCAGCGGTGAAGGGAGGGAGACCAGCCGAGCTGGCTGCCGGTGGAGGAGAAACGTGAAACGGTACCGCGGAGAGGAGGAGGCTAGCCATCAGGCCAACCGGTGGGCCGAGCAGTCCGCCGCACTACGGGTTGGGCCGAACCTAGCAAGCCCAACACAACAGGTTGGGTCAGACCCAGGGCCAGACCCGAGTCAGGCCTGGTCGACCCGAACGGGGTCGGGTCATCCCAGGCCGAGTTGGTCCGGGTCGGACCGGACCCGGACCAACTTCGACCTATTTTATTCTTTTAGACATATCCTGAGTTACATACGTCCATTTGGAGAACCGTCTATAGTGACAAAATCCTACGATTGAGACAGTCTTTTTGGTATACCCCACTTGATTTTTGGGTAAATTTTCCTTATGGCTAGGTTGGATTGAGTATGAATCCAACATAGCCCTTGGGACTAAAAGGCCAATAACTTGCAGACTGGGCATCCGAGTGACGAACCGTCTATTATGTTGAGACCACTATTACATGGAAATAATTTGGGATACTTCTTCATGGTACTTCTTGGTGGTTGGAGTATTCTTCCTGTGGATTGAGAAGTAGACCCACCCAGAATCAGGAGATTTAAGTGCGTGAACCTTGTAGTTGGCTGTAACATGAGAAAAGGATCTTATGTGGTTCTGTGCTTTAGGATCCTATGTTGTTCTATAGTTTGGGGTCCTATGTGGGTCTGTGCTTTGGGATCCTATGTGGGTCTGTGTCTGAGAGTGTCACTTGGATTCTCTCTAGGAATTCATGTGGGACTACTCTAGGATCCCACATGGGCCTGCTGTACTAGGATTCTATGTGGGTCTGATGATTTATGATCCTTCTTGGGTCAGCATCTTATCAATGTTAGATGATTCAATAGTTATATCTGATCATCTTTGATACCGTACCTATGTTATACCTAGTGTGAGCTGAGTCTATACCTTTGTAGTAATCTTATGTTTGGCGTACCTTAGTTTTACTTACCTTCGTGGTGATACCTTTGTGGAATTCTTCTATGTGACGTACCTTTTTGGTACATACCATCGTGGTGATACCTTTGTGGTATTCATTTGTGTGGTGTTACCTTTGTGGTATATACCTTTGTGGTATTCCTTCCTTTGTGGAACAGTTGAGCTTTGGGTATTTTAGTAGGGCCTTGTGTTTCCTCATGAATGAGATGGGTATACGTGATCATATAGGTATATGTATGGGCATATACCTAAGTAGGATTGTCAGTTCTTTTAATACCTTTTGGTTTATCCTTTGTGGATTTTGTGAGACCTTTAAGGGTCTTGGGGACCCTACTGAGTATCTTTATACTCACCCCTTCAAGGGCTATGCCCGCACCTTGTTGTGTTTGGTGCAGACGACAGAAAACAGAGACTGAGGACGAGAGTACCGAGACTAGAGATAGATCGTAGGTGGAAAATGGATGAGGTGTAACGCAGAGTCAACCATTCGAGAGATGTACGTACCCTTCAAGTAGGATCCTTGGAAGGTGTTCATAGGAGTTGTTTAGTTCACTTGTACTTTCCAATTTTCTTGTACTTTCCAGTTGGGCATTTATTATGGCCCCTTTCACTTACTGTACACACTCTTTTTGCTTTTTAGTTTACTTGTGTTTGTTTCTTATTGTGTGCTTGATTACATGAGTTTATAGGATTTAAAGGAAATTCCTTCCCAGTTTTAGAGAATATGCCTTTGGTGATATTCGCCAACCCCTGGACTATGGAAGGCTGGCTTGGAGTAGTCACGACACGGGCCTCGGGGGACGGGTTGTGACATCTTTGTATCAGAAGAGTTAGTTCTACCGTATAACATTAGACTCTGATATTTATAATGGAAATAGTGTTATGTATAGTGTTTTTGGTTATTAGTTTAAGGAATCCAGTGTTAGTACGGTGGTTGACGTATCCGTACACTAGGACCCTGACATCTGATTTCTTACTCAGTACATAAAAAACACTAATTGTTTGTGTGTTTCAAAATGTTTTCTTTGTGATATTTTCGAGTCATATCACTAGGTATACCATATTGACCATAGCACATATTTTTCTTTTCAATATGACTCCACATAGACAACCAGTTAGGGTTATGGGTATAGTACGTGGTGATGGGCCACCGAGTGACGAGGCCGCGGTGCAGGGACCTCTTTCATTATGGGCACCGGCAGTACCATTACCCATTAGGCAACAGATTCCACCAACATTAGTAGAAGAGTTTTCATGTATCTAGAGCATGTTTTATGAGTTCCATCTCTAGAGGCCACTGAGGTTCCAGGGCGAGACAGACCCACAGATGGATGAGGATTGGCTTGAGGCTGTGGTGAGAGTCTTCCGACTAGTAGGGGAACTAGCTAATCTCATAGCGATCCTTTCCGCCATTATTCTATAGGTAGAAATGTGAAGATGGTGGAGCTCGATTATCCATGTTCACGACAAGGTGACACTTCTCTAGGCATACTTTGAGGGCCTGTTTCGGGTAGAGTTCATTCCAGCGACCCTTTGCGTAGTGTGCATACAAGAGCTTCTTCATCTGCAGTAGGACAACATGACTATGTCTCAGTACTCAATGAGTTTAACAATCCTCTCATGATACTCCACTGATATGGTGTGTGGCCCATTCTTCCAGGACCATACCTTCGAGTAGGGTCTCAGGTGGGAGATTAGGGCTTTGATGATTTATCTCAACATATAGACACATGCAGTGGTGTTATAGCGAGCCCTCTTAGTAAAGATTTTTCTTGCTGATTAGTCTCCAGCACTGAGACCCACAACCGGGCGTCATGTAGTGGAGTCCTCTACAGCTAGCAACAGAAAGATGACACAGATGTCTAATAGAAACAGACTTATAGGTGGATGACCATAGGATTCAGGGTTGGTTGTGTGGGGAACCAGAGACATAGCCAGTCATGTGAGGAGTAGGAAATGTTACACATGCGGCAGGCAGGGTCACTGGCTCGTGACTGTCCGACCTGTCATATGAATGATCATCAGAGGGTCAATGGAACACCCAAGCAAAGACAGAGGTTCGACCGAGGAGGTCAGTAGGGAGTATTCAGAAGTATAAGTAGAGTTAGCCGTGCAGCTGGCGGTGTGCAATGATTCGAGGTGTTACTGCCACCACCACCAGGTGGTCCACCCCGACCACTGGGAGCAGGTGGATAGGGGCGAGCTCAGCTCCAGGCAGCTGAGGCCTATGATCATGGTGCTCTTGAGATGATACGAGGTACGATATGTGTCTATACCACCTTAGATGTAGTACTTATATACATAGGTTCCAGTCATTATTTTATTTACACTACCCTCTTTTAGATCTCGGAGATTCTGATGGACCTGTTGGATCGATCCTTATGGATAAAGACTCCTACGGAAGTGGATACGATGATTATGTACTGGTCTTGGTAGTGTGAGCTTACTCTAGGAGGAGAGAACATTGACTGTGATCTCCTAGGAATGATGTAGAAGCCTTACGACGTCATCTTGGGTAGGAATTGGTTATCTATAGTCCTTGCCTAGATCAACTGTATTAGCCCCAAAGTGTGGTGTGTCCACACTGATGGTACTAGGTTTACCTTCACCGGTGAGAAGGGATCATTTGCAGCACTGTATATAATTACCCAAAGGAGAGTGCAGTCGATCACTCATCAGTGGGCTAGCCTTACCCTCGGAGCGGTTGATGTAGAGAGTCCAAGCTATCTTGTAGTGGTAGACCAATATGAAGATGTCTTGTCTGATGATTTTCCAGGTCTACCTCCTCGCATATAGGTAGGATTTTACACTGACTCATACCCTGGGATGACACTGATATCTACTCCAACGTATCGGATGGCTCCCGTGGAACTTCATGAGTTGTGGGTAGATCTGGAGGGCTTACAGGGAAAGAGTTCATCCGTCCTAATGTTTCTCCTTGGGAAGCCTTGATTTTGTTCTCAAAGAAGCTGTATGGGACCTTGAGACTATATTTTGACTATTGTCTCTTGAACGAGGTGATCATGAAGAACAAGTACCCACATTCGAGGGTTGACGACCTCTTTGATCATCTGAAGAGAGCACGATGGTTCTCGAAGATAGAACTCAGATTCAGCTATCACTAGCTCAATGTGCGAGATGAGGATGTGCAAAAGACAGCTTTTAGATGTCGGTATGGCCACTACAAGTTCTTGGTTATACCATTTGATGTGACCAACACTCTAGCTGTGTTCATGGGACTCATGAACATGGTCTTTTAGCCATACCTTGATCGCTTTGTAGTAGTCTTCATCGATGAAAAACTGATATACTCGACTACCGAGGAGGAGCATTCCTATCATTTGCAGATAGTTCTGGACACACTCTGAGAGCACTAGTTTTATGGTAAGATCTAGAAGTGCCAGTTCTGGATCTGAGAGGTTCACTTTCTTGGACATGTCATCTCGGTGGATGGAGTTGTGGTGAACCTAGAAAATTTTGAGGCGGTACTTTCTTAGGAGAAACCCATGATTGTGATGGAGGTACAAAGTATCCTAGGTTTGGCTGGATACTGCAGGAGGTTTGTTCCATATTTCTCAAGAGTTGCATCACCTTTATCAGTGCTGATTAATAAGGGGAAACCCTTCTCATGGTTAGAGATATGCTGGCGTATTTTTTACGAGCTGAGGCAGAGGCTGATTAGTGCCCCCATTATGAGGCTTTCAGAAGAGGGCATTGGGTATGTAGTCTACTGCGATGCATCAGGGATCAGGATCAAATGTGTTCTGATGCAATATCGAGTGGTTATTGCATATGGTTTTCGACAGTTGAGACAACATGAGTAGAACTATGCTACCCATGACCTAGAGTTAGCAACAGTGGCCTTGTCTATGAAGATGTGGTGACATTACTTGACGGACAAGCGTTTTACGGTTTACTCTAATCAAAAGAGTCTTAGGTATATCATCTCTTAGAATGACTTGAACTTGAGATAGTGACATTGGATTGAGTTCATCCAGGACTATGACATCGATATATTCTATACTTCTAGGAAGGGGAACGTTGTAGCAGATGAACTCGGAAGAAGATATGGTATACAACTGCTAAGTGAGTCGATGGAGTAGTTGGCCGATTTGCAGATATCCTTTGGGGATCGATATGGAGAACCTTATCTTCAGTCTCTTACAGTCACTCCCCTAGTTCTTCAGCGATTCAGGGAGGTGCAACAAGGGGACACTAACTGCAAGGCACAACATGCTCAGATATCCATAGGGCATACACCTGATGGATTTTCTGAAGGTGGGCAGCATGTCATCCTCTTCAGAGGGTGTACCATGGTACTAGTGTCACTTCAAGAGGATGTATTGAGGGAGTTACACACATACCCTCTGGTGGTAAATCCAAAAGTGGAAAAGATGTACGAGGACCACCAACAACAGCACTGTTGGCCAAGAATGAAGAAAGATGTAGAAGAGTTTGTCTCACGGTGCCTCACTTGTCAACAAGTGAAGGAAGAGCATCAGGTACCAGCATTCTTTTTTCAGACTTTAGAGGTCCCAGAGTGGAAGTGGGATGGGATATCCATGGAATTTTTGATAGAAATTACACATACATCCATGGGTCATGATTTTACCTTGGTGATCATTTACTGACTCGCCATGTCATCTCACTTCCTACTGATCAGAGAGTAGGGTTTAGTAGAGAGCTTCAGATGCCTCAATGTGTAGGATATTGTGCAGCTACATGGAGTACTCTCAACGATTCTCTCCAATCGTGATGCACATTTCAATTCCCTGATTTGGAAGGGGTTGGATGAGGATTTAGGGACGCAAATTCATTTTATCACTACCTTCCATCCTTAGATGGATGGCCAGACAGAGTGGACCATTAAGTCCTTTGAGGACATGTTGCGTGCTTGTGTCCTCGACTTTAGTCGCACCTGAGAGGATCACTTTCCCTTTGTGGAGTTTTCAAACAAAAACAACTGTTAATACACCATTGGGATGGCACCTTTCAAGGCTCTCTATGGACAACTGTGCAGATCGTCTTTGTACTAGACTGACCCAGGGGAGTTAGCACTCATGGGACCAGATATGGTATGGGCTACCATGTAGAAGGTGTAGATCATCCAGGAGAAGATGATGACTACACAGAGTAGGCATAAGTTTTATTCTGATAGGAGATGGAGACCTCTGGTGTTCGTGGATGGTGACCACGTCTTTCTACAGGTCTCACCCCGATGAGTTTTGTGGAGATTTGGCCAGAGCGGCAAGTTATCTATGAGGATCATCGAACCCTTTCAATTACTTAGTAGAGTTGTCGAGGTCACATATTGCTTAGCTCTTCCACATCAATTGCACTGGGTGCACAAATTTTTCCATGTATCCCAGTTGAGGAGATATGTGCATGACCCATCACACGTCATCGACCAGGGTGAGTAGGACATCAATGATGGGGAGAGATTTATGGAGGTTCAAGTGCAGGTTGAGGATCGACAGGAGTGGGTCGTTCGTGTGCGGTTGATACCTTTTGTGTGTTTAAGTTGGAAACAAGGGAACCTCCATGAGAGCACATGGGAGTGGAAGGCTCATATTCGTGCTCAGTACCCCCACATGTTTTCCTAGTTTTGTGATGTGGCTTTCATGGATGAAAATACCTGAGGTGGGGAGAATGTAAAGACCTAGATTTTTTATGTAACTATTTTAATTATATGGTAATATTATGAGTCTGTGAAAATTGACGACACGTGATTCCAAGGCCCGGTTTTCCCAGAATGAATTTCTAATCTTTTTTTGGGTATATTCTATAAATGTGCAAGCAGGTTTTTGTAACTTTTGAACCGGTTCTCAGAATTGAAATCTGAGGGAACCGTTAAACTCGTAGCGCCGGTATTCACATAAGGATACATTCACCTCAACCGTAGTTTGTCAAGGGTGAATGTTATTTTTCTTGTTTTTTGTGGAAATAACAATAAATACAGATCAACCTTTGATTTTATTTTTAACCTCTGAATTGAATGATTCGAGGTAGAGACCACAAGAGCTTTAATCCTCCCAATTTTAATTCAATGCTAGGGACCACCCGAACCCTTCATTAATGTTGGGGAAGACCCTTATAATTTCCCAATTAATTGTTCCAAATATCCAATTAATTAATAGTTCCATTAAATTAATCCATTTAATTATTATGTCAACATTAATTAATTATAAAACCCTATTTTAATTTAAGTTATCATTTTACCTCTTGGGTTTTGAGGGATTAGTTGAAAAAATGGTGTTCTAGGAGGAGCCTAATTAGGAAGAACAATTTTAACCAAGGAGGAACCAAAGAATGGAGGATCTTCGAACAAGTGGCGTTGTTAGAGGAGGCTTGCTTCGGGATCGACAAACACCATTCCGTCTTCAACCGCGGACGATCTCTAATGGAACCTTTGAGGTAGGGGTGTGATTTTTATTTATCTTCGTTAATTTGTTTCTTTTACATTGAACCTCGTCCCATGATCCTCCTACTATCTCTCTAACATAGAGGGTGTAGGAAAAATGAATATGGCCCGACCTCTCTGCAACCATTGTGATTTTTGTTATGTTACCCGCGATAGAGGAGGATGAAAACTGTTGCTAGAAATTTACACCGGTGGGACTCGGGTGTGGCGTCCACTACCACAGCAGGACGAAATGATGGCGGAGGCACGAACACGCCACTAGATAAGGGCCGTGGCCCATCGGCTATGGCGGAGCAAGGGCAGTGTGAAACACTCTCGCCATCCATGCGATGGGGATGATGGTGCGCGTCCGTGCCGCTCGGCGTGCATGAGTCGCGACCTTGTGCTGCGGAGGCCAAGGGAGGGCGGTCGGCTAAGCCACAAGCTGGTGAAGGTGCAGCGCATGACCGCGCCTTGTAGAGGATGAGGCTGGCCATCCAGCCAGCTACTGCACCATGAGTCGGGTCGGCCCAAGAGGGGTCGGCCCGACCGGGTCGGACCGGACCCGGACAAACTTCGACCCTTTTTTTTCTTTCGGCTATATCCTGAGCTACATGCATCTATTTGAGGAACCGTTTGCGGCACCTGAAACCATGGATAGATACAATCCTTTTGGTATACCCCATTTTATTTTTGAGTAAATATGAGTTATGACCGGGTTGGATTGAGCACGAATCCAACCAGGCCCTCAAGACTAAAAGGCCAAAACATATAGATCGAGCGCCCGATTGAGGAACCATCTGTTGCATTGAGACCCCTATTATGTGGTGGTACTTTGGGATACTTTTACTTGGGACTTCTTGGTGGTTGGAGTATTCGACCCGTGGCTTTAGGAGCAGACCCTCCTAGAATCAAGTGAGCTTAGTGCGAGAACCCTGTAACTGGACGTAACATGAGAAAAGAATACTATGTGGGTTTGTGCTTCAAAATACTATGAATTTCTGTACTTTGGGATCCTATGTTGGTCTGTTCTTTGGGATCCTACATGGGTCTGTGTTCAAGAGTATCACTTGGATCCACTTAATGAATTCAGGTGGGACTACTCTATGATCCTATGTGGGTCTGATGTACTAGGATCCTACGTGGGTCTACCCCATATCAAAGTAAGATGATTCAATAATTATATATGATCATACTTTCTACCATACCTAAGTTATACCTGGTGCGATCTGAGTATATACCATTGTGGTAATCTTATGTTTGGCATACCTTTGTGGCAATCTTATGTTTAGCGTACCTTTGTGGTACTTACCTTCATGGTGATACCTTTGTGGGATTCTTCTGTGTGGCGTACCTTTGTGGTAATTACTTTCATGGTGATACATTTATGGTATTCTCTTTTGTGGCATTACCTTTGTGGTATTAACTTTGTGGGGTTACCTTCGTGGTATTCCTTCTTTGTGGAATAGTTGAGCTTTGGGATTTTGAGTTGGGCATTGTGTTTCCTCATGAATGGGATGGGTATACTTGATCACTTAGGTATATGTATGGGAATATACCTAAGAAGGTTTTTCAGTTGTTTTTATGCTTTTTGGTTTATCCTTTGTGGATTTTGTGAGACCTTTGAGGGTCTTGAGGTCCCTACTATGTATCGTTATAGTCAACCATGCACGGGCTACGCCTGCACCTTGTTGTGTTTGGTGCAGACAACAGAAAACACTGACTAAGGACTGGAGTTATAGGACTAGAATTAGATCAGAGGTGTACATTAGATGAGGCGTATCACAGAGACGACCATCCGAGAGCTGTAACTACCCTTCAGGTAGATTACATGGTGGGTGTTCATAGGAGCTGTTCAGTTCACATGTACTTTCTAGTTTTCTTGTACTTTCCAGTTTGGCTTGTATTCTGGCCCCTTTCCTTTTCTGTACAAACTCTATTTACTTTTCAGATTACTCATGTTCGTATCTTGTTTTGTGCTTGGTTGCGTGAGATTACAAGTTATAATTGAAATGACTTCCCAGTTTTAGGGAATACACCTTCGGTGCTAGTCTCCATCCCCTGGCCTATGGAAGGCGGGCTTGGGGTTGTCACGGCATGAGCCCCAGTGGACAAGTTGTGACATTTTTGGTACTCCATCACCCAGATAAATAATTGATTTTATCATTCATCATCCACATAGGGAGTTGATTTTGATGGTTTATCATCAACCCACAATTTGATTCATTAGTGGCATACCGTCCACAAAAAAATGCTTATTAAATCGTATAACATTCCCTACAGACAGTGGTGTCTCATTTATCAAGTAGTTTTGATGTATCATTCACTAGGACATGCCTCGTTATACCCTTGTATTGATATAGTAGTGGATTATTTACCAAGATGGTTTTTGATACTTCTATATCATTAAAATAGTGATACTTATTTATAGTAGAAATTTTAAAATAATTATCATGTAAAGTGTGTTATAACATTCATCCTTTGGGGGTGTTTATACCATGGGTCTATCTCCACATTCCATCACTATTAATAGAAAGTGTGGTTATCTATGGTTTTTCTTTTAAGCACTCTCTTTAATGGTATTTTTTTTATAATTTATTTTACTTAGTAGTGCTTTATATTTGAAAGTAACCAATGTTTTCTGTACTTGTTAAGGACACCATTTCTAGTAGTTTATTTAATTTCAATCACACCATAATATGGGGCCTTAGTTCCTAAAAAAATTTCTGTTCCATGTCCTAAGGGTAAGGTCCTTGTATCTATATATTTATTATCTAGTAGTTATTTCTCATAGTTAAGAGCAATGATATTTCCCTTGGTCAAGATTGGTTAATGGTTTTCTCCTTACATTATATTTCTTATATATCCATTTTTATATGATATTCCAAAAATACATCTTGTTTATGTTTTAGGATTTATAAATATTTTAAAATATCTTATTATAATATAATTATATATTTTTTATTACTACTGGATATAATTTATAAATTTTTATTCTTTTATACTATAATAATATTTTTATGATTGTATCATGATATTTCAATCATTGGTTTTTGATCTTTAATTTAACCTAAGGGTATAATATTGAAACATTTCATATGTCAATCCTTACCAAAAAATATATAATATAGTATATGGGGATGTGAACATGAGTTATGTAGAAACCCTTTTGGGTCAAAATTTTAGGGAAACTGATAGAAAAATATAAATATTTTACAATAAATCGTGGAATTAGTGGTTGGTAGTTTCAAAATTAATTGAATGAAGGTCATTTTTAGTAAACATAAATAAATAACCATTGTTAAATTCTGTGGTGGAATAAAAAAAATCAAAAAATAATAATGTGTTTTAGAATAATAATGATTTAGTCAAAATTAATTTCAAATCAAATATCATGGTGAATATTTTTAAGAATGAGTAATGTGGAATAATGATTTGTAGGTAAAATTTTAAGAAGAATAATTAGTATATTTTTATGAACTGAATTTAAATCATAGTAGTTTATATTTTGATTATATATATCAGTTTTGTAGATTGTACATACACATAATAAACATTTTATGTATAATATGTCACTCCATCAGTTATATAGAGTCAAATAATTAACAGTGGATAAGATGATGTAAAAGGAGGTGGAACACGACAATATTAAAATCGTAGGATAGAATTGAAAATAATAATCAAAAGTGGATGTTTATGGGAGTTTTGATCAATATAAAAACAATTCTAGCATGAATATCGTGATACTACAAATGTAATTTATTAATAATTATAATAGTAAATATATCAAATGGAGGAGTACCTAGAAAAATATATAGTGGTTGGGATTGTTTATAAAGTTGTAAGTATAGAAAAAATGGATCCCATATAGTTGTTTATTATCCCACATGATCAAAAACAAATAACCCTAGAAGGATATCCAAAATTATGATAGAGAATCTACCACTTTAAAAAAATAGATCACTAAATTTCACAAAAGGGAGAAGCACCACAGTTGGATAAAACAAGTGGAAATATAATGATAATGTTTTTATAAATGGGATATGGTATAATAACATAAGTGTCCATATATAATTTGATAATGGAAAATAAGTGAACTTTGAAATAAATCATGGGCCATCAAAATAATAATTGTTGGAAAACTCATCATGAAGATATTATGCACAAGTTATAATTTGTTTCATATTTTCAATGATAACAACATTTACTACATGTTCATGAATGAATAAAATAATACATAGAATATAATACTTCTTTATTTATGGTAAAATAATAAGAATAATATTATTTTTTATGAATCCATATGAAGTAACCAAAATATAATTTAATAGATGATAATTTAATGTGATTATATCTAAATAAATATGCCTTTAAATTGATACACTAATATGTATATAGACAAGTGAACATGAAATTATTTGACATAGATAAATATTTGATTATTTTTATTAATGATATAAACCATATGATAGAAAGATACATTAAATAATATATATCATTACATTTTGAGAAGATTGTGAATATTTTAAGCGTTGATGTGTAAAACTACAATCTATTTTGATTATTATAATTTTGGGGGAATGAAATTTTTGTATCACTAGATATAGGGTTTCCAGTAGAATTGGAATTCAGATGTGAATTTTAAGGCTACCACGATGCCATGTTGATGTTTAGGACATGGTTTGAGTCTTGAGATTTGATTCTATCTTTAGGGGGGTTATCAGGATATTAATGGGATAGATTGATATCCTAGAAGTATTAATAACCTCAGAACAGTTTGGGTGGTAGGATTTAGAGAAAATAAGGTGAGAAGTCTTATTTTGATAAATTTAAAATTCATTTTAAATGTGAATGACCATTGGTCCTGTTTAGTTTTTGGATAATTGTTAACTTTGAAAAATCAAGACTAAATCATTCATGTTGAGTTTGGTTTTGGGTCTTGGCACATGAGTTTCAAAAAGTAATAAGCAATACATGTGAAATTTGACACTCTATCTCAATGGGGATTCACATTGTAGGAACATGGTTTGAGAAACTATATATCTAAACCATTTAAATTAATATTATTCATTATAATAATATATTTCATAATTTTTTCCTCCCATACCATAAACCTAAATCCAAAATTCTTCTGTTCTCATGCACAATTAACAAAATAGGTTCTTCTACCCCATTATACATTATTCCTATTATGATTTGGGGAGTTTCTAGTGTAATTATTTAGCAAATTTTTATAACTTAATTTTCCATTATTCCTTACCCTTATTTGGATTTTGATTTTTGTTATTTTGGTTTGGTATTTTATTTATGATTCCAATATATTATTTTGGAATCATCTTGATTTGATATGGATTTAATATAGAATAGTAATAGTATTTTAAAACATGATGTATTCAGAGTGCCATATTCCATTGCAAAAAAGGAATGTCTCCCAATGTTTTTTCACAAGATTTTTCTTAAATTGAATAAAATTTCCCATTATTACATGTAACTAAGTTACGATGTTTTTATGTCTTATACCATGAGTGTGACAGGTATAAATTGGGACTTATCTCTCGAAGACTCAATCAATGAACATTGTTTAATGAGATTTTAGGAATTATCACTATATTATTAATATTATGATATTAATTATAAATTTTTAAAAATATTTAAAGAGAAATTATAATTAATTATTAAATTTTATAATTAATTATTTGAGATGTTGGGTCATGGGAGAGTATCTTGTGTCGATGTTGAAGCATAGAAGAACATTAGATGTTCTAGTTGAGATATGATATAAATGTAAATAGTTTCATTTAAGTTTGGTTTTCCTAAGGGAAAATCCCTTTCATTAAATGCATTTTATTTACGTGTGAATGTGGTACATAGTCTCTTCATATTGGTTGATGAAGCATTAATTTTAAAATTTTAATTTGAATGAAATTTGATGCACATGAATGAATGAACAATGTGTTAAGGTCCATGACACACCCATGAGCACTGGTTTAGTACCATAGATGTTGGTGGTTGAATATTCATTAAAAATGTGTACTATAATATATATAGACCCTATATAATTTATATAAAATAAAATGAAATGAAAATTTTATAAAAACCTTATTTATATGTCCTCATAATAACCTGAAGATATATGTGAACATTGAATTAAGATAGATAGATTGTGGATTGGTCATGTGGGACCTATGTAGTTTGGCTTGTGGTTCAGGGGAAGATGCACTGTTGTGTATATATGTGTTGTATCATGAGGTTTTGGGTGGATTTTTCCGCATCATATGTGTCTTTTATAATTACATATAAGTGTGAATAAGGGTTAATGTGCAGTGTGAAGGGAATAATCCTCTGGTAATGGAGGCATAATACCTCGTTCTGAGAATGGGATACCCCCCCCCCCCCCCCCCCCGAGGTTTATGAAATTTTTTATTAGTATAGGGATGGGTATATTTAACTCAGATGTATTTTCTTTTTCCATTTGTGGTTATATTTTCCCTTACATCTTATATATAATTAAAAACACTTTTAATTTTTCCTGAGTGGGTAGATTAAATCGTGAGTATCACATTGGATTATGAGGTTCAATAGTTGTTATTCAAATTTACATTCATATGTCAAATATTTATTCATCTAGGAAAATAAAATGTGGATAAACACATTTACATATTTTTTTTATATAAACCATTTTTGTTTTAATAAATATCTTTACTCACACTATACGTTGGAATCCATGAAACATTGGTACCAAAAGATGCATCATTGATCAAAAGTTCTGGTTTTTTGCAGAGGCTTAGAGTAGATTGATTTATTTGGATATCTTGCAAATTTTTTGTGATTTTATTTTGGAATCTCATGAATAAAATTAAATCCCCAATATCATTTAGTATATTTTTAGTATTTTATTTTTGATTGTCTAGATTTAAAGTTTTTTCTTTATATTTTCATGACCGTGAGTATGTGTCCTCATATACCTTGACACTCATTTTTTATTTATTGTTCCAAGTCATATCCATATTGATTATTATTATTATTGATTAAATTTTGTAATTTTATATCCACTTTTACGGTAATTAGAGGGTATATTATCCCCATGGTAAATCCTTGTACTCTGGACTCTATTCATCATTATATGGCATGTGGGGAGGTACCCATAAGATCATGTGTAAATCTCTAATCATGCACCGGTCGTGTGGTCTGTGGGGTGGGATGTTAGAATTTTTTTTCAAAGAATATATATTATCTATATCATAGTGTTTATTAGAGTTTATTCTTATTATTTGGGGAGATAGTAGCTAGGTGACATAAGAATTTTTGGATCATATGATGGATATCATATCAGTTCACCACACACAATTTTCCTAATAAAATGTTCTTGTTACTGGGGATAGGTGAAAATTTTTCTTCCTTTATTTTTTTATAGTTGACAAATTTAACCTAGTGTGATTTTATAACGTTCTATATTTTTGGTATATTTGTTTTTTTCTTTTCCCTAAAGAAAATAGGCCTGTGTAAATGCATAATTCATGGCACATAGGATTCATATGAAATTCATATTCCTACCTATGATTGATATTGCAAATGATATATGTTTTAGATATTTAATTTTTCAATAAATTATTGTTTTTTTATTTTCCATACAACATTGTGGTGAAATTATACCTAGCTAGACCGTAATGTAGTTTCTTCTGATGATAGTTTTGGTGGACCATACAGAGAGAAGGTTGATAGTAATAACTATACAATACATTGATGTATGGTGTGTATTTTTATCCATAGTGGGTTCATATAAGAATTTTATTCTTTAGTGATACTACCCTTTATAGTGAATTAAAATATATTTGGTTATTTAAATATTCTATATAATCTTATATAGTGTTTTCTAATATAGCTTAATATGGTTGTTTTTCTTAGTTGAAGATTCTATATATAGTTTACTCAACTTATATAATTCTAAAAAATTATATTAATATATATATATATGATGGAGGAGATATTAATCCCATAGGTTTTATTCCCATATATAGATTCCCTTGGGAGGATTGGCACTTTATTAAGGTGGTGTTTGTACATGTGATGATAGTTTTGTAAATATGGGAATACTGGTGTGGGTTTATTATACTGTGGATTCAAGGGTGATTTTTGATAAGGGATAAAAGTTTTCTCATGATTTGTGACTTTATTATGAAAGGTTTTATAGGTTATAAGAAATATTCTAGTTCCTTTTTCATAAAAATCAGAGTATCTATGAGCCAAACCATATGTAAAAGGGTAACTTGATTTAGGTGTTACCTTAATCCTGCGAGTTACAAAAATATATGAATAAAGTGTTAATTATTTGTGTAATGATAAAATGCATTAGAAGTTCTAATAGTTTTATTGTATATGAGTATTGATACCTTAGATGTTATAATCATTAAATCATGGGTGTTTTTATTTCATGCAAGATATTACATTTGCAAAAAACATAGACAACTAGTAATAGTCTTGTGAGAGTAGTTAAATTTGGCTGATGAAAAGGAAATGAGGAGCATCAAAATCATGGTTTGGTTTAAATGATTGGATTTCTAGGATTCCGTACCCTATTTATTATGGTTCGTGTTTCTGATGATATAGGTGATCATGAAAATATATTTTTTATTAGGGTTATATATATCTTGTGAAGATGATTCTGTTAAGTAATTCTTCTTAGGATGGTGGGTGATTGTGTAGTTTACCATGTCCTATATGAATATTTGTACACCATGTTTGAAAAACATAACTTTTTTATGATGTTCCTACTTATTTTTGGATTATTATTTTGGTTCTCATATTATGATCAATGAAAAAAGGAGAATAGAAGTTAGAATTGGATAAGAATAGTTAATTAAAAATATGAATAATTTTTTTGCATTTTTTGGTAATTATATTTTAAGGAGTGAATAGGGTTTTGAGTTTTTATGTGAGGTGATGTGAATTTCAAAATTTGTGGTTATTCTAAAAGTTCACAGTGGTTTCATGAATTTCACTATGGGATTTTTTCTGGTTTTATCCAAACCTTTTAATTCTAATAACCTCTAATTCTAATTAGACTCATAACACGTTCTCTTGAGCTCTAGGATCTCTTTAAGAGACTTTTTCATAATCATCAACTTCCAGTTTCTAATATATATTTCTCATCAAGAATTTTATATGAGAAAAAAATATGATCTAAATAATGTTTCTAGATCTATGATATCGTTTGAAGATTTGTTATATCGAACATATTCTATGTATCTATTACAGACCAACCTAGGTCCACTAGAACAGTCATCCAAGTCATCCTATCATGGGGTAGGGTAATATTGTGATAAAAAACATGTGTTGTATATATGAGAGAAAATATATACCACTAGAGTACTAATAAAAAACAATGTGAGATAAAACTAAGCCAAATAGCCTAATCGATAAAAAAAGAGTAGTTTACACAACAAGACTTCATGGGCCAAAATTAACTTTAAAACTATCCCAAAATGGAACAACAACTTAAATATAAGCATGAATGTAAAATAATTCTACTCCCTTTACCCAAATCATGCCAAAATGGTATAAAACATCCAATACGAAGAAGTAGGGTATGAGAAACAGAGCCCAATATGATACCACCAAAAAATGTATACAAGCTCTAATGTTAATAATGAACTAGTCAATGAGATAAAAAAGGAAATTGTTTTATTGAAAATATCCATTTTGAAATGGTTTTCCAAATAATTTTAGAGTTTTCACAACTTGAATTCCATGTTTTTTCAATGATAGAAACATGTAGGTAAAGATAAGGACAAATAAATATGCATGTGAACTAGAATCCTTGTAGTAAACTATCATGTAATAATTAAATAAAAACAAAAATACACCTACCATTTCATCTATTTCATATGGGAAAATATTTTGTAGACACTTATAATCATAAAAAGTAAAAAGGTTGGATCCAACTAACATTCAGGCTTGACATTGACCATTGATATACTACATGTTATAATATAGTTGTTTCACACACACTTAGGATACATGTGTCTCTATCTTGACATAACCAAGGCTCCCATTAAGATTTTTTTAATTTAAATTTTAAAAATAATTTTCACATTTTTATAAAGAAAATTAATTGTCATTCTAATCTACTTCAGGGTATGAAAGTTTATTTTTCCATTTCAAATCAAGACAATTCTCTTTTCAAGGAAAAATACCATTTAAAAAACAAACTCAAACCCTTTCCCATTTAAAAAAATGTAATATAATTTTAAATCACACTAAATCTATATGGAAAACATGAAATTCATGAAATTATAATAATTGAAAATATTCACCTACCTTAAAAGCATATGAAAAAAACATTCATTGATAATGGGCATTAAAAACCACATGATCGACATTCAGAAGACAAGGATAGACCAAATACTAAAAATGAATAAAGGGAAAATAATTCAATTACTAATCCCTAGAATAAATGGTTTATAAAACATAAAGTAGACTGAAAATGAGGGGATTTCTTACCCAAAGAGATGATGTTTTGAACCCTACTGATCAATCATTGAAAAAATCAATCTGGATGAAAGGAAGACACCGAAAATTGAATTGGGTATGAAATCTATTTTATTAGAGAATATAAAAGATTTATTAAATCCTCAATCACCCACCTAAAAACCCAAAAATATCCACCTAATTGAATTATATGGTGTTCAATCTTCAACAAATTTGGAATCCTTTTCAGTTTATGTTACTCCAAAAAACATGTCACCTTCATAAGAAAAAACTATATTTCCACCATACATGATGTGTATCACTTAAAAGATGTGTAAATACTCATGTTGTGAATTCAGTTCAGACGATTTTTTTGGAAGCCTATACAAAATTTGTAATTCAATTGCACATCATGTAACTACCTAGTAAGTATAACAAACTGTAGGTTCAGGGTAAAAATACAAAAAAATCCATAACATCACCATTAATGTTATACTACTAATTAAAGGTAAAAAACACACTTTCGGTAATATAACAAAACCAAAATAAAACATTAGAACATGTATAAAAGAAAGTTAATGAGGTGTTATAATCTCACTATCTTAAAATATTTTTTCTCCCCAAAAGTTCTCAAGATCTTGGATCTGTAAAAAGATTAGGAAACTGTGTCCTCATCAATGAATCATGCTACCGTGTCTCAGGGATATCCTGTCCTCACTACCATAGTACAATAATGAGGGTAATAATTTTACCATAGAAAACCTTATCCCGGAATTCCATAATTTGAAATGTCTTCTCCACCAAAATGGTATTGGGCTCAATAACAACATCCTCCCATATAATAACATTGGAGGGATATGGTATATACCTCATCGACTAGGAAACACGAAACACATCATATATATAAATAATACTATATAGTAGAAATAAGAAATAGTTCACCCTCCCTAATTTCTAAATAATCTCAAAGGTGACCACAAACCTCAATGCCAATATACCCCACTTACAAAACCGATAATGTTCTATGCAAGATGAAACTCTGACAAAGACCCAATCACAATCCCAAAACTCCAACAACTGAGGCCAATAGTATACATATGATTTATGAAAACTATGTTCCATGATCAGATTCCTCTCGATCAACTACACTACCTTAGTCATCTCCAAAACAACACTCATCCCAACCAGTTACCGTTATCTCAACTATTCCTAGCACAAGAGAGATAGGCATTATGTATTATACAAAGCCTCAAAGGGGACATTCTCATCGAATCTAGATAAAAAATTATATGAAAAATAATCCAAAGGAAAAAAATCCCCAATATCATATGAAATCAAGCACACAAGCCTGAATCATATCCTAAAGAACATGGATATCCTTCTTTATATGTTCGTCCAACTGTGGATGATAATTCATGCTCAATTTTTACTCAGAGCACATTGACTCTATAAATTAATTCTAGAATCTACATGTGAACCTTGAATCCCTCTTAGAATGAACTATATAGGTAACCCTGTGATGCTTTACAATATCTCAGAAATATAATTCCCCATGCTCTTTCACTTTAATAATTTCTTTAAATTGATATAAATGTTCTGATTAAGAGTGTCATTGAACAATCACCCAAATTAAATCCTTCCCACTTTGATATTCTGGTAAACCAATGATACAATCCATGGAAATATCATCTCACTTCAATACTAGAATGGGTAAAGGATGAAATACACTAGAATTTCTCTGGTGTTCAACGTCAAATCTCTGAAAATTGAGATACCAAGATAGAAAATCTACAACCGGCCGCCTCATTTCTGGCGACCAATACTGATGTCTCAAATCATATTATATCATTGTAGACCTATTGTGCACTGACCAACATGAAAAGTTTCCACTATATTGAAACTCGCATCTCAAGTAAAATGAATGACCAACCTACTACATAATCATAATGATTAATTAAGATATTGAGACAACTCGCACGAGGTCTTAATACCCTATAAGATTTATTCTAAGTGTCCACTCTAGATTTATATAATATAATCCAGTTGAAATCACTCATTAAATTATGAATCAACTTTTATTGATTCTATAAAAACATGTACACCAATATCCTTCAATCCCAAGATCATCTCAGCCAAAAAATTATCTTATTCCATAGTTCAATAGATCCATTCACGTCTTGCATCGGTAATTTACTTCTCAATGGATCAACCACCACATTCCATTTCTGGGGTTATATATAATATCAAAATCAAATATATAATGATACTCAACCTAAAATACCTGACATAAGTTCATATCTCTCTCAGTGATAATATACTTCCTTATTTTTTATCAGATTATTCCATAAAAAACTCTCCAAATAGATATTGGTTCTATGTTTTGAGAAGATGAATAACAAGATCCAACTCAAGATCTTGGGTTGGGTAATTCCCCTCGTTATAACGTAACTATCATGATATATAAGCCATGAACTATTTCCACTACTTCAAGAAACTTCGTAAACCAATAAGATAAGTATTTAAAAAACATAATAACTCAATCATAGATCTAAAATAATCAATACTAATGTTGAATTAAACTGAATAAGCAGCTCCTTAAAAGATTTTGGAAATCTTTCATTCCATACAAACATTACTCCATAATATGTTAAGGATATCATCGATGATGAGGGAATTGATAATTCCCAAATGAACAATCTATATAAACTTGAAAAACCAAAGAATATTAGGATATAAAACTCATTTATAGGATAATTCAATACATTACTACTTATACTTTTTCAAGATCAATAGATATTCCCATATTAGATATCACATTCACTTGGAGGATTACTTCCCATATAAAAAACTCACAGTAGGAAATATTACCATATATATGATGTTATATCAAGGTTTGAAGAATGATATTCCAATTTTTTCTATGATCCTAATCTTTATAGAGTACACAAATATATCATCCCTGAAAACAAAAAAAAAATTGTCCAAGAACTGGTAGATTATTTTGTTCATCAAATCCTTGAATTTTGTCAGAGCGTTAGTGAGTCCGAATGAAATAACCAGAACCATTACAGTCCCATATCAACTCTAAAATGTTCCCTTGGGTATATCATCTTCTGGTACATTCTATTGGTGCTACTCTGACAGTATGTCCCTATTATAAGACCACCCCCCCACTAATGTGATCAAAGATTTTATTAATTTTTAGTAAAGGAAACTTTTTATTAATTGTAACCTTATTTAATTTCAGATAGTATATAAAAATTCTTTGAATTATTTCTTCGTTATTCTAAAATATCACATGTGAATACCATGGTGACATACTAGGATGAATAAATCATTTTAGCTCTAGGTCCTCAAGATGGAATTCATGTTCTACCCACATAGTTGGTCCCATTAAATATAATGTCAAATAAATGGGCATAGTTATAGGTAATAGGTAAATAGTAAACCTACCCTTTATCATTGTTGGTATACTAAAAAACTATTACAAAAACATATTACGAAATAATCACACAACATCAGGTAGATGACCTACCAAGCATGGTTTAACTGTATCAATAATCATTTTTTATAACTAGTATGAGATTAATCCAACATAAGTAACAACCAGCCATACCATTCCCAATATTGAAAATACAGAGAGACCCCATTGGTAAAAAATAACTACACATGATAATGATAATATTCTATGTAGTCATTTACTCTAATCATCCAATCTATTCTGAAGATGATGTCAAATATGTCAAGATCAAGTACTAAGAAGTCCCCAACCCCCTCAAATTCACCTATCACCACCCAACACATGAGACATTTGGAAACTTTTTAGGATGAATTTCTCAAATTTATGGATATATACAATAGGAATGACATAATATATGAATGATAACCCAACACATAAACCAACATTTATGATTTAAAAGCATGAAAAGCACATTAATGGAATAATCCATGTACCATAGAAGAACAAATAAACATTGTACCTATAATAGTAGAATCCTCTAATTCAAATTCCCCTAGACCACACTCATCTATATTAATAAATTAAATATTAGACAACGAGACATCCACCTTTTTCTGAGAATGAGACCCACCACCAATTTAATCATCAACATGAACGTGAAACCCCTTGATTAAAGTAGATCCCTCTATATTTCCTTGTGACATATTATCATAGAAATGATATAGATGGAATGGTCACCCCCAAATATAATAATTCTTCGAGACTCTATAAACTAATTCAAATTATGAAAATAACCCCCACAATGGTTGAAAATATCCTCTTGTTTCACAATAAAAACCCTTGAATAAGTCATTCAGAAAACTGACCACTCTTGCACATTATTTTCTGAATAGAATAAGTATCTTGGATAAACAATGCACCTACTGAAGCACCTGAAAATCATGTACTTACAGATATGTCTATCCCAACCAAATAATAATTATCCACTACCTAAAAAATGTTTCAAAGGAACAAATGAACTTGAATTGATAAACACCATCCCTAATCCCTATCTTGAACCACAGATCCTTCAGGTAGTCATTGGTGACACGATCCCCTGCCAGTTGCACCAACTCTGAAAAGTTGGTGGATTACTCTAGAACAATATTTCCCCTTTCTCCAACATTTGAAGAAATTAAGTCTTTAATGTACATAGAGTACCAGGAGAAAACAACGTATTAATAAAATTCTTGAAAGAAAGGTAGGAAATTACATCATGAAACATAGCTTTCACCATTGAGACCCATTATCTTCTTCCTAGTCCTTTGAGAATATATGTGAAAAAATAACTTTATAATACTTAAGATGATTCAAAAATCTTAAGTTCCTTCTACTCCCTTCTAGCCACTCCTCTAACTCATTATTCCCTTTTTAAACATTTAGACATGCAGACGATGCTTCATAAATTTCAGACCATGATTCCCTACTATTCTTGGGTTCACTGGACCCATTAACCACAAAGTTTGAAGGGTATAGATCACATCTTCATCCAAAAATGGTCTTCTAGAGGATCTTCCTCCGGAACATTCCTCATGAATTCCCCTCTTGTAATAGGAAGATATCTTCTAGGAGACATAAAATATTAAACATAGGACACTAAATAGTCATCCTTGATATAATTATGAAACCATTAAAAGAAAAAAAAATCCAAAACCATGATTTTAAATAATAATAAGTTAAAGTAGTTATAAATTATTTCACAAATAGGGAAACACCTTTTTTAAAAGAGAAATCCAATCTATATAAGGCCCCACTTATTTTTTTTGAATTACCTTACACACTAAGTCCCCAGATATATTATATAGGTTAATTTAAATAATAATCCAATATAATTTATTCAAATGAAAAAAATTTCCATTCATGTAAATAAAAATTATTATTCCAACCACACATGGAAACTAAGATCTAGTAACGATAGTGAGTGGGCCAGGACCTTTTTACACAATAACTATCCAATTTTTGATGATCCTTCTCTTATCTACCCATGACACCAAAAACATATAGGCATTGCTAACATAATTGAGGATGAGTAACCCATTTTGATACCTAATTGTAAGAGACTAATATAAGTTATCCAGACTAGTCACATGTGTTCTCCCAATACAAGGGGTTGTAAAATAAAGATAATAAAATATGTCTCGAATATAGAGAAAAAATACATAAAATTAGAGTAAACAAATCAAAAAAATGAGAGATAAAATTGATCCAGAAGGGATAAACATAAAAAAAATTAAAATGTCTTGACAACAAGTCTACATGTGACCAAAATTCACTTATAAACATTACCATAATGAAATAGAAATTTAATGAGAATCATACATGATATTTAATTATATTAACTTGACCAGATTCCTATTAAAAAATGTCTACCGATACCCATAGAAAAAATCAGGGTGTGAGAAATATATCATAGTTGGATACCACAAAGAAATCTATACTATCTCCCATAATAAGAATTCACATGTCCCTGCTTTACAACAAATAGTTTTACAAGTAATTTTATAAATAAAACCATTTTAAATCATTTTCTAATCAATCCTTGAGATTTCACAAATTGTATTCCATGTTTTCCAAACCCAAAACATGTATGTAAAGGTAAAAAATTGTAAATATACATGTGATAAAATATCCTTGAAATAATATATCATGAAATAAATAGCCAAAAATTATAATTCACCTACAATTTAGGCTCTAGCCTATATGACAATACTAACTAGACACTCACAAGTATAACAAGACATATAGTTGGATCCAACTAACATAGAGTACTTCCATATAACATATACATATATGAGGTCACCTCCTAGTGATATCACACACACTAAGGCTACCCATGTCTCTATCATGCCACATTGAGGGTCCCTACTAGGAAATGTTTTTCAATTTCTATTTTAAAAAAAATGATCACATTTTTGTAAAACAATTTCAAATGTAATCCAATTTAATTCTGGTTCTGAATTTTCATTTTTCATTTCAAATCATTATAATTCCATTTTCAATAAATAACATTAACACATGAAAAAAAATTACATTTTCAATTTCCACACATGAAATTACATTTCAAATATGAATAAATAAATTTGAAAACTAATAAATTCAAGAAATTAGAGAAAATAATTTGATTTAACTACCTCGAGAGAATATAATACACAATATCCTTTAGAAATGTGGATTGGAAACTGCAATATATTAATTCAAATGATAATCCATGACAAAATAATAAAAAGCATTGATATAAAACAAAATCCAATTACAAATGCTTATAAATTTTTTTTCATCAACCACAATTGAGAGGGACACTAAGAGAAAGGATTACCTAGAGGGATGAAGATCCTAACATGGCTAATAAATCATTCAAGAAATTGATCTAGACATAATTAATAATCCCAAAATCACCTAGGGTATGAGATCCAATTTAGAGGATAAATATTATAGACACATTGAAGTGTCAAACACCCGTACATATCTCTAAAAACAACACCGTAGGGAATTAGTATATGTGTAATCTTTTATATATCATGAATTTATTTAATTTAAAGTTACATTGAAAAATAGATGTTCTTTTTACTGAAAAATATATTTTATCCTTAAACTATGTTCAACACATACACGACATTTAAAAAATCATGATTTGAATTATGATAATTGGATGTGTCGGGCAACCAATACTTATCTGTTAATTCTAATACATATCATGTACCTGCCCATAAAATAGCAGATATTGTTGGTTCATATTGAAAATAAAAAATATATATGAGAACATAATTATAGGTATCCTCTCAATTCAACATTGGCTACAAACCTTTGATGGGAAAAGGAAACATAAATAAAAGAATAGAACATACATAAAAGGGTAATTATGTGTTATAGTAGTTGGCTATTTGATCTATCCAAATTCTTTAGAATTAAAAAAATCATTTGTTTAAAATATTATTTTTTCTATATTTGAAATAAAATTAAATTATGGGGAAAAAATTCATTATGGAATCATTGGTTGGTTATTTTAAAATTATTTATTGATTATTCCTATAATTTATTTGATGATTTTATTCAATAATTTTTCAAAAATAATACGAATGTATTAATTTGTGAAGTTGAAATAGTTTAGTAGCATGTGTTCATCTATATTGGGCCTTTTGTTGAAGGAATTGGTCAGAGGGCTAGGTTGGGAAATATTTTTCCCTAAGAGTTGGATTTGTGTTGGATGGATAACTACTTACGATAATGGTCATATTGTTTTTCATGCATTCATGAGAGAGATAGAGATAAAATTGTATGATTATGCCAAGGAATTAAAAAAAACGTCTCTTCTAAAAAAAGAATTATATATTTGGAGAATTTATCCTGAATTTTTTAGTTCCTATTATATATATACATTGAAAGTATTTAAACTTCATTGGTATTTAGTATGACATTTTTTAAAACTATCGGGTATCCCAATTCATTTTTTAGTGGATGGTGGGAAAATTCACAAGATTTTACTATGGGGAGATTATACTAAAAACCATCATATGCACATTGATGGGTATTATGATTTTTTCCATGATATAGGAAAATGAAATGTTTCATATTTCATGAGTGTTTCTTCTTGATGTATTAGTCATTTTTATTGGAGATAGAGCTTTGTAGTTATTAATGTTTTGGTAGTCTAGAGTGATGCATCCTTGATTTTTGGGTCATTCATTATATTGGATTCATTGTTATTCTAGTTTATTATTTCAAATTCTTTATTGATTATACTTAAATTTATACTTTTTGTTGTTGACTGTACTCATGTGTCATTTATATTGCTTTCTTGGGCCTGTTCATTTTATTGTTGTTTGTATGGTTTCTGTGAATGTGTATAGATGGGTAAAACTATCCCCTATTTAATATAAAACCATAAACATATCATTCCATCCTTTGGATTCTTGGGAATTTAAAATAAGTTCAGAATCACCTTTTTACCTTAGAACCAATGCTTTGATTTTGGCTGTAATAAATGGTATCAGTTTAGTAAGTTAATATGTCAAGATAGTATCACGGAGATAGGATGAACCAGTTCTTGAGATGATGATCATACAGTGATATTGATAACCAAATTATGATTAAATTCATGATACTAGTGAGGTTTGAGAATAAATCTTATTCTAAAACACAATTAGTAATGTCACTATCCCATAATAGTAATTTTAGACATTGTCCTTTTGGAAGAAATCATTTGTAATGAGACTACCCACTAGGGCAAAATTTTCATATGATTACCATATTTTTTCATTATATTGTTATGATTGTGAGGGTGTTTAAAGGATTTAGGTAATAACCAGAAATAAGTAGTAAAATAATTAATTATTGATTATTGATAATGTTGTAGAATGAAAATTCAACTAGTGAAGATAATAAGAATCTAGAAAGATGTTGAAATAGAGTATTTCATTTCACTTAAACCATATATGAAACAACTACTAGTCAAGATTATTGTGAAATAATTATTGGGTATTCAATATGATCCTTTTTCTAAGGATCCCCAACTCATGCATAGATCATGAAAAATCTAGAAGAAAAATATATCAACATTTATGGCGATTTTGGACCATTTATATAGATAAGTATAATTAAAAAATATTAAACATAATTCAAACCCCATATAAGATTAAGGTCAAGCTAGAGACATACTATCTTAATGACATGAAAAAAATGGTGGGGAATAAATATTCAAGATAAGATATATTATGGAGTTAATTTGTAGAGTATTGAAGTGCTTAATTAAAAAATTATCCCAACACCTTCTAGTATCTAAAGCTAATATAATTTTTCCTACTAATATTAGGAGATATGTCCTTGATTGAATACACTTGTTGATTCATGCACCTATTTCTCTTTATGTTAAATATATATATTTATAAAGGGAGAAGTAATGAGTATTTTAATATGTTATATCACCTAATATTCACTTTAAATTAGTTAGGTTGTGTATTATAATGACATGGAGTTGGAAAATGGTGTTATTTTCAGAGATTGATATCTGGTAGAAAATCCATTTAGATAAGACAACATTGTCCATCCAATATTTAGAGAAACATATATTTTAGTGAATGAGAGAAAAGGGGAAATAATCAAATGGTATTAGGGAACCAAGGAATTCGTCTGATTGATAGATACCTTATCCACTTCATCACAAACAATTATCATGTTTCCTTAAGTGTGGATATGTTTAGAAAAATTTGAAGGACTTAATTGAACCACTATTAGATTTTCACAATTATGGGAAAATATTTTATCTCGATAAATATTTTTTAGATTTATAAAGATAGTGGGAGAATATGGATCAATCCACTCTCTTATCTCTCAGATTCATTAAATAAAATTTCATCAGAATAGTTCTCACCCTCAAGATCATATAGAAATAGATGACTCTAAAAACACCTTGATTTTCCACATGACACCACAAAATCAAACAACTCTATTCTCTAGGATTTGATAGATTTTTATGTAGATAGGAGAAGGCTATATAGATTGTGTAATTGGTTCCCACGATTTAGTGGATAAAATTATTCAAAACATGTCCCTCATTAAATTTTTTTTGATACTTTTTCATCATAATATTTTTCTACATATTGGGTAGTTTAAAATTTATTCTTACACATTGATTTGATTCCTCACATCATGATTATTAATACACAATAAAAGTCATTTATAATATAAATGATTCATTTGACCATCTTATATCATAACCATGGAAGAAATATAGTTCCACTGGTAGTTTAATGGATTATAAATTGATATTTTTCATATAATTTTAGCGGTAGAATAGATAGTAATATTCAAATATAATATTTATTATTATAGATGAAAATTATCACTCTCATCCTCAGATGGAGATATTAAATTATTCAATTAGAATTTTGATTATAAATATAGAAAGTGGGAACATTTTTGACAATAGATGGATGCATTTCAGGTGATGTGGACTCAATGAAATTAAGAGATACATAAGATACTTTAAATAAAACTCTTTCTATAATACTATACCAACACTTAGATGTATTTTTAAATGATTTCTCTATGAAACCTCATGAATGGAAAATCAAAATTTCTTTTGATATCATTTTAGGTATAAGACACATTTATCTTATGTCTTCCAGATCATACCTAATTGAGTTACAAGAATTACTGGACCCTCTATAAGAATTAGAAATCAATGTCTTAATTAGAAAATGGATATCACCTTGAAATTATCTAATCTAGTTAATAATAAATATGGATGGTTCTCATCAACTGCATATTGAAAATCATAACCTAAATCAAATGAATATCAAGAACAGTTATCCACTTCCATAAATCAATAATATATTTGATAAATTGAATCATAGTTAGTGGTTCTCAAATATTTATTTATGAATGGGATACCATAATTATAGAGTCATTAAAGAGGAAATTCCATTGACTACATTTCCTAGACGATAGTGAAATTAAGAATATTTAGTGATTCCCTTTGGATTAATGAATTCAGATATATCTTTTATGGTCTTGATGAAAAATATCTACTATAATTAACATGATTCATTTGTCATGCTATTTGTTGATGATACTCTGGTTTACCCATGAACTAAGAATGAACACGATCGGTACATGGAGATTTTTTTTGAGAACATTGTTTGATCATAGTTTCTATATTAAATTTTAAGTGCATATTCATGATAAAATAATTATTATTCTTTTAAAATTCAATTATAAATAAGGAATATTAGTTTACCATGGGATGATCATTAATGATATTTCATAGAAACCAAACAATAATTTCTTTATGATATATAGTTTTCTAGGAATAACTATTTATTATCTTTTTTTTTAAATTTCTCTAGGATTTCATCTCCCATTATGGAAGGGAATTCCATTCCATTTGAATAAATATTATCCAAATACCTTCCATGACATCAAATCTCATCTCACTATGGCACCTATCCATATCTTAGTGGATTTAGGTTAAGGATATGTGGTGTATTATGATGAATCTAAATTGAGACTGGGTTTTATTCATGTACATGGATATGATATCAAAGCCTATAGAATGTGGTAATCTCAAACAAATGAATATAATTATTCTATATCTGACCTAGAATTTTATACTTTTGTGCATTAATGAAAAACATTTAACCACTACCTGTCGAGGATCAGGAACTCTGTGATTCTTTGTGACAAAGGTATTAAAAAAATGAACACCAATCTCGCCTCATGCTCCCAGTGCTGCAACATAGACTGAGAAGAAAGAACTAACTATATCTTCATTGAAGGTTCATGGGGACAAGAGGTATGGAATTTCCTTGGGGACTTCAAGGAGACTTCATCACTGGACTTGCGTGACACATCGTTTCTGGAGGGATGGTTCCAAGGAACTACCGAAATAGATCCTGAGAGGGGGGGGGGGTGAGGACCATCATCCTCAATGTCGGGTGCTGGTGTTTATGGTAGGCTTGCAATAAGGCCATATTTGAGGGGTCTCTCTCCATAGGTTAGTCCATTAGTATGAGAACCATGATGATTTGGATCAATATGGTCACCAATTTTGACAACTAGAGAGACTCTCCATACAAATAGTTTCTACACAATCAGCCATCCTTGGCCATCCCTCCATCGGATGGAGTGTGTGGATGTTGGATTAAGTGGTATCCTCCAAATGAAGGTCTAAAGTTTAATACAGATGGTTTGTGCATCATGATAGATATGTAGGGAGGTGGAGTGGTTCATGATCCAAGGGGGAGTCTGATCCTGGCCTTCATAGCACATTACATCAATGAAAGAGATCATTAGGTGGAGGCTAATAAATTTATCAATGGGCTCATGTTATGAAAACAGACAAACATTGCTCTAGCCAATGTGGAAAATGACTAATGTATTATATATGACTCTCTGATGGGTAGAGATTCCACTCCTTGGATAGTTGCATACACTATCAGGAAGTGAAAACAGATCCTTGATAGCAAAATTCAGAACACTCACATGTGGAGAGTGGGGAACGAGGTTGCCGATTATCTTGCATCCATGGGAGTCCTAGGATCCAAAGTTATTTTTCTCCCCAATTCGGCTCCCTCAAGGTGGAGGAGATTAATCTGATTCAAGGTGATTCCCTTGGGCTTCATTACTTTAGACCCCCCCTAATATTGTGCTTCCTAACCTCCCCCTTCATGTTTTTTATCTTCTATTTTTCTCTTTGTACATTTTTTAAAATAAAAATATAAAGACAATGATGATGATTTCTCCTATCAAAGAGTATTGAACATGAGGAATCTATGTTTCTACATTTATCTCCAGATTATTACATTCAATATTCATTATTTACTCAATAAATGGAATTCAGTTAATGATTAATTGATTCTTATGTTTTATAATTAAATGATAATATAATTTCATATCTAATGTTATTCTTTGGGTGTAAATTATTACATATATTTATAATTTTATAAATAAAATGAAAATATTATTTTTTTCCTAAAAAATATTATTACTAATTCTATGGACATAGTCAGTGAAACAAAATGACCAGATCCTGATATCATCACCTTTATGTCAAAAAATGATAGTATGTCTATTTACATATAGAAATTGGATGAAAAATCACTGTTTCATTTCTAAAACGTAATTTTAATACACATGAATTTCTAGGAAAATATTCTTCCAGAAACCCACTTTTTCAAATTTAAAATTCAATGAGGTATTTATAAAATGTACAATGATGTTGAACCCACGTCTAGTGGTCTGGTATGTAAATAAATATTAAGGAGCATGTCATAAATTATATCACATTTCAGAAGATAACAATTGAACATCAACATCCAACTAGTATGCTCCAATATATGCCTATAACTGTTTGGAAATTGGATTATATCATCACAAACATTATCATATTACTATAGCTTACACTTTAGAAACATGGTAAAGTTTTTTGGAATTGATGATTGACTCATAATTTTAGAATAATTTATCCGAATACATGTTCCCAACATGGTCAATGATCTTCGAAAACATTATATTTAATAAGTGGTTAAATTATAGGGATTTAAAACATCTATAATAATTTATAGAGATCATGATCATACTTTTTAGTTACAACACTCAATACAACAAGATATTATAACCCAATTGACCATGACCATAGTATATCATCATTAGAAAGATGATAAGTAATAATCTATGATTCATTCATTGGATGATATTCTTTGAACATGTGCAATTGACTTTATGGATCGTGGGAAGAACATTTTCCTTTAGTGAATTTATCATATAATGATATTTATCAACCCATGATACATATGGCCCAGTTCAAGGAATTGTATTGAAATCATCATCTATCACAACATTGTTTGTTAAAAATGGGATAGAATTAATTAATTTGACTACTTTATAACTTGGATACATTAAAATAGATTTCATTTATTGGGAATAAGTGTCTATGACTCAGAGAAAATAGAATTCATATTCATATCATTGTTGTTACACATTATCAATAGATATAGGTCACTATGTATTTCATAATGTGCAACTACAAGTAGGTCATAGTCATTTTGGAATTCAAGTAAACCTATATTCATGATCTTTTAGACACTTTTAGATTCAAGGAAATATTGATGACTGACATATCGATTAGTTTTACTACAATGATTTAGTGGTTTTTCATAATTGTTTCTATGACACTTGAAAAATGATGCATCGATTGGATCCTAGTCATGTGATTAGAATAGTTATATGAATCAAGAGCTTAATATGATGGTTATTAATGAATCAAATTTGATTCTGGATAGATAGGGAAACACCATGTGTGGGAGAATTATTTTCATTTAAAAATTGTAATTTATAGGTGGATTTATTCAAGAAGATTCTTGAGAATGAGTATCATTCATTCTAAATAAATTTCATTATCACTTCAAAGAAAATTCCAATCACCATATTTTAAATGAAAAAAATCATAATTGTAGGGAGAATATTGCACCACTTTTATTTGGTACATCTCTATTATACAGTATTCCATTTTATTACTAAATTACTGGGCTGAATTGTGAGTTTTATTCTAAGGAGGATGGAGAATATAAGCTGGAATATGACTATTAAATTTGATTAAACACAAGAATGTCTATTCATGACATGAATAATTTCTCAATAGTTTCCAAGAATACTATTTTTTAATGAATATGTTTTTATGATTTTGAGGGAGGGTATGTAGATGTTGGTGTATGTGCTTATCCTAAAAGATCACAGTGTGAACTCAATTTTAACATATTCAGTTCATATATTTTTAATCTATTAATTTAAATACTATGATATTCGATTATAATTGGTGTCCTCCCACTTTCATCAATATTCATGTTCCCTCTAGGTTATTTTTGGTGATTTTTGGTTTCTGATATCTATTCGTAATGATTTATAAACATTAGATATTTGAAACAAAATATGAACATAATAAGGAGACTAGGTCTATGAGATCATGTTATGATTCGTCATTCTAAGCATACATAAGGTAGGTGGTTTTCTATCTTTCGAAATTTTCTTAAATCTAAAGTCTCTTTAAATTATGAAAGAATTTATTCCAAAAATTAAATAAAATACCATAATAAAACACTGATAGGCTATTCCCTTACTTTTTTATTCAAAAACCATGTTGTGTGGGTCATTCCCAAAATGTTGTTGATTAATTGATTAAATCAATTTATTAAAAAATAAACAATGTTTAAATTTGTAAATGTGTCATAGTATCGGTGCGTGGTGTTCATGTGGATTTGGGTCTTTTTAGGGGGGACTTACAAATAGGACAAAAATGGACAAATGCATATATAATATTTTAAAATTTAAAAAAAAAGACTACGTTTGATAGTGTAAATGATAAACAACACCGAGCTTAAACAAAAAATGAATTGCTAATTTTTAAATGTGATTATTATAACATATAAATTAAATTTGAAATAATTAATATTAATTACCACGTTATGAAATAAATAATTTTATTACCCATTTTTAATATATTAATTTATTCTTTGTAAATTAACGCCATATTTTTAGTAAAGTCATTTTGTTCATTAAAACTGTGTTTTCATTAAAAATGGGTTTTCTTGATTTTTATGAGAGAATATTATAATTAATTCATGAATGTTTTAGAAACAATAGTTGGTAAAATGAAATTCATTTTCAAATTTGTCATGTTAAATTATATAATGATGAATTTTTGTGAAATTTTAGGAAAAATTGAGTTTTCAATTATTAGTTTATAATACCAATTTTATTTAAAATTTTATTTTCTGTTAAAATATTTTTTATGAAAAATTAAATTTTGAATTAGTTTTAAAGTTTAATTTTTCCATTTTGTCTTACCTAATGAAATTATGTTCTATTAAATATACATTATACTTGATTTTAATATAAAAACATTTTATTTTTCAAAAGGTCATTTTTTGGAAAAATTGTATTCATCTCATTTGTTTGATTTTATTTTAAATTAAATTGTACAATTTATATGTTTAGAATTTGGAAAAATAGATATAAATTTTTTTATCAATAGGTAAAAAATAATTGTATTGGTTACTTTTTTTTCAATATAAATATTAACCTTAAAATTTTTTTTACCAAGATAAATGATAAATCATACAATTAAGAGTTAAAATTAATATGATACAGATTATAAAGTGACCCTAAAACTAATCTAAAATTTATTATATATTTAAATTTCTTATAAAATCATCCATTATATGGGTATATGTTCTTTTATTTATTTTATTTGATTATACCCTTTATATAATATTATTTAAATAAACCTAAAAATGTCACAATCTTTTTTTATAACTATAGTATTCTTAACATGGGGTTAACATTAGGATATGTTTAGTTGTAAATATTTTTTTTAACACTAAGTTGTTTATATTCATTGTGGTAATTGTTTTAATTGTTAGTGAAGAAATATTTAAGTTAAATGATTATAAAACACTGATTGAGTAATCATTCAAAAATGTAAAATCAGATAAATGATATTAAAAATATTAAAATAAATATAATTTGAGATAAATAATTTGATAAAAAAATTAATGGTTAACAAGAAATTTTATTAATATACTAAAATAATAGGTATAAATTTTACTTGTTTTTGTTATTTAATTAGAGTCAAACTAATGAATAATTCTAAAAATAGACATTAAATATATTATATAACAAATAAAATTTTAATAAATAATATTAAATTACAACGAACATTATCTTTAGCCAATTATTTATTATTACATTGAATATATAAACCATTTCCGATTTATGCTCCATTTTTTCTTTTTAAATAACTATATTGATCCTCAAAGTGTAAAAATCCCTTTTGTCATGGAAAGTTTGAAAGGGGTTAATGAGGGATTAAAACCAAACTATATCATTACAATCATAGTCAAAACATTTATAATTTTATTTTTTTGATATTATTTACCCCCAAAATCATCCTATAATCTAAATAAATATTTTTAGATCAAATTTTATTTGAAAAATAATTTATATTAATTTAATTTTTGAGAACTTCTATGATTTTAGCCCCCCTCTCTTATAAAAGGGGACCTCCCCTTCCCTTAAAATTAAACATAAAAAAATATTTTTTATTTTCCAATATCTTTGAAAATCAAATAATAAAATCAATACACACTTTATTGTGGAATTATTTATGGAATAAAACTAACTTTAGTGGACTTAAGGTGTTACTAAATAGAGGGTTTCTAATGAAAATGATAATTTTCTTTGTGGAAAATTTCAATTTTATTTATTCCTCCGCCTCCTTAAAATAATATTTATACATCAATATATAATAACTCCATTTTTAGAGGTGTTTTTAAGTAAATTTTAAAACCTATACCCATATGCTTTTCACATAAACGAGAAATGAATACATTGTTTGTGTGTACTGCGGACTACCACCTCATTAACCTATGTTATTTGTTTTTAGTCACCTTATATCATGGAAATATTATAATGTTGGAATTAATTTAAATATAATATATGAACAAAATATTTATCATTATTAATGGATAATACATCATTATACTTATTACCTTTATATTTACTAAAAAATGATAACGTCGTTTATGAAATGGTATGGACTACAACATCCAAGAAGCGATGTGATTCAATTTCTCACCAAGAGGTCACATGGATTTTATATACAATAACATTAATAGGATTAATATTATATTTATTATATAATTATCATTATACAATGATACAATAATAATTACCTTTTTTCACATCCAGAATTTCAATTCAATGCTTTGTTTCAAATCCGCTTTTTATTCATATATTTCTCTTGGTTTCTGTGTATTCTGGGTTTGGAATTTGATGTCTCTTGTGTTCTTGACCTATGACCTCGGTCATCGTGGTATTGTATGGTACTTTTACTCCTCAATTTTTAAATGGATGGTGTGAGTTTGTGGTGTTTTTAAGTTGGATTAGTGACACTACTAGTGGCACCACTTGTGGGATAAGTTGTTGAGGTGGTTTGTGACCAAAAGTTAGATGAGTTTTGTGTTGGAAAGAGTGTTTTTTAGGAATATTTCTTCCCTATACATGGCTTATATTTGCCCCTATTTTCCCTTATACCGTCTGAATTTGGATGATTATTGATGTTTTTTGGGTTCCTAGAACATGCCACATGGTTTGGTTGCACAGTTCCAAATCGTCCAGCCAAACCGTGAATGGGGGTCCATCACATTAGAATTTGATGTGTTTTGACACTTTTTCCCTTCTATAAATAAACAAAATATTCCACTCTCTTATTATTTTTAGGATCTACCTACATGTAAAACCTAAAAACCCTCTCCCCCTCCCTTGGGACTCAATTTTGAAGGGAGATTTAATGGCAGAAAACATCAAAATCATGTATGTAAACCATTATATCTTTGATTACATCCCTTTCCTTAGGAGTTCTTTCACCTATTCACGAGTTCTAAAATATCCAGAATCTATGGTTCATACCTAGGTTTTAACCATGAGTATTTTTGTTGAAATATTGAAGTTTTAGGATTCACTTCACTTCTTTGTGGTGCAGCGGTGGTGCACATTATGTTTCGCACCAAGATTTAAAGATTTCAACTCATAAGGTAGGTTATTCTATGTTTATACATTCCATGATGAGTTCAAATACTTTATTTACATATTATTCATGTTCCTCATATGTTCTGTGTGGGGAAGAAACTATTTTTGATGTATTTGGTTAAGTATTTATTTGTATAGTTATATTTTATCTTGAAATTGGGTTCTTTTCTTGTGTGACTCTTGGAGTAATATTTGGGTTTACTTTAAAAAAGGTGAAATTTATTTATTAGTGTTGAAAGGGTATGAAAATTCTCGTTTTTTAATGCTTTGGTGTTATGTGGGCCTCAAAATGGGGTTTTTAAGGGGTGTTAAGTGTAATCCATTATTATACTCCTCGAAAGTGTTTTATTGAAATGTGTTCTTTTCATGTGTATCTTTTGTGGTATTATTAAATGTAAATTTATAACACTATGGGTGGTTTAATAAAAGGTTTTAGGTATTCCAATTCTATTTCAAATTAGTACTGGTATGATTTTATCCTTGAATGAGGGGTTTGAAATGGGTTTTGTGTGGATGACATGGTAACACCATTCCGGTTTGCCTTGTGAAATTTGTAAATGTTTTTTGAGGATAAAAAAGTGGGAAAAGGGTTTATATGTAAATTACGAGTGAGTGTGTTCACCTAATATTTTTTTAATGGGGATGTCGTGATTTAAGATGTCAATCCTTTTTATAATGATTTAAAAATTTCTAAAATGTTTTACTAAGTTATGATGTGGGTACAAA
This sequence comes from Viscum album, assembly GCA_963277665.1. Lineage (NCBI taxonomy): Eukaryota > Viridiplantae > Streptophyta > Magnoliopsida > Santalales > Viscaceae > Viscum > Viscum album. Next base: position 1,198,941,727 of record OY728153.1, on the reverse strand, counting down.
ACATGTTTATGGACTGTTTCGTGTGAGTTTGATGATAAAATAAAATTTTAATGTTAGAAGGGTATTATGTGATATGTGTGTGGTCTGTTTTGTTAGTGTAATGTCTTGGAAAACTTTTATAAAATTGTTTAAAATATTTGTGGAAGTGTTAAAGAAATGTGAAAAGTGTTGTGGGCTACTTTTGTGTGAGTATGATTTCAAAATGCATTTGGATGAAAAAGTGGATTATGTGACTTTTTTATTATTAATGATGGATATTTGGTTAATATTTGATGTGTAAGTGGTATTTTCATGTGAAAATTATATTTTATATCTTGTTGAAATTGTTTGAGAACAATATTGAACCCATAGTATCTAGGTGGGTAGACGTGTACAAGTATGTTGGTGATCCCGTGGGGTTTGTCCAAAGTTTCATGTAGAAAGTTTGACACCTAAAACACTAACTAATCTTTTATGATGATGATGGGGGACCAATTGGTTATGGGTATGTTCCATACTAGTTTCTTATTCAAGAGAACGACTATTGTGATTGTCACTCCCAATGAGATATGAGGTACCTGGGACCCACAACGAGCTAGTGACTAGGAATTATTTTCCAATTTCTTGTTCTAATTAGTCAATTTTTTCTTACTATCATCATGCGGTATGGTTTCCTGGAAAATTTATTAGTGTTGAAATTATTTTTAAATGTGTTTATTCTTTAAAATATCCCACATGAAAAATCATTTTATTTAAAGCTGCATTATTTAGAAATTGTATCTAACATTTCAAGCTTTTGAAAGCATGCATTATTTTCATATTTAAATGTTTATGACAAGAAATATATTAGTGGAGGTATCCTACTAGGCTTTGGATTACACCCTAATTACATCTTTGGGTGTATGTATACTTGGTTATTTTTTTATATAGGTTTGGGTACATATTTTGTGCCAATGGTTTGGGGTTTTAGGGGCCCATCGTGGTGCGGTGTTGTGGATTTGGGATGAGGGTGGTGCTTTTTTCTATATGAAGTTTCTTGGTCAGTAATTGTTTGGTTTTTTACATTTGTATTAGTCTTCAAACATAGTTTTAAACTCTGTATTTCAGTTATGAACTTTTATAAAAGATGGTTTGGATTGAAAAATTCTGATTGGCTTTGTTGCATTTGTTTGTTATTGTATGTTTATAAACTCATGTAAATAATTCCCAAAATTTATTATATAATACATTGGTACTTTTTCCATCCCATGGGGATTGATAACAACATTTGTTATTTGTCATGGGACGGGTCGGGTTTCGGTTTTGATGGAGACTAGATTCAGTTTGTGACAAAATGGTATCAAAGGGAGGTTCAGGTTTAATTTTGGGTCATGTTATTTGGGGAACAATCAGGATAGTCTAGAGTTATGATTGTTATGAATTGGAATACTGATTATGGGTAGTGTTCCTGATCACTACACATCATAAAGGTATTCGAGTCACCAGGGGATTTTGAGATTTATCTGAGTCCTTTGGTTTTCTTGGTTTGATGATGATTAGGGAAAATGAAAGGTGAGTTGAGTTTATTGTCTCGATGAGATCGCATGGGATGTAAATCTATATGGAGCTTTGTATATTCCCTATAACACTCCCCATGATGTCTAAGTGATTATAATATAACCGTAAATCATATGTTCAAGTAACCCACCCAAACTAGTTTCTTCTCGCGTCGTCATGCGTCCTTTAGTTTCAGAATCATGGAAGTTTTGGTTTTAAAGGAAAATTGACATGGTTTTTAGAAGTGTAATGTTTTTATAAAATTATTTTCCACTAAATATATAATGGTTATATTTTTTAAATAGTAGAACATAATTTTAATAATGGGTTTTAAATGGAAAATGGTGTGTTTACACCTCTTTTGAAACCATGAACTATGCTAAAGTTGGGTTTGAAAAAGAGTTTCCAATAGAGTTTTCAAAACTATTGAAATGTGTTTTGATGGGATGATATGTTTTTAAATTGACATGAATATATTGAATGTGAGTTCTTATTCGAATTTTTGTGTTTTTCTGAATGTTTTTATAAGATGTAAATCGAAATTTGGATCTCACGGTTAGAGGTCTTCAGAAAAAGGATGTACGGTTTGACCATTTTGGTTTTGAAAAGTGGAAAGAATTTTTGTTTTAACCATTAGTATCTCTCTGAGAGACCACAAGCCTGAGGTTATATGGGATAATGAATGGATAATGGAATTATTGGATGAATGTTGGGACATATATGAGGATGGTTTCCAAAATGGAATGAAAACATGTATGTGTGAGGCCCATTGGGTGCCATTGGTGGATACGTTAACCACTAAACCATATGTTTTTCAAATGAATGATTTTAACGGAAAACATGTTGTTTTGATGACTGGATTGGGATGGTGTGTATAATGTGTTTTTGAAAATGTGGATGTTGTTGGATTTTTGGAGTCCAAGAACCCCTCCTGTTTGAATGGTATTTTGGGTTTGTGTTTGGTCGGTTAGTTAGGTTGAATGGATAGTTTGTGGTATATTTTGAGAAAAGTCCGAGAGGCCTTTATGGTGGATCCCTTTATTTTTTTGGATCTGGATTGTGGTGTTTTTGACCAATGGACCAGCTTGGTTGGGTCCTTGGGTTGTCTCATTGGATAAGGTATGCCCCCAATAAGGGTTAGTGCATGAATGATGTGGATCCTGGATTGTTTCACCATTTGAAAAACCCTCCAGTTGATCAAAATAAAGAATAATTTTCTCAAGCCTTGGGTATTGAGTTTTTATCATTTACTTTCATTTATTTGTGGATCCTCTAGTAGTGAGATAGTTCTCATGGAAGTTTGAAATAAACCATAGTATCTCATGTCACCTGATTCGATGAAGGTGGAAGTGGTTTGGGGTTGTTAGGGTGGATGTGTGTCTGGAGGGTGTAAAAGATGGAATATGGGTCCTTTGTAATCTATTAAAAGTAGGATATCACAATAAACCACTAGTGCATGAAATCTGGTAATGAGAGGCTATTACAACCATTTTCTGGTATTGTATGTTGTTTGGGGACATGGCATATGGCCCCCTTCTATGTATTGTTTCTATCATTCGCAATGGTCATGTTTGGTGGTGCCTTGTGATGTTGTGTTCTCATTTGACTGTAAATGTGAAAGTCATGAAATTATTTGAGTGTGTATATTATGATGGCAGTATGTATCCCTTGGAAAAACATCAAAATCGACTATTTCAAAAGAAGGTTTTTATATGTGTCCTTTCCATCTGTTGTTTATAACCTGAAGAAACAAGGAGTGATGTTTGTGCATCTTCTAATCCCATGTTTCAGTAAAATATTGGGATATGGTAAAGTGACTTTGGAATGTGTCATGTCTTGGTAAAATTATCAAGGATTGTGGTGTAGTTGTTTGTAGCAACTTAAAGAAGAAGATCCATTCAGGGGTTCATAAAGCCAAACTACTAGGCTGAAGATGATTCAATCATTTGAGTTCCCACCATAGGTCATGAAAATAAGTTGGCATGTAGTTAGGAGGAATCCAAATGTTTTTTAAACCCATGTACAAAGTCCTATCCTCAGTATGAAATATTGGGATATTTTAAACCAATCGTGTAGTCATCTTGCTTCTCTTGTTCATGTTCGGTGGAAAGAGGCGGAGGGCCTATTTCCCATGTTACTGCCCAATGTCATTCTTTTCCCCTTTCTCTTCCATTGAGTTTATAGAGTATGGTTGGGAATTTGGCTAGATAGGTTGATCACATGGTTTCTGCATGATTACTGGTGACCATGTGCTGGGAAGCCATGTAAATAGAATGATCCCCACAGTCAGTGCACGATTTCCCAAGCCGAGATAACTAAATGTTTGACTACCCCAACTTTTTAAATTTTGGGGTCTTTTTGTGTCGACAAATAATGGTTATTAAGATGGTTGGTTATTATGGTGGGTTTACCCAATATTAGTCTCATGTTTGTTAATTTTTACATGTATAATGGGCATCTACCCCTTGTATAGAGAGTCCATTTGGGCCTCCCCCTGTTAGTGTCTCGTTTCCATCTTTGGAAAATTTAAGTTGTATATTATGGTTGGGATACCATTTGTGTCTCCATGTATTAGTAACTCAGATTGGTCCTTCATCTTGTCTTGGTGGTAGGTAGTCTTTTCCTATCTGTATAAGTACCTACATCTTCCTTTGGTAAAAGTTGGCATTGGAGAACGCTCAACGGCTTGGTTAAAGCATGGTAAGTGTAACATTGTTCATTGTGTGGTTCATTTGGTTAAAATGCTATAATATTGTTACTATAGTTTTTGAGGAGATCTCTTTTGAGATAAAATCAAATCCAGATTTATCATTTCACGAAAAATATGTATGTTTTGGTTTTGAGTGCATTCCTTCTTTAATTGATCACTGAAGGTGTTTTGGCCTTTGGGGGAGAAAAATGGAAAAGGAGTACCTCTTGGTTTATCAGTTGAGTTTGGTTTTTATTTTTATATTTTATATGGCTTTTCGGGGAAGAAAATATTTATGGTGGAGATAATTGTCACACCTGGAATTTCAATTCAATGCTTTTTTTCATATCCTCTTTTGGTTCTTATCTTTTTTTGGGTTTCTGTGTGTTCCAGGTTTGTAATTTTGGTGAATATTTTGTTCTTGACCTATGACCTTGGTCTTGGGGGTATTTTACGTTACATGTCCTCCTCTTTCGTCAAAGGGAAGGTGTGAGGTTATGATTTTTTGAAGTTGTATTAGTTATACTCCTGGTGGCACCACTTGTGGGGTTTGTTGTTGAGGTGGTTTGTGCCCAAGAGTTGGATGATTTTTGGGTTGGAAATGTCAGATTGAAATATGTATGTAGATGATAAAATACAAGAGGGGTGAATTGTAAGTTTAAAAACCTTCATTTTTTACCTTAAGTAAAACTATGTTGTAAAAGGTTAAACAAGGTAAATTCATAAGACCTCTTTCATTTCTACACATGTACTAAGTTCTGAAAATATGGTTCCGAAAATAAAACATAAGAGAATTTTACATGGAAAAGATTCTACCTTAAATCATATAGAATATTATTAATCAGAGTAAATAAGAGAATAAAAAAGTATAAAAAATTTATACATTCTTCTTTTATCAAAATGCAGTGGCAATTAACTTGAAATAAAACAAGTAACAAATATTAAATCTTTTAACCCAAAGAGAAGGGTATCAAACAACCTTGGATAATGGTCCCTTGATTTATAATTTCTAGAAAGTCTGTCTTAACCACACCTTGGGTATTCCTATGATAAGAATATTATAATCTCTCTTTCTATCCCCACAATCCATAAAACTTTAAGTTAGTCAATACCTATGTCTTCCTATATGTAGAAGTCCTCGATTGATCATAGAAACAATCAGAGTCGCACGAAGCAATCTGAACAAGATGTTTAGTATGCACAAACATGAGAGTCTCTCTCTCTAGAAATCACTACAGCAGCATGAAATATCTAGAGTGATCAACAATCATCAAGATCATTCAAATGAGATCCTATTTATAGGCACTTTTCCAACGATTGGATCCCTCCTCCAACTGTCATATTTTTCTTTGAATCTCATAGAGACATGTACACGTGTCAGTCAAAAAATAGTTTGTTAGAAACAAATTGTACAACATCATTTCATAACTATAACAAGTGTTTTAAAAGAATATTGCTAAACAATATATAATTTTTAGACTATTGTAAAAAATAAGTTTTGAGTCTAAGAAAATTAACATTAGAAGGCTATAAAACATGGATATTCAAATTCTGTTTTTCAAGGAATTCAGAGTCTGAATTCGGAGGAATTCAGAGTCCAAATTCCAGAGAATTAAGAGTCTAAAATTCAGAGAATTAAGAATGTGAATTTCATAGAATTTGGAGTTTGAATTTCAGATAATTAAGAGTCTTAATTTTAGATATTTCAAAGTCTAAATTTTAGAGAATTCAGAGTTTGAATTTTAGAGAATTCGAAATCTTAATTTCAAAGAATTCAGAGAATGAATTTTAGAGAATAAGATGTCTGGATTTCAGAGAATTCAGAATCAGAATTATCAGAATTCGGAGTCTAAATTTCTGATAATTAAGTGTCTTAATTTCAGAGAATTCAAATTATAAATTTCATAGAATTCATAGTCTTAATTTCATAGAATTTGGAGTTTGAATTTCAGAGAATTCAAAATAAGAAATTCAGAGAATCTGTAGTCTGAATTGTAGAGAATTCAGACTCTGAAGATAGAAAACTTTATTAACCAAGGATTTATATAATTCCGAGGTTTTTGATGTGAAATAAGTTTTTAAACATAGCTATAAAATGAGTTAGATTTAGATTAACTATAAAATGAAATTTTCAAACAAAGGTAATGATAAAATTCCCATGGTGAAGGATAATTTTCCTTATTTAGATAATTAATAGGGAAAATATATTTTTACTAAAGAGAGAGTGTTTGTGATTTTCAAAACATAGAATAATGGAAATTTCATAATGAGACCTTATTGACTAAACAATCTCCCTCTTTTTTGAAAACATAACCATCCTTACGAAAAAGAATATAAGGATCTAGAATTTTTCTTTATGGACTATAAAATAAAAACTTATCACCATTTACATATTAATCATGGTGAATACGAATAACTCCCCCTTAGGTTTTGAAATCCTTAAGGATGGTATTCTTCACTCATTTAAAAATATTTTGCCTTTCTTGTATAAGAAAATCTGAATTGATGAAACTCCCCCTTATATTGACTCTCCCTAACATAGGTAATTCACTTATTTACTTAGTATTATTTTTATTATTCCATTCTCCCCATTTTTTATTTTCAAAAGGGAATAAAGGGAATAAAAAAACATGGAACCTAAAAATAATATAGTACTATAAAACAAAATACATGATGAAGAACGAAAATTTTTACTATGATGGGAAAAATTTATACAACGAAGGAAATAAAAAAAATATTAGATTTCAAAACATTATCCTTCTTTATCCTTTGGAATTAACTTCTTTATGATGGTTTTTAGCTTCTTTATCTCCTTGTGATCTTCTTCCACATTCTTGAGAAGCTGATCCTGATCTTCATTTTCCTTCTCTAAGGCTTTCATCCTTGATTCCTGAGCTATAAAAATATCTTCATGAGGCTTCAAAAGATCTTATTGCTTAGAAATATTTTCATCAAACACTATTCTAATATCCCCTTCCCACTTCCAATTCATATCCACTAAATTAATCTTCCCATTCAGGTCTTTGACATCCTTCTTCCAAGTTGTTTGTTCGAGACTTATCTTTTCTTCAAAACTCGTAGTAAGATCATTAAACTTCCCATATTTGGTGTCAAAAAAATCCTTTACAATTTCATAAATTTTTTTATGGAATCTCAACTCTTCAATAGTTTTCCTTGACTATTTTATTATTTCCTTACTTGATCCTTTTTGGGAATTATACTCAATGAACTAAATTTTGAAATCAGCCTCATGCTTTAAAAACATATCCATAACCAAGGTGAATGGACCTAATTTCTGATTTAACAAGTGCTGAAGCATCTGGAACCACAATTCTATACATAGAAATTAGGTAATAGTATCAAAAAACATCTTCAAATATTGAACAACAAAATCATGTCCAAGAGAGGGTGATTCTGAATCAGAATATTTGTTTGGTGAGGATTCTTTTTCTATCTCTTCAACATTTTTCATGGACGAGCCACCAACATCTTTCTTTTTCACTATATATTTCCTAGGTGTACCAAGCTACACCAGTTTTCCCTTACCAACTCTTAGAATGATCTGTTCTGCTTTGGTAGATTTATTCTCACTATCTGATAATTGGACAATCTTGGATTCCTAAAGATTTTCTTTCTTGGCACCTACCACAAGATTCTCTTACTCAATAAATTCATGGTTTCTACTCTCTTATTCAGATAGTTTATTCACTCCTTGAACTTTTTCTTCTTTTCATGGAGTAGAATGTTTTGATGATTCTGCTTTAGATAATTGGATTGTTATTTTTTCAAAGGAATCTTCTTCTCATGATATTCATCTACTAGCCTTATCATGTCATCTGTATCACGACTTCCTTATTATTATTTTTCTTCCTCTTCCTCTTCTTCTACTTGATCTTCTTGTTTTGGTTCCAGAAACACCATCTTCTTTCTTAGAGTCATAGGAAGTGATTCTTTCAAAAAGGATTATAGTAACTAAAATTGATCAGAATCTTTATCATCATCCTTAAAAAGGGATTAAATGATTTCAACCTCCGACATCTTATTCCTCTACTTATTTTCTTTCTCTTACTTCTCAAGATTCTCAGTAGCCTTCTACTTTAATTCTTTTTCCTTAATAGAGTCCTGGCCAAAACTAGGCCCCACTTCCTCCGTATTCTTTTTTTCATCTATCCACTTAGAAACCACTTAATCTGGATAATCATTTTTCTTCTTTGGTTTTGGAGTTGCGAATTGAGTTTCCTTAGCTGCAGGATTTTTTTTCTCTTCTGGTTCCTTCACCTTTGTCTTCTTTCCACCATTCTTGGATGTCTCAACCACTTGCGATTTCTTTGAAAGAGATTTGTTTTATAATTCATATAAACATTATAAATCTCTGAATTTAGTATTGAATCCAACCTTCATTATTCTAAGAGTATCATCACCCAACAACAACACATTTAAATTCCATGGCTTATAACTATAAGTGATTTTAAATAACTCAGGACGATGGACACTAATATTAGAGAGAATGGTCGGATACATAATTATTTGAGATTTTAGAGTTCTATTCTTGATATTATTAATTTTGAACAAGATATAATTCACCAAATTTTTCATCGTGAGGTTCACCAAGATATCTAGAATATAGATGACACTTTTCTTCAGGGTATCCCTCTCCCATTTTCAGGGAATCATAAATTCGTGAACCCGTAATTCATGAATATGAAGGTTTGTAGATAGATGAATAATCATCAAAGTCTTCACCACTAAAAGATGAAAACAATCATTAGCTTTGTCCATATTAAAATATCCTGTTACATCTGGTATCTTGTGGGTAAAAAACTATGCTTTTACATCATACGGAATTTCAATCAAGCTTGCATCCTTACTGTACGAAAGAGAGTATGGTTTTCCATATCCACTGAAGAAAACCTGTCTCTACATCCTCCAATGAGGAAACATACTGGTTCCTATAATTCAACCAACAATTCCAGAAAAACTGGATAGTGTGCCTTCGTTTTTGATACACATAGGACCTCCCAGCCATTCAGATTTTTTTGAATTAATAGAATCATACTTATCAAATAATTTCAAATCGTCTTACCTTTCTATGTATATCTACCATTCGAATAATTTCCTTAACTAATGACATTTCTTTCTGAGGAGAAACTTTCATAGACATTTGGAATTGATGAAAAATAAATGATTCAGAAAGGACTTATGTAGAGAAGCAGAACTCCAGCATTCCAAGGCTTTGAAAACCAATGTGGGACAACCTTCCATGGTCCTTATATTGGGGTTTGAGGCGACAGTTCATCTTCTATGATTAATCCAATGGTTTAAAGTCTTTTTATTAGATCTTATAGTTCAGATGATAGCTGAAGAAGGAATATGATATGTTCTGATATTTTGACATTTTTTAAAGAAAATTCATATTTATTTAAAATTGAATCCGAATTTTTTAAAATAAAATGTAAATACCAACATGTAAAAAGATGATTATGAAAATTTATGAAAGGAAACATACCTTCCAGTTTTCTAGGAAAATTATCCGTAATGAGGAATATTCTTCTGGAAGAACTATAGGCTTCAATTTTTTTGTTAATAAATATTTGTTAAAAAATTTTGAGTACAAAAAAAATTGATTAAAAATCTTTGATTATAAGAATTTTGTTTTAAAAATTTTTTATTAAAAAAATAACTTGATTACTAGAATTTGGTTTTGAAAATTTAAAAATAATTTGATTACAAGAATTTTTATTTTTAAAATTTTGATTACGAAAAAAATTATGAATGGAAAATATTGAAAAGGGGGAAAATATGACAAACAAGCAAATGTACTCCCCCAATGAAAAAGAATTTCTTACTGTAAGGAGACAAGTTTCAACAAGAAGTTAATATAGAATATTACCTTATGGTTTTCATTCCTAATTTCTGTTTAATGTCCTCAAATCTATCATAGGGTATATATTTTGTGAAAATATTATCATGTTGATATTGCGTTCTGATAACTTAAAGAATGATATCTCCTTTTTGTGTGTGATCCATAAAAAATTGATGCCTAATATATATGTGTTTTTTAGGAGAGTTATGTAAAATGTTTTTACATAAGGAAATGGAACTAGTATTATCACCAAATATCTGTGTTTTGGTAAAATTCAAACCATAGTCTGTGAGTGTGTGTTGCATCCACAACACATGGGCCCAACAACTTCCAGCTGCTACATATTCAGCTTTAGTAGGGGAAAGTGCTACTGAGTGTTTCTTTTTTCATGACCAGGAAACTAATGAATCTCATATGAAATGACATGTTCTAGATGTACTTTTACTATCCATTCTACATCCACCAAAATCAGCATCCGAAAAACATTTTAAAACCAAATCATTTCCAGAAGTATAAAAGAGTCATAAATCCATGGCTCCCTTTAAATAGAGAAAAATTCTTCTCACTACCTTCAAATGAGATTCCTTAGGATTGAATTGATATCTTTCACATAATCATACTAAAAATATTATGTTAGGATGACTAGCTAACATGTATAGTAAAACTTCCTATTGTACCTCGAAATTATGTTTGATCTACTGGTTTCCCAGCTTCTTCAAGATCAAGTGAATTTGTGGTACCATTAGGAGTACTAATACACTTAGTGTTTTCATATACATAATTTTTATAAAAGTCTTTAATTTACATATGTTGAGATATATAAGTTCCTTCATGTTTTTCAGGAATTTCAAAATCCAAGAAAAAATGTTGACTCACCCATCACACTCATTTTAAACTCATATTTCATTATATTTGAAAACTAATCAGTTAAATATTTCTAAGTTGAACCGAATATAATATAATTAACATTAATTTTAACAATCATTTTTTTAAATATATATATTTATAAAGAGGGTTGGAATATAATTTCCCTTATCATAGTTGTTTTGTAACAAAAAGCATATAAATCTATCATACCAAGCTCTAGGAGCATGATTAAATCTATATATAGATTTGGTAAGTTTTAAAACACGTTAAAGATGTTTTGTGCCTTTAAAAATAGGAGGTTGTTCGACAAAAAAGTCATCTTGAACATATCCATTAAGAAAGGCGCATTTAACATCCATTTGAGAATTTTTAAAATTAAAGAATGATGTAAATGCATGTAAAATATGAAGAGATTCATGTCTGGATACTTGAGCATGTGTTTCTTCATAGTCTATTCCTTCTTGTTGATTATAGACTTGAGAAACTAGTCTAGCCTTATTTATTACTATGATTATATTTTCATCACACTTATTTTTGAAGACCCATTTTACTACAATAACAGAAGTTTCCTTAGGTATTTTATCCAAGGTCCAGACTTTATTCCTTTTGAATTCATGTATCTCATCCTGCATGGATTTTATCCAATCAGCATCACATAATTCTTCATCAGTGCTTTTTTGTTCTAATTGAGAAAGAAATGATAAATGTTCTACATTATTTAATAAGGAACTTCTAGTCCTTACACATTTATTTACATATCCAATGATTCTATCACATGGATGATTATGAAGAATCATCTAATTTGGGTTTTGTAAAACCTGTTCATCAACATATGGTAGGAAATATTTTAGGGTAAATGCTTCAGAAACATTTTCTTGAACATTTTACTTATCATAAGGATCTTCTATCAGGGTTTGATAATCTGTTTTTGAAAACACATCCAATGATATATGATGATTTTTGTTTAAAAACAAAAGGATTAGTTTCATCAAATTTAACAGATACAATTTCTTCAACAGTACATGTATTATTATTAAAAACTCTATAATCCTTATGTGTTATTAAGTATCCTAGGAAAATTACTTCATCATATTTGGGTATGAATTTATGTAAATTATCTTTAGTATTAAAAATGATTACTTTGCAACCAAATGCATTAAAGTAAGAAAGTCTAGGTTTTCAACCATTCCACAATTCATATGTGGTTTTATTAAGAAAATGTCTAATCAAAACTCAATTTATAGTATAACAAAAAGTATATTTGGCTTCAACCAAAATGTGTTTATCTATTGAATATTAACTCAACATGGTTCTAGTTATATTTTGAAAAATTCTATTTCTTCTTTCAACAACACCATTTTGTTTAGGTGTTCTTAGTACTTAGAAGTTATATGTAATTCCCTTTTTACTACAAAAAGATTCAAAATCAGAATTTTGAAATTCATTTCCATGATCGCTATGAATAGTTATCAATAATTGGTTTTTCTCATTTTGAACTTGGGATCTAAAAGTTTTGAAATAAGAAAAAACTTTATTTTTATTTACTAGAAAATAGACCCACGTAAATCTAGTGTTATCATCAACTATGAAAAATACAAAATATTTTCCTCCAAAGCTTCCAGTACGTGTTGGACCAAAATGATCCATATTCACCAACTGTAATGAATCAGTAGATGTGAGTTCACTGGTTGATTTAAAACATTATTTACGTTGCATTTCATATTGACAAGGATAAAAAACTTTTTACGAATCATATCTAAGCCCCGGTAGATCCTTATTAAATCTTTTCTTGGAGATTTTATATAGGTTCCTAAGGATAAAGTTTCTAACCTACTATTCTATAACCAATATTGATCATTCATTTCACTATTTCAAGGTATATCTTGGCTTATAAGGTCTCATATTTTTAGTGTGTATAGATTCTCTTACCAATGGGCTAAAAAAATAAACTCTCCCTTGGAATTGTGTACTAAGCACTTATCATTTCGAAATTTCACAAGGTAACCTTGATTACATAATTGAATTATGATAATGAGTTTTTTCATAAGACCCTTAAAACTAAAACTTTTTTAATCAATGTTTTTTTAAGAAGAACAATGTTACCTATAAAAATAATTTATCCCTGGGAATTATCTCTAAATATTACTTTTCCTCCTTTCTTCTTGATAATCTTTTAAAATAATTTTTTGTTACCATTCATATTTCAGGAACATCCACTATTAATGTACTATAAATTGTAGTTGGTACTATCTTTATTTTTTCAAAATAAAAGTTTTGGACTTTCAGAATCCAAATTTTCTTGGATCTGAAAATTTCAGAATGCAAGATTTTAGGAATCCACATTTTTTAGAAAAATAAGCTTTATGAAAACCTAATGGCTAAGTATTATTTAAAGAACTATTTTTGGACCAATTTCCACTACACATACATTTAGTACAGAATGGTGAACTTTGAAAAAAAAATATTTATTACTAATAATTTGGTTTGAATGAGAATAACCAAATCTAGAACTATTCCTTAGAGTTAGAATTTGGGAATATATCTGGGCAAAGTTTTCCCTACCGTTGATAAATATTGACAAACACTTCCTCAAGGAAAATATTTCTGACTTTAGTTTAATAACTATGTTTTTATCCTCAAAAACATTAGTTTTAGAACTATAGTTAGTCACTAGAATTTTTTTCTTAGAAAATACATTTTCATGATCCTTTGAATGATTATTCTTCTCAAAATTACTTCCTCAAGGTTTTTGGAAATACATTGAAAATCATAAATTTTCTTATCAATATCTTTTAAAATATCTGAAACTTCTTTAGTTAAAATAGGAATTCTAGAATTTTCCTTTTCTTCCTTTTTCTTGCTTTCATAATATTAATTCTCAAGATGTTTAGAAAACCTTGAAACTTCTTCATAAGTAGGTAATATATTATCTTTATCAGAAGAATGTTTTTTATCTAAAGACTTATAGTATTTATTATCAGTATAATTCAAATTTAAAGATACATTACTGATAGATTCTGAATTGTGTCCCTTGGCCATTAGACACTGATTTTTAATGTGTAGTATAGCTAGTAAACCAAGATTCATCTTACCCGAAGATTCATACTCTCAGGATTCATCATAAGAGTCATCACTAATAGCACTCCAGGTGTCATTGGATTTCAAAACCTTTTTAAGTTTAGTCTTGTAGTACTTATTTCTATTCCTTTAAAAATGATTTTCCTTTCTATCCTTTTTTATAAGCATAGGAAAATTCGGCCTGATATTCCCTGCTCTTTTGCAATCATATGAAGTGACTTTCTAGCCTTGATTTTCTTTTCTTTTCTTTCTATTTATATCTATACTAAGAGTATTTATTTCCAACTATCATGTTTATCCTTCGAGAAATATTAGCTAGTTCATTCCCTAAATGACCACTTTCACTAGATTCAGATAAAATAATGACTCTATTAGACTTACATCTTGTAAGCCTTTCTGGAGTCTTAGATTTAGTAGAAGTAAATACTGCATTTCTAATACCATTTTTGTTTTTATTCTTATCAGCATGTCTTTTAATTCTTTTCTCATATTGAAGAAGAATTCCAAAAAACTCATCAAGAGTAATTTGAGATACTTTCTTATTCTCATCGATTAATGTTCTCTTAGATTCCCAATCGTTAGGCATGATATCTATAATATTTTCACAAAGTACCTCATCATATAAACCTTTATCACCCCTAGATTATAGACTATTAACAATTTTCATAAACCTTTGTTGTACCTTGCATACTGGATCTCCATAAAGAAATAGAAATGTAGGATATTCTACTCTAAAATAGAACTTTTAGTATCTATAACATTGCATGTACCAAAATAAGTAGCCTCCAATTTTATCCAGATACAATTATCAACTTCACAAGAAGAAATATGACTGTATAAATTCCTGGTCATGGACACAACAAAGTATTTTATACATTGTATATTAGTTGATATTATCACTTTTCTGGGTTAGTGAATGTTTTGACTTCCTTATCTGGAATCTTGTAATCTCCACTAAGCACAACAAAATTGTCCACTCCAGTATTAATAACAATTTTGTTCATTCGATCTCTCCAATATTCATAATCATTCCTATCAAATATAGGTTGTCTAGTAGGATTTATATTATTAATCTAACCAACATTCATTGCATTTATAATAATGAAAATATTTTTCCACAGAAACTTATAAATTGAAAATGTTTGTAAAAAAGGATAAAAATCATAAGCAGGGAAAATTATTTAGAAAAATGAAAACTTGAGCAAGAAAAAATATATGGGCATATTAGTATTTTTGATACCTTTATTGATACCAATTGTAGGATCAAAATATGTATATTGATTCTCAAATACTAGTGGCTGTTAATTTTAAGAATAAAAATATCTATTTTTCACCTTATGGAAAAATGAATTTATCAAGGTTAAACAAGGTAAATTCACAAGACATTTTTAGTTATACAAACTTACAAGGTTCCAGAAATATGGATCTTGAAATAAAACTTAAGATAAGTTTACAAGGAAAATCTTTACCTTAATCAATATAGAATCTTATAAATAAGATTACATAAATGAATAATAATGTATAAGAAAGTTACACTTTATTATTTTATCAAAATGGAGCATACATAAACTTGAATGAAAACAAGTAAAAAGTATGAAAAGTTCATAGCCAAATAGAAGGGTATATAACACTATGGATAAAGGTCCCTTGATTTATACTTTAAAGAAAGTCTGTCTACCCACACCTAGCGTAAGACCTTGATAAGAATATCAAAATCTGTCTTGCTCTCCCCTCAGGCCATTGACCTTTAATTTGGTCAGTACCTCAATCTTCCTATCCCTGAAAGTACTCGATTAATCACAAAAACAATCGGAGCCACATGAAGTAGTCAAAACAAGGTGTTCAGTATTCATAGAGCATGAGAGTCTCTCTCTCTAGAAATAAATTCAGTAGTATGAAATTTATATAGTGATAAATAGTCTTCAAGATCGTTCAAATGAGCTCCTATTTATAGGCACTATTCCAATGGTCGGATCCCTCCTTCAACAATCATATTTTTTCTTAAATCTCATGGGGACCTATACACGTGTCACCCAGACAATAGTTAGTTCGAAACAGATTATACTAAATCGATTCATAACTATAACAAGTCTATGAAAAATATTGTTGCTGAACCAAATCTATTTTTTTGGAGTCTACGAAAAAATAATGTTCAGAGTCTAAGAAAATAAACATTAGAAGACTATAAAACATGGATATTCAGATTCTATTTTTCAATGAATTTTGAGTATGAATTATGAGGAATTTTGAATCTGAATTCTGATGAATTCAGAGTCTGAATTCTGAGGAATTGGGAGTCCGAATTCTATAAAATTTAGAGTATGAATTTCAGAAAAATTTAAGACTGAATTTCATAGAATTTAGGAGTCTTAATTTCACAGAATTTGATTTCCGAATTTCATAGAATTTTGAGTCTTAATTTCATATAATTTAGAGTTTTAATTTTTGATAATTTAGAGTTTTAATTTCATAGAATTCTGAGTCTTAATTTCAAGGAATTCGGAGTCTGAATTTTGATATTTTAGAGTATAATTATCAATGAATTTTGAGTCTAAATTTGAGAGAATTTAGAGAATTTGGAGTCCGAATTTCTGAGATTTTAGAGCTTGTATTTAAAATAATTCTGAGTCTGGATTTCAGAGAATTCAAAGTCTGAATTTCAGAAAATTCAAAATCTAAATTTCTGAGAATTAAGATTCTAAATTTCAGATAATTCAAATTCTAAAAATAGAATACATTATTAACTAAGGATTTATAAGATTATGAGGATTTAGATGTGAAACCTATTTGTAGACATAGGATTAAAATAACTTATATTTAAATAAAATATAAAATAAACAATGAAAACAAAGGTAAGTATAAAATTAACTTGGTGAAGGAAAATTTTCATTATTATGATAATTATTAGAGAAAATATAATTTTCCTTAAGATAGAGTGTTTGTGATGTTCAAACATAGGGGAATAGAAAATTCATAAGGAGAACTTATTGACTCAATGGGAAAGAGTTCTTTGTTTAGGGACTTATTCTCCCTATCCTGGGTTTACCTTTTCCCCTTTCTTTCCCCATTGGACCCCCCTGAATTTTTAGTGTTATTAATGTTTTCTGAGTGCCTAGAACAAACTGCACGTTTTGGACGCATGGTTCCAAACCATGAAATGGTGTCCAACACATAAAAATTTGAAGTGTTTTCCCCATTTTTCCTTCCAAAAATAAACCAAATCCACCCCTCTCTTCTTCATTTCATGTTATACCTCCACGAACAGCCTTTAAGCCCACTCCTCCTCCATTGGGACTCAATTTTGAAGGGATATTCGATGGGTGAAACATAAAAATTATGTATGTAAACCATTATCTCCTTGATTTCTTCCCACTAGTTAGGGTTTCTTTCAACCTTTAATGAGTTATAAAATGTACAAAAGCTATGGTTTGTACGTAGAGTTTAACCATGATTCTTTTTTGTGTAATCTTGATATTTTTTGTTGCTCTTCGCTTCCTTTTTTTGTGGCGGTGGTGCCCTTGATGTTTCCCACCAAGATCTGAGGGTTTTGACTCAAAAAATAGGTGATTCCATGTGTAGACATTCCATGATGAGTTAAAATGTTTGATTTACTTATTTTTCATGTTCTTTATATGTTGTGTGTGTTTCAGAAATTGTTTTTGATGGTTCTGGTTATGTTTTTAATTTTATAGTTTCATTTTATCTAGAAATTGGTTTCTTTTCATGTCTTACTCTTGTGGTAATATTTTGGTGTATTTTATAACATGTGAAAATTATTTATTAGTGTTTAAAGGGGAATCCAATTATGGGTTTTTAATGGTTTGGTGTCATGTGGGCTCAAAATGGGGTTTTTAAATGAGTGTTATGTGTAAAACTTTGTTATACTCATTGAAACTGTTTTATGGAAATCTGTGTTTTCATGTGTATCATTTGTGGTATTATTCAAGGTAAATTTTCAACACTTGAAGGAGGTTTTATAAATTTTTCTAGGGTGTCCAATTCTTTTTATTATTGGTATTGATATGATTTTTTCCATGAATGAGGTTTTTGAAATGGGTTTTGTGTGAAAGACATAGTTACCCTTTGGGTTTTCATTTAGAAAATTGTAAATATTTCAAGTGGCTAAACAAAGTGGGTAAATGGTTTATATGTACTATTAGGATGATTTTTTCACATAATATTAGTTTTTTTAAAGTTAAAGTGGTTATTTAAGATTTCAACCCTTTTTAAAATGATTTATAAATTGCTGAAATATTTAACTAAGTAGTGATGTGGGTGTAAAATATGTTTATGGACTATTTCATGTGGGTTTGATGAGAAAATGTATTTGCAATCTGAGAAGGGTATTATGGGATATGTGTGTGGTTTTTTATGTGATTTTGAATGTCTTGGAAAGGTTTTATACACTTTTTTGAAGTATTTCTGGATGTATTAATGAAATGTGAAATTTTTTGTGCGTTGTTTTAGTGTGAGTATGATTTCCAAATGTATTTAAATGAAAAAGTGGATTATGAAAATTGTGTGACATTCAGGGGGGTTTTTTGGTTAATATGTGATGTGTAACTGGTATTTTCATGTGGAAATTATTTTTTACGTCTTGTTGAACTTTTTTGAGAATGAGAGGAAAGATTAGGTATCTAGGTGGGTGGATGTGTACTAGTATGATAGTGATCCTGTGGGGTTTGGCCTTAGTTTCACATTTAAAGTTTGCTACATACAACACTAAATAAACTATGATGATTATGATGGGGGTTCACTAGGTTATGGGTATGTTCCTTACTAGTTTCTCATGCACGAGAATAGATATTGTGATGGTCAGTCTTACAGAGAAACGAGTTACTTGGGACCCACAGTGAGCTAGTTCCTAGGGGTTATTTTCCTATTGTTTTTACTCATTAGTTACTTTTTGATTACCATCATCATACGGTATGTTTGGATGGAATATTTCGTCGTTTTGACATTATTTTTAAATTTTCTGATTCATTAATATATCCCACTTGAAAACTAGTTTTATAAAGCTACATCATTTATAAATTTTAACTAACATTTCATGTAACTGAATACTTCCTTTTTTTTCATCTTTGAATTTTTATCACATGTAATCTCTTAGTGGTGGAATTATACTGGGCTTTGTCTCACACCCTACATACACCTTTGGGTTTAAGTGGACTTGGTTATTTTTTCGTAGGTTTGGGTACAAATTTTTTCTCAATGGTTCAGGTTTTTAGTGGTCCATCGTGGTGTGGTGTTGTAAAGATGGCTTGAGGGAGGTGCCTCTTGACATGAAGAAGTTCTTGGATTTCCCATTTGTAGTTTTTTCCATTGTATTAGTCCTTAAAATTTTTTTTAAACAATGTAATACATTTATAAATTTTTATAAAATATTGTTTGGTATGAAAAATTATTATTTGGATTATTTCATTTGTTTGTTGTTGTATATTTATAAACTCAGGTAAATCATTCCCAACATTTATTATATGATACCGAGGAACTTGTGCCAGCTTGTGGGGATCGGGAATGCTGTTTGGGACTTGTCATGGGTTGGGTTAGGTGCCAATTTTTATGGTTACCATATTTGGTTCATGACATTATTTCCATAATTATCATTTAAAAATGTAAACATTACTCATGCATACGTAAAACCTACAATCTCCATGATTGTAACATGTATTTTCAATATCCATTATTAATTATTATTTTTAAATGTATGGTTGATGTATAAAAATGATTATTACTTAATTTTTATTACTCTTTTTTGGTGGAGTAATGTCCACATTGACCATATTTATCCTACTGAATTCATTTTTAACATATTATTTGAATATCACCAAAACACCAGATTTGAATTTAATTGATTGTGTAATTGAATATAAAATTGAATTAAATTTTAAAAATGATTAATGAAATTAAAAAAACGTAATCAAGTATAAAATTAACAAATGTTTTTTTAGGATGAAAAAAACATGACATCTCAAACTCGGGGTGTGATGCACTTTAACAATAATCCAAATTTTGAGGATTTATTTTCAAAATGCTTACATCCATGCCCATATTTTTAAAATTATATTATATAGACATAAAATTTTTATAAATGAATTTTTAAGTCACATTTTAAATTTATAAAAAAACTTTCAAAGGAATATTTATTATGGAATGTTTGACTTTATTTAAAAAATGAAAAAATAATGTTGTATTTTATTATAAAAAGTGACAAAAACATTCCTCTATTTGTTGCCATTATTTTTATATTTGGATTCCATTACAATATTTTATATTTTATTATAATTATAAACATATCCCATTTTTTTGTTTATTTTGTTATTTATAAGGGGGTTTTAAATTGAAAAGGATATTTCAATATCCTAATATTTTTTTATATGGGTTTAAAAGAGTTTCTGAAATTTTTTATGTTGAAAAAGCACAATAATAAAAAAAAAATTATGGAAAATGGGGATTAAATGTGAAATAGGTGATATCGATACAACATATATGAATGTTTGAACCCCAATATAGCTCATGGGTGATCCCAATATAGATTACACATTTGTTTCACCCAGGATAACACTGAGTTAAAGTCGTTAAAGATTATACAATAGGTGTACGAAGATACTATTCCAATGCATTGGGTAATGTACCTTTTATTTTGAGGTAAAAATTAGTGAATTAATTTTTTTTATCCTATTGATTTGACAGGGATCTAGTAATATTTTACATAGATTTAAAATAGGATAGAATGTGATTCTCAATGTATCCAAAAAAAGTTTTTATTTTTTTTAAATAGGTTTTAATGGTTTTATTTTTCTAAAATGTGTTTGTGTTTTTAATGAGAAAAACATTCATTTCATTTAATCAAATATCAATGTGGTGTAGGTAAAATGTTCTCCTATATAATTTTTTTATTATACAAGTTGTTTTTTTTATGTATCGTACATTGATTTTTTGATTATATCACATTTTTAAATTGTTTTTATAGGTTTTAATGATGGGTAATTAGAAATAAGATGTCTTGTTAAATGTCGTGAATATATTTCATGGATAAAATTAATGTTTTCATTTTAATGTTTTATATTATGATAATTCTTGAGACTAATTATTAATGTCAAATATATATGTTTATGGGTTTGTTATGTAAAATTTATAACCTAAATCTATAAAAATATAAATAGAATATATCCCAGGGAATATAAGAAATTTGATTCTAATTTAAAGTCACTAGAATATATAATGACTAAGGTCTGTTCTTTATTGTTTGTTTTGGATATTGGTTTGAATTACATTATATGTGATGTTGTTATTTTAACATAATTTAACAATCTTATAAAACAATAATTGATAGTATATTAAAGAGAACTATGGTTATTTTGGATATCAAGGTTAAGGATATATTAGTGTTTGACATCATTATAAGATTGTGTATTGTTAATTTATTTATATTCTCATGATAAATATTTTGGTTTTGTAAATATATGGGTCATAATAGAACCAAAGTAATAATGGATGTGAAGAAGAATGTAGTAGTTTTCTGAAAATGAAACAGAATGGAATGAGATAAATAGTTTTTACTCGTATTTTCATTCTTAACTAGTTATATGGGGTTATTCTTAACAATATGAACCCAAGTGTATTTCCAAACATGTCAAATTTGAGGGAAGTGAATATCCTGAGAAATTCAAGTTATAATAACCATAAAATTAAAATATTCAACAAGTCATGTGTAATGAATTTGGATAAAAGTTCATTGGAAAATAATTTAAAGGAAATAAAGAATGTTTTATATATGATAAAGGAGGTCATAAGTAAATAATCTACAAAATAAAAAATGACATCCTCAATTATCTTAATTAACGAGAATGAATTTATTACCAAGATATCAATTGATAGTTTTATATCTGGGGAGAATGTTAATTATGAAAATCTATGTCCTATGGGGTGTTTCAATAGTGGGATCATTATGAAGACCCCAATATCTATTTAGAAATACCATATTCAATTAGAGTTTATGATAAGGAAACTAAATATAGAATGTGAATGGTATGTATTATTTTATGTATTATGTTTTTACATTGATTAATGATTGGAATTGATTCATATTTTTTGTTTCTATGAAGTAATTATTATAGATTAATATGGATTATAAATAAAACAGAACAATTAAGTTTTCTATATATAATGCATTTAAGAGTAATCATAGATTTAAGAATGACTATAAGTTTAAGATAAATAATAAACTTTTGATTAAAGGAGTTCATTTAGGAACTTTCATTTAGGTTGATAGATGTTTAAGGTATATTTAACCCTTAAGTTTATCATATCTTGATTTTATTAGAGAAAGAATGCTATTTTAAAGTTGTGTACATGATTTTAATGGAATAGATAACCATTATTGTTTATGTGAACTTTGATTTTGAGGTAATTATTTGTTATTATTTATATGGTGATGCAACATGCATGGCTAAGAAAACCATGGAGGTTAGAAAAATTATGTATTAGGAATATATTAAAATTACTTCCAAGTATTCTAATCACATTTTTAGAAATGTTTTAATAATTATATTAAAAAATAGAAAATGTACACATTCATTCTGGGTGACAAACCATGACATCCGATAGTTCCATGAGGGATTCACGCAAAACAAATGGGTGATAAGGGTTCATCACCCACTACTAGCCTTCGTTATTTACATGTTAAGATCTCATTGTTTTTCATTATTTAAATGATATGAAATAAAAAAGTTACGTTTATTTTTTGAACATTATATGATTAGGTAAAACATAATATTATAGTATTTTATTAGAGGAATAAATATTGAATTATCTTTTTAACAATTGTATAATTGTCATGTGTCTTTATGGTAATTTTTCAAATTTATAGAAATGATTAAAATATATTAAAGATTATTTTATTAGGGGAGTCATACTTTTTCAATGAGATATTAAGAGTTATTGATTTTATTTTGAGATAATTGTTAAAAAAACATTGGAAGGCTATTTTACCAAATACTGCTGACATTTGGATTTTGCTGTTAGTTTGGAATATTTTGAAGAATTTTAATAATTATTATTTTTTGTATGATCTAATTAGAAAATTTGATATTAATGTTGCATTTTTTAATTTAAACTAATTTTTCATCATATGAAGGAATATTCTATTTTGGAAACAGCGCACCTAATTATATCTATTTTGTTGGTTAATGTAAAAAACTAGGAGGAAATTATTTTTAACCTTTTTTCAATTATGTTATCTATTCAATATTTATTCTAGTGATTCATCCAAAAAAATCATCTTGAATACTCCTCATTTAAAGAAAAAGATGGTTTTTTGGGAGAAATTAAATAAAATATTAAATCATTCATGATAGGTATGTATATTTATATATTCTATAGTATAGATGATACTGGAATTTCATAACCCTAGGAAAAGGATCTTAAAATAAAAATGTTATTCGTATACTTAAAATATTGAGCAACCAATTACCTTTAACCCATCATAGATTTAGGATTTTTTGAAGACTAAATTTCCCATGAACATATATTTTATCACTAACTACTAGTCATTTAAAGTTATGTTTTTTAATATTATTCATTTTTTCACTGTCCGCTAATGTTTTCATAAACGGAAACCAGGTTATGTGTTATTCCAAATGACATTCATGCTTCCCATTTCTCTTTTTCAAGAGGAGGTTTTTTAATCCAATTTATAATACATGATTTAATCAATGGTTTTTTTAAAATTAAAAACACTAGTGTTTTATCATGAGTTCTAATTGTATGGAATAAATTTATTAAATATAGTTGAATGTAATATCCTTAGATTTTAAAAAGAAAGACTATGTTCGATAACATATATAGAATTCAATACTAATCTTAATCGAACAATGAATTATTTGTGGAATAACAAATTATTAATATTATTGGACATATTATTAAATATATAATTTTATAACTCATTTATAATTTATTAATTAATGGTTTCTAAATAAGAAATTGATTGTTAGCAAGTTCATTTAATTCTTTAAAAATAATTTTTTTTCAAAAATGTGTTTTTGTTCATTTTTGACTAAATATTTTAATTACATTTTTAGTTAATATAATAAATGAATACGAACATTTTAATATTTTTTAATTCATATTTTAAAAATTATCTTTTGTTTTATTTTTATGATTTTTATGAGAATAATGATTTTTCAATAAATAGTGAAAAATAATCAGTTTTACATAAAAATAAATTTTCATTTAATGTATATGAAAAGTGAAACTTTATTTTTGGATTAGTGTTAGAATTTTATTTGGTCATTTTTTTTAAATTTACCTAATTTTGATTTTCTAATTTTTTTTAAACTTTAACTTAGTATAAAAACATTTTAAATTTCAAATGGTCATTTTTCTGGAAAACAGTTTTCGTCACGTTAATTTATTTTAATTTTAATTAAATTAAATAATTTTAAATTTTGAAATAAAAATTATCAATTTTCAATTATTGGGTCTGAATTTTGGAAAAACATTTCTTTTATTTTTGTTCAATATAAATAGAAAAATTATTATTTTTTGTTACTATAGTAAAGGATAAATCAGTTAATTAATGATTATAAAAATAATACGATATAGAGTATAAAATATCAATTACACTTTAAATTTATAAGTATATTTCATCTATATGCATCAATTATTCATTTATATGGTCTTTTATTTCTTTTTTGTGTCATTATAACCTATATTTTATTTTATTTAATGAAATGTAAAAAATGTCACACCATTGTTTTTAATAGCTATAATATTTTTTTAGTGGTGATAACTAGAAGATATTATCTATTATAAATATTATTTTTTAATATAAAAATATTATATTTATCATTGTAATTTATTTTTATTATTTAGGGTATAAATATTTATTTTAAATTCTTACACATAAAAGACATAATAATTATTCAATTAATGAAAAAATCAAAATAAATGATATAAAGTATATTAAATGAAATATATTGTTAGATAATTAATGTGATATATGAATTATATATATTATAATGACATGTTATTAATATAATAAAATAATTTTATCAAATTTTACTTCTTTTCTTAGTGTTAATAGAGTTAATGTTATAAATAATTTTAAAAATTAACATTAATGATATTCTATAATAAATAATATTTTATTTAAAGATGGAAAATTAAAAAAAACATTTATTCAAATAATTTATTATAATATGTTTTGTAATGTAATTCATGGTCCATTTAGGGAAATTATAACCCTTTATAGTAACTATATTTACCCTCATAGAGTAAAAATACTTGTTATCATGGTAAGTGTGAAAGGGGATAACAAGGGTTTAAAACAAAAATATAAGGGTAAGAACATTGTTAAAACCTGTATAATTTTTATTGGATGAGAGTATTTAGAAAAAAACTCATAATATTTTTGATATAAATCATCTTGGATCTATTTATATTGGAAAATTAATTTATATTAATTAAAAATTTTGAGAAAACACAAAATTGCATTTCCACTGGCTTCAAAAAAATACCTCTTATTCTATTTAAAGAACACATAATACCCCAGTTTTCAAATATATTTTCAAATTCCATCCTTAAATCCCAACCCATGTTATATAGGAATTATTCATGAAAAAAACTTGACATAGTGGTTTTATGGTGGTAAGAAAAATGATGTTCTCCAAATAAAATGGTATTATTCGTAACCGAGTGTTTGAATTTTATTTCTTCTTCTACCTCTGATAAATATTATTCAACTATTATTCTATAATTAAAAAATTATATTCCTTCTACTAAGGATTTTAGGTTAATTTATCTACACTTATTAATATCCACTTCCAAAAAATGGGAAATTAATCCATCATTCTTGTGTACAATATGAAACTGTCTCACAAACCAATGCAATTCATTTTCATCACCAAATATCATGGAATGATTATAATGTTGTAATTAATGGATAATTATTATATTAATGAAATATTTTTCATTCATAAAATATAATATTTTATTCACCGTCTTTCTTTTCCATTCACTAAAAAATGATAGTGGTAATTGTGCGTATATGTGGACAACATCCTCCACAAAGTGATGTGCTTTGTTTTTCGTAACAACATCACATGGGTGATACATATTAGTATATTTTAAGGATAAATATGATATTTATGATATTATTTTTATTATTTTAATATATAATAATTTACACCTTATTTCCATAATTATCATTAGAAATGGAAATGTTACTCATACATACATATAACCTAGTGTTTCCATGATTATAACATAGTTCATTTTTCAAAAAAAAAATTAATTATTGTTTAAATATGTATTATTTATTTATAAAAATGAAATATTTTCAGGATTTATATTTTGGAGATGATGGAATAATGACCACTTTGACCATAGTGAACCTACAAAAGTCATTTCTAATATATAATCCAAATATCATCAAAACGCGTTATAAGGATTTTATTGATTAAGTAATTGTATATAAAATGGTATTAATTTAAATAATGTAATAATTAAACTAAAAATTTCATAATAATGTTTAAATTTAACATATATTTTTTATTCTGGAAGTTTAAGAACATATGTGACGTGCCATACATGACGTTAAAGACACTTTTACTTTAATCTTATTTTTAATGATTTATATTCAAAATATTTCTCTTCCATGTTAATATTATAAAGATTATATCATATGAACCTAAAATTTTTATAAATAATATTTTATTTATTTTTTTACACACTTTTA
Source organism: Viscum album (assembly GCA_963277665.1). Lineage (NCBI taxonomy): Eukaryota > Viridiplantae > Streptophyta > Magnoliopsida > Santalales > Viscaceae > Viscum > Viscum album. The sequence continues at coordinate 1,198,914,976 of OY728153.1, read as the reverse complement.
ATGGGTTTTCAATGGAATCTTTTTATGCATTGTTTTACATTCATTACAAAAAATACAAACGTAATGTTCTATTTTAATGAATACGGAAGAAAAAAGTTTCTGACTACTGTAAAAATTATTTGATTTTTGGATTACATTAAAATATTTCATTTTTTATTCAGTGGAAAAATAACATTTCATTTTTTCAGTATTTTGATTTTTAAAAATTGTAATTTTTAAATAAAATTGTATTTTGATTTAAAAATGTTCTTTCTTATAAGTTTAAAATATTTTTCAATGCTTATAAAATGAAAATGAAGAAGCATAAACTTTTTTATATAGTAACAGACCATTACTTGTTAAACAGTTAATCCTGATATAACTTATTCAATTTGTTGTGCCCCATTATATCTCACGGTTTATCTCTATATAGGTTATATATTAGGTGTTTCTAGATAACACCCAGTGATCAAGTTATAGCCTATATGATGTGTGCACTAAGATAGAAATCCATTTAATTAGTTAATGTACCTTTTATTTTGAGAAAAAAATAAAGTATTTACATAAGGATTACTTCTACATATATAACTGGTCTCTAGTTATTTTTTATATGAGTTTAAATGGGTTATGAATGTGATGTTCAATTTTTATGAAAAAGGGTTTTACTTCAATTCTATGTAATTAATGGTTTTAATAGTGGAAAATTATGAGTTTTATCATAAAGAAAAATATTTATTTCATTCCCTCAAAGATTAATTAGTTAAAGGAAAAAATTTTATGTTTTTAAATTTTTCATTCAACTTATGAGTTTCTTCTTTTTATGTTTCTAACTACGATTTATGTGTTGATCCCACATTATGAATTTTTTCACTATGTTAAATTATATAAAAGGACAAAAAATAATATGTAATATTTAAATTCATTATTATATTTTATAAATGGAAATTAGTTTTTATTTTAAAAAATATAGATTTTTTAGAAAATGGGTACTGATTAGAAGATTACACTCAATATGTATATGGGGTTTTTATGAAATATTAATGACCTAACATTATAAAATTATTAATGTAAAATATCTTTTGAAATATAATAATGTGTATTCTAGTTTAATGTCACTATAATATTTAATGGTTATGGGTGGGTCTTTATAGATTATCATTATGTGATATGTTAATATTGGATGTGTCTCTATTTGTTGGAAAAGGATAAGTTATATGAAATTTTATGGTGAGTGTGTGTGAACTTGGGATGGTTTTTTGAAGGTGATTTAAAAATAAATACCTATTCTTAATAGGAGAACTATATTTTTGCTGAACTACTCATTATATTTATTCCCAAATTCTTTATTTATATAATATATAAAAGGATTAATTTTATTAATATTCTGTACAACTATTATAATACCTATGAGTTAAAAAGATTATTTCAAAAGTAACATCTGAAAAAAGTACCAGTGTTTTCATAATTTGATTTTTAAACCACCCCTTGATTATAAAATTTAGAGGATATGTAGCTGTAGTTTTCGTTTAAAATATATTTTTAAAATATTTACATCAGTTATTGACTGACATAGATGCTTTAAATATAAAAAATACGACTTTTGAAAATGGTTATTGTAAAGGAACACCACAAAAATTTTAAATTTTTTTGGCATCCATTTTTTACAAAATCGGTGCCAAAAATACCCATCGGGGTCAGTTTTGTTTCAGGTTCTTTAAAAACTGAATAAAAAATGTAAAAAAATATTTTCTATTGGTTTTTAGAAACATCGACGCCAAAAATGAGAAAAGTAAAAATTTTCCATTAGTTAAAAAAATGATTCCAATAATTATAAATTTTTCTTCAATGATTTAGATAATTTCATATTCATAAATTTTACAGGTTGTGTAGCTAAAACATTAGTAGGGATCAAATTTTATTTCCATGAGAACTTTAACATATCAATGTCTTGATAGATACAAATCATTTCAAAGAAACCATGAGTGACATGAATAATAGTTACATACACCAAATGAAATAAAATAAAGATATTATTGTAAAAATATTTCAATTATTTTAGGATTTTCCTTTAAAATGAGATGTTGTTAATCATCATATCTATTGTATTTTCTTTAGAAATCATAGAAAAATAAAAATAGTGATTGTTAATGAATTTTTCACTTTATTTGGTAAATATCATCTAGATTTTTTATATTTGTAAGTATATCATAAAAATAAATTTAATTGGATTGTATAAAAATTTAAAATATTTTCAATGGAGTTGTATAAAAATTTAACTGGAATTTTAAAAACTGTATTACACATTGTAAAAATATATTAAAAATTAGTCCTGCATATTTGAAAATACCTTCTGGATTTAGTTTTATTGAAAATCAATATCGATGAAAAAGGGTATTACATTGATTTTTGGAATCTTTTTTTACAAAAATGACACAAATAATACCCATTGACATAAAATTTTTTGTTGATTTTAAAATAATCAAATTCCAACAAAATTAAAAAAATAGGGATTGATTTTAAAAAAAGACCCCAAATGGTAAATAATATATATTTTGGGGTCGGTTTTTAAGAAATATGACGCCAGAAATAAAAATAAATTTCATCCATTTCTTTAGATTCTATAATTTAATATTATTTAATAAAAGTTTTATAGCATTTCATTAGATTCGATTTGACTGGTTTTGGAGCTAAAACAGTGTTATGGATTAAAAGTTATGGCCATGGAAAGTTTGAATTTTTTTATGACTTATCTTAAATAAGTTCAACTTCAGACATCAATAACTTATAATCCCAAAATCTGTTTGAGCTCAATGAGTAGTCAAATAGAATCTCACAAAATTATATAAAACATAGTAAAAAAATTAATTATTAGAACTGGTTTATTTAAATTGACAAAAAAATATTTTTTAATTGTTTGTGTTTGTTTTTTGAAAATCCATGAAAAAAATGATTTTTTAACTTTTTTGAATTAATTATTTAAAAACTAATTTCTTAAATGATACCAATGGGTATTTTTGTCATCAGTTTTGTACAAAAAAATTCCGAAAAGCCTCTTCAAAAATATTTTCCTTGGTTTATATGAAACTGACATCATATTTTCTATGTTAAAGACCATTGTTTTACTACAGTAAAATGTCCAAGTGAAAGGTTTCACATTTCACTAGTGGTGATTCTTGTTATGAAATCATTGATAGTGGAGACAGTTCTTGGAATTTGTTCTTGTTATGGAAGTCATGAATGAAGCCACTTTAGTCCCTCTATAGTTGTTCTTATTTAGGTCTTAGTTGATATATTTTACGATTAACATTATTACTCTAATTATATATGTTATTATACTTTTATTTTTTGGTGTTAAACATGTATAATTTGTAATGATGTATTGGGATTACTCATTTTTTGGTTTTATGTGTGGGTTCTATGTTTACGCATGATAAGTGTAAAACAGTCCACCTCCTTATAAAATGGTAGTAATTTATTGAAAACAGTTATTACCTAAGTAATTTCATCCAAATTTAGTGACACATCAACTACTTCTAATAAAATGGATGGGTTTGGGTTGTTATATTTACTACAAAATTTTAAAGATGTTTATTGGGGTTTATTATAGATATATGTTATTTAAATTCTAAAATGTATGTATAGTTGTTTAGAAATGTGATCCAAATTTGGTACATACTTCTCTTGGAATGGTGAATTGAGTTTTTTTGTGATCATTTTCTATTGGTGAGAATTTACATTATATATTATTTAAATATAGGTGAACTAATTAATACCCCTATTTGGGCTAGTATTTATGTTTTTTTGGAATGATTATGGGTTTTTTCCCATGGTATCTAAAAAATGGGAATTATTTTTCTATGGTGAGAAGTGATGTTAGAGATGGATCACAATTCCATGGTGTGGTTGAATAGATTTTTTGCCTTGGAAAGTTTTATTTTGGAAGCATTAGAATGGAACATATTACAATTATTTTCCAGGAGTGTTATAAATATTTTTACATTTTGTGGATATTATCAATGGTTTTTAAGGGGTGTGATACTCATTATAGTTGTCATTCAGTATGTGTAGAAGTTGTAATTCCCATGATCTAGGAAATGATTGAATTATTCATTTTGATTTGGTGATCATGTATAAATTAGGTGTCCAATTCCTTTTATTACATGTGTTAATGGATAGAATGTGAGTAATAGAGTTATGATCAATGTGAGTAGGTTTATGGGTGTGAAGAGACCATTTATTTAATAGTCAATGTGTATTTTTGGTGCTACTGAGTAGAAAATTTCATTATTATCTTATACCCAAGTAAATACCAAATTGCTGATGTGGGTGAGTTTTTTTATGGGATTAATGGATTGGAATTGGGTTCTTGATTTATTTAGATATGATCCAAGTGTGAGTCATATCATATATGTGTCATTGCTCAATAGTAAATTATGATGATATATTTGTATGGTTAGTGATCCAACTATGGAATTAAATATGTATTTAGGATAGGATCTTAGATTTGGCGTTATGATTATAGAGAGATTCTTTCATGATTTAAGGAATTATGTTTGAGTGATGATATAACACCTGAATAGTCATCCAAATGTGGTTTGTCCAGTAATTTTATGTGAAATTTGGTAGATGAATGGACTACCACTTCTATCACTCATGGATTTAGTATTATTAATTTTTTCAAAATAAATTCTAATTAAAATACCAATTAGTTGGATACTAAAACAATACTATCAATAGATTGTTGTGATTTTATATATGTAAGAGATTCTTTGGGTGGAGAGCACCATGGTTTGGAATCCTCCCATACGAGATGATATTTAAGTCAATGAGAACTATAAAATTGGATATGATTTGACTGATGAAACTTTTTTGTATAATGATAAATGGGAGTACGAGAATTCTATATTAGTGTTTTGGTGGGAATTAGGAGTGGTGTATTAAGATTTTATAAATAGAAAACATTATTTTTGGTGTTTCATAATGGATGTTTTTTTATCATTCCATGATAAAAAGAAATGTATTTTCTATGAATTTAAAACTTAAATAATAATATATTTGTTATCAAGGGATGCCATGATTTTGGGGGGATTTGAATCATTTTGTGGATATGATATAAGACACCTATATTTTTTGAGATATAAAAATTAATGTGATTTGAAATTTTAGATATTTAAAGAAAGTTTTTTTTTAAATATTAGAAGTCATATTGAAATTTCAAGAGTTAGTGATTCCAAAGTTGATGTTTTTATATTTTTGTTTAGGTATAAAAGCATATATGGGTTCATAGGTGAGTTTCTAGATATTTGTTTTCGAATTAGATATTTTGATTGTAGGATTACAATAGTTATTGTTTGGGATACATAGAGTAAGGAAAATAATGTGGGAATACTTATGTTGGGATAATTGTAGTTAATTTTTAATGCACACCATTGGATCACATGGTTATAAAATGTTTAACTATTTACCATGAGAATTATTTCATAATCCATTTAGGTTGTATTTATCTTGGGGTTTAGAACCTGGTTTGCGTATGGTTAGAGACAAACCATGTGAAATCATAAATTTAGTTTTCTAGGGGATTTAAATTGTTGGTTTATGGTTTGGAAAACCATATGTCTAAAACATGTGAGTTATATAACTATACAAAAATATTGAGGCATGATTAGGAAATATGTTGGAAAATGATACATACAAACCATAATTCCTAACATATTTTTTTAAAATAGAAAATTACAATTATACACACTGATCCTATAACCTCCTCCACCACTTCCTCTCCTCTCACTCACGTCTAACAAATAAGGGTCTCCTATATTTATCACCTCATTTTCTCCTTGGATATAGATAATTGTTAATTTAATTTATCAGTGTTTTAAAGTTAATATTTTTTCATTACTTCATTATTATTCATTCCAATAGTTTGGATTTTGATTTTTGTTATCTCAGTTATGGATTTTAGTTATTATCCCATAATATAATTTTTGAATCATCCATGTTTCATAAGACAATCATATAAAGTGTCTATAGGACTTATTATGATGAGGTATACATGTTGTCACATTGTATTCCAAAAATTTATGTTTATTAGGTAATTTTTATAGGTGTTTTAACTAAATTGATTGGAACTGTCCATTGTTTTAGGTAAATACATTGAAAATTTTACATGTCTTATGTCTAAGTTCATGTTTGGAGAAGACTATACCTTTTTATTTGTATTTTTAGAAAACATGTTTCATTTAGTGAGTTTTTTGGAATTATTCATAGTTGTTTTAAATTGTGAAAATAAATATATTTTGTATACTATATTGAATTTAAGTGGATAATTACTTCAAAAAAGTTATTATTATTTATTTGTGATGTTGGGGTTCAGATAGAATCTTAAGCCACCTTTGGATATTTTCTGAGAATAAATAATTTTTTTCAGGATTAAATTTTTTAGTAAATGGATTTGTATGATATATGTGGTCCCTGGATTATATGATTTTAGTAAATAAATTTGATTAATTTATGAATGTGGTATGTGGATTCTCTTCTAAGGTAAATTTTCCATTTGAATTTAATGAAATTGATTGATTAAAATAAGAATAATCTGAATAAATCAAAAAATTGTTAATGGCCACAATAAACCCTTGATCATTGGATTATCTCTTCAAACACTAATGGATTAGGATTCATTATAGACTTATACACTGAGATATATGTTACCTGATGTTTATTAACTAAAAAACAAAAATTAACATGATGTGGCAGTCTTTGTGATATGTTCCCTTAGTTACTTCTATGTAGAGGTGAGCACTAAATTAAGATGAATAACCTAGGTATTGGCCACATTAGACCTTTGAGATACTGTATAGCACAAGTGTAAAAAAATATGACCACATAGTTAGCCTTCCGCTGATACTTTTGGGAACTAAGTTGGTGAACTATGGGTAGATCTTTTATAGGTTGGGTGCATGATGGTTAACCAATCAAGACCATAGGAGGAGAGATGGTAACGATGAAATATCACTAGATTTATTCCAGTACTGATATCCTAGGAGTCTGATGTTAACTTGAGATGTTCAGGAAGATGGTTAGGTATGTGATGCACTTTAAGTGGAATCCTTTGGCATTGTGTTTTGGAATGAGTTTCTATAGCCCACATTGCGTGTCTAAGCTATTATATGGCCCACAAGACCATTGTAGAATCCCAATATTCATATAAATCCTTGTGAGGGTTGGTTCAATGATATATTTATCTTCAATGTTGGGTGTCTCCTACGAACAATACGATTATAGTTTATTTTCTTGTATGGATTCAACGATGAGTTCTAGGTTATGTAAATTATTGGCCAGCCTATGAGATAAATGACAAGATTCTTTAGGTTTCTAACTTGTATAATATGAAATGAGGTTTTTGGAAGGATGTACCAATGGGTGTATATGTCATGTACCATTATGTTACAATTATTACATTCCTACAATTATGTTTTTTTATCTATATAAGTGAGAAAGAGGGTTCAAGGATTATGGGTGGGATATAACCACCCCTTAGTAGAAGATAATTCATTGTTTTAATTACGGTACATGACCCCCTCTCCATAAAATATGGAATTTTATATAGATTTAGGGTAGTGCATATTTATACAGCGTGGTTTTCTATATCTTCACAGATGGAAATATTTTCCTAGAGTGGTTTCTCAAGTTCTAATCATGGGTTTGTTTCCCCCATATGGTTTTTTATCTATTAAGACACTCTATTACTAGTCAAGGTATGTACTATAAATCCAGGGTGTCACATTAGAACCCAAATATATACAATTATTGTTTAATTTTTTTTTCTATAATTTATTTATTAATTTATATATGAATATAAATTGAAAATAAAAATAATTACATATTATGTTTGTTATCATTGAGGTGGTTCCCTACTGTGTAGTACTCTTTCCATTATCGGGGGGCCACGACACATGGGTACCTTTGTAAACATCATTTATTTCTGATTTTTCTGTTTAACATGCCTGAAGTCGAAATATTGATCAATATATAATGGGAAGGATTAGAGACTAAGATGATAAATCTCAGGGATGGTAGTGAATCATTAGTATAATTTATTCCAATATTTATTTTTTATATATGATTCTCATGGTGGGTAAATAGTGTTGGATGTTGGAATAATTTTTTTTTGGAATCTATGCACCTCTTCTCTCATTTATTATTGATTCTATTTTTTGATTATACATATTCCCTAGGGTGTTTATTATTTTGGATGTAATTTAGTTATTTTTAAAATAGTTATAATTTGATATTTGAGTTTTGTCTTCATATGGTGACAAATTGTAACCCAATATCTAGTTGGAAAATTCATTTGTATGGTGAAATGTTTCTGAGGTCATGTGGTGTTGATCAAGGTATAAGTCGAATGGACAGGGGGCAGTTATATGATTAAATTCAATCGAAATGTTTTATTAAAAAATTTTAAACAAATGACGGATCCAAATAAAATAATAAATCACCTATGTCATATCATATAATGTATTGAATAATGGGTCAATATATATATATACATTCATGACCCAAAAAATGAATTAGCTTTGTAGAATAGAAGGATTTATGTGGGCATTTTATAATGATGTTATAAGAAAAAGATACAGAATATTATTTTCAAAATAATTGACCATAATAATAATAAACATCTTGAATTGTAAACTATGTTGACTAATTTGGACTATACACCTTACAATAAATTCATTAGAAGAATACTTTTAATTTTTTATTGACATCTAGAAGACTATAACTTATTAGAGTTAGGTGTATTTTTAGGCATTCAATTAATTAAAATTTTCTCACATTTAGCATAAAATTATATAAATAAGTCTTTTAATTATGAGACACAATACAAATATTATATATCACATCTCATATTAAAGATATTTGGATGAATTAATCATGCTCATTTATGATTATTTATGACAATGAATGTGAAAAAAAATTATAAAGTTTGTTGTATAGTATTCAAGGTTGAGGCATAATGAGATCAAGTATTACGTCTTCAAGGATAAGTTATGTAATATTGAGGTTGTAATAGAATAAGATTTAGTGAATGAGATGAATCAATGTCTTGATAAATTCCCAAATAGAGGATTCCTTATGAAAAATTAGTGTTTTGGGAGAGTTTATTTTTCCCCGAAAATCATTATAGTGAAACTAAATTATTTTCCATCATTTTTTATCTTCATTTTTGAGAAATTGGAGGAATAAAATGGGAGGTCTATATAATAATAGGAATATAGTGTATTCTTTCAATATGTGATTATATACGAGGTTAGATAATAATTTTTTTCCTTTTATGGGGTGGCATATATGGTATATATTTGATTTTTGGATAAGTTTATACATATTTTTTCATGATAAAATCAAATATAATGGGGGATATTTAAGATCCCTCGATGAATGTGGTTATTGATGAGAAAATGTGATGGGAATTGACAAAGGGTGAGTTTTGAGAAAACCCTAATCGATATATGTTTAAAAAATATTTTTTCAACTCCAAGATCTATAGAACACTAAATAAAATCATTATTTCCAATAGTGTAATGTCTAGATAACTATTGCCTTTGAATCATTTTAGGACAAAATTATTGTGATAATTATTTCATTAGTGATGATGATTGTTATATGTTTTATTTTATGACAAAGAGATACTTGGGAAGATATGGGAGATATATATAAATATATTTTACCCAATAAAAATGTAATGATGAATTATTGATATTTTAAGGTGAAAACATATATAAATGGTGAATTTTCAATAATGAATTAAAGTAGAGGGATAATTTACTATTATAAGTTAATTAAATTTTAATATATATTTGGTTTTTATGATAAATTATGAATAATTTAAATATAAAATCATAGATTGGTGTTACAATTTAATACCTAACTGTGGGTGGAGATTCTCAGTAGTGTTGAATATATGTGAATTACTACTTTTTATATGCATATTATTACATATGTGAAGGTTTTATTGACAAATTTAACATCATAAAGTTCTCATAATTTAAAAAAGAGTATTATTGAAATTGATAATTAAACAATAAATGTTATTAGTTGACCATAAAAAGTTAAGTGTTCTATATATTTTTATGATATCTGTAATTAATTTAGAAGAATAATTTTGAGACATGATTAATTATTTTAAGATTTAAATTTGAATATAGACTATTCTACAATGCTCGATCATCACACTATGATTATTATAAGGTAATTTAAAAAATACTTTTAAGTTTTATAATTATGAAAAAATATGATGCAGTTATTCATAACAATCACTGAATTATATATATATAATTTCTATTTTTTTTAGAAGTACAATACTTCATTTTAAATACAACATCAAGGAAATTTGGGATCGAATTTAAATATTCATTGATCTATTTATTATAGGTTTTATAATTATTTAACATAAACTTTAGTACTATCTTATATCCCCCAAAACTATTTTTTTATCATTATATAAGAATGTGGATATAATTACAATAACCATTTCATACCAAGGATTACATTTAAGATAAAATTACATTGTGAATCACGTGAATCTATTATATATAAGTAAGTTTATTTATTACAATATTTTTATAATTTTATTTGTTTCATTCAAGGATTCAAGATTTAAATAGAAAATTAATAATATTTTTTTTTGCGAGTTTACAAAAAATGATTCAAACACCACCTACTGATTGTACATCACTCAAACAATCCATACTAACATATTTATTCTATTTATAACCATATGGTTTTCATTTTGATAATATATACCATGCATGTTGGTCAATTGTTTGTATCCTGGTCTCATTAAAACATTTTTAGCCTTTAATGCGTGTTATGATGATATCATTTTCATTAGTCATATCTAATTTCTTTCATTGAAACATTTTATGTTTTATTCTGGTGTCTCTCCTAACACATTAGTGATAGATCTATATTTTTGGACGTAGAGATTTATTTTTTCCTATGGTTATGTGGGGTTTATCTTAACCTAATAATAGATAAAAATTATATTCTTTAACATTAATACAAATAAATTAGGATGATTCATTTTACCCCCTTGGTGAAATATTTTTAGTTATGTAGATAGATATGGGTATCTTATTTGGAAAAAAATGATAATAGTAGTTCCATTTGTTTACGGTAAAAACATTGATAGATATGGGGGTGGTGTTTATTATGTTTGGTTGAGTTACTAAACTAATGATGGTTCTTAGTCTATGGTAATTGTTCATAATACAATATTAAACATTAAATCCATCGTGATGATAGTGTTTATAAATTAAATGATTTATCAATCCTTAAAAAATTGGGCATTGAACAATTTAATTATGGGATTTTTCCCATGAGAAAAGAAAAATGAAATTCTAAACTGGAAGTTTTATCATTTTTCATAACACATAAATTCTAAATTAAAATGATTAGGATAACTAGATTATAGTATGAAAAATGAAATAAATTAAATCATGGAGTATGGAATGAATTTTGGAGTATGATTTTACATATATGATTTCAATTTCTCCCTTATTAAATTTAATAAATTGGTTTTTTTCATGGTTATTCATGGATAACCTGCTATATTACTATTATGTCTATTCATTTGAACTAATTCAATTTAAATAATTCTATTTCACAAGTGAACTAATATAATTTATTTTTTATAAGATGTAATATAAAAAATATATAATATGATCTATTGTTTATTGTCTATTTTGTAAAAATGCTTTATATATCTTAATCCAACAAATCACATAGTCAAAAACAATTTGGGAATAAATTAATAATCTAATCCTAAAAATGATTATTAATAAAATATATCATCTTATAACTGATTTTTGTAAATAAAATTTTACATAATTTTACTCACTGTCACTTTCACCCTAAGAGAGTATCCACTAATGATTTCATAATATTAATACATGAATAAAAGTTTCATTATTTATACTAGATAAAAATAATAAAATGGCGAGGAAATTGAATATATTTAAACAATGTAAAATAATCATTTGAAAATAAATTTAAATAGTAATATTTTATATTCATTGAGAAAATTAAGGTATATAAAAAGTGTACATGAAAAAAAATAAAACAATAAAATCATGTAATTCTAAAATAGCATTCAAAATTTGATATAAATAGTGTTGGGGAGCCTAAAATTAATATACTAAATAAACCATGATGGGGTGCTTGTAGCCATAGAGTACTAGAATTATATAAAATAAAAAAAAGGATATTTTTACCATGGTAGGTTTAAAGTAAAATATCCCCCACATCTTTAATTATACCACAATACTGACCATTGTGTAGTGTTCTTGTATTCCCCTATTTTACTTTTTAATTCCACCATTTTTCTGATGATAGAAATGGGGATGTATAATTAATGAATTATATTTATCCTACATCGAAAGACTATTAAAAATTTATTGATCAACATTAAAACAACATATTTAAGAGAATTTATTTCCAATGTAAAATAATTTACATATCTCTATTAATTATTTTACATTATATTTTCATCTTTTCATAATCAAGTCACCATAAAAATATCCAAGACATAATGGTTAACATTGTAGTAAAATAATATGTCTATTTCCTACCTTTACCCCTCTATGACATTGATAGATTTGTAATATATATCATTCTCATTGAAACACTACATCATTTCATATATAGTACAAGAATATAATTGGTTCAATTTTACTTCTATATTATTCAATGTTATTTAAATTAGATCCAACGCTTATTAAATCCAAATATTATTTCAAAATAAAAAAAATCGTGGAAAATATTCATGATTTTGAAATAATATAAACATAATATACTAAATATGAATTTTTTTTATAAAACTGCCATATAATTAATCTTTTATAATTCTATGAGAAAAAATATATCAATTCTTGTTCTAGGAAAAAATATAACATTAATTAATGGCATTCCAAACGAATCATATAATCAAAATAATATATCAATTAGAGGTCATAAAATATCAAATACTTAACCTATATATAATTCCTTTAATTATTAATTATTTAATTAAAATTATAATATCCCTTCCAATTAATTATCATATTTAAAACATCATTAATATATTCATTCTCATTTATTATGTGTATATCTTGAAAAATACCACATTCACCAATAAAGATAAAATAAAAAATTAAAGGTCTATTAAACCTTATGTATAAGTAATTTTTTTATTTGGTAGTATGATATCATAATATCTACATTAGAAAAAAAACTACAATAGTGATAATACACCTTAAAAATATTTTCTCTATAACTGATGTTTTGTAGTCCAGTTTTTAAGAAAATAAAAACAGTAAAATGAGTTAGAGGGATGTATTTCTTATATAAAATTTTTTATTTTTATTTTTATCTTTAAGAAAATATAATTTATATCATTTATTTATTCAATAGAAATAATACCCTAATAATATTCTTATTATCTCAATGTTTATAACCACAAACATTCAAATAAATACTTTTATTTTCATAAAAGTTTCATTAATTATCCATATCTCGTATTTTTCAATGGATATTATATATAAAAAAGTCTCATATTTACAATAAAATATTTAATATTCCTATGAATGTTATTGAAATGCGAATGATATAATCCTAGAATGAGTTTGAATGATCTTAAAAGAATCAATAAAGAATCATTTGGATTAAATACAAAATATCACCTCTATAAAATTCTTGAATTAACTCTTAAAACTAAATATAATTATTAGAAAAGGGGGAATGTTATTGACTATTACTCAATCCATGGTAATTAAATATATCAATTTTTCTCTTATATAATAAATGCAATATGTAAATTCAATGAAATATAGTTTGGATCCAACTAATCACCGATAAAAATACCCATATCATTCCCTTTTTGCAGAATTGTATCTCAAATGTACCATGAAGATACAGTATTCCACTTAAATCACAATGTAAATCTAATGATTGTAATAAATAATATATCTAAATAATATAAAATTGAAAAGTAATGTAGTTTCCTAATAAGTTAGTTCATAGTCACTATAGGTTTAAAGGTAGGTGAAATGTAGGATGGATTTAAATGTAAATGGGGTCCAATTTAATGAAGTAGCTTCATTTATTTCAACGCGGATTAAAAAGATCATGTTTTAAAAACAAAAACATAAATTTATCTTATTCATGAATATCTATGGAATCACTCATCAAATAATATATATGAACGAATGTGGAAAATGATTATAAAATACCACTATGGAATGTGAGTTTTGATATTACAAAGTCACTAATGACATGAATTATACATAGTACTATAATCCATGTGATCTTCAGAAATTAAAATTAGATGAAAAAAATAATTAGGAAATTATTTTCAGTTTGAATCTATTAATAAAAAACAATTTTATTTTTAGATATCCCCATTTATTAATAATAATTGTATTTTATTTATTACTATTAAATTTCGTAATGTTAATACTTGTTCAATAAGAAAAATAACTTCCATGAAAATGAATTCAAGATAAATGGATTACATGTCTATATCAAATCCTGCCCTAACATGAAATTAAAAAATATTTTCACTACTTTATATCAATGTGCGATTGATTAATGAAATATTTTTTTATAAAATAGGAAAACATAATGGTAAAAATGTATTAGAAAAATAACTAGAAATGTTTACTCACATTAAATTGAATCATGTTAATGAATCTGGTTATAATATAAATAAAGAAGAATTTTAATTATAAAAAAATCTTAACATTTTAATGTAATTTTAATTATTGATATTAAAATTTTATACAGTGAGGCATCATTGAATCATAAGAAAATTATCATTTTATTATTCCATGTAATTAGTTAAATTATCATATAATGACATTGTAAATAAAATTTAATACATTGAATTTAAATTAATAAAAATAATATCAAAAGAAAAAAAGCATCATAAGAATCCATAGAATTCCCATTGGAGTTATTACCACCCTCCTCCTTGCCAGGATGGATAAAAATGATATAAGTGGATGTCTACTAATTAACTAAGAATAAAACATTAAATAATCTCAATAAAACCAAGTATTAAAGAGAATATATATACCATCAAAAGAGATTAGAGTGTTTTTATTGTTTTGTTGAATCATTGGTGAAAGTAGACATAATATAGAGATAACCCATGATAAAGGGGATAATAAAATAATATTCACTCCCTGAATAGTGATATAAAACTAATTTAGTAAGGATAATTTCTATTTAAGAGGCTATAAATATCATCAGGTTATGTATATAAGGATAGATTATTTATAGATGATTGAAAAATAGTTTTCATATATATTTACTTATTGAATTATTTATCATAATATGAGTTGTGGAAAAAATAATATGTTTAGGATTGATTTTTAATGAACTTTATTTTCCATAATATGAATGGTCAATTAATGCGAATTTCACCACTTAAGGATATCCTCTTGAGAATAAAACCATAAAAATAATGGGTTTAGTTGATTACCCACATATATTACAAATAACAATAATAACTCTAAATAATTTCGATATAAGGCTCTTGATTACTTTAAGAACCTATAAATAATGGTTTTGGTCTCACACCAATAATGATACCCAAAAATGGAGTGATGTTTCTAGTTATGGTGAATTAAAATGGAAACTTCCCATCATATTTTGATGAAATTATTATAAAATCACTTCTCTCTCATACATTTAATGATATTAATATAGAAACTAGAACAAAAAAGTATTTTTTACATTTTCTTCCACATTGACATAAGATTTATGGTGAAATGACCAATATATTTCATGGTCATTTATATTTAGTGTGTATTTGAATATTTTTATAGGAGTTGTGTTCGATCAAAAAATAAGACATGAATTAGGAATCTAAGAGTCGGAATATCTAAAGGGAATGTTTTGGATTTCGACTATTGAAATATAGCTGGTTAGGGTTCTAAGGTGAGTATAAAATTTTAGTCATATTAGCAATTCAAGAATTTTTAGCTATGGTCATAATACTATAGACCATTGAAGGACATTAATTCTGGGTGCAATGAGACTATAAATACCCTGATTAAATGGTGAATAGATAATGAATTGATATTATATGGGTAATATCTAGATTTCACAACCCCGGGGGTTAAAAAAGGATGGCCCCCAGGAGGCAAAACACTTGGGATTCCCACTGGGGGGAGATGGGTTACAAAAAAGTGTCCATTACACTAGTTTTTAATGATTAATAAAGAGGATGAAACACTATTTTAGGTCAATATCTTGTTATATTTTTACTGGTATGTGTGCTTATATTTTAAATACTGACCACACCGCAACTTGGTAAGACATTTTGTAGAAAAATAATACACTAGGAACCACGTAATATTCCACATGGACACATCATGGGATCTATAAGAACCCGACCTTAAACCTTAAATAATTTTGAATTAAATGAATAATTAACATTGGTGATCTTTAAAGTTTTAGATTTTTAGAGAATTAGGCCATAACTAGTATAGAAAAACTTAAAGATTACAAGTATACACTGTTACTCAGTATCTATTTTTTTCATAAAATAAAAACTCTTAAAAATAAACATTTCTAGTTCCATGTTTTAGACATCGTGACTTTTCCTTGATCCCATTCATGACCCTATTCATCTTTAACTCTCGTGGAAAACATTTCAAAAAAACATGGGCTGAACACAAAAAGCTCAGTAAGGGATAAACAAAGAATGAAACTGTTAGTTTTTCAAAACAACAAGTAAACCATGAATATCATGAGTAATACTTTTAACCTTTATGAAGTATTAAATACTCTTAACTGAATAAAAGATCATTGCTTACCCTTTTGTAACACAAATATTACCATAAAACCCATATAAAGAACACATAACATATAAAGGTAACTTGGGAAATAATCATACTTAAATGGAATAATCATACGGTCGACTTCCACATATATCACTAAATGGAATAGCCATACGACCGACTTCCATACCCAATGCATTGGAGGTTATAACATAACCACCCGTCCTGGTATTCACGGCACCACCCGTCATTTGGTTAATCATTTAACCACCTGTAAAATGTCCAAAAACCATCATAGAAAATAAAATATTGAAAATATAAACATTTCACTATTAACATTTCATTTTCAATTACAAAATATCATTTCAAGATATTGGAAAAATCAATTCATTATCAAACCATTTTCAAAACCATTTAATAAAGTGATTTATTTGAATCAAAGTGTCCCACACCAATTTGAAGTTATTAAAGGAATTAACATTTTAATATAATAATTTCCATATAAATAAATCCTTAAAACCATTTTTAAAACATGGAAATTAATGATAAATATTTAGAGTAGTAAATCTTTAAAACACTTATAACGAAATTTTAGTTAAAGAGTTTTTAACAAAATGAGAGACAATTGAATACAAATAATTGAGGAATAAAATTTAATAAGAACTTTATAATATAGTGAGAATAAAGGGATTTATGATATAATATGTCAAAGGATAGTATATACACCACATAAGAATTAATTGGTGCATAACAACAATGAAGTCCCAGTGGAAATGTAATTTGAGATGAAATCACTTATAAAGATGGTATCATTATATTAAGGATAAATAAATCACATAATTATGTGTGAAAAATACAAATACACCATATATAAGAGGATATTAAGTTTTAAAAAATCTGATGTCATTCACACATATTCATTGGATGACATATTCAAGAAGTATAAGTTGAACCCAATGAATTGAATTTTTTTTAAAATGTTCTCTTGTAAAAATTCGACAGCCTAACGGTGTCACTTTAAAATTCATATAATGAATTGATTAGACAAAAAGGGAATCTAATCACTTGGAAAAAAATTTACATCAATAAAGATATAGAATAAATATCCCAACATAACAAGATGTAAATTAAAAGACATAACAAAAATAAGTCTTTTAAAAAAAGAGGAGGGTGAAAGGTTCCCTTAATGATTTGGTAACTTATAAAACATACACCACATGGAAGAAGGATCATAAAATGAAGATTTAAATACTCATAAATGAAATTATATTACACAAAGAGTACAATCATGGACAGTACATACTCCACACAAAAGGAAATAGTGTCCAATATAGCATGAATCTCACTGGAATAAAAAGTGAGATGAAAACCCCTTACTTCATTGTAATCATTCGAGTCGTGTGACCAAAAGTTAATTTAAACTTGATTAAGAACCTTTATCCAGTTTATTATTCCTTTTATATCACTTATTACCATGTTATAAACATTATGTCATCATTTAAGTTAATATCATTCATTTTGTCGATATTTGGTACTTGAGTCAAAAATGAACACCATATATTTACAAGTTGTCCATGTGGTCAATAGTCCATTATATACAGAATGGTGTTAATGATTTATATATTATATATATAATATATATTCATTATATACATTTATTTATAATAGTACATAACATTTGAAGGTAAAAAATGAAATGCACCGTTCATGGAGACGGTAAGCCGTACTTACACATGAACACTAATTTCATTTCTATTTCTTATTTTAATGAAATTAAAACATAATGATACATAGGTATATTATAATTCCAGTATAATATCATATATAATATCATTCACTCCATCCTTTATACATCCCACATAAGGCATTAACGAGTCACATCACTTTGAGGGTGCGGTAGTCCGCACTTCATCAAATGAGATTATCGTATTTACCCACTATGGAAACCATAAAGTCATGATATAAAAGGAAAATAAATAAGCATAAAGAAAAATTAAGCATAATATATATCATATAAAAATTTAGTTCCATCATAATGGCCACCATGAGAGGTGGTTGGAGATATTTGAACAATCATCGTTTCGTTAGGTGTTAGTTTTCCATCCACAGAAACATTATGTTCTTCATCCATTAGATGGAGGTCTGTGTATGTGTAGTTTGAATCCTTATCATAGAAACATTATAGTATATTTTGGATACTTTTTTTGTTACAAAATAAAGGAATAAAAATAGTTTAGGGGTTGGAGAAGTAAAATAAAAGAAAACAAATTAAGAGAAACTGTTACCTTTAATTTGGGTAACTCCCTTTTGATTGAACCAAAGGACTTTTTGAAGGGCCTTCTGCCTGAGTTAAGTCTTCTAGTAGGAGTATAGGTATGTTGGGAGCTTAATTGGAAAGATTATGGATGATACAAAAGGCCTAAGAGATGTGAATAATTTCTTATAAGTGGTATACTTTTATAAAGGGGAGGAGGGGCTCTTTAGGAAAGTGCGAAAACATTATTTTATTATAAACTTTTATTCGATTTAAAATGGTTAAAAATAGATTAATGTAGAAGATAAGATGAATCATATTCGACATAAAATCATCCAATACGAATTTACGAGGTTTTTTATATTATTTTAGTCTTTATAATCTTATTTATTCAAATCATTTATTAATGAGGTAAACACTGCATCATTATTGTGTCATAAATAATTTAATTTATTTGATCTCTAAAAAAAATTACTATGATGTTGTTAAACTTTTTAGATTTCCAATTAATATTTATAGTCGAAAAGATAATTTATATATCCCCTTGTAAATATTAATTTACTAAACGATATTTGCTTTTTCATTTTTGCCTTTACTTTAAGTTAATTAATCTAAATTTTCATTTTCACTCCCAAGTGGATCAATGAGGTCCCAAAAAAGACCAAAATATTCCCATGGTCGTTAATGACTCAACCAATAATTTTTGGACAAGTGTTAAGGTAATTTTGAATTATTATAATATTATTTTTTCCTTGAATTATTTATTTACCTTTAACCGCGGTAAATAAAAGTCAAAAGTTACAATTCACCAAAAATAATTTTCATCTTATTGAACCAAATTTTACTTATTGATAACAACCATGTATGTCAGATTTTCAAAATTAAATTCACATAAGTGGTAAAATTTCATTTAAAAGAAAAAGTCAGTTTTTTTAACTAACACGAATTGGTTTCACTATTCATCAAAAATTGAAGTTTTTCAGAAAAATACCCAAAATTCAGCCTAAACTATATTTGACATTCCAAATTCAAAAATGATGTCTATTTTTACAAATTCAAAACATATAATTGGAATTAATTAATTTTAAAATTAATTCCCGTTATCAAAACAAATAGCGTGTTTTTAAGAAACAATAACTATCAAAAGATTGATACTTGTTAATGTCCAATTTCAAAGTGAAATTAATTACAATGACCAACATTGGATTAAATGGTAAAAATATATTTTAATTTCACTTTAAAACCAATTAAAAATATAATCTAACCATATAAATAAATTATATTAAAATGCACTACTGAATTAAAATACAATGTTTTTCACTATTCATTAAAAAATGAACTTTATAGGAAAAATTCCAAAAATTTACACAAAGTAAATTGTGATATCTGCATTCTAAATAAGGATTTTATATGGTCATATATAATGTATTTAAGTGACCAAAACTAGATTTAAAAATCGTTCGCCATTAAAAGGCGATAAATCGGCATTTTAATGTAAATTATGCTTAAAATTAGATTCTTTCAAATTTTAAACCTCTAACTGCTATTGGATAAATGTAAATACTTTTAACAAACATGTATAATCATATTTTATTTAGTTTTGTTCATTCCTTCCAATACAATGCCTAGGAGTTGACTACCATTTAAAATAACAATATTATATTATTAGTGTGCAACATAAGATTTCAAAGAAACCTCTTGTTGTGTACTGGGTACGCTATCGAACATAACAACACTTTTAAAGTAAAATTAATACATAATTCCAAAATTAATAAATATAAAAAATTTATATTAAATATTTACCTTGGATGTTACATCCTTCCCACCTTTTGGGAATTGCATCCTCACAATTTTAAAATTTGGGCTCAGAAACATTATTGAAAGTCCCATATCAGAAAAAGAGTCAGTAAAACTATCACTTTAAATGAAAGAAAGAGATGTACATTGGTCACCCTAGTTAACCCATACTAATAATCAATGAAAATAATGATATGGAGGAGAAAAAAAGGGTCATGTTCTGATAGAGAGTGATAGGAAACATGTTTAGGTGAAGGTTAACCACCAGAAAATGACGAACATGTGATGGGTTAAATAGTTTTTGATTCCCCATTAGGAAAAATTAACGGACAAGGTTTTTGTTTAAAGTTAATTTTCATTGAGGAATTTATTTATGAGCTTATCCAATAACATAAGGAAATATACTTACTTGTCATGTAGACATTTATCTTTTACTAGATTTCTAACACAAACTCATATTTTCTCCAAACGATGAATATTCAGGATGACTATTTTTCACATTAAGAGCGCTATAATCAAATTCGAGAGAATCACATAATCCACAAAAGATGAACTATATATTTCCCATGTCTTTAGATATTAACTAAAACCAAAACGTTTCGTATAAGATCCGATAATCACTAAAAGGATAAATAAATACAACTCTTAATCTCCAAAATTCAACAAAAAGAACCCAAGGTTCAAGAAAGACCATTAAATAAATAGTTATCCTTAAAATTCATCAATGTAATCCAATATAATATTGAAACCCAAAAGTTTAAATGATTTAATCACATAGTCTTCCAATTTAAATCTTAACATTTATCTCCAAATAACATCAGTTACTCTTAAAGTCTCATACTGAAAAGTAATTAACCTAATAATATATCCTCCTTGATAGGTTAATAATTTCCATAGATAACCAAAAATAAACTTATTACTAATTAAAAAGATCGTCTAACCAAAAAGAATTAGTCGTACTAACCAGGGACTTCACGTAGTCCAGTGGTAGGTGGTAAATATCAGTCGCACTTTGGTTGTGGGTTCGATTCCCACAGCTTCGTCCGACGCAATGGGTTGTCACATGGTTTTCGTTTTTTCCCTTTTCAAAAACTACATAATTTTATAACATTCCCAAATGATATAAATTCATCAAAAATAACCATAACATATTTTAACCACAAAGGTTATCTGATAAATTTCTTTTTTCATCCTAAAATTTATTAACTGGTAATTGCCTCAAATTCAAGGATCATATAAACCTAAATGGTTATTTATAACAATATCCACAAAAGAGAATATAATTATTACTTGATTAAAATTTTCATATATCAAACTTCAAGGTTACACATATAATAAAAATACTTCTAATGTAATTCCCACAATCAAAATAGCCTTAATACTTTTAAGCAATTCACCATCCTAAATTCTACCATAACTCTTGAATTTCGTATATATTGAATTCTTACTCATTCAACATTCTTCTTGATCCATTAAACATTCTTTTTCCAACATATTCTGAAATACTTCTTTTATACAAACAAAATCATGAATCATATCCTAATATTTCAATAATAAGAAGACATATGTTATGAAATAATCCATACCTTTCATTGGTCATTGTCAGTTTCTTCATCCTCAATCAGAATGGAATTAGGTATTGGTAAACAAATATTTGTACAATCCTGGTGATCCCATTCCCAAAACATCTTCATGGGACGTGTGTTTTCATAATGACCATTCTCAACACATTTAAAACAATAATTTGATCCTTCAGAAAGAACTTATTTCCCTTTCCAAGAGTCAACTAAATGCTTCCTATTTCCATGGAAGGTTCTTGTGTTATGACCTTCATTTCTACATCTGCAACATCTTTATGTACCTTTGAAACATTTTCCTATGTGTTTCTTTCCACATATTTGACACATAGGTTTTTGAACATAATTACCTTTATGATTATAACCTGAACATCCATAGGGATTTGTTTCTCGCATATATGATGTCTTATAAAAATCACTAAGGTCCAGGTGGTCAATCATGACTCTAGATAGTTGGTTGAGAATAACCACAAGAGTTCTCATTGCAACTCCCATATCCTTAAACTGCTCATTCAGAAACCTATCATAGTTTTTTTTCACATCCATTGTTACGTTAGTTCCTACTAGATCCAACCATTTACTATAACCAAAAAGTTCAGTGTGAGTATATCTGTAAAATCATCATATAACATCTTATTAGGAGGGTGAACACTAAGATATACTTATTCATGTTATCTTAAACTCATTAACTTTATAAAAATAATTATGAATCTTTCTAAAATCCCAACCATTATGGTAATGTCACTTATGCTTAAATTGTACCCTAACCTCTAATGTTATCTAAATCAACCTCTGATATCAACTATAAGGACACGGCCTTAAACCCTACATAATCTTGAATTAAATGAATAATTCACATCGAGGATCTTTATAGGTTTAGAGTTTTAGGTAATTAGGCCATAACTATTACATAACAACTTAAATATTAAAAGTATACACTACTACTCAGAATCTATTTTTTCATAAAATAAAAACTCTTAAAAAGAAACATGTCTAGTTCCATGTTTTAGACATCCTTACTTTTCCTTGATCTCATCTATGACCCTATTCATCTTTAAGTCCCATGGAAAACATTACAAAAAAACTTGGTATGAGCATTAAAAAGCTCAGTAAGGGATACAAAAAGAAAGAAACTATTAGTTTTTTAAAACAACAAGTAAACCATGAATATCATGAGTAATACTTTTATCTTTTATGAAGTAGTAAATACACTTAACTAAATAAAAGATAATTTCATACCATTTTGTAACCAAAATATTACCATAAACCCATATAAAGAACACATAAAATATAAAGGTAACTTGGGACATAAACATACTTAAATGGAATAACCATACAGTTGACTTCCACACATATCACTAAATGGAATATCCATACAACCGACTTCCATACCCACTGCATTGGAGGTTATAAGGTAACCACCTGTCCTGGTATTCATGGCACCACTCGTCATTTGGTTAATCACATAACCACCCGTCAAATGTCCAAGTACCATCATAACACATAAAATATTGAAAATATATACATTCCATTATTAAAATTTCATTTGCAATCACAAAATATCATTTTATGATATTGGAAAAATCAATGCTTTATCAAACCATTTTCAAAACCATTTAATAAAGAGATTTTTTTGAATCAAAGTGTCCCATACCACATTGAAGCTTTTAAAGGAATTAAAAATTTTAAAAAAATAATGTCCATATAAATGAATCCTTTAAACAATTTTTAAAACATGGAAATTAATGATAAATATTTATAAGAATAAATCATTAAAACATTTAAAACGATATTTTAGTTAAAGATTTTTTAACAAAATGAGAGACGCTTGAATACAAATAATTGAGGAATAACATTTAATCATAACTTTATAATATAATGAGAATAAGGGGGTAAATGATATAATATGTCAAAGGACAGTATATACACCACATAATAATGAATTATAGCATAACAACAATGATGTCTCAGTGGAAATGTAATTTGAGATGAAATCACATATAAAGATGGTATCCTTATATTAAGGATAAATCAATCACATAATTATGTGTGAAAAATATAGGCACACCCAATATCAGTGGATATTAATTTTAAAACAATCATATGTCATTCACACATATTCATAGGATGACATATTCAAGAAGTATAAGTTGAACCCAAATAATTGAAATTGGGTTAAAAACTTCCCTTGTAAAAATTCGACAACCTAACGACGTCACTTTAAAATTAAGAAAATGAGTTGATTAGATAAAAAGGGAATCCCATCACTTAGACAAAAAATTTACATCAATAAGGATATAGAATAACATATCCCAACATAACAAGATGTAAATTAAAAGACATAACCAAAAGAAGTCTTTTAAAAAAGAGGAGGGTGAAAGGTTCCCTTTCTAATTTGATAACTTAGAAAACATATTCCACATGAAAGAAGGATCATACAATGAAGATGTAAATACTCATAAATGAAATTATATTACACAAATATTACAATCATGGATAGTACATATTCCACAAAAAAGGAAATAGTGGCCAATATAGCATGAATCTCACGGGAATAAAAAGTGAGATGAAAAACCCTTATTTCGTTGTAATCAATCGAGCCGTATGAAAAAAAGTTAATAACCACCAAATGAATCATAGAATATCATTAATACAGATAGAATAATGATAATATATATCAAATTTAAAAACACAATACATCACATGTAATACATAAGTGGCGAATAATGGAAATCTCCCAGAATTAAAAGTGAGATAAGAAAATCCCTTACAAATATTCGGCAGCCTAACGACGCCACATAAAAATTATTAAAATGAATTGATGAGAGTAAGAGGGGGTATATCATCATATGAAAATAACAATTACTGTATGGTGAATATAAAATATCATCCTCCAACATAAGAACATGGAGCATAAAATAAATGGCATAAAAGATAGTACTTGAAAAGAAAGACAGAGGTCGGATCCCTTACCTAGTGTCCGACATGACTTGATTGATCTTTAATCTCCTGAATAATAAAAAATAGTTAATTTATACATGCTTAAAACCCTTTTTCAAGTTTATTATTCCTTTTATATCACATATTACCATGTTATAACCATTATTTCATCATTTAAGTTAATATCGTTCATTTTGTCGATATTTGGTACTTGAGTGAAAAATGAACACCTTATATTTACATGTTGTCCATATGGTCAATATTCCATTATCTCTAGAATGGTTTTCATGATTTAGATATCATATATATCATATATATCCAGTATATACATGTATTTATAATAGTACATAACATTTGGAGGTAAAAAATGAAATGCACCGTTCATGGAGACGGTAAGCCGTACGTACACATGAACACTACTTTCATTTCTATTTATTATTTTAGTGGAATTAAAACATAATGATACATAGGTATATTATAATTCCAGTATAATATCATATATAATATCTTTAACTATATCCTTTATACATCCCACATACGGCATTAACAAGTCACATCACTTTGAGGGGGCGGTAGTCCGCACTTCCTCAAATGCGATTATCGTATTTACCCACTATGGAAACCATAAAGGCGTGATATAAATGAAAAATAAAGAAGTATAAAGAAAACATAAACATAATATATATCATATATAAATAAAATTACATCATAATGTCCACCATGAGAGGTGGTTGGAGATATTTGAACAATCATCGTTCCGTGAGGCGTTAGTTTGTCGTCCACATAAATATTATGTTCTTCATCCATTAGATAAAGGTGTGTGTAAGTGTAGTTAGAATCCTTCTCATAACAACATACTAGTATATTTAGGATACTGGTTTTGTTACAAAATAAATGAATAAAAAGATTTTAGGGGTTGGAGATGTAAAATAAAAGAAAACAAATTAAGAGAAACCATTAACATTAATTTGGGTAACTACGTTTGGTTTGAACCAAATGTATTCTTGAAGTGCCTTATGCCTAAGTAAAGTCTTATAAGAGGAGGAGAGGTATGTTGGGAGCATAATTGGGTAGTGGTTTGATGATCCAAAAGTCTTTAGAGATGTGTGGAATTTCATATAAGTTGTTTCCTTTTATAAGTGGGAGGAGGGGCTCTTTAGGAAAGTGTGAAAACATTATTTTATCATAAACTTATCTTCGGTTAAAAATGGTCAAAAACACATTTATATAGAAGATAAGATTACTAATATTATAAATAAAATCATCCAATAGGAATTGGATAGGTTTTGAATATTATATATGTCTTTATAATCTTATTTATTTAAATCATTTATTAATGAGGTAAACACTGCATCATTATTGTGTCATTAATAATTTAATTTATTTGATCTCTAAAAATTATAAAAAAATACTATTATTAAGGAAATATCTTTATATTTCCAATGAATATTTATAGTCGAAACGATAATTTATAAAACTTTTTGTAAAAATTAATTTACTAAAAGATATTTTCTTTTTTCTTTTTTGCCTTTACTTTAAGTTAATTAATCTCAATTGTCATTACCACACCCATGTGGCTCAATGGGGTCCTAAAATCGACCCAAATATTTACATGGTCATTAATGACTCAACCAATATGGTTTGGAAAAGTGTTATGGTAATTTTGAATTATTATAATATTCGTTTTACCTTGAATTACCTTATTTACCTTTAACTGTGGGAAAATTAAAAGTCAAAAGTTACTATTCACCAAAAATTATTTTCATCTTATTGAACAACATTTTAATTTTTTATAACAAACATGTATGTCAGATTTTCAAAATTCAATTCACAGAAGTGGTAAAATTTTATTTAAATGAATAAGTCAGTTTTTTTAACTACCACTAAGTGGTTTCATTATTCATCAAAAATTGAAGTTTTTCAAAAAAATACAAAAAATTTAGCCTAAGCTATATTTGATATTATAAATTCAAAAATGATGTCTATTTTTTCATATTCAAAACATAGAATTGGCATTAATTAAATTTAAAATTAATTCCCGTTATCAAAAGAAATAGCGTGTTTTTAAGAAACAATAACTATCAAAATATTGATACTTGTTATTGTCCAATTTCAAAGGAAAATTAATTCTAATGACCAAAATTGGATTAAATGGTAAAAATATATTTTAATTTTAATTTAAAACCTATTAAAAAGATAATATAAATGTAACACCCGAGATTTTTATGAGAAATATTTTTTTATGTTATATAAATCATCAAAGGAATCTTTCACTACACACAACACTAGCTTGGATTGCTTTACACGCTATCACAACCTTCCTCGATAGCTTGCGTTGTACGCAATATCGAGTTTCACTAAACAACGATATGCTATTAAAATATTATTAAAACTAGCCGTTATGAATAGTAATACCCACTTTTTGAAATTTTGTAAATTTTATTCTTCAAAATGGACTTCATTTTTGGATTTCGAATATCGAAATTAACCTAGGGTGAAGTTTTGGTATTTTTATGAAAAGATTCAATTTTTGATGAATAGTGAAAACACTGGGTTACTATTTAAAAAATGACTTTTTATTTAAATAGTTATTTGTTTTATTTAAATTTATTTTAGGTCAAAATTGATACATAATACCTATATAATTTCAAATTAATTCATTGGAGTCATTTTATAATAATTTTATGTATATAAAAATTTTATTGAACTTTTCACATTCTTTTACCCACCTCCTAGGAGAATTACCAAATTCACATAAAACTAAATTTTACCGCTTCTTTGAATGGAATTTAGGAAATCCGAGAGACATGGTTAATATCAAGGACTAAAATGTGGTTCAATAAGATGAAAATAATTTTTTGGTGAATACTAACTTTTTACTTTTCTTACCACAATTAAAAGTAAATATGGTAATTAAGGGTAAAAATGATATTAGTATTACCCTAAAACATGTCCTAATTCTATTGGATAAGTGTTATTCGACCAAAAACAACCTTAGTAATAAAATATGACCATTTAGGCCCACTTGGATTAGATTAGGACATTTAATATTAATTTATTTAACGAATGGTTAAAATAGATAAAATCAATGTTTAATAAGTAATTCATTTTTAATATAAGGTTATACATAAGATAAATTTGACTATAAATATTCATTAGGAATATAATAATATTTTCTACCTAATGGTATTTTATTTATAATTTTTGGACATTAAATAATTTAATTTATTTTTGACACAATGATGATGCAGTAATTACCTCACTAATGAAATATTGACATAATTGATGTTATAAATATTCAAATAAATGTAATTTGAGACTTTTTATGAATTAAAATAATTTTATAAGTCAATATGCCAAGTTATTATTGATTTAATTAACTTTTTTAGAACTAATCATTCTGTTATGATTTTCACAAAAATCTATTACCAAATAGTGTCAAAATTGACATAAAATAGTTTTTAAAAAATATATTATATTATTAATTGTTATTTTATTCCTAAAAATCTATGGTTCAGAAAAATGACTTAGATAAGGTTATATATATTAATTCTAAACATCATGGTGTTCGTTTGGATTGTTATAGTATGTTTATTAACCTTATTGTGTAAGAAAACAAGAAGACACGATAAAAGTAAAATTATTTAACTTAAAGTTAAATATAAATGATAAGGTTAAAATAGAAACCTAAAATTGTCTAAATTATATTAAATGAGATTATTTATACCCATACCTACCTTATATTATAAATAAATTAATTTGGAGCTATTAAAAACCTAATACGACTTTATAATAAAATAATATGTTTTTGTTTTTCCAAAGGTGCTCCTCTCCTCCCTTATAAAAGGGCACCCCTTACCTCTTCTCTTCACACCATTTTGAGCCTTAAAGCTCGGTCAACCCCTGCCTAATTCTCTTATACACTTCCCTAGAAACTTCCTAGAGATCCTTGTCTTCTTTAAACACCAATTTTAGTGCCCTAAGTGGTGGTCACAAAGAGGCGCTTCAAATAAGAGGTAATGTCTGTTACCGATTATTTCAACTTTATTTCTTCTTCTACTACTTCTTATTTAGTTGTTTCATTATTAAGTAATTAAATTAGTATCACTCATATAATGATATGTTATTATAAGTTTGAAACAATCCTATTTCACCATCTATTCATCCTATGGAAAATGAAATCACCGCATGTGCGTATGTACAGAATACCGTCTCCATGCCGTGTTGTGATCTATTTTCCACCACCACCTTACTTGGATGGGTATAATGGTGTAAATAATGACTATATATGATTATTTTAATGGGATATTTATTCTTAAATATTATACATTCACTCCCATACAATTCCACGATCATGGGAATAATATCATCGCTCGTGTGTACGTACGGAAAACCGTCTCCACGATGTGATGCAACTCGTTCTACAAGATATTCATTGCATATTGGTTATATAAATGAATTTAATGAATGAATTTGATATATATTACACTAATACCATTCTGGAAATTAGGTATTTATAACCTAAAAAGAATAATAATAATTTATTCGACAAAACACGCATAAGAACAAAAAGTAATAAACACCCGAATAACAAGTAGCAATGAAATATTACTAATAAGAATCTAAGAATATGACCATATATGATATCATAAGAATATGTATGATTCTGGAATAAGTCAATCACATTATTTAAATCATTATACACAAGGTTCAGACACATACGAAGCAAATCGGACCTAAGGTAAGGGAAAATCTCACAATCTCATTTTTATCCGAGATTGTTTATACTTATGAATTTACTGGGGAATATTTATCATCCACATCCATATTTCCTCAGTATGTAATATTTTTTTTCCATCCACCTACAATTTTTGAAATCCAATTTTACCTTTCACTGAGTTTTTAGTAAAATATATGAGAGGATACTTTTGTCGTTTTTCGTACGAGGTACTTTTTGACTTTTCCGGCCAAAGTACGAGAAGAATGTCTTTTTTTAACTTATATGACATGAATGGATTTTTAGAACATTATTTCCATGAATCTTCCTTTACAAGTTTTCAAGTTTTTTTAATAAACTTCTTTTAGTTTAAAATTGTATGACATGTGAAGAAAGAAAAAATGTTTTTGAAGTAGAAAGGATATTTTCCTCAAGAATCGAGTTCAAGTGTTTTATAAAAATTATTTTCCATCTAAGATAATATAGGGTTCTGTTTCTATCCCTATTTTTACATTTTTTTAATTATGTTATGATAGAATTATTTTTATGATGTCCTTTTTTCTTATTTGGATTGTGTTATGATGGCATGATGATTAAGAATCCCATTTTTATTACATGGTTTATGCTATGATGTATGATTTATGATTTTGTGGCACACATAAGAATGGTTTCATTATGAGATGGGTGGGACCTATATCTCCCTCCAATGCATTGGGTAAAGATTTATATCTCATTAGATAGACATGGATGGAATGGCAGGTTAACCCGGTTCAGTGAAACAGGACTGAAACGAGGAGTGAACTCGGTTCAGAAATGGACTTTGTCTGCTAAGATAGTCTTGGCTATGAGTCTTGACTACTAAGAAATGATTCTATATGATTATGTGTGTATTCCACAAAGTTTCATGTTTTATGTTATGATAATTGGTATTACATTTTACTTTATTGATTTATCCCATGTTTTGATCTCTTTTGCAGGATATGATTTTCAAAATGTTATGTTCTTATGAATATGATATGTTTGATATTTCTTTTGTTTACCCTTAATGAGAATTTGAGCTCACCCTTTTGTATGTTTTCTTTTCCCCAGGTCAGGAAGAAGGATATTAAGTAGGATATTCCAAAAAAGGACTCTAGATGTGATGAAATAAATGGGAGAAAACATAGATGATTTATGAACTAGTTGTTTATGTTTACCAGTTTCTAAATGAACTATACCTATACGGTCCTTTCATGGTTTTGTTATATATTTTAATATGTATGATTAAATTTTTAAGTAATAACCATGTATGTAAAGTATGGGTCGTTATAGTTGGTATCAAAAGAAAGGTATAGTCAACCTTTGGAAACTAGGATGTGAAAGCCTTAGTAAGAACCCAAAGGATAAGTCTAAGCATAGAACACAATCATAGTGTTTTAAAAATGGGTATAAACAACCTATGATAAGACCATAATTGTGAAATTTTAATCTTAATTATGTGGTTTTCCTATTATAATTAGTGTTCCTCACACTATTCTTCTTGGTTTTAGTCAATGGATGGAACCCAAAGGAACCGTGTTAATGCGGAATGCGACGGGCAATGCAATGATTGTCTCCATGAGAAACCAAATGTTATGGGATCTGGAATGAAAAATCTTGTAGCCATGATCACATAACATTCTCAAGCTATGAATCATGCAGGACTTCCAAACGAGCAAAAGAAGGAGAAAAATTCTGTTGAATCCTTTATGAGGCAGCGTCCACCTTCATTCAACGGGTCTACTGATCCATTTGTTGCTGAACAATGGATCAGTACTACTGAAAAGATATTTTCAGTTCTTCAATGTTCTGACCATGATAAAGACATTTTAGCAGTGTATAATTTTGAGGGAGATGATGATCAATGGTGGAATCTTATCAAGAATACGAGGAAAAGAGATTAAATTGAGTCCATGGAATGGGACGAGTTCAAGAACTTATTTTTCAATAAGTATTTCCCTCTTATTCTTTGAAAAAAGATGGATAAGGAGTTTCTTGAACTGAAGATAAAGGATGATGAATTTTTTGGTACCTATGATGAAAATTTTACAAGACTTTCAAGGTATGCTTCTGGTATTATTATACAACCTGAGAGTAATATTGATCAATTCTTTAGTGGATTAATACCAAGTCTTCGAAGGCCTTTATCCATAAGGGACTTTAATAGATATGAGGAAATCGTTCCATGTGCTCTCAAAGTTGAGATGGATATTGGAGTAACCCATCAGTCATATGGGTTTGATAAGAAGAGGAAAATGGAATTCAAAGGAAAATCTAAAGAGCACACTGAAAAGAAGATGAGTTTTCCCTTATGCTCAAAGTGTGGAAAGAATCATGGAGGTAGTTGTCTTAAAGGGACAAGTAAATGTTTAAAATGTGGAAAGGAAGGTAATAGGGCATTTGAATGCCGCAATGATGGGAAGAAGATGTCTAGTGATACGAACAAAGAAAAGGCTACACAGAGTGCACCTCCTACACATCAATGTTACAAGTGCAAGGAAATGGGTCATTATTCCAATCAATTCCCTAATCCAAGGGTTGTTGATGATGATCGATTTCAACAAATTATTAAGGCTAAAGAAAAAGGAAAGTCACATGCAATTTCTATCAGTGATTGGAGTACGATGACAAAGTGGTGAAAGGTACACTTACCATCCACTCTAAAGTAGCAAATGTTTTATTTGATTCTGGATCCACACACTCTTTTATTTCTGAAGAATTTTCAAATGGTATCTCTGTATTAACTCAACAATTAGATGTTGAGTTAGCTGTGACAACTCCTAATGGCACAACAATCGCATAAAAAGTTTATAATTCTTCTCCGATTAATGTTTGTGGGAAAGTGCTTCCTGCATATCTTGTGATCCTTCCTATAGTGGAATTTTATTTGATTCTTGGCATAGATTTCCTTTCTTTATATAAAGATCATATTAATTTCCAAAGAAGGGAAGTCACATTTCATATTCCAGATCAGTCTATGATCGTCTATCGATGCAAGGATGAACATAACCTTCCAGTGGAAATCTCTTCCATCTTATGGGTCTTGATTCCACAAAATGAAGGTTATTTATCTTAAATGGTTGGTGAGAAACTCATGATTAAGAATATTCCCATTGTACGGGATTTTGACGATGTCTTTCCGGTGGAATTTCTGGGTCTTCCACCAAAACGTGAAGTTGAGTTTTCAATAGAACTCGTACCAGGTGCTTTTCATATTTCGAAGACACCTTATAGAATGGCCCTAATTGAGTTGCAGGAATTGAAGAAGCAACTCCAAGAGAATCTTGATAAAGGCTTCATAAGCCCTAGTGCGTCACCTTGGGGAGCACCTATTCTGTTCGTTAAGAAGAATGATGGATCAATGAGACTCTGCATTGATTATCGAGAACTTAACAAGATAACGATCAAGAACAAATATCCTCTCTCATGCATTGATGACTTATTTGACCAACTACACAGAGCTCAATAATTTTCCAATAATGATCTTCATTCATGGTATCATCAATTAAGGGTCAAAATGGAGGATATACCAAAGATGGCTTTCCGTACAAGGTATGGAC
Source organism: Viscum album (assembly GCA_963277665.1). Classification (NCBI taxonomy): domain Eukaryota; kingdom Viridiplantae; phylum Streptophyta; class Magnoliopsida; order Santalales; family Viscaceae; genus Viscum; species Viscum album. Next base: position 1,198,881,317 of record OY728153.1, on the reverse strand, counting down.
ACTATGAATTTATAGTGATGCCATTTGGTCTTACTAATGCCCCTGCTATCTTCATGGATATGATGAATAGAGTCTTTAGAGAATATCTTGAATAGTTTGTGGTAGTCTTTATATACTATATTCTTGTCTATTGAAAGAGCAAGAAAGAACATGGAGATCACTTGAGAATTATATTTAAGACCTTGAGAAAGGAGAAGATTTATGCCAAATTTACCAAGTGTGAATTTTTCCTTCAAAAAGTTTCATTTTTGGGTCACATAATCTCAAAAAAGGGGATATCTGTGGATCCAGCAAAAACAGAGGTTATTGAAAGATGGTCGAGACCAACAACAGTAACCGAGATCCAAAGTTTTCTTGGTTTGGCTGGATATTATCAACGTTTTGTGAAAGATTTTTCATGATTATATAATCCACTCACCAGGTTGACTTGAAAAGGAGTTAAGTTCATGAGGACGGAGGAATGTGAAGAGAATTTCAAGGAGTTGAAAAGAATGTTATCCAGTGCACCTGTACTCACACTTCCTAGTAGTGGAGAAAGGTTTGTGATCTACAGTGATGCATCCAAGAAGTGATTGGGTTGTGTTCTCATGAAAAACGATATGGTGATAGCTTATGCCTCACGACAGTTGAAAATCCATGAGCAAAATTACCCATCTCATGATTTGGAGTTAGCTGCGGTAATCTTTGCATTAAATATTTGGAGGCATTATCTTTATGGAGAAAGGTGTGATATTTATACTGATGATAAATGTTTAAAGTATATTTTCACACAAAAGGAGCTCAATATGCACCAAAGAAGATGGTTGGAGATGATTAAGGATTATAACTTCTCAATTCATTACCACCCTGGGAAAGAAAACAAGGTGGCAGATGCATTAAGTCAACAGGACCATACTAGCTTATCCATGATGAGGATCACAAAAGATCCAATATTTATGGATTTACAAAGGATGGATCTTGGAATTATAATGGAAGGGGAAAATCGTATCTTTCTCAAATGAATGTTCAACCATCTATACATGTGAATATTAAAGAGTCACAGAAAGAAGATGTAGAGTTACAAAATAAGGTGAGAAATGTTCCTGAATTCAACCTTGATTGTGATGGAATAATAAGGTTCAAGAATCGGGTTTCTGTTCCTCCCATCCTAGAATTAAAGACGTAGCTGGTGGATGAGGCTCATAGTTCATTATTATCTATTCATCCTGGATGCACAAAGATGTATAGGGACCTGAAAGAGTACTTCTGGTGGGATGGCATGAAAAGAGATGTTGCTGAATATGTCTCTCGATGCTTGGTTTGTCAACTAGTTAAAGATGAGAGGAAGAAGTCTAAGGGGATGTTACAACCATTACCCATACCTGAATGGAGATGGGCAAACATCACTATGGACTTTGTCACTGGACTTCCTAAAACATCCAAAGGAAATAATTCTATCTGTGTCATAGTTGATCATCTTAAAAAGTCTGTACACTTCATTTATATTAGAGATGATTTCTCTATAGATCATCTTCCCAGGATATATGTAAAGGAAGTTGTAAGATTTCATGGATTACCACTTTCTATTATATCTGATCGGGATCCGAGGTTTAACTCAAAACTTTGGTGAAGTATTCAGCATACTCTGGATACATAGTTGAGTTTCAGCACTTTTTATCATCCTCAATCAGACGGTCAGTCTGAGAGGACAATTCAAACTCTAGAAGATATGTGGAGAGCTTGCTCTATGGATTTCAAAGGTGGTTTGGATCAACACCTACCTTTGGTGGATTTTTCTTATAATAATATCCTTCACTCTAGTATTCAGATGGCTCCTTATGAAGCTCTATATGGAATGAAATGCAGGACTACAACCTGTTTGGATGAAGTTGGGGAAAGAAAGCTATTAGGACATGATCTTGTTGAAGAGATGGCAGAAAAGGTCTGATCTATTCAACAACATATAAGAGAAGCTCAGAGTCGACAAAAAAGTTATTCCGATAACCGAAGAAAAGACCTAGAGTTTAAAGTGGGTGATAAAGTGTTCTTTCTAATATCTCCTTGGAAGGGAGTAATGGGATTTGGAAACAAGGGAAAGCTGAGCCCTAGGTATATCGGTCCTTTCGAAATACTGGATCTTGTTTGGAAGGTAGCTTACCGATTGGTGCATCCACCAAATCTCTATCAAGTTAATGATGTGTTCCATGTATATCTCCTGAGAAAGTACATACCCGATCCTTCACATGTAATCAGCTCAGAAGTTGTACTGCTGGAGTAAGATCTTTCTTATGAAGAACAGCCGATAGATATTCTGGATCATAGAGAAAAAGTCCTACGGAGCAAGACCACTCGTTTGGTGAAATTTTTATGGAGGAACCACCAATTATAAGAAGATACATGGGAGCATGAGGAAATAATGTGGGAGAGGTATCCTCATCTGTTTGTTACAAAGTGACGAATTTCGAGGGCGAAATTCATTTTTAAGGGGGGTAGAATGTAACACCCAGGATTTTTATGAGAAATATTTTGTTTTTATTTTATATAATTCATCAAAGGAATATTTCACTACACACAACACTAGCTTGGCTTTCTTTACACACAATCGCGACCTTCCTCGATAGCTTGCATTGTACACAATATCGAGTTTCACTAAACAACGATGTGCTATTAAAATATTATTAAAACTAGCCATTTTGAATAGAAATACCCACTTTTTGAAATTTTGTAAATTTTATTTTTCAAAATGGACTTCATTTTTTTGATTTGGAATATCAAAATTAGCCTAGGGTGAAATTTTGGTATTTTTCTGAAAACGTTCAATTTTTGATGAATAGTGAAAACACTAGGTTACTATTTAAAAACCGACTTTTTATTTAAATAATTATTTATTTTATTTAAATTTATTTTAGGTCAAAATTGATACATTATAAGTATATAAGTTCAAATTAATTAATTGGAGTCATTTTATAATAAATTTAGATATATAAAAATTTTATTGAACTTTTCAGCGTCTATTAACCACCTAATGGGAGAATTTCCAAATTCACAAAAAACTTAATTTTACCGCTTCTGTGAATGGAATTTCGAAAATCCGAGAGACACGATTAATACCAGGTACTAAAATTTGTTTTAATGAGATGAAAATAATTTTTTGGTGAATAGTAACTTTTTACTTCTTTTACCACGGTTAAAAGTGAATACGGTAATTAAGGGTAAAAATGATATTATTATTACCCTAACACATGTCCTAATTCTTTTGGATAACTGTAATTTGACCAAAAGCATCTATAGGAATAAAATATGACCATTTAGGACCATTTGGATTCGATTAGGACATTTAATATTAATTTATTTAAAGAAGGGTTAAAATAGTTAAAATCAAAGTTTAATAACAAATTCATTTTTAATATGGGGTTATACATAAGATAAATTCGACTATATATATTCATTAAAAAGATAAAACGAATTCTGTAAGAGCCCGAATCTTCGTTCAGGTATGCTTTTCATTTTTTCTGGAGTTTTTAAGAAAAATGGTTTTTCTGGAAATTTTCAAAGTACACGCCGTGTACTTTCTGAGTACATGTCGTGTACTCTATTCCGGCTTGAAGCCGTGTGATGGCCATGTCTGGGCCACACACACGGTGTGTAAGGATGTGGTGGAGGCCGGTTTTTTGGAGTACAGAAAAAATTGAAGTACACGCCGTGTACTCTAGAATTACACGCCTTGTACTTTCTTTTTTTCATTAAACGGACCAGGGTCGCGCATAACCCCCATATTCGTCTTCTTCTTCAATTTTCGACCGTTCGAGAGCGTCCGTACGGCCGAATCTTCTATGATCTTCTGACTCGCCGTCCGTTCTCAGATTCGAGCACGGTCGATTGCGTTGGAATCGCAGCAGTGAGTTCTTCCTTCTGCTTGGGCCTTGTTTTTTGATTCCTCCTTGTTTTCATGTTATCGTTAGATGAACGTTTTGTGAGTTTTCTCAGATCTACGTCATTCTAAGAGGAATCTGTTGTCGAGGTCCACGTATATCGATCCTATAGGATCGAAGTAGGTGGTTTGTGCCTTTCCGTAGAAAGTTGATGGATATTTTGTGCAATTTCCACCAATACCCTTGAACGGGGTATTGTGTGTTTCCTGTTTTCCCTTGTTACTTGCCTGCTTTTCTTGATTGCTATAGTAGAGGCTATTGCTTGTGATTGAGGATTTTGTTTGTGCTCAGTTTTCTTGCCATGCTTGTTCTGCTTTTTTGGCGTTTAGCCAGTTTCCTTGCCTTGCTGTAGGATTATGGACCGTTGCCTTGTTTTGATGTTGAGCCTTAGTTGATAGCCAATTAGTTCTTGAGGTTTACTTGGACGATGTACACGCGCGCTGACCATGTATTACCATTCACTCAGGACTGTGAGAACCTAGAGTAGTAGACCAAAGGGGGAATTGACGGAAGGGCTTATCCAGAGTGTCTTTTAAATCACGACGCGAGACCAAGGGGAGAATTGATGGAATGGCTTCTCCAGAGTCTCTTTTAATTACGATGCGGGCCACAGGGGGAATTGATGTTGAGTGCTTCCTTAGAAAGCCTTTAGCATGATACAAGACTATAGGGGGAATTGACGGTGAGTGATTCCTGAAAGAGTCTTCTTAATTACGTAGCTGAACCAGAGGGGTGAGACTGTGTGTGCCACCTATAGGGTTGCTAGTACTTAGAGGTTGAACCATAGGGGTTAGACTATGAGAGCTACCCAGAGGGTTACCTGTTTTCTTCTTGTTGCTGACTACTTACTTGTGTGCTTTCCTTGTTAGAACTGTGGTTTGTAGTTGCTTGTGATTTTCTGTTTACTGCTTCTTGTTTTATTACTTCCATGTATTCATTGACTGTTAGGCACAGATCTCTGGGTGATTGCCTACTGGGATTGTATCTCACACCCTGTTTGGGCCATGCTTTTGGGCCCAAGCAGACTACGTTGCTACAGGTATAGATAAGGTCAAGCGCCCTTCTACTTCAGGATCTTTACTGCATCAGGAGCTGGGGAGCATGGGACCGCGACATGGATCGCGATGATGAAGAGATTATTTTTCTTTTCTTTTTCACTTGGTTTCAGTTGAATTTCAGCACGTTGTTGTCACTACTAGAAAACAGGGCATTTGAGCCCGGTTACCTATAGAGACCGCCATTGGCGGTCGCTAAGACACCTTAAAAAAATAAGGGGCTTCCGCGCCCCCTCCCCCTCTCCACTCGATCGTGCCCCCCCGAACCCTTCCCCCCCGTCGCCCCCCCCCCCCCCGCCGCCGCGCGCCCTCCCCGCCGCCCCGCCGCCGCGCGCCCTCCCCAGCGCCCCGCCCTCCGCCGGCCCGCCCTCTGCCGGCCCTCCCTCCACCGGCCCGCCCTCCGGCCGGCCACCCTCCGGCCACCCTCCGCCCTCCGGCCGCCCTCCGACTGCCCTCCGACCGCTCTCCGCCGGCCCGCCCTCCTCCGGCCGCCCTCTGCCCTCGAGCCTCCCGTCACCCGCCACCCGCCTCCAGCAGCCCGACAGCCCTCCGACAGCCCTCCGACAGCCCTCCGACAGCCCTCCGACCGCCCTCTACCGGCCCCGCCCTCCCCGGCCGCCCTCTGCCCTCCGGCTCAGGCCGCCCTCTGCCATACGGCCGCCCTGCGGCCTCCCGCCACCCGCCTCCGGTAGCCCAGAAGCCCTCGAGAGCCCTCCGGCCTTCGGCCTCCAGCCCCTCCGGCCTCCGACCTCCTCCCTCACCCCTCCTCCGCCTCGTCCCTCCCCCCAACACCCCAAACACCCCCCACACCCCGCCAACCCCCGTCCCATTCGTCTTCGTCCCCTCCCTCGCCGCACCACCGCCACCCGTCCCCTCCTTCACCGTCCCCCCCCTCGCCGCACCAGCTCCGGCTCCGGCTCCCCACCGCTCCTCTCCCTCAAAGCACCGCCGTCGGCTCCCCTCCCTTCCAGGTTTGTAGCGCAATCAGGTATGACATGGGCATTCACTTACATTATTATTTTATAAATGGTTCACAAACAATTAGTTAGTATTTATTTTAAATATATTTGATATAAAAAATGAAAATGTAATAAGTCTTATGTAAATGTTTGTTATAGGGATCTTATTATGGATAAGAGTTGGATTGATCATCCAAATCGAATGTCTAGAGAGTATTTCAATGGAATTATGAAGTTTATTGACTTCACGAGAGGAATTGGAAGTGACTATATTAGTTGTCCATATAGAAAATGTGATAACAGATATCAATTCACATGAGATACTGTGAGGGAGAACCTTTTCATTAATGGATTTCTGAAAAATTATAAGAATTGGACTCGTCATGGAGAAGAATATGTTCGTTGTCAAAATACAGATGCAGCTCAGATGGATGTTGATGCAAGGATGACTGATCCAATGCATGAAATGCTTACTGAAATGGTACGTGGGTTTGATCCTGAAGGCATTGACATCCAGAATCTTGAGACCGGTGAGATAAATCTTCACTCTGGTGCAGATCGTGATTCGAGGAGGTTTTATGAAGCACTTGATGATACGAAAACAGAATTATATCCTGGATGTACTTCTAACAATAAACTGTCGTTTATCATGGAGTTGTTCCATTTGAAGACTTTGAATAATTGGTCAGACACATCATTCGACATGCTTTTGGTTTTATTGAAAAAAGTTCTTCCTGTCAACGCTAAGATTCCTGAGTCGTATTACTATGCTCATAAGTTGACAGAGAACTTAGGTTTTACATATGAGACCATAGATGCATGTGCAAACAACTATATGTTGTTTAGAAAAGAAACTTCCCATTTGGATATTTGTACGGTTTGTGGTGCTTCCAGGTGGAAAGAGAACATGGGAAATAATACTCATCAAAGTCAGATTGCGATACAGGGGAAACCGATTTCCGTAAAGAAAATGCGTTACTTTCCCCTTAAACCCAAGTTGAAAAGATTTTTTATGTCATCTAAAGTTTCAAATTTAATGAGATGGCATGCAGAAAGAGTTCATGAAAGTGATATGTTAACCCACCCGGCAGACTCTCATGCATGGAAGGAATTTGATAAGAGACATCCCGACTTTGCTAAAGATGTTCGTAATGTCCGATTGGGATTGCCAACAGATGGTTTCAATCCATTCAAGTCTATCGTTGGTGAAACTCATAGCACATGGCCCGTGGTGTTGGTTCCATATAATCTTCCTCCATGGCTTTGTATGAAGCAACAATTTATATTACTTTACACTCTTATTGATGGACCTAAAAGTCCAGGGGATAAGATTGATGTTTACCTTCAGCCATTGATTGATGAGTTGAATGAATTTTGGGGCGATGGTGTGATGACTTATGACTGCGAAACGAATGAAATGTTCAAACTGCATGCTGCTTTATTGTGGACAATCAATGACTTCCCAGCTTATGAAAATTTATCAGGCTGGAGTACGAAAGGGGAATTTTCTTTCCCTTGTTTCAATAAAAGTAAAAAATCTGTATGGCTTAAACATTCCAAAAAATGGGCATACATGGGTCACATGCATTTTCTCCCTCCTCAGCACAGGTTCAGAAAGGATAGAGTGGCATTTGATGGTTCTAGAGAGTTCATCCCAGCACCAAAGATCATGACAGGAGTCGAAATGTTATCGCAGATTGAGGAAGAAAACATCCGCACGGTATATGAAATTCAGGATTTGGTGGCTCCTCCAGTATGTAATATTCGTGCTGTGGGTAGGCAGCGCAGTCACAATTGGAAAAAGAAAAGTATTTTTTATAGTCTTCCGTATTGGAAAACTAACATGTTGAGGCTTAATTTGGATGTCATGCACATTGAAAAAAATGTTTGTGATAACATATTGTGGACCATTTTAGGTGTCAGTGGAAAATCAAAGGACCATGTTAATGCACGTCGTGATTTGGAAGAAATGGGTTTAAGGAAACAGTTGCATTTACAGTTAGCTGAGGGAAACAAGGCATATATGCCTTCTGCACAGTATACGATGACTACAGAGGACAAAGAAACATTTCTTTCCATTTTGAAGATGGTCAAGGTGCCTGATGGTTATTCTTCTAATATTTCAAAGTGTGTGAATCTGACGAGAAAGACATTTCAAGGGTTGAAAAGTCATGACAATCACATATTACTTCAGCAGATGATTCCAATCGCAATTTGTGATTGTTTATCCCCCAATGTTGTTCAGACCTTGATTGAGATGAGTAATTTTTTTAGACAGCTTTGTTTAAGAAATCAATGAATGAGTGATTTAAAAAGTTTGTAGGACCGAATTGTACTTAGGCTTTGTCACTTTGAGAAACTTTTCCCCCACTCTTTTTTCAATGTTATGGTCCACTTGACAGTACACCTAACTGATGAAGTAATGGATGCTGGTCCAGTGCAATTCATGTGGATGTATCCTATTGAACGGTATTTGAGTACATTGAAAAGATTTGTATGCAACAGAGCTCGTCCAGAGGCATCAATAGCCAATGGTTATTTGATGGATGAGTGTACTACCTTTTGTGCAAAATATCTTACGGATGTTGAAACAAAATTAGATAAACCCTCTCGGATTCATGATGGTTCAGTTGGAGAAGGAACCACATTTGATATGGACAACATCGAGTGGATACAAGCACATCGATATATCTTGTTCAATACTCCATCAGTTGCACCATTAATGCAGTAAGTATCTTATCAATGTGCTTGTATAACTTTTACATGTTTTGTTTGCGTAAGATGATCTTTTAAACATCGCGTTATCATTTGCAGGAAACACATTAATGAGATAAAAGAAGCGATGCATCGTGCGACTGAGTTGCAAATTCAACAATCTCATTATGCGTCATTTCATGATTGGTTCAAGGATTATGTATGTATAAATTGATTTTCATTATGAGTGACGTATTATACTAATTCTTTCTGCATATATCAGTATTGATTTTTATAAATTATGTAGGTTCGTAAGCTGAGGGAGTTAGGGGACCCTACGCTACCTGAAGTATTTATCCAACTGGCTGAGGGTCCATCTATAACGGCTCGTCGTTATAAAGCTATTGATGCTAATGGTTCTCGATTTCGCATTAAAGATGTTGACGACAAACGAGCAACACAAAATAGTGGAATCAGTTGTCCCTTTGTCGATTCTGGTTATTACTATGGTCAATTGATAGACATCATTGAAGTTTTATACACACACGGTTTGAAGTACATATTGTTAAAGTTTAATTGGGTTGATCCAGTGTGTGGATGTAAAGTTGATCAATATCAGTTTTCATTGGTGAATTTTAACTATATGTTATACCGAAATAATGAACGAGTTGAGAATGAACCTTTCATTTTGAAATCACAAGCGGAAAAATTATTCTTCGTTACTTTGCCTTCGGATCCAAATTGGAAAGTTGTTGTCAAAATGTCTCGGGGAGGAGTGTTTTTATTTGAAGAAGATGAACCTGAGACTGTTCCGTTTGTTTACCAAAAACTTGATCATCATACCGTAGTTCAACGTGAAGAAGATATTTATTGGGTCAGAGCGGCTGTTGAAGGAGAAACGGTCGATTTGCATGCTTAATGAAAGGTATAATTGTTTTCCCGCTATTCAGTAGAATGTCCTAGGATATCATAAATTATCTAATCATTTTATAAATCTTTATAAGTTTTAATCCACATTTTTGTAAGTTTTAATTCAATCATAAATATTTAGGTTGTTTTTACTCTTGATTTATTGATGTTATGGTCGGTGTATCATCCCTTTGAGGTATTCTTCATCTGATTCATGTGCTGCTTGAATTTTTATTAGGTCTATTTGAAATTTGGCTATGCATTGACTGGTTTTGTACATAATTTGTATATATGTTTTGTTAACTTTCTGATTTTTTAAAAGTCATTCACAACTAATTATTCAATCCATTTTTTGTTTGATTAATAGTTGTACAAGTTTGATTTTTTAAGAACAATCCAATTTTTCTTTTAAACACTTTGGACTCATTACTGATGTTTTCTATGACTGCAGACATGTCAGGGGAAGAGGTAAAAGATCCACATCATCTATCTGAGGCATCTACGTCTCAGGGTCGAGGTATGTTTGAATGTCATTGTATATATTTTTTATGTAATTGACATACATACATACATACATATATATATATATATATATAACATTTGTCAATTTATATATAAAATTGTTTTCAATAGGATCAGACTCGGCTGCTTCTTCCTCTCGCAGGAGAGGCCCTGGTCGTGGCATATTATCATGGAATTCTGACACGACGATAGATGTTTCATTTGATGAGGTTTTTCATCCTGTGGGACCGAATGCCCCGGCATTTATTCATCAGCTGGGTCATATCATACGTGACCCACATCGATTTCCATTGACCACGCGTGATTGGGCTTCTATCCCTCAGGACACATTAGATCGTCTATGGAGGGAGGTTCAGGTAAGAAAATCATTTTACTTTATTTTCTATGTATAAAGAATACTAATATGTTTGATTATTTTCTTTATAGAAAAATTTGAAAGTATGCCCTGAAGAGTTTCGGCCCGTGTGTATGAGAAAATGCCGTAAGATGTGGAAAGATTATAAAGGCAAAGTGAAGAGGGACCACTGGGTACCAAATGTGGGTGCCCTAGACATTTTGGAAAAAGTCCCGAGAGGTGTCCTCCTGGCTCAGTGGCGTGACTTGGTTGCATATTGGTCTACTAAGGGTGTTGCGGTTTTTATATTAATTATTTTGGTGTATATATATTTTCAAGAATATGTGATTTGTTTGAAATTTGAATGAATTGAATGTAGGAGGTGTCAACACGCCATTTTGAGAATCGAGCGTTGCAGGGACCACCTCACATGCTCGGGACTCGTCACGTGTCTCAGATCCGACATGAGGTATATATTATTCATTTTTTAATTTATTAATTAATATGTTTTTGTGTTTATATTCTTTTAATATACAGTTGCGAGAGCAATGTGCAGCAACTGATAAAATGTCGGTGTGGATGAGGACTCGTGATCGCAATGATCCAGAGGTTGCAGCATTGATACTAAGTGTCTGTACTTACCAATAATTAAATAAATCTATATATTAACATATATATATTTATAGATATTTAAATATTTCATAGGCTCAATTTGAAACTGAGTTAGAACATCTGCCAGAGGACCAACGATAGCTTCCCATGTGACGGGATGAGATCTTTCATCGCATTATCGGTCGGGACGGACATGGCTATAGTTTGACCTATGGAGCAGAGATTCCTCATTCTGTAGTGTCACGCGCTGCGGTTGTCGGTCCTGCTGTTTCTCATATGCCACAACAGATGTCAGATTTTGAGGCACGGTTGCGCGCTTCCGAGGAGGCAAATGCGCAATTGGCAGCTGAGGTTAGAGCACTGTGGGAATATGTGTGTCGAGCTGATGGTGCAGGGGATCATACGACGCAGGTATATACTGTATTTATTTATTTAATTTAAATTATTTTTGTTATTAAAATATTTATAATGTTTATTTATTGTAGGCCCCTGGCCCACCAGAAGGAGGTAGCATTGATGACAACGCGTGACGCATCATATATTCACGAGATATGTTTTTTGTTTTTACTGGTGGGGTTGACATTGATGTACTGTATGTATTCATTTAATTTAAATTAGAAGGTTGTGTACTTATAATTTCTTTCTTTTCTTGTTTATTATATGATAGCTAATATTATCTAAGGTGTGCATTTAAAGACTTTAACCCCCCGCACCCCCGTATAGCCCCCCCGCACCCCCATACAGCCCCCCGCACCCCCGGACAGCCCCCCCCCCCCGCACCCCCGTACAGCCCCCCGCACCCCCGTACAGCCCCCTGCACCCCCGGACAGGCCCCCCGCACACCCGTACAGCCCCACGCACCCCCGTACAGCCCCCCCCCCCCCCCCCGCACCCCCGGACAGCCCCCCCGCACCCCCGTATAGCCCCCCGCACCCCCGGACAGCCCCCTCCCCGCACACCTGTACAACCCCCCGCACCCCCGTACAGCCCCCCCCCCCTCGTACAGCCCCCCCCGAACCCTCGTACAGCCCCCCGCACCCCCGTACAGCCCCCCGCACCCTCGGACAGCCCCCCGCGGGAATTCTGAAATGGTCAGCCAGACGACACGTCATTCGGAGGTGTCGTTTGACCGCGGCGGCCGAAAACGCGTTTTCGGCGCCATAGAACACCAAAACGGCGTGTGGCGGTCCAATTCGGAGCAAACATGCTCCGAACGACCTGAAACCGCATGAGAACGATAGGAATATTTTTCCTGAGATGTAGGAGGAGGTGGCACGTCCATCGGACGTGTGGTGCGCTCGGCACGACCGAATGTGTCGTTTTCAGCAGCGCGGCGCGCGCTGAAAGGGCGCGTTTGGGGGGTCAAAACCACCCGAACGACGTCTAAATGCCACGAAACCGCACAACAATATCCAGTACGTGAATTCTGAAATGGTCTACCAGGAGGCACGTCATTCGGAGGTGCCGTTTGACCGCGGTGGCCAGAAACGCGTTTCTCGCGCCATAGAACACCAAAACGGCGTGCGGCGGTCCAATTCAAAGCAAACGTGCTCCGAAAAACCTGAAACCGCACGAGAACGATAGGAATATTATTCCTGAGATGCAGGAGGAGGCGGAACGTCCATCGGACGTGCGGTGCGCGCGACACGACCGAATGCGTCATTTTCAGCAGCTCGGCACGCACTGAAATGGCGCGTTGGGGGGTCAAAACCACCTGAACGACCTCCAAATGCCACGAAACCGCACAACAACAGCCAGTGCGTGAATTCTGAAATGGTCGTCTAGACGACACGTCATTCGGAGGTTCCGTTTGACCGCGGCGGCTGGAAACGCGTTTCCGACGCCATAAAACACCAAAACGGCGTGCGATGGTCCAATTCAGAACAAACGTGCTCCAAACGACCTGAAACCGCACGAGAACGATAGGAATATTTTTCCTAAGATGCAGGAGGAGGCGACACGTCTATCGGACGTGCGGTACGCTCGGGACAACCGAATTCGTCGTTTTCAGCAGCGCGACACGCGCTGAAATGTTGCGTTGGGGGGTCAAAACCACCCGAACGACCTCTGAATGCCACGAAACCGCACGACAACAGCCGGTGCATGAATTCTGAAATGGTCGGCCAGACGGCACGTCATTCGTAAGTTCCGTTTGACCGCGGCGGCTGGAAACGCGTTTCTGGCGCCATAGAACACCAAAACGGCATGCAGCGGTCCAATTCAAAGCAAACGAGCTCCGAAAAACCTGAAACCGCACGAGAACGATAGGAATATTATTCCTGAGATGCAAGAGGAGGCGGTATGTCCATCAGACGTGCGATGCGCACGGCACGACCGAATGCGTCGTTTTCAGCAGCTCAGCGCGCGCTGAAATGGCGCGTTGGGGGGTCAAAACCACCCGAACGACCTCCGAATGCCACGAAACCGCACGAAAACATCCGTTGCGTGAATTTTGAAATGGTTGGGCAGACGGCACGTCAATCGGAGGTGCCGGTTGACCGCGGCGACCAGAAATGCGTTTTCAGCGCCATAGAACACCAAAACGGCGTGTGGCGGTCCAATTCGGAGCAAACGTGCTCCGAACGACCTGAAACCGCACGAGAACGATAGGAATATTTTTCTTGAGATTCAGGAGGAGGCGGCACATCTATCGGACGTGCGGTGCGCACGGCACGACCGAATGCGTCATTTTCAGCAGCTCGGTGCGCGCTGAAATGGCGCGTTGGGAGGTCAAAACCACCCGAATGACCTCCGAATGCCACGAAACCGCACGAAAACATCTTTTGCGTGAATTGTGAAATGGTCGGGCAGACGGCACGTCAATCAGAGGTGCCGTTTGACCGCGGTGGCCAGAAACGCGTTTCTGGTGCCATAGAACACCAAAACGGCGTGCGGCAGTCCAATTCGGAGCAAACGTGCTCCGAACGACCTGAAACCACACGAGAATGATAGGAATATTTTTCCTGAGATGCAGGAGGAGGCGGCGCGTCCATCGGACGTGCGGTGCACTCGGCACGACCGAATGTGTCGTTTTCAGCAGCGCGTCGCGCGCTGAAATGGCGCGTTGGGGGGTCAAAACCACCCAAACGACCTATGAATGCCACAAAACCGCATGACAACAGCCGGTGCGTGAATTCTGAAATGTTCGGCCAGACGAAACATCATTCGGAGGTGCCGTTTGACCGCGGCGGCCGGAAACGCGTTTCCGGCGCCCCAGAACACCAAAACGGCGTGGGGTGGTCCAATTCAGAGAAAACGTGCTCCAAAAAACCTGAAACCACACGCCAATGATAGGAATATTATTCCTAAGATGCAGGAGGAGGCGGAAAGTCCATCAGACGTGCGGTGCGCGCGGCACGACCGAATGCGTTGTTTTCAGCAGCTCGTCGCGCGCTGAAATGGCGCGTTGGGGGGTCAAAACCACCCGAATGACCTCCGAATGCCATGAAACCGCACGAAAACATCCGTTGCATGAATTGTGAAATGATCGGGCAGACGGCACATCAATCAGAGGTGCCGTTTGACCGCGGCGGCTGGAAACGCGTTTCCGGAGCCATAAAACACCAAAACGGCGTGCGGCGGTCGAATTCGGAGAAAATGTGCTCCGAACGACCTGAAACCGCACGAGAACGATAGAAATATTTTTCCTGAGATGCAAGAGGAGGCGGCACGTCCATCGGACGTGCGGTGCGCTCGACACGACCGAATGTGTCGTTTTCAGCAGCGCGACGCGCACTGAAATGACGCGTTGGGGGGTCAAAACCACTCGAACGACATCCGAATGCCACGAAACCACACGACAACATCCGGTGCGTGAATTCTGAAATGGTCGGCTAGACGGTACATCATTCGGAGGTGCCGTTTGACCACGGCGGCCGTAAACGCGTTTCTGGCGCCAGAGAACACCAAAACGGCGTGCGGCGGTCCAATTTAGAGCAAACGTGCTCCGAAAAACATTAAACCGCACGAGAACGATAGGAATATTATTAATGAGATGTAGGAGGAGGCGGCACGTCCATCGAACGTGCGGTGCGCGCGACACGACCGAATGCGTCGTTTTCAGCAGCTCGGCGCACGCTGAAATGACGCGTTGGGGGGTCAAAACCACCCGAAAAACCTCCGAATGCCACGAAACCGCACGAAAACATCTGTTGCGTGAATTGTGAAATGGTCGAGTAGACTTCACGTCAATCGGAGGTGCCTTTTGACCGCGGCGGCCGAAAACGCGTTTCCGGAGCCATAAAAAACCAAAACGGCGTGCGGCGGTCGAATTCAGAGTAAACGTGCTCTGAACGACCTGAAACCTCACGAGAACGATATGAATATTATTCCTGAGATGAAGGATGAGGCGGCACATCCATCAAACGTGCGGTGCGCGCGACACGACCAAATACGTCGTTTTCAGCAGCTCGGCGCGCACTGAAATGGCGCGTTGGGGGGTCAAAACCACCCGAACGACCTCCGAATACCACGAAACCGCACGACAATATCCGTTGTGTGAATTGTGAAATGGTCAGGTAGACGGCACGTCAATCGGACGTGCCGTGTGCCCACGGTGACCGGGAACGCCGTTCTGGTGTCATAAACGGCAAAAACGGGCGTCTGACGGTCAAATTCATAGCGGCCCACATCAGAATGACTTGAAATCACAGGGAAACAATCTAATTATTATTCGTGACATGTACGCGCAGACGACACGTCAATCAGACGTGCGGTCTGCACGGTAGGGCTCATTATGCGTTCTTTAAGTGTTGCGCGTGCTTGATAAACGCGCGTGGGGGGGTCCAAACGTGCCGAACAAGGTCCGAATGGACTGAAATCAGACGACATCAAAGGGTGAGTAAATTGTGACATGGTCGAGCAGACGAAACATCAATCGGCCGCACCATGTGCCCGCGGTGACCGGGAACGCCGTTCCGATGTCATAAACAGCCAAAACAGGCGTTTGATGGTCGAAGTCATAGCGGACGACATCGGATTGACCTGAAATCACAGGGAAACAATCTAATTATTATTCGTGACGTGTACGTGAAAACGGAACATCTATCGGACATGCGGTCTGCGCGGTAGGACTCATTATGCGTTCTTTAAGTGTTGCGCGTGCTTCAAAAACGCGCGTGGGGGGGTCCAAATGGGCCGAACGAGGTGAGAAAGGCCTGAAATCAGACGACATAAAAGGGTGAGTTAATTGTGACGTGTTCGAGCAGACGTCAGTTCAATCGGACGTGCCGTGTGCCCGCGGTGACCGGGAATGCCGTTCCGGTGTCATAAACGGCCAAAACGGGCGTCTGACGGTCAAAGTCATAGCGTCCCACATCGGAATGACCTGAAATCATATGGAAACAATATAATTATTATCCGTGACATGTACGCGCAGACGACACATCAATCGGACTTGCGGTCTGCGCGGTAGGGCTCATTATGCGTTCTTTAAGTGTTGGCGCGCTTGATAAATGCACGTGGGGGGGGGGGGGGGGGGGGGTCCAAACAGGCCGAACGAGGTCCGAATGACCTGAAATCAGACGACATCAAAGGGTGAGTAAATTGTGATGTGGTCGAGTAGACAGAACATCAATCGGTCGTACCGTGAGCCCGCGGTGACCGGGAACGCCGTTCTGGTGTCATAAACGGCCAAAACGGGCGTCTCACGCTCAAAATCATAGCAGACCATATCGGATTGATCTGAAATCACATGGAAACAATCTAATTATTATTCGTGACGTGTACGCACAGACGGCACGCCAATCAGACATGCGGTCTGCGCGGTAGGGCTCATTATGCGTTCTTTTAAGTGTTGCGCGCGCTTAATTGTTTTCCATTTTTTATGATTGTTACCTTGTTTTATGTCTGCTTTTCCACCATGAAGAAAAAAACACAATTTATACATTTTATTTAAAAAATGAAAAATATTTTATTTAATATTATATATATAAATATTTTCATTAATATATATATATATAAATTATTTAATAAATAAATATACATATTTTATTTAATATTATATATATCAATGTTTTCATTATTATATATATATATATATATTTGATTTAATAAATATATATATATATATATTTATTATGGTATGAATTTCAATTTTTTTTTTCAAGTTTAGCGGCCGCCTCTGGCGGTCGCTATAGCATGTCTGCCAGGCAGCATTAGCGACCGCCATTGGCGGTCGCTTTAGCCTGCCGTTAGGGCAGTATTAGCGACCGCCAATGGCGGTCGCTAATGGTGCCCGCGAGTCAGCCTACAGCGACCGCCAGGTGGTCGCTTAAGGCGGAATTTCGGCCACCTATAGCGACCGCCATTGGCGGTCGCTAAAGCCCTACAGCGACGGAGCAGAAGCGACCGGCAATGGCGGTCGCTGGGCGGTCGCTATAGGGCATTAGCGACCGCCAATGGCGGTCGCTATAGGGCCTTTTTTTAGTAGTGTGTGTTTGCAGTTTTCCTTAGATACATGTACCTACTGCATCATTTTCATCATAGTTATATATCTACATTTCTTCCATTGTTTGGTCTCTATTATTATGCATGTCATTTGCTGCTTCCGCTGTTTATTGTTGTTTTCATACCTTGTATACCTTACCGAATGAGGGCATAGTTTCCCCACCGACTCACCAAGGACCTCGCTGCTATTTGGTAGCCTCTGGCGTTCGAGGAAATGCGCTTGAGGTCATGTGGCGAACCGGGTATGGGGCACCAGTGGAAGGGCTCCAGACTCGGGACGTTACAAACTGGTACCAAAGGAGTTCTTTTCTCTTGTCTTACTATTTTGAGACCTTAGCCAGGGATAGGACAGATTCGATACTTGGCATTAAGCTGTGCCAGGGATTTGCTAACTCGTGTACAGGGAAAAGCCATACTACCTTGTTAATTTCAGTTTTCTGGTTTTGAGATTTTATGGTTGGTATGTTTTCACCTAGAGTGATTCGTATGACTTGTGCGGTTATTGTTTTGATATTTTGGTTCTATTTGTATCACAACCCGATGAGATGAGGGTATTCCATCTCATGCATCATATAGGAACTTTTAGAAATCACATGTCATGCATTCTTTCCATGCCATCTAGGGTGCATTAGCGATTGCATGCTGTTGTGATAGGCTCTGTGTAAAATTATGCATGCTGTTGTTATAGATGTTTGATAGATTCTTTGCTGTTATGTTAGAAAACTATTTGTTTGGTTCCTTGCTTAAAAAAGAACGCCAAATTTTGGTTCTGGAGGTGTTATGGTCCCTCACGGATCGGAATTTGGAACTTTTCACCTTGCTTTTGTGTTCTGGAATTCTGTGCAGTTTCTCAGCTACTACCCAGAAAAACCCAGAATACACGTCATGTACTTTTTAGATACATGCCGTGTAGTTTTCAGGCCATGTCACTGACCATGTGAGCAGAACATGGTGTCGTAGGAGTAACTTCAAGAACACGTCGTGTACCATTGGTACATGCCGTGTGAGTTCGGAGTTGTGTACCCGGCCGTGTCACTAACAACACGGGCCGGGGAATCTTGGGTAGAACACGCCATGTCCGTAGGGAACACGCTGTGTAGTCCTGTCCAGGTACCCGGTCGTGTCATGAACAACCCGGGCTGGCATGACCTTCTTTTCTGCATGACGTGTCCGTAGGGAACACGTCGTGTACTCTTGTCTAGGTACTCGGCCGTGTCACGAAGAACAAGGGCCGGCGTGACCTTCTTTTCTGCACGCCGTGTTTGTTCGGAACACGCCGTGTAGTCATGCCCCGACACTCGGTTGTGTCACGAACAACACGGGCGGCGTCACCTTCGCCTATGCACGCCGTGCTTATTCGGAGCACGCCGTGTAAGGTCCAGCCGTGTACATGGCCGTGTACTCAACAATACGGACCACCAAAGCCTTGTATAGTGCACGCCATGTTTGTTTCGCACACGCTGTGTAGGATCGGGTTGAGTCGGACCATGTGGGTTAGCCTTGTAAGGAGACTCAGGAAGGGGAATAGTTTCAAGTACACGCCCTGTGGGGTGGCCAACACGCCGTGTAGTTTGAAGTTTATACGACTTGTAGGGTGAGAGTACACGGCCATGTCAGTGGTTTAAGAAGACACACCGTGTAGTTTTATACACGCCGTGTAGTCGTGTTTTGCAATCTTGTGTGTTTTTCCCATGTTCCTATTTTGTACTCTTTTGATCCTTGTCCTTGTTTTCTTGATCTAAGGTGTGCTTTTGATCTTTCAGAGCTATGCCTCCGAGACTTCCTCCAGTCCTACGTCTGTCATCAGGCAGTGATCAGACGCCAGATAGGGCTGATCATGGACTTCATGTCGATCCCCCAGCCGAGCCAGCCTTGGCACCAGTTGTTGTACCAGTTGCAGGCGCCGATGCGCAGTTTAGGGAGGGTTTCATCTGGATGATGCATGTCTTCTAGGGAGCACTGCCTCCTGCCTCATCTATGGCAGACTTGATGCGGGTATTTCAGTAGCAGCACCTTCCCACGTTTTCGGGGGAGGGAGGACCTCAGGCTGCAGAGTCATGGTTGGAAGCCATGCTGACTATATTCAAGCATCTAGAGATGCCTCCAGAGAGGCGGGTCATGCTCGCCACCTACATGCTCCAAGACTCTTCCAAGAGGTGGTGAGACGTGATCTCACAGGTGGGTCAGCAACAAGCTATGACTTGGTAGGAGTTCCAGCGCGTGTTCTACGACTACTTTTACCCAGAGACCCTAAGGGTCGATCGAGCCAGGGAGTTCATGAACATAGAGTAGGGTACTCTATCTGTCATGGAGTATTCCTCTCGTTTCACTGAGCTGCAGCATTTTACACCCTTTCGGGATGGGAGTGGGGTGTTTTTGGCGAGGAAGTTTGAGGATGGAATCAGGCGGGAGATTCGCTCACAGGTGAACATCTTTCAGCTAACTTCCATTACTTCCATCGTCAATCAGGCACTGATTGTAGAGAACAATCTGAGAGACTCTGGAGCTGCGAGTCAGGGCGGTTCTGCTTCCAGATCTAGCTTTACTTCAGATGACAGCAAGAAGCTCTGTAGGGAGCCTACACACGGTGATTTGAGGAAGCGAGACGTATCATCAGGCAGCCAGGTGACATGCTACCAGTGTGTCCGGACATGCACACAAGGCCGTAGTGCCAGAGAGACCCTGTGGAGTGCCGATCTTGTGGCAAGATGGGTCACCTTTAGCGTTTCTGCCAGGTTTTCTCACCAGCAGCAGGTGATCGGGGTTCTTCCCTGACTCCTCATTCAGGAGCAGCCCCACCAGTCTCTCACCAGTTAGGGAACTGGAGTTCTTCCGGCTATTCGGGCCGAGGTGGAGGACGAGGTCATGGCGGTCAGCCACCAGTCCCTCAGCACCAGCAGGGAGGTTCAGCTCAGAGTGGTCAGTCAGGGGCACAGGGCCGCGGTGCAGGCCAGTCTTTTGCCGTGGAGCAGACTTATCATGAGCAGGATCCCGACCCTTCTACTGTTCGAGGTACGATTTTAGTTTCCTCAGTTTTATCTTCAGCCCTTTTCGATACTGGTATTACGCATAGCTTTATCTCTGTTGCTGTTGTGGAGAGCCTTGGACTCTACGTCTTTTATTCTGCTGACTCGTTGACACTAGACACACCTTTGGGAATGAGGACATCTAGTGTACGCTAGTGTAGAGAGTTCCCTCTCGAGGCTGCAGGGTATCGCTTCTTATGGGACCTCTACACCCTAGAGATGACAGGATATGATTTCATCCTTGGCATGGCCTGGTTGATTCCCTTCGGGGTAGTCATTGACTACTATCACTGTAGAGTCAGTTTCATTTCACGAGAGGGTGAATCTTTCCCTCATAGAGGCGAATGGGACGTTCGGGCGAGTCGGGCAGGACTCGAGCATCTTGGGCTAGGAGGGGTGACATCCCAAATTGCTATCCTTTACCTGGATGATCAGGGGACTCCACAGTTGGACTTTCCTCCAGTGGTGGATCGCTTCAGGGATGTCTTTCCAGAGGTCTTTTCGGGTTTGCCTCTGGAGCGTGAGGTAGACTTCTCTATTGAACTCATTCCAGGAGAGGCACCGGTGTCCATTCCTCCCTATAGGATGGCCACACATGAGTTTTAGGAGCTCAAGAAGCAGTTGGAGGAGTTACAGGCTAAGGGTTTCATCCGACCCAGTACTTCTCCTTGGGGTTCATCTGTTCTGTTTGCGATGAAGGTAGACGGTACCCTTCGGGTTTGTGTGGATTATCAGAAGCTGAACCAGTTGACGATCAAGAACCGATATCCCTTGCTGCAGATTGATGACCTTTTTTATCAGCTTCGAGGAGCCTGGGTGTTCTCGAAGATCGACTTGAGGTCCGGTTATCATCAGTTGCACGTTAGACCATCAGATATACCTCTTCCAGCCTTCAGGAGCAGCTACGGTCTTTACGAGTATACAGTCATGCCTTTCGGACTCACGAACACACCTGCAGTATTCATGGAACTGATGAACTGAGTGTTCCATCCTTACTTGGATTCCTTCGTCATGGTCTTCATGGATGATATCTTGGTGTACACTCACACTCGACACGACCATGCCACATATCTTGAGATCGTTCTGAGTACACTGAGTGAGCATCGACTTTATGCTAAACTCTCGAAGTTCCATTTCTGGATGGATCAGATTCACTTCTTGGGTCACGTCATCTCAGAGGTAGGAGTATCTATGGACCCAGAGAAAGTGAGAGTTGTAGGTTCCTAGGAGCAGCCGAAGAACGTTTTTGAGGTACGGAGCTTCCTAGGGCTGGCTGGATACTACAGATGCTTCATTTGGGAATTTTCTCATCTAGCAGCACCCTTGACAGGTCTGACCAAGAAGGGGGTGATGTTGTTATGGTCAGATTCTTGCGAGTCATCCTTTTAGGAGATGAAAGGGATGTTGATATCAGTACCGATACTAGTCTTTCCAGAGCCAGGCAAGAGATACACGGTTTACTGTGATGCTTCAGGTATCGGGCTAGGAGCTGTGCTTATGCAGGGAGATGGTGTCATTGCGTATGGGTCTCGGCAGCTGAGGCCACATGAGAGGAACTACCCTACGCACGATCTGGAGTTGGCAGATGTTGTTCATGCGTTGCGCTGTTGGAGAAACTATCTTCTGGGAGAATACTTTATGGTCTTCACTGACCACAAGAGTCTCAAGTATATCTTCACTCAGCGTGATATGAATCTGAGGCAGCGTAGGTGGGTTGAGTATCTACAATATTTTGACATTGAGCTTGAATATACGCCGGGAAAGGGCAACGCCGTGGCAGACGCGTTGAGTAGAAGAACTCACATTTGGGCAGTTCATGAGGCTAGAAGTGAGTGGCATCTGATGGCTCTCTTCTCTGAATGCATCTGGAGGTGCATGAAAAATGGGGAAAGACTTTTCTATATTCTGTAGTTGTTACCTCCACGCTACTTGACTGGGTACAGATGAGGAAACTATCAGACTCGGAAGGCTTAGTCCTGTGGGAGAGTGTGTCAGGAGACGACCCTCTTCCTGGATGGATAGTGGGAGAGGATGAAATCTTTCGTTTCCAAGGACGCGTATGGGTGCCAGTAGACATACGCGAGGAGTTGATGCAGGATTTTCATTCCTCTATTTGGGCAGTTCATCTTGGCGTCACCAAGATGTATCGGGATCTTCATCGCCAATACTGGTGGCCAGGTATGAAAAAGGATGT
Organism: Viscum album; assembly: GCA_963277665.1. NCBI lineage: Eukaryota > Viridiplantae > Streptophyta > Magnoliopsida > Santalales > Viscaceae > Viscum > Viscum album. The sequence continues at coordinate 1,198,858,654 of OY728153.1, read as the reverse complement.
TGCTGGTTTTTTCATGAGATGTTCTACTTGTCAGTAGGTGAAAGTAGAGCATCAGCGACCAGCAGGCCTTTTACAGCAGTTAACCATTCCGGAGTGGAAGTGGAACGATGTTGTGATGGACTTTGTGACTGGGTTGCCGAGGTCACCTCTAGGGAACGATGCCGTTTGGGTTGTCGTTGACAGAATTACGAAGGTTGCTCACTTCTTACCGATCAAGGAGACCTTGAGTGTCGATGATCTGGGATGACTTTACATCAGAGATATTGTGCATCTGCATGGAGTTCCGTGCTCTATTGTTTCAGACAGAGATGCGCGCTTTACCTCTCAGTTCTGACAGGGAGTTCAGAAGGCCTTGGGTACACAGGTACTTTTGAGTATAGCATACCATCCCCAAACTGATGGCCAGTCCAAGCGCACGATCCAAGTGCTTGAGGATATGATCCGAGCTTGCATCCTTGACCTTGGCGGTTCTTGGGAGAAGCATATTCCTCTTGTGGAGTTCGCCTACAACAACTATTTCCAGGCGACCATTCAGATGGCGCCATACGAGGCTTTGTACGGTAGGCCATGCCGATCACCCTTGTGCTATCTGGAGGTAGGAGAGGCAGCTTTGCTGGGTCCTCGTCTTGTATAGGAGACTTCAGAGCAGATATAGCTGATTCGGAAGAGGATGGCTTCAACACAGTCTCGGCAGAAGTCTTATACTGATCACGAGAGACGACCTCTGGAGTTCGAGGTCAGTGATCGTGTTTTTCTATGTGTCGCACCGAGGTTGGGACACAAGAGGATTCAAATAGAGGGTAAGATTTCACCACAGTACGTTGGGCCATTTGAGGTTTTAGAGAGAGTGGGGCCAGTCACCTATCGGTTGCAACTACCTCAGAGGTATCAGGCCATGCACGACGTCTTCCATGTCTCTCAGCTCCAAAGTTACTTTTGAGACCAATCTCACATCTTTCAGCCTGATAAAGTCGAGCTTGAAGCGGATGTGTCATTCGAGGAGCATCCTATCCGTATTGTCGATCGTGGTACGAAGGTTCTCCACGGGCGGTCTGTTCCTCTGGTACGAGTGCTATGGCAGCACGGGAGAGTACATGACGAGACCAAGGAGAGGGAGGCTGATGTACGATTGTAGTGGCCAGAGGTGTTTGGGAATTCTTATTCTCCACCTCATTAGGGAAATTCAGGGACGAATTTCTTTAAGGGGGGAAGTTTGTAAGAACTCGGATATTCGTTCAGGTATTCTTTTCCTTTTTTCTGGAGTTTTTAAGAAAAATGGGTTTTCTGGAAATTTTCAAAGTACATGTCGTGTACTTTCTGAGTACATGCTGTGTACTCTGTTTCGGCTTGAAGCCGTGTTCTGGCTGTGTCTGGGCCACACACACGGTGTGTAAGGCTGAGGTGGAGGCCGATTTTTCAGAGTACGGAAAACATTGAGTTACACGCCGTGTACTCTATAAGTACACGCCGTGTAATTTCTTTTATTTTTCATTAAATGGACTGGGGTCGCGCCTAACCCCCACATTCTTCTTCTTCTTTAGTTTTCAACCGTCCGAGAGCGTCCGTATGGCCGAATCTTCTCAGAGATTCCGCCTCACTGTCCGTTCTCTGATTCGAGCACGGTCGATTGTGTTGGAATCACAGTGGTGAGTTCTTACTTCTACTTGAGCCTTGTTTCGTGATTCCTCCTTGTTTTCAAGTTATCGTGGGATGAATGTTTTGTGCGTTTTCTCAGATCTACGTTGTTCTAAGAGGAATCTTTCGTCGAGGTCCATGTATATCGATCTCCCAGGATTGAGGTGGGTGGTTTGTTCCTTTCCGCAGAAAGTTTATGGATATTTTGTGCAATTTCCACCAATACCCTTGAACGAGGTATTGCGTGTTTCCTGTTTTTCCCTTGTTACTTGCTTTCTTTGCTTGATTTCATTAGTAGAGGTTATTTCTTGTGATTAGAGGATTTTGTTTGTGCTCAGTTTGCTTGCCATTCTTGTTCTGCCTATTTGGCGTTTAGCCAGTTTCCATGCCTAGTTGTAGGATTGTGGACTGTTGCCTTGTTTTGCTGTTGAGCCTTAGTTGATAGCCAAGTAGTTCATGAGGTTTACTTGGATGATGTACATGCGCGCTGAGCATGTATTACCTTTCACTCAGGACAGTGAGAACCTAGAGTATTAGACCAAACGGGGGATTGATGGAAGGGCTACTCCAGAGTTTCTTTTAAATCACGACGCGAGACCAAGCAGAGAATTGACGGAAGGGCTTCTCCAGAGTGTCTTTTAATTACGACGCGATCCACAAGGGGAATTGACGTTGAGTTCTTCCCCAAAGAGCCTTTAGCATGATACGAGACTATATGGGGAATCAATGGTGAGTGCTTCCCCAGAGATTCTGCTTAATTACGTAGCTGAACCAGAGGGTTTAGACTGTGTGTGCCTCTCAGAGGGTTGCTAGTACTTAGAGGTTGAACCATAGGGGTTAGACTGTGAGAGCTACCCAGAGGGTTACCTGTTTTCTTCTTGTTACTGACTACTTACTTTTGTGCTTTCCATGTTAGAACTGTGGATTGTAGTTGCTTGTGATTTTTTGTTTACTACATCTTGTTTTATTACTTCCATGTATTCATTGACTGTTAGGCACAGATCTCTGGGTGATTGCCTACTATGATTGTATCTCACACCCTGTTTGGGCTATGCTTTTGGGACCAAGCAGACTATGTTGCTGCAGGTATAGATAAGGAAAAGTGCCCTTATACTTGAGGATCATGACTGAATCAGGAGCTGGGGAGAATGGGACCGAGCCGTGGCTCGTGATGCTGAGGTGATTATTTTTCTTTTCTTTTGCACTTGGTTTCAGTTGTATTTGAGCACGTTGTTGTGTTTTCTGTGTTCCTTAGATACTTGTACCTGCTGCATCATTTTCATCATAGTTATATATCTAAATTGATTCCGTTGTACGGTCTATGTTGTTATTCATGTCATTTTCTACTTACTCTATTTATTTTTGTTTTTATACCTTGTATACCTTACCAAATGAGGGCATAGTTTTCCCACCGACTCACCAAGGCCCTCGCTGCTAGTCGGCAGCCTCTAGCGTTCGGGGAAATTCCCTTGAGGTCATGTGGAGAACCGGGTAAGGGGCACTAGTGGAAGGGCTCCGGACTCGGGATGTTACAATTTCATACCCAAGGGGTTTTTTTTTTAATTTTTAGACATTAAATCATTTAATTTATTTATGACATAATGATGATGCGGTAATTACCTCATTAATGAAATATTGACATAATTGATGTTATAAATACTCAAATAAATGTAATTTGAGACTTTTTATGAATGTACCTAATTTTCTAGGTTAATATGACAAGTTAGTGTTGATTTAATTAACTTATTTGGAACTAATCATTCTGTTATGATTTTCACAAAAATCAATTACCAAATAGTGTCAAAATTGACATAAAATAGTTTTTAAAACAAATATTAAACTATTAATTGTTATTTTAATCCTAAAAATCTATGCTTCAGGAAAAGGACTTATATAAGGTTATATATATTAATAATAAACAACTTGGGGTTCGTTTGTCTTGTTATAGTATGTTTATTAACCATATAGTGTAAGAAAACAAGAAGTCACGGTAATAGTAAAATTATTTAACTTAAAGTTAAATGTAAATGATAAGGTTAAAATAGAAACTTAAACTAGTATAAATTATATTTTATGAGATTATTTAGACCCATACCCACCTTAGCTTTGAAATAAATCAATTTGGAGCTATTAAAAACCGAATGTGACTTTATAATAAAATAATATTTTTTAGTTTTTCCAAAGGTGCCCCTCTCCTCTCTTATAAAAGGGCACCCCTTAACTCTTCTCTTCACACAATTTTGAGCATTCAAGCTTTCCAAACCCTGAAAAATTCTCTTATACACTTCCCTATAAACATACTAGAGGTCCTAGTATTCTTAAAAGACCAATTTTAGTGCCCTAAGAGGTGGTCTCAAAGAGGCGCTTCAAAGAAGAGGTAATGTCTGTTACCGATTCTTTCAACTTTATTTCTTCTTCTACTTCTTCTTCTTTAGTTGTTTCATTATGAAGTAATAACATCAGTATCAATCATATACTTATATGTTATTATAAGTATGAAACAACCCTATTTCACCATCTATCCATCCTACGGAAAACGAAATCACCGCACGTGCGTACGTACGGAATACCGTCTCCACACCGTGGTGTAATCTATTTTCCACCACCACCTTTCTTGTATGGGTATAATGGTGTAAATAATGACTATATATGATTATTATAAAGTGATATTTATTATTAAATAGTATACATACACTCCAATACAATTCCATGATCATGGGAACGATATCATCGCTCGTGCGTACGTACGGAATACCGTCTCCACGATGTGATGTGATTCGTTCTACATGATCTTAATTGCATAATGATTATATAAATGAATTTAATGAATTAATATGATATATATTACACTAACAAAATTCTGTAAATGAGTTATCTATAACCTAAAAAGAAGAATAATAATTTATTCGACAAAACACGCATAAGAACAAAAAGTAAAAAACACCTGAATAACAAGTAGCACTGAAATATTACTAATAAGAAGCTAAGAATATGACCATATATGATATCATAAAAATACATTTGATTCTGTAATAAGTCAATGACATTATTAAAATCATTATACAGGAGTTTCAGACACTTACAAAGCAAATTGGACCTACGGTAAGGGAAAATCTCACAATCTCAATTTTATCTGAGATTGTTTATAATTCAGAATTTACCGGGGAATATTTATCATCCACATCCATGTTTCCTCAATATGTAATATTTTATTTTCCATACACATACAATTTTTTAAAAAAAGTTTTACCTTTCAGTGAGTTTTTAGTAAAATATATGAAAGGAATCTTTTGTCATTTTTTGTACGAGGTACTTTATGACTTTTCCGGCCAAAGTACGAGAAAAATGTCTTTTTTTAACTTATACAGCATGAATGGATTTTTAGAAAATTACTTACATGAATCATCCTTTACAAGTTTTCAAGTATATTTTTAATCAACTTCTTTAAGATTAAAATTGTATGACATGTTAAGAAAGAAAAATTGCTTTTGAAGTAGAAAGGATATTTTCCTCAAGAATGGAGTTCAAGTGTTTTATCAAAATTATTTTCCATCTAAGATAATATAGGGTTCTGTTTCTGTCCCTATTTTTAAATTTTTTTAATTATGTTATGATGGAATTATTTTTATGATGTCCTTTTTTCTTATATAGATTGTGTTATGATGGCATGATGATTAAGAATCCCATTTTTATTACATGGGTTATGCTATGATGTATGATTTTTAATTTTGTGGCACACATAAGAATGGTTTCATTATGTGATGGGTGGGACCTATATATCCCTCCAATCCATTGGGTAAATATTTATATCTCATGAGATAGACATGGCTGGAACGACAGGTTAAACCAGTTCAGTGAAACAGGACTGAAACGAGGAGTGAACTCACTTCAGATATGGAATTTGTCCGCTAAGATAGTCTTGGTTATGAGTCTTGACTGCTAAGAAATGATTCTCTATGATTATGTGTGTATGAAACAAAGTTTAATGTTTTATGTTATGATTATTGGGATTAAATTTCACTTCTATGATTTATCCCATGTTATGATCTCTTTTGAAGGATAAGATTTTCAAAATGTTATGTTCTTATGAATATGATATGTTTGATATTTCTTTTTTTAACCTTAATGTGCATTTGAGATCACCCTTTTATATGTTTTCTTTTCACCAGGGAAGGAAGAAGTATATTAAGTATGATATACCAAAAAGGGACACTAGATATGATGAAATAAATGGGAGACAACATAGATGATTTATGAACCAGTTTTTCATGTTTCCCAGTTTTTAAAGACACTATACATATACAGTCCTTTCATGGTTTTGTTATATGTTGTAATAAGTATGATTCAATTTGAAGTCATAACCATGTATCTAAAGTATGGGTCTTTATAATAACCATATAGATAAATTATATTAAAAGGCACTTTTGAATTAAAATACAATATTTTTCACTATTCATTATAAAATGAACTTTATCGGAAAAATTCCAAAAATTTACAAAAAGTAAATTTATATGTCCCCATTCTAAAGAAGGATTTTATTTGGTCATATTGAAAGTATTAAAGTGACCAAAACTAGATTTAAAATGGGTTCACCATTAAAAGGCGATAAATCAGCCTTTTAATGTAAATTATGCTTAAAATTAGATTCATTCACATTTAAGCCTCTAACTTTTATTGGATAAATGTAAATATATTTAACTAACATGTATAATCATATTGAATTTAGTTTTTTTCATTCCTTCCAATACAATGGCAAGGAGTTGACTACCATTTAAAATAACAATATTATATTATTAGTGTGCAATGTAAGATTTTAAAAAATCCGTTGTTGCAAATCGGGTACACTATCGAACATAGAAACCCTTTTAAGGTAAAATTAATATTTAATTCAAATATTAATAATATGAAAAATTAATATTCTTTATTTACCTCGGATGTTACAAGATCTATCATATATAGTTTCTTATGTAGGTAAAATGGTAATTTCTCAATTATCTCCCTTCATTTTTAAAAGAATAGAGGGACATAACATATTCAATTCTTAGTAGACCCACTACCTCTATTACTCACAAAGACCCTCCTTGATTGGGGATTTTTTGTGGAATTCATTGATATTTTTAGGTAAATTGTTTTTTTCTATCACTTTTTTCACGGTTTCACATAATTACATTGTGTTTTGATGTAATTTTGGCTCAATTTTAGTGCCAATAAAACTTATTAATGGAATTATTTGGTTAGAATGATTGGGATTTTTTATAGAATATGGAGGGGATACCATGAATGGATTAAAATTCTATGTTTTTAGATGTTTCACCAAATCGGTGATACTCATATTTTAGGAGGTGGTATAAGCTTGGAAAAAGCATGAATGGACTTGACCGATGTGGTGTTCTTGCATAGCAAGGGTTCAAATTTAGAATCAATGTACGCGGCCCCTATGAAATTATTTCATATATTATTTATTCTTGAGAGTTCAGAGAGAAATAATGTTTGGGGTTTGAGTAAAGGGATAGGTTTCTATAGGTCTCATAAATGAGACACCTTCATAATATATAGGATGTCATTGAGCCTCTTTTTTGGAGACACCATATTACATAGTAGTATAGGTAGTTTGGATATCCTGGAAACTATGTCACAAATAGATTAAGGTGTTAGTTGAGAAAACAAGAGACCTGGGTCTGGTCTCATTGTATGATACAAGGCATGGGTTTCCTAGGAATGGTTTATAGTACTAGAGGTTATGCATGAGGGGCTTGGGTAAAAAAATCCATTATAAACATATCATTATTTTTCATCATTTTAGTATGATAAAAAATATAATTCATAAATCATCTCACAATGAAAATAACCAAAGGGAATATGTATTTGAGGACTATCCTATATAAGCATAAAACTATAAAATTTTAGTGAAAATGCCTTCTATAATTGATCCAAATCAGACTCTCATTCATGCATATCATAAGTAATAATAATCCTTGTAACCCGGTGTATAGAAGCATGTAAAAAGTGATGAGTTCAAACACTTATTATGTGTAAACATATCAATATTCCATCAAATCGTATGATTAAAATAATATGATAAAATATGTGTAAGGATAAATATATTATAAAAACATGGAAAATAAGTATTTTATACAAGTCCTGATAAAAGGATATAGAATCTCAAATGAATAAGCACGTAACATAGAAATGTAGTGATGAATCATGGTATTAGAAACACGATTCATACAGTATAATAATATCTATATGGACTGGAAATGAAAACTTCATGTAAGACACAATATAAAAAAGAACATAGCACATACATAAGTAAACATTATCACTAAAATATAAGAATATACGTAAAGGGTAACCCATTATAATTTTTTTATAATACCAGAAGTATTTCCTATTAATTTTTTGGCATATATAATAATTCTCATGACATAATATACCATGAGATATAAAATTTCAACCAATGAACAAGTCAATGATACAATACCCTACCCATCATCATTTATATGTATGTATAAAAAGAGATAATATTCCATTAAGAAAACATAAAACTAATGGGAAGAAAAAAACCAACTCACCATTAAATGTTATTGCATAATATGAATTCATAATTGAAAAATTTGTACTAAAATTTAAATCAACCATATATTGTATTTCGTCAAACTACTATTGAAGTGATTCATAAAAAATAACTATATTAGTGTTATATAGAAGTGAAATAATAAAAATGAGATTATAAGAAAGATTTAATTATATTATTATATGGATAGATAGTTACAAATCACATTTAATGAACATTTTCAAGATGGTAATATATTTTTTTAGACACAAATTTTCCATATATAATTATTTGGCCCCTTATAGGGATATAATTATTTTACATAGGAAATGTAGACTGGATGATAAAAATAATTGAATTAATAAAAAATCATCATAATGTTTTCAAAATACATATATTTAAACCCAAATCATACTTATTGTGACTAATAAATCATTTTAATAAATACAAATTGAGATTTGAGAAACACAAGAAATAAATCAAAATGGGATTGCGAAAAAATAATTGAATAACATTAGAGGGAAGAGTAAAAATGGAAATGGAAGAAAATTATATAATTTATATACAATGGTAATTATTCATAATATCAAAAAACAATTATGAGTAATTAAATCTAGATTTAAAAAATATATATTTATGAGGGAATTATGATGAATCAAGAAAACAAATTGGAATCAAGAAAACTCCTTATAATCATGATATCTATTAAATCAATGACAATTTAATTAATGAAAACATATTAATCATCATAAATAAAGAATTATATGAATATAGAAAAATACATTCATTATGATTTTATAACACCATATTAATGATATCACTATAAAAAATATGAAATTTGTTTCAATAAAAAAATTTTGAACTATGAACTCCTTAGCATAAATCATGAATTCCACAAATTCACATCAATGTAATGTATAAAAAATTAACCCTCTTAATCAAAAATATTACTCCCTTATTTATATCTATAGAATTATATAAAATTCATTTATAATTATTTTTGTCTTGTGTATTAGTTATATATTATCTTTTTTCAATATTTCGTCAATGTATTGTTTACTGTTTTGTACTAGTTACATATTAGCACTGTTGATCAATATTATTCTCCAAAATTTCCTTCATACTAGATCATAAAATGAACTAAAATTGTTAATTTATAAATATTTATATTCTTGTAATTTCATTATATGGATGTTTTCATTACAACATTAATAATCAGGTCAGTAATGAGAACGTTCATATGATTTTTAATGAATAGACGTTGGGATATTTGTTATTATGTTTAAGAATAATGACGTTAATCCAGAAAAAAATATAAAAAAATTATATCAATATTTATATAACATATTTTCAGAAATTATATTCTTATAGACATAAATTATATTATTTTATTTTATAATTCAATTAAGGGTTATACCAACACAAATATGAACATACTATAATTAAGGGATAAGTATATAAATGTATGTGGTTAAAGGGAAGAATAAAATAACTATATAAGAACAATTACATAATTTAAATTTAATTAATATGATAAATTAAATTTTACGAATAATATAATAATTATTAAGTATTCTAGAATGCAAGTGAGATAAGTTACTTCGTGGAATTGGTTGTCTGCACAAACATGCTAATGATGTTTTTTTCTTATTGAAAATGTGGAATGATGGTTAACGTTTATAAAAAAATTGAAACAAAATTATCTAAATGATAAGAAATAGATTATTCATATAATATTAGGGGAAATATGATTGAAATGAGATGATATAAAATAAATAACCTTAGGTAAAACATAGAACTCACATAGAGAACATTGAGATTCCCTTTTAGGATTCTATTGAATGGTGGAAATAGTCCATAATTTAATGTTCAAAATCATGATAATGTGAAATTAGAATCTATTGGAAGATAAAACGGAAGGAATTGAATAGAAAATCAAAATTATGGATTATTAATGATAGGTTGGTAGAAATCCCCATTTATAATGTGTGACAATGGGATTCATGTAAATATTTTATATTCATATGAAGAGGAAAATTGTTTCACTTGTGATGAAGAATAAAAATGAAAAATATTAGAGTGAAGAAAATATTGGTTTAATATACACCTCCAAAAATAAATTTGAAATATGTTTTTGGAATTTTAAGACTCTTAACCATTTGTTTTATCCATTTTAAACTTTTTTATTTATTTGTAGTAAGTAGTTTTTACCTATATAATTAAATTTTTTCCATAAAACAATCTGTTTATAAAATAATGTGTACCATATAATTATAAAATTAAGACCCCTTTTATTATATTAACTTTATTAAAATAATAATGTTATTTTTAATTACTAAATGTGTTATTAATATAAATTATATTTAGATAATATTACAAGTTTTCTCACAAAACATCAAAAATGGGTTTGTAAATGAAAATAAATATTTTAAACATTTAAATAAATCCTATAAAAAAAATCTCTATATTAAAATTTATCAAATATTATCGTGCTATTATCATATACTGGTAATTTAATGAAAATCAAGTTTTTTTATAAAAACCGTAATTTACCCTATTCACCTAAAAATAAATATGTTATGAAACGTCATGCAAATAAACCATATGATAATTTTTTCTTGATATATTTATTTGTTATCAAATATTCTGAAACTAAAACTATGAAATTTATAAATTTAATATTTAAACAATGATTCAAAATATAATGAAAAATAACTTTTCTAAAAAATGAATTTTCTATAAATTAAATATTCTTAATATAATATTATATAAATTTTTAATGATATAATGTTAATAAATTAGAAATAAATGATAATATTTTAATAAATTCAACTTTATTTTTTTAGGAAAAAAATCACACTTTAAAAAAATTGATTTTATTAAAATATTATTACATTTATATTAAATAATCATCAACAAATAAGATTAGAGATATTTTTTTCTTCTATAAATTATATTTTATGAATTAAATTTTATTAATATAAATCTTTTTATTTTATAAATTCACCATATCATTATTTTATAATAATAATTTATATATGTAACATATATATATATATATCCATAATTTATACATATTATATGATTATATTATTCTTTTTTATTCTTCAATTATATTATTTTAATTTTACTACTAAAAATAAAAGACTTCAGTATACCTATTAGATACATGTGCATCTATTAAGAATATTTCCAATAACTATATTTTCAACGACTGTATTAATAACAAAATCAATTCATTCCAACATATAGCCTTACTAAACTAATTATTTCTATTAAAACATCTTAAATAAAAGTTATAATTTTTTTAATTCTCATTTCAATTGTCACAATACTTTTTTCACATTTCTTGTTATTCTTTATAATTACATGTTTTCATTATCTAATGATGATACTCTAGGATAATGTTGATCAATAAGATATAATAGTGATGGAGATTTTATTTTTTTATATTTATTATCACCTATTAATTTAGTCATTTGAAAAATATATAATAATACATGATGAGAAATAATATATTATTTATAAAAAGTAGTTTCTTGTGATTTTTTAAATTTGGTTTTTTGAATAAATATTTTCATCTGTTTATTTTATATATTGTATGAATTATTAAGAAATATAAATCCATTTTTTTAATATATTAAACACAAATTTTTAGAATTATAAAAATATAGTATTTTGAAATAATATACATCCTAAAATCCTGGGAAATTACATTCACCCTTTAAATAAATAATATCCCTTAAATTTTAATTATCCCATACTAATAACAATATAAAAGGGTATCTAAAGATAAAGTTGACTCAAGATATATATTCTGAGATACTAATAACATTCAATATTTGGGAATAATATGCAACATAAATTTTCTCTCATCAAATTCATATATTAAGAATCTTAGCCATTTATTCAAAATATGCCTCTATAGAAAAGCTTTGGGATTTTTTTTAGAAACATATCATCCAAAAAATTATTTCCATGATCCCTTTTCCAACCATCTATTAAAAATTACTATGATAATAAATATTTGAAACATATTAAATTATCATGATGACAAAGTTATAAATATCATTAACTAATTACACCTTCATTTAGACCTATGATTTATTCACTTCATATATGTCGCCCTTAATTCATCCTATAACACTATTTGTTCATCATAATTTATTTTATTTCGTGTTATCTACTACTTATTAACCAAATACAGTAACATTATAATGAAATAAATCCATCATATTGGAGTGTAAAGAGAATTAAACCAAATAAAGAATATCCCCAGTGAGTGTCTAGCTAGGTGTGTTTTTTAGATCCACTCCTTGTCTACAAGAGTGATGATAGACTTGATACTCATATATATGTTTTTAGGGGGATTACAACTATGTGAATAAGTGAAACAACCACATCCACTTAAATGTACCCATATAGGGATATAACTACTTAGAAAAAAAATATAGTGAAAGCATTACCAAAATTTTATGATATTATCCTATATATAGAATCACATATTAGACTTTCCCCTATAGTATTTAATTATGTTATCCCTTCCTAATCCCCAAAGAAATAACTAAAATAATCCAAAAAATATAAATAGTTCTATGATACCTACTAAACTAAATAAATCTAAATGTATCATAATTTTACATCATTTTTGTAAGATAAATTTTACAACTCATAAATAATATCACAACCTAAATAACATAAGTTTTATTGTCTTTGAAGAATATTTATATATTAAAATTATTCTATAAAACCTTTTAAAATTCCTCTATAATTATTTATCACTAGAATAAGTTCTATACTAATAATAAACTATTATCATATTTATATATTGGGGACTAGAAACATAAGAAAATAGGTGATCTCAGATGCTCAATAATGTAAAAACTTTTCAATTTATCATGAAATGGTTTGATCATTATAATATGATAAAATAATATTATGCATAAATTTGTTATATAAAATGACATGGAACAACAATATTTTTATACTAATTGTGATTTTAGGACATAAAATGTTAAATGAATTAACTTGTAGTGTGGAATAAGATAAAAGAATAATTAGATAATGAGCAGGATCCATTGAGTATAATAATAGGAATATGGAATTGAAAAGGTAAAAATTACATTGGACATTTAATATCACTGAACATGGAACCAACATAATGAGAATGTATCATTATATTTTGATCATATCCCAAAAGTCCCATTCTTTTTTGTGTGAACATAATCCCAGAAGGAACACCATTACATTTGTTAAATATCCATGAATCCCCTTATTACATTTTCTCATGAGATAGAAATTATTAAAAAATTCATTGGACTTTGATATATGATCCCAACCAAAAAATTCATATATATGTGTACAATAATGTATTAAATATTCTCCAAATCGAAAAATACATTTTAAAAATTCATTCAATCTAATTTTAAAATTATATCACATAACACTATATAAAAAATTGATCAGGTGATATCAAAATTTCCAAGACCCAAAATGTGTATTATGTAAAATTAGTTAAATTGTGATTCATAAAACATAACTCCATTGGAATTATATTTAAGAAAAATAATGAACAGAATCTTTTAAAAACTATTTTGTAAAATTACTTTCTAGAGGTAAAAGTATGAAACAAATTAAAAAATTCTTTTTTAAGAAGCTAAAATGAAGATATTTAAAAAAAATTAAAATGAGTCAACAAAACTTAATCATTAAATGGAAATAATTATTTTATATTTGGTATTTTGAGTGAAATATTATTATAGAAACATAAATTGAAATTAATTTTTAATATATTGAAAATTAAAATTATTTGATTCCACATAAAAAATGCAGTGATAAATAAACCATTTGTTTGGTGGGAAATAAAATTAAAAAATTAAAAAAAAAATAATATGTTGATTTCAAAACCATTATTTTAGAAGATTATCTATAATATTAAATATGGATATGGGACAAACATATATCATTTGGAATAATTTTGAATTTTTCTTAACATCATTAGATTTTTAAAAAATAATTTTCTTCAATGTATTTACTAAAACATGAAATATTAAAAACATTATAATATAATAATAGATCATAATAAAACAAAATTTTAATAACCATTTTAATGAAATGGCCATTATAATAATTAAAATTACTTCCATAAAAAACCACTTATAATAGTGTTATCAATTGAATTAGAAGACATTCAATGAATGAACATGATATAGTTCCCATAACTCGAAATATTACATGAATATCATAAATGAAATTTATTAGGTAGTAATAACACCATTTAAATGATATCATTTTTATGAATATGAATTATGTTTTGAAAAATAAAATTTTATATAAAGAACTACATACAATAAGTCACAACTTTCAATATTGTTCATGAATACCGTGCATAAGAAAAAACTATCATAATTAATTATTTTAAAACCAAATTCATATATATATATATATGTATATATAAACTTTTATATAATTCATTTATAAATGTTTTCATTCATGTATATTACATAGTGATTATCTATTTTTAATATCAGGTGTGATTAATCTTGATCATTTTGAACTAGATCCATAATTGTGTTCTTTTTATTTTTTATTATCCAAAAGATCATCATTAATATATTATAAAATGTACTATAATTAATTATTTAAAATTATTTATAGTGTTGTGATTCTATTTTAAGGGAAATGTTTTTATTATCCTCTAATATGAAACTGACTACAACAATGTTATATTGATTTTGGATGAAAATATACTGGTATCTTAATTAATGTGTTTAATATTAATGTCACAAATCATTAAAAACTCATTATCTACTAATTTTTATAACACATGATTAGTAATTAAGTATTAATATCCATCCATGTTATTATTTTATAACATTCATCATATTAGAGATCATATCGACCCAAACATGGACATATAATAATTAATGGATCTTAATGGTTATGAAAGTGGTTTTGTTTTCATAATACAATTATTAAAGAAGAATAGTGATATTGTTTAGTGATATTAAATTTTTTGAATAAAATTATATTAGATTTTTATATATTTTAAATAAAATAAATGAGAAATGTGATATGTTACTTCATTAAGATGGTAGTACACACAAACATGAAAATAAGATTTACATTTTTGTTAATGGAAAATATGCATGGTGTTTAATACTTATTTAAAAAATATAAAAATTTTATTATAAAAAAAATAAATAATCTTCTAGTATTTTTAAAATATATTTTAATTTTAAAAAATGAATTGAAACCATTATAGAGAAAATTTGGTACATACATTGAAAACTTTTATCTTCCCTTAGAGGATTCCATGGAAAATGAGTAAATATTGCAAACTATTATTCCCAATTGAATAATAATGTGGAATTGGGTTATATGGGAATACAAAATTGTATCTGTAAAATAGGAAAAAGATATTCAGGGGAGGTCATATAGGGGTGGTGAAAGTCATTTTTATAAGTGGTGAATGTGGCATTCATTTATATATATCATCTTGATATAAATATAACACATCATTTTCATGACAACATGACAATATAATGGAAAATAATGGATTTAAGATAATTATATTTCTATCCCAACCATAATATATTATTTTAAATCATTTTTTACATGTCTTTCCCCTTTCTAATTCGGTGAACCAATTTTATCCTTCCATATTTAATCGTGATAACTATTTTTTTATATGTGTAATTCATTCTTTACACTAGTGCAGAAAACATTATTTACGTCACCATTTTTTACATCGGTTATATATAAACGACGTGAGAATCTGTGAAACATGGTTTTTTTACGTCGGTTATTTTATAACCGACGTAACAAATGCGGTGAGTATCTTTTTAACTTCGGTTATTTTAATAACCGACGTTACAAATCGTGTATGTTCGGTTTTTACGTCAGTTATAAATTAACCAACGTAAAAAACAAAAGTGCAGGGGTTTTTTACGTCGGTTATTTCATAACCGACATAACAAACTAATGCGCGTGGGTTTTTTACCTCTGTTATTTTATAACTGAAGTAAAAAACGCGGCTTTTGAGGCCTTTTTGAAGTCGGGTATTTTATAACCGATGTAACAAAACAACCCACAGAACATTTTTACATCGGTTATACAATACCTGACGTAAAAAACTGTCATTTTGTTGTATTTTTTACGTTGGTTATAGAATAACCGACGTAAAAAACCAACACACAGATTTTTTTACGTCTGTTTTAAAATAACCGACGTAAAAAAAGATGTATCTGATGCATTTATAAATTCGGTTATTATAATAACCGACATTATAAATGTAAAAAAACAGATTATAACGTTGGTTATTAAATAACTGACATTATAAAACATTTAAAAAAATTAACAAGCCCCACGGATTGTCATTTACGTTTTTTTGATCGACAGTCCGGCGGCTCGTCTCTCTCGCGCGGTAAACCCTAATAAAATCGTCGATCTCGCTGCGTTAAACTCGTTTTTACTTCATCGTTTCTCATATTTACTCTCCTTGGATCTATCATCTCAACTCGCATCACTCAAGTAAGCCTTCCACGAATTTATTTCGTTCATTTTTTTCTCGGATAGTCTATATTTAAGTTTTGCGATTTTTGTGTTTAAACTAGGTAAGATTCTTTGATTTCGAACCCTCTTACCTCTTTTTTCCATCATCATCTTATTTATCATCCCTAGATCTATTAGATCGACTCACAATATTCATGTAAGCCTCAACTACTTTTATTTAGTTTGTTTTTGTTTCGCGTATGCCCGACATTGATGGTAATTTTTGTTGTCACTGACAACTAATGATCACATTCACCTATATTACTACATAGAATGGTTATTGATTAAATGTACGAATTCAGAAATGATATTTCATGTGTTGTTGCTTCTTATGTTTATCCTCTTTTATATGAGAATCTATTAGACATATAATTTAATGGCTCTTGACCTCTATGGCCCTTCGATGCATCGCTATGTCTCATGATTCGAAATAAAAATGGGTTCTGCTGAGGGCTTACCCTATTATTTTTTGAGGCCTTGGCCAAGGCCTCGACAATATGTTTAAGATTTCTAGAATTATCCATTACCTCATTATGATATTAGTTATCGAGAAAGCTTGTGATCATTTGACTAGTGGAATATCGACGGTTATTTTTAATTATCATATGACCATTTAAGTATCCATATTTAATAATATTTAATTCCATCTATTTAATGTTGAAGTATATATTAAATTCATGTGTTTTTAGTTGTTCACCATGCCTTGTTTTTATATGCAAAACATTCTTTGGGGGGTTGTCCGGGGGGTGGGGGCTGTCCAGAGGGTTGGGGGTGTCCAGGGGGTGTCCAAGGGGGTGGGTGGGTGTGGGGGTTGTCCATGGGGGTGGAGGCATGTCCAGAGGGTTTTGGGGGTTGTCCGGGGGTGGGGGCTGTCCAGAGGATGGGGGTGTCCAGGGGGTGTCCAAGGGGGTTGGGGGTGGGAGTGGTGTCCAGGAGGGGTGGGGGTACTGTTTGGACGGGTGGGGTGCTTTCCAGGGGGTGGGGGCTATCCAAAGGGTAGGGGGTGTCCAGCGGGGTGTCCTAGGGGGGGGGGGGGTGTCCAGGAGGGGTCGGTGTGTTGTCTAGAGGGGTGGGGGCTATCCAGGGGGTTGAGGGGGCTTTCCAGAGGGTTGGGGGGTGTCCAGGGGGGTGTCCAAGGGGGTGGGTGGGTGTGGGGGGCTGTCCAAGGGGGTGGGGGCATATCTAGTGGGTTTTGGGGGTTGGCCAGGGGTGGGGGTCTTTCCAGAGGGTTGTGGGGTGTCTAAGGGGGTGTCCAAGGGGGTGGGTGTGTGGAGGGGGCACTTTCCAAGGGGGTAGGGACCTGTCCATATGGTTTTGGGGGTTGTCTGGGGGTGGGGGCTGTCCAGAGGGTTGGGGGTGTCCATAGGGGGTGTCCAAGGGGGTAGGGGGTGGGGGGTAGTGTCCAGGAGGGGTGATTTTCTCCATCTGAATTTTTTATTTTAAATATGTTTTTATTCTTAGGTTTACTCCATTTTCTCTAATTTTCTATCAACCATGTTGGATACATGGTTTTCTTTTATTCAATGGAATTTAAAACTGTTATATCTAACTATATTTTATTTTAATTATAATATTCAAGTATATTTTTTTAAATACGCATAGATTTGTTTTATATTTCAAAATTGTTTTCCATTCAAATTATGATTTTTTTCATATAAACTTATATTTTTCTTATCATAAAAATATATATATTTGATATTTGTTATAGGTAATAATGAGTCAAAGTTGGATTACGACACATCAAATGAGCAATGAATATGAGGAAGGTGTTGATGCCTTTTTGGAATTTGCTAAACAAAATGTTCCCAGTAGTGACATTTTTTTTTGTCCATGTCTGAAATGTTTGAATATGAAGAAGTTGAAAAGTAGAGAGATAAAATATCATCTGATATGTCATGGTTTTAATTCAAGTTACAGCCCTTGGATTTGGCATGGTGAAACTGGAAAAAATGTCACTGATGATGATGATTCACAAGATGGTAACTTCGATGGAATTGAAGAAATGATTCACGATATTATAGCAGAACAAATTGAGATAGAACCGAGAGTTGCGCGTCTATATGGTGATGCTGAAAAACCATTATATCCTGGTTGTACAGATTTTACAGTTTTTTCGGTGGTGTTAAGATTGATTAACCTGAAGGAGAAACATGGATGGAGTGACAGAAGTTTTACAGAGCTGCTACAATTGAAGAAAGACATTCTTCCAAAAGATAACGATCTTTTAGATTCACATTACAAGGCCAAGAAAATATTATTCCTGATGGGATTGGGATACAAGAAAATACATGCATGTCTGAATGAATGCATTATATATAGAAAGTAATACGAATTTCTGTCAGAGTGTCCTAAATGTGGGACATCACGGTATAAGGTGAAAGAGAAATCACAGGCTGATGTAGAGATTACAAAGCTCACTTTAAAGGTATTTTGGTATCTTCCTATAATTCATCATTTCAAACGTTTATTTGCTAATTAACATGATGCAAAAAGGGTAAGATGGCATGCTGATGAGTGGGTATGTGATGGAAAAATACGTCATCCAGCTGATTGTCCACAATGGAAGAAAATTGATGCGCAATATTCTACATTTGGAAATGAAATAAGAAATCTCAGATTAGGGTTGTGCACAGATGAAATTAATCCATACCAAACCCTTAGTAGCACACATAGTTCATGTCCTGTTTTATTGGTAATTTACAACCTCTCTCCTGAAGTTTGTATGAATCGTAAGTATGTCATGTTGAGTATAATGATCTCTGGTCCAAAGCAACCCGGGAATGATATTGATGTTTACATGTCACCATTGATTGACGATTTGAAATTGTTATGGGCTGATGGTATTAGGGTGTATGGTTCTTATAAAATGGAATATTTTCAACTACATGCAGTGCTTCTATTCACTATAAATGACATCCCAGCGTATGGAAATTTTTCTAGATACAGTGTTAAAGGGCATAAAGCATGTCCAATTTGCGAACAACAGACGTCATATTTTCAATTGCATCATGGGAGGAAAATAGTGTACATGGGTCATCAAATGTTTTTGCCTATGGATCACCCTTATAGAAGACTAAAAAAGGCATTCAATGGCTCACAAGAATTTGATACTGCTCCAACACCTTTATCCCCAGATCTGTATTTTGAGAGGGTGAAAAACCTTGATGTGACATTGGGAAAGACACAGAAATATCGTAATGATAGACATATTTGGAAGAAAAGGTCAATATTTTTGAGCTACCATATTGGAGGTATCATGAAGTTAAACATAATATTGATTTCATCCATGTGGAGTTGAAAATATATGATTGTTTGATTGGAACATTGTTAGATATTAAAGGAAAGACTAAAGATGGGTTGAATACAAGATTAGACTTACTATCAATGGGAATACATTTGGAGTTTGCTCCCACTACTAAAGGAAGATGAACATTTCTTCCCCCAGCTTGTCATACATTATCGAAGAGGGAGAAAATTAGATTTTGTTAGTGTCTTCATGATATCAAAGTGCCTCAAGGTTATTCTTCAAATATAAAAAATGTTGTCTCATTGAAGGACTTTAAGTTGATATGTATGAAATCACATGATTATCACGTTATGATGCAACAAATTCTACCAGTTGCATCACGTGGAATATTTCCCATTCGTGTCAGAAAGAATATGATGAATTTGTGATATTTTTTCAATTCAATTTGTAACAAGGCGATTGATGTAAATGCTTTGAACATTTTTAAAAAGGATTTAATTTTTATACTTTGTCAATTGAAAATGTATTTTCCTCCAACTTTTTTTTGATATAATGGTGCATTTAGTGATTCATCTGGTTCGAGAAATAAACCTTTTTGGACTTTTATATCTTCTTTGGATGTATCCTTTTGAAAGGTATAAGAAAATATTAAAGGGGTATGTTAAAAATCCATATCGACCTGAAGCCTCCATTATTGAAAAGTATATTTCTGAGGAGGTAGCATAGTTTTGTACGAGCTACTTGGTTGCGGCGCAACACATAGGTTTGCCTCCATCTTTCCATGAACAAGTTAATAATGAGGGAAAGGGGATTCGTTTCATGAAAGTAAAATTATTGTCAGCTGAACGGATGAAGAAGTTATAATCATACATCTTGAATAACATTGCTGATGCTCAACCATATATCACATTGCATATTAATGAGTTGAAACAATGCCATCCAAAGAAGAAAGAAATGTGGATTTTGAATGAGAAAAACAAAACTATTTTGTCATGGATTAAAAAGACTTTGCTTGGTAGATCAGATGTATCAGAGACATTAAAATGGATAGTGGGTGGTCCATGTTTAAATGTGATAAGATGGTCCATTTATGACATTAATGGCTATACATTTCATTTGAAAGCTCAGGACAACAAAAGTGCAGTTCAGAATTGTGGTGTATTGGTGTTTGTAGAAGCAATGCATTTTTCATGTGCTAACAAAAAAAAACCCAATTTCTGCATCAAGTGCATATTATGGAGTTATTGAAGACATATGGGAGGTTTATTACTTTAAAATTAAAGTTCATGTTTTTAACTGTAAATGGTTTATTGGTAAAAACAGTGTTAGACACGATGAATTTGGAATGAAACTTATTAATCTGAATAGATTGGAAGACACAACAGATTCTTTTATAATGGAAACACATGAAAAACAAATTTTCTATTTAGTAGATCAATCAGATATGCAGTGGGCTGTTGTTTTACAAGGGGAAAAACAGTATGTTGGTGAGGATGAAGTTGATGAAGATGGTGATTTATGTGAGATCCCTACTTCTATGGAAAGATTAACAAAACGTAATGATGAGCATGTTGAAGACATGGTTTGTGCCATAGGGAAAGATCACGACGAAGGAATTTGGGAAAACAATCCATTTGTACATTCCAAAAATTACAGGTAACATATTTTTATTTCTTGTTTACATTTTTTTCATAAATGTTGGTTGTGGTAAGTTTTTTATTTATTAAAACACATTTTAAAACAAAATTAGTATAAGTTTTTGTTTGTTTTATGTTTTTTTAGTTTACTTTATCATGTTTACCA
This sequence comes from Viscum album, assembly GCA_963277665.1. Lineage (NCBI taxonomy): Eukaryota > Viridiplantae > Streptophyta > Magnoliopsida > Santalales > Viscaceae > Viscum > Viscum album. Next base: position 1,198,836,863 of record OY728153.1, on the reverse strand, counting down.
TTACATGAATTATATATCTATTATTTTTGTTCAGTGAAAATTACTTTTCCATGTTTACCAGGTTTACCATGCTTACCATGTTTACCATCTTGACCATCTTGACCATCTTTACCATTGTTTAACATGCTTACCATATTACCAATGTTTACTATTACGTAACTTAGTACACTTTTCTATTTTATGATTACAGTAGTATTAAAATATTTGAATTTGTATATTTTTGAACTAACGTTTGTTTTTTTGATTTGAAGGATAATGACAGATCATTTAGTTGATCAACCACATGATTCTGGAGATGATCATATTGGTCATACCTCTGGGGAGGAACATTCACATGCTCCTATTAGAACAAAGAGTTCAAAGGTTGGTAAACGTGGGTGCACATGTTTACCGAAATTATCAGTTACCCGTACGCATGATTAGAGGATAGTCATTGAGTTTGATGATGATGATATTCCTAGAGGTCCAAATGAAAAAGATTTTAAGAGTTTGTTAGCAACTTAGGCTAAAAGAAAAGTAAGCATTCTGTATGATGACTGGAGAAGTGTGGATAAAGTGATAATCTCTCAGTTATGGGAGACGATTTTGGTAAGATCTTTTGCTATTGTTTGAATATTATTTAAATGTTTCTAGTATATATAATATGTTTAACCTCTTCTTTATCAGATGACATTTGATATTATTGACACTGGAGGAGTCCGGAAGAAATGCTTATCATTAGCTTCCAAGAGATGGAGGGATTTCAAATCAACCCTCTCATCTGATTTCATTTACGGTCATAGGAGTCATGACAATCCATGTCGTATATATCTTTTTATAGATGAAGACACATGGAGACAATTTTTTGAAATTATAAGAAAAGAGTCATTTTTGGTAAGGGCAGTGTAAAATTTTATACGATTTCTTATATAAATGATCTTATTAACATTTTGTTAATGATTTCTTATTCTTAATTTACAGCAAACAAGGAAAGCTCATCAGGATATCCAATCAAAAAATTTATACCCTCATAGTTTATCTTGGGGAGGGTATGCATTATTGGAAGAAAAAATGATGGCGGAAAAATTTCAACAACTAAGAGCTGAGTCTTTAAGATCTTGAGAGTTGGCCCCTCTATCCCCTCCATCTAGACATGAAAAATGGAAGAGAGCTCGGAAGGGAAAAAAGGGCAATATATTTCGGATGAATAAAGAATTGTAGCTGAGAGGATTGTAAGATATATATTTCATTTATTTAAGTTAACCATTTTCTTCACATAATATCAATCATTACAGAAATGTTCAATTAATTAATACAGGACTCTCTTGAGGAGCAGAGTTCACAGGGGACATTTACAGCTACTGGGAGGGAAGATATTTTATCTGTAGCATTGGGAAGGCCCGAACATCCTGGTCATGTAAGAGGATATCCGGAAGGTGTATCAGTAAGAAAAGTGTGGCCACGTTCTTCAACTTCAAACGTTGAGGGGGTTTATAGAAAAAAAAATTGACTCCTTAGAGGCTGAAATTCATAATATCAATGCGACGATGGAGGACAAGATTAGTGCGTCGGTGCAGTCTATGTTTGTAGACATGCAAAGACAATTTTAGACTACAGATCCCACTCCTCCACCTCCCCCTGCAGACCCTATTATTTATCCTCCACCTCCAAAGTAGCTCCCACTCCCCCACCTCAGCCTGCTGACCCCATTTTTATCCTACTCCTCCGCCACAACTTCCTACTTATTGCGAGTTGTATGTTGATAATTCTCAACAACATATAATAGCATATGGGTTGGTATATTGTATAGGAGATACAGTTCATCATCAAAAACTAGAGTTAGAGAATCAGAGGGTCACTGTACATGATATTATAGATAGATCATCTTGGGTACCATTACCTACAGATGAGGTGGAGATAGTTGGACAAAGTATCGACCATTTTTTAATTTGGCCATCTAGACTTATTCGACTCATTACCATAGAGGTATGAATGTTATATCTTTTTTTTATTAATGTTTTTTTATCATTTGAAAAATAATATATTTTTCAATTTATTTATACAGGAATACTTCAAAGGTAAATAAATACTGTATAGACAACAACAATGACAAATAGCTATGACATCAGATACAAAATCTAGTAGTCCTGACAGATTTTCAAGATATTCAAATTTGTTGGCAGATCATTATGAGTTTCCAATGGATGCTCATGTTTGTGGACGTGAAATAAATGTGGGGATTATGAAAACTGATATCATGGAGCTTGTTACTAGAGATAAGTTGGGCATCAACATTGTGAATTTTTTTTCCATGTATGTCTTAACACCTTTTCCATGCGTTATATTTATTAAAAATGTATACTTATGTCTATTTTGTATTAGGTATCTTTATAAAATTTGTGAGAGGAATGAGCTGACAGATGTATATGGATTCATGGACCCTCAATTGATTTCCCCTAAAGCATGTGCATCAGATGAGGAACAAAGAATGCTTTATATTGCTGAAAGACTTGAAAAGAATATAGCCACACAATGTTGGATGATGCCTTTTTGTGAGAGGTATGAAACACATCTCTCTCAAAGAGTTAATTATATTTTAACATAAAAAACCACTAACATTAAATTTCCTTTTATAAGTGATCATTGGATATTAGGGGTTTTTTGACCAAGGGAGAAATCACTTTATTGGAAATGCTCTGTCCATGATGATGTGCGGGAAAGTTTTAAGAATATATTGGAAAAGTAAGTTTCAATTTATCAATAGTTTTATATATTATAATGAATTTTACATTTACACCCATTAGTATTATTTTCTAACAGGGCATGGGTCTGCTTTCGAAAAAACTCAAAGAAAAGGAATGCAAAGATCAAATATGTAAATGCGAAGGTAAAGATCCATTTAAAATTTGTACTTTTTTATTTATTACATTAAAATAATATATTGAATTTACACTCATTCAAACAGAATTTTCATGAACAACAAGGCATCATCGAATGCGGATATTATATGTTAAGATTTATGTATGAAATAATAACAACTGGGACAATTGTGAATTTTGACCTGGTAAGATTTCATCTTAAACTTTTCCATAATATTTCAATTTCATTTACTCATTATACACGTTAACTACTATCTTTTTCATTTGTAGATTTTTGATGACCCTCAACCCTATAATTCTGAAGACATCAAACACTTACAAGTGGAGTGGTCAAATTATTTTACAGGTTTGATTAAATTTTAGTTGTTTGTAATGTAAAATGTAATTTTGAATATTGTCGTTGTAATTGTGTATTTGTTAGTCGTTTAGGTTGGATTTAGTTTTTTTTGAAGTTGACAGTGCATGTTTTTAATGTTATATATGTGAATGTTTAATTTTTCTCTACTTATTGTTTTGGTATACTTATGATGGTTTTTCTGGTATGGATTCTGGTCTGGGGGGGGGGGAGGGGTTTCAAGGGTGTGGGGGGGGGGGGTGTTCAGTGGGGTTGGGGGTATCCAGGGGTCTGGGAGGGATGTCCGGTGGGGTGGGGGGGTATACATGAGGGTGGGGGGGGGGGGGGGGTTGTCGATGGGTGTTTGGGGCTGTCCAGGGGGTTGGGGGGGGGGGGCAGTCCAAGGGTGTTGTGGGGGATCCAATGGGGCGAGGATGGGCTGTCCAGGGTGTGGGGGGTATACATGATGGTGGGGGGGGGGGGGGTTGTCCTAGGGTGTTTGGAGCTGTCCAAGGGGGCAGTCCAGGGGTGTGGTGGGGGCTGTCAAGTGGGGTGAGGGGAGCTATTCAGGAGGGTGGGGGGGGGGGGGTTGTCGAGGGGTGTTTGGGGCTATACAGGGGGTCGGGGGACAGTCTAGGGGTGTGGTGGGAGCTCCAATGGGGTGGGGGAGGGCTGTATAGGGGGTATACATGAGGGTGGGGGCTATCAAGTGGGTAAGTTTTATCTGTTATCACTGTAAATGCTTAAATTTGCTTTAGTTCATGTTTTGATCTTCTGTTTTGTGGTACGAATTATTGATTTGGTTTCTGGTTTATTTTGGGGGAGAGGCGAGGACTGGAGTGGAATTTTTTTAAATTTTTTTTGTCTTTCACGTCGGTTATTTTATAACCGACGTGATAAAGAAATCAGGAAGCGTTTATCACATCGGTGATGTAATAACTAACATGATAAATGACTTGGGAAATGCTTTATCACGTCGGTTCATCAATAACCGACGTGATAAATGGCCTGGGAAATGTTTTATCACATTGGTACCCCTCCCGGGACTGGTTTATCATGTCGGCTATTTAATAACCGACGTGATAAACCCCTCCTGATATTGGTTTAGCACATCAGTTATTTAATAACCGATGTGTTAAACCATAGCCCATGAGTTTATCACAATAGTTATTAAATAACTGACGTGATAAAATCCCCCCGTACGTGTTTATGACGTCGGTTATTGTATAACCGACGTGATAAAGCCCCCCGGTTTATCATGGCAGTTATATAACAACCGACATTATAAACCCCACCCTCAGGTTTTTTCATGTTGGTTATTAATTAACCAACGTGATAAACACCGTGATGTTATGTATGTTATGTCGGTTTTTAAATAACCGACGTAAAAAACATTATTTATAACGTCTTCCGTATTAATGTCGGCTAAAACCCGACGTAAAAAATGAAAAATAACCGACGTAAATAACTTTTTCTGCACTAGTGTTAGGGAAAAAAACTATTCCTTATTATACAATATGGGATATATAATTCCAAATAGGAAATAAATTTGTTTATTTTCATTTTCTAAAAATGGTAAAAAATAATTTTTACATAATAATTGTATACTATATAAAAACATGTTTGCAGATTATTATAACGTATGTTATAAAATATCAACCATAAGTTTCAATTTTTTTTTATATTTAAAATATCTATAATAAAATATATATTTTTCTAATAAATGGTTTTTAAAAATTTCATAAAATTGATAATATATTAATAATTCAACAAAAATCAGTAGTTTGATAAAAATTTTATTTTAAACACTTCTCCTAATTTTTTTTAGATTATACAGAAAATCAACCCTAAGTTGACTACGACATAATTGACTCAAAAAATATTTTCAAAAATTTTAATTAATAAAATTATAATATTATAATTAAAATGAAAAATTAAAATTTATAGAAAATATACTATTCTAGGAAAACTATGGTTTTTAAAAAATTATTACTCTCAATATTATTTCATAAAAAGTTATTATTTAATATAAAATTATAATTTCAAGAATATTACAATATTATTTATTTTATTATAATATATTAAAAGTGTTGAACATAATTTAGTATGATAAATTAGAAAATGATTTATAAAAACCATCTTCATTATTTAAAAAAAATATAAATTTTATATTAAATAATATATACAAAATAAAAATAGAATTAATTAATTATTTTCTAAAATATTAAATATACTAATTCATTTATATTAATATATTCAATTTTATTTTCTAAATAAACCATGTAATTATTTAAAAATAATAATATAAAAACTGTTCACATTAATTTAAATTTAAATTATTTTTCTCTTATATTTTTTTTCATAATTTATCATTAATGAATTATATAATTTTAAATTATGTATTAAGAGTACATGAAGTCAATATTCCTACTAGAAATATGTATATCCAACGACCATATTTAAAATGATATGATTTTGTTCAGAAATATAGACTTACTAAACTTATTCCTTGCATTCACACTTCTTTGGTCACATATAAAATTTCTATATATTTCATTTTTGATATCACAATATGATTTCTTGAGTTATGATGTTATATTTTAATATAGGATTTTATATTCACATGATGATTTTCAATAGTGAATATGGTCTATAAAATCACCCAGTGTTGAATATTTTATTCTTTTCTAGTTATTTATCAAATTTAATTTATTCACAATAAAAGTATATAAACAAATATGGGGGAGTAACAATATACATTGTTTAATACATATATTCATGTGAATTTATAGTAATGTTTTATTATGAGTGAATAAAGTGTTGTTGGATTAATTTATATATTTTATGAATGGTTTTCTAATATTTCGAAATTCCGCTAATAAAATTGAGAATCATTAGTATATAATAATATAAATATAGTTCATGGGAAGAATATGATTTCTAAAATCAAAGCATGATACATTTTGTTCAATAACTGGGAAAAAATATAGATATACATCTCATGAGAGACTACAAACCCTCTCTTGAGGTTAGAGTTGATGCTTGGTGTGTGTGGTGATTGGGAAGAGTGTAATAAAAATAAACATGTGTGGGGATGTGGGTCTTCCCTTTAGTGATGATAGGAAAAATATTCCTTGTGATATGTGAGTTGAGACCGCGGTATATGTCATGGGAATTTCTTGAGGGAAAGGAAATTTATTGAGGGTATGGAATTGGGATTCCAAAAAAATTATGGATGATGAATTAAAGATAGATTATTTATTCTAGTAGAGGTATAAAATTATATGTTTCAAGGTTACAATGGGGTGATAGTAATTTGTTTTTCTAATGTTTTTTAGATGAGGGGCTTGGTCTCATGCTTCTAGGACCCTAGAGAGGTTCTAATGATTCACGTGATAGGTTATATTCCATGTTTTGTATTTCATACAAGTTATTATTGATTTTATTTGGATAGTTGGTGGATTCTTATGTGGTTGGTATGGATACAAAGTCATTTCCCCACATTGAGTGGAATGTTACTAGATAAAATATGATTGGTGTGGTGGATTCCTCATTTTTTATGATTTATTGGCCATAATTTGGTAATAGGGAGTATCTTGAGGCAGTATGGTTTCACCTTGAGTAAGAATGTGATTTATTCAACCATAACTTGATTGTGAATGAAATGGATAGGAATGATATGTGGTGAATGACTTTACATATTTGATATAGTTAGAGAAAGAAAAAAATTACTAATATGTGGTCTATATTCTGATGACATTATTATTATAAGATGGGACGACCTTTAATGATATGATTGAGTTTAGATGTAATGTGGAGTTGGGTTTGTGGAACCTTAATTTATTGATGAGTTAGTAGTCATGAATTTGATAAAAAACCTTCCCAAAGAGAGTGGCTAATATGTTTTTTTGGTTTTGGACCCTACTATGAGATCATAGTGATCAATAATTGGATTATGATCAACCATAATATTATGGGTATTGACCAATTTTTTTTGGAATGAGGTGAATGTATTTTTTAATATTTATAATGCATGAATGGTTCAGTATTTTAGTTTCTTAGTAACATCATGGATGCCTATTGGGAATATGTTTCTTGTTGGGTGTCTTGTGGGCCTAGTTAACACATGGAAAATCAATTAGAATGAATATTTATGCACTTGGTTTCTTAATTCAAAGATAGTTATATGAAAATATATACTTTGGGTGAATGGTGAGGCCCTACTGATTTATATACTCATTCTATGTATGGGAATCCTAATTTTTTGGAAAACCTTGTATTTTTTGGCCACTTGAGGTACATTGGATTGCACCATAGATGCTTGACGGGTATTAGAGACGAAGATGAGGTAAGGATAAAGGATGTAATTGGATATTATCATGACCAGACCCACTAGGAACTTTCTACGTAGTGAAATGCTGAGTAGGACACCCAATGACTACCTACAATATGTAGGAGGCTAGTGAACAGTGCTGATTTGGCATATCACATTCATTGGAGACCTTATAATAAGTTACCAATACACATCCACAAAACTCAAAATACCCATATAATGCTGAAAGGTAATATAAAACTGATAGAAAAATTCATGTATACACCTATATCCCATGTTAATGTATGAAACAATTACGTTATAGCATAATGGGAAACATATAAACCCACTAAAAACTATAAAAGTGACCAACCTACAATAAAGGTAGGGAATACTATCAAATGCACTCATGGATCCAAGAATGACCTATCAAAATCATCTATACTCTATCTGATCATGGTCCACCTTGGAATCCATCATAAGTTATATTATCTATAAAACCTATGACATCTGTTAGCATATCCCATGCATGGTTTGGTATAACAAACCCAGTAAGACACCCCAAGATCACCAAACATAAATAATCAATAGAGGTAAGTCAGCTCATCACCATGAAGGTATGTTAATAAAAATATGATACATAATTGTAATAACAAAAGCTGATATATTCACAAGTCATCAACCAAGAATCAAGGTAAATTTATAACAATTATTAAATTCAAAAATCTACCTAAGGCTTCAAGGTAATTATCATTTGGAATAAATCACTCCATAATCTATGAAAACACTGATATTGTTCCTCTAAGAAATCATTCTTCTCAGTCCTAGTCATGAAAAAGTACACACTAGAACTCTGATGATATTCAAGAAAATATTGGGGTTATTACTCAGGTACAATGAGGTAATCCCTACCCAACCTAAATTAATCATTCTATAATTGGGATCACATTCCTTGATAGTCGATAATGGCAATACTAACACAAAATTGGGAATAAATGATAAAGGATCACACCCCAAGGCACACTGATGGATTCCTAAATCTATATGAGATTAATCCTATTAAGGGGATCAAATAATTTGAAAATAAAATGATTTCTCACTGTATCCTCACAAGGATAGACCAACAGTAAAAACCATATATTTATTGATCTACAATAATTTGAACAAGGGACTAATTCATCCTTGATAAAAGTACATGACATGTATTTCCTAGATCGAGTCTGAGTGTGTACATTGACTCATGCCCATATTCATCGAACCATGCCCATGAAAACCATCATGTGTAAATCTACCCCATCATGTGGCACTTTATAAAACTTATTCACATATAATATGGTTTTTCGCATATACTATGGTCATGTCTTCATGATCTAGTCATGAATTTGTACCTATCATGCTATTGTTATCTGGTTGTGCATGTGCATGTGGGTGTGTCTATTCCATTTTTCTACTTATGTTCCTGTCGAGCCTCCAAATACATATCACATAGTGTGTATAGGTTATACACACCAAATAATATATAATTATATAAGAAAGCATAGCTACCACATGAAAATGAACACAAGTTGTATGATCCTGAAATACACATCATATAGGATAGGATTTTCTAGAACCCATAGGTATCAACACAGTTCCACTCATTCCACCTCCTCTATAGGTTTTTTTGAAAATATATCTAGTGTAACATGGATATAAGTGGATGGAATTTTAAATATCACTGGTGAGAAAATTGTATTTATTAATATGCTCATGTATAGTCTCTATACCACCACATCAACTGACCACCCTTATCACAACAATGGAAGACACATGATCCAACTCCAAATCATCCATCGTTATCATGAACGTCAATTGTTCCAAGGATCCAAAACTCGAACATGATGAGATGAACATTTTAACAAAATAACAATTGCATAATTATATTTTAATGGGAAATTTCTTACCGTTAGCTGAAGGAAACACCTATGATGTATTTGTTAAGAATAATGGGAGTGAAAAAAACAAAGAAAAAACATGATAAATGATCCTAAAAAATTGTTTGGGTTTTCCTTAGTACATTTTCATGTGGGAAAGGAATGAAATATAAAGTCAAGATTGAAAAAATACCATCAAATTCTAATTATAGGAAGATAATATGAACAACCATAAATCACCAATCAACCTAAGAATCAATTTGTTTAAAGGGTTTATTTGTGATTGAAAAAGGATATATAATAAGGAATATACCAACAAAAATAGATTCCATTCCTGGATTATGGATAGATCTCAATTTAAGATATGTTCTACATTTTCTCATTAGTGAGAGTCACAAACTCCACTAGTTAAGAAAAAATACATAGTAACATTCCTCGATCCATGATCATGATTTCTTACACCAAATCTCTCCTCTATACATTTTCTACATCATTATGGTTATATAGCTAGCCATAAGATTTTCCCAAAATGGGTTTAAAAATAATGGAGCTTGATCAGAGAAGTTAAAAATCTTGCAAATAAAACAGATAATTTATTTAATTATTCTTCCACCAATGAACACTCTTATACCAAACACCATATTCTCATAATGTTTATATAGAATATAGGGTAAAACCAAAATTTTATATTTAGTGGGGTTTACATATTTTCCAAAATAGACTCTTTTGGGGAGTTATTCTATTATTTTAGATTGAATTTTCACACTTTATATAATATATATAATAATTTTATTATATCAAAAACATTCCTACTTAGGTGCTGAAATCGTACAACGACTCAACACCTATCACTGAAAACATTTCTAAAAAATCCAATGTTTAACAAGGGAAGAAAAGAGTCATTAAATTCTACCAACCTCATGTATTTTCATTCTATAAATAATAATATAACTGAAAAATGTGATGGTACTAAGATCACATATGATTTTTACACTCCCATGTGATCCCTAGAATATTATTGTTCTTCCACCATATAATCAACATAGTAATCTATCACCATTAAAGTAACTTCTCTGACTGATCATCAATATCTACTTGCTACCCAAAAACGGCAGAACCATACATTATTTCATGATCACCCTAGTTGATAAAAAGTTATGATTTATGATCATACCTCATCAAATATAAAACATTGAAGTAATATTACACCCATCCTAAATGTGGGGATAGGGCCATATGGTACACCTTGTCACAGACCCTAAAAATTATCTAGAAAGGGATAATGAATCTTTGAGATAACATTATTCCTTAAACAAGTTTATATAATACTCACCAAGGTGAGACCTTATAGAACACATGTTTTCCCACATCAAACTCCACAAGAATCCTTCATCTGTATTCATAATATTTATGAATATCTAGGTATTCTTCATCCACTATTGGATGATTTAGACCTTATCTATCATTAGTCATACCATATTTGGTACTGAGTGTTGACTACCCTAGAACATTTTATTATAGTGGCGACCGGTATGGTCTTCCATACAAGGACTATAATGGTTTCATACTGATAGTCATGTGATAAGAGTTGTTTTATGAATCCTCCACCAAGGGTAGGTGATCCTCCAAAAATATGACCAATATCCGATATGAAATCCCAAATAATGTCATAAAATACACGAATAGTCTTCTTAATCTAGTTTTTTATGTAAACCACCATAATAATCGAAAATTTTGTCTCAATGTTCTCCCAAAATCCTCTTCATAATAGTGTCATGTAAAGAGAATCTAGGTTACAAACAATCATCAATGGATATTTGAGAGTCCTACTTATCTACTATATGTAAAAGTGTCCCAGTATCTCTATTTAACTTCTCTATAGGATAGAAAATTAGCGGGATGACTTGTTGAGTAATTCTATTATCACCCTGATAGATTCATGGCCACTTGATAATCATGTAATCCCCTTCCTAAATTCCATAGAGATACCATAATACTTCTACATTAGAACCTCATAGTATTGATCAAAACCAGATAAAACATAGTGTTTATCCTTCACATGTTGTGATGTGAGGAATTGAGAGAAAAACTCTATTATACAAAACATTATTCATGGCCAGAAAAACTATCTCCAATGGTTTATGTATATATTTTACACACCTAGATTTAATTCTATGTGGGGATGTTACAAATTTCCTCCAAACCGCATATCACTATATCACCATTACCATTTTCTGTTGTTAGAAATGTTTGATGTGATCCTAACCATCATAAAATCCCAATAGAGAATGTCCAGTTGATATACAAACATGAAAGATCTCATAGTCAGTATCTCAAATATGAACCTTCCTAACAAGTAGAATAAATGAAAGGTAATAAGCATTGGTTTGTGGTACGCTTCACCATACTCATATACTAAGATAAAAAATGTGGCTAACTTCTATAATTCCTCACTCAAAAATTTTGAACAAGTTTACCCAATGATTTCATTTCCAAAATATTCTACTTCTTGGGAGTATATAATATCTGATATATATAATCTTAGTGGAATAATATATATCTCCTTTATATCATGTTAATATCCTTCCATGAAGAGATATAATGATTAATTTTTTTATCAGAATATATAATAAACCACTAACCTATGAGATAGATTTTCCATATAATTAGGGAAAATACCACCTCTTCTATATCAAGATCATGGTTCATGAATTTATAGTCATGGGGTTTCATTTTTCAAGACCCATAGGACTTCATCACACACCAATACATCAAAATACATCTATGCCCACTCCTGAAGGCATCATAGACCACCACATACTCAATAACCTCTTCCAATAATATCAATATGGGGAACTGATCAAACTCTATGAAAACTCTTATAAATCATGATGGTACCTCTCTACTCACATGAAATAATTTATCAATTTTTTCAAATAATTTATTGGTGTTAATATTTTGGATAAATCCACCATGAATCTCCCATAGTATCATATCCACTTAATAAAGTTGTACACCCCATACACGCTAATTGGTGGATCTCAAGAAAGAATTACCTTTACCATTTTAGGTCTACTTATTCAACCACATCTATGATTATATATCTCATATATTATATCTATTTTATCTATAACTGACACATTGAGAGTTTACCATAAATCTAGACCTCACAATGTATATCCAAAACCATCCTCCAATACCTCTCATGTTCCTCATTGGAGGTTGAGTAAACTAGAATGTCATCGATGAGGACTTACATGAATTGGTCTGATAAAAATTCAATGATCTGGTTAATAATCCCTATGAACACTTCAGTAAAGTTCTTCATGCTTAATGGGATCACTAAATGCACATAGATATCATAGATATATTGAAAATCCATCTTTAATATATCCTCATTCGGAACACAGAGCTAGTGACAACCCATATTGAGTTCAATCTTCGAGATCCATCTCACCCCATTCAAAAATTAAAAGAGATCATTTATTCAGGAAGTGGAAACATATTCTTACGGACACCAATTTTAATAAATATTAATCCTTATTTAACCTCAATTTCTCAACTTTATTCTTTTTTAACAAAATTGGGTTTTTCTAGGGTTACACACTCAGTCTAAAAAATCCCTTAATCTAAAAAAATTATAACAAAACCATTTATCTCACAACTATATGGGATCTATATGAAATGATATCCTTGATATCGAGGAAGTACCAAGGATCCACTCTATGTATAATTCAATCTATCAATGGGAAGTAATCTTGACACATCCTCAGGGAAGTCGCTGTGATACTCAGCTACCACCATAGGAAGTTATAAGATCATAAAATCTTCAAACAAAAGTGTAATAATATCCAAATAATGAATATTTTTTAATATATTTATATTTATTATCAAATAATTATATTTCTAGGATTCTTTATCACCCAAAAATTAAATCATTTTCCCATCAATGCAGACTCACAATATCCACTACCTGTAATAATCAATCTATATATGAAATGTGGAGATCCAATCCATTTATATAATTATATCATATGAACTCTTCATGGGTATAAAGAGATCCCACAAGAATATTTCTATTCGAATAGTTAGGTCACACAATCAACATAATTCTTTTATCACTGAATCTACTCTAGTAGGAGTCTCAAAGCGTAAGGGTAGATCCAATTTCTACTAAATTCTATAGATTTTATACATGATATGTAGAAAGGAAATAATTAATTTCACCTTTTTTTATCAATATTGTAGATAATGTGGAGAATAAAAATACCATACCTCAAATAATCCATGGATCCTTTATGTCATAGGGCTACACTTCTAACATTTGTCCCCATCCATGACCATCATCTTCATGATCCTAGCATAGACCACCATGGTGTTGAGGTGGGAATTGAAAAAAAAATCAAACACATCCTACTTCAATCCCAGATCCTTTGCAACATACACCTCCCTACAAACCTCTTTACTCTAGCCACCACATCATTCCAGGTGGTCCACTAATTGTCACTCAGTTATATGCATGGATGGTGAAACAATATCTAGAAAGCTATCTTTTACTATCATAATATTATCATTTCATCTACCTTCTTAGATTAGATATATACTTACAGAGTTGAAGTGAAGTCCCTCTGTCATGAGTCTGTCTCTATAAATGCTTATCATTCTTGGATAATTTCTTATATCTTTGGTTTCCATCTACAAAAGTCACATCACTAAGGTTCCTACTCTAATCACCAGCTTTCAATGACTTCTCTACAAAGACTTTCTCCACAACTGCATATTTCTTGAGAACTCTAACATAAGTAGGAACATAAATAGAAACCACTCTATCTTTTATATCATGGATCATTTTTAGTGATATTAAATTCTCATAAGAATGATTCCTCATCCATATCCATGGAGAAACATGAGAGGTTTTTATATCTTGATGAATACTCTGTTACTGTCATTCTACCTTATTGATACTCACGATTCTCCAAGATGCACACAGGTCACAATGTGTTTGGGTAAAAATCCACACTTATCAGACCCTCAAACTCTATCAAATAGAGTGTTTCACCTTCATGCTTGTGAGCCACCATACTCCACCATTACCCTATGGATCCATGGATATGGTTCTCAAAAGGACCATCATCTAATGAAGAGAGGTTATTAGAAAGTGGAAAACCCATACAATTACCTCAAGCAAGTATTCTACTACCCATGTGTCTATCTAACCCCAAAACCAATGGGATATCTTACTCTACATATCATGAAGTACATTCATCCAATACACATAATAATCCAATATCTCTGATTCGACCTATAAATACTTATATGGTGCTATGGTATTAAAACCATTATAAGGTACAAACTCATACACAATTATTTCTTATGAAGCCTCGTCACTTGGAAGATCATCATCATAACCCTAATGAGGAATCCATGATAGATACCATCATAGAGGTATCCTAAAAAGGCTAAGGGGTACAATGGTAAAATAGTATATTTTTGGAGTTGACTCAAGGACATGGAAACCTCAAACCATTCTTATATGATGCATGTACTAATGTTTTCGCAGAAACCAATTCCTACATGTGGTGAGTAATAAAAGAATTTATTAGAGTCATTGTGAAAGATAAATAAACCACTAAACCAATATTTGAGTCCCCATCCTAAAACCCTATCATGAAACACTTTGTATGTTTTTAAATAGTTCCAAAACTAATCCTCACAACTTGAAAATATTCAGACATCGGTCCAAATATGACTCCCATTGAAACCACTCTGTCATGAACATACCCACAAGGCCCCCTTGGCTGGAAGTAAGATGAAAATGACACCCCAATACCACCTCTAATAGGCCATGGGATAGAGGCTATTATTGATTATGAATATCACACACATGTGATCCTTTAACCTAAGGTACATGCAAACCAGTAGACAACTCCAAATACCCATATATTTCTTAATGGTAAAATGAAAATGATATCAATAATAGCGTATAAATTCATATCCCACATAAAAGTAAAAAAACAATTATGGTATAAAATAAATGGACAAATAAAATCCCACCTAAAAATGTAAAATATCCTATCCTACAAAGGATGGAACTTCTGTCCAATGCACACCTCGAACCATTGATAGTTTATATAGGTCAACTACGATCCACATACTACTCATCTACCTATGAAAATTCCATAAGGCCTTCCATCTGTATAATGAATTAAATGTGTGGGAATATCCCATAAAAGGGTGTGTATAACATACCTTGTAAGAAACCCTAAGATCAAAAAACATAAATCATTAAGATATAGAAATTAGATAATCACCATGAATATATGTCAATCATAATACAAGAGGTGAAAATAATTCTAACAACCCATATAAACTCAAGATATAAACCGAATATCACGGTAAATCTCAAACCATACTACCATTCTAGGATCATCCTGAGGCATTATAGTACTTATCATCCAAGAGTACTCACTCCAAGAACCATGGTAACCTTAAGGGTGATCATTCAAGAAGTTGTGCTTGTGGGGCCCCATCATGAATAAGTAAAATCTATGAGACTAAAGATATTGATGAATGAATAGGGTATATCACCAAGGATCAATGTGGGATTACTGACCCTACATCGATTAAATACTCATGGGTGGGGATCCATGCCCTAATTTCCAGTAATGGGATTTCTAACCTCACTTATGTAAGAAAGAATAATGTATCAAAACCCAAACCATATGAAGGTGTTACTAATTCTATTTGGGAATTATCCCATAGAGGGGATCAAATATTATACATAGGATATGATGCCTCACTTTACCCTCACATGTCTGGACTAAGGGAATACTCCTCATATTCACAAGTATACCTTTCAGATAACAAAAACCTAATCCAAATGTGGGAAAAGTATAGAGAGTGTACTTTAAGTAAAATCACTAGACCGGGTCTTCACATGTAACATATATCATTCTCATGTACTTTAGTCTATTCTCATTAATTCAAGCATATGATCATGAATCTTGACTCAAGCTCATGTACTACAGTCAATACAATGTATTCTATAAGTTCTCATGTACCTAGGCTATGTCTGAGTTCTCTGGTCGAGTGTGTGTGCCTAGTTATACCCACACACACTGTTTTTTCATGTGTAACTGGTAATGTTAAAGCCTATTTACCAAATAGGGACATGTTATGGCTCCAGATATCAGTCACATATATTTTATAGGTTATGCACAACATGTGATATTTAATTCTTTATAATACCTTATCTATTTAATAAAATAGAAATCAAGTATTGTGTATCTGAACTACACATCGTTTATGTTGGGATTTTCAAAAAACCATTGTTATCTCCTCCTACACCACAACGTTTTTTGATCTATCCAAAAATTTCACCAATGAAACATGGATTTGAGATTAATAAACATTGATCATTTTCAATTGCATGATTCCATCCACCAATATACTTGTGAGTTTTACCTATAGCATTTTTTCATCCAAGCACTTGGCCCTATTAAATGAGAACATCTTATCTTTATACAAATACTCAATTATCATCACACCAAACACATGTAGTTTATCTCAAACCTGAATATTATTTATTGATATTTTGGTATAAATAATTACTATACAATGATAGTGTATTAGTTATTTTATAACCACTATCTAAATGAAAGAATAATGATGAATGAACATAGAATGTTGAGATAAATTTCCCAAATAAAAACATAATAAATTAACATTAACTATTTTTATTGATGGCCTAAATCCATTTTCATTGGGGAGATGAATAAAGAATATAATCCTGAATGAATAAATACCATGAATTCCTTATTCTTGGAAGATAAAATATTCATATGTATATCAATGATCAACCCGCGAATATATTTCAAAGATGTATTGATCCGCGTTTGATATGGGATAAACAATTTGGAATAAAAAACATCAAAAAATTACCTAACTTATGTTTTTATCGATCAATGTTGAATAATGGTCCAATCTCATTACTGTTGGAAGGATTTGTGAACTCCATTGGTGAATAAGAACTCCTCGATATGGATATTCAATCCATGATTTGGTAATCGTCTTCCAAATCCCCCATATAAAATCCTTCTAAATTCCTAGGGTTAAGAATTTATCCATAGGATATTTCCCCAAATGGGTTTAAAAACTTGAGATCCAGGTCATGTAAATTAAAAAAAATAATAAATAAATTAAATAATTCATTTTATTTTTATTACTTTTATGGCCGCTCTTAAAGTAATCAGCCGACATAAATAAATGTTATGTCATGCCTAGTGTAATTCTCACATTCTTGATTTAATAATTGTATTATATTACCTATATTAGAATCAATATATATGTTATTACAATAATTTATAATCAATTAATGTTATATATATAATTTGTTTAATATTTTAATTATATCAATAATGAGCCCCCATTCCCCAAAATCACATTCCTACTCAACCTATAACATTGAAAGCATTCTTCTAAAAATTACATGGTCTGAAAATGAAAAATCATAGTCATTAAAAAAACATATTTTTTTATTTTTTATATGTTATCAACCAAGGGGTGATATGTTGTTTTCTGACTACATATTTTTCAACAATAAATATTTATATCATTTTGTTTTCTTAGATTGTGTATAATTTAATTATGTGTAATTGATGTGCAGTTATTTCCATTGTTTTTTACTATTATTTGAGGGAATATTATCTATTTTATATTGATTAGGTCCCCACCTTTAGTTGGAATCCTCTACCATATAAAGAAGAATTGGTAATTTCTTGTATCATCTTGGCCTGGGAAGTACTTAGTGGACCATGAGTTATAATATTATGAAGTATCATTAAAAAAATTGGTAGCTTATTTGGGGAGATGGTTAAAATTTGATCTCGTAAAATATTAAATATTTTAATAATCCTCATATTAGTGGCCCATAAAGACCTTTTCTAGTGGGATGTACATGTCAAAAATGTGAGGGGATTTATATTTCTACCATACAAAGTTTTGATTTGGATATTTATTCAAATAATATTTTTTGGGTTTTATGTTGTTATAGTTTTTTAATATTTTACCTATAGAGTAATGAGGAATCATAAAAGATCATGGTCAGCAATTTAGATTCATATATTTTTCAAGTTCATTTATTTGAATGATTTAACTAATTTGTTGTTCTGTTGTTTAAAAAAATCAGAAAATAAATTTCATTTTCCCATAAAACATATTGGTGGGATTCTAATCATATGAACCAAAACACCTTTAAATCAATTGTAAATCATGTGGATATATGGTGTTTGTTCCATAACAAGGATTATATAGTCTATTATGGGATTTAAATAAAACCCTTGATTGGTTTTATACTAATTTTATATCACAAATGTTACTTGATAACATTGAGTTATGCATGAGAGATGGTCCAAAGAGATCAGTTTGGTTACATAGATGCCAATAACAACCTATATTCCTTATCCTTATATAGTTTCATGGTATAACTCTACATAACTCAATAGACTATTCATAGGTTTCTTTATATATAAAATCATTGGATGATCCTTTGTATATGTATAGACGATGAAACAAAAATGGGTTTTGTCGAAAGGAATGTGAATTGTCTATGACTGATATTTAGGTCATTTTAGGGAAAAATATATTGGATATCCATCCTAGATGATTTTTGGTATTTTTTAGTAGTGTGGTGGGAGTGTGGGTAGGATTTCATGGTTTTTAAATGATTCTTATGTAGTGGTTGATTATACAGTTATCCATAAGATTGGTTATATGATTTCCGAAGTTAGAGTGATAGACCTATTGGAAGAGGTAGGTCAGTTGGTATGGTTCATGAGCTTAGTTTTTTCCGGAATTGAAACACATCTAAAAGATTCACGTTATCTGATTGGGATTTATGGCTGTATTCCGTCATGGTATTCAAGTGAGATCAAGGTATATAATGGTTGAGAACATGTGTGAGGGTTTATAGAGGATAACACTACCAAAATAGAATAGTTCTCATTAGGATATATTTTAATGAAAATATTTATTGTTCAATGAATTCTTTATTATAGATATTAATTATTCCTACAGAGTTTCAAATAAGTGAACATATATGTGTGGGATGTGGAATAGTTGGATTGATAGTATTTTTCTTAGCATGGTAGCATGATGTGTTGGATGAGATAATAGTTTTTCCACTATAATGAGTGGTAAAATAATATTTCTACTAAATAAAAATAGTATAATATATTCTATAGTGACTTGGAATAAATATCAAGTGTTGATATCATAAGTGGGCATGGTGTAGGTGGAGGGACATACAATTGTTGTCAGGAATCATCTAGGTTGATGTTCGATTTCTGTTGTAAAGGAATCCATATAGTGAAAATAATAACATTGACTATTGGAGGGTCATATTCACATTGTGAATATATATCTATATGGATATGATGGTGTTCCCAGCGTTACATGAATGAAAAAATCTTGGTGTATTGTTTTTTATATCAGGTATAATATAGTTGACCACATTGATCCACCAAGAGATATATTATATAGAGTTTGGGGGAATATATATAATCTTTTAAGAATTTTGGGTGTGGAAAACAATAATCACATTGGGGTAGAACTACATTAGCATTGAGTGTATGATGCTCACCATGGATGGGTCACGGATGTGGTAAAACTGATCAAAGGATAGTCTATGTGGAACTAGGATGTTGGTTTCCTTGATTATAAATGGTTCTTTTGTTACTCAATTTATACTAGATTTAATATTTGAAATAGGTTTTTCCCAAGTATTATTTGTTGGAATCATGACTAAGAAGGAGTTGAGGTGATCTGAT
Organism: Viscum album; assembly: GCA_963277665.1. Taxonomy (NCBI): domain Eukaryota; kingdom Viridiplantae; phylum Streptophyta; class Magnoliopsida; order Santalales; family Viscaceae; genus Viscum; species Viscum album. The sequence continues at coordinate 1,198,816,620 of OY728153.1, read as the reverse complement.
AGTGTTTCAAATCAGGTGTGCATCAGGGGTAGGTGTGGGATTGTACCTTCTATAGTTTGTGGTTAGTTATCAAACCATGTAATCACACCATGAATTGTGTGTATAATTTAGAATGAGGGCGGTGGATTATCTCATTATTCCTCTTAGAGAGAAGAATCCATGATTGGTCTATGTTGTGGCTCATTGGTAGGTGTGGTAGAATATTTTATAGAGAGATATAATAAACAAGGAAAGAATAGTGTTTTCATGTTAAATCATATATGGTGATATGAAGACCACATTGAGCATGTTCATAAATCATTTAATGTTGTTTCTGTTAGGTTAATCACATACTAGGTAGCACCAATTTCTAAAATTGACATCTTTTGAGAAAATATAAATCATTTATGAAAAAATGATGGCTCTGGATAGATGGATGTGGTTGACCACCATCACAATGCTGGAAATCGTGGTATGTAGGTGGATATACTTATTTTTAAGATCGCACTCTGGCGAAGGGAGTGGGAAAAGAGAATCACAATTGTGGTTTAGGGGAAGAACATGGGGATTTATTGGGGAACAAATGATCAATATAGGTTGGAATAATGGCCACATTCTTATTGAGACTTGTTAAGGAGGAAAAATATAAAACTGTAGAGTTTGTGATAACCCACAGTTTTTAGTGTTGTAAAGTATTTATAGATCTCTAATTTTCAACCTGTATCGGTATTCTATTGTATAATTTGTAAAGAAATTGAGAATATAAATATTATAACATCCCAAGAAGATTTTTTGGATGTCGAAAAAGGCAAAGTTGGTTGTTCGGGTTCATTATTGAGTATTGAAGTAGGGTCAGGTTGAACCTTTACTGATTCTATAGATAAGGTATGATCACTATGAAATAAAGAAGGGAGTTACAATGTGGTAAATTATATGAAAATAGGGGATAATATAGTGATGAAGGACTACATAATGGTTATTTTGTGTGAAAAAACAAAATGTTGCAACCATGGGTCAACCCCACCGATAGTCTCTACAGGAAGGTCAATTGGGATACACCATGTGGGTGGGTTTTGTTGAATCCCATGGTCCACACTACAACATGGACTTGGTCAAGGGATTCTAAGGTGAGGACCTAGGGGAACATATAGGGCAGTGGAATATATGTTTGAAAAATTTCTTTTTTAGGATTGAAACATTATCTCCATGTAGGTTACACCACAACATGGAATTGTAGTGTGGAGCTATATTGTGTTTTTTTTGGCCAAGCTATGACCTATAACATGTTTAATTATTTAATACGGGGTATAAAATTAATTTTTAGATCACCCCACTTCAGTTTTTTGTATAAATGTGAATAACATTGAAAATTTTATTGGATAAATATCTACCTCAATGACACTCCTTGGTTCCCCATGATGATGGATTATTTTTAGTGAAAATCATTAATTATTTTGAGAATGATATTTCTTTCCTTTATCTATTTATTCATAGTTTCTTATAATGGAATGATATTTTTTCCATAATTGTGAAAGTATTTAGTTATTATTTCACTACATTATCATTGAATTAGGTTTTATAATTGTGAATCTAAAATAGATCGGAATTAGGAGACCCCCATTGTTATAATTCCTAGGGTTTTGTAATATTTTGGATATTTAGTGATGATCATAGATCAGGCGGTAGAATAAGATGGGGAAAGACATGTACTAGAATTGATACATATGTATAAAATATTTCATAGGTGTTAACTCTTTAATCTAGGCTGGTGGAACCCATAAAAATCACATATGTTTTCTACACATGTGTTTATAATTCATCATACTACATGGGGTTTGTATAATGGGATTAGAACATTGAAGGCTATTAGATGAGATGATAGAGTGGAATTATGTCTTTGACAATTAGGCCTAATTTTTTTTAGCAACTAGATTATGTTTGATATCCTAAAGACTAGGTGGCCAAAGGCTGAGGGAGTCACATGAGAAAAATAAAGACCATGATTATTTTCTGAGCATTGAGATGTGTCTTAATTATCCGTGGTTATATTCCTAGGGAATGTGTGTAGCATTGAGGGTCCTGGGTCCAAGTGATAATATGAAATATAGTCTAAATTGTCATGGGATTCTTGTAACACCACATAATTTTTGGATTTATTTTTTTGAATTATTTTATTATTTTTATGTTTTTCATTTCTTGAAACACCGAATATAGCTTTTTTATACAGAATCATTATGTGTGAATTTCATTATATGAAACTCCAATTCAATTTTGAACTATATGAAACACTAAAATTATCTTTAGGTGCACTAAACATTATGTTTGCCTTTTATTACATATAATAATGAGTCTATTCGATATATTGTGTTTCACACAAGGTAATGTTTTACCAAACTACCAGATAACATAAATAATATTAATAAAATATTATTATAGCTACTATATAGAGATTTAAATTGAAGATAAGAATAATATTAAATTAATTGTGAATATAATATTTACACATTTATATAAAATCAATTATTTGGTTTTTAATTAGAATAATTGAATGTAAGAACTATTTGAAAATAAAAAAAAATTATTTTCTTAGAAAACTATCTTTCTATGTGAAAAAAAAATTCATCAAAAAAATTAAACAAAATATTATTAAATTTTTTCTATAAATTTTCTATATTATATATTAAATCGAAAAAATATAGTCTTACCATATATTTGATTGGTACAAGATAACAATAAATCCAATTTTAGTAATAAAAAGATGAATTTTTAAAAAGATTAATTTTACCACCTTTTTATTGAGTTCCCATTTTAAATATTATTTTTGAATATTCTATAAATTATATTTGAAAAGGAGAAAAAATCATTTTTAAAATAGGAACATAAATAATATATTAGGGTAAATGTTTGGTATTTTTCGGTGAAGTTTTTTTATTGATGAAAAGTGAATAATAATGAATTTTAATTCAAAAATGTTTTTTGTATAATTTTTTTATAATATTTTTTTAAATGATTAAAAAGTTAAATTAGATCAATAATATATCATTTAATCTAATTTAGGTAATTGGAATAATTTTCACTATTAAATTTGATATGAAACATACCAAGATTATGAACATTTTTTCATTTAAAACCCACTCTGTTGTCCCATTTTCATGATTAAAATTAAATTATTTTATTCCACCTTTTTTATTTTAATTTATTAAAAGGTATTAAATATTTTAAAATATCATAATTTATAATTTCAAATAATTTAAACTTGGTTTCTCAAAAATATTTTGTGAAAGTAATTAAAAAAATATTACAATGATTAGTGGGGAAATTAACTTAACATGGGACAAAATCATGCACTTGAGGGCCAAAATGACCTATAAACATGTCCAAAGCAATTTTATGAATATATTTCTACACTATAATCCATTTTATATAAATTTGTTTCATAATTTGTGCCATTTTTTATAAGAGAAACCTCAGTGGAATTTCTATTTTAGAAATTTACAATAATGCCACTCCTCTTCCACTATAAAAAGGCAGTCATCCTTCCCATTTATTCACACATCTAAAGCCATTTTTAGCACAAAAAATTTTATAATGTAAGTAAAAAACCATAAATTATTCCTATAGTCCTCTATTTTGTAATTAATCTAACTAATGAATCCGTTTTTGGAAAACCAAGAGGAGTTACCCAAGGAAGAGGTAACATACTTCCTCAAGCTCCGTTGTTTTATTTTCATTATAAGGCCCATAAAATATTCTTATTACATTATTATATAATAACAAAAGTTTAATAAATATTCAATAAATTTTAATTCTATGTTTTAATCATATTATTACCCACACATCCATCTAATGGGTAATAAACATATAGTTCTTGTTTACGTCGAACTGCCGCCTCACAAAACTACATTATTCATTTTTTTACATTACCTACATTAATTGTTAGAAATAATGATGAAAATATATAATTTTTATATTATATATATGATATTTAAAATATATTTATGATTAATAAATTATTATATAAAACAAAAATTCATTCTTTCCATTTTGTGTAAATATGATAACTTAGTTTGTGGACGTTTGGACTACTGCCTCCTAAAAGAGATGTGATTCGTTCAAAATTTCTATGGAAAGTGTTAATGACGGGGTCAGTAAAAATATATTATATATTTGAAATAATAATACTATTTTAATGATATATATATCATTTACATTGAATTTTTTTAAAAAGATATTTAAATGGAAACAGTGTTCATGTGTACAAATAACCTACCATCTCCATGAATGGTGTATTCCATTTAATATTTATATAATTTATTTATTATTATAAATAGATATATAATTAATATACATATGATAATTATATCATGTTTTATATTCTTTAAATAATTAAATCATGATCTAAGTAAGAAGATGAAGAATAAATATCCAAAACATGGTATTAGTTATAACAATATAGTTCTATTTTAGATTTATAATAAATATATATTAATTATATAGTATTTTTTAATGTGTATAAATAAATACAATACTTTAAGAAGTGGTTTTCCCATATCCTTTATTATATCTTTGAGATACGTACCTTATTATCCACTCCCTTATTTTTTCAATATATACGCTGAAAATATATGTATTTTATGATAATTAAAATTACATTTTGTGGGTATTTTCATATCCATTTTATTATCTTTCTTCAATGGGGATTATGTTTCAAAAGTTACCAAATTGGTAACATAATTTTGTATAAAGTTTACTTATTTGAGAGACATGGCTTCTTATACACCTATATTTTTCTAGGAAGTGTATATACTACCTTTGACATGTTATATCATGAATCTCATTATTTTAATTATATTTTCAACTTTATTTAATGTTTTTAATTACATTGCATTATGATTCAAAGTGACTGATGTTGTAATTTTTTATTGGTGTAATCTCATAATTTGTCTAGATTATTTATGAATATGATTCGATTGATGAAATATTATCAACCATATATCATGTAGTATAATTACTTTTTACACTATGGATATTCATTTTATATCCAAGTAATGGTACAATTTCCACCCTTTGTTACTTAATATAATGTAGAAAATGTTATTCTGAAAATATCACTTTATTTATCATTTTGGTCAGAAATTTGTGTTCATTCAAAAACAGTGTTTTCTACAAATTATTTCAAGAATGTTTTTCTATTATCCTATGATTATTAATCGAAATTTATTACCCACATATTGGATTAAAAAAACAATTTTAAAATTAATCTTTTAATAATTTTCAAATCAAGGGACATCTTAGAACATTTTTGGTGAAAAGGAATATTCGGCATGTATAGAATTACCCGCTATCATGGATATAATTTTATTGATACTTCCTTCATAATTTTATAATGTAATTTTTTAAAAATAATTTATTTTCTTAATATTCTATAAATTTTTTGATTATAAAATGGCTTTCTAAGAATAAAGGTTTTCTAAAATTGTTTTATTATTAAAAAGTGTTTGAATTGTTTTTCAAATATCCCTTTATATGTTTCAAAAGGTTGTTTTCAAATAAATGTGTTTTAATGATATAAAATATTCTTTTATACGTTTCTAATATATTTTAAAAGAAAAAAAATTCAAAATGATTTCAATATTTTTTTATATGCTTTTAAGGAAAAATGTTTTCAAATGTTTTCAAGATTATTTATAAGTTTTCATGGTAATTTTAAATGAAAATATTATTCTATATTATTTATGTTTTCATTAAACAATATTCAAATCATAAATGAAATTGTACTCAAGAAATGTTATTTTAAAAGTTATTTCAAAATTATTTTCCTTCAAAGATGACATTCTTTGGTGTTATTGATGTCTTTCTGGGAATATGATATAGAGGTTCCATTCATGTTATCTCTCAGAATTGTTTATCTTTTAATGTAATGATGTTTATAAAACATCTTTCTCTTTATACAGTTACATTTTTATGAAACCCGCTTCTTTTCATGGGTTATGATATAATGAAATTATTATGAAACTTGTCTTTTTTCCACATGTAATGATATGATTATATGTTTTTGATACCCATTTCATTTCATGGGTAATGATAAGATTGGTTATGATATTTTGGTAAACATATATATGATTTCATTATGATATCGGTGGGACCTATATCTCCTTTAGATTTATTGGGTAAAAATTTATATCTCACTTTATAATGATGGGAATCATGTAGATAGGCTTGACCCACTATGGAATATGGGGAAACCTGATACCTTAAAAAGGAATGGTTGTAAATAAAAATAGGGGTCTGTCTGACCAAGTAGGTGAATTCCCCATGAAGGGCCTAGATAAGTTTTTGGAAAGATTAATGAATTATAGTGAATGATATTACATGTTTATATTTTTTCAAATTTAATGTCTTATACCTATGATATGATCACATGATTAATGTTCTTGGTTATTTAATGAATCATGTCTTATGAACTGCCAATATTTAGGCCATGTCTCATCTTTCTAGTATTATACATGAAGGCTATGGTTTTTAAAATTTTATTCTCATGTTCTTGTACCCTTATTTTCATGTTATGCTTATGTATTTCATTTATTTACCATAATTGAGCATTTGTTCTTACCCAGTTCTTATGTTTCATTTCGCCATGTTGTGGAGAATTTTTTTATGTAATTTAACTAAAGGGGGAGATATTTAAGGGGGGGATGTTGAATATATTTCACCAAACTATATGAATTTATTTTAAATTTCAAGATAAATAAACTATTATTATTATCAGGCATATATTTTTGTAATGTGCCGAATATTCATCTAAAATGATATAATATACATATATTTTAATCCTTGGTTGCAATAGTTTATATCAAAACAATGTTTTATTCAAAATTAGGAAACATGGATGATAACACATTATTTATATACCTATGAATATTTATGAAGATATATATAGGGATTTATCTAAGGATAATTATAAGGATGAGTTAATTTTTAAGAAAATGTCATAAAATTTTGGTAAAGGATAGAGGGATTGGTTTTCTATAAATAAATCCCTTTTTGGAAACTACATGTGGATGTGGCTCAAGAATAGATTTACATAGGGGTAACCCAAAAACTGTATTGAACATGACTCAGTTGGGAACTGGTGCACAATAATAGGCCATGCCAAAGACCTGGTATCACACTCTTAAGGGATATTATTTGGAAATAAACAATGCTTTTATAAACAATAATAATAGATTTAAATAGAGGATGAATGTTAATTACCTTATAAGGTTTCATGGATTAAATATGTATTGTTACGATTTATAAATCCTCTAAGTAATTTTTTCCTGACTATGTGGTTTTCTCTTATGATAAGTGTTGCTCACAAAATATATTTTAGCGTTTGTCAATCATAGGAACTAGAAGGAATTGGGATAAAATTAAATGTTTAAGATTTGTAAAGTATGCCCATTATAGAAATTGATGTCATAAGTGGAAATCGCATGAAGATGATTAGGATTTTGGTGTGAGCATTGGTTATACAACTGAATATAAAGGAATCAAAAATTACATGTGAAAGGTATATGATGTTATTACACTATAATTTTCATTAAAAATAAATAAAATGTATATATTTAGGTTTAGTAAAAATAGTAAATTATTAATAGTTTACATTCTTGGACAAGGTGTATTAAGGGATAAGATAATGACGCCTGAATAACGGTTTAAGAAAGAAAGATTTGTGATTGATATGTGTATGTTTTAGAATTCAAGGATTATATTATATGAATCATAATGTTTATAAGGATTATTTTTTTGAATTTTATCATTATTTATTTTCAATAATATTCTCTATAAAAATAGTTACCTATAAAATTTATTTAATAGAAGGTCCACCTTAAGGAAAGGTAACCCTAAAAATGATCTTATGTATGAGAAAATTATATCTAATATAGAAAAAAAGATGATGACATGGATAATGTAAATAAGAGTGTATTTTTTACCTCAGAAAGGATAATGGATTTATTAATGAAGTGCTATATGTTATCTTTGATGAAGATTACATATACTTGAATTTAATGAATATATCCAATATTTTTTGTAATAAAGAATCATTTTTTAATTATTTATTGAAATTATCGTTATTTCCATGTTACATGATAATATACGACGAAGGAATTCACATATTTTGAATATTAAAACAAATAGATAATATATTATATATGGGGAGTCAATGGTAAACTGATTTAGTGATTTTATTTCTAATGTTTAGTATTTTCATCTTTTCGACGGTTTATATGGTTAACAATTTATAAAATGGTTTATGTTAAACTCGAGATGACATTATATAGATTAATGTATTATACCACTATATGAATATTTATGCATATTATATAACCTATGTAAAACGTTTTTGAAGATGAAAAGTTAAAAATGAAACAAAATTTCATTCTATTTAGGAATCTCACTGTCTGTTTGTTCTTCAAGATTGAAAAATTCACCTTCATTCACTTTCATAATAGATCAGGTGGTAATTGATCAAGTCACAAAAAAGGGTGAGATTGTGAATATTTAATGAAATTAAATAAATTATATATATATTCTTGTGAAAGTTATTCATATTTAGGAAAACTTATCTACAAACCATAAAAATTATCCTTGTACCATTGTTTCTAATGAATCAAATAACTCCTTAGATCGTCAAAATTTATGGTCTTGTGATCCTTAACATTATCATAACTATGTTCTCTATCACTCTCAATCATAAAATAATTGTTAGATTTCTCTTCCATATTAATGTTTCAACTTCCCACAAATGTTCTCCTATATGTAAAATTAATTATTTGTTACTCTCTGTAACCACTACATTTCCATATTTCCCTTTATAAAAGAAGTTTTAATATAAATTATTACTATATGGGTATCTAAGAAACGAATTTTCAAATATTACATAATTGATAACTCTGAAAAATAAAGAGGGAATAATTATTTTTATGGGGGGTAGAAAGTTACCCCTTGAGATTTTTTGAATTATTATTTTTATTCAATTTAATATTTTGATATTTTCATATTCAAGCAACACTGAATATAGTTTATGTTATATGAAATTCCAATATGTGGCTTGTTAAATATGCAACACCAAGTCAATATTATGCTACAAAAAACACTTATATTAAGTTTTAGAATACAAAACACTATTTTTGGCTGGTATTACACATAATATTGAGTACCTTTGATAGCATGAGTAATATGAATGTTCATGTTTTACTGAACTACAAGATACTATTAATATTATTATTAAAATATTATTATATATGAAACCTAACTGTTGGAATGGATGTTAACAATAACAAAAACAAAAAAAATTAAAATATGATTCAAAGATGTATATAAAATGAACCATTTGGTTGTCAATTAATATAAGTAAATAATATAACTATTTTAAACTAAAGAAATTACTTTTCAATGAAAACTATCTATCTAATTATAAACAAAATTTTATATTTGTAAATTAAAAAACCACATTTGAGTAATTTTTTCAATTAAATATATATTATATATATTATGTCAATATTTTTTATACTCATCCAATATATTTTTTATGTATAAGATAAGAATAAATCCAATTTTATGAATACAAAATATGTTATTATAAAAGGTAATTTTATTTCCTTTTAATGGAGAAACTGTTTTAAATATTATTTTTCATATTGAAAATTTTTATTTTAAAAAAATAATATTCATTTCTAAAAAAGAACATAAAATTTAGAATATGGTGATTATTTTGTGTGAAATTGCATTTTATAATGAGTAGTGAATAATACTAAATTTTAATTCAAAATTGATTTTTAATCTAATTTATTTTGGAGGATAAATTATGTCTTTAATTTTTTTTAAATTTCTATAAGATCAATTTTAAATAAAGTAATTTATTTTTGGTCATTGTAATCAATTTAAATTCTCAGTCGGATATAAAAAATAACAAACAGTTTATGATTTTTACTTTAAAACCCAACATTGTCATCCCATCTACAAGATTGACAGACCGAAAAGTACTTTTTTTATTATCATCTAGGAAAATGCATATTACCTTTATTAAAAAGATCCCTCAAGGGGGGAGGATATAATGTAATCCAAGTGAATATTTTTGCACAATGACCCGACACTCTCATGGAAGAGACCCCAAACCGTAAAAGATGAATATTATCTCTCCTGAGTGGCTGAGGATTACAAGGTTGTCCGTAACAAAATTTGTCTCCCTCTAGTTATAATAGATGATGTGTTCCAAATAAATTCCTTTAACACACCTTCTAATAATGTAAATCAGCTCCCATAGGATCTCATGTCTTTCTTGTACCATATTCATCAGTGTTTTGGAGTCTGACTCAACTTCAGACACCATGAGGTCGTGATCCCTATAAACATAGAGACTAGTAAGAAATGCCCGATCCTCCACCACCAAAGAAGAACTTAGGCCATAGAAGCATTTGAAAGCCACAATAATAGAACCGTATGAATCACATAAAACCCATCCACCTCTCGTGGATATATTTCTAAAATAACCATCCACGTTGAGTTTCGGACCGCTAGAAGGTGGATTCCAACTGACCCATCTACCTCTCAAACCTCCGAGTGAGATAGGTCTATTGAGGATGTTACAAATCAGGGCTGATTTCTAAAACAATTTTAGTAGTGAGGGAAGATCATTGATCAGGGACCTTTCCCTCATAAAAACAAAGGAAACCGAGACACTAGAACCCAACAGGTGTCTAATTCCTGGCCTCCCATATTTTACAAAAAATTGAAGAAAGGATGATGGCTCGGACTTTACATTCCATTATATTTCCCTCCACACCATGAAAACATGATTTTATGTGGCTTTTTAAGGAAGACTTCTAAATATTAACCCTTGGCTATGGGGAACAGAGAGACTAAATTTCATCCACCCAGTCACTCTGAACAAAAAGATGATCAGTGGATTCCCTCCTCAAGGACGCATAATAGAAGCAATGTGAGGCAAAGTGAATACCCTTCCTCTGAATTTTTTCATCCTATGTAAATCCTTATTCTTGATGGGCCAAAAAAGAAAGATCATTTTGGTGGGGATCTCTTTACACCAATAGTTTCCCACCCCATCCTCCAAACTCACCCTTGCATGTCTGCTTCGTTGAAACACCAGGGTGGAGAAGATGCCCAGACTCGAACCCATGTAACATAATCTATCCTCATAATCGACCAAGTTGATACTATCGAACACAGCCTTCTGTTCCTCATTAAGGAATACCTCAATAAACTAAGGATGATTGCTTTCTTTTTTGAAGGAGATCTTGGGTGTAGGGCAGTGCGGGAATCTGAGACTTACCCCACCAGGTTTCCTTCCCATAAACCAATATATCATTTTCCTATAATCCACCAAATAGAACTAGAGTGCTCGTCTATGAGGTCGAACATGCACCGTGCCAATCCAGATAGCCCTATTCTTCGCGTTCCTCGGTCATTTGGGTGATCACCGTATCTACCCCTGAAGAAAAAAGCCCAAATCGATTTCCACATTATGACGTCCAATGAAAATATGGCTTGAATTCCTTGCATGATTTCCATAATATCACATGATCTTATGCCACCATCCTCCACTGTCCATGCCATATTCTCCCAAGATTCTCATGGATAGTGAACATTCGGGTTGGCATCCCACATAAAAGTAGACATCACCTTTTCCATCCTTTAAATTGTTCTCTTCGGTGGTTTGATAATCACAATTATATGCAACAGAATAAAAGTGAGAATAGTGTTAATATGCATTACACACCCCCCAATGGAATGAATTTTTTTTCTAGTTCAGGATTCTTCCAAGAATCTGATTCGTGATATATTCAAAAAACCTTTTCGTAACACATCCAGTGGAGAGTGGAACCCCAAGATAGATCAAAGGGGGTTATCTACTCTGGAAACCCAATATCTCTTGAACAGTTTTTTTGCGTCTTCATGGGAACTAGTTGAAGAGGAAAACATGACTCTTCCCTGCATTAATATTCTTCCAACTTAGAAAGCAGTAAACTGAGAGAATACCCATGAGTTCGGTCAAGGATATTCTTCTACCATTTGTAAAAATCATTATGTTATCGGCAAACATAAAATTTCATATTGACTTGATTCCTTTCCTTCTGAAGAATGGTTCAAGTTTCCCATTTATCATGCTCTTGTGGAGGTTCCGAGAGAGAGATTCTTGTTCCAAAATAAAGAGAGAAGGTGAAAAAGGATCACCTTGATGAACACCCTGCACTGATTTGAAGAATCCAAAACACATTACTTTAGGGATATGGAAAGCCATGGGGATGCATAGCACCAAAAAAGGGTCTCAAAACCATTCCTAGAAGCCAAATTTAACCATCACTCGGATGATAAAACTCCATTCCAACTTTTCTTATGCTTTATACATGTCCACTTAGAAGATGACATTAGACCCAGGCACCTTATGATTAATACCACTTACAAGTTCACTAGAAATTCCAACCACCCCTTGTAGGCTTATACCTATGATAAACATGTGATGATCGACTAAAACAATACTTAGAATAATCCCACCAAGCCTTATTGTGGTCAAACTAGCGAGAATTTTGTATGAAACATTACAAATGAAAATTGGCATGAACTGCCAAATAAAAGTGGGGTTTTTAGCCTTTTGGATGAGTACCACCTTTAAAGCACTCACCAACATACATAATTCTCCACCCCAAAATAAATCTTATATGGCCTCCACCACCTGCCTTTTCACCACCTCCCTTGTAGCCATGTAGAATTCACCAAGGAAACCGTCTGGGACATGTGCGCTTCCATGGGGCATGACCAGAATTGAACCCTTAATCTCCTCTTCATTCGGTAAGGCTATCATAGTCGCATTATCAGATTTCCCCACCATCCAGGGAATCCCCACTCAGAACGCCTCCGTCACTTCAGGCCCATGATTATCCTGGTATCTTGTACTCACATTCCTGGCCAGGAGGTTTTCAAAGTGTTCTAAAGCCAGGAGACTACCAGCCTCCAAGTCTGATGTGTAGATCCCATTACCTAACAGAAGTTGAATCTTGTGCTGATCTTCTCCTTTAGACATGCAAGGATGTAGTCACTGTTTCTATCCCCCTCTTTCAGCCATCTTACACGAGATATCAACTTGTATTCTTTCTCAATTTCAAGGAAATTCTCTGATAGAAAAACAAGTTTATCACATAGTAACATGAACTTGTTCTTATCCCATGTAATCTGCAATTCCTCCTCCATTTTCCCAATATCTACTTGCACGTTTTCCACTACTGTACCATCAATATTCCTATATGCGGACCATTCTAGAAGATCTTTTTTGTGCCTTTTAATCCTGATTATAAGACCATGCCATGCCCTTCCACCTACCTAGCCTACTGATGAATTTCCAACCATATTCATGAAATCACTCTCTTGTTTCCATTTAATAAAGCAATGAAAAGCCCCATGACCTGATATATCCCTATGGAATATCAAAAGCAGTGAATCATGATCAGATAACGTATAAGGGAGGTGTGTGATCGACATTTTCATGAAGGAATCGAGGCCTTGCAGATTCACAAAACACATGTCAATCCAGCTCAATATTAGACTAGCTCCCCTGCAGTTATTGCACTAGGTAAAGTGATTTCCTTTGAATCCCAGGTCGAAAAGTCCCACCAAAGAGATAAAATCCTTAAATTCCTACATCCCCCCATAATTACCTTAAACACCTCCTTTATTCTCTGAAGGGTTAGTGATCATGTTGAAGTCTCTGCCCAGAAACCATGAGATATAATCCGTCTGAACTAAACTCAGGAATCTCTATAGATCCATTCTCTTGGTAGTGTCATTGATGGTGTAAATAAATGAAAACAACATCTCTCCCCCATCAAAGAAGATCTTGGTATGTATGCACAGGGCTATAAGGCTAACCCGATCGACCTTAACTGGCTATTTCCAGCATATCCAGATGAAAGGGTTATCCAGAAATCCATGCATGAATGAATGGAATCCCATCTTTTTCATTAGTTTAGGTGGCTTGAAAACACCTTATTTTGGCTATAGAATAGAGATCATCTCTCCCCCAATAAATTTTAAATAATATATGTTATTTAATTGATTGAAATTTTGAAAAAATTGATTCCAAATTTTCAATAATCATAATAAATAATTTAAAATAATTTCAATTGAGTTTTTACCTAAAAATATTATAGAATCTATGTAAAATTAATTACAATCATTAGGAGGAAAATTAGTTAAAAAAGGGATTAATAATGACACTTAAGGGATAAAATGACCTTGAAACATGTCAAAAAGACATTTTATGGAAATATTTAGACCCTATACTCCCATTTATATAATAAATATTATTATTGGGGCAACTATTTATTGAAAATGTGTGGGTGGAATTCCCTTTTAAAAAATTTAAAGGAATGAAACACCTCCTCAACTACAAAAATGCACTCATACCCCTTACTTATTCACACCTATAAATCCATTTGAATAATAAAACCATACTAAGAAATCTTCCACTATCTCTCCCTTAATAATTGAATCCTCCCACTTGGTATAATTCAAACTATGGAATCATTTTTGGTGTAAAACAAGAGGATTCACCCAAAGAATAGGTAACATCTTTCCTCAAGATCCTTTATTTTATTTTCATTCCCAACCCCCTAAACTCTTATTATTGAATTATTATATAAAAAACTAAGTATAATTATTGTGTTGATATGTTTCATTTTTATTTTTCTACATTAAATTACACACACTTCAATATAATCGGTAATGAAATTATCATTCTTATATACGATGTACTACTGCCTCATGAAATGATGTTAGTTTTTCCTTTACCACATCCCATTGTTTGGAATTATGATGAAAATTATATTTTTTATATCATATATATGATATTTTTTATGAATTTAATCTTATATAATTATTACATAAAACATACCATCATGATTTCCATTTTTGTAAATATGATAAATTCATTTGTGGACATGTGGACTACCGTATTCTAAAAGCGGTGTGATTCGTTCACACATTACATGAAACATATCAAGGATGGGTTCAGTAAATGTTTATGATATATATGAATAATAATACTAAAATAATTATAATATATATATATATATTTCATTTACTTTATTTGATTCAAAAAGATAATTAAAAGGATATAATATTCATGCGTATGTTTGACATACCGTCTCCATGAATGGTGTATTCCATTTCATATTGATATATTTTATATATTATTATAAATACATATATAATGAATATATATTATACATATGTCATGTTTTGTATTATGGAAATAATTAAATTGTTATCTAAGTAAGAGGGTAAGGAATAACAATCCAAAACATATATAAAAAATAATGGGGATATTACCAAAAAGTTAACATTAACATAGATTTGTTAATAAATGGGTAATAAAAATTCAAAAAATCATATATGGTATTAGATATAATAATATGATTCTATGGTAAATTTATAATAAATTTATAATTATTATACATGATTTTTGAACATTTACAGTGAAATAGAAGACTTACAGTAATTGTTTTCTCATCTCACTTCTTATATCTATGGGATACATTCATTATTCACACTAATTTCTTTTGTGTGGTGAATATACTACCAATTTATATATTATATAACTCATAAAATTAAATTTATCGATATCTACATATCTATTTGATGTTCTTTCTTTCATGTTGTGTAAGTTCCAAAACATACCAAATAGGTAAAGTAATTATGTCTCAAAATGCCTTCTATATGAAACATTCCATGATATGCACCAATATTTCTTATGAGATGTATATAATTCCTTTGAAAAGTTATATCATGAATATACTATGTTTAATGATATTTTAACACGAATTTAATTTTATCATTTTCATTTTATTATTATTCAATGGTAACATAATGGTAATGGTTTATAGCTATAATCTCTTCATTTATTGAGATTTTTTATGATTATTCTTCCGTTGATAAAATATAATGATTCATATATCAATAAATCTCATGAATATTATTTTCCATTGGTTATTCTTGTTATATCCAAGAAATTGTACAATGTTTCATGTCTTTGGATATTAACATTATTAACAAGTTTTTTATATGAAAATATGAATTTCTTTCACCTTTCGATCAGATATTTGTGTTGTTTAAAAAAAATCTAAAAATGTTTTAAAAAATAATGTACAACTATCCTTTAATTTCAAAATAATTTTTTTTACCCATGTATTAAATTTTCAAAAATGGCTTCGAATGTATTGTTCTTTTCATTTTTTAATAAAGTCATGTTTCAACACTTTTATTGTGAAAAATGAATGTTCAATATACATAAACTTATCCAATAACAGGGTCGTAATTTCCTTCATTCATCCCTTTTAAGTTTACAATGTTTTTCTAATGTAATTTGTTTCTAATATTTAAGAAATTTGTTGATTTTAATATTGGTTTCAATGAATTTTTTTTCAAAAAATATATATAAAAAGTGTTTTAAAATATTTTGAATTATCCCTTTATATGTTTTCAAGAGGTTTTTTTAAAATAAAATGATTTAAATGATCTCAAATATTATTTCATAAATTTACGATGTGTCTTAAAAAAATGTTTTTCAAAATGTATTCAATCTTATTTTAAATTTTATCATGGAAATGGGTTTTCAAAATGATTCCAAGATTATTTATATGTTTTTAAGGTCATTTTCAAGGAAAATTTTCCTCAAATTGTTTCATATTTTAAAAAATATTTTTGAAATCATAAAGCATATTTTTATAAAAAAATGTTTTTTGAAAGATATTTTAAAAATATTTTCCTTCTAAGATGACATCTATTGGTGTTACTCATGAATTTATGGGAAATGGTCTAATGGTTCAATTCATATTCATTGTCTTATTGATTGAAGTTATTATGGGATGATTACTATGAAACACATTTTTATTTCATGGGTTAATTTTTTTATGAAATGAAATTGTTTTACCGATTATTATTTCATGAAATTATTATGAAACCTATCTATATTATATAGTTAATGATATTATTACATGTATAAGATAACCATTTCATTTGATGGGTTATGATATTATTTATTATAATCTTCTGGCACACATATGTAATATTTCATTGTGATATAGGTGGGACCTATATCTCCCTCTAATATATGGGTTGATTTATATATCATGAGATTGTCATATGAATATAGTCAACGGGTTTGATCCACTATGGAATATGGGGATAATCTATTTATTATCAGAAAATGGGGAACCCGATCCGCTATAGGATTATGGGGAAACCAGATCCCGTACATGTAAATAACTATGATTGGGGATGGTAGTGTGTCCCACCTAGTGGATATAGTACCCATGATGATTTATGATATATTTTTGGAAATAATCCTTGTATAATAAGGAATACTATTACATGTTTAGGTGTTCACCAAAAATTACTTGTATAATGCCTATGATATGATCACATGATTCATGATCTTGGTTATTTTATTATTCAGGTATTATGAACTTCGAATATTTATTTCATATATCCTATTTCTAATCATTAAAATATAGTGTTTGATCTCTAAAAGTTTTTCTCATGTTCTTATAGAACTATTTCCATGTTATACTTATGTATTTACTTAATTTACACTTATTGGGAATTCGAGCAAACCCCTTTAGTATGTATAATTTCCCCAAGTTATAAATAATTGTTTTAAGTAGTAGTATTAAAGAGGAATATATTTAAGGGATATTCTGAAGATCTTTCACTAAAGAATAGTAACTATTTTCATGTTTTATAATATACTAAACTAATATGGTCCTTATGAATATTTTTTTAATGTGGTGAATATTAATCAAAAATGATATAATATCCATTTATGTTGAGTTTAGGTCTCTATAAGAATATTATATCCCTCAAAAAGTTTGAGGAAAGTCTTGTTGTGTTTAAAAATTGGGATGAGTCATCCGGGACTTGATACTTTTAATAGAGAGGTTCTTCTACCATGCGAAAGTTATAAATATCTCTATTAGGATATGTGAGATAAGATCATGGTACTAGTAATGATATTTTTATAAGGATGGAGAATTTTTATTCTAGAGTGTACATACATGGGGAATTATAATTCTCATATTTAGGAAATTTTTTGGATCAACATACCGACTATTAGGTCACCTTTGAGAGATGGATGTGAATTTTTTCTTCTGTTTTAGTATAGGGGTTTGTGCCTCGAGTGAATAGCTCTTTGAGGATGAGGTAGTGCATTGTGTGTGGGTTATATACCATGTTCTTTTCAGAATATTTATGTTTTTGGATAAAATATAGATTTAAATGGGGGTTATATAGATCCAATTAACTCTATATAAAATTAGTGAGGTGATGATGGAGGTTTAAATACATTTTAGATAAATTCATGTTTGTTTATAATATATAATAAAACCTTTGGTGAGAATGTTTTGATTAAGACATATTGACTTCTCCTTGAGTGAAAAAGTAGTTCTTTAGTCCCTTCCATGAGTGATAATATAATTTTCATGAATGTGATATGATTTAGAGCCCTTCTATAAGTGATAAAGTGGTAATATTTAACACCATGAGATTTTGTGAAATATTTTTCTAAATTAATTTTCTCTCTTTGATATTTTTCATTTCACATAACACTGAATATATGTTTTTATATGAAAGAACTGTATGTTTCATGAATTATATACAACACCAAGAAAATATTTCACTACATGTAACACAATTTTTGGCTTCTATTACACACAATATCCAGCCCCTCCGAAAGCTTATGTTACACATAAGGTAGATTTTCGCAAGACTACAAGATACTATTCATATTATTATGTATAAAACCTATTAATTGGAAGGGAATTGATGAATAATATTAAAAAAATTATGAAAATATGATTTACACATGTATATAAAATGAAATCATAGTTTATCAATTAGTATAAATAAATGTACGAACTATGTGAAAATGACAAATTACTTTTCTACGAGAACTTGTTTTCAATATACAAACATATTTTTTTCTTAATAAAATAAAAAACTACTATTTATTAATGTTATAAATAATATTTATATATTATATATTCAACAAATATATTTTATACCAATAAAATAGATTTGATAGGTATAAGATAATATTAAATCCAATTTTATGAATAAAAAGATGTATTTTTCTAAAAGGCGATTTTACAAGATTTTTATGAAGAACACATTTTTAATATGGTTTTGGAAAGTATAATAATATTTATTTTTAAAAATAAACATCAAATTTGGGATAGGAACGTTAAAATTTACTTTTGGTGATTTTTTGGTATTTTCTAAGAAGTTTTAATTTTTGGTAAAAAGTGAAAAACATTGAATACAAATTCAAAACATATTTTTTATCTAATATATTTAAATAGATAAATTATATATTACTTACTAAGATAAAATTAGATAAATTTTATATCAATTAATACAGTTGAAATAATTTTAATGAATTTCATATTGAAATTGGATATAAAAATGTTTCAATCTTTTGAACATTTTTACTTCAAAACCTGCTTTCTCATCCCATATATGGAGTTAAATTTATATTAATTTCTACCAATAATGTTGTTATAATTCTTAAAAATTTATTCCATATTTTTATTCATCATTATTTATAATTTTTTATAAGTAAAAATTAGTTTTTGACCAAAAATATTAGTGAATATAATTAAAATTAATTATAATGATTAAGAGAGTAATTTTTTTAACAAATAACTAAAACAGAAAATTAAGAGACAAAATGGTCGAGAAGCCTGTCCAAAATTCTTTTTCTAGAAATATTTTGAACCTATTATAAGTTTTATCACATTTTACCCATTAATTTTTCCACATTATTTGGTAAAAACATTTTTTTATTTCTCTTTTAAAAAATTACAAGGATGTCACTCCTCCTACACTATAAAAAAGAAATCAACCCTACCATTTATTCACACATCATAAGCACGTTGAATTGAAGAAAATATTCCTGAATAATATCTTAAAATCCCTCCATTAATTATATTATAATCTCTTTGTGAATAAATCCTTCCAAGGAAACCCTTTTGAGAAAACAAAGAGGATTTACCCAGAAAATAGGAAACAACCTTCTTCAAGATCCTTTGAATTATTATCATTATATAACCCCTAAAATAATCTTATTTCATATGAATAAAATAAACATAGTATCATAAATATACTTTTATATTTTTATTCAATATATTTTACATAAAATTACGTGCACTTCTATCTAATGAGTAAAGAACATACCGTTCTTGTGAACGACGAACAATAATCACAAAAACTGATGTTGTTTGTTTTCCCTTTACCACAATCATGGTTGGAAATTATGATATAAAATCAATTTTAATATTATATATATATGTATATTATATCTATGTGGTATTTATTATTTTTGAATTATTATATAAAACAAACCTTCATGATTTCCATTTTTGTAAATATGGTAACTCAATCTTATGACATTTTGACGACCGCGTCCTCAAAGCGATGTGGTCCATTTACACTCTACATGGAATGTATTAAACATAGATTTAGTGAAATTATATGATATATATGAAATAATAATTCTAATGTAATTGTATATATATATATATATATATGTGTGTGTGTGTGTGTGTGTTTGTGTCATTTACATTCATTCTATCAATATGACTATTAATCGGAAACAACAATCATGCTCACATACGTATTAACATGTTCATGAAAGGTTTATTAAATTTACTTTTTATATATTTTATATATTTATATAATTCATATATAAATAATATTTTTTATTTTTATAATAATATTTAAAAAATTTAATAAGTAAATCCTGATCTAAGTAATAGGATAATGAATAACAAGACAAATCATATATGAAAAACATAGAAGATATTACCTGACATGCAACAGTAACATGGAGTTGTAAATAAAAGGGTCGTATAAATTCATAAAAAAATAATATATGGTATTATATATAATAATATTTTTATGTGGTAGATTTATAATAAACACAAATTTATTATACATTTATTTTAACATGTATGAAGAATGTCAAGACTTAATGTTTAGGAATTTCATATCACATTTTATTTTCATTAGATACATTCCATATTTAACAATCTCTTAATTTTTGTGGTTTATATAATGAAATCCTACATGTTATATCATTATTTTTCTTTATTTAGTGATATTAAAAAATATAATTGATTTTATTATTTCTTGGGATCATGATTCAGTAAATACTCAAGTAGAAAGGGTTTTCATGTATAACATTTACTTCAATGAGACATATAATATATTCAATACTAATTCCATTTTTTCTGGTGTATATAATTCCCATTAATGTATTAAATGATTATTATACCTAAATTAATTTTTATTTACATATCAATTTTATGATCTATATTTAATGATTGTTATGGTTGAAAAGTAACCAAACCGGTAATTTTTTTTTCTCAATTTTCCTTCATTGAGATACATGTATAGTTGTGAAACTAAAATATTATTTGGGGTATATATACTACCCATTGACAAGTTATATTTTAAATATAATTCTATTAATGATATTTTATGTTTTTTTAATTTTATTATTTCATGGGGAGTATTATTCAGTATAACATAAGTGGTAACATATTATTTATAACATCCCATCCCTAAAGATCTAAGCCAATGCATTATTGTATTAAATTATCATGATTATAAGGAATCAAATGAAAATGGAGCTAATAGTTTAGAATTTTGGAAAAACCATATTACATACTTGAGTCTTACATTACAAATAAATACACTAATTTCAACATATTTTTTTTGTAATAAATTTGATCCCAATAAACATATCCTGGAATATATTTCTTATAAACTTATTGAATTCTTGAAGGAAAGAAACAATTAAGGGTGGGCTCAAATGATTAGTAAGGGTAAGTGTAGAATGGAAGCTATGAGTAAATATGGAATTAACAATATGAAAATGTGAATAACTTAAACACAAACCATTTAAATAATCACATGAGCTAGAAAACATAACCCTTAATTTTATAATAGTTGAATAATCACATGGAATATCATAAAATAATCTCATAATGATGGAAAGAATAATGTTCTGCATCTGAAACATAACATCATGGCCTTGTCTAAGACATAAATTTTTTTAGGCCTCAACTAAATCCATATATGATAAGAAATGGGTAAGGACTCAGCCAAATGCATATCTTCTTTGTCTTAGGAGACCTATCGATGAATTGAAGGGATATAATAGGCCCCATTCGTCCCATACTAAGACCAATACATTCCACAACTGAAAATGGTGAAACATAAAAAATCGTATTTAAAAAATAGCATATGAAATGTGAGTACTTAGACATAAGCCATTAATGTTATCAAAATAGAACTTCCAAAATCAAAATCATCATAAAACCTTCAATAAAAAATGGTATATTGTATCATAAGATAAAAATAGAATGAAAATTAACATTTTTTATCAAAACAATTTTTAGGAAATTTAAAAAAAAATGATGTCCATTTACACCCACAAAGAAACCATAAAAAACCCATAACAAACTACGTGATCAGATCCTCCCCAGTAATTTCACTATGAAGATAAGACTTCATATAAGCATGACCGTTCATAAAATAGTACCATATAGAAATGAACGGGAACAAAACCGATGGCAAAGGTATACCCTCTCATCATCCAGATGCCAAAGGCATGCTCCGGTGAAGACTTCACACTCTAAACCCCATATAGATTAGATCCAAGTGGGTGTTGAGTGTGAAAATCCAGACTTCTCATCGAAACCAAATAGATTGTTGAACCAAACCTAGACATAGCTCAAATGGCATTCCACTCAAACCAAACATGCCTAACTACAAACTTAAATAGAGTCACAAAATTGTAACTTGAGATTACCAGAATTTGCTTCTCTAAAAAAATCCAAGATAAAGCTGAAAATTGAGTGTTTGATACATCCATCATCATCCTTTCAAACACAGAAGCTAGATAGTCTTAGGAGTGTATGTACTTCTCCATTCTTATCATCTATTTATTGAAGGCCCATACAAGAATGGGATCGTGTTTGTTTATCCATGAGTATTTATCCTCATTGAGAGACACTCTGAGAGACATCCCCATCATCTTGGTTACCTCCTCTTCAGTTGTATTATGCATCAAGACCTTCTTGGTCGCTTCCTAATCCAAAATCAATAGAAAATCCATAGAATGATTACCCTAGTCCCCTGGCCGCAAATGACTCAAGGTCACAATGACTATCTTCATGCCATTTCATTTTTTTGAAGAGCGAGTCTCCAGTGGATGAGGAAAAAATAGTAATCCATCCTTACCTTACTCATCATAAAACTCTTTTTACACTTCAGGCTTCATGATTCATCCGTCGAGTGACCGGCTTCACACCCATTAGATTCTTTCACGCAAACCCTATTAATAACTCTATCACCTAGAATAGTGGAATCAGATCTCAACTCAACCCCTAAAAGGGATTCAAACCTATTGCTCATATGAACTACAAACCACTTCAAAAAATCCAGACCCATGTGAATAATTCCACACCTCTGTTTGGAATGGTGGTATCTGTAGCAGCCCACTACTTGCCCTTACACACATCATCACTAACTGTCCTTAATTCCTTTACAAACAAGCTATCCAAAAACTCCATCTCACTACCCACCATCTATTCTATGACAGTATTACTCATATTCCTCTGAATGTACACTCGAAAATCCTCATGATAATGCATTCCCTCTCCTTTCCACACACTACGGTTAGAAGGACCTATGAGATTATACCTCAGTATGTTGAGAACATCCGAAAACATTGGGTTAATCTAATTTTCTATGGATTATTCCTCACATCAGTACCAATATCATCCTCAACAACCACATCACTTTCCACTTCCTTGATGATGAGTCATTCCTTATCCATAATATATAAGGATAGAGAATCCCAACCTCTATCCTCTCTACCTGTTTCAATATTTTCTGAGCCATACTCCTCACATACCTCTATATTTCCACTACCGTTGTCCACCATCCTTGTTGGAATCTGTGCTCCCCAATGAAAAACCACCAATTATTTGCTACCAAATCTTCTTCCCACCAGCAATGAAGGCCCCCACCGTCAGAATTTTAATAATTATCTAGCTATCTACCTGAAGAACAGAAGTCTGTCCATTTCTCATAGATCACACACTAAATTTACCTACACTCCTCACCAATATTAATCCATACAAAATAAAAGGGTACTATAGTCACATCCCACTAGGCACAGGCCCGCCGATTCATAGGGTGACAAACTGCCTCTGTGCGGCTATCCAAACATAAATACCTACCGATAAGATTGCTGATAATTATAAAAAAGAGGGGTTTTGGAATGGTACCAGAATATTTTGGAAACATACCCAAATCGCAGAGGAAGGAAATTCACATTTCATGTTGAACTCAAATGACCATCGGAACAAAATGAACCGAAAAACCATTGCCACAATGGGGGGACCTCAAGTTAGCACTGATGAGGTCCTCCTCTAATTCAAATCGGATCATGATATGGTGATTTTTAAGAACTAATAGTGTCTCCCTCTCCGAAATATCCCATAAGTCGAAGATGAAGCTCTCAAAGTAATCAACCAAAGGCCTTTTATTCTTAAACTTTACAACCAAGGGGAGCTTTAGAAGTGCGGATGTTTCTATGAAATCTATATTCAAGATCTGGAGATTTGGAAAACCATCAATGATCTCAGATACTTTAGGGAATATTTATGATTTCGTGAAAGGAGGGAGAAAGTCGGGGTTTGATAAGGGGTATAATGAAGGCTCTTCTATCATGTCGGATTTTGGAGATCCCACCCCCATTGGGGGGGGGGGGGGGTGATCGGTGCAGTCGCCACAGTCATTACCAAGAGGAAAAGAGCCTCGATCTAGGGTTCTCGGGCCCCTCATGAGCCTAAGAGTGATATAAAATTAAAACATCATTGAATTACTATATTAAAAAGGTATTTTCACAGAGATGAAAATAATTTTAAATGGGAAAGTTGAAAATTGTTTCGGAAATTAATCTTTAAACATTCTAAAGTGTCTTATACCACATTAAAGCCTTTAAAACACAATACCAATGAAAAAATAACATTAAATAAAATTTATATTCTCATGAGAATAAGGTAATTTGTTATAAAATATATCAATGAGTAGTAAATGAACCATACATATCGAATAACCAGTGAAAAAGGAATATACCTGACATAAGTAAAAGTGAGATGAAAAACCCCTTACCTTACATTTTGTTTAGAATAATGTTATTTAAACAATAGTATAATAATTTAATGAATGTTTTTAATTTATAATATAACCATATTAACATTTTATATATCATTTATAGCCTTCTTATTTCATCTTATAACCTGTTTATTAATATTCTTTCTTGATTACCATTTTTTCAGGTGTTAACCGTGTAATTTTCCTAAGCATGTTTTTTCAAGTAAATTAAAGTTCTTATTCATAGGATATAGTTCCTTAATATTCAAAGTAATATTAAGGTCATTGATATAATATTTATTAATTATTTATTTTTTTATAATGATTCTGGAATGGTGAACATGGAATATGAATCCTATTGCATTGTGGATATGGTTGGTTTTACATACACACAAGCGACGATAACATTAAGTTAATGGTGAATTGGTAAGGATGTGTATGGTATATTAATTGTTATAGAATCAATATAATATAAAATTTATAATATATAAACATAATTTTCATCATTAAACCCATCCAAGTAAATTGGTATCGAATAATAGATTACACCATGGTGTGGAGAAGATAATTCCTGTGTACGCACGCATAATGCTATCATTTTTTATAGGATGGATAAAAGGTGGAATACGGTTATCCCATAATAATAATAATGAAATCTCAGAATATATATGATACTATATTTATTAATCTCTCATGGAAAAAAGGTATCATTAGTAAGTGAAAGAAGATAAAATCTTGAAATAGTGAATAAAGATGATTACCTCTTTTCCAACAGACTTCCTTTAACCTCTTCTTATGTGATATTATGTAGGAAATTTGGAAGGAACAAAAAATATCAATATTAACTAAGGATTTTTGGAAAATAAATTTTGAAGGTTTGGGTGAGGTAGATGGCTCAAATTGATGTGAGGAAGTGAGGGAGGAGGTACCCTTTTATAATTGAGGTGAGGGGTACTTTTGGAAATCCTCAAACATTTAAAATATTATACAGAAACTATATAGACTAAGACTTAAAAATAGTCAATAAAAGAAAAGGGGAAGACATTTTAGACAATATACTATCCCCTTTGTAATAATTTAACTTCTTTTTTTTGTTT
Organism: Viscum album; assembly: GCA_963277665.1. Lineage (NCBI taxonomy): Eukaryota > Viridiplantae > Streptophyta > Magnoliopsida > Santalales > Viscaceae > Viscum > Viscum album. The sequence goes on along the minus strand of OY728153.1, from coordinate 1,198,790,263 downwards.
TTAACTAATTTAATAATATATAAAGCCAATAAAATATCATTATTTTTAAATTTTATATTATTCATTTAATTTGAATTCAGATACATTAAGAAAAAGTTTTAATTACAATGCAATTTTTTAAAAAATGTATAATATATCATATTGATATATAAAGATATTATACACAATAACTAATAAAAAATATATCAAAATTATATTTTCAATATCAATTGTTTTATTTTTATGTTAATTAAAAAAAATACACTTTTAGTATTAAAGAAGCGTTTAAGGTAATTATATAATTTCTAAAAATACAAAATAAATTTATATAATGAACTAATTTTAGTTAATATACTAATATACATTTTTTCTTCATATGTTGATTTAGTTACCATGTAGACACATAAATGATATTAAATACAAAGAGGGCGTAAATTTGTACCTATATTTGATTTAAATAAAATATATGATATTTTAATAGAAAAGTGTCCATTAAACATAAAAAAATAAATTTTAATGGGATAATGGTTGAATCCTATTCATCCAATAAATTTTTGATTATTTTACATCACATTTTTACCAATTTTTCTTGGATTTAACCCTTCTTTAATCCCTTAAAATCTTACTATGTCAACATGCGTTTTTACTGATTAACAGTTAATATAGTTACTATAAATTACCAAATGAACCATAAATGGGACACTTATGACATTTTTAAACAATATAACAATTTTTGGTTGAATTTTAAATATTTATGAATTTTATATCATTAAATAAAATATTATTTATTTTAAAACATCATTAATGTCAATTTTCACACTATTCATACTTGAATTTTTAAAAATACCCTAACTATAAGATAACTTCAAATAAATTTTTTAAAAAATGCAAAAATATTTCTATTTCAATTTCAAAATTTAATTAGAATATTAATTATTTTAATTTTAATTTATATTAATATTTTTAATAAAAATTATTTTATATATCCATTAATTAAACAATAGTTGCATCATTATTGTGTCACTATTTAATGTAATTATTTTGTCACAAAAAATTTAAAATAAATTTAAATAATTTATGTTAACATTTTATATTTCTATAGACTATTTAAAGTCAAATATATTCTTTATATATCCTATATAAAAAATATTTTTATTTTTTAAAATAAAAGTATGTCAAAATTTAATTTCTTTTGAATTTAATATTATTGAGGATATATTATCATCCAAAAGAAATTAAATGGTCTAATAACCACTCTTTAAATTATAAAGGATTAAAATTAATCATTTAATAAATTTATGAAAAGATTTTGTATAATTTTATAGTATTTATAGTAATATTTGTACCCCTAATTACAATATTAACTCTTATATGTGTTTGTAAAAAAATTACTATTGTTACTATTCATAGGTACTAAAATATAAGGAAATTGGGCAATAAATTTTTACCTTCTAATTTAAAATAATGATTACATTTTTAAAATTTAAAACACAACATTAGTAGAAAGTAATTAAAAATTAAACTAGCTTTTAATGTCTTTTGAATTTAATATTATTGAGGATATATTATCATCCAAAAGAAATTAAATGGTCTAATAACCACTATTTAAATTATAAAGGATTATAATTAATAATTTAATAAATTTATGAAAAGATGTTTTATAATTTCATAGTATTTGTAGTAATATTTGTACCCCTAATTACTATATTAACTCTCAACTGTGTTTGTAAAAAAATTATTATTGTTACTATTCATATGTACTAAAATATAAGGAAATTGGGAAATAAATTTTTACCTTCTAACTTAAAATAATGATTCCATTTTTAAAATTTAAAACACAACATTAGTATAAAGTAATTAAAAATTAAACTAGCTGATGGATCAAGAAAACATGTTTTTAAAGTAAAATCTTTCAAATGATTGAAATGTTTTTATATCCAAATTCAATGTGAAATTTATTTCAATCAACTTAATTTGATTAAATGATAAATTATTGATGAAATTATACTTTAAACCCAATCTAAAATAAAATCTAATAACTTAAATAAATCAGATGAAAAAAAAATTCTCATTTAAAATATAGTATTTCTCTTCACTATTCGTCAAAAATGATTCTTATCATAAAAATATAAAAAACTAATCCTAAGTGAATTTTGACATTTTAATTTCAAATAAGTAGTTTATTTTATCAAATATAATTTATAAATGTGTAAAAAACGATATTTAATACAACTTATCTATCAAAAAGTGGTAAAACTGTCTTTCTATAAAAATACATCTTTATTATGTAAAATTGGATTTTCTATAATATCATGTCTAGAAAACACATAAGATGAATTTTAAGAATTATATTAAATAATATATATATATATATATATATTTAATTAATGTAATCTATAAAGGTTTATTAGAATATTTTCATGGTTTAAAACAAACTTATGTGCCTTTAAATTGTTTTTATAAAGACCTTTTTGTAAATTTTAAATTGGTTTTCATATTTAATTATAATTAATAGGTAACCAATGAATTTAATAATATTTTCATAATTTATATAATCCTATTCATAACCAAAAACATAGTAAAAAGTGTTAATATAATAATATTTGATAGTATATCATAGTTCAATTAAGTTTGGTGTTTCATGCAATGTATGCTATTGAAGAAATTAAATTTAATGTGAATATTAAAACAAAATCATGGTGTGTTACATTCTTCACTCCTTTAATAAATTTTTTCCTCACAATTTGAAATTGTACATAAATATTTCATGGTTGATAATTGAAAAATTATTTTCTGGGAAACCCACATCGGAAATAGAGTTAATACAACATCCTCTTAATAAAAGAGAAAGCGAAATGTGAAGGTCTCCACAAAATTAAGCTTTCGAATATGAGAAAATTATCATAAATTAAAAACATGGACTAAGAAGAGAAATATGACTATTATGCTCTGATAGAGTATGATTTAGAACATGGTCATTATATACTTAACCATAAAAACTGCAAATCTTGTGATTGGTTAAAAATACCATGATTTCATAGTATAAATGGTAAACAGATAATGTTTTCGTCTCAAAATACCTTTCAAAAAGATACGAGATTATTTTACAATCAAAATAAATAACTTGAGAAAACATATATTATTTCATTCCCTCTCATAATTTCATCCATTGGTTGTGATTCGATCTATTTCCACATCAACCATTACACATGGAAATGAAATTTAAAGATGGAATTTTCATGCCTCATGCACTTTTATGAATAATAATATTCACGATTCATCCCTTAATCTTTTAAATGTTTACTGAAAAAATGGTTACAACAAGTTATCCATTATGATGAATCATACTATATACTCAAAAAATAATATTCAATTTAAAAATAATTCCATTAAAACATTAAGACTCATCCAAAATTTATTTATCTTGATTCACAGTTCTAAAAGGTCTCTATAATTTTCAGAATCAACATAACATCATATTTCAAAATAAGATAGTGTTTCTCTTATTTTCATATACAAAATATATTAATTACATTATCACATTAAATCCTTAAGTAAAATTTTCCTACTTTTAAACCCTTAAAGAAGAGGTATTGTGTTACAATACCTATATATCTTGTGATTCTTATAACAGGAGCACCATTTATGAAATAATTCTTGAACAGAAATATACAAGAACCATAATCATTCTACATAATTACTAAAACAATAACTATGATTGATTATATTATTATATAATACCTCATTCCTTTAATTTTTCTTTCTTAGTGTCTTTATCATTAATAGCATATCCATTAATTATAAACCTTGATGATTGTAACCATTGAACAAACTCAATGAACAATGTGAGAAACAAAAATCATAGTGATATAGTCATGAATAATCATTTATATGATATATAAAACATGAAAATTTCTCAATAATTAAATATATAGTGTTAAAATATATTTTCCATGGTATTACTAAATAAATTTGATGATGTAATATACTTATACTTAACTTAAAAGATAGTCATAGGGTTATGTTGTTTAATCTATTCTTTCCTAAATCTTATTTCCAGGGTTGATGCTAAACTTCCTTTGATACCAAATGCAACACCCCGACCCCATAATCCATGATCTAATGTACAATTATATTAAATTGTCATGATTACAAAGAACTAAATCCAAAATTATCGAATAGTTTCGTTGTTTAGGAAAACTAGATTACATACATGAGTCATGTATTACAAAAGAATACACTAATTATTGTATAATGTTTTTTCATAATAAATTTATTACCAAATTTTATATCCTTGAATATATTTCTCAGTACACTTCTTCGATTCTAGAGGAATGAAAAAAATAACAGATAGTTAATAATTCTTAATAATTGTAAATGTATAATGGAATCTATGAGTAAATATGGAATATAAATATTAAAAGGTAATCAACTAAAACACATGCCATTTAAATAATCACATGAGCTATGAAACATAACCATGGATATTATGATTTCCAAATAATAACATATAATATCAATAAATAATATAATAATGATGAAATTAAAAATGATGTACATTAGAAACATATCGTTAAGTCTTCAGGCATGGCATCTAAAAATGAATTGGTAAGGCCTTGATGAAATCCATATCTGAAACTAAATATTTAAGGAATCAACTAAATCCATATCAAATTTTCTCATGAGACCTATATATACATTGGGGAGATATAGTGGGACCCTCCCTTGACATACCTAGTCTAATATAGTCCCCATATAAAAACAGTTAAACATAAACCCTATAATTATTAATATTGGAAAACAATCATATAAAATGTGAATACTTTAAACATAAACAATGAATTATATCAAAGTAGAGCATCCATAGTCAAAGTAATCATAAAACCATCAACAACATAGAGTATCTGGTTTTTTAATAGGTAAAAATAAATAAATTACAAGATTCCACAATTGATATTTACATATCTAATGATACTTTTAAATGACCGTTACATTTTTTAATTAAAATAATATTTCATCACTCAAAAGTGTCCCATGCCACTTTGAAACTTTTAAATCATAAAAACTGTGGAGGAATAAAATTAAATGTAATATAAAATATAATGATAATTAGTAGATTAATGATATGTTATATCAAAGGTTATTACTTACACCAAAAAGAATAAATAAGTGGTGAACAAGGCATGTATATCACAGATGTAAATGTGAGATGAGAAAACCCTTACCGTATGCTTCCTTTAGTATAAAATTATTTAAACACCTTTAAAATCATTAAAATAATGTTATTAACTTATAATGTAATCATATTAATTATTATTATATCACATATGATCCTATTATATCATATTATCACCCATTTAGTAATATTATTTTGTTATTAATTTGTTTTGGGTGTTAACTACCTAATTTTCTTATGTTTCTTTTATCGTGTAAGTCTCGGTTTTTGTGCATAGTAAATATTTACTTCATCTTAAAAATGATAATAAGGTAGTATATATCATATTTATTGATTATATATTTTTTTATTATCATTATTGAATGATGAGCATGGAAAATGAATTGCATCACATTGTGGAGATAATATGTTGTACATACACATTAGAGATGCTATCATTTCATTAATGGTGAAATTACAAAGAAGTGGAAGGTATATTAATTTTTGAAAAATTAATATCATTTCATAATTATCATATACATAAATTATTCTCATAATTATACCCATCCAATTAATGTGGGGATGAAAGATAATTACACCACGATGTGTAGAAGGATAGCTGTATATACACAAGCGTGGTGCGTTCATTTTTTGTAGGGTGGATAAAATGGAAAAAATTTGGGTTCCATAATAATAATGAAATCTATGAATATATATTATACTTTATTTATGACTTTATCATGTAAGAAATATATGATGAAAAAACAGAATAAGAAACAAACATTGATATGTCTATAAGGACGATTAAATATTCTTTGGTGGACTTCCTTTAGTCTCTTATTAAAGGATACAAGGTTTATCTTTTGTAATGACTAGAACCTCTATAAAATAAATAATTATTTTTATAAATGAAATGGTAATTACTTGGTCGATATATATATATGGCTTAAATTAGTGTGAGAATGTGATAGAGTGGGTTCCCTTTTATAATTGAGGTGAGGGGTACTTTTAGAAATCGACAACCAATAAAATATAAATAATATATTATAGAGCCAAAGGCTTACAAATGATTATAAATGAATAGTGGATGACATTTTAGATTATATATTATATCCTTTGTGATTATTTAATATTTTTTTATTTTTAAATAATTTGATGACATATTAAATCAATAAAATATCATGGTCATCAAATTTGATATTATTCATTTAATTTTACATAATATACCTCAATAAAAAGTGGGACATCGAAAATAATTCTTTCCCACATATATAATATATATTATATATCTAAAAAATTATTTATAAATAATAAATCATCCAAATTTATTTCAATATTTGTATTTTTAAAATCAATTATTTTATTTTTCTGTTAGTTAAAAAATAATGTTTCAGCAATGAAGAGGCATTTAAGGTAATTATATAATATCTAAAAAATAAATATAAAATTTTAAAATTAAATAAAATTAATTAATATAAATATATACATTTATTTTGGTTCATATATTTAATTTTTCACAATGTAGACACATGAATGATATTAAATACAAAGAGAGTAATATTTTTTAACTATCATTGATATAAATAATATATAAGTTATTCTCATGAAAAAATGTCCATTAAACAACTAAAATTAGATATTAAGGTCATAATGGTCTGATCCTCTTCATCCAATAATTTTTTTTACATGTTTAGTTCACATTCTTACCCTTATCTTTTGTCTTTTACCCTTATTTAAACTCTTTAGCACTTACCGTATCAACAAGTATATTTACTCTTTAAAGGATATTATAGTTACTATAAAAATACTAAAATAATAATAAATTGGTGATTTATAAAATTTAAAACACTATAAAAATCATCAGAATTTTAGATTTTTATATATTTTATATCATTTAATAAATTATTATTATTTTTAAAATATAATTAATATAAATTTTGATACTATTTATAACCTGACATTTTTAAAATATCATGACTATAATATTAAATCAAAAAAACCAATAATACATCACTAATATGTCTAGGTCATCTAGAAAATTATTTTATGACATTAATTTTTCTAAATAAAATTTATTTCATTATTTTTAATATCATTTATTTGATATTTCCATTAAATATACAAATATTTCATCATCATTCTGTCACAATTTAAGATAATTATTTTATCACTAATAATAATAAATAAATTTACATGATTTATATTAACATTTTAGATTTATAAATACTATCTATAGTCGAATATATCAATTATATAAAACCATATTAAAAAAATATCATGCTGGTCAAAGTAGAGTAATCAAGAGGGGGGGGGGGGGGGTGAATTGAGTATCTATTAAAAATTTCTTTTTAAAAAGTATTTATAAAAATGGTTCCCAATAAATTTAAACACAGCTTAGTCAATCATGGTTATACGGTTATGAAAGTTTTACTTTTTCAATAACTTCTTAGAAGATTGATTAATTCTCTGAAATCGTAATATCAGTTATTAACATTACTTTTGAAGCTATTCTAATAAAGAAAAAATAATTATAACATCTTTCTAGGATTAAATATCAATTTAAATTTAGGGATTTTTGAATTAAATAGTAAAACATAGAACACTAAAATTAACAACACAATGGATATAAAAAAATTCGTTCAGTCTCAAACCAAGACCTAATCCACTCCACTTGGTGATCACCTTCCACCAAGAAGTTTATATAACTAAACATGATCGACACCATATATTGGGGTAAAAACAGTACACAAGATTGTCCAGGTCTCACAACCTCTTCGACAGTTCTTTCTGGGTATGAACTAAAAATTCACAAAGGTACCTCTTACACACTTATCCTTGGGAATAGACAATTGTAAAATGATATAAGATAAAAGATATATTTCATCCATTAGTTTGATTAAGGAGGTAGTGTGTGTTAAATAAACACACACACACACTACTCGAAAGGTAAAAAATAATAAACAAAAGAGAAAAGATGATGAGATAAGGTTATAATTCTTATGAGTGTTATTTTATGAAACTCTGGACTTCTGGGATGAAGCAGATGTAGAAATTGAGTCCTCTCGTGGAAAACAGAGTATCGTAGGTCAGCTAGATCTAGATCGTGTTCTTCGTGGAGTTGATGATGCCGAAATGTTCTCAACTTTGAGATTTGTGTATGCTTCGTGTGTTCTTCAGCAGTGTCGGGTTCCATGAATGCTAGTTATTCTTTGTTATCTTTCACACACTTGTTTTTCTGTTACACTATCATCACTATAGTCACCAAGATCTCACACGTTTCTCTTGTCCATGTTATTATTTTTATTCAGGGAATGCATGTGTTGGAGCTAACATGATGCATAAATTCTACACCTCATACCTCATAATGGAAGGTGACATGTCTATAGAGAAACATTAATTTTTTTAGTGCACTTAGAAGCTTTAAATATGACCGTTACAAATTAAATTGAAAAAATAACAAAAAGGATTAAGAAACAACGTCACAGTATGTCTATAAATTGTTTCTCAATGGAAACAGTGTCTCCATGAAATAGTGTCTCATTCTTTGTCTTTGAGTGGCATGATAGATATAATGGAATTGTTGTATAGAGACCAGGAACTGGTAGCACAGATGTTGTGTTAGGATCATGGTGTTTGGTCACAGTGTCTAGATAGTCACAGTGTCTGGATGGTCATGGTGTCTGGATGGTAACAGTGTCTGGATGGTTATGGTTCCAGGATGGTCATGGTGTCTGGATGGTTACAGTATCTATGTGGGTATGGTGTCTGGGTCCTTTTTGAGAAAAACACAATTGGTGACAGACTCATGGTTTCTCAGACTTAGTCAAATCTCTATACAGAGACTTAATGAATGATATTCATATAATGAATTAAACATAATCATTCATAAAATAATTTCATTAGAAACAAAATAGTTTTCAATATTTTTTAAGGAATAATGAAACTAATCATCTATACACATGATTTTAGATAAATTAAACAGGATTAACATGCCTTATAGAATTTATATGATTTGTGATTATTAAAACATGATTAACACTTGAGGAGTCCAACAATCTCTCCCTTTTTGATGATCAAAAATCATGTGAGTGAGATATTTATTATTTGTTAATGTGTATCTTCTTTAATGTGCATTTAGTGTATATACAATACATATTTCTCTCCACTTTTGGATTATAATATAGAGTAAATAAGAAGTAGACAATAAAGGGCACAATGCAGTAGATTGATAAAAAGTGTCAATACAAACCGTAAGTAACACGAATATATAAAACCTACCTATCAAAAAATATTATTCAAAATTCATCAGCACTAGATTTTCCTCTCTCTTCCCTTGGTAGTAGCATCAGAAGAATAAGCTAAAGGAGCAGAGGTTGAGGTTGAGGAAGGGAGTGAACCAGTGGGTAGAGACAGTAAAGGGAGTCCTTCAAAAACAGAAGGGTCCAAGGTTGGTGCAGTAGAAGACCGAGGCAATTGTTGATAAATGATTACAAGCCTTATCAGACTCATAGGCTGAGAGAGATACATAGATGTCGGAGTTAGGTAAAAGGATGAGGAGGTAGGAAAACAATATCTCAAAGGTGAAGCTGTAGAAGAGACAAGGGAAGTTATCTGAACAAGAATATAAGGATACAAAGCTCTGATGAAGTTAGAAATGATTTAACCACCACACTAGATGTCTTTCTCAAAGTCAACCTTATTCTACATAAACTTATCCAATAAAGGAGTAAAATCTTTGAGCTTTTGGACTTTGTTTTGAAGGCTTGAGTTACAGGAGGAATCGTTATATTCTCCACAAGGTACATTAAGTGGTTGGTCATGTCATTATTAGAGAAGATATGATTGAAGTGTAAGTCCACCTTTTTAGAAATTTCTTGTTAAGAATCATTGGAAATTTTCGGAATGGATTCTCAAAAAATCGAGAACACTGTCACTATTCCTGATAACCTCTGATATAGATTCTTTATCAATTCCACTGAGCACAGCTTGGAGTTGTTATTTAACAATTGTTTTGAGTATATCTTTGTCTAATGTAGGTTGAGATGGTTGTCCAGAAGTACAAGAAGTAGTGACAACCGTGGTAAAGGATTTCAATAGATTAAGAACTTTCTAGAGACCTCCATTATAATCATCAGATAACTTGTTAAGACTAATAACCAGATCACACATCTCATGAGAAATATTCTTATTTCATTAAGCTATTTTTTCAGATAAAGAGGTTAGATGAGGTTGAATCAGTGTGTCTTCTTCCGATGGTGCCTTGCTATCAAAATCCCCTATAGTATATGATGCAGGTTATGGTCTTGAGTTTATTGCATTTTTTGTATCTTCAACCACACCAATGAGAGTTTTTACTTCATCACTGAGTAGTTTATTCTCAACACTGACTTCTTGAATCTCATGAATCATCTTTGGTTGAATCTTTCATATGACTTTTTCCAACAATAGTGAAGTATATCTCTCACATAAATTTGTTACAGGAGCTGGTTGGGTATTCAGGAGTTTCTCAACTCTCACTAATAGTGTAGATCCAACATCTTTTAGATCATCATTTTTCACAAAGTTTGTAAATTCTCGTGAGGATTCAAGAATAGAAGATGAGACAAGATTAGGTTATATGGAATAGATAGCTCCAGGTCCAGAAGCTAGATTCAAATGAAACATTTTAGACATATAAATTCCTTAAACTAAGACTTCCTGGGAATCAGCCTCATCAAAATAATTGGGGAATTTATACCTTGTATTCACCGATCTTGAATCAATCAGATTAGGCACTTCAACAGATTCTAGATTGGGGATTCTCCCCCTCAACTGGTGAATATTTCTCAGGACTGAGATTTTTTTATCATTGATATATCTCCATGTATTCATCCATAATTTCCTCATCCATTTCCTTTATTTACAACTAAAATGATTTCTCCATTCTCTCTTTAGAATAAGGAATAACTTTTTGAACAGCTTCTTCATCTATGTTTTCCTCAACGGTAGATTCTTGCAAAACTGGAAGATCTTCTTCTATATGTTCTTCTACAATTGAATGAAAATTAATTTTTTTTTCAAAATCTTTTAGGAGAAATGAGAAACCATGAGTCAATTTGAGGGAAAGTGATAAATTGAGCAAGATCACAACTGATACCAACCATAAGAACAGATCACGAAATCAAACGACATGGACATACCAGCACATCCACTACCAATCAAAATATCCATACACATAACCAGACCCAAAAAAATATTCCTCCTCTGCAGTGGATGATTTACATTCAGAAGCTAGTTTATACTGCCTCGAAATATTATCACCTTAGTTATGACTCCTTATTTGATCCCGAGAGGGCATCCCCCGGACAAGACTTCTTGGAAATAATATATTTATTGGAAGAAAGAATCACCCAGTGATATCACTTAGATGAATATCTAGTACTCACCGGATGTGGAAGGTAAGAATAATATTTCCTTGTTTTTCTTCTTGGGTTAGCCGATAACATTCCTTCATCCTCAACCATCCTCTTTTCCTCACCTTTTACAATGTCACTAATGGATCAGGTGGCCAATCCACTCAAAGTTTCATTATCACCATTGGAAATATACCCAATCTCATCAATGTGATTCTCTGAAATAGGTTATTTGAAGCCCTTGTCATTTCTCCTCTTCGGGTCAGGCGTATTGCATTCGATCACTAAAAGAAACCTAACCACAACTCGATTGTCTTTAGAAGTTTCCTTCTCTTCACCCTCAACTTTTCCCTATGTTAAACTACTTTTCCTTGAAATTTTTTTATCCAGGATAAGAAGCTCATTCATAGACATAGTGACCTCTTCATGACCCTAATACACATCCATGCGGTTCTCCTTGTATCCCCTATAAACATCTATAGATTCCCCAGGATCGGTGATCAATCCTGCTTCGAATAGACCATCGAAACTGTTTCTTAATTGAAGCAATGGCATGGCCAGGTGGGCAGGACCCCCAACTTCCATTGTTCTGACTGTACTGGCCACATCTAAGGCAAAAATGACCCCCTCTCCTTTTTCCAATTCACCCTTGCCTATGAAAATCCATTCTTATGTTGTTCCACCGGATTCTCTGCACAAGGTGAAGGACACTTCAAGTCCCGCCTCATCCATCAAAACACTTTGGAAACCTTTGCGTTACCTTTGGTCATCAATGCATCTAACGTAACATGACCATGAATGTTTACCTCAAACACCTTACAAACACCCTCCCAGACTTCCTACTCTAACAGACCTGGTGACTATACCCCACTGTATCCATATGAACCAAGTTTCCTCTATTTCAGACCAATTTCCCTATAAACAATAGGTGTTTTACCCTTTGAAACTTCCTCCCTCCATGCCGATGCCTGAGAATCCCGACGACGAGTCTCCACCTCATGGGTTGAAGGTATCCTTTAGAAAACATCCCGAGAGTGTCCCAAGTGGTTGCATGGTGAACAAAAGTCAGTACAATTTTCATATGTCATCTGCTAATTGCATCTATATTCCTCTCTAATAGTAATCAAAACAAAATAAAAAGGTATCTGAAATTCATCTACTTCTGCACAGACCCAGGGATTGACTGGATTACACACTACCTTAGTGCGGCTATCCACACATAATAACCTGCCAATGAGGTTACCCAAAATTTTGATAATAGATATATTTTGAAAAGGCAATCTAAGTTTAGGGAAGCTTACCAAAACCACCATAGAGGGAAAATCGTTGTCCATATGAATGTAAAAGGACCAATTTTTGAGGAAAAATTGAATCTCGTTGTAGTTACGAGGGGCCCTAAACCAGGATTTGATGAGGTAAACCTCCGATTCAGAGTGAATCATGATGTGGTGGTTGTCCAGTTAGCCTACTGTCACCCTTTCATGGAGTTCCGATGAGGCGAAAACAAATTTTTGAAATGTGTCGACAGATGTTCTCCTCTTCTTAAATCGAGCGATCAGGGTGAGGTTCAAAAGCGCTAAGATTTCTGTGAACTCAGAGGTAAGTATCTGGTGATTAGGGATTCCATCATGATGATTCGGGACTTTCGTACTTATGGACACTTTCAAAAATGGGGGTTGAAAATCAAGGTTGGAGAAGGGCCGAAAGTAAACCCCTCTCTCCTGAGGGAAGACGATGCTCTCTCCCCAACCATTGTGGGAGGATCTGATGCTTTGGTTTCCATATTCACCTACTGGAAGAAAGCATCACTAGGGTTTCACCCGAGAAGGGTCGTCGGAACCTATATGCTATTCTAAAACACTCTTTCCACTTGCCTTATCAAACAAATTCTTCTTTTAAATCATGTTTTTCTTCCAGATCAACAAAACGTTCAGGAAGATGAACTTCATTTTCAAATATGACTTGAGGAGAATGTGTACTATCTTCATCTTCTACCACATCAGAATATTAAACATGTTCATTTGGTTCCAAACTAGGATCAAAGACATCCTTAGGACTTGAAGGGTGTTCCACCTAGTTAATCGTTTCATAAACTCTGTCATTATCTTTTACACATGCCTTCCTCTATGGATTTCAATTAATTTACATTCTCTTTGCAATAACTTTTTAATGAAAGAACTCATAATCATTTATTACTTCTTCATTTGGTCTAACCAGTCCCTTTGTATGAATCATAACTGAGATAAGACCTGAATAAAACAGAGAGGTTGACTTGGTGGTTGTTTTGATCAACTCACACATATGGTTTATAATATAATTGAAAAGGTTGATCTTATTTCTATTTTTTAAGAGATGTATCAAAAATACATTCTGATACTTGCGTAAAATAAAATATCATTTTCTAGGGATAACCAAATTTTGAACAAACATAAACAAGAGTCTAGATTCACCATCTAGCTCAGAAGATATGGCCCTACCCTTGGTTTCATTTCGAGTTAATATTCTAAAATCTTCTTCCCAAATAAAAAACTCTCCTGGAGGTGGAGGTCCTCTCTAGTAGTCCTCAAAAATACCCTCATGTGGTATCCTAAGGCTTGCAGCCCATGACCTCAAAGAGAAGGTACAAATATGTCCATTGATCTAACTTCGTACAACATACCCATCGTCTGAATCAAAATAAAATTGAACATATTTGTAAAACTGGGAAACTAGATCTAGATAAATATGTATATCATCCTTTTTAAACCAATCTTACAAGCCTTTATCTATTAGTACTTTCAAAACCAATGACTTACTTGATAGAATCCACTTCGGTCATATCTAATTTTAAGGTACCACTACTCTATTCACTATGTTTTGATTTAGAGGGCCCTCGAGATCTATCTTCGACATGATTTTCAACCTCTTCGTTGATCTGTGCTTCTCAGGAGTTGACGATGAAAGGAATTTTATCCTAGGCATTCTCATAAGGTTCTAGAGAGAGAGAGAGAAGGGTTGAAAGAAGGGTTACAGTTTGAGAAAAGAGAGATTGAGTGAATAATGAGTGAAATTTTATTTATTTGATCATTTACTAATATCAAGCGTCACGAGATCAAAAGCACGAAAATGTAAAAAGAATAAAACAATGAATTACCATGACATGGGTTATAATGTATACATTTAAAAACAAAGCATCTTTATGGTGAGACCATAACAAATGTTCATGGTGAGACCATAACAATGTTATTTTTAAGATGTTCGACCGTATTGTTTAAGACAGTAAGTGCCAAGTAGTAACCAAGATATAGTAATTGTGATACCGTAAACATTAAATCGTAACTCTTAAGATAGTAAAACTATAGAACCACTAGAGTTAAACAGTAATCTCAAGACTGTGACATGTAAAACCATAAATTATGAAATATCATAGTTACTACTTAAGATTTATCATTCCAAATTCGTGTGTGACATAATCTGTTCTTTTTGAATTTAGTGGTTTTGTGAATGTATTATCAAGACGATATTCAGTTCCAATGAATTCCAAAGCGATATCATCTTTTTGATAATGATCTCTCAAAAAGTGATGTCTTACTTCAATGTGTTTTTTCTTAGAGTGTGAAAAATATTTATTTAGATGTTAATAACACTTTTATTGTCACAATTTGTAGGTACATTCCTAAATTGATATCCACAATCTATAAAGGTGTGTTTCATCCACAAAATTTATGCACAACAACTACCAGCATCTATGTATTCTTCTTTTACAGTAGATAATGCAACAAATTTTTGTTTCTTACTACACCATGATACTAGTGACTTGCCTAAAAAAGTGACATGTTCTAGAGGTGGATCTTCTATCTAACATACAACCACTGATGTCAGGATCAGAATAACTCACTAACTCAAATGATAGTATTCTAGGATAGAACAGTCATGGATTGGGTGTATGTTTGAGGTATTTCAAAATTCCCTTAACAAAATTTAAATGAGATTCCTTATAATTTTCTTGAAAAAGATAACACATACATGCACTAAAAAAATGTCTTGTTAGCTAGCATTCAAGTAGAGTAAACTTCCAATAATTCTTCTATAAGTGGGTTGATCAATAGATTTTCCATCTTCATGAAGATCCAACATACAAGAAGTAATCATTAGAGTGTGAGTACATTTAGTGTTATACAATGAAAAACATGTTATATGAGCTCTTGTATATTAACATTGATTTGAAAAAATACCATCATTATTTAGATATATTTGACATCCAAGAAATAATTTGAGTTCACCCATTAAACTCATTTCGAATTTGTTTTGTGTAATTTTAGAAATTCTAATACATAAATTTTTTTTGAAGATCCAAAGATAATGTCATCTACATAGATTTGAACATCTAAAAAGTAAATGGAAATTAGTTTTTTAAGAAGGATAAGATCAAATATTGCTTTTTTAAAACCTTTGGAAATAAGAAATTTACTTAATCAATCATACCAATCTCTTGGAGCTTGTTTTAAACCATATGATGCTTTTGATAACATAAAAATATGAATTAAAAAATAATGGTTTGTAAAATAAAGGGGTTGCTAAAAAAACATTCTCAGTTATATACCCATTTAGAAATTCACTTTTGACATCCATTTGATATAGTTTAAAATTCATATGTTCAGCATAATCAAGAAGAATTATTGGAGCTTCATGTCTAGCTAATGGTGCAAAGGCCTCTTCATAGTAAATTCCTTCTTCTTGACTTTAACCTTTTGCCACCAATATAGCCCTATATCAAACTATATTACTAGCTTCATCTACCTTATTTCTAAACACCCTTTTAGTGCCTATGGTTAATGTGTATGTGGGTCTTTCAACATGTTTTCAAACATTGTTTCTTTAAAACTGATTATGTTCTTCTTGTATGGACATCACCCAAAATTCATCATTGATAGTATCATTAATGTTTTTAGGATCAAGTTGTGATAATAAGACTTGATGTTCAACCTGATTTCAATGAAAATCTCTAGTTTGAGTTCCTTGGACTAAGTCTCCTACAACAAGATCTAAGGGATGGTTCTTACGAGTTATAATAGCTCTATAAAATGAATGTCTGGTGATTTCAGGTTCTTCAATAGGATCAGGTTCATTGTGACCAGAATCTAATGAATTTATAAAAATGGAAGTTTTCATAGATTCCTTTACAGGATGGTTAGAGGATATGAATTAATGTATATATTTTATACACCATCCTCCATGTTATCTTGTAACACCCTAACCCCAGTTACCTAGAGTCAGTGCATTATTTTAATACATTGGCATTATTATAAGGAATCAAGTCTTGAAGTACCGATAAGTTTAGCAGTCTTGGAAAATAGATTACATACATTACCGTTACATTACATTATAAAATAAAAAACAAAAGAAAAAATTTCTCCATTTACCACATTAATATCTCATAGACTATCCCTACATGTCATTCATAATATAATTCTTCGCATTCTGGGAAAAATAAAACATAGAAAGGGGTGAGCTCAGATGCTCAGTAAGGATATCAATATAGTGAAAACATTCATAAATAAGCATAAATATTTAAGGAAATTTATAAAACTAAAACAAAATACTTTTAAAATTAAACTTCAACATAAAAGGGAAAAGATAAATCATGTAATTCCTTTTAATTATTCACATCGATATTCTACTTGTCGAATAATCACATATATTATCAATAGCCATTTTCATAATGATGGAATGAATAATGCCATACTTCATAACCACATAGTCAAGGCCATATTCCAAGAATAAAAATAAGATTTTGTCAAGGCCTTGTGCCCAGACAGTAGTTTGTCTCATTAGTCCTACCAATGTATCGAGGAGCAATATCGGGCTCCACCCGTCACTTACTAAGTTCAATTCATTCCTCTTATGAAAGGTTCAAACCAAACATAAACATTCATATTAAAACAAGCATACGAAATGTCAATAAATTATCCATAAACCATTAATGGTATAAAAATAACACATCCATAGTCAAAAATATCACAACATCTTCAATACAATATGGATGATTTGTTTCAAAATAAATCATCCTCGATCAATAATAATATCCCATAAAGGATGTTGACATAGTTGAAATTGATTAGTAAAAATCGTTGAGATAAATATCCCTTTTTTCACTAAATTATATAAAATTCATATAAATGAATCCATTTAAAATATAGTTTTGAATCAAATTCTCTTATACTACTTTGAATCATTTGAAATGAATAAACATTTTAAAACATTCATTTCCATATAAATAAATCCTTAATACCATTTTGAAAACATGGACATTAATGAAAAAGGATTAAAAGAAAAAATCTTCAAAACATTTAAAATGATGTTTTAGTAAAAATTACCTTGAAAATTCCATTTCAACACACTTTTATAAAACATGGGCATAGATAATAAATATTTCCCAGTAGATACTGACGTAAAAAAAACCTCAGATAATAATGAAAATTTGAAATTAACCCTTACCTTGCACTTTCCTTTGGTCGAGGGAAAGTTCAACCTAATGTATACTGACCATAGTATGTTATTAAATTATACCAAAACCATATTCATATTTATTATATCATACATGATTCATTTATAGCTTTATAATAACTATTTAATAATTATTTCCATGTTAAATTAACATTTTGGGTAATAATCGTTTTCTTTATCGTACGTGTTTTAACTTGTTATTCTTGAACGTATCATTTAGATCACGATTTAAATACTTCTAGTATATAAATATTGATTTATATATCATATATAATTATAATATAAATATTTATAATAGGTATATATATGAACTAGAAGGAACTGTTTATGGAGACGGTAGGTCATACGTATGCAGAAATGTTGTTTCTGTTTTTATATCGTATTAAATGGAAGTATGTGAATAAAATATATGTAAGTAAATACATACAAATATATATCCAGTAGAATTATTATTTCATATATTACATACATATTAATAATATATATTTTTATAATCATCGTTGAATGGAGAATGTGGGAATGAATCTCACCGCCTCGTGGAGACAGTAATCTGTACGTACGCAAGAGAGGAAATATCCTTATATTGATTGTGAAATCATGTGTAATTGGATGGTATATCAAATATACAGAATCATTAACATGTTATATTTATTATTTACTTCAGTTATACTCATTATTATATCCATCCAAAAAATTAAGTGTTTGAATAACAAACTATACAACGATTTGGAGACGGTAAGTCGTACGTACGCACGTATAGAGACTTTGTAATTTAGAGGATGGATAGAATAAAGAATATTGTTGTACCATATTTATAATAACATAAATGTATGTAGTAGGTACTGGGTTATTATTTTGGTATGGAAACATCAAAGAAAGATGATGTGGAAGATGAAAAGAACTTGAAAGTGGGTAGTGAAATTATTACCTCTAATTTCGGTGATTCATTTTGATTTGATCAAAAGGGATCATTAGGTTGGATTTATGATCAATGTAAGGACTCTAGGATGATGATAGAGAAGTTGGTAGTATATTGGGGTAGGGTTTGGTCGAGCCAAATGGCTTTGGGGTTGTGATTTGGGGAGAAGGGGAATTACAATTTTATAAGAGATGTGAGGGTCACTTTAGGAAAAGATTGAAATATTATTTTATAATAAAATAATTTTCGGTTTCTAATAGCTCAAAAATGATTTATCTATAGTCTATGCTATGTATGGGTCGAATAAAACTCAAATAATAGGATTTATATAGTTTTAGGTCAACATATTAACCATATCATTATGATTTAACTCTTAGTTAAATATTTTAACTTTTACATTGCCATCTTGTATTCTTAAACTATAATGTTAATAAACATTTTCTAAACATTCAATAGAACCTCAAGTGGTTCATTAATGATATATATAATATTATTTAATCCTTTTGGCCTAACTTTAGATTTTTAGTAATATTATATCAACCAATAATATAGTAATTGTTTTAAAAATTAATTTATGTCAATTTTGACATTATTTGGTATTTGGTTTTTGGGAAAGTCATAAAACGTGATTACATATAATAAGAAACATATAATAAACCCTAACTTGTCATATTCACCTAAAAAATTCGTGGATGTTATAAAATCTTTGAAATTATATGTATTTTAATATTTATAATACAATTTATTTGATTCCTTAATTAATAAGGTAATTACGTCATCATCATTTTGTCATTAATAAATTAAATTATTTAATGTCTAAAAATTATAAATAAAATACCATTATGTGTGAAATATATTTATCTTTCTAATTAATATTTATAGTAGAATTTATATTGTGTGTAACCCTATATTAAAAATAATTTATTTATTTAACTTTGAATTTAACACTTCTAACTCTTCTTTAAATAAAATAATAATAAATGTTCTAATATAATCCAAGTGGAGCTAAAGGGTAATGTTTTATTCATATGGGTTTTTTGGTGGAAATAAACTTATCCAATATAATTATGACATGTGTTACGGTAATTATAATATCATCTTTACCTTTAATTACCATATTTACTTTTAATCATGGTAAATAAAAGTCAAAAGTTACTATTCAAAAAAATTATTTTAATCTTATTGAACCACATTTTAATTTTTGATATCAACCATGTCTCTCAAATTTTTTAAATTCAACTCACAGAAGTGGTTAAATTATGTTTTATGAAAATTTTTAAATGGTCTTAGAATGTGGGTAAAAAAGGTTTAAAAGTACAATAAAATTTTATACATCTAATTTTATTATAAAATGACTCCAATAAATTACATTGAACTTATATAAGTATTATATATCTATTTTGACTTAAAATAAATTTAAATAAATAATTATTTTAATTAAAAGTCTATTTTAAATAACGACGCAGTGTTTTTCAATATTCATAAAAAATTGAAAGTTTTCATAAAAATACCAAAACATCACGTAAAGATAATTTTTATATTCTTAAATCATAAATGAATTCTATTTTACCAAATTAAAATCATATAATATACATTTATAAATTTAAAATCAATTCCAGTTTTCAAAACCAAAAAGAGGGTTTTTTAAAAGTAAAATCTATTAGAATATTAACATGTATTTATGTCCAATTTAAATGTAAAATTACTTATATTGACCTAAATTGTATTAAATGATAAAAATAAAATCTAATTATACATCAAATCCTTTCAAATTAATAATTTAACACTATAAATTACTTCGATTAAAAAAGTTGTTTTCAATTAAAACATAATATTTTTCATTATTCTTCATAATATGAAAGTTATCATAAAAGTACCAAAAATTTATCCGAACTACATTTTTATGTCCTGCTTCTAAAGAATAATTTAATTTCATTAAATTTAATATATATTGTGTCAAATATTGGTTTTATAAAGGGTTCGCCATTAAAATGTGGTAAAATTTCATTTTTAAAAAAATACTTCTTTTATCCAAAAAAATAAGTTTGTTCTTATATTATGTCTAATAAACACATAATATGGATGTTATAATTATATAAATTATATAATATTCAAAATGTAGTTAATACTATTCATAACCGCTTTTTTAATGGCTAGTTAGGTATGTTGGGGTGCGCTCAAACTCGTTGTTGCATGTAGCATAAGCTATTGAATTAATTTAATGATATAACGTACTATGAAATCTTGGGGTGTTACATTCTCCCCTCCTTCAATAAATTTCATCCTCTCAATTTGAAATTGTTCTTCGAAAATTAATTATAAATAATAAAAAAGTTCCTTTGTTGAAAACCCACATCAGAAATTGGTTAAATAAAATTTAGTCTTAATAAGAGGGAAAGGTAATGAATAATTTACCACCAAATTATGAACTCAAATAGGAGAACATTGGTGGAAATTAGAGACACATAATTAGTTGAAAAATTTAAATATTTATAGAGAGTGATTGAGGTCATTAATCACAATAAAGTGTGAAAATGAGGGCCTCAAAGCCATCAATATATAAAGATTTAAAATATCGTTAGTTCAAAAAACATAAGGTATTAGGATAAATTTTTTTTATAAAATATCTTCTATAAATATTAAGAATCAATTTATTCATAGAATAAGATGAATAAATATAATTGACTAATAATGTTTCATCCTTTAACTAATTCCTACCACAAACTCATCTTTCCTTCCAGAAGATAATAGAATTAAAAAATATTCTATTTAACCAAATCTTATAGGGTTCAAAAAATAATGAATTTATAATTCATTTGTTATACTTTTTAAAAAAACTATATTACAAAAACCAGGACATCATGTATGCCAGTGGTAGGTGATCCAACCTTGTTTCCCTTTGGTTTCAGGTTCATGTCTCGTGGCCTTTCTGGATGCGACGGGTTGTCACTCGACCTCCTGGTTGTTCTTTTTTATGCCAATCCAAAAAAGAATCTCAAAAAATAATTTATCCTTAAAATAGTATCCAATTTTAAACTTAATCGATTCCAACCTTTATACTTATCTAAAATACTTCTGCCCAAACTCACAGTCCAAAATTTATGAGGTAGGTAAACACAATGAAGATATTTTTTCATGTATTAACATATGAATACCTTCATCATGTATTCTTTTAAAACACTATAACACCCTATATGGCCATAAAAATTTATTTATTAAATTTATGCTCTCCTATTCCATTTAGAATACTGGATATATTTCTTCTATCCAAAAATTTTGTAAACTCCAATAATGATGAAATATACAATTCATTAATCTATTTCAATGTAGTAAAGAATATCTAATATAATTTATCCAAATCAATCATATTTTATTACAAAATCACTACCTCAGTATCAGAACCATGTTATGGTTTATCTTTATCTCAACCATATATTTTCCAAAACAATTAAATTGTTATTTATTCACTTTTATTGGTTCCACACAATCACAAGTCGTTAATGAAATTGTAATAAAGTATAATTCTTTTATACAGTATAATTATTTTAACATGTACATAATTAATACAATACTAAAATGAAACAATACTTTAATAACAACAAAATAAATCTAATCACTCACTTTCATGTTTTGTAGTATCATAACTTGATTAATATCCAATAGTAGAATTTGGGGTATACTTCATGATTTGGATATTACTTCACGTATTGTTCCAACTCCTTGCAGATGAAGCATTGTACATTTGAAACCATTTTCTTACCACTGAAATCTCATACTTGGTGTCCTTTTTCTCCACACATGTAACAAACTCTCATTCCCTTCAAGCATTTACCATGGTGATTCTTTCCACAGTTATCACATAAGTGAAAATCCTTCTTTCCCCTCTTCCCTTTATCCATCTTTCTCTCTTCCTTTCTTTTCTTCTCTTGTTTCCATTCAAAGCCATAGGACTCAGAGAATTCATTAATTATCTTTTTAACACATGATACAATTTCTTCATATGATAAGAATACATTAGAGGCTATTACCCCTTTAAATGTTGGATTAATAACATGATAGATATGATCCTTCTTAATATTTCAATCATGCATATTGTTGTAATTATCATTCCTTCTACAAGGCACCATTTTTAAACAATGGCATACACTATGTTAGTTTATGAATCGCAATGAATTATTCCATACATGTAAAATACTTAACTTAAATTAAAGATATTATTCTTATAATCTATAATCATAAAATATTTTCCTTGAGTAAATATTTACTCGTAAATCCTTTATAATGTATTGTAATGAAACTTTTAATTATCCTTAGCATATCCCCTAGGAGTGTCTTAACTAAGAGTGAAGAAAGTCTTGTTGTCATGTACCAGGATACCTCAGGTCAAGCCTGTAACTCCTTGTTAGAGTTTTCACTCCTAGGTATATATGTTCCAGAGTCGTCTCTACCTGATCGTATCAAGATAGGGATGTATTTCTTGGAAAATACAAAAAATTTCCACATTAAAAAAATTCTAGGAAGTTCTTCAATACTAATACTCAAAGTCTATCTTAGGGTAATGTTTTCTAATCAAGGTTTATCTAAATATATTTACAAGGATGATTCTAATCATACTCTGATACCAAATGTAATTCCCCGACTCTAGTTACCCATAGTCAGTGCATTATTTTAATACATTGGCATGATTACAAGGAATCATGTCCTGAAGGACCGATCCATTTCGCAGTCTTCGAAAATAGATTACATACATGAACGTTACATTACATTATAAAATAAAAAACAAAAACAAAATTTTATCCATTGACCACATTCATACCCTTTTTACTATCCCTGTAGGTCAGTCATTATATACTTCTTCTCATCCTGGGAAAAATAAAACACAGAAATGGGCGAGTTCAGTTGCTTAGTAAGGATAATAATATAGAATAAAATTTCATAAATAATCATATATTTTTAAGGAAATGTATAAAACTAAAACAAAATATTTTTAAACTAAATCTTCAGCATCATATGGATAAGATAAATCAATTAATTATATTTACTTATTCACATAGATATTCTACTAGTCGAATAATCAATGTAATATCAATAGCTAATTTCATAATGATGGAATGCATAATGCCAGACATCATAACCACATAGTCAAGGCCTTGTTCCAAGAAAAATAAAATTATATTTTGTCAAGGCCTTGTTCCAACACACTAGTTTGTCTCATGAGACCTACCGATACATCAAATAGTTATAGCAGGCTCCACCCGTTACTTACTAAGTCTAATGCATTCATCATATGAAAAGTTTTAAACATAACATAAACATTCATTTTAAAACTAGCATACGAAATTTCAATACATTATCCATTAACTATAAATTGTATAAAAATAACACATCCCTAATCAAACACATCAAAAAACATTCAATAAAATATGGAGGATTCGTAAAATAATAAATCTACCTCCATCAAGTATAATATCCCTTAAAGGATTTTTACATAGTTAAAATTGATCAGTAAAAATCTTTGAGAGAAATATCAGTTTTTCATGAAATCATATAAAATTAATATAAATTAATTCATTATAAGATAGTTTTGAATCAAAGTGTCACATACCAGTTTGAAACTTTTTAAAGAAATTAACATTTTAAAACATTCATGTACATATAAATTAATCATTAAAACCATTTAAAAAACATGGACATTAATGAGAAAGCATTAGAAGAATAAATATTTAAAACATTTAAAATTATGTTTTATTTATATTTCACTTAAAAATAATCCCTTTAAACACACTTTTATGAAACATGTACATGGATAATAAATATTTCCCAGTAGATACTTACGTACAAACAACATCGGATAATAAGGATATTGTAGAATTAACCCTTACCTTTCACTTTCCTTTGGTCGAGGGTACATTTAACCTCTTGTATAATGACCATAGTATGTTATTAAATTATTCCTTAACCATATTCAGATTTATTATATCATACATGATTCATTTATGTCTTTATACTTCCCATTTAATTCTTATATCCAGGTTAAATTAACATTTTGGGTAATAATCACTTTCTTTATCGTACGTATTTTAACTTGATATTCTTGATAGTATCATATAGATCATGATTTAAATAATTCCAGAATATAAACATTGATTTATATATAATATGTATTTAGAATATAATTATTTATAATTGATAGATATATGAGATGAAGCCACCGTTTACGGAGACGGTAGGCCGTACGTCAGCATAAATGATGTTTCTGTTTTCATATCGTATTAAACAAAAGTAAGGGAATAAGATATATATAAGTATATATATATATATCCAGTAGAATTATTATGTCATATATTACATACTTATTAATAATATATAATATTAAAATCACCGTTAATTGGTGACCATTGGAAATAATCTAATCACGCCGTGGAGACGGTAATTAGTGAGTACACACGAGTGGAAATATCATTATATTGATGGTGAAATCAAATTTATTTGTATGGTGTATCATATATACTGAATCATTAAAATGTTATATTAATTTTTTACATCATTTATACTAATTATTATACCTATCCAAATAATGAGGTGTTTGAATAACAAACAACGCCACGACGTGGACAAAGTAAGCCGTACGTAAGCACGTATGGTGGCTTTGTAATTTAGAGGATGGATAGAATTATGAATTTAGTTATACCATATTTATAATAACATAAATGTATGTAGGAGGTACTGGAGTTTTTATTTTGGTATGGAAACCACAAAGAAAGTGCAAATGGAAGATGAAAAAACATGAAATAGGGTGGTGAAATTATTACCACTTCTTCAGGTGTTTTCATTTGAGTTGATCAAAAGGGCTCCTTACGTTGGCATTATAATCAATGTCAGGACTCTAGGATGATTTTAGGGAAGTTGGGAGGATATTTGGGTAGGGTTTTTTGTATCCAAATGGCTTTAGAGGGGTGATTTTGAGAGTAGGGAAATAACCTTTTACAAGAGAGGTGATGGTCACTTTAGGAAAAGCATGAGATATTATTTTATAATAAAATAATTTTCAGTTCAAATAGCTAAAAAATAATTTATTTCAATTATAAGGTTGTTATGGGTCGAAAAACACTCAACCAATAGGTTTTAGATAGGTTTAGGTCACCATATTAACCTTATCTTTTAGATTTAACTCTTAGTTAAATATTTCAACTTTTATCGTGTCTTCTCGTATAATTACACTATATGGTTAATAAACATACTCTAAAACTACAAGAGAACCTCAAGTGGTTCATTAATGTGATATATAACATTATTTATGCTTTTTTGAGGAACCATAGATTTTAGGAATATTATATCAACCAATAATATAGTATTTGTTTTAAAAATTATTTTATGTCAATTTTGACATTATTTGGTATTTGGTTTTTGTGAAAGTTATAAAAACATGATTACTTAAAAAAATATACATTTAATCAACCCTAACATGTCATATTCACCTATAAAATTCATGAATTCCATAAAAACATTGAAATTATATTTATTTTAATATTTATAATACCATTTATTTGATTCTTTTATTAATAATGTAATTAATGACTCATCATTGTGTCAAAAATAAATTAAATTCTTTAATGTTTAAAAATTATAAATAAAATCCCATTATTTAGTAAAGCGTTTTATCTTTATAATTGATATTTATAGTTGAATTTATATTTTGTGTAACCTTATATTAAAAATGGTTTATTTATTAAACTTTGAATTTAACACTTTTAAGTCTTCATTTATTAAAATAATAATAAATGTCCTAATCTAATCCTAGTAGACCTAAAGGATCATATTTTATTCCTAAGGTTGTTTTTTGTTTAAATAAACTTATCCAATTGAATTAGGACATGTGTTAGGGTAATTATAATATCATTTTTACCTATAATTACCCCGTTTACTTTTAACCATGGTAAATAAAAGTCATATGTTACTATTCACCGAAAATTATTTTCATCTTATTGAACCACATTTTAATTATTGATATAAACCGTGTCTCTTGAAATTTTTAAATTCAATTCACATAAGTGGTTAAATTATGTTTTATGAAAATTTGCAAATGCTCCTAGAAGGTCGGTAAAAGAGGTATAAAAGTTCAATAAAATTTTATATATCTAACATTATTATTAAATGACTATAATGAATAAAATTGAACCTATATAGGTATTATATATCTATTTTTACTTAAAATAAATTTAAATAAATAATTTTTAATTAAAGAAGTCGGTTTTAAATAATAACGCAGTGTTTTCACTATTCCTAAAAAATTGAAAGTTTTCATAAAAATACAAAAAATTCACCCAAATATAATTTTGATATTCCAAATTCAAAAATAAAATCTATTTTATCAAATTCAAAACATATAATATGTATTTATTAATTTAAAATTAACTCTCGTTTCCAAACAAAAAAGCGGATTTTGAAAAGGTAAAAAGTACCAAAAGATTGACATGTGTTTATGTCAAATTTAAATGTGAAATTACTTATAATGACCTAAATTTTATTAAATGATAAAAATATAATATAATTATTCTTAAAAACCTTTAAACTGAATAATTTAACACTATAAATTATTAGAATTAGAAAATTTGTTTTCAATTAAAACATTGTATTTTTCATAATTCGTCAAAATATAAAAGTTATCAATAAAGTACCAAAAAAAATTTCAAACTAATTTTTTTGTACTTATTCTAAATAAGAATTTAATTTCATTAAATTAAATATATAAAAGTGTAAAATATTGGTTTTAAAAATGGTTCTCCATTAAAAGGCTGTAAAATTGCATTTTTTGAAAATTACTTCTTTTATCTGAAAAAATGAATTTCTTCTTATTTTATATCTAAGAAACACACAATATAGATATTAAAATTATATATATTATATAGAATTAAAAATGAAATTAATATTATTCCTAACCACTTTTTGAACGGCTAGTTTAGTATGTTGTAGTACGCTCGAACATGGTGTTGCGTGTAGCGCAAGCTATTGAATTACATTAATGAGATGACGGAAACTGGAATATTGGGGTGTTACATCTCTAGATTGGTCTTAGTATTATGTGGATCTATTTCATCTAAGTTTGCATAGACAAACTCTTCCTCAAATTTATTTCTTTTTTTAAAAACTCTATAGGATTTATTATAAATTGAATATCCTAAGAAGATTCCTTCATAACTCTTGAATTCAAATTTCTCAAGATTTTCCTTAATATTAAGGATATAGAAATTGCAACCAAATACTTTGAAGTAGCTAAATTTGGGTTTTCTATTGTTCCACAACTCATATGGATTTATTTTAATGATAGGTCTAATCAACACTCTCTTGATAATATAACATGTTATATTTATATCTCCAGTAAAAAAGTAAATATGTAAGTCATATTCACTAGTCAAGGTTCTAGAAATCTCTTATTGGGTTCTATTTCTCAATTCATCATCTCCATTCTATTGAGGTGTTCTAGAGGAAAATAAATTATTACTATATCCATTTTGTGAGAAATATGATTCAAACTCTTTATTTTTAAACTCATAGCCATGATCACTTCTTAAGTATTTAATTATAAGTCCATTAAAATTTTCTACAGTTTTGGCGTATTTGAAAAAATGAGAATATGATTCACTTTTCTGAGACAAGAATAAATTCCATGTATATCTAGAAACGTCATCCACACAAACATGAACATAGTGATTTCAATTTAAACTATAAACTCTATATGGTCCACAAAAACCATGTAAACCAATTTAAGAGGTTGAGAAGTTGACACTTATTTTTTTGGTTTGAAGGAAATTTTGTTATTCTTTCCTTTTAGACAAGGATTGTACACTTTATCATTGGGAAACTCATGTTTGTGTAGGTCTTTGCCTAATATTATTCTAGTTAACTTCATAATGGAGTGAGTGTTACAGTGTCCTAGTCTCACGTGCCAAATCTAAGACTCTTTGTGAAACACACATAAACACGAATCATTTTGAGAAGCTAAAGAATGCAAGTTAATAGAATATAAATTTTCATTTCTTATTGTAGAAAACACTAATTCATTTTTAGAATTAAAAACATTGTAAGCATCATTCTCAAATTTGACATGAAATCCATCATCACATAATTTTGAGATACAAATCAAAATATATTTCAGTCCACCAACAAAAAGTTCGTTGGAAATCAAAACTGAGTTAGAATTACTAATTTGGACAAAGCCAATAATTTTTCCTTTGGAATTTTCACCAAAGGTGACATGTCCTCCATCAATTTTTATTAAATTCATAAAGCATGAATGGTCTCTTGTTCTATCCAAGTACCATAATCTTTTATAGGAACTCTTTAAGAAACTTACCTAAAAACTAGCCAGATACAAATAGATTTTGGTACCCATACTTGTTTGTGTATTGTAATATTAGTGACTAGTGCCTTATGAACCCATATCTACCTTATAGGTTTCCTATAATCATTATGTAATGTATTTGAAAAATAAACCCAATTTAGTCTAGAAAATCATGAAATAGAAGAGTGTATCACAGCCTGAACATGATGAATATTTTCCAGAAGTGGGAGTAAAGATATATATCCAAGATTTTGAAACAAAATTAATTCTTCCCTGATTTATTTTACCAGGTTGATATCCAATTCCAGTTGTATATTTAGAATAAATATTTCTAACTAGTATTTGTACCAATGTATCTTTATAATTAGAAAACCTTTCAAGATCATATTTCAATTTATCATTTGATATTTTTAGTTTAATGTTATCTTGGAGTAATTGATTATTTTTCTCCATTTCTATAGTGAGTTAAAATTTAACAGCTGAGGTGAGAGAATGTTGTTTCTTTAATGACATGTATTTATCTTTTAGTTTATTTCATGTCTCTTCAATAATATTACAACACTCAAACATTTCTTCATTTGTCATATTTTCAGAGTCACTTTCATCTCTAGAATAATATAAATTTTGTACAGGAGATTCTAGTGTTACCTCAAATGTGTTTTTCATAAAACATATATTGGATTTTTTATCTTGTTCACCATGTGAGGATTCCGAGTCACTTGAACTATCCTTATAATCACTCCATGTTGATTTCATTGACTTTTAATACTTCCTATTTTTTTCTTCATTTTTCATTTTTGTACTTGAGCTTGTGACTGTTTGCCTTGATAAGTTCGTTTGATTTACATTCATAGTAGAAAATACCATCAGACTTGTTACTTCTTTTCCAATCATTATCCTAACTTCATTTCTGATTATATCTTCCATTGATGTTAGTCTTTCTAAAAATTTTATTCTTCTTGTAAAATCTAATAAACCATATGGATAGTTGAGCCATCTCCTAATCACTATTAGGTGGTGATTGTTCACTACTCGAACTTTATAATGAAACATATAGTTTCCATTTTTCTTTGTGTTTAGAGATGGTAGACTTGAATGCAAATGATTTTCTTTTAGCTTCATCCTCCTTTTAATTGTTTAATTTCCGCTCCTCTTAACACATACTTAGTTTTCCAATTAGTTCTTTTACAGGTAGCATGCTGACACTGCATGTCTCTCTAATAGAAACAGAGGTTACTCTCCATCTGTCAGGTAGGCATATGAGAATCCTCATAATATGTTTATTAGCAATGACTTCTCTTCCAATCGAAATCATTATGTTAAAAATTTCGTTGAACCTGAGAAACATGTCAGAAATAGGCTCACAAGGTTTCATTTTTATGTTTTCATATTTAATAGTATAATTATTAAGTCTCATTTCCTTTACACTAGAATTTACTTTATGTGAAACAGACAAGGTATCCTAAATTTCATGGGAAGTGTTACATGTAGATATTATATTAAATTCCTCATCTCATAAAGATCAATATAAAGAAGTCATAGCTTTTAAATTGTTATTATTTTTAGTTTTGGTAGGTTCAACCCAAGTGATTATATTAGAAGCAGGAATCTTATATTCATCTATAATTGAAGACCAGACCTCAAAGCTCATACTTTCTAAATGCATTTTCATTTTAGTTTTCCATTGAAAATAATTGGTTTTATTAAATATTGATATCTATTTTTTTTCAACACCTTCTTATCTATAATCCATAATAAATAAAAACTTTAAAAGGGAAAGAAATTTAAAATTATTATAAATTTACAAATATTTAAAGTATAACTACAATTACATTTGAATAGGGTCAAACACAGAGACTTAAGAAACAATCCTATGACACCAAATGTTTTTGGTAGTAGAGTACTCAATAGGGGGTGAATTGAGTGTCTATTAAAAATTTATGTTAAAAAGGTATTCTTAAAATGATTCCCCAATAAATTTAATTATTGCCCAGTCAATCAAGGTTATACGGTTATGAAAGTTTTACTGATGGAATAACTTCTTATAAGAATGATAAATTCTCCGTAATCTTAATATTAGTTATTAACATTACTTTTGAAACTATTATAATAAGTAAAAAACAATTATAACGTCTTTCCAAGATTGACTATGAAATTAAATTTAGTGATTTATGAATTTAACAGTAAAATAGAGAACACAAAAATTAACATCACAAAAAATATAAAACAATTGGTTCAGTATTAAGAAGAGACTTAATCCACTCCACTTGGTGATCACCTTCCACCAAGCTGTTTATATAACTAATCTTGATCAGCAGCCTGGATCGGTGTAGCAGTAGTACACAATACAATCTAGGTCTCGCAAACTCTTCCACAGTTCTTTATGGGTATTAACTAACAAGTTACATAGGGACCTCTTCCACACTTATTCATCAGAATACAAAAGTGTAAAAAGATGTAACATAAATGATATCTTGTATCCTTTAGTTTAATGTAAGAGACAGTGTGTGTTTAATACGGACACACACACACAACTCGAAAGATAAAAAATAATACACAATAGGGAAGAGATAAAGAGATAAGTTTAGAAGTTCTCTGAGTGTTAGTCTAGGAAGCTTTGGACTTCTAGGATAATGCAGATGCAGAAATTGATTCCTCATGCATAAAAAACAGAATCATTGGTCAGCTATATCGGGCTTGTGTTCTTCTTGGATTTGATGATGTGCAAATTTTCCCAACTATAGGATTAATGTGTGCTTCATGTGTTCTTTAGCAGTGTCTGGTGGCATGAATGATAGTGCTTCTTCGTTATCCCACACAAACTTATTTTTCTGTTACACTGTCATTACTACAGTCTCAACGATGAGACAATTTTCTCTTGGCCACGTTATTCTTTTTATTCTTGGAATACATGTGTTGGAGCCGACATGATGCTTGAATTCTACACCTCATACCTCATATTGTCTGGTGAAATGTCTTCCAAGAAACATTAATTATGTCGGTCCATTTAAAAGCTTAAAATATGATCATTATAATTTAAATTGAAAAAACAAAAACAATATATTAAGAAACGGTGTCACAGTCTATCTGTAAAGGGTGTCTCTATGAAAACAATGTCTCCTTGAAATAATTTCTCTATATTTTTCTTTGAGCGGTGAGATAGCAATGATGGCATAGTTGTATAGAGATTAGTAACTGCTAGAACATATGTGGTGTTAGGATCACGGTGTCTGGTCATGGTGTCTGGAAGGTCACGGTGTCTTAATGGTAATGGTGTCTAGATGGTGATGGTGTCTAGATAGTTACAGTGTTTGGATGGTCAAAGTGTCTGGGTTGTTACGTTGTCTGGGTGGTTATGGTGTTTGGGTCTTTTTCCAGAAAAACACAACCGGTGGCAGACTCACAGTTTCACATACATGGTCAAATATTTATTCACTGACATAAATGGTGATATTCATAGAATGAATTAAACTTACTAATTCATAAGAGAATTTAATTAAAATCAAAACAGTTTTCAATAAATATTTGAGTCATAAAGAAACTAATCATTTGTACACATGATTTTAGATAGATTAAATAGTCTTAACAAGATTTATATAATATATATGAATTGTGACTATTAAAACATGATTAACACATGTGGAGTCTGAAATATCTTTTATTAAAATTAAAATTATGAAATAATTGACAACCCTTTGAATATAATATAAGCAAGGATATATTTTCATCCATAAATATCGAAATGGTCTCATAACCACTCATTTATTTATCAGGAATGTGAAATACTCATCCACTAAAAGTAAGAAAATTATTAGGGTAATTTTATAAAATTTATAAAATTATTTTAACCCTTAATTACACGATTTACCAATAACTATGTTATTAAAAAAGCCAACATTTATTATTCATAATTTCCAAAAATCAAAGAAACCAATTTAAACAAATTTAACTTATAATTACAAACATGATAAAAAATTCTAAATTCAAACCACATAAATTTAAAAAATTAATTAAAAATTAATGTCATTGATGGATCGAGAAAAATAGTTTTTAAGTAAAATCATCAAAATGATTTAAATGTTTTTATATCCAAATTAGATGAGAAATATATTAAAATTACCTTACTTGGATTAAATGAAAAAAATTTATATAATCACACTTTAAAACCAATCTAAAATATAAATATAAATAAATCACATCAAAAAAAATATTTCCATTAAAATACAGTATTTTTCACTATACATCAAAAAATTAATCTTATCAGAAAAATAAATAAAATTTAAAAAATACAGTTTCATAATCTAATTTAGAATAAGAAGATTATTTTTTCAAATATAATTTTGAAGCATTTCAAAAAATTATTTAAAACATTTTTCACATATTAGGTGGTAAAACATTCTTTTTAAGAAAAATACATCTTTTATGCATAAAATTGAACTCGTTCATATGTAATATCTAGAAAACACATTGGGTGAATTTTAAACATATTATTTAATATTATATATATATATATATATTTACATAAATCCAAAAATAATAGTTTTCTTCTTTTATTGATATAAAAAACACTTGTAAACATTTAAATAGTTTTTATAAATAAAATTAATTATATTAAATTGTTTTTTTTGTTTATTTATAATTAATTGTTAACTAATTAATTCAATAATATTTTTTACATGTTAGTTCATTCTATTCATAACCACTAACTGAATGGTTGTCGAAAAAAGTATATTATTTAATAGTATATCATTGTTATTTTAATCTCTATGTTGTGTGCAATATAAGATATTAAAGAGAATAAATTTAGAAGGATATTTACCTTAAAATATTTTGGTGTTACATTATTAATACAATATCATCATTTATCATGATATTTTATAATTATGTTTCCTTTGATGAAATAATATGAGCCATCTCTCAATAACTCTGATAAATGTTCGCCTCTTTTTTTTATGTTATGTGCATATAATAGCACCATTTCCCACTATTTGGTCCCTAATATAATTAATAAAATGTTTTAATGAAAATATGACATTATTTCTTCTTTCAGTTGGAAAAAAGTGTTCTTTAAAAATGAGTTTTTCTAAAAATATTTTCAGAAATGTTTTACTATTATATTATAGGTTTTAAAGGAAATTTTTCCCATGTATTAAATTTTTACAAAATGGATTTAAAATGATTATTACTGTTGTTTTTTTATCAAAGAACATTTGTAAAATTTCATGGTATAAAAGGAATGTCTAGCTTGTACAGACATACCTTTCATCGTGACCATCACTTTCTTATTCTTCCTTTATATGTTTATAACATTATTTTTGTTATGAAATTTCGTTCTGTAATATTCTATAGATTTTTTAATTTTAAAATTGTTTATAATGGAAAAAGGGGTTTCAAAAAAATTATGTTCTAAAAGTTTTCAAATGACTTTCATAGTTTCCTTTATTTATTTTTAAATGGTTTCTTTCCAAGAAACTAATCTCAATGATCTCAAATCTTGTTTTATAAGTTTTCAGAGTATTTTAAAAGAAACATATTTTCAAAATATTGTGTAGATTTTTTATATTTTTTCATGGAAGAACTTTTCAAAAGGAATTTAGGATTATTTAAAATTTTTCATGACTTTTTTAAAGAATATTTTTTTCCAAATGTTTTAGGTTTAATTTTTTTTTCAAAAGTATAAAGGTTATTTTTATCCAGAACTTTTTTAAAAAATAGACCAAAATTATTTTAAATCAAATATAAAATCCATTGTTGTTAATAATTTCATTTTATTTAAATGATCAAAATGTTATATTAATTTTCTTTTTTATGAATGGTTTAGTTATTGTTCATATGATGTTTAATAAACCCATTTCTATTTCTTGAGTTATATGTTTATGAAACCCATTTCTCTTTCATGGGTTATATTTTTATGAAACCCACTTTGTTTTTTGGTTTATTCTTTGATGAAATAATTATGAAACATATATATTTTCCAATGGTAATGATATTATTACATGTTTATGAGACCCATTTCATTTCATGGGTTATGATATAACTTCTTATGATCTTGTGGAAAATGTTTTTATGATTTCATTATGATATAGGTCAGAACAATATCTCCCTCCAATACTTATAGTAATTATTTATATATCATTAAATAATGATGGGGTAAAAGTAGATATACTTGATCTAAAATGGGAAATTGGTGTGTCATAATGAAAAATGAGAAATAGGTGTGTCCTAATATAGTATGGGAAGAGGGGGAAACCCAATCCACTAGGGAAAGATGGGAAAACCTTATCCACTATTGAAAGATAGAGATACTTATTCTATTATTGGAAGATATGGAAACCCGGTCCAATATGGGATTATGGGGAAAAATAATCCAATATGGGAATATGGGGAAACCTAATCCCTTATAAGGAATGGACTATGACGGAGGATAGTGGTGTGTTCTATGGAATAGGTGTAATCCTAAAAAAGTTAGCTAAAATGTTTTTTGGCAGCAAACCTTTACTTATAGTGAATTATGTAATATATTTATGTGTCTACCACATATTTTCTATGTTATTCCACTGATATTCTTACATGGTTCATGTTTTTTAATATCTTATGATTCATGCCTTATGAAATTCCATTATTTACTTCATGTCTCATTATTATTATCTTTTTAGGCAGTTTATTGTCTTCAAATGTTTTTCTAGTGTTCTCATACCCTTTTGTCGATGTTATCCTTACATGTGTACTTTATTTACCCTTACTGGTCATTTGATCTCCCCATTTATTATGTTTCATTTACCTAATTTATGAATAATGGTTTTAAGTAAGATCACTAAAGGGGAAGATCATTAAGGGAGATGTTGAATTTTTTTCACTAAACTATAAAAATGTGATCCCAGTATCCAGAGACAGCAAAATATTATAGTCCTAAGGCATGTATTTTGGAAATTTAATGAATATTCATAAAAAATTATGTACTATCAATTTATCAAAAGTCTAGTTCACTATTCTATGTATTAGATGAAAGGTTTAGTTATCCATTGGAAACTATGATGAGAAAACATTATTGTCATCCCGAAGCATATTTCAATGATTTTTTGGGGATTTCTCTAAGTATATGCATAAGGATAAGCTAAATTATATGAAAATTACGTAGAATTTTGGTAAAGGATAAAGTGAGTGGTTTCTTAGAAATACATACATTTCTAGATACTATATATGGATATGGATCTGAAATAGATGTACATAGGGGTCAAAACCCAAAAAACACTATATTGAGCAAGAATCGATCAAGAACTGGTGCATGACAATGACCCTTGTTGCATACCTAGTTTAAATCTCTCAGGGGATATGTTTTCAGAATTCACAATCCTTTTATGAACAATCATGATAGATTAAAATTGAATACCGTTATGAATAAGAAAGGATAAATAAAATCTATCATAGATTAAAGAAGTAGGTTTCATTATTTATAAGTCATATACATATTTTTTTCATTATTATATAGTTTCAGGCTATGATAAGTATCTTGAACCCTATGCTTTTTGGTTTTATTAATTATAGGTAACTATAAAAAACTTGTTTAACATTAAATGTTTCAGATATCGAAAGTATGGGCATAATAAAAATCAATCTTCTAAGTGGAAATCTCCTGAAGAGATTCAGGAAGGTCCATGAGTATTTCTTAAACTAATGAGGATAAGGAGAAAGAAAAAAAATGCATATGGTATGGGATGTTCATAAAGAAATATTTACATTAAACATAAGTAGAATTATTGTATTTAGGTTGTGTAAAAATTATCAATGATTCATATTTCATATTATAAGACTGGGTTATTAAGGGATAAGATGATGAAGCCTGATAAATGGTGTAAGAATAATTTTAGATGACTTGATGAATATATCTATAGGAATTGAAGAATTATGTTATATGAATCATGATGTATATTTTTTACATTAAGTATTTGAAAAAATATAATAAATGGTGCTGATGAACTGGAAAATGGATTTAATGGATAGATTTTATTTTTATTCAGGTAAGGTAACCCTTAATGTGTCCCTAATTTTGGGAAATTTTTGTTTATCTTGGATAAAGAGTTGATCCATATAGAAAATGTAAATTGAATAGTAATGATTACCCAAGAACTGATTATATGTTTTTTGAAAAATCATTCTATGTCATCATGGTTGAAGTTTAGAACTTCTAATAATTAAGGAATATATCCAGTAATACTTTGAATAAGGTATCATATGAGTATTCGAAAATGATTTATTTTAATTTATATTATTACCATTTTTCTAGAGAATATATGATGAGGGTATTCAAATGTTTTGAATGTGATAATAATGAGTTTATCTTTTTATGTGGGTGATCAATGTTAAGCTAATTTCAAGAAATTATTTCTAAAATTTTATATTTTCATCATTTATAAGAGTTATAATGTTAACCATTTATGGAGTGTTTATGATTTTTTTTAAAAATAGTGTTCTAGTCAAAGACCAAAACAAAAAATTTATTATATAAAGGAAAGGGGTTACACGTGTCGAAAGGAATTCATTTTGTTTACATCCTGAATATAAAGAGGAAGAACCTTTGGGGGAAGATCATCTCTCCAAGTAGTGTCTTTATCAATACCCATGTTGGCAAGGGAATCAAAAATTCTGTTCACTTCCTGGTATGTCTGCATAGCAATGAAGCTGAGGCAGGACAGAGAGTGCATGCAGTCAATCTAGAGGGAAGTGAACTTCCAAAGCCAGGTGGACAGTACCCTTCCATATTTCTTCGATGATAGTAGAGGAGTCGCATTCAATCCATATGTTATTCTAGTTGTGCATCTTGGGAACCTATATTTCATGAATGATGCTAAGAATCATTCTTTTTAGGGAGGTAGCAATTCCACATGATCTGTAGAAGCAACCGAGAACTTGATCCAGATGATTTCTGAAGATGGCTCTACAACCTGCTCATCCTGGGTTTCCCTTAGAGGCTCCATATACATTGATTTTAATTGATCCTATAGGGGGGGGGGGGGGTTTCCAAAAAACATTAAGCATGAATTTAGGGTGAGGATACTTACCTAAAATCCCAAGAAACCTCAGGATCGCCAAATCTCTGACCGAGTTGTTACACTGATCCTTCTGTATCGATGCAGCCTCCTAGGTAGAGATAATAATTCTCATTTTACCTACATTAAGATTGAAAGAACTGTTGCGAAAAGTATATTCATTCCCAATTTACCAGTTCACATGCAGAAGCTCTGCAATCGCTACCACAAAGAGGTTCTTAATTTGTTGAGAGTCAGATGTCTCCAAATATCGTTGAACCTTGGAGATTATAGAACTACAAAAAAATCCAATTGCATTAAAATATGTCAAATATATAATTCCAAAGAGAAGTATATGTATCACAAGAATGGAAAATATTGTTAATATATTCTTGATATTTGTTACACATACAACATTTAGAGCAATGGTTGATTCCAAAAGTTTGTAAACAAGAGTCAGTGGGAATCCTACCATGGGAAATACGCCAGACAACAGTAAATCTTGAAGGATTAGTCCAGGATTTGTTGAAGTTATTAATCTAGCTAAAGTTGGTCATATCATTGATGTACATATGTTTATAAAAACAAATCGAGTCAAGTATCCCATTATATGAAGGTTCCCAGATCATGAAATCATCATTAATAGAGAAAATGGTAATTTTAAATAATACTTTTAATCTCTTCTAGAAAAGGAGTATTTTGTATGTTCATGATGTTTTTGATGGTTTCACTTGTATGCACAGGGAGTTGAGAGGAAGAAATCATAGAGATCAATGGCATGCCTGTCCGGTCATGAAGCCAAAAATTAAAATTCGAGTCTCTATTGGCCATCCATCTAGAATTAGACATAATGAAGTTGAAGGTACATTTAATGGATGGACATATGGAGGACATGAAATAATTATCCCTGTTTATTCAGAGTTTTTCAAAAAAACGATCCCATAGGAAGTCCGTGGAAAGAGTTTTGTTACAAATGAGATTCCTCGTGTGCTTCACCTGAAGGGCCTGGTTAAATATAGTAAGGCTTCTAATTCCAATACCTCCTTTTTAAATAGGCTTTAAGATAGTGGACCATGGTATAGTGGCTAATTTCGTTTCCAAAGTGCTTCCTGTCCAAATAATGTTTTTAATGGAAACATTGATGTGTTTTAAGAGACTAGTTAGCTATTTATAAATCATCATGGAATAGACCAGTTTAGAAACAATTGTGGATTTAACAAGAAAAATTTCCCCTTCCATTGGGATATTTTTCCCTTTACAAGAGGATAGGTGTTGAAGAGTTTAAACAACAATGGTAGAGAAATAAACAGATTTGGCTCTTCCCCAAAAAATGGGAACACCAAGTTGATTGAATGGGATAGATCCCTCCATAATACCAAGCATATTTGTAATGATATTTTTCCGACTAGTGGGATAGTTTTTTCCAAAATAAATAAATGATTTCATCCAATTGATATGTTGTCTAGGCACTTCTTCATAGTGAGAGATGATGACATTAAGGTTGCATAAGTTTCGTTTGTCCTCCTTTAATAAAAGGATTATGAAATCTGCATAAAGAAAATGGGAAAGGGCATTCATGTTTCTAGAAGTGGGGATAAGTTTGATAGTACCATTTCAATAGCTTGGGAGATGAGTCTACTAAGGTAGTATTTAGTAATAGATAATTGGATAGCCAAAAGGGGGACTCTTTTTCTGACCCCTTTAGTACACTTGAAGTAATATCTAGGTGTACCATTTATAAGAATCGAGATACGAGGCGTATTAAAGAGTGTTCTATTTCTGTTGATAAAAGTCTCATTGAATCCAAAATTTCTAAGTACATTAAAAATAAAGTTCTGATCAACAATATTGAAATCCTTAGTAATATAAAGTTTTTATGGAATGTTTAAGATAAAATTATCATAAATTTTACAATATTAAAGTATTATCTCACCACATAAGGATTTATGCATACTGGATAACATATTCTAACTAATTTTTTTATAGTAAGTAAAGGAATATTGGATAACTTTTCAAAGATCTCACAAACTATAAGTGATTTAGGAATAAAATGTCCACATTCCATTTTAGAGAAAGAGGTGATGTAAAAATTGGTCAAGACACGACCAAAGGGTGATTGTTTACTTCTCATAGGGAATAATGTCAGGTATGTATATATTATTGTGAATTAATTTTTTTAATAGTTAAGGAAAGGATAATGAAATAATATTTTTACCTATTATCATCATTTTTTATGATATCATTGACCTCTTTTAGGCTTCTTCACTTTATGGTTTTTTGATTGCTAAAATTCAATGTATCACCCACTTTCTTTTGATCAGTGGTCTTTATAAATATTTATGATTATTTACACCCTTTATGCATGTCAATTTTTTTAATTTATCACCTATGTTTTCTAATATGGAAACCTAGTTATGTGTTATTTTAGGTAACTATTATGTTTCCAACTTTCACATTTTAAATTAAGTTCTAGTAATAATTTTTTTGATGTGGGTTTCATTGGGCATATCTTTGAAGTATTAAAACATTGATAACCCAGAATAATTTTGAGGGAAAATTCATTTTAATGGGGTAGAATGTAACACCCTGTTATTTTTTTATTTTTTCGAATTAATATAATATTTTTAATATTATTCATTTCCCACAAAACTGAATATAGGAATAGTTATATGAAATCTGTAAGTTTGGATTACATTATTACGCAACACATTGTGAATCTAGTTCTTCATAAAACACCTAGATTAGATCTTTGTACACAAAACACTATTTTAGTCTTGTATTACACAAAATATTGCGTCCCTTAGATAACATGTGTTACTAGAAAGGTTGAGTTTTACTAGACTACATGATACTATTAATAATATTATTAAAATATCATTACTACTACAAGCATTCCATTAGAATAGAAGTTATGAATAATATTAACTAAATTGTGAAAATATGATTTACACATGTATACATAATTAATATTTTTGTTTTCAATTAGTATAAGTGAATTTAAGAACAATTTTAAGAGAAAAAAATATTTCCAAATAAATCTATTTATTCAATGTAATATAAAAATTTTATCTCAATAAATTAAAAATATTCATTAATTTATTAAATAAATTTATATATTATATTTTCAATCAATAATTTTTATACTCATACAATAAATTTTATAAGTATAAGATAATAATATTTTTAATTTTATAAATAAAAAGATGTATTTTCCTAAAAGGTAATTTTACCCCTTTTAATAGAGAACCCATTTTAAAATAATTTATGACACTTTTATAATTTTATTTGAAAAAATAAACATTATTCATAGAGTTATAACCTGCTAATTTACTTTGGAGGAATTTTTTGTTATTTTTTTAAGATGTTTTATTTTTTGATGAGTACTGAAAATCAGTTAATTTTAAATCAAAATTATTTTTCAATATTTTTTATTTATATAATAAAATAATATATTAGTTTTGTTTTAAAGATTAATTAGATCAATTTTACATATATTAATAAATTTATATTATTGTAATAAATTTTACAATGAAATTGGATATAAGAACATTTGTATCTTTTGATCATTTTTTGCTTTAAAAACATGTTGGGGAGTCCCGTTTGAGGGATACACTTAAATTAATTTCTGCCACTTCTTTGATTATAATTTCAAAAATTGGATCCAATATTTGGAATCAGAATTATTAATAATTTTTAATATGGTGAAATTATCTTTCAAACGAAAATATTAGTGAATATAATTAAAATTAATTGTAATGATTAAGAGAAAAATTAGCTTATGAAAGGACAAAACCTAAAATGTAAGGTCCAAAATGACCTATAAACTTGTCTAAAATAAATTAGATTGACATATTTATACCCTATACTCCCTTGGATGAAATCCACAAAATTATTGGATCCATGTGACTTTGGAAAAATGTGGTTGGAATTCCATATTGAGAAATTTACAAGGATTCCACTCCTCCTCCACTATTAAAAGGAAATCTACCCTCCCACTTATTCACACCAATCAACCCCTGTGTCTCACCAATAAACAACATAGAGAAGTTCTTAAAATCCCTTTATTTATCCTATAATCCTACATTTTTTCATAAATCTATCCAAGGATGCTACTTCATGCGAACTATGGGGAGTTACCTAATGGATATGAAATATCTTTCCTCAAGCTGCTATTTTTTATTTTCATTCTAAAAACCCTAACATATTTTCATTCCAGGATAAAATATTAACCTATGTATAATTATTATTAAAAAAACAAACATTTATTCTTTCCATTTTTTGTAAATATGATAAATCCATTTGTTTATGTGTGGACCATTACCTGCTCGAAGTGATATGATCCATTCGTAGACAACAAGGAATTCATTAAGGATGGTTTTATTTATCTAATATAATATATAGGACATAATATATATATGGTACTTATATAATATAGAAATATTTTTATTCATATATTTCATTTACTTTTTTTTCAATACAACAATAAATTGAAAATAATATTCATGCGTACGTACGGCCTACTGCCTTTATGAATGGTCTATTCCATTTCTGATTTATATATATTATAGATTATTATAAATTCATATATACCAAGTATATTTGATATTTATATGATTATTTAAACTATGTAAAAAAGTATATCCTGATATACATAAGAGGAATAAGGATAACAATCCAAATCATATATGAAAAACAAAGCAGATATTACCTGAAATGTAACATTAAGATGGAGTTGTTAAAAAACATATAATGTAGAGTCATAATGAAATAATATATGCTATTAGATAAAATAATATGGTTCTTTGGTATATTTATAATAAATCAATATTTAGTATATATTATTTTTGAATGTGTATGAATAATTTCATGATTTAATGTAAGGGAATTTCATCTCACATTTTATTTCCATTAGATACATTCCACATTCACCGCTCTCTTATTTTGTGTGGTATACATACCACACTATGAAATTTTATATAATTAATATCGGTTTATTTAATGATATTAAAATATTAATTATTTTTATTCTTTTATGGGTATCATGAATCTATAATCACTCGAGTAGTAAGGGTTTTATTGTGTAATATTTATTTATGTGAGACTTATGCCTTATTCGGCAATCATTTAAATTGTGTGGTGTATATACATACAACAACATTTTTATATGATTATTATACATATATTTATTTTGCATTTACATATCAATTTTATTTTTTAACTTGTATGGGTTTTATTTTTCAAAAGATACCACATCGGTAAAGTAATTGTTTCTCAGTTTGCCTTCTTTGAGGTACATTTCATGATATGCACCAATATTATTCTATGGAGGTGTATATACTTCCCCCTAAAATGTTATATGATGAATAAAATTATTTTAATGATATTTTACGTTATATTTAATGTTATTATTTCATGGGTATTATGATTTAGTGTTACCAAATTGGTAATAGTTTATTGCAATACCTTCATCGTGTATCGGGATTGTTTATGTTATGTTTAAACAAATGACATAATATGACCCATATATTAAGAAAAAATATGAATTTACACCTCCTTTTTTATTCATTTTATATCAAAGTAATAGTACCATTTTACACTACTTTATAGATAACATAATTAAAAAAATGTTTTATTGAAAATATGTCTTTATTTCTCCGTTCGGTTGGAAATCTATGCTATTTAAAAATTGTTTTTTTGTAAAATTTTATTAATACTATACTATGATGTTTAAAAAAATTTACCCAATCTATTACATTTTTTAAAAAATAAAATTTAAAAGTAATCTTCCTTTTTAGATCAAGGAACTT
This sequence comes from Viscum album, assembly GCA_963277665.1. Lineage (NCBI taxonomy): Eukaryota > Viridiplantae > Streptophyta > Magnoliopsida > Santalales > Viscaceae > Viscum > Viscum album. The sequence continues at coordinate 1,198,746,157 of OY728153.1, read as the reverse complement.
TTTTATACTTTTAAGGTGCAAAAGGAATGTTCGGCATATACAAACATACCTACCATAATGACTTCCATTTCCTAGATGCTTTATCTAATAGCTTATAGGGTTATTTTAAAAAATAAAAATATTTTCCTACTATTTTTGGAATATTTTTATTTAAAAAAATAAAAGAAAAAGTATTTTCAAATTTATTTATGTAAAAAATGTTTTAAATTATTTTAAAAGCTCCCTTTATATATTATTGAATGTTTTTTTTCAGATAAAAATATGTTAATGATATAAAAATTCCTTTTATAAGTTTTAAAATTACTTTAAAATAATAAGGTTTTCAAAATGTTTTCAATATTTTTTATAATTTTTCATGGTTATTTTTATTGAAAATGGTCTTCCAATTGTTTTCTATTTTTAAAAACATTTTTAAAAGAGTAATGGATATTTTCATCATGAAATGTTTTTAAAATATTTTTAAAAATTATTTTCCATCATAGATGACATCAATTGGTGTTAATCATTTATTTATGGTAAAATGATCCAAAGGTTCCATTCATATTCATTATCTGAATTATTTATGTTTTGATAGCATGATGTTTATGAAATACATTTCCCTTTTATAGGTTATATGTTTATGAAACCCATTTCTCATTTACAGGTTATATATTCATAAAAACTACTTCATTTCATGGGTTATTATTCTATAAAATTATTATAAAACCTATATATTTTCTATAGGTTATATATGATTACATTTTTATGAAACCTATTTCATTTTATCAGTTATTATATGATTCATTGGGATCTTGTGGAACTTGTATATATGATTTCATTATAATATATGTATGACCTATATCTTAGTCCAATATATTAGGAAAATATTTACATCTTGTGAAATAATTATGGTATATAGGTTAATGAGCATGATCTAAAATGGGAAATAGTTTCATACTGATCCATAATGGGAAACATGCATGTACTGATCTATTATATGAAAATGGGAAATCCTACCCTATTTTGGGAAATTGGAAAAACATGATCCATTATGGGAGGATGGGGAAATCTAATCCACTATGGGAAGTTGGAGAAACCAAATCCAAATTGGGAATATAGGGATACACAATCCATTATAATGAAATGAAGATTATTAAGGATGGTGGTGTCCCCCACCTAGTAGTTTTATTCCCCATGAAGTTCCCTGATATGTTTTTGTCATTGATCCTTTACTTATAGAGGAGAAAGTATCCATTTTTAATGTCTTACAGAAATTATATTTCATATTCCTTATATATCCTCATATGGTTTATGTTCATGATTATCTTATGATTAATTACTTATGGACTACCAATATTTATGACATGTGTCAAGTTTGTAGTCTTTTTGGGTAGTTCATTATCTCAAATTATTTTTATCATGTTATCATACTCTTATGTTCATGTTATGTGTATATATTTTCATTATTTTCTCTTATTGAGCGTTCGTTCCCATCTCTTTCTTATGTTTCCTTTAGACAGGTAATGAAAAAAGTTTTTATGTAATATAATTAAAAGGTATGATCATTAAGGGGATGTTTAAGATAGATTACCGAAGTAGAATAATATGTTCTATGTTTCAAAATATACTAAAATATTATGGTCCTCAAAAATTTATTTTAATTCTGGGTCACTATATATGGTATCAATGGAATGGTTTTCTATCCTTGGAAAAATAGGAAGTGATAAATTTTGTGATATACATAGAAATATTTCTAAGGGTATGTCTAGGGATGTCTCTATGGATAAGTCTAAGGATATGTAGAAGTATAGAATAATGACTTCGAATTTGGGAGAAAGATAAAGATAATGGCTTCTTAGAAATATATCCATGTCTAAATACTATAAGTTTATGTTTCTATAGGGGATATCTAAATTGGGTTAATCACCTCAAAAACACAATTTTCATATAGAATCGACCAAGAACTAGTGAATATTAAGAGGCCTTGCTACACACCTGGTTTGACACTCATGGGGGATGTGATTTTTGAATTCACAAATAGTTTACGGACCATCAACAAATATTCAAATAGATGAATATTATGAGTAACTTATGATATAACTACAGTTTCATTGATTAAGGAATCAAGTTTCATTATTTAGACATCCTAAAAGTAATTTTTTTGGATTATGTTGTTTTCTGCAATGGTAAGTGTTTCACACCCTATGATTTTTAGTTTCATTCAATATATGGAACTAGAAGGAATGTGGTTAATATTTAATGTTTTATATTTGGAAACATGTGAAATTTAATACTATAAGTTTAAATAAAATGAATACTATTAAGAAGCTTCATGACTATGAGTTATACTGCTGAATATAAAGGGAATGAAAAATGACATGTGAAAGGTATGAGATGTTCATCCATTATTATTTACATTAATCTTAATTATCATGATTGGGTTTTTTTATTAACTTTAAGACATTATTAATATTTAATATTCTAGGAAAGGGGTGTTGAGGGTTAATATGATAAAGCCTAAAAAATGGTTTAAGAATAATGTTTGATGATTCAAGTGTATATTTATTGGAATTCAAGAATTGTGTTATATGAAACAAGAAGCAGAAGTTTTACTTTATGTATTTGGAAAAAGTATTAAATGGTTATGATAAACTATAAATTACATTTAATGGAAATGTGATATTTTAATTAAATGTAGGGGACCCTTAACTTGTCTGTGATGTTGAGAAAATAGTTTTTAGCTTTGATAAAGATATAATTGATATGGATATTTGTAAATTGGATAGTACTGACTATTAATTTTCTGATGAAGTGTTCTATGTCCTCATGGATGAATATTAAAACATATTGGATTTATGAAATATATCTAGTAATATTATATATAAGAGAATATGCATGTTTCTAGAAAGGATTTATGGTAATTTAGGTTATTAACATGTTTCATGAGAATATACAATGAGGGTTTTCACATATCAAGAATTTGAAAAAAATATATAATTTTTTTTATATAGGGGGTAAATGTTAAAATTATTTCATGACATTCTTTCTATTTTTTAAATTTTCATCTTTATAAGGGTTTATAATTCAAACTATTTATGTAATATTTATGTTAAACGTTGGATGAAATTTGTGTGGTTAAAGTATTATCTCACCGCATGAGGATTTGTGCATATTGGATAAAATTTTCTAACCACTTTATGTTGATGGTAATTGAAGAAAAATGGGATGATGTATTATAGGTATCATGACCTGTTAGAGCTTTATGATTGAAAATTGAGCATTCCTTTTGAATGAAATAGTTGAAGATTAAATTGGTAAAGACACAACAAAAGGGTTAGATTTTACTTATAAACATGAATGAAGTAAAGTAAGTATATCTTATTGTGAAAAAAATATTAAAATTAATTAAAAGGTTCTTGAAATAATATTTTGACCTATAATTATCATTTTTCATGATATCAATGTCATCTTTCATGGTTCGTCACATTATGGTTTTGTGATTGTTAACATTCTATGGATAATCCACTTTTTTTTGATCAGTGATCTATATCAATCTCTAGGATTATTTATGATTTTATTTGATGTCTATGTTTTTACTTCCTACCTATGTTATCCTATGTGAAAACCTAGTTATGTGTTACATTGGGTGGTCATTATGTTTCCAAAAAATCCCTTTTTAAATGGAGAACATGTTTTCATATATAGGATATGGGTTTTTATGAATATAACTTTCATGTATTAACCCATTCATAACCTAAGTATTTTTTATGGAAAATTCATTTTATTGGGGGTAGAATGTAAAACCACATGATTTTGTGAAATAATTTTTATCGAATTAATTTACACTTTTTGATATTTTTCATTTCACATAAAAAAGAATATATATTTTTAAATTCTAAAAAACTAAATGTAGATTATGTTATATGAAATAAAAATTCAATCATGTTCTATAAAAAAAATTATATTATCTTGAATGAGACACAACACTATGTTTGGATTATATTTCACACAACACTGAGTCCCTTCGATATATTATTTTACACGCAGGGTCGTGTTTTACTAGACTATATGACTCTATTAATAATATTATTAAAATATTATTATAATTTCCACCTATCCATTGGAACAGATGTTATAAATATTATTAAATAAAATTTTGAATTATTATTTACACATTTATATAAAATTAATCCCTTTGTTATCAATTATTGGATGTGAATATATAAACTATTCAAAATTTAAAAAATTACTTTCTAAGAAAACTATTTTTATATATAAAAATAATAATTAATCTAAATATCAAACAAAAAAATATTGATTGAGGTTTAAATATAATTTTTTTAATATTTATTCAATAAATATATTTTAAACTCATCAAATAGGTCTGATAGGTATAAGATTAGACGAAATTCAATTTTATGAATAAATAGTTGAATGTTTTATAAATGCGGTTTAACCACATATTAATGGTGAAAAAAATTTAAAATTTATTTACAAAAATTTTATAATTTTTATTTGAAAAAATAAATATCATTTTCTAAATAGTATCATTAGTAATTACTTCAGTTGAATTTTTGGTATTTTTTAAGATGTCTTATATTATGATGAGTACGAAAATTCAATGAATTTTAATTAAAACTTTCTCTTTGTTAAATTGTTTTTCAATTGTAAAATTATGTTTTTGTTTGGAACAAATGTTTAATTAGATAAATTTTATTTCTATTAATACAATTTAGGTCATTGTATTCAATTTCACATTAAAATTGGTTATAAAAACATTCCATAATTTTGTATATTTTTACATTAAAAACCTACTTTGTCGTCCTGTCTGCGAGATTAATTTTAACTATATTTCTAAAACATATAATATTATAATATAGAATAATTTATTTCATATTTTTAATTTTAATAAGTTATAATTTAATGTAATTTAATTTATTTCCTGACTAAAAATTTTATTGAATGTAATTAAAATCAATTATAATGATTAAGAGAAAAATTAGCAAAACAAAGGAACAAACCTTAAAAGTAGCACAAAAAAGAACTATACACTTCAAAAATACATTTTATGGCCATATTAAAACCCTATAATAGATTTTATATAATTTTTACAATTTTATAAACACTATACATGGTAAAATGTGGTTTGAATTCTATTTTAAAAAAATTACAAGGATACCACTCCACCTATAATATAATAATGAAATAACCCCTACCAATTATTAACACATATAAAGTCATTTTTCTCTCTGGAAATATGATTTAATAACCTTAAAAAATATATAAATTAATCTTATAATCATCTATTTGGGAATAAATCCACCTGAGGAATACCATTCATACTATCCAAGAGGAGTAATCCAAAGAATATGTACCATCCTTTCTCAAGATCATTTGTTTTATTTCTATTATCCACCCCCTAAAATATTATTTTTAAATGATTATATAATATAATAAATATAATAAATATACTGGTAATTTTTTGTTTTAATTTTTATACTTACACATACACACACTCTTTTCAAATTTGTAACGAACATACCGTTCTTCTGTACGGTGGACTACAACCTCATAAAATGATATTGTTTGTTTTTCTATTATCACCTCTCGTGGTTGGAAAGTATGGTGGAATCTATATTTTTATATTATATATGTTATATATATAATGTATTTATGTTAATGGAATTATTATGTAAAATAAAATATCATGATATCCCTTTTATGTAAATATGGTAAGTTAGTTTGTGGAGGTGTGGAACACCGCCTCCTCAAATCGATGTTATTCATTCACACTATATATAGAATGTATTAATGATAGTTTTAGTGAATTTATATGATATATATTAAAGAATAATTATAATATAATTATATTATATATGTATATTTCATTACATTGTTTCTTTCAATACTACAATAAAATAGAAACATCATCCATGCCTATTTACAATCTATTGTCTTAAAGAATTGTGTATATCATTTCATATTTATTTATTGTATAGGTTATTATAAAAAAATATAATGCATATATATTATATTTATATTTTGATTTAAATTTTGGAAATAAGAATGTAATGATATAATTAATAGGATCTGGAATAACAAGCCGATAGATATATGAAATACAAAGAAGATATTATACGAAACGTAACATTAACATGGAGTTATTAATAAAATGATAATATAATGTTATAAAAAATTAATATATTGTATTATATATAATTATATTGTTATGTTTTATATTTATAATAAAATTAAATTTACTATTTAAAGATTTAAACATTTATCAAGAATGTTTATAATTAAGGTAAGTGAATTTCATCTTAGTTTTATTTTCTATATGATACATGACATATTAACCACTCTATTATTTCATCTAATTTATATACTTCTCAAATTCATTTTATATCATTAATTTTTTATTATTTAATGATGTTATATTTTGTAATTTATTTTATTGATTCATGGTAATCATGATTATTTGATACTTATTTGGTAAGTATTTTCTTGTCTCACTTTTATTTATGTGAGACTTTTGACTTATTCACCACTCATTTAATTTTTTTAGTGTATATACATTCCATGATTGAATTATATTAATATTATAACTAAATATACGTGTATTTACTTATAAATTTTATTATTTTCATTTCATAGGGTGTATGATTAAAAAGTTACCAAATCAGTAAAGTAATTTTGTCTCAATTTTTTCCTTTTTGAGATAGATGGCATGTTATGCATGTATATTATTCTATGGAATGTATATACTACCCATTTATAAGTTATATAGTAAGTATCATTATTTTCATGATATTTTAAGATTCATTTAATTTTATTCTTTCATGTGGAGTAGGATTCAAAGTTACTAAAGTGGTAACAGATTATTAATACAATCTAATCATCTATGGGGTTTGTTTTTTATTATGTTTTGATTCAAAAAATAATATGAGTCATATATCATGAATACCCATTAATTTTATCCTACTAGGTTAGTAATTATAGACCCAAGTAATTGTATATTTTTTCACTATTTTTTACTTATGACAAATAAGAAAATGTTTTTATCAAATTCAGACATTATTTCAGATTTCGGTCTGAAATCTATGTTATTTCAAAACCATGATAACTAAATATGTTTTCAATTATTTTTAATATTATACTATAATTTTTAATAGAAATTATTTCCCTTTTATTACCTTTTTAGAAATTGTTTCAAAAGAAATCTTCTTTTTATTGTTTGATCAATGAACTATTTTAAACATTCAATGAGAAAAAAGAGTGTTTGGTTTGTATAACATACCAACCACCATGACCATAATTTCTATGATTCCGTCATTGTATATTGATAGTTTTATGTGTTAAAAATATTTTTAATTTCCTAATATTATAATTATTTTCTATTTGAAAATTGTTTTTAAAGATGTAGGGTTTTCAAAAGTTATCGTATATTTAAAAAGTGTTTTAAATGATTTTAAGAGATCCCTTTATAAGTTATCAAAAGATTTTTCGAAAAAAAATTATTTCAATTATCTCAAAGCCCATTTTATTAGTTTTCAAATACTTCTAAAAGAATTATATTCTCCAAATTTTTCAATATTATTTTATAATATTTGAATTATTTTTTTCCAAAATGTTTTCAAGCTTTATTATGAATTTTCAAATTTATTTTCCTGAAAAATTTTCTTCTAAATGTATTGTGTTTTAAAAAAAAATATTCAAAGAGTAAATCATATTTTCCTCAAGAAATTATTTTAAAACTTATTTAAAAATTATATTCCATATAATGTTTCATTTATTAGTGTTACTCGTGCCTTTATGGGAAAATGAAACAAAAGATACATTAACATTATTTCTTTGAATGGTTTATTTTTTGATGGCATGATGTTGATAAAACCTATTTCTCTTTAAAAGTTTAATTGTTTATGAAACCCATTTATGTTTCATAGTTTATATTTTAATGAAACCAGTTTCTTTTTAAGGGTTATTATTTGATGAAAATATTATTAATCCTATATTTATCTTATAGGTATGATATGATTACATGTTTATGACACCTATTTCATTTCAGGGGTTATGATATAATTTCATTTGATCATATAAAACACATATTTAATATAATATTATGACATGGGTGGGAAATATATCTCCCTCCAATTAATTGGTTAAAATTTTATATCTAATAAGATAATGATGGGAAACCAGTCGACACGCTTGATCCAAAATGGAAAATAGTTTCATTCTGAACCAAAATAGGAAATATGTCTATCCTGATTCGCTATAAGAATATGGGAAATCCAGATCCACTATGGGAAGAAGGGGAAAAATCCACTATATGAATATTGGGAAACTCGATGAACTATGGGAAGATGGAAATACTAGATAAAATATGGGAATATGGGGAAACTCGATCCCTTATAAAGAAAAGACTACGACTATGGATGGTGTTTTGTTCCTCCTAGTAGGTGTAGTCCACATGAAGTGCCTGATATGTTTTTTGAAAATGATACTAGACTTATAAAGAATAATGTTACATGTTTATGTGTCTACCAAAAAATCTATGTCTTATAAATTTGATATAATCAAAGGTTACATGTTCATTAATATCTTATTATTAATTTATTACAAACTACCAATGTTTATTCCATGTATCATTATTTTGATTATTTTATGTATGGTATGATGTTAAAATGTTTTTCTCATGTTCTTATACCCTTGTGTTCATGTTTTGATTATATATTTCATTTATTTACCTTTATATAGAAATCGTTCTCACCAATATCTTATTATTCCTTTCCCTAGGTTATGAAGAATGGTTTTATATAAGATTTATAAAGGGGGTGATATTTGAGGGAGATGGGGAAAATCATTCACCAAACTAAAATAATTTTTTCAATGTTTCCAAAGGCACTAAACTATTTTTTTCCTAGGGCACAAATGTTTTTAATGTGGTGAACATTCATCTAAATTGATGTAACACCCATGTATGTTACGTCTGGGTCACTATATATTATATTCATGAGTGTGATGTGTAAGAGGTTGTTAGGTGATCTGGTATTATAAGATGGGACAACCTTGAATTTGAATTCGAGGTTTTATTGTTATTTCTATCTAGATGGATGGAACCTAGTGTGAGTTATAAGAAATGTATCAATTTATATATTTATGATCATATGAGAGAGAGGTGTTTTTTAGGGTTCATAGTATGGGACCCTACATTGATAGAGTAGTAATAGAGACTTCGAAAAATACTTAACCAATGTCAGTAGGTATGCAATAGATATTGTGAAATAAAGTGGTTAGATTTAATCAGGTATAAAAGGTATGTTTGGATTGGAATCATTGTGTATTTCTAATAAAACAGTGTGTTGTAATGTCTGTGTAGCTTATTTGGTGTCATGGTGAATTTTTTATCACCTAAACACTACTCTAGATTGATTTTTACATATTTATTATCTTTTAAATACACACACATATGAAAATGTATTGTTATTCTTGTTAGTGATACAATAATTAAATAAATAGACACACCATAAATATGTTCCCTGGTGTTCATGTAGACCATATATTTTCATTTAGATTATGTATAAAATGTGCAGTAGATCATGATTAGTCACCATAATGTGTATTGAAGATTTGTATGTGTTCAGGCTCAGGATGGAAGTATAACATTTTATTTTATTCTTATTTTTATATTATATATGTTATTATCATAGGATTTTATTTGTTATTGTTTGATAATATGTTTTTTCAAGATTCATTTTTATATCATTTTTTAAATGATTTTTTCTTACTATGATTATATTCTATAGATTATTGTTTATATCATTCATTTCATCACTAAAATTCAGGAAAATATTCTCCCCATTTAATAGAATAATCCCTCAGAACAATTTTACATCATTTAGTGTACATGTATGTGTGCATGTGGTCAAGTAGCACACAAGGGAAGGGAACTATGGAGTGGTTCTATGAATGGGGTTTTAAATGAATTATACAATTGATGGTGTGCTAGTATACTAAGATACACATTATGCACACTCCACATTCATAAATATTCAAAGAGGAATCACTATACCTCTATGTTTGAAACCCCTATAAAAACTTATAATTCAATACTCTCTCAACACAAAATAAATCACTACTTCTCTATATGACCAATTCAATCTTATATGGAAGAAAAATATTATTACACTATGAATATTGTATACATAGACTCTATTATCATAAAAATGTAGAAAACTAGTAATCATATATATGAATTGAATATACTTTTTTAATTTTTCCAATTTTTTTAATTTTATGATAACATACATGTTTGGAATATTTCTGGTAAATAAGTGATAAATCATGTGATGGATATTTTATAAGAATATTTCGTAATGATGTTTCTAGAGGATGTTTGAATGTTTTTTATGAAACATTATTTGGAAATCAATAAATAATAACATATTCCAAAATATCCTAACATAATGAAAATATAATCAACCTAGTATTTTCAAACAAAGTGAAATTTTGAGCCACTTAATGAATTTATGAGGATAAAAAAGTTTTTGTGAATTTTGGTTGTTATGTCACTCATTCTAAGGATATTGTTGAAAAAAGTTGGTAAAGGGAGAGAAATAGAACATATTTTACCTAATAAACATTTTCAAAATGATATTTTATTGAGATTATCACACCCAAATTTTTAAAAAATTGGGAGATCAAAATTATTCACCATAAAAAAATTCATACAAAGGGTTTAAGAATGTATAAAATTTAATGTTTTTGTGTTTTTACAAGGGGATGTTTTCACAAGTCCACTTTACTAAGTATATTTAGATAATTAGACAAACCATATAATAGAGAACTAAAAAATCACTTGAATAATTTTTTTCAGGTTTCATTAAAATATACATAAATACAAAGGATGTGGGGTCTATGAAATTAGATGTTCTATTTCACGTTTTACATGTGTTAATTAAAAATAAAAAATCCAAGACATTCATAAGAAAAATAAAGTATCATGTGAAATAACTCATTAGAATTTACAGAAATATAGTCAAACATGTTTACTATGTCAGGATAAATTGATAAAGGAAAATGTGTTTTCCAAACAAGAATTGTGTGTGATGTTTAAATAGAATAGTTTGGATTCATCCTAAATATTGACGTGGAATAATTAGGAAGTGTGCCTATAAATAAAATGTATTAGATATATATCCATTATAAATCATTCATTAGCTGAAAATTTTTGATTTCATTAAAAAAATATTTTAGAGAAGTTTCTTTTCTGAGAAATGTTTTTTAGTGGGGAAGACTAAACAGACTAAATCATCTGAATGAATAACTATAGGGAAGTTGAGTTTTTTATTATATACATTTTATATAAATGTTTTCTAACAAAGAAATTAATGAAAATATAAATTTCCAAATAATTCATCAAATGAAATAATTTTGGATGGAGTTTTATATTCTTTATATGAAACATTTTAAACCCCTTTTCACAAATTATGATTTTTTTCACTTTTTCAATGTGGTTTTTATCTCCCCATATTCAAGGAAGATTGAATGAGTTCTATAACATATTTTGTTAAATATTATTGATGGATTTGTAGTTACTAGAGTAATCATTAAGCTTCAATAATTTTAGTGAATATTATAGAATTTTTTAGAAGCATCCAAAAAAATCATTTTAGAGGGGATAATTACTTTTTGGATTTTAGTGAATGTGAAAATGAAAATTTTCCAAAAAAATATTTACTTTTTGAGAACCTATAAAATGGAATGAAATTACAGTATGAGATGTTGTTGATAATAATATTTATAGGGATAAAAATATTAAATATTATAATAAAAATTTATTTTTCAGTTATAAACAATAGTTTTATTTCATGTTGTAGATAAGTAATCAATAAAAATATGACGCATCAGACATTGTTTTTCAAAAATATAAACATAAAAAATAGTAACAAATATATTTTTTGAGTATATATCTATCACATAATGGTTTTGATAATTGGGAAGATCTCAGGTTATAAATCACAAATAGATTAAGTGAGGTACACCAGATTGAATTTCATCAGATGTATAAAGTTTGAACTATATGAATAGTTTTAAATGGGGAAAAATAAATAAAAGTTTCCAAATAAAACCTTTTAGATCTTATTTTAAATTATTTACATATTATTTATGGAATATTTTTTATGAATAACAATATAAACATATGGTTGTCGAAATAATCATAACTACTGTGATATATAATTTGTCCAATGGGAGATTTTTCAAAGTTGTATTCACTTGTTTATAATGTTAAATTTTCATGGACTGATAGGAGTCTCAATGGAAATGGTGTTAGTTCTCATACTAAGAATGAACCATGTATTTTTTTTGTGTTTTTCACTTTTTAAAAATTCAATTCATGTGATATTACCATAAAAGTTGATAATGAAAATAACTAAAACCATTTACATTAGTTAAATTTCATAATATGTGAAATTTTTCAAAACAAAACCACTGATTCAATTCCCCCACCACTCAATGGTACAAAGATACTAAGAATCATGTTATGGTATAAGTATAAAGGATACCTTATTGAATCCATATCATGGAAACACTAATTTCATTGAACAAATAATGTATTCCAAAAAAAGGAAAAATTTAACGTTTTGAAAAATATAATTATACAATATATTTTATCAGTTGGTATGTATTTTATTTATGAAACCATAACTGTGTTTCTGCAAATTTAAATATATGGTCATATTTATTTTGATGAAAAGGTAAGCATTGGCGTTAGTGGAAAATCATAAAATGAAATTATTATGTCTTCTTCCAAAATATTATGAAGTATATACTTCATAAAATATCCAAATAATCATAGGATATGTTCGAAAGTATCCTTGACGAAAACACCAAAGTGAATGTCGAAAATTTGAAAATAAGGTGAAGCATGTTAGAAAATATTAAAATGGATAACTAAGAAACTAATAATGACTAATTTACCATAGTGAATGATGTATTTTACAAAATTATATGAATTAGATATATCATAAAACATTATATAATCATCATGAAACTAATAAGAACCTTCCCTGACAGGTTTGTCTATAAAATATCTACTTTATAAGATAAACCTGATTTATCACTTGATGAATTACATAACCATATTGTTTCTTATGAGATGATGAAATCTCCAAAATTAAAAGATATGATCAAGGAATAAATATATTTTGAATATATTAAAATGATGAAATTACAATATACTTAGAATTTTTAGCTAGGTGATTCTAAATATAAGGAAGATAATGAAATCAGTGAGAAGATAATGTCTCTTATCTTAAAAAATTATCAGAAATATAGAAGAATGTAGGTAGGAAAAAAGAAACAAAAATTTTAAATGAGCATAAGAATTGAAAATGTTTCATTGAATTTCACTAATAATATACATGATGAATTTGAATATCATTCGTAAGAAAAATCATAGTGAATGAAGTTAAAAAAAACCCACAAATGAAGATAAGAACTACATTGGTGGAACAAAAAAACATTTACTAGATACATAATAAGTATATTTAGTATGTAATTAAAATCTAACTCTACAAAAAACAATTCAATAGTAAGTGAATTATTCAAAACATTCAGACCCTTTTTAGAAAAAATTTCAAAAATGCAATTTTTTTCAAAGATTGAATAAGGAGGTGAAGAAAGATTCATGGAATATCGGCTCATATTAGAACATATGGAATGTATTGAGATGAAAAAACTCAGAAGGAAAATTATAATGGTAATAAAATAAATTATAAATTAATGTGAAGGAAGAAAAAATTCTTTAAATAATAAGATGAGTATATAATGGGGATTATAAATCCCAAGCTAAATTTTTCTAATAAAGAAAATATGGTGGAAGGACTTAGTAAGAATATTAATTCTAATGAAAAAGAGGTATTTTAAACTCAATAGAAACATCATGTGGTTAAAATATCATTTATAATGATGAAATAAAATTTTAATAAGGATATAGAGAAAAAAAATTAGTCAACTCATGTCAATGAGAAATATAATTACAAGAATCAAGTGAAATCTTTACCCACTAAATATAAATGATCATCTAATTTTACTAAAAAGGTGGTGTTATAAAAATGGTTTAGAACAATTGTATTAGAAAGGAATGTGAGGAATAAATCACATTATTAGAGGTTGAAAATAACATCTATAATATTATTATCCCATTCTAGGAGAAAAAACTCATAAAAATCTTATGAACCCCTTTAAATAGATTATAGGAAAATATCATATTTTTATTAAAGTATAATATTAAGCATATATTGTTGCTAATACTGTATATTTAGAAAAAATATTCACTTTTTGGAAGAATATTTTTCTCCCTAAAAGAATGTAAGAATAAAATGGGAGGAATAATATATGAATAGATAATAACTTTTGTATGTTATAGGATTACATGATGTCAAAATCACTAGATGTAAGAATGTTTCAAAAAGAAAAATTTGATACTTGTAGAAGGATTATGGAAGATGTGACAAACAAGAAACATTTTCTAAATAGTATTTATAGACTCTTCCAAGACTGATTTTTTATTCTATAAATAAATTAGAGGCTAAAAAAAATAGTGTTCAAGAAATAGATTTTTTTAGACAACTCTTAATGTATGGAAAAGGAAAAAAACTATGGATTCTTTATATTTGTTTTTACTAAAAAATAATAAACTATATAAATATCATTAAAAATATTAAAAATCACGATGTTGTAGAAGAATATTTTGTAATAATGGTTCTCTACAAAATGATAAGAGTATGAATATATGAGATTGAAGCACAAAAATGGATATCTAAGGATGTTTTATTTTTCAATGAACTCAAACAAAACTTATATAGTGTTGACCAATATTATGATCATTATAAAAAATTTGTCTTCATTAATGATTTATGTATCATAAAATGTGTGCAAGATATAAAATCTAGTTATGATGTATAAATAACTAGCATGGATCTCTTTCACATTAGTGAACTTTTTAACTCTTTTACATGAGTAATGTTGATAAAACTGGTTTCATTAACAAATATTTATGAATTTTTGGTATAAAATTATTAAAAAAACTCAAATGTAGATAATGTTGGAAAACAAATCACCACATAAAAGAAAATAAGATGATTATTTTACAATGTTTTAGAAATGATAGATGATTGGTAAAATCCATAAGGAAAAAATCCAATCTACTAGAACTATTGAGCTTATTCAATCGGATCTTTCTTGAATGATAATATATTAATAAATAAAATGGGATTTTTATATTATCATATTTATTAATGAATTTATTTGAATAACCAAAATTATTTTTATGAATTACAAATAATAGGTTTTGGAAATTTTTATATTTTTTAGAAGAGAACCTGAATGATAAATTGGTGTTTATTTAATAATGTTATGAACCAAATATGTAAATAAGTAAACAAGAAACAAATTTAAATTCCATATAAAGAGGCACAGAATCAAACATCAATATTATTCATTATACATCAGTCATTAAAATTTATTAGTAGAATGAAAAAAATAAGTTTAGTGGAAAATGGAAGAATCATATTGGATGTCCATATGCTTTCTATGTTCTTATAGATAGAGGTTGATAATATTGTTTTACATGTACAAAAGAGATGTATTTTGAGGATGGAATTCAACATGGATTCCTATGAAATTTGTTATAAAAAAACCACCAATGATATATTTCAATATTTTTGGAATACCCTATATAATAAATGACAATAATCAATATCTTGTAAAATTTATTGAAAATGATAATTAATATTCTAGGGATATTCACTTAACCGATGAATTTATAAATGATGGAATAAATTTTTATGAATTTTTTTGGACTCTTATGATATGAATTTTTTTTAAATCCCTCATCCTTGAATAATGAAGTTGAAAATGATGTGGAAGATAATTATAATATTTCCAATGAAAATGAAAAAAAATTAATATGGATGTGATCCAATATAGGAACCTAAAAATTTATAAGAATAATGTGATGAGGAAATTATAATTGGAAGAAAAATTCTAAAATTTTGTACCCTGCCAAAACTAGTTGAATGTAACTACTTTTTTTGAAATTAAAATTCTCCAGTTTAGACTACTAGTAAGTTGAGATAATAAAATTAAACATCACTTCTCTCAAAGGTTAAACTATAATCAGTTTCAAATATAGTTCAAAAAAATTATAAAATATATCTATGAAGATTTATATTATATTGGGATGAGTGAGACCTAGAGAATTATTCCTTTTATAATATGAAAAAATATTATTGGCCCAAATTTAGTTTATAGAAACATGATTAATGAGCAAGGATAAATTTAAAGAATAAGTACTGACTAGATTTCTAGGAATATTCATAGGTTAGAGGTGTGAATTTTTATTAAACTCTCAAACCTAAGGAATGATTAGAAACTATAATAGTACTATTAGATATAGTCTCAAATAATTTATAAGATGTTTATCAGGTAGATATAAAGATATCATTCTTAAATGGAGAAATTAAAGAAAGTTATTACATTGAGAAACCCAATGGGTTCTTACATGATTACTATGTAACCAAGGTGTGAATTTTCAAGAAATAATTGTATGGGACAAAAAATGCTACATAGGACTAGTACTCAAAACAAAATAGTTTTTGGATAAAATTAAACTATTTTAAACAGAACTTTGAAAACAATTTATCTTTGAAGGTAATTAATTATTCTACCCTAATTTTTATTGAGTAATTTGATGACATAATTTCGTAGGGGGTAGAGATAAATCTTTTAAAGATTTTGGTTAATAAGTTAATGTAAAAATTGAAATGTCAATTCCAGTAAAATTATAATTATTTATATCATTATAAGACAAATAGAGATAAGGATATAATTTTATATCATATGAAATCTACAATATGGCATTTTTATAGATTTTTGGAATGGTATATTCCAAAATATATTCATATTCTTATCTTTGTTGAGATTTAGATTAGTATAGATGAATATTGGAATATTGTCAATCAAAATGATTTTATGATGTCGATAAGATGTTTTATCTATCTTACAACTTCAAGGAATGGAATCAGTTATGTTTTAACATTATGTAAAAGATATCATTGTGACTTAGAAGATTAACATATATTGGCAGTAGAAAATAATTCTGAGATATGTCAAGGGAACATATTTTCATCATATTTTGTATAAAATAAGTTGTGACATAAAATTTCATGGATATATAGATGGGGATATTATTGTTGATTTAGATGACATAAAATATACATCATGATGAACATTTTTCTTAGGAGAATATTTTGATTTATGGAATAGTAAAATATAGTGTAATATCCTTGATAATATAGGAAGTAGAATATGTTACACCTACAAAATATTGTTCTCAAATTATCTAGATGAATATTATGTTAAAACATTTTACGGTTAATGTTTTAATTCCATTGATGATGCTTTTGTATAACCAAAGTATTATTGTACAGTCCAGGAATCTAGTATAACATTTAATAACTAAACACATTGACATAAAATATAACATTAGAAGAGAGAATGTTATCTGTAGAGATTTTATTATTGAGTAAATTTTAATAAAATATATCCAATTACTATTTTTTAACCAATGATACTAAAAAATAAATATTTTTAGAATTCAGACTACAACTTCATGTTCAACCTGCATCAATTATTTCATATCGTTATTATGTAAAACCTCTGTTATACTTTGGATAATGTAGTAAAATGAGGAAAGTATTTATATATTTTTCTTTAAATAGAGTGTGTTCCTCAAAGGGGGAGAGTATGTACACACATTATTTTTATTAAATTAATATGAAACTATGGTTATTATAGTATTGTGGAGAAATGTAAAAATAGATATAAAAGTAGGGTGTATTTTCATTTTAAAAAAAAAAATTATAATCACTACAATATCAGATTCCTTTAAAAGCATTGCATTATCCACTAGTGTGGTGTCAGGAAATTTTCTATAAGAATGGTTGTGATTTTATTAATGTTGTTAAATAATTATAGATGGGAATATTTTGAGTTGTTTTAAAATAAATGGGAGATCAATTTTCTAATTTTTCCTAAAAATAAAATTTGAATATGAATATCTATTATATTGTTTTCCAAAAAACAATATTATTTTTTTTGAAAACCTACATTTGTTAAGATTTTATTTTGATAACTAGTGAGAACGAATGTGGTATAAAATCATTAAAAAGTTATGTTATGGAGTTGATGGAGGAAATTAGAAATTTATTTTAGGAATAATCATTATAAAGATACAAAATGATAATCTATTTAAAACTCCAATAACATCATGAAAATATCATGATCATATTTTTTTTACACTGTGAATGTTTGATCCACCAATATTTTTTTCCAAATAATGTATTGTTAGTAATGATTGAAAGATGGATTATTGGGTAGTAGGTCATCAATAAAATAATTGATAAAGGGAAAAAATTAAATCTTTTTTTACCTATAAAATTTTTTTGTGAGGATATTTTCTGGAATTTATCAGTTATTAATTTTTTAAAATGGTATAGATAACCATTAATCACTCAAAAAAAATTTCGAATATATTTTAGAGATTGTATGGTGTTGAATATTACTACGTTTTAATTAAGGAAAGTTTGAAAATTTGCATCAGAAAAACAATATGTGTATCATTATAAAACCCAGATTAGACAATAGATAAGAAGTGTTTGATATTGAGTTTATGGTGTTTTATAAATTTAGAAAGAAACATAATGTGGAAGGAGTCTAATAAATGATATGTTAAAATTTTAATTTAATTTATATTAATTCAATATATGAAATTAATCTAATAAATTCATGTAGTTCATTGAGAAAATAATGTTTTATGAGAAAAAATTATTTATAAGTTGAACCAATGTAGTGAATCATTTACAGTAAATTAATAGAAATTTGTATAGGAATATGTGTTTCCAAGAAAATTTTGTGTACTCAGATTAAGAATAAGTGTTTTTTAAAGGCTAACGATCAATTTCAAAAGCTTATAGATGGAGTATCTAAATTATATTCATTAGAAGAAAATACATATAATATATATCTATTATATGAATATTTCTAATGGAACTTGATGTATGTTATAGATAATTTTTTTAGAAAAATCTGAGATGAGGTATTGTGATAAGAAAAAATAAACTAGATAAATAAATAAAGAAAATATGAGTTTTTTATTTAGTATAATTGTTTTTGAAATTTATTTAGAACAAAATTCCACCAAATAGTGTAGTTTCTAAATGATTCATTGGATGAACTTATAATCGAAAGTGTTTTTGGATCCTTACATAAAAATTGGTTTACCCCATTTTAATAATAATGATTTTGTTCTATTTTTCATAGTGTTTTGTTATTTAACAAAATTCAGGGTTATTTTAGTGAGTTACATAATGTATGAATTCCAGTATGTTTGATGGAAATTTTTTCTTCAAATAATTAATGAGTGTTTAATAATGTTCTATAATATTTTATAAGATTTTACAAACATCAAAATAAATTCATTTAACATAGACTAATTAATTTTTGAATATAAATGTGCGGGAAAATGAAATTTATTTTCTACCTTTTTGAATTTTGAAAAACCTACAATCAGATATGTAAATGATGTTTGAAATTTATTCTAGAATACTGTTTATACCTTCAAAATGAGGAAATTCTATGGAATTTGTTTCAATTGAAGTTTCAAACTAATGTTCTCTTTTTTTTTGAGGAAAAGTAAGATACAATGTATCAATCAGAAGAATCAGACATATTTTATAGTTTATATTTAAAAGAAACCATAAATCAAAGAATATATAGAGTAGTATATAAGGTTATTAAGGTGAACCTATTTTGATAATCAGATAGATATCAGGGTCTAAATTAGGTATTATTTCAATGTGGCGCCCCAGACAGACTTTCCCTATATAAATAGAGCAATGGTCTATACAAACACTTTTGGATTGAGAAAATAGTAATTTTGTTTTTGGATGAACCATCTTGGAAAAAATATAAATCTTTTCACATAGGTTTTATGTGTCTCATTTTTGTAACATAATCATTTTAAACTAATAGGGTACTTTATAAACATACCTTTCTAGAGACAGACAAATTTAAATGATTGTTTGTCCATTATTTTACTCACTTCTCTCAAATTGTTAATTTCCATGGAATTATACGAGTCACCATGGTATTAATGTTGGTTCTCACACTAAGGCTAAAGCTGATAAATCTTGAATTCTTTATTTTCATTGTTATATTTTCATGCCTATGAGAATTTCATATTTGATTATAAGGAAAATAACATTAAAAAGTTGGATCTCGTATAATTTATAATGTTTAATATTTCTAAACTAAAAATCACTATTTCAACCCCCACCCTTTTTGTGGTTCAACTAACCTAGGAACATTAAGAAATAACTATTAAAATAATCACTTATTTCAAAAAAAATTATTTTCAATTTATCCTTTTTCCCTCATCATGATATTATATTTATCTAAAATTTTATTTTAGACTATATATTTTTCTTAAGATAAAATTATTCAGGAATCCATGTTTATATTATGAAAAAGAATATATAAATTTTCTATAAATAAATGTTAAACGTGTTGATTTTTCACTTAAATATAACTCTCCAAACATAATAAATTCATATTTGATATTTTCATTATTGATCGATCAACCATAGTATGGTGATCATCACATAGATGTGGTCTTAGTTATGAAGTTTCTTTGTTTGTAAATTATCTTATAAATATAACTAATTTTTAAATAAAACATTTCAATTATATACATCAATATGATTAATTGATGATTTAACCATAGAATTATATGATATAAATAATCGTTAACAATAAATCTACCACATTATGTAGTTATTTTTCAAAAATATGGTTCTTTATCTCATTATTCTAAATATAATACTTTGTATTATTATTTATGAAATCTAAAACATTATCAATACTGAATTTAAATATTTTAAATCAATGAAAATTTTCAAAAAATATCTTTGAATGTTTTATTTAATAAACTCATTTTATTTGTTATTAATCACCATAAATCATTCTATCCAATAATTTTAATTAGTTAAGAGTACATAATACTACCTTCCATAATTTGATATTTATAATATCAGTCTGTAAACATCACCATGTACCAATTACAGAATCCAATTTTATTATTACATTCAACTTATAATAATTTTTAATTTTTGTATCCTTTACACAAAAATCATCTTAATGAGCATGAAAGGTTTTCTATTAGGGATATAATGTGATCCATTATTCATCAGAAACTCTTATAAGGTTTATTTTTTTATAAGGTGACCAATAACTTTATGTGATAACTTATTTTCATCTTGCACAGGTTAAATAAAAATTTCTTCTTTCGGATTAATATTATAATGATTCCCTTTCATACACTTTCCCTATATCGTAACTACACCAGCAATTACGAAATAAAACAGGTCTTCTATGTAATGTTTATTACATATCCACATCTAAAAAATTGTCATATACTATCTAAATGGGGGTAAATAGATATTTTATCCTCATTTATTTTTTATTATATATATCATAGTGCTAATAATATTCAAAACATAACCATTACAAAAATATATTAATCTTTATTAAATTATTTAATATTTTTGAATTAATCATTTTTTTCACATTATATAAGATTTTCATATCATATCCTAAATCTAAATGTTTGATATATTCATTACATTGAATGTTATCTCCACTATAACATACATGTAATCCATTTTCATCTAACATAAAAAAAATTCAATATATATTTTGGTGGTTTATTTTCATATTCCTCCTCTAAATATTACGGGACATTCTCATCTAACAACATTAGAAACCAATATTTATTAGCATTCATGGTGACTCATTATGACACCTTCTGCTCTAACGTTGGGTCTTATTTATCACATTAAATCAAATTTTGTGGATAAATTCATTGGTTTTTGTATATACCATTCACACTATAAAATAATATCCATAAAAAAATAATTATTTCTTCCCACATGTCTCTATTTACCATATGCCATGACAAACATATTTCATATGGAAGAAACATATTCTATATTTAACATGTATCTACTTCAATATAAAAAATTTCATAGTCTTTTTTTGTGTGATTATCTTATTATTTTTTATTCATTCGGTATTTTTTTCAATCAATCATCGTTTCATGTGTGAGATAATATATATTAACATCAAACATGATAGACTTTTGTTTTTGATAATGGACCAATACTTTTTTTGTGATAAGATATTTATATTCATATGATATCTTATAACTAGTTTTTTAGATATTTATTCTTATCCTTTTATTTTTTTGTATAACCTTCATAATATTATTACAATATGTTATCTTGAGTCAAAGATATTTATTAATCCATGAGATCATATATAATATTATTGATTTATATTTAATGATATCATATCTTTCAATATATTTGTTATGCTATCATTGATTTCATCTTGCCCTTCAATTTTATTATACATCTCAATACTTACTAATAATTCTTTGGAATCATAGTTTAAATCTTCCTAATCAAAAAAATAAAATAATAGTTTCCAAAACATGATACAACATACAGTGTCTTGATCATATAAAACACCATTATATTTCTTTTTTTTACCATGTAAAATGAATATTTAATCTCTAGGAGCCTCTAAATATATCTTTAGGTTACCACACACTCATGTTTAGAATACTTTCTATTTAATTTTTTTTAAATATTTTTGAATAATAGTAATATGGTCTTCCTCATTATAGACATTATAATCCTAAAATTATCATGCTTCTATTTTTTTAATATATTATATTATTTTAAAATAATGTTTCCATTCATAAATAGATATTGGTAAATAATTATATTCAATTTTATATACATTGATGGTTAACTCCTAGTTGTATTATCTTCCTCATCATCTCAAAACTGATTAGGACAACTACTAACATGGTTCCCTTATTTTGTATATCAAAAAACCAATTGGATGTGTTATATTATTCATTCCTTTTACACATACAATAATTGGAAAAAATTATTACATCATAATTTCACCCTCATTTACTTCAAAATTTTCTTCCATAGAATAATTATTTATTTAATTCAATTCCACGCCATGTGATTTATAATTTATAACTGGATCAATCCTACTTTCCCTATTCTTATTTATAATAAGGATTCTGTGAAAATTGTAATGACCCATACTTTTTAAATAATATTTTTTTCCTAAAAATGTTTTTTATTTTATTTTACACAAAAAAGAATGACTTTTTAATAATAAGTAGTATTTATATGGTATAATGGGATATGTGACTTTTGGTATTCCACTTTTATATGATTTTTGGTAAATTTAACCATTGAAAACTATACCATATAGTATAATTCTCATATTATAATTAGTGTTTATAAGTAGTAATGAAATAAGATAATTCTTATATAAAGGATAATTGATGGCCTTAACTAGTCGTACTATGTCATTTGGGTACTATTTGTGAAAACACGGTAGGGAAGTATCATCATTGGTGTTCTACCTTGACCAGACCAATGCTGAGCTTCAACAAGGGAAGTTTGAAAAAAGTCATCTACGAGAGAAGTTCATGTTAGTGTAGATTACCTCTTGGTTTATGTTAGTCGATGAACCCCATGAATATACCATTGTCACACTCCTTACCCTCAAGGTGTATGCGGGTGTAATAAGGGGTTTCATGTCCAGACCGTAGTGTAACTTACTTTTTACAAATAAATTTTTTTCCCATTAATTCCTCTAAAATAATATTTTTTTTATAATAAAATATATGTTTAATTGAGATGAATTTGAGAATTTGATTTTTGGATGCAAATAAAACGTGTTTTTATTTATCATGAAAATATATACAATTTTTATATATAACCAAGTTATTTTGAATAGAATTTGTTTTAATGAAATATTATTTTAAAACGTATTTATTTGAGTAATAAATGAAAAAATTATTTTATAAATTCCAAGGAAATTTTTTAGAAATGCCAGAAATGTGTTTATGACTTAAAAACTTCTATTTTTAAAAATTAAGAATTTTTTTATTTAATAATTAAAATTATTTTATTTATGTGATTTTACTCCTAAAATAAATAACATTTTTGAAATCCGGACTTCAAAATTAGGTCTGGGAGAATTAATGAGAATTTTATAAAATACTTTATTTTTCGTATTCAATTAAAAATAGAGTTTTAGGATTTCAATATATTTTATAATACCAAGATTGTTTCATAATAATGTAATAATTAGTTTAACACAATTCAAAATAATTTTTTTATTTTATGAATTTTTAGTATTTTAATAGATTTTATTCAATCAACAAAACTATAAGTTACATTACAACATCTAAGAAGGAAAATTAAAATTTTTATGACATTAATTATTAGAATATTTAATTTTTCATTCCAAAAGAATTATTTAAAAATGAATTTCAGTTCTAGTGGATAATAATAAATTAAAATATGACCGAAATGTACCATACCTTGAGAAACCACCAGGGGTAAGCTAATAGTTTTTCATTTTCCCCAAACTAGTTTTCTAAGACATATATTTTGAAATTATTATACATTTCTAACTTCTTCTATTAATACCTACCCATTTCTCTATTTCAATTCACTCAAAATCTATATTGAACAATGTTATGGTAATGTTTCTTCTCAAAGATCCCCCCAAGGTTTCTTCATGCCCCCTGGGTCCCATCCTCATGTTTTAGGAATAACTTGTTAAGTTAAGTTATATTTACAGTTTTCTTTCCATTCAGGTTCCCTTTTTACGTGGTTTGTATTCCAATTTCCAAACATAGTTATTTTTTCCAATTAATGCATGTTAAGGGTATACCCAAATATAACTCTAATTTATTAGGTAATGAATTTAATTGGTAGAGATAGTAGGATATAAAATATCATTGTCAATAACTATAGTTATTTTTTATTAATGAAACATTAGTGATAATATTTTTTGACATGGATATGAATGTATAATTTAAATGTTGTCTACGTGTTTTCATCTAATGATTCATGTTGATACTATTATGTTATGTTTCTTGATCATGCCTTATCATTATTCCTCATGTTCTAATTTAAATTTCTCAAGATAGCATGTTATATGTATCTATTTCTTATTCCATTAATGGGATTCATGCTCACCCATTTCCTTTGACGTGTATCCCCTAGATATGTGATGTAGTAAAATTAACCAATATTGAACCCATTAAGATATATATCATGTTTTTTTGTAATAATTTTTTATATTTTCTTGTATCATGTGACTTTTTTATGAAACTAAACAGGAAAAGATTATTTATTTTTCACTGTGTCATTAAAATATATGTAATAAAAAAGAGGGATACCATAGTTGGTATCAAATGAAATTTTAGTTATTTTAGGAAATTCAGGCTTAAAATGATTATAAATAACCCTGTGGAGAATAATAAATAAATTAAAATATCCTCCTATTTTGGTGAAGTATTAAGTTAGTGTTTTCTGAGAGAGTAATTCCATTATGGATACAAACAAGTGGATGTGGCTCTATAATATATATATCTATAGGTAACACCCAAATACACCACATTGATAAAGACTCGAATAGGAATTGATGAATAAAAATAAGACTTTTTTTCACTCTTAGTTTTACCCTACTAGAAATATGTTTGGTTAATCAAAATATTTTTATGAACCTCTATTAAGGATATATAAAAAATGAAAATGTTATTTTAAGAGATTAATAAAATGATTAAGCATGTTATTTAATGGAATAAATTCCCTTCAAAATTATTAGAATCATAAAAGTAACACATTTATACATAATATTTCTTATTTTATAAAATGGTGGGAAATAAGAAAAATCCCATTAATAATGAGTGCAATGGAAATTTCACTAATGGTGGCCCAATAGAAGCTGGAATGGGAAAATTCATTAGGATAGAGAATCAAATAACTCAAGTTATGAACAATAACTTGAATCATGTTGAGAGACTGGATTCACTATGATGAAAAAAACATTCTATTAAGATATTCTTGTAGAAACTAACACCTTCATTTAATGGATCTACTGACCAATTTATTTTTTTACAACTAATATGTTATATAGAAATGATCTATTTCAAAATCCATTATTTGGAGTAAGATAAATTCACATGGAAGTATAATTATTAAAAGGAGAAGCGGTCAGTGGTGGAAACCTGTTAAAAACACAAATACATGAATGGAGATCAATATTATTGAGTTGGAAGAGTTCATGGGAATATTTTTCAACAAATACATCCTTTTTCAATATGATTGAAAATCGAAAATTAGTTACTACAACTATAGCAGGAGGAAAATCAATCGATGGGAGTATATGAAATAGACATTACAATACTTTCTCGATACACCTCTATCAATATTAGGGATCCTAAGGGAATATTTTATATATTCTTTGGTGGACTGAGACCCCATATGCAAAGGAATCTATAAACTTAATACATCAGTTGATACAAAATTAGGGAGGAACTTTGTTCCTGTAATAAGAGGAAATAATGTGAAATATCCCACATGAAAAAAACTGTTTTGGGAAGCATTCAAAGAACTATTTTCTTGGAAGTGGAAAGTGATACACGTTTTGGAGAGATGTCAATATGGCATGAAACTATCATGGTGAGATTAACCGTCAAATTATCAACACTAAAAACAATGGGAGTATACTTTAGGCCTATAAAGAAGATTAATGCATTATTTGTGGATATCTTGGGAACATTTACAATCAATTTCCAAATCATAATATAATATATGTAAACCACTATAAATATTAGAATAGGAAAAGGTAGAAAGATTAATCATTTTCTATTACGACATCTAAACTAGAGGCTCCGAAAAATGTGGTGGATATTATAGTCGTTGTTCCCTCATATCTATCAAGTACATTATTTTATTCTAATTCAATAAATTGCATTATTTCATCAATGTTATCAAAAAATAATTAATCAATTCCAAAACATATATATGTGGATAAATCAATCAATACTTCTGGATGAATTATCATAGCATCAAGAGTGTATAAGAACTGTAGTATTAACATTGGTGAGTAAAATTTCATCATAAATCTTATATTCATTCACATAGTTAAATTAGATAATATAATAGGTATAGATTATCTATCAATGTATAATGTTATGATCACCAATAAGAGAAAGGTAATTTTAGATATCTTGAATGGATAACCAATATTATTTTTTAAAGAGATATATCCTTGCCTAAGAT
The DNA here is from genome assembly GCA_963277665.1 of Viscum album. Taxonomy (NCBI): domain Eukaryota; kingdom Viridiplantae; phylum Streptophyta; class Magnoliopsida; order Santalales; family Viscaceae; genus Viscum; species Viscum album. Next base: position 1,198,718,882 of record OY728153.1, on the reverse strand, counting down.
TTTTCATGGAGAACCTAACATAACATTATTCATGGAGATCAATAGTAATGAGGGATAAGTAAATGAAAGTATAAATATAGATAATGTCAACATCATTTAAGAAAAAATTAAAATCATATCTTAAGAGTTACCTGGACCTCCCCAAAAAAGAGAGGTAAATTCCTCAATTTAACTCATACCTATATCCAAGCCTATATCAAATATTCTATATAGAGTAGTGAATATGGAGTTAGAACAATTATATAAAAAATTCAAGATCATTTGGGGGAAGGGATTTATTTGATGAATTGTCTCTCCTTGGGTTGAACCTATTCTCCTTGTGAATAATAAGGATAGATCAATGTGGTTATTCATTTATTAAAGAGAACATAACAAGATCATGGTGAAGAAAAATTACCCTCTCCAATGATTTGATTATTTATTTTACCATATGCAGAGGGATTATTTCTTATCGAAGATTAACCTCTCATAATGTTATCATAAATTTTGGGGGAATAGGGAATATAATCCAAAGACTTACCTCTGAACAAGATATGAGAATTATGATTATTTTATTATACTCTTTTCTTAATTAATTATCCCACTATATTTATGGATTTGATGAGTAATTTATTCAATGACTAACTACATAAATATGTATTATTTTTTATCTATGATATTATAATATAATTAAAAATTCATTAGGAGCATGATGATCATTTAAGGTTTATATTTGAAACATTGAGGTAGAAGAATATTATTAGAATGTTCGAAAAATGTGATTTCTGGTTACATAATGATTCTTTCTTGTGGAAAATTATAACCAGTGAAAGAATCTCAGTTGAACCTATGAAGAAAAAGTATAGAAAAGAGTTTCATCATCCTACAATATCAACTGATCTTCATAGTTTCCATAGTTTATCAGTATATTATAAGAGGTTTTTGAAAAAAAATTCATGACTTTATAATCCAAAAACCATGTCAACTTGAGAAGTGGATAAGTTTATCAAGACAAAGGAGTGTAAATTAAGTTTCAAAAAACTAAATTAGGTATTATTTACCGCACCTGTGTTAACTCTACACTCTGTAAGAGAAGGATTCATTATTTATAGTGGCACATCTCTGAAAGGTATTGGGTGCATCCACATGAAAGTGATAAGGTTATTTCTTATGAACCTCGATAGTTAAAGCCTCGGGAGATAAATTGTCCTATGAATGACATAACTCTTTCTACGATTGTTTTTTTATCTAATAATATTTAGAAACATTATTTATAGTGTTAAATGTGATATATATATATAGACAACCAAATTTGGAGGTATATTTTAATGAAAAATTAATTGAACTTGAGACGACAGATATTATTGGAACTTATTAAAGTATATGACTGTTCAAATCTTTATCACCCCAAAAGATCAAACATTGTTACTAATTCATTAATTATAAATGATCTTATTTTGCTGGAAATGATGAGGATTCATGTAGATATATTGATTAATGACTATGTAAAACTAGACATGGTAATCGTAAGGGAAGTTACATCATCATTCCAATACTAAAACATTTGTCAACCATAATTAATATATATGATTAACAAATATCACATAGAAGATCCTTTTATATAATGGTTCATAATGTATATGTAGAATATGAATGTTCCTAATTCAATACTGATCAATAAGGTGTGCTAAAATTTCATACCAGGTTATCTGTTCCAATTATCATGGATATAAAGAAGTAGATGATGGATAAATATCATAACTATACATTCAATATACATCTTGGAAACACTAAAACGAATAGAGGACTTAGTGATCATTATCAGTATGATAATATCAAAAGGGAGATTTTAGACTACACAAGAAGGTGCATAATATGTTAGTAAGTGAAGGAAAATTGGAAAATTCCTAAAGGGGTATTTCATAAAATACCCATACTAACATGGAAGTGGGAAAATATCACCATGGTATTTGTCACTAGTCTCCCAAGTTCATCCAATGAAAACAATGTGACGTATATTATAGTGGACTATCTCACCAATACTACCCATTTCATTGATATTCAAGAAGATTTATTTATAAATACTTAGTTTAATTTCAGCATGACCCATCACCGCCAACCTGATGGCCAATCTGAAAGGACTATTCAAAAACACAAGGACATGCTTAAGACATGAACAATGGAATTTAATGTTGGATGGGATTTACCCCTACAATTATTTTAGTTCTCAAACAACAAAAACTTCCACTCAAGTATTTATCTAGTTTGGAGAAAAAGGGAATCATATCCCTAGGTACATTGGACCCTATGAAATCATTGACCACAAAAGAGTAATGTCTTATTAATTAGAACTTTAAAAAAATATTTCTAAAGTTCATGATGTATTTCATGTATATCTCTGGAGGAATTAAAAACCCAATCTATCAGATTTTCTAAATCCATATGTGGTAAAACTGGAGAATTACCTCTCTTCGAAGAAGCATTTGGTAGTGATCTTGGACTATAGAGACCATTTTTTATGAAAACAAACTACCCACATAATCAATGTTTTTAGGATGAAGCATAAATAAGAATAAGTACATGGTAACCGAAGGAGATAATGAGATATAAGTTCCCTAACAATTTATAATCCAAGATAATGAGTTGAATTTTTTTTTAAAAAAATCTTAAGGGGGTATAAATGTGATGACTTGGGCTTTATAAATAATATTTTTTCATGAAAATGTGTGTTATTTTATTATACACAGTGATAACATGTATCTTTATTAAATAATTTTTATTTATAATGTATAAAGGGACATGTGACTTTCGATATTCGACCAATATATGACTATTGGTCAATATGACTATAGGAAACTATACCTTATTTTATATTTATACATTCATAATTGGTAATTGTATATAGTAAGGACATATAATAATTGGTGTAGAAATGAAAATTGGTGGCCTAAACTAGAATATCTATTCTGTTTGAATCCAATTACTCAAAAAATGAGAAGTAGGTATTGTCTTTCTGGTTCAACCTTGACCAATCCCAATATGGGCTTTAACACGTGAATCATGAATGAGATCTCCTATGGGAGAAATTTATGTTAGTGGAGATTACCACTCTCTTTATGTTAGTCAAGACACCTCATAATACTACTAACACAACACACTGTACCCTCCGGGAGTAGGTAGGTTTAACAAGGGGTTAAATTTTCAAACCTTATTTTAACTTTATTTCTATCAATTAAATCTTTATCCCATAAGTTCCTCTTAGGAATAGTATTTCTTAATAAAATACATGTTTAATTGAGATAGATTTCGTAACATTATTTTTGGACATATATAAAATTTAATTTTATTTTTCAAGAATATATACAGAATTTGTATATAATATCAAGGTATAATGAATATTTTTTTTAATGAGATAGTATTTTTTAAAAAATTATTTAAATAATATTTTAATTTCCTAGAAAATTTTATTTAAATTTTTGAAATGTGATTTTGCCTTAATAAATATTGTTTCCAAAAAATAAGGATGTTTATATTTAAAAAAGTAAATTATCATGTTTAGAAAATTTTATTTATAAAATAAACATTACTTTTAAAATCATCACCTTAAATTTTTTTTAGGGTCAATATTAACTAAAACAATTTATCTTTTCCTGAAAAGAAAAAAATACAGTTTTTGGGTTTTAGTATATTTTATGACATAATGAATTAAGAATTTATTAAACAAAATCCATGACCAAAATATATATTTTTTAATATTATATAATGTAACGAAATTTATTCAATAGTAAAAACAATAATTTACCTTACAATGTCTAAAAAGTAAACATGGTTTTTTTAAACAGTATTTTGCGGAATAATTAATTTCCTATGCCAAAATAAGTTTTTAAAAATTATGTTCAGTAATTTTGGAATAAAATATAATAATATTTGAACCAAATTCCCAATAAAATTATCAAACACAATGGGTTACACATCATTTATGCATTTTCCATAAACTAGTTTTCTCATATATATATTTTTAAATTGTTAAATAATTCTTCAACTTCTCCTAAAAATACCCACCCATTTATCCAAGTACATTCATGAAAACTCCATCCAATATGATTTTATGGTTTTTTCCTAACATTTTATCCCACAAGGAATAATCAATCCCCCAAGGTTATATCCTCATGTTTTAGGGTCAACTCTTCATGATATGGAAAATCTTCACTTTACATTCCATTCATGTTCCCTTTTTAAATATTATCTATTCTAATTTCCAAACTATGTTCTTCTTTCCAGATTATTTTATTCCATTACAATAATAATATCTTTTTATTAATGGGGTTCCATTTTCTACACCCATTTTCCATTTTTCTACAACCATGTTTTATACCTGTCAAGCTGGTGAATTTTCTTCTCAAATTTTCCTCTCCTACATGATAAATTATCTTATCCTTTTTATTTTAATACCAAAATTGATTTTTATTTATATTTGTAGTAAAATAGATTTAATAATATATATTTTTTTATTTTTTTTAAATATATAAAATTCACCTTTCCTTTTGTGGGTTGAAAATGATGTAATTATCACATATTTAATCTTTTTTGTCTTCATCTTGAGAGTAGGGTAGTTATTCAAGAATATTCTCTTGCGCTACATCATTTTAGGCCTCTTTTATGGGTATCCCCATCTTGTCACTCATTGTACCCTGACTTTTGTGTTTATTAAAAAATATTTGTTCGGTCCGGATCTTTTGAATTCCATGATTTTATTTTATAAAACCTATTATTTATACTCCATGGGTTATTAATGAAGTGATTTATTATGTGGCACTATTGAAATTTATTTATATGAAGGTTGAAACTTGATAGAGCTCCAATACATTAGGTAAAGAATTTAATCTCTAGATATGAAAAGTTATATGATACCTTAGAGAATAACATCAGTGAATTTTTATTTAGAACACTTTTGTGATAAACCTTGGTGATATAATTATGAATGTCAAATTTAAATGTTGCAGTCAAATTTACATGTCATTTTTCATTTTATTATTAATATTTTATATCCCTTTCTAATTCTTTATTATTATGCCTCATATAATTATTGATATATATCAAGATATCTTGTTATATGTCTCTCATGATTTTTTCCTTATTGATATTTATGCTCACCACTTTCCTTTCTTCTGTTTCCAAAGGATATGAGATATAGTAAAAGTAACCATGAGTGAACCCATGAAGATTTATTTTAAGTTTTTTTATAATAATGTTTTATTTTTTCATGTATTATGTGACTTTTTGTCAAGAAACTAACTTAAAAGGTTCATATGTTTTGTACTCTGTAATAAAAAGTTATATATATAAAGGTTGGGATTCCAAAAACACTATATATTGAAACATTGTTTGGGTCCTTTTAATTTATACATAAAAACATATTATTGAAATTTGGAGGAAATTTTCACAAGGTATGCATCACAATTATAGCATCATTGAGGTTTTATATAATTCCACACAAGTTTCCAATTACCGAATTCAACCAATAAAATAATTCTCCAATATTTTCAATTGAGTACATCCTTAAATCCTTGTACATATTATTTATAAAATAATACGTATAATAACATAAACTTTTATCTTAGTATAGATATTAATAAAATTCTATAACTTGGAAATAGATTAATTATATAAAATCAATTCCATGAGGATTTCATCATAAAAACATATCCCTTATGAACTAATTCCATTCAAATAATTATACATTGTTTATAATAATTCATTAATATATATATACTATCCATATTAACCATATTTAAATAAATAAATTCATATAAACATCCATAAGTATATATTATAAATATGCTCTTTTTTGATTATTCTATAGATGAATATTGGAAAATTCGATGATTGAAATTCAATTATGACTCACTTTTTCTTTTATGGCCATAATTTAGGGATAAATACTTAAAAATAAACATTATCATTTGAAAAAACATTTTAGTCTCAAAAAATGAATAATAACATGAGTAGATGGTTAATTATGTTATGGTAAATTATAATACACATTAATAATGATATTATTTCAAAATTATTTAAACTCTGTTCTCTCTAATATTGTGAATGATTATAACAATGAAAATAGATTACCTAAATTATTAGTATATGAATCATCCATAATTGGATATGTATCTGGAGAATACACCCAATGACGCATATATATATATCAAAATTCACTCATAGTACACTTTTTTAGTACAAATTACATGAATACTAACATTCCCACCCATTTTATAATCTTGAGAAATAATGAGAATATAGTTCTCTCTTATTTTAAAAGAACTCAATGATCTTCCGAGTTAATGATATAATCCTTCATGGAAAAATAAAATTTTTGTACCAATTAATGGTGTATTATTAAGCTTAATATCTATTTAAATAATGGAATATGTGGATCTCGAGAGTTAATATTCTTCTATAAATTTTTCTTATATTATGAAAATAGATGTAATTATATTCTGAATTAATTTATCCATTTTACTATATATAAGAAAATATTTAACTAAAAATGATTGAAAAATATTTCTATACTTCCCAAGATAATATTCATTATGATACCATATACATTTTTTATTTTTGACCCATTCATAACTGTTATATATGATTTATTCACACCCTATTAAAATCCTAAATTTTATCCAAAATGATATGAAATTTTAATTTGAGATATTTCTTATAAATGGGGGTGGTACTATTTTTTCCAATTATTCTTTATGATGTTTTGGATGGGTTTATCAAAAGATTTAGTTAATACCCTCATATATTCATATTTTATTCTTCCCCTCACCTTCTATTTTCTTTGAGGAAGGCTTTCAACAATTTGATTATGTTTTGATTTCTCATGGGTTCCCATTTTTATGGTGTGTGGGTGTTTTTAATTTGTGTTTCACATTTAATTTTAACATTTTAAAAATAATTTTATATCATTATATTATTGTGGAAATAGAGTGTTTTATGTTACCGTATATCTCATTTGGTGTTTTCCATAGGGTACGCTTTTTTTTCACTTTCCTTTTGGTGTGTTTTATAATAGTCCTCATATATTTCATCAGAAGTTTCTTCCAAGATCATTAGGGGGTGAGTTTATTATATATTGTTTTCGAGGTGTACAACTCATTATTTTTATGAATTCACAATATTCTACATTTTTTGTGATGTCTAGGGATATGGTATGGTGATGAAAAGAAACGGATGTGACGGTTGTTGGTGGTTATACTATGTTTCTCATTAAGGTTGGTTTTGTGTTTTTCATCATTTTTGTTGTGGTTTATATTCTTTATAATATTTATTTGGTCCATGAATTTTACATTGAATGGAAAAACAACAGCTGTGTGTTGGACACCCTCTTAAATTTATATAATTAACTATGTTGGTCCATTAGTGGCGACATATAAGGAAATTAGATAACATTTCTCTATGATATTACACATTGAACATTTCCATTAGATTTTTTTTATAAAATGTCTGGATTAATTTACATATTTATCCTCTATGGTGTGAGTGTCTATTAATACCAATAAAATATAAGTTTACATAATGTCATGTGATTTAAATTATGATATATAATTATACAAAATTATCCATTAGTTGGTGGAGTTCTTGTTTTTTTTAATTTTGTGGTACTCCTTGTGTGAGAAAAAAATGGTAGAGAAATTATTTTGATGTTTGTTTCCTATAGTAATATTTCATGTGATATTTGTTTTGTTAGATTCTTCTTTTTTTTGGTATATTTTTTTGTTTTCAATGTTCGTGTCTAAATGTTTTTCCAATAAATAATATAATTTCCTAGACTAGCGATAGTGTTGTGAGGCACTACTCATTGGATATAAAAATTGGAGGGTGGATACTAATGATCTTGGGTAAAATACAATGGTTAGTTTATGTGATGATTAATAGATATGATAATATGTTAACTGATAAGGTTACTCAAAACCAATAGAATTACATGACTTAGGTGTCTTGATAGAAATCACATGAATGACCATATGTGTTGTGTTAATAAATAATTCTACTGTGTATTTTTTATTTTATCTACATGACATAAATTTTTGGTTTTTGGGTTTTTTATGAGGGTTTCATTGTTCCAAAGTCATAAGCGGTAATCCAGATTTTTTTTGGGAAATTATTGTCTAAGGAAACCAATACACTAGTCCACCCCTCACGTAATCTATAAGAACACCCCTATCATGTGGTTTATTTTAAATACCAAAAAATATTATTACATAAAGATAGAAATTGTATTTTTTTTATAAGTTGATTTTCATGACACGAATACCATCATTATGATGCATTCTCATTCATGTCAATAAATTGAATCAATGATCCACAAATTAAAAATATAATTATCTTATTAATATAAATATTTTTAAAATAAAAAATTTTATTTTTTCATACCACTATTGTGTAGTGTTTCAATGACCATGGAATATTCACCTCTAGATATTACTTAAGTAGAAATTCCCACAAAAATTCAAAGAACCCCACTATGATCAATATTTTTCCTTATGACCAAATAAAATCTATTTTCGGTTTCCCTAAAAATTATAGCATTTTCCAATATTTTGTAATTTATAAAAATTCCTAAACCATGATCACTAGAGATTTTTTTAAAAAAAAAATCCAAAAATACTCACGTTTCACCACGATTCATCAAATTGTTTCATACTTTAGAAAACTAATATTATGGGGTATCCTCTTCAACATAGTTAAATTTGATTCCCTATTTTCAGAAACATTATGAATTCCATGACGATAACATCAACAACCCTTCCATTTTGTAACATCTTTTTCACTAACACTTTGAAATAATAAATATACAATGAAATTGTTTTTATGGTAATATTAAATTTTCAACACCTAAACTCCAATATTAAACTATGGATTTGAACACTATAAATAATGAAATATTAGGGAGATAATATGTCTTATATAGGGGTTTTCACTAGATTTTTTAATAAATAAAGCCTTAAATACATATAAAGAAATTATCTAAAACATATAACACTCTATAACACCCTAATATATTTTATATTTTAATATGGAAATAAAACTATGTTTGATAACGTACAATCTATAAAACTGTGAGCATAAAATGAAAAAAAATTAAGTAATTATAACTTTTAAAACATAACCATTAGGTTGACATGTATGTATAGAAATAATTGAATTATAAAATATAGTATAAATTTTTTCCCTATTATTAATAATTAATTAGTCATTAACTTTATCATTAACATTAGTTTCTCACATGATATACTTGAGATAAATTCATTTTTTTCTTTAATATTACTTTTCATAAAAATATAATATATTGTATTTTATAAATGAATATTATAATTAAATTAAACTAATTTTTTAAATAATATTTGATATATTTAATATATGATTATAAATAATCCTGTCAATATTAGCCTATGTGTATTTTTTATATTTTTGTGAATTATTTTTCATTGAATATGATGAACACAGATTTTTGTAAAATTGTCATGTTTTTCTTTACATAATTAAATTCAAGAGATATATTAATGGATGTAATTTATTGAAAGTATAATAATATCCATTTTACTAAAAAAGTGATAAAAATAATTCTATATGAATCAAAAATATATTTTATTTTGTTATAATTTTATGTTTATGATTAAAATAAATTTTCCCGAAATGGTTTTTAAGTGCATAATATTATTAAATTTTATATAATTAAGCTAACATATGATAAAAATTTATTTAACTAAAATTTAAAAAGAAATATATATAAATATATCAACTTAAATTCATATAATTATGATTACAAGTTGTAGAGTTAATATTCGGTCATCTTTTTCCTATATAATACCCTTTCTAGAAAAAAAATGATTTTCATCATGTTTTGTGATTTTATTTTTAATTTAATTTCGATAAACTATATAAATTGAATTTGAGAAAAGAGATTCAATATTATCAACTTTAATGTTATATTATTTTAATGATTTCCCATTAATTTTTTGCCATTATAAATAGTAACTGAGGTAAATATTTGTCACCTTAGTTAGTGTAAATCAGATAACTAAGAATAAAAATAATGTGATCTATATATAAACCTTTCTATAAAACCTAAATTATTTTTATATTTATAATCTGAGATTAGAAATTAATATTCAAAATTTTAAGATAGTATAATATTGTGCCATTATTCATTGATAATATCCATAATATTTTTTTATATAAAAAAATCCAAATTGTCACCCTCTATATTTTAATTTCAATTATATGTTCACATTGGGATAAGAAGATGATAGGAATTAATATAAAACATTATGTAGAACATAATTAATTTATTTTTAATATGTTAATTTGTTATTAATTTTGAAATATGGAAAATTTTCCATTAATTCATACAGAATACTGACAAAGTTCTTTAATAAGAAATATAAAAATAAAATTAAATGATTTCAAAACAAAAAAGGTAATATTTGTAAGATGAATTATAGTGAAGAAAAATTCATAGAAAATAATAATGAATAATTTATCGTTAATGTCTTTATATTTTAATTAATTTTTAATTTTATTTTCTCTATAGTCAAAATATGTTAATGGTTTCTAAAATGAATTTAGTTGTACTTTATGCAAAATAATTTAATATTAAAAGATATATAAACAATAAAAATACTAAAAAGGAAAATTTTTATTGGATATGATTTAAAATTTCATCCATTGAACTTTTGATTTCCAATTTTTATTTTATATATAAATATATAGCCCTTTTGTATTAAAAAATCTTTTACCACTATTAACAATAAAACATGATAATTCAGGTGTTAAATCTAATGATATTGCTTAAAATAAAAAACAATCATATAAAAAATTATTTTTAAGGTATTTAAACCATAAATTATTTTTAAATTTAAATTTTTTCAACATAGTTCGACTTTCTAAGGATATAGAATTTATTATATTTACACCTTTTAGGTAATTTCAAGTGTGTCCTTTCCTTTGTAATAAATAGACATCAAATCTCATTTATTACTCACAATACCTTTATCAAATTATATTAACCTAATATTACCATAATCTCTCCGAAAAAATATTTATATGCAATATATATGTTTTTTTATTCTCAAAATACCATCCATAAGTTATTTAATTGAATATCAAAAGGAGGATCTTAAAAACAAGAGGTAACTACTTTAATCAATTCAATCATGTTAATTTATTATTCTACTTCAATAAATATAATTTAAGAGTATTGAAGTAATTAAATAAATATTATAAATTTAATTTGAGGTTCTTTTTATAATGTTATATACATTATCCACCTCTTTCCCATTAAAAAATTGAAAACATCTATCCTGTGTATGTACGACTTACAGTCTCTACATAATGGGGTAATTCATTTGTCAACACCACTTTAAATGAATTTTAATAATGATGAAAATAAAGATAATATGTGCCATTTATGATATAATTTTGATTATTTATTAAAAATATATTTCATACATATTTTATGATCATCCATTTAATAAAATTATTACATCTCCTAGGCATACATGTTGAATACATCCTCCATTAAGTGATGTGATTCAAGTTTCATACACGATTATACCATATTTTTATAAATATCTATATAATGAATATTATTTATTTTCAAAACATTATTAAAAATTTTATATGTACAAACCATCATCATTACTTTAGGACTGTAACCAATGGATCAAACCATACATGAAACATGAAGCATTTAACACCTAGAATAATGATAATAATGAAATATTGTTAAAATTTTGATGGTAATATTTTCTAAGTTTATCATATATGATATTATCGATATATGGTTATTTTATTTAATTATAAAAAATATAAATTTATTATATATGATGTTTAATCACATTTAACAAAGTGAAAGTGTGATGTAACGGGTTTTCTGACATAATTTCAATTTATTTGGATATAATATAACTACATTGATTATTTTACGCCAAAATATTGGGTGCAACTGCATTTTTTTTTATTTCAACATTTTTCAATTTATTTTAATTATTTAAAAATAAAAATTGTATTTATTAATTACCACATCAATAATTTATTTTTTGTACGGGATCTCATCTCGATTTCCACGCAATTGGGACATATTTGATATTATACACTTATTTTATTATATATTGTGTACATAATACAATTTTTTTTATTTAACGAGGATATATATATTTATTCTTGGTAATAAAACTTTCAATTTAATTTTATTATTTACAAGTATTATAATTTAAATGTTACCAAAGATGTAAAAGTTTACACTACAATTTCAGTTTTTGGGATTTATTATATTTTCATTGATAAATTTTTTTAATATATTCTTCAAAACATTTATCCACTTTTTTATATTTTATACATTTAATGATGAAACATTTTCTACATAATACCTCTCTGAGTCAATTAAATAATGGAAATAAATTTTAATAGAAGTTCTGATCATATTTACCTTTTTGATCGAGTATATTTTTATTCAATGTTTATTTTTCTAAAAAATGTTTTACACAATTATATTTTATTTTATCAAATTATTTTTATATAATATTTGTTATAACCATGAATTTTTATATTTTTTAATTTAATATTTCTATTTTTTTCAAAATTTTTATTTATAAGTATCATTATAAAAATTTAAAAGGATTGTTTCTTTTTAACATATACAATGTTGAAGGGTTTTCCCACAACCATTTTCCTTTAATGTTATTTAACTACATTTACATTTAATTAGTGGTTTTAAAATGAAAAATATTTCATGAATATTTATTTTATACTTTTTTCTTCCATTCTTTTTTATTCTCTAAAAGAGTTGATTTTACGAAAAATTATACTTTTTAAATGAATTGATTGTATTCTATCATCCATTGATTATTTTTAGTGACTAAGTTTCTATTGAAATTTTCACTTTATTGTGATAATTTTCATTTTGTTATTATTTTTATTATTAATATTCTTATTCCATACACCATATACCATTACTACATATCTTATTTTACTATGAAATTTCTTTGATTAATTTATGAAACCATTATTTTCCGTATTCATTACTAAATGAAATTATTTATTTTAAGGAATATTTATTTGAATTAAATTGACGGTTCAATATATGTAGAATGAATTGGACATATAGTGATGGTTGGGGATTGGAATTAAAACTCCTAAATATGAATTCATCAGCCTCATGATACAAATAAGTTGGATAGACTTATTTTATGGGGTTTTTTGTATATATACGCATTGTTAAAATTTTCTTAGAACATGGAATTTATGGTAAAGATACCATGATGTTAGAGAACATGATGTCTGACATTATTGATTTACTTCATTGATAATTTAGTTATTATTATCCATGAGATTAAAGAATTGATATTATACATGATTAAAATTCTTGCTTATTTTTTCACTAAATGGTATGTGAATTCAGTTATTTACCTTGGTATATTTATTATTCCATATTTACACACAATATATTCTGGTATATGTAACCCTTAATGTGTATTTTAAGTTACATTTATTTTTTTCCTTTCCATGGGATATAAAGAATGAATCGTTGAATTGGATTCAAGGATAGAGAGAATTTAATTTAACCATGTTTCGAATATTTTTTCAATTTATAATTGGAATCAAGTATGCATCTAGTTTACAAGGACTATTAAACTTACCAATCATCGGTTTTATAATATCTTTAATCTTTAAAAAATTTAAAAGATCTAACTTTGGCCCTAGTTTATTGGAGTTTCTGTCTTTATATGTGTTATCGTAGAGTGTTTAGTAGATGTTATAAACCAATATAGGATTTCATCTGAACTAATACACAAACCCACTCGTGACCTGGCCCAAAAAAATTCATGATCCTCATTGGTATGAAACTAGTTTATGGGGACCAAAAAAAATTTGGGAATGATTAATTCCCTATGAAACATCCATAAACAACCAGAATAGGGACTACTTATAACATTATCAAGAACCATAATTTAAAGTGTTACATCTATCACAAGTTGAACCATTTACATTTAAAAATATATATGAAATCATCCATACTAGGAGGGGAACAAAATATAATATCCACAACCATTATGTAATAATAGGGGAAACACCCTCAAGACACCTCCACTAACACCTACAAGAATAAGAACAGTATAAACTGGATCCACCATCACTATTGTGGAATGTATTTCTATTACCTGGGTCAGATATAAAAATTTATACATAAACCCAAGTGTGTATATAATGAGTGAGCCAATTCACAATATGATACCACACAAAGGGATTACATGATATAAAATTATAATACAAATCAGTATGTAAGGTTTTATAAATGAAAGTAATCCCTTCAAGGGAATTAATTAAGAAAATTCCTTTTCGAAATCATTTAATGGAAAACATGCTATAAAATTTTGTGAAAAAAGTAATTTCAAATGTATAAAAATGATAATAAAAACATAATATGGGCACCACAAAGTGATACCTATATAAATAGTATTAGTGGGACCCTAAGAACCTTATATTTTAGTTACATGGTATCAAAACCAAAACCCACAATGTCCTCATGCACAATCCACTAGATGAGAGTCAATAAAAAGTTTTAGCAGTCTAGAATCATCATCATAATTTTAGTTATTATTATATCATCAATCTTTCTAGATGGAACTGAGCCTCTTCCCCTATTATATTACTAGCATACTAGTATTACTATCCCTATATATCCCCCTAAGATTCCATTTATGCTCAATTTATATTCTTAAGTCACATAAACCCCCTTTTCATTTGGAAAATAATTTCATTGGTCATATGAACCAACATTACAGATACAATATAATTCCCCGGCCTTAAACATTACTTAATATTGAATTAAATGAATAATTCCTGTTGAGTATCTTTTTAGTTTTAGAGTTTTAGAGAATTAGATCATAACTATTACATCTCAAAAGATTACAAAGTAGACACTTCTACTAAGTTTCCATAAAATAAAAACTCTTAAAAAGAAACATGTCTATTTCCATGTTTTAGATAGCATGAATTCCCCATGATCCCATCCTTGACCCTATTCCACATTAATTCCTGTGAAAAACATTTCAAACAAAAATTGGGGTGATCATAAAAAGATTAGTATGGGATACACAAAGAATGAAATATATTAGTTTTTAAAACAACAAGTAAACCATGTATACTTTATCAAAGTAATATAATCACCGTTATGAAGTAGTAAAAACTATTTACTGAATAAAAGATCATTACTTACCCTTTTTTAACGAAAAGATTACCATAAAACCCATATAAAGATCACATAACATATAAAGGTAACTTGAGACATACACAGACTTAAATGAAATAACCATACGGTCAACTTCCACACATATCACTTAATGGCATAGACATACGGCTGAATTCCATACCCAATGCATTGGAGGTTATAACGTAACCACCCGTCCTGGTATTCACGGAACCACCCGTCATATGGTTTATCACGTAACCACCCGTCAAATGTCCAAGTACCAATATAAAATCATAAAACATAAAACAAATATAATGGAAAGAAAACATTTCCATACTTTGATCACAATATATCACATAAATATAATGACATAAAAAATCCATTATAAAAACCATTTTCAATACCAAAATACATAAAAGAGTATATGGTATTTATTTCATTTTAAAAATATTATGGCTTGTTGAGGAAGCCAAAGACAAAATAATACTCGCGGCGGCGGAGAAGTCGTTGTCGCCGCATACGTACGACAAAAACATTCTCTTTTGTCATTTAGTAAAATGTTTCATATAAAAATATTCCTTTTGAATAAAAGTAAAAGTCAAAGGGGTTTATACACCGTATTAAAGAAAATGGTGTATAAAACACAAATATGCCTCAATGAAAGGAGATTGAGACGAAGTCCTTTACCTCGGGTACGACTTGACTCAATCGTTCTTTAACATCCTGAATAATAAACTTGAGTTAATTTCTACTTGATTAAGAACCTTTTTCCAGTTAATTATTCCTTTTATATCACTTATTACCATGTTATGAACATTATGTAGTCATTTATGTTGATAACGGTCGTTTGTCGATATTTGGTACTTGAGTCAAAAGTGAACTTCATACAATTACATGTTGTTCGTGTGGTCAAAGGATCATTATATCCAGAATGATATTCATGATTTGGATATAATATATATCATATATATCCAGAATATACATGTATCTATAATATTACATAATCATTTAGAGGTAAGAAATGAAATGCACCATTCATGGAGACGGTAAGCCGTACGTACGCATGAACGCTACTTTCATTTCTTTGTCATATTAATGGAATGAAAACTAAATGATAGGTATGTATATTTTAATTCCAGAATTATATTCATCATTTATATGTAATATAAATCATATATAATAACTTTAAATCCATCCTTTATACATCCCACATATGGCATTAACAAATCAAATCACTTTGAGGGGGCGGTAGTCCACAATTCCTAAAATGAAGATATCGCGTATACCCATAATGGAAGCCGTGAAGGTGTGACAAAATGAAAAATACATAAGATTAAGGAAGACATAAACATATTATATATCATATATAAATATAGTGACATCTTAATGGCCACTTTTGAAGGTGTTGGAAGAATATTGAACAATCATCGTTTCGTGAGGCAGAAATTCTCCATCCATGGAAACAATATGTTATTTAACCATTAGATGTAGGTGTGTGAAAGTGTAGATATAAATATTCTTATAAAAACATCCTAGTATATTGAAGATACTAGAGTTGTTACAAAATAAATTAATAAAAATAGTTTAGCGGGTTGGAGAGTCAAAATAAAACAAAAGGACACAAGTGAAGACATTACCTTAAAATCGGGTAACTCTCTTAGATTTGAGCTCAAAGGATTCCTTGAGAAGACTTATGACCAAAGTGAGGATTCTAAGAGTTATAGAGGGATTTTTAGAGACAAAAAGGGTATGGGTTGGCCGAGCCAAAGGCTTTGGAAGTGTGGGTAAGGTGGTAGAGGTGGGGTCCTTTTATAAGAGGAGAGGAGGGGCACTCTTGGAAAGTAAAGAAATGTTACTTTATTTTAAACTGAGTTTCAGATTTAAAAGGTCCCACATTGATATAATTCAAGTATAAGGTTATAAGGGTTAGAAATACACCAATCCAATAGGTTTTTGACAAGTTTAGGTCTTATATTTTACATTATATTTTCATTTTATTTAAATCGTTAAATAATGAGGTAATCGCTGCATCATCATGGTGCCATAAATAATTTAATTTATTTAATGTATAAAAATTATAAACAAAATATCATGATGTAGGAAATCTTTTTGGATTTATAAATAATATTTATAGTCAAAACATTGACTTGTATAACCCCATTTAAAAATTGTTTTAGTAAAACAACTCATGTTTGTGACATTTTTACTTTAACTTTAAATAAAAAGTTATTAATGTCATTTTCCTAAAAAAGTGGCTCCATGGGTCCCCAAGTTGACCCATGGATTTTCGTGGTCGAACATGACACATCCAATAAGGTTAGGACATATTTTTGGGTCATTTCAAATTATTAAAACATTATTTTTACCTTAAACTACATTAATTACCTCTAATCGCGATTAAAAACTTAAAAGATACTATTCACCAAAAATTAATTTTAATCCAATTGAACCACATTTTACTTCTTAATGACAACCATGTATGTCAGATTTTTGAAATTCAAAACACAGAGGTGGTAAATTTTCATTTAAATGGAAAATCGGTTTTTTTAAGTACCACTTAGTGGTTTCACTATTCATCAAAAATTGATGTTTTTCAGAAAAATACCAAAACATCACCCTAAGCTATATTTGATATTACGAATTCAAAAATGAAGTCCATTTTAAAAAATTCAAAACATATATGTTGCATTAATTAATTTAATAATTAATTCCTGCTATCAGAGCAAATAGCGTGTTTTTATGAAACAATAAATATCAAAAGATTGACACTAGTTTAAGTCAGATTTCAAAGTGAAATTAATCCCAATGACCACTGTTGGATTTAATGGTAAAAATATATTCTAATTTTAATTTAAAACCAATTCAAAAGATAATATAATCATATAAATAAATTAGATTAAAAAGAGGTTTTGAATTAAAATATAACATTCTACACTATTCATTAAAAAATGAACTTTATCGGCAAAATAACAAAAATTTACACAGTAAATTTTGATTTCCCGATTCTAAAGAAGAGTTATATTTGGTCCAAAATAATGTATAAGAGTGACCAAAACTATATTTAATGAGGGTTCTCCATCAAAAGGCGATAGTTTGACCTTTTAGTGAATATTAGAGTATTTATGCCTAAAATTGAATTATTTTCTTATTTTAAGCCTTTATCATTTATTTCATAAATGTAAAAACATTTCAAAAAACATATATAATAATATTTTTGTTATTTTTGTTCATTCCCGCCAATACAACGGCTATGTGTTAATTACCATTTAAAATAATATTGTTTTATTACTAGTGTCCAACTTAAGATTTCAAAGAAACTCTTTGTTGCGTATCGGGTACGCTATCAAACATAGAAAACCCTTTAAAGTAAAATTAAAATTTAATTTGTAAATATTAATAAATATGAAAATGTATTATTCTTTATTTACCTGGGATGTTACATCCTTCCCCCCTTTTAGAAATTGTGTCCTCGCAATTTTATTCACTTATCAAAATAAGTGGGGGTATTTATCCCTCATAGCATTTTCAGATTCCCACGTTGCCTCTTCAACCATATGATTTTTCCACAAAACCTTTACGTGGTAAATTACCTTATTTCGCAACACTTGCACTCTTCAGTCAAGAATCTGGACTGGTTGTTCTTCATAAGAGAGATTCTCTTTCAACTGAACTACCTCTGGGCTCAAAACATGAGATGGATATGGCATATACTTTGTCAACATAGAAACATGAAAAACATTGTGTACCTGAGATAAAATCGGAGGTAGTTCCACTCTGTATGCAACTGATCCAACTCTTTCCAGAATTTCATATGGTCAAATGAACCTTGGACTCAGCTTTCCTTTCTTACCAAATCGCATCACACTTTTCCATGGATAATCCTTGAGAAAAACATGATCACCTACCTCGAAAGATAGATCCTTCCTCCGGTTATCCGCATATCTTTTCTGTCTGCTCTGAGCTGTTCTCATGTGTTTCTGAATCAACTGAACTTTTTCTACCATCTCTTCTACCAATTCTGGTCCCATCAGTTTCCTTTCACCGACTTCATCCCAAAAAGCTGGAGTTCGACACCGCTTCCCATATAATGCCTCAAATGGTTCCATCTCTATACTAGAATGAAACTGTTATTATAAGAAAACTCAACCAAAGAAAGATGTTGGTCCCAACTTCCCTGATAATCCATAGATCAAGCTCGTAGCATATACTCCAATGTTTGGATCATTCGTTCTGACTGCCCATCTGATTGAGGATGAAAAGCTGTACTAAAATTTAATTCAGTACCCAACGACTTCTGAAAGCCTTTCCAAAAGTTAGTAGTGAACCTGGGATTACGATCGGACACAATGGAGATGGTAACTCCATGTAACCTAACTATCTCTTTAAGATACAATCGTGAAAGTTGATCTAGAGAGAAATTATCTCATATAGGAAGGAAATTAGAATATTTAGTCAATCGATCAACAATAACCCAGATTACATTATTACCTCGAGATGTCCTCGGTAATCCCACAACAAAGTCCATGGATATATTTTCCCATTTCCACTCTGGCACTGGTAAAGGCTGAAGCATCCCTTTCGGTAACTGTCGCTCTGCTTTAACCAACTAACAAGTCAAACACTTCATAGTAAAATCAGAAATATCTCTTTTCATTCCATCCCACCAGTAATACTCCCGTAGATCCCTGTACATCTTAGTACTGCCAGGATGAACTGAAAATGGGGAACTATGAGCCTCACATAACAACTCATTCATTAACTGTGAATCACCCGAGACACATAATATCTTCCCAAACCTGAAAACACAATCATTATCAATGTTGAATTCAGGCAACATACCCTTCTGAACCAGCTCTACATTTTTCTGCAACTCACTGTCTTCCCTCTGTGCTTGCTTAATTCTGTCTGATAAGGTTGATATCACTAATACCTGAAACAAAACTGAATAACTTCTTGCACCAACAACTTCAATGCCAAAGTTTATCAAATCAAAAACGAAAGGATCTCGTTCCAAATGTAGCATGGTTAATGAAGCATTACTTTTTTGACTCAAAGCATCAACCACTTTATTTACTTTTACCGGATGGTAATGAATTGCACAATCATAATCCTTGATTAATTCTAGCCATCTCCTCAGTCTCATTTTCAATTCTTTCTGAGTGAATATATACTTTATACTTTTGTGATCAGTATATATTTCACACTTTACTCCATAAAAAATATGCCTCCAAATTTTTAGAGCAAAAACAACAGAAGCTAATTCCAATTCATGTGTAGGTTAATTTAACTCATGAGTTTTCAACTGACGTGAAGCATATGCAATTACCAGATCATTCTGCATAAGGAAAAAACCAAGTCCCTTCAACGAAGCATCACTGTAGATAACAAACTCAGCATTCCTGGAAGGAAGTGCCAAAACTGGAGAATTTACCAATCTTATTTTCAACTCCTGAAAACAATTATCACATTCTTTTGTCCAAATAAACTTAACACCCTTCTGAGTTATCTTAGTCATTGGACTAGATAACCGTGAAAAATTTTCAACAAACCTTCGGTAGTATCCTGCCAAAACAAGGAAACTACGGATCTCAGTTACATTTGTGGGTCTTGGCCATTCTTCAACAACTTTTCTTTTAGCATGATCAAAAGTTATGCCATTTTTTGAGACAATGTGACCCAGGAAAGAAATTTTTTGTAACCAAAACTCACACTTTCTGAATTTTCCATACAGTTTATTTTATTTTATGGTTTTCAAGATAAACCTTAAATGACTTTCATGCTCTCTTTAGTTTTAGAAAACACCCAAATATAATAAATGAAAATAACCACAAACTTATCCAAGAACTCATGGAAAATTCTATTCATATGGTCCATGAATACAGCAGGTGCATTTGTTAACCCAAAAGGCATAACTACAAATTCATAATGGTCGTATCTAGTACGGAACGCAGTCTTCGGAATATCTGCTTCTTTTAATTTCAACTGACTGTACCCCGACCTCAAGTCAATCTTCCAAAAATACTGAGCTCTCTGGAGGTGATCAAACAAATCATAGATATGAGGAAAAGGATACTTTTTCTTAACAGTAATGTTATTTAAGGCTCTATAATCAATGAAAAGTCTCATTGATCCATCTTTCTTTTTAAAAAACAAGACAGGAGCACCCCATGGTGATGTGCTAGGTCGAATGAACCCTTTATCTAATAACTCCTGTAATTGTTTCTTTAACTCTAAAAGTTTAACTTGAGCCATTCGATAAGGGGGTTTTGAAATTGGCTTAGAATCAGGAACTAAGTCAACCATAAATTCAACTTCCTGATCATGAATAATGCCAGGAAACTCATCAGGGAAAACATCAAGATACTCATTTAACACTGGCACATCATTAGTCTGAACGGTTCCTTTATTTTCAACAATATGTGCAAGGTAACATTCATTTCCATCTTTTACTAGTTTCTCAACTTCCTGATATGTTATCAAAATCAAGGGTTCATTCTTGTACACAAACTGAAAATCTATCTGAAAAGAAACCATTTTAGCTCGGCAGTCAATCTTAGCATGATAAACAGAAATCCAATCCATGCCCAAAATAACATCAAACTCTACTAGAGGAAAAACAATAAGGTTTGATGGTATATTCTTTATGCACACAAGGATATGAAGGTTCTTATAATTCCTTTTTGTCTCAACATTCCCTTCGGGTGTTTTTACCATAAGTTCAGGATTCATATCTTGAGATGGAATTTCTAATTTACTAGAAAACTTATCAGAAATGAAAGAATGTGTAGACCTTGAATCAAAAAACACATTGGCATAATCTGAACAAACAAACAGTGTACCTGATACTACTTCATTCGACGGCCCAACATCTGCTGAAGTAGTTGCAAAGGATTTCACCACCCCTTTCTGCATGTATTCTGGATGCTTTCCCTCAGTTGAGTTCTTCATTAGACACTCATTTGCATAATGTCCCATTTTATTACACTTAAAACATCTTACCACTAACTTTTCATTGCCTGCTTGATCATCTTACTTACGGTTACGAGCAATATGACCTGACTTACCACAACAAAAGCACTTTCCAGACTTGGATAAAAATTCTGCAGGATGAATTTTACCACACTTCTCACAGGATGGATATTTGGTTTTCTAACCTCCTTGCTTCTTTGATGAATTATTCCCCTTTTCCTGCCAACTGGACCTCTTATTCTGTCATTTGTCAAAGAACACCTGATCATCGACAAATTCCATTTCCACCTTCTC
The DNA here is from genome assembly GCA_963277665.1 of Viscum album. Classification (NCBI taxonomy): domain Eukaryota; kingdom Viridiplantae; phylum Streptophyta; class Magnoliopsida; order Santalales; family Viscaceae; genus Viscum; species Viscum album. The sequence continues at coordinate 1,198,696,390 of OY728153.1, read as the reverse complement.
CGCACATCGAACATGTTTTTCATAACTTTTTAACTCACGAGAAGCTAAAGTCCTTCGATACTTTGGATTTAACCCTGATTAAAAATGGTTTATTTTACTATCAAGATATCGTATGAGGTTTGGAGAATACCTTTCCAATCGAGTGAACTTTTCTTCCTAAGCAGCCACTGAGTCATCCTCCTGCCTCAATTATAGGAATTGTTTTTCCATCCTAAGACGAGCACCTTAGGAAAATATTTCTCAAGAAACATACCTTTGAATTCTTCCCAGTGAAGATCATCAATCTCATCATTATCCCTGATATTTTTCACCATCGACCACCATTGATCAGCTTCACCTTCAAAACGGTAAATATCAAGACTAACTGTTTGATAATATGAACACACCATGAAATCAAAAATCTTCTCCAGTGCTTTTGAAGTGCCCAGATCAGTGTGAATCACTGAGAGGGGGAGGGGGTGAATCAGTGATCCCTTAAAACTTTTTACTAATTGATTCTTAATCAATTAAACCTCTATGGCTGGTTAAAGCCTCGATCCACTCTTCTTGTATCTCTCAACCTTTCCCACGAATGATGCAGTAAATGTAAAGGCACTGGACACAAGGATTTACAAGGTTCGGCACCGAAGGCCTACATCCTTGCCATGCTCTCCCAGCATGGATTCTCCATTATAACCAGTTAAAATTACAATGGTCGATACAGAGTCCCACTGTATCTCTCCTGAGTCCCACAGGAGGGTCTTTATACTGCTTCACACAGTGTTACCAGAGTCCCACTGGCCTGCTCCAGAATCCCACTGAAGACTTCTTCTCCCTGAGTCCCACAGGGTCTTCTCCTGGCTCCTCGAGTCACACGAGTAGCTCTTCTTCTTGTTCAGCTCTTCAAGTATCTTCAGCAGTCTGGGATAAAGACTGCTGGCCTTGCTCTGTATCTCTGATCACTTGTGATGATCAGGGTCTTCTCGTCTAGCTCGGGCTTTATCACCTTCTTCTAAGGATGACCCGGCTTCTCTCCAACTACTGAATACTCAGACAAATGATGTCTTTAACTTCAGTCTGGTCCAGTCTCAGATGCACACCACTGATTTGGCTTTCTTCACGTGTGCACGTGCATGCATGCATGCATGCACTCTCCTCTTTCTCTTGGTGCAATAAACCCACAAAGGGTGTAATCAAATATAGCACACACACCTTCTTTCTCCTTCACACATTTTAACCAATTTGTTTACACACTTAGAGTGTGTTCTACTTTAGTGTGGGTCACTCCTTATTTTACTTCTAGGTGTTTACACTTTTAGTGCACACACTAGGTTCGGCCTTTTAGTTCTTTTGCACACACAAATGCCTATGGCCTTCTTCCCTTCTTGTGCACACACCTAGGCTTCGACCAACTTCTTGCTCACTTTATACACACACTTAATGAGTGTGGTCTTCTAACCACTTGGCACACACTTGGCCTTTCACTTTATCTTGCACACAAAAATGCTCGTAGAGTGTATTTGCACTTTGCACACAAAATCTTGGCTATGACCTCTTCTTTCTTTGACACACACTAACTTAGGTTTAGTTGTGGTCTTCTTGTTCACTTAGCACACACACAAGGCTACTGCCTTTTCTTCAAATGCACACATAGAGTGCAAGTCTCGGCCAAGGTGTGTTCATGTCCACTTTGCACACACACCGCCCATGTGCTTCTCCTCTTCTCCACTGCCGCGCAAGGCTTCGGCCTTCTTTGGCACACACAATGTGTGTAAAACACAACCCGAACTCCTTCACTTCACACACACACAAAATGAGTGTGGTATACTGCCTTGATCTCAAAGGAGGCGCGCAAGGTGTCTTGGTACAAGGGGCAGCCGCGCAAGGTGTGGTGGGCTTAATCCACAAGGCGCACACGTGCAAGGCACAAGCCACGGGTGTGCAAGCCTTCGAGCGCGCAAGGAGCACGGCACAGGGGCGTGCAAGACCTCGGGTGCAAAGCACCTCGGGCTTCAACCGTGGGCGCGCAGAGTGCCGCGGCCCTGGGTTCTTCCTGCCGCGCAAGGATTAGCGCGCATGGGTCTCCCCTTCACTTCTTTCACGCAAGGGATGCGCAAAAGGAACACACGAAGCCAAGAATGGCTTCGGGTTGCTGCCGCGCAAGTGGTGCGCGCAGGGTCTTCTTCGCGAGGCAACGGTGCTCTCACGGGACTCCGGATCTTCAACAAAGGATCAGCAGCAAATCCAGAGGTCTCGGCCTCTCTTTATATAGGCAGAGGAATCCTCAAAACATCCGCGGGATATAAATATTGATCCACCGAGATTTCCGGTTCTTTGAAAACTTCAAACGCGGGCCGAGAATCTCGTTCTTTCTCTCTGCACAACGCGGACTTCTTCTCCTTCTCCTTTATCCACGTGCATGCATTTTAAAACGCATGCAAGCCTCTGTTTAATCCAAACACATGCAAAGCATAATCCTCATGGCCTCGGCAACGTTGTTTTCCTCGGCCGAATCTCCAATTCTTCTTCTCATCGCATGCATGGTCATTTTTAGGCATGAATGTGTTCAGTAGGTCCAGACGAGCTCAATGGAGGCTTCGGATTCGGAAATGGTGGTCGGGAGCTCAAGATAGGTCTTCGGGATGCCTCTGGTTCAGCGGCTGCTCGCGGGAGACTTCGGCTCGAGTTCGACGAAGGAGATGATCTCGCAGCCGTTGGATCGTCGATTCAATTGATTTCGGACGGCCTAGATCACATCGCCTCGCCGCGGATGAATCGTGCGGCGCAGATCAAGCGCGCGATGGCTCGGACGGCCAGGATCTCTTCCGCGGGAAAATCCCGCGTCCCACATCGAAACAGCGGCCTGTTTTTCCGCGGCTTATTACCCTGCCGCTCCCTTAAACGGCCAGTTGAACTTCCCCCCCTCCCGGTGCCGCCCCGCACCGGGTTCTCTCTGCGGGCGCGCTCTGCGTCCACTCTGGTCCTCGCGGGCGCGCTTCAAGCGCCCACTATGCTCCTTGTGCTCCTCCGGGCGTGCCCCAGGCGCTCATGCAGGGGTGTCCTTGGGTGCGCCCTGCCGCCCTGGCTCGCCCCACGGGTTTCCCCCGGGCGTGGTGCCCTAGTGCCCATGCCTTGGGGTTGAACCCCCCAAGGTGCCTTGGCTGGACAAATTTTTGGCAAAGGGACAGAATAGGACTTTGTGAAATACAAAGTTCTTCTCCATATAAAACATGCCAAATGCCAAATGCCTCCTTCTTCTTCTAAGCCATTCTTCCTCCTCTTTATTTCTTCTTCTTCATTAGAATTCATCATCCTTCTCTACTTCTTAAGAATTCCTTAATCCTCCTCAACATATAATCTTCACTTAGGATATGGAATTCAAAAGGTTTCTTCATCTTCAACCGAGCTCCTGAATCAAATATTTCTTCAATAAACTTCATTGATCTAATCAGAGATCAATTGGAACATATTCTGATTCACATGCACTAAGTGATAGTGCATGGACTTCTTTAGCTCACTTCATCCACTTAGAAGTTGTGGATGGCTCTCTTCAACTCCTCATGCATTGTGAAGACAATGCATGGTCTTCAATCAATGTTGTGACTTTGTATCATCAGGATACAAGTTCTTTGAACTTAAAGATCATCTCAACAATCGTCAGATTTTCTTAGATAATGTTTCAAACCATCATCTCCTATGTCACTTAGTGAATCTCCTAAGTGACATACATCTTTATGTTCCATGGCCATTCTCCATTCATCACCAACACCATCACAACCTTTGTCATTCACATCTTGACATTCCCTGACTTCCATTCATTCCAAGACAACTTCATGCCTCATTGACAACAAATGCAACACAATGCACTTCAATCTCCCCCTTTGTATTTGTTGTCAATACACCCCTTTAGCACATATGAATGGGTCAATATGTGTGCCAATATTTTCTCCCCCTTATTGGCAATCAAATGCAAAGGTGTGGTGTGGTTCTCTTTCAAAAATCTCTTCCTCCCTTTGAAAAGTATTTTCTTGAAAAACACTGAGAGAGAGGGATGATGTCACATGTTCTTCTTTAGCAAAGAACCTTTAGTAAACCAACTCTAAGTCTACTTGGGCTAACCCGGTGTAGAAAACAAGAGTGATATGACCAAGGAATTCAAAGCTGTCCAAAATTCACTGTACATGTGAGATCATGCCTAGGGGTTTGAAATTTTTCAGATATACCAATGAATTGCTAAATCCTGCACATACTTCACAAAACTCATTAGAAAGTTCAGTGCAAAGATAAAGCTCCCCCTTTCATCCATTTGTCTTCAATCCATACTCCCCCTTAATTGACAAGATAAACTCAATTAAGAAACAAGGGATGAAAGCATGATTGGAATACCTTCACTATCTCAAGATGATATTTTTTAGAACATCATCTTCTTCAGATTTGCTCCCCCTCAAGGGGTGCACTAAATTCTTTCCAAACCATCCTCCAGCTGAGAATGATCATCATCTTCAATTCCCTGCAATGTTAGCACATGTAAATACCAATAGTATAAGGGAATAAGATGGAACCTCCTTGGTTCATCAATGTGAACAACAAGGTTGAGAAGATTCTCTCAACCGAGATGTCCCATTTTCACCAGTCTTCACACTTGCACATTTGATCTTCAATGATGGTTGTGCTGGTGTGGATCTCAATACATCTTCATGTGAAATATTCTTCTTCCCTTTTGCCTTAGCAATTGCCAGAACTTCATCTTCAGCTCTTTGCAGATCTTTGGCAAGTTGCAACTGATTTGGCCATATGACTAGTAAATCATTTGGAAGTGTGGCCTCAGTTCTGGAAGTTCCACATGGTTCTTTGGATGCTGCTAAGCTACCTCTCTTAGGCAACTTATTTTCAATCAATCCCTTCTTCTTCTGGATTGATTGTCTTTTGGAGTTCAGTCTGCTTCTATTTAGTTTCATGGCTTCTTTACAAAGATCCATGGTATGACCTTTCTTTCCACAGTAGAAGCATTTCTTGGTGGTCCTTCTGGATGCATCACCCTTCTTGGACTCAGACTCCAAGGACTTCTCTTCATTTCTCAAACACTTCTTGGGAGCATTTTCCACTTTCTTCTTCTTGCTTCCCAAGGAATCTTTTTGAGCCAGGTTCTGTGATCTTTTCTTCTTTTGAGCTCTGGATACAGTTGGAGATTGACATGTATCTATTTGACCACTTTTGCAATCATCCCAGATGTTGTCAAGTAATCCAAATCTATTTGCAGTAAACAGATGTCTCTGGACCTGTGGATGCTGCTTCTTTACTTCTGGCTTGCTCCCCCTAGGAATGGGCTTCCTCTGTGCTTTGGCATTCAGTGGATTGTACCAACAATCCTTTGCACAATGCCCATACTTGTTACAACACCAACATTGACCCACAAATCTTGGCCTCTTGAGTCCTTCTGATTGTAGGGTACTTTTCTTGACCTGTTGTGTTGTTTCAGGAGAGCTCTGCTTCTTTACTGTCTTCATCCATATTTGTTTGGAATTATTCTTCCATCCTGCACTTTTAGTAGAAACACTTTTAGAAGCATGAGTACAAGATGGTATGGATGGTACCTTCTTTCTAGAAGATGTTGCACTTTTATTGGAGGATGTCTTTCTCTTAGAATCATCCTGCTCAAAGCATACATGAGCAGCAACATGTCTTCTTTCAGCTGACTGGGAGGATTCAGCTTTAGGTGATTGCTGATTTTTCAATATCACCTCGAGTTCTAAGCATTTCATATTGAGGGAGTTCTTCTCATCCTCAACAGTTCTTAGCTTTCCTTCCCAAGTCTCCTCCAGCTGCTTTATCTGGTCTTCATGCACCTTTTTCATTTCAAGCAATGAGTTGTCCAGCTCCTTCACCCTTTTGACTTTGTCTTCTAGTTGAGCATCTTTGACAACCATTGACACTTTGTGCCTCTTTTCCAGTGCATGGAAAACTTCTTTGACCATTACATTAAAGAATTCTTTCTCAGAAAGACTTCTTTGCAATTCTTCAGTAGTGTCCTCATATCTTTCATTGCAAAGAGATACTGTTTCATCTTTGGCATTTACCAGCTTTCTGAGAGTGTTGGTTATGCCAACCCTTTTAGCCAGCTGATCTTCCATAGCATTGGCTTCTTCTTCTAACTGTGATTTTTCTTCTTGAAGATCATGGATGCCTGTAGCTATACACTTTGCCACTTCCATGGGAACTGTCTTCTGAAGATATTTGAGTGCACTCTGAAGATCATTCATTGTTTCAACTTCATCACAGCTAGGACAGGCTTTCTTCATCTTCTTGGCCTGTTTCTTCTTTCTATTTTTCTGAGTCTTGGCAGATATCTCCATTTGAGGCTGGTCGCTCGTTTCCTCAATTCTGCACTCCATATAGACTCTCTTGGATCTTTTAGAGGTAACCTCCCTCTGATACCAATTGAAGTGCCCAGATCAGTGTGAATCACTGAGAGGGGGAGGGGGTGAATCAGTGATCCCTTAAAACTTTTTACTAATTGATTCTTAATCAATTAAACCTCTATGGCTGGTTAAAGCCTCGATCCACTCTTCTTGTATCTCTCAACCTTTCCCACGAATGATGCAGTAAATGTAAAGGCACTGGACACAAGGATTTACAAGGTTCGGCACCAAAGGCCTACATCCTTGCCATGCTCTCCCAGCATGGATTCTCCATTATAACCAGTTAAAATTACAATGGTCGATACAGAGTCCCACTGTATCTCTCCTGAGTCCCACAGGAGGGTCTTTATACTGCTTCACACAGTGTTACCAGAGTCCCACTGGCCTGCTCCAGAATCCCACTGAAGACTTCTTCTCCCTGAGTCCCACAGGGTCTTCTCCTGGCTCCTCGAGTCACACGAGTAGCTCTTCTTCTTGTTCAGCTCTTCAAGTATCTTCAGCAGTCTGGGATAAAGACTGCTGGCCTTGCTCTGTATCTCTGATCACTTGTGATGATCAGGGTCTTCTCGTCTAGCTCGGGCTTTATCACCTTCTTCTAAGGATGACCCGGCTTCTCTCCAACTACTGAATACTCAGACAAATGATGTCTTTAACTTCAGTCTGGTCCAGTCTCAGATGCACACCACTGATTTGGCTTTCTTCACGTGTGCACGTGCATGCATGCATGCATGCACTCTCCTCTTTCTCTTGGTGCAATAAACCCACAAAGGGTGTAATCAAATATAGCACACACACCTTCTTTCTCCTTCACACATTTTAACCAATTTGTTTACACACTTAGAGTGTGTTCTACTTTAGTGTGGGTCACTCCTTATTTTACTTCTAGGTGTTTACACTTTTAGTGCACACACTAGGTTCGGCCTTTTAGTTCTTTTGCACACACAAATGCCTATGGCCTTCTTCCCTTCTTGTGCACACACCTAGGCTTCGGCCAACTTCTTGCTCACTTTATACACACACTTAATGAGTGTGGTCTTCTAACCACTTGGCACACACTTGGCCTTTCACTTTATCTTGCACACAAAAATGCTCGTAGAGTGTATTTGCACTTTGCACACACAATCTTGGCTATGACCTCTTATTTCTTTGACACACACTAACTTAGGTTTAGTTGTGGTCTTCTTGTTCACTTAGCACACACACAAGGCTACTGCCTTTTCTTCAAATGCACACATAGAGTGCAAGTCTCGGCCAAGGTGTGTTCATGTCCACTTTGCACACACACCTCCCATGTGCTTCTCCTCTTCTCCACTGCCGCGCAAGGCTTCGGCCTTCTTTGGCACACACAATGTGTGTAAAACACAACCCGAACTCCTTCACTTCACACACACACAAAATGAGTGTGGTATACTGCCTTGATCTCAAAGGAGGCGCGCAAGGTGTCTTGGTACAAGGGGCAGCCGCGCAAGGTGTGGTGGGCTTAAGCCACAAGGCGCACACGTGCAAGGCACAAGCCACGGGTGTGCAAGCCTTCGAGCGCGCAAGGATCACGGCACAGGGGCGTGCAAGACCTCGGGTGCAAAGCACCTCGGGCTTCAACCGTGGGCGCGCAGAGTGCCGCGGCCCTGGGTTCTTCCTGCCGCGCAAGGATTAGCGCGCAGGGGTCTCCCATTCACTTCTTTCGCGCAAGGGATGCGCAAAAGGAACACACGAAGCCAAGAATGGCTTCGGGATGCTGCCGCGCAAGTGGTGCGCGCAGAGTCTTCTTCGCGAGGCAACGGTGCTCTCACGGGACTCCGGATCTTCAACAAAGGATCAGCAGCAAATCCAGAAGTCTCGGCCTCTCTTTATATAGGCAGAGGAATCCTCAAAACATCCGCGGGATATAAATATTGATCCACCGAGATTTCCGGTTCTTTGAAAACTTCAAACGCGGGCCGAGAATCTCGTTCTTTCTCTCTGCACAACGCGGACTTCTTCTCCTTCTCCTTTATCCACGTGCATGCATTTTAAAACGCATGCAAGCCTCTGTTTAATCCAAACACATGCAAAGCATAATCCTCATGGCCTCGGCAACGTTGTTTGCCTCGGCCGAATCTCCAATTCTTCTTCTCATCGCATGCATGGTCATTTTTAGGCATGAATGTGTTCAGTAGGTCCAGACGAGCTCAATGGAGGCTTCGGATTCGGAAATGGTGGCCGGGAGATCAAGATAGGTCTTCGGGATGCCTCTGGTTCAGCGGCTGCTCGCGGGAGACTTCGGCTCGAGTTCGACGAAGGAGATGATCTCGCAGCCGTTGGATCGTCGATTCAATTGATTTCGGACGGCCTAGATCACATCGCCTCGCCGCGGATGAATCGTGCGGCGCAGATCAAGCGCGCGATGGCTCGGACGGCCAGGATCTCTTCCGCGGGAAAATCCCGCGTCCCACATCGAAACGGCGGCCTGTTTTTCCGCGGCTTATTACCCTGCCGCTCCCTTAAACGGCCAGTTGAACTTCCCCCCCTCCCGGTGCCGCCCCGCACCGGGTTCTCTCTGCGGGCGCGCTCTGCGTCCACTCTGGTCCTCGCGGGCGCGCTTCAAGCGCCCACTATGCTCCCTGCGCTCCTCCGGGCGTGCCCCAGGCGCTCATGCAGGGGTGTCCTTGGGTGCGCCCTGCCGCCCTGGCTCGCCCCACGGGGTTCCCCCGGGCGTGGTGCCCTAGTGCCCATGCCTTGGGGTTGAACCCCCCAAGGTGCCTTGGCTGGCCAATTTTTTGGCAAAGGGACAGAATAGGACTTTGTGAAATACAAAGTTCTTCTCCATATAAAACATGCCAAATTCCAAATGCCTCCTTCTTCTTCTAAGCCATTCTTCCTCCTCTTTATTTCTTCTTCTTCATTAGAATTCATCATCCTTCTCTACTTCTTAAGAATTCCTTAATCCTCCTCAACATATAATCTTCACTTAGGATATGGAATTCAAAAGGTTTCTTCATCTTCAACCGAGCTCCTGAATCAAATATTTCTTCAATAAACGTCATTGATCTAATCAGAGATCAATTGGAACATATTCTGATTCACATGCACTAAGTGATAGTGCATGGACTTCTTTAGCTCACTTCATCCACTTAGAAGTTGTGGATGGCTCTCTTCAACTCCTCATGCATTGTGAAGACAATGCATGGTCTTCAATCAATGTTGTGACTTTGTATCATCAGGATACAAGTTCTTTGAACTTAAAGATCAGCTCAACAATCGTCAAATTTTCTTAGAGAATGTTTCAAACCATCATCTCCTATGTCACTTAGTGAATCTCCTAAGTGACATACATCTTTATGTTCCATGGCCATTCTCCATTCATCACCAACACCATCACAACCTTTGTCATTCACATCTTGACATTCCCTGACTTCCATTCATTCCAAGACAACTTCATGCCTCATTGACAACAAATGCAACACAATGCACTTCAGCTTTAATCCACCCTTGAGCTTGCACGAGGTCAGATGATCCTTAGAATGATGGGGGATGTTGCCTCATGAAATGTTCCACCACTAACATGTTCCTCTGCGGTTGATCTGACTGATCTCATGCATGGATACCACCACCATTTATAGCCTGAGTCAACTATTCCATCACGGCATCAAACTGTTCAGTTCTGTTTCCGAACATCTCAGGTTGCTGATTTGGATGGTTTTCTTCCTCCTGATGTCATCCCAATAGAGCTGCTTTGTTTCCTCTATGGAAAACCATTCTGAACACATAAATATCTTAGGCGAAGCAAAATGGTAATCTTTAAATGCTATATCATTTCAAAAAAATATTTTTGGATAATCATTTAACAGAATTCTAACTTCTAAAGTTATCTAAACCAACCTATGATACCAACTATAAGGCCCTGACCTTAAACATTACTTAATATTGAATTAAATGAATAATTACCATTGAGTATCTTTTTAGGTTTAGAGTTTTAGAGAATTAGATCATAACTATTACATCTCAAAAGATTACAAAGTAGACACTTCTACTAAGTTTCTATAAAATAAAAACTCTTAAAAAGAAACATGTCTAGATCCATGTTTTAGATAGCATGAATTTTCCTTGATCCCATCCTTGACCCTATTCCACAACAATTCCTGTGAAAAACATTTCAAAAAAAACTTGGGGTGAGCATAAAATGCTCAGTAAGGGATACACAAAGAATGAAAACTGTTAGTTTTTCAAACAACAAGTAAACCATGTATACTTTATCAAAGTAATACCTTCACCTTTATGAAGTAGTAAAAACTCTTCACTGAATAAAAGATCATTACTTACCATTTTTGTAACCAAAAGATTACCATAAAACCCATATAAAGATCACATAACATATAAAGGTAACTTGGGACATAAACATACTTAAATGGAATAACTATACGGTCGACTTCCACACATATCACTTAATGAAATTGCCATATGGCTGACTTCCATACCCAATGCATTGGAGGTTATAACGTAACCACCCATCCTAGTATTCACGGCACCACCCGTCATATGGTTTATTACGTAACCACCCGTGAAATGTCCAAGTACAAATTTAAAATCATAAAACATTAAACAAATATAATGGAAAGAAAAAATTTCAACACTTTGATCACAATATATCACATAAATATAATGACATAACAAATCCATTATAAAAACCATTTTTAATACCAAAATAAATAAAAGATTATATGGTATTTATTTCATTATAAAAACATTACGGCTTGTTGAGGAAGCCAAAGAACAAATAATACTCACGGCAGTAGAGAAGTCGTTGTCGCCGCATACGTACGACAAAAACATTCCCTTTTGTCATTTAGTAAAACGCTTCGTATAAAAAGATTCCTTTTGAATAAACATAAAATTCAAAGGGTTTTATACACCGTATTAAAGAAAGTGGTGTATAAAACAAAAATACGCCTCAGTGAAAGGATATTGAGATGAAGTCCCTTACCTCGGGTCTGACTTGACTCGATCTTTCTTCAACATCCTGAATAATGAACTTGAGTAATTTTATACTTGATTAAGAACCTTTTTCAAGTTCATTATTCCTTTTATATCACTTATTACCATGTTATGAACATTATGTAGTCATTTAAGTTGATAACGGTCGTTTGTCGATATTTGGTACTTGAGTCAAAAATTATTTTCTTACAATTACATGTTGTTCATGTGGTCAAAGGTTCATTATATCAATAATGATATTCATGATTTGGATATCATATATATCATATATATCCATAATATACATGTATTTATAATATTACATAATAATTTAGAGGTAATAAATGAAATGCACCGTTCATGGAGACGGTAATCCGTATGTACGCATTAACGCTACTTTCATTTCTTTGTCATAATAATGGAATTAGAACTAAATGAGAGGTATGCATATTTTAATTCCAGAATTATATTGATAATTTATATGTAACATATATCAAATATAATAACTTTAAATCCATCCTTTATACGTCCCACATATGGCATTAATGAATCAAATCACTTTGAGGGGGCGGTAGTCCGCACTTCCTAAAATGAAGATATCGCGTATACCCATAATGGAAGCCATGAAAGTGTGCCATAAATGAAAAATACAGAATATTAAGGAAGACATAAACATATTATATATCATATATAAATATAGTGACATCTTAATGTCCACCTTTGAAGGTGTTGGAAGAATATTTAACAATCATCGTTTCGTGAGGCATAAATTCGCCATCCACGAAAACAGTATGTTCTTTAACCATTAGATATAGGTATGTGTATGTTTAGATCGAAATATTCTTATAAAAACATCCTAGTATATTGAAGATACTGTAGTTGTTACAAAAGAAATGAATAAAAAGATTTTAGGGGGTTGGAGAAGCAAAATAAAACAGAAGGACACAATTGAAGACATTACCTTAAAATCGGGTAACTGTCTTAGATTTGAGATCAAAGGCGTACTTGGGAAGACTTCTGCCCAAAGTGAGGCTTCGAAGAGTTATAGAGGGATGTGGAGAGACAAACTGGGTAGGGGTTGGCTAAGCCAAAGGCTTTGGAAGTGTGGGTAAGGTGGTAGATGTGGGGGCCTTTTATAAGAGGAGAGGAGGGGCACTCTTGGAAAGTAAAGAAATGTTACTTTATATTAAAATGAGTTTCGGATTAAAAAGGGCCCAAATTGATATAATTGAAGTATAAGGTGATAAGGGTTCGAAATACACCCATACAATAGGTTTTTGACAAGTTTTGGTCTTAGATTTTACATTATATTTTCATATTATTTAAATCGTTAAATAATGAGGTAATCACTGCATCATCATGGTGCCATAAATAATTTAATATATTTAATGTATAAAAATAATAAAACAAATATAATAATGTAGGAAATATTTTTATCTTTCTAATGAATATTTATAGTCATAAATATGACTTTTATAACCCCATTTAAAATTTTTTTTAGTAAAACAACTCATGTTTGTGACATTTTTACTTTAACTTTAAATTACAAGTTATTAATGTCATTTTTCTACCAAAGTGGCTCCATGGGGTCCCCAAGTTGACCCATGGATTGTCTTGGTCGGCCATGAAACATCCAATAATGGTAGTACATATGTCTAGGTCATTTCATATTATTAAAACAATATATTTACCTTAAACTACATTAATTACCTCTAATCGCGATTAAAAACTTAAAAGTTACTATTCACCAAAAAATTATTTTAATCCCATTTAACCACATTTTAATTCTTAATGACAACCATGTATGTCAGAATTTTTAAATTCAAAACACAGAGGTGGTAAAATTTCATTTAAACGTAAAATCAGTTTTTTTAAGTACCACTTAGTGGTTTCACTATTCATCAAAAATTGAAGTTTTTTAGAAAAATACCAAAACATCACCCTAAGATATATTTGATATTACGAATTAAAAAATTAAGTCCATATTAAAAAATTCAAAACATATAAGTTTCATTAATTAATTTAATAATTAATTCCCGCTGTCAAAGCAAATAGCGTGTTTTTAAGAAACAATAAGTTTTAAAAGATTGGCACTAGTTTAAGTCCGATTTCAAAGTGAAATTAATTCCAACGACGACTGTTGGATATAATGGTAAAAATATATTCTAATTTCACTTTAAAACCAATTCAAAATATTATCTAATCATATAAATAAATTAGATGAAAAAGAGGTTTTGAATTAAAATACAACATTTTACACTATTCATTAAAAAATGAACTTTATCGGAAAAATACCAAAAATTTACACAAAGTAAATGTTGATGTCCTGATTCTAAAGAAGAGTTTTATTTTGTCCAATATAATGTATAAGAGTGACCAAAACTATATTTAATGAGGTTTCTCCATCAAAAGGTGATAGTTTGACTTTTTAGTGAATATTAGAGTATCTATGCCTAAAATTGAATTATTTGCTTATTTTAAGCCATTATCCTTTATTGGATAAATGTAAAAACATTTAAAAAAACATATATAATCATATTTTAGTTATTTATGTTTATTCTCGCCAATACAACAGCTACGTGTTAACTACCATTTAAAATAATATTGTTTTATTACTAGTGTGCAACGTAAGATTTCAAAGAAACTCTTTGTTGTGTATCGGTTATGCTATCGAACATAGAAACCCCTTTAAAGTAAAATTAATATTTAATTCTTAAATATTAATGTATATGAAAATGTATTATTCTTTAGTTACCTGGGATGTTACAAACAAACACTCATTCACGGTACACACATGAAAACAACAATTTTTCCATAGGAAAAAATCATTCAAACAAAAATATAACCAATGACCCAAAGAAAACATATTTCACACCCCCACAAGATTTAAGGAACATATTTAGAAATAACACCAAGCATATGAAAATTTTCCAACAATACTAACACAAATAATCACATACCATAATCTTAGAAACTTTCAGAAACTAGCGGTAAACCACAACCACACCACAAAGAGGCCCTATAATGGAAGGATCATACAACAACATAAAGATTAATCTCAATAAAAAGGTTTAACCCACATTAGAAAATATAATATTCTGTAGAAATGAGAACCCAAAGAAAAAGGGATAAATAAACAAAAAGAAGGAAGAATAGTATGATTATAGGTACTTACTTGATGATTCTAGAAATATTCACATCAAAACCACCCATTATTTAAAGATCCATGGGATAAATGAGGAGAGGTAGAGGATCCTGCTTATGGAAATTGAAAATGATGGAAGAAATTGGTGGATTTGTGTTTAAACTAGGGAGGATAAAATGGGAACTTACACATTTTTAATGACTTTGACATGCCACATGATTTGTAAAACCTTGTGGTAACCAAGAGTCCCCATTAGTGTAAAGAGGAATGAGGCCTCATGGTTCCTGGTATGAGGTTAATTCCCATGAAGTCGACCAGGCATCCTAGACAGATCCACTTTTCTAAGCCCATGGTGAGATTCAAACTCCTTCATCAAGCTATGGAGCCTAGATATTTCCACACATGAGGGTGCACAATATATTTTTGGTTGGTATGTGGTTTATACTAAACATGTAGAAAGAATGGACCATATGTTTTAAGTTAATAAATATCTATTTTTCTTAAAATATCTTAGTAAAATCTATGAAACAATGACAATAACAATATAGAATAGAAAAATACAAAAAATAAAATAAAATCACAAGTGTGACCATTCTCCTCACCATGAAATATTTTAACCAATAGAAGTTCAAACTAAGGTGTTATCCAGGAATATGAATATGTATTTCTCCTAAACCAATTATTTCCACTCTCATGTGTCATGTTAATCATTCTCATGATTCATAACAACATGAAAAAATTCTATGGACTTCTTGTGAAGCACTTTCTCTTGGGAATCCATCATCCGTATGGGTCACTTGAACACTATCATATGAGGTTATAGCTCTAACGCTTCCTAATTCCGAACATGGTTTGAATCTTTATTAAAAAATAGATTTGAAACGTGGAACAGATCATGTATTAACATCAATTGAGATAGAAAATAAATCTAATATGCCACCTTACCAACACTCTTGATAAACTCAAAATGTCTAAAAACCCTTTTTTACATTCCTTTCTTACTAAGATGATGATGTCCAAAAATAAACAAATTTCAGAAATAACCCATCACTAATATAAAATTATACGTCTCGGTGCCACTATTTTATATAAGACATATGGAAACCTAGTGCTTTCGAGAAATAATTCTTGATTTTGAGAATATTTCCAAAATTCTCCTTCATAAATCTTAGACCTAACAAGAAATTCTCACACCCATCTGCCCACACATTCTTAGATCATTTATTCTGTGATCTAATTAACCTATTCCATATGACCATTCACATTCTCATGTTATTTCATACTCAATTTGACCGAAAACCCCATTAATTTCTAAGTTCCACCCAAATATACCAAGTTATTATGGGGTTCCCTATCTGAAATGACCACCGATGGAACACCATGAAGCCTAAATACCTTCAAAATGTACCACCGACCATTTTCCTTCAATTTTTTGAGTTCTCAAATGAAATTAAATGTGTTAATTTGTCCATATGTTGAATCACCACCCAAATATAATTTCATCCTCAGGTTGTATGAGGTAAGCTAATAATTAAATCCATGGACACCTAATCCAACATCTAGTTAGAAATTTTTAATGGATGAGGCAAATAAGAGAGCCTTTGGTGCTCTAGTTTAACCTATTGTCATGTATAACATCATAAAAAAAATGTCAGGTATGTCCTACCTCATTCCCATCCATGAAAACTGATGATGCACATCATAAAACATCTTAGTGGTCTCGAGATGTACAACCAACTATGATCGGTGGCTATCATACATATCCACCATTGAAAAATCGCAAATCTACGTATCCATAAAAGAAAATAAATCAATATAATGACAACAAAAAATCATTGAGAACCTCCCAACCATTTAGGAATTTCATTGAATGCTGAGACATTTCATCATTGAGATGATCCCTCCAAATGAGAACTAGTAAGAAGGGTTTCAGCTAAGAACTGGGAAAGAACACACCTCTAATATTTTTCTTAGTCTCTAGATGCATTGGGTAAGAAGTCACAATAGGTTCCATTCATTAATAGATTCTTTCACTGCCTGTACCAGTATTTTCCTCCTCAAGAAATCTATTATAGAATTACCTTTGATTGGGTATAGACAATAAAAAAATCAAATCTGTAAAGATACTCAATCCAACAACACGACCTTAAATTCAGATCCTTATATAAGAAAATATAATTCATTCTCTTATGATTTGAGTATAATTAATTTATCTGCCTGAATAGGAAATAAAGGCATATTTTCAAGGTTTTTATCTGTACTACAAATTCCTATTCTTCGGTTGGGTAATTATATTCATATGGCTAGAGCTGGGGAGACCCATATGACCCCACACTCTCATACTGCATCATCAAACACCCAAAAAACATACCATAGGTGCCACAGTAGACCATGTATCCCTTTCTATATTCTGGGAAGATCAAAATAGCAGACATGGTCAACCTTTTCTTAAAACATTCTAAAGAAGCAGAAAACTATGGGTTCCACTCAAACTATACCCATTTCTAAGAAAGTGTAGTCATCGATAATTAAATATAGGAGAAATCCTGAAAACCAACCTTTAATACCCTATCAGAAAAAAAAAATATATTTTCAAAAACATTTTTTGGTTCTCCCATGAAAGAATGGCTTCGATTTTCTTGGTGTCCACCAAAACCCCACACTCTAAGATAATTTGGACCAATGATATCACCTCCTTGATCTGGAAGGAACATTTAGAGATCTTTTCTTAGAGACGGCGATCTTGAAGAGTTCTTGTCACAATTATCGTCTATCATATATTCTCTTCCTCTATCCCAAGGGCGTCCAGGATTTCATCTAAGAATACAAAAATGATGAATCATGATACTGATGGAACACCCTGTTAAAAATAATTATGAAGATTTCATGAGAATTCTTCAATCCAAATGTCATGATAAAATACTCAATGTGGTCATACTTGCTTCAAAAGGATGTTTTTAGAACATGTACCTCTCTGAATCTATCTTCATGATACCTGGAATGTAAATAGATCTTAAAAACCCACCTTTACCCCTTATTCTGATCAATGATGTTATCAATATGGAGAAAAGGGTTTTCATTATTGATTCTCACATTATTCATCTTCCATTAATTGACACAAAACCAGATAGATTCATCGATCTACTTTTCAAGTAAGACTTTTGAATCCCAAGGTCATATTCTTGGGTTAATGAATCCCTTGGATTCATAATTTTCTATCTATATATTTGATTCCCTCCTCTTAGTGAGAGAAATTAGATTTGAGGGATGATATATCGGTTGTGTTCATAGCACAAAATTGACGGATAACTAGTCATCCCACTCTAGAGGTATCTATAATAAATCATCTATTAACACATATGGGAACTCATCCACCACAGGAGGTAATCCACCATTCGTACCACTAATATCATCCTACAACATGAGATATGATATATAAAAATAAATACATCCCAATTAAAGAAGTGGAGGTCCGTAATGTCCCTAATAAAGATTCCATTCACCCTGAAAAACTTTGGTACTCCCATCATGTTCCATGAAAATCAGTAAGTAAAGATAAAAATCCACATGAACTTGAAAATGAACATTATCATATATTCCATCTATTATGTCGAAGTGGTCCATTTCTATAACTAAAAAATCCCATTCTAGATAAAACCTGAAAATGGTGAGTGCATAATATGGAAACCTAAAACCCTTATATCACTTCTTGAAAAGCAGTGTGACTAACTCTGTCACATTCAACATGAGCTCAATTTAAAAATTCAAAAAATCTATAATATAGCCAGAAATAATAGAACTAGAGTCTCCTGTATCAAACAAGTAAATAGCTATGGATGATGAAATAAAAACATTTATTCAAACATTCAAAGGCCATGAATCATAATTTTTTGGTGCCTGATATAAATCAAGGAGCTTCCACACATCTAACTAAGATTTGGAATGACCACTAACCTATGAATTTTCCTTAAGAAGACTCTATCCAAAAGTGGATTCATCTCTACCTCCATAACCACCCAACCATGAGAATTGTATTAGACTTTTTTTACTTTGAAAACATCCCTCCAGAGGCTTCATAACATGAACCACATTGATATGGCTATGTATCTCTATAAAACTAATTTATGTTCCCCATATGTCCACACCCATGGTCTTAGTGGGGGTAAACATGTTGGTCGCATATTCCCCAACTTCCCACATTGATGGAACATAGCTGATCCCACATCCAAAGACGTATAAAAATGAGGCCAATAAGGAAGTCATGAGCTACCACCTCCTTTCTTTTCCTGCTCATCTATCTTCCTCTTATTTTAATATAAACCACCACTACCGTAACCCACTACTAAATCATTCCTATGAAATGTAGACTTACTGGCATGATCTATCTCCAAAATCAATATATGTTCTGCAAACTTAGTGAAAATATTCAATAATAACAAGAAGACCTAAGATCAGATATCCTACTGCAACCCGATTTCAAAATTTTGATCATTCAGATATTCAATAGAAATAACATTGTGTAAAAAATAGACTAACTCAACTAAATTGTTTTCAAACACCAAAATTTTTTAATCCCCCTTGTGTATATCCTAAAACCCCTAGATCATAGTGATGGCCAAGGTCTCCATGAAATACTTCTCATTAAAGGAGACCTTGATGTCTTTCCAGCCCATCTTCATGTGTTCCCTATCCTAATCAACTAATTCCCCCCACCTTTGGTAGGTAACATCCAATAAAAATCAAGCACATTTCACATTTACTACCTTAGGAGTGTCAAGAAACCCAAATATCCTCTTGATCATCTCTATATAATCATATTCATCTTAGGTATATGTGATAACCAAGAAAATGGATGCTTTTTCTTGAAAAATACCATAGTCATATCCATTCCTGGACCTGGATTAGATTTTATAAACTGAGAAAGATTAGGGTCTCCTCCCTGGCTGAAGGGATGAACATCTTTAACCAATACTTCCACTAGACTCTGATCAACTGGAGAGGGAGATAACTCCTTATTTTCTTCTTATGTTTTCATCGGTAATCTCTAGGGATCCATGATGATAAACAATTTAATAGACCAATGAAATATTGAACAAGATAAATTATGATAATTTCAACAACGTAAATATTTATGAAATCTTTATAAATCATTACCATAACCAAAACAATCATGTTAAAAATACTGACCACTCTGCCCCACTTAGCATTTATACACAATCTATAGCCTATACCCTTCACTAGAAAGAGGACTCAAACCAATTACCAACATCCCATGGCGAGGAAAGGCCCATTATTAGATGTATTTCCTTGACACCCCACTCACAATCAAAACCTTATCCCAGGCATTCATAGCTCCAATATATCCATAGTTCCCTATACAAAATTAATCAATGAAAGGTCAAAATTGTGATTTAATACCATGTTTTTACAAAACAAGCTAGGCTTCCATCTATCCCGACACCTGACCAACCTTTGACATGGTCCAAAGGGGCTCTCTATCCCCATAGGTGAGAAACTAGATCTTGGTAATCAAAAATTACATTTGGGAATGATTTTTTCCCAAGAGAAACGATGATAAAAAACAAAAAGAGTAATTCATCACAATATAATGAAGAATAATAATCAATAGTGATACATCTATCAAAAGGTAAATCAGTCGCATTTTAACCAAAAAACCAAAAATATCAAAACATAAAAATGGTAATGGGGACTAACTATACTAAAAAGAACCACCATGATAAAAAGAGTGTAAACACTTTCAATCCTCCTCTACCAACACCTGTGAGAAGTTTAATTGTAGAAACTAGATCCATCATCTCTATCGTGTAACGTATGGCCTTTACCTCATTCAGACACAACAAGGTCTATATACACTTTATGGTGTATGTAAGTTGTGATCCAATTCCAAGTATGATGCTGGAAAAATAAATATCATGCTATAACATTACAATATAAATAAATATGAAATGTCTTACGAAATAAAGAAAACATTTCAAAGGAATGAATTAAGGAAACATTTTTTAGAAAGCATTTCAAGGAAAATAGGCTTTGAAACATAGAGTGAAAAGTAATTTCCATTGTATACTAATGGTAATAATTTCATCATCTGAGCACCATAGGTGATCCCTAACGAACTATTATTTTTGGACAGTAGGATCCTCGTACATTAGTGACATGGTATTGAAACCCAAACCCACAACATACTCATGAACGATCCATTAGAAGTGGAGTCAATCCAAAGTTGTAGTGGTCTCTAATCATCATCATATGTTTAGTTAGTGTTGTTCAGTCAACAATTCTAGAGGGAACCCAGCAACAACCCTATTGATCTGACTTGCAGACTAGTCCTACTATGACTATATAGTTACCTAGGATTCCCTTTTACGCCCAATTTCTATTCCCAATACATTTTAACCACCCTTTTCATTTTTAAAATCATTTCCCATGTCAAATAAACCACAATTACACATACACATAGATACACCCTACCATGGAACACACATGAAAACCACCATTTTCTAAAGGAAACCCCCTTTAGACCCTAAATTAACATGAAAAACCTTTGAAAATATAGTTCTCACCTCCTGCAAACTTCATAGAACATATTTAAAAAAACATAAAATATAAAAAACTCACATGAAAATGATAAATAAAATAATAACCTAACTTATGCTTGGAAACTTCTGAAACCCAGTGTAAAACCACTATCACACCACAAGGATACTATATAATGTCATGATCTTACCAAAAAATCATGTCCGAACTCAAGAACCAGGGTTCAACCCATGATAGGGAAACAAATCCATTAGAAAACTATGAAACCAAATAAAAAAGTAATATGAAACTATGAATAAGGAAGAAGAATAGGAATGATGGGACTTACTAAAAATTCCATGAAGGAACCACACAAATATCACCATGATTTAGAGATACAAATGGTCCAATAAGAGTGGGAGAAGCACCAAGGGCTGGAAATCCTGAATGGGGGATAAAATTAGTGGATTTGATTAAAATTAGGGAATGGAAAATTTGTAAATTCCATATTTTGAATGATCTTGACATGATGCACAGTTTGGATTCACGGGTTTCCAAACAATGTGTAAACTTTTCCCCCTATTTCATAGGAGGAAAGTGGGAATATGGTTCCACAGAGAGGTCCCTAACCCATATGGTCGACTGTTCACCCCAAAACGACCCCTTGGTCGAGGTGCATGGTGGGATACATGCCTGTGTGGTAGGCCATATGACCTGGCCATTTTTATTATCAAAGGCATATGGCCTCTTCTAGGTTGGAACACATTTTCTTATAACTAATTTAAATCCATGAAATACCTAATGTCAATCTAAATATCTTCATTTTTTTGAAAAACTACTATGAAAAGTAACACAATAATGATAAGACCAAAATTAAGGAGAACAATACCTCAAAAGAAAATAACGTGTGTGATGGTAGAGAAATTGGAAACTACATTTAGGAAATAATTTTTTAGGGAACATGAAGATATAAATGTTATTGAGGATATATCTTATTATATTTTAATATCATAAATTTTTTGGATAACAAAGTTATTTTGTGGTTTTCCTAGAAAATAAATAAATGTATTGACTTTGGGAAGTGGATATGGGTGTTGAAGACATTCAGCTATGGGTAACAACTTCTGATGAAGTGGATTGGGTATTAACTCGATCTACACCAGTGTAAGGTGAGGAAGCCTAAGACTGAACACCTTTCTAGACACTCATAAGGGATATAATTTGGATAATCCACGTGCCCTTTTTGTGCCATTACCATGGATTTAAAAATACTGTTATTATTTGAAAATGTATTCCAATGAATCAAGCATTTTGATTTTGATGAGGATATGTAATGTTTTTTAGATATCATTATGGGTTAGTAATTCTATGTTTGATCACATATTTTATGTCATATATATAATATTTCAAGTTTTATGTGATTGTATTTTATGAAGATTAAAGATATTTTGAGAGACATTTTGGAGAGTATAACACATTGGTTTAGATTGTGTTATATTAAAATAGTTTTCTGAGGAAGAATGAGTACATATTTTTTGTATAAAAGTCCAATGTTATTTATGAACTTTAGGTTTAGTATTATATTTGATGTTAATATTGTTAATTAAGATAAAGGTAATATCATATTTGGATTACATAAGAATTATTATAGATACAACAATGGTATTTTTTGAATAATAAATAATGATTTATCTTTTAGAAGGATGTATAATTTTTATAGATTTAAGGTGATTAATTATATTTATGTGATATATTTACTTATTTTGAAGACTTTATGGTATGGAATATACATTTATTATATGAATTTATGTGTGATTATTTCTATTTAAAGATAAATATTAAATTGATCTCACACGAATATGTGATCAAATATTTTTACTTTTTGGTTTTTTGACATAATAAGGATTATTTTTTATAATCATTAAGGTTAGTTATTTATGGAACAACTTTTATTTAAAACTTAGTGTTATTATTTAGGATATGTGTATTAATATACTATTTACTCCAATAATCGTTTATTCATATTGGATATTATCTCACTGAGTGCTAACCATTTTATTATTATTAATGGACTGAAATAGGGGGAAGGATTTTTCATCCATTTATCAATCATAAAGTCA
This sequence comes from Viscum album, assembly GCA_963277665.1. NCBI lineage: Eukaryota > Viridiplantae > Streptophyta > Magnoliopsida > Santalales > Viscaceae > Viscum > Viscum album. The sequence goes on along the minus strand of OY728153.1, from coordinate 1,198,673,243 downwards.
ATTAAAATTACACTATAATTATTTAAGCCTGAAAATTTACTAATTTTCATAATTATTCAGATTTAATGAGGAAATAATGATTATTTAATGAAAAGAAATCAGGTAATTAAGACTTATTCTTTTATTTCTATAACAATAATAAAATAGTGTCTCAAACTCATGAAAATAGAAACTAAATCGAACGTCCCTTTTTTGGCTGTAAAAATAATATGACAAGGAACATTTTGAGAAACCAATTTTCACATTTTATTTTTATAAATGTAAATTCATAATATATTTCTAATACATAACCTAAATATTTATGTTCATGATACGATATATATTAAATTTTATTAATATTATATGATATTTCATTTTAATAAAGTTGAATTAAAATTATGAGGATCGATGTTCTACAGGGAGGGTATACTATAATACCTAGATGTTTTATTTTATATTTTATTTTTGAAATAACAAGACCTTGGATAACAAACAACATACTAAACTCCAAGCTAAAACAAGCTGTGAAAAAATATTAAATAAATATATGTTTTATAACCTAACTGTTTGGTTGGAAAATATGAATAATAATAACTAAATTATGAAATATATTTGAAATGGGTTTACATAAAAAAAAATTAATTCAATCAATAAATTTTTCTACTTCAAAATTTTTATTACTAAGGAATGAATCTGATAGATATCATTTTAAGATTTAATATTTCTTGACATCAAATATGATTTCTATTTCATTTTGTGAGAAAATATTTTAATTAATTAAAAATATTAATAAATAGTTTGTTAAAAAACTAATTTCATATTTTAAATCATCATTTCAATATTATCTTACATAGAATAATTTTGAATATTTTTTTAAAAAATTATTTTTTTATGAACATTGAAAAGTAACTAATTTTTAAAAAACTATCATTTAATTTAATTAAATATATAAATTTAAATGATAAATTATATTTTAGATTGTATAATGTAACAATATAACTATTTTAATAAATATAATATAAATGATGAAATTGTAATCAACCATATATTTGAGTTTGGTAAAAATTTATTTTATTTTGAATAAAAGGTTTTTGTTAAAAACAATTAAATTCATATTATATTTCAATTAATTTAATTACAATAATCTATAATAATGAATATATGTAGTGAAATATATTAATTATATGTAATTGAATATTTATTTTAATTCCTGTAATGATGATTACTCGTAATATAGTTAAAATAATAACCATCTTATGCTTGAAAATTAAATTTTCTTGATAAATAGTTTTCATCACGTTTTAAAGGATTATTTTAAAATTAATCTATACCACTTAGAGATATTTAATGTTATAAAATTGATTCCATATTTTTATTCATGATTCCAAAATTTGGTAAATAGGAAACTTCTATTTTTTTAAAATTATGAATTGTAACCATTCTAAATATATATCACCTCAGTAACAGTCAATCGGGTAATTAAGATTAAAAATAATGTGACAAGGCTTTAAAAAGATATTTTACAACATAATTATTTATATTGGATGATATATTTTCACCCATACTCATCTAATAATCTAATATAAGGATATTTGGTACCATTTTTTTTTGAAAATTTCCTTAGTGTTATTTTAAGTAATTGAAAATTCCAAAATGTCACTCTAAAGATTTTAGTTTATATTATATGTTCACATAGGTATAAAAATATGATAATAAATAATAAAAATGTTAACTTTATAAAAAAATTAAATTAATTTTATGAGAAATTTTTTCTACTTATTTTTAGTGATGTTATAGTTACCTTTAATTCTTAGAGATCTTTGCCACTATGGTTATGCAAGAAATAAAAAAATTAACAGAATCAAATTTAAAAAGAAACCAAAATAATATTTTTAGATAAATTATTGTTTCACATGAATTTTATGGTTACTTCTAGTGTATAATTGAGGGTTAAAAAGTTTATATTTTTCTTCCTTTTTTATATTTAGGTATTTATGGTCAAAATATATGAATATTTCTTAAAATGATATTAATTATAATTTATGTTAACTAATATAATATTTAGTGATTTAATAATAATAAAAATAATTAATGTTGACCTACGGGATGTAATATAGTCCAAAATTACATCCCATGACCTATTTTTTGCAATATTGAATTTATAAATAAGTTTATATGACTTTAATATGGAAAATTGTTACCATAAATAGAGTTAAATTAGTTAAATATCTGGTTAAACAAAATCATATGTTTTATTGTACTATATAATCCATTCCAAAATAATTTTTATCAATATATTTATTCCTTAACCTATCTTATATTTTATATTTTGTCCACTTTATATGACTTTCACATTAAAATAGATTTATTTTATTTAAACTATTTAAGTAATTTCAAGTGTGTCCCTTCCATCACAATAAAAGGACACCACCTCACCTCTATTATACAAACCACCATAATAAATTTATTTCAACCAATTCCTACCAAAATAACTCCAAAACATCATTACATAAATTCAATATGTTCTAGGTTTTTCAAAAATACCAACCATAGGGTCATTAAGTGACTATCTGAAGGATTTTGGAATAAGGAGACGTAATAATATAACTTTTTTCACAATCATAATAATGAATTAATGTTACCAAAAATTGGGTAAGATGATATATGTAGGTATTATAAGATATTATATATATATATATATGGTTCTTTTATTTAAGTATAATAAAACTAAATTTTTTATAATTCTTATTAAACTAAGTGGAATCTTGATGTAAGGTGTTCCCAAACACAAGTTCTATTCATTTTGTTATACCTCTACTTCATTTATTCTGTTATGTTGTAATTATTTGTAAAATGTATGTTTGATGATTTTTTATGTTTCCAATTGTTTTGGATTCATATTTGATACACGTAATCTTATCATTTATTAATTGACACAATAATTATTTGATATTTTTAAAATATTTCGTCTCACATGAGTCTTAGACTAGTTGGTGAGGTCTCTCTAAGTGTATCCATGAGACCTAAGTTCAAAACAAGGTAGAGGAATAATTTAGGATCAATGTAGTTGTTAATGTAGCAGTTACTGTTCGATACTGTAGTAGACAGAACTATTCACCTTGGGCCACTAGTATGGGCTTGGATTCCTTAAGGCCTTCAGGTCACCCAGTCACTCAGGTCAGTAAGGCATTTGATCCACCTTTAAGGCGTTAGGTCCATCTCAAGGCCTTCAGGTCCACCTGATATGTAGAGACCCAGACAAATTCTACAAGGAACTAGCTTTAGAAGAGGATTTAAGAGAAAGACGCATTCACTAAAGAAGGTCTAAATGGATTTGGAATAATGAGAGAGTTTTACATTTCCATCGGTATCGGGATTGTTCATCACTACACAAGACACCTAGCTAAATAGTCATGCAATGGTGGAGAACTAATCACAGTGTAGATGCTGGGGAGGAGCGGTTTCAAGTAGTCATAGTCTGTATGATTTTCTTAAGTCCTACAGGTCCTGTAAAGTCACCAAGCCTATGAGAAATGTAATCTCTAAGACTACGGGCCATGAAAGAGTTACCCCTAATCTCATGAAAGGGGGGTTATCGAAAATCAATAAAACAAAAAGAAGGCCTTCGGGCTATTAAAGAAAAAGATTTCATCTTAATTTCCACTACATTCGGACATATTTTGTATAAAGAACCTATTTTATTTTATATGATGTTTTTGTTACCCCTTTTACGTAATAAACTTGAATATCTATTTATTCATGGAAATTTAAATTTAAATTCTACTTTACAATTCCATGGGGTTAAAAATTATGATTTACCCAAGAGGTATGAATTTATTTTATGATATCATTTTTCTGGATTTCTTATATTTTCATGGAAGGAATATTATAGTATATCCTTCATAGACAACATCAATTTTCATATACTGATGATAGATTATTGGTTTTCATGATTTATTTCTTATTTTAATTTGTTAATTACGTGATTCAATTATATAAATTTTTAAAAGTTATATTGGCCTTATTTTTCTTTTTATTGAGAATATTTTTCTTGTGTGACCATATTTTTCCAAATAAAAATTCATAAATCATATATATTTTATATAATTATTTACTAAGAATATTTTATGTTGTCTGTGAACTTTTTTATGGATTTATAGGAATATTTATAAATTTTTTAAAGGTTCATTTATAACCATCCTTTATTATAATTCAAAACGAGTTTTTCATTCTAAAGTTTCCACCATTAATGGATTTTTTCACCAGCATTTCCATTATACATAATTTAACTTATTATCATAGTTTAAAAATATATTAACAATAAAAATATTTAAATAATAATTATTTTAAAATTTTATGTTCAATCTTTTAATATTCTACAAAATACATTATTTTTATACAAAATCTTTCATTCAAAATAATCTATAGTCATATCTCATACCTTGATTAATTTTGTGATCATTATGTTACACATAAAAAATCACTTTTTTATCATTATCTGTAGACATATTATTTTTTGTATGGATACAAATATTTTCTGAACCATATACCATTTCTTCATACAATTTAATACTATTAACGTTCCTGTATTAATTAAGGAAATTTTTCAATTGTGTATCCATTTATTGATGCATATATTTTTTAAAAAAGGAATATTGTTTGGGAATAATGATGATCAATGAATAAACTGTTAGTTATTAGACATAAAATGATTGGTGTGTTGTACGATTATATTTTCTAATGATGCATTGATAGGTATCATGACGTAAATCAATTGGATATTATTATTAAAAGGGTTTTTTTATAGACCTACCCATAGTTTAAATTTTCATTACAGGATGTATTTCCAATAAAGATATCATGATGAACGAGATCATGACATCTAACTATAATATTTTATTTACTTGAGAATTTACTTATTATTATCAATGATATTATTTTATTGATATTACATGTGATTTGATTGTATTCTCATTTTATAGATTAATTGGAATGTGTCTTAATTTATTTTCCAAGAAATATTTATTATGTATAATTTAATCATTATAGTTTCTATTGTACTCAACCATTACTTAAAATTTGATTTCACCCATAATTGTTTCGTTTCCCTTTCAAGTGATGATGGAATTTTAGAATGAGTTTCAAGCCTAAAAATTGTTTAATTTTCATATTTTGTTATTTTTATTTATAATTTAAAATTGGAATCATGTATTTATATAGATATTAAAGTCTAAAAAAATGATCAATCATTAGTGATATTATCCTTTATTTCTATTTGGAATTTAATAGAGTAGACACTTTATCTAGGTTACTAGAGTTAGAGTTCATTGATACTCAAAGTGGGTTGATTCAGTTTATTCCTCACCTATAGTGGAAGATGTTTATCTGGTCAGTTGGGGGATTTATTTATGTTGGTGGGTAGAGGTTGGGTGTTTCTATTTTTTTTCTTTTGGAAAGGTTTGGATATTGGTTCTTGTGCATCTGGATAGGTTATTTTGGGTAAGATCGTAGGCATAATTGGACATTTTAGTTAGTGATGTGGACTAAGGATCGTGATCCTTTCTTATATGAGATATATACTCATTATGGGATCACAATGTGGTGTTAAATTCTATTCTCATGTATACATTTCATATAATAAAGAAGACAAAAGGGGAATCGTTGTTGTGATTCTAAACAAGTAAATTTATTGTGGTGAAATGGGTTTTCTTATTTTAGATAGGGGATATGGCTTTGTTTTTATTTTTAATTATGGAAGGAATAATTGGTTATGGTTGGGGAATGGATAGGTATTAGGAGGTATATAGTTCGTGGACTAGTCTAAGAGATGATAATAATTGTTAATTGGTGAAAGGGCTTAAATGGGACTGGCCATTAAACACCCCTTATCTTTTTTAGTGGGAGATGGCCAAACCATATCTTAATAAACATTATTTTTTGGTAGAAAACATTTTTTGGGAAAACATGGTTTAACCATGTAATATATTGTACAGGCTAGGGGTGGATAAATGTTTTTGAATCTTGGTTTTTTATTTTGTGATGGGACCATGTTATACTCCTAGTGGATTCAACATGGTTGGTTTGTAGTCTTGATATAAATTTCTAAAGAGGGGGTCAATGATATAGTAGTGGTATTAGATTAAGTAAACATACCTAACCATCATGAAAAAGATAAGAATATGTTTTTATGTGTATAGTGATTTTAGCTACAATGTATATTTTAATAATTTAATTTAATATGTATTTTTAACTAGCTTATTATTGCAAGGGATCATATGGGATATGTATATTGGAAATAGAATTTTGATTTGGAATTATTAATGTATAATGTTCAAGATTCTATGATCATGTTGTTTGTTTGATTGAGTCAAAATGGATCTATAGAATGGTATGATTATTTCATAAGTATATGAATTTTTAGGTAAAATATGATAATGTGTATGGCCACAACATGTTGAATATTCGGGTTTCCTAAAAAATTATTATAATTAACTACTGAGGAATTTGAGATTTAGTGAGTTATAGGTTGGGATTTTATTATTTATGGGACGAGGGAACCAATATATGAAATACGAGGTTCTTTTGGATGTGGTTGGGTTTATGTAAATAATTAATAGAAATTGGATTTGGCAGATGGGTGTAATGAACTAGTCATGGATGGAACAAGTCCATTATTACCCAATAAAAACAAGGTGTATAAGCTAGAAAATATGTAAAAATATTCTAAGTTTAGAGTTATTTTGGAAAATAGAATTAGAAATGATTTTTAAGGATTTAGTATGGTGTTTCAAATGTTCAAAAATTATTTATCTTAGTCATGAAATGGTTATACATGGACCACACATTTTTTCTCTCCCATTAAAAAATTTATATATTCACTTTCCCTATAAATTTCAATAAAATTCACTATCAATTTATAATATTTACCTTACTGATGAATATATTTCTAATGTGTTATGTTATTGTAGGGTTAAATTTTTTAATATTTACTAAAACCTATATCATAATGAAAATTTATAATAAAAACCTAATAATGTGAAAATATTTTTAGGGTTTTAAGATGTACCTAGTTTTCCTCCCAATAGATGCTTAATTTAAATTCTACATATAGAAATACCCTTATCTATTTAGTCAAATATTTGACATATAATTAATTACACATAGAATATCTTTAAATTTAGTTTCACACATTTTCCATTAACCGTTATTATGGGTTCATTCTTCCTTGGGGTTATTATAGCTCTTTATGTATAACAAACTATATCTTTGATAAAAATTAAACAATGATTTGTTGCATAAATTTACACATTATACTATCCCAAAATATTAATAGGCAGAGTGTATTTTCATAAATAGATACATAGAACCATAACTTAAAATATTGATGAAACAACATTATTTAAAAATTCCATAGAATGCCCTTAAATAAAATTTTTCTTCTAATAGATCACTATCTAACGTAAGGATGTAGATAATATTGAATTTAGTTGTAAATAAAAGTAAGGGTATAATCATGAATAAAACGATGACAGTAAATTTATTAAATTGTAATATCATAGTGACCTAAAATTCATGAGAATCACGAACATAAAAAATCAAATAATTATATAAGACGAAAACATCAAGGGAATATAGGAATGTTGTAATAATATAAAATAGAAAAAACAATTATAATTCTCAGATAACCAATAATAATTCATAACACATTGTCCTTAAGAAAACCAATAATGCACCATACATCATATATAGTGATATAAAAATATTACCCACTTCATTATAAGGACATATAATTTCATTCCCACTTAGGACATTTATATCATGTACATGAATTTATGTACCATTTAGATCATACAATGTAATAATTACTTTCATAAATTTTAATCCCATTGTTATGGATTATGGTATACAAAAATGGTAGTGAATATTCAATGAATGATTGGTACTTCTAGTTGAATACCCTTGATTGGAAATGGAGATGGGTATTAACTATACAAAGTTTTGGCATAAATAATTGAAGGAAAATTAGAGCTACATGACTGGTGTACATAAATATTCTTACAAAGGATTAAGGAGATTAAAAGATGGAAAATAAGTACTTTAAAATAATATGGAAAAAAAATTTGATTTGTAAAAACATATTACACTATAAAAAATATAAAATAAAATGTCACACTAAAAATAATGTTTACTATTAAATATGGGAAAGATAGAATCCCCTTACTTTGGAATATTAGTGTCTTAGGTAAAGGTTATAATGATAAGATAAATTATATATGATTCATAAAACGTAAATGGAATATTAAAAGCATATTTATATAGGTATTTTATTATACAAAATTGATATTCAACTTGATAAACACCAAGATGGTTCTCAAATGGAAAAGGGAAGAAACCCATTAAATTCGGAGGGTGCTTATAAAATCATGGGAGGAGTGGAATTTAAACACATTGGTATAAATTTATGGAGGGATATAGAGAGAAAATTAATCCTTAATGGGTTTTCAATGAACAAGTGTGTGAGTGGGTGACTATTTACTGAAAAATGGGGAATAATTGTTTATTAATTTCCAAAGATAGGTTGTAAACTATATATAATAAAATAATCAAAATAAAATTAATTCCCACGAGTTTTCCCCGTTTTTAACCAAAAAACACTTGTTATTAATATTATATATTTATATCAACATATTCTCTTATTACAATAACATTGATGTTGTTTAAGTGAGTCATGTTCTTATAGCATAGATTTTAAATATATAAAATATAATATAGGTTTAATAGGATTCCATAAATTTTTATCGAATTTCATAAATTGATTCAAAATAATATATTTTAAGGAGGAAATATATTTTGGAACATGTTCTATAATTATAGAATTTATTACTTCACTATTGGGCTATTATGATGTTATAATACATACTGTATATTTGTAATGTAATTTATTTTTTCAAATATATGGACATTTCTTAGAAAATAATTAAAAAATCACAATCTAATAACATTGAATTTATTATTTAAAAAATAATATATATGTTATCAAACAAAATATAGTAATTTTTACATTTAAATAAAAATCTTCACTTATAGAAAAAATACTAGTTTTTAAGAATATATTTGTTTCTTTATTCCAATAAATATTTTATTAAACATAATTAGATTATATAAAATTAAAAATAAAAATAAATATAATTTAATATTAATACATTATAAATATAAAACTTATTTAAAAATTCTTCAAATTTTTGAAAAACAATTATTTTTATTCAAACCATATATTTTCAAAAACTACAATTTTGTTTTCATTACATCAAAATATAATTTTCATCAAATCTTATATATATATATATATACATATAACATAATAATTAAAATGGTAAAATATAATCATCATTATATTCAAAAGTAAAATAAAAAAATTATACTACTATGGTTTAGATACAAAAAAACTTATTACAACAATATAATATTTTACTATAATATTTGCGATGATGGTTCATTATTGAGGTGTTTCTATGAACATGGTTTAAGAATTTATTTCTAAAAGCCTGAAAATATCTGATAAATAGTTTTCCTTGGTCCTTATTTTTTCAATATCAACTTTTCTTGATTAATTTTAAAGTCCCATGATTTTATCTCCCTCGGATTCTCCAATAATTTTTATTTATAAGGTACAATCCAACTTGTTAAGGCCAACACTTCTTTTTTTAGTTGAAATTAAACATTATCATAACCATTATTATACAAAAAATAATGGTTATTGTACAATGAATATATAATAAATTTTTAGGTTGATTAATGATATTATAAATATGAAAGTTTATATTTTATAATTTAATATAATTATCAAAGAAATTCATGTCAGTTTTTTGAAAACATAAATAAATAAAGAATTTATTTATTAATAAGGGAATTTAATTTATAAATATTCAGGTTGTTACATTTTTTCCTTTTAGAAATTTCACCCTAAAAATTCATTTCATAAACTAAAATATATATGGTTACTTCTATTTCATTTCCTCTTTCATTTTTTATTTGAATCCTCAAAATTGTAGTTTTTTTCAAGCACATTGACCATGTGAGATGTCTTGTTTCATAAAACGTCATATCTATGATCAAATATCGTCACCATATTCTCCTCATGTGAGCAATCATTCTCTAGTGTCCCTACCTCTCAATTTAGTAAATGTGAAGGGTTCGGTATGTACATCATAAATAGGGATACATAAAACACATATTGTACTTGAGATAGTTTATGTGGTAGTGATAATCGATATGAAACATCTCTAATGTGATCAAGAATATCAAAGGTAACTATTCATCATGGAATAATTTTCTCTTATTTCTAATCCTCTAGGATTTCTTCAACAATGATATATGAAGGAAAAAATTATCTTCGACCTCAAACTCTAAGCATCATCAATTATTGTATACATTTATTTTCTATCAACTTTTTGTATATTTAAAATGTGTTTTAATGATTTGAACCTTCTCTATCATCATTTGGATATGATTTGGTCACATGATCTTATAGAAGTCAAATTCATCCTTAGATATTGTATTTTTTCACCCCTTCATATAATGATCCCCATGAAGTTCCATTTTATTTCAATAATGAAAATTTTTTATATGAGAATTCAACTAGGGTAAGGTGATGATCCCAAAATCATTGAAAATCCATTAAAACTAATTTAAGATTACCAATAGAGTTTGAATTGTTCTCTCTTATTTAATATTCATCTAAGTGTGAAAACCAGTAATGAAACTCTACTTAGAATCCCACTACTACTAAAGTATTTTCCATATCATTGATATAAAATTCAGATCATGATAACATACATTCAAATGTGTGACACCATAATGTCCTACCAATTTTTTTATTTATATCATATTTAATTGGTCAAAAAATAATTATTACTTGATAGAAATGAAATATGCTTACTTTATAAGGAGAATAACTAGAGCCCACATGGATTTAAAATATATAGGTGTCTTGGGTTGTACTATTATTAATTCCATGGTTACGTATTCCTATTTACATAATATTATGGTTGATGGTTTAATCACACCCAAGAATTTTTATTTATATTTGATTATCTAGAATACCATGCATTAAGATGCATAAACTATTATCCCCCTATTCTTGTCATCCCACCATTATTTCTATTTTATGTCATTATACATCTAAGTGATTCTTATATGAATATAGAATTATGAGTTATATGCATCGTCTAGAAGTCCCCTTTATAGTTTTTGTTTTGATGGGATACATATTCATGTTGAAACCCATATAAATCTATCAATATAAAAGTATAACGTCAAAATATTTTCTACCTTTCTTTATAGATTATCATCATTATTTTTGGACCTAAACAATTCTCTCAAAAATTATTATCTGACTATTTATTTGAGAAATGAATAATTGATATCCTCTTATTATTCCCATATCCATCATTTTCATGTCAAAAATGTTTGTATCGCTTTCTTTCCTCACATTGGATAGAGCTGCAGGATCCTTTTGACTAAGATAATCAACCACATTGTTTTCCTTTTAAAAATGGAAGATTATTAAAAAACCCTTATTAGTTTTATCCTCTTTTATCAGTTAATTTTTATCACTTTTTGATTTAATATAAACTTGAGGATTTTATGATCCATTAATATGTCACACTTCTCACTGTAGATATAATCTCTTCAAATCCTTAATGTGAATATCACCATATCTAATTCCAAATCATGGTTTGGGTATTTATATTATGAATCCTAAATTAGAATGTGGTATGGGATATTACATTATTATCTTGCATGAGTAAAGAAAATATTCCTATTTTGGATGCATCACTATATATAAAAAAATCCTTCCCCACTAGCTAGTAATGTTAGAACATGTGTATTAATTATACTCTTCATTAAAACTGCAATGTTATCCTCACATTCATGAATATTGAAAACCATCACTATCTTTAGATTTATCATGGTTAGTAGGCCTAAAAATCATGTATTGTTTCTCACAATTTGATGGTTGTATCATGCCAATCCAAGATACTATATATCATTGTTATAGATGTTAGTCTAATCAATCCTTAATAATGCCTCTATTTTTAAAATATCTATAGATATCACTTGGATGGTGATAACATACCCAAATAATTTTACATTCTATATCCAAAATTTTAATTTATGGCATTTCATATGTTACTGTTTTACTTTAATAAGTTATTTTGTATAAAATTGAGATGATTGTTATTCACCACCTATCTTTTTTAGTAGATAATAATACGATCAATAATGACTACAAACAACATGTTAAGGTGTTCCCTAGAGACTCTATTCGTTTTTACTAGGAATATATAAGGAATTTTAGTGAGTCAAAATCGAATCACTATGAACTCATAGTGATAGTCCCATTTATGAGAAGATATCTTGGGGATATCACCATTATTCACTTTCACTTGATACCATTTAAACCGATGATCCACCTTAGATTATTACAAGGATTGATGTAGCTGATCAAACAAAACATTATTCCAAGGTAAAGGATACTTCTTCTTTATCAGGATCTTATTATGCTAAGGATTATCAATGTAGAGGCACACTGACCCATTATTATTCTTTATTAATATGACTAGTGAACCCCAAGGATAATAAAATGTTTATATAAACCCTTTATTCATATTATCAGATTGTTACTTATTATTCCTTTCATGTACAAAAGTGGTAATTCTATGTAGAATTTTGGATATTTTCAAATTGTCTGGCATAGGATTTATGGATAAATCAACCAACCAGTTATGAAAAATATCCGTTAATTCTTTGAGAAACACATTTCTAAATTATATTACAATTTTTATGTTATCCAATATGATATATTACTTAATCTAAATAATTTAGCTAGATATGGTTTCTTATAAAAACAATATCCATGATTGATATGACAATTCCAAAAGTCATTTATCATCCACCATACTCATGTATTAAATCAAATGTTGATTTGGGATATGAAGTGTGATTTTATTCTAATGACATTTGTTTTCACTACACTAGTAATGCCAATAAAAAGCTAAAATAACATCAAATTACACTAAAGTTATTATAACAAGGTTTTTGGTGAAGTTAAAACATTAAATATGGATATGGAAAAAGTTATATATTTAGTGTTCAATGATTCCAAATATTTATCTCTACTTCTATATTTTATTTTTTGGTTGAATGGTTATACTAAACATACATGATACTAAAGTATGAATAGAATAATTATCAAATATTGGGTTCTCTATCATTATATGAATAACTTGGGTACCTATCACTACATCATTATCAGTTTCCACATGAATAGTTGTGATTGGATAATCCTATCCTTTGTCTATATGAATTACTGGTTTTTATCATCATTTATAATATATAACCCTTTTAATTTTTCATTTATTCACATTGTGTCCCAATTATATAAAGGTAAAACATTCGTCAATAGGTTGAGGGTTGACTAGAGCATTCAATTCTTTCATCACATTGGTCGGTTTCTTCAATCAACAATCACTAGATATGTAACCTTCTTTTACCCACCTAAATCATTTCCATTCCCCTTTAGAGAAATTTTTATGATACTTATTCTCACATTTTTTACAAGTGAAATGTTATTACATTCTTAATACTATGAGACTTTTCCATGAAACTATCATAATTTAAATCCATTTTCTACATCCTACCTCCTAACCCTTGAGATTAATTCATCTAAACTTTTATATAGAATGCACATTAGGTAATCTAATCATAATTATTAAACTATCAAATCATCAATTCTCAATGTAGATTTACTTTTATCCCACTATATAATAATGAAATAATGATTTTGAGTTTAAAAATCATAAAGAGTATCGCACAAGTATTTTGATGGTTTCCAACTACGTCCAGATAAAACCATCATCACTTTAATTAGGGAATATAACCTCCTCTTTATTTTTATTATGAAAGTTTAAGGAAAATATTCAATGAAAAACATTTTCAATAATTATTTGCACTCAACCACTTCGATATCCCCCATTGGATTTGTATTTTTTTTATCAACATAATCAATTTATTGGCTTCTCCCTCCATACAAAAAAACAACCAACATTACCTTATCTTGATTAGAGAATTTAACGATTATGAAGATTCTTTCAATGAACTTGATTCAATATTATTTGATTAAGGGTTTGTATGATCCACTGAATGTTTAAGGTGGTTGTTGCATAATGGTATCAATTTCTACCTGGCAATTCTTAGGGTGGGATGTAGATTTCCTCTAATTCATGTACCTAATCACAACAAGAGTTAATAGAGTACATTCTAGGATGAACTTCTTGAATTATACTTTCATTTGGTTGGGAATGTAATTTGGACGGTCATCACATTTCCCATCACATTAGTTGTTTACTCATTTCCTTGTATTTTAGTTATTTAACTTAAATATGGAAAACATTATTGATGAAAATTTTATAACTATTTTACAAATAAATGTAAAACTTTTATCATTTAAGGGATAACTCTTACTTGTGGTACATTACATACTAATTAAATTTCTAGGTTTCAATCTCTGTTATCCGTGTTATATTTCCAAACATACAATATCGTGAAATTTTTTATTCCTTGCATAATGGTTCATAAATAAAATGTGAAATTATAGAATAATATCCCATGGGAGTGTTAAACTAGGTGTGAAACAAAGCCTCATTATTGTGTACTTGGTGGAAATCAAGTTAAAATGTAATGCACCATTATTATTGTTATTACCTTGAGTTTTAAATATGACAGTTCCATATCGATGTGTAGTATATAGAAAAGGATTTGGTTACCAGGAGGAAACATAAAATATAATTTACCAAATAATATAAATATTTTCTTATATTTAGTTTTTTCAATAATGATTTCACTATGGTTTTATACTCATGATTCCCAAAAATAACTAGACCCAGTTTTGATACCAACTATGCCAACCCAGATCTTTTATATATCATATTTTATGATTTATTAAATAAATATACAAATAATATAATCCCTGAATATCAAGAGGCAAGTTTCTTTAAGAAATTAGACAAATAACACATTAACATAGAATAGGGATATAAAAAATTATTTAAAAATCCCATAACATCCATTAAATTCCACTTATCTTTTAAAACATCACTGGGTAACCTAGTGGTTTCAATAAGAAACATGTGAGTTATAAATCCCAATAAAGTAATAATTAATTATTAATATGATAAATTAGCACATGGTAGTTAAGAGTAATATTTAGGTGGCATAAATGTGTTGTGAATCATAAACATGAACATTAATTCCTAATATTATTTGATAACATCATAGAAAAATATTAATATTGAAAAAAAACACATAATATATGTAATAATAAGACTAAGTAAATTCTAACCATTGTTAAATAATTACATATTGTTCTTAAGATACACTATCATGAAACATAAACAATTTCTAATGATATAAAAACATTAGAAAATGTATTGGAGGGATAAATAATTTCTGTCCCACACTTCACATATGTATTAGATGCATGCAATTGTTTACCACATTGGTCATGAAAAATAAGACCTCCTTTCATAAACATTAATATCACAATTAATTTCTTAGGGTTATATACCTGTATGTACCAAATAAATTAAGGATAATTAAATCTAGGTGAATACTCTAGAGTGGAAATAGGGATGGGTATTCACTCTATAAATTTTTTCTATGATCAATAATATTGTAATTTTGGTAGTATAACTGATGTACATAATTATTAATATAATTTCATAATGACATTGAGAATTGGTCTTTCATTATGTGTACATCATAATTATTATAAAGGGGGTGTGTAAAAACATATTACACCACTAAAAATTGTAAATAAAATGGAAAAATACAAAGAAAATGTTTGAATGAAATTATTATGAAATAATCCATTAGTATATTAATAGACCTACTATAGGTTATAATGAGATGGAAGAGATGAACTCTAATTATTTTAAATTAAATTGTATTTTAAAGTGATATTTATAAACCCATAAAACATAATCTATTGATATTTAAAATGTTAATATAAATAAGTTTCCTGAATCGAAAAGAAGAGATAAATATGTTACCTTGATAGGGTGATTCTAACAGATATGGATGAGATTTTTAAGAGCATAGAAAATATTAGGAGGTATTTATAGAGGGATATGGGTAGTAAAATAAGAATAATTTATTATTTAGTTTAATTTAGTGGGAGTTTGAGTGGGTATTTATATAAAAATTTAGGATAATTCATTACAAATTTATAAACATATGCTTTTCACTGCATATAAAAAATTAAAAAAAAAACTCAAAATTCCCAAGATTTTGGACATTTTTTATTCCAAAGAGGAGTGGTTTTCAATTTTATATATGGATATGAAAAAAAATACTTAAAATGATACCATTGGTGATTTGGAAGTGAGTCATGTTCATAATGAATTGTTTTTAAAACCTTAATATATAATAACGGTTTCGGAGAATTCATTAAATGTTTAAAAAATTTACTAAAGAACATTAAAAATAAATTATTTTAAAGGGATAATTTATTTTCATCCATGGATTATTTTTTAGTATTTATTATATCACTTTTCTTTTATTATGATTTCATAATGCATACCATAGATTTAACCTTGTTTAATTTTTACACAAAAATTCAGCTGTCTTAAGAAATTATAAAAAATTTTCCTTTTGATAACTTTAAAAAGATGATTTCAGAAATAATATTTATTTAATCAAAATAAATATAAAATTTGAAAATATAGTATTTTGAATAAAAAACATCTTGTATTTAAAAATACTATTTTTTTGACAATATCAGTTTCTTAAAACTCATAATTACTTCATTGGACTTTGTTGACACAAATATTTTCTGATGGGGATGAAAAGATTTAATGGAAAGTACTTCAATTAATATAGAGGTAATGTAAGTGAGGAGAACCAAGGAACTCACTCAGGTAAACAAACTTCACCCATCCTACGTGCCAAGAGGCTCGCGAATTTACGACTTGCACAACAAAGAAGAATCGGCCACACCTATGTGAAACACCTTTATAAGTAACTTTCATGATGGACATATGTGTAAAACTTCATTCACCCTTGGTATGGAGATTACCTAAAACTAGGACCCAGGGGTTCGTCATTTAAGACAACTTAAAGTTCAAAATAATCCATGATGCCCTACTCTCCCAATTTCTTCACCTAGGCCCATAAAACCACAATGGTAACTCTCCAAACCCAATAAGAGATATAGTTTAGTGGAATTGTGGGATTAAAGTTCCTAAAGTGTTAGAAAAAACAAAAAAAAACCATGTGATAAGACACTCCCCCAATGTTCATAAGTACTAGCATGATGTTCTTCCCCCAAACAGGGGAACAGTGTAAGAGGCTTCCCGAGATTCTTGAGGAAACCCTTTGATCCTAGAGTGATGCCTCATAAATGTGTTGTTTCCCAGGATGTCTATCATCAGTAATTCATCCCAAGCATGGGTCCTTTCACCCTAAATAAATCATTTTTTATTCTCCCAAGTATAATATACATGATACCTCTTTAGTCTACCTAGGATTTAACCTACACGATACCTCTTTAGTCCACCGATTCCTTACCCAGCATGGGACTTCTAGAGTCTGACTAGGCCAGAAAATATGTGATACCTATTTGGTTCAATCAGTCCTTACCTATGTTAGCCTCATTTGAGACCCATTTATTCCACCAATTAAAGGGAATATCTTCCCTTTTATCCCTTTTCTTATTTAAAAAAACCATAGACCTCTCCCAAGCCCCTTAGATATGTGTCATCAAAGTATATGGCTCCCCAGCGTGTCCTCTCGGTTGTAAATTCATGTGGTAAAGAAGTTATTTAATTTTACCTAACATATAGGTGTGATAAAAATGTATTATTAATTATAAATTCTCAAGGTAATCAGGGTGCCAACCTTGGAGGTAGTTCCAATGACATACTTATTTTAGACATAAAGTCTAGGTCTGTGTCCTCCCCTTACCATCTATGAGACCATGGAACTTCCATTTCAGACAGGGGGGGTTTATTTTTACTTTTATTTGGGATACTATCTAATCCTACAGTATTCCCTAAAACCAATAGTATGGAATCACACTTGGATTAAACCCATAGTCTTTCTTACAGGATTCTATACCCCTCCTATCATCCATCTCCCTGGGTTATGAAAACAAAAGATGAGATGGACACATCAAATCAATTTATCTCTCACCAGTAATCTCAGCCTCATCAAACATCGGATGAATGAGGTTGTGTAGATTAATAAATATTATTTCTATTATATCTCAAAAAAATCATGGATTACATGGGATTATAGGTTAGTAATGATATTTCTTCCCACACGATCATATGTATGTCTTAGTATAGAATTTGTTTACAGATCCTCCACTGGCATTCTTCTAAAGGGACTCTATAGAATTTTATTTGAAAATACTTGAATCCACATCAAAGGGTCACATTCCATATAAAAAAACTGTTTATTGTACCATAGGAATGGGCCCTAAAATCCATGTATCTATATCAAAGGGACACATCCCCTATGAGAGAAACATTCAAATGGTATCCTTTATAAGTGGATACCCCATTAAAACCAAACTATGATGGATTTGATTCACATAAAAATTTGATACATAGGAAGTCTCCATAAGGTCTAACTTTAGAACACCAAATCCACCATAATATTTTCTAGTATTTATTTCTAGAGGGGTCATATCAAGCCCAGGAGGCTACATTTCTTCCAGGTTCCTTGGGCCGCTTCAATAAAAGTCACACACTAAAATTTGATTAGAAACCTTTCACCTATACATTATTTATACATATCATTAAACTAAATGGTTTTTACATGTCACATGACCATAAAAAGTATTATGTGTTCCATTAAATTACACCAAACTAAATAGGTATTGATTCCCTTCACAAGAATACATTGGGAGCACATATCATGGTCCTGAACCTGACATTAAAAAAATACGTGTCTCCCAAGATGATGAGAAACTTTAGAGTTCCCTAATTTGTGGATTAAAACTGGATTCATAATAATATATGACATAATAACTTGTAATCTATTAAAAATTGGTACCATCGAGGAAGAAACTCAAATATAGAAAAAAATCTATAAATTAAGAACCTCATATGCCTATATATGATTTTAAAGTCCATACATGCTAATACTTAAATGTAACTTTATGGGAATCTAATTTTGGTCATGGGATTAAATAAAGGATTTATGAATACACATTAAATCATTATGAGAGTCATAGAGTATGGAATAATTCCCCCCAAATTAGTGTGATGAGACCGATATCCCATCATCTCAACAAATGATAGTCCATAAGCATCATTAGAACCATTTCCCAATGACCACGTATCATTGGAATATAGTTTCATGAAACATATTGGATAACAGAATCGTCGAGTGTTTTTAGATCCACTAACAAAAATAATTAGAAGCTCTTTGATAATGGTTAATCTGATATGAATGATTATACAACCATTAACCACCCCATAATCAATCACCATTGGGAAAACACAAAAAACAAACATTTTCTTCTAAAACAATTTTTTTTAACCTGAAATGGTTCCTTAACTTAAATTACTATGACACCCACATGTTAAGCCACATCTTTAGAGAAAAAAAGAATTTTGTTCAAACATGGATCAAAAATAATTAATTAAACATGTTTTCAATTGTTAAGACACTAAATTGACAGAATTTTTTATTTTTTCATACATATTTAAGTAACTTTTAATAGGATCTACCTTTAGTCTAATTTCATCCTTTCAGTTGTTTGAAATTTTTCTTCGACAACCTAACAAAGTGGGTCCTCTACCAAATACAGGATTTCATCACCAACACTATATATCCAACACTGAGTGTCAAATGTACTAGTTAGGTACTTCCACCATAATGATACTATCCCTTCCCTAGAGGTAGATCAACAAGAAATACAGCTCCTGAAGCCCCACTATTCATCCACTTAATGGTATCTAGTTTTCTAGAAGCTGATGAAACTAATTTACATCAAAAAACATTTTAATAACCTAAACCAAGAATGAAACATTCTGATCATACATTATCTTATAAAGGTACATTAAGAGGTCACTAGAGACCTCATCCAGACAACACATGGTTCCCTCCAATGGTCTTCTGTAAGTAGCTACCACCACCAATGCTACACGGGGACAACCTCTCATCATGATGGAGGTTTTTTTCACTTGAGGTTGGCCTAGGTCAAAAAGATTCAAGAATGCAAGATTTCATGTTGTTGGTGGAGACCAAATAATAAGGATTTGGGACACAACTCTATTAACTGTAACCAATACCCCCAACCAAATACATCAGATATATATGAGTAGTATTAAATACCATCCCATACTAGAAAATCCATCCAGCACAATTTGGAAACATCAAGAAGAGACTACCAATCATATTTGGTGGAAACTCATGAGTATTCACAAACACCTTCTTGCATTAACCATTAACATTAGTTAAATTGGATAATAATACATTAATAAGCACAAACACATTTTCAAATAAACCATGAACACAAAAAATTAAGTAAACAATATGTTAGAAGGCACACACTCCTTCCATAATCTATTAATACTGCCAACCTATAATATTAGTATTAATAGAAATCAAAAATTAGATCTCTAAAAATATGGGGAATACCCATATATCTTCCCCCACATATGATAATTTTAGGTATATACATGCATTAAATGGAGGACAAGAGTGGGTACACATCCCTGATCGAGCCATATAAGGGAAATATATCCCCGTTTCAGCCACTAATGTTCTATATAACTTACTAAAAATTGAAAAATATAGGATATAAATTCTGTCCCACATCCAGTAAACTTTTAGACATATAATAATAGTAGTGGTAGTGGCAATGAGTTAGACACAGACCTCATTACCGACAATTGGGGCGACTCATCAACACAAAACAAGGGTCAATACAAGGTAGAGAAAATCCTCTTCTTACATCTTAGAGGTTCATAAGAAAGATTTACCCACAATATACAGACAACTAAATCGGGTCCCTATCACAGTTATAACTAGATTTCATCTATATGTACTAGTGGAAAATCTACAGTAGGAACATATCCCTTCCATATAATGTTTATCAAATTAGGATAGTGACACAATAGATAACTAATAAAGATTCCATATATGAATGAAGTTACCCCCAACAAGAGTCAGTAGTTGTAAACAAGAAGGCATCCAAAAGTAAGCCTCGTCAATGGAATTTGTAAACTGATGAGATAATATATGATCCGTCTATGAATAATTCTAATGTTCTTGAATCCATCAGACATTTATCAATGGTGGGACATGATCTTAATTTTCCATTATCAAATTATAGAAATAGTAGCAGCCATTATGTAGGTCTTCTCAAGATATCATTCCATGAAGTATACTTCATGTCTAGAATCTGATCGATCTCAAGATCCCATCTCTTAATTAGCATCATGGAATCCCTAAACATAGACAAAATTCCAAATAGTATGGAGGTCTTCCCCTTTATATTTTCCACCCTGAAGGACCTCCATATGTTATACAATGAATAAATTCTCTTTGTAGTTAGACACCAATTTATGATAGTATTCCACTCCATAATGGAATTCACTATAAAGGTCCTCCCCACAATGACACTTATCTTCCCCATAGAGGCCCACAAATTTATTATTTAAGGATGATAATTCCATTCTACTATGAGGAACATGAGAAAATGATTCAATTAATATCGATCTCCAGAAAATTGATAAGTTAAATTTTTTCTTAATGATAAGATAGACCAATGAAATAGTCATTCTCCGAACAACCCACAGATTATATGCCTTCTACTATGACTGTGTAATCCCAATTGATTCTCTGATTTACAATAATGTAGAAGGGAAACATACCCCGTGGATAGACCAAGTGGAGGATCCAATGGAGAAAGATAAAAAAGTAATGTTGACCACGATTAAATAGTGTCAAAAGAAATTATTCTAGTCTTTTTTTGGAATTTATCTACTCCCTAATATAGTGTTTCATATGTTTTGTAGAATGATTTCATTATGAAATATACCTAATTGTTTTTAACACTCTTTATCATTTAAATGAAAAATTATTTTCATAAGAATAATATCCAATAGACATCAATGTAATAGAATGGATACAACACCAAATATACTTAGCATCTCCCTTATATTCACAACACAAAAAATTAGGAAAATGGTAAGGATACCTTCAGCATGAATGTGACAATGCATTAAAATAAGTTCATCAAATAATCATAGAAAAACCCCCATGGAATTCATATTAGATGATGGGGATATCATATGGTGTTGCATTTACCTATGGTCTCAAACCAGTAAATCCCACCAAAGGTGACATCATGAAATTTCATAACCTCATGCCAACTTCAAGGAACCAACTCTATTGAAAACATAAGATATACTAAAAAAAACATGCCTTGATCAACTCCTGAAAACTTCTAGCCATAAGACAGTGATCCATCAAAAGACTCCCACATAAAGCATCTAAAAATATTAATAAATCTATACTCTTAAGGGAGGATAATCATAAATCATCACCAATATCATTATAAGTATATGGATTAAGTGTAAACCATACAATACACTCAGAACATGTTAGAACATGACACAGTAAAATCAAAAATGTGTTGATGGTAGCAGTAGCCATGACTATCTAGGAAAAACCCCAGCCCATTGGGGTGAGGTATTTTTTAGCAGAAACATCAATGTTAGTAAGAGAGGATCGAATGGTTGTGGAAATGGAATGGGAATGGCCCCAACCCCTTGGGATAAATGATTTTTTACCTCATCTACTCCTCCTCAATAAAATTTAGTATTCTCTCTATTATAGGAAACAATAAAAAATGAATCTTCCCAACACATCCTACCTCATGATTCAATGTCCTCACATGGAAAACTTGTGAAAAAATTGTTTGAGGATTCCATGAATGAAACCATTCATCAGACAATCTTAAAAGCACTGGTGATGGAGAGAATAAAACATTTTTGTGGCCACATTTAAAATAAATCTCTCAAAAAAACTTCTAAAAGAACAACATTTCATTACACATCATGTAAAATTATTAACACCACAATTGAAGATTCTACAAAACACCAGGTTGATATAGATGAAACATAAATATGGTGTTTTTCTCATAATACAGCCCACGATGAAATTAATGAATATGGTGTACATACCAAAAATAAATCTTTACATGAATTTAGTGATTCCCATTACTACTTCATTACTACCTCATCGATAAGAATCCACCAAAGAAATGGGTAATGGAATGTATTTGTACCACAAAACACTAAAAGTGGTTGAACCCCTCACACTTTAGGAATTATTTTCTCAATAATATGAATTGATAAATGATTTGATAAAACTCAATATAGAGATACTATGATAAAATATCCCTACTTGATATGTTCTATAAGTCAAGCCTCAACCGGAACTCATTGTCAAAGAATCCATACAAAGAGGGTTTAAGCAGGTATATTAAATTGATCTATAACATCCACTAAATGTGGGGAACCAAAAACAATTTATTTGGACCCCATGACAGAGAGGAGATAGAATTTACTTCTTTTGGGAACACAACTAGGGTTGGGTCAGACAAGTCCTCATAGAGCAGGCCCTACAGTCTACCCACCTTGAGTAAAAACAAATCCACCATTGATGGGCCCACATGTTTATTCCCCTACTCAATATCAAGTTCAGTTAAACATCCCCAAAGGGATTACAGACACTATTAATCCATTTATAGCTCTATTAGTGTATTTTTAATAATGGAATGCACAAATTTAGTTGCAAAAAATTTATTTCGCTGAATTGGTTGATCCGACCCCCCTGTTAACTTTCAAGACCATGTATTTCCAATTTTTAATTGATGGGGGCATGGAGTATAATTTCATGGATTTAGTTTCATTTTGTGATACTATGATGGTGAACCATAATAATAAGCATATTTGTAACAAATTATATTTTTGAAAACACTACAAGGGTTGTTCTTAATATGAATGACTAATTTTATAACTTATCTGATCATGACATGGGAAGATATATGCTGGTAGTTTCTCTTTAAATTAAACTTGAAAATGAATAATAAAATAGTCATTGACATCTCAAAATATTAAAATTAGTAGAATGAGGGGGTATCTGACATTATTTCACAGTGAATAGGGTTGACTTACTCCCTAAACTTATAGCTTCCCCATAAAGGTTTGATGTCTATCATTATAGAGAATGCTTGGGAATTAATGTTCTGACCACTCATCCTTATGAAATATACCAGAAGGATTTGAAATATCTAGGTAGTTTCTCAAATATTTGAACATTACATCTTCCAAAGTAAGTAAAATTTCCAAGTAATTATATTGGATCAATGGAAGAGAAAAAAGAAATAAGAAGTTGTGACAGTCCAACATAAACTAGTCTCTTATTCTATTCTAACTACAAATACCATAATATATACAATAAAACCTCCTCATGATCATCAATAATAATTTTTGACTCATTAGGATGATCGATGTGAGAATAGTGAAAACCAATTTTAGGAATTAATGAATAAAGTTACTTCTTTATACGATGACCAATTCCCTGGCTACATTATTGTGACTCTGAAGAAAAACATGCTCAAGTTTCCAAAGCACAATAGGTCTGATTTGGATGGTCTTAAATATATCCCAAATTATAGCCACTTCTATCGAATGTTTGGTCACTCCATCAATGAATGATTAATTTTCAGATAAATATTCCAAAAAATGGTGGACTCTTATCAAATAATATTGGGAAAACCTCTATCACAAGTAGCATGTGTTTACACTACGACCCCGAGGGAAGTGGGTGAATGTAAGGAAGTTATTAATAAGAGTGTTCAAAAGTTAAAAGATTAGATTACTATCAATAAAATAAAATATAATCATGTAATATTATAACATAGTTAATTTTACCATTTACTCCCTCGTCTTCTTATGACATGGCACAACTGACTCTATCAACATCATAGTCCTCAAAAACATAGTATTCCATAAGAAAACCAGGTTTGAAGGGCGGGAAACCAATATAAAAAGATTATACTATAAAAAGTAAATTTGTTTTATATCTTCGACTTCATGACATTAGTCTTAAGATCATGGGAACCCCAAATGGTACCACAAGAGTCGACCCACGGTATATAATCCTAATTAGAATAATAATTGATCTTTTATTCCTTTAATTTAATTCACCTAAAAGATACAGTCACCAATGATGCGTAGGGATATGAACCCATGCTCTCTAAATATTATTGGGGAAATAGGGGATGAAACTTTCATATTTGATGATACATGGGAATAAACTTGTGTGTACGAAATCAATACTCTGACCACTTCATGTATTGAACTGTCTATGCTGCAGAAATGCATGAGAAAGCCCTCTTATGGGGAAAGAAAGAGAAAAAAGGTTCTCCAACATATTCCAAGTTTCATCCTAATTTGATACCCTTGGAAGATCAATTATAGGATATGTATCTTTCAAATCAACCTTAGTTAGTGGGAATACCTAACCAGCCTAACCCATCAAGGACATGATCACCATCAAATTATATTCTAAAGTTCATTATTCCCATATCATGTTCTTTAGTTCCTAATGTGCATGCAAGAGGGAATCCTCATTTTGATAAGCATATAAATTTATCCCATAATTATGACTTTTTAAAGAAATTTTCCTTGGTTCTGGATATGTTTTCAATATTAGATTATCTAATTCTATTGAAATACCATCTAGAAGTACCCATAGAGGCTTTGATAATCCCTAATGAATTTGACACTGAACTTACCACTACAAAAAGTTATCTCATGGAGATCAATCTTGTTGAATTTTATATGATCAAAATCATCATGGATTAAGAAAAATAATATGTTATACATGGAAGAACCAAACCCTTGTATGTGTCTCGTAGGATAAATGATGTCAAAATACAATAATATTTCATTGACAATGGCTTGAGAGTTAACCTCATTCCATTCTGGACACATTGTCATCTGGGTTATAGTGATTCCTTCTTTTCTATTTACATTTGGATGCTATAAGAAAAAAACTATAGTAAAAAAATCTTATCATAAGAATCATGATCAAGTATTAGTTTGAATAAATCATATTTGACTCATTATTTTAGAATTCTTTGCAATCATGATATTCAAAATTATTCTATTAAGGCCTTAGTTTCATCAGAATTGGGAAATCCTCTCATCTTACCACTAATACGATAAATATTGAATTAATGGTCAAATTGGTATGTTTTATTGTCAAAAATACCCATTAAAATCTTTTGAAACACAATATATTAATGTCTGATACTACCATTGGGAAGGAAAACAACCCATGGTTGAGAGAATTTCTCTAGTCACTATCTCTAATAGTCTAGATATGACATGAACATTCCATTAAAACAACACAATCAAGAATATTGTATGAACAACAACTAGATAAATGGTATGGGACAAAATGGAGACATATATTAAACATCCATCTTGATATAAAACATAATCACTAAGCCCAATGTCACTAAATGTTTTTTGAATCTCCAATCCATGGTCAATGATTAAATGAACATAAAAACATTCCGTCCAATGAGATTAAAAAGGCCCCCACATCAACTATGTTATAATATGTTATCATTTCATCAAGAGAGGATGAAGATAATCATTCCCTATCCCTAAAGGAGAACCGACATTGTTTTCCGAGTTAAAAGAAGTCACTACATCTTCTAAATGTCAAAATTTTGACTGATCTATTAGCTCTGAGAAATTTCATTAATTTTCTTGTCCCCCTTAGATTAATTAAGAAGAGGGAAGGGTAGATGAAGAAAAATATAAGTGTAGCAGTACCTTAGAGATGCCCCTATAGAATTTCAGGAGTGTTTATATACACCACTGATGAACTCAACGAAATAAATATGGGTATAGAGGATGAAACCTGACCCACATTGATCAGAGTGGATATTTATTTTAAATAATTAAAGGTACATACCTCATTTATGAAGTAGAAATAGGGTATGCTATCCTATAATTTCATAGAAGTTCCAATCATCAATTCCAAAGTTTCAACTCACCAAATGGATTTTATATAAAATAACTAGTGATATAAAAAAGATCCCAGAAGTAAACATCCTCCTCACACCAATAAAACTGATGTTAATGTTGACAAGTTTATATAGACCAATTACATTCAGGACATCTAGTATCTGAAATTTAAATCCAACATTGGCATAGTAAAGGATAATAATGTGAAAATAAGGTTATTTATTTATCTAATTTATCTCATCCAACACTATCTGAAAGATAATATCCTTGTTCAAATAATGGAACTCCCTATTGATGCAACAGATGAATATTAAGCCCTCTTTTTAATGGATTGATATTCAGGGTATAATAAAATCTTATTGGCCAAATAATTTAAAGAATCCACCACTTTAAAATCCCATCAAGGAGTATATGTATATAGATTAATTCTCCTTGCCTTAATTAATTTTTGTATCTAAATATAAATGTTACATGCATCACATATTCAACCACCTCTTGGTATGGGTTTTTGAATGCTATGTTGATGATCTGATGGTTAAGACTCATCAGTGTTCTGATCATCTAGTTAAATTGATACCATATTCAAAAATGGTGATAGCATAACAAGAATATGATCATAGTAAAATGAGATTGTAGGGTTTATTCAAGTAAATTTCTCAACTTCGTCAAATTCCATAATGAAATTGATGTTAACCTAGAAAATATAATGGTTGTACACAATATGTCACATCCTTATAACCTCAAAAAGTTTTGAGGGTTTTGTAGGGACACCATTATTATATTTGGTTATTTATATAAAACCTCACAGAAAATGTTTTCCCTTTAGTAGGTTGATAAAGAATGGGGTCATATATTAGTGGACTACTGACTAACAAGAATCATTTTATAGCCTCTAGAAATATCTCTGGTGTCCACCTATGTTAATTGCACCTATTGAGTGTATTCCACTCATTTTGAACATGGAATCCCTAGAATGGTCACTGGATGTGTTCCTCATGTAAAACAATGACCCAAAGAATGAAAAAATCTATTACTATCTCAATGAAACACTAATAGATTCCAATAATCATTACATAGATATCATGAAGATATGTCTCGTGTTAATATTCATGTTTCGAATGTTGAGTCAGAACCTGCAGGACCATGAGGTCTATTTTGTTTCTCACAACAATCCCCTCAAATATATCCTCATTCATCCTATGATGGTATAATTTTTAGCATAATGGGTGGTTATCTTGTACTATTTTTACATTCATTTCATGCCCAAGAAAGGGGTAAAGGGCCAGGAATTGATAGAATTACTTGTTGAACATCCATCTCTAGAAAAGAACATTACAAAAATTTCGTGATGATGATATTTTATTTATTTATGATATCACTTGGATATCAATGATGTACTCTAATGACACATCGAGAATCTCTACAAGGAACAGAATGAAAGACCCCATTCTTAACAAATATTTATTGGTATTCATGATCATATGTCCAAAAAAGACACTCATTCAATTCTCCATTATATTTTCATAAGCTTGTACAAAATATGAGGTAAAATATGAGCACCTCATTGTAGAACTATAATTGAAACATCAAATTCTAGTTGACCACATAAAGTTGAAAGGTAGTTTGTAGTTGGTAAACTATAAAATCAATATGGATTATACTATCCAAAAGGGGAATCAAATCCCATTTTAGGCATATTCCAAATCATTGATGGTAGAATTCTCATTAGACCCAACATTGACTCACATCCCATGATCATAGAATGACCAGGAAAATGTATTGGAGAATTAATCCATGTCTTTGTCATTTCCAAACCCAGATGAAACAGTTATCAACATTACGTAGCTCAAAATAGTCTCACCTTTTGTTTGTGTAAACATGAATTAATCTAATGAGTTTATTTCCATCCTCAATCTATATGGTCCTATAAATAGTAGGACAATACCCATTATGGACTAACATAAAAATGGATTTCTATGATCAGATAGAACCATAAAAGATAAAATCTGACGATGAGAGACCATGTTCACTCTTTATGATGAAAACAATCACCAAATAGTTCTCTATAAATGTAGAGTTGATGGGGTCCTTCTAGTGTAAATTGAAGGATAAGATACCACTTCTATCATGAATGAAGTACATATGGTATCCTATGGTTTCCACCATTTTGGGTTGAGGATATCCAATAAAATCATAATCCTTGGATATTTATGGATTTCAATGAATCATGACTACAAAAATTCACCAATAAATGTCATTACTTCCATGTGAATGACAACTTCATAAAAAAACTTAAGATTATTTTTATATCTATGTAATTATTTCCGATTTATGTATAGGGAATGAATGTTATAGGATCATATCCAAAAGCTACAACCATGTAGTTAAAATAGATCCTATCTATTTCCAACATCTTCTCAAAATAAGATAACGAAATATCACTCAATAAATATGGGCCCAAAAGAATTTTCGTCATCAAAAAATTCAACATCATTACAATATTTGGTGTCACTCATACAATAATGAGAGACAATGACTCCACTTTATTTTATGTTTAGTTAGAGAAACTATAGAAGGATTTTAATATCAAATTCAACCATTCATATCCCTATTATACAAAAACAAATGTATATATTGAGGCCTTAAACAAGATTTTATCAAGCATATTTCAAAAGATGGTTGATATGGATAAAAATTATTATCCTTACAAGATATTCTATTCTTCATTGTTCCACCAAACTACCACCTGCACAACCACACATGAGTCACTATATTAACTTTTATATAAGACATAAGTTGTCATTCCTTTTGAGATCCAATTTATCTTGATCCATATTTCCAAATTTGATAAATTATCTATAGATGAGAAACCTTAAGACAAGAAGATAGATTGGAGTGAAATGATATGGAAATACTACATTACATAAATCACATAGAGGTCCATCAAAATAAAATTTCATGGGATTTTAACAAGAAATTTCAATACCTCTCATTCCTCTAAGGATAAGTGGTAATAGTGCTTTGGAATCTAATTATTAAAATTAATAAAACTCTAAATATAGAGATAAATTTAGAGAGACATTATTCTATACATAAGGTCCACTTTAGAAGAGCTTATTCTCTGATATTGATGGATGGAGATTTCATTATAGACCCTATCAATGCATGATATATCAATAAATAATTCATGTAATTAAAATATCATTTCATCCATATTGTAATATGATAAAATACTTGATTCGTTCATCCTAGTTTTATGACATTAAACTACATGGTTTCCCTGCCTTTGTTACATGACATTAAACTACATAAAATCATGGTCCCAAATGCACAACCATAAAAGGAACACCATATGGTTTTAGTTTTATGACCTAAAACTACATGATGTTATATTCTATGTTATAACATAGTAAACTAGATATCATAACATTATAATTATAAAACCCTAAATTGTATGACATTTTCCATTACACATAATGTGAAATAGCATGTTTCACATCTTCATTGCACAATATAAAACATCATAACAATTTTATCTATTCTAGAGTGGGTCATGATCCATAATGTTTTTATCCCACCAAACACCATTCAAGAACAACATTTAGTTTTATTCCTACACATGATATGTAGTTATGACCAAATATCTAATCATGTGTGAAGTTGCCACATAAAAATCCCCCCTATGAATGGGTCAGACCTGTACAAGGATCTTTTAAAAAAGAACTATGTGTGGCTTGATTTCTTATATTATGGGATACATATAGATTCATAGACCTTTTTTCATTCATCCTTCTACTATATAAAGAAAGTGCCTCATCTCCTATATAAAAAGAAGATATATGTAGGGGACTCCATACTCAATGGCTAATTCATTCCTAATGATTCCTTTGTTATTAGGTGCATTACCTCAACACATCATATTACATCTCTTGGGAAAATTTGAATGAACAAAATCATTTTCCATCCATAGATAATGGAATGTTGGGTTCATGAAGACATTTTTTGATTATTCATTAATAAACCTATGTTTTATTTGAATAAGTTACCAATAAAAATTGTCTGTAAATAAAAGGCGCATTCATATATGGGAGATACCACAACAATTAATGTATGCCCAAACAATATCATGATGGAAACCAGTTTTGAAATAATATATGTGTTATTTCCTTGAACTTTTGTTCCATATCAATTATCCTAAACATGGAGTTATCAATACCATGGTTTATAATTTGTTTCTACACATACAGATAATATCGATACTTCCTTGAACAAGTAAGCCTCATATGCGTCATCATTAGCAAGACATTTGGCCCTAGCTGTATGACGAAAAAATGCAAGACATTATGTCTTCTTAAACACATGACACTAAAAATCATGGTTAACATCCATCTTATTTAGAGGTAAATTAAACATCTATGTATGTCTTGATTCTTATTCCCATGAGATGTGTAGTGATTATTGGATCAAACATACCGATCAAGCCACCATAATTTAAAAATTCACATATCATTTATTTTTGTCCACTTTCTGTGGTGGTAGAATCCATTTCCACTCCTTGTTCCCCACGCCAAGCATAAATCATAAGGGATTTGGAGTTTTGGTAATTGATTCCCCCCATGATTAAGGAATATCAGTTTCCATTAGGTTAATCATGGTCTTAGGTGAAAGATCTTAAATGGAACTCCAGAAACCCATCCCACATGACATTTAACTACACAATTTTACTCTCTTTCATGATGTAAATTCTTGAACTATGTGTGGATTAATTCTCACATTGATGATATTTGTAGTGATTCATAGATCCTATATCCTAGTCCATCCACAATATATTAAATTCCACCACTCTCCCAGGAAAGATCTAGATCTACAATGAAAGTTATGGTATGAGTTCTAACCATTATCATGATCCCATAGTAAAGAAATATCATTCGTCACAAAATATTTCAATCAGTGTGGGGAATATCTCAATGAACTACATATGGCTTGATTCTATCTTTAACAAGATACATTGCAACATCCATACCTTATGTCATGGGCCCATACACAATAAAAATAATCATCCATTCCAAATTAAGGTATAAACTTATATAGAGAAACATTTAACCACATTCATAAGAAACATTTATCTGAACTACTCCTTCCATATTTAGGAACAGTCTTTCCACAACATAAACTCTACGTTTAAGGAAATTTGAATCTCCATAAGCCTCCTATGGTCATTGGTAATATAATTTTTGATTCTTGAGGACACAGTTTTTTACTATATAAAATATTTTACAATCTCTCTCAACAAAAGTCTCCCACAAAGGTTTTGTTAGTAAAAAGGTTTTTTTGTTCACTGCGCATTGATACACCCTAGTCTATCTTATTATAAGTTACCCAACAAAAGGAATTTTCAACCAGGGGCACATTCATCCTCACAAGAGACCAATTCTATCTTCGTAATCCCCATAAAAATTATTTTGGAAACCAATTTTCAAACATATTCTGTACTCATTCCTTGCAAACATGTCCCATATCACTTATCAGATCTGAATTCCATTGTATTACATCGTACAACATTCCCCCATCAAAATTTAAAATTATGTAACATTCTCAGTCAAATCACCATGTAAAAGAAAATTTCTAATATTTTTTTGAATTTTAAGTGAACATAAATTCTATCCCTCAAATTTCTTTCTAAAAGACGTTAAACATCATAGTCCATGTCATGGTCACATGAAATTAGACTTCATGATGCTTCATCCCTTTTTAGGAAAGATCATTTTCCATGATTTTGGCAGCCCATCGATCAGCACTAAAAAATATATGCAACTTGACATTGATTCCATCAAGAAAAATAGTGATGCTTAGATCCTATATTCTAGGACCAACTACCACACTATCCAAACATTTTTGTACAATTATTCATTGACACAACCTAGATCTGGGAAGGATGTTCTGGACTTCTCCTAAGAACCCTCATTTTCAATATTATTATTCAACTAGAATTACCCTCATTTATTATAATAAAGTTCAGTAGGATCGGTTTAACATTAATGTATAGTGACAAAATAAATGATCTCTTCAGTATCATACATATTCCCATCAGTAACATTTCCTATTGTCTTCAGAAATATAGATCTTCATAAAACACTTTGACCATCAATATTAGATGTTTGATTCATAAGAAATCATTTGTTTTGATTATTCATTTGTATGCCTCAATTTTTATTAGCATGAGTCACCCTCAAAAAGAGACTATCAACCAGAGGAACATTCATTCCCTAGAGATTACTTTTACATCTCCATAATCTACAATGACCACATTATGAAAGTAAACCCTTTTTGAAAAAGTTCCAATACCATTACTTATATACTTTAATTACATCATGTTTCATTTATAGAAATTTAAAAATCGTGTCTCAAAATTCCCCTTTTGGGTATCATAATAATTTCAAAACATTATCACCTCACATTTCCTACTTTAGTGATCATTAGAATACTCATGGTCAAATATATTTGACCTAAAACCCCTATCACAATTTTTTTCCTAAAAGACTCTCAAATTCATACAAAAAGTGGTAGTACTCTTTAGGTTAATTAACCAAAAAAGGGATCCATGGGTAAACATTAACTATCATCTAAATATAAATTCACTATGCATGTTTTATAAAAAATAAAAGAATTAAAAGAATGAGGAAAAATACTGTTTGTTTGAAAACCTACAAAAGAGGCCTTCGAAAAATACAAATCTCTCTCCAAAATTCTTCTTCATATGTTACTTAGAAAAAAATTAGGGTGATGAAACAAAATACAAAATTTTTGTAGTTAAAATAATATAACCATTGAAATTGGAGAACTATGCAATCTATGTCAAATGAATTAGGAAAAAACTTTATCAGCCTCATGACATTGTGTGTAATTATAGAACATTAACATAGTCAAATTAAAATAAATGGGTCATTTTGAATGTTGTTTCATGATTAAAATTAGGAAAAAACATAGAAAAAAATTATCAAGGAATAAAAAAATAATTTTCATTCATATATTTAAATGAGGAGGAATATCCACCTGTTTAAGTATCAATGTAAAAGATTACAACAATTCTTTTTCATAGGACTTTATATGTAGGATTTTTAATTCCGAATTATCCATATAATTATAATATATTTCTAGTTCTGTGGTGATGGCCTCTACAGTATGGCTGAGTTTCTTCTTATCTATAGTAATAGAATCTGTACCTTGTGTTGAGGCCCTCTTCATGGAATAATGGATTCGGAAAATATCTTCCTTTAATGAATTTCTTTATTCCTAAAGACACATTATTTGGAGATATTTCTCATCAAGGTGGTTTCAATACTCACCCACCTCCTTGGAATGGTTGATTTCTACATGGTATATATAATCTTTGAGATCTTAAAACTATAATAATAACTATGCCTTAGCATTCTGTGATCTTATATCATCTTCCACTTGATATATAATTGACTTAACAACATGTTGGATTGTGTGTTAATCAAAACCACCACAAAGAAAAATGAAAAAAAGGATAGAATTAGATGAACTCATGATGATAGACCATCAAGAGGAAAATATGAGATTATCTTCCAGGTATCTCACTAGAAAATAAAGTTTTTGGTGTGAAGGGACTCTTATTACTCCATGTTCGATTTATAATCGCTTTTAGAGGGATATATGCACTTTAACATTAATGCACTCAATGAGGTACCTTTCTTCACTCCCTTCAGAATAGTATTCGCTTTGCCTACAAATTTTCACTAAATTGGCATGGAATCTCTTCTTTCAGTATCATCCACCAATGTTAATAGAACTACTAATAAAATTTTACCCAATATGAGAATTATGTGTTTAATGGATGGAAATAGATGTGAAACAAATAGAGATGTTAATATATCTCATTGATTAGTGGGTAAGGTGCTGGG
This sequence comes from Viscum album, assembly GCA_963277665.1. Classification (NCBI taxonomy): domain Eukaryota; kingdom Viridiplantae; phylum Streptophyta; class Magnoliopsida; order Santalales; family Viscaceae; genus Viscum; species Viscum album. Next base: position 1,198,638,208 of record OY728153.1, on the reverse strand, counting down.
ATTGTTAACAACCTAACATCATTTATCTCAATGATTTATGTAGGTTCCTCTTATCAAGGAACATTCTTCTTAATTTTACCTATAAATATGATTAACGTTTCTCATGAATCTCCCAATTTGGGGTCCTTAGTTATTACTCTATTAGAAATTGGAGAAAGTTATACTTCATTTCCTCAGTCATGAATCAGCATGCCAATTTTGTTTTGAAAAAATACATACAATTAAATATCTAGAGAAAGAAATCTAATGTAAATACGTTGAGTATGTTTTAAAACAAAAAAAAGTTGAAAACTAAAAATCATAAAATTATTTATCAGTGTCCTAGAACACCTTCATAGAGGCAGGAACATTAATATTTTTTATATTTTCCACATATTCTATTAATTAATTTCATAAAGATTCATATATCACAACATCCTCAAGTGTAGGGGCTTCCAAGAGACATGGCTTGGAATAAAAATTTCAATCCATTGTTGATTCTCTCTATAGAATGATTAGTTGTAACAATTTCTTTGAACAATATGGAGTCATGAATAACACTAGAACCTTCATCAGATTTCCCATGACAATCGGACCCATCAAGTTGGTGACTGAGCTAGTGGTTGTTGTTGTAGGGTCCTCCAGTGCATATGATTGATTTGATATATGATTTTAAAGAAATTCATTGACTAGAACATGAAATGATATAATATAAAATTGACATTACTGGGACCCTCATCCCTCTATACAGTAATAGGAGTGGATGTGAATTCAGCTCTAAAAATATATTTTTCCAAATGGATAGATTCTCTAGAACAAGTTGTGCCTCATCTGGTATATCCCCCTTGGACCTCAAATTATCAATATTGGACCCCATAAGTTATGATAATGAAGAATATCATGAAAAAGAAAATTAAATCAAAAAGGGAAAATTATTCAATACATGGAATTAAATGATAGTAAAATGACTTATTGTGATGTATACACCGGTCGAAATTATTTTCACTATTTTATTTCATTCCATGAAATACAGAGGGGCCCAAATCAGTCCTCTCAGATATAGTCACTAGAGTCGATAGTCGATAGTACCCTCTTATTATTTCCTCCAACGTCATCCAATGTCCTAAGGATAACTCTAAGGACTCAGGAGACTCAACCAAACTCTAATGGGGTGCACATTGGATAATATTTTGGTGACTTAGGCACCACCCTTGGAACCACTTCTACTCCCAGCTATAAGAAAAATAACATAAATTTAATTATGATTGATGATAGAGGTAAAGGATAAAATAAAAATAGATATACCTCATAATAAATTATATAGTCATCTCAATCCTCATCAAGTCAATAAGACATTCCCTCAGAAGTAGCACAGTCCATCATATCAATTACTCGCTTTGAATCGAGGATCCAATCATTTGTGGCATATATCTACATTTCCAGATCCTGAATATTTTTCCCCACATTAGTAAAATATCTTTTATGGTGATGATCAATGGGTGGTAGAATATCCCCAAGCTCAAGGATATTAATTCAAGCCTAGATAAACATCACTTAATATTAGATTTCATGGGTTATTCCCTAAAATGATTGGATTTCCAAAGGCCACACATAATGTAATTTTTTTAGAGATGGGAGAATATAAAAAACTAGTATCTTTTGGATTTGAAGAACTTGAATGCCTCGCTTTTCTAACAGGATACTAGAAAAATGGGGCTCATGTCTCCTCTAAATGGTGATGACTCAACCATCTCATCCCAAATGATGTGGTCTTTTCAGCCCTCTCCTGCTCTAGGGCTCATTCACAAGATCACATTGAAGTCTTTGATGTTTCAAAATTTTCACCCTCACAATGAACCTTACTACTACATTTTATACACCTAGAAATAATAATTTCCTCATCTAATGGGACTCTCGTTGTCAACACCTATTGGGTAGGAAGAAATTAAAGCAGTCACATGCCCAAATTATTTCCTAATATATTCACCTGATGGGGGTTGCATGATCGATACTTGGGATACCTAAAAATACATGAGTATCCAAAATTATTATTCCACCATTTTGTTCTCCTCATACCACACATGTGGGAGGATTCAATTTTTTATAGACAGACTAAATTGTGGGAAAATTGATATGGAGAATAGGCCTCACATATTTTCTCACTATCAATACAAACCTCTAGTATGATTTTTATAAATGAAATCATATATGACCTCAAGTAATCATTGGATTATAAAATGTCAACAACAATTTTACTTGCAAGGTCATAGTATGGAAATGAGTTAAACTATCCCAGTTTTCTTGGATTCTTTAAGGCATATCTATACATAAAATATAAAGTATGGATACCAAAAAAACTGTAAAAAATGTGAGATGTTGGACTTTAGAAACATGAAGAGAACTCAAAAAAATATAAGTGATAAATTGTACTTATATCCACCCCAAAATCACTTGAAATGGACATAAAATATGATATAGGGACATTATAGTGTACATTGATTGTAAACACTATTAGATCTTCTATAAAATAGGGATAACTAGCCCTATGTGATTCCCTTTTTCTTATTTGAAAACTATAAAGAATATACCTAGCCTTACTCTCCCATTATCATCATAGACTAGTAGAAGGTAGGTGAGTAACCACATTTTTAAAAGACAACCATATGGGTACTCACAGAAATATATAACATGACCATATTGTTGCACAGTTATATTAGCCTCTATATATTATGGGATATAATATTTATGTAATTATTTGATTCTATAGCTAAGGAAATCTCATTGAGAGATGGTAGGTAGGACCTTTTCCTTGAGTCTCTAGTATGTCCTTCATCCAAGACTCTGAATGAATATCTCTCCTCGGGTAGGGGTTCTTCTTTTGCACATTCTGATCCACCATAAATAAATCATGGAAAAAATTCATTTTCCTCTTGAAATTATCCCACATAACCTTTAATGGAATGAACTCATGAAGCATCTATTTGAGGATATGACTCTTAATATCTTATATATATCCCACAAGATAATGATAATTTCACCATGTACCAAGTGGAATATATTTGTCTGTGGAATCCATCAGCTCAACAGATCAGGTTTGATATATGTGTTCATGTAGAAATATGTCTACACAACCCAAATGAACTCATAAATGCTGACATTTCATAGATTAGTTTTGAATTATGTATAGTTATAGTACACCTAGTATGGTCACATCCATTTGGGATTAACTTCCCCTCCAGATAAGAAGTCTTAATCCACCTTCTGACCTTATGATTGGTGTTTCTTTTAAGAAAGAATGATTGAAGGGAAGAAGTTAGTTTTAAATTCTTGGGTGTGAGTCTTTCTGTCTACGACACACAATCTATTATACATGAAACATGTTGTAGGAACTGTTCCTTCGATGATACATTCACCCTTGGAGGAAATGTTAGAAGGGGAAATTGATGAATTCCATGAACTAGGATTTCATTATAAAACTCTAAATATTATTTATGAGTATATATCTAAAATTTTTGTGATTATAAAGGTAGTCACTCTAAGGGTATACACACTGGTACTTCTTAAATTGTTTCACTGTGTTTGGGATAGTGGAGTACAAATTTCATAATAATCTGGCTTGATGATCTTGAGAATATCTGAAACATGTGTAACAACTATTTCACGGGAATCCATTTGGGTACCTATTGGAAACATGAAAGAATATATTGAGATTTAAATTAATGATTATTATTTAAAAACACATAAATTTTTGAAATGAGATAATCTCGTGTTGGCGACTCAACCAGGTGACGTCATTCCAGTCAATTCCCAAGTGACCTCACATAAGTCACTGGAAAAATTAGCCTCACATGAGTCACTTCCCCAAGAGATATTGTTTAGTTTAGTCACTCATGTATCTATACTGAGTGCTTTCATGACAGGATCCTTCGTAAGGATGCACGAATGACTTGTGTGATGGAAGCAGAAGAATGGAAAAAGAAGTGGAAGGGAAAACATGGGGTTGACCCTATTTATATACATGGTTGACCATTGTTTTAAAAATCTATAAAATACTAGGACAGAGTCCCTAAGTAGATGTCCAATACAGATGGCATGTGTGGCCTTAAAAAACGTTTCATCACTTTAAATTAGGATCAAACCAAATTCTTTTAATCGGATCTGGTCCTATGGAGGGAATTTTTTTAAAACCCATTTATGTCACATGGGTATGAAATATATTTAATGTAAAATACCTGAAATAATAAATATTTTAAGGGAAACAAGTAAAAAAATTAAATCACACAAGTTGAAAATCAGGCACCCAGCAAACGTGATAAGAGGCTCATGAAGGTCTTGCATGTGCAGCCCAAAAAAGAGAATCCACTCTTGTACACAACAACTTCAAGAGACACTCCCATGATGGACCTTTATGGAAAACTCCATTCACCATGTGCATCAATATTTCCTATAAATCGGACCCTAGGGTTCAAAATTTTATATAACTAGATGTTTAGAAAAATCCTAAAATATCATCTCACCCTTGTCGTTTTCTGAATCCCATAGAACAATCCAAGTAGCTCCCCAATACTCGACAGAAGAAGGAATTTAGTGTAATTATGTGATTTAGGTTCCTATAGTGTGTAAAAACATGAAACCTACAAGATAATACACTACCCCTATTTGAAAAGTATTATCTCAAAGGCCTCCTCACAAACAAGGGACCTGAATTAGGCACTTCTAGAGACACATAAGGAAACCCTTCAAGTTATGAGTAAGGTCTTTAACAAGTGTTGTTGACCAATCTATCTATCATCAATATTTCATCATGGTATCTTGTTAGTCCACCCATTAAATATCACTAATGGTTCTCCAATGTCAACCCTATTTAAGAAATCTTTAATATTCCCAGACGTTACAGTACGCAAGACCTATTCTTTCTTCCATGACCTAAACTTGCATGAGATCTCTACAGTCCTCATAGGCCTTAACAAGGTGAGCCTCAATTAATCCCTATTTTAATCCACCAATTAATGGATATCACATCACAAGAATCCCTCATCGGAGAGGGACCAAGACAAGTCCTCTCTAAAATCCTCTAGGGATGTGTGATCAAGGAATAGGGCATAGTAGCTTGTCCTCTCGATTATACATTTTTATGGTATTTCAGGTCACATTCCTATAGGTGTGATCCTTATATTGTTAATAATTATATATTCATAGGGTTGAAAGGGTCCAAACCCAAGAGGTTGTTCGAAGTACCTCCCAGTTTTAAACGTGATATCTTTTGCCATTTCCTCCCCTTGTCATCTATAAGGCAAGAGTCCTCCTATTTTAGATAGTGTCTGGAACACCTGATCTTCTTTTTGATGAGGGTTAGGGATTGTCCTCAAATATTCCCTGAAATCAAGAATACAACACCCCTTTTAGAGTAAACCCCTATAATTTATTGTAAGAGTTTTTACAACTTTTATCTTCCATACCCTAAGTTATGAAAATAAAAGATGAAACTGGCACATTAAATCCCTTTCCCTCTCCCCATAGCCCTAGCCTCATCCACTAGAAGATGAAGGAGGTTGTGTAGTTTTCAAGGTCTTATTCCTCTTGTTTATCACACTGATCATGACCCTCATGGTTTTATATGTTAGTAATGATCATGAAATACACATGATCATATCCATATCTCTTAAGAGAATAGTTTTCTGAATCATCCTATTTATTTTCTCCTGTGGACCTCCATAGGTGTGGGACTTTAATGTCATGTATCCATCTCAAAGGGTGAAATTAAATAAATGAAAAATCCCATGATAACCTATATAGGTGTGGGCCCTAAAATACATTTCTCTATCTTAATGTGATTTATCGCCTTTAGGATAAACCTTCAAATGGAATACTCCATATGTGTAAGCCCCATCAAAACTAAACTATGTGGGATTTAATTACTATAACAATGGGATATATATGAATCCTACCACAGGACCAAACCAAATTTCTTATATAAAACTAAATAATTTTTACCACATTCCTAGTAAGGTCATCTTCATCATGGGAGGCTACAACTCTACTAGGTTCTATGGGCCGCTTTTTCATAAGTCACACACAAAACATTGACTATACACCTTTCACCTAGATGTCCTTGTAGGTTGAGATTAAAATGAACATTTTTCTCCTCATCATGTGGACTTAAAATTCATTATGTGTCCCATTAAATGGAAAACAACTACATGGTTTATTATTATTTGATAGTGATACATATGAATCATATCTTATGGTCCTGATCCTAACATAAAAAACAACCCTTGTATACCTTAATGATGATAATATCTAGTGTGTCCCACTTTGTGTCTTAAAAATATAATCATAATAATAAACAACATAAGAATATCCAATACTTAAAAAAACAATACCATAGATGAATAAACACGGATAAGTACATATGTTCTAGTGGATGAAGAATGTTGGATACATATTGATGTTTCTAAAGTCCATATATACTAATAATTTATTGTTAATTTATGGGAGACCCATGTCATACTTGAGGTTTAATAAGGGAATCCTAAAAATGTCTTAAATATTTAAGAGAGTACTTATGTAAAAAAAAATAACCCCCAAAAGGATTTATGAGGCCAATGCCCCATCCTCTCGACTAATGTAAGTCTCGAAGCATCATTGGAGCCAATTCCCAAAGGCCACCCACCATTGGAAAGCAGGTTCATGAAACATCCCATTTAAGGGAAGTGTTGGGTGTTTCCATTCCCATGAACCAAACCCATTAAAAGATTTTTCAAAATGATTAACTTGATGTGAATCACTATGAAATCATTCAAACCCTGCACAATCAATCAATCATTAAGCGAACACAATGACATACATTTTCATCAGAAACAATCATTATTAAATTATACTATAATTTTTATGTAGATAAATATTATTTAATAAATATATTATAAGAAAAATAAAATTATTTTAAAATTCTTTCATCTACCAAAAAGTGTGTTTTAATTAAAATAATAATTTTTTCCAAAATAATTTTTTTATCAAAATCAATTTTTTATAAAATAGAATAAAATTGTATAATAAAATGATAATGAAAAGGGATAAATATAATCATTATTTTTAAAAAAAATGTGGTAATATTAAAATTTATATTACAATGGTTTATGTATATAAATTCTTATTTTAACCGTGTACACCATAAAGGTTAGGTGGGTGATGGGTTTTCTCACTTGGGCTTGTTTGGTTAATATAGTTTTTGTTGTGTTTTAATATTCTTGAATATATCTCATCAATGATTTTTATCAAGCCTTAGTTAATGAATATGGGTATGATCATAGTGAGGGGAAAATACCCATGATTTCATTTCCTTTACATTCTCAGAAAAATGGGCTTCATGGTCTATGATCCTACTATTCAAGGACATGACTTCTTTTTTCTGTATCAATCAAACATTATCATTACCCTTAATATACTAAAATTAATGGTAAAATGTCTATATTATCAATATTTATGATTTTTATTAGTATTTTAAATCTGACATGTTATATTTTATAATGGTCCAAAATAGCCAAATTAGTGTCTGAATTTTCTAGAACTACATTTATAAAAAAGGTATTTATTCACTCTAAAAGATAATTCTAATTACAAAATATCACGTCATCATAATGTGGGTATGTAATTATTAGCATAACTGATCTAGAATATCATGAAATATATTGAATTATAAAAATTTTCAATAATAAAATAAATAATAGTACATCATCTCCAGGATTTAATGCTCATTTATTGATGTATTATCGACAACATTCACTTGATTCTTGCATCCTATAGGTCCATGTGATCATTTTCCTAATCCCAATAAGATCTATACTAATGATTAAGTAAATAATAAAATGAATTTATATGTTTTATATTAAATTCATATTCACTAGTTTAGGTTTTAAACAATTCTAGATATAACAATATAATATCATTGTATTTTTTAATTTAATATTTACATCACATGATTATGTTATTCATTCATATTTTATTAATAAAAGAGTCGGATAGTTCCATTTTCCAATATTTTTATGGGATAAAACTGATGATTATGTTGTATCAAACATTATTATTTTCTATCATGACTCTCAAAAAGTTATTTTTTTAGGTGTTTTTTTATTCCATGATGGAAAATTAAGGAATCAAAAATGGAGAAATATTATTCATGCTCAAATATTGGATTAAAAAAATCTCTGTATTATATAATGATTAACCAATTTCTATACATTTTTTATATAGTCAATTCATACAATAATGTATGTGTTATAAAAAGTATTTAAGTGGGTTTTCTGATGCTCTTGAAAATTGGAGAGTCAACCAGGATATTACTTAGAAGGACGTTCTGTATAGAGATCTTATTCCATTTTATGAGAACTATTATAATAAAGTTCCATCTTTCAGACTCATGTAGCCCTTTTCTTCAATAAATTGTGCCTTTGTATCTGACTGAGGTTTCACCTTGAAAAAATGTATTTATGTGGGATCTTATTAAATAATTCTTAATGTATTAAATACTTTTATATTAACAATTTAATTTTTAGGAATCTCTTTACACATTAAAATATTTGAAATCCTTTGTCTTGATAGAATCCTAACATGAACTCCCCTTCACCCATAAGAAAATTTGAATTAGATAATACAATTTGTAATATCTTTTGAACTATTATGTTAGGTTTATAATATCCCCCACTAGGTTACAAAAAAATTACAGTATTTATTTCACCTCATACACTGATAGACATCATAAAATGACTGCATTTATTTATTTCATGAACTACTATAGATAATATAATAAGTATTGTGTTTAATTTTCCAAGTATCCCCTCCTTAGTTGATATTAAATTTGAGTATATATTATTCAATTATCTATGTAATTTATAATATAATTATCCCAAGCATGGTTTTTTAGATCCACAAAAATGAGATTTTCATATTAGAACACATTATAGATTCTAATTTCCTATGATACCACCACAATATTTATTATTAAACATGTTTTGTAATCAACTAAAATAAATATTCATCCCTTTTCATATTTTATAGTTAAATAAAAATATTTTATCAATAATATCTATAGGATCAGTTATGGTTGGAAATATTTTTATTCAAAAAATACCTCAAGGTTATTGATTAGTGTAAAAAACACTATAATGTTCCAAATATAATCTAATATTATTATGAAATAATAACACTTTTTATTTCCACAAAACTTTCATGATTAACTAGGTTAACTTTAGTAGTAGTGAAATCTCAAAAAATGGTAATGAAGAAATAATGTCCAAGACACCTTGTGAGAATTTGGTAATAGGATGAGTGTCTAAGATTTCTATATTTATGGGTTTCCTTACATCACATGATTCCTTACATTGTAGGCTCACTAACATCCTATGTGATGGTGTGATGTAATCACCATGTTATTTATCAATGAATAGATTAAATGATGTTGATTTTAACTCTACCAACAGAAAAATTCACTGTCTGATAGTTTGTTGGTGAGCCAATCATGTTTAGTATGATAGTGGTAACATGAATGACTATATAAAGGAAACATGGGTATCAATATTGAAATGTTATTATATGGTAACATTTGTAAAATAAATCACTCATCATGTTAGAATATCTTATGCATAAACATTTGGTGAGGGAACACTAGAGTCAAAAACTCTCTAGGGCACATCTCACTATGTTGGAATGCGATGTAACCAATCCATATCTATAAATACCAAGTTTTCCCATTTAAAAAACAGACATTTAATAGATTCATATAGATGGGAATGATGGATAAATGGAAAAAATGTGAAATTAATTTCCCCTAAGAGATCTTAGAGATACCATTATCTATTCACTAAGCCCATAATACTCAATAGTAAAATCAGGTTAATATATTCCATTTGTGTGAACATTCCACTAGCCCAGTGTTAGATAATTCAGCTTCCAAACACTTCCAACACTTGAATCTAATATTCCAGTGAACTTTATAATTCCATTAAATGAGGGAAATATCCTACTCAATGACCATAAAAAACCACCTCCTGTGCATTCTCCCCATGTGAAAACATTTTCTATGTGAGATGGAAACATGGGCTTGAATCCATCCCATGTGCCAGTTATCTTGAACATTGCCCCTATTATTCCTACCACACTGACTCTTATCCTTTTTGGTTTCCCAAAATCTCCTCCTATCAATTACCATGCATGGAGTATTTTATTATCATATAGAGCACCAAAAAAATCCTATCATAAAAGCTGTTTATATCTCAGTTTTTTCATAAAGGATATCGTGGTAGTCTCTATGAGAAAAAAAATTCAATTGACCTTCATATCCCCCATTTTTTAATGTCAATTCCTGGTGAATTCCCAATACTGAACTCTATCAAAGCTAGAAAACATTTATAACCACGAACAACATCATAATCATTCACCCAAATCAATCACAAATTCCCTAGATAAATGTATGATCATGAATTATAGTTTAAAATTAGTAAAACCCTCATGATAATCACAATCAAGGATTCCATTTATAATGACGTTATCTATCATGCAAACACTAGGGAGGCCTCTCTTGGCATAACATTCTAATCCCAGATCACTATTCTAATAAATGCATGTTGGACCAATGATATTCTATCTTAAATGTAAGATAATGTCATGTTTGAATAGAATATTTCAACACTAAGACATATCACTATATGAGGAACACCAACATTTGAGAGGTATTCATCTATGAGTAAGCCCCATAAATATTCCCACAATTATTGAAAATAATTTTGGTCTTCACTCTATGTATAAACCCTAATAATGGACTCATCAATAGAAACTACCATGGTTTAACAATAATCCACACTCCCACCATGAATCCCTCATGTGAAAGACCTAAATCATTATTATGTTCCCATATCCTCCATGAAATCTTCATCAAATGTCTATATTCAAGAGAAGTACACATTTAGGTATTTTGATGTGTAATATCCACTAAAAACTCATTGTATTCCCATTCATTATAATAATGGCCAAGTTGCATGGTGAAAATATGCATAACAATTTTGTTACCTCTAAATGATAAACTATATGGAATATTCCACCAATATGATTGAAAACTATAAAACTCAAACTATATCATAGTTGATTTCGGTTAACTATGATAGGTTGGATACCTCTATGAAGTCCAAACCCAAACATCTAAAACTAATATTCGAATAAATTTATTTATTTTTCCATAATGTCATTGTAATCATTTCCATTATTTTGAATTGAATTTTATATCTAGGTATTTCCATATATTTCTCATCGGGTCCATATCCCCCATAAACCATCCTAATAAGAAAAAATTCTTGATAAAACCATATTTTTCTTAGTGCTATATATTTATTCTAACTAAACTAATAGAGATCCTCATGGTTTCATAAACCCTATGAAAAAAATCTATTTTCATAGGGTCACTTTTACATTTAAATCAACCATAATGGTCCACTCATTTATAAGTACCACACAAATATTTTCTAGGAATCTTTTTCCTAATAGCGAATTATTCATAACTATTGATCCTTAAAATGTATAAAAATTAGCATTAGCATAGAACCATTAACGGAACAAATTTTCCATGAAACTAAAACCCTATTGCATGATATCAGATCCCTTCTTCAATGATATATAGATAACCCTTGTTATGGTTCTAAACTCGACACCCAAAATTCCAACATCCATCTTATATGATGATAAAAACTAAAGTGGCAAGATATGTGCATTTAAAAAATATTACCCTTTGAGTATGAATTAATAAATATATTTTATAATATTTTTAACCTCATATATGTTAAAAAGTTTTAATAAATAGAGAACCTATAAGAAAAATAGATTTCACATTGGTAGAATACCCCTAATTCATAAAAGGTTTTTCTATAAATATATTGTTTTGATCCATTATAGGCATGAGTAATACATATCCTATAGAACAATTTGGTAAAGACTCATGATATATGTCTTAAATATATAATAATTTCATAGAGTATGAAATAATTACCCCTAAAAGGTGTGAATGATCCCAACCTGCCATACCCTAAACCAATATATGGTCCACAGTTTCTTTAGAATACTCTTAGTGTCCTCTTGACTTTCAAATCCATGTTTTCACTGACATAGAATACTGTGATGGATTCATGTTGAATATTTTTGTTTCAAAAGTTGATAAACCAATAATAAATCTATGTGATAAAAAATTATTAGGTGACCATAGGAATCATCCATTTATTCCAACCATGCCTCAAATACAATTTGAAATAAAATTAGTGAACTCAATATTAAATTAATTTGATAACAATGTTTTTGTGTTACTATATACATTTGTAATTTTTCCACCCATGGAGGAAATTATATTTGAATTAAAAATGGTAAAAAAATGTTAAATTAATGTGATAACAAAATAAATGAGTTACCCTAGGCATTTATTATTTGGTTTCCCTAACACACCTCAAATTCCACCAGAAAACAGTATAGTTAACCAAACAAGAAATATATGTTATAAACATATAATTAAAATACAATATTAATTATTCATTTTTCCCCAATTCAGTCCTAAATTATATATACAAAATGGTATAAATAAGGTGAATCTATTTAATTTAAAAATTAACGAGTTTTCACTGGTTTTAGGAATTGTCATTCTCAATCAAGTTGCAAATTCTATTGGAAACCGTGGTAGGGCTTATGTGAATCATTGAATAATGATTTTCCTTTCCCAACCTTGAGATAGACCATCTTGAATAATGATTTTATCCCAAAACAAATGGTGAACCTAACATGAAATATTAAAATGTAAATTTTATCAATCAAAATTGATCATATATGTGATTATGTATTAATTGAATTTATTATTTTTTATTAACCCATTTAATATTTTCTAAGACATATATCCCCCTAATCTAAATTTCTGGCCTCCTAAAGACAAAAAACATATACCACATATACTACAATGTTTTTGTCCCCAATGGTTATGTGGGTGGAATTACCTACACAACATCATGAATGATAGGTTATTAATGTGATGTTGATTGAGTATCATGTCAGTAGTACTATAAATTCTATGGAGGAAACACATGACTTAATTTAGTTGATATAACTATAAAAATCCACTATTAAAAATATTTTATAGTGATAGGGAAGTAGGTGGAGCCCATTGAATCTTATACCTACTTTAACATCCTATCATCAAAGTGGGAGAATGCTTACCTCCTTTATTGCAGAGAGGTGATGGAAGAGGTCTCATTGATACTATCATTACTTAAGAAGAATCTGATAAGTACCTTACTATCATATATCACTTCTATCAATGATTTATTTCTTTAAATCCTCAAAAGTACATTGAGTAGGTTTCCAAGGACACCAGTCATGGTCACTCGGTCATAGGCATCTAGCAGGAGGTCCCAATTGGGATTTGTAATTCATCATCACCAAATTAGGCATATATCCCTATTCCATGTAAATGGGACTATCGACATACCATGATGAGTATACAATATTAGTTACACACACCAACTCGTATTGAAAAATTATTCCAACACTCCCATGAAGAATCTGGAGAAACATTAAATCATATATATATATATATATATATATATCCACACATTGGTTGTTTTACATTTGTATCATTAAATGTAAAACATGTCATCTTATTATAATTGAGAACAGTCTATCTAAGTGGAATTATATTCTAAAACTCACTAATTAATTATCATGTATCCCTCTTCTGACTAGAGAGGGCCACCATCATATCCTCATAGTAATGGGGTTAGTAGTATCCTTTCCCTAGACATTCCCTACAATTTCTAAAACAAAATTGATAATAAATATTATATTATCCAAATAGACAATATGGAGAGGGTTATATTCCTACTCCTACTTTCAAAACAACACATCGTTTTATAGTGAATGGTGACCAAGTGTGATCATATATCCCAATTCATATTTAGGTGGTCCTTTTATATATTCTAATAACGAATTAATAATATGTTCTAGATAATATTGTCATTACTATTTCTTTGAATTATTTAGTAGCTTCTTCATGGTAGGCTTAGATCCCTTCCTGCATATTGTGAGTTTATTGGTATATTCTAGATATCACTTCAGTAAATGATCATATCTTGGTTTTTCCTAGAGTATATCGATATTATATTCTATAAATAAAAAAGAGTCAACCCATATTTCTAAAAATATATGTGGGGACAATAATCATATCCTAATAGAACCCTCCAAGGGGAAGTGGCATATTTCTACCTCCATTCTAGAGAATTTTTTATAAATTAATTTAGTTCCAAAATAAATTAATGTGATTATATTATCATGTATTATAATCTTAAAGATTCATGTATTCATATAACCGAATCTACCTAAGAAATCCATTTATATACTCTCATAATAGGAATTTGGACCACTTTTGGGATCATACATATGAGGGATGTTTCATAAGTTTCTTGAATCCCATCATTGAAAAAGTTTGAGCCATAGTCATCTGATAATAATGTACAAGAAATTATTATCAAAAGGAATCAACAAACTAGGATCTAGAACAAATTCATACATCAATTAGTGAAGAAATTATACGAACCCTTCAATATATTTAGATATTGATCCTAGATTCTTATAGTTATTCTTTAATATAAAAATTGATGATTTCATAGTTTCTCCTCATAATTGTATGATCAGTAGCTTTGGAGTCTATTATTGGAAAAAAAATTATAGAGGTTGTACCAAAATAAATATTATATGATTTGGCATGAAAACTTTTCCCATGTTGAGTGGTGAAAAAGTAATCTTCATGGCCAAAATATTATACTGATTTATGGTTCTCTCCATGTTAATGTTTCATTGATAATTCCTTCATATCGAGGGTTTATCCAAGAATCGAGGCCAACCACACTAATCTCCTAATATTTGACTACTGAAAAAAATGCATAGGTAATGATAATATAGGGAAATAACCATATTCACTAATGAGGTCATATAGTATATTAATTAATCTATTGGAGGAGATTCTGACTAATCCTACTCTTCATAGTATAGAAGCTGAAAAATAACCACTCCGGTTAGATAACCTAGAGAAATTTCATTTATAATATAAGGAGGATACCATGTTTAGGAATAATAAAAAATACAATGAAAATATACTGGTCATGTTCTTTTCTATATGAACCCCTAATCATGACATTATATAAACACAGAATGTGGAGTGTATAAATTATCTATATCTAAACATCTAGAAAACACTTCACTATCTTATGAAAAAATATTTTTCATGTGAAGAGTATTCTAATCATTTTTAGGAAATTGATGACCTCTTACATAAAAAAAATATAGAATCACATTGAAAAATATGATGTTGAAAGTCAGGAGTGCATTTAAAATATCTCTAACATAAGTATATTAGATCCATAAAACACTAAGCAACTTAATTCATTTTTCCCCTTTCAACATACATGTCAATGGTTTACGTTAACATCAAATAATACATTTCATGCCACTCTAAAATAAATTATGTAAATACAATGAACCTATTAGCATAAAGTGAATGGTTAATATATTATATTTACACTATATGAAAGTGATTATATCACAAAGTAACAAATAGTTTATTAATCTTATTAAACTAGATAGATACTTGAATCACACATTTAATTTTAGTAAATAAAATTATAAAAAATATTTTCTTGGAGAACATAATCATTATATCTATAATTTCCTTTTAAATAACTCAAATAATACTTCTTGTCATCCTTAGTAATGAAAAAAATAAAGGTATAATCTTATATGATCATTAATGGAATATATACAATAGAATCTATCATAGAATAAATTATTAATGAATGATATATGATAAATAAATGATGATCGAGAAATTCCATATAAATAATCACATGATCATGAAACTTATCCCTAGAGATCATAACTATTTTTATAATCATATATACATAAATAAATAATTTCACAATGATATGATGCTTAACTTTAGGCATCTAAAACACAATATTGAGTCCTCATGCCAAGACATAGTAGATAAATGGGTAGGGAATCAAAAAAATACACCACATACTTTCTATAATTTGACCCACTAATGCATTCATAAGATAAATAATTGTCTTCCCCGCACAAGAGTTAATATGTTTAATTTACACATCAAATTAATTTATAATACATCTTACTCAACAAGCATTAATTTTAAGAAAAAAATCAGTATTTGATGACCATTCATTTGTTATATTAATACTTTCACTAGTAAAATAGAAAAAACCATCGATAGAAATTTTTTGGATTGTATAATTATGATATATCCTTAGTAAAGAATAATATTATACAACGTAATTTTAAATAGATATAAATCCTAAAAAAAACACAGGATGATTTCCTAAATTAAATAAAATTCTTATTTTGAAATCATTTATTCATGATCTAAAAATTAATTAAATAATATAAATGATATTTTCTTTGTAATTAACTATATAATATTTTAATTGAAGCTTTAAATAATTTAGCAGTTATTATTTTTGTAAATTCTATTAATAATTAGTAAGTTAATAAAATGATACCCTTTATATTTTCAGTAAAAAGTCAGAAAAAATGTCATTTAGAAAATGAAAAAAATTTGAATCGTTATTATAGAAATTAAATCATGAGTAAAGAATAAATTAAATAGTCATATTATAATATCAAAAACATTATTGATAACATTATAAATAAAACATTGACCAGGAAGAAAATGATTCCCAATCGAATGAAAAAAATGTTGATTTTCTATAAAAATTATTTGGGCCACTTGAGTACATAAATAGTGTTAGATGAATAGTAAAAATGTTTATTTTCTGAAATTAAAATAGGATTAATAATTAAATAAATTATAATATATAAAGATTAATGAACCTCTCTAAGGAATACTTAAATATAAAAAACTGTGAATAATGATGAGATTGTGAAATAAACTCGTATCTAACGTACAAATTCTTTCGTAAGTGATTTTAACCTTGAAGATAATAAATTTAATCTAAGTAAAATTAAATAAGAAAACCATATAGATACTTATAATATCATATATGTTCCACTAATAATATTCAAATATTTTTTTGTTGATATTTTTTATTAATATCTTTATTTCTGAATGTTAACTATATAATTTTTCATATATGTTTGTGTTTAGTAGTTTCGATACCTGCATCATGATCATGGATAAAACAATCACTAGAATTTTATTCGTGATATAAATATTTGATATATTTATTATAAACATATTTTTATTGATCCATAAATTTAATATATATAAAAATAAATGACACTGTTCAGGGAGGAAGTAGGTTGTATGTATGCATGAAAACAATTTTCCACACCAATACATTGTTTTCATTTTATTTAAAGATCCTCTTTACGGAAAAGAGAGAACCATAAAAAAACATCCACTAAATTATTTAAAAATTAAAATTACAAACTTACAACCATTTTAAAATACATTAAAGGACCATCATCACCACATCAGACCACTTACTGCCTCATGATACACACGTTGAGCCATACGATAACATTATTCATGAAATTAAAATTTCAACACTTCCTGTGAATATCAGGATCAACATCACTGTTTTCTATGCCAAAAAAATCATCACCATTCAGGTCATGAAGCTTACATACACAAAAATCATCATCGTCATTGTTGACCGTCGAAAAAGCTCAACCATCCTCACACTGACCGTCTTCACCCTTCGTCTACCATCGTCGATGAGGAAGGATACAATAGTCCAACATCATCATTTATAAATAACTCTTAACATTGAAAAAACACCCCCACCAAATACCATAGGACAAGAAGCACCTCTAGATCCTCTATAGAAAAAACCTCATCTTTGAACAAATCTGACACCGAAGCACAACAGACATATAAAAACCGACAGAACATCAAAGGAACATCAAATATATCATAGAAGAAAACATAAAAGAAAGTTGGAAATGAAACCTATGAGGAAAGATCCATGGCCACCGAACCACATGGACCAAAGTCCCTATGTATCCATCACTCAAAATTCAACAAGGAGAGGAGCGATGGAACACTAGGATATAGAAATGTTGATTCGGTCGAGGAAGAAGAACCGAGACTAAAAGCAATATGGGAATAAATCAAAGAAAAATTGAAATTTGATAAAGATAAAGTGAATACTAGGGGATAGAACCCAAGATAAGAGAGATGAATATTCCTTGAATATGGACATCCATTAGGCCACTAATCCAAAAAACTCAAAAAACTAACTCTCCTAAACTGACCTAGAGAGAAGAAGAGGAACTCGAGGCCATAACGAGGAGAAAAATCCTGGGAAAAGGTGTAACATCTTCATCAGAGTAGAGAAACTATGATAGTGGGGAGGATGAAGCATAGAGAGTAAGAGAGGAAAGAGAAGGGGTTTAAGAGAAACCCATTAAAGGTGAAGAAATGGGAGAGAGCAGTAACCTATCAAGATCTGAATTTTTTTCATTCCAAAGATTGGGGAAAACTCGAAAGAGTCATCATAGAGAAGTTATTGGGAAAGAAAATGAAGACGAGATGTCTAAGGAGGTTGGAAGAGTATGGGAGATGCAATGTCATCAGAAGTCTCTTGAAACCATAGAGAAGGGAAAGAGCATAGAAGGAGTGTAGCGTGAGAGAATAGAACTTGGAAAGTGAGGGGTCATCATTGAATTTTTTTTCCTTATCTATTGAAATTATGGAAATAAATATAAATATTATTTTCTCATTAAAAAAATAATTGTATCATAAAGAAAATAAATATACATTAACTCCATCCTTATTATGACCAATGTAAATTAGAAATAAAAAAAATTACAATGCTTCCTGGAGGTGGTAGTCAATACACGCACAAGAAACATTATAATTTTCAAACCAAAATAATGGTATGGAAGTAGATATAATATTATAATTATATATTCTTATTTATTTCATAAATATCAAAAATAAAAATTAATCCCATAATAATATGCATCCATGAATGTTTGTGATAGAAAATTAATTGTATCGCTAAGGAGAGGAAGTAGTCCACATGAATGCACAGGTGATACTTTCACATCCCATTTGATGGAAAATATAGTGACTAGTGGGGAAAAGTGTGGTTTCATAATAATTATTTTAAAGAAAAATATTTTTTTTATTTTATGTTTTATAAAACAATTTTATAGTATGCATGTGATGAAATAAAATGAAAGGGTTTAGGTATGGTGATTACCTCTTCTTTGGAAGACCTCATTTTGAAAATTTACAAAATACCATTGGAATGGTGTTTAAAGAATAGAATCACATCTAATAAATATAAAGAGAAGTTTAGAAGATAATTGGGTAGGTTTTCTTGAGATAAATTTCTCATGGTGGTTTAAATAAGAAAAATGTGGGGTTTTCTTTTATATGGCAGAGAAAGGACACATATGGAATTAATAAAAATATTTAAATATAATAAATTCATTTTAATGTGAATGTGGGACAATATTTCCAAAAAATAGAATATAAGATTGATACAAAATAAATTTCTTCAAAAATTTAAATTTGAATATGTTTATTGGGTATTTTAAACCTTATGTGATGGTTTACCCATTTTGTTAACTAGTTTTAACAACAATCATGGTATCAAATTTTTCAATCACAATGATTTATTATTTAACTTATAATGAATAAAATTGATCATAAATATGAAAGGGATGATATATTATACCATTTATCATCATACCTTTCCCCTTCTTAAAAATTGGTTATTCTTATGTAATTTAACAAAAAAATATTTCATAAAATATCATTGCAATCATTTCAAACACTATTAATTTAATTTGACATTATAGATATTAAGATAATAATGAAATTAAAATATAAACTTCTAAAACATTAAAAATTTGTTATTATAATATAAATTATTCATTTAAATCAATTACTTAATAAATTTATATTACTTTTATTTTTAAAAATATCATTTACATTATTTTTCAACTGCTTTGACAAGAACTATGTCATCATTGTATAAGCATTTAATGAAATTATATAATCACTAAAAATTTTAAATAAAATAACATAATAATAATAATATAATAATAATAGTAATCATTAATATTTGTTAAAAACTTATATGTACCCTTTTCAGAACATGTAAGAAAAATATATATGCACGAGACTGACAATTTGAATTTTTCTTTACTAAAAAATAATATAACTATCCTTATCAAAGTAAAATTGAAAAAAATACATTTATTAGGATTTAAAATATAAATGGGAAAATTATTATTTTCTATTAAATTAATGTAAATTATTGTATACATTATTAGTGCCTTATCATATTATTTTTAACCATAATTACATATTTTTTCCTTTATCGAGGTGATAAATTTTACTATGGTTACTATTAATAATTCCTTAAAGAAGAAGGTTAATATTTACCAAATTTGAACCCCATGATTCAATATATGGAATAAATTTTTCATGATTCAATTCATTGAAGTGGTATAAATTAATTTTAGTATAAATATATATAATGTAATGAAAAACAGTTTTCGGAAAATTTTGGTCTAATGCATAAAAATTAAATTATTAAAAATCATGTTAAATTTCCATCCTAAATATTTATTTATATAGTTTTATATTAAATATATAATATTTCACTTAAAACCCCAATTTAAAGTAAAATGGTACTTTTAAATTTAGTGATTTAATAAAAATAAATTGGAGTTTTTAAAAAAATCTGTATTTTTCTCTATTCCACGGATAATCATTAATTTCTGGAAAATACCCAAATTTGATATTAATTTAACATTTTTATGATTATTTCAAAATATTTGTTCATTTTATAAAATTAAAATTATATAATCTAATGAAATTAATTATAATAAACATGATTTTTTTAACAAAACCCATTTTGAAGGAAAAAATTCTTAAAGCCTAAAAAAGAATTCACTAAAAATTATGTTCTTATTTTATAAGAAATAATCATTAAATTATTATTGAGTAGGGAAATTATAAATAAATTTAATAATTTTGTTACCCGTATTCATTCCCTCCAATTGTACATCAATGATATATTTCTCATATTTAAATGATAATATTTTTATTCCATATCAAATTTCACATATATCATAGTATTAAGTGTTAACAAAGATATCGATATTATTATTCTTTTAAACTAAATATCTAGGTAGAAACATTTTCACCCCCATAAATAAATTATGCTCCCATATTTTATCATTGTTATAAAAGGATCAATCTCTATTGAAATACCTTATTATACAAATTGATAATAAATATTTTTCAAAAAGGGAAAGTGGGGAACATAAAGGTTACCTGAAATATTACACATTTGGTTGACCATATAAATAGATCATTTGTGAGAAGAAAAAATATAGGAAATGAGGATAAAAATATTTTACATAGAATAAAATATAGTTATATTTAACATGGTCATGAGAATATTAATGACCATAAGACCATAATGCAACGAGAGGTTTAAGGGAAGTTATTGGTGTAGCAGAGTGCTTGACACACTACATAATCCTATATGAATGAAAATATAAAATCCTTCTTCACGGATATTTATTTGGTATTGAAATAGTAATGTGGTGGGGTTGTATAAACCCAAGATATCCATTTGATTTTGGACTTTGGGGAACTAATGTGGGCCTACCAACATAGGGCCATCATGCCACCTCAGGCCTCTATGGTTATGGGATTTTGGGCCATGGGGCCATGAAGTAGTCTGACCAGACAACAGAAGAGCATGCAACATAAGAGGAATCAGATAAATTAGTAGTCACTAGAGAAGATCTGACCAATTGTAATAACGATACAACATGTTTGTTTTTATCAATACCAAAAACCATAAAACTCATCACAAGGAAATTCCTTATAATCAACCATGCATGGTTGGGAGCTATGTGCCTTAAATGAAGCATAAGTTGTGGAGGGTGGTTCTAGTATAGTCAGGTCTTTGGGCCTTCTAGTCAGATATTGGGAATTGTACCTCTAGGAATGTTGGTCATGTATAATGCCTTGCTCCTCTATCTATATGGTTCATGTAAGAGTTACCTCTCACCCTAGTTAAAAAGTTTATGATCCATAAAATTATAATAAAATAATAAAATTCCTTCATAGAGTTCAACCATTGATGGGTTAACAGACAATCAATTCAATAGAACTGAAGGTAAAAGGATAATATTATTATTTATTGATATTTTTTAAGTTGATGAATTATTTTAATTTCAAGATAGAGAACCTGAGAAAATTTACCTTATTGATTTCATTCAATTTCATAAGAATAATATCATCCTTTGGTTTTTCTATGATAAATATTCAATTCAAATATTATTATGGGAAATAAATATTAAATATATGTTTTTCATTCTAGATAAAATAAGATTATCATTTAATAGATCATAATTTCAACAAAATAATTATAATTAAATCCATCGTTATCTAATCATTTTTTGAAAAAAATAGTAACCAAAACGTAACCAATATGGATAATTATAACACATCAATTTATAAAACCAAAAAATAACCCAAAACGTTAAACATAATCCATTCTATAAAAATTCATCCTTAATACTTCTCAAAATTATTTAAAAAATACATTATAAACCCAAAATATTGAATGAATTGACCGATTTTTTAGGATGAATATTATCGTTTATCTATAGACAACACAAAGAATCCGATAATGTCATATTCCAAACATGTGATTATCTTTATCATATATTACTTTAAAAATAATATTAAAATAATTCACCATAAAACCTCAATTAATAATATAATATTATAAATTTAAAAAAATCATTATTATTTATATGAAATAATATCATATTGAATATATTCCATAAATCAAAAAATTCAATAAACTTCATAAAAGATGATCTAAATCAATTATTGATCAAATTAGAATCAAATTTAATTGTTATCAATAATGTTTAATTTTAATCATAAATTTAAATCAAATCATTATCCTCACAAAACATTATTAAAAAAATAATAAGAACATATTAAGTGTTTTCTTAACCTTAATCTAGTATTCTCCAAAAATATCACATTACCACTAAATAATTATCCTTCATTATTGATATAATTTAAAAAATGTTTTCAAACCCATAAACAAAAACTAATATGAAGAAATCCTTAGGTGGTTCATGGTTCTTGTAATAAAAAAATAACAATCATCAAATCCAAATACATAAAAACATTAATCATTCAACTATAATGTTCAGCGTTATATAGGTCCTTCCAAATTTTTGGAGCTAGATCTTATATTAGGGAATTGACTCAAACAATTCCAATATTTAAAAATATAATAAAATTTACTGTAAATTTTACCTTAAAATAAAATTTATGTCATCCATAAAAGTCTTAATTTTTCACCATCGATTACATTATCTCTATCCATATTTTCCAAACATAAAAAAAATTCTCACTGCCTTGAGTTATTTCCATATTTGCTTCATCCCACATACATTATATTAGGGAAACATGATCTTCTTACGTTTATGGTTTTCATTAAAATCTATTCTTCTTTTATATAGTGTGTCATGAAACTCTGCCAGGTTGAGAATTTTAATAATATAACGAGAGAAGTTATTAAGAATAAAAAAACGTGTCACCTACCATTTCCCATTTTATTTTGTTTCTCATTAGGAAAATAATTCCATTTTTCATCATAGTCATAATTAATAGATTATCTTATTGTTCCATGCATTGATTGAAATAAAAAATCATAGTACGATCAAGAATAATCTTAGTGTAAAACCTCATAAACATTAAAATCATTTATAAAATGTATTAATCATCAAAATATTTATTCAAACTATGACCCATCAAGTTTAATCTAATTCATTCATGGTTATATTCTATTCAAATCCTTCTTAATTATTCTTAGGGAAAATATGAGTTAACCAAATAATATCTCTTGATATTTTCAAACTAGTTTCATGATAAGGGAATACAAACTATGTACCACATTTAAGATTGTTATATATTATAACAACTCATTTTATGGTCAATACCATTAGATTCATCTATGCCAAAACCTCATCATGTTATAATATCCAAATAGAGATGTGTTTCTAAGAAAACCACATAATATATATCTTATGAAAACATTTAGATATTACTCCATATAAATATATAATATCAACATATATCATATGGTTTTGTTATTAAAACTATGTTTTACTAAACAAGTTTCGATGGTTTTTACAAAATATACACTGATACAATCTATAAAAACCCTAACCCTAGTATCCTAAAGTCAATGGATAATTTTTTACATTATCTCTAGAAAAAATTGATTGTAGCCCAAGGGACTGAGTAGTTTTTTAAACTTGGTAAACAATATTTATACTTGAATCTCACATTACATTTCAAAACATAAAATAAAAATTATATTTTTATTTGAGAACATCATTATTATACCTAGAATTTTCTTTCATATAGGTCATTCAATAATTCCTCACATCCTAGAAAAAGGAAACATAATAAAGGAGAAATCTTAAATTATTAATAAGAGAATGTTACTAGAGAAACTAAAATAAAATAAATTAGGTATGAATAATATGGTAGAAATATAATATGGTAAAATTATTCTATATATGTAATCAGATGACCTTGAAACTGATATATGGGTATTATGAATACTAGAATAATTAAAAGGACATTAATAGCTAGTTTCTTATTTTTTAGATATCATAGTGTCATACATATTAATCATAACATTGAGGTCTTATTCCAAGACATTTTATATAAATGGGTAATACCCTAAATAGTTACCCAACATATTTTGACCCATGAAAAATTCTAATATAGTTATAGGTATATAATTATCAGACTCACCAATCACACAGTAATTAAAATGAATTCATTATAAAAATAAATAATTAAACTTCATCAACATACCTTAATATAGAAATAACTATCTATATTCAAACAAAAATCATATTTAATGTCAATCCTTTCTCCCATTTAAACTGATAAAAATCCATCCAAATAAAAATTATGGATGGTATCATTAGAATATAAGCTTAGAAAATAATATGATTCAACGGTTTTTTTTTGATAGAGATGAAAATGCATTAAACATAACTAGAAACTTTATTTAGAAAAAAGGTACTTTTCATATCGAAATCACTTATTCAAACTCTAAAAAATCTAAATTCTTTATTAGAAAATTTTCGTTTGAAATAAATATATAAATTTTTAAATTTGGATTCAAAAAAATGGTCTTTTCCTAATGATGTGATATTTTTTCTTGTCAGGTATGTCAAAAAAGGATTCCATTGACATCAATGATAAAAAAAGTCAAAGAAAAACATTAGGAAAGAAAATAAAAAATAATCCTAAAACATTTTTATAAAAATTCATAAATGGGTAAAAATGAACATAAAATCATAGTATAGTTGGAAAAACAATCTTGAAAACATTTTATGAAAATACTTAATATTTATGAAAATGATTCCAGATAAAAATAAAATAATTTTTTATTACATAGAAATATTATTTCAGTCTCTTAAATACTTAAAGAGAGGAAAACAAAAGAAAAAATTGAAAATTTTAGAAACAAATACAGTATAATAATTTAAATTTGTTTTAATATATAATTATCAAATATTTCCTATAATATAGACCTAAAAAAATCCTTCCCAAATAATGATCATATTGTGACATAAACCATTACCTGTGGTTGGACATACTCCATAAATTCATTTTAACCCAATATATAATAAATTTAAATATATCATAATTGTATAAAAACTATATACATACTTATCATATCATATATTTTCTACTTATAACATTTAAAATCCAAATTATTAATAATTCTTCCTTATAATCATTATTTGTGAGTGTTAATTGTGTTGTATTTTATGTAAATTTTAGTTTGGTGGTTTCAGTGTTTTCATGATTATTGTGGACTCATCATCTCTATAAATTTTTATGATATAAAAATCATATATACTCATTATATATATATTTATAAACCTCCTCAAAATATAGATATTGAAACATAATTTACGCTGTTCCGGGAGATGGTAAATCATATTTAGGCGTAAACAATATTTTCATTTTATAAAAAAATTAATTAAACATAAATATTATTTATCATTAAAAATATTAATTAAACCATAAATAAAAAAATTAATATATATTTAATATATCTCTATTACCACCCTATTAAATTATAAATGAAAATGGAATCCCATCACTTTATCTAGGTGGTGATCCAAACGTACAAATGAGAGACATTATCATTATCAAACATATTGGAATGTAGTAAAGTAGATATGATATTATAATTCCAGAAGAATAATAATTTAATAAATAAAAAATATTAATGTTTATCCCATCATGATAATCGTGAAAACATTTTGGGGATGGAAAATGAATTATGTCGAAATGTGGATTTGGTGGTCCACATGTACATAAGAGTAGTAATTTTATATACCATTTTATTGAAAATTTGATAAATGATATAGGATTTATAATAATAATAATAACAGTAATAATACAAATTTACTATATTTAGGCTACATAATTATTTATTTCATGATTAATACCATTGATTTAGAGAAGGATGATGAATAAATTAATTGAATGGGGTTAGGTGGGATGATTATGTTGTCCATGGTAGACCTCATTTAGATCATTTATTAAGAAAACATAAAATAGTATTTTAAAATAATAAAACCACTAATTCTTGGATATGTCTGTTTGTTAGAGAATATTTATGTTTTTTTGGGGTAGATGGATCATGGTGGTGTAAAGAAGGGAAGGAAGGGGTGTGCTTTTATAAGGTTGGGAAAGGTCACATATGGAATTAATAAACAGATTTAAATATAATAATTTCATTTTCATGTGAAAAAAGTAATTATGTGTTCATAATTTAGAAAATAATATACATTACGGTTTAATTTTGTCTAACAAATAATACTTTTACAGGTTTGTGTGGTATATTAAACCATTTCATTTTTTAACTCCTTAGTTAACCAATTTTATCTATAAACATGGTAATAACCTCTTCAACAATAATTGGTTATAATTTTACAATTAATTTAATTATTAGATAATAAATTTAAAAGGAATGATATTTTATACCATTTATAATCATTAATTGTACTATTAAATTTTTTTTTTGTTTTTTATGTAATTTAATAACATTTCTTCCATAAAATATCATTGATGACATTTTGGATACTATTCATTTAATTTGACATTAATGTCATGAATATAGTAATGGAATTCGAATATAAACATATAAAACACTGCTAATATTTTATATGTATCTAAAATATTGTTGTAACTCTATAATTAATACAAATTATATTACTTATATTGTTTTTAAAATCATTTAATTGTTTTTTATACTTCTTGTACAAGATTTCATCATCGTTGTATAAGAGTTTCATGTAATTATATAATCACTAAAAATTATAAATAAATTAATTTCATAAAATAAATTTTATTATTATTAATATAACTATTAATATTTAGTTACAACTTATTTATAGTCATATGTGAACATATAAGATTAATATAAAAGCAATAGAGTGATATTTTATATGTTTCATTACATAAAATAATATAAATGTAATTATGAAAGGAAAATGTATTCTAAAATCAATTTATTAAATTTTAATATTGATATGATAAAATTATTCATATAAAATGATATAATTTAATTTTTTGGATAGATTTATAAAGACATATCACATTATTTTTAACCTTATTGACCTGATTTACCATTTTTCGAGGTGATAAATGTTTCCACAATTAGTATTCATAATGCCTAAATTTAAAAGGAACCTATTGAGAAATTTTTAATAGTATAATTCCAAACATGGAATCAATTTTTAATTATTCAATTTTTAAAACTAAACAATAAATAATAATTTTAAGTTGTAAAATGCAATTAAAAACAATATTTAGATTACGCCTTTTAAGACTAGAAAATAGCTTATATACAAATCATGTAAAATGTTGATCCTAATAGAATTAATTCGATTATTTTAAATAAAATAGATTATATTTAAAATTAAAACAAAAAATAAAATATAATTTCAATTTTAAATTCCTTGATTTAATGAAAATAAATTAATTTATTTGAAAAATAAGTGTTTAAAAAATAAGTATTTGTCACTATTCATTTAAAATCAATCATTTAAAAAAAACTACACATATCACCATAAGTTACATTTCATATTATGATTTAAAAATAATTATAATTTTATAAAATATAATCTCCAAATGGTATATAAATTAATTATAATTACCAAACTCAAAATTCAATAAAAACTAAATTTCTATAAAACTAATATTTGAAGCATTAAAATGACATCACTAAAAATCGGGTGCTTATTTTCTGATAATTAATCAATAAATGTTTATTGAAGAGAACTATTATATATGTATTTTGTTGGAACCAGGTTCTTCAAAGCATGATTTGGTGTATGGTTTGTGTTTGCTGTCAATCCTCAGTGGAAGTTCAGGGTGTGTACCAACAAAGTGATCATACCGTTCAAGCAGAAAACAGTAGTGAAGGTGGCGTTGTTTCCCAGTGTTTGCCAATTTTTTGGGCCTAAAAATCGGCCAATAAAGTAAAGTGTTTTTTTGGAAAAGGTACTTGCGCGCTGTGCTCTTGGAGGATGAAAGACTTGCGTGCCATATGATTTTGAGGATCAGAACATCAAAATTTGGCTAAGGCAATAAGGTCGCGCAAGTGTTGGTTGGGTCGCGCAAGTGAGTTGCGCGACAGAGTTTATTGAAGACAAGACTTGCGCGCCGTCGAGGACATGCGCGCCACCGCGCAGGGGGTCCAGTTTGCCTATAAATACTGGACCACCCCTCCTCATTTGCAACGAAGTTCAAGGCCGAGAGATTGTTCGAGCTCTCGTCGCGCAGGTGGTTGAGTCGCGCAGGTGGTTGTTTTGTCGCGCAAGTAGAGCTTGCGCGCTGGTGTTTGGTTGTGCGCCCAAGGTGGTTTGGAAGAGAATGGAAGTGGACCGCGCAAGTTTGTAGTTGGGGAAGGAAGAGTCGTGCAACTGTGTTGATGACACTTGCGCGCCAGTGTGGACTTGCGCGCCGTAGTGGAACTTGCGCGACTGTCTTGGAGAAGCGCGCCTGGTTTTGCTGAAGTCCATCGGCGTGTTTGGAGCTGCACGAAAGCCGAGAGACTACTCGGTTCATTCGAGGAAAAGTGATATTCTTCTTCTGGTGAGAATCGGACTTCAATAGAGCATCTACATACAACAAAGGATGCACTCTTATGAAAATGAAGAAGAGACGTTCACGTCTATAAACTGAGTGGGACTTCACCAACGGCAGTGAGCCAGGGGGAGTCAACGGGAGTGACCCGAGGGACGCAGTGAGCTATCCCTGAACTATTGTAAAGGCAGTGAGCCTGGGACATAGTGTCTGTACCCGAACTTTTGTATTCGCAGCTAGTTAAGCGTAGTGGATTTAGGTACGACCGGCAACCTGTCGGCGTATGCTCCTTGGACGTAGCCCTTAGTGGTGAACCAAGTAAAAATGGCTGCGTCTTCTATGTGCATGTGAATGTTTTCATTTTGATCATAATCATCATACAGGTTCAACAAGTTCCTACCAACGTGGGAACAAGATCCAACACATTAAAAGAAAAAGTGGTCACCCTGATTCACCCCTCCCCTCTCAGGGTGTCCCGGGGTCCTTCAAGTGGTATCAGAGGGTAAAGGTTACTGGCGTTGAATCTGACCTTCTTCGTCATGGAAAACGCGATCAATGTCAGGGGAGTCCCTCACTTCGATGGAAGTAATTTCCAGATCTGGAAGAACAGAATGAGATCTCATCTATGATCTCTTGGAATGGAAGTTCTTTTTTCTACTATTCAAGGAATACATGTCACTGATCCAACAGGTCTGGCTATGACTGAAACAGACAGGAAACTTCTTGATGCAGATGCTAAAGCTCAGAATGCTCTCACTGTAGCCTTTCTGATCAGATTTACCTGAAGGTGATGAATTGCACCTCAGCAAAATCTATGTGGGATAAACTTGAGAATATTTATGAAGGTGATAGCAAAGTGAAGGAGGTGAAACTACAAGTGCTACACAATCAGTTTGATGATCTGAAGATGCATCCAGACGAGAATGCAGACTCTTTCTTCAATCGAATTACTGAAGTGGTTGGAGCAATTCGGGGTCTAGGCGAAGAAATCAAAGACATTGATATTGTAAATAAAATATTAAGAAGACTTCCACCTCTGTATAATGCGAAGGTGTCAGCTCTTGAGGAAAGAGATCTTTCTAAACTTTCTCTAGATGACCTACTGAGCAGTTTGGTAGATTATGAAATGAGAGTCAAACCAGAAGATGCTACGACTCGGGTGAGCAAGGAAATGGCATTCAAGGCCATGGATAAATTGAAAATCTCAAAGGATAGTAGCGGTGATGATGACGAAGAGAAAGAAATTCTTTCTCTCATTGCAAAGAAGTTCCAGAAGGGGAAAGGGGAATTCAAAGGGAAGTTACCTCTCGCATGTTTCCGTTGTGTAAAAGTTGGGCATATTACTTCTCAGTGCTTGAAGAATATCAATGATGATGACAGTGAAGATGAAAACTTCAAGAAGCCTCAAAGAAGGTTCTTCAAAAAGGGAGACTTCAAATCTGGTAAGAAAATGCAAAAGAAGAGTTTTGTCTGTGAAGAGGAAGAAGATGACAATGAATTCTGTGATGAAGAAGAACCAGAATTCAAAACTGGGAACCATGCTTCTATGATGGCCACTATTGAAAAGTCAGAAGATACTGATGGTGAAAAACAACTGAGAACTTGTGTAGATCCTGAGGTGCAACTTAAGGATGCAGTTAGTAAGCTTAAGATTAAATGTAAGAGCTGCAATAAGTGGAAATCAATTGTGGAAGAATCAACTGAATATGTTGATCAACTTGAAGCTGAAATTGAACGACTGGAAGAATTTGTGAAGGTACAGTCTAAAATAATTGAAAGCAATGATGATGCAGTTGATCTGAAGCTGAGAATTGAAGAGCAGGCAAAGGTCATCAATGACCTCACATCCAGACTGGATGAAAAATCCAAGACTGTTGAGGGTCTTGAAGAGGAAGTAGTTACTCTAAGGAGTAAAATGGAGACAGAATCAGTTCCAAAAGAATCGAGGAAGAAAATACAGTTCGGAAGATTCTCAGATGCAGAATTACTTGCAAGAGCCAAGTGTGGTTCAAATGGGGTTGGAAAAGTCTTGAGTGATCAAAGACCTGCTTGCATGGGAAAGAGTGGAATTGGCTGTGAGGCTGAGTCATCAACTGCTGGAAGTGAAAAGATCCAAAAGAAAGAAAAGATGAAAGTTGAACATGATGAAATGTTACCTAGAGTGCTGAAAAAGGAACCCTCAATCCAAACTAAAAGGAGACCTGAAAATTATCCTCAAACTTTCAAAAATGGCAGACAGTCTTACTATTCTCCCAAGGAAGAAGCTATAAGGATAAATTCAAGTGAGAAGACATTTCCTCTCATGAAGTGTCAGTTCTGTGGCTATCTGGGCCATACCATGTCTTATTGTGAAGAGGCAAGAAGCAATCTGAATGGAGAAGATATAGATGCTCAACAAAGGAGAACAATCTCATATCCTAATTCTCATAGAAGAAATAATTTCTATGGATATTGTTTTTGTTGTTCTAACTTTGGTCATAAGGCCATTAATTGCAGGCAGAGAAGAGACATAGACACCTCATACCGAAGTTCAAGACAAGTCAAGTCTCGTCAGCAAGACAGTGTTGCTCGTTTAAACAGGTTCTCACCTCTCACAGAAGACTTTGACTATGAAGAACCTGGGTATGCGGAAGAGATTGTTGAAAGGCCATCAGTCCTATATACTCAATCTAATGTCTCATGGAAGGAAAAGAAGAAGTTTGAGAAATCGAACCTTGCAGAGGTAGCCCTCAAAGCTACAAAGAACAATAGTACCTGGATTCTGGATAGCGGTTGTTCATCTCATATGACGGGTAATGCCGGCCTACTAACGAATGTCATAAAGAATGTTGATGGTACAGTAAGATTTGGTAATGATGGGGCTCTGAAAATCAAAGGGAGTGGAAGTACCCAATTAGCTAATGGAGAACTAAAGAAGACTGAAGTACTTTACGTAGATGGACTACGCCATAATCTCCTTAGCATGAGTCAACTCTGTGACTCAGGACTTATAGTTACTTTTAATCAGAAAGGCTGCACCATCAAGGGAAAAACCGGCAATTCACTTATGAAAGGATGCAGAACAGAAGGCAACTTGTATCAGGTTGATAGTGAAGAAAATGTATGTTACATGACTGTTGAAGAAGAAAACAATTTGTGGCATCGGAGATTGGGACACATCAATCAACAAGACATGGAGAAAATATCAAAATTGAGAATTGTCATGGACATCACCAACCTGAAGCGTGAGCGTGAAAAATCCTGTGATGCTTGTATTCGTGGGAAGCTGGTCTGCAGTTCATATCGGCCAAAGAAGAAAAAGGCATCTCACCTTCTTGATCTGATTCATACAGATGTTTGTGGTCCAATAAATGTTGCCGGAACTCATGGAGAAAGGTACTTTGTCCCTTTTATAGATCATTATAGTCGAATGGCATGTGTGATGGTCATTCACCGGAAACGACAGGTCCTTGACTGCATGAAAACATATCGGCGAATCGCCGAGAATGATACTGGATGAACAATCAAAGTGTTGCGATCTGACAATGGAGGAGAATACACGTCCATTGAATTTGAAAATTATCTGGAGAAGCATGGGATACAACATGAGGTAGCTGCTGTGAGAACTCCACAACAAAATGGAGTTGTTGAACGAAGGAATCGACAAGTGAACAACATGGCACGAACTATGCTGATTGAGAGTCGTATTCCACGACATTACTGGAAAGAGGTTGTTCAAGCTGCAGTGTACATTCAGAATCGAACAGGACTTTATATGGGTGAGACGAAGACACCATATGAATTGTGTAATGGACGGAAGCCTTCTCTAAAATACTTTCGTGTCTTTGGAAGTAAGTGCTTCATCAGGAACAAAGAAGGAAATCAGGGGAAATATGGTGACAACGCAGATGAAGGAATCTTCCTCGGTTACTCAATGAACAGCAAAGCCTACAAATGTTTCAACAATCGTTTGGGAAGGATTGTGGAAAGCAACGATGTTAAGATAATTGAAGAGAAAACCACAAATGCTTCATGGACGTCATATGCTGATGTGATAGAAAGTCATGAAGAATGTGGACATGAAGAAACTACAAATGCAGAAATAGAGGAAGCTGTTCAAAACACTCATCAATCACATAATGATGTTGACTCAGAAGAAGAATCTGAAGAAGAAACTATGGCTGAAGAGAATTCTACTGAACCTCGCAGGAGAAATCGAAGAGCTGAGATTGATCCATCCAACATAATTGGGGATAGGAGTGCACCCACTCAAACCAGAAGGATGAGGAATACCACGCAATCTTCATTTCTATCAGTTGTAGAGCCATCCTCATTCGAAGAAGCTGCAAAAGATGAATCTTGGGTGAAAGCCATGAATGATGAATTAGATCAGATTGATAAGAATCAGACATGAGATCTTGTCCAGAGACCCGAAGGTCACAATGTGATTGGTACCAAATGGATCTTCAAAAATAAGTTTGATGAGCATGGAAGTGTTATCAGAAACAAGGCACGACTGGTATGTAAAGGATACTCCCAGATTGAAGGTATTGATGTTGAAGAAACCTTTGCTCCAGTTGCTAGACTGGAATCAATCAGGCTTTTCCTTGCCATGGCACTCCAAAGAGGATATAAAGTATATCAAATGGATGTTAAGACAGCATTCTTGAATGGTGTACTTGAAGAAGAAGTCTACATTGAACAACCGGTGGGGTTTGTCTTGGGTACCGATGAAACAAAGGTCTGCAAACTAAAGAAAGCTCTATATGGTTTGAAGCAGGCACCACGGGCATGGTACTCATGGCTAGATTCATATCTCAAGAAGTTGGAATTCAAAAGAGGAGGAGTTGATCACAATCTCTATGTGAAGAATTCTCCAAAAGATCAGTTAATGGTTCTTGTCTACGTTGATAATATCATTTTTGGTGGCAGCAGGCAGAAATCAGTGGATGAATTTGCCAACCACATGAAATCCAAATTTGAAATGTCTATGATTGGGGAGCTCACATATTTCTTGGGGTTACAAGTGATTCAAAAGAAGGAATACACATTCATTTCTCAGGAAAAATATGCAAGAGAGTTGCTGAAGAAGTTCAATATGCAAGACTCCGAACCAATGTCAACTCCGATTGCTGTTGGAACTAAACTTGGAAAGCATGAGGATGGGAACTCTGTTGATCCCACCATGTACAGGAGGATCATTGGAAGCCTACTGTATCTGACAGTGACAAGGCCAGATATTGTCTTTGCAACATGCCTTGCGGCCCGCTTTCAGAGTAATCCAAAGGAGGAACATATGTCAGCAGTAAAAAGAATCATGAGGTATATTCAAGGCACACATAACTTCGGGTTATTTTTTACTGCAGGCAGGGACAGTGAATTATCAGCGTTTTCTGATGCTGACTGGGCTGGGGATGTAATAGACAGAAAGTCCACTAGTGGTGGAGCTTTCTATATTGGGCATAAATGTGTTGGCTGGTTGAGAAAGAAGCAAGAAAGTACTTCTCTTAGTACTGCTGAAGCTGAATATATCTCCGCCACAAAAGCATGCACTCAACTTCTTTGGATGAAGCAGCAGCTAACAGATATTGGTGATAAGGTGCAGCAACCAATGGTGATTTATTACGATAACAAAAGTGCAATTGATCTTACGAAGAATCCGGTTCAACATTCTCGTACAAAACATATTGAAATACGGTATCATTTTATCAAAGAAAAGGTTGAACAAGGAGTGATTAAAATGGATCATGTTGGAACTAATGAGCAAGTGGCTGATATCCTAACCAAGCCATTGTTCGCGGCTGTGTTCGAGAAGCATCGGTTGAACCTCGGTGTTCGACCACCTCCTACTGCATAAGGAGGCACCGGAAGTCCCCTCTCGCCGTTTGTTTTAACTGTTTTTATCTGCTTATGGCTGTGATGCAGGTTTATGGGGGAGATACTATCCAGGGGGAGTATGGATTGAGCTGAACGTTGAACAAACTTTTCGGTCTTTGGTTTTATTGTCAATGGGGGAGAAAGGCATAAATTCAAGGCAAGAAATTCTTCTGTGATGAGAAGTGTAAGATTGTGATGAGAAGTTTAATAAGGATAACATCGGGCGTCATGGAGAATTTCAAAACACTAAGACCCAATTCAAGCTTTCTCTCTTGTTTTCTACACCGAGCATTGCTCACGTAGACTTAGAGTGTTGGCTGAGTTGATTCTTGCGTTTTGGATTTGCTCATGGTTGGAGATCTATTGAATTTATTCTGATTTCCAACAAACCCAAAGGGGGAGATTGTTGCAACCAGGTTCTTCAAAGCATGATTTGGTGTATGGTTTGTGTTTGTTGTCAATCCTCAGTGGACGTTCAGGGTGTGTACCAACAAAGTGATCATACCGTTCAAGCAGAAAACAGTAGTGAAGGTGGCACTGTTTCCCAGTGTTTGCCAATTTTTTGGGCCTAAAAATCGGCCAATAAAGTAAAGTGTTTTTTTGGAAAAGGTACTTGCGCGCCGTGCTCTTGGAGGATGAAAGACTTGCGCGCCATATGATTTTGAGGATCAGAACATCAAAATTTGGCTAAGGCAAGAAGGTCGCGCAAGTGTTGGTTGGGCCGCGCAAGTGAGTTGCGCGACAGAGTTTATTGAAGACAAGACTTGCGCGCCGTCGAGGACTTGCGCGCCGCCGCGCAGGGGGTCCAGTTTTCCTATAAATACTGGACCACCCCTCCTCATTTTCAACGAAGTTCAAGGCTGAGAGATTGTTCGAGCTCTCGTCGCGCAGGTGGTTGAGTCGCGCAGGTGGTTGTTTTGTCGCGCAAGTAGATCTTGCGCGCCGGTGTTTGGCTGTGCGCCCAAGGTGGTTTGGAAGAGAAAGGAAGTGGACCGCGCAAGTTTGTAGTTGGGGAAGGAAGAGTCGCGCAACTGTGTTGATGACACTTGCGCGCCAGTGTGGACATGCGCGCCGTAGTGGAACTTGCGCGACTGTCTTGGAGAAGCGCGCCTGGTTTTGCTGAAGTCCACCTGCGTGTTTGGAGCTGCACGAAAGCCGAGAGACTACTCGGTTCATTCGAGGAAAAGTGATATTCTTCTTCTGGTGAGAATCGGACTTCAATAGAGCATCTACATACAACAAAGGATGCACTCTTATGAAAATGAAGAAGAGACGTTCACGTCTATAAACTGAGTGGGACTTCACCAACGGCAGTGAGCCAGGGGGAGTCAACGGGAGTGACCCGAGGGACGCAGTGAGCTATCCCTGAACTATTGTAAAGGCAGTGAGCCTGGGACAGAGTGTCTGTACCCGAACTTTTGTATTCGCAGCTAGTGAAGCATAGTGGATTTAGGTACGACCGGCAACCTGTCGGCGTATGCTCCTTGGACGTAGCCCTTAGTGGTGAACCAAGTAAAAATGGCTGCGTCTTCTCTGTGCATGTGAATGTTTTCATTTTGATCATAATCATCATACAGGTTCAACAAGTTCCTACCAACGTGGGAACAAGATCCAACACATTAAAAGAAAAAGTGGTCACCCTGATTCACCCCTCCCCTCTCAGGGTGTCCCGGGGTCCTTCATATTTTATAATTTTTTTCTCATTTTCATATCTATATATGTAATAATTAGTTTATATCAACCATATTTATATTATAAATATATTTATAGTATTTCACAATTCACCTAAGGATCAGTGTTGCGTGTTTCAAAGCTATATTGATTCTTATTATTTTAAAATAAATTCATTGTTTTCTACAAATAGAGTATATGCTTATAATCATAATTAAACGTCATTCCCTCAAGTGAAATCTCAAACCCATGATGTGCATATTCCAGTTGGCTTAACTGTAAGGGTATTAGATTATATCATTCCAAAAATAGTGTAATTGATATAAACAGACAATGGAACCATTTCTATTATGTGATTTAAAAAAAGTCCCACACGCTTCATGGATGATATTCCAAAAAATACAAAATATAGATCTATATTTAGTTGACAATATTTCTTTCTTGGAACCATTATTTCATATGGATAATGTTTAGATCAATGATCGAAAGAATATAAGGGAAACTATGATAACTACTTCACTAACTATATGGGGACCAACTTAGCATGTATGATTTGGGTATTTTCATAATCTATGTCACCAACAATGCCCTTGTAATTTTCAAGACCTCGATAGCTCTAGGACCTGATGGATTTATATTCATGTAAATACTTTCCCAATGTGTTGGAAAAAATTTATATGAGCCTTATTTCCTTACCATTAGATATTTTTATTATTTATAATTGGGTAAAATCATAAGACAAGTATTCAAAATGCGACCCACTATCAGATCCATAGCTCTAATTTATATTTAACTAAGTGAAATCTGTTATTAAACCTATTAATATTTTCCCACACAAGTCACTTTAGAGGGACTATTTAGAAAAAATTGTTATACCTCACCGAGGTTATACGCCTAAGTAGTCCATAAATAATAAAAATTCCAAAAAAGAACTTTAATCTATTCCATAAAAATACCCACAAAGGGATATAGATCTATTTTTCCTTCAAATGACTATGTGAACATTGAAACATATTATTCTTCATAAAATGTTATTAATATCACTGTCATGGATAATGCAGTCTATGACTTCAAAGAAGATGATCATGATTTTGAAGTCCCTATTCGAAATACTACACATACCATGAATCCTAATTAATGTTTGTGTACTAGGAACAAAACATTTGCTCAAAAAAAGTGATTCCAAAAATGATTTTTTTCCCTAATCTGGTGATATGCAGTTAATGAATTGTTATTAGATGTGGTTGTATCCCATACCCACCCCCACAAGACTAATAATTTTATCCTACCACAACCAAGGAATGATTCACCCAATATGAATATGTGTATAAGAGTTAATTTGACTAAATGTTACCCACATAGATTTAATTTTCCCCTGAGTATGAAATCCAAGATGAAAATTATAAGGACTCGGCCTTAAAAATTAGTTATTACTGAATTAAATTAATAATTCACATTGAGTATCTTTTTAGGTTTACTGTTTTAGAGAATTAGGACATAACTATTACAGCTCAAAGATTACAAAGCAGACACAACTACTCGGATTCCATTTTGTTCACAAAAATAAAAACTCTTGAACAAAAGAGTCATGTCTAGTTCCTTGTTTTAGACAGCCTGAAATTTCCTTGATCCCATACTTGACCCTATTCAACTTTATGTCCTGTGAAAACATTTCAAAAACATGGGATGAGAATAAAAAGCTTATTTAGGGTTATAACAGTACGTAAAGGAAACCTCAGTCCATGTATACATAAGAATCAATGAAATCATACTTTACTCATAAAACATAAGAAATTTAACATAGCTCATGAAATCATAAGATTTATGCATAACTCAATAGAAATCATAAGGAATAAAGGTAACTTGAGGCATTCATAACATTCTTACGTAGGGAGTAACCCTCATGGTAATGTTTGGAATACCCATTATAGTATATTCCCTAAATCACTTCGGAGAAACCATAGCGTTTAACTCCTTCGCGTTACCCAATGCATTGGAGAGCTATATCGGGCTCACCCGCCCTTAGTTTATCACGGAACCACCTGTTTTCATAAACTATGCCCAAGAAACAAAACATAATCATAACATAAGAATAAAGGAAAGATAACATTCCCACACTGCAATAACTATATAAAATTTTAAGATATTGAAATAATGATTCCATTAAAAAAAATCCATTTTCAAAACCATTTAAAACATTTAATAAATAGATATTTGAATCAAAGTGTCCCATACCACCTCGAAGATTTTAAAAATTTAAACCATTAATATCCATATAAATAAATCCTGAAAACTCTTTTGAAAATATGGATATTAATAATAACAAATCATTAAAAGTGATATTTTAGTTAAAGGGATTTTACCAAAATTAGAGACACTTGAATACAATAATTTAAGAATAACATTTAATCAGAACTTTATAATATAATGAGAATAAATGGATTCATGATATAATATTCTAGAGGATAGTATATACACCATATTAGAGTGAATTGGTGCATAACAACAATGAAGTCTCAACAGAAATTTAAAATGAGATGGAATCCCTTATAAAGAAGGTATCCTTAAATTAAGGATAAATCAATCTCAAAATTATGGGTGAAAAATATAAATACACCCAATATAAGTGGATAATAAGTGTAAAAAAATCAAAGGCCGTTCACACATATTCAAAGGATGACATATTCTATAACTACAAGTTGAACCCAAAGAAATCGAAATTGGGTTAAGAAGTTCCCTTGGTAAAATTCGACAGCCTAACGACGTCACTTTAAAATTCATTAAATTAGTTGATGAGAGAGAAAATTGCATCTCATCACATGGACATAAAATTTACATCAATAAGGATATATAAGAACATATCCAAACATAAAAATATGTCAATTAAAATACATAACAAAATAAGTCTTTTTAAAAGAGGAGTGTGAAAGGTTCTTTAACCGATTTGGGAAACTTTCGAAACGTACACCCCAAGAAAGAAGGGTCATACAATGAATATTTAACTAACCATAAATGAGAGTATATAATACAAATATTAAAATAATGGGCAGTACATACACCACACAAAATTAAATAGTGGCCAATGTAGCATGAATCTCACAGGAATAAAAAGTGAGATGAAAATCCCCTTATGAAAATTCGGCAGCCTAACGACCCCACATAAAACATCCAAAAATGGATTGATGAGATCAAATAGGGTCTTTCACCATATTAACATAAAATTAACCTCAAAATTAATATAAAATAACATCCCCCAACATAAGAAAGAGGAGCCTAAAGTAAGTTACATAAAAAGAGTACATAAAAATAAAGAGAGAGGTAGGATCCCTTACCTCAAGTCTGACTTGTCTTGTTCGTTTCTTTATATTCCTTAATGATAAACATTTATCAATTTATAATTTCATAAGGTCCTCCTTTAAATATTATTATTCAGTTCATATCACATATTACAATTTTATAATAATTGGTTAATAATGTGAGTTCATATCAGACGTTTTTGTCGATTTTGGTACATAAGTCAAAAATGAACTTGTTTGAAAATGATTGTCCATGTAGTTATAATTAAATCATCTCAAGAATAGTATTAATGATTTAAATATCATATAAATCTAGTAAATATTCATTTTATACTATTCCGTAACATTTGGAGAGAAAAAGAAATGAAATGCACCGTTCATGGAGACGGTAGGCCGTACATACGCATGAACGCTACTTTCATTTATATTTATTACTTAATGGAGTGAAATAATAATGATATAAAGATATATTATAATTCCAGTATAATATCATATATAATATCATTAACTCTATCCTTTATATTTCCCACATAAGGCATTAACGAATCAAATCACTTTGAGGGGGCGGTAGTCCGCACTTCCTAAAATGAAGATATCGCATTTACCCATAATAGAAACCATAAAGGTATGATATAAATGAAAAATACATAAGCTTAAGGAAAACATAAACATATTATATATCATATATAAATACAGTGACATCTTAATGGACACGTTTGAAGGTGTTAGAAGAATATTGAACAATCATCATTTTTTGGGGTAGAAATTCGCTATCCACGGAAACAGTATGCTCTTTAACCATTAGATGTAGGTGTGTGTAAGTGTAGATAGAATCCTTATTATAAAAAAAATCCTATTATATTTAAGATACTGGTGTTGTTACAAAATAAATTAATAAAAAGAGTTTAGGGGGTTGGAGAAGCCAAATAATACAAAAGAGCATTAGAGAAGACTTTACCTTTGAATCGGGTAACTCCTCTTGGTTTGAACCAAAAGGGTTTCTTAAAGAGATTTCTATATAAGGTAAGGCTTCTAGAATGAAGATGGGGATGTTGAGATATTAAATGGTCAGGTTTTTTCTGAGACAAAGGTTGTATAGGTGTGGGTAAGGTGGTAGAGGTGGGGGCCTTTTATAAGAGGATAGGAGGGGAACTCTTGAAAAGGTATAAAATGTTACTTTATTTTCAAATGAGTTTCCGATTTTAAAGGTCCCACACTTATGTATTTAGAGGATAAGGTGATAAGGGTTCTCAATCCACCCATCCAATAGGTTTTTGAAAAGTCTAGGTCTTATATTTTACATTATCTTTTCATTTTATTTAAATCGTTACATAATGAGGTAATCACTGCATCATCATGGTCTCATATATAATATAATTTATTTAATGTCTAAAAATTATAAAAAAAATACTATGATGTAGGAAATATTATTAGATTTTCAATGACTATTTATAGTCCAAGAGATCATTTATGTAGACGAGATTAAAAAATGTTTTACTCAGGTGATACATTCTTTGTTATATTTACTCTCTTTAAAAAAAATAAAAAGTTAAAAAGTCATTATCACACAAAATTGATTCCATGGGATCCTCAAGTTTGGAAAAAGGCATCCCATGTTCCAAAATGACACAACCAGTAGTATTAGGAAATATTTTGGTGTCATTTTTTATTATTATGATATTATTTTATTATCCTTAACTACCCGATTACTAATTAATCAAGATAATTAACGATAATTACCATCATTACTATTCACACAGTCCAAAAACAGAAGAGTATTAATTACATAATTTGGACCTTCTGATTCAAAATATGGAATCCATTTTACCAAATTAAAAACACATAAATTGAAATAATTAATTTAAAAATAATTCTCGTTGTCAAAACAAATAGCGGGTTTTTTTTGAAACAATATCTATGAAAATATTGGCATTAATTTATGCCCAATTCCAAAGTGAAATTAATTCTAATGACCACTATTGGATTAAATGTTAAAAATATATTCAAATTAGACTTTAAAACCAATTAAAAATATAATCTATCAATATATTTAAATTAGATGAAAAAGAAGTTTTGATGTAACATGAAATATTTTTCACTATTCATTAAAAAGAATGAACATTGTCAGAAACATACCAAAAATTTAACCAAAGTAAATTTCAAAATACCAATCATAAATAATAAGTTTATTTTGACAAATAGAGATTAGAAAATTTTCAACAGTTAGATTTAAAATTGGTTCTCCATCAAAAGGCGACAAAACAATCTATTAAAAATATTAGAGTATTTATTTCTTAAAATTGGATTCATTTGGATTTTAAGACTCTAAAATTTGTTAGATAAATGTAAAAATATTTGACAAACATATGTAATCATTTTGTAGTTATTTATGTTCATTCCCTCCATTACAATGTTTAGGGGTTAACTATTATAATATTATTATATTTTTAGTGTGCAATGTTAGATTTAAAAGAAACTCATTGTTGCGTATAGGGCACGACATCGAGCATAGCATTCCCTTTAAAGTAGTATTAACATTTTATTCACAAATATTGATACACATTTGAATGTAATATTATTTATTTACCTGGGATGTTACATCC
Source organism: Viscum album (assembly GCA_963277665.1). Classification (NCBI taxonomy): domain Eukaryota; kingdom Viridiplantae; phylum Streptophyta; class Magnoliopsida; order Santalales; family Viscaceae; genus Viscum; species Viscum album. Next base: position 1,198,595,561 of record OY728153.1, on the reverse strand, counting down.
TTCCCCCCGTTTTGGGAATTGCGTCCTCACAATTTCAAAATTGGGGTTGGAAACTTCATTGAAAATCCCACATCGGAACAAGAGTCAGTAAAACTATCACTTTAAAATAAAGAAAGTGAAGTACAAAGGTCACCCGAGTTAACCCATACTAAGATTCCATGTAAGAAAACATGGACATGGAGAAGAAAACAAAGGGTCATGTTCTGATGGAGAGTGATAGAAAACATGTTTAGGAGAAATTTAACCACACGAATATCACAAACTTGTGATGGGTTAAACGGTATTCGATTCCCCAGTAGGAAAAGTTAACAGAAAACATTTTTGTTTTAAGTTACTTTTCATTGAGTAATTTATTTATGAGCTTATCTAAAACATAAGGAAACATACTTACTTGTCATGTTGACTTTCAAATTTTACTAGATTTCTTACACGAACTCATATTTTCTTCAAAGGACGAGTATTTAGGATGACTTGTTCACATTAAGAGAGCTATATTCAACTTCTAGATAATCACCTAATCCATAAAAGAGAACTATATACTTCCCGCGTCTTTAGACCAAAACCATAACAAAAAATTATTAGTACGAGATCAGATAACACCCAAAAAGGATAATCCTTTATAAAAAGAAAATCTATTTTGAATCTCCAAAATTTCTCCAACAAAACCCAAAGTTCAATGAAGACCATTCAATAATCAATTTTCTACAAAATTATTCAAAGTAAATCAAACAATGATTGAAACCCAAATCTTTTAAGGATTTAATCAAATAGTATTCCAAAGTAAATATTAACATTTATCTCAAAATAACATAAGTTTCTATTAAAGTCTCATATTTAATAGTAATTAACTTAATCACATATCCTTCATGATCAGTTAATAATTTCCACAGATAACCCAAAATCAACTTTTTCTAGATTCATAAGATCATCTAACTAAAAAGAATTAGTCAAACTAACCGGCGACTTCACGTAGTCCAGTGGTAGGCGATAAATACCAGTCGCACTTTGGTTGTGGGTTCGATTCCTACAGCTATGTCCGACATGATGGGTTGTCACATTGTTTTCATGTTGTCCTTTTTACAAAACTATATAATTCTTATAACATTCCCCAAAAAGAGATAAATTCTTCAAAAATAACCATAACATAATTTAACGTCATGTTTATCTCATGAATTTCATCTTCCATCATATAGTAACCCATAATTACCTCAAAAGTAAGGATCATATAAACACTAAGGGTTAACTTTATAATTATTACCTGAACATCCACATCGAGTTGGTCATCTCGTACATGATGCATTAGAGAACTCACCAAGGTTCAAGTGGTTAATCATGACTCCTGATTGTTGGTTTAGAATAACCATGAGATTTTTCATTGAATCCCCCATTTCATCTTATCTCTTAATCAGAGAACCACCACAGTTTCCTTCAAACCCATTGTCACATTGGTGCCTTCTAGATCCATCCATTAACTAAAACCAAAAATTGTTAGTGTGAGTATATCAACAAAATCATTATGTACTAATTAGGAATATAAACACTAATATATACTTACTCATTCACTTTATCTAAAAACTATGACACTTTCTAGAATCCTAGCCATTATGGTAATTTCACTTATTCTTAAAGAATACCCTAACCTCTAAAGTTATCTAAACCGACCTTTGATACCAACTATAAGGACCCGGCCTTAAACATTAATTACTATTGAATTAAATGAATAGTTCACATTGATGATCTTTTCAGGTTTAGAGTTTTAGAGAATTAGGAAATAATTATTACATATCAAGGATTACAAAGTAGATGCATCTACTCAGCTTCCATTTTTTTCACAAAAACTCTTGAACAAAAGAGTCATGTCTAGTTCCTTTATTTAGACAGCCTGACATTTACTTGATCCCATCCATGACCCTATTCAACTTTATGTCCTATGAAAACATCTCAAAAACACGGGATGAGCATAAAAAGCTCAGTAAGGGTTATAAGAGTACGGAAAGAAAGCATCAGTCCATGTATACATAAGAATCAATGAAATCATACTTTACTCATAAAACATAAGAAATTTAACATACCTCATGAAATCATAAGATTTATGCATAACTCAATAGAAATCATAAGGCATAAAGGTAACATGAGGCATTCATAACATTCTTACGTAGAGAGTAAACCTCATGGTTACGTTTGGAATACCCATCACAATATAATCCCTAAATATCTTCGGTGAAACCTTAGCGTTTAACTCGTTTGCGTTACCCAATGCATTGGATAGCTATATCGGGCTCACCCGCCCTTAGTTTATCACAGAACCACCCATTTTCATAAACAATGCCCAAGAAACAAAACATAATCATATCATAAGAATAATGGAAAGATAAAATTCCCACATTGCAATAACAATATAAAATTTTAAGATATTGAAATAATGAATCCAATAAAAAACCATTTTCAAAACCATTTAAAACATTTAATAAAGATATTTTTAATCAAAGTGTCTCATACCACCTTGAAGATTTTAACATTTTAAACCATTAATATCCATATAAATACATCCTTAAAAGCCTTTTGAAAACATGGATATTAATAATATCAAATCATTAAAACATTTGAAGCGATATTTTAGTTAAAGGGTTTTTACCAAAATTAGAGACACTTGAATACAATAATTGAGGAATAACATTTAATCAGAACATTATAATATAATGAGAATAAATGGATTCATGATATAATATTCCAAAGGATATTATATACACCATATAAGAGTGGATTGGTTCATATCAACAATGAAGTCTCAATAGAAATGTAAAATGAGATGGAATCCCTTATAAAGAAGGTATCCTTAAATTAAGGATAAGTCAATCTCAAAATTATGTGTGAAAAATATAAATACACCCAATATAAGTGGATATTATGAGTAAAACAATAAAATGTCATTAACACATATTCAAAGGATGACATATTCAATAACTACAAGTTTAACCCAAAGAAATCGAAATTGGGTTAAGAAGTTCCCTTGTTAAAATTCAACAGCCTAACGACGTCACTTTAAAATTCATAAAATTATTTGATTCGAGAGAAAATGGTAACTCATAACTTGGAAATAAAATTTAAATTAATAAGGATATATAATAACATATCCCAACATAAAAATATGTAAATTAAAAGACATAACAAAATAAGTCTTTTTAAAAGAGGAGTGTGAAAGGTTCCCTTACCGATTTGGGAAACATTCGAAACGTACACCCCATGAAAGAAGGGTCATACAATGAAGATGTAAATACACATAAATTAGATTATATTATACAAATAGTAAAATAATGGGCAGTACATACACCACACAAAAAGAATATAGTGGCCAATGTAGCATGAATCTCACGGGAATAAAAAGTGAGTTGAAAATTCCCTTATGAAAATTCGGCAGCCTAACAGCGCTACATACAACTTCCAAAAATGGATTGATGAGATCAAATAGGGTCTCTCATCATATTAACATAAAATTTAAAGAAATCATAATATAAAAGAACATCCCCCAACATAAGAAATATGAGCTTAAAATAAGTTACATAAAAAGAGTACTTAAAAATAAAGAGAGGGGTAGGATCCCTTACCTCAAGTCCGACTTGTTTTTTTCATTTCGTTATATTCCTGAATGATAAAATTTTTTCAATTTATAATTGCTTAAGGTCCTCCTTTAAATATTATTATTCAGTTAATATCACATATTACAAGGTTATAATAATTAGTTAATAATGTGAGTTCATATCAGACGTTTTTGTCGATGTTTGGTACATGTGTCAAAAATGAACTTGTTTGAAAATGATTGTCTATGTAGTTATAAATAAATCATCTACAGAATAGTATTAATGATTTAAATATCACATATATCCAGTACATATTAATTTTATACTATTCCATAACATTTGGAGATAAAAAGAAATGAAATGTACCGTTCATGGAGACGGTAAGTCGTACGTACGCATTAACGCTACTTTCATTTCTATTTCTTACTTAATGGAGTGAAATCATAATTATATAAAAATATATTATAATTCCATTATAATATCATATTTAATATCATTAACTCTATCCTTTATATGTCCCACATAAGGCATTACCGAATCAAATCACTTTGAGGGGGCGGTAGTCTGCACTTCCTAAAATAAAGATATCGTGTTTACCCATAATGGAAACCATAAAGGTATGAAATAAATGAAAAACACAGAAGCTTAAGGAAAACATAAACATATTATATATCATATATAAATATAGTTACATCTTAATGGCCACCTTTTAAGGTGCTAGAAGAATATTGAACAATCATCGTTTCATCAGGAAGAAATTCGCCATCCACGGAAACAATATGCTCTTTAACCATTAGATGTATGTGTGTGTAAGTGTAGCTCGAATCCTTCTTATAACAAAATCCTAGTATATGGAAGATACGGGTTTTGTTACAAATTAAATGAATAAAAACATTTTAGGGGGTTGGAGAAGAAAAATAAAACAAAAGATCATTAGAGAAGACTTTACCATTGAATCGGGTAACTCCTCTTGGTTTGAACCAAAAGGGTTTATTGAAGAGCTTTCTGCCTAAGGTAAGGCTTCTAGGATAAAGAGAGGTATGTGGAGAGATGAAATGGATAGGGTTTTTCCGAGCCAAAGGCTTGAGATGTGTGGGTAAGGTGGTAGAGGTGGGGTCCTTTTATAAGAGGATAGGAGGGGCACTCTTGGAAAGGTATAAAATGTTACATTATTTTTAAATGATTTTCGGATTTTAAAGGTCCCACATTGATGTATTTCAAGGATAAGGTTATAAGGTTTCTAAATCCACCCATAAAATAGGTTTTTGACAAGGTTAGGTCTTATATTTTACATTATATCTTCATTTTTTTTAAATCGTTACATAATGATGTAATCGTTGCATCATCATGGTCTCATATATAATTTTATTTATTTAATGTCTAAAAATTATAAAAAAAATACTATAATGTAGGAAATAGTTTTATCTTTCCAATGAATATTTATAGTCCAAGATATAATTTTTTTAGAAAAATTAATTTTTTTTACTCAGGTGATACATTCTTTGTTATATTTACTTTCTTTAAAAAATATAAAAAGAGAAAAAGTCATTATCACACAAAAGTGATTCCATGGGGTCCCCAAGTTTGGAAAAAGTCATTACATGGTCTTACATGACACAAAAAGTGGTATTAGGACACAAGTTGGTGTCATTTTATATTATTATGATATAATTTTGTTATCCTTAACTACCTGATTACTAATTAATCAAGATAATTAATGATAATTACCGTCGTTACTATTCACAATGTCAAAAAACAAAAGAGTTTTAGTTAAATAATTTGGACCTTTTGATTCCAAATATGGAATACATTTTACCAAATTCCAAACACATAAATTGCAATAATTAATTTAAAAATAATTCCCGTTGTCAAAACAAATAGCGGGTTTTTTGAAACAATATCTATGAAAAGTTTGGCATTAGTTTATGCCCAATTCCAATGTGAAATTAATTATAATGACCACTATTGGATTACATTGTTAAAATATATTCTAATTAATCTTTAAAACCAATTAAAAAGATAATCTATCCATATATTTAAATTAGATGAAAAAAAAAAGATTTGATGTAAAATAAAATATTTTTCACTATTCATTAAAAAGAATGAACATTGTCAGAAACATAGCAAAAATTTAAAAAAAGTAAATTTAAATATCCCAATACTAAAGAATAAGTTTATTTTGAAAAATAGAGATTATAAAATTGTCAAAAGTTATATTTAAAAAAGGTTCTCCATCAAAAGGCGGTAAAACAATCTTTCAAAAATATTAGAGTATTTATTTCTTAAAATTGGATTCATTTGGATTTTAAGGCTCTAAATTTTTTTGGATAAATGTAAAAATATTTCACAAACATATGTAATCATTTTGTAGTTATTTCTGTTCATTCCCTCCATTACAATGGCTAGGCGTTAAATATTATAATATTATTATATTATAAGTATGCAACGTAAGATTTCAAAGAAACTCGTTTTTGCGTATAGGGTACGCCATCGAGCATAGCATTCCCATTATAGTATTAACATTTTATTCACAAATATTGATAAACATTAGAATTTAGTATTATTTATTTACCTGGGATGTTATAAGAATCACATTTTTTATTTGTTAATTATTATATAATAAGAAGAAATTTCTCAATTAATGATATAAGAACCCCATAATCCAAGAATATAATAATTTGTTAAACCAGTCTATCAAGACTACATATCTAATTAATATGAATAATTGATTCCCTTAGGAATGAATCAGGAACCATTTTTTTAATTATATACTATATTATATCATAATAAATATCCACAATAGATATAGGTCAGTGGCTAAATGAAACTCAACTACATTCATCCACTAGAGTGTCCACCCAGCCTACTATTCTAGTATAACTTCATGATTATATAGATTACATTCCCATCAAAAATGGAATCCATATAATTTCATCAACAAATTTTTAAACAAAAAATGAATCTCTATCATGAATGGGTAGATGAAACTCATCATCTACCAAACATCATGATTTAATTTTTCTATTTATTAATGAAAAAAATACCCAGTGTACTTTTTAAGTACTTCATGACTTAGTGTGGACCCATGATGGGATCACTTGGGAAAGAAGAATAATCAAATAGAAGATTATTTTTGTAGGATATATAAGGGAAACATTAATCCAGGGTAAACAAAAAACCACTTGGTTTGTCAATGGTTAAAAGGGTCTTTATCAAAACATTACTTATCAATTAAGATATACGATGAGGAAAATGATGGTCCTAAACCTCTAATATTTAAAACAAAACAATAATTAGTTTGTCACATAATTTACTCCTTGATTGAATGACATGGATTATTCTTTGAATATGTAACTCACGAAATATTAATATTTGGAGATATACATAGAAAATATATAGGATTCATTCCAAATGCTAATGAGTCCATTGAAATATAGTGGTCTATTTTTATAGTTCAATAATACCCCAAGTTTCTATGAATTTTTTTCTATTAAATTTAACTTATTTGATAGGTTGTGTTACACATAACACCAATTTTTAAATAATTTTAATATACTATAAATATTACTATTTAAACATGACCATTATATCCCAACCATTACACATCGATGTATAGATAAGAATAACCACATATTTAAAATTTCATAACAGTTTTAGATAAATAAAATATATTGATATATAAGTACTTAATTTTTGTAAAAGTTTTTAAATACTTTGAAAATATATTCCCTCTTGAAAAATGACTTTCATAAATATATTTTTTTAAACTTATAGTATTAATTTTTGAAACATTAAGAATTTTTTTTTGAAATAATGAACTTCGGTTTTCTAATTAAATGAAAAAATCATCTACTGGTGAATTTTTTAGTAATTTTTAAAGAGAATAATCTTTTAATGAATAAGGAAAATGCTGATTTTTATTAAAAATGTCATTTTATTTTAATGAAATTGCAATGTTTTGACTTCTTTTTAAATTATTTAAAATTAAAAGTAGTACAATTATATTATCAAAAATCTTATTTATTCCATTGGAGTCATTTTAATCAATAGTTTGTATTTAAAAAAGTTTTACAGTTATGAAAATTTTCTCTTTGCAAAACCATTTTTTCCTTACATATGTGAGATTAAATTTAAATAAAATTCTACCATTTATGTAAAAAAAATTTGAAATTTATTATTCTATATTTTTGAATCATCATAATTAATATTATATAATAAGTTCAACTTAACTATTGGTCAATATTAATTTTTTATATAGTAAAAAATTATTTATTGTGATTAAGTTTAAAATTAGATTACCAATGGTTAAATGAAAATTATAAGGTTATTAATGACTTAAATATATGTCTAATTAATATTTTATGTAAATATTTCAACCATATATCATTATTGATTCAATAATGTTTCATTTTGGAGAACGTTATCTTGTGTAAAATGTCAGTATATCTTTTTTCTTTTATAAAATTCTAAGTGGGTCATTTCCGCCAATTATAAATGGTTAACACCTATCCTCACTTATTCACACATAAAAATCCTTTTGTATTAAAGTATTCCAACCGAAATATATTCTATACAGACCTACCACATCCGATATTACTTATTTTGATTTTAAAATCCTTATATAAATGATTTATGTGTAAACATAAAGTCGTTCTCTAAAGAATAGGTATTGTCCTTTACCAATAATTTTCACTATTCTTATAAATCCTTAAAATTTTCATAATTTATTATGACATAATAACATCCTAATATCCTATATACTAAGATGTTATTATATTTATGGAATGAAATATGTCTATTTGCTCTTCCATGAAATGGGAAATGAAACTATCTATCATGTGTATGACAGACTACATCCACATTAACTAATGTAATATGTTTCCTATCACCTATATCATGGGAGGATATAATTATTTATAAATAATTTTTATAAAAATATCTATATGAATCAAAAAAATTCAAAAAAAATATATTTAAAATATTTGTGGAATTTTTATATTTTAATTAAAAGTTTCTTAAATAGATAGTAAATTTTCCTCAAGAATGTTTTAATGGTACCTTAATGGTATTTATATTAATCAATTATAACATACCTTGTGTCTAGTTATTATCTACATGATATATGATAAAATAAAATAATCCCACTTCTTTCCAAGGATGGTTTATGGTTATAATGACATGATTTGTATGAAAACCATATAATTATTATGTAATTCTAGGATGAAGTGTTTATGAAACCCGTTTTATTTTCATTTATAGGTAATTTTGTAACACATATGAATGAATAATGACTATTTTAAGGGTGGTACAAGAATTATATATCCCTATAATTTATTCGGTAAATATGGATAACTAATGAAATAATATGTTATGAATTAAATTGATTTCATGTTTACAATTTCATCCATGGATATTTTTTTCCTATAAATAATATTAAAAATAGGCTATGATTTGTTTTCATAAGAATATTATGTGCGGACCTAGTTTTCATGTACATAATATTATGCACAAACCTAGCGTTCATGTACATATGATTATTCATGGATCTAGTTTTCATGTCCATAATTGTATGTGAATTCTTAATTATATTTTCCAATCAAAATGAGTGAACATGTTTATCTTTATAAATTTTCATAATGTCATAACCTTATATTATGCCAAAAATCTAAATCTTATTCCAATTTTATTCTCTCATGGACAATGTTCCATGATTCCTCTGTGATTCATGTCTAATGAAAGACACTGATTTATTCCATGAATCGTGGTTATGATCATTGATATATATGGTATGGTTTTCAAATGATATAACCATGTTCTCACACTTTTATTCTCATTTTATGCTTATGTGATCATTAATATATACATTGTTTACACTTATTAAGAATATAAACTCACCCTTTTACATGATTCCATTACCCATGTTATTGAGAATGTTATTATGTGTGATTTGTCTAATAAGGGTTTTAGTTATCAAGAACATAGTTGGAGATGTAGTGGTTCACTTATGAACCTATTTTTTATGTATCCAATTTTCCAAATATAAAATACCAATAAAATTCTAGTTTTCATTGTTATATCATGTAGTGAGTATTAATCTATAAATATATAATACCTATGTAAGAAAAGTATGGGTCACTATAGTTGGTATTAGAGAAGGGTTTAGTTAACATTTTGTATCTAATAGAAGAAACATTTAAGTGATAAGACGATGGATAAGTCAATGTAAAGGATAATATAATAGAATATTTTTTGAAGTATATAACATGTGTTTTCCAAGAAATTACATCCATATTGGGATACTACATGTGGATGCGAATGTGGAATAGTTGTACCTAGGGGTAATAACTATGAAAAGGGAATATTAGGGATTTAAATCAATCATCACCTATTTCATGAAAATAGACCTTGCTAAAAATATAGTTCAAAACTCCCAATGGATTTTTTTTGGAAATTAAAACACCATTTTTAAACCATTATGGGGGATTTAAATGTAACAAGACCATCAATAAATGAGGATAAAATTAATGTTTTTTATATTTGAACTAATGTATCGTGAGTTATATATCCTATAAATACTTTATAATGATTATGTGGTTTCCCACTATGAATTTTGTTGCACACGCTGTGATTTTTTATTTTAGTCCATGACTAGAACCCAAATGAATCGTGTTAATGAAGAATGAGGTGAAAAATGTAAATATTTTACGCTTATGATGACAATTGTTATTGGAATTCGAATTGAAAATCTCAATGTTATTCTCACATAAATATATCAAACTATAAATCATGTTAAACTCACAACCATGTAATGGATCAAACAATGTTATATTGAGTAATTTATGAATATGATTCAACCTTTATTTAGTGATTAATGGGTTCTTATAGTTTTTTTAGAAGTGTATTAATAAAATTTAAAACACATATTATATTCTCCAATTTATTGAATATGAAAATTTCATTTAATCCATATAATCATTAGAAGGTTAAGTAGATCAATGGTAGGATGTATCCAGAATAAAATATAGGATGATGAAATTGAATCAATATAGTGGGATGAATTTAAAAGTTTGTTTTTCTCTAATTACTTTCCATTTATTCTTCCTACAAAAATAGACATGGAATTCTATTATGTAAAGAAGAAGTATAATTACTTTATTATTACCTATCAGTCGTATTTTACAATAATTTTTTAGGTATGCTTCTGGTATTATCATCCAACCTAAAATTAAGTTGTATTTATTTTTCAAAGTCTTAGAACAATTTATTTTAAGGTTGTTGTCCATAAGATAAATCATTTGATATGAATAAATAATTTCATCTTCTATCATGGTGGAAATACAGTTTGCAGTTACCCATCAATCATAGGGTTTTAATAGAAAACGAAAGATATAATTCAAAGGAAACTCCAAAACCGATGGTGAAAATAATATTAGGTTTCTTTCAATCTCGATGTTTGAGGGAAACATAGAGGAAACTGTCTAAAAGGGACTAGAAAATATTTTATGTTTGCAAAGGAATTTAATTGAGTGGTCAAATGCTGAAGTGATGGGAAGAAGTTTTTTATTGATGTGAATAGTGATAAAGATCTACAGAATACCCCACTCACACTATCATGCTTCAAATGAATGGAATGCGGAAATTATGCTAATCAGTGATCAACATGGATGTTTAATGATAACAGTTGATGCTAGTAACCTCTTCATATAAGAGATAATGGGAAGTCACATGCTCTCATTGTTGTTTATGAGATGTATGATAATTATATGTTTAAAGCCGTACTTACCATTAACTCTATAAATACTAATGTCTTATTTGAATCATGAAGTTCCAACTCATTTATATCTAAATAATTTTTTATGTATTAAAAAATAACCTCAAAAATTATATATTGTGTTAGATATTAAGACCCCTATTGGAATAGTGATCAAATATCATGTCAATGATTCTTCCCCAGTTGAATTTTGTGGGAATTTTCTTCCTAAAAACATTTTTATCCACCTTGTAGAATTTAATATTATCTTATACATGGGTTTTTTTTCTCTACATATATCCTACTTCAATTTATTTGGAATTAAAGTCACATTTGATATTCCAAACCATCATATGATCGACTATCAGTTTTCCAATATTTAAGAACAACTGACGAAAATCTCATTTTTTTTATCTATTAGAATTTCAATTTAAAATGGGTGTTTATATCATATGGATGTGTATAAAATCAACAATGATAAATGGATATTTTTTTGAGTTTTTTATGTATTTATATACTAATTTAGTTTTCATCCATTAATTCATGAATTTGAGTTTTCAATAGAACTTATACCTGGTGGTACACATATTTCAATGACTCCCTATAGAATGGCCTCAACTGAGTTAAAATAATTGAAGAAGAAACTGTAGGAGAATCATAATAAGGGATTGATTCAGCCAAATGTGTCACCTTGGGTTGAACCTATTTATTTTAAAAAGAAGAATGATTGATCGATGTGACTCAAAAATTATTGTTGATTGATGAAAAGGATAAAGATAATTAACATGTAACCTCTACCCTTTATTGATTAATTATTTTATCAACTGTGCAGAGCTCAATACTTTTCCAAGATTGACATATATTCTCTATATCATCAATTGTGGTTCAAGAAAGAGGATATATCCATGAAAACATTATGTAAATGATATAGAAAATATTAATATATAATAATGTCATCGGGTTATACTAACGTTCTTACTATCATCATGGATTTAATAAATAGAGCCTTTGGATATTACCTTATAAGTTTGTGGTAGTCTTTAAAGATGATATACTTATTTAATCAATGACAAAGTAAGATAATTAATATAACTTGAAAATTTTGATGAGGACCTGGAGGAAAGAGAAGTTATATAAATATTTAATGAATTAAGAATTATCTCTACATATGGTTTCATTTTTGGGTCATATAATCTCAAGTGAGGGTATATCATTTGATCCATCAATGACTGAAGTTTTTTAAAATTTCCCTAGAATTATCACTATGACACATATTTGAATTTGTTTTTATTTTTTTGGATATTAGCCTTGGTCTGTGGATAGTTTATAATTATTATCTATTCCATTAACTATGTTAGTTCTGAAGGGGTTAAGTTCCACTTATTAGATGATTATGAAGAAACATGAAAGTAACTGAAGAGAATATTGCTTATAAAACCAATGATTAGATTACACTTTAGCGGGGAACTAATTTTAACCTACACCGGGGTATCAAAAAAGGTATTGGGATTCATCCTCATACAAAATTACATAGTGATAACTAATTACTTATAAAAATTTTAGGTTCATGAGAAATATTTCCAACCTCATGATTTAGTTTTATCTATGGTAATATTTTCATTAAATATATTTAATCATTATATTTATAGTGAACATTGTGACATATGTACCGATCATAAATATTTCTATATATTTTCACAAAGAAATTGTTAAATATGTTCCAAAAAAGATGATTGGAGATGATTAAATATTATGATTGATTTATATATTACCTTTATCAGATTGTAAAGTGTATATAATTGTGTCTGTGTTCCATCCATACTATATTTTAAGATGAATCCATTATTGTAAGATCGTATTTCTTCATTCTCTATTCAACCATGAAGTATACATATGAATTGATGTCTAGAAGACTATTTATGGTGTGATGGAATGAGGATATATATTTTTGATTTTTTCTCTTAGTGCTTGGTATGCCAGTATCATTAGTCTAAGAGATAAATTCCAAGAGGATATTACAACCATTTCCCATGTTATAATGTATAGGGGATAACATTTCCATATATTTCTTCATAATACACCCCATAACATATAAATAGAACAATGTTATATAGGTTTTAGTTTATCACCCTATAATTATATAAAACTTCAATAATATAAGATATAATTTCTATCTGGATCAAAATCATATAATATAAATTAAATAAGTGGTAATGTTTAATGGATTATCACATTCTATTGTATATGATTGGGATCCATGGTTTAACTCTTTGCTCTGGGGAAGTCTCCAACAATCACTTGATATAGAGTAGAGTTTCATAACTAAATATCATTATAAAATAAGTGGTTAAGCTGAAAGAACCATTAAATATAGATACGATATGCAATGATCACTTTCTATGGATTTTAAAGGTGGTTTGGATCAACACCGTACTCTATTAGAGTTTTCTTAAAATAATATATTTAAATTGAGTATTCAAACAGCTTCTCATGAATCCATCAATGGAATGAAGTGTGCATATACAATGTTTTGGGGTGAGGTTGTTGAATGAAATATTTTAGGACCGAATCTAGATGAGGAAATAGTATAAAAATCATATCCATTCAATGACATATCATGGAATCTATGAGCGGATAAAAAATATATTATTACAGTCATCATGGTAGTTTAGAATATAATATTTGTGACAATTTTTTTCTTTGAATTTATCTATTGAATAAGGTTATCAGATTTTGTAACATTTAAAATATGTTTCCTATGTATATTTTCCCATTTGATATTATTTACTGAGTAGGTATAGTATCTTTCTACATGGTGCTTCCACTAATCCACTCTCAATTCCATGATGTGTTCTACTTATCTCTCCTGAAAAAGTACGCACATGACCCTTCCCATGAATTGAACATAGAGGTTATACCACTAAAGAAAACTCATTAATATTAGAAATTAAAAATAAAGATTATGGATTATAGAGGTAATATATATTGAAACATGAAAACTCACCTTTTCAATGTTTTGTGGTGAAACCACTAAATTAAAGAAGCCTTGTGGGAACAAGAGCATGTGATGAGTTAGATGTATCCTCATTTTTTTAGAATCAGAGTGTTGAATTTAGAGCGAGAAATTTATTTTAAAGGGGATGTAGTGTAACATTCTCAATTTTATGAAATAATATTTTTCGAATAAATTTAATTTCATTGATATCTTGTGTTACACGAAACACCATCTTTTGACAAAATATAATATATATTTAATATTTTTATTTAAACAAGATATTTTTAACATAAACATTTTACATACAAGTATAAATAGGAATAAAATCATTTTCAAAATTATGTACAATGGTTTTAGATAAATAAAATATATTTTTTTAAAAGTTCTTAATTATTTGTTAAAATCTTATATACTCAGAAAATAAATGTATTATCAAAAAATGATATCCATTTTATTTTTGAAAAAAATTATAGTGTTAGTTTTAGAATCTTTTATATTATTTATTAGAAAAAATTAACCTCATTTTTTAAATCAAAATGTAAAAATTACCATTGGGTTATTTTTTGTGAATTTTTTGAAAAAGATAATTTTATGATTAATAGTGGAAAATAAGTATTTTTATTAAAAAATATCTTGTTCAATAATGCATTTACATTATTTCATAATGTGTTAATATTATTAAAATTTTAACTTTGTTCAATTAAATTATCATTAATACAATTTAGGTCATTGGAATATTTTTCTTATTGAATATTTATATAAAAATATTTTATATTATGAAAATTTACTATTTGGAAAATAGCTTTTTAATTACATCTATAGAATTAATTTTAAATTAAATTATACTACTTTTATGAATTTAATTTGTAAAAATTTATTCCATATTTTTATTAAAAAAAATTATTATATTATAAGTTGAAAATAATTTTTGTTCAAAATGAATTAAAAAATAATTATCTCATTTAAGATTAAAACAAGTTTACCATAGGATAAACTAAAATGATAAGGGATAAAAAGATATAAAAACATGTTCAATTATGATTCATGGATATATTTCGGCCATATCTCAAATAATATTCAGTAATTATACATTTTAGAGATTATTTTTTTGTATAAAATTTTGGTATAAATTTTTCTTTTAAAAAATTTCAATTGTGTCTCATCCACAACTTATAAAAGGGAACCCCCTCTTCACTAAATATTACCAATAAAAAGAATCTTTTCTGAAATTCCCCACCCAAATACGTTCCTTACATCCCAACCCAAATCCTAGAGTACTTATTCTGATTATAAAACCCTATTTTGAAGGATTAACGTGTAATCCTAAAGAGGTTCTATAAAAACCTTGCTCTTTTATTACAAACATAAACATGATTTATTACATAAACTCTTCACTTGATACAACATGGATGATAGAGAGTTCTACTTACTTTGGGTATTAGGAAAATTACATAACAACTTAGAACATAAAACACACAACATCTTTATTGAAAACATCCTTTACATGACCATTACATTCCCTCGTACTTAGCATTGCATGGGATAACTTGAGGACACATATAAGAAAAGTGTGAGCTATCAATCCCAGTATGGGAATAAACATGTAATAACATTAGTAATACAATACATGTTAGTCAGTATGAATATAAATGGAGCACAAGAGAAACATGAACATAAAGGCATGATAACGCATGATAATCATAACATGGAAATGTGGCAACAACACTTAACATGGAATTAGCATGAGCCAAGGCTCATTGCACATGGAGCATGAGTAAAACCTCATTTCACATGAATCATGAGTAAACCATCATTCCACATTAATTAAAATGAGTCAACACTCATTGCACATGACGTAACATGATACTATAATTTACCCAATGTGTTGGAGTGCTATCAGGGCGCACCATTCTTAATCATTTCATTTTATGCATAAATGTGCCACATGGATCATAAAACATGGATTCATTAAACACCATTATTTATTCCATGATAAAGGAGTGTGGAGTTCATAAATGAAACTCTTTAAACAATAATAAATGTTCATAAATTTGAATACCCTTGATAGAGAAATGGGCATGGTATTCATTACACAATGACATTGGCTTCAAAAATCACGGTGCAATTTTGACAGCATAACGACATGACATAAGAAGTCATAAATATGGTTGATGATAGATAAAGGATTGTATCATTATATTTACATGAAATGGACAATAAGGGGGCCAAATAGATTAATGTACCAACAATTGTAATTTAATTTTGATTCATGATACAAAACAATTACTTGAATGTAGATGAGGAGAAACAAATTTCTTACGAAATTTTAGCATGGTAACAGGAGTACATTAAAGGCATTTAATTAGAGAGAAATGGGTCTCTAATAACTCAAAAATACATACGGATGTATGGGGAAGGTTCCATATCATACCCACAACATTTTTAATTTGAAAAAAGGACATAACTACTTAATGAAAATTAGACAAAAATGAGAAAGGAAGAAATCCCTTACTTGGAAGTGTGCTTATAAAGGTTTGGGAGAGGCTTGAGAGAGGATTTTTGGGATCTTGGGGCACATTGGGATGATTATAGAGAGAGTACAGTAGAGGTTGGATGAACTCTAAAGGATTTTATTGAAGAGAAAGTGGGATCTTGGGTGGGATTATATAGGAAAGAAGAGTTAATTCTTTATTATTTAGGTTTGGAACACCTCACATTAAACTAATCAAAACCAAAAATCAGAAAAAAGTTTTTTTTCAAAGGGTAGTGTAAAAAATTATTTTATAAGGCCAATGGACGAAAATTTTAAAATGATAGGGTTTCTTATGTGGAGGTGAGTCACACTCTCAATGAAAACAATTTAAAAAGACAAAATGTTTTAGAAGCTTTGAAGTGTCTACTAAAGCTTTGTAAAATAAATCAATCAAACCTAAAATAACATTATTTTAATTTTAAAACATATATTGGCCTAACATAATGTTTATAGTATTTTATTACATCATTATTGGGTCATTATGATGTCATAAAACACATTATATATTTAAATGGTATTTAATTTTTAGACAAAAATTCTACTGTCTCATAAAATTATGACAAATTTACCACTAGATAATTTCAATATCATGATTCCAAAAATAATATTCAATTTATCTAAATAATTTTCTAAATATGTTAATTTTTACTTTTTAAATAAAAACTGACATTTATAAAAATATCATGTGTTTTGACAAAAACAACTTTCAAACCATAATAAGAATTATAACTTCATTCATAAAATTGTATGATCATTAATAAAATGTAATTTAATAATAATAATAATATTTTTTAAAATATTTTTAAATTTAAAAATGCATTAATTCATCAAAATAATTTTTTTTAGTTGAATATTAACTAAAAATACTATTTGTGCTTTAAAAACTATTTACAAAGTAATAATAAATGAATGCACATTCTTTATACAAAAAACAATGTACATAGTCATAGTGCTAGGGTCTTTTTAAATAACCCCTTATAACACCTGCTTAAGAAAAAAGATTAAGGTGTGTAATGGTGATAGACTCTTGGGGTGTCTCAGATAACATCGCTCGGGTGGTAACCTCTATTAACTTCTACTTATCTCGTAGTCGGTTCCGCTCAAGCTTAATGTGTTCATGCTCAGCATGGTCATGGTCAAGTTTGAAGCCCACTGAAGCCACCTCCTTTATCAGTTCCGATAAATGGGCTTCGTATGGGGAAATACTAATTGATGAAACCAATTATTCCTTTGTCTGAGTAAATTGGATTTGTTAAAGCCCTAAATTTATACTAATCATGTGATCAACGTTTAACAACTATATTAGAAACAATAAAAATTATTAATAGTTTTTTAAGATCTAGAAACATGCAACCAATGAAATTTACATTTTATATAACCATAATAGGTATTTAATTATATCAAGACGAATTTCCATTCATGAGAGTTTGGGTCATTAAAATCTTCCCCCATTAAGAAATTTCACCCTCGAAATTTTCTTTTTCCCACACTAAACAATATTGGGGTAACTTAGCTTCATCACTTCCTCCAATTCTCAAGTCACTTCTTCAAACTTGGGGTTTTTTCACAACACCTTGACGAGAGGCATTGCCTTATTTCATAGAACTTTTTATCTATGATCTAATATCATCACTGGTTTCTTCTTATAAGAAAGACAATCCTCTAGTTATACTACCTCTGAAGATAGTACATGTGAAGGGTCTGGAATGTACTTATTTAATAGGGATACATGAAATACATCATGTACATTGTCCATGGTAGGTGGAAGTGCTATTTGATAGGCCACAACCCTGATACGTTCAAGAATATCAAAGGGGTCGATGTACCTAGGACGTAACATCTCTTTCATTCCAAACCACATGACCTTCTTCCATGGGGATATGCATAGAAATATCATGTCTCTGACAATAAACTCGAGATCCTTTTGATGGTTTTCTAAATAACTCTTCTATCAACTTTGGGCTGCCTTGATATGCTTGTGAATGGTTTTCACCTTCTCCTCTATTTCTTTGACCATTTCTAGTCCTAGAAGCTTACGCTCATTGACTTTATCCAAACACACTAGTGTTCTTCACTTTTTCCCATAAATAGCATCATATGGTTCTATTTTGATGCTCGAGTGGAAACTGTTATTATAATAGAATTCTACCAGAGGAAGATGTTGATCCCATCCACTTTTAAATCCATTTAGCATGATCTCAACATACCCCCAATTGTTTGGATAGTCCACTCAGATTGGCCATCAGTTTGAGGATGATAAGTTATACTGAATTTCAGCTCAGTATCCAGATCATGTTTAATATTCTTTTAAAACATAGAGGTGAATCACAGATCTTGATCGGATACAATAGATAGTGGTACACTATGCAACCTTACCACTTCTCTGATATATATCTGTACATGTTGATAAAATGAGAAATCCTCCTGAATTGAATTAAATTGTACATACTTTGAAACACGATCCACAAAAACCCAAATTTCATTATTGCCTTTGGATGTCTTTGGATGTCTGGAGACAAATTCCATGGTGATTTTATCCCATTTCTATGCGGTTTTGGGCAATGGTTTCATCACTCCCTTAGACTTATGCCTCTCTTCTTTCACTTACTAACACACGAGGCACTTTGATGTATACTCATTGATCTTCTTATTCAAATTATCCCACCAATAATTCTATCAGAGACCTCAATACATCTTTTAGTTTCCTGGATGAATATAGAAATTTGAACTATGTGCATCATCAAAAAGATTTTTCTTTAGCTCTGAACATAATGGAATACATAGTCTTTTCCAAAATCTCACAATTACATCTTCATTAACATTGAACTTTGAGGGTTTCCCTTTTCAGATAGCTTACACTTTCTTCTATATTCCAACATCATCCTTTTTATCTTTCTTTAACTTTTCAAAAAGATACGGTTAAGCAATAATTTGTGAAAGGATTGATGATATTACCTTCTTTATGATTCACATGTCCATCTTCATCAAATCTAAGAATATTGGATCCTTTTGGATCTCATCAATGATAGAACCGCTGGGTCCTTTTTTCTTAGAGCACCTGCCACCTTGTTCACATTCCCAGGCTGGTAATGGATTGAACAATCATAGTGTTTGATCATCTCTAACCATCTTCATTGGAGCATGTACAAATATTTCTATGAGAATATATACTTAAGGCTTTTTTGGTCCATATAAATTTTACACATCTCCACAAAGAGATAATTCTGCCAAATGTTTAATGCGAAGATCACCATAGCCAACTCCACATCATGTGTTGGATAATTATTCTCATGAACTTTTAATTTCCTTGTAGCATAAATAATTTCTTTTTTCATTTTTCATCAAAAAATAACACATGCCCTTTTTTTAAGGTTGGGGCCGAAGCCTCATTTTTATTAATAAACCAAATCAAATACCTCTTTTAAATGGGTAGAGGGAGACCCATTACATAGCCCAAAGGCCCAGTGGGCTTGTAGCCCATTACATAGCCCGTAGGCCCAAATTTTTGGCCAAATTCCTTTTCTGTGAATAGTAACATGGATGCTACAGTACCGCACAGTACCTCCGCCGCTACAGTGCCCTGCCGCCGCTACAGTGCTAGCCGATCAACAGTACCGCCGCTGAAACGTGTTGTATGGGTAACGAGGTATAGGGATGGCCTACCCACCTGCGCACCGCACGCCCCCAGCTAGGCCCAAGGTGGCCAACCCTTGGGCTTGGGCCAGTTCCCACGGAGTCGAGGGGACGAGAGGTTCGCTGACAAATGGTGTGCGTTGCCTTTGTGAGGACTCGAACCCGGAACCTCAGCGACGGGTCGCCACCACCTTGAACCAACTCACTCAGCCCCCATGGGAAAAACTTTTGTATGGGTAACGAGGTATAGGGCTGGCCTGCCCACCTACGCACTGCACGCCCCCAGCTAGACCCAAGGGGGCCAACCCATGGGCTTGGGCCAGTTCCCACGGAGTCGAGGGGACGAGAGGTTCGCTGACAAATGGTGTGCGTTGCTTTTGTGAGGACTCGAACTCGGAACCTCAACGACGGGTCGCCACCACTTTGAACCAACTCACCCAGCCCCCGCGGGCTCAAACGTGTTCTATGGGTAACGAGGTATAGGGCTGGCCTGCCCACCTGCACGCCGCACCACCCAGCTAGGCCCAAGGTGGCCAACCCTTGGGCTTGGGCCAGTTCCCACGGAGTCGAGGGGATGAGAGGTTCACTGAAAAATGGTGTGTGTTGCCTTTGTGAGGACTCGAAGCATCACTGAAATCCACAAAAAGTTATCCACTTGTGGGTAATGTGATCAGGGGCGCAGTTATAAGACATTTTTTTAACTCCTTGAAACTTTCTTCGTAGTCATCACTCCATGAAAACTATACTCTCTTTCGAGTTATCTTGGTAAGAGGGTTGGAAAATCATGAGAAATCATTAAACAAATCATCGATAATATCCGGCTAACCCTAAGATGCTACAGATATCCATTACTGAGGTTGTTTTTGACTATCCCTCAATTGCATCTATTTTGGAGGGATCCACAGATATCTCGTTACTTGTGATGATATAGCCCATGAATGAGACCACCTTCAACTATAACTCACACATGCAGTACTTTTCAAATATTCTCCTTCTGCAAGGTATCTAGTATAGTTCTTAGAAGCTCTTCATGATCCTCCTTGGTTCTGGATTATATTTGAATATAATCTATAAAGACTACAAAAATTTTTTCTAGGTAATATTTAAAGAATCTATTCATCATGTCCATGATGATTGCTATATCCTTAGTGAGTCTAAAAGGAATTACTCTGAATTCATAGTGCCCGTGTCTTGTTCAAAAAGCAGTCTTGGGGATATCTTCTTTCTTCACCCTTACGTGATAATATCCTGACTGAAAATCCACCTTGGAGAAGTATTTTTCTCCACACAAGTGATCAAACAAGTAATTGATTTGTGAGAGAGGATATGTGTTACTCATCATGATTTTGTTAAGCTCATGATAATCGATGCAAAGGCGCATTAACCCATATTTCTTCTTGATGAAGAGGACCGGTGCACCCCATGGTGATGCACTTGGGCGTATAAACCCTTTATCCATATTCTTCTGCAGTTGTTTATTCATCTCCTCATGCTCCACAATAGCCATTCTATACCGAGTCTTGGATATTGGCAACTCCCCTGGTATAAGATCAATTGAAAATTCCACAACTCTTCTAGGAGGAAGACCACAAAATTCCTCCAGAAATATTTCATCAAATTCCCACACAATAGGCATGTATTCAAGGATAGTTTCCTCCTTAGAATCAATCATCCGAGCCAGATACGTGTGCTCATATGGTAGTAATATCCACTCTTGAGATGATGGAGGTAAAGAAGATTCATCTCCCTCCTTGCACTTGAATAAAAAAGGGGGTCAATTTTCCACATGGAGAGTGATTTCCCTCTCACATCAATTTATGTTGGCTCTGTATAAAGAATTTCAATTCATGCGAAGAATTGCATCAAATTCAACCAGAGGGAGTTTGATGAGGTTCACCACAAAATTAAATCCACATATTATGATAGGTGATGAGTTATATTCATGGTATGTAATGTTTGCCCCATTTTTCGTACTCACCGAAATCATCACTTCCATGATTTGTTGTGGTGTTGGGATTGTTCTAGAAAACTTTTAAGAAATAATATAATGCGTAGAACCGGAATAAAAAAGAGTTTTCACTATTCTTCAATGAAAAACTAGAGCACATATCCCCACTTCATTTTTGGGGTTCACTTCAGCAGTACAGAGGGAAAAAGCTCTCCGTTGCTGCCTGGGAGGTTGTTGGTTGCCTATTAAAACCCTTGTCTTTGGGAACTGATTTGTAAAATTCTCTGGTTCATTATTGTTAAAGAAATGAACAACGCATTGAGGGTCGAACGGAGTGTTCCTCTCTTCTTTCACTGGCATGGGTTTTTTTGTTGACAGTTAATAGACAAGTTCCCTTCTCTTCCACACCTAAATCATTTCCTCATCCCTTTCAAGAAATTTCCAGGGTGCTTCTTTTCGCACCTTTGTCAAGTGGGATGATGGATCTTCTTAGCACTATTGGATTTTCCCATCAGACTGCAAGTATTTATTTCCACCTTACACTTCTTATCCTTATGATACCTCTATGATTCTACGATCTCCATTTCGGCCTTGGGGGAACATCGGACAATTTCCTCATAGTTGTCGATGTCACGGATCGCCAACACTTTTGGCAGGCTAGGTTTCATCCCACCAAAGAAGAAGTTATCCTTGCATTCAGAGATAAGGACAAAGTCGGAGCCATATCGTGCAAGCCTTGTGAGGTTTTCCTCGTACGCTCCGATGGATTTGTAATATTTTTTCTTGGGTTAAAGGAAGTCCCTTTCCATCTTATTTTGGAGGGTGCACGGAAAATATTTATCAAAAAACATCTTCCAGAAATCCTTCCATTCCAATGCCTCAATCTCCTCCTCAGACTTCTAATTTTTGATCAATGTCACCATTGATCAGATTCAACCTCCATATGATAAGAAGATAGGAGAACCTTCTCTTGTTAATAACATTTAAGGATTGAGAAGTTCTTTTCAATGGAGTTGATCCATTATTTGATGATGGAGAGATCATGTGTTGCATTAAAAGTAAGATGGAATTTGTCTCATGAAGCTCTCGATATAAACTTGTTCTTTCTTAGGGGGGTTGAACATTACTCTTATCCCATGTTTCTATTCAAATATTGAGTTAACTAAGATAGAATCATGACAATGTTCGTGATTCCCACTCACATTGGATTGGGCATCCCATTAGCACAGTCCTCACATTGATCTTCACATCAGTTGTTAGCCTGAGTCCTCCTATTTCCAGTCATTGGAAGGAATAAAATGAATGTTAGGGGTAACACATAAAGGTTAATACAAGGAAAAAACTAATGAATTATAAATAACTTTTATTTCATTAACTTATGAATCCATAGGCTTCACTCTATGCTATTCATGATCTACTTTCTAACATATATTCTTAGGGGAATTTTTTTTAATTCCCTTATGAAGGGTTTATACTAAGATTGTGAATTTTCCAAAACATGTACCCCAAAAGTGTCATAACCAAGAGTGCATAAAGTCTCATTGTCATGCACTATTTTATTTTTGATTCTAGCTCAAAGCGGTGATTTCCGGTTTTATCCCTAGGATACATCTGTGCCAGATCCGCCTCTACCTACTCGTATCCAAGCAGGGATATATTTTCCTGATAAAATAGTTAATCAATACTCACCACTAATTAGTTGTCTTTTTTACAATACTTATTATTATCTCTAAGTCTTCACTAGGGTTTTCTAATCCTAATCCCAAAAATAACTAAACCTATCCTTTGATACCAACTATAATAACCCCACTCTTTTATTACAAAGATAAACAAGATTTATTACATAAATTATTCACTCGATACAACATGGATGATTGATAGGTATAGTATATTTGGGGATTTTTAACATTACATAACATATTAGAACATAAAACAAAAAACATATTTATTGAAAGCATCCTTTACAAGACCACTACATTCCCTCGTACTTAGAATTGCATGGGATAAGCTGAGGACATGCATAAGAAAAGGGTGAGCTATAAATCCCAGAAAGGGAATAAATATAGAATAACATGAGGAATAAAATACAAGTTAGTAAATAGTCATATCAATAAAGCACAAGATAAACCATGAACATAAAGACATGATAAAGCATGACAATCATAACATGGAAATGTGGCAACGACACTTAAGATGGAATTAGCATGAGCCAAGGATCATTGCACATAGAGCATGAGTAAACCCTCATTGCACATGAATCACGATTAAACCCTCATTTCACTTGAAATAGAATGATTCAAAACTAATTTCACATGAATTATCATGATACTATACTTTACCCAATACATTGGAGCACAATCAGGGCACACCATTCTTAATTATTTCATTTCATGCATTAGTGTTCCACTTGGATCATAAAACATGGATTCATTAAACATCATTATTTATTCCATGATAAAGTAGTGTGTAATTCATACATGAATCTATTTAAACAATAAGTAAATGGGCATAACGGTGAATACCCTTGATTGAGAAATGGGTATTGTATTCACTACACAATGACATTGGATTGGAAAATCACGGTGCAATTTTGGCAGCATAACAGCGTGACATAAGAATTAATAGAAATGGTTGATGAGAGAGAAATGGTTGTCACATAATATTTACCTGCAATGGACCGAAAGGGGTCATATATATACATGTCCCAACAATTTTAATTGAATTTAGATTCAAGATACAAAATAATTACTTGAATGTAAATGAAGAGAGAGAAATTCCTTACAGAATTTCGACATGGTAATAGGTGTACCTGGGTGGAATTCAATGATAGATAAAGGGGTATCTCATCACTAAAACATTAATAGGGAAGTATGTAGAAGTTGTTAAATCATATTCCAACATTTTTAATTGAAAAAAAGTGCATAAAAACATAATGAAAATTGGACAAAAATGAGAAAGAAAGAAATCCCTTACTTGGAAGTTTGCTTCCAAAGGCTTGAGAGAGGCTTCTTAGGATTTGGGGAACCCTAGGAAGATTATAGATATAGTATAGAATAGGTTGGACGAACTCCAAAGGCATTTAGTGAAGAGGAATTGGGAGCTTGGGAGGGTTTATATTAGAAAGGGGGGAAATTTTTTATCATTTTGGTTTGGGACACCTCACATAAAACTAATACAAACCACAAATAAGTCCACAGTTTTTGAAAAAGGGGAGTGGAAAAAAATATTGTATAGGGCCAATGGAAGAACCTCTAAAATAATAGGGTTTTTATGTGGAGGTGAATCACACTCTCAAGGAAAATAATTTAAAAAGACAAAATGTTTTATAAGCCTTGAACAGTCCACTAATGCTTTTTAAAATAGAACAAAAAAACCCAAAATCAAATTATTTTAATGGTAAAACATATAATGGACGAAAATAATGTTTCTAGTATTTTATAACATCATTATTGGGTCATTATGATGTCATAAAGTACATTATATTTTTAATTAGTATTTATTTTTTATCAAAAAATTCGACTGTCTCAGAAAATTATAAAAAATTCACCATTGGATAATTTCATAATACTGATTCCAAAAATAATATTAATTTTATGTAAATAATTTTTTAAATATGTGAACTTTTAATTTTAAAAAACTCCCGACATTTATCGAAAATTCATGGGTTTTCACAAAAAAAACATTCAAACTTTAATAAAAACTACAATTTCATTCTTAAAAATATATGATAATTATTATAAAGTAGTTTAATAATAATAATATTTTATTAAAATATTATTTAATTCAAAAATCCATT
Organism: Viscum album; assembly: GCA_963277665.1. NCBI lineage: Eukaryota > Viridiplantae > Streptophyta > Magnoliopsida > Santalales > Viscaceae > Viscum > Viscum album. The sequence goes on along the minus strand of OY728153.1, from coordinate 1,198,569,328 downwards.
AATTCATTAAAATAGATTTCTTAGTTGAATATTAACTAATAATACTATTTGTGCTTTAAAAGCTATTTACAATGTAACAATAAATGAATGCACATTCTCTATAAAAAATAATGAACATAGTCATAGTTATAGGGTCTAATTAAATAACCCCTTATAACACCCACATAATACCAAAGAGTAAGGTGTGCGATGGTGACAGACTCTTTGGGTGGCTCAGAAAACATTGTTCGGATGGTAATCTCTATTAACATCCACTTCCCTTGTAGTCGGTTCTGCTCAATCTTAACGTGTTCAAGCTCAGCTTGGGCTTGGTCAATTGCGAAGCCCAATGACGCTACCTCCTTTAAGAGCTCCAAAAATGGTCTTTATATGGGGAAAGTATACTGGATGAGTCCATTGCTTGTTTTTTCTGGGTAAATTGGATTTGTTAAAGCCATATATTTATATTGATCATGTGATCACTGTTCAACATGTATATTAGCAACAATCAAAATTCTTAATAATATTTTAAGATCTAGAAACATACATACAATGAAGTTAACATTTTATATAAACATAATAAGACATTTAATTAGATCAAGAGGAATTTCCATTACTGAATATTTGGGTCGTTACAGGTTCTTTGAAGAAGAAGTACAATAAATAACCATGCGTTTACATTTTATTTTTTTTTCTATATCCTTAAAATATTATTCAACGACACTGATATATTAAAATAAATATCTCTAATATACTTACATGTTATTTTTTATAATGTAATTAACTATATGGATCTCATCTTCTATTGAATGTGAAATCCAACTATTTATCATTTGTATGGTAGACTATCACCTCATGAACTGATGTAATTCCTTTTCCATCACTGCCTCTCAGGGGTGTATATAATTATGGATTTAAATTATATGTGTGGTATTTATCAAATTATTTTAATTCTATAATTATAATATCCCCTCTAATGTAATACCTTACCATCTTTTTTAAATCAATAACTTTTTCTGTGCGTACGTGTGGACTACCACCTCCATAATTTGATGTGATATGTTATTCATTTTATTATGAAACGAATTGTAAAAATAATATATTTATTTAATCTATATTATATACATGATAAAAAATATTATATAATTGTTAATTAATATTTTTATTTCTTTCCTTCCATATGCTAAAAAATAGAATCAACATTTATCTATATGTGTGGCATATCGTCTCCATGGATAGTGTAATTTATTTTTTCAACTATATATTTTAGGAATATCTCTAAGTATTTATTTAATTAACATATATAATATTATATAATTATTAAAATTAGTAAAATTATGGAACAATAATCAATATCATGGGGTAAAAACTACCGAACAAGAACATACATGAAAAACGAAGCAGTTATCACTCAGAACAATAATTTAAATATATAATTATTAATGAATATGTGGTAAAATATTATAATTAAATAATATGTGGTATGTTTTATATTTGTATGATTCTGAAATATAATTATAATTAGTCTATTTTATTTATAAAATAGTTTTAAATGTGTATTACGAGAATCAAGATTGTATGTAATGGATTCTTGTCACACAGTTACGTTTGTCGGGCATCTCCCATATTAAACACTTGTTTCTATTCTGAGGTGTATATACAACCCATCTTAATATTAAATCAATAAATGTTTTATTTTCATGATATTTAATGTATAATTTGTTTTTATTTTTTCATGGATGTTTTTATTCAAACGTTTCTAATGTGGTGAGGTATTTTCGTCTAAATATTATTTTCATGCGCCACATGTTATATTCTTCACTTTATTATTTTGTGTGCTCTATATACTTTTCAATAATGTATTTTATGATTATTAAAAATAATAAAAATTTATAAACCTATCTATATAAGTTTATTATCATCATTTATATTACTAATTTAATATTATCAAAGTGTTTCAGGTTTTTTAATAAATTTTTTTAGGATTGACTGTGTTTATACTTTAGATGATAAAAAAATGTATATATCTCTGATGAAACTCATTAATTTTCTCCTATTCTAATTATTTATAGTAATTAAATTTGTTCCTCCCATATTCATTACTTTTTGTACTCATGAGTTCAAAATAATATTTTTAAATAAAAAAGGAATTTATTTCTTCCATCAGTCAAAAATATTTCTCTTATATGTCCATGGTTTGTAAAAATATTTTCATTAATGTTTTCAATATTTTAAAAATTATTATCTATGGAATTTTAACCCGTGTTTTGAATTTTAAATTTTTTTTTAAAGTAATATTCTTATTACTTTATGAATGAGTTATTTTTTCCTTTTACCAAAAATGTTAAATAAATCCTTTTGAATGTGTATGGAAAAAATGGTATTTTCTGACGTCATGTAAAAGAATTTTTTTAAAATAATTTAAATGTTTCCAAGGATTATTTAGATGAAAAAAATATATTTAATATTTATGAAATTTTTAAATTTTAATGATTTTTTTCAAAAACCAAAATATTTTTTCATCAAGAATATTTAAATGTTTTTTAATGGTATTTATATTCATCAATGAAAAAAATAGTGATATGAGAACTCTATTCTAGGGATATGATCCTATGATATCATACTTATTCTTTATCTAAATGGGTTGTGATTATGATTATTATATTTTTATAAAAAACATTTCATTTTATGGTATTATATAATGATGTTTTTTTGAAATTAATTTCTCTTTCAGGGGTTATGATATGTTCTGAGTGATTTCGATCATGTAGATGACATATAAATGGATTAATATTATGTGATGGGTGGGAAAAAACTTAAAAACACCATAAATTAATTGGATAAATATATATAACATATGATTAAATATGTTTTTCGTTAACAAGGTTTCATGTTCACAATTTCTTGTGTGTAACTTGTTTCCATTAATATGGTTAAGCATGGCCACATCTGTGATTTCATTTCGAGGTATTTCCTTTTTTATTTTGGTCTTTTCTTTCTACCCCAACATTCATGGGTATTTTTGGTGAAAAAATTAGTTTTTGGACCAAATAGAAAGTGGAATATGGTTGGATCATAGTTACAAAATATAGTGTGATATCGCATAAGATATCATTTTCCCTGGATAGTGGGACTCTCCCGGACGAATGACCTGCCACCCAAGAGTGAAGATAACCATGAGACCTGACCAGTGATTCTTTTAGAGGGAATCTCCAATATCATGGTCATGTGGATTTACAAATAGACTACGGGGCCTCATTTTCCATTAGAATGATGTTTCATATGGTTACTGCATGGTTTGGAAAACCATGCAGCCAAATTGTGCATCCTACTCAGAACATAAAAATGAGGATTTTCTTATTCTACCATTCTCTTAATTTAACCCCAAATACACCCTAATTCATCACATTCGGTATTATCATCCCCAAATGCCTCTTCCTTTCCACTTACCTCACTTGGATCTCCAAATATTGTGTGTTTGGTGGGAAAGATTCAAGAATAATCATGTTAGTACCTCATTTCAACTTAGTATTCCTTCTTCATGGTCCCATATACTTATTTCTCATGTACTTCCTTGCCTATTTGGTTGTTTGACCTAGTGAGGGTTAAATCATGGATTCATGGGTAAAATATTGATATTTATGGATTGATATTTTCTTTATAGGGTATTGTTTTGGTGCGGTTAGGGATTTACACCATATTTTGGATGCTTCAATGATTAAGGTAGGTTATTCCATGATTTATCAATACTATATGGTTTTGGTATGCTTTGTATTCATTAAAAATGAGTTCTATGAAATATGTGGTTGGTTCGAATTGTTTTTTCGAAAGTTTTTTCATGTAATTTTGGATTTGAATGACGTTTTAGCTGTGGTAAATGGTGGTTTTCATGTGTGTGTTCTGTGGATGGGTGTGTGTGTGTGTTTAGTAGTGGTTTAAATGACATGAGATATTATTTTCAAATGAAATTGGTGTTTTTTCATGGGATTTTAATGTGTTGGGATAGTGTGTGTGTGTGTGTAGGGGGTTTATGTATGATGGATAGAGGAATTTAGCACAAAAGGAAAATCCTATGTTACTAGTTTGGAATACAAGGACTAGTACACTTGTCAGATTAGTGGGGTCAAGGCCTATTTCCCTCTAGTAGGATTGACACTACAACACTAACTAAATATATGATGATGATATTAGAATAATGGATATTGGTATGTATCCACATCTAGTACCGCATGCATGAGGGCATTGTGGATTATGGTTTTTATACAATGTAATAGATATATAAGGTTCCACTGGACCCACTTACACTTGTTCCATAGGTATTTCCCATGATGTACATGTTATGATATGCTTACAATCAACATACTGTTCACTTTACATTATTTTACTTTAAAATTTTAATTTTAATGCATGTCTTCCATTTGTGTTTTCTCTAAAATTTCTATTAAATTCATTCTTTGGATATGTATCTATGGTTATTTATAAAACCAATCTTCATTATTTCTCTTATAATGTCTTGGAATGGCATCTTTCATTGGATGATATCTTATTGGGATTTGTATCACACCCTACATACACCCTCAAGTGTATGTAGACCCTATCATGTTTTACCCAGGTAAAGGCAAGACATTCTATGGCAGTGACGGTGGATCTAGTTTCTAGTGGTTCATCTCTTGTAGTCGTTGGTTGTGGCGGCATGGGGTGTTGACACACATTCCACGTGGTAGTTTTTTGGGTTGTGTAGTAGGATCCCCTATTTTTTGGGATCTTCAGTATTTTTTAAAAATGTATAAAAATAAAAAAAAATTAAAATTTTTATTCTTTTATTCGTTTTTTTATGGTTAGAAATGTTTAAATTTTTGTAGATCTAATTTCTCTTTTAAGAGGATGATATTTGTGGTTTTGGGAGTTGTTTACGTCATATATTGGATGAGTTTTCACGGGTATTTCTATATGACTTCTCATGGTTTCCTCTAGAATGGGACACGTGGTTCACCATCAATTGGGAACCAGTGATATAGCTAATATCTCATCTCTTATACCATTTTTCCCCTACTATATTGTGTTAATTAAAGATAAATGTTGATTATATTTAATTCAAAGGATTCATTTTCAGAAGTTTCTCACCTTGGGTTGCCCCTATTTTATTTTCTATGAAGTATGATAGATCTCTACAAATTTGTATCAATGATTTGATTTTGAATAAGATAATTATAAATAAAAAATATCCCATGTACCATATTTATGACCTCATTGATCAGGTCAAGGGGAAAATTAGTTCTCCAAGATCGATTCGCGTTTAGGGTATAATCAAGTTAGAGTCCGAGAGGTGGATGTTCTGAAAATATATTTATGAAGTAGGTAATACCATTTTTATTTATTAGTCCTTACATTATGTTTAATAAATTATCTAGTTGTTTTCATGGGTCTCAGAATTAGGGTGTTCAATAAGTGCCTCAATTCATTCATTCTTGTATTCATAGACAACATCCTAGTCTACTTCATAACCAAGGAAGAGCATGAGTGACACCTGATAATTTTTTTGAGATCTCTTAGAGATCACAATATCTATGATAATATTTCCAAGTACACCTTCTGGATCACAAAGTTCATGTTTTAGATTTATGTCATCTTAGAGTGTGGGATTTTGGTGGACTGTGAGAATGTTGAGGCGATTATATCATATGAACAACTGAAGAATTTATTAGAATTAGAATATTTTTACGTCTAGTATGGTATTACATGTGGTTTGTTTTTAAAATTCACTTGAATTATTTCACCCATGATGGAACTTAACTAGAAAGGGGTAAATTTTTAGTGGATCCATGAATTTCAAAATTCATTTTAAGAGCTTATACAATGATTGACCATGACCGTTATTTTAATCTTTTCAGAATCATGAAAGGGATACATGGTTTATTTTAATGCCTGAGGTATGGGTCTAGGGTGTGTGTTGATGCAGGATGAGAATATGGTAGTGTATGGTTCTCACTAACTCTGGAATCAGGAAATGAACTGCCCAACCCATGACCTAGAATTAGTGTAAGTGGTGTATACCCTGAAGATGTGGTGCCATCACCAATTTGTGGTGATATTTTTAGTCAAATTTGAACATAGGATATGGACCTACATTTTATCCATTATGTATATAAATTTTTGGCTGTACCATTAGGAAGAATATATTTAGGGGTTATATTTTTATATAATATAAACATTCAGAAAAGGTATTTTGATAGAAGATTATATGAGTCATAAAATGTTGATGTAGATAGTGAAATAGTGCAGTGAATAATGGGAATTGACAGGTCATTTTTCATAGATTCATATGCATACCATGGAGTACAAAATATGTGAATTGATGTCTAGTGTTAAGTTGACACCCTCTCTCATAGAGTTCATTTAGAAAGAGAATTCAGGTGATGAGTTGTGCCAGCAATCTATGTGTCCCCAAAATTTCTGGGAGGTACCTAGCGAGTGGTTCTTTTCATTATATGGAAGTCATTTCTCCAATTTTCTTGTGGTGGTGTCATTTCCATTGTGGATGGTGGTGATTCAAGATATCCACCAGACATATTGTTCTATTCATCCCAGGACCAGTGAGATGTTTTATGATGTGCATCAGCAGTTCTAGTGGTTGGTCTTGATACGGGATATAGATGACATTGTATCTAGGTGTTATGTTTCTCATAATGTTAAAGTAGAGAACCAAAGTCACTCTAGTTTGCTTCAGCCCATATCCATCCCTACCAAAAAGTGGGATGAGTTCGCTATGGATTTTTATAGTTTAATTTGTACAACTTTTGGGGAGTTACCTGATTTGGGTAGTGGTTAACAATATGAATAAATTAGATCATTTTATTTTGATTAAGGATTGAGACAATGTGGTGGAGTTGAGTCGATTATATTTTTAAGACATAGTGAGGATTCATGGTGTGTCATTGATGATTGTCTGAAAAATGAATCCCTATTTTACCTAAGTATTTTTGGAAGGCCTTAAAATATAAATGGGTTCCCATATCATGTTGAGCATGACATATCATATTCAAATAGTTATTTTGATAGAATAGGCGAAATAGATTTTGGAAGACATGATATAAGAAAGTTTTTTAAATTTCAAAGGCTTATGGGAAACCAATTTAGGGTTAGTGTAATATTCATATAAAAGTATTTTAAAATATTGAATAATAATTGATTCATTTGAGGCACTTTAAGTTCAGTCCTATAGGACACCTTTATTCAGGGTTGAGGTAGGTGAGTCCATGATGTTGGGACAATGTCTTGTGAAAATGGCATATGGTAATTTTTTTTATTAGAATTTTTTTTTTATTTAATAGCTTTCATATGTCATATTCTAATCAATGGTATTGATAATTGAATTTTTCAATTAGTGATTGGGTATTTTTGAAGGTGGCTCCATGCTTGGGTCGCCATCATTTTCATAAGCAGGGGAAGCTACCGCCAAGGTTTGTCAAAACTTTTTGAGGTTACCAGGAGAGTTGGTAAGGTGGCACACCAGTTAGATTTTCCATCTCTGTTTACATAAATCATGTATTTTTTCATGTATTCAAGATGAAAAAGTATAATCTAGATCGGTACCATGTGTTAAATTCGGAATATTTGGAGTTGGAACCTATGTTGTCTTTGTTTGAGGAGACAATGATGATTCTGGACTCCAAGGAGAAAGTGTTTCATTGGAAGTCCATAACATTGATTCTGGACATTTTGATGCATGGTAATTATGAGAATGAGTCATGTAATTGGATGTCCTGGGTTGAGAAGAAGTACCCATTTTTGAATTCTGATCAGACTTATAGTTTACTTTCCAAGTGTGGAATGTTTTCATGGTTGAGAGAATTGTCAAATTTGTGATTTCTTATTTGAGGTATTTTCTTTTTTTTTCTAATATTTCCTCCTTATACATACAATGTATTTTTGGATAAAATAGTAATTTTATACATGAAAGATAGTGGAGAACATTTAATGAAAATCATGCACCATCCTAGAAGTGATTATGCACCTAGTTTAGGGGGAAACCCATCCTACACAGCCATCCACACAGCCATGTGGATAATCATGTTCCTAGAGTAGTGGTTCTATATAGGATGAAATTTTGACCAAAATGGTATTTGGATTTCACTAGAAGACCATGAGGTATTGTTTTCTATTTTTTGTATGTCCCATATAGTTACTATATGGTTTGGAAAACCATGCGGAAAAACTGTACAACGTACCAATAACATAAAAATGTGGTATATCCAATTCTACCCTAAAACCATTATAACCCCAAATCAACCATAATTCATCCCATTCAATATGGGTAAACCTAGATTCCTCCCCCTATCCATTTGTCTCCCTTGGATCACCAAATCATGCATGTTTTGGTGGGTAATCTTCATGAATCCTCAAGTAAGTCCCTCTTGTCCACATGTTCTTCCTTGTTCATGGTTCCATGTCTTTCTAGAGAGTGTTCTTCCTTCTACAATGGGTTATATGACCCATTTAGTGTTAAATCATGGGTTTTTAGGTTAAATTATTATTATTAGGGTATTAGGTTTCCTTTATAGGGTCTTTTTGTGGTAAGGTTATGGGTTTCCACTAGATTCAATAAGTTTAAAATCTTGAGGTAGGTGATTCAAGAATTTTTCAATATTAAATTGTTTTGGTATGCTTTTTATTCATCATAAATGTGTTCTATGAACTTTTTAGGTTGTTTGAATTATTATTGCAAAAGGTTTTCATAGGATTTTGGATTAGAATGAGGTTTTCCTGTGGTAAATAGTGGCTTTCATGTGTGTTTTCCATGGTTGAGAGTATGTGAGTGTAGTGGGGGATTAAATTAGTGGAAAATGTTTTTTCAAAATAAAGTGGTTTTTTGTTGAGTGTTTCAAGTGTTTGAAATGTGTGGGTGTGTGTGTCTGTGTGTGTGTAAGGGTTGGTTTATGTGTGATGGAAAGATGAATTTAGCACAAAAATTGAATCATATGTGACTAGTTGGGTAAAATTGGACAAGAATTCTAGTATGACCAGTGGGGCTGAGGCCTGAATCCTTCTACAAGTTTTAACTCTATAACACTAACAAAAAATATGATGATTATTGGAGACCACAACACCTTTGGATAAATTCCCATCTAGTGTCACATGAATGAAGATGTTGTGTTTTACGGTTGTTATAGAATTTCACTAATATACAAGGTTCCTAGGGTCCCACCAAAACTAATTCTTTAGGTATTTTCCATGATGATAATGAGATGTTATGATTACTATCAACAAGTGGGGACTGAACATTAAAATAATGTTCACATTGAATTATAAAACATGTTTTCCTTAAGTGTTTTTATAAAAAATTCCTTACAGTTTTTCTTTGAAAACATATCCTTTTCTTATAAAACCTAGGATGGTAATTTTCCTTATAATGTTGTATAATTAAATAATTAAATTGGTTATATAATTAGGGGATTTGGCTCACACCCAATATAGACCCTTATGTGTTTTCAGGCCTTATTATTTTTGACCCATGTAATGGAATAATGTTCTGTGGTGGTGATGGTGTATCTAGTTTCTATTGGTTTCTCTCATGTAGGTATGAGTGGTGGTGGAATGGGGTTTTGGATCATATTCTTCATTAAAGTTAGCGGGTTACCTATAAGGTTCCCCTCCCATTTGGTTATATTGGCTATTATTTTAAATTGTAAAAAAATGTTTAACCGATTTGAGTTGTATTACTTTTATTTATGGTTATCAATTATGTTGTGACGAGTTATTCATTTTGGATGTCTGTAGTTGGTTATGTGGGATAAATAATCCCCAATGTTTTATATGACTCCTAGGAACCCATTTCTAGACCTTGTTGATTGGGAACACAATCCCTTCAATTCCATGTGATGGGTGTGGTGTTGGGTTGGATGAAAACCCAAACTACTTCATAACAAGCATGGATATGGTTTTAATTTCCATAATATTAATTATGGTTCTTATTTTCATGTTAATAATTTTTGGTGTGGACCTAGCCTCCATGTCCATAATATTATGTATATACATTATTTTCATGTCCATAAGTTTATATGAAGTCATGATTTCCTTTCGTTAACATAATGGGTGAACCTATTTCTATTTGTACATTCTCATAATGTTATAACTCGGTGTTATACCACAAATCCATGTCTTCTTCCATTGTCATACTCTCATGGATCATGTTATTTGATTCCTCTATGATTTATGTCTTCTGAGATACCAATATTTATGTCCAAAAAAAATTATTATATTTGATATAAAGGGCATGGTTTTCAAATGTTATAAACATGTTATCATAACTTTATGCTCATTTCATGATTATGTGATCATTGATATCTCTCTTTTTTACCATTAATGATCATATGATCTCACCCTCTCATAAATGATCTCTAGATTATGAAAAAAAATTTTATATGACATGTCTATGAAGGGTTATGGTTATGAAGAACATAGTGGTATTGGATGGGATTCACTTATGAACCAGTTGTTTATTTGTCTATGCATACAAAGATAATTGATCTATACAATTCTTCTATGGGTCATTTTGGTATGTAATGAGTATTAATCTAATAATAAATAATATATATGTATGAAAACTATTAGATACAATATATTCATCATGATTGTAAAAATTGTAGAAGATGATATCTAATTATCTAAGGACAAATCTCAATGATCTACCCCTGTATATGATGATTCTTTCTAAGTAAGAGTAGAAAAAATAGTTCCCCTCATTATTATGTAATATGGGAAAACATACATCCACCATATAAAAATATAAAGTTAAATTTATACAATTTCTAAATAATAAAATCAATGTTATTTTGTTACTTGTTTAGATAATAGTGCTAATATTTCTTAAACCTAAGAGGAAAAATGACATTTTTCTCATTTATCACCGTGACCACTTCCCTTTTTGACTAATTTTAGGCAATAAAATCATAGAATATTTTCTATTTAAATATGATCATTATAAAATGATCAAAATTGAAAAGATTATATTTCAAAAAAATCATGTGAATATAGCATGAGTCTCTTTCAACATATATGATGAAAATTGAATTTTCAAGAATGTTCTAAACAAATATATCTCATAAGTTATTGTACTGGATAAACTAAAAATTGGTGAATTGAGCATATACTATTCTATATAAACATGTGATTTTTTCATTTGTGTCCCTAGATCCACTTCACTATTAGCAATAAAATCTTTTTCATCATTAGAAAATGTTTGATTCAAAATTCACCAAAAAATAAGATGCAGGAGGAAGATCTTTAACTATAATTTTTAATGGATTAGACCATATCAAAAATTAGACTCCTTTTACTATAAATATGGGAACTAACCATCATAATTTCTTATTGGGAAACATAACAAAAAATACAAATCTAGTTTGATAGAGAACAAAAATGTGAATCTATCAATATAATTCTATTTTCAGATCCCTTCTTTGATGAATATTATTTATTTAAACCAACAAATCCCATTAAAAACCAGTGATAAGGCCATTGTGATCAAGGAGGATGAGAAAAATTATATTTATATAAAACTCAATATTAAAATTCATTCATATTTAAATCCATATATCATATAGATTCAGGAATATAAGAAATTTTTTTAGCTCAATATGATCATCATTACATTCCAGATTCATATAAAAGTCCTTCATGTTTAATAATATTTATAGAATGATATCTCAATGTGTAGTTTCTAGATAAGAATATTGGAAGGATACCATTTTAAAACCTTTAAATAGTTATAAATTACCCTAAACATATGGGAAATAATATATGTAATGAAACAATCAGCATTACTCTCCAAACATGTGTATACGGAGAACCCACATGAAAAGAATCATAGGGCCCAGACCGACAAATATGTCATCATAAAAAATCTTACTATAATCCTATATAATATCAAAATTTTGGATTTCCTTTATATCTGAGGGGATCTCCATGAGATTATCATTTAAGTCCTTTCAATCACTCTTGAATTTGAGGTTGAGGTCCCTATAATGGATGTATATCATGGAAAGAACAATTCTATATAATTTCATAAAATTATCTCTTATATAGATCAAGATCTTAAGACCATGACAAAGGGGAACATAAGACCCTTGTATGTCTCTATAAACTGAATGACATTGGAATAGATCGAGCCCTAATTTAAAATGGCTTTATAATAAATATCATATCTCTCTGAACCCTCCTGATACTAGGTTATAGGGAATTATATTTTTCCCATTTCTAAATGAAATTTTAAGCATATGAAAATTGTTAAAAGAAAACTCTTGAAATTATTAATCTCACAACATACATCAAATATATCATTTCTTTCCCAGAATTTATTATTTTCCACCATTACATGAAATTAAAAGTCTAACTATGGAGTTCAAAGATCCATATTCATATATCATATCCCACATAATATCCCCAATTCCATGTATAATTTTTTAATGTATAGGTTAATGATTTTTATTGTTATAATACTACCTTGGATTCCCAAAAAAAATCAATTTATATTATGGTTGTATTCAATGGAATATAGGGGAATAATCTTTTGATAAAAAATATTTTCCAAATCTATGTCCATAACCATTTTAAGATTCTCCCTATAAATCTATTTAATTAACTTAATGAATATCATATAATTCCAATTAACCATTTCATGGAAATCATTCCTAGAGAAATGGTTTTCTATTCTGTCTCTCAAATGCCTCTATTCAAACCATCATGAGAGGAGGGGAATATGATGATTAGGAACCATTACCCTCATTCTCATGATATTATCTACATTAACAATTGGATAATTTAGTGAAAATTCCACATATGTTCTATATATTCCATATAAAAATTATAACCATATAAAATCACCATTTTATCCATAGTTGAAGATAATGTAATTGTATTATCTCATATGTCTCTAGTTATCATCGCATCCATTTCTCCTGGTAAGAGTGAAGATGAGAGGGAAAATTATCTGAATTTTCTTGATAATTATTTCCATATGGAATCAATTTTATATTTTAAATATATCCACTCAATGTTCACAAAAGGAAAAAAATGTCCTTTCTTTGTCCTCTGAATACTATAATTCCCTATATTCTCTCATTTTTTGTAATGAAAAAAATACAATTTTAGGGAGAGATTTATGAAGACCACAATAATTTAACACCAAAATTTGAGGAAGGTATCAGGAACACAATTTATTAGATTAGATTTATTTATTGGGTTATATATAAAAAACAACTACATGTATTAATTATAACAACCATAAATCCATGAGAGAAATAAAGAAACAAGTCTTTCATAAAATACCATAAATGCATATTTTCCAATAATTATACATATTATTTAGGTTGGGACCAAAAATTTACTACACATTAGCTAAGATTTCTAGTGTACAACCATGGATAAATATAGGAAAAAAAGAGAAAGAATCTGAATCATGCCGCTAATTTAGAGGTAGAAGTTTATTAGAATATTAAATATTTCTTTATTCAAGAAGTCCAGTATCACATGTGGCATGGAGAAATTCAGGATTTCATTGACATCTCAGATCTAAATCAGAATTTCATAAATGATTATTTCTACGTCCCAATCATGTAATTTATTTTTAATGCAATTGATGGATTCCACTCTACCACCTTTGTGTACAAATATTCATTGTACAATCGAACCAAATAGCCTATGGCAATGAGGAGGAAATTATTTTCTATGAATCTTGTGCATTGTTTTGTAATAAATTGACAACGTTTAGATTGAGAACCAATGAATCAACATATCAACTTGTTGTGGAACACATTTTCATTCCCCCATTAGGAATTATCGTGGAAATTTATATCCTTGGTTTGGGGGTAAAATACTATAAAAACAATAATTATATCATGAAAATTCACAATGCTCAAACTATAACTCAAAAGCACAACCTAAAAATGAGTCACATACTTTTTCATTCATAGGGTATAAATAATAAAATTTATTAGATTCAAAATACACCAATGAGACATTCATGTTGGTATGAGAATTCTAAGATGATATTTTACTCTCCACCTCCAAGAAAACATGAATTGTTTAGTGGGATTTAAAGTTTCATCATTTTTAAATATAAAATTTATAGATAACCCCATAAGAAGACCCTACCCCTTTGAATATTGTGAAAAGGGTAGTTACTTATTAGTGGGACAATGTTTATTTGGAATCATTTTACAATATCAAACAATACATCTTCTTCCCAATGATATTTATGTAGTCTATGGAAGGAAAATCACTCATCTTGAATATGAAAAACGTAAAATGTTTTATTTGTGATATTATTTAACATAATAATGATATGGCTAAGGTGAATAGTTCTTAATTTATATGTATAACTATCTAGGTACCGAAACCCTATACTACTGAATCAAAATGAATTACAACACATTAATATTTTTTGTGCTGAATTTTAGGAACTACCCGAAATAACATGAGGTTTACCTTGTCTCTTGTGTCGATGTTTTTAATTATACCCTTTTTCACTGGTAAATAAACATTTAGTATGGTGGGGTCCATCCTAAAATAGTTTGTAATTTATTTTATGCCTTAGAATATTGATAGTGAGAAAACACTATTATATTTTCTCATACCACCCCCCCCCCCTCCAATACATCAAATAAACAAGGATTTCTGTAATGAGAAATTAGTCCACACCCATAATAGTCCTCAAATATAGGATAAGAGTTTTTATGTCACTTAGACGAGCACTATTGGGATAATAATATAGAATTAATATTTTAACATGATAATCATGAGAAACATAATTTTTCATTGGAAAAAGTGGATTCCCATTAATCCATCATGCCATCAGAATAGTCTACCAACAATAAAGTGGAGTACTAAGATTTATTTGTAGGTCTAGATTTAGATCTAAAAATAAATTCAATTCACTTATGAATTAAGGGAGACATAAAATTGATTATTATGAAAATCATAGGTAAATGTTTAATTAGGAAGGAAGTGATAAAACCTTTTATTGATTATAAACAATGATTAATGGGAAAATTCCCATTAGAACCATTATTTTCGGATATTCCATATTTTTAGAATACCCACGATGATGAATTCTCTAATGTAGAAATTACCCTAGATGATCTAAGAAATTATGAGACATGTATAAACATTTCACTTCATATGGTAAAATACCAATTAGCTTGATATAAATTTATAGAAAAAAATAAAAACATTCTTCCTTAGAATAAGACATTCACATTACCCCACCATCATATTTCACAACTAGAAGTATGACCACCATAATGTGTCTATCTATAGAATAAAAAAAATTATATATCTAGCTAATTAGGATTATATCCCACACTGATAATAAAACATTATGCTTTTTAATAGACCAAATTATCAAAAATAACTCTATAATAAAGGTTTTTTATGTTTTCATCTGATAACTTAATGGTTGATATTCTGTCAATATTTTAAATGATGTTGAGACGATTTATTATGAAACCCAATAGTCAGGAACCGTGCTCACTCATGAATTCAAATGGATTTGGAACTACTTTAAATCAATGATGCATGATTTCATAGAGTTCACCAAAAACTTCAGCACATACCAAACTGTAACACCCCGAGATTTTATGAAAAATATTATTTTAATTTCATTAATGTCTTGTGTTGTATTCTACACCAAGATTACCCTGCGCTATACACAACACCGTATTAGCTTGCAGTATACGCAACACTATTCTTGGACCGTGTTACACATAATTTTGATAATAGTTATTCTACGCAACATTGAGAATATATATATATATATATATTAAATGTATAAATGAAATATGGTTGGATTCTATTATACGAAACAACGAAGGATTCTTTCACAACACGCAACCCTGACTTGGCTTGCATTACACGCAATCGCGACCTTCCTCGATAGCGTGTGTTGTACGCAATACCGGGTTTTAATAAACAATGTTATATTATTATAATATTGTCATGAACTAGCCGTTATGAATAGTATTAACTAAATTTTGAATTTTATAACATTATTATTCATCTTACACATTTCTAGAACATGGTATAAGAACAAAATAAATTTTTCGGGTAAAATAAGTATTTTTCAAAAAATGCAGTTTTACCGCCTTTTGATGGCGTACCCACTTTAAATATAGTTTTGACATGTTTATATGTTCAATTTGACAAAATAATATTCTTCTTTTGAATCCGGATATAAAAATTCACATTAGATAAAGTTTTTATATTTTTCCGATAACTTTCATATTTTAATGAATAGTAAAAACACGCTATATTTTAATTAAAAACAACTTTTTTAATCGAAATAATTAATAGTGATAAATTATTAATTTGAGTGGTTTTAAAGTATATTTAGAATATATTTTTACAATTTAATACAATGTTGGTCATTGGATGTAATTTCACATTTAAACCAGACATAATCAAGTGTCAATCTTTTGATAGATATTGTTTCTTAAAAACACGCTATTTGTTTTAACAGCGGGATTTAATTATAAAATTAATTAATGCAAATTCTATGATATGAATTTGGTAAAATAGACTTCATTTTTGAATTCGGAATATGAAATATAGCTTAGGATGAAATTTTGGCATTGTTCTGAAAAACATCAATTTTTGATGAATAGTGAAACTACTAAGTGGTAGTTAAAAAAATTAATTTCTTCATAAATCTTAATTTTACCGCTTCTGTGAATGGAATTTCAAAAATCCGAGAGACACGGTTGATGTCAGTAAGTAAAATGTGGTTCAATGAGATGAAAATAATTTTGGTGAATAGTAACTTTTTACTTTTTTTACCACGGTTAATAGTAAATAGGGTAACTAAGGGTAAATATGATATTACTATTACCCTAACACATGTCCTAATTCTATTGGATAAGTGTAATTCGACCAAAAACAACCTTATGAATATAATATGACCATTTAGGTCCACTTGGATTAGATTATGACATTTAATATTATATTATTTAATGAATAGTTAAAATAGTTAAAATCAAAGTTTAATAACTAAAACATTTTTAATATGGGGTTATACATAAGATAAATTCGATTGTAAATATTCATTAGAAATCTAAAGAGATTTACTACATGATGGTATTTTATTTGTAATTTTTAGACATCAAATAAGTTAATTTATTTATGACACAATGATGATGCAGTAATTATCTTATTAATGAAATATTGACATAATTGATGTTATAAACACCAAAATAAATATAATTTGAGACTTTTTATGAATTACACTAATTTTCTAGGTTACTGTGATATATTAGTGTTGATTTAATCAACTTGGTTCGAACATATAATTCTGTTATGACTTTCACAAAAAATCATATATCAAATAGTGTCAAAATTGACACAAAATAGTTTTTAAATCAAATATTATATTATTAATTGTTATTTTATTCCTAAAAATCTAAGGTTCGGCCAAATGACTTAGATAAGGATATATATATTAATAATAAACAATTTGGGGTTCGTTTGGCATTTTATAGTAAGTGTATTAACCATATAGTGAAAGAAAACAAAAAGACACGGTAAAAGTTAAATTATTTAACTTAGAGTTAAATCAAATTGATAAGGTTAAAATAAGAACCTAAACTTGTCTAAATCCTATTGGTTGATAGGATTTCGACCCATCCCCACTTTAGCTTCGAAATAAGACCCTTTGGAACCATTATAAACCGATTTTGACTTTAATATAAAATAATATTTTGAGATATTCCTAAGGTGCCCCTCTCCTCCCTTATAAAAGGACACCTCCTCCCCCTCCTCCTCACACCAATTTGAGCACTCAAGATCGGCCAACCCATGCCAAAATCTCTTCTCCACTTCCCTAGAAACATCCTAGAGGTTCTGGTCTTCCTCAAAGACCAATTTTAGTTCCCTAAGAGGAGGTCTCCAAAAGGCGCTTCAAAGAAGAGGTAATTACCGTTACCAATTCTTTCATCTTTATTTCTTCTCCAACTTCTTCTTCTTAGGTTGTTTCATTATGAAGTAATAACATCAGTATCACTCATATACTGATATGTTATTATAAGTATGAAACAACCCTATTTCACCATCTATCCATCCTATGGAAAAAGAAATCACCGCGCGTGCGTACGTACGGAATACCGTCTCCACGCCGTGGTGTAATCTATTTTCCACCACCACCTTACATGGATGGGTATAATGGTGTAAAGAATAACTATACATAGTTATTAAAACATCATATTGATTCTGATATATTGTATAATCCACTCCAATTCAATTCAATATTTATAGAAATGATATCATCGCTCGTGCGTACGTACGGACTACCGTCTCCACGACGCGATGAGATTCATTCTCCATGTTAACCATTTAAGAATGATTATAATATATATATAAGAAATAATAATGAAATATATGACATTATAAAGCTACTGGATTTATGTATATATATACATATGTATGTCATCTACTTACTTCCATTTCAAGACAATAAGGAAAGGAAAACAGCGTTCATGCGTACGTACGGACTACCGTCTCCATGAACGGTGTTTTTCATTTTATTTATCTACCTATTATATATATATATACTGAATATATATGATATATAAATCATATTTTATATTCTGGAAGTAAGTAAATCATGATATAAGTAATAATGATGTCAAGAACAACAAGTCAAAACACCTACGATAAATGAAATGATTTTACCCAAAACGCTTCTTTAACATGGAATTTACAAAAGAACGGGTAATATAATGCCATAAGTGAACCATATATGATATCATAACAATGAATATGATTCTGTAATAAGTCAATAACATGATTTAAATCATTATACAGGAGTTTTGGACACTTACAAAGCAAGTCGGACCTAAGGTAAGGGAAATATCACAATCTCATTTTTATCCGAGATTGTTTATTCGTAAGTATTTACTAGGGTGTATTTTATCATCCACATCCATGTTTACTCAATATGTAATATTATTTCCATCCACCTAAAATTGTTTAAATCCATTTTTACCCTTCGGTGAGTTTTTATTAATACGTATGAAAGGAATCTTTTGTCGTTTTTCGTACGAGGTACTTTTTGACTTTTCCGACAAAAGTATGAAGAATGTTTTTTTAACTTATACGGCACGAACGGATTTCTACTGTTTTATAAAGCCAGATTTTCATGAAGCTTCCTTTAAAATATTTCATGACTATTTTCAATAAAATCTCTTTCTTTTAAAATTGCATGATGTTTTGTGAAAAGAAATTGATTTTGAAGAAGAAAGGATATTTTCCTCAAGAATTCAATTCAAGTGTTTTATCAAAATTATTTTCCATCTAAGATAATAAAGGGTTCTGTTTATATCCATATTTTTAAATTGATTTGACTATGTTGTGATGGAATTATGTTTATGAATTCCTTTATCTTATATGAATTGATTTATGATGTCATGATGTTTCAAGAATCCCATTTTTGTTACATGTGTTATGCGATGATGTATGTTTTATGATTATGTGGCACACATAAGAAAGGATTCATTATAAGATGGGTGGGACCTATATCTCCCTCCAATGCATTGGGTAATGATTTTATATCTCATGAGATAGACAGGGCTGGAACGGTAGGTTATACCGGTTCAGTGAAACAGGACTGAAACGAGGGTTACTCGATTCAGAAAGGGACTTTGTCCACTAAGATAGTCTTGGCAATTAGTCTTGACTAACAAAAAATGATTCTCTATGATTATGTGTGTATGCCACAAAGTTTCATGTTTTAAGTTATGATTATTGGGATTACTTTTTCACTGCCATGATTTATCCCATGATTATGAAATTATGCTCTCTTTTGCAGGTTATGATTTCCAAAATGCTATGTTCTTATGAATATGATGTGATTGATATTTATTTTGTTTACCCTTACTGAGCAATTGAGCTCACCCTTTTATGTTTTCTTTTCCCCAGGATATAAAGAAAGGGTTTTAGGTAAAAAAAAAGGAGGAAGATCTTTATGGGAGATTTTGAAGATCTTTCACCACGATTAGAAGATTATAGTCCGAGTTTCCAAAGACACTAAACTATTACGATCCTTGTGTGTGCGTTTTTGTTATGTACTAAGTATTCCGAAAATGTAATGTAATGTCAATGTACGATAAGCTTCGGGTCTCTACAGTTGGTATCAGAGGAAAGGTTTAGTCAACCTTTGGAAACTAGGATGCGAAAACGTTAGTGAGATCCCTAGAGATATTTCTAAGGTATGTCTAGGGATGTCCCTAAGGATAAGTATACGTATAGGATATAGTCCTAGAACTACGGTAACGATCTTAGAATTTAACCTAAGATGTTAGATATTGAGGGTTCTCCCCCTTTACTATGTTGTCTTCCCTAGCATGATTTCACCTCTCACAAAATTCTTTTTTGTGTTTTAGTTAATGGAGGGAACCAGAAGGAATTCAGTTAACATTGAATCCAATGGACAAATTGGTGACTATGAGCAACAAAATTGTGTAATGCCTAAAGATAAAGATATTGTGATTATGCCGAATCAGTCATCGGGATATATGATTAACAAGGTGAAATTTAGTGGTATGACTAATTCATCAAAGAAGAGGAAGATAAACTATTATGCATGTTCGAATGTTGAGGAGCATAAAGAAAGGAAGATTGAGATTTCTAAAGAAGGGAAGAAGAACCTTGAGGAATACCTCAAATGGAGGGACCGATGTTATCTGTGTAGAGAAAAGGGTCATAGAGTGACAGATTGTTATGGAGTTCAATGTCTTATTTGTGAAGAACATGGGCATTACCCAACTTAATGCCCTGACCTAAAAAGATACTTCTAAATCAAGGAAGGACTTATTCCAGGACAGTCATTGAAGTAGATGGACTGAATTGTTTATGTATTGGTATTCAAGAATAATGTTGTTGAGGTACTTTTATGGTGTATTGGAATATTTATGTATTGGTCTAATGTGGTATTCGAAGTGATTGAGGTATTTTTGGAAAAAAGATGATATGCGCATAATGAAGGGAAAATGAGAAAATTAAATATTTGACAGTATTCATGAGCTCATGATTGATATAAGGACTAAGTGATATCATGGTTTGAGCATATAGAATTTTGAGGATTTTGGTATGTGGAAGGTGTTAACTTTTAACTGCATTCATGTTTTCACTAAGGTTCAATGGGTATTCAAGAGAATAGATGATTAAGGCCTTTGAATGTTTGGAATGTGACCAACAAGACATATCTTATGATATATGGGGATCAATGATGGTGTTAAATCTCTGGTAATCATTTTCACTATGTTATGAGAGTGGACTGCAGTATTATGGATAAGCCTAAAGATTGGAATGGATTATGTTGGACATAAGTTAGTATTGTTTAAGGATATATGTTTTCTCGATATTATTGATGGGATGTTATAGTAATATAGTTTTAGAAAAAGGACAACCTGCAGGACGGGCGACAGCCCATCGCTTCGGACAAGGCTATGGGAATCGAACCCACAACCGAAGTGCGGCTGGCCTTTATCGTCTACCACTGACCTACAGGAAGTCCCTGTTTAGTAGAAACTAGTTTTATTATATTATGTTGTATGATATATGATGTATAAGTCCGTTTTAGGAACCATATATGATTAATCTCACTATAGATCGACTTATGTATATAATTTTGCTAACCTTTTGTTCGAGACAGATGGAATGACCTGTCACTCTATCACATGATCTGCTAACACTTCACGAATAACAAATTCAACTTCATTTATTTACGAGATGAAGTAGAAATTGTTCAAGGCACGAACAACAGTGAGATTGTACCAAAATAAAGTAAGTATTTATTCTAATTCAAATTCTTCAACTTTAGGGAAATGATCTTGAAAACCAAAAATGTTGTCCTAGTGATCTTATACCTGATGAATCAGATGGTACCTTATATCATCACAAATCTATGGATTTGTGATTACTGGCTTTTCCATAGCCATGTTCTCTACCACTCTCCATCAGAACATGATGGTTAGATTTCTCTTTCATATCCATATTTTCACCTATGTGGAAACCCAGTGATTAGTTTATTTGGGTAATCGTTACATTTCATACTTTAGTTTTTTAAAGCCAAGTTTTGGTATTCCTTTTTACGATGTGGGTTTCTATTAAAGAAACTTTTGAATAGTAAACCATTTATAACCCCGACGAATTTCGAGGGCGAAATTCATTTTAAGGGGGGTAGAATGTAACACCCCGAGATTTTATGAAAAATATTATTTTAATTTCATTAATGTCTTGTGTTGTATTCTACACCAAGATTACCCTGCGCTATAAGCAACACCGTATTAGCTTGCAGTATACGCAACACTATTCTTGGACCGTGTTACACATAATTTTGATAATAGTTATTCTACGCAACATTGAGAATATATATATATATATATATATATATATTAAATGTATAAATGAAATATGGTTGGATTCTATTATACGAAACAACGAAGGATTCTTTCACAACACGCAACCCTGACTTGGCTTGCATTACACGCAATCGCGACCTTCCTCGATAGCGTGTGTTGTACGCAATACCGGGTTTTAATAAACAATGTTATATTATTATAATATTGTCATGAACTAGCCGTTATGAATAGTATTAACTAAATTTTGAATTTTATAACATTATTATTAATCTTACACATTTCTAGAACATGGTATAAGAACAAAATAAATTTTTCGGGTAAAATAAGTATTTTTCAAAAAATGCAGTTTTACCGCCTTTTGATGGCGTACCCACTTTAAATATAGTTTTGACATGTTTATATGTTCAATTTGAAAAAATAATATTCTTCTTTTGAATCCGGATATAAAAATTCACATTAGATAAAGTTTTGATATTTTTCCGATAACTTTCATATTTTAATGAATAGTAAAAACACACTATATTTTAATTAAAAACAACTTTTTTAATCGAAATAATTAATAGTGATAAATTATTAATTTGAGTGGTTTTAAAGTATATTTAGAATATATTTTTACAATTTAATACAATGTTGGTCATTGGATGTAATTTCACATTTAAACCAGACATAATCAAGTGTCAATCTTTTGATAGATATTGTTTCTTAAAAACACGCTATTTGTTTTAACAGCGGGATTTAATTATAAAATTAATTAATGAAAATTCTATGATATGAATTTGGTAAAATAGACTTCATTTTTGAATTCGGAATATGAAATATAGCTTAGGATGAAATTTTGGCATTGTTCTGAAAAACATCAATTTTTGATGAATAGTGAAACTACTAAGTGGTAGTTAAAAAAATTAATTTCTTCATAAATCTTAATTTTACCGCTTCTGTGAATGGAATTTCAAAAATCCGAGAGACACGGTTGATTTCAGTAAGTAAAATGTGGTTCAATGAGATGAAAATAATTTTTGGTGAATAGTAACTTTTTACTTTTTTTACCACGGTTAATAGTAAATAGGGTAACTAAGGGTAAATATGATATTACTATTACCCTAACACATGTCCTAATTCTATTGTAATTCGACCAAAAACAACCTTATGAATATAATATGACCATTTAGGTCCACTTGGATTAGATTATGACATTTAATATTATATTATTTAATGAATAGTTAAAATAGTTAAAATCAAAGTTTAATAACTAAAACATTTTTAATATGGGGTTATACATAAGATAAATTAGATTGTAAATATTCATTAGAAAGCTAAAAGGATTTACTACATGATGGTATTTTATTTTTAATTTTTAGACATCAAATAATTTAATTTATTTATGACACAATAATGATGCAGTAATTATCTTATTAATGAAATATTGACATAATTGATGTTATAAACACCAAAATAAATATAATTTGAGACTTTTTATGAATTAAACTAATTTTCTAGGTTACTATGATATATTAGTGTTGATTTAATCAACTTGGTTGGAACATATAATTCTGTTATGACTTTCACAAAAAATCATATATCAAATAGTGTCAAAATTGACACAAAATAGTTTTTAAATCAAATATTATATTATTAATTGTTATTTTATTCCTAAAAATCTAAGGATCGGCCAAATGACTTAGATAAGGATATATATATTAATAATAAACAAGTTGGGGTTCGTTTGGCATTTTATAGTAAGTGTATTAACCATATAGTGAAAGAAAACAAAAAGACACGGTAAAAGTTAAATTATTTAACTTAGAGTTAAATCAAATTGATAAGGTTAAAATAAGAACCTAAACTTGTCTAAATCCTATTGGTTGATAGGATTTCGACCCATCCCCACTTTAGCTTCGAAATAAGACCCTTTGGAACCATTATAAACCGATTTTGACTTTAATATAAAATAATATTTTGAGATATTCCTAAGGTGCCCCTCTCCTCCCTTATAAAAGGACACCTCCTCCCCCTCCTCCTCACACCAATTTGAGCACTCAAGCTCGGCCAACCCCTGAAAATATCTATTCTCCACTTCCCTAGAAACATCCTAGAGGTTATGGTCTTCCTCAAAGACCAATTTTAGTTCCCTAAGAGGAGGTCTCCAAAAGGCGCTTCAAAGAAGAGGTAATTACCGTTACCAATTCTTTCATCTTTATTTCTTCTCCCACTTCTTCTTCTTAGGTTGTTTCATTATGAAGTAATAACATCAGTATCACTCATATACTGATATGTTATTATAAGTATGAAACAACCCTATTTCACCATCTATCCATCCTATGGAAAAAGAAATCACCGCGCGTGCGTACGTACGGAATACCGTCTCCACGCCGTGGTGTAATCTATTTTCCACCACCACCTTACATGGATGGGTATAATGGTGTAAAGAATAACTATACATAGTTATTAAAACATCATATTGATTCTGATATATTGTATAATCCACTCCAATTCAATTCAATATTTATAGAAATGATATCATCGCTCGTGCGTACGTACGGACTACCGTCTCCACGACGTGATGAGATTCATTCTCCATGTTAACCATTTAAGAATGATTATAATATATATATAAGAAATAATAATGAAATATATGACATTATAAATCTACTGGATTTATGTATATATATACATATGTATGTCATCTACTTACTTCCATTTCAAGACAATAAGGAAAGGAAAACAGCGTTCATGCGTACGTACGGACTACCGTCTCCATGAACGGTGTTTTTCATTTTATTTATCTACCTATTATATATATATATATACTGAATATATATGATATATAAATCATATTTTATATTCTGGAAGTAAGTAAATCATGATATAAGTAATAATGATGTCAAGAACAACAAGTCAAAACACATACGATAAATGAAACGATTTTACCCAAAACGCTTCTTTAACATGGAATTTACAAAAGAACGGGTAATATAATGTCATAAGTGAACCATATATGATATCATAACAATGAATATGATTCTGTAATAAGTCAATAACATGATTTAAATCATTATACAGGAGGTTTGGACACTTACAAAGCAAGTCGGACCTAAGGTAAGGGAAATATCACAATCTCATTTTTATCCGAGATTGTTTATTCGTAAGTATTTACTGGGGTGTATTTTATCATCCACATCCATGTTTACTCAATATGTAATATTATTTCCATCCACCTAAAATTGTTTAAATCCATTTTTACCCTTCGGTGAGTTTTTAGTAATACGTATGAAAGGAATCTTTTGTCGTTTTTTGTACGAGGTACTTTTTGACTTTTCCGACAAAAGTACGAAGAATGTTTTTTTTAACTTATACGGCACGAACAGATTTCTACTGTTTTATAAAGCCTTATTTTCATGAAGCTTCCTCTAAAAGATTTCATGACTATTTTCAATAAAATCTCTTTCTTTTAAAATTGCATGATGTTTTGTGAAAAGAAATTGATTTTGAAGAAGAAAGGATATTTTCCTCAAGAATTTAATTCAAGTGTTTTATCAAAATTATTTTCCATCTAAGATAATAAAGGGTTCTGTTTCTATCCATATTTTTACATTGATTTGACTATGTTGTGATGGAATTATGTTTATGAATTCCTTTATCTTATATGAATTGATTTATGATGTCATGATGTTTCAATAATCCCATTTTTGTTACATGTGTTATGCGATGATGTATGTTTTATGATTATGTGGCACACATAAGAAAGGATTCATTATAAGATGGGTGGGACCTATATCTCCCTCCAATGCATTGGGTAATGATTTTATATCTCATGAGATAGACAGGGCTGGAACGGTAGGTTATACCGGTTCAGTGAAACAGGACTGAAACGAGGGTTACTCGATTCATAAAGGGACTTTGTCCACTAAGATAGTCTTGGCAATTAGTCTTGACTAACAAGAAATGATTCTCTATGATTATGTGTGTATGCCACAAAGTTTCATGTTTTAAGTTATGATTATTGGGATTACTTTTTCACTGCCATGATTTATCCCATGATTATGAAATTATGCTCTCTTTTGCAGGTTATGATTTCCAAAATGCTATGTTCTTATGAATATGATGTGATTGATATTTATTTTGTTTACCCTTACTGAGCATTTGAGCTCACCCTTTTATGTTTTCTTTTCCCCAGGATATAAAGAAAGGATTTTAGGTAAAAAAAAGGAGGAAGATCTTTATGGGAGATTTTGAAGATCTTTCACCACGATTAGAAGATTATAGTCCGAGTTTCCAAAGACACTAAACTATTACGATCCTTGTGTGTGCGTTTTTGTTATGTACTAAGTATTCCGCAAATGTAATGTAATGTCAATGTACGATAAGCTTCGGGTCTCTACAAAAACACTCTCCATATTTATTCTACATCCTTCATTACTATTACAGACTGCGTGATATTATTATTAATTTTCAATTTTCTAAACAAACATCACAAGGCTATATCCCCTACATAAAACCTTATAGTAAATTATACACATCATACCATATACATCTTATCTAAATGAGATGAGGTTGTACCAATCAAGTAATTAAAGAAAAAGGACACTCATATTTTTTATATTGAAAATTATAACCAGATATGTTGTCCCACTTATAATATTTATAAAAACCAACACCATATTCTTATTTTCTAGGTTGTAAATGTTGTATCTGGAATAAAATGTCCAGTTTAACAACTCTTCAATATATCATATAGTTGAAATTAGTTAGATAGAGGATTTCAATATGTCTCAATTGAATATTATCCTAATGATTATAGAAAAAGTTATGTAGTGAATTCCAAATAAAAATATCCTTGTACTTTGGGATGATCACATCACAACCCATATTACTAAAAAAGAGACCACATATTTACTTATATATGGGGCCATGAAAGTTTCACCCATTTATGTTCAATTTCCTTCACTTAGAGTCACACTATTAATTCAATAGTCTAAACATGATATTTCTCAAAATTTGATTAATGAGTTTGATTTAATATATGTGAAAATTTTACAGACGTTACTAACACTAGAGGTCCACTAGGACTGAATTACATGAGACTTAAATAAGAGTGTTTGTCTCTGCTAATTTCTTCTTGGGGAGTTATTGCTATCACTTAGAACTACCATTATCCCAAGTAATAAACCATAATAACTAAAAAAATAGGATGGAAATTACATCATATAGAATTTATATTCCAAGGGATCTTACACATATTCAACAATGGATTAGGAGAATACCACACCCCTATCCAATAAATGATTTATATAAAAATACAATGCATAAACATCAAGTCAGATTACATTATCCTCATTGCAAGATGTTGAACTACATGGTTAACATCCATTGTACATGATGTTAAATTAGGCAGAGGAGGTCCTCATCACAAAAACATAAACTATATGAAACATTTGTATATATATCATATCATTAATATATATGTCACATCAGTATACAAATCATTACATGAAACTCATTTTAATAGACCTCGATCATTGAATATATCCCTTTTGAGTGTTTTAAACACAATTTCCCTATCTTCCTGCCCTAATCAAATATAATGTTTCCCCCAAAACGTTATATTTATTTATAGATGTTAAACGGTAAGATATTTGGTTTAATCATGTAAGATCATAAATTTATCATAGTATCATATAGTGTATGAATTGTCTCCCTTACATGAGATATAAATCCATGAAAGAGTCTACATTGTATAGATTCCAATAACTATTATACAATTTTGATTTTAAAATGTCCGTATATCATATGAAACACATGTGGGGTGATTCACACCCTTATGGCATACATAGTGATGACCATATATTCTATCCTAGTTCTATACATTAATTATCCTAAATATCAAACCCATCACCATAAATGAGATCCAAATCTTTATAGATTTTTCTTGATTCCATCAGGATGAAAAATCTCTTATTATGTTCCATCGCATGAACTTAACTACAATTTAGATACTCTCACAGTCATCTTCTATTTCTCACATTAATCATGGGTCAAATGATTTAGGAGGTCATGGAAATTCACTTTTATTAAAAATATTTAGATAAAACATATTTTAATATTGGGAATTTTTTTTATCATCACATGATTTTAAACATCTTGACATATATTACCTCGTAAATGAATCCTCAATCTACTAGAGGTTTATTGTTAGTGAAACCCATTCCGTTAGATAAGAACAAGGTCCTTGTAAGATCTTTCTGGTGAATTGATATGTAATATGATAAAATTTTCCCTTTAAATAACTTCATATATCATGATTCATGTAATTATAGGACATGTATTGAAATTAATATTTCTAATCCTATTCCTTATCAACAATTATATTAACTAAAATGGCCCACTTATGTGTATGAACATCATCTACATAAGCGACACCAACATAGAAATACTTATCCACATAATCATGTTGATTGCGCCACCATTTTATAACTATTAGGGGATTGATTCAATTTATAATAGGATATGTAAGGATTCTTAAATTTGTTATTAAAATAGTAATAACCAATCTAATCAGTCTTTTTCCATGTAATCAATTTTCCTCCTCAATCATTTAAGGTTTCTAAAAGTCATCAAACACTATAGTAAGAACACAAAACTCTTTCCCTTTAAACTTGAGCTAAATCTATGAAGAGTATTTACAAGAATTATGTATGTCTGGATTTTTATTATTATAAGATATGTAGTGATTTCGGTGTCAACAATGATAGGATCATTCATAACATTCAATAAAACAAAAGCTTTTCATTATCTTTTTCCTGATATCTTCCTTCTTAATTTTACATTTGAGAAATATTATGCTGCTTTTAGAAACCACATTCTCAAAAAATGATTCAATCTTACCAGTGTTAACTGAACATATTGTCTACAAAAAATACCCCACCCTCATATGTTTCATCCTAGTTCCAATCCCATATGGATCCATCATAGATATGTAATAATTATTTTTGACATATCTACATCTCTAATAAATTTTGTTAAACTACACAGTTAAATTCAATGTCACATGAAGATAAAATGAGTGACATAGAAGAACTTTTTTCATGACATTAAATAATAAAACACTAAATTTCTTATTGTATAATGCTAAAATGGACAACTTTAATCTACATTAAACATGATTCTCAAAGATTGAATCTTAATCCTTTGTAATATTGGGTTAAAATGTTTACCATTAAACTTATCTCATGATGTTATAATTCATGATAACTAAGTCCACATAACATTATGTCAAACTAAATGGAATGATAGACATTTTAAATTTTCTTAAACATATAGAAAAAAATGTTCTTGTTGTATGATGATACATTGGATGACATATGAGTCCTTGTTTCAGGATGTAAATTAACACAACGCCCAAGAACTTTTCTAATGGTATTAAAATACATAAAATCTGTGTCCTATTGGAATTACATAAACTATAAGAACACAATTTCTCTTTCACATGACATTAAATTGAATGATATTAGAGCCATTATCATATTTAACTAAACACCAGGACAACTTAGTCTATGTTTTATATTGTTAAAATACATGACATCTGACTCCTTGATTTATGGAATTAAACATCCTGATTTCTTATCCATTTTCACATGATGTCAAAATATACTACATCTAATTGTTTATAGAAAAACAATAAATGATATTATAGATTATCATTCTTGTGTGACTATAAAATTATTTTAGCAACTCATTTCATATGACTCAACTATCAAAAACAAGAACTCGATCCAAGTGAGAGTGCACAACATACATTAAAATTGTTTGTGGTCTGATCCTGGTTATTTAAAGTTACCTAAAGACAGATAAACCATATATTAGAAACCAAAACATACAAAATTAAAAAAATTCACTCCATTCCAAGGGATTTCAATATCCAATCCATAGTTAAATTAGGTATGAAATACTTTTCACTCTTTTGGGGGACCCTTTAAATAGGTCACACTTCATGACTCATGTGTCTTTGATTTTCATCAACATTCCATTATTATCTGTAATAATTTTAACTTCATGGGAAAAATCTATTTTTCTTTGGATGTGTGCCACAATATTATTATTCATATATTCTCTGAATGTGTCCTACCAACCAGAGGAATGTTTTTCTCAAGAAAAAGGACCTCTAATCCATATATGTGCTAACAACAAAACAACATAATCCATCCTTCGAATTCTGTAATTAATTACCCCTTGCATATCTATTCCATATATTAAAAAGTGATCTAAAACCCTTGCTTCGTGATTTATAGTATCATAATTCAAAATTTTGAAGTTATTGGATAATTCTTGGAACCTAAAATCCAATTGGGCTATGGTTTCAGATATCCCTTTCATATTTATCAAATAAGAATCAGGACGTTAAAATATTTGAACCCATCACAGATATTCTATACTACAAATTTCTTCTTCATTCTTGTGGGGCTTTATTATGCCCTCCTCATATGGACTATCTTGGTCATTGTTCAAACAAATCTAACCTATAATAGTGGGAACATTAGTCAATGTTTTACTACCATAATCTCAAAACATCGTGGATAAATTTATAAGACCATAATCATTATCATTCAACTATCCAAATTATATACCCATAACATACTAGTGAAATAGACATAAAAAATGTCCATAAGAAACACATAAATTTAGTAATGAGAAATATTACTTCCCTCTACTAGATAATATTTCCACATTCAAGACATAGGGAAAACATTAAAACATAGATAAATAATGTACAATTGTTATAGCACCCTCATTATAGACCTTGAAAAGGACAATCCATTCTCACTTAACTCAATGGGTTAAGAAATATTATGAGTAGGTAAATATCATATCTCTTTTCACTAATAATTTGTTCCATAGATATTTTCATAAAATTTATAGTACCATAACACTCTTTGAATTCCATACTCTCTATGATCCAACATTATTTACCCAACGTGTAAATCTCCAAAAAAAATAATGGTTATTAGTATTTTGGGAATATTTTTTAAAGTAATCCTCTATTACAATATTAATTTATTCCATGATATGATTTTTTATACATTCCCCAAATATAGTACACCAACCATAGGTGTATTCTCATCATTGGAAAAAGGAAGTTTAATCTCTATACACCATGATGTTATTATAGAACATCATTTCATTCGAATATAGTTAGCATTCATCCCTAATATATGTATCTAATTTCATTATCCATGACTCCAAATTATTTTGTTACATTTTAAAAATCTATAAATCCAATCATTATTGTGGTTATAATGCCCCATTTGAAACATATCTATGAATTTTCCTCATTTTTTGGGTAAATATTTTGACATTTAATTCATTAACCATTGATTCATCCCTATACAGAGACCCCAAACTTTATGAAATGATAGTTTGAGAATCATTAATATAAATTGAATGGATCAATATAGTATTATGACCAAATGAAATTGATCTCTCTATTAAAATTAGGTTTCTCTTATCCCTTATTCTAATACAGATAACCTCGTTTTTTGTTTACTGTTATAAAACATTAAACCGTAGTGATATATGATCAATGATATTAAATGGAAACATTCATCAATTATTGGTCATAGCTCAATGACATTAATATAAATTTACCATTATGTGAGTTGATATTCATTCATAATGTTGTGTTCTCCACTGAAATTGGGTTTTCTCTAACCATGTCTCCTTGAATACTTACTCACACTTTTTGGTTAAAGCTATCATCCCTTAATCATCAGCTCTATGGGTCAATCATCCCTGACCTAAAACTGCCTAACGTCACAGACATAAAACATGTGAGATAAAATATTTTTAAAGGATTTCTTAATAAAAAGTCAAATATTTAAATTTTAGGAGTTTATCTTTTATGAAATTGAAAAAATCAATATTTCAAGGAAAAAATGAAAAGAACTCACCATGGTTGAAAAACTCAATGTGTGGTTTGGGAAAATGTTAATTCTCCACTCACTGTGTACTCATCATGTATATCTTTTATAAATATACTGCCTAGAAAAAAGAATTCATAAATTCAATTATTATAAAAACATAATTGGATAAAATCGAAAATTCCAGGTTCCAACCCACTAGGTTTTCATCAAATGAAGATTATAAAAATTTTATTTTTAAATTATAATAAAAAAGGATTGTAAATGTTTGAGTTCCACAAGATCACCATATAAAATGACAATAAATTCTAACAAGACCCATTGAACATAGTATAATATCAGAACATTTCACCATTCATGACATTCCAATGCAAATGATCCATGAAAAATTAATAAATAATGTATCTCAAAGGTGTTAGAACCCTATTAGATATTTTAGTACTCATTCCAAATTCCCTATTATGGAACATAATCACATTGTGTAATATCATCCATATTAGAAGGGACCAAATCTAGTATAGGGTGATTTCACCCATTGCTATACCCATTCATGAGCCAATATCTAGAGGAAACCATCCATATCCATGTCAACCAACTCTACTATATGGCAACAAAAATTTTAGAAAGATTCCCAAAAAAATGTTTCATATGATAAAAATACCAACAGAAGTGTAAAATGATAAAAAAAATATGACATTACACATCCTTGAGCCACTATAATAAATAAATCAGTCTAATTGAAATGTTTTCGATCCATAAGCAACGTTTTCAATTTCAAAACGAATAGTCAAATAGTATTATGTTATCTTGATATTTCATTCTAGTGTTTTGAAGGTTATTTAATAATAATAATAATAATTTCATAAGAAAAAAATATTGAGAAAAAACTATTTTCATTCATAACGGAAAATGGAAGAATACCCATTGATTGAATATTTACATGTCATTAAAAAGTATGGAAGTTAAGGAATTATATAGTAATATATGATTAGTTTTGTTTAAAAATTATCTAATGTGAAATAAGAAGTGTTGATGGACTATTAGAAACTCGGTAATTCAGTATCTTATAATCCAAATAGCTAAAGTATTTATTCAATTTAGAAGTATATCTC
This sequence comes from Viscum album, assembly GCA_963277665.1. Lineage (NCBI taxonomy): Eukaryota > Viridiplantae > Streptophyta > Magnoliopsida > Santalales > Viscaceae > Viscum > Viscum album. The sequence continues at coordinate 1,198,535,920 of OY728153.1, read as the reverse complement.
TTGATTTTATATTTGAATTACTTACTGTTTTATGGTCAGTACTGAATATTGATCTTTCACTATCAAAATGTGGGCCTTATATTCATGTAGATCCTCAGTTTAAATATCCATATAGTCTTAAATCCAAAATTATTTTGCAGAAAAATGATCTAGATACTCCAAATATTCCTCTCAATTCCCCCACATGATATTTGATACTACATATGGATATAAGACCCATTAAACGGTTTCATGTTTCTCTTGGGTAATTTAGATACTCATTATTTTGGCATAAAGATGTAGGTAGTCGAACCCACCCACACCCAAGACATGAAAATGCTAATATAGACTTCATACTTTTTGTGCATCTCCTCCAACTGAGTCACTAAGATATTCGTATGTATTTGGGGAGAATATCATCTTCTTATAGCCTAATATTCACTAGATCTACTAGGATTTAATATATTGTTACTTGTTACAATAGGAATGTGGTTATCAATTAGGTCATCTATAGAAGAACCTGATCTAGTCTATGAGGAAAATAATATGGAAATCTTAGCTTCTACATCCGGGTTGGGTTAACAGATTGATTTCTTATAGGTGGTATTCATTAGTTGGTCACTTTACATTGATTATTTAGGATGAACATCATTATTATAATTATACTCCATTAATTGAAATCTTGGATTCTTACCACTCCTATTGTAATGTGAAATATAAAATTAATATTCCACATGATATTTGAATCACCTTATTGTGGGACTCTATTTTTAAAATATTCTCCTAAATGATATTAGGTAATTTATTTTAATATTGCAGTTGTATACTCACCCATAATATCATTTTCTTACATATTCCATTAGTTTAATTTTTTACCCATTATATAAAGTACTCTATTGATAGATTTTTCTATGTATTAGAGAGTTGATGTATAGCCTCAAATTTTGTATTCTCTCACTCTGGCATAAGAAAATTAAGGTTGATTAGAGCTTTATGATTTTCACTCTTGACTATAGTAAATTCTATTTAATATATCCTTTGTTATAATACAGACAATTAAGAAAATTAGTAAGGGTAGATGTGTTAAAGGATGATCAAATCATTAATAATTTCCTCCAACTCCCCAACGTAGATGAAAATAATAAATAATTTATTTTCCATGATTCCTTCTATGTTATCAATGATTATAATAAATGTATTATTTTAGAGGAAAATTAAATTGTGAATTCATTCATAGTGTGTCAAAAAAATCACAGATAATCAAATAGATTTATTGAACAAAAATAATGTGATGTAGATCTAGATGATATGAAGAATAATGGATATTCTCACCATACGAGTACTCCAAACACATGAAATGATCTTCTAAAGAAAAAATGAGGAATTAAAATATACCAATAATTTTATATGTGGTCCACCCCTCATGTATATTTCCCAATATATATCTTATCGAGTAATAATCCGCGACATAATAAATAACTACTTGACCTTGTCCTAGAATTACATTTATTTCTATGGTATCGAAAAGTACGATTGATTTGGAATCCTAGGTAAGACAAATCAACCCATGTAGAAACATCAACTGAAATATCTATAGTATAAATAGGGGATTCACCTTAGTTGAAAACATAATACCATGACGTATATTGGGATACCTTTTGGGTGGCCTTGTATAATCCCTCATTTTTTCAAGCATGGTGTTTAGGGAAACTCTTCGAGCTCATAATTACCGACTCACTCCATTTAGATATAGGAATGTGTTTTTTCATTTCCCAAAAAGATAAATAAGAATGTATGAAGTTACTTTCTTGGGGTATCTGATGCCTTAGTCAACAAGTGTTTTGTTGTAGGATGGGTCAAACTAATGTACATACAAACGTTGGTTTTTGGAAGGAATTCATCATAAATTCATTCAATGGTTGGGATTATACCAAACTGATGAATATTATATTATATTATACCTAACATACAATTTTATAAATGAAAATTGTTGATTCTTGAATCACAATGACTATATTTAACTTGGAGGATCTCAATCGGTTGACACATAAATATTTATGAGACCCAAACTATTTCCATGTAGCCAAAATTCCCACATTTGTTCATTGAACTCTGCACAACCTTAATCATCCCAAAAGGCCTATGAATTATCACTTGAAAAGTTACCACATGAGCTTCAAACCCACTTTAAACTCTATCCATTACTAAAATTTTAGTGTGAAATGGTAATAATATAAAACCAATTATGAGCATTGGGTTGTTCATGCAGACATTGATCATCATTGGTTAATGTGGAGTTGTTTGGGATAGATTTTCCCCCTTAATGAGCCTCTAGGATAATATGTCTCTAGATGGATATAATTTCCTATATTTGATTTAAAAAAATTACTATGTAAGTACTCTATTATGATTCATCATGGGTATTGAGGAATCATATTAAAGTGAAAAATCAAACATAGTATATCTATCAGGTAGTGAGTAATATCAATGTTATGTGTCCAAAAGATTGGTAAAAGATTCATTATAAAGTGTGACGTGATTTAAAGGGTCTACCAAGACGTTCCAAAAAAGTTAAATTTTTTCCTTTTATATAAATTAAATTTTGGAAAAGAATAAATTGTGGTTTAAATCATAAATGTTAAAAAATTAAACCATTTGAAAAGCTAACCACACAAACATAATGAAATAACCATAACAATTATCAATAACTATTCATTAATCATGCGCAATACTAGGTAAAAATGTTGAATTTATAACTCATTTTAGTAGTAAATCTTATGGAGTAGTGACTATTTTGAAACCTGAAACTTTTTTTTGAACTCAGAGAATCCATCAATTCTCTTGGAAGGCAAGTTAGATTCAACATAGAGGCAACTAACTCATGAATCCAGATATATGATTTCTAGAGGTAAATAAAATTAAATATTATGGCGTTCTTCTATATTTATGAGGATGAAAACGACCCTTAGAATTACTATCATGCTATATATATAGACTTCTTAACCTACCACACAGACTGTAGGAGTCACTAGGGTATTGAAGGGAGTTGACCCGATATTTTTTATTTCCTCATAATAACCAATCATTTATTCAATCAGACTCCATTCATAGTGTGGGTGGATTCTTTTTATTCCCATATAATCTTCATGAACAAGAAAGAAAACTATAATATCCAAGAATTCAAAAAAAAAGTGACATATGGAAACAATGTGCAGATGACATAGTGAGAATGTGTTGCAGGTTAAGTTTTCACGAACCCAAACATCACAAGCATCTTTAATTTGACATATCCTTTTATTAATATAATTTATTTCTTACTAAGATATATGTTGGTGGTAAAACCATGATAACTCTCCCATTATAGGAATATCAGTTCTGATTTTCACTCCTCCATTAGGATTTATCTTTGGAATACCATCATGTGACGAGCCAATCACATGCCGTAAAAAGAGAGGAACCCAACACCCATTTAGTAGTAATAATGGAATCACTCATCTATAATTTTTGACATGTTGACCATTACATACACTCACCCCCTTAAGAGAAAATATATCTTGCATGGGATTTTAAAATGAAACTCCATTATGGTGCACTCCCTACAATACAGGTTCAAATTTAATAAAATGGTTTAACTTCGTATTTCCTATAAATACCAGGATACTAATTCTATACAAAACACATATAGAGGACAAAAAATTCAAGAATTATTGAGAAAATAATAAAATATGAAAAAAATTGATGCATTGAGATCTCGTAAAATCTCATAGGCAATTCATGAGCCTGTAAAACATAGGAATGAAATCAAGTGATGTAATTCTTCCCACAAATTCTATTAAATGATGGATTGTATGGAATAATATTATATTGGATGTTCTCATGTGTTAATTTAAAATTATCACAATTAATACATGATCCCTCTACCTAAATCTGCATCATTCAGAAGCTCACCCACTCGACTACCATTTAGAGCTTCCACTGACTAGTTACCCCCATGTGCACAACTATCCATTCCAGTGTGCCACAAAAACTAGCATCCCATGGGAACTCCTACCACATGGACCAATCCAACATCACATTATACTACAGACACTAGTCTCATTTGGGGTAACATAGAATCTCTTATTACTGATGTTCATTAATAGAGTATTTTATTAGTCTATGGATGCTCAGTAAAGAATCCATAACATAAGAGAATGAAATATCTCTTTATTTTCATTTAAAAAATAATGGGTGTATCTCCATGTAAGTCATTTTCATAAAACATATATATCAACTTTCCACTATGGTCTATACCTTGAGATTAACAAATCCAAATTTCCACCAATTCTATCAGACATACATATTTAGGTAATGGACACAGGCGTGCCCACTTAAATAGTGTATTCCTATGACAAATGACGGATTGGAATTGTTATCTATGTTTGGTTAAACCCTAAGGGGAATAGAAATTGTAAAATTCCTTGATAATGATGTATTCTATCAAGATGATATAATATGGGTCTGTCCTAGCACAAAATATTTATCTTCACTCATGATTCATAACAATGATATATGGGTGAATATGACTCTTTTTTTGTGTACTCCATAATGATGCTCCCATTGAGAATTTCATCCCAAAGAGATAACACTTAGTTAAAAAACCCCACATTAGGTTAGAACTCATCCTTTCTAAAAACCCACTCATGCTCCACTAATTCAAATTTAGTATTTAGGGTCTCTTCCTTGGTGTATCCCGTGATCATGTTATTTTTAATAGAAACCACCCTTATCCAAAACAATAAAAAAATTTATACCTGGGATACCCCCAAGTGAAAGATCCAAATCAACTTTTATGGAGACTAATCCATAATGAAATATACATAAATTTTCCATTTTCTAATAAACATTTGTGTTATGGTCTTCCCAGGTGTAAACCCCACCCAGTCCTCAATGCTTCCACTTTCTTGACATGAACATCCTAGTTATAGGATGTAAAATGTGCCAATAATTTCAAAACCTAATGGTTTTATTATACATGTAAAATTCTTATCACATGACCATAAACATTGCATCATGAAATAAATGGTATTTATTTATCATTAACTAAGACACACAAGATTCCCCTATAAGGTCTATTCACTGACATGAATAACTAATAACTGAATATATACCTTTATTGGGACGTATTCCTGATGAAATCATTCCCCACATATTGAAGATGTTTTTTCCAATAAGTATGACAATATCATTATCATCTGATCCATTACTCTAGGAAAACATATTCGTTATGGAGTATTCATAATGAATTAATACTTTCCTTAGTCATCCATATTCCCATTAGCCAAACTAACATCATAGCTCAGAGGATCATATTACATATGATCAAAATCCATTTTTGTAGGGCTATATCATATATGAAATTAACTTGAAAGGGATGATAATGCATATAATATATACAAAACATTACATGGAAACATTCTCGTAGTAGACATCTTGTCATGGATGCATGACCAAAAAAGACACCATTATTGTCCATCTCATATGGCCTTTAAAGGTACGTGGTATTATTTGATGTGGCACAAATCTATATAGGTTTTGATTTAAATTATGACGAGATAGAAAGACCTTATTATCTATCTAATCCTGACACCCCATACTCCTATAACCTCCCTAGATGCTGATAAACTCTCACTAATAAAACACATGCATTTATCAATGTGGGACACTATTAGCACACAAAAAAACACTGATAAAGGGTAACTTTTATCAACACTTTCTTTTACCACTAATAAAAGGGACCTTTTTCATGCATTTGTTTAGCATTGGAAAAGGGTACCCTTTATCGGTGATTTATTTTTATTGATCATAATGTGTATCCTTTATGAGTACTTTATTTCTAGTTCCGATCAAGGGTAATCTTTATCAATTATTTGTAGAACCCATAATGGGTATCCTTTGTCATTGTTTTTTAGCATTGATAATTTCCTGTAAATAAAAATATAATAAAATGTGGTTATAAAAAAATATCCAAAATTTTATTTATTAAATAAATATTGATAAAAATGAATAAATTTATTACATTATATATAAATTCTCTATAAAAATAAATATTGTATATTAAATATATAGATATATATAAAATTAAAATAAAAAAAACTACTTTCTGAAAAATATTAAACATATTATCAAATAAATAATTGTTGATTATGTTGATAAATTGTATATGTTAAATATATTTATATACACAAATGTATAAAAATATGATTTATATAATAACAAAAACTTATGATTTAAATTAAATATTAATATATTTAATGAATAATGGTTTATAATTTAAGAATTAAAATGAATTAAAAATAAAAACTAATTGCATCGAGTAATGGAAAAAATTTAATGTCATTTTATTTTCAAATTTATTGTGCCTCAAATCTGTGTTATATTGACTTCACATATACATAATTAATGCATTTTTATATAAAATTCACACATACAAATTTTTATTAAATTAATAAAATCTTTTATTAAAATACATGAACCTAATTTTTATGAAATTTATTTAAATTTTAGTATTCATTTTTGAATTTCATTATAACATGATGAATTTAATATATCATATCATTAATCATGTTAAACTTTATTTTTTTACTTTTATTATCATTAGTTATTAATTCATTTTAAATATGTTTTATTTATTATTATTTTTATGAATATAGGAAATTTCTATTATTTATTTAATATTTATTTATTTACTCTATTATAATAAATTTAATATGTATTAAAATTTATTTAAATATATATCCATATATGTTTTTATTTTATAAATTATTAATGAAACATATCCACTCATTCAATATTGTTAAACTGTACTCATTTTTTAATATTCAGTGTGAAATTTTTAAGATTCATGTATATAAGATTAAATATTTATTAATAATAATTAAAAAAATATTTTTAAATATAAAATTACTATATTTATACATTTATGTATTATTAATTATAAATAAATAAATATTATTTTAAAAAATTTATGTATACAATAATAAATAAAAAATTATATATATTAAAATAATTATAAAATTATAATAAAATTAGTTAAATAATGAATATATTTTCTTTATTAATGTTAATTAAATATATATATATATATTGATATAAATATATATATTTAAAATTATTTATATAATTATAAATAAATAATTATATATTTAAATAATTATAAAATTATAATATATATATTTAAACAAATAATATATTTACTATATTTATTATATATATATACAATTATGTAAATATATTTACACTGTTTTATATTTATAATTGTAAATATAAATCTTATATGGGCACCTAAGTAATAAGTGGTGATAAAAACAAAATTTATCAACACTTTTTTAGCACTGATAAATAAAGAGATTTATGATTGCTAAAAAGTGCTGATAAAAGGATTTTTATCAACACTCGGTGCTAAAAAGCACTAATAAATTTGAAATTTATTAGTATTCATAAATAGGATCTTTATCCGTGATTTTTTGGAATCACTGATAAAAGTGTCCTGGTCTTTTTAAATAATTCTAACCTATCATTAACTTGTCGCAATATCAAAAGTTTTCTATGAAAGACGCCTATAGATGCCGAAAAGAGATCCAGGGCTAAGGAAGGTTCGGGGGTGGCGAAAAGAATCCATATTTGGAACCGATGATCCATTCCAGGGATCCCGAAGGGGCGGTGTGAAAAAAACTGAGTTGAGCGAAATAAATATGTCCAGCGTGGAAATATTTCGTGCCAGCACTCTGTATAGTGGATCTCCACGCAGCTGACATCGGGGCATGAAATATTTCGAACTGAAGTGTTTTTTGCACAGAACCGTGATCCTGAGAGCCTATAAATAAGAGGCAACCCCTTTGACTTCAGCCTGAAGAACCTGAACTGTCTCCCCTGTGTGAAATTCACCTCTCCTGGGTGAAAAAGATAGCTTTTAGGTACTAATTGTTTCATGCCAGATCGCCCGAGGGTCCGCCTTTGCGTGAGACCCCTCGGGCTTGATCTTCTTCGAAGTCCCCTAGAGCCCCTTCCCTCGTGTTCAATTCCTTCCAATTGCATGCAATTAGGTCTTCGGCGCACAATTACTTTTGTGCGTCGGCCCACTCTTTTTTAGGCCCAGCTCTGAATTACGCGTTGTCCTGGACATTTTCGCGTGCACAATCCCTTTTGCGCACTGGCCCGACCTCTTTTTCGTGCAATGATCACTTTTGCGTACAAGCCTCCCGCCTTGTGTGACTATGATGTCCCTCTCCCAGGCACCATTTTCGGGCACCTCCTGCACCCAAAGTACATTCACCATATACTCATTTCTGGTGCAACCTCCTAGGTTCGCACGAAGTAACTTCAAATTCCCATGGACAATACATCCCTTTGCATTGCTTCGACTCAAGATTCTTCGCATATGCACGCGAATGGAAATTTCTTCGTCGCATAGCCACGCTAACGTGGACCCCCCGATTGTTCACTCCATGACACCCCCTCTCCATGGATTTACGTATCCCTTCTCTGCACCAAGGATAAGAGGGTACCGATTATGTATGTCCTAAGGGTGTAGAACAAACCCACCTCGTCCGAGATGCAGGACATTAAACTGCCAAGAACCTTTATCCTCAGCACATGACTTTAAACTGTGACCTATCCACATGACTCGCATGCGTGGTACCCCCACCTTGGACATTCTCCACTCCCACTGGTATCCATAAGGTATGATATCCTCCTTATCGGAGTGGCGTTTGTCCGTGGGGAAAGGGAAACCATCTCGGTGTAAGCCCCTAGCTTTCTTATATGAGGCAACATCCCTACTCCTCCTTTCTTCTTCGGTCCCCAAGGCCAGCAAAGGGAGTGATGGGGAATGGCGCTTCTCCTTTCATCGGTCCCAAATCCCTCTCCCACTGCGCTTTGTCGCCATCGGGCCTCCCTCCTGGAGTATGTCCCAACCATTTTGGATAGCTAACCATGTGTAAGCCCCTGTTTCCTCTTTGGGCCACTAACCACGTGTAAGCACCACATCACTTCTCACAAATGCACCTTTAGCGATGTGATCATCAAGTCTCTATTGTCACTTGTTTCTCACACCGAGCATGACTCACATGGGTTTAGAGTAAGCATCGACCATGATATACACCCAGGGCATCCTAGAGTGTAAGCCGCACAAATCGACCCGAACTGCGTGGAATTTCATCCCTGTCAAGGTAGGGTGAGTAGGAATCCTCTATGAGGTTCAAGCCCACCACCCAATAGTTTTTCCAACCATCTTCACATCGGTTCACCAAAACCCTGGGCAGCCTAGAGTGTAATCCCCACAAATGATTCTGAACTACGTAGTCTTTGATCCCTGCTAAGGTAGGGTACGTAGGAAGCCTGCACAAGGATGAATCCCAACACCCATTGGTTCCAACCATTCAGTTCCATGACCCATTCTGAACTATGTGGACATTGATCCCTGCCATGGTAGGGTACATAGGAAGCCTCCACGAGGTTCAATCCCAACACCGGGTTATTTCGACCAACTTCCCATCGGTTCAACAACACCCTGGGCAGCCTAGTGTGTAATCCCCACAAATCGTTCTAAACTACGTAGACTTTGATCCCTGCCAAGGAAGGGTACGTAGGAAGCCTCCCTGATGTTCATTCCCACCACCCATGGGACCCCAGGTCCTCTGTCACGTCAGTTCACCGACACCCCACCACCCATGGGACCCGAGGTCCTCTTTCACGTCGTTTCACCAATTCCCCACCACCCATCGAACCCCAAATCCACCTTCACATCGGTTCCCATACTCGAACTATGTGGAGTTTGATTTCTTCCAATGTAGGGTATGTAGGAAGCCTCCACGAGGTTCAATCCCAACACCCAGTTGTTCCAACCATCTTCACGTCGGTTCACCAACACCCTGGTCAGCCTAGAGTGTAATCCCCACAAACCATTTTGAACTACATGGGATTTGATCCCTGCTATGGTAGGGTGTGTAGGAAGCCTCCATGAGGTTCAATACCAACACCCATTGGTTATGACCATTTGGTTCCATGACCCATTCTGAACTACATGGAATTTATCTCTGCCAAGGAATGGTACGTAGGAAGCTTCCACGAGGTTCAAGCCCAACACCCAGTTGTTCCGACCATCTTCACGTCAGTTCACCAAAACCCTGGGAAGCCTAGAGTATAATCCCCACAAACCCTTCTGAACTACATGGACTTTGATCCCTGCCAAGGTAGGGTACGTTGGAAGCCTTCCTAAGGTTCGATCCCACCACCCATGGGACCCCAGTTCTTCTTTCTCGTCGGTTTACCGACGTCCCACCACCCATGGGACCCCAGGTCCTCTTTCATGTCAGTTCACCGACGCCCCACCACCCATCAGACCTCAGGTCCACCTTAACGTCGGTTCCCATACTTGAACCACGTGGTCTTTGATCATTTCTAAGGCAAGGTACGTAGGAAGCCTCCTTGATGTTCCATCCCACCACCCATCTAGCGGTAATCCATTGTAACCCCATCCAGCGGTAAGCCGTTGTGACCCCATCTAGCGGTAAGCCATTGCGACCTCGTTTAGTGGCAATCCGACATCAGAAAAACTATGTGGACTTTGATTACCTACCACTAGGATACCTAGGATGCCTCGCCAATGCTCAATCCCAAAACCATCGTCATTCTAATGGCGATTCCATCCCATTTTCCATCCACTTCATTCAATCACTGCATCATCCATCCTGATTCTTACCCGGGCTACCACATCCTAATGGGATCATGCCACCTCATACCTCATTCCCCTCAACAGTAACTGGGAAGTCAACCACGCGTTGGCCCCAACATTAGTGTTCCATCCAGGGGTTACACCTATCTTATCCACTCTAGTTAGTGTTCTGATCAGTCCATTCTATCTTCTCCGGACGATAATCTTGCGGCATACCCTGTGTTAAACATGGGAAGATTATGAAAACCTCATATACATTCCCATGGGAAATTATTCCCCGTGTTCGATGTGGGATGCCTCGGGCTTCCATACCCTCGAGAAGCCCTATAATAAGGGACAGAAGACTGACACGCCAATCATCCAACGTCCAGACATGCCAGTGATGCCCAAAGTGACTAATCCCATAACCGAAGGTTGTTTTCCTAACCAGACCCCTTGAAATGTCCTGAAAGAAGTAGTGTAGTTAACTGGTGTCCATAAAGATATGGCACCAAGAAGAGTTTCACGAACATCATCATATGACTATGAGGGAGAGCCAGACTAGGTAACGAGTTCCGAGGAGGAATCCACTGAAGGAAAAACCAACATCACATCATCCTATTTTGATCAAGGAGCAGACATACCTGAATAAGGAGAAGATGTCTCCCACCTATGGAAAGCGGGAATGTGGGGCAATAGTTGTGCGTCCTCCACAGACGGATGTGTGCGCCTCGGCGAATGTGTCAGATATAGAAATGGTGAACCCGACGTGAAACTCTTCTCCTGAATATGGAGATTAGTTTTGCTCGAGGCATATTTAGATTAATGTGTCACCAGATCCAGATATCTGGCATCGGGTCCCGCCATGAAAATAGGGGGCTTGGCTTGAAACTCACCAGAGGTTGGGGCAGTAGAATGTTGGACATCCCGTTCTGTGACGTTGTCAGCATGGATCCCTCTTACCGACCATGGAAGATGGGATTGCACTGGGGCATTGGTCATCGAATCCATTTTCTCTCCGCACTAATGAATTAATCTCCCTGCTTTCAGGAATCAGGTTGCTACATCTAGAACATGATCACCTCCTACACACCAGTGTCGGGGCAGGGGCAGCACTAACGTGGCAGTCCCATGTGGTTCCACCACTTCCGCGATGGCCTCTACACCCATGGACCTGGGGCATACACACCCCCTCTCTCCATGTCAGGTCATTCAATGGAGGGTCATCAATAACATCATATGCCGTTACGAGGAGGGAATAATCTCGATCCAGGATATGGCCTGCCTAGATCTGGAGGTGATTGTGCTTCATCGCCAACGCCACCCCCGAGGGCCGCGCAGGGAGCCATTGCTCCCCACCCTGACGTACAATTGTTTCGGCAGCCTCCCCACAGAATGCATTGATGACTCACTGCCTTACGCTAATGTGGTAGGTGATGTCCGAGCCAGCACGGTCAGAGTCCCATTCCAAAGGCTCCCAGCGAGGGCTCCCACCCGGTCACATCAGCACCGCCACCTCATCTTTCTGTATGAGGATCAGGTAATCTATGCACCTGCACTACGGGTCCTAGTTCGTCTGACTCGATGCCAGCGTCAGACGCAAGTTGAGGACGCCCGCCAAAGGGCGTCAATGTCAATGACTACTATGGCCCGAGCCACCGCCAACGCATATCATCAGGTTCCTGCATACACTGAGCAGCGGTGCGTATATGCCGGACCGGGATCGAGGCCCTGACCACCCCACGGGCAGGCTGGGTCAACTCTCTTGGTCGCGGGCACTAGCAGTGGCTGCTGCGAACCAAACTTCTGCGATGGCACCCCGTACGGAGGTCCTCCCCGTACTACTACCATGGAAAGTGAAATCCTTCCCCGCTTCGAGACTCAGAAAGGAGGTCCGCCCCATGCCACCCTCAACCCAAATGAGGTTCTTCCTCGCAATAGTGACGCTCATCACAGGTGTCTCTCTCATTCCCACTATGCTTGGAATAGATTCGTTCTTCCTACCCCCGACTGTCGGTGCAGGGGAATTGCACATCTGGTCTCTCTTCCACGTGGGTACCCTCCCCATATTCTTTCAACAACCGGTCAAGATCCTCATTTCCTCAGCAACTAAAGGGGTCAAGGCCAGCCTCTCTCCACCCGCACCCAGCACGGAGGTCCTACCCGTGTTCAGCAAGACCGGTACAAGGACACTCCATGTACTGAGATTCCCTGGGAAAACAATCATGGAGGTCCTCCCCACGCCCCTGCCAATCCCGGTGGAGGACTTTCCCACTCTAGTGCTATCCATGGAGGTCCTCCTCAAGTGACCTTTGACATATTTTCTGGTGCATCTCGCACCCTGGCTTTCTCGAGTGGAAACCCTCTCCGCCCCAGCACCAGTGCGGCCGAAGGACCCTACGTCAAAAATATTCCCTTTCCCGAGTAACCACCTAGGGGTAGGAAGGCAGGTTATCACTTCTATAAGATGAATTCTAAGAAGGTTTAGACAGAGATCATACTGGTCTGCTTCTCAGACTCTGAAGCGTAGTATAACTCATCTCGGGAAACCTCCCCTCACTCATCTGAGTCAAGGGCCGAGGCAGGAACAAGGAACATCCACCTAGTACTCCTGGAATGTGAGTTCCACTGATTCTCGCCTCCCTCTGCAAGTATATCCAGGAGGATGAAAATATGGAGACCCTACAGGTTATAGTCACACATTCACCACCCTCATCACCAGAAGCGCTCTCTACCTCCATAAGAGATCACATAGAGCTATTATGGGGACCAATGGAAGGCGAGAAGTATCATGTCCCATCACTGGTATCCCTAACCCCCGAAACAGGAATGGCGGCCATCATTCCATCTTATCGCAACGTAGAGGCCAGGTCGCTACACTCTTCAGAGGACAGCCCGAGATTCGGCGGCCAGTCATCCTGTTCAACATATTCTCTACCGGCTGAACTACCATCTCGGTAGTCTACCTCAGTACCGCTGTCAGTTCCTCAGCCACCCCCAGATGAAGAATTGGGAAATCAAGGGCCAGACCCTGAATTTGAGCTGAGGAAATTCGATAAAATCCTCACCGCGGACCACTTCCCTGAGAATTTGTTGCCAGTGGCGACACAGAATTTCTACATACCAGAGTCCCTCACCCTAGAGGAAGTTGAGTGTTTCTGCCACACCCTCTAAGAGATTCATTTTAGTATTCCTCTTCGGTGAGTTTTTTCTACCTAGAGCCAAGTGAATTTCAAAGACATCAGCGAACAATGTCATCTGGTTGATTTGGTCGCACACCGTGTGGTCCAGCACCCAGAGTCACTAGGCCGCTGTGAGGCTCTCCAGCAGCAATGCATTTAGTGTATCAAGGTACTCTGAAAAATTATAAATGAGGATACCCCCCTTCTGAAAATTTGTGGTTGTGGCTAGTATGCTGCCCTCCTCTTCAGTTCTATCCGGCGGCAGCCCGAATTGTTGGGCGACATCGAAGACATGCCCCCGGAAAGGGTCGCGGTCAACATGGAAGATATAGTGGACGAGGAGGATAATCAGGATATTCTCGATAGATACTTACCCCCCCCCTGAGGCCATGACACCACTATTTTACCCATCGGGAAGGGTTACGCGCCAGTACAGGAACCTACTAGGTTTCCCTGTGCCCACTGAGGCATTGGTGCTCAGCCGAAATTCCTGTAAAGGGAAAGAGGATATCATAACTTCCAAACACTCTGACCCATCTGCCTCAGTGAAGAAGATGTAGGAGGACCTCAAGAAGGCCACATTGATCCAGCAACTTGCTGAGCAAAATATGTTGGTGGAAAAACTCATGGTTGAACACGCTGCTGAGCGATGACCCGACTACCACGATCCTAGGCCAGCGCAGCAGGGGCAGGAACAACTACTCATTGGAGAGCTGCCCCAAGGCAACCCTGATCAGGATGCTCTTGCAGAAAGGGATAATGTTGGAGCTCACGGAAAGAGGGCATGCTATGTCCCGTCAATCCCTCCTGAACGGCACGACAATCCACGGAATACCGCTCAGTCGACCATGGCCGCCCCAAGGGTCGCTCCACCAGCCACTCCACGAGCTGCTGAGCCTATCTACCATGTTGAAGAATCCATAAATGCATTCGTGGTTATGGATCCCCGTAAAGACAAAGACCCCCACCCAGATGATCATATGACGGAACTCATGGACCACCTTGGGCATTGGAAATGTGGCATGTGGCATTCCCACCTGATGGTAAGCCATACTCGGCATGGGTGGATGATATGTTGGCACCTCTGGGTTTCAGGAATCCCACCTTCTCCCACTATAACGGGACGAGGAACCCTCCACAGCACCTTTCCTACTTCAACTCAAGGTGTCAGCCCATGTTAGAGACTCTAGCACAGTAGGAGGCCACCAAGCTCCGTTGTTTTGTTTAGACATTGGAGGGGACAACATTCGTCTTGTAGAGCCAGCTCCCCGTCAGATCTGTAACCAGTTGGGATGACCTTTACAAAAAATCTTGGTACTAGTTTAGTTCCACCACCCAGAAAATGAGCATCGCAGATCTATTCAAGTGCAAAAAAGGCCTGATAAGTGAGTCGCGGACATTATCACCCGGTGGAAGGGGCTCACACACTCCCTTGACATGCCACTGACTCAGGAGTAACTACTGAGAATATGCGTCGGAAATGACAAGATAGAGCTGGTTCACTCTCTGATCACCTAGAACTAATCTGGAGGATTCCGAGACTTCTTCGATAAGGCCCAGCGCCTGGATGAATCCCTACAACAGGCCATCCAGGTGCGCATGTTTCCCCCTGTAATCTTAACGAGGAGGGATGCCAGAGCCAGGCCCACCACAATGGCCCAAATAAAAACTCCCAAGAAACTAGAATTACTACCAGTGGCACCATCCTTGCAGCCTCGTAGAGGCCCTCCACCTCAGCCACAACTTCTGACTCATCAGCACCTCCCTTAGAATCAGCAGGTGCCCCCGCGGAATGCACCGCCACTGCCCAGGTGAGACAATCAGGGTCTGCCTCCTCGATAGGCCCCTCCAGCTCCTCGCCAGGGCCAGGCTCCAAGGGTCCCCTTCCCCAAAAAAAGAAACTAGAACTACTCTTTCAATGAATATCAGTTCCCTAGTTACTTCCGTAGTGGATTCGATCATGGGATTGTATGCTTGCCTGGATGTAGAAGGCCGGAAGAGGCGAATCTAATAGATCACCCCAACTACTGCCCCTATCATCAGATTATGGGGGATTCCCTCAAACAGTAATATGTGTTTAAATAATAGCTCCAAGACCAGGTCGATAACAACATAGTGAGGCTAGTCCCGGCCTCGACACAAGTGGAATGTGTCTTTGTAAGGCCAAACAGCAATAACGACAGTGAAGGCACGTGGCAGCAGGTTACCAACCGTGGATCCCAGAAGTATGATGACTGGATGGCTTGTAAAACTATTAATCGTTCCCACAGTATCATCTGGGCATGCCTGAGTCAGCCGTAGCCTTTAGACAATGCGGCCACCACTTCTGCATCATCATCTTAGCCGGCCTCTTCCCAGAAGAACAAGCATTGGCGGCTTAAGGGAAAAACGCGCCCTGCTAATGCCATCGTCATCCGGCACTCTCGGTGACTTTATGCCCCCGGATATGGAGATCCATCCCAAAATCCATACAGTGATGGATGACTCTTCAAGTGTCAGTCAAGGGTAAACTTTAGTTAATACCATGGAGTTGGTAAATCATTTATGACTCTCGACGATGAGTAGTGCTGGGAGAACCTCCCCAACATCCCCAGCCGACACCAACATCGGCGGAGTCACGGTCACATGGGTCATCGGGGAGCATCAGTTGGCACCTCCAGCAAGTTCGTGCATGCCACTGAGACCAAACAGCAGGCCCATCATAGAACTCAGCATGTGGAACCTCTTCATCCGGTGTTGTCAGGTCCGCCTCCACCACCATTTGTGTTACTATATAAGGCATAACCACTTCGGCCATGCTGCGACCAGCTTTGCCCCACTATATCTGATCTCAGTCGTCTGGTCCTCATCCAAAAGCTACTCTTTGGGCTTCGACTAGCGAGCAATGGGACACACCCACCACCAGTCAGTCGTCGGTCCAGCCGGTAGGGCCCGCCATGCCTTTTATTACAGAACGACCTCCTACAAGCAGAAGTTCGCGCCTGGAACGGATGTATAATGCTATCAAGAACCTTGTTGGAATCCCAGTGAGGCTTTCTATCTTTGAAGCCTTTCTCTTGTTACCAAATATGTGCGAGGCCCTCACTGAGGATTTAAGAATCCTCCTCTAGTTTGAGACAGAGGTAGCAGCTGCAGAAGGTTTTCATACCTAAGCGGTTGAGAACGCCGAATGTCCGGCCTTCATTTCATTCTATAGAGAGGATGAAGGCTCTCCCATACATGGGAACATCTTCCCACTGTACATCAATGGCCAATTTAATGGCATGGAGGTTCACCACAGTCTTGAGGACACCGGCTTCGGGATCAACCTTATCCCTATGTGGATACTGCGGAATCTAGAGTTATCCGAAGATGACCTCACTCCCACCGATTTAAGGATCCAGGGATGTGACAGTATCGAGCAGACCCCATTCAGTTAGATCAATTTTAAGACCTAGTTTAGTGGCCTATTTTCCAACACCGAGTTTATGGTTGTCTCCTAGGACACCGCGTAAAATGAATTGATGAGAAAACAATGGCTCCACCTGCACGCGACAGTCCCCTCATCATATCACCAATGCCTCAAGTACTCCCTCCATGTTCTAGTAGGCATACTCCAAGGTGATGCATCTCCTTTTTCCTCTTTTGAATCCCAATACCTAGATGTCGACTATTACATGAGCAAGGATAAGAAGATTCAGGCAAGGGAGGTTGAGCCCATCAAGGTCGCAATCGACCCCTGGGTATGTCTGGATGACACCTATGTCTTCCCAATCCATCGATTAGAGGCCACGACCCCCGACATGGGGTACTTTTTAGTTATATATGTCATAAGAGAGAAACATATTCCCAAGTCCAAGTGATGATAGAAAATCACTTCATACTCCTACACAAACCAGGCTCCGGTGATCTTGAAGCCTCCTACCCCCGTACAGTATCGGGATTTCCATCCCATGGCAATGGTAGTACATCATACGTTTTTGTTCTGCTGATATGGAATTAACCGGATAAATATGACGCGCCACTACTACTTTGATATCATCAAGCGTGGCCCCTTGGGCTGAATACCAGATGGGGTCAGATCGACAGCCTTTTTTGTTATGATTTCAACATACCATGAATCTCCCGATATGTTTTCCATCAATGCCTAGGCTGACACCAACCTTCCGTCAGGATCTGTTGACCCATAGAAAGCACCTCCCACTTGAGATTCCATCCTCTGCAAGCGAAGAAGATGATATGGAGGATTCTCCCCCCACCTTTGAAGAGGGCATATCTTCCACGGTCAATGAAATGGTACAGGTGAACCTTGGTAGCAAGGCAGATCCGAGACCCACATTTATTAGTGCCGCCATGTCCCTCGAGGAGTAGCAGCAGTACATAGATTCCCTAAAGCAGAATCATTATGTATTCGCCTGAAGCTATGATGAGATTCCATGACTAGATCCTCAGGTAGCCATCCACTGAATCAGTCTCCTAGTAAATCATCACTGGTTTAAGAAGCCTCCCAGAAGGATGCTCCCTTCCCATAGTGCCATGGTCAAGGCCGAAGTTGACAAGCTCATCAGAGAAAACATCATCAAGGAGGTCCAGTACCCCAACTGGCTAGCCAAAATTGTGCCAGTCGGGATGAAGAACAGACAGATCAGAGTCTGCATCGACTTCCGTGATCACAACCACCACTATCCGAAGGATGATTTTCCCCTTCTGGTGATAGAATTGTTAATCGATGCTAAAGCTAGGTTCCAAGCCCTCTCCTTCATGGATAGTTACTCCGGATACAACCAGATCAGAATGGCCCTAGAGGACGAAGAGTCCAATGATTTCAAGGCACCCCAAGGAACTTCTTGTTACCAGGTTATGCCCTTTGGCATGAATAATGAAGGTTCCAACTAATAGTAGTCCATGCATCGCATATTCAAACCAATACTCGGGACATTGGTGGAATTCATTGAGATGATCTGGTGGTCAAATCTCGCCAGTGCCAGAACCATCTCGTGGACCTTGAGAAAGTGTTCGGATTCTTCCGTTCTCGCGAACTGAAGATGAAGCCATTGAAGTGTGTCTTCGAGGTCACCTCCATGAAGTTTCTTGGATTTGTTGTCAGTTACCGAGGCATTAATATCTACTTAGAGAAGATCAAGGCCATCAGCCAGATGCCTCCCCCGATAAATATTTGGGATCTTCGAGGATTCTGAGGCCACTTTTCCTACATATGGTGAATCATTGCGAATCTGGTCAGCAAGTGTAAGCCTTTTTCTCGGCTCATGAAGAAAGGCTCCCCCTATGAGTGGGACGAAGAGTGCCAGACCACGTTTGAGGAAGTCAAGAAGTATCTGATCTGACCTCCGGTCCTAATACCACCCATCTCTTGAAACTGATGATCCTGTACATGACTACCCTAGAATAATATCTTGTCATCCTCCATGACCATAAGAACAACGAGGGGATAGAAAATAGCCTCTACTACCTCATCAGCATTCTCCTCGATATAGAGACCAGATACTCCCACATCGAGAAGAGCTACCTTGTGCTGGTATTCACAGTACATAAGTAGCGACACTACCTACAACACCATGAGGTACCATTGGTTTCTCGAGTAGACCGGTGAATTATATTTTACACCGCCCAATGTTGACCGGATGTCTAGAATGGTGGGCAGTAATCTTCCAGTAGTTCGACAACAGGTTTGTGCCTCAGAAGGCTATCAAGGGACATGCATTGGAAGATTTTCTAGCTACCCATCCAACCCCTACAGACCAGTCCCTAGACCTATATTTTCTCGAAGAGGCAATCCTCTCAATTGATCTGGCCATCCCATGTTGGTAGATACACTTTGATGGTTCCTCCCAGAGCCCCACCGGTAAGAGACTCAATGATCCTAGGATCCATAGAGTGGGCCTGGGTATTATCTTCATCACCCCAGCACAAGCCATTCTACCATACTCATTAATGTTTTCCGAGGGCTGAACCAACAACGAGGCAGAGTATCAAGCCCTCATTACTGGTCTCGAGTTGGCCCTCAAGATCAATGTTCCCCATTTTCATGCGAAAGGGGATTTATAACTGTTCATCAAGAAAATAAAAAGTGACTACATCATCAGAAATCTTGAGATCGCACCATTATTGGAGTGCACCCACCAGCTAATGGCCTAGTTTCCATCTCGGCCGGAAGTTACTCATGTCCCTTGATCTCAAAATGGTTGAGCTGATTCCATGGATGGACTAGCTACATCACTTTCATAACCCCAGAAAGATGATCATATTATACACATGGCACATCAGAGCATCATTTCTCCCATTACCCCGGATGACGGCGACGACCTCTGTGTAAGCCATCTTACCACTAGATCTGCCACGTCAGGACCCCCAGGTCCCTCAGATACAGTGTTTGAAGACACCCCCGACTTGAGATCCCCCTTTGTCAAGTATCTCCAAAATGGTTACCTCCCGGCCGATCGGGACGAGCACAAGCGAATCTGACACCACGCGCTGTAGTTTTCCCTATAGAGTGGTCCCAGTCCTGAGTAGATCCTCTAAAAACGTTGGTTAGATGGTGTTCTTCTCTATTGCATCCAAGGAGTTGAGATTTCTCATTTCATGCACAAGGTTCACGCCAGTTCCTGTGGTGCCCACTAGACAGGGCCGAAGCTGTCCCATCAGATCTGGAGATTATGAAACTTCTGCCCTCAATGATCCATGACAACATCGAGTTCTCCAAGAGATGTCAAATGTGTCAAATTCAAGCTAACTTCTTGCATCTTCTTCTATAACCTCTCTACTCCCCCAAGTACTTGAGTCCATTCATGGTATGGGGACTCGATGTCGTGGGACCATACCCACCAACGACAGCTCACCAGTGCAGGTTCATCCTGACCACAATAGATTTTTTTTCCTAGTGGGAAGAAGCAGTTCCTCTCAGGGAGATCAAGGCACATTCTATCATTGACATCGTGAGCACCAATATCATCCACTGGTTTGGAGTCCCTCGTGTTATCCTCACTGAAAAAACACCAAATTCTGAATAGACGAGCTGAAGAAATTTTACGCCAAGTACAAAATCTGTTCGAACCATACCTCCCACTACCACGTGCAGGCGAATGGAAAGATCGAGGCATTCAACAAAACCCTCTCAAACAATTTGTAGAAAATGGTTAGTCAGAACAAGAAGAGTTGGCTGGACAAGCTCCCCAACGCCCTCTAGGCCTATCGGACGACGACTCGTAATTCCACCCAGGTGACCCCATATTCCTTGGTGTACGGGGCTGGGGCCATCCTGCTCATCAAGATCCATCTACCTTCATTATGAACATTGGTCTATGACCATCAGGTATAAGGCCCCGGCCTTAAACCTTACTTAATATTGAATTAAATGAATAATTCACATTGAGGATCTTTTCAGGTTTAGAGTTTTAGAGAATTATGACATAACTATTACATCTCAAAATATTACAAAGTAGACACTTCAACTAAGTCTCCATAAATAAATAAAAACTCTTAAAAGAAACATGTCTACTTCCATGTTTTAGATAACATGTCTTTCATTGATCCCATCCTTGACCCTATTCATCTTTAAGTCCTGTGTAAAACATTTAAAAAACTTGGTATGAGCATAAAAAGAACAGTAAGGGATATAAACATACGGAAAGGAAACATGAGTACATGTATACATAAGAATCAATGAAATCTTACTTTATTCATAAAACATAAGCACTTTAACATACCTCATCAAATCATGAATAAAACATAGAAATCAAAAGGCATAATGGTAACTTCAGGAATTCATAAGTTCTTTATGTAGGGAGTAACCCTCTTGGTTACGTTTGGAATACCCATCACAGTATATTCCCTAAATCGCTTTGGAGAAACCTTAACATTTAACTCCTTCGCATTACCCAATGCATTGGAGAGCTATATCGGGCTCACCCGCCCTTAGTTTATCATGGAACCACCCATCTTCATAACAATTCCCAAGAACCATAACATAATCATAGCACATAACATAAGCATAAAGGAAAGATAACATTCCCACATTACAATAACAATATCACATTTTAAGATATTGAAATAATTAATCCATTCTAAAAACCATATTCAAAACCATTTAAAACATTTAATAAAGAGATTTTTAAATCAAACTGTCCCATAACACATTGAAGATTTTAACATTTTAAACCATAATATCCATATACATAAATCCTTAAAACCATTTTTAAAACATGGATATTAATGAGAAATATTTATAAGATTAAATCATTAAAACATTGAAAACGATATTTTAGTTTAAGGGTTTTTAACAAAATGAGAGACACTTGAATAAAATAATTGAGGAATAACATTTAATCAAAACTTTATAACATCATGAGAATAAAGGGATTCATTATATAATATTCCAAAGGACAGTATATACACCACATAAGAGTTAATTGGTGCATAACGACAATGATGTCTCAATGGAAATGTAAATTGAGATGAAATCCATTATAAAGATGGTATCCTTAAATTAAGGATAAATCAATCTCATAATTATGTGTGACAAATATAAATACACCCAATATAAGTTCATATTAATTGTAAAATAATCAAATTTCATTCACACATATTCAAAGGATGACATATTCAATAACTACATGTTGAACCCAACGAAATCGAAATTGGGTTAAGAAGTTCCCTTGACAGCCTAACGACGTCACATCAAATTTTAGAAAAAGAGTTGATGAGAGAGATAAAGGGTATCTCATCTCTTGGAAATAAAATATATGTCAATAAGGATATATAAGAACATATCCCCACATAATAAGATGAAAATTAAAATACATAACAAATGAAGTCTTTTAAAAAGAGGAGGGTGAAAGGTTCCCTTACCGATTTGGGTAACTTTCGAAACGTACACCCCATGAAAGAAGGACTATACAGAATTGATGTAAATACTCATAAAAGAATGTATGTTACACAAAGGTTAGAATATTGGACAGTACATACACCACTCAAAAGGAAATATTGGCAAATGTAGCATGAATCTCACGAAAACACAAAGTGAGATAAAAAGCCCCTTACAAAATTTCAGCAGCCTAACGGTGCCAATTAAAAGTTCCAAAATGGATTGATGAGAGAAAATAGGGTCTCTTATCAAATTAACATAAAATTATAGTAAGAGTAATATAAAATAACATCCCAATCATAAGAAATATGAGCTTAAACGGAATGGCATAAAATAGTGTACTTAAAAAGAAAGAGAGAGGTAGGATCCCTTACCTCGGGTCCGACTTGACTCGATCGTTCTTTAACCTCCTGAATAATAAAATCTGGTCAATTTATAATTTAATAAGGACCTACTTTAAATATTATTATTCAGTTCATATCATATATTATAATATTATAATAATTGGTTAATAAAGTGAGTTCATATCAGACGTTTATGTCGATGTTCGGTACATGAGTAAAAATTGAACTTGTTGGAAAAGAATTTTCTATGTAGTTATAGGTACATCATATCCAGAATAGTATTGATGTTTTAAATATCATATATATCCCATATATATTCATTTTATACTATTCCATAACATTTGGATATAAAAAATTAAAAGCACTGTTCATGGAGACAGTAGGTCGTACATACGCATGAACGCTACTTTCTTTTTTTGTCATATTAATGGAATTAAAACAAAATGAGAGATATATATATTATAATTCCAGAATGATATCCATAATTTAGATTTAATATATTACATATATATCCATTATATATATGTACTTATAATAGTACATAACATTTGGAGATAAGAAATGAAATGTACCGTTCATGGAGACGATAAGCTGTACGTACGAATGAACGCTACTTTCATTTCATTTTTTTGTATTCAATGGAATGAAATAATAATGATATAAAGGTATATTATAATTCCAGTAGTATATCATATATAATACCATTAATTCCATCCTTTATACGTCCCACATATGGCATTAACGAATCAAATCACTTTGAGGGGGAGGTAGTCCGCACTTCCAAAAATGAAGATATCGCATTTACCCATAATGGAAACCATAAAGGTATGAAATAAATGAGAAAATATAGAGGCTTAAGGAAACTATAATCATATTATATTTCATATATAAATATAGTGACATCTTAATGGCCACCTTTGAAGGTGTTAAAAGAATATTGAACAATCATCGTTTCGTGAGGCAGTAATTCGCCATCCACAGAAACAGTATGTTCTTTAACCATTAGACGAAGGTGTGTGTAAGTGTAGATCTAATAAATCACATAACAACATCTTAGTATATTTATTATACTGTTTTTATTACAAAATAAAGGAATAAAAAGAGTTTAGAGGGTTGGAGAAGAAAAATAAAACATAAGAACACAAGAGAGGACACTGCCTTTAAATCGGGTAACTCTCTTTGATTTGAGCTCAAAGGATTCCTTGGAAAGGATTCTTACCAAAGTGAAGCTTAAATGATGAATATAGGTATGTGTAGAGATGGAATGGGAAGGGGTTGGCCGAGACAAAGGCTTGAGAGGTGTGGGTATGGTGGTAGAGGTGGGGGCCTTTTATAAGAGGAGAGGAGGGGCACTCTTGGAAAGTTACAAAATGTTACTTTATTTTCAAATGTGTTTCGTATTTTAAAGGTCCCACATTGATGTATTTCGAGACTAAGGTGGTAAGGGTTCTAAATTCACCCATCCAATAGGTTTGTGAAAATTTTAGGTCTTATATTTTACAATATCATTTGATTTTATTTAAATTGTTAAATAATGATGTAATCGCTGCATCATCATGGTGTCATAAATAATTAAATTTATTTAGTGTAGAAATATTATAAAAAACCATAATGATGTAGGAAATCTTTTTATATTTCTAATGAATATTTATAGGAAAAAATGTGCCTTTTATAACCACATGAAACAATTGTTTTAGTAAAACAACACATGTTTGTGACATTTTAATTTTAACTTTAAATAAAAAGGTATTATTGACATTTTCCTACCAAAGTGGCTCCATGGGGTCCCCAAGTTGACCCATGGATTGTCTTGGACGTCCATTACTCATCAAATAAGGGTAGGACATGTGTCATGGTCATTTCATATTATTAAAACATTATTTTTACCTTAAATTGCACTAATTACCTTTAATCGCGATCAATAAAACTTAAAAATTACTATTCACCAAAAATTATTTTAATATCATTAAACCACATTTTACTTATTAATGACATCCATGTATGTCATATTTTTGAAAATCAAATCACAGAAGTGGAAAATTTTCATTTAAACGAAAAATCAGTTTCTTTAACTACCACTTAGTGGTTTCACTATTCATTAAAAATTGATGTTTTTCAGAAAAATACCAAAAATTCACCCTAAGCTATATTTGATGTTCCGAATTCAAAAATTTTTTCTATTTTACAAAATTAAAAACATATAAGTTGCATTAATTAATTTAATAATTAATTCCCGTTGTCAAAACAAATAGTGTGTTTTTAAGAAACAATATCTATTAAAAGATTAACACTAGTTTAAGTCCAATTTCAAAGTGAAATTAATTCCAATGACCACTATTGGATTAAATGGTAAACATATATTATAATTGGACTTTAAAACCAATTCAAAAGATAATCTAATCATATAAATAAATTTGATTAAAAAGAGGTTTTGAATTAAAATACAACATTTTTCACTATTCATTAAAAAATGAACTTTATCGGAAAAATACCGAAAATTTACCCACTGTAACTTTTGATGTCCCAATTTTGAAGAATAATTTTATTTTGTCAAATATAACACATAAAATTTTGAAAAAGTGGATTTAAGAGGGGTTCGTCATCAAAAGGTGGTAAATCGACCTTTTAAAGAATATTAGAATGTTTACACTTAAAATTGGAATCATTCGCATTTTTAATCCTCTAAAATTTATTGTAAAAAGTAAAAATATTTAACAAACATATATAGTCATTTTGTAGTTAGTTCTGTTCATTACTGCCATTACAACGGCTAGTCATTAACTACCATTTAAAATAATATTATTTTATTATTAGAGTGCAACGTAAGATTTCCAAGAAACTCGTTGTTGCGTATTAGGTACGCCATCGAGCATAGCGTCCCCTTTAAAGTTATATTAATATTTTATTCTCAAATATGGATAAATGTGAAAATTTCATATTCTTTATTTACCTGGGGTGTTACATCCTTCTCCCCTTTTGGGAATTTCGTCCTCACAATTTTAAAATTAGGCTTGGAAACTTCATTGAAAAACCCACATCGGAACAAGAGTCAGTAAAACAATCACTTTAAAATAAAGAAATAGAAGTACAAAGGTCACCAGAGTTAACCCATACTAGGATTCGATGTAGGAATACATGGATATGGAGGAAAAAACAAAGGGTCATGTTCTGAGGGAGAGTGATAGTAAACATGTTTAGGAGAAAGTTAACCATAAGAAAATCACAAACTTGTGATGGGTTAAATGGTATTCGATTCCCCAGTAGGAAAAGATAACAGAAAAAAATTTTGTTTTAAGTTACTCTTCATTGACGAATTATTTTTTGAGCTTAACTAAATCATAATGAAACATACTTACTTGTCACGTAGACTTTCAACTTTTTCTAGATTCCTTAATCAAACTCATATTTTCTCTAAAAGACGAGTATTTAGGAAGACTTGTTCGCATTAAGAGTGCTATAATCAACTTCTTGAGAACCATCTAATCCAAAAAATAGAACTACATATTTCCCATGTCTTTAGATAAAAACCAAAACCAAAATTTTTATTTTGAGATCAGATAATCCACAAAAGTATAATCCTTTATAAAAAGAAAATCTCTTCTTAATCTCCAAAATTTGTCCAAAAAAAACCCCAAAGTTCAACGATGACCATTCGATAAACAATTGTCCATAAAATTATTCAGAGTAAACCAAACTAATATTGAAACCCAAATATTTGAAGGATTTAATCGCATAGTCTTCCAAGGTAACACTTATCTCCAAATAACATCAGTTTCTCTTAAAGTCTCATATTGAAATGTAATTAACCTAATCGCATATCCTCCATGATAGGTTAATAATTTCCATAGATAACCCAAAATCAACTTACTCTTAATTCATAAAATCATCTAACTAAAAAGAATATGTCATACTAACCAGGAACTTCACGTAGTCCACAGGTAAGCGATAAATACCAGTCAGACTTTGGTTGTGGGTTCGATTCCTGCAGCTTTGTCCGACGCGATGGGTTGTCACACGGTCTGCGTGTTGTCCTTTTTATAAAACTCAAAAAATAAGCCTAACATGTTTTAACCTCATGTTTATCTCAAGTATTTAATATTCCATCATAACATATAGTAACCCATAATTACTTCAAAAGTAAGGATCATATAAACCCTAATGGTTACCTTTATAATTATTACCTGAACTTCCACATCGATTGGTCATCTCGTACATGATGCATTACATAACATACCAAGGATCAAGTGGTTGATCATGACTCCATGATAGTTGGTTTATAACAACCACGAGTTTCCTCATTGAATCCCCCATTTCATCCGGTCTCTTAATCAGAGAACCACCACAGTTTCCCCCAAACCTATTGTCACATTGGTGCCTTCTAGATCCATCCATTTACTAGAACCAAAAAATTTAGTGTGAGTATATCAAAAAAATTATCATGTAATAATGAGGAAGATAAACACTAAGATATACTTACTCATTAACTTTATCTAAAACTATGAATCTTTATGAAATCCTAAGCATTATGGTAATGTCACTTATGCTTAAAGAATACCCTAACCTCTTAAGTCATCTAAACCAACCTCTGATACCAACAATAAGGCCCCGACCTTAAACCTTACTTAATATTGAATTAAATGAATAATTCACATTTAGGATCTTTTCAGGTTTAGAGTTTTAGATAATTAGGACATAACTATTACATCTCAAAATATTACAATGTAGACACTTCTACTAAGTCTCCATAAATAAAAAAACTCTTAAAAGAAACATGTCTAGTTCCATGTTTTAGATAGCATGTCATTCCTTGATCCCATCCTTGACCCTATTCATCTTTAAGTCTTGTGTAAAACATTTCAAAAACTTGGGATGAGCATAAAAAGCTCAATAAGGGACAAAAATACGGAAAGGAAACATGAGTACATGTATACATAAGAATCAATGAAATCATACTTTACTCATAAAACATAATCACTTTAACATACCTCATCAAATCATGAATAAAACATAGAAATCAAAAGGCATAAAGGTAACTTGAGGCATTCATAACATTCTTACGTAGGGAGTAACCCTCTTGGTTACGTTTGGAATACCCATCATAGTATATTCCCTAAATCTCTTCGTAGAAACCTTAACGTTTAACTCTTTCGCGTTAACCAATGCATTGGAGAGCTATATCGGGCTCACCCGCCCATAGTTTATCATGGAACCACCCATATTCATAACAATGCCCAAGAACCATAACATAATCATCGCGCATAACTTAAGCATAAAGGAAAGATAACATTCCCACATTGCAATAACAATATAACATTTTAAGATATTGAAATAATGAATCCATTCTAAAACCCATTTTCAAAACCATTTAAAACATCTAATAAAGAGATTTTTAAATCAAAGTGTCCCATACCACATTGAAGATTTTAACATTTTAAACCATTAATATCCATATAAATAAATCCTTAAAATCATTTTGAAAACGTGGATATTAATGACAAATATTTATAAGATTAAATCATTAAAACATTTAAAATGACATTTTAGTAAAAAGGTTTTTAACAAAATGAGAGACACTTGAATACAATAATTAAGGAATAAAATGTAATCAAAACTTTATAATATCATGAGAATAAAGGGATTCATGATATAATATTCCTAAGGACATTATATACACCATATAAGAGTGAATTGGTGCATAACAACAATGAAGTCTCAATGGAAATGTAAATTGAGATGAAATCCATTATGAAGATGGTATCATTAAATTAAGGATAAATCAATCTCATAATTATGTGCGAAAAATATAAATATACCCAATATAAGTGGATATTAAGTGTAAAATAATCATAGGTCATTCACACATATTCAAAGGATGACATATTCAATAACTACATTTTGAACCCAAAGAAATCGAAATTGGGTTAAGAAGTTCCCTTGACAGCCTAACGGCGTCACATCAAATTTTAGAAAAAGAGTTGATGAGAGAGATAAAGGGTATCTCATCTCTTGGACATAAAATTTACATAAATAAGGATATATAAGAACATATCCCCACATAATAAGATGAAAATTAAAAGACATAACAAAAGAAGTCTTTTAAAAAGAGGAGGGTGAAATGTTCCCTTACCGATTTGGGTAACTTTCGAAACGTACACCCCATGAAAGAAGGACTATACAAAATTGATGTAAATACTCATAAACGAAATTATGTTACACAAAGAGTAGAATAATGGACAATACATACACCACTCAAAAGTAAATATTGGGAAATGTTGGATGAATCTCACAAAAACACAATGTGAGATAAAAAGCCCCATACGAAATTCCAGCAGCCTAACAGTGCCAATTAAAACTTCCAAAATGGATTGATGAGAGAAAATAGGGTCTCTCATAAAATGAACATAAAAATTACAGTAAGAGTAATATAAAAGAACATCCCAATCATAATAAAGATGAGCTTAAACGGAATGACATAAAAGAGTGTACTTAAAAAGAAAGAGAGAGGTAGGATCCCTTACCTCGGGTCTGACATGACTCGATCGTTCTTTAACCTCTTGAATAAACAAATTTGGTCAATTTATAATTTCTTAAGGACCTACTTTAAAGATTATTATTCAGTTCATATCACATATTATAATGTTATAATAATTGGTTAATAAAGTGAGTTCATATCAGACGTTTATGTTAATGTTCGGTACATGAGTAAAAATTGAACTTGTTGGAAAAGAATTTTCCATGTAGTTATAGGTAAATCATATCCAAAATAGTATTTATGTTTTAAATATCATATATATCCCATATATATTCATTTTATACTATTCCATAACATTTGGAGACAAAGAATTAAAAGCACCGTTCATGGAGATGGTAGGTTGTACGTACGCAGGAACGCTACTTTCTTTTTTTGTCATATTAATGGAATTAAAACAAAATGAGAGAGATATATATTATAATTCCATAATGATATCCATAATTTATATGTAATATATTACATTTATATCCATTATATATATGTACTTATAATAGTACATAACATTTGGAGATAAGAAATGAAATGTACCGTTCATGGAGACGATAATCCGTACGTACGCTTGAACGCTACTTTCATTTCTTTTTTTTTTGTATTCAATGGAATGAAATAATAATGATATAAAGGTATATTATAATTCCAGTAGGATATCATATGAAATAACATTAATTACATCCTTTATATGTCCCACATATGGCATTAACGAATCAAATCACTTTGAGGGGACGGTAGTCTGCACTTCCTAAAATGAAGATATTGCCTTTACCCATAATGGAAACCACAAAGGTATGCCATAAATGAAAAATACAGAATCTTAAGGGAAAAATAATCATATTATATATCATATATAAATATAGTGTCATCTTAATGGCCACCTTTTAAGGTGTTAAAAAAATATTGAACAATCATCGTTTCGTGAGGCAGTAATTCGCTATCCACAGAAACTGTATGTTCCTTAACCATTATACGAAGGTGTGTGTAAGTGTAGCTCGAATACTTCACATAAAAACATACTAGTATATTGATGATAATTTTTTTGTTACAAAAGAAAGGAATAAAAAGAGTTTAGAGGGTTGGAGAAGCAAAATAAAACATAAGAACACAAGAGAGGCCACTACCTTTAAATCGGGGAACTCTCTTTGATTTGAGCTCAAAGGCTTCCTTGGAAAGGATTCTGCCCAAAGTGAGGCATCACTAATGAAGAGAGGGTTGTGGAGATATGAAATGGGAAGGGTTTGTACAAGCCAAAGGCTTGAGAGTTGTGGGTAAGGTGGTAGATGTGGGGGACTTTTATAAGAGGAGAGGAGGGGCACTCTTGGAAAGTTACAAAATGTTACTTTATTTTCAAATGTGTTTCGGATTTTAAAGGTCCCACATTGATGTATTTCTAGGATAAGGTGGTAAGGGCTCTAAATCCACCCATCCAATAGGTTTTGACAGTTTTAGGTCTTATAATTTTCAATATCTTTTCATTTTATTTAAATTGTTAAATAATGAAGTAATCGCTGCATCATCATGGTGTCATAAATAATTTAATTTATTTAGGGTCGAAAAATTATAAAAAAAAATCATGAGGTATAAAATATTTTTAAAATTCTAATGAATATTTATAGGCAAAAATATGACTTTTATAACCACATAAAACAATTGTTTTAGTAAAACAATACATGTTTGTGGCATTTTAATTTTAACTTTAAATAAAAAGGTATTATTGTCATTTTCCGACCAAATTGGCTCCATGGGGTCCCCAAGTTGACCCATGGATTTTCTTGGTCGGCCATGACTCATAAAATAAGGTTAGGACATGTGTCAAGGTCATTTCATATTATTAAAACATTATTTTTACCTTAAATTGCACTAATTACCTTTAATCGCGATTAATAAAACTTAAAAATTACTATTCACCAAAAATTATTTTAATCTCATTGAACCACATTTTACATATTAATGACAAAAATGTGTGTTGGATTTTTGAAAATCAAATCACAGAAGTGGAAAAGTTTCATTTAAACGAAAAATCAGTTTCTTTTACTACAACTTTGTGGTTTCACTACTCATCAAAAATTGAGGTTTTTCAGAAAAATACCAAAACATCGCCCTAAGCTATATTTGATATTACGAATTCAAAAATGATGTCTATTTTGAAAAATTGAAAACATATATGTTGAATTAATTAATTTAATAATTAATTCCCGATGTCAAAACAAATAGCGTGTTTTTAAGAAACAATATCTATTAAAAGATTGACACTAGTTTAGGTCCAATTTCAAAGTGAAATTAATTCCAATGAACACTATTGGATTAAATGGTAAAAATATATTATAATTAGACTTTAAAACAAATTCAAAAGATAATCTAATCATAGAAATAAATTAGATTAAAAATAGGTTTTGAATTAAAATACAACATTTTTCACTATTCATTAAAAAAATGAACTTTAACGAAAAAATACCAAAAATTTACACAATGTAAATTTTGATGTCCCGATTCTAAATAATAATTTTGTTTTGTCATATATAACACATAAAATTGTCCAAAAGTGGATTTAAGAGAGGTTCATCGTCAAAAGGCGGTTAATCGACCTTTTAAAGAATATTAGAATGTTTATGCTTAAAATTGGATTCATTCACATTTAGTCCTCTAACATTTATTTTAAAAAGTAAAAATATTTGACAAACATATATAATCATTTTGTAGTTAGTTCTATTCATTCCCTCCATTACAACAGCTATGCATTAACTACCATTTAAAATAATATTATTTTATTATTAGAGTGCAACGTAAGATTCCCAAGAAACTCGTTGTTGTGTATTGGGTTCGCCATCGAGCATAGCGTCCTATTTAAAGTTATATTAATATTTTATTCTCAAATATGGATAAATGTGAAAATGCCAGATTCTTTATTTTCCTGGGGTGTTACAGCAGGATCCAGATAAGGTAGCCAAAATTCATCTGGCTGATTTGGAATCACTTGATGAGGATAGGATTCATGCCCTGCACAATCTAGAAAGCCATTAGAATAAGATATCTAGAGCCTTCAACAAGAAGGTTAACCTCTGCTCATTCATATAAGAAGACTTGGTATTGGTACTCAGGGCACCAATGATCCCTGATTGGAAACCACCCAAGTTGGAGCCCAAATGGGAAGGACATTACATAATTCACGGGATTTACTCCAATAGAGCATACTCCCCGGTGACCATGGATGAAGAGTGTATCAATCCTCTAACCAATGGAAAATTCCTCATGAAATAATTTGCATGATCCAGCAGGTCCGGCATGGCCCTAAACTGTTTGGTCCGACATGACCCTAAACTATTTGGTCATGCATGACCTTTAACTGTATGGTCCTGCATGACCTTAAACTGCACGCTGGTCCAGCATGACCTTAAATTTTCCAGTCCTACATGAATTTAAATTGTTCATCGTCTTGAATTTCGTTAAAATACATCTTGAAAACTATGTTTGTATTGATTCCCATCCTCATGGGATATGTAGGAACGCTCAGACGCCTCGTCTTGAGCCTAGCCAGAAAATCTTCCCTTTGAATACCCCTGGGTATAGTTCTCTCAGCGGGTCCTTGCATGATATGGTGTAGGCTTCCTTAGCCCCACCCATTCTAGGATAATGATGGTCACACCAGGTTCCCACTCCCTATTCATCTATCCTCCCACATCGTCACCGCATGATGTAAAACTGCATGGCCTTAAAGAACTATGCATGGCTTGATTCCCATCCTTATGGGATATTTAGGAACACCCGAAAATTTCATCAGTTGGCCCAGCCCTAATGCCAGAATCTTCCCCTCAAGACAAAACATATGGTGGTGTGCAGACTTTTTCCCCAATTTATGTCGATCTCATCTCAATCCGGCCATACGTCCCACTCCCCATAGGTGTCCTCCTCATTCATCACCCTTTTTTACTTTAAAATGTATGGGTATACCTATACTTCACCCAATCCTTTGATTGGGACTCTATCATCCTTACCATATAGAAGGGATCCCGAATGAAATGGATGTCAGGCCTAAGGGATCTCCTACCACTTCGGGCCAATGCCCTTGATGATGTTGATCAACAAGCCGATATGAGTCTTGCGTTGCAAATATGGTCAGAAGACTATGCTCATTGGTTGTTCCCATTACAGGTCACTATGAGGATGTTGTGTTTCAAACATGGTCAATAGATATCCTTTGTCGTTAGAACCACCACAATTTTTCCCATACATTGAGTGTAGTGGTTCCTTCTACCTCGTTATGTCTTCAAGCGACGAACTCCCTTCTCGCAATGCCAGCTATAAGATGTCGTATGATGGGGAGAGCCGAGACCAAATCCTTGTTTCCCACACCAAGAACATCTCACGTGGGCTTAAAAGCAGTGATGAGGCGGTAACCGCCCAAGAGGACGTATGGCTTCCCATCCGAGGCCCAACCTTAGGCCCCTTGGCCTTTTTGGGCCCCCAGCCCAAGTTCTCACTCTAGATTGTATGGTGTGGCATGGGATCATGTCCTCAGTCATGCCAGGTTACTTGTCATGACATAAACCTCCTGTAAGTGGGGTATCTTACCCACCATTCGTTCTCATGACAAGACTTTAAACTGTAGACTAGGTGGGCATCTCCGTCCAAGGCCTAGCCTCAGGCCCCTTGGCCTTTTCGAGCCCCTGGCCCAAGTTTCTATTTAAGATTGTATGGTGTGGAATGGGATTATGTCTTCATTCACTTCGGGTAACTTTTCGTGTCTTACACATCTTGTATGTGGGGTATCTTACACACCATTCATCTTCACTTCAAGACGTTAAACTATAGAGTTGTCAGGCCTTCCCATTCGAGTCCTAGCCTTAGGCCCCTTGGCCTTTCTGGGCCCCTGTCCAAGTTCCTATTTAGAGTTGTTTGGTGTGTCTTGGAATTATTTCCTCATTCATGTTGGGTTACTCATCGTGTTGTACACCCCCCTCGTTAGGGTATCTTACCCCTATGTGCCTTCAAGAACTACGTGTGTCTTGATTCCCATACTAATGGGATACGTAGGACCGCTCGAACATCTAGACTTCGGGTCCAGCCCCATCTCTCAGAAATCTTTCTTTCACCTTGGCCCTTTGGCCTACACTTTCCCAAGGAGGGGACTATATTTTGTGGCCTAGGACTATGTCCTCATTCACGTCGGGTTTGTAAAGACCATGCCACATACCTCTCTCTCTTGGGAGTTCTCTATCCATGTATTCTATGTTCATACCTTCAAAACGGTTACTCTCAAGTTGAGCAGGCTTTTCAACACTCTTCGTTGATTTACCAATGTGCCTAAGGGTACTCTAGTTTAGTACCTGGAATGTCGGACTCCACTCGGACATGATTTCACCCGTTTCTTAGGTTTCATGATCCCCTTAATTAGGTATTCTATCACCTTTCACACCCGAAGGGACCCCCAAGTGGCATGGATGCTGAGCCTAAGGGCTCTCCTACCATTACGGGCCACCTTCCTCGAGGGTCGTAGACAACAAATCGATACAAATCCCACATTTCGAATATGGTCAACAGTCGACGCTCATTTAATTGTCCCCATTTCAGACTAATGCGATAGGATGCTGTGTTTTCAACACGGTCAAGTGTTACCCTCCATCTTCACCCCAACCCCATTAATCCTAAAATGTTGGTTACATGATTCACATCGTTCTCCACCTCATCATTTCCATGTAGAACTTCAAAAATCTTGGAACTATTCCTTAGTGTGCATCTGAACGTTAATAGGAGAAAGCTGTGATAAGGTGATCAATCAGGGCTTCACCAGTTCCCCCTTTGCATGTATTTCATGTATCACGAATACTTTATCTACCCTTATTTCCTACACTGAGTTCAACTCAAGTAAGCTTTGTGATTGGGTTAAGGTTCGCCTTTACTTGGGATAGTCCTTCTTCTCCATGGTCTTTGTTCTAATATCTTAAACTAACATCTGTGAGAAATATGTATAGCTTGATTCCCATCCTCATGGGATATGTATGAGCACCCCGAACATCTCTTTTTTAGGTCCAGCTCAATTGGGAGATAGTTTCTCCTTCCCCTTACCCTCTTACCTATATTTTGGCTCCTTGGCTTGAGGTATCGTTTGTAGAATCACGTAAAATGTTGCGTCTATGACACATGATGTTAAAATTCATTCCTGGTCCTACCAATGACCCTAAACTGTGACATTATCGTCCTGGCCGCATGACCAAAAACAGAACCGCATCGTGATGTCCTCACTCAAGAAGACACCATGTTTGGTATCGGTCACATGCCATACCATTTTTCAATGCTTGCATATGGCTTGATTCTTATGGCTATGTCAGGACTTTCTATCCTAGGCCTGTTGCTTCACAAAAAATAACCATTCAGCTTAAAGGAAACAATAATATACATCAAATGCTGCTTCTTTCGGTGTGGGGGACACACATGCATGCCCCTTTTATCCCCGTCACTGGTACCTTACCGTGCCACCTCTTAGAACTACGTATAGCTCGATTCTTATTCTCATGAGATACATAAGAACACCCAAGAGCTTTCTCCATGGGCCTAGATTAACTCTCGTTTTTAGTACCTTGAACTAAAACCGTCCCAGGGAACACGTGGTGGTCGGAACCGCAGGTTCCCATTCACGTTGGGTTCTATAATTACCCCACCATGTGTCTCCCACATTTCCTATCATCCATGGTTCGAGTTCTGTGACCACAGGCTGAGACCACTCTACGTCCTTGTTGCAAGACATTAAAGTGCACGACATCTCCCAGAACTACGTATAGAAGATTCCCATCTTAATGGGATACATAGAGACACCCAGGTATTTCGCCTAGGGTCCAACCCCTAGGAACCATAAATCCTATTCCTCCTCATTTTTGGCCCCCTGGCCTAACCCCTTTTGGGGAACAATGTAATTGCAACTTTGACCTGAACAAGTTCAAGATGCCCGACGATGGCATTGGGAACAAATACTTCCCTTACAAGAGAGTTCCTATCTAAAATAAGGAATGATCCATGATCAAACTAATGTTCCCATCAAATGAGCTTTCACCATGGTGGTGTAATTTTAAGAGTGTGGGATTCTGTTCAAACAACTAATCACTCCACATTCCACGCTTTTTGTGCCCCTTATTCGGACCCTCATCCTCTTTCATATCTACAAGAAACCCCTAACAATATATATGCTCAGCCTATGGCCCGCCTATTGTCTCGGGCCAACGTTACGAAAGGCTAATGGATGACATTTTGAATCAGGCCTGGTGTTTCAAACATGGTCAGCGGTCGGCCCTCTTTTTCTATCCCCATTACCAGCTAACACAATAATTATATTGTTTTTCTAATGTGGTTAACAGTTATTATTCATTCTCATTCCACCCCCCATAGTGTTCTAAATCCTGGGTATCGTGATTCACACCTTCCATTCCCACCTGTTCGGATTGATTCCAGTGCCCTTGGCGTTATCTTTTTCGTACACAAGAGAAAACTAGGAAAACAGTAATTCTGATCTTCCGAGAGCTTCATTATCCAGTCAGGTCTCTCCCATTTCCTCCTAGAAATCTGGGCTGGTTATTCAAACCCCGGATTCCCAAAGTTTGGTTGATGCTCCCACAATCAAGCGAAGTAATAGTACGAACATCCCTTGTTTCTCACATTAGGTGTAACCCGCATGAGCTTAGGAATGGATTTCTATTTATGCCAGGATTGTGGTTGAATGAGTTAAAACAAACAGACAATTAAATAAATTTGTCCATACATGCATTTGAGAATAAGAATTAGTAAAGAGAAATGAGTTTATGAGTTCAGCCAAAACAAGGCCCTTAAGGGTCAGCTTCTTGGATGGATCATTCCAGCATCGCTAACTTTTGTCTAGTGGCCTCCAAGATTGCTCCCCTCCCCCTGAGGACTCTCTCTTTATCAGCAACCGCAGAGAGCAGTCCACTGTCTCTATCCCATGCTTTCTCTTGTTCAGTTTGAGGTGCGGATATTTGGTGACCCACCTCCACTAGTTTCTCTTGGGTGTCTGCCAGCTGGACCCTCAACTGCTCCACAAGCTCAGAAGAGTTTGCGATGAATATCTCCTTTTCTTTCACCTATTCTCCAAGGTGTTGGGCCTCTTATTCT
This sequence comes from Viscum album, assembly GCA_963277665.1. Lineage (NCBI taxonomy): Eukaryota > Viridiplantae > Streptophyta > Magnoliopsida > Santalales > Viscaceae > Viscum > Viscum album. The sequence continues at coordinate 1,198,498,221 of OY728153.1, read as the reverse complement.
ACCTAGATGAACACTTGGGTAGTCCCTGACTCCTCCTGACACTGGGCAACGTCGGAGCATCGGCTGCTCTCACGCAGCTTCTCAGCCTTGTAGTCAATGACTGTCGAATGAATGCGCTGATCATCCACCCCTCCAACACAGAGAAATCATATCCAGGTTTGGAGTGACCCCATCCGTTTCATCCATTATATATGGGGCTGATTGATAAAGCGCTTGATGCACTTCCACCCATTGTGCCATGTAATTCAGCTCCCCTCGGCGGCCTCCAAGTATGAATCATCAATCTCCTCGGTGTCTACAAGCCGATATTCGGGGAAAGGAGCCAACAGACCAGCATTAATGTATTCTTCGGGTTCCCCTCCTGAGGGGTTGGTCTCCTCAACTCCTAGGCAACCATCCCCTATCGCCTCAGTCTCGGTAGTTCCCTCACCGACTTCTGGCCCTACCCCGACATGAGTATCGGTGATGTCAACTACTCTCTTCTCACCATGTGTCGGGGCCAGCTTGGTTTGAAAAGTGTACCTGGAATGGGACGACACGTTTGCAGTTGAATAAATTGCAGACGACCCAGCGGCAGCCCAACGAGCCTCCAAGGCTATGATTAATGCACAAATGAAGAACACACTAATCAATTGAGCTCTCCAACAGTGATTAACCGGCATTGAAGTAACTAAAATATAGGAGCCCAAAGCATCGGCCTCTGATGTTATGGCCACTACAAGAACTGTCATTATTGGGGATCCCTCAGTGCTCGTCAGCTCAATAATGAGTGTCTTCTCCCCACCTTGTTCTATAATAACCACCTCCCCTCTGAATGGAGACCCTTGGTCGATTCCCATATTCCCCGGAATAGGATAAAGAGACTAATTGAGGGCTAAAAAAATAGGATCAGGGGAAAGGATAGATATGGGCTGAGACATACCTCAAGCAGCTCAGTTATATCCACATTAGATCTGACAATCTCACCACTCTCTTGAAGACTCCCTTGGTGGATACCATCTGAGACCCTCCATCTACAGGCTCCTCATCTTCTTCACCCCCGCCTTCACCTTCTCCTTCTTCCTCCTCTTCCATCTCGGCGCCCTCCAGCTTATCATTGTTGTCGTCATCCTCTGACGGCATCTTTTCTAGACCATTATCCTGGCTGAGCATAACATTCACCAAGAAACATAGATCATCACGCCAACCTCGTTGGTGCGCATACATTTCCATAGCTGTCAGATACGCTTGTCGATGATGAAAGTTCACCCTGTCGACAACCAGAATGAGTCTAACCTCTAGCAGTTGGATTTTGTCTCGACCAATCTTTTTCCAAAGAGCTTCAGCACTCATCAACTATGACAGTGTCATACAGGCTGACCAAAGAGATGAGAAAATTTCATCACTGGAAGGTTGAAGCATATACCTTATCTGCTTCCTGGGAAGTTCCCTAGCCACTTCACAATCTCTTATCCCCCTAGGCAATGAGGGCACGACCACGCCATGTGACGTCCCCGCCACTGAAGTCCCAGCCTGTACTGGACCAGCAGCCCGATGAGCTTCCAAACATTGTTCCCTAACAGCACCATGTCTTCTCTCCTACCGCCCAGGCTCTACACTGGATTCCTTGAGTTTTTGGACTCGCTTCCTCAAAATCCCCTAGGGGTACGCTATATCCCAATGTTCGGAATATTTTGTTGAGAGTCCAGTGTCAACTCCGGTGGGAAAAAGGTAAAGGCATCACCAGAGCCCTGGGCTGTGAACATAAGCCACATTTGGTGAAGAACTCAGGGGTACCTCTCTTCCCGAACATCTATGTGAACCTTCTCTGTCATTCGTTGAAGGCATCCAAACTACCTAGAAAACCTGGACGGAACGTAGGGCTCACAAAATATCTTCCCGTCAATGTGGGCCATGATCTCTCCACCTCTGATGCACTAGAAGTATTCCCTTTGATCTAGTGAGCCTTGCACGTTATCTATCATCTGGCCTGTCAGGGTGGGGAAGGGGATGAAAGTGAATTTTTCATGATTTATGATTCGGATCCTTACTGCCTCTTAATTGAGTGTCAACGGCCTGACCCCGACGATGTTCAGCAAGGAAGATCACAGGTCATTACCTGGAGGACAAATGGAATCCAGGAAGGTATACCCGGCACAATGGGCCCCAACCTAGCCATAAAATATCTAGAAGGGCCCACATATCCTCCTCGGTGTCCCTCCTCTCAAAATTCATCTGAAAATGGCTTAGAGACGAGCCGACATGGGGAAACCCAGATTGAATCTTTGATTGGAAGCCATGATACATGCCATCACTGGGGTCACTGGGCGAACTCCCATCCTTGCGTACCTCACCGGAATGATCCACCCACTCAGAAATGAGGCAAGAAATATGGCGTATTGGACGTTCGGGTCCTAACTCTCATTTATTCAAATCCCCCTGACTAATAGTCCCTCACCTATAGGATCCTTTAGTACGATCTGCCCTTTCTCCTCTGTGCCGCAGTCGAAGACAGTCTCTCTTGCCCCGACATCTTGACTTCCTGATATTTTTCAAGGAACAAGCTAAAACATTTCTAGTAAGAAATGTACTTTAGAAAATCCCTGACCCCCAACCTCTCCTTATCCAGCTCTAGCACGTGCCATGTCAATATAGGAGTTCATGATCCGTCACCCCAGGTGTTCCTCGTTGGGAGGAATTCCTCGTATTGATGCCCATCAAGAGGGATACCCCCGATGCAATGGATATCCTACAGGCTAATGTCGACTTCCCTATGATGAAGGTGGAAGGTATTGGTGTTGGGAGACCATCATGTGAACAAATCTGGCATGATCTCAGGCTGGTGATAGAAATGAAAATGCGACGTCCACACCGCCTAGAACAAACTGGTGTGCCTTAGTTTGGCCCCAAACTGGTCGCATGTCTGGAAAACCCAATATGCCCAGACCCATTCACCGGTGAAATTGCCTCCAAAACGCAGATCCCAATCCTGCATCCAGCCTTTTTTCTTAATAGTAACACTCTGATGAAAAGTTCTTGAGTAAAGGGCTAGAGAACGCTTCATGACAGGGTCACTCCCCGAGATGGTCCTGGTCTTGGGATTCAGGACATAAACATCTAGGTGTCTGGTTTCTCTAGAAGTATGGCCATTATAGGTGATGTTATACTGGGGTATTTCATCCTTGTGGGTCATCCATGAATGCAGTTTGTCAACCTGAAAACATGGCAGAGGTACCTGATCCAAGATTCTGATGTCTCAGATCGGTAGATTGGAAGATAGTGCATATCCTTCTGTGCTGGGGTCAACATGTAGAAGAGAGTATGTTTGGTGGATACGATCCTTTGGGTTCCATAAACCTTAGATTTGGCCACCATCTCAGCCCTTCGAGCAGCATATGTGGCTTCCCTCTCACCGTCAGCCCGATTGGAGGCCATCTCCTGCCAGAAATATTTTAAGGAGTCGGCATGTAAAAGAAGGAGTTGTCAAGAAAAATCAAGAGCCGGTACAAAAAATCAGTGACCGATGCAAAAAATCAGGACCGGTGCTGAAAATCCTAGGTTGGGGCGTAAACAGATGACTGATCACGGAAAATTACCCACAACTGAAGCATTTTTCACGCAGGTGGATAAAATATTTCACGCATGAGATATTTTAGCTTATCATGTTAGAAAATCTGTACGGACTGGGGGACCTATGAGGCCTTTTATAGGCATGATGATTGGTTTCCGCACTCGCATGAAAAGTGTATTGTGCACTCCGGTCCGGTTTTTCACGCCGCTCCGATTTTAAGCGCACAACGGCCCCAGGGAGGCATGTATCTTGGTGTTTCCCTCAGAATCCGACCATTGTGGCCCTTCACCAATCTGATTCCCAGGGGGGGAATTTTCAGACTCTGAAAATCACTCTGGGGATGAGGATGTTTTGGGCACGACAATGCGAAGCCATATTTTGAACCAGTGATCCATTCCGGGGGTCCCAGAGGGGCGACGTGAAAACAATACTGAGTTGCGCGGAAAAAATATGTCCAACGCGAAAAAATATGGGATTCGAGAGAGTTTTCCATCTGGGCATGGAACTATTTCGCGCCACCGCTCAGCACGATGCATCTCCACGCTGCCGACATAGGGGTGCGCAATATTTAGTACCAAAGTTTTTTCGCACAGACCCGGATCTTGAGCACCTATAAATAGAAGGCCACCCCTTCAAATACAGCCCTTAGATTCTGAACCATCTCCCCTGCATGAAATTCACCTATTGTGTGCGCAAAATTTTTCTTTGAGGTACTAAATTTGTTCTTTTCAAATCGAATGGGGGTCCGCATTTACATGATTCCCATAAAAAATGATCTTCTTTGATGTCCCCTGGATCCCCTTCCCCCGTGCGCAATTCCCTCCATTTGTGCATAATTAGTTCTTCGGCGCGCAATTCCTTTTGAGCGACGAACGACTCTTTTTCGCCCCCAGCGATCAATTGTGTGCCGGCCTGGACTTTTGGGCACATGAAATCCATTTTTCACGCCGACCATGCCCATTTTTCACACAATGGTCCATTTTTCATGCAAACCTCCCACCTTGTGTGACCATGATGTCCCTCTCCCCGACATCATTTTTTGGTGACTCCTGTGCCCACTGTACCTTCTCCATATACTCGTTTCTCATGCAACCTCCTAGGTTCGCACGAACTAACTTCAAAGTCCCCTGGACGATACCGCCCGTTATGTTGCTTTTCCTCATGCTTCTTCTCATAGTCACACTAATGGCTATTTCTTCTTCTCATATATCTACTAACGTGGACCCCCCAATGGTTCTCTCTATGACACCCCCTCACCACAGTTTTGTATGTCCCCTATCTGCACCAAGGAAAAGAGGGTACCGATTACATAAGCTCTAGGGGTGCAGAACAAACCCACCTCATTTGAGATGTAGGACGTTAAACTACCATGAACCTTCGTCCTCAGCACACGATGTTAAAATGTGACCACGCCCTGTGCCTCGCATGCATGGTACCCCCACCTTGGACATTATCCATGCCTACTGGTCTCCAGAGGGGATGATACCCTCCTTATAGGATTGTCATTTTTCCATGGGGAAAGGGAAACCATCTTGGTGTAAGCCCCTAGATTTCATATAGGAGGCAACATCCCTGCTCCTCCTTTCTTCTTCGGTCCCCAGGGCTAGCAATGGGCGTGATGGGGAATGATGCTTCTTCTTTCTTCGGTCCCAAATATCTCTCCCACTGCGCTTTTTCACCATCAGGCCACCCTCCAGGAGTAAGTCCCAACCTCTTTATGTTTCTAACCATGTGTAAGCCCCTGTTTCTTCTTTGGGCCACTAACCATGTGTAAGCCCCACATCACTTCTCACAGATTCACCTTTTGCGACGTGATCGTTAGTTATCTACTGCCTCTTGTTTCTCATACAGAGCATGACTCACGTGGGCTTAGATTAAGCATCGACCATTACATACACACTGGGAAGCATAGAGTGTAATCCCCATAAACCGACCCTAACTTTGTGGACTTTGATCCCTACCAAGGTTGGGTGCGTAAGAAGCCTCCCTGAGGTTCAAGACCACCACCCAATGGTTGTTCTGACCATATTCACATCATTTCACCAACACCCTGGGTAGCCTAGAGTGTAATCCCTACAAACCATTCTGAACTACGCGGAATTTGATCCCTGCCAAGGTAGGGTACGTATGAAGCCCCTACGAGTTTCATTCCCAACAACCATTGGTTCCAACCATTCGGTTCCATGCCCCATTCTGAACTACGTGGACTTTGATCCCTGCCATGTTAGGGTATGTATGAAGCCTCCACGAGGTTCAATCCCAACACCTGGTTGTTCCGACCATCATCATGTCTATTCACCAACACCTCGGGCAGCCTAGAGTGTAATCCCCACAAACCGTTCTGAATTACATGGACATTGATCCCAACCAAGGAAGGGTACGTACGAAGCCTCCCTGAGGTTCAAGCCCACCACTCATGGGACCCCAGGTCCTCTTTCATGTCGGTTCACCGACCCCCACCACCCATCGAACCCTAGGTCCACCTTCACATCGGTTCTCGTACCTGAACTACATGGAATTTGATCCCTACCAAGGTAGGGTACGTAAGAAGACACTATGATGTTCAAGCCCAACACCTGGTTGTTCCGACCATCTTCATGTCAATTCACCAACACCCTGGGAAACCTAGGGTGTAAGCCCCAAAAACAATTCTGAACTACGTTGAATTTGATCCCTTCCAATGTATGGTACGTAAGAATCCTCCGCGAGGTTCAATCCCAACACCCATTGGTTCCGACCATTTGGTTACATGCCCCGTTCTATCCTACATGGACTCTGATCCCTGCCATGGTAGGGTACGTAGGAAGCCACCATGAGGTTCAATCCCAACACTCGGTTGTTCTGACCATCTTCACGTCGGTTCACCAACACCCTAGGAAGCCTATAGTGTAATCCCCACAAACCGATATGAAATACGTGGACTTTGATCCCTGCCAATGTTGGGTAAGTAGGAATCCTCTCTGAGGTTCAATCCCACCACCCATGGGACCCCAGGTCCTCTTTCACGTCGGTTCACCGACGCACCACCACCCATGGGACCCCAGGTCCTCTTTCATGTCGGTTCACCGACGCCCCACCACCCATCGGAACTTAGGTCCACCTTCACATCGGTTACCATACCTGAACTACATGGTCTTTGATCTTTTCTAAGGCAAGGTATGTAGGAAGCCTCTCTGAGATTCAAGACCACCACCCATCCAGCGGTAATCTATTGTGACCCCATCCAGTGGTAAGCCTTTGTGACCCTATCCAACGGTAAGCTGTTGTAACCCCGTTCAGTGGTGAGCCACCATCAGACGAACTACGTGGTCATTGATTCCATGCCATGGGGATATTTCGGAAGCCTCTCCCAGGCTCAATCCCAAAAACCATTGTCATCCTCATGGCGGTTCCATCCCATTCTCCATCCACTTCATTCTATCGCTTCAGCATCCATCCCGATCCTTACCTGGGTCACCACATCCCGATGGGATCATGCCACCTCACACCCCATTCCTCTCAACAGTAACTGGGAAGTCAACCATGTGTTGGCCCCAGCATTATGGTTCCCACTGGGGGTTGCACCCATCAAATCCACTCAATTTAGTGTTCTAATCAGTCCAATCCATCTTCGTTGGACGTTAAACTTGAGACATACCATGTGGTAAACACAGGAAGCTGAATAAAAACTCAGATACATTCCCATGGCATATGATTCCTCGTGTTCGATGAGGGATGTCTCTGGCTTCTACGCCCTTGAGAATCTCTATAATAAGGGACAGAAGACTGACACACCAATCCCCCAGTGTCCAGACACGTCAGTGATGCCCAATGTGACTACTCCCCTAACCAAAGGTTTTAGCCCAGATAGGACCCCTTGGAATGTCCTGATAGATGTAGTGTAATTAACTAGCATCCATAAAGATATGGTGCGAGGAAGAGTTTCACAAACAAAGTCTTCTGTCTATGATGGAGACCCAGACTAGGTAAAGTTTTCTGAGGTGGAATCCATATAAGGAAGAACTGACATCCCATCATCCTATTTCGATCAAGGAGATGACGTCCCTGAATAAGGAGCGGATGCCGCCCGCCTTTGGTAAGCGAGAATGTGGGGCAACAGCTACGCGTCCTCCACAGACGGACGTGCACACCCCAGTGAAAGCGTCGAAAACAACCTCCTCTTTGGATACTCTTCCTCGGTGAATTTATTCTTGAATTAAGGATCAAATCCGTCTCAAAAAAATTGAATTCTAAATTCTATGGATCGAAACATTCATTGGTTGAATGAGGACAATGCTTGAACATTTTCATGACTTTTGATATCTATAATTTCTCTTAGATGATCCAAAATCTTAATCCAAGGTAACTTATTTTCTACTCATCCTCACTCAGTAATTGATTGTTTGTAGATATATATTTGTTTTTTTTTTCATATTTCCTTCCTAACAATCATTATGTCTCTATGGAAATTTTTTTTTATTGTGGTTTCTTTTCTAAATTTTCATTAGGATGCGAGAGATTGAGTAATAGTTGTGACAGAGTGTCTATCCTAGACTCTTATCCTTCTCTCCTAAGTAACCAAATGATTTTCAAAACTATATTTTAATTTCAAATTATTTATCCTTCCATTTGAGCTGCGCCAGGAACCGTGCATATTCACTATATTTATCGAGTGGCATGAATTTTATATCTATTTTATTTTTATTCAATTAAAAATTTAATGAAGATAAGGATTTTGATCATAAGATTATTTACTATAAGCCTCCATATTTTCAAGGGAATATGATCTAATTGATATAGAGGATTTTTTGGAGAAAACTGAGAGGAACTTTAACACCCTTAGGTTTCCACATTCCATTAAGGTGAAATGTGTTTTTTTATTCTTGAATGCCTGGACAAATATTATGAGATATTATATTCCAAAATAAATGAAATAAAAATATAGAAAGTAATTAACACTTTAGGGAAAGATCATATTTCATCGAACGTTACAATATCTCATCCAGATATTTGAATTTAAACTTGAATGTATGTAGAGATAAAACTCACATTCGAAGATCTCTAACTGCATCAAATCTATATGACCACCTAATAGAGAATATAGAAGATTATGTATCACTATGGTAATCCCAAGGGTTGTTTTATATAAATATATAATTCATTTTTTTAATTATAGATAATCACACTACTATAATTAGTAAATTATATCCATATTTTCTATTTTGTTTCCATAAAAACATCTCAACCCACTCTTTTTTATGTCTGTATTTAAATATCACATGATCTAATATAAACAATTTTTCACCACCATAAATAAATTTCCCCTTTCAAAAAAAATTAAGATAAAATTTTACTGACCCCAAATTAAAATATAGTTAGAAAAGTTTTCTATAACATTGTAAAAATATAGAAATATTTTAAATGATAACATAATAAATAATAATTCCTAAAAATGACTTTATTTCATTCATCACATATTTAATAAACACTTTTTTGGTTTTACTTTAATCCATCTAAAAACGTATCAATCCTTTACATTGAATTTAATATCCAATATATATTAAATAAAATCAATTTTTCTTAACAGATTCTCCATTTATAAAATAAAAATTACCCTTTTATCATATCAAAAAAATTTAATTACATTCATTTACCTTTCAGGTGAGATGAAAAACTGATATCTTATATAAAAGGATTTTTATTTTTTAAATCCCATAGTTTGAAATAAATTATGAATTCTTCTTACGTTACATTATTTTTTATATAATAAATTTATAATATAGGTGGTACTAGTCTTAGTTGGAGGATTAAAAGTATCAAAAGTTGTATTTTTACCATAAATATAGAATTCATAGAGGTCCCAAAGATTCATATATAATAACATGTCCCCACCAAGGACCATTGAATCAAAAAAAGAAATCCCCCCCCCAATATTACCTTTAATAGTCAAAGAGTTAATAACCTGTGATAATGGTGTAATTATCAAAAATAAGAGGCATTAACCCTTTTAGAGAACACAATGTAGTTCAACATTTATACACATCAGTTTCATCTCTAGAATAGTTATTATTTATTTTTGTTTCTTGGGAATCATCATTGAACACGTTTATTTTTTTCTACTACTTAGACTGGTATTAGTTAAAGTGTGTGTTTCAAATTTAAAATGAAGTTTTAGTAAAAACTCCATGTTATATACTCAAAATAAAAAAAAACATTCATAATATATTAATACATTAGGAAAATTCTCCATAACTCATTTGATACATGTTGTAATTTTCCACACCAAAATCTTACATAGCGTGTGACCAGTGTGACTCCAAGTGTGTGTTTTTATTTAATATTTCCATAATATTTAGTAAAAATGAAAGGCGACCTACTCAAAAATAAAAAAAACACATTCAAATTGTGTTGATACTTTAGAAAAATGATCCACATGTCATTTATGATGTATAAGAATTAGAAAAATCTAAATTTGATACATGATGTGCTTGGTATGACTCAATGTGTCTCTTATCAGTTTAAAATTGACTTTTTAGTTCAAAAGTGCCACTCACTAAAATCAAGAAAAAATAATTATATTCTCTTGATAATTTATGAAAAATTTTAATAAGTCTTTTTTGATGTGTAGGAACTGGTATCATGTCAAGACAACATAATCTACGATCAGTATGTGTCAAAGTGCGTATTTCTTATATAAAATGAAATTTTCGTAAAAAAGACAAGTGTGGTACCCAAAAATAAAAAACACATTCAAGTTGTTTTCATAATTTAGGAAAATTATCCATAAGTCATTTGAGATGTTTTGGAATTAGTTGTACGTTAATATGATGAAATCTGTGATCATTATGACTCCAAGTGTGTCTTTTTATTTTAAATTGACATCAATTTTAGTAAAAAGGGCAAGTGGCCTACTCAAATACGGTAAAACACATTAGAATTTTTTTTACATTTTTTCAATACTCAATATGTAATTTTTTATGTGTAGAGTTTTCCCTCTCACCAATCTGACACATGATGATCCTATAAAGATTCAATGTGTCTGTTATTAGTTTAAAATAAACATCTTAGGTCAAATGGAGTCACGCACTAAAGGATGAGGAAATGAACTAGGATTTTCTTGATAATTTATGAAAATGATTAATATTTTATTTTTGATATGTAGGAATTTCTCTCACATCAAACTGATATAGAATGTGACTAGTATGAGTCAATGTAGGTGATTCTAATCTAAAATAATATTTTTGTAAAAAAGAAATATCACATAATAAAAATCAGGAAAATTAATTATGACTATTTTGAAACTTTAAGAAAATAATATATATATCATTTGAGATGTGATCAAATCATATGGCCCTCAATCGGATGCATGATGTGACCGATATAACTCCATGTTCATTTTTTATTTAAAATTATCATCAATTTTATTCAAAGGATAAGTGGATTACTCAAAACTGATAAAATGCATTCTGATTACTTTTATACAATAGGAAAGATCATCCATAAATAATTTTTGATATTTAGAAATCAGTTTAATATCAATTAGATACATGATGTTCCTCGAATGACTCATTGTGTCGATTTTCTGTTTAAAATCTACATTTTAGTTCAAAAAGTATCACTAGCTAAAAGCCAAGAAAACACACTTATATTGTCTTGATAATTTAGTAAAATTATTAATTTTTCATATTTTATGAGTAGGAATTGGTCCCATATTAAATCAAAACATGATGTGACCACTATGTTTCAAAGTGCATATTTCTAAATTAGAATTACATTTTAGTGAAAAAGACAAGTGATGTCCTCAAAACCAATAAAATTAGTTCCAATTGTTTTGATAATTTGAGAAAAAAATACATATGTCATTTTATATGTTTTATAATTATACTCATCTCAATCAGATACATGGTGTGACCGATATAACTCCAAGTGAATCTTTTTATTTAAAATTAACATCAATTTTAGTAAAAAGGAAAAGTGACCTACTCAAAACTAAGAGATCTTTTTTGGATTATTTTGAAAATTTATAAAAATGATCCATAAGTAATTTTTGACATGTTGGAATCATCCAAACCTCAATATGATACATTATGTTCCCGTTATGACTCAATTTTTCTATTATTAGTTTTAAATTGATGTTTTAGTTTAAAAAGTGTAACTCACTAAAAGCTGATCAAACATGCTCTGATTGTCTTGATAATTTAGGAAATTGATTTATAAGACATTTTTTATTTGTAGGAATCAGTATAATTTCATTCACACATGATGTGACATGTTTTTTTTGAATTACTTGTTTCCTGTTTAAAATTAAATTTTATAAAAAATTACATGTGATGTACTAAAAATTGATAAATACATTTTTTTGTAATACATTAGGAAAACGTTCCATAAGTCATTTAAGACATGTTGGAATAATTTTCACCTCAAAATGATTCATCTTGTGACTAGTATGACTTCATTTGTATCTTTTTAATTAAAATTGAAAACAATTTTAGTAAAAAGTCCAATGACCTAGTAAAACACTGTAAATCACATTTTTTTCTTTTTCTACTTTAGGAAAAAGATCCAAGAGTCATTTATGATTTATATTAATCATTCACACTTACATTAGATAAATTATGTTATTGGTATCAGTCAATGTGTCCATTATTAGTTTAACATTGGCAATTTAGTTCAAAAATTGTCACGCACTGATATCGTAGCAAATGTGCTCGGATTGTATTGATAAATTATGAAAACGATTCGTAATTAATTTCGACATGTAATAATTTTTCTCACATAAAATCAACACATGATGTGACAGGTAAGAGTAAATTTATGTGTTTCATGTTTAAAATTACATTTTAATAAAAAAGAAAATTGATTTACTCAAAACTGAGAAAATGTTCTCAGATTATGTTGATACTTTAGGACAATGATATAATAACCTTTATTTTTATTAAAAACATAATCCTGATTAATTACATAAAATAAACTTTGATACAAAAAAGAATATTGATAGGTCTAGTGTCTTTGGGGCTTAGGAACATTACATAACAGCGTAGAATACAAAACACACAACATGTTTATTGAAAACTTCCTTTATATGACCACTAAATTCCCACGTAATTAGCATTGCATGGTATAACCTATAGAAATGAATAAGAAAATGGTGAGATATAAAGTCCAGTAAGGTAATAAACATGGAATAACATGAGGAATACAATACATGTAAGGAAATAGGCATATAAATGGATTAAAAGAGAAACATGATCATAAAGTCTTGCTAAAGCTTGATAATCATAACATGAAGATGTGGAAACAACAATTAACATGATATTAGCCTGATCTAGTGTTTGTTGCACATGGAGCATTCGTAAACCCTCATTACACATGAAGCATGAGTAAAATCTCGTTGCACTTGAATTATCATGAGTCAACACTCCTTACACATGATGTATCATGATACTATTTTTTACCTAATGCATTGGAGCGCTATTCGGGTTCACCCTTCATAATCATTTCATTTCATGCATAAGTGTGCCACATAGATCATAAAAAATGGATTCATCATCATTTATTCCGTGTTAAATGAATGTAGAATTCATACATGAAACTCTATAATAAATAATTAAATGTCCATAAAGGTGAATACCCTTTGTATAGAAATGGGTATAGTATTCACTACACAATATCTTTGCATTGGAAAAACATGGTGCAATTTTGGCAGCATAACGGCGTGACAGAAGAATTCATAAAAATGGTTGATGAGATATAAATGGGTGTCTCATCATATGTACATGAAATTGATATTACAAGAGTTATATAGATACATGTCCCAGCATAAGTAATGGAATTTGGATTCATAATACAAAATAATTGCTTGAATGTAAATGAGGTGAGAGAAATTCCTTGCGGAATTTCGGTATGGTAACGGGTGTATATGAGAGGAATTAATGAGATAGAAATGGGTCTCCCATCATTTAAAAATAAATATAGCATTATGGGGGAGGTGATAAATCATACCCAAACATTTATAATTGAAAATAAATTGTCATAACAATATTAAGAATCATTGATAAAATGAGAAAGTAAGGAATCCCTTACAGAATTTTGGCATTGTAACGAGTGTACAAGAGGACATTAGTGAGAGATAAAGGGGTATATAACCATTAGAACATATATAGGTCCTTATCATGGTGGTTCTAAATCATACCCTGGAATTTAAAATAGAAAAATTAATAGGAAAAATAATATTAAAAAACGTGGATAAAATGAGAAAGGATGGAATCCCTTATAGAATTTTCACATGGTAACGAGTGTACATGAGGGAAATTAATGAGAGAGAAAGGGTTATATTATCATTATAACATAAATAGAGAATTATTATAGTGGTTTGAAATCATACCCCAACATTTATAATTGAAAGTATATTGGTATTGCAACATAATGAAACTTGGAGAAAATGAGAGAGAAAGAAATCCTTTACCTGGAAGTGTAAACCCAAAGGATTGGGTAAGGCTTGAGAAAAGATTCATGAGAGATTGGGGTGACTTGGGAGGATTCTAGAGACAGTAGGGAATATTTTGGAAGAACTCTAAAGGATTTCGGTGAAGCAGAAGTCGGATCATTGGTGGGTTTATATAGAAAAAGATATGGAACTCATTATTATTTAGGTTTGGGTCACCACACATTAAATTTAACCAAACCACAAACCAGCCCATGGTTTTTGCCAATGGTTTTTGAAAAAATGGATTGGAAAAAATATTTTCTAATTCCAATTTCTGAACTTTTTAAAATAATAGGGTTTCTTATGTGGAGGTGAGTCACACTCTCATGGAAATAAATTTCAAAAGCTAAAATGTTTTATAAGTCTTGGAGGGTCCACTAAAGTTTTGTAAAAAAAATAAAACAAACATATAATCTCATTATTTTAATTTTAAAACATATATTGGCCAAACATAATTTTTATAGTATTTTATTACATCACTATCGGGTCATTATGATGTTATAAAACACATTGTATATTTAAACGGTATTTAATTTTTACCCAAATTTTGACTATCTCAAAAAATAATGAAAAATTCACCGTTGTATAATTTTGAAGTCCTGATTCCAAAAAAAAATTTATTTTATCTAAATAACTTTCTAAAAATGTGAAATTTTAATTTTAAAATATAAATTGACATTTACCAAAAAAAGGGTTTTGACAAAAACTGCTTTCAAACCTTAATAAAAATTACAATTAAATTCATAAATTATAAAATCATTTATATTTAATAAAAATTAATTTAATAATAATAGTATATTATTAAAATATTATTTAATTAAAAAATCCATTAATTCATCAAAATAGATTTCTTAGATGAATATTAAATAAAAATACTATTTTTTCTTTAAAAACTCTTTACAAAGTAACAATAATTAAGTGAATGCATAATCCTTATAAAAAAATAATGTTCATAAGCATAGTTCCAGGGTCTTTTTACCTAACCCCCTAAAACACCTGCATATAACTGAAGGGTAAGGTGTGCAATGGTGACAGACTCTTGAGGTGACTCGGATAACATCTCTCAGGTGGTAATCTTTATCAACTTCATCTTCTCCTGTAGATTGTTCCACTTGAGCCTAACATTTTCAATCTCAGCTTGGGCTTGGTCTAGAGTGAAGCCTAATGACGCCACCTCCTTTCTAAGCCCTGAAAAACAGGCTTTATTAGGGGCCAGTCTACTAGATGAGGCCATCTCTTCCTTTTTCTGAGTAAATTGGATTTGTCAAAGCCCTATATTTATACCAATAATGTGATCACTGTTCAATGACTATATTATAAATGGTCACAATTTTTGATGTTATTTTGAAATATCCCAAATCGAAAAACCAAAGAATTTCATTTATTATATAACCATTGAACATAATAATATATTTAATTAGATCAAGAGGAATTTCCATTATTAAAATTATGGGTTATTAAAATCTCCCCCCCAAGATATTTTTCCCCTGAAATTTCATTTTCCCACACTAAAATAGATTCAGGTAACTCTACTTCATCACTTCCTATGATTCCCATGTTTCCTCTTCAAACATGTTGTTTTTCCACAACACCATGACAATGAGCATTATCTTATTTCGTAAAACTTATTCCCTACTATCTAATGTCTTCACTGGTTACTCCTTATAAGAATGATCATCCTAAAATTGTACTACTAATGAAGAGAGTACATTTGATGGGTCTGGTATGTACTTCCTTAAGAGGGATACATGAAAGACATCATGTACTTTGGCCATAGTGGGTGGAAGTGACAATCGATAGCCCACAGACCCGACACTATCAATAATATTAAGGGGATTGTGTACCTAGAAATTAGCTTCCCTTTATTTCCAAACCTCATGGCCATCTTCTACCAAGATATGTGTAGAAATATCGTCTCTCCAACTTTGAATTCAAAGTATCGTTGAAGGTTGTATGCATAACTCTTCTGCCGACTTTGGGATTCCTTGATATGCTACTGAATAGTTTTCACCTTATCCACCATTTCTTCGACCATTTCAGGCCTAGTAACTTACGCTCACTAACGTCATCCCAAAACGCCAGTGTTCAACACCTTTTTCCATAACGGGCTTCATATGGTTTCATTCGGATGCTCGAGTGGAAACTGTTATTGTATGAGAATTCAACCAGTGGAAGATGTTAGTCTCATCCCCATTTGAAATCCATAGAACATGATCTTAACATTTATTCCAGTTTTTAAATATTTCACTCAGATAAGAAATTTGTTTGAGGATGATTGGTCATACTGAAGTTCAGTTCAGTGCATAGAGAATTCTTGAGACTTTTCTAGAAAATCGAGGTGAATCTCGGATCATTATTGTATATAATAGATAGTGGTACTCCATGTAACCATACAACTTATTTGATGTAAATCTGTGCATGTTTATCCATTGATAAGTCCTCTCAAATCACGATAATGTGGGTTGTCTTCATAATATGTTCCGGAATGACCCATATCACATTATTTCCTCTAGATCTCCTTGGATGTCCAGTGACAAAGTCCATGGTAATGGTTTCCCACTTCCATGTTGGTATGGTTAGTGGTCTCATCGTCTCGTTAGGCTTTTCCCTCTCATCCTTCACATGTTGACATACCATGCACTTTGATATATATTCAGTAATTTCCTTTTTCATATTTTTTCACCAAAAGTTTTCTATGAGATCTCAATACATTTTTGTGATCCCAGGGTTAATAGAGAAGGTTGAGCTATGTGCATCATTTCAAATCTCCTTATTTATATACGGATAGGATGGTGCACATAATCTTGACCCAAATCTCACAATTACATAATTTTCAACCATGAACTCTGAGGAATTCCCTTTTATGATAGCTTCCACCCTTTTCATAATTTCCACATCCTTTCATTGAGCATCCTTTATTTTATCCATGAGGGGTGGTTAAGAAATAATTTGACAAAGGATTGATGATGTTCCTCCCTTAAGGATTCCTATGTCTATCCTCTTAAAATCTAAGAAGATTGGATCCTATTAAATTATCATCATTGATAAAGATGTGTGATACTATCTATATAGAGCATCATCCACCATGTTTTCCTTACTGGGAATGTAGCGGATCGAGGAGTCATGATCCTTGATGAGTTCTATCAAAATTCGTTGGTGCATATTGATCTCTTTTTGTGTGAATATATATTTTAGGCTTTTTTGATCAGTATATATCTCACACTTCTCACCTAGAGATAATGTTGTTAGATTTTCAATTCAATGATCATAGCCTCCAACTCCTTATCATGTGTGGGATAATTTTGATCTTGTATTTTTAGCTGCCTTGAGGCGTATGCTATCAATTTATCATTCTATATCAACACACAACCCTGGTACTTCTTCAATGCATCACTGAATAAAAAAAAATATTACTCCAATTGTGGGTAAATTGAGCATGGGCATAATGATAAGACTTATTTTCAACTATTTGAAGCTCTCTTCACATTCATTACTCCAGGAAAACTTTACTCCCTTCTAAGTAAGCTTGGTAAGAGGGTTGGAAAATCATGAGAAATTTCTCACAAATCAGCGATAAAATCAAGCTAACCACAAGAAGCTATGGATATTTGTTACCAATGTTGACCTTGAACATCCCTCTATTGTAGCTGTCCTCGATGGATTAATAGATATCCCATTGCTTATAATGATATATCCCATGAATGAATCCTCATTCAACTAGGACTCACACTTGTTGTACTTTGCATAGAGGTTATCCTTTTTCAAGGTCTCTAGTATAGTTCTTTGAAGCTCCTCGTGATCCTCCTTGGTTTGGGATTATATTTGAATATAATATATAAAGACTACCACAAAGTTTTCTACGTAATCTATAAAGACTCTATTCAACAAGCCCATGATTATTTCTAGATCATTAGTGAGTCTAAAATTCATTACTATGAATTCATATTTCCCGTATATTTTACGAAAATCAGTCTTGGGGATATCTTCCTTCTTCACCATTACTTGATAATATCCCGACCAAAAAATCCTCCTTGGAGAGGTATTGGGTTCCAAATAGCTGATCTAACAAGTCATCAATTCGTGGGAGAAGATACGTGTTCTTTGTCTTGATTTTTTTAGCTCGCGGTCATCAATTCAAAGGTGCATTGATCCAACATTATTCTTAACGAAGATGATTGGTGCACCCCATGGTGAATCACATGGGCATATAAACCATTTATCTAGATTATCATGAAGTTGTTTCTTCAACTCCTCAAGATCCACAACAGAAATTCTATATGGAGTCTTGGATATTTGCAACGCCCCAGGTATAAGGTCAATTAAGAATTCAACATCTCTTCGGGAAGGAAGACCATGCAATTTCTCAGGAAAAACTTTAGTGAATTCCTTCACAATAGCCATGTCTTCAAGGATGGTTTCCTCCTTAGACTCAATCATTTGAGCTAGATACGAGTGCTCATAGTGTAATAATATCCTCTCTTGAGATGATGGAGATAAATAATATTAATCTTCCTCATTGCACTTGTACATAATCAAGGTTCAATTCTCCACTTGGAGAGTGATTTCCCTCTCACGATAATTTATGTTGTTTCTATATAGGGAAAGCCAATACATGCCAATAATTGAATCAAATTCCACCAAAGGGAGTATGACGAGATTCTATGGGAATTTCAACCCATAAATTATAATGGGGGAGGAGTTATATTCATGGGATGCAAGGATTGCCCCATTTTCTGTGCTCACTGACATCTTCACTTTCATGATTCATGGTGGTGTTGGGATTGTTCTACTAAATTTAAGGATATAAAAGAAATCATAAAACCATAATCAAAAAGTTTGTATGGTATTACAGAATGAATAACTAGTGTACCTATCACCACTTCATTGTCGGGGTTCACTTTGTCGGTAGTGACGGAAAAAGATCTCCCTTTCTACCTTGGAGGTTGTTGGTTGCCTCTAAAAACCCTTATCATAGAGCACTAATTAGTTAGGTGCCCAGGTTCATTGTAGTTGAAGCAATGAACAACGCGTTGAGAGTCGAATGAAGAATTTCTCTCCTCAGTCTCAGTCACATGTTTTTCTTGTCAGTAGTTAATGTCTAGGTTCCCTTATCTTCCCCAACTAAATCGTTTCTTCATCCCCCTCAGGAAATTTTTAGGGTGCTTCTTTCTACACATTTGGAATGTGGGGTGATGGACTTTCTTAGTAAAGTTGTATTTATCCATCAGACAACATGAATTGAAGTCCACCTTACAATTTTTATCTCCATGATACCTCTAAGATTCACCGATCTTCATTTTTTACTTTGAGGTCACATCATACAATTTCCTCATAGCTTTCAAATTCACATATTTCTAGGTGTTTCCGCAAGCTAAGTTC
This sequence comes from Viscum album, assembly GCA_963277665.1. NCBI lineage: Eukaryota > Viridiplantae > Streptophyta > Magnoliopsida > Santalales > Viscaceae > Viscum > Viscum album. The sequence goes on along the minus strand of OY728153.1, from coordinate 1,198,478,827 downwards.
CAGCCCATCAAAGAAGTGGTCAACCATGAATTCAGGTGTAACAACAAAGCTAGAGGCATATCATGCAAACCTTGTGATTTTTTCCTCGTACACTCTGATGGATTCTTCAACATTTTTCTAGATGGAAAGGAAGTCCTTTTTTATATTTAGTTGGTGGGTGCATGGAAAAAATATATCAAAAAACATCTTTTGGAAATCCTTCCATCCAACACCTCGATCTGCTCCTCAGGCTTCATATTTTTTATCAATGTCCACCATTGATCAGCTTCACCCTCCATACGATAAAAATCTAGGAGAACCTTCTCTTGATCTTATCATTTAAGGATGGAGAAGATCTTTTCAATGGAATTGATATATTGTTCGGTGATTTTGGGATCAGATGATCCATTAAAATTATGAGTCATTTGCCTCATGAAGCTCTCGATAGCGACTTGTTCATTCTTGGGGGGGGGGGGGGTTGAACATTACTCCTGACCCATGATTCTCATTAATTATTGAGTTTACCAAGATATTATCATGGAAAAGATCATGATTCCCCCCCCCCATCAGATTAGGCATCTCATTAGAACAGTCGTCACATTGATCTTCGCATGGGCTGTGAGACCGAGTCCTCATATTACTGTCCACTAGCTGGAATAAAAGGAACGTTAGGGGTAACACATAAAGAATAATCAAAGGAAAAAATGGTTGAGTTATAAATAACATTTATTTCCTTAACTTATGAGTCTATAGGATTCGATCTATGTTATCCATGATCTACATTCTAACATATATTCATATAGGAATTTTGTTTTAATTCCATTAATAATGGTTCATACTCAACTCAGAAATTTACCAAAGCATAGCCCCCAAGTGTGTCATAACCAAGAGTGTAGAGAGGCATATTTTCGTGTACCAAGATTCCCAAGTTAAATCCTGAAAATCCTTATCAGAGTTTTCACTCCTATGTACATATGTGCTTGAGCCTCCTCTTCCGGATCATATCCAGAAAGGGATGTATTTTCATGATAAACCACTTATTAAAAACTCACCAAAACATAGGGAAGTTTTTTTATACTTAGTCATATCCATAAGTCATTCACTATGGTTTTCTAATCCTAATACAAAAAATAAATAAACCTATTCCCTAATACCAACTATTATAGCCATACTTTTTATTACACACTTAAACCTGATTTATTACATTAAATTCACTTGATACAACATACAATATTGAGAGGTATAGTGCATTTGGGGAATATTAACATTACATAACAACTTATAACATAAAACCCACAAAATCATTATTGAAAAATTCTTTTACATGACCACTAAATTCCCTTGTACTTAGCATTGTGTGGGATAACCTGATGACATGCATACGAAAAAGGTGAGCTATAAAAACCAATAAGTGAATAAACATGGAATAACATGAGGAATAAAATACATGTTAGAAAATAGTCATATCAATGGAGAATAAGAGAAACATGAACATAAAGGCATGATAAAGCAGGATAATCATAAATTGGAGATGTTGTAACAACATTTAACATGATATTAGCATGAGCCTAGGCTCATTGCACATGGAGAATGAGTAAAACCTCATTTCACATGAAGCGTTAGTGAACCCTAGTTTCACTTGAATTATAATTATTAAACACTCATTTCACATGACTTATCATGATAGTTTAATTTACCCAATGCATTGGAGCGCTATCCAGGAACACCCTTCTTAATCATGTCATTTAATGCATAAGTATGCCACATGGATCATAAAACATGGATTCATCATCATTTATTCCATGATTAAAAAATGTGGAATTCATAAATGAAACTATATAATCAATATGTAGATGTGGATAAAGGTGAATACCCTTGGTATATAAATGGTCATGGTATTCACAACACAGTGACTTTGACTTGGAAAAATGCAGTGCAATTTCGGCAGCATAACAACGTGACCTAATTATTCATAAAAATATTTGATGAGATAGAAAGGGGTGTATCATCATATGTACATGAAATGGAAAGTACATGGGGAATATATATACATGTCCCAACATATTTAATGAAATTCGGATTCATAATACAAAAGAATTGCATGAATGTAAATGATAAGAGAGAAATTCCTACAGAATTTTGGCATGGTAACAGGTGTACATGGGAGGAATTAATGAGAGGTAAATAGGTATCCAATAATTGAAAAATAAATATATAAGTATGGTTTAGGTTTTAAATCATACCCCAACATTTATAATTGAAAATAAAATGGTATAACAATACCAATAAACTTGGATAAAATGATAAAGGAAGGAATCCCTTACAGAATTTCAGCATGGTAACGAGTGTACATGAGGGGAATTAGTGATATTGAAAGTTATCTATCATAATTAAAACATAAATAAGAAATTATTAGGGTCGTGAGAAATCATACCCCAATATTTATAATTGAAAATAAAAGGGCATAACAATATCAATAAACATGGATAAATTGAGAAAGGTAGGAGTCCCTTACAGAATTTTGGCATAGTAACGAGTGTACATGAGGGACATTGGTGGGAGGGAAAAGGGAGTATCATAATTATAAAATTAATATTGAATAATTAGTGTGGTAGAAAGTCATACCAAAACATTTATAATTGAATATATAGTGGTATAGCAACATAATGAAACTTGGTCAAAATGAGAGAGAAAGAAATCCCTTACATGGAAGTGTGATCCCTAAGGATTGGGAGAGGCTTGAGAGAGGATTATTGGGAGCTAGGGGAAACTTGGGATGATTATAGAGGGAATAGGGAATAGGTTGACGAACTCTAATGACTTTGAGTGAAGAGGATGTGGGAACTTGGGTAGGTTTATATAAGAAAGGAGAGGGAATTCTTTATTATTTAGGTTTCAGTCGCCACACATTAAACTAATCCAAACCACAAACCAGATCACTGTTTTTTCTCATGGTTTTTACCAAAGAGGAGTGAAAAAAATATTTTTTAAGGCTAATGTCCTATCCTCTTAATATAAAAGGGTTTCATATGTGGAGATTAGTCACAATCTGAAGGAAATCATTTAAAAAGCTAAAATGTTATATAAGTCTTGGAGGGTTCATTATAGCTTTGTAAAATAAATCAAATAAACCAAAAATCACATTATTATAATGTTAAAACATATATTTTCCGAAAATTATGTTTATAGTATTTTATTACCTCGCTATTGGGCCATTATTATATCATAAACCACATTATATATTTAAGCTTTATTTAATTTTTACCCAAAAATTCGACTTTCTCGTAAAACTATGAAAAATTCACCAAAGGATAATTTTGATGTCTGGATTCCAAAAATAATATTCATTTTATCTAAATAATTTCTTAAAAATGTGAATTTTTTACTTTTAAAATATAAATCGACTTTTATCAAAAAACATTGGTTTTGATAAAAATAGCTTTCAATCCTTAATAAAAATTACAATTGCATTCATAAAACTATACGATAATATATATATATCTAAAAGAAATATAATAGTAATGATAATAATTTACTAAAATATTATTTAATTCAAAAATCCATTAATTCATCCAAATATATTTCTATGTTTAATATTAACTAAAAATACTATTTACACTTTAAAACCTCTTTACAAAGTAAAAATAATAAAATGATTGTAACGACTCGAATCCAGAGCCCCTCTACTGGTGCCTCATACCCATTTCGCCACATGACCTCAAGCGGGTTTCCCCAAATTCCAGAGGCTGTCGACTAACAGAGAGGGCCTTGGTGAGTCGGTGAGGAAATTATGCCCTCATTCAGTAAAGTATACAGCGGAAAACAACCAAACACAATAGCAGAATCAACAAACAGCATACCACAACTGAACTGAACATCGGAAACAATGGATAACCAATAATGATGCAATATGGTACATATATCTATGGAAATCAGCAAACATACCAATGTGCTAAAGTAAAACTGAAAAACAAAGTGCAAGGAAAACAAAATAAACTCCTTAGCATCGCGAGCCACGTCTCGGTCCCATGCTCTCCTACTCTAGTGCACTCAAGAACCTGAAGTAGAAGGGTGCTTGCCCTTACCTATACCTGCAACAACATAGTCTTTTTGGGCCCAAAATCATGACCCAAAGAGGGTGTGAGAAACAATCCCAGTAGGAAATCACCCAAAGATTGGTGCCCAACAGTCAATGAATACATGGTAGTAATAAAACAAGAAGCAATAAACAAGAAAGCACACGCAGCTACAATCCACAGTTCTAACAATAAAGTACACAAGTAAATAGCCAGCAACAAGAAGAAAGCAGGCAACCCTTTGGGTAGCTCACACAACCTAACCCCTATGGATCAACCTACAAGTACTAGCAACCCTCCAGGAGGCACACACAGTCTCACCCATCTGGTTTAGCTATGAAAATAATAGGCTCTCTTTGGAAGCAGTCACCGTCAATTCCCCATATAGTATCCTATCATGATAACGGATCTCTGGGGAAGCACTCAATGTCTATTCCCCCTGTGGCCCGCATCGAGGAACTACATACTCTCTGAGGAATCACTCAACGTCAATTCCCCCTGTGGTCCCGCATCGTAATTGAAAGACACTCTGGAAAATCCCTTCCGTCAATTATCCCTTTGGTCTACTAATCTAGGTTCTCACAGTCCTGAGTGAAAGAAAAAACATGCTCATCGAGCGTACATCATCCAAGTAGACCTCAAGAACTACTTGGCTATCATTATAAGGCTCAACAACATAAAAAGTACCAGTTCCACTGTCGTACGACTAGGCAGGGCCACTAAAAAAACGCCAAACATGCATAACAAGCATGGAAAAGCAACCTGAGCACAAAATAAATACTCTACTCACAAGTATAAACCTCTACTACATCAGTCAAGAAAATAAGGCAAACAACAGAGAAAAATAGGTAACACGCAATACCCCGTTCAAGGGTATTGGTGGAATTTGCAAAAAATACTCATCAAAATTCTACAGAAAGGAACAAAACACCTACCTCAATCCTAGGAGATCGATATACGTGAACCATGATGATAGATTCTCCTTAGAACATTGTAGATCTGAGAAAACGCACAAAACTATCAACCCACGATAACTCGAAAATGAGGAGGAATCATAAAACAAGGCTCAAGCCGAAGGAAGAACTCACTGCTGTGATTCCAACACAATCGATCGTGCTCAAATCAGAGAACGGACGAAGAGGCGAGAGCTCGTCGAACATACGGCTGTACAGGTCGCTCTCGGACGAACGGAACCTAGAGGGAATTGTTTCTGTGCGTCATGCGTGACCCCGGTCCGTTTAGTGAAAAAAAGTACACGGCATGTACTTTTAGAGTACACGGCGTGTACTAGGTCTTTTCCATACTTCGCCAAAATCCACCTCCACGTCACCCCTACACAACGTGTGTGTGGCCCGGCACGACCAGCACACGGCTTCAAGCTGAAGAAGAGTACACAGCGTGTACTCAGAAAGTACATGGTGTGTACTTCGAAAATTTCCAGAAAGTTCATTTTTCTTAAAAACTCCAGAACAAGGAAAACCATTCCTGAAACGAAGATTTGGGTTCTTAAAAACTTCCCCCCTTAATGTAATTCGTCCTTCAATTTACCTAATGAGGCGGAGAAGAATAAACTGCGAACAGATCCATCCACTGCGATCATACATCAGCCTCCCTTTCCCAAGTCTCATCCTATACTCGCTCGTGCTGCCATAGCACCCGTACCAGAGGAACATACCGCCAACGGAGAACCTTCGTACTGTGATCGAAAATCCTAATAAGATGCTCCTTGAATGACGCATCCGCTTCAAGCTCGACTTCCTCAGGATGAACGACATTAGATAGGTCTGAAAAGTAGCGTCGGAGCTGAGAGACGTGGAGGACGTCGTGCATGGCCCGATACCTCTATGGTAGCTGCAACCGATAGGAAACCGGCCCAACTCTCTCCAAGACCTCAAACGGCCCGACGTACCATGGTGAAATCTTACCCTTTCTCTGAATCCTCTTGTGTCCCAACCTCGGTGCGACCCGCAGGAAAACCTAATCCCCAACCTCGAACTGCAGAGGTCATATCCACTGATCACCATAAGACTTATGTCGAGATTGTGCTATAGCCATCCTTTTCCGAATTATCTCTATCTGCTATGAGGTCTCCTAAACAAGACGAGATCCCAGCAAAGCTGCCTCTCCTGCCTCCAGCCAGCATAAGGGTGATCGGCATGGCCTACCGTACAGAGCCTCGTATGGTGCCATCTGAATGGTCACCTAGAAACTGTTGTTGTAGGCGAACTCCACCAGAGGAATATACTTCTCCCAAGAACTTCCAAAGTCTAGGATGCAAGCTCGAAGCATATCCTCAAGCACTTGGATCGTGCACTCGGACTGACCATCTGTCTGGGGATGGTATGCTATACTCAAAAGTACATGTGTACACAAGGACTTATGAAGTCCCTGCCAGAACCGAGAGGTAAAGTGTGCATCCCTGTCTAAAATGATGGATTGTGGTACTCCATGCAGACGAATGATCACTCGGATGTAAAGTCATCCCAGATCATCGACACTGAAGGTCTCCTTGATCGGCAAGAAGTGGGAAACCTTTGTGATCCTATCGATGACAACCCAAAAAACATCGTTCCCTCGAGGCGACCTCGGCAACCCAGTCACGAATTCCATCACGAGGTCGTTCCACTTCTACTCCAGAATGGTTAACTTCTGCAGAAGCCCCACTGGTCGCGGATGCTCTGCTTTCACCTGATGACAAGTAGAACATCTCATGACAAAGCCCACAAAATCCTTCTTCATACCTGGCCACCAGTATTGGCGATGAAGATCCCAATACATCTTGGTGACACCAGGATAAAATTCCCAAATAGAGGAATAAAAATCCCACATCAGCTCCTCATGTATGTCTGTTGGCACCCATATGCTTCCTTGGAAACACAAGATCTCATCCTCAACCACTGTCCATCCAGGAAGAGGGTCCCCTCCTGATACACTCTCTCGCAGGACTAAGCCTTCTAGGTCTGATAGTTGCCTCATCCATACCCGATCAGGTAGTGTAGAGGTAACAACTATACAAGATAAGAAGGTCTATCCCTGTCTGTCGAGCACCTCCAGATGCATCTCAGAGAACATGGCCATAAGCTGTCACTCATCGTTGGCCTCCAGAACTACCTGAACCTGAGTTCTCCTACTCAGCTCATCTGTCACTGCGTTGCCCTACCCCAGTGTATAGGCAAACTCGAAATCAAAATACTGAAGATACTCGACCCTCCTACGCTGTCTTAGATTTAGATCACGCTGAGTGAAGATATATTTGAGACTCTTGTGGTTGGTGAATACCAAAAAGTGCTCTCCCAAAAGGTAATGTCTGTAAAAGTGTAAGGCGTGAACAACAGCTGCAAACTCCAGATCGTGCGTAGGGTAGTTCCTCTCATGTGGCCTCAACTACCGAGATCCGTATGAAACAACTCCATCTCCCTGCATAAGCACAGCTCCTAGCCCGATACCTGAAACATCACAGTAAATAGTGTAGCTCTTTCCTGGCTCTGGCAAGATTAGTATAGGTGCTGATATCAACCTCCCTTTTAGCTCTTGAAAGGATGACTCAAGAGAATATGACCATAAGAACTTCGGCCCCTTCTTGGTCAAACCTGTCAAAGGTGCTTCTAGACGAGAAAAGTCCTGAATGAAGAGTCTGTAGTATCCAGCCAACCCTAGGAAGCTCCGTACATCAAAGACGTTCTTTAGCTGCTCCCAGGAAATTACAACTCTCAATTTCTCTAGGTCCACAGATACTCATGCCTCTGAGATGACGTTACCCATTAAGTGAATCTGATCCATCCAGAAGTGGCACATCGAGAGTTTAGCATAAAGCCGATGCTCTCTCAGTGTACTCAGAACGATCTCATGAAGTGTGGAATGGTCGTGTCGAGTGTGATAGTACACAAAGATATCATCCACGAAGACCATGACAAAGGATTCCAAGTAAGGATGGAACACTCAGCTCATCAGTGCCATGAAAACTTCCTGTGCGTTCATGAGACCGAACAGTATAACCGTATACACGTAAAGACCATACCTGCTCCTAAAGGCTGTCAGAGGTATATCTGATGGTCTAACGTGCAACTGATGATAACCAGACCTCAAATAATTCTTCGAGAACAGATGGGCTCCTCGAAGCTGTTCGAAAAGGTCATCACTCCTCGAACAGGGATATCAGTTCTTGACCGTCAACTGGATCAACTTCTGATAATCCACAAAAAGCCGAAGGGTACCATCTTCCTTCTTCACAAATACGACAGGGGTACCCCAAGGAGAAGTATTGGGTTGGATAAAACACCTTGCTTGCAAATCCTCCAACTGCTTCTTGAGCTCCTGCAACTCAGGTGTATCCATCCTATAGGGAGGAATGAACACCAGTGCCGCTCATGGCATGAGCTCAATAGAGAAGTCTACCTCATGCTCCGGTGGAAAACATGAAAAGTCCTCTGGAAAGACGTCCCTAAAACAATCCACCACTAGAGTAAAGTCCAAATGTGGAGTCCCCTAATAATCCAGATAAAGACTAGTAATCTGGGTTGTCACCCCTCCTAGCCCAAGATGCTCGAGTCCTGCCCGACTCGCCCGAACGTCCCATTCGCCTTTATGAGGAAAAGACTCACCCTTTGGTGAAACGAAACTCACTCTGCAGCAATGACAGTCGACGATTGCCTAAAAGGGAATAAACTAGTCCATGCCAAGGATGAAATCATAGCCTATCATCTCTAGGACATAGAGATCCCATAAGAAGAGATAACCTGCAACCTCGAGGGGGAACTCTCTACACTGGCGTACACTAGATGTCCTCGTTCCCAAAGGTGTGTCTAGTGTCAACGAGTCGGCAGAAGAAAAGATGCAGAGTCCAAGTCTCTCCACAACAGAAATGGAGATAAAGCTGTGTGTAGCAGCAGTATCGAAAAGGGCTGAAGATAAAACTGAGGCTACTAAATTCGTACCTCGAACAGTACAAGGGACGGGATAATGCTCTTGATAAGTCTTCTCCACGGCAAAAGACGGGCCTGCACCGCGGCCCTGCGCCCCTGGAAGACCACTCTAAGGTGAACCTCCCTGCTGGTGCTGAGGAACTGGTGGCTGACTTCCATGGCCTCGACCTCCACCTCGGCCCGATGGTCGGAAGAACTCTAGTTCCCCGAATGGTGAGAAACTGGTGGTGCTTCTCCTGAACAAGGAGTCATGGAAGAACCCCGATCACCATCTTCTGGTGAGAAAACCTGATAGAAATGCTGAAGTTGACCCATCATGCCACAATATCGGCACTCCACGGGGTCCCACTGGCACTGCGGCCTCATGTTCCCTGACCGGACACACTGGTATCATGTCACCTAGCTTCCTGACGATGCATCTCACTTCCTCAGATCACCACACGTAGGCTCCCTATGGAGATTCTTATTGTCATATGGAGGCCAAATAGCTCTAGAAGTAGGACCTCCCTAGCTTGCAGCACTAGAGTCTCTTAGATTGCGCTCCACAATTAGTTCCTAGTTGATGATAGAAGTGATGGAAGTCAGCTGGAAGATGTTTACCTGCGAGTGGATCTCCTGCCTGAGATCATCCTCAAACTTTTTTTTATAAGAACACCCCACTCCCATCCCGGAGGGGTGTAAAGTGGTGCAGCTCAGTGAAACGAGCCAAATACTCCAAGACAGAAAGAGTAACCTACTCTAAGATCATGAACTCCCGGGCTCGGTCGGCCCTCAGGGTCTCTGGGTAGAAGTAGTCATAGAACACACGCTGGAACTCCTCCCAAGCCATAGCCAACTGTTGACCGCATGTGAGATCACGTCCCACCACCTCTTGGAGGAGTCTCAGAGCATGTAGGTAGCAAGATTGACCTGCCTCTCTGGAGGCATCTCCAGATGCTCGAAGATAGTCAGCATGGATTCCATCCATGACTCTGCAGCCTGAGGTCCTCCTTCCCCCGAGAACGTAAGAGGATGCTACTACTGGAATGTAACAGCCCGAGATTTTATGAAAAATATTCTTTTTTATTTCACTAATGTCTTGTGTTGTACGCTACACCAAAAGGAGCTTGCACAACACGCATCCTTGACTTGCCTTGCATTACACGCAATCGCGACCTTCCTCGATAGCGTGTGTAATACGCAATACCGAGTTTCACTAAACAACGATGTGCTATTAAAATATTATTAAAACTAGCCGTTATGAATAGTAATAACCACTTTTTAAAACTCTGTAAATCTTATTTTTCAAAATGAACTTCATTTTTGGATTCGGAGTATCGAATTTAGCCTAAGGTGAAATTTTGGTACTTTTCGGATAACTTTCATATTCTGATGAATAGTGAAAATTACTAAATTATAATTAAAAAACAACTTTTTTAATCGAAATAATTAATAGTGATAAATTATTAATTTGAGTGGTTTTAAAGTATATTTAGAATATATTTTTACAATTTAATACAATGTTGGTCATTGGATGTAATTTCACATTTAAACTAGACATAAACAAGTGTCAATCTTTTGATAGATATTGTTTCTTAAAAACACGCTATTTGTTTTAACAGCGGGATTTAATTATAAAATTAATTAATGCAACTTTTATGTTATGAATTTGGTAAAATAGACTTCATTTTTGAATTCGGAATATGAAATATAGCTTGGGATGAAATTTTGGCATTGTTCTGAAAAACATCAATTTTTGATGAATAGTGAAACTACTAAGTGGTAGGTTAAAAACTGAATTTTGCATAAAACTTAATTTTACCGCTTCTGTGAATGGAATTTCGAAAATCCGAGAGACACGGTTAATATCAAGGACTAAAATGTGGTTCAATGAGATGAAAATAATTTTTTGGTGAATAGTAACTTTTTACTTTTTTTACCACGATTAATAGTAAATAGGGTAACTAAGGGTAAATATGATATTAATATTACCCTAACACATGTCCTAATTCTATTGGACAAGTGTAATTCGACCAAAAACAAACTTAGGAATAAAATATGACCATTTAGGCCCACTTGGATTAGATTTGGACATTTATTATTAATTTATTTAAAGAAGGGTTAAAATAGTTAAAATCAAAGTTTAATAAGTAAATCATTTTTAATATGGGGTAATACATAAGATAAATTCGATTGTAAATATTGATTAGAAAGCTAAAAATATTTACTACATGATGGTATTTTATTTGTAATTTTTAGACATCAAATAATTTAATTTATTTATGACACAAAGATGATGCAGTAATTATCTTATTAATGAAATATTGACATAATTGATGTTATAAACACCAAAATAAATGTAATTTGAGACTTTTTATGAATTCCACTAATTTTCTAGGTTACTATGATATATTAGTGTTGATTTAATCAACTTGGTTCGAACATATAATTCTGTTATGACTTTCACAAAAATCATATATCAAATAGTGTCAAAATTGACACAAAATAGTTTTTAAATAAAATATTATATTATTAATTGTTATTTTATTCCTAAAAATCTAAGGTTCGGCCACATGACTTAGATAAGGATATATATATTAATAATAAATAATTTGGGGTTCGTTTGACATGTTATAGTAAGTGTATTAACCATATAGTGAAAGAAAACAAAAAGACACGGTAAAAGTTAAATTAATTAACTTAGAGTTAAATCTAATTGATAAGGTTAAAATAATACCCTAAACTTGTCTAAATCCTATTGGTTGATAGGATTTCGACCCATCCCCACTTTAGCTTCGAAATAAGACCCTTTGGAACCATTATAAACCGATTTTGACTTTAATATAAAATAATATTTTGAGATATTCCTAAGGTGCTCCTCTCCTCCCCTATAAAAGGACACCTCCTCCCCCTCCTCCTCACACCAATTTGAGCACTCAATCTCGGCCAACCCCTGCCAATTTCTCCTCTCCACTTCCCTAGCAACATCCTAGAGGTTCGGGTCTTCCTCCAAGACCAATTTTAGTGCCCTAAGAGGAGGTCTCAAAGAGGCACTTCAAAGAAGAGGTAATTACCGTTACCAATTATTTCATCTTTATTTCTTCTTCCACTTCTTCTTCTTAGGTTGTTTCATTATGAAGTAATAACATCAGTATCACTCATATACTGATATTTTATTATAAGTATGAAACAAACCTATTTCACCATCTATCCATCCTACGGAAAAATAAATCACCGCGCGTGCGTACGTACGGAATACCGTCTCCACGCCGTGGTGTAATCTATTTTCCACCACCACCTTACATGGATGGGTATAATGGTGTAAAGAATAACTATACATAGTTATTACAACATCATATTGATTCTAATATATTGTATAATTCACTCCAATTCAATTCAATACTTATAGAAATGATATCATCGCTCGTGCGTACGTACGGACTACCGTCTCCACGACGCGATGAGATTCATTCTCCATATTAACCATTTAAGAATGATTATAAAGTATATATAAGAAATAATAATGAAATATATGACATTATAAAGCTACTGGATATATGTATATATATACATATTTATGTCATCTACTTACTTCCATTTCAAGACAATAAGGAAAGGAAAACAACGTTCATGCGTACGTACGGACTACCGTCTCCATGAACGGTGTTTTTCATTTTATTTATCTACCTATTATATATATATATATATACTGAATATATATGATATATAAATCATATTTTATATTCTGGAAGTAAGTAAATCATGATATAAGTAATAATGATGTCAAGAACAACAAGTCAAAACACCTACGATAAATGAAACGATTTTACCCAAAACGCTTCTTTAACATGGAATTTACAAAAGAACGGGTAATATAATGTCATAAGTGAACCATATATGATATCATAATAATGAATATGATTCTGTAATAAGTCAATAACATGATTTAAATCATTATACAGGAGGTTCGGACACTTACAAAGCAAGTCGGACCTAAGGTAAGGGAAATATCACAATCTCATTTTTATCCGAGATTGTTTATTAGTAAGTATTTACTGGGGTGTATTTTATCATCCACATCTATGTTTCATAAATATGTAATATTATTTCCATCCACCTACAATTGTTTAAATCCATTTTTACCCTTCGGTGAGTTTTTAGTAATATGTATGAAAGGAATCTTTTGTCGTTTTTCGTACGAGGTACTTTTTGACTTTTCCGACAAAAATACGAAGAATGTTTTTTTTAACTTATACGGCATGAATGGATTTTTAAAACATTATTTCCAAGAAGCTTCCTTTACAAGTTTTCAAGTTTATTTTTAATCAACTTCTTTTAGTTTATAATTGTATGACATGTTAAGAAAAGAAAAGTGTTTTTGAAGTAGAAAGGATATTTTCCTCAAGAATGAAGTTCAAGTATTTTATCAAAATTATTTTCCATCTAAGATAATAAAAGGGTTCTGTTTTTATCCCTATTATTACATGGATTTGATTATGTTGTGATGGAAATATTTTTATGAATTCCTTTATCTTATATGAATTGTTTTATGATGTCATGTTGTTTAAGAATCCCATTTTTATTACATGGGTTATGAAATGATGTATGATTTATGATTATGTGGCACACATAAGAAAGGATTCATTATAAGATGGGTGGGACCTATATCTCCCTCCAATGCATTGGGTAAAGATTTTATATCTCATGAGATAGACATGGCTGAAATGGTAGGTTATACCGGTTCAGTGAAACAGGACTGAAACGAGGGTTACTCGATTCAGAAAGGGACTTTGTCCACTAAGATAGTCTTGGCAATGAGTCTTGACTAACAAGAAATGATTCTCTATGATTATGTGTGTATGCCACAAAGTTTCATGTTTTAAGTTATGATTATTGGGATTACATTTCACTTCTATGATTTATCCCATGTTATGATATTATGAGCTCTTTTGCAGGTTAAGATTTCCAAAAGCTATGTTCTTATATATATGATGTGATTGATATTTCTTTTGTTTACCCTTACTGAGCATTTGAGCTCACCCTTTTATGTTTTCTTTTCCCCAGGATATAAAGAAAGGTTTTAGGTAAAAAAAAAGGAAGATCTTTATGGGAGATGTTGAAGATCTTTCCCCACGATTAGAAGATTTTATTCCGAGTTTCCAAAGACACTAAACTATTACGATCCTTGTGTGTGTGTTTTTGTTATGTACTAAGTATTCCGCAAAAGTAATGTAATGTCAATGTACGATAAGCTTCGGGTCTCTACAGTTGGTATCAGAGGAAAGGTTTAGTCAACCTTTGGAAACTAGGATGCGAAAACGTTAGTGAGATCCCTAGAGATATTTCTAAGGTATGTCTAGGGATGTCTTTAAGGTTAAGTATACGTATAGGTTATAGTCCTAGAATTGCGCTAACGATCTTCTAATTTAACCTAAGATGTTAGATATTGAGGGTAATAACCCTTTATTATGTTGTTTTCCCTAGCATGATTTTTGCCTCTCACACTATTATTTTTGGGTTTTAGAAAATGGCGGGAAAAAGAGATGATTCACGATAATGGAGGATATGATGGACAATGGAATGATATTCTTCATAATGAAATGGGATTTGGAAGTCCAAACATAATTATTATGCCGAATCAGCAATCTCATAATATGATCAATAAAGTAAAATTTGGTAAGTTTCCTGACTCGGCTAATAAGAGAAAGATGGAGTTTCATGATGATCATAGAGGAAAGAAAGTTCAATTTCCCCTATGTAAATCATGTGGGAAGAGGCATCAAGGAGAATGTTTCAAGGGAACTGGAAGATGCTTTGGGTGTGGAAAAGAAGGACACAAAGCAAGTAAGTGCAAAGGAAAAGGGTCGGTTAACACCATGGATGAGGATAATGGTATTGCTACGACATCAAAAATGGTTAAGTGTTTTAAATGTGGAATGTATGGGCATTATGCAAACAAATTCCCTAAGGGAAAGACTCATGAAGAGAATCAGTATGGTCATATGGGTTGTATTTATGTGGATGATGATGAAGAGACTACAAATGATATGTGAGATGAAAGAATTTTTGAAGCTCGGTCAATGGTTTAAGAATGTAGTGGAATGATTACATGTTTATCATGTGTAATGTTGTATAAGTAATCTCATGGTACTATGGAATAAAGAGACATGTAAGGATTGTTACATTGTTGTCTGATTAATGTTACCAGTAACCATGAAAGGTTATTTAGATACTTTTGGAAAGTAGAAAGGATAAGAAGATAATGAGATGTTTGATTGTATTCATGAACTCATGATTGATATAAGGACTAAGTGATATCATGGTTTGAGTATATAGAATTTTGAGGATTTTGGTATGTGGAAAGTGTTAACTTTTAACTGCACTCATGTTTTCACTAAGGTATTCAAGAGAATACACGATTAAGGACTTTGAATGTTTGGAATGCGACCAACAAGACATATCTTATGATATGTGGGGATCAACGACAGTATTAAATCTCTGGTAATCGTTGTCACTATATTATGAGAGTGGACTGCAGTATTATGTATAAGCCTAAAGATTAGACAGGATTATGTTGGACATAAGTTAGTATTGTTTAAGGATAGAAGATTTTCGATATTATTGATGGGATGTTATAGTAACGTAGTTTTAGAAAAAGGACAACCTGCAGGACGGGCGACAGCCCATTGCTTCGGACAAGGCTGTAGGAATCGAACCCACAACCGAAGTGCGACTGGCCTTTATCACCTACCACTGACCTACAGGAAGTCCCTGTTTAGTAGAAACTAGTTTTATTATATTAAGCAGTATGATATATGAAGTATAAGTCCATTTTAGGAACCATATATGATTAATCTCACTATAGATCGACTTATGTATATAAGTTTTGCTAACCTTTTGTTTGAGACAGATGGAATGACCTGTCATTCTATCACATGATCTGCTAACACTTCACGAATAACAAATTCAACTTCATTTATTTAAGAGATGAAGTGGAAATTGTTCAAAGCACGAACAACAGTGAGATTGTACCAAAATAAAGTAAGTATTTATTCTAATTCAAATTTTCAACTTTAGGGGAAATGATCTTGAAAACCAAAAATGTTGTCCTAGTGATCTTATACATGATGAATCAGATGGTACCTTATATCATCACAAATCTATGGATTTGTGATTTCTGGCTTTTCCATAGCCATGTTCTCTACCACTCTCCATCAGAACATGATGGTTAGATTTCTCTTCCATATCCATATTTTCACCTATGTGGAAACCCAGTGATTAGTTTATTTGGGTAATCGTTACATTTCATACTTTAGTTTTTAAAGCCATGTTTTGGTATTCCTTTTTATGATGTGGGTTTCTATTAAAGAAACTTTCGAATAGTAAACCATCTATAACCCCGACGAATTTCGAGGGCGAAATTCATTTTAAGGGGGGTAGAATGTAACAGCCCGAGATTTTATGAAAAATATTCTTTTTTATTTCACTAATGTCTTGTGTTGTACGCTACACCAAAAGGAGCTTGCACAACACGCATCCTTGACTTGCCTTGCATTACACGCAATCGCGACCTTCCTCGATAGCGTGTGTAATACGCAATACCGAGTTTCACTAAACAACGATGTGCTATTAAAATATTATTAAAACTAGCCGTTATGAATAGTAATAACCACTTTTTAAAACTCTGTAAATCTTATTTTTCAAAATGAACTTCATTTTTGGATTCGGAGTATCGAATTTAGCCTAAGGTGAAATTTTGGTACTTTTCGGATAACTTTCATATTCTGATGAATAGTGAAAATTACTAAATTATAATTAAAAAACAACTTTTTTAATCGAAATAATTAATAGTGATAAATTATTAATTTGAGTGGTTTTAAAGTATATTTAGAATATATTTTTACAATTTAATACAATGTTGGTCATTGGATGTAATTTCACATTTAAACTAGACATAAACAAGTGTCAATCTTTTGATAGATATTGTTTCTTAAAAACACGCTATTTGTTTTAACAGCGGGATTTAATTATAAAATTAATTAATGTAACTTTTATGTTATGAATTTGGTAAAATAGACTTCATTTTTGAATTTGGAATATGAAATATAGCTTGGGATGAAATTTTGGCATTGTTCTGAAAAACATCAATTTTTGATGAATAGTGAAACTACTAAGTGGTAGGTTAAAAACTGAATTTTGCATAAAACTTAATTTTACCGCTTCTGTGAATGGAATTTCGAAAATCCGAGAGACACCGTTAATATCAAGGACTAAAATGTGGTTCAATGAGATGAAAATAATTTTTTGGTGAATAGTAACTTTTTACTTTTTTTACCACGGTTAATAGTAAATAGGGTAACTAAGGGTAAATATGATATTAATATTACCCTAACACATGTCCTAATTCTATTGGAAAAGTGTAATTCGACCAAAAACAAACTTAGGAATAAAATATGACCATTTAGGCCCACTTGGATTAGATTTGGACATTTATTATTAATTTATTTAAAGAAGGGTTAAAATAGTTAAAATCAAAGTTTAATAAGTAAATCATTTTTAATATGGGGTAATACATAAGATAAATTCGATTGTAAATATTCATTAGAAAGCTAAAAATATTTACTACATGATGGTATTTTATTTGTAATTTTTAGACATCAAATAATTTAATTTATTTATGACACAAAGATGATGCAGTAATTATCTTATTAATGAAATATTGACATAATTGATGTTATAAACACCAAAATAAATGTAATTTGAGACTTTTCATGAATTAAACTAATTTTCTAGGTTACTATGATATATTAGTGTTGATTTAATCAACTTGGTTCGAACATATAATTCTGTTATGACTTTCACAAAAATCATATATCAAATAGTGTCAAAATTGACACAAAATAGTTTTTAAATCAAATATTATATTATTAATTGTTATTTTATTCCTAAAAATCTAAGGTTCGGCCACATGACTTAGATAAGGATATATATATTAATAATAAATAATTTGGGGTTCATTTGGCATGTTATAGTAAGTGTATTAACCATATAGTGAAAGAAAACAAAAAGACACGGTAAAAGTTAAATTAATTAACTTAGAGTTAAATCTAATTGATAAGGTTAAAATAATACCCTAAACTTGTCTAAATCCTATTGGTTGATAGGATTTCGACCCATCCCCACTTTAGCTTCGAAATAAGACCCTTTGGAACCATTATAAACCGATTTTGACTTTAATATAAAATAATATTTTGAGATATTCCTAAGGTGCTCCTCTCCTCCCCTATAAAAGGACACCTCATCCCCCTCCTCCTCACACCAATTTGAGCACTCAAGCTCGGCCAACCCCTGCCAATTTCTCCTCTCCACTTCCCTAGAAACATCCTAGAGGTTCGGGTCTTCCTCCAAGACCAATTTTAGTGCCCTAAGAGGAGGTCTCAAAGAGGCACTTCAAAGAAGAGGTAATTACCGTTACCAATTATTTCATCTTTATTTCTTCTTCCACTTCTTCTTCTTAGGTTGTTTCATTATGAAGTAATAACATCAGTATCACTCATATACTGATATTTTATTATAAGTATGAAACAAACCTATTTCACCATCTATCCATCCTACGGAAAAAGAAATCACCGCGCGTGCGTACGTACGGAATACCGTCTCCACGCCGTGGTGTAATCTATTTTCCACCACCACCTTACATGGATGGGTATAATGGTGTAAAGAATAACTATACATAGTTATTACAACATCATATTGATTCTGATATATTGTATAATTCACTCCAATTCAATTCAATACTTATAGAAATGATATCATCGCTCGTGCGTACGTACGGACTACCGTCTCCACGACGCGATGAGATTCATTCTCCATATTAACCATTTAAGAATGATTATAAAGTATATATAAGAAATAATAATGAAATATATGACATTATAAAGCTACTGGATATATGTATATATATACATATGTATGTCATCTACTTACTTCCATTTCAAGACAATAAGGAAAGGAAAACAACGTTCATGCGTACGTACGGACTACCGTCTCCATGAACGGTGTTTTTCATTTTATTTATCTACCTATTATATATATATATATATATACTGAATATATATGATATATAAATCATATTTTATATTCTGGAAGTAAGTAAATCATGATATAAGTAATAATGATGTCAAGAACAACAAGTCAAAACACCTACGATAAATGAAACGATTTTACCCAAAACGCTTCTTTAACATGGAATTTACAAAAGAACGGGTAATATAATGTCATAAGTGAACCATATATGATATCATAATAATGAATATGATTATGTAATAAGTCAATAACATGATTTAAATCATTATACAGGAGGTTCGGACACTTACAAAGCAAGTCGGACCTAAGGTAAGGGAAATATCACAATCTCATTTTTATCCGAGATTGTTTATTAGTAAGTATTTACTGGGGTGTATTTTATCATACACATCTATGTTTCATCAATATGTAATATTATTTCCATCCACCTACAATTGTTTAAATCCATTTATACCCTTCGGTGAGTTTTTAGTAATATGTATGAAAGGAATCTTTTGTCGTTTTTCGTACGAGGTACTTTTTGACTTTTCCGACAAAAATACGAAGAATGTTTTTTTTAACTTATACGGCATGAATGGATTTTTAAAACATTATTCCCAAGAAGCTTCCTTTACAAGTTTTCAAGTTTATTTTTAATCAACTTCTTTTAGTTTATAATTGTATGACATGTTAAGAAAAGAAAAGTGTTTTTGAAGTAGAAAGGATATTTTCCTCAAGAATGAAGTTCAAGTATTTTATCAAAATTATTTTCCATCTAAGATAATAAAAGGGTTCTGTTTTTATCCCTATTATTACATGGATTTGATTATGTTGTGATGGAAATATTTTTATGAATTCCTTTATCTTATATGAATTGTTTTATGATGTCATGTTGTTTAAGAATCCCATTTTTATTACATGGGTTATGAAATGATGTATGATTTATGATTATGTGGCACACATAAGAAAGGATTCATTATAAGATGGGTGGGACCTATATCTCCCTCCAATGTATTGGGTAAAGATTTTATATCTCATGAGATAGACATGGCTGAAATGGTAGGTTATACCGGTTCAGTGAAACAGGACTGAAACGAGGGTTACTCGATTCAGAAAGGGACTTTGTCCACTAAGATAGTCTTGGAAATGAGTCTTGACTAACAAGAAATGATTCTCTATGATTATGTGTGTATGCCACAAAGTTTCATGTTTTAAGTTATGATTATTGGGATTACATTTCACTTCTATGATTTATCCCATGTTATGATATTATGAGCTCTTTTGCAGGTTAAGATTTCCAAAAGCTATGTTCTTATGTATATGATGTGATTGATATTTCTTTTGTTTACCCTTACTGAGCATTTGAGCTCACCCTTTTATGTTTTCTTTTCCCCAGGATATAAAGAAAGGTTTTAGGTAAAAAAAAAGGAAGATCTTTATGGGAGATGTTGAAGATCTTTCCCCACGATTAGAAGATTTTATTCCGAGTTTCCAAAGACACTAAACTATTACGATCCTTGTGTGTGTGTTTTTGTTATGTACTAAGTATTCCGAAAAAGTAATGTAATGTCAATGTACGATAAGCTTCGGGTCTCTACATGGAAAACCCACGTCAAGTCTTCCATAGTCGTGGTAGGAGGTGGTGCTCCCTATAAGGACTGCATCATCCTCATGAAACCTTCTCTAAACTGCGCATCAATGCCTGCATCTCGTATGACAGCCGGTGCCAAGGCTGGCCCGACGGGAGGATTGGCAGGAAGTCCCTGATCAACCATATATGGCCTCTGATCACTGCCCAACGACAGACGTACGACTGGAGGATGTCTCAGAGGCATAGCTCTGAAAGATCCAAAAGTACACCTTAGATCAGAAAACAAGAACAGACAACACAAAAGTAAAAGACAGAAACATGGGAAAAAAACACACAAGATTGCAAAACACGACTACACGGCATGTATAAAAACTACACGACGTGTATTCTTAAGCCACTAACTTAGGAATGAACTCCTTCCCTACAAGTCGTGTACACCTCAAACTACACGGCGTGTCGACCCCACACACATCGTGTAATTGAAAACTGTTACCCTACTCGAGTCCCTTACACGGCTAACCCACAAGGTTTTCTTAAACTGAGTCGACAAGACGTGTTCTCTACGGACATGGAATGTAATGGACAAGGATTCGGTGGCCTGTGTTGTTAAACACATGGCCGTCTACACGGCTGAACCTTACATGGCATGCTCTGAAAAAACACGGCGTGTATAGGGGAAGGTGACACAGTCCTGTGTTGTTCATGACAAGGCCGGTTACCTGGACACGACGACATGACGTCTTCCAAACAAACACGATGTGTGGAAAAGAAGGTAAAGTCGGACCGTGTTGTTCATGAAACGGCCAGTTACTGGGACAGGACTACACGGCGTGTTCCCTCTGGACACAGCATGTTCTACCCATGCTTCCCCGACCCATGTTTTTAGTGACACGGTAGGGTACACAACTCCGAACTTACGTGGCATGTACCTACCATACACGGCGTGTTCCCGGTTTACTTTCACGACACTGTGTTCTGCTCACACATTCAGGGGAACTACCTAAAAACTACACGGAGTGTATCCAAAAAGTACACGCCGTGTATTCTGGGTTTTTCTAGTCTGTAGCTCAGGAATTGCACAGAATCCCAGAAACACTAAAACCCGGGCAACGAAGTGCCAAATTCCGATATGTGAGGGCCCATACATTCCACGAATCAAAGCTTCACATCTCCCACAGTCATATACAAGAGAAAAAACGATCATGATCCACCAATTTTCAATTAATGAGGGCCCATAACAACTCACGAACAAAAATTTGGCGTTCATTTTTAAGAAAATAGAAAAACAAAAGTTTTCTAACATAACAGCAGAAAATCTATCAAGAATCTATCACAAAAGCATGAATAATCTACATAGAGTCTATCACAACATAATGCAATCGCTAATGCACCCTAGATGTCATGACAAGAATGCATGGCATGTGATTTATACAAGTGCCTATATGATGCATGAGATGGCATACCCTCATCTCATCGGGTTGCGATAGAAATAGAACAGAAGTATCAAAACAATAATAGCACAAGTCATGTGAATCACTCTAGGTGAAATCAGATCAACCATAAAATCTCATAACCAGAAAAATTGCAATTAATGAGGTAGTATGGCTTTTCCCTATACATGAGTTAGATACTCCAGAGCAGAGCTTAATACCAAGTAACAAATCCATCCCATCCCGGGATAAAGTCTCCAAATAGTAAATCAAGAGAATAGAACCCCTCAGATACCACTTTGTAATGACCCGAATCTGAAGCCCCTCCAATGGTGCCCCGTACCCGGTTTTCCATGTGACCTCAAGCACATTTCCCCAAATTCCAGAGGCTTCCAACTAGCAGCGAGGGTCCTGGTGAGTCAGTGGGGAAACTATTCCCTCATTCGGTAAAGTATACAGCGGAAAACAACCAAACAGAATAGAAGGATCAATAAACAGCATACAACAACTGAACTGAATAGCGGAAATAATGGATAACCAATAATGATGCTATATAGTACATATGTCTATGGAAAGCAGCAAACAAACCAACGTGGTGAAGTACAACTGAAAAAAGTGCAAGGATAACAAAATAAACTCCTCAGCATCGCGATCCATGGCTCTGTCCCATGATCTCTAGCTCTAGTGCAATCAAGAACCTGAAGTAGAAGGGCACTTCCCATTATCTATACCTGCAACAACATAGTCTATTTGGGCCTAAAATAATGGCCCAAATAGGGTTTGATATAAAATCCTCATAGGCAATCACCCAAAGATTTGTGCCCAACAGTCAATGAATACATTACAGTAATAAAACAAGAAGCAGTAAATAGGAAATCACAAGCAGCTACAATCCATAGTTCTAACAATAAAGTACACAGGTAAACAGCTAGCAACAAGAAGAAAACAGGTAACCCTCTGGGTAGCTCTCACAGCCTAACCCATATGGTTCAACCTACAAGTACTAGCAGCCCTCTAGGAGGCACACATATTCTCAGACCTCTGGTTCAGCTATAAAAATAACAGAATCTATGGGGAATCACTCACCGTCAATTCCCCCTATAGTCTCGTATCGTGCTAAAGGCTCTCTGGGGAAGCACTTGATGTCTATTCTCCCCGTGGCCCGCGTCAAGGAACTACAGACTCTATGAGGAAGAACTCAACATCAATTCCCCATGTGGTCTCGCATCGTAATTAAAAGACACTCTGGATAAGCCCTTTCGTCAATTCTTCCTTTGGTCTACTACTCTAGGTTCTCACTGTCATTAGTGAAAGATAAAACATGATCAGCGCACGTACATCGTCCAAGTAATCCTTAATAACTACTTTTCTATCATTATATGGATCAAGAACATAAAATTAGGAGTTCCACTATCCTACGACTAGGACGGGAAACTGGAAAAATGCCAAACATGTAGAACAAGCATGGAAAAGCAACCTGAGCACAAAATAAATTCTCTACTCACATGTATAAACCTCTACTACATCATTCAAGAAAATAAGGAAAACAATAGACCAAAACAGGTAACACGCAATACCCAGTTCAAGGGTATTGGTGGAATTTTCACAAAATACTCACCAACATTCTACGGAAAGGCACAAACCACCTAAATCGATCCTAGTAGATCGATATACATGAACCATGGCGACAGATTCCTCTTAGAACGTCATAGATCTGAGAATACGCACAAAATTCTCAACCCACAATAACTCGAAAATGAGGAGAAATCAGAAAACAAGGCCCAAGTAGAAGGAAGAACTCACCGCTGTGATTCCAACGCAATCAATTGTGCTCGAATCGGAGAACAGACGAAGAGGTGAGATCTCATCGATGATCCGGCTGTACAGGTCACTCTCGGATGAACAGAACCTAGATGGAGGTGTTTCTCTGCATCAGGGGTGACCCATGTCTATTTAGTGAAAAAGAAAGAAAGTACACGGCGTGAAATTTTAGATTACACGGCGTGTACTAGGTCTTTTCCGTACTCTACCAAAATCGGCCTCCACGTCACCTCTACACACCGTGTGTGTGGCTCGGCATGGTCATCACATGTCTTTGGGCCTAAGAAGAGTACACGACACGTACTCAGAAATTACATGGAGTGTACTCAGAAAGTACACGACATGTGCATAGAAAGTTTCGAGAAAGTTCATTTTTCTTAAAAACTCCAGAAAAAGGAAAACCATACCTGAAACGAAGATCTAGGTTCTGACCATGATTGTATAATATTTATACAAAAATAATGTTCATAGTCATAAGGCTAGGGTCTTATTAAATAACCCCTTAAAACACCAGCATAAGACCAAAGGGTAAGGTGTGTGATGGGGACATACTCTTGGGGTGGATCAGATAACATCGCTTAGGGGGTAATCTCTATCAACTTCCACATCTCCCATAGGCGGTTCTACATGAGATTGAAGTATTCAAGCTTGGCTTGGGCTTACTCAAGAGTGAATCCCAATGATGCCACCACTTTTCTGAGCTTTGAAAAATGGGATTCGTAAGGGGAAAGTATACTGGATGAGGCCATCACTTCCTTTTTCTGAGTAAATTGGTTTTGTTAAAGTCGTATATCTATACTAATCATTAGAACATTTTTCAATAGCCATATTAGCAATGGTCACAATTCATAATAGTATTTTAGGAAATCCAAAATATTAAAACCAAATAAGTTCATATGTTATATAACCATTTCACATAATAATACATTTAATTATATCAAGAGAAATTTTCATTATTAAAAGTATGGGTCGTTAAAAATGATCCATAATTCATTTGAGATGTGATGGAATCAGTCTCACCTCAATATGATGTATATTGTGACGGATATAAGTCCAATCACATCGTTTTAATAAATGTGTTTTATTTATTTTAAAATGTGCATCATATCATCAATGTTTAGTTTGAAATTAATACTTTATGTTAATTTATTTCTTTATATTATTATTAACTTATGAATTTTTTTCATGTACTCATTCATTTTTTTCTTTAGCATGGGTGGTTTGTTTAGAAATAACATGAGTCTGGGTCTAGATCAAAACACATTGGAATAATGATATTTTTTAAAGTATGTAATATTTTTTACTTATGTCATTGTGTAATCCAATGATTGAAATTTCTATAATATAGTTTTTTTTCTTATATTTGTAGTCTAAATTTCATTTCATTTAAATTTTGAATTGGAACTTGATTTTTATGATAAATGGTGGTGTTTATAGTGTTGTGGGGTGATATTATAACACATTGCACTGGTGCTGCATTATGATGTAAATAAACACTAAAATATTCCCCTTTATCATTGATTTCACAAATTCCGATAATGGTGCCTTTATCAATGCTAAATAAAATCACTGATAAATGTTTTCCTTTATCATTACTTCTAAAAGCACTGATACAGGACCCCTTTATCATCTATTTTTTAATGCTGATATTGAAACCCTTTATCGATGATTTTTAATGATTATACAAGAATATGGATTTTATTATTTCTCGAGTAGTCAGTGCTTCTCTAGAACTGATAAAATCCATTTTAAGAATTCTTAATGGATTATTTTCAAGTTATTTTTATATAAAACAACATTATGGTATGAGAAAATTATACTATATGAATAATAATCATTAAATAATAAGAAATCGATGGAGATCCTAGGATATATATATATATATATAACCAACTATAGAGAACCTTATATAAATACTGATTTCATATTGGCAGTATACCTATGTTGTATAAATAATTTTCCCATCAACATATTTCTTAGATCCATTGTAGGTATGAGGGTAATGTGTCCCTCACTAATATTTTATAATGATTCGTGAAATATGTCTTAAATTTTTAGAGGATTATATGAGTATTAAAATTCCTTATCTAAATGTGTTGATGAGCTCAACCTCCCATCCTCTTGAAAAATTTACATTCCACAGTATGTGTATAGAAATATCGAGGGATAAATTCAATTAAAAATCAATTCCCAATATATAAATTTCCATGGACGATTTTTTTTGAGTATCTATCAGAAAAAAATTGTGCACCAAATGTTAAATCTATGTGTTAACCAAATGAATTAGATACCCTATATTCTAGACATTTTGTATTTCAACCATGCTTTTAATTTCATAAGAAAAATGGTTAAACTAAAATGAAATATATGTGATTTCCAAATAACAGAGTTATCATAGGAATCAGTTCTTTATTCCAAACCATAACCAAATTTCCATGAAAAAATCACAACTAGTATTTTCTTCGTAATATTACAATAATTTTTTAGGGAATTATTGAGAGTTAAACTGAAAGAAAATAGTTTTGAAGGTATAAAAAACCTTATTTTCCAGAGAAAAATCAATAGTGGAATAACGTTTTTGAAAAATTAGGCCTTCTTTATTCTCTAGTAACACCCTTGGGGAATTATGATAAATTTAAAATTATATATATTTAATTTTTTCGATATCATGTTATGCACGCAGTCTACACTATAAATGATTCATGATATACTATACCTCCATCCCCAACCCATTAAATAGGTAGAATGAATATTAATACTGAAATTATGTAATCAAATTTATAATGGTTTTAAGAAAATTTATTTTTTATGGATATATAATTTATAAGAAATCAATAATTAGTAAACTCATTTTATGCTTTTAAAATCCTTTTTTTCAAATGAATTAGTTTTTATTATGAGTTGTGCTAAAAATTATTAATCAATTACTACCATATTTTGAATTATTATTTTTTATAATTAATATAATAAATTAAATTATCAAATCAAAATTATAATAAGGTGAAATTTGGGGATTTTTCTTCAAAAGATCATGTTTTCATATAATATTGAAAAATAAATATTTTTGTAAAAACTATAAATTTTTTTCATATAAAAGTATCATTATCCTTTAAATTTAAACTTAAAATAAAATATGACTCCATTAATTATAAACTATCTAATTAATTACACATGAATCATTATTTTATATTATTTTGGTATAATTTATTTATTGTCGTAAAAATAAAAACAAAATTGAAAACAATTATTTCTATTTGTAATCAATTATTATAATAATAAAATAAATAAATAAATATTGACTAATGTTTTAAATAAATTTCTATATTATATACTCATTTATATATTTTAACATTCATTTTATACATTTTACTAGGGAAGTAATGAAAGGTAATTCACTTTTATGCACAAACGTAATTTTTCTAAAACGGGTTTTCATCGCATTTAGCACAATAAACTTAAAATGAATCTATTACACAGGTAGAAATTAAATTTCATATAATGGTTTCAATAATTTTTATTTATAATAGAAATATTTTTTTAATTAATCTACTTTCTTTTTTCTTCATAATGAATAGTAAATACAGTAAAAATTTGTTTTTATGGTTATAGGTTAAGGGGATTACCCGGGTTTTAAACCAAAAGATAACTATTATTTTTCAACATTAAACTTTTATAAATCCTATTGTGCATATACATATATATAATATCATTTCATTTTTTATGGTGATAAATTATTTGAATTTTGCATGAGTATGACATTATTATATTTAAATCTTTTGAAAAATTCAAACGGTGTCATCTTCCCCCCTTATAAAAGAACACCACCAATCCTATATTCATCACAACTCATGAATCCCCTATATTAGAAAATACATTTCATTATGACATAATAAAATCCATCCCCTTATCATCCATCCAACATCCTGAAGGCCTTTAATTTTTTATTAAAAGATAAGACAAACCCCCTTTTAAGGGAATAAGGGGGGGGACCCGGACTTCATGGACATATGACATCACACGACCTGAGGGGAAATGAGAGAAAAAACTAGACAAAATCATGGATCAAACCAACCCTATCATATAATCATGATTAAACACTCCACCTTTTCATGACAGTTTAGAAAAGCACGTGTCATGTGTCAAAGCATAGGCCTGATCTGATGGCTGACACCATACCCTCTCTAACAACCACATCTGAAAAGCCCTATGAAGATGAAACATCAACTATGAAACCTACTTTGGGAAAAATTCATGAGGTCAAACCAGCTTCATCACCACCAATCACAAGACCATGTCACCACCATCAATGATTATCCTGGTCGAATCTCTTCGCACTCCATAGGACACCTCATCACCACCGGCATAGATGCCCAAGATACATTCCATGGGACACAACTTCATGCCATCATCTCCTAGAATTGGGGAATGCCATCAATAAGAGGATCTAGGTCATCCTAAATTAGAAGCGCCACTCTTGGTATGGATTTCCATCCCCATGTCATAGACTATTGTTTTAATAAAAAAACTTACCATTCAAGGCTTACGTTGTAAGCTAAATCATATATCTAAACGAAGAGGTATAAATCTTAACTGATTTCATTAAATTATATTTTTTCTTATACCTTTTATAAATATACAGTATATATTATTAAATAATGACTTTATTTTCATAAATATAGTCAATTTTTTATTCTAACGATTGACAAACCATCTTCTCCCTCAATTGCACCAAATGGGAAATCAAAACTATCAATTATGTATATGTGTGGAGTACCCCCTCCATGTGACGATACGAGGAGTTTTTCATCACCATAAATAAGGGATAGATATAAAGATACATTTAATATATACATATATATATTATGATGTAATTATTCTTCTAGAATCATAATATCTTATTTATCTTCTTACTTTTCCATTCTTTGGAAAATGATAACATCACTTGTACATACACATGGGATACCAGAACCATGAAACTATGTGATTTTTTTCCTTTTTACCATTACATGGTTATATTTAGGGATAAATTTTATGACTATATATCATATTTATTATTTTATCATTATTACATAATGTTTAATTCTTTGATACCTTTATTTCATTCCAACAATCTATAAATGGAAACATCCCCAGCCCGTAAATAAAAATTATTATCTCCACAAATTGATGTAATTTATTTTTTATCACAGATTTTAAAAAATGTTATAAAATTGAATTTAGTAAAATTATATGAATATTATTACATAATATATATTGATTGTATTATGGAACAATGATCAATGTATAAGTATTGTAACTTCTGAATCGAAACATCCATGAAAAACAAAATATTTATCATAAGAATATTGATTTCAATATATATTTGTTAATAAAATAGTCAAACGTTAATATATGTAAATTATATATGGTATTATAAGTACGAATATGGTTAAATAATATATTTTTAATGCATATATATTTATTATACAGGATTTTTGAACATATAGGATGAAGTTCATGTCTTAATGTAGAGTATTTATATTTCAATATTTGTTTAATCATGATAGTTTATTCTTTAATTTCTATTGAGAGAAATTATAGGTTAATTATATATTAAAAATTTAATTTTCCTTTTCATTTGTTTATTTCTAAATTTTTTTTTACCTTTTTTTCTTATTTGGTACTCAAAATGGATTGGAAAATATTTTTATCAAAATCCAACCTTATTTCTTATATTGTAATCAAAAAACCCTATTCTTCCATATCCATGTTTTATAAAAAGTTTTTTATAATGTTTTTGAATGTTCATTAATTATTTATTAATTCCATTTTTAATTATGTTTTAATTTTTACAAAAAAAAAATCAAATAATGTTCATGAAATTTTATAAAAAATGTGATTTTTATCAAAGGTGTGAACATAATATTTATTTTAATGATTTTGAAATGTGTATAATCTCTCTCTATCATGATTTCTTATTAATTTCAAGAAACCATTATATTTTATTTGTGGTCATTTACAGAAAACCTATTCTCATTAATATTATTGAAATGTTTTGGTATTAAAACATTGATTTCAAAATGAAAAGGCTATTATACTGAAGAAATGTTATCATGATATTTTAAAGGAACATTTCTTCTATGATATCATTATATTATGTTACTTATGATTTATTAGGTATATGATCAAATGATTTTATACATATTAATTACCTGTATGGTTTTTTTATTACAATTAATAGATTTTTAAGAGACCCATTAATTTTCCTTGGGTTATACTATGATGATATAATGGATAGATTATGATTTTATGTTATAAATATTTATAGATTATGATTTATTTATTAGGTGGGTCCAAAATTTCATATCCCTCTTATGCAGTATGTAAACGAGGATAACTCGTTAGAGAATCATGATAATATTAAACATTATATCATATTAACAAGAATATGTGTGGAAATGCTTTCAAGTGTAACTGTTTATGCATTGACCTAGATTAATGTACATAAGTTAATAGGTGGACTATGTTTTATATCCTTACGTTTATTCAAAGGCATGATTTTGTGACCTTAACATTTTGAGTGAACATGTATTTATCCCTAATGTTTTCCAATATTATAATATTTTTTTCCACATTCCAATATTATTTTATTATTTCATGGAGCAGGATTTATTATTAATGATTTCATACTCATAATACTTTTTTCTTTTATTATGACAAAGCTTTATGTCATAACTCTTGATTGAAAATATTTAATTGATTGAGTACGATTTTCTTATGGTATGATTATGTTCCCATAACCTTATTGCCATATATGATTATTGATTTATATCTACCCTTACTCTGATTTTGATCTCACCCATTCTAAAGTATTCATTCCCTAGATTTTGATGCACGGTTCTATTTGTGTTATGTTAATAAGGGTAACAATATAATGAAAATTGTGAGAGATATTAAATATAATATATGAAATAATATTTTTAGTGTATATTATCTTAACAAAATAACCATTTATATTTCTAGTGAATGATTTATTATTAAATGTATTATATAGTCATCTATAATGATGCAATAAATATATATATTATACTTTTTTCTCTTCAGTCAATAGTAGAAGAGTAATTACTAAATTTTTGGAGATTAGGTTTAGAAAACATTTGTAAAACCCTAACGTAATCCTATGTATAAAAAGTCATACTAAATTTTTTATAAGGTTGAGATTATGTGGTTTTCCTTGTAAAATATTTCAATATGTATAGTACATGTTGACATGGTTTTGAACAAAATGGATCTAGGGGTAATAAACCCAAAAAAGAGTAGGTGAAGTAAATCTCAATAAATATTTGGTTGTATGGTGAATGTTCCATTACAAAACACATGGGTTGACACTCCTATGTAATACTCTTAGGTTAATTCACATTTTCATTATAAACTACTATAATGAATTTAAATAGATGACGGATTTGAAAAATCTTATATGAACCTAATGAGTCATAGATTGAAAAGAATTTATTATGATTTGATATCCAATGAATGCTTTTTATTTATTAAATGATTACTCATAATGATAATTATTACTCACTCTATGATTTTTTGTTTTTAGTCAACAGTTAGAAGTAGGAGGAATCATGTTAACTGTGAATGTGACAGACTGTGAAATGAATGTACATATGAGATACTAAATGAAACAAGAGATAGAATGTGATAATTTATTATTATGCCACACAAGATTTCAGGATTCATAACTAAGAACCTTAACATGGGTGAGTTTAATAACACACTTAATAAGATAAAAATGTCGTTTCATGGATTCTTAGTTGATTAAAACCATCTAGAAAAAAGACCTAACATCCTAAATGTAACTATAGAGATTCCTCAAAGGAGTGGGAAGATATTTCAAATATTGAAGGAAAGGAATAATGTAAGTGACATAGATGAAAAAATAAAGTGTCTAATGGAGGAAAATAATGTACCTCCTAAGGTACCAATTAAATTTCAATGTCATGTACATAAAGAATTTTTAATTATCCAAGTCATTGTCCTAAACCATGGGATAACTCTAGGAAAATAGAAGTTTATATTCTATGTCAATCAATAATTTTTAATGGGGTAGTTTAGGAACCCTTATCCTCTACTACATTTTTGGGGATGTAGTGAACAAAACTTCTCATACATATATATTACATCATGTTATATGAATATTCATTACACTACAAAAAAACACACTTGAGGATCATAATGGTATATTAACTTTTTAAACAAGGAAACATAAATAATTAGTCCAAAAGTCTTCTTCATATTATCCCAATATGGTTTTTACATCTCAGAACTTTCTTAGACATATCATTTATAATGCCTTTAATCATAACATATGGAAGGAAAACATATGAAAGCATTAGATCAAATGCTAGGTAAGGGTAAACTAGGGATATATGAAAATTTTATGTTCATAAGGGCATGGAAATATGTGAATAATAATTTAAAAAAATACCATTAACATAAAAGATTATAAACATGAGTACCAAAATAAGTCTTGAATGTTCATAACACATGAATCGTAATAGAATCAAATAACATGAACTATGAAAACATAAAATTTTCATAATACATATATTTTTGGCATATATATTTACATAAAAAATAATTTCCTTAGTAGTTATGGATTATTTTGAAAACTATCATAGTGTGGTTGGTTAACTCCCCAAACCATTACAGTAGTCAATGTTCAATACCTAGACTATCATAATAGACAAAGACCCTTATTGAACTTTTCTCACTCCCTATTCTAGTCCTATTTATCTCATTAGAAATATATCTTCACCAAATTAATTAGATGTAGATTTATGTTCCACGCATCACATAATGAAAATCATATATATTTGTGCCACAAGAACATAAAACATTCATCATATTAGAACTTAAGAAAAAAAATTAGTTTCATTAACATTTATTCTTAACATAACCTTTAGAATAGAATAATTTTTCATAATAATAAATCTATTTCTTCATATCATAACCCATTGTAAAATATGATATTTTCATAAGAATCATATCACGTTATAACCTAAGAAAGAGAAACTAGTTTCTTAAACATCTTGTCATTATAAACATAAAATATTTCTGGAATTAATAAGAATATTACCCTTGAATTAAATCCATTATAAATCATAAGTAATATCATTGGAAGTCATCCAATATGGAAAATTATTTTGAGAGATCTCTCAGAAAATTTATAAAAGAAAATAGTCATTCCACATTAAAAAAAATTAAAAATAATCCATTTTATAAATTAATTTCTTTGAAATTATCCTTTGAAGCATAGAAATGATACATAAAAATCTTTTCAAACATATCCTGAGGAAAATTTTCTTTCAACTCTAAATTTTTTTTAAACAAAAAAACATTTTCAATATCATTTTCATTGAGAATAATGTTTCAAAATTATAAATAATAGCAGAAAATACCATTCATGTCGTACGAGTAAAAATATTATTATGTTCACATTTTTTTTAAAATCCAAAGAGGTATTTTTTGAAAAAACATTTTTAGAAAACATGGGTATGGAAGAAAAATGGGTTTCATCTGAAGAGAGAAATAAGATTAGTATTATTTAAGAAAATATTTTGGAATCTAGTGTACATAAACATAAGAAAATAAAGGTAAAACCAAAATTATCAAGAAAAAAATGTTGGATAATAAATTTTTTGTTTTTATTGAGAGATATATCTTTATAAATCATCATCGGAAGCATAAACTAAAATTATCCAGATAAAAGGTGGGATTGTATTATAAAACCATTACCACTTTGGAAACAAAAAATTATTTGACACATGAAAGAAAAAAATTATATGAGACATAAAAGTTAATGAGAATAAATATATTAATGATATTATGTGTGAAATTTTTTTTATATAAACCTAATAAAATAGTATAGGTTCATAACATATTGTACATCTCAAATAAATATTCAGAAAAAAAACATATCACATTGGTATCATTCAAATAATAAACCAAATGAAAAATTGGTACAAATATAGATACATAAATACAAATAATTTTTATTATAATAATTCTAAAATAACCTCTTAGGTAGTATATGCAACACATAAATGAAATATATGGTGAATATTTAATGTGTCTCAGATAAGAAAAATGTGAGAGGGAAATCCCATAAGTTAAGTACATAATTCATTCATACTGGTTAGAAACACATATATAATAAATATAATTTTCTTATACATATGTTAAATAATATATATATATATATATATCATTACATATTTTATTTACATATGACTTATTATTAACTGTTTATAAATAATTCATTGTTAAAATCATGTTTCAGGTAATAAATGTCGTGTTTTTTGTGAGTGTTTTGATTTTTATTTTCAGTCCTCTTACTTTGATCATGGTTAAATTTTCCCAAAACTTATAAACATGAATAAAATATCACATATATTTATTATATATTTATTTAGAGTAATCCATAAAATTTATATATAGAAAATGAAATACACCATTCATAGTGACAATAAGAACATACGCTTGAATGTTATTTCCATTTTCACGATGAATGAAATGAAAAAAAGGTAAATAATAATTAAAATTTAAGGATTAATTTTGATGGAATATATATTATATATATTCATCAAATATATCTTTATTATCTTTCATGCAATGTTTCAATTAAAAAAAGCTTATCGCTTCATGAGATGGTAGTCCGTTGTACACATGAGTGATGTAATCTTATACCCCACAAAATATAAAGTAAGAAGGTTTATGTGATTTGATAATTATAGAATAATTATTATTCTATAAATATAATATATTCAATTTAAAATATAATTATTACCATCAATGTAAAATATAAATAAAAAACACATCACATCAGTTTGTGAGGTGGTAGTTCACCGTGCACATGAGCGATGTTATTATTTTCCAATAGGTTAGATGGTAATATGTTATATGTAATATTATAATTCCATAAGTATAATAATATATTAATTATCTCAAATATTCATTTAATACATTATTTTATTCATATGTTATAGGAGTTTGTGTAAAATTAATAACATCTATTTGTGATCTGATAGTCTGGGTTACACATGAATCGTTATTTCATATTCCATTTGATGGAAGTGGTGATGTATATATGTTATTAATTAAAATTAATGTCATATAAATATATAATATATACTGGTATGAAAATTTTTGTGCAGTGATCAAATAATTTTAGGAGTTAGAAGAAGAGTAAGTACAAAAACACAAAGTTAAAAACGTAACAACTTTTTCGGACAACCACTTAAGGTTTAACCTAAATCCTTCCTAGATTAGTATTCAGATATCACAAAGGCATATAGTATTCAGAGAAAAAATTAATGAAGGATATTGGGTATGTATTTTATTATCCAAATTGATTTAAATTAGTAGATAAGGGAGTATATTATGTAGAATTATATTAGTGATATGAGTGGCACACTTGTAATTTTTTAAAATAAAATTGCATACCCATGTTTTACAAATGATACAAGGCTAAAAAATAGACCATCATCGAGAAATAAATATTAAAAGGTCTAAATATTTATTTATAGTAGTTTTTCTACCATTTTATATGTCATTTTAACCCTATCCTTTTAGTTTACCTCTTTGTAAAACCATTATAACATTAATCATGGTAATTATTATTTAATGTGCTCAATATTAATTCTGATAAAAAATTTTGTTAAAGGTATTAAAAAATATATATTATGATGATTATTAATATTTAATCTATTTTACCAAATTATTTTTCCAAAAT
Source organism: Viscum album (assembly GCA_963277665.1). Taxonomy (NCBI): domain Eukaryota; kingdom Viridiplantae; phylum Streptophyta; class Magnoliopsida; order Santalales; family Viscaceae; genus Viscum; species Viscum album. Next base: position 1,198,443,188 of record OY728153.1, on the reverse strand, counting down.
TGTTGAATATTAATTAAAAATTAAACCCACATGCATGATTTAATAACTAGTTTTCAAGAAGCGTATTTTTCAATCAAATGATGATTTTATAATAAATGTATGAATAATAATAATAATCATGGTATAAATATAAATTAATGTAAATTTATATATAATCTTTAAATATCACTTCAATCATTCCTAGTTAGGTTTTTTCAATAAATTAAATGGTAGAAACATTATGCACTTTAAAACATTTTCCAGAAAATTCCATTTTAAACCCAAAAATTTACTTACACTAAAATCCAATATAAAAATGATTCAAATGTAATTAAGTGTATTAAATATAAATAAATAATGAAAATTTAATTTTAAAACATATTAAAATAGAAATGGTACTTTTGAATATATTAATTTCAATAAATAGAATGTATTTTTACAAAAATTGACATTTTTCATTAATCGTTGAAAAATAAATATTTTTTGACAAAAACTAAAATTTTCAACAAAATTAAATTATGTTGTGTCGATTTCAAAAATGATGTTATTTTTCACAAGATAAAGTTTTTAAATGTTTTAAAAATTAATTATAATATTTATTCATGTAAATAAATAAAAATCAATTTTCAAGAAAAAATATTTTTGAAGAATTAAATTTATGTTATAAAAAATGCTTGATTATTTACAAAAAAAATTACCAATAATTTATAATTAGTAGAAAATATATATATACATGGATAATAATTATAACCTTATGAATATTCCTATATCAACATTATATGGAAATTATGAAAATAAAAAATGTTTAATTTAATGACCACATAATTTTTTGGATCCACCAATCTATTTATGGATAAATGATGGATATCATCATTAGAGAATATATTTGATTTGGTCGAATACCCTAAAAAGGATAATTTTTTTGTTGTATATTCTCAAGATAGAGAATGGAATAAATGGTGTATATTTATAAATAGTAAAAACCTAAAAAAATCAATTTATGGTAATATGTTATTTTAAAATATAATTCCTTGAAAAACATTTCATCTGTAGTTTGTGAATGATGATTGGTGCCAATTCTATGAGATAAATAATAAGGATATTAAATACATCATGATATATGAACCCAACCTTATTCATATTTCATGGTATGCTTCTAGAATTCCCACTAACAAAAAAATTAGTTATATCGATTTTATAATTGATTAATTCTAATTATTCATAAAAAATTGTATATTCTTCAGTTAGAAAGATATAAACAATAATCATTGTTTTGAAATGGTGGAAAATTTGTTCTGTAATATTCAATGTTCTTATTAAGTTGATAATAAGATATTTAACTAAAAAATGACTTTTGAATATCATTTTATGATGTTTCAAAATTATTCATGAATGATATATGCATGTAAAAACATAAGGAATATTCTATATGTTAAAAGGAAACCATTAGAGTGTGGAAAGGGTGTACATCAGGTCCATGAATGTGGATGCAGAATTCACCAAGGGAAACAACATGGTCATGTTGGGACCAATAATGAAGTTTGAATGGTTCCCCAGGATCATCAACCTCAATTTTCATACATATAATTTAATTCAGTGTGGCGTGATGATAATAATTCTATACTAGATTGTCAATGAAGGTAATAACCTTACGTAACCCTTGAATAAAAGAGGATAAAATCCAAAATTTTATTATATATAATGGATTTAGAACAACCCAATTATGTTATCATATGTAATATATCCATTTTCTAGAGAATATATTATTAACTATTTTATTTTGTATCTACTCATTATTTTATAACATATATATTCATATTTTCCTTAAATTCATGAACTAAACTATTTGGTACTGACTTATTTGTGGTAACAAAAAGTGGGTAATCTACTAAAAACCAAAAAAATAATAGACATCCATATCATGGATTGTAGGGAAGTATCACCTATGAAAATGGTAATTCTTTCCCTTGTTCAATTTGATACTATTATAGGAATAGATTGGATTTAATCATATTACGACAATATGAAATGTTAGGATACATTATTTACATTTACTTACTTCATCCAATACACATTAAAATCCAATTTTATGAAATTAAATTACTTACATGTTTTAACATTATCTTATGAAATAGAAATACTATATGTAAGGTATGGGTATGTGAGTCATTCCCTTATAATAGAGTTAAATCAGAGAATATTGGTGGAGGATATAATAATTGTGAAAAAATACATTGAATTATTCTTAGATAAATTTTTATGCCCATATTTTATTGATAAGATGTGTTTTATATAATTTTATTACTTAAATTTCATTTTATATCAAAACTATAATATCAAATGGATTTATTCGGGATGTAAGTGTTAAAGAAGTGGCTGATATATCTACTAAAAAAGGTTTTTATCTATCCTAGTGTGCTTCCATGGGGTTATTTTATTTTTTAATAATGGTAAGTATAGATCTATATGATTACCTTTTTATTATTGATAAATTGATAGTATGAAAAAAATAATATGCATTTCATAGAATTAATTATTTATTTGATCAACTTAATTTTTTTTCAAACGTTTATAAAATTCATAATTATTATAATATCATCAACATTAGCTATGAAGGGAATATATTAAAAATATTCCATTCATTCCAAGTATTAACACATTGATTTTTTTTAAATGCCTTTCTATTTGTAAAATGAACCAGCTAGGTTTATGGATTGAATGAATAGTGTTGCTGGTTATTTTGTATAAATGTGTGTGGTGGTCATTATTAGTCGTATTATTTTCTAATCCAAATGATGCAATGGGAATGAATTATATTTATGGGTTGTTTTATAAACCATAAAAAGGAATAATTTATATGATATTTTTAATAAATAAAAATTTTAGACTTAACATTTTTCTTTTAGGGAATGTGGTCACATATGATGGTATTTTAGTTGTCCCCACAAAGACTCGCATTAAAAAACAATAGTAGAAAAATTAATCTATGATAGATATTATAAAATATATTTTTATAGTTTATTATTATAATATATTTGGGAAAAAATTCCTGATTAGAAAACCCTTGATGCCAATTATCATGGAAATGGTTACATTTTCATAGACAACATAGTGTGAATAAATGTTCTAAGATATAAAAAGATGATTGATTATAATAACTTCTATAAGAATATATTATTTTGGTGAAGGATTATTCATCTATAATCTGGTTCAAATACAGGTATTGAATGTTTCCAAATGTAAAATGAGATGGTTATATCATATATATTTATGAAATTGTATATTGTGAGAAGAATTATCCAACACATGATTTAGAATTAGAAGCATTAACATATGTTTATTATATTTTAAAACATTGTATCTTGGAAGAAAGGTATGTTAAATATATTTTCCCATGAATCCTTAAATATATATTAAAATAATACAAAAACATGTTGTTGGGTTTTAAGTTTATGTTTTTTATGGATTATGATTTCCTAATAAATTTTCAAACCTAGAAATGGAACAATGAAGTTGATTATTTCATTTCAAAGTATTATGTAACTCTCATATTTATATATTTCGAACAAAATTCCAAAATAAATGGTTTCTTGAGGGTATAATTCATAATCATAAGGAAAATAATGACTAAATTTTGTACCATATGTTAGAGAAATTATCATTATTATATATTCATAAGATAAATATATAGGGTGATTTTAGGTTTCTTAATATAATTTGTTCCATGAAAAAATAATGTAAGTTTCTTGACCATAAATTTAATAAATATTGAGTCCTTAGATTTTATAAGAGATAATATGTTCTTTTAATTCATAGGTTCAAGAAATAGTTCCTAGATGATCCCCAAAAATCTATATTATCAATACACATTGGTATCACCATGATGTGTATTATTCTTTGGGACAACTATGGGTTTCATAACAGAATGTTAGAATTTTTTTACTCTATTTATAGAAATATTGTTTTTGATAAAGTCAAATATAAATAAATTTTACCCAAATGGATAGTAGAATCCTTTAAAATAGATGTTTAGAAGTGAGATAATATCACAATAGATTTTATAACAGGTATTCCAAATAAATAAATGGAAAAAGATTTTATTTTTTTCTGGTTAATGAATTTAAACACATGACATATTTCATATTAGTAAAATAATATTCTTCCCCTAACAAATTTTCTATTATTTTTATAAGGTATGGGGTAAGTATTGGTAGTGAATCTCCTCCTATTTCTTCTGACGATGGTACATGGTTTACCTCAAACTATTTGATGAGTCATCAATATGATTTATGTATAAAAATACATAATAGCACAGGTTAGAACCCTAAAACTAATAGATAATCATATAATAATATCCTTGCATTACTAGACACATTATGGTCATGGTAACTTGATTTATTTATAAATAAGGAAAAACACATTCCCTTGTGGGAATTAACATGTCAAAATAGATGCAATTTAAGCATTAATATTTCACCTAATGAGGCTCTCACAATGAATAAATGTAATAATTGGTCCTTCTATGATGATGTTAGAGAGCATAATTTTCAAGGTATTACCATGATTTAAGCATATAATATGAAGGTTATTAATATTGAATAACACATCAATGTAGAACAATGATGTAAAAATATCAATGAAAATAAATGACATTGATATTTAGAGTTGTAGGTTAGTGATATATTATACATGTATATATTATCTAATAATTGGACTATGAGATTTAGAGAAAATGGAAAATTATGGGACATGTATATTGGCCCCTTAGAAATATTAAAGAAAATAAGACTAGTGTCTTAATGATTATCTTTAGAGAAAAATATTTTTTTGGAATATGATTAAATTTCCATATCTCTCCTAAGAAAATATATGTCAAAATTATAATATATACGTCATATTAAAAAACTAAAACTAGAACCCGATTTATCTTATTAAGAGGATCCAATTAATATTTTTCACCACAGTTAGCCAGAATAGTGAAATCAAAATACAATATTGTTGAATGAACATTAGAGAAACTTGATGATAAAGGAAGAAATAAGGTGGGATTAGGAAAAATATATGTTACTATCCATAATATTTTCAAATAATAAGTTATGGTTATAATTTTGTCGACTAAATTTAATTAAGAGGGATAATATAATGCCTGATAAATGATTATTATTAGTGAAGAAATTGAAATAATAGATAAATATTTATAATACCTCTATATGTAAGAATAGAAAATATGGAAAAATAATAATACTAGTATATTTTACAAGCATTATATTTCCTATTCACTAATATTAATATTTTCTATAACAATAACCATGTAGAATAAAAAAATAGACATAATTTTTGTATTGATAGACAAAAAATAAGTTTAATTTTGGGAAATGAATATATTTGTAATAATTATAACTATTAAGAATTATGATCATGGGAATTTATGATCATTGAATAATAATGATCATTTTACATTGTGATTATTGATAATATAGAAATTTTATGTAACCAATATGGTTTCTTTATATTACAATGGTAATAAAATATATTTCCAAGAATATGAATAAGTAACCATGGGTTAAAATAATAGTAAAATTCCATTTGAGGAAAATTTATTAGATATTTTAAGGGATTATTCACTAATAGTATTTCCCTGAGATGAATACCCAGATGGACCCCCATAATTGAGGCTCAATAGGAATCTTCTAGAATGATTTTCAAGTTAGTTAGAGTCACCAAAAGATCAATGTTTGTTGAAACATTTCATGAAATTACCATCATCAAAAACATTACCCTTGGGTATTATTTTGATTTATTAAGGGTTTATGTACCTTGTGGATTATTTTGTATTATTATGAAAATTATTTTTATAATATAATGGCTTATATCAAGACGAAATTATTTTTATTATATATTCCCCTTTTAATTATAATCTAAATATCACATAGTTGGAATATTATATTTATAAAATATATTATATACTTCGAATTAGGAAAATGAAATAAGGTAAAGGTTACACTTTTTTGAAAACATTAAAATGTAGTAAAAACAAAACTATAGTAAAATAAACACAACATCACATATATGTGAGCATTAAAAATTTTAAAAAAAAATAGTATTATTTATCGTTTATTGGAACTAAAAATTGTGATGCATAACTAGTAGAATTTATAAGACATTAAGGATGTAGTGGATCTCTTGGAATTATAGAGGAATTATATATGTAAAAATTTATTTTATTGGATTCCACTCCCCACACCTATAAATACTAACCATCTCTTCTGATTACTTCATATCACAAGATAATTTTCTCCCATTAAGAAATATTTCATGGATTATATATCATATGTCTCTGAATGATGATATATTTTCATTGTAGGTGGAAGTTTTAGTTCTATTCCAATAAATTAATTTAAGGTAACAGTTCTTATTCCCCTCTTTTTTCAATAGTAGTTCCTTACTTAAAATATCCTTTAAATTTATATTTAAAGTGATTCTATCATTATAAACTATTATATATTTATCTAATTTATTTGTTTTTAATTTTATATAATTTATTCATTTTAATTATTCTCTTATATTAAGGAATTATTGTATTTATGTAACTAATTCATAATCTTATGCTTTTATTTTAATAATGAAATGATTTTTAAAAAAAAATTAAGTAAAATTCTTTATATACTTCCATGATGATTATTCAATGGTTCTATAATCCATTGTATCTTATATCAAAAAATTTGTATCTTATCTTTAGTGACCCATTTTTTCTCTAAGATATCATTTTTTGAGTCTTAATTAATTGTGTCCTCTGTAGAGATAAAATGGAAAACATAAAATTATGGGTGACTTCATAAAATCAATTTGATCAAATCAATGAGTTCAAAATGTAAATGATACCACTAGAGTGAGTTTTAGTGGAATTATAAGATATTTTAATTTTAAAGTTTATTCAATATTTATTAAATAAATATTTTCCTACATTTTGAGGGATGATATCTCAAAAAAATACCAAAAAAGAGAAATTTCGATTTTATGGTTTTCTTCAAATTTTTTTACATAGGTGATGCATTATTTATATTCTTAGGGATTGGGTCCTAGACTATACATTTTTTTTATAATTATTCATGTATTTGAACTTTTTTTGAAAATTTAAATTAATATTTTTTCATATTTCTATGTATATATTATTTTTTCATTTTCTATATCACAAATAAAAGATAATGAGAAATTGTTAGCATTCCTAAAATACATAATAATGTCTCCCAAATTGAATTATATATTTTATGGAATCAAAAATCTAATTATATATATATGATAATGAATTTGGAAGCTTCAACATTTATATCATCATTTATGAGACTTCTTGTTTTAAACTTTTACATTTTCTTTGAGTTATTTGGACATAATAAATTTATGGTAGATTCCCATCTATAAATTTTGAAATGTGAAGTTTAAAAAATAATTTTTTTGGTATTTTAAAAAATTTTCAAGTATACAATCATGAATAAATTTATTAAATTTTTCAGGGATTATATTAAGCTATAAATTATGTCTCATCATGCGTTTTTTATATGACTTTATATTAATGATATTTTGTTGTATTTAAGAAAATTGTGTTTAATTCTAAAATTGTTTCTATCACTCTATTGGTGAATATATTTTCTTTGGTGAGAAATATGTTGAATATATTTTTCCTCCTATCATTATCATTACATCATGATGAAACTGTAAATGAATTATGATCATTTAAGATCATTGGGATATAATTCTTGGTTCAACCATAAATTTTTATTTCCTTAAATTACACATTTTTTAAATGAATAATTACAACCATCATCCAATTTTAGGAGCAGTGGTTCGATGAAGAGAGAGTAAAAAATTGAAATGGGTGGTGATAGAGTATGTTTTTACTAGTAAGTAATGGTTATAGAGTTATAGAGTCTTTAATTATTACATACAATATAGTCTAATTAGAGATATTGGTTTGAGTTATAATATTTGACCTAGGAAATATGATGATAGTGAATGACAGGAAAAGGATTTACACAAATATGTTAAGGTGATTTCATAGAAATTTGGACTAGTCAAAGGTGAATACTAATAAGAAAGATTCATCATAAGATATGATGACTAAGAGATAGTAAAAAAATCATGAGGAATCCCATGATGTAGAATAGATTAATTCATACTTGTCGAATTATCTTGACAAAAGGCATACAGTCTCTAAAAAATATGCCTTCTATGTTGGAAATATACATGTATTGGGATTACATGATGATAAAATCATTAAATTCAGAGTAACACCATGTCACATGTTATTTATTTTGGGCTACATTACTTGAGTGTGTGTTTGTTATAAAAATCAACTAAAAATATGGCCCCACACATGGTGTGGTCCATAGTACACACTATTTTAATCAGGGACATGAATGTTTTGGTAGTACATACACATGTGGTATGTAGATACCAAAGGATTTATTCTATATTTTTTATTTTATATATATTAACCCTTTATAATCTATTCAAATATTTTTCACATTCCGTGTACATAGGAGTATATGTCATGTATCCAATCACCTTGACAATGCATTTACTAGTAATAAATTACAAGATAGATTAAAAAGTCCTAAACATCATTAAAAATAATGTACATTCCATATTGGTTGAATGGACGTGTTTTGGGAAGAGATTATATATCAAGAATATTACTCTAAAATTACTCATTGTGTTCTGATTATTCACTGGCCTTTTACTAGAAAATTTAGTGTGATTAAAATATGATCCTTCTCATGTGTCAGAATCAAACTCATGAGTGGTGAGTTATAAATATATTTTAATATATAACCCGATGGTTCCTGAATAATTAACTATAGTGGTTGTTTTTAGGCCTTTATAGGGGACTGTAAAACATATCTTTAAGATGAAATTGTTAGAATATTATTGAGGTGTTTACTTTGGATGTTGGGAAAGTAAACACTTGAGACACATGAAGGATATGGAATAGATCCCCTAAATGAATTTTTGTGTCAATTAATCCACCATAGTTACAAGGGAATATACAATACATAAATGGGTTTTGTGTCCCCAATTCAATCAAGTGTATGTTACCTAACTTATAATCATGTGATAAGGCTATCCTATACAACATGTATCTTTAGTATCCCCTCATATGATTGGACAAAGAACCCCCATATATAAAGTTTTTTTCTTATGATATGGGTTTTAGGTTTTTCATAGGAAATAATTTTATTCCAATCCATCTAGAATAAAAACATAAATATTTCATGGATCCTCAACTATCTTTACAGTGATATAGTGTGAGAGTTTGTTAGTCTTTGTAGCTGTGGTGATGTGTTATAAAAATTTTATGGTTTTTTGTATATATATACATATATAGATTTCGTGGTTTCCTTCAATATGTAATGTTTATCTAGATTTTTTTCTTTAATATTTTGGGGCTTTTTATATTCAATGTATCTATGGATACTTATGAGATAACATAATTCATGGGTTTAAGATTTTTATTCTGGACTCTTTTTCCCTCAATGGATATCTTGACAATATATCATATTTTTAACCTTTGGGTAATTTCAAATTTTCCAGGATCATGGGATTTAATTTACATTTTATTCCATCATTACATTTATTTTGGATTATTTCTAGGATTTATGTTTATAATCACCACATAAAAATCCTTATTTCTAATATTTTTTATGTCTCTACCAACGTTACAAATCAATTTTTTGACTTTAGCATATGTTGAGTTATTATAGATGATTTATAGTTGTGTATATCTATAAATGGTTATTTTTTTAAATTTATTTCATTTTCTCATGATTCGTTATAGAATTATTGTGGTTTTCTAGGTCAGATGTTTGTTTTTTCTACTGATATTATTTATTTTTTATATTTCTGTTATAGTATTTGTGTTTTTATACTAATTTTATGTTGTCTCATTGATATATTTTTGTACTACTTTATTTTACACTTGGATGCCTTATGAGGGAAAGGGTTAATTATGGAATCAACTTTTTTTTATTATACAGATATTCTCCACATGTTTTGTTGGAACATGTTAAAACTGTCTTGTTGAATTTCACCATCACAAAAAAAAGAATAAAACAATATTAATTGTTTTTCATCAAGGGATGGCCAAAAGTGCACATGATGATGATGTCTCATTCATACCAAAATCTAGTAATCATCACTAATTATTTTGTGTATTGTACTTTTTTCATGATAACTAATTTATCGATGCACTAGCTTTATAATGAATTTTTGGAAATAAAACTACCCCCATAAGATCAAATCTAATGACTCGTAATATAAAACTTCATTGGTTAAAACATTCCTCATTTAAATGAGCTGATCAAAAAAATAATTTTAATCCTCTTGATGATTTTTCCCATAAATAAAGACTATATATGATGCTATATTGTATTAAAGAATATTTTCCAAATTTCATCTTAGTTTATACAACATTTTTCATATAGCATCCATTTTCCGGATACATCCATGTTTAATGAAACAGCCATTATAAAATTAATTATCCCTAACATAGTTATTTCTTACATAAATATATATTGATAAGACTATCTAAAATTCAAGGATTCTCCCCAAGAGTATTTTTTGTCTATTTATTCATAAAAATTACCCATTCATGTAACTTTATCACAACATAACGTCCATTAACATATAAATATGATTATCTTGTGGAAATATAAAAAAATAACTTTGTTTTCATGTCCTCGTTTTAAAAGAAACCAATTCTCATAGATTCCATACTACAACATTATCATAAAAATATATTAAAAACAAACTAAATTGACATTAAATATCCATATCAGATCATCTGGGGTCCAATGTTATTCTACTTTGGGTTTTCTAGCAATCAAAATTGAAATTCAATTCCAAAATATTAATATAATTCCTCAAAATAGTAGTAAAAAATCTACTAAAAACTCTAAGAATAAATGAGTAATGCTTTGTTTATAAAACACGAGTTCAAAAAACCATTCCAGGCCTTCTTACATTCCCCATTTTTGAACTTATAGAATCCTATTCTAACATTAATTTCATTGACTCCCCTTGATGAGTGAGTATCGTTAGACATTCTCCTCTATTAATAAAAATCCCAATGGGTATAGAGTTTTTTCCTCTTTTTTCACTACACCCCATGGATTCTTTCTCATCCAAAAGCAAGTTACACTTCACATATAATAAGAAATAGATAAATTCATGTGGATAGGGATTTCATTTTGAACCACCTCTTATTTAGTGATATGGTTAAACACCATAGTTCCACCAATGTTTGAAAATAGTATAAGTGGTATAAAAATTTTATTTCATATTATAAACATGTTTATTTTATCCAATACGGTCCAACATGCCCATTCTTTAACCCACCTTAACCATAATAATGTGATACCTCATCTCAATATACTTGACATAAGTGTAATATAAATTTTTTTTCATGATATCAATCCCACTTTTATTCTCATACAATAGCACTATAGGCATTTTGGAGTCGTTATAAATATCATACAACTATTTATTAAACAATAAATGGTGAGTAAATTATCCATTTTCAAAAATTTATATTTTATATTTCATGATATGTTATGTAATTTCCTTCTTCATTCCTGACCAACCCACAAGTTTTTCTCTAATAATGATTTAACAACCACTTGTGGAAATCTCATCTACCACATCACAACACAGTACACATATGAAGATGAAAAAAAATAATGATATTTTATGAATCATAGAGAAATAAAAATTTTAAATTATAATGGATTTATCTCTTAATATTCATGACTACTTCATGATACTCTACCTTTTAAATTTATTTTTAAGTCAGCTACTAAACATGTCACAAACATAATGTTTGGTAATGCTTCTATCAATATAATTATTTGTATATTATATTCCATTACGTATTTAGATCCACTGATTTCTCATATTTATGAAATCTATTCTCAATTACAAATATAAATTATGATGAGATTGGATTATAATTGTTCATATGAAATTTCATCATAAAATCCCTCATATAATTAGTCTATGAGATGAATGTGTATCCCAACTTTTGAACCACTTGAATATGAGAGTTCACCTAGTATATCAAATTTAAGTTCTCAACTCACTAACTTAGTAAATTATTCAACAAAAAACAATATTCCTCAAAAAAATATGATATCGTCTACATAGAATAGTTTCATGAATTGTTTTTAAATTGATAATTTTATATAACTGTTTTGATATAAGCCACCCATTTCAATTAATAAAATTTCAATTATTATTCTATGTGATAATACAACTCTCTGGGTTCTTTTTTCATTCAATAAAAGGCCCTTTTCATCCTATACACATTATTTTCATAGTTTCCAATAAATAAATATTTTTTATGTTTAATGTAAACTTTATAATAGGTAAAACCATTCATTAATTTTATTTTGAAATAAATTTTAAAAATCTTAAATCATATTAACATCGCCGTAGATATTTAATTTCCCACTAAATCTATTCATGTAGAACTATTTAATGCTACTTAAACATTGAATTCTTAAATATATCTATATCATTTTCACATGTGTCATAAATTATTTCAAACTCAATTTCCATGTGCATCTAAATTTTTTTTCATGATACACTTTGTCTCAATCACATATTGATATATAGAGTTAATCATATGATCAAAAGTTATGATTCTTATTTTTATGATCAAATACTGCATTCATGTATATAACCCATTATTGATCATATCATTTTTTTTATTATGATGAAAGATTCATCATTGTCTAAAGAGCATCGTTCTCTTCATTTCTCATTCATCGGGCCTATTTTGGAGAAATTCTATCACTTATTATATTAAATAGACCAAATACAAATCATCAATCTATTCTCTAAGATAATCAATGAATTAATTTAGGAATATCCTAATATTTTTATCTATAAAAATAGTCATCATCACTTTCAAAACATTAATTATTCATAGGAATAATATCAATTTTTGTTTCTTTATCAAAAATTTCAACCCAATTTTCAAATTGAGTACACAATTTAGCTTTATCAAAAAGGAATTTTTAGTTCTTACTCTCAATAAATTTTTCATAATTTGGTTAAATCATTTTAAATACCTACAATTTTTTGTATATCCATGAAATAATCCTTCATCAAAAAAATCAAGAAACATTCCATGTATTCCTTCATTTTTTGAATTTATTTTTTACTTTTGAAAACATAAAACTATTTCAATGTGGGATCCCTTACATTACACATTTCATATGGTGTTTTTTAGTCCTTGACACTCAAAATTACCTAGTATTTAGTATAAAATATAAATTGTGTAAACTTATTCTATTAATGATGAGATACACGTGTTTTTAAAGATAAATGATTTTTTCAAATTATTTATTACTAATTTTGACACTATAAAACTCAAATATGTTGTGGATTAATAAGAAAGGATAAATCATTATTAATACCATGATTTTTAATGGTTATTTTAAAATAAAATTGTTGAATATTCAATTTCATTTTCATTATGTAATATGTTGATTATCTTCCATGTATCATTATTTACCCTAATCTTATAAGTACTCGTGTTGAAAATAAAATCTATTTTACTCTAAAAGAACATAATGAAATCCATTTTAAAATAATCATCCTAAAAATTAAATGTCTCACCTTTTCATATAAGTTCAAGTCATACTCATTAGAATATAAAAACTAGTATACAATAAATTAATATTATTTAAATCCCTTTCCATATTCTATGAATATGGATTCCGGTCTACCATACTTATATGAAAGTATCAGATGTCTTTTCAGGATCTCTCATCAGATTGGGGATACAAATGAAATTTTTTGTTTTTTATGATTTATTAATGATCTTTTAGTGAATGTGACTATGTATCTAATTCTATAAGCAATTATACTTCTCATTATTCTAATGAATGTTATTTTCTTTAAGAACAATCTAATTTTTAATTTTATTCATCCTTTATCCTTTAATAACATAGCTTATGTATTTAACTTCAATATAACATCTCTTATAATTAAAAGTAATCTCAAGTCAAGTGTCATATATTATACTCATAATCAATAAGTTATTCCATATTCCATCCATGTAGAGAACTTTTATTTTCTATTTTTCATCTACATCCAAACAAATATGTCCACTTCAATTGACTTTTAATGTACTATTGATTAAAAACAAACTATTCTGTAAAACATTCCCATTATATTATTTTATAGATTAATTATTGTTGAGGTGTTTTATGGGAACAACTATTATGAACCTATGAGTATCAATTGTTTATTTCTTTGACAGAAATTTCTTCATAATGTGATTTACTATTTGTATTGTTTTCCATTCATGAGACACCTTCTCAAGTATATGTATAAGAGATATTATATAATTTCACCTCATCATGTCTTGTGAAATCAAACTCATTTTTTAATCCAATATATAGTATATATTTTTCATATTTAATTTTATTGATTCACCAATATTCAATTTTTCTGAGTCATATTGTTTTTAGTTCTACTTCCTCTTTTCTTGTGGTATATATACATATTCCCAATGATAGAATAATGAAAAAAATATCATTATAAATATATTTTATAATTAAATTAATTTTATGGACCCATTATCCATTAGTATTTTTTAATAGTGTCTCTATTTAAATTTATACTAACTTATACATAGTACTCCAAACTATAGGAAACATAACCAAATAATATAAACATTATAAGAGGATAAATCCTCTCTCATTTATTCCTCCAATTCTTTGAAGCTTCGGTATACCACATCAATTTTTTATAATTCTATTTAGTATTTTGTATTGTTCATGGCCCCATGATTTCCATTATTTGGAATAAATATTGTTTATATTTCTACTTACATGTTATTAATCTAAGAATCATTAACCTTTAACTTTCCCTTATTCAGATCATTCACTACTCTTTTATTTTATGTCTCATAATCATACCTAATTTTACTATAAACAAAAAAAAAATCGATAATTATTTATATATAATGGTAATGAAACCTTTATGGCCCCAATTCAACCTTTCTATTAATTCAATATATGTGGACCTCTTACTGTATAGTATATCCTATGAATAATTTTATATCTCTTTTGATTAAATATTCATTTTCAATTAAATATAATTTTCTTTATGGAAAAAAACTATCCCTTCACATAACTCTAGTCTGTCAATATATTTATAAATAATACTTCTCTCTATAGAAATGATTAATATAAATTCAAAAACATCTCTAAAGTGTTCAAAACTAGTCATTGGATAATAAAACTATTCTTGAAATTAGTCAATATTGGATCTAAGCTAATTTAAATATTCATATATTGTTTTTAATAATCTATTAATATATTAATTTTTCATTCATTACATATAATGACTTTTTAGAGCTCATGTAACTCAAACACTGTGATCAATATCCTCTTCTGGTTCATCAAAATTCTCATATTTACATTCTTACTTCTCAATAGTATAATCATATCATCATCCTTATCATATTTTAACTCTATATCAACATTTTTCAGATTATTTTCATTATAATCATCTCTAAAACTCCCAATAATTGTTCTTATAAATTTCATTTTAGCTGAACTCTAAATTTAATTATCCCTTCTTAGATGGAATCTTATTTCTGGCTTCTATATAAATTCTTCAACACTTTCTTCATCATTAAAAATTTTCAAGAATTGTGTTTTAATATTCCAATAATTTATGTATTTTATACAAAAAAATTAATCTTTTCATTAAATATACTATTTAATCGCTTGATTATTTTGGAAATAAGAGAAACAAATCACCATCCACATATTCCTATTTTCCTTCATATTTTATAAAATTATAAATTTAAAAGGATTTGAATTATATCCCATTACTTGTGGTAGTTTATATTTCTTCATTATTAACTAGAATTGTTTTCTACATATGGCTTCATAGAATAATATCAAGATATTAGATGAAAATATCCCTATCATAAAGAGTTAAAACATTTAAATTTTATATATTAGATAACTATCACCAAATCATCACAAAAATATCCATATCTTTACTTCTACATTGATTTCCCAAATTCCTCTAATGACAATTGTGATTAGTTTGAAGAAATTGTTCGCATTTTAAATAGGCAGAAAATTTATGTCATCAAACTGTTAATGATGAAATGTTCACTTAGCCACCATAAACATACTATCACTGCCATAAATTATTGAAATTTTTTCACGCATGGCCTTGACACTCATGTAGATCACTAAATTAATATAAAACATATCATATAGAGCTTTAGATAAATAATTTCAAGATATAAAGTCTTCATAAATTATATCCTTCTCTAATTTAGTAATGTATGTTCTAAAACAACACTAACATATATCCCATAAATATAAGCCAAGAATAAAAAAAGTCCAAGTGATTTTAGGTAAGATATCATTATATTATTCTATAATTAATAGTTTCTCCCCTGAAATAGATGAACCACATTAGTAATCACAATGTTCTTCATACTAATCATTAATGATAGATATAATTCCATGAGCATCTCTCTAAAACAACTTCTTGAACCCTTGGACGAACAAGGAGCGGAGGTGTGAATAAAGGTGTTTTGTTTTTATTATGATTAAATAAATCATATCTTCACATTGGTAGGAACTTGGTAAACCATTATAATTTAATTTCATAATCACAAAAAACAAAAAGTAGAATTTGGAATAAAATAAGTAAATTTTACTTGGTTCACCACTTAGTTCTTTTCAAAGGATCTACACTGACAATGTTTTAGTTATACCAGAATCCTATAAGATTTAATTGTATCTAGTGGATTTCCACTTTTTTCTATAATTTCACTATTCAACATGTAATTCCTTTATAATTAATTTTTGGGAAATCATAATTCCTCTCATATATCACTTATATTAACTTCCCCATGTCTACTATATTGGTTGAATATTTTCTCAACTTATTGAGTGGAGGGTTACCCCCTTGTTTTAGTACATATTGATTATTTTTTATAAATCGAGATAATATTTTATGCAAAAATATATTCCAAAAAAGCAAAAGTATAAACTATTTCATAAAAATTTTATCTTCTAATTTCCTTTTTCCTGAAATTTCATTCTTTCATAAAAAATCCAACAATTTCAAAACAACCTTTACTAAATTCATTATCCTGGAATTTCTTCACACACAAAAACATGTATATTTTGTTCATGTAGGGGATCCATTTCATTCATGATATATGTTTTCAAAATATTTACATGAAATCTGAGTGATTAGACCTTCCCAGATCGTTGATTCTCCATAAGAACATATGTGATGAATATATAATAAAAATTTATTCATTAGGGTAACTCTGTTAACCCCAAAAATCACATCACCATAAATCAATTTTTTTTGAAATTTAAAATATATATAGTTCATAAATGACCACACGTCAAAAATACTTCATAAATTCTTGAACATGACTTTCAGGAAACATCATCCTTTTCTCCAGAGTGAGCATTCTGTATCCCCTGAAATTTCTCACCAATTTTTTTTGGCAAACACCCAAATACTAAATCATCAAAAAAATTCTACAATTATACATTCATATATTTTACTTTATATATACCCTCACTATATAATCATAACTCTTTTATCAAATTATAATTTGATTAAAATCAAACTCATCACACAATGAGTCCCAATATAGTATCACAATTGATTTGACAAGTATTTTATTTATTATATTTTTTATGGTTTTTAATGGTAAAATTGTAACACCCCAGGTAAATAAAGAATATAAAATTTTCATATTAATCCATATTTTTGAATAAAATATGAATATAACTTTAAAGGGGATTCTATGCTCTATGGAGTACCCAATACGCAACAACGAGTTTCATGGGAATCTTACGTTGCACTCTAATAATAAAATAATATTATTTTAAATTGTAGCTAATGCCTAGCCGTTGTAATAGCTAGAATGAATGGAACTAACTACAAAATGATTATATATGTTTGTAAAATATTTTTATTTTTATCCAATAAATGTTAGAGGCTTAAAATGTGAATGAATATAATTATAAGCGTAAATATTCTAATATTCTTTAAAAGGTCGATTAACCGCCTTTTGATGGCGAACCTCTTTTAAATCCACTTTTTTACAATTTTATGTGTTATATTTGACAAAATAAAAGTCTTCTTTAGAATCGGGACATCAAAATTTACTTTGTGTAAATGTTTTGTATTTTTCTGAAAAACTTCATTTTTTAATGAATAGTGAAAAAATGTTGTATTTTAATTCAAAACCTCTTTTTAATCTAATTTATTTATATGATTATATTATCTTTTTAATTGTTTTTAAATTAAAATTAGAATATATTTTTACCATTTAATCCAATATTGGTCATTGGAATTAATTTCACTTTGAAATTGGACTTAAACTACTGTCAATCTTTTAATAGATATTGTTTCTTAAAAACATGCTATTTGTTTTGACAGCGGGAATTAATTATTAAAATAATTAATGCAACTTATATGTTTTGAATTTTGTAAAATAGACATCATTTTTGAGTTCGGAATATAAAATATTGCTTAGGGTGAATTTTTGGTATTTTTCTGAAAAACTTCAATTTTGATGAATAATGAAACCACTACGTAGTAGTTAAAGAAACTGATTTTTCGTTTAAATGCAACTTTTCCACCTCTGTGTTTTGAATTTAAAAAATCCGACATACATGGTTGTCATTAGGAAGTAAAATGTGGTTTAATGGGATTAAAATAATTTTTTGGTGAATAGTAACTTTTATGTTCTTAATCGCTATTAGAGGTAATTAGTGTAATTTAAGGTTAAAAATAAGGTTTTAATAAAATGAAATGATCTAGAAACATGTCCTACTCTCATTTTATGTGTAATTGCCGACCAAGACAATCCATGTGTCAACTTGGGGACCCCATGGAGCCACTTTGGTTGGAAAATGACATAAATAACTTTTTATTTAAAGTTAAAATAAAAATGTCACAAGCATGAGATGTTTCACTAAAACAATTTTTAAATGGGGTTATACAAGTCATATTTTTGACTATAAATATTCATTAGAAATATAAAATTATTTCCTACATAATGATATTTTTTTATAATTTTTAGACATTAAATAAATTAAATTATTTATGACATCATGATGATGTAGTGATTACCTCATTAATAAAGGATTTAAATAAAATGAAAAGATAATGTTAAAAATATAACATAAACTTGTCAAAAACTTGTTGGATGAGTATATTTAGAACCATTACCACCTTATCCGCGAAATAAATCAATGTGGGACCTTTAAAATCCGAAACTCATTTGAAAATAAAGTAACAATTTATAACATTCCAAGAGTTCCCCTCCTCTCCTCTTATAAAAGGCCGCTAACTCTACCACCTTACACACACCTCTCAAGCCTTTGGCTCTGCCAAACCATGCCCATTGCATCTCTCCACATCCCTCTATTCATCATTGAAGCCTAACTTTGGGCAGAATCCTTTCCAAGGAAGCCTTTGAGCTCAAATCAAAGAGAGTTACCCGATTTAAAGGTAATGTCTTCACTTGTGTTCTTTTGTTTTATTTTGCTTCTCCAACCACCAAAACTCTTTTTATTCATTTCTTTTGTAACACCTCCATTATCTTAAATATACTAGGATGTTTTTATAAGAATCATTCGAGCTACACTTACACACTCCTACATATAATGGTTAAAGAACATACTGTTTCTGTGGAGGGCGAATTTCTGCCTCACGAAACGATGATTGTTCAACACTCATATAATATGTTTAAAGGTGGACAGTAAGATGTAAATATATTTATATATGATATATAATATGTTTATGTTTTACTTAAGCTTCTGTATTTTTCTTTTGTGGCATTCCTTTATGGTTTCCATTGTGGGTAAACACGATAATTTCATTTTAGGAAGTGCGGACTACCGTCCCCTCAAAGTGATTTGATTCGTTAAGGTCATATGTGGGATGTATAAAGGATGGATTTAAAGTTATTATATATGATGTATGTAACAAATAAGTGATTAATATAACTATGTAATGAAAATATAAATACCTATCATTTAGTTTTAATTCCATTAATATGACATAGAAATGAAAGTAGCGTCCATGCGTACGTACGGCTTACCGTCTCCATGAACGCTGCATTTCATTTCATACCTCTAAATGATTATGTAATATTATAAATACAGGTATATTCTGGGTATATATGATATATATTATATCCAAATCATGAATATCATTCTGGATATAATAAACCTTTGACCACACGAACAACATGTAATTGTAAGAAGTCCACTTTCGACTTAAGAACCAAATATCGACAAAACAAACATTATTAACATAAATGATTACATAATGTTTTTAACATGGAAATAAGTAAAATAAAAGGAATAATGAACTTGAAAAAGGTTCTTAAGAAAGTAGAAATTAACTCAAGTTTATTATTCAGGACGTTCAAATAACGATCGAGTCATGTCGGACCCGAGGTAAGGGATCATACTCCACTCTTTCTTTTTTAAGTACACTCTTTTATGTCATTACTTTTAAGCTCATATTTCTTATTATTGAGATGGTATTTTATATTAATAAAACTATAATTTTTATGTTAATATGATTAGAGACTCTATTTTTTCTCATCAATCCATTTTGGATGTTTTGAGTGGCACCGTTAGGCTGCCGAATTTTCGTAAGAGATCTAACCTCTCTCTTTCTTTTTAAGTACTCTCCTTTATGTCACTTCTTTTAAGCTCCTATTTTCTATGATGGGGGATGTTATTTTATATTAATATTTCTGTAAATTTTATTTTAATATGATGATAGACCCTACTTTATCTCATCAATCCATTTTTGGATGTTTTAAGTGGCGCCGTTAGGCTTGCGAGTTTTCGTAAGGGATTTTTCATCTCACTTTTAGTCCCATGAGATTTATGATACATTTGCCACCATTTCCTTTGAGTGGTGTATGTAATTCCAATTATTATACTCTTTGTGTAATATAATATCATTTATGGGTATTTACATATTCATTGTATGCCCTTTCTTCAATGGGTTGTACGTTTCGAAAGTTACCCAAGTCGGTAAGGGAACCTTTCACCCTCCTCTTTTTAAAAGACTTCTTTTGTTATGTATTTTAATTCACATAATATTATGTTGGGATATGTTCTTATATATCATTATTGATGTTAAATTTATTTCCAAGTGATTAGATACCCTTTTTATCTCTCATCAACTCTTTTTCTGAATTTTGAGGTGACGCCGTTAGGCTGTCGAATTTTTGCAAGGGAAATTTTTAACCCAATTTCGATTTCTTTGGGTTCAACATGTAGTTATTGAATATGTCATCCTTTAAATATGTGTGAATGACCTTTTATTATTTTAAACTTAATATACACTTATATTTGGTGTATTTATATTTTTCGCACATAATTATGAGATTGATTTATCCTTAATTTAAGGATACCATCTTTATAATGGATTTCATCTCAATTTACATTTCCATTGAGACTTCATTGTTGTTATGCATGAATTCACTCTTATATGGTGTATATACTTTCATTTGGAATATTATATCATGAATCCATTTATTCTAATGATATTATAAAGTTTTGATTAAATGTTATTCCTCAATTATTGTATTCAAGTGTCTCTCATTTTGTTAAAAACCCTTTAACTAAAATATCGTTTCAAATGTTTTAATGATTTAATCTTATAAATATTTCTCATTAATATCCATGTTTTGAAAATGGTTTTAAGGATTTATTTATATGGTTATTAATGGTTTAAAATGTTAAAAGCTTCAATGTGGTATGGGACACTTTGATTTAAAAATCTCTTTATTAAATGTTTTAAATGGTTTTGAAAATGGTTTTCAGAACGGATTCATTATTTCAATATCTTCAAATGTTATATTGCTATTGCAATGTGGGAATGTTATCTTTACTTTATGATTAAGTTATGTGCTATGATTATGTTATGGTTCTTGGGCATTGTTATGAAGATGGGTGGTTCCGTGATAAACTAAGGGTGGGTGAGCCTGATATAGCTCTCCAATGAATTGTGTAACGCGAAGGAGTTAAACGTTAAGGTTTCTCTGAAGAGAATTAGGGAATATACTGTGATGGGTATTCCAAACATAACCAAAAGGATTACTCCCTACGTAAGAATGTTATTAATGCCTCAAGTTACCTTTATGTCTTATGATTTCTATGTTTTATTCATGATTTTATGAGGTACGTTAATGTGCTTATGTTTTATGGGTAATGTATGATTTCATTCTTATGTATACATGTACTCATGTTTCCTTTCCATATTTTTATATCCCTTACTGAGAATTTTATGCTCACCCCAATTTTTTGAAATGTTTCTCACAGGTTAAGGGAAAGGTACATGATATGATGATAGTTTCAAGGAAGTGTCAAGAAATAATCCATGTTTTATTTTAAATATGTTTCTGTTGATGGGGAAAAACGAGTACTATCTTTTATGTAGCCACTTTGTTTAAATGTGGAATGTAATTCATGATTTATGATCTAATTATCTAAAACTCTAAACCTAAAAATATACTCAATGTGAATTATTCATTTCATTCAATATTAAGTAAGGTTTAATGTTGGGGCCTTATAGTTGGTATCAGAGGTCGGTTTAGACAACTTTAGGGATTAAGAGTTTTTGTTAGACACATGATTAGTCCCTATATCTATTATTTCAGTTAAACACTTGTTTTATAACTTTTTTCAGGTCAAGTAAAGCCGGCTACGAATGGAAGGAGAAGGATCTCAGACGACATTATTATCTCTTCCTGATGACATGCTTGCAATAATTATTGCAAAGTCATGTTCGGAAGATTGTGAAACATTTTATAACATACAACTCACTTGAAAGTAGTTGTTTGAGATATCAAACACCTCCCCTATACCTCATTATCATCGTGGATCATGGGTTTTATTTAGACAAATACAATTTTCACAATATTCTCATATTTTCAAGAAAGGTAAATATTATCAAGGTATTTTCAAATATTTTACCTAATCACAAGAATTTGAAGCATATTGTGGTTTTAAAAATGGTGCTGATGAAGGAGACCCTTGTGAAACCTATTTATATTTGCTTTTAAAATATAGTCTCCCAGCACATACTTATGGTATTTTAAAAGGACCAATAATTGAATGTTTCAACTCAATTTTGGTCGGACTATTTTATAGAAATCATGTTTTATCAGATGTTTTGGTATTATATGTCATACATGATTATTTTCCAAAACTGTTTTTTTGTGAACAACCATATGACCCATGTTCTACGGGGTGTATTTGGATGGAGGAAGCAAATGATTTTGAAGGATCTCTAAATCATTTTTGTAATGCATGGGACTTCTACCTACGTGAGCAAGATGATGATGAAACCGAGTGGACACCATGATCAAGGTATGGTGTTATTCATTTTGGGAATCATTTTATTTTTTCTTATGGTGGTGAAATAAGACTTCAAGAATTAAGATGTTGAGATCGTAACAAATTTGGAAGACAATGAGAGGTATAAGGAAACTATTGAGATTAAAACATGTTAGGGATATTTTTGGAGTTTTATAAAAATGACAACACAAAGACCGTGTGAAAACCCGTCGGGTCGGACAAAGCTACGGGAATCGAACCCACAACCAAAGTGCAACTGGTATTTATCGCCTACCATTGGACTACGTGAAGTCCCTGGTTAGTATGACTTATTCTTTTTAGTTAGATGATTTTATGAATTAAGAGTAAGTTGATTTTGGGTTATCTATGGAAATTATTAACCTATCATGGAGGATATGTGATTAGGTTACTTACTTTTCAATATGATACTTTAATAGAAACTGATGTTATTTGGAGATAAGTGTTACCTTGGAAGACTGTGCGATTAAATCCTTCAAATATTTGGGTTTCAATCTAATTTTGGTTCACCTTGAAGAATTTTATGGACAAATTGTTTATCGAATGGTCTTCATTGAACTTTGGGTTTTGTTGGACAAATTATGGAGATTAAGAATAGATTTTTTTTATAAAGGGTTATCCTTTTCTGGATTATCTGATCTTGTACTAACCTTTTTGGTTTTGGTTTTGGTTAAAGTATAAAGACATGGGAAGTATATAGTTATCTTTTCTGGATTAGGCGATTCTCTAGAACTTGATTATAGCTCTCTTAATGTGAATAAGTCATCCTAAATACTCGTCTTTTGGAGAAAATATGAGTTCGTGTAAGAAATATAGTAAAATTTGAAAGTCAACATGACAATTAAGTAGGCTTCCTTATGTTTTAGTTAAGTTCATAAATAAATTCCTCAATAAAAAGTAACTTAAAACAAAAATGTTGTCTGTTAATTTTTCCTACTGGGGAATCAAATACCGTTTAACCCATCACAAGTTTATGATTTTCTTGTTGTTAACTTTCTCCTATACATGTTTACTATCAATCACCCTCAGAACATGACCCTCTGTTTTTTATTCCATGTCCATGTTTTCCGACATGGAATCCTAGTACGAGTTAACTCGGGTGACCTTTGTAATTATCTTTCTTTATTTTAAAGTGATAGTTTTACTAACTCTTGTTCCGATGTGGGACTTTCAATGATGTTTCTAATCCCAATTTTAAAAATTGTGAGGACGCAATTCCAAAAGGGGGGAAGGATGTAACACCCCAGGTAAATAAAGAATATAATATTTTCATATTTATCCATATTTGTGAATAAAATATTAATATAACTTTAAAGGGGACGCTATGCTCGATGGCGTACCCAAAACGCTACAACGAGTTTCTTGGGAATCTTACGTTGCACTCTAATAATAAAATAATATTATTTTAAATTGTAGTTAACGTCTAGCTGTTGTAATCGATGGAATGAACAGAACTAACTACAAAATGATTATATATGTTTGTCAAATATTTTTACTTTTATCCAATAAATGTTAGAGGATTAAAATGTGAATGAATCTAATTTTAAGCGTAAGTATTCTAATATTATTTAAAAGGTCGATTAACCGCCTTTTGATGGCGAACCTCTTAAAATCCACTTTTTGAAAATTTTCTGTGTTATATTTGACAAAATAAAATTCTTCTTTAGAATCAGGACATCAAAATTAACTTTGTGTAAAAAAATTTTATTTTTCCAATAAAGTTCATTTTTTTAATGAATAGTGAAAAATGTTGTATTTTAATTCAAAAACTCTTTTTAATCTAATTTATTTCTATGATTATATTATCTTTTGAATTGTTTTTAAAGAAAAATTAGAATATATTTTTACCATTTAATCCAATAGTGGTCATTGGATATAATTTCACTTTGAAATTTGACTTAAACTAGTTTCAATCTTTTAATAGAAATTGTTTTTTAAAAACACGCTCTTTGTTTTGACAGTGGGAATTAATTATTAAATTAATTTATGAAACTTATATGTTTTTAATTTTTTAAAATAGACATCATTTTTTAGTTCAGAATATCAAATATAGCTTAGGGTGAATTTTTGGTATTTTTCTGAAAAACATGAATTTATGATGAATAGTGAAACCACTAAGTGGTAGTTAAAGAAACTGATTTTTCGTTTAAATGAAACTTTGCCACCTCTGTGTTTTGAAATTCAAAAATACGACATACATGGTTGTCATTAGGATGTAAAATGTGGTTCAATGAGATTAAAATAATTTTTTGGTGAATAGTAACTTTTATGTTCTTAATCGCGATTAGAGATAATTAGTGTAATTTAAGGTTAAAAATAATGTTTTAATAATATGAAATGACCTAGACACATGTCCTACCTTCATTGGATGTGTCATGGCCGACCAAGACAATCCATGGGTCAACTTGGGGACCCCATGGAGCCACTTTGGTTGGAAAATGACATAAAAAACGTTTTATTTAATGTTAAAATAAAAATGTCCCAAGCATGAAATTTTTCACTAAAAAAAATTTAAATGGGGTTATAAAAGTCATATTTTTGAATATAAATATTAATTAGAAATATAAGAAGATTTCCTACATCATGATATTTGTTATATAATTTTTATACATTAAATAAATTAAATTATTTATGACATCATGATGATGCAGCGACTACCTCATTAATAAAGGATTTAAATAAAATGAAAATATAATGTTAAAACTATAACTTAGACTTGTCAAAAACCAATTGGATGAGTATATTTCGAACCCTTACCACCTTATCATCGACATAAATCAATGTAGGACCTTTAAAATCCGAAACTCATTTGAAAATAAGTAACATTTTGTTACATTCCAAGAGTGCCCCTCCTCTCCTCTTATAAAAGGCCCCCAACTCTACCACCTTACACACACCTCTAAAGCCTTTACCTCGGCCAAACCCTGACCATTTCATCTCTCCACATCCCTCTATTCATCGTTGAAGCCTCACGTTGGGATGAATATTTTCAAAGGAAGCCTTTGATCTCAAATCAAAGAGAGTTACCTGATTTAAAGGTAATATATTCACTTGTGTTCTTTTGTTTTATTTTGCTTCTCCAACCCCCTAAACTATTTTGATTAATTTCTTTTGTAAAAAATACAATATCTTCAATATACTAGGATGTTGTTATAAGAAGCATTCGAGCTACACTTACACACACCTACATCTAATGGTTAATGAACATAATGTTTCTGTCGATGGTGAATTTCTGCGTCACGAAACGATGACTGTTCAACACTCATATAACACCTTCAAAGGTGGCCATTAAGATGTGACTATATTTATATATGATACATAATATGTTTATGTTTTCCTTAAGCTTCTGTATTTTTCTTTTTTGTCATACCTTTATGGTTTCCATTGTGGGTAAACACGATAATTTCATTTTAGGAAGTACGGACTACCACCCCCTCAAAGTGATTTGATTCGTTAATTCCATATGTGGGATGTATAAAGGATGGATTTAAAGTTATTATATATGATGTATGTTACATATAAATGATGAATATAATTCTGTAATTAAAATATATATACCTCTAATTTAGTTTTAATTCCATTAATATGACATAGAAATGAAATTAGCGTTCATGCGTACGTACAGCTTACCGTCTCCATGAACGGTGCATTTCCTTTCTTACCTCTAAATGATTATGTAATATTATAAATACATTTATATTCTGGATATATATGATATATATTATATCCAAATAATGAATATAATTCTGGATATAATGAACCTTTGACCACACGAATAACATGTAATTGTAAGAAGTCCACTTTCGACTTAAGAACCAAATATCGACAAAGCAAACATTATTATCTTAAATGATTACATAATGTTTATAACATGGAAATAAGTGAAATAAAAGGAATAATGAACTTGAAAACGGTTCTTAAGCAAGTAGAAATTAACACATGTTTATTATTCAGGGTGTTAAAAGAACGATCGAGTCAAGTCGGACCCGAGGTAAGGGATCCTACTCCTCTCTTTCTTTTTAAGTACACTATTTTATGTCATTACTTTTAAGCTCATATTTATTATGATTGTGATGGTCTTTTATATTACTCCTAATGTAATTTTTATTTTCATATGATGAAAGACCCTATTTTCTCTCATCAATCCATTTTTGATGTTTTGAGTGGTTCCGTTAGGATGCCGAATTTTTGTAAGAGATCTAACCTCTCTCTTTTTTTAAATACTCTCCTTTATGTCACTTCTTTTAAGCTCCTCTTTGTTATGATGGTGGATGTTCTTTTATCTTACTCTTTCGGTACATTTTATTTTAATATTACGAGAGACCCTATGTTATCTCATCAATCCATTTTTGGATGTTTTATGTGGCGTCGTTAGACTGCTGAGTTTTCGTAAGTGATTTTTCATCTCACTTTTAGTCCGGTGAGATTTATGCTACATTTGCCACAATTTCCTTTGAGTGGTATATGTAATTCCAATTATTATACTCTTTTTGTAATATAATTTCATTTATGGGTATTTACATATTCATTTTATGACCCTTATTCAATGGGGTGTATGTTTTGAAAGTTATCCCAGTCGGTAAGGGAACCTTTCACCCTCCTCTTTTTAAAAGAATTATTTTGTTATGTATTTTAATTCACATAATATTATGTTGGGATATGTTATTCTATATCCTTATTGATTTAAATTTTATGTCCAAGTGATGAGATACCCTTTTTATCTCTCATCAACTCTTTTTCTGAATTTTGAAGTGACGCTGTTAGGCTGTCGAATTTTTGCAAGGGAACTTTTTAACCCAATTTCGATTTCTTTGGGTTCAACATATAGTTATTGAATATGTCATCCTTTGAATATGTGTGAATGACCTTTGATTATTTTACACTAAATATCCTCTTATATTGGGTGTATTTATATTTTTCACACATAATTATGAGATTGAATTATCCTTAATTTAAAGATACCATCTTTATAATGGATTTCATCTCAATTGACATTTCTATTGAGACTTCATTGTTGTTATGCACCAATTCACTCTTATATGGTGTATATACTTTCCTTTGGGATATTATATCATGAATCCCTTTATTCTCATGATATTATAAGGTTTTGATTAAATTTTATTCCTCAATTATTGTATTCAAGTGTCTCTCATTTTTTTAAAAACCCTATAACTAAAATATCGTTTTAAATGTTTTAATGATTTAATCTTATAAATATTTCTAATTAATATCCATGTTTTCAAAATGGTTTTAAGTATTTATTTATATGGTTATTAATGGTTTAAAATGTTAAAAGCTTCAATGTGGTATGGGACACTTTGATTCAAAAATCTCTTTATTAAATGTTTTAAATGGTTTTGAAAATGGTTTTTAGAATGGATTCATTATTTCAATATCTTAAAATGTTATATTGTTATTGCAATGTGGGAATGTTATCTTTCCTTTATGCTTAAGTTATGTGCTACGATTATGTTATGGTTCTTGGGCATTGTTATGAAGATGGGTGGTTCCGTGATAAACTAAGGGCGGGTGAGCCCGATATATCTCTCCAATGCATTGGGTAACGCGAAGGAGTTAAATATTAAGGTTTATCCGAAGAGATTTAGGGAATATACTGTGATGGGTATTCCAAACGTAACCAAGAGGGTTACTCCCTACTTAAGAATGTTATGAATGCCTCAAGTTACCTTTATGTCTTATGATTTCTATGTTTTATTCATGATTTTATGCGGTATGTTAAAGTGCTTATGTTTTATGGGTAAAGTATGATTTCATTCTTATGTATACATGTACTCATGTTTCCTTTCCATATTTTTATATCCCTTACTAATCTTTTTATGATCACCCCAAGTTTTTGAAATGTTTCTCACAGGTCAAGGGAAAGGTAAATGATGTGATGATAGTGTCAAGGAAGTGTCAAGAAAGAATCCATGTTTTATTTTAAATATGTTTCCGTTGATGGGGGAAAATGAGTACTATCTTTTATGTAACCACTTTGTTTAAATGTGGAATGTAATTCATGATTTATGATCTAATTCTCTAAAAATCTAAACCTAAAAAGATCCTCAATGTGAATTATTAATTTAATTCAATATTAAGTAAGGTTTAAGGGTGGGTCCTTATACAAATATTTTGTATTATAGATTTATATTTGTTATAGGATTATATAGGGTATGTCTCCGAATGAGAATGACTTCTTCGTGGAACTATTTTCAAACCCTTGTATATTTGGATTCTAGCTTGAGGTGGACACAAAGCATATGGACAGCGAATGCGGTGACCCTATGGGATGTGTAATATTAAAATGGTATTAATGTTGTTTGAGTACTAGGGTGGAGTTTGAAGTTATATTTCATTGGATGTTTTGTTTTCAAATTTATGCCAATAATTCTAAGTGGTTTTTGAGTTCAGTTATTAGACTAGGGAACACAACATAATTATGTTAACTAAGGTGTATTATCTCTCAAACATTGATTGTAATTACCTAGGTTTTAAAAATTAATATTCTTTCAAAATACATTATGTTTATAAATAAAATATTATTTATTATTTTTTTATATTTTTCAATATAATTCATGTAGATTAAAATATATATTATACAAGATATCAATTAAATTATCAACACATTATTGTTTCATAGTAAAACATTACAAGAAAGCACATAAAACTATGTATTACACAACATGGATTGTTACTCACCATGGATTATTATATCCTCTAAAAGTACATAAATCAAAATGGTAAATAAATAAAAAAGGATAAAATCATCAAAACCAAGAGATCTCATGGATTCTTATCACCCATTAGGATCTCCAATAGCCAAAGAAATAATATAATGAGGATGATAAACATGAAAGGAGAAAGAATACTGAAAGATAAAAATTGAATAATATGGAAATCAAAATTATGACTAATGATGTGTGAATAGAATGATTGAGTTTGGATAGGTTTTCTATAAGAATTAAATTTTTCCATTATAATTATGGTCGTATGAAATATGGTCACTCGAAATATAATTAAAAGATGTATTTTCACTTGATAGCATGTAACCAATCTGTATACCGACGTTGTGTATTGTATGTTGTAAATTTAAACTAATATAATTTATGAATAATTATCAACAATATAAAAATATAACAGATATATATTTGTGTGTATTAAGTATTATTAATAAAATTATAAATATTAATGTATGATATTATTTATTTAGTAAATTTATAGAAATCAATTTATTCCAATATATTAATAAAATTAATTTTTTAAAATATAAATATTTAATTTTAAAGTTAAGGATTATTTAATATCTTTCACAGAAATGATTCTCTTTATATAATTTAAATTTTATTATAAAAAATTATATTTATAAACTTTAAATATAATATTTATATTATTTAAATTAGAAATTTCTCTGAAAAAAATAAAAAATAGTTAATGTTCACAATGAGTAGTTTTCAAAAAAATAATATATTATTATTTTTATTATAAATTAAACAATAAATTCATTAATTAAATAATTTATATTAGATAATATGAAAATATTTTTATAATATAGAATTTTAAAATTAGTTTAGAATTAATTTTTTTTATTTTTCTAAAACTTTCGTTTTTAGGGATTGGTGAAAAATACATTTTTTTACTAAAACCATTACAATAATTCCATTATTGATATGTTTGTGTAACATAATAATGTATGAATTTTATTCATGATCAAATATGTATGGTTGGATTATAAATATAACATTTTTATAAAATTATTATATTTTAAATTATAGGATTTATGTTTAATTAAATTATAAAATATTTTTTCAATAAATGAAATAGCTTTTTGGTCTTTACTTTTAATAAGAGAGAATTTAGGTAAATATAGTTTTGTCTCGTTTTTTAAACCACATAACTTTTTTATAGTGAAACTATTTTTTTCAGGAAAATAAAATTACATAAATAAGTTTTTCATACACATATATTTTAGGCATAAAAATATTTTTTTTTTTTGAAAATATGTTTTTACATCTTAAATAAGCTAATGTTAAGGGTTATTATTTCATAAATATATAAATAT
Source organism: Viscum album (assembly GCA_963277665.1). Classification (NCBI taxonomy): domain Eukaryota; kingdom Viridiplantae; phylum Streptophyta; class Magnoliopsida; order Santalales; family Viscaceae; genus Viscum; species Viscum album. The sequence continues at coordinate 1,198,411,676 of OY728153.1, read as the reverse complement.
TATAAGATAATATTTATATATTTGATATTACAGGGAAAAAATTACGTAATAAGGAATATTTTATTTTTAGCCATTAAAGCTAATTTACTACGGTAACATTTAGTTACTATGGTTAAAAGAATATTTTTCAAAGATTAATACTTCTCTTAATGTTTTATATTTTTAAATAAAATGCATGTATTTTAAATTGAGTATATAATATGATTATTAAACGTAAATTAAAATAAATTAACTCTCATTTAATTTGTTATCAATGTAAAATAATATTATGAACAACTAAAAACCAATGCGCCATCATACTAAAAACACCTTTACTAAACATTATATTTTTTTGAAATTAAATGTTAATTTTTTCATTATTACAAATAAAATTAAACTTATTGGAGCCTAAATTTGGATTAAGAATATTAATTTTGGTATGCAGGTTTATATTCTACATTTTGTGATAATATAATTTCAAGGATTAAAATATAATCATGATTTGTAAAGGTTATAGGGATTTACATAATCTGACTTGATTTTTACGAAATAAATATGACCATTGGACATTTTAGAATGATTTTTATGTTGGAAATCCATGCATAATTTTCTCAAAAAAACTTTCCTAGGAAATAAACATAGCTCACATAACCCACCTAGCACCCATGTGTTGTCATTATTACTACTTACTTAACATTAGTTTCCAAGGAAAGTCCCCTCGTCTCACATTAAAATCTTTTTCACTCCCACCCAATCTATAATACATATAAACCCAAAATGAATTATTCCTAAAGTTACCTTCCCCCTCTCTCACTAATTCCCTCGTGAGGAGTTCCTATGGTTATAAGGAGTCCCCCCAAATATTTTTAAATCTACTTATCATGGCTAGGTTCTCTTTCTGGCATTGATTTAAGTAATTATTTTTTTGATAAGACTGTTGTGTTTAAATTGATTATACTTTCATATGTGGATAATCATCCCATTACCTCCCATATTCTTCTATGTTTATTATATACTATCATTACCCTTCATTAAACCAAATCTATAATTCTTTCTTTTTATCTGTTACGTCATTGAAATCAAACCCATATTTTCAATGCCAAATATTTTTATTATGAATACCCAACACTATTTTATTTATAGGTATTCACTTATATATAAAAATATATAATTTTATATGTAATAAATTTTTTAAAAACCACATTCATTTATATTAGTAATTAATTAATGAGATACAATCTTATGATATATGATCAATGTGAAACACATAATGATATACATATGAAACGTACCCTCGTAGGATGAATATATGCAATTGGTAAAGAATTTTACTCTAAAAATACCATGTTCATGATAACTTAATTACATGTAATGGTACGGTTTTATGATTCCTTTGTGGATAACCATGGTAATATTATGTTATTATGCACTAGTGATGAAATTATGTGATGTTCTTATGAATTTATATTGTTTTTGTTGTAGCAAAATTTCCATATTATAAAAAATTTATTTACAATCTTGTAACACCTAATGTTTTTATTGTATTATTATAAAACTATTATACATGTTCATTCTTATATATTATGAAGAATTTTGTACACATGATGTTTATTTACAATTTAATTTCATTTTTTATCCCATACTGGGATTTATGATTACACTTTTGTTATGAAAAATTTCATTAGAAAATCCCATGTAGTGAAGTGGTCTAGGATAATGTTATAAAGATGTGTTTCAAGATAATTAAAAAATTATATTTGGTTATGTGATCATGTATTCCATGTATTATATTCAAAAATTTCAAGACACTAAACCCTAAAATTTTATTAATAAATGATTAGTATAATAAATTTGATAAAGAATTATGTTTAAAACTATGTATGGATTTATGGATCATTATAGTTGGTATCATATAAAGGTTTAGTTTTTTGGGAAAAATTAGACTAGAAATCCATATAAAATACCTTAGGGGTAAGAATAAAGAACAATCCTAGGTTTATTAAAACTTAATAAAATTTTGGTTATGATTATAGTATATGTTCTCCCATAAGATAAATATTTGTATGGATACTGCCTATTGGATGTGGAGTAGTTTCCCCTTTCGGGTAGTCATCCCCAAAAAATAATGGTTGAGCATTGAATCATTCATTATTATTGATCAAAACACCTAACAACAGACTCTAAAGTGATACACTTTATAAATTTACATTCTAATTATGAACCATTATGAGGTATTTTCATATATTTTAGAAAGAGAAACTAATAAGAAAATAATAATGTATATGCTATAATAAATCATATAGATTAATAAGTTAGGGTATATAATAATTATTTATGAAATATATATTTAATTTTGAGTGAATATATTTTAATTTTTTTAGTTATTTATTATTATATAACGTTTTATGATATTTTTAGGGTAGTTTTTTTAAGTAATATGTATAAAAAGTATGAGAAAACTCAACTTCATGTAACATATCATCACCCAAGGGTGTAATAGAATGAACAATGAATTAAATGAGTGAAATAATAGCAGCATGGGTTAAAATGAATAGTTTATATAAGATAATATATTAGTATTGAGCTTTCATATTCATATGATCATCAACTTTGATTTTATTGGATATTATAAGAGTCCATTTGGTTTGAATATTTTTTTGGAAATAATATATAGTTCCTAAACCTAACCATCATATGATTCCATGTACATCAAAAAATATTTCATTATAACACACTCCCATGATCATTTAAACTTATAGATTTAGAGAATTTGGAAAAATTAAAAAATGAATAAGCCCATGTATTTTGTAACTGATGGATAATTTTCCACTATATATAAAACTTTACTTAATCTATTACCAGTATTTAACATCTCATAAATTTTTTCCCTAAGATATCATTTTAAACATATATTTTATACTACTTTTCTTCATTAACTGTATAAATGGAGGCATAGTAATGGGTGAGATAAAACACCGATCAAGGGAAATCATATGATTATAGAAATATTTTCCTAAATATTCAAAAAAATATTCTAGAAGGAATAAGTAATCACTATAATGATATAATCATATAATAATGATATCAGGATATATCCATGTATAATAATGAAAATAATTAGATCACATGGATAAAAATTATTAACTACAAGTAGAAGTGATAAATAATGTTAGACAACAAAGTTCAATGCCCTAAGATTTACTATACTTATCTTAGACATCATTAACATACCGTCTAGGATATGTGTCTAGGAAATATAATTTTTGGAATGGAATACAATAAAATTACAATCCTAGATTGTCCCATGATACCTACAAATGCATCATTAGGATACCTATAACCGATCCTCATTTTTTAGTAATTATTTTTAACGAATTAATCACATAAAGAAATAAATAAACAATACATCATAAACATATCCATTAAACATTTAAATAGTAATAACATCATACCATTAAAAAATAATTTTTCCTATGTCAATAAATGGGATATCATTATCATAAACCATCCAGATAAAGAATATGGATGGCCAAGCAATACATAATTAACTCTTTTTAGTTGTCAATGAACATCCGCATCAGAATAAAAAATTGACCAGTTTTAAATATTCCCCCAATCAATAAATGGAATAGTGTTTCATTTATAGATCCCTCAAAATAAGAAATATATACTAACTGTTATATTTTGATGTCAATAAAATCATAATAAATTATCATATGGAATCAATTGGAAAACCCTTGATGTAAAGGAAGGAAAAATATAGTGTTCATTGAGAAAACACATCAAAATATAGATTATATTTATAAACATTAAATCACACGGCATGAAAAGTGAAATTATTTTTCATTTCCATAATAGAAATAAACATTTAATTATTTATATAATGGATAATATTAGATGGTATAATGTGAATAAAATAAATTATCATGAAAAATATATGCCAAAAGACAACAACTTTGATGATGACCCTTTTGAGGACTTTAAAAAACACATTATAAAGAAGAAATACCAATGATAATTTTAATTCAATTTTAAATACATATTTTATCAAACTTGGAGAAAAATAATTTAACTTAAGAATAATTGAAAAATAAAAAACACCTCACATATAATAATAAATGTGGTAGAATGGCATGTTAATAGGTAAAATGTTAAGAAAATATTATTTTTTTTAAAAATACCACTAAATAATATAGTAAATTATTTTACATTAAAACATTTGAATTGAATTTCAATATAGTTAAAAATGAACTTTTTAAAATTTTATATAAATACTGGGATAACAAAACAAATTGGATTATTGCATAGAAATAATTTCCACTTATAAAACACTTTATAAAAATAACATCACAAATAAAAAAATATAAATCATCTATTCAAAAAAATGAGAAGAAATATATCACATAGGTTGAATATAATAGAATTAAATTATTTTCATCTTATAATGAAACACTATAAAAATACCTTTGATAGGTTAATTTATTTTAGAGTTCTTGATTTTAAAATTATGATATAAACTAAAACCATACTCTTGAGTAACATTTAAATAAAATCCATTTCAGGTGATAAAACATTAAATATAACATAAAATATCATAAATAAATAATTTTTCTAATTATAGAATCTCTAATGTAAAGTTTATACCCAATATCCAAAAATTGTTTCATAACAAGTAGTAAGTCTTCATAATTAGACATTGAGACTAAGAATACAATACAAGAAGCCTAATCATTGATGTAAGATTATTATGATAATGATTCCATAAAGAAAAATTTTATAACCATAAACATATAATGAAATAAAATAAAAAATATATAATAGGTTTAAAAAATAAAAATTAGAATAATAGAGTTCAAAAAAAATGTTTGTAACCCAAAGAATGGAAATTTGGTTAACACAAACCCTTACCTTATATTTCTAATTATTAAATTGTGCTATAACCTCCTATATAATGAGAATAAATATATTAATCACCTATCTCATAAACTCTATATAATAGCACAACCCTTTTACAATATTTTATAACCATACATTTCAAAATTATTTACCAATCATAATTTATATTCATTACTGGGTGTTATAAATATTGGTTGTTTCTTTCATATAAAATTCATGAAGACAATATAATATTTCTATAATTGTTTTTAGTTTCAGCATTCTAAGATCATTCTCGATTAAATAATTATTTTTCCTTCAATTATGTATTATGTACCAATTTTATTATATAAATAACATGAATACGGCTTGTGAAAATTGAACTTTTGATGATCTAGTTTCTTGTGTGTTTAAGGATAGAAATGTGATATACTAAAATATATATTAACTATTAACAATAAAATTATAGAATCTTCAAAATTTAAAAATTTATCATTATTATATAATATTAACATTATATAAAATATCGTAATCATTTATAACATAATCATTATAACATCATTTGCATTGTAATGGACTAGATGAGCCCGTAAGGGGCACAACACGACTTAGGGTTTTCTCGTCGCTTCCTATCTCCTCAGTTGGGCTATGATTATTTCCTAGATCTCCCTGCATTGTTCGTGGTGCGGCGGTTTCTTCTGTGGAGAGGGTGGCCATGTCTTCGGTGGGTTGAGGGTCGGTTTCCAGATACTCTGCGTCGTGGGGTTGAGATCTGGTGCGACGTCGAGGTCTTGGTCCTTCTTTGTGGGGATGGGGCCTAGATCTTCGGCGTTAGGGCTGAGATCTGGTAAACATGAGGGTCTTTCCTATTCTTCCCATTTGGGTTTCGATTCGGTGCTTTTGAATCTACATCTTGTCTCTCCGCGGTGTTGGGGATGTGCTACGGTGCTCGTCTAGAGTTGTGATTTGTGCAGTGTGGGGTTGATCTGGTGTGGTGTCGATCTGGTGCTCCTTCTAACGCTTTGGGGTCATGCTCATATCACCTGGGACATTCTTTATTCTTCCACGGAGGTGTGGGAAACCTGTTCTCCTACGGCGTGGAGTCGCGATCCGGCCTTCACAATGAAGGGGGTCGTCTTCCAGTTCCACGGCGAAGGGGTTGTTCCATCGGATTCATAGAGTACTGGATGGGGTAACTTGGTTGTGTTGTGGTCATTGCTTGTAGGTTTTATGGTGTTGACAAGTTTTATGGTGATCGTTGTGGCGGTTTATTATTTGTTAATGTCTGTGAGATGTTTGATTGGTTTTGAAATCGGTGTTTTATGAGTTATTTGGTGGTGCTTTGTTGTTAGAGGTGAAATGGATGGTCTTTAGGGAACCCATACAACCTACAAGGTTTTATTTAGGGAAGGATATAGCTGATTATATTCACCGTGCATGAATTTTTGGACATGGAATATTGAGAGGGTACGGCATTGCCATCGGTATCGGGCTCGTGCATTCTTGCATGGGACAACTTGCTGAGTAGCCATGCTTTGGTGGAGGCGTTTCTTAATGATATTGATGCTGTGTAGAAGCATTTCTTTGTTGTCTTGTTCTAGGTTACAAACCTATTTTTTTGAATCTTTTTAATATCTTGATGTCTTGAAATCTTGGTTTTCCCCCCTTTACCCTTAAAAGGGGGCTTATCCAAAATCAATAAAAAAAATTTCCTTCAGGCCTTTCAGTCAGTAAGGGGATGTATATAGATTATCATTACCCCTATCAATAAAGGAACCCCTAATAGTCTAGTAATGAGGTAAGAGATATTGTGACACTTGAGACCCTCATTAAGTAGTACAATAGTTTGAAACTATACCAAAGGGTATAAACATATTAATAATTGAAGGAATCAACCTCAGTAATAGTAAATATTGGGAGACATGATAAATAAACTGCAAATCAACACCATTGCATAATATTAATATAAACCAAATATATCCTACAATTCATGAACAATGTAAAAATATATGAATAAAACTCTACAAGTAAATACCAAATGTATTTTGTTTAATTTATTAAAGTAAAATGCACTCGTCTGTATAAAAATAATTTTTCATAAAAATGCTCCCTTTATTTTCAAATAGTTTTTATTTTCAATTATATTTAATAGGTCATTAAATAATTCATTTAATATATATGTGTAAACCATATATTTCATAATTAATTAATTCTATTCATACCCAAAATTATAATGTCTAGGTGATAACTATCATATTAAATAATAATATTTTAATAGTATGTCATGTTTCGTTTAAAATAGGTGTTTCATGTAATGCAAGATAAAAACCTTGTTGCATGTAACACAAGATGGAATTAAATTTTCATCTAGTACATTCTAAAAATAGTATTTCATGTGAATAAATATAATCTATATGTTTTTTATAACACAATATACTGATCTTGTGGGTTTTGCATTGATTTTGGATTCTTTCTTGTTTTCTCCATGTTGTTATGGAACCGAAGGCTAGATGAGATTCGGATGTTGATATGTGATCTGGTCAGTGTCTCTTTGTATTTCTCACACATTTCTGTTTTGGGTAGGTGGAATCGGGTGGGAGACCTTGAAAGAGGGATGTGTGTACTGACACAAATCATTCAGCTTTCAGTTCTCATTTGGATGGAGGGGTACTTTGTTTTTCTCTAAACAATGTTTTCTGTCTATTTTTTCACTACATATGGTTGACTGTGTAGTGAGTTCCTCGCTTGCTCGTCGGGTGGGCGTCTTGCAAGAGAGATATCTATGCTGGTAGCTATCTTCTAGTCCTATTTTTACATTTCGGTGTGGGATTTAAGAGTCCTTTTCCTCGATTGTATTTCCATCATGACACACTTCTTGGCAAGGGGGAGGCGTATCATCATCGACAGATTTTACTATTGTTTTTTTTTTACAGGGGGAAAAAATACTTCTAGATATTTGTGATTTTTATATGTGTTCGTTATTTTTAATTTTGTTCTATGTAAGGCCTTTGTTCCATGTTGGGTTTTATTTTGTCATTTGTTTCTTGTAATGAGTTTCCCTTTTTCTCAGTCCTAAAAATGAGTTTTTTATTATTGTGTTCAATCAAAGTGGTTTTCCCCACAACATATACAAAATTATAATGCAATATATCAAAATATAATAAATTTATATGAAAACAATAGTTTACCAAATCTTGGTGTGTTACATTCTACCCCCTTAAATAAATTGAATCCTTTCAATTTTAACTTGTGCTTGAAAAAAAAGGTTTCAACATTTGAAAATCCCATTTAGTTAATCCAACATCTTAAGAATGGTTAATTAAACATTCTTCGGAAAATAGAGGAAGGTATTTTTGAAGTTCATTTAGAAAAACAAAAACAATGTTTTTAAATATGATAACATAGGTGGAATGTGGATATTTGGAAATGGAATGAAAAATTAATTTTGAAAAAATAATAGAGAGATATAGTGATTATTGATATAAAGAAAGTAAATGGTCATCACAAAATATTAAACCAACATACTGTGAAAAAGAACATTTATATCATCATAAATAATGGTAATATGATAACATTTTTTTTCAAGATATGTCTTTTAATGTTTGGAAATTTTTCTGAGAAGATATACATATTTTTATCCTTAAATTTTATAATCACAATATCATACTTTGGTTGTGCTTCGATAAATTTTGACATTTTCTATTACTTAATAAATGAAGAAGAGTTTTTTTATTTTTAAAGAACTAGTAGAACAAAAATCCATAAAAAAATTGATATATCATTCATTATTTATCTAGTTATTATAAAAATTATATATTTATCGCATGTTTTCTAATTACATCCATATTTTGACTTACTTCATTTCATCAATAGTTAACCATAAGGCACCTCCATGTCTAACCAAAATTGAAATCCAAAAGTATAGAAACAACATTAATATATTTCTAAAATCAACTCATCAGTCATCCTACAAAAAACATGAAATAAATATGAATTTAACTTTCCAAATATGTGAATACATTGATCATATATTTTCATAAAACATGGTAATTACCACAATTAACATAAAACAATAAATAAAACATACATACATCCCAATTACATGAATAAAACTACAGATTATATAATATATTCCATAAATTCAATAATCCAGAAAATTCTATCAATGATAATATAGACCACTTTGTCCGTAAATCATTAATTGGTTATATGTTTATAAATGCATTAAAATTTACTTTATTGATATCTAGCATCACATTATCGCAACACCATTATCTCAACCTCCAGATCATATTAAGGGTTATGCTCCCTTAATCATGTTTTTTCTATAAAATATCACATATCTTTGAAATTTCTTTTCTAGGTTATCTGTACCAATAAACATATTCATGAAAATACATAATGAAAACATTTTCTGAACAATCCTTATAAATTTTATGATATAGAATTCTTGAAATACAATTTTAAAAAACTTTAACCATTTAAATAAATTCTTACTTTTTTAGCTAGGATTCACCACTTTATTACCTAATACCTCCTTACTTTCAAATGTAAATTATAGTCTCTTTATTAAAAATAACAAATTATTTACTTATAAAACCATGTTTTACCTATTTTTGAGATTTCCCCTAGGATCTATATTTATATAATGCTTATACCTTCCACATTTATAACATCTAAAAATTCATGATGCCTAATTTAAACCATTATTCCCATCCATTACAATAATTGAAAATTTTATTTTTCGTCAGTAATTTCATACTTTGTTCCATTCATCTCCACACAAAATTCTAAAAATATAAGAAACTAAATATTATTTTCTATATTCTCTCCACCACTAAAACTCTCAAAAAACTATATATTTATTTTCTTTGGTTTGTTTAATAGTTGGTTAAGTTTAAATTTGTTAATCATATTTGGTAATTATTGATTAGGGGTAATCTCAATATCTTTCACCCAAGTCATCATCCCATTTTGTTTCTCATAAATAAATTTTATATCACAATCAATGTTAATCATGCTTCCTCTAGTTCTCTTGACTAAATGAAACCTAAAATCATAATATGAGAAAAAATATTCATAGTTGGAAACCACAAAATCATGAAAAATCACTTATATGATGTCTAAGTCCTAACACATTCCTTTAAATATATGACACATTTTCCATAGACTGTTTAATTAATGGTTATTATTTAAATCATTCATAATTTTTCATAAAGAGTTTGTGAATTTCCAAAGAATATCCCCATAGAGTGTCAAACTAGGTTTGTAGGGAATCCCCTTATCATACACTAGGTGATGATAAAATCCATATTAATGTGCACCTTTCATTGTTATTTCCTCTAGGTACCTATGTACGAGATCTATATCCACTTACATGATCTAGAAATGGATTTAATTTCATACACACCACATGTTATACACTTTACCAAAATTATATTATATTTTACTATACATTGTCTCATCTTAATACTCATCATTAGAAATTTTTCTAGACATGTTTTCAGGTATATTTATATGGGTTTCATTAATGTTTTTTCATCATAGTTTACAAATCAAAACTATACCTTTCATTTGATACCAACAATAAATATTAAAACTTCTCATACATAGATATTAAATTTTTCGGTCAATATTCATTACTTTACACAAACACACACATGAGGATCATTAATGTATAGTGACTTTGGAAACATGGAAACATAAACCACTATATCATAAGAGTTCTATATCATCTCCCACTTATTTCCTCATAACTATTACCCTTATAAGACATATCACACATAATAACTATCATCATAACACAGGGAATGATAAGTAATGGTAAAAACAAAAATAAATAGACATAACGTGGTCATAAGGGTATGAGAATGTTAGAATAAATTATTAAAACCATACCATGCAAACCAAGAATAAAAAACATGAATCTTAGAATAAATATTAAAAGTTCATAAGATATTTATCATATAAAAATAATATAATATGATCCATCATATGATAACAATGGAATAAGACAAGGAATTGTGGAATATATATAAGTAAAGAAATTCATTTTCTTAAAAATTAAGGATCATTTACAAAACTATCATAGTATATTGGGTTCACTCCACAAACCATCATAGTAGGAAATTTTCACTCCCAATAATATCATTGTTGACAGAGGCCCTTACTAAACTGGGTTCACTCCCCATTCCAGTTCTATTTATCTCATGAAATATACTATTTATCTCTTGAGATATCAATCATTACCCAATGCATTATAGGGAGATATAAGTCTCTCCTATATTGGGTTATAATGTAAAGACTATCACATAATGAAAATAAAACATATGTGTTCCAAATGATCATAAAATATTCATCATATTATAACCTATGAAATAAATATTTTTCATTAAGATTTCATTATAACATAACTTGTTTAAAAGAAATATATTTCATAATCATTTAATAATTTCATTAAATATTAACCCTTGGTAAAAGAAGTGGGTTTCATATTAATTTTATCATGGTATTACTTGTGGAAGAGAAATGGGTTTCATTAACATCTTTTGACCATAAACATAAACCACGTAGATAAATAATAAGAATGGTATCCTTTAATCAAATCCCTAGTAAAGCATATGTAGCATCAAAAAATGTCATATTAGATGGAAAGGGACATTGAAAAATCACTTGGAACATTTATTATTTAAAAAAATATTTTAAAAACAATATTTAAAACTAAAATTCCACAAAATTTTTTGGAAATCATTTTTTTTTTGAAAAAAACATGAAATCATAAAAAAGGAAGCTTTTAAAATCATTACCAATATTACTTGATAAATATACTCCTTATGAATTGAACAAAAGTTATAAAAAATAAAACCTTTTTAAAATTACTTTATTTTAAAATAACCTTCAATAATTATAAATTAAGATTCAAAAAAAATAATGTCAATGATGGAGGTAATTTTAGAACTGTTTTTGAAAATATTTATAGAAAACTTTTTTTAAAAAAAAAAGTGATTTTGGCCAAAAAGGGAAATATAGAAAATGTTTCATAAAAATATTATTTTAAACTCTTGAGTACATAATTATATGAAAATTTAGGAAATAAATATTATAATTAAATAAACACAAGATAATAAAATTAATGATATTATTTAGAGATGTATCATAATATTTTATTATTGGAATCGTAATTATAAAAAATCTTGATAAACGATGAGATTGTGACATAAAAATATTACCTCTTTGGTAACATAGAATAGTATTACACATGATAGAAAAACATTATATGAAACATATAATATCATTAATATAAGTAAATTTAGGATATAACATGTCCACGGGGCATTATGTAAACTTTCTCGAGGATGATAGGTTCATAACATAACTTATGTCCCAAAGAAGGCAATCTGAGACAAAAATCCCTTATCACTTTTGTAAAATATAAACCATAAACCCCATGAATTATAAATCCCTAAATTGATATGTAAATAAAAATAAATTATATATATATTCATAATAAAAGAATTTCAGGATCAGCATATACACTGCATAAAAAAAAGTAGGGAATATAGCATGTGTCTCCTAGAAAAATAAATGTGAGACAGAAATACCTTACCATAAGTCCCAAAATCCATCATACACATTAAAAAATTTTACATTATAAATATAATAATATATATATTTTTTAAATTTCCATTAAAATTTATATCATAACATGTATTATTTACTTATGACATTTAATTACCCGTTTATCAACAATTCCATGTTAAAGTCAGGTTTTAGGTAATAACTACATTGTTTTTCAGGTACATTTTGATTTTATATTTTTGGTCTTTATACTTTGATCATGGTTACATAATCTCTAGAATGGTAATTATTAATTATAAGTTATATATATTCAATATAAATTTATTTACAATATTCCAAAAATTGTAAATATAGAAAATGAGTTCACCATTCATGGAGACGGTATGGCGTATATAAGCATGAATGTTGTTTCCATTTTCCATATAAAAATAAAAAAAATTAAGTAATGTATTTTGATTCTATATTAATTTTTACTTCATATATATCACATATTTTTATTAAACAAAACCTTATTACCAACAATTTAATGCGTGAACAAATCATGTCACTTCATGAGGCGGTGGTCTATCCTACACACGAATGATGTTATCATATTACCACAGAACGGAAAGTAAGAAGGATCATGTAATATAATAATTATAGAAGAATAATAAGATAATATTTATCATATATTAATGATAAATCTATAATTATACCCATTTGTGATAGAAAGTGATGAACAACAAATAAAATCAGCTTGTGAGGCAGTGGTTTTTCGTACACACAAATGACGCTTTTTGTAATCCATTTGATGGAATAAGATATTTATTTTGGTTATTTAAATAACATAATAATAAATTAGTATATTTAAGATAATTATGTCATTATATCATTATGATTTAATAATAATTTAAGTAGGTGGATAAAGAAATATAATAATAAGTGTCCTTATGGATGTTACCTCACTATTAAAAAAAACTTCTTTTGGTTTGCACCAAAAGGCGTGTTAGGTTGGATTTTTTAATTACAAGGCATATATGATGAAATTAGGGATTAATTATTTTTTTATAGTTAATTTCCAAAAATGTATTTTGGAAGTGTGTTGACGAGAGGAGAGGGGGTGTCCATTTATATGTGTGGTGAGTGGAAAACTTATAATTTTTGAAAAGGAAATGGTGTACCCACATTTTCAAAAGTAAAAAAGAAAAAAAAATCCAGTACCAAAAATATGACACATTATTTCTCAATATTTATTTTAAATTAGTATAGTACAAGTTTTTATTCAACATTAGACCTTCTATTTTTAGTTTAAACCTCATGAATCCCATTTTTACCTTAACCGTGTAAATTAATTTTCTCTATTTTTACAATTAAATGTGGTCAAAAAATAAGATGAACATATTAGATATTATTAATTTTTATGATTCAAAATATTTAATCCATTCTTCTTATTCCGTTCATATGAATAGAACATTTTAATTTCAAATTAATCTTGCAGACATAACGAGAAAGTAGTTTTCCAAAGAGAAAATGCTCAAATTCATACAATGTTTTATATGAGAATTCAATACGAAATTTATTAAATTGACTGATATTTGAATAATAGATATATAATTGAAACAATAAAGTTAAATTTAAAAAATATTAATTCAATTTTTAATTTTTTAAATTATTGAAATGAAATGACAATTTCTAATCAAGCCTAATATTTTCCACTATTCATCTAAAAATTTATCATTTTCTTGAAAATTATCAATAATTCAATAAAAAATAAATTTGACTTGGATAATTCTCAAATGAAAATTAATTCATAGAATATATTTTCAAAGAGTGGAAAAATTTATATTTAAATAATTTCTCTAATACCAATGAAAATAATTTTTAGAAGAATAAAATTTAAAGCGTAAAATTTAAATCAAATTATATCATTTCTTAAAAAACTATAAGATGAATGATAAACATTTTTGTGAATATACAATATATAAATTTCATTAAAATTTTCCAAAAAAATTGGTTTCTTTAATTTATTGATGTAAAAAACATTTGTTTTCATAAAACTAGTTTTTCAAAAAAACATTTATTTTCAAATAGTTTTTATTTTGATTTATAAATAATTGGTCAACAAAAAAATCATTTTATATACATGTGTAAACCATATATTTTAATAATCTAGTTAATTGTATTCATATCCTGTATTCCAATTGATAGGTGATAACTATCATATTGAATAATAATATGTTAATATTATTTTATATTTTTATTTACTTAGGGTTGTGTATAATGCAATATAAACTCAGTATTACATGTAATGCAAGATAAACATAGTATTTATTATAGAATAAACAAATCGTAGTGTTTTTTGTAACAAAATAAGTTGAAAATATTAAATGTATTTGAAAAAATATATTTCACAAAATCTCACGGGGTTAAATCCACTACCACCCCACATCCCCTAAAAACACTACAGATATATTCCAAGTAAACATAATAAGTGGAATAAAACATTATAACACATAAAAGATTAAAACATTTACCATAATCATAGATTCAACATGGTATTTCATTAATTTACTTTTTACATAGCTTGGGTACTCACATAAAAATTCCATATTTCCATGGGTAACCAATTCATTATTCATATATAAATTTTAATACATTTATTTGGGGTGAGATCAAAAAATCATCACAACCAATGTTTCATAGTCATAGCACCTATAACACAAGAAAAGATAAAAAATCTACGATTTTTAGTAATGGAAACATATAAGTATAATTCAATCAGTAGAGACATTAAAATTAGTAAAACATGTAGTTCCACCGATTCCCATTCAATTTCAAATAAATTAAACTAATTTTCTTCTTATAATGACCCATACTATCCATACAATGAAATGAATACTATGCAATCGCTAATGATGAACATAAATATGGAGATAATTCTGATCCCCAATCCTAAATAATATTTCTAATCATCCACACACAAAACATTAATGGTGGAAAAAACTAAAAATCACTACCTCACAAGAAAACTATTAATCTATATAAATCTCAACTATGGCTCAGCCAAATCATATTCCAATTAAACATTTATTGAATAAACATCACCTCTATGAATTAAATGAAGGTAAAATAGGAAAAATCCAAGGATAATTGGAATTTACTTCCTAAGTGTCACCAAAGATCAGATTTTGAGAGCCAATGATCAATGATAGATGAATGTGGTTGGAATATCCTCTAAAACTCCCTTGGGTTCATCCAAATCCATAGTGAAAAAGAGAGGAATAGAGTAAAACTGAGGTTTTTCTAAATTTATTAATATTCTAGGACTAGACACATTCAGGGCATAAAGAACATATTTATATCCATGTTTTTATTGATACATACAAATTCTAGTCATGCATACAGTTCAAACATGAAATTTTCAATCATCATACCTGATGAGAATCTACCGAATTACATGGGGCCTTATCCATGAATTCATCTACAATATGAATGACTATTTCACAACTTTATCTCGTTAAGCACATAACTCCCTTATAAAAATTAAATTCATGAACTGAAATTATCTGAGGAATCAATAAGAATTCACGTCATGAACAATTATTCTGGTCCTGAGAAACCCTCTACTAAAAAATTATATCATTAAACTCAAATGAACCCTCTTTAGGCCTCATCTAAATACCACTAACTCCCATACCTTTAATTTAATGGACTAATATGGCACATAAATTTACATTAGAGACCTCTTAAATGACACTAATACTCAATAATAAAAACTGTATCTAAAAATGAATCAGAAGGGTTTGGACAATAAACCCATGAGATACCACTCTGGGATCTCTTTAATACCAATACACTTCCACTGATAAATCAAATAAATCTAAGAAAAACAAAAAACCCAAACAACCACATAACTATCCTTTATTAGGTGAAACCCAATTACATTTTAACATAGGAAAACGACACCTTCATTCCATGTAACTATTCCCAAAACCTTTTCAAACTCTATATAACTCTAGCCAACAACTACAACGACTGGTACACAACACAACCATAAGTTAAAAAATCATTAAAACCCATACATCATATGATGGTATTTTTCTCTTTAGTGGACATTGACCCTCCAACACAGTTTTAAAATTTGATTTAATGATAATTAGTTTTTATTATGAAGGTGTTTTCCCCTTTTATATACATGAATTTATAACACACTCCATTAGTATAGGAAAAGTAACATCTCATAAATCAATAGGATCCAGGAATCACATCATCAAATAAATTTAATAGGGTATAACCCAATACAATTCCATATATTGGGAAAAAATTAACATCAATATCTCATGAACTAACCTCCATAAAACAATAACTTTACAAAATAATATACATCATATAATCCCCATTATAAACCACTAATAGAGAATTGTTAAACTCTAAGAGAACTCACTAATTTATTACCATAAAAAACCTATTCTAAAATAGCATCCTGGTTTGAACCACCTTCTAACCATCACAATAGATTGTCAACATGACCGACATGGTCACACATCACCTTTAACTTTTAGTCTCCCCATGGAGACTCCCCCATATTCGACATCAGGGATGATTATACTAACATATGATAAAAACAACTGCTTCTACTATCTTCTCCCATATCATGATACATCTCTATAAGATATTTTATGCCCATCCATGCATCCTTAGACTTACAAACCACATCACTTCATGAATTTAGACTTAGATAATTAGAAACTAAATTGTCCTTTCATTATGTTTTTAGAGATATGAATGTCATAGTACTAGAGAAACTCATTAACTTCTCCTAGCATAAATTTAGATCACATTAGGGGAAAATATATTTAAATATATTTTGTCCATGAAATTAAAAAATCATTTTTCAATGAGGTAATTCCACCACAACCATGGTGTAAACACAACTTCTAGAATCTCTATATCATGAGGTTCATAGTTACATTCATTGTGATGTAACTTCTTTGACACATAATATATCATCACTCTCTACTATATACAGACACATCATAATCCCATAAGGGATACATCATTGAAAAACTCAAACTTCACACCCTCTATATGAAATTTAAGCACTAAGTCACTGGTCAACATCTATTTCAAGTGACTGAACACATACTAGAACTAATCAGTTCACATGATATATTGGTCTTTCCATTTCAATGTTATCAGTGAGGTGAAATCTAAGATACTTAAAAAAACATTTGGTTATATCATAAAAGACCATAGAAATAGATAACCACTTACACATTATTGGATGCTTCCCAAAAATAAAATACCTATATCATTTATGGGTTGATGACCACAACCTACAAAGAAACCACATTCCCAAAGAAATACACCTCTTGTATCCAAAAAATTCACATGGAAAAATTTTCATAGATATGATGGTGTTGATTATCCTACAAGAAATCTCTGAGATTATAACATGATTCTCTACCATATTATAGTAGATCAAGATGTTATAAATGAAAAAGAAAACAAACTAATCCATGAACTAATTGAACAAAGAGTTCATGAGATCCAGGAACACAGCTGGTGAATTCATGATAATGAATGACATGACCTAGAACTTAATGTTTCTATACCTATACATGAAGGAAGTATTTGATATATTCTCATTCCTCACCACAATCTAGTTATATAGACAACCATATACTCTTTAATACCTTATTTATAAAAAACACTATATCTCTACAAAAATATTGATCATGTCATATGAAACTGATCTTTATTATATCATCAATATGTAGCATCAAATAATGTAGCTCTATAAGCTCCATTCGATAGGGGGGATCAAAATTAGATCTACTATTGGTTGAAAATCTATCTTAACATCAACGTCGTGCTGAAAGGGAATTTTCATGAATTAATTTGTGAAAATATCAAGGGACTCATATAAAACCCTTGGAGTATCTATTACCAAAAAACCTCATAATAAAATAAAAAATTATGATAATAGAGGATATGCCTAGCTATCACCGAACAAATAACCCTTCCAATAAAAAAACACTATTCACTGAACCCCAATATGAAAAAATGAAACTATCTTTTAGAAAAAGTAAAAAAATTCATAAAAAATACTTATAGTCCATGATAAGGACACATTTTTATGGGTGTGTATGTAGAAATAAGAAATGAAAAATGGACTAGTATTATCCCACTACTAGTCTAAATCCTAGGAATATAACAAACAAAGAAATATAACTCTATTTGGCATGTATAAAACTAGGGGAACCGAAGGCCCCTCCACCTCTAATCCCAAAGAATGAACCCATGAAAGAGGAAAAAATATGATTTTGGCTCATGAATTAAACATGTTTGATACTAGTGTATATGATAAATGGATCATGTCTTATACCATCTATATCCTTTCTAGGTCTAACACCTCAATTTAATGCCTCAACCCCTGTCCAGATCCTCTGTCTCTCTACTAACAACCACAACAAATAAAATCTGGCTTATTTACCTGAGGATAGAGACCATTGTAATGATTTATTCTACCAACCTTATCTTTCCACAGTTTCTAAACAAATTTTAGAAGACTTTTTGGCCCATACTTCCTCAATGTAAACTGTTACTGCTACTAAAAAAGGATCTAACCACCCATATGATACTTTTCATCCAATAATTCATCTATAAATATTTTCAATGAAAATGAACCCCACATACATTTAATTAAAATAGGAATCACTTAGTATATTCTCTAGATCCACCATACTAAAAATTGTGTTAAAATATTTTATATTGTTGGGTCTTAGTTATTTTCATCCCTAACTATTTACACATCCATTATCCACTACATGTAGCCTTAGTCTTCAAGATTCCACACTATCCACTCTCCCAATTCTCGACACATAGAGAATTATTATTCATGATAACATGCTCCTCATTTCTCAGTACAAAAAACATAGGAAGCATATATGGGGTGACTTCATACCGGATAATTGGTAACAACACCTCCTTGAGACTAAACTCTTTAGACTCCTCATCTAGGAAGTGATCGTGTGAGAAGTACATTATATTCCCAAACAGTACACTAAATTTTCATCCTCTTAGGTTCCACTAATCAAGGGATATAAACTTCTACATACATTATATCTTCATGGTCAATGATAAAAATTACAAATGGAACTCTTTATCATTATATGGCCAAGAAATATCACACCATTTTCAATCACTAAGTTACAACATCTTTAATTGAAAAACAGCTCCCTATAACTGAATAACTGCCAACGACACCCAAAACATAGACCAATCTCTTATAAAATCAAAATAATACTCAATATCCAATATAAAACACAACATTTCAAGATATAAGATACTTCTTTTATACTTTCCTAATATCTACTGCTAAAAAGCACATAAGTTATTCATTTATAAATCAACATCTTCTATTGGGTCAATCCTCTGAAAACAAATTATTCGGCCCACTGAACCTATAATAGATAATCTACCCAGATAATATGATTATCATCAATTATCAAAAAGAATTGAGATACATTAATATTGGTAAAAAATTATCTTAGTTTATTTAATCAATTTCAATTTAATTTCCCGAAATAAAAAAATGTAGAAATGAATACTGCCAATCAAGATACTTGTAAGAATCCTATATATCGACCTTACAAACAGACTACCTCACATAGTCTTTCGGTAGACTCAATGTCTTTACATTAGATACTAGGGGTTATAAAATTTTATTTTCTATCCACTCTCTTTAACTTGTTTCATGTACCCAGATCATATGACACAATTTCTCTTTAATCCCATAAAATAATCAAAGCTCATAACTCCATAAATCATCTAATCTCACAAAAACCTTTTGATAACACACTATCATGAACCCCTCCCACAAAAGTTCCCTCATTGGCTGAAATAGAGGAAGAGAGATAATGACCTTCGAGTCTCACCTTCGGTAGGTCCCAATTTGGTGACTTGCATCGAGAGCATGAAAATATCACATATGGAAGACATTTTCCTCAACAAAAATAAGGATTAAAAGATAGAATAAATTAGTCACAAATCCTCTATATCACAATATATAAAAGTAAACCAAAAATATCACATAATTTATGAACAATGTAAATAAATACTTATAAAAGACTCCATGTAAATTCCAAAAGTTAAATCCTATAGCAGTGACTAAAAAACTACTTATGATACAATCATGTAATGTCATGATAAGTCATTTAAATCGTAAAAGGATCCTAAAAAGTAGTTTATACTTTTTTATCTGATAATAACATTTATACTAAATAAGATTATATATAAGGCCTCCCGTGTACATGGGAAAAGGTGATAGTAATTGACTTGCGAAAAAATAACCAACGTGTACCAATATTGATCAACTATAAAATCCAAACGTCATATGGAATGATCAACAATTAACACATCTAATATGGTGATATGGTATCAAAATAATCATAATAAAAACATTCCCCATAACGACTAACTAACTAATTTTTCACTCTCACACCTATATTCCAAACTTCTTGTGATCTTATCTCTTTCATTAATATATCATAACATATCCATCTATAAAATATGTTTCAAGACGCATCAGAATATATACCATAATATTATAGGTTCTAGAATCTAGTTTTATAATTTGTTAATATTCACATAACATCGTCATCAAAATGGAACATCTCATATGCAGTGCAGTAGGGTATCATTAATGTAAAGGATGCCAACCCTGTTCTCTCCTCCTTCCATACATCAATCCCACCAAAAATCACATCCTCCATATTAGTGGGAGATTATCAACACAAATCCTTCATCATTATGTTATCTCCAACCCCAACTCGTGTCAATAACTGGGTGATCTTAAACCCCCAAACCTTCTCCACAATACTGAAATTTAATATAAAATGTTTAATAAAAGGAAGCAATCCATCTGATCCACAACCAATATAGATGTTGGGGAAAACACTCAGAACTCAAAAAATTGGAAAATGGTATGTTTATCTGACTTGAGTGGGTTGAATATAGAAACCACATAAAAATACATGAAGATTGGTATCATGCAATACCATACCTATAGATTAAAATCATCATTATTAGAATACTCTATAATACCACCACATCACCTCAAAAAATTCTTCACAATTTTTCACAACTATATGCCCCACATCATATAACTACCACATGATTTACACCATCAATTACTAGTTCCACTATTTTATAAAATTAATGTCATTCATAACTCCCATATGCAAAACCATTTCTATCAGATTAAGACATACCATTAATTTCTAATTAATTTCCATTAAACCAATAACAACACATCACTTTTATCCCTTTTTTATATTTAATTGCAGCACATTGTTATTCATTTACCAACCCATTTAATTTTTATTTTCAATATGTCAATTAATTCCATTTAGTACTAGACAACTAACAAAACTACACCCAAGGACAACTCATCCATCCCACATCGAACACTAACACCACACACCATATGACAAGACATATTGTAGAAACAATCCCAAATAAAAATTATCACACATCATATTTAAGATCATAACCCTTTGATGAGGTACTTTCATGTTTAATTTTTTATTCTTCTCCTTTGAAATTGGTTATTGGAATTATTATGTAAGGAAAGGAAGGAAATAATAGAGTCTTGGGAATTTATGACATTTAAAGGGGGAAGTGGAATTACAGTGCATGATTCATAGTTGGTGAAATGTTAGTACCAAATGTTCCCCATGACCATCCCCCTATATGGTGAAAATTGTGGTTTATAAAGTATATAAGGGGATATGTAAATCATACGACCATGAAAAGATCCAATTGTACACCCTTATAATTTTTTTCCAAAACCATGTGGTATTTCTAGTAAACTATGGACTTTATTTCATAAAGGAACAAAATATTCTTCCCTTTTGGGAAATGATTTTTCAAAAAAATAAACCAAAACATTTTCCACATTCAATATGGGAAACCAAAATTTTTTCCCTTACTCTCATTATAAGATTTCACCTGCTTTCATCATACTTTATTCTCCTTTATCTAGGGCTGAAAAATAAAAAATCTCAAGTCCTCCAAGTTTTATTCTCTTTTTATCTTAGTGTGTTTGAAGTTCCATTTTTTGATTCCAAGCTACATGTAAGCCACTGTATCTATTTCCATATTCTTACTTGAATAGTCACATTTGGTTATATTTTTATTTATCTAAAGCTTATGAATTGAATTTTTTATGGAGTTCACCTCTATGATTAATTCTATATAATATTGAATCAGAGGATGTTGTTGGGTGGGTTTTTGTCTACAAGAATAATATAGCTGGTTTATAATATTTATTTCATATTATTCATATTAATCATCTATATGTGGTTGTGTAATTTCATTATCATCCCCCAAATAGGTTTCCTTGACTAAGACATGTTAACGGGTAAATTTATTAGACCATTTAGGGATCTTATTGGTTCTATTGATGATTATGAGACTAAGCATAAGGCTTCTTGTGGGGTGTGTTAATCCCTTGAAAATATATAATGACGTATAATGATGAAATAAATAGGTTTTTGTCTATTAAACAAGTTTTACTTGTCTATTGACATGTTACCATAATAGAAGAAGTTGTTCTCTTTGAAATTGAATTTAAAATGGTCATGACGTGATTATGGGATGAGATATTAAATGGTTAAAGGGGATGTTTTATATATTAAATGTTTTATGAACATTTCACAAATGATTTATATGAATAAAAGATGATATAATTGTATTGTATTGTTTCGTTAATGATTTTAACTTTAATCATCTATTAAGAATTAAAAATGTGGAATATTTCCAACTTTTTATATTTTCTTGGTTGATGTTCATGTGTTTTAGACCTTGGAATGTGGTTGTTAAAATATTATTTTTAATTTTTTTAGGACATTCAAAACCCATGGGTAAAGATATTGGATATGATTCACGTAATCCTTGATTTTGGATGGCAATACATGATGTTAAATATTCATTATTTCATATGATAGACATGAAACACATGTTCTTAGCTAGGGCAACAAAACGATGATCTAGCAACTGATATATTTCTATTTGGTACTATTAATTTTATGGATTCTATTTTGTTCCTTTTATTTTGAATCATATAAAATTAGTGAACCATTTATTTTAGAGTTTTTAACCCCTAAAAATTATGGTTTATATATATGGGGTGGTTGAAGCAGGTTTTGTGGTTTGGTTGTCATGGTGTAACCCAAGATCTTGAGTGGAAAATTGATGAATTTTTATTCTGGAACATGATGATTAATTTACATGTTTATTATTTCTCTTATACTACTATATAAACTATTATTTACATTTGATTTGATATTTCATTTGATTTTGATGGTGGTGGACCACTGATTTTTATTCATACCGAACAAGGGCCACCATGGGTACGTAGGAATATTTCATTGTTCTAGAAATTGATAAGGGAAAGTCCCTATAATATATGGGTGAATTATGATTATGGTATAGTTCATCGATGAGAAAACTATACTGAAATCCAGATCCATTTTGGGAATTATCATCATGTCTTTATTTTGAGACTTTCCTTAACATATGAAACTGTAATGACTTGAGATGTTTTTCTAAATTAGTTTTAGGGAACTAATCCAATTTTTTCATCCTATTGTGATATCTGTAGTCATTGTTGGTAAATAATATTTATTAACTTGGTTAATGTTTATTTTCATTTATAATGTTGTCTTTCTATTTTAAAGAGGTTAGAGTCCCCCCATATACCTTTTCATACACTCGATGTTAGTCGGTATCCTCTAGCATATGATGAGACATTTCTGAGGTCAAGTGGTGATTTCTCATAGGGAATAAGTATAAGGATCTGACCTTTGTACAATCCATATTCTTGAATTAACTAAATAATTCACATTGAGAATCTTTTCAGGTTTATAGTTTTAGAGAATTAGGACATAACTATTACATCTCAAAATATTACAAAGTAGACACTTTTACTATGTTTCCATAAAATAAAAAATCTTAAAAAGAAACATGTCTCATTTCATGTTTTAGATAGAATTTCTTTCCTTGATCCCATTCTTGACCCTATTCATCTTTAAGTCCTGTGGAAAATATTACAAAAACTTTGGATGAGCATAAAAATCCCAGTAAAGGATACAAAACCAAGGAAAACTGTTAGTTTTTCAAAACAACAAGTAAACCATGAATACTTTATCAAAGTAATACTTTTCACTATTACGAAGTAGTAAGTAATCTTCACTAAATATAAGATCACCAATTATCCTTTGTAACCAAAAGATCACCATAAACCCATTCAAAGAACACATAACATATAAAGGTAACTTGGGACATAAACATACTTAAATGGAATAACCATACGGTCGACTTCCACACATATCACTACATGGAATAGCCATACGGCTGAATTCCATACCCAATGCAATAGAGGTAATAACGTAACCTCCCATCCTAGTATTCATAGCACCACCCATCATTTCTTTTATCACATAACCACCCATCAAATGTATAAGAAACATTATAAACTCATAACACATAAAACAATTATAAAGGTAAGAAAACATTTACACATTTCAAGCACAATATATCACTTAAATATATTGACATAAAAAATCCGTTATCAAAACCATTTTCAGTACCAAAATACATAAATTAGTATATGGTATTTATTTACTTTTAAAAAAATATTACGGCTTGTTGAGGAAGCCAATGATCAAATAATACTCACGGTGGCGGAACGGTCGTTGTCACTGTGTACGTTAAAAATAAACATACTTTTTGTCATTTAGTAAAACACTTTGTATAGAAAATATTCCTTTTGAATAAAATTCAAAGTCAAAGGGGTTTATACAGCGTATAAAATAAAGTCTTCTATTAGAACAAAATATGCCTCAATGAAAGGATATTGAGACGAAGTCCCATACAAAGTCAGTATCCATAGATTAAGGACAAATCAATTACATAATTACATGTCACAAATATAAATACACCAAATATAAGAAGATATTAAGTGTAAAAAAATCAGAGTTCATCCACACATATTCATAGTATGACATAATCAAGATGTAGAGGTTTAACCCAAAGAATTGAAATTCGGTTAAGAAGTTCCCTTACAGAAATTTGACAGCCTAACGACGTCATTTTAAAATTTCGAAAATGAGACGATGAGAGATAAAAAAAAGGGTATCTCATCACTTGGACATATCATATAAATAAATAAGGATATATAAGAACATATACCAACATAAGAAGATGTAAATTAAAATACCAAAAAAATAAGTCTTTTTAAAAAGTGGAGGGTGAAAGGTTCCCTTACCGACTTGGGTATCTTTCGAAACGTACACCCCATGAAAGAAGGACAATAAAACATTGATTTAAATACTCATAAATGAAAGTATATTACACAAAGATTATAATAATGGGTAGAAAATATACCACTCAAAGGAAGTGGTGGAGAATGTAGCCTAAATCTCACGGGAATAAATGTGAGATGAAAAACCCCTTACGAAAACTCGGCAGCCTAATGGCGCCACTTAAAACCTGCAAAAAGGGACTTATGAGATCAAATAGGGTCTATCATTATATGAACATAAAAAGTACAGTAATAGAAATATAACATAACATCCCCCAACATAAGAAAGAGTAGCTTAAAAGAAACGACATAAAAGAGAGTACTTAAAAAGAAAGAGATAGGTAGGATCTCTTACCTCGTGTCCGACATGACTTGATCGTTCTTTAATCTCCTGAATAATAAACTAGAGTTAATTTATATTTGGTTAAGAACCTTTTTTAAGTTCATTATTCCTTTTATATCATTTATAACCATTTTATGAACATTATGTAATTATTTAAGTTAATAATGGTCGTTCTGTTGATCATTTGTTCTTGAGTCAAAAATAAATTTCTTATAATTACAAGTTGTTCATGTGGTAAAATATCCATTATAACCAGAATTATATCCATGATGTAGATATCATATAAATAATATATAACCAGTAAATATTTTCAATTATGATATTACATAACATTTAGAGGTATGAAATTAAATGCGCCGTTCATGGAGATGGTAAGTCGTACGTACGCATGAACACTACTTTCACTTCTATTTTATATTTAAAGAAATTAATACTAAATGAGAGAGATATATATATATTATAATTCCAGTATAATATATATGTTATATAGGTCACATAATTTCATCAATTTCATTCCATATACATTCCATGTATTGCATGAATGAGTCACATCACTTGAGGGGGCGGTAGTCCACACTTCCTCAAATGAAATTATTGCATTTGAACAACATGCAAAGCAATAAAGTATGTAATAAATATAAAATAAATGAGAATATAGAGGAAATAAATATAATATATATCATAAATAAATATATTTTCACCATAATGGCCACCATGAGAGGTGGTATATGAAGATAGAACAATCATTGTTTTGTGAGGCAGTAACTAGCCATCCACGGAAACAGTATGTTCATTAACCATTAGATGGAGGTGTGTGTAAGTGTATCTAGATTATTTATCATAGAAACATCCAAGTATATTGAATATACTGGTGTTGTAACTAAAGAAAGGAATAAAAATAGTTTATTGTGTTGGAGAAGAAAAATAAAACAAAAGAACATTGGGGAAGACTTTACCTTTAAATCGGGTAACTTTGGTTTGAACCAAAAGGGTTTCTTGAAGAGCTTTTGCCAAAGGGAATGCTTCTAGGATGAAGAGATGGATGTGGAGAGATAAACTGTGCATATCTTGGTCAAGCCAAATTCTTGAGAGTTGTGGGTAAGGGGGTAGAGGTGGGGGCCATTTATAAGAGGGAGGAGGGCACTCTTGGAATGTCTTGAAATGTTACTTTATTATAAAATGATTTTCGGATATTAAAGGTCCCAAAATTATTTATTTCTAGGACAAGGTTATAGGGTTTATAAATAAACCCATCCAATAGGTTTTTGACATGTGTAAGTCTTATATATTACCTTATCTTCTCATTTTATTTAAATCGTTCATTAATGAGGTAATCAATGCATCATCACGGTGTCATAAACAACTTAATTTATTTAATGTATGAAAATTATAAAAAAAATATCATTATGTAGGAAATCATTTTACCTTTATAATAAATATTTATAGTCAAATATATGACTTGTATAACCCCATGTAAAAATTGTTTTAGTAAAAGAATACATGTTTGTGACATTTTTATTTTAACTTTAAATAAAAAGTTATTAATGTAATTTCCCTACCAAAGTGGATCCATGGGGTACCCAAGTTGACCCATGGATTGTATTGGTCGCCCAAGACTCATCCAATAAGGGTAGGACATGTGTCAAAGTCATTTCATATTATTATATCAATATCTTTACCTTAAATTACACTAATTACTTTAATCGCGATTAATAAAACTTAAAAGACACAATTCACCAAAAAATTATTTTCATCCCATTGAACCACATTTTAAATTCTAATGACAACCTTGTATGTCGGATTTTTGAAATTCAAATCACAGAAGTGGTAAAGTTTCATTTAAACGAAAAATCAGTTTTTTAACTACCACTTAGTGGTTTCACTATTCGTCAAAAATAGAATTTTTTCAGAGAAATACCAAAAATTCACCCTAAGCTATATTTGATATTCTGAATTATAAAATTATGGCTATTTTACAAAATTCAAAACATATAAGTTTCATTAATTAATTTAATAATTAATTCCTGCTGTCAAAACAAATAGCATGTTTTTAAGAAACAATATCAATTAAAATATTGACCATAGTTTAAGTCCAATTTCAAAGTGAAATTAATTCCAATGACCACCATTGGATTAAATGGTAAAAATATATTCTAATTGAACTTTAAAACCAATTAAAAATATTATCTAATCATATAAATAAATTATATTAAAAAGAGGTTTTGAATTAAAATACAACATTTTTCACTTATTCATTAAAAATGGACTTTATCAAAAAAAATAACAAAAACCTACACAAAGTAAATTTTGATATCCCGATTATAAAAAAGTATATTATTTGGTCCAATATAACATATAAAATTTTCAACAAGTGGATTTAAAAAGGGTTCACTATCAAAAGGCGGTTAATCGACCTTTTAAAGAATATTAGAATATTTACGCTTAAAATTCGATTCATTCTCTTTTTAAGCCTCTAAAATTTATTGGATAAGAGTAAAAATATTTGGCGAACATATATAATCATTTTGTAGTTAGTTCTGTTCATTCCCGCCATTACAATGGGTAGGCGTTAACTACCATTTAAAATAATATTATTTTATTATTAGAGTGCAACGTAAGATTTCCAAGAAACTCATTGTTGCGTATTGGGTATGCCATCAAGCATAGCGTTCCCTTTAAATTAATATTAACAATTTATTCACAAATATGGATAAATATAAAAATTTAATATTCTTTATTTACCTAGGGTGTTACATCCTTCCCCCCTTTTGGGAATTTTGTCCTCATAATTTTAAAATTGGGCTTGGAAACTTCATTGAAAGTCCCACTTCGGAACAAGAGTCGGTAAAACTATCACTTTAAAATAAAGAAAGAGAATTAAAATGGTCACAAGAGTTAACCCATACTAGGATTCCATGAAAAAATGGATATGGAAGAAAAAAAGGGACAGGCTCTTGTGGATATTGATAGAAAACATGTTTAGGAGAAAGTTAACCACCAAAAAATCACAAACTTGTGATGGGTTAAACGGTATTTGATTCCCCAGAAGGAAAAGTTAACAGAAAAAAATTTAGTTTTAAGTTACTTTTCATTGAAGAATTCATTTATGAGCTTAAATAAATCATATGGAAACGTACTTACTTTTCATGTGGACTTTCAACATTTACTAGATTTCTTACAGAAACATATATTTTCTCTAAAAGATGAGTATTTAGGAAGACTTGTTCACATTAAGAGTACTATAATCAACTTCTTGAGAATAACCTAATCCAAAAAAGAGAACTATATATTTCCTATGTATTTAGACCTTAATCAAAACCAAAACCAAAAGGGTTAGTACAAGATCAGATAATACCCAAAAAAGATAATCTTTTATAAAAAAAATCTATTCTTAATATCCAAAATTTGTCAAACAACACCCAAATTTCAACAAAGACCATTCAATAAACATATATCCATAAAATTTTTCAAAGTAATCAAAACTAAGATTGAAACCCAAATCTATGAAGGATTTAATAACATAGTCTTCCAATATAAACCTTAACATTTATCTCCAATCATCTCTTACTCTTAAAGTCTCATACTGAAAATTAATTAACCTAATCACATATCCTCCATGATAGGTTAATAGTTTCCATAGATAACCCAAAATCAACTTATTCTAGATTCATAAGATCATATAACTTAAAAGAATTAGTCAAACTAACCAGGGACTTCATGTAGTCCAGTGGTAGGTGATAAATACCAGTCACACTTTGGTTGTGGGTTCGATTCCCGCAGCTTCGTCCGACGCGACAGGTTGTCACACGGTCTACGTGTTGTCCTTTTTACAAAACTATGTAATTCTTATAAAATTCCCCAAAAAGCGATAAAATTTGAAAAAATAACCATAACATAATTTAACCTCAAGTTTATCTCATGTCATTCATATTCCATCATAACATATAGTAAGCCATAATTACCTCAAAAGTAAGGATCATATAAACCCTAATGGTTTCCTTTATAATCATTACCTGAACTTCCACATCAAGTTGGTTCTCTCGTACATGATGCATTAGATAACTCAGAAAGGTTAAAGTGGTTGATCATGACTCCTGATAGTTGGTTTAGAATAACCACGAGATTTATCATTAAATCACCCATTTCATCCTGTCTCTTAATCAGAGATCCACCACTGTTTCCTTCAAACCCATTGTCACTTTGGTGCCTACTAGATCCATCCATTTACTAAAACCAAAAAGGTCAAAGTGGGTATATCAAAAAAATCATCATGTACTAAATAGGAAGATAAACACTAAGATATAATTATCCAATTTATCTCAAACTCATTCCAACTTTCATACATAACAATGACTCTATCTAATATAATAACCACTATGGTTATACACAACTTGTCACTTATGCTTTAAAAACACTCTAACCTCTATATTTATTTAAACCGACCTTTGATACCAACTATAAGGACCCGACCTTAGTACAATCCATATTCTTGAATTAAATGAATAATTCACTTTGAGGATCTTTTCATGTTTAGGGTTTTAGAGAATTAGGAAATGACTATTACATCTCAAAAGACTAAAAAGTAGACACTTCTACTAAGTTTCCATAAAATAAAAACTCTTAAAAAGAATCATGTCTAGTTCCATGTTTTAGATAACATGTCTTTCCTTGATCCCATACTTGACCATATTCATCTTTAAGTCCTGTGGAAAACATTTCGAAAACTTGTGATGAGCATAAAAAGCCCAGTAAAGGATACAAAAAGAAGGAAACTATTAGTTTTTCAAAACAACAAGTAAACCATGAATACATTATCAATGTAATACTTTTTTTATTTAGGAAGTAGTAAATACTCTTCACTGAATAAAAGATCACCACTTATCCTTTGTAACCAAAATATTACCATAAACCTAAATAAAGTACACATAACATATAAAGGTAACTTGGGACATAAACATACTTAAATAGAATAACCATACGGTCGACTTCCACACATATCACTACATGGAATAGCCATACGGATGACTTCCATACCAAATGCATTGGAGGTTATAAAGTAACCACTCGTCCTGGTATTCACGGTACCACCAGTCATTTGGTTTATCACGTAACCACTCGTCAAATGTCCATGTACCATTATAAAATCATAACACATAAAATAATTATAAAGGAAAGAAAAAATTTACACATTTCAAGCACAATATATCACTTAAATATATTGACATAACAAATCCATTATCAAAACCTTTTTCAATACCAAAATACATAAAAGATTATATGGTATTTATTTACTTTTAAAAAAATATTACGGTTTGTTGAGGAAGCCAAAGATCAAATAATACTCACGGCGGCGGAAAGGTTGTTGGCACCACGTACGTTAAAAATAAACATACTTTTTGTCATTTAGTAAAACACTTCGTATAGAAAAGATTCATTTTGGAAAAAAGTAGAAGTCAAAGCGGTTTATACAGCATATAAAATAAAGTATTGTATTAGAACAAAATATGCCTCAATGAAAGGAGATTGAGATGAATCCCCATACAAATTTGGTATCCTTACATTAAGGATAAATCAATTACATAATTATGTGTAAAAAATATAATTACACCCAATATAAGAGGATATTAAGAGTAAAACAATCAGAGGTCATCCAAACATATTCATAGTATGACATAATCAAGAAGTAGAGGTTTAACCCAAAGAATTAAAATTTGGTTAAGAAGTTCCCTTATAGAAATTCGACAGCATAACAGCGTCATTTTAAAATTCCAAAAATGAGACAATGAGAGATAAAAAATGGTATCTCATTAATTGTTCATATCATTTACAGCAATAAGGATATATAAGAAGATATCTGAACATAAAAATATGTAAATTAAAAGTCCTAACAAAAAATATGTCTCTTTAAAAAGAGGAGGGTGAAAGGTTCCCTTACCGACTTGGGTATCTTTCAAAATGTACACCCCATGAAAGATGGTCAATACAACATTGATATAAATACTCATAAATGAAATTATATTACACAAAGAGAATAAAAATTATCAGTACATATAACACTCAAAGGAATTGGTGGAGAATGTATCATAAATCTCACAGGAATAAAGGTGAGATGAAAAACCCCTTACGAAAACTCGGCAGCCTAACGGTGCCACGTAAAACATGAAAAAATAGATTTATGAGATAAAATAGGGTCTCTCATAATATGAACCTAAAAATTAAAGTAATAGGGATATAAAAGAATATCCCCCAGTATAAGAAAGAGGAGCTTAAAAGAAATGACATAAAAGAGAGTACTTAAAAAGAAAGAGATAGGTAGGATCCCTTACCTCGTGTCCGACATGACTCGATCATTCATTAATATCTTGAATAATAAAATAGAGTTAATTTATACTTTCTTAATAAACTTTTTTCTGTTAATTATTACTTTTATATTATTTATAACCATTTTATGATCCTTATGTAATTATTTAAGTTAATAAAGATCGTTTTGTCGATCATTGGTACTTGAGTCAAAAATAAAAATCTTATAATTATAGGTTGTTCATGTGGTAAAATATCCATTATATCCAGAATTAAATTCATGATGTAGATATCATATATATCATATCTAACCAGTAAATACTTTCATTTATAATATTACATAACATTTAGAGGAAAGAAATGAAATGCACCATTCATGGAGAGGGTAAGTCGTACGTACGCATGAATGCTACATTGATTTCTATTTCATATTTAATGAAATTAAAACTAAAATATATAAATATTATAATTACAGTATAATATAGGTCACAAAAGTTCATAAATTTCATTCTTTCTACATTCAATGTATTGCAAGAACGAGTCACGTCACTTGAGGGGGCGGTAGTCCACACTTCCTCAAATGAAATTATCGCATTTACACAAAATGAAAAGAATAAAGGTATATATTAAATATAAAATAAATAATAATATAGAGGAAATAAATATAATATATATCATAAATAAATATAGTGTCATCATAATGGCCACCATGAGAGGTGGTAGGAGAATATAGAACAATCATCGTTTCGTGAGGAAGTAATTCTCCATCCACAGAAACAATATGTTCTTTAACCATTAGACGGAGGTGTGTATTAGTGTAGCTAGAATCCTTCTCATAAAAACATCCTAGTATATTTAAGATACATGTGTTGTTACAAAATAAAGGAATAAAAAGAGTTTATGGGGTTGGAGAAGAAAAATAAAACAAAAGAATATTAGGGAAGACTTTACCTTTAAGTCAGGTAACTCCCCTTGGTCTGAACGAAAAGGGTTTCTTGAAGAGATTTATACCTAATGAAAGGGTTCTATGATGAATAGAGGGATGTGGAGAGATAAAATGATCCGATCTTGGTTGATCCAAAGTCTTGAGAGGTGTGGGTAAGGGGTAGAGGTTGGGGCCTTTTATAAGAGGGAGGAGGGGCACTCTTGGAATGTCTTGAAACGTTACCTTATTATAAAATAATTTTCGTATATTAAAGGTCCCACAATTATATATTTCTAGGATAAGGAGATAATGGTTATAAATCCACCCATCCAATATGTTTTTGACAAGTGTAAGTCATAGATTTTACCTTATCTTCTCATTTTATTTAAATCGTTCATTAATGAGGTAATCACTGCATCATCATGGGGTCATAAATAAATAAATTTATTTAATGTCTAAAAATTATATAAAAAAATATCATGATGTAGAAAACCTTTTTATATTTATAATGAATATTTATACTAAAAAATATGACTTGTATAACGCCTTGTAAAAATTCTTTTAGTAAAACAATACATGTTTGTGACATTTTTATTTTAACATTAAATAAAAAGTTATTAATGTCATTTTCCTACCAAAGTGGCTCCATGGGGTCCCAAAGATGACCCATGGATTGTATTGGTCTTCCATGACTCATCCAATAATGTTAGGACATGTTTCAAGGTCATTTCATATTATTATAACATTACGTGTACCTTAAATTATACTAATTACCTTTAATCGCGATTAATAAAACGTAAAAGTTACTATTCACCAAAAAAACAATTTAATCCCATTGAACCAAATTTTAAATCCTAAATAAAACCATGTATGTAGGATTTTTGAAATTCAAATCACATAAGTTGTAATGTTTCGTTTAATCTAAAATTCAGTTTTTTAACTACCACTTAGTGGTTTCACTATTCATCAAAAATTTAAGTTTTTCAGAAAAATACCAAAGATTCACCCTAAGCTATATTTGATATTCTGAATTAAAAAATCATGTCTATTTTAAAAAATTCAAAACATATAATTTGCATTAATTAATTTAATAATTAATTTCCACTGTCAAAACAAATAGCGTGTTTTTAAGAAACAATATCTATTAAAAGATTGACACTAGTTTAAGTCCAATTTCAAAGTGAAATTAATTTCAATGACCACCATTGGATTAAATGGTAAAAATATATTCTAATTTCACATTAAAACCAATTCAAAATATGATCTAATAATATAAATATATCATATTAAAAAGAGGTTTTGAATTAAAATACAACATTTGTCACTTATTCATTAAAAATGGACTTTATCAAAAAAAATAAAAAAAACCTAAAAAAAGTAAATTTTGATATTCCAATTATAAAGAAGGATTTTATTTGGTCTAATATAACATATAAAATTGTCAACAAGTGGATTTAAAAAGGGTTCTCCATCAAAAGGAAATTAATCGACCTTTTAAAGAATATTAGAATATTTACGCTTAAAATTGGATTCATTCACATTTTAAGCCTCTAACATTTTTTGGATAAAAGTAAAAATATTTGACAAACATATATAATCATTTTGTAGTTAGTTATATTCATTCCCGCCATTACAACGTCAAGGAGTTAACTACTATTTAAAAAATATTCTTTTATTATTAGAGTGCAACGTAAGATTTCCAAGAAACTCATTGTTGTGTATTGGGTACGCCATCGAGCATAGCGTACCCATTAAATTAATATTAACACTTTATTCAAAAATTTGTATAAATATAAAAATGTTATATTTTTATTTACCTGGGGTGTTACAATAAGTTTAGTAAATCCTTGGTTTGAGAATTAAAAAGTGGAATGAGAGCATGTTTTCTTTTTTTGTTTCAATACTATTTTCAAAAAGGTATACATGAGATTAGTATGTGTTAGGAATTGGTTATTATATTAGTAATGGGGGTATCTAACCCATCAATTAAGGATAAACCATGTCCCTAGTATGGGTTTATTTTTCTTGATATTCATTTGATATTTTTTTCGATGTTATTTCACTATTGTTGATACACTTATTATGTGATGTTATTATTTTCCATGATTTTACTCATGGGATAGTATGGAATGATATCTTTGTATTAATGAATCATTATAAGAATTAAATAACTTATATGACATTAATTGTGTTAGGCACACACATAAGTGAATGTATGGATGGGTTGTGCGAAAAATTATTTTTTTCATTGTTTTTTTGAATAAATATTTTGGAATGAAGAGTTTTTAACTATCATAAATTGAACGATATAAATTGAAGTGATATAAATTGTGTCAAACCTATACCATATAATTTTATATTTTGTATTAACATGAGTTATCTATAGCCCATCTTGGGGATGCTAAATGGTCGTGATAGTGTTATGGTTTTGAAATCTGATGTAAAAAGAGTCACGAATCATTAGAATTTTTAATATTTATCAAGTATTCAATCATGAATTACTTTGTGAATATTTACAAGGCTCAAGTAATATTATAAATTATTTATCAACATTATTTTATTTTCCCTATGATTTTATAGTAATTGGATATTTATGGATTAGGGATAATTTTTTTGAATTATTTGTTCTTTTTTCCTTCTATTAGTGAATTTGATTTTCTATGTGGAAATGATATCGATCGTATTTTTCTTCCTATCATAATCATTACATCATGTTTAAACAGTATATAAATTATTGTCATTCAAGATCACTAGGATTTCTTTCCTAGGTCAATTGTATTTTTTTATTTCCTGGAGTTTTACATTTTATAAATGAAAAATTCCAACAACTATCCAATTTGATGGTCGGTGGTTTAGTGAAAAAGGAATAGATAATTGAAATGGGTGGTGATAGAGTAGGTATTTACTATTAAGTAATTGTTATTGTGTGATGGATTCTGGAATTATTTCTTTAGAAGGAGTCCAATGAGGGACATTGGTCTGAATCATGATGGTTTGAACTATGAAATATTATACTATGGAACAACCAAAAAAATAAATTATGCTAATATTTGAAGGTGATTTCATGTAAATATTCCCTAGTCATTAGTGATAACTGATAAGGGTGATGAATCATACAAAGTGATAGTTGGAAAATGGTAAAAAGTTATTTGTGAAGAATCAATTGATGTAGACGAGATGAATTCATACGTGTCAAATTTTCCTGAAAACATGACATGTACTCTCTAAAACAACATTCAATGTATTTTGGATATATCTATGTCTTTTTATTACATGATAATAAAAATATTACATTTGGTGAAACTTTTAGTCACATGTTATTTATTTTGGGAGGTTTTACTTAAGTGTGTATTAGTTATACACATCTGCTAACTAAATAGCCCCAAACATAGTGTGGTCCTTAGTACACAATATATAAATTAGGGACATGACTTAGGTAGCTTTGGAAGTGCATGATCACGTGGTAATAATATACTAAATGATTTATACTCTATTTTTAATTCTATACTAAGAAAACATATATGATATATTCAATGATATTTCTCACCCAATGTATATAAGAGTATATATCATGTACCCAATCAACAAGACATGTCATTTACTGATAATACATTCCTTGTTATAGAAAAAATTTTCACACATCATGTACCCTAATGGGTATTCCATGTTTGTTGAATCCACATGTTTTGATTGAGATTATTTTTTAAAGATATTACTATTAAATTACTCATTATGTTCTCATGATTTATAAGCCTTTTACTCTAAAATTTTGAGTGTTTAAAACATGATCATCCCCATGTTTTATAATCAAACACATGAGTGGTTAATTTAAAAAAAATATAAAATTGTGGTTCATTAATCATAAACTGTAGTGGGGGTATTTCAGGCCTGTATATATAATTGTACTCCTTATCTTCAATGTGAATTTGTAATAATATTGGTGAGGTGATCAATGTGGATTTTGGTTTGGTACCCCATTAGGAAACTTGGGGAATAAAAAATAGATCCCCCGTATGAATTTTTTTGTTGAGTACTAGACTATAAATTTAAGGGAACATGTATTACATTAATGGGTTTTATTTCCCCAATCCGAGCATGAATTTGGTAACTCATTGATCATGATGAGATAAGGGTCTCTTATAGAACATTTATGTTCATTATCCACTCACATGATGGGAGGAAGAACCCCATATATAAATTTTGTTGCTTTATTATGAGACGTGTTGGGGTTTTTTTCACTATTTAGATTTTATAACCACCCAATCAGCATGATAACCTCCATTTTCCATGTGTCCCCAAATATTGTTACAGTGATGTAGTGTGAAATTTTGGTGGGTCTTGGTAGTTATTATATGTGTTATATTAATGTTATAGTTATATTTATGTGTCTATATTTCTTGGTTTCCTCTAAGATGGGTCATTTTACAAAACTGTGTACATTGGGATTTTGGGGTCTTTTTATATTCAATGTATATTTAGATACATGTGAGAGAACATAATTCGTGGAGGTAAGCTTTGAATTCTAGACCCTTTTACCATCCATGTATATATTGACCATAAAGTATATTTTGAACCATTTGGATACATTATATTTGTTGTGATCATGGGATTTAATTTAAATATTTTTTCATCAGTACATTGCTTTTGAGGTATTTTTATTATTAATGTTTATAATTACCCCAAAATAATCCATATTTATAATATGTGTTATGTCTCCATTGATGTTAAACAATTTATTGTTGTCTTTTAAATACATTGACTTAATATAGTTGGTGTAAAATTGTGTATAGATATAAATTGAGATGTTTTTTTGTTGATTTCCTTTTCTCAACTGTAATTATAGGGTAATGGGGGGTTTTTTAGTTCTCATGTATATTATATCAGGTGATATTATTTTTTTTATTTTTAATTTTTTTGTAGTTGTGGTGCTGTATTGGTTACCTATCCTCTCATTCAAATATTGTTACACTATATTATTGTACACTATGATGACCTATGAGGAAAAGGGCTAATTAAGGCTACAACTTTTTTTATTATATAGATATTCTCAAAATGTTGTTAGGATGACGTTAAAACTATCTTGTCCAATTGTTCCATCACTAAACAAAAAAATAAAAAATATGAAAAATTATACAATAATTTTACTTGGTTTTCAAACAAGATAAAATTTAAAGAGAACCTGATAATAAAGTCTCTTTCATATCACAATCATGTAAGCATCACTAATGTTTATTGGATTACATTTTTTGTCATGATCACTCATTTCCAAGTGCGCTAGATTGATAATGAATTTTGGGAAATAAAATTTCCCCATCCAATCACTTAAAATGATTCATAATATCTCACATCTTTGATTGATACATTACACATTTAACTGAGTTGATGATTACCAAAAAAATATATATACCTCTGGATGATGTTTTTCAACTGGAAAAACTAAATATTATGCTACGATTTTTTAAATAACCCTTTCCCATGAGAAACATAGTTCACAAAACCTTTTTTGTATAACATCTATTTTTTCGATACATCCATGTTTAATGAAACATCCTTTAATGAATTAACTATTCCTAACATCGTTAATTCTTACACAAAAAATTGACAGCTATGACTATCTCAAAATCATGGATTCTCCAAAAGAGGATAAGTGGCATATTTATTTGGAAAAATCACTAATTCATTTAAATATATCACAAATAAATTTATATTCACCATTTAATATGATTATCGTTTGAAAATATAAATCTTACCTACATTTTCTTATACTCATTTTCAACAAACCAATTTCCATAGCTTATATACTCTATTATTAACATAAAATGAGATTGAAAATGAACTCAATATACATTAAATCTCCATATTATATCATTTGGGATTCAATATTCTCTCATTTTGGGTTTGATTGCAATATAATTTTAAATTCAATTCCACAAAACCATTATACTTTTTTTAATAGCAGTGAAATAAATCATCCAGCACTCCATGACTACATGAGAAATGCAATATGTAGAAAACAATAGTGAAAAATAAAATTAAATGTCTTGATACATACCCTATTATAGAAAATCTAGAATAATCTATTGGCATTCATAAAATGAACTCCCAGGTGAGGAGTGAATCTTACTATACATTCTCCAACTTTAACATTAAACCTAAAGTGAATAGAGTTATTTTATTTTTTCTCACAACACACCATGGATTTTATCTCAATAAAAATCATATACCACTTCCCATAAAATTAAATATAGGTAAATTAATGTTGATATGGGTTTATTTTAAACCTCCTCATGTTCATGTATGTGGTTAAACACCATGGTTCAGACAATATTTTTTAATAGTAGAAGCAGAATAAAAATTTCACTTTATATTTTTCACATCGTTATTTTTTCCAAAATGACACAATATAACCATTTCATACTCTACCTTAACCATAATAAAGTGTTACCTAATCTCAATACACATGACATATGAGTGATATAAATTATTTTTCATGAGATTAATAGCACTTTTATTCTTCTATAATGTCTCCGTTGGCAGTTTGGATTCTTTACAAATATCATCAAACTGTTTATTAATTATTAAAAAGTGAGCAAATACCTAGTTTTTCAATGTATTATTTCTATTTTTTCTCATTTATCTACATTCATTCTTAATTCCCATAAAACCCATATTTTTCCCTTAATAATGGATTCACCACTACTTGGGGACTTCCATTCTACAACTCACTAACATAGTACACATCAGAAAAAGATGAAAACTCATGATCTTTCCCTGCATCATCGAGAAATATAAAATTTACATTACCTTAGATGAGCTTCTGGATTTTATGAACTAATTAAAGATACACTACAATTAAATTTCTATATAAATCGACTACCAAACATGTCAAAAAAATGGTCAATCATTTTTTCATTATATATAGTATGATTTATATTGTCTTCCATTACATATTGAGATCCACTAATTTCCAATATTTATAAAATCTATACTGGGATCCAGATATAAATTGAGTTGAAATTAGTTTGGAATTATAGATATCTAATTTCATCATAAACTCCATAACATTCCTAGTTTATGATATTAATGTACATTCCCTTTTCTAAATGACTTTATGCCCTCTAAAATAGGTGAGTTCACCTAATATAGCCAATTTAAACTCTAAATTACTCATCTTAGTAAATTATTCAATTAAAATAAAGTTTCCTCAATAAAATATGATATCATCTACACAGACTAGTTCCATGAATTGTTTTTAATTGATATTTTTATTTAAATATTATTATATACTCCATCCCATTTTAATTTTTTAATATTCATGTAATAGTCCAGGTGAGAGTACTATGATCTTGGTTTTTTTTCATTGAATACAGCTCCTTGTTCATCCTAAACACATTATTTTCATTGTTTCTAATCAAGAAATGTATTGTATCTTAAATATAAACCTTCTATTTGGGAACACCATTCAATAATTTAAATATAACATCAATCTGATAAATCATAAATTGAATTTAAATCATCATTGAAATTTAATTCCCAATTTACTCGAGTCATGTAACATGATTTAAATTTAATTCATCATCAAAACATTCAAAAAAAATTATATCATTTTCATACAAGGCATACAATATTTCCAATTCAATTTTCATGTACATCTAACATATTTTTCATGATACACATTGTCTCAATCAAATTTTGATATATATAGTTAATAACATGTTATAAATATATGATCCTTATTTTTTATTATCCAAATTCTTCATTTGTGTATAAAAACCATTATTTATATTATCTTGCTACTTTTGATGATGTTTGATTCACCATTGACTAAATTGAATCATTCTCTTCATCTCTCATCCTTAAAGATTATGTTGGGGAAATTCTATCTCTAATTATATTAAATAGACCAAATCGCACTCTTACCTTTCTTCTATAACCTGTTGGATGAATTAATTTAAGAATATACTCCTATTTTGATCCATACAAAGACTAATCATCACTTTCAGATCCTTTTTCACGCATAAGATTTGTTTCAATTTCATCATCTTCACAAGAAAATTCATCCCAATTTTTACATTGAGTATACTATTTACATTTATTAGTAATGAATTTTATGTTGTTAATATCCATAATTTGTTTCATCCATTCTTTAATCATTTGAAATATTTACACAATGTTGAGTAGCTATGAAATGCATCTTCATCTATAGTATCACCAAACATTTCCTGGATACCATCATTGTTTAAAATGTATTATCTAAATTTAAAAACTAAATTATTTCAATGAGGGATGCCTTCATTGAAACACTTCATAATATGTTCTTTTTTACTTGAGACTCAACCAATCCTAGTTTTGAGTTTACCCAATTACTTTTATGAATGTATTCTAGCAATGGTGATAGTCACCCATTTCAATGAGAAATGATTTTTACAAATTAGTTATTATTGATTTTTTCACTATAAAACTTGATTATTTTTAGTATTTCTAAAAAGTGATAAATAATCCTCAATAACATGATTCACATGGTTATTTTAAAATTTAGTTGATTAATATTCTATTCAATTTTAATAAAAAAATATCTTGATTTTCTCACTTGAATCATTATCCACCCCACTCCTATATGTACTCATGTTGTCGATCACATCCATTTTACTCTAAAAAACATTATTCAATAAATTTTACCATAATCATCCTAAAATGAATGAATAACTTTTATCACATAAGTTCCATAAATACTCATTAGGCTTTAGAAATAAGTATTCATTAAATTAATATAATTATAAACCCTTTTCAAGTTATATTCATATGTATTCCATTCTATCTTCCTTAAATTAAAGTATCACGTGACCTTCCATAATCACTCATCTTACACGGGATACCCACCACATATTTTAGTCTAGATAAGTTATTCATGCTTTATTGGTGATTGTGACCGAGTATTTATTTTAACAATCCATTATACTCTTCATTAGTATACTGAAAGGTATTTTCCTTAAAATCCAACTAATTTAGATATTTATTCATCCTTCATCCTATAATAAGATAGTTTTCTTCGTTTCCTTTAATATCACATCATTTATAATTAAAATTAACCTCAAGTCTGGTGTCATAGAGTTTACTCCTAATCAATAAATTATTTCATAGTCCATCAATGTATATAACACCTATTTTTTATTGTCTATGTCCATCCAGCCAAATATTACCATTGTATTTTATTTTAAAGGAACTAGTGTTTCAAATATTCACTATTATATAAAAATTTATCATTATAATATTCAATATATTCAAGATTATCTTAATATGTATTGATAAAAACTATTATGAGTCTAGGTGTATCAATTATTTATTTCTTTGAGGGAAATTTATGCTTGATTTTAATTCATATTCTTATACTTTTTCTTTATTGGGGAACCTTATCAAGTATATGAATAAATGGCTTCTAAAATTTTCCCTCATCATGTGTGCTGAAATCAATCAAATTTTTTTCATCCAATAGAGAGTATCTATTTTTCAAATATTTTTTGGTTATGTTTCAATAATAATAAATTCTCTTTGAGTTTTATAGTTATAATTTCTACTTCCTCTTTTCCTAGAGTATATTACCCTATGCCAAAATATACAATAATGAAAAATATATTTTAATAAATTTCATTTACAATTAAATTATTTATATGGCCCCATTCTCCCTTACTGGATTCTAAGAATATCTTAATATAAATAGATACTAACATATTCATAGTATGTTATAATATAAAAAATATATACACGTAATAAACACTTTATAATAGGATAAATCACCTCTCATTCATTACTCCACTTTTTTGAAGGTTTTTTAAACCACATAGGTTTATTATAATGACTTTGATGATTATAGATAGTTCCTAGCCCCATGATTTCCATTTCTCAGAGTTAATAATGATTATACTTCTACTGGAGTTAGATTGATCGTAGAATCATTAAACATCAACTTTCCCTTGGTCAAATCATTCATTGATATTTCTTTTTTATGTCTTATCATACAACATGATTCCAATATTAAATAGAAATCTGGTTCATTATTAATTTAGAATAGTAATTAAACTTTCAATTCCTCACTTGAATCTTTCAATAAATTCAATATATATGAACCTCTTGATGTAAAGAATCTTCTATTAATCCTCTGATTTATCATCTCATTCAAGATTCGTTATCAATAAAATATTTTTTCCTTCATGGGCCTCAACCTTGTTATCCCTCTAATATAAGATATCATAACATTCTTCAATAATATTTGTCTAAACATTAATGATTAATATGAATCCAATAACTTCTTCACAACATTCACAACTAGTCAATGGATAATATAAACAATATTTCAATAAGATAATGTTGAATATAAGATCATTAAAATACTTATATAATTATTTTAATAATCCATTAATATTATTATTTTTCATTCATTTAATATCATGATCTTTGAGATCTCATTCAACTTCCACATTGTGAGAAATATCCCCATATGGTTCTTCCACATTCTCATATTCACGTTCTTCCTCCTAAATAGTATCATGATATTATCATCTTTATCATATTTTTTCTTTATCTCAATTTTCTCTAGATTATTTTCATTATCATCTTACTTCATTCACACAAATAAATTCCTTATAGCATTCATATTAGATGAACTCTAAATTTTTTCATTTATTCTAGAATGGAATCTTTTTTGTGACTTATATATAAATTCTTCAACACCATGTTCATCATCCTATATTTTCAAGAATAATAATATAATATTATAATCATTTATATATTGAATACATTCCAAAGGTATATTTCCTATAAATATAGTATTCCCTTCATCGATTTTTTGGGAAATAAAAAAAATCATCATCCATATCTTCTTATTTACCTCCATATTTTATAAAATTGGTCATTTCTGAGGATTTTAATTCCATCATATTACTTGTGTTGGTTTATATCATTTCATTATTAACTCACATTTTTATTCTATGAGGTTTCATAGAAGACTATCTAGAGATAACATGGACATATACCTCTCATCAATATCTAAATCCTTTACAGTTAATAAATGATACAATCACCACATGATCATAAAAACAATATCAACATCATTTATATCTTATTTGATTCCCCAAATAGCTCTAATGACCAATGTGATTCAGGTAAATAAACTATCCAAATTTTCAATAGGGAGAAGTTTTATGTTATTAATAATTTATTTAAGATATTTTATTATATCCACCATAACTTTTCCATCACCATCATAAATGATGGATAGTTTATCACACATTACCTTAAAACTCATGTAGCTCATCATATTCAAATAAAACTGATTAGAGAGATTTTTGGATAAGAATTTTGATCTATTGAGTCTACATCACGCGTATTCTTGTATAATTATGTCGTAGATAGTTTTGAACTACCACTAATATAAATCCCATGAATAGTTTCCCAGAAGAAAACTAATCCAAGTGATCATATATGGGATCTCATCAAGTTATTATAAAATTTATAGTTTCTCCAATTAAATAGTGGAACCCATTTATGATTAACAATGTTTTCTATACTAGTCTCTCAATGATAGATACAATCTCAA
Source organism: Viscum album (assembly GCA_963277665.1). NCBI lineage: Eukaryota > Viridiplantae > Streptophyta > Magnoliopsida > Santalales > Viscaceae > Viscum > Viscum album. Next base: position 1,198,366,735 of record OY728153.1, on the reverse strand, counting down.
GAACATATCTATTATATAACTTTTTCTACCCTAGGATTGCCAAGGATAGGACATGTGAATAATAGTGTCACATTTTTCGTATGATTGATTTGATTATATCCACATATTATTTAGAACTTGTTAAACTTTTCTTGTTTAATTTTATAGTCACCAAACAAAGAAATTTAGAAATTAGAATAAAAAAATCAATTTTACTTGGTTCACCAATAAGGGTTTATCAAATGAGATACCCCAATAATGTGTTAGTTATACTAGAATACATTAAGATAAAATTATTTCTTATGGATTTCAATTTTTTTCAAACATGAAACCATTCAATATGTAATTCCTTTATAATGAATTTTGGGAAGGCACACCACCTCTCATAGATTAGTAGTGTAACCTACCCCATGATCATTACATTGGTTAAATTTTTCCTCAATTTATTAACATAAAGGTAACCTATATATTTTAGTACATATTGATGATGTTTTTATCAATACTGACTAAATATTACGCTACAATGTATTCCAAAGACATTTCCCAACTAAAGAAATATCTCATAAATATATTTCATCAAATTTTTATTTTTATGAAACGCTAATATTTTATAAAACATCAAAATCATATGAAACATCAATTACTAAATTCATTATCAATTACTTTTTCACTAAAAAATGTATATTATGTTTATGTAGGGGACCCATTTCATTCATGAGTTATGATTTCAAAATATTTACATTAAAACCATGTTATTAGACCTTCTCAAAGTCATTGATTCTAAAAATTAAACTAAGAGGTGAATATATAAGAAAAAATCACCCATTGGGGTAACTCTGTTCACATAGAAAATAACATCACCATAAATCATTATTATTATTTTTAAATATAAAATATACACAGTGCTTACATGACCACACTACATAAATGATACAAAAATTTGTGAACATGACGTTCATGAAACATCATCCTTTTCTCTAAAGTCAACATTTTATATCACCTAAAATTTCTCATTATTTTTTTGAAAACACCGGGACACTCCACTATATAATAAAATATTTCATATTCTAGTTTCACCCAAAAAATTTATAAAAAAATCCCCCTTATAATCATAATTCCTTGATCACTTTACAATTTAATAGACATAAAACTCAACACACTATCAATCACTAGTTTGGATCACAATTGATCCAATATGATTAGTTATTTACTATATATGTTGATGATATTTCATGATCATATATTGTGTATTATAGATTCATGATTGTTACATGTTAATATAGGACATGTACCATAATGATATGTACTCTTTCATGGCAGTAATTGTTAACACTTGGGATTTTCGGTGCTATCTTGCGGTGGAACACATAGATTATGGCTAGTACAAGTGCCCCCCTAGGGGATTTGTAATGTTAAAATGTTATTAATGTTGTTTCAGTAATTGGGGTGGCGTTTTATGTTATATTTCTTTGGTTGATTGGTTTTTAAATTTATGGAAATAATGCTAAGGGTTTTTTGAGTTCATTTATTAGAATAGGGAACCCATCATGTGTGTGTGAATTGAGGTTTCCTATCTCCCAAACATTGATTGTAATGCCCTAGGTTTTTAAAATTAATATTATTTCAAAAATATATATGTTTATAAATAATTCTATATTCATTATTTTTTTCTATTTTTTCAATAGAATTCAAGTAGGATAGGATATATGTTACAAAAGATAGAAATTAAACTATCATCAAATTATTTGTTTTATAGAAAAACATTACAAAAAATATAATAAAAATAAGTATTACACACCATGGATTATTAGTCACCATGGATTATTATATCCTCAAAAGGTTCATAAATTAAAAGAAGACTATAAAAAAATTCCTCAACACTATGAGATCTCCAAGATTATCAACACCTATGAGGATCACCATTAGCCAAAGAAAACATATAATGAGGAAGAACATAATAATAGGACAAAGAATATTATCAGATAAAAAATCAATACTATGGAACAAAATATTGTGACTAAAGATGTGTGAGTACAATGAATGAGTTCAGTTAGTATATATATTAAAATCAAATTTGGTCATTGTAAATTTGATCATTTGAAATATGGTCACTGGAAATAAAATAATAAAAATATTTTCCTTTTATATACATATAACCAATCAGTTTAATGATTTTTTGTATTGTATGTAGTAAATTTTAAATAATATAATTCCTGAACAATGAATATTGAAATAAAAATATAATAAAAATATATATTATTTATGTGTTAAGTATTGATAATAAATGTATAAATATCAATGTAAGATATTATGTATTTATAAATTCATATAAATAACTTTGATAAGAATGTATTGAAGCATGATTTGAAAGACAAGTCACTCTCCGCAAAAATTTATTAAATAAATGAGTTACAATGATTAAATGAGGTACATTAAGTATGCACCAACAAAAATTCAATAAAAGAAAAAAAATAAAGGATATAGAGCAATGTTAATTAAAACTGAATCCAAATTCCCATATTTAATCATCAAGGCCTCTAACATCAAATTCAACCCGTGGGTTCCTTTAGTAAATAAAAAATCATCTCCTACCTCCTTTAAATATTTAAAATATATCAATCTGTGTATTGTAAGAAATTTACATAAATCATTCCACCAAACCATAAATAATGAGGGACAATAGTCATCATAAAAATATTTCTAGAATATATCATCATGTTGGGATCAACACCATATTAGATAATTAGATATATGGAGAAACAACTCTACATCCGGTTAAAATGAATCCAATCTAGAATAGAATCTAAATAAGACCATCTTGCAGTTAATCAATAAAAATTGAATAATGTAGTACATCAGCAAAAACAAAGAGATCATGAATACAAAATCCTTTATATCCACCATCCACTATGAATAACATCAAACATATATCGTCAATGGAAACAATCAACCTTTCATAAGGTGTTAGATTATAAAACATCCTTGAGATTTCCTTGAAAAGTTGACAATAGTAATATAAAAATAAATTCTGTATATTCTTCCTAATTTTCATCCAAAATTAGTCACCCTATAGCTAGTAATCCATCTTGATAAAGGCTCAAAAAATTTATCTTTCATTCGGTAATATTTCTCCACAGATCAGATAGCATAAAAAGAATATATAAATAACATAATAACAACATCTTGTGTACAAGACTCAAAGCCACATCAACGGATAAACATCCTTGTAAAGACACATCAATATATTTATATATATATTCCCAATAAAGTTTCAAAAAATAAAATATAGGGTCTCTATCAAGTTTAAATGCCACCCTATCAAACATCCTCTCTCAGATACATAGATACTCATCTAAAGTTATCTCCTTTTTAATATATCTTCTAAAGGATAGTCTCTATTTTTCCTTAATCTAGGGGTAAAATTACACCTTCTATCCATCTGGGATAACATGGCTGTAATTCTTGATTACAAAAGCATCCTCTGACTCATTTGGATTTGAAGATGATGAGGAATCCTCTTCATCTGATGAGGTAGATGGATCCCCACTATCCTCCAGCTAATGAGAGGGAACATGGTTTTCAAATTGAATCCCTAATTATTGGGTAAAAATAGTTCTCTCCAACTTAGAATAAGAATTATTTTTTTGGGACTTTCTGGGGGTAGTGTAATAAATCTATCAGAGTCAGAAATCAGCTTCTTCCCCTTCCTAGAACTCAAATGTAGGTATTCATCCTTAATTTGACATATGTGATCAATTATATCTTGATTAGATTCACAAGTGTTAGATTGAGTCTCATTTTTTACTTCTAAATATATGTTCTGGCTTCTGAGATAACAATAGTGGATTAATCATTATTAACAACATCCACAAAGCCATAAAAATCCTCGACAATATGAATCAAAGGTTAGGGATGTTTAGAATGACCAGTCACATCCATACTAAGTGTAAGCCTCATAGAGGCCTCCATATCCTCCTCATCGAGGTTTTATTTTGCATTATCAGTTAGCATAATCAGATAGGGAGGTTGGGTATCAATAGATCCATTAAGGGATATAGAGTTCCTAATGTTTTTGTAATAATAATAATTATATTCTTCAAGATTTAATTTTGGGTTAACCCTTTCCACCCATACTAACTTGTTATGGGTGAGAGGGTAAATGATAGTTAATTAATGATTCAAATATTTAAAGTAATGACCATTATTATGACATTTATTACATTATTCTTGTATATTTTCATAATTTGTATCATGAAATAATAATGAATCACCATTTTGTATCCAAACAACTGATGAAAGATGTTGAGAGATGTCAATTTCAGTGAAAACACTCTCAACTGAGGGTCTAGAAAGGCATTTTATAGCATATTCTATTTTAAGCATATTTCCAATTAGGATAGAAATTAGAAAAAAGTATTTCTAATTTAAATAGTTGATGTAAAATGCTATAAAATTCTAACTAGATTTGGATAATGGGTTTTTAGAAATTAGGATCAAAATCTGGGGTCCTTTTCTTAACTTTCATGGGACATATTCCAACCACCTATGAATTTCTCATCTAGTAATGATTTTAACCATCTTTTGAAGAAAATTGGAAGACAAAGTTTGAGGAGTTCGACAAGGCAATATGAAAATTAATGAATCGAGTAGCTTTAAGTGTGCTTCTTAAGTGGTTCAAAGAGGGGCTAATTTTTAAGAACATATTGATAACCAAAAAATGAATATCCCAAGATAATAAGATAATTTCATTCGAAGATAACGATATTGCAGAGTGACCTCGATGTTGGAATGATTTTTATGCAATACAAGGATCGTCATTCGGGTCACCAGGCGGATCCTTTAACTCAGTAGCTTGAATGGCAACCACATCAGCAAAGGACTGTGAATCTTTTTTATGTTTTATTCAGTGATTTCCCAGGGGAACTTTCTATAATGCTCATGATTCCATCCAAATCAATATCTTCATTTTCTGGGATTGTACCCGAGTCCCCCACATGATATGTGAGAATACTTACCACTATACTGCATTGATGAATTTAATAATTAATTTTAAAGCTAATGATTATTTATTATTTCTTGAATATTTCTTCCTTTTATTTCATGTATATTTCATTATAATAAATTAATTAGCTACATTTGAAATATGATATTAACATTCTTTGAATTACAAATTTATATGAAATAATATTAAAAAAATTAATCCAAATAATGGGAAATTTTTGTTAAAATATATTTTAATTTTTTATTTTAAATTACATAAAAAAGTAATAAATTTTTGAATTATTATTTGATAATATTAAAATTATTTGAGAATGTAGTGTGTCAAAATATAATTAGTATGAATTTTTTATATTTTTTTAAATATTATTTTTTAGAGAATAGTGATAAATCTAGTTTTTACTAAAACCACAACATTTATAACTCTATATAAAAGTTGGTGTGACATACAAATTTATGAAATAATATTTAGGAACAAACATGTTTCATAGCAAGAACAATATTAATTTGATAAATATAATTTTGTATTTATAAATCCCAGGATTTTCATTTTATTAACATAACTAATTTTTTTAAAATAAATGAATTTTTTTTTCTCTTTTCATTTAAGGATAAATAATTTTGAAAATTATATTGTGTCATATTTTTTAAACAACATAAATTTAATTTGTTCATAGTCAACTAATTCTTTATGAAAATAAAATTACATTGATAATTTTATCATACATATATATTTTTAGTGTAAAAATAGTTTTCCATAAAATTAATTTTTACTTATTTTATATGCTAATGATACAAGTTATTTTTTTCATACACATATACATATTATATGATAAAAAAAATTATTTTTAATTAGAAGGTAAAAATTATGTAATAAGGAACATTTCATTGTTAGGTATTAAAGGTATGTTACTAAGGTAAACTGTAGTCACTCTGGTTCAAATATTGTTTTTCATTGAATAATAATTTTCTAAATGTTATATATTTTTAAATGAAATGAATTAATATTAAATTAAGTATTAAATATGATTATTAAACATATATTCATATAAATTAACACAAATTTAATTGGTTATCAATGATAAATATGATTATGAATAAGTAAAAACTAAAGCATCGTCATACTACAAAAGAGTTTTTCTACACATTATATGTTTTAAATTAAATGTTAAATTTATGATTATTATAAATCAAATTCATATAAATGGATCCAAAATTTTGGTTAATACTGTTGAATTTTGGAATGAAGGTTCATCTTGTACTATTATTGATAATATAATTTCAATAATAAATATTTAGTCATGATTTATAATGGTTGAAAGGGTTAAGATAATGTTATATGATATTCACTAAATAAAAATGACAATTATAACTTTTAGAACGATTTTTTAGGTTGAAAATTAATACCTATAGTTCATAAAAACACTTCTACATTTAACACGCATAACTATTGTAACCAACCTAACACAGATGTGTTTCCATTCTTAACACTTACCTAAAATAAATTTCCATGGAAAAGTCCCTATTTTCACATTAAAAGAGTTCTCTCTACCACATAGTCTCTAATCGCTCTAAATCCATAAGGAATTCCTCATTAAGTTATCATCCCCCAACCTCAATAATTCCTTTATGAGTATTTAGTATGGTTTTATGGATACCACCAAAATATTTTTCAATGTACTTATCATGGACATGTCTCTCCTCCTTATTTTTATTCAAGTACTTCTTCTGTGATATGACCATTGAGTTTAAATTTATTTTACTTTCATATGTTTATAATCACCCTTTACAATCATAATGATTCGATATTAATTAGATTAAATCGTTCTCCATCATTTAAACTGTTCTATAATTATTTTTTCATAACTTTTCTGCTGCTAAAATCACACCTAGATTTTCAATTCCATATATTTGTGTTGTGAATACCCAACTATATTTTATTTATAGGCATTCACATATATATATATATATATAAATTATTTATGGTCTCGATAATTATATATATAAAACCCTAATTCTTTAATCTTAGGACTAAATTTAGGAAATATATTCTTATATTCTACAATCGATATGGAACACAAAATGATATAGTTATGAAAGGTACTTTTAAAAAATGATTTAATGAAATGGGTGAAGAACTATACTCTATATAATCCTAGTTCATAATAACATAATAACATGTTATGGTAATGTTTTAAGATATCATGGTGGATAAACTATGTAGTATTCTATTATGGCACATTATTGATGAACTTTGGTGGTGTGATCGTGAATGTCTCGTATTTATGTTTTTTCCACATTTCTATGTTATGATAAATGTATTTAAAATCATTTTACACCTAAATTTATATTTAACTTTTTATAACTGTGTTCAACATGATAATGTTCATATATTACAACACAAATTTTATCCATGATGTTTATTTATTCTTTTTTCATTATTTATCCCTTACTGGGATTTATGAATTTCTTATTCATCTAAAAACATTCATTAAGAAATCATGTGTAGTGAGATGATCTAGGATGATATTATAAAGATATATTTCAAGAGATTTAAAAAATTATTTTTTGTTGTGTGATCATGTATTCATTGTATTATATTCCTAGTTTTCTAGGAAACTAAACCGTAAAATTTCTTTATTAAATTATCTGTGAAATAAATTTGTTACAGAATTATTTTTATATGTATTTATGAGATTATGGATTAATATAGTTGGAATTAGTGAAAGGTTTAGTTATTTGGGAAAAATGGAATAGAGAATCATTGAAAAACTATGTATAAGACTAAGAAAAATGTCTAATTATATGAAAACATCGTTAAATTTTATTTAATAATATAGTATGTGGTCTTGTAGAAGTTATATATCTATCTAGATACTAGTTCGTGGATGCGGTTGTGGGATAGTTGCACCATTTAGGTAATCATCCTTAAAAAACAATCGTAGATGATTGAATCAGTCATTACTATATTGAATAATGAGTGATCCTAATACTATACACCTAATAATACACTCCTTAGGGATAATATTTTTAAATTTAAATTCTCTTTATTAACCATTCCATGGGATTTGAACATATTTTGGTAAGATATACTAATAGTTAAATAATCATGCATAACCAAGAATTAATCCTCAAGATTCATAAGTTAAGGTCTATGTTAATTAGTGATAAAAGATATATTGAATTTATAAAGATTATATTTTAATGATTTTTAGGTTTTGAATATTATATAATGTTTCATGATATTTTTGGGATAGTTATTTAAGGAAAAAAGGTTTAAAATTATGAGAAAATGCAACTTAAGGTTATATATCTTCAACAAAAAGAGTTATAGGATGAACGATGTGTAACATGGTTTAAATAATAATATCATGGAATTAAATGAATGTTTTTTCAGATAATACTATAGGATTTATCTTTAATATTAACATGTATATTTAATTTTATTTTATTGGACATTATAACTGTCTATTTTGTTTTAATATTTTTTTGGTAACAATATATAGTGCCCAAACCTAACCAACATAAGATCGCATGAATTAAAAAAAATATTGCATTATAACATATTCCCATGATTGTTTTTATTTATAGATTTTGATAATTAATAAATTAAAAAAAAATCCTACGGATTTCCAAACTAATGGATAATTTTACCCTCTATATACGAAATGTACTTATTCTATAATAATTATTTATTATCGCAATAAAATTATTTCTACAAGATATCATATGAAACATCTATTTCATTAACTAGATAAATAGAAACATAATAATAGGTTATCTCAAACACTAAGGGAAAATATATAATCAATGAAATATTTTCATAAATAAAGCATAAATATTATATCAAGAATAATTAATCACCACAATGATGTAAACAACTAAAACTGATATGAAGGTATATATATGGATAGTAATGAAAATAAATAGATAATATTGAAAAAATTGTTAAATAAATATAAAATAGATGAATAATGTTGGACAACAATTTCCATTCCTTAAGAAAAACATAATTTTCTTAGACATCGTGATCATACCATCTAGTCCCTATATATTGGAAATATTGTGTTCTATAATGGAATACAAAAAAATAACTTTACTATATTTTCTCATGAAACCTACCAATTAATCATAAGTATACATATAAATAAACATTATTTTTCACTAATTATGCTTAATGAATTAATGATATGAATAAATAAATAAACAATACATCACCAAATTTTCTATAAATCATCTTTATTAGCAAAACAAAAAATAAAACACCAATATTTTTTCCCATGACAAGAAATTCTGTAACATTATCATAAAAAATATAGGGAAATAATTTGTATGGCCATAAAATACATTATAAACTTTCCTGAGATGTCAAAAAATATCCATATGAGAATAAAAAATACACATATTTTTAATATTTCCCAAATCAAAAAATGGAACAGTGTTTCACGTATACATCCCTAAAAATGAAAACATATATTGAAATTTTTATATAGTGATGTTAATAACTTATTAATCAATCCTCATATGAATTATAAGGGAACACCCATGAGTCAGATGAAGTAAAAATATAATGTTCATAGAGTAAAGGAATCAAAATAAAAATTATATTTTTAAATATTCAATAGATAGGCATGGAAAATGAAATACTAAATCATTTCCATGATAAAAATGAACATTTAATAATCAATATAATGGATAATATTGTATTTCATCATTCTCATAATAATATTTTTTAAGAATAATATAGGTAAAATGAAAAAGACTTTGATGAAGAACTTTTTTAAGAATTCAATAAAAATCACATTAGAAAAAAGCTATACACTTCATAATTTGAGATTATTTTTAAATAAATATATTTTCAAACTTTGACAAAAATAATTTCATTTTGAAACCATGAGAAAAAGATAGAAGGAATCACATAAAATTAAAAGGGTTTTATAATGAATTTTTCACATGAAAAATGATAACAATATATTATTCTTTCAAAAATTATCAATAAATACAAATGTAAATGATTTTCCATTAAAGATTTTGAATGGAAGGTCATTATAGGTCAAAATGATTTTATTTAGTTTTTTATATAAATATAAGGATTTAAATAATGTATTTTTGAATTAAATTAATTTCATATTATAAAACACTATCTAAAAATTACATCACTTTAAAAGATTGTAAAACGTCTAGTTTAAAAAAATCTTAAAAGAAGAAAAATATCAGGTTGGATGACTAGAAGAGAATAATATAATTGTGATCATATAATAAAACCCTAAAAACATTCCCCATATGGTTTACCATATTTTAGGCATCTTGATTTAAAAATTAAGGTAGAAATTTAAACCTTACATCTTGAGTAACAGTCAGAAAAACAATTGATGGTGATAGAGAGCTTGAAATTGAGCATCAAATTTCATGAATAATGAATCATTTGAGTTATAACTTATCAAATGACAAGTTTATAAACTATATAAAATAAATTGGTTCATAACTAGTATAATTTATTCATTAATAGTCATTGAGTCTAAGAAACCAATACAAAAAGCCTAATCATTGAGGTAAGATTCCAATAAAAATGAGTCTATAATGAAAATTTTAAGAACCCCAAAAAATTACGATGAAATAAAATAAAAATTATATAATATTAAGAATAAATAAATATTATAATTACTATGTTCAATAAGAATATTTATAACCAAATTTAAGAAAATTGGGTTAACACAAACCCTTAGCTTGTATTCCTACCTAAAGAATTTTGTTATAATAAACTGTATAATTACCATAAATATATTAATAACTTATCTCAAAACACTGATTTAAAAACTATACCATTTTTCTAATATTCCATAACCATATATTTCCAATATATTTACTGATCATAATTTATTTTCATTGTCAGGTGTTACAAATTTCAGTTGTTTCTAAAAATAATTATGATGATGGGATTCATTATCACTAAGTGGTTCTAGGATCATTATTCCTAGATCATTCAAGATATAATAATTGTTATTTTTCAATTATGTATCATTCCCCAATTTCATTAAGTGATAGACATGAATATGACTAGTAAAAATATAATATATGATGATCTATTTTTGGTGTGTTTAATGATATAAATGTTATATGTTTGTAAATAAATTAAATATTTACAATAAAATTATAAAATCAAAAAAAATATAAATTTATCATTATTATAGGATATAACATTATATGAAATACCTTAATCATTTATGACATATTCATTATAACATGTTTCTATATGTGGCTAAACAGACCAAAATGGTACTGTGTTATAATGATTTAATGAGTAAGGGGTTGTGTATAGACTATAATGGAAATTATTGAAAGGAACCTATCTTAGGTAGGTAATGAAGTATGGCAGATAATGACCCCTGAGCTCATCCACCATTCGGCCCTGGGTTGGAAACTATCACAGAGGGTATAAAAATCATAAATATGGAAAGCATTACCCTTAATAATTTTAACGATTTGGAGATTGTATATATAAAGACCAAATCAACTCCATTGCATGATATTAATTTAAACCAAATCTATCACACAATACATGAGCAATATTGAAAAATATAGACAGGATTATCCTAGTAAATATGAAAAAAAATCATATGGTAGGGACTCAATATCAACTTTTAATACAATCCAGTAATGTCTATCTTCGTCCTTGAAATCATCCTTGATACATAAAAATTGTTTACATGTGTGTGGGGTGATCATAACAAGTGTACTCATCAAGATCATAATAAATATTTATTATTCACATTTGTGAGGAGATAAATAATGCACAAATGAAAAAAAGTGGAGCCAACATGCAACTACACAGTTCCATTAACCAATCCCTACATCATTATAACTCACTCATTAAATAATGCATTAAATTGGTAACATAGTATAAAATGAATAATAAATCCAACAGAAACCACAACCACTTACCCACTAATTTTTTTCTTACATTCCCCATCATCATTCATCCTATGATTTAATCACTTACATGAACATCGCATCACATGTCTTTACATCTCTGATGAGGGTCAAAATACATCTTTACATATCCAATCCTCTTCCAGGGTCTAACGTTAAGACCTATAATTATCTAATATCAACACAATATCCAGATCACAATGTAACATATTATATCAAGATAAGAAGGTTATGACGAATGTGTAGGAAATTAGTCACATTCCCTCTTAGACCAAACATAGACCCTACCACAAATCACATCCTCGTCATCAAATGATGGTCACAAACACTAATTCATCCCCGCAAGTTGATCTCCAATACCAAACATCATCAATGATTTTGAAATTTGAAAAAAAAAACATATCAACACCACTACTAAAGAAGAAAAATTATGTAATATTTGGTAACTAGACATCTATTCCACCACCACCTAGGATGTTATTGAAAACAAATGGAATCTAAAAAATTTGGGTGTCGATAAGGTTATCCAACTCTAATGGAGATCATATAGAAACAATGTGAAAATACAAGATAGGTTGGTATTACAAAATAATCAACCTCTTGATAATAATAAATCACATTAACATGTTCCACAACACCACCACTTCACCTCAAAACATTATTTTCAACCACTTCTATTACTATATACAATACACCAAACAACCATGAAAAAATGTAAACTTTTTATTATAGTTTATAAAATTTTCAATGATTAATAAGTTTTTACAAACTTATATTTTCTATAAAATTTTATTCAAATACACTTATACAAATCATTTAACATTCATATAATTTAATTCATTTACTACACATCAATTACATCCCATTAATATATTTTTATTTCAGTCCATGATTATTCATTTACCAACCCATGTCATTTCATTTTTCATTATTTCAATTCATTCAATGGAAACCGAGGAAACTAAAAAACCACATGATATAATGTGTCATATATTCCACTTAGACCACCACCACCATATGTCATATGTTAAGCCATATCACATAAAAACCACAGATCACAACCAAAACACATTATCCTACATCCTATCCCATTTTAGTCAACCACTTCATTTATACCCAATATATTATGCAGCCAATTTGGTCACCACTATAATTACACATACTTCTCATATATAGATATTACATATTTTAGTGGGGTATTCATCCAATTATAGAAAAATATGTCTGAGCATTAAAAATGTATAGTTCATTTGGAAACATGGAATCATAAACAACCGGATCATTAGTGTTCTACATCATCTCCCACTTAGTTCCTTATAAATAACAACCTTCATATCTATATCACATATAATAATTATCATCATAAAATTGTGAAAAAAAAAATAATATTGTGAGATATCAAATGCTCCATAAGGGAAAAAAATGGAAGTACATTAACATAATGTTATAATAAGGGTATAAGAATGTGATAATAACATAAAAAACATACCCTGCATATTATTAATCAAAATATATATTCATGGAATAAATATTGGTAGTGTATAAGAAAAGAATAAAAAAGAAATAAAATAAAATGAGCCATGAGTAAATAAAAATGACATAATTTGGGGAATTGTGTAAAATACATAGGAATATAAAATAATTTCATTATTTCTCTAGGCTCATTGAAAAAGGATATCATAAATGAATGGGGTCACTCCCCAAACCATCATAGTAGATAATGCTCACACCCAAGAATACCATAGTATACAATGTCCCTCACTGAATAGGGTTTACTATCTATTCTATTCTAGTTTATATCATGATATATAAATCATTACCTAATTTACTGGAGGGAGATATAGGTCCGACCCATCATTGGTCATACTATAACAACTGAAACATAAATAAAATCATATACATGTCTTTTATAAGATCATAAATAAATAATCATATCATAATCCATGAATAAAATGGATTTCATAAACATTTCATAATAACTTAATATGTATAAAAGACATAGGTTTTAGAATCATTTCATCAGTTCGTCTAATCATTACATTTGGAAAAATAAGAGGGTTTTACAATCTTTAACCATAATATATCCCAAGGAAGACAAACAAGTTTTCTAAACATATTATCATCATAAACATAAACCATACAAAGTAAGAATAAGAATGTAATCCTTGGATCATATCCTTAGTGAACTATAAGTTTCATCCAAGTATTTCATCTTAGATGGAACATTATTTTGAAAGGTCACATTAAAGATTTTATGAGGAAAAAATTTTTATTCAAAAATCTCTTTATTAGACTAAAAGTTCATAAAATATTTTTTAAATCCTTTTTATTATAATTAACATTTAAAAAGTGAAATATAAGCTTTAAAATTCACTTAAAATATTTTTTAATGAACATTTACGTTCTGCATTGGGAAACACTTTTTAAAAAATAAAAAAAAAATTAAAATAACATTTAAATTTTATAAAGGATGCATCAAATAAGATATTTTTTATTATGAAGTAATATTATATTCATTCCATACACCATAAAATAAATATTACATTCACATTTTTTGTAAAACCCAAATCATAATTTTTGGAAAATGATATGATGATTACATTCAATACATTTTCCAAATGTAAAAAATTATTAAAAATCCCCTTCACAGATCATTTTAAGAGTGTAAAAAATAATTTTGAAATAAAAATTGAAAACATGTTTTTAGAAGAAAAAGGGTCTTCAACCAAAGAGTGAAATAAAGAGGATTTTTCCTAAAAACAATATTGAACTATTATGTAAATTAAGAAAGGAAGGTTAATATAAAAAATATATTCTCATTAAATTACCTGAGGAGAATAGAGGTAATGATTTTCCAAAGATATATGTCATAATATTTCCCCATTGGTCACATAATCTTAAATAATCTTTAAAAAATATAGAATTGTAACATAAAAATCTTACCCATTTGGTAATGCTACAGAAAAACTTGGTTTATCCAGTGTTAGGGATTTAACATCACTAGCTAAAAGAACTAATAATGTACCACTTTATCAATTCTATAACAATTACTGTTAAATGTGGTTCTTTAATAGTGCTTTTTTAGCAACAATAAAGGGGGGTTTTAATAGCACTAGTAAATGATGATAAAGGCCAATCCCCCCATTTTTAGAACTTGTAATAAATTTCTGATAAAACCATCCCTCTATAACTACTAGAAAAAAAGTGTTGATAAAAGGGTCTTTATCAGTTCTTGTAAAAAAAGCATAGATAAAGGGGGTAGAAGAGTATTTATCATAACGTTTTTAGAAGTGTAGATAAAGACACCCCCTATCAGTTATATTTCATGAGATTTGGTAAAGTTTATATTTCAAAAAAATATTTAAAATAATAATATATTAATATATTAAATATATATATATATATATATATATATATTGTTATAAATATAATATATATTTAATAAATATGTTTTAGATAAGGCTAAATAAACATTTCCACATAATATAAAAGTAATTTTTTGAAAATTAATTATAAAATATTTTAAAAAATATTTTCAATTAATAATTTTATAATGATTATCTATTTTGATTCATTTAATAACAATTTTAATTTTAAATATAATTAGAAACTTAATAAATGATCTAAAATAATTTGAAAACAAAACTTGAACTTAAAATGGCCATATCTTTTGATCTGGGTGTCTTATTGGGCTCTAACACATATCAAATCAAATATTTTAATAATATCTACACCACAAGAAAACTTTTTAACTATTCTTATGAGGTCAAAAAAGGCTCTGAAGGCCTCCAAAACTGAGTTTTTTATCAGGTTAATCTAAAACTGAGTTTTTTGTCTCACCAAAACTAAAAAAAAAAAAAATTGGGTCACCAAACATCCAAAATAAAATTATCATTATGCTCTTAAAAACATGATTGAATTATTAATTTCACATGACAAATATATAAATACATTGAATACATATTTTCTTGAAATATGGTAATAACCATAAATATCACAAAACCTTAACTAAAACATATATATATCTTTGTTTTGTGAATAAAACTAGAAATTATTTAATATATTCTATAAATACAATAATGCATTAAACTTCATCAATGATAACATAAACAAATTATACACAAATAATTATTCAGTTCTATGGTCATCAATAATAGTTATTTTACTTTATTCATATCCGACATCATTTTATTCCAATGACATTATCATAACAACTAGTACATATTAATGGTTATCTTCCCTTAATCATGTATTTTATATAAAATATAACCATTCTAAAAATTCATTCTACTAGGTTATCAGTACTGATCAACATATTCTTAGAAATACTTAATGAACACTTCTTTTGAAAAATCCTTATATATTTTATGATACAAAATTCTTGAATTCCAGTACATAGACACTTCAATTATTCAGCTAAATTTTTAAACCAGTATCTTGGATTCACCATCTTATTCTTCAATACCTCATTACTTTCATATTTCTTTTTTAATAACATTATTATCAACAATATATTATTTATTTGTACCACCTTGTTTAACATCTTATTGAGCTTTCCCCCAATGAAATCTATTTTTATAATTATTTTTCATTCCATATTTATGGCATCTAACAATAAATTATTCCTTAGGTAAACCATTATTCTCATCCATTTCATTAATTGGACGTTTTTTCTTCAGTAATCTCCTACATTTTTCCTGTTATCTTTACACATGAAACATCTTAACATTACTTTTAGAGATTCCATGTGTTGTTTCATCACAGATTCATGAAATATAGGAAACTAAACCTTCTTTCCTATATTGTATCCACCACTAGAACTCTCAACAAACTCTCTTCTTCTCTCTTTTGATGATTCTAGGAGTTTGTTATGGTAAAAATTCCAAATAATATTTTTTCATAACTAATTATGCATAATCACAATATCCTTCACTCAAGTCACCAACCCATTTAGTTTCTCATGAATATATTTTTAATCACAATAAAAATTAATCTAGTTTTTTATGGTTCTATTGACTGACTAAAACCATGAATAATAGTGTGGGTAATAATATTCAAAGTTGGAAACCACATAATCATTGAAAATCACTTATAGGATGTCTAAATCAGGAGCCCTTTTTTCGATCTATAAAACCTTAGTCTTAACCATGATCATTCATTGTCATTATTTAAATCATTTATGATGGTTTATAATGATTTTTTGAATTTAAAAATTATATAACCCAAGAGTATTAAAAAGGTGTGTAGTAAAGACTCTTTTCAAGCACTATGTGAAGATAAATTTCACCTCAATGTACCATTTTCAAATTTATTACCCATCGATAACTTTGTTCTAGAGCCACATCCACTTGTAGTATCTAGAAATGGAGGAAATTTATTTAAAAACACATTATCTATCATTTACTAATATTCCTATATATTTTCCTATACTTTGACTCTTTCTTATACTTATCCTTATAAATTAACCTAGATATGTCCTTAGATATATCCCTATGGATTTCATTAATTTTTTCTCATCAATGTTTATAAAGGATAATTAATCATTTCCTTTAATACCAACTATAAATTAACAATCTTATCATATATATATAATAAATTCTTAGGTGAATATTCAATAAATTACACATACACACATCCAAGGATCATTAATGTATGGTCCTTTTAGAAATATATAATCCTAAAAAATAGTTCATAAGATTTATACATCATCTCCCACTTATATATTCGTAACTTGTACCCATCTTAAACATATCACACATGATACATATCATAATAACATGGGGAAAATACAAGAAAGAGAGATATCAGGTACTTAGTAATGGTAAAAGAGATAAATACATAAACATAACATGAGAATAATGTTAGAATAATGTGAGGGAAACATATAAAAACCTTACCCTGCATATCAACAATCAAAATCTCAATTCACGAAATAAATATTACAATTTGATAAGAGATTAATAATATATAAAATAATGAATATAATACCTAAGATAATGACATTGGAATACGGGAAAGAATTATATAATAAAAATAATCATAGAAAATAATTTTTTTAGTAGTCATGGATCATTAAAAAACTAACATATTGGAATGAGTTCACTCTAAAAACCATCATAGAGGTCTGGTTCACTCCCCAGACTATCAGAGTGTAAAGAGTTCCTTACTAAACTGGGTTCACTCTTGATTCCAATCCTATTTATCTCTAGAGATACCAATCTTTTCCCAATGCATTGGAAAGATATATTGGTTCCATAAATATTTGATTATAACATAACCATTATCCTAAATGAAAACAATAAATATGGGTTCTACATGATCATAAAAAAATCATCATATTAGAACCCATAAAAATAAATAGGTTTCATAAAAATTTCATTATAACAGAACCTGTTTAAAAGAATCAAATTTCAATAACATTTCATCATTTCATCAAATACAAACCCATGGTAAAAGAAGCGGGTTTCTTAAGAATATTATCATGGTAATACCCATGGAAGATAAAAAAGTTTCATAAAAATTATTTCATTATAAAAATAAACCATCCAATGACTAAATATGATTTTTATCAATTAATAATATATCATATAAATTATATTTATAATGATAGTATATTATATTAGATAGAAAAATACATTAAAAGATAACTTGGAACATTTCTTCATGAAATAATATTTTTATTAAAAATATCTTTTACAAAACTAAAAATTCATAAAATATTTTCAAGATCTATTTATTTGAAAATAAAAATAAGAACTTATAAATGAATCTTTAAAAATCATATGAAATATTACATGAGGAAAATATCATTTCCAATTTGAAAAAATAACTTTTTAAAATAGAAATCCTTTTTGAAATCCTTTTCATTGAAAATAATCTTATGATTCAAATAAAATAATGGTCATTATTGTAGTAAATTTAATTCATCTCAAACATGTTAAAACAATGATTATTTTCATATTTCTAGTAAATTCTAAATGGGAATTGTTTATAAAACGATGTGTAAATTAATTTCAAAAAAATTACATAAACTTAAACATGGGTAAAAATTTCATTAATTATTTATTTGAATAAGGTTTAAATCATTTTTGAAAACATTTTTTGAAAACATGGATTTGGAAAAAAAATATTTTTGACCAATAAAATAAGTAATGATAATTTTTCATAATTTTTTTTAAAATTCTTGAGTAAATAATGAGTATAAAATTAATGGAAACATGTATTATAATTATATAACCATAGAAGAAAACAATCCATGAGTATATTGAGATATAGATCATAATATTTCATTATTGGAATCATAATTATAAACATTCTCGATAAATGAGGATATTATGACACAAATATCATACATCTTTAGTAAAATTGAATTGGATTCCCCTTGAAAGAAAAAAATTAAATGAAACTTCTAATACCATGAAAATAAATATATTCAAGATATAACAAGTCAACTGGGTAGTATATAATTCTAATTGAAGAAGATAGGTTCATAACATAACTTAGGTCCCAAAGAATGTAATCTGAGACAAAAATCCCTCACTACATTGGTAAAATTTAAACTATAAATTCTATGAGAGAGAGTTAATTTAATTGATATGTAAATAAAAATAAATTTAATAATATTAAAAAAAATACTTTCATGTTCATTATATAAACCACAAAAAAAACCTAGGGTGAATATGGAATGTCTCTCATAGAAAATTAAAAGTGAGATAGAAATCCCTTACCATATGTGTCAACATCCTTTTTGTAGGTTCAAAAATCATGTATAAAAAATATATCTTTATTGTACATATATATATTACATAACCATATATATTTATATCATACCTTATAATTTTAACTTATTAAATGTTATTACCCTTTTATAAATGATTCCATGTTACAGTCATGTTTCAAGCAATAACTACTTTGTTTTTCATGTATGTTTCGATTTGATATTTTTGGTCCTACAAATTTTATAATGGTTTCCCCATTTACATAATTTTAAAAAGGAAATTAATATCTTATATATTCATTATACATTTTTTTAGTTATCCATAAATGTTACAAATAGAAAATTAATACACCATTTATGGAGACGGTAGGTCGTACATACACTTGGACACTATTTCCATTTTTCTAACAGAAATAAATAAATAATGGTAAGTAATATATTATAATTATATAATAATTTTTATTTCATATATATAACATATTTTTATTAAACACAACCTCATTACCTTCCATGTAATTCATGAATGAATCATGTCCCTTCGTGAGGTGGTAGTCCGTCATACACATGAATGAAATTATCATATTCCTAGAGAATGGAATTTAAAAAGAAACATGTGACATAATGATTAAATAAGAATAATAATATAATAAATATCATATATTAATGATAAATCCATAATTATAACCCACAATGATTACTGGTGATATAAAATGAATAAAATCAGTTTGTGAGGCGGTAGTCCACCGTACACACAAAATTTAAATTTGTAATCTATTTGATGAAATAAGACATGTATTCGGGTTTTTTAAATTATCTTAATAAAAAAATTTATATGGAAGATAAATATTTTTTATATCATCATTTTTTAATAATAATTTAAAAATGTGGGGGAAGGAATAAAATAAAACGGTCGGTTATGGACGTTACCTCTTCATCGAAAACTTCTTTTGGTTTCCACCAGAAGGTATTTTAGGTTTGATTTATAAAACATAATAACTCTAGGATGATATTAGGGGATTAATGATTTTAATTTTATAGTTAATTTCCAAAATAATGTGTTTTGGATGTGTTAAGTGGAGAAGAGAGGGGGTTCCAATTTATAAGGAAGGTGTGTGGCAGACTTATAATTTTTGAAAAGAAAAAGGTGTACCCACATTTTTAAAATGTTAAAAGTATCCAAATTGATACAT
This sequence comes from Viscum album, assembly GCA_963277665.1. Taxonomy (NCBI): domain Eukaryota; kingdom Viridiplantae; phylum Streptophyta; class Magnoliopsida; order Santalales; family Viscaceae; genus Viscum; species Viscum album. Next base: position 1,198,345,921 of record OY728153.1, on the reverse strand, counting down.
TATAAAAACTATAATAGTTAAAGATAAAATATTTATATAAAATCTGTTTTTGAAAAAAAATTATTCATTTTTGTACATTATTTTTTAGTTTATCCCCTGATAAACTCATTTTTACGTTAACCATGGTAATTAATTTTCACTGTTTTTACAATTAATTATGGTAAAAAATTAAGATGACCATATCAGATAATAAAAATTATTTTTATTCAACATATATAATCAATTTTTCAAAATTTCATTCATATAAGTGGGAAATATTAATTTTAAATTAATCCCAACAATGTGATGGGAAAGTATTTTTTCGGTGAGAAAATGTTCACAATTTAAAAACGTTTTTATATCCAAATTAAAAATTAATTTTATTAAAATGAAATACATTATATTTATATTTATATAATTAATAAAATTTAATTTTTTAAATAAATTAATACAAATAATTTAAAAAAATATTAAATGAAATGACAATTTTTAATAAATACAATAATTTTTCCCCATTCCTCAAAACATTTATATTTTGAGAATTTTCTCAATAATTTACTCCTCTATAGTTTTGAAATAATGATTTATTAAATGATGTTTTTTTTAAAATATATTTTCAAAATGGGGAAATTATAATTTAAAAATAATTTTTCAAACACTGATAAAATTTCTTTTTAGAAAAATAAAATTATAAGGTAAAATTGGATTTATTATTATCTATTATCTAGAAAAAATTGAGGATGAATACTAAATAAATTAATATATAATAAATAAATTGAAATAAAATAATTCACTAAAAGTTTTTTCTTTAATTTATTCAGTTAAAAAACATTTTCTTCATAAAAATAGTTTTTCAAAAAACATATTTCCTTTATTTTCAAATAGTTTTTATTTTGATTTCTAGATTATTGGTCACCATATAATTAATTTCATATACACATGTAAATCATATATTTTCACAATTAATTTAATAATATTCATACCCTGAATTCCAATGGGTATGGGTTAACTATAATGTTGAATTATAATATTTTAATAATATGTCATGTTTTGTTTAAAATCATTATTGCATATAACACAATAGAAACCCAATTTTATGTGTAATGTAAGATAAAATTAGTATTTATGATAAAAAAATATAAATATATTGTTTCAAGTTACAAAATATAACATAAATGATATATTAATTTGAAAAAAAAAATTACAAAATCTTGAGGTGTTATAACAACCATCACTACACATCCCCCAAAAAAACACACATATTACAAGGAAACACACAAAGTGTAAAATGATATAGAACATCCCATATTCCACAATTTACCATAATTTTACATAAAACAAGTTATTTCATTAATTTAATTTTTTATATAGTTGTGTCTTTACAAAAAAAATTACATCTTTCCCTAGGTAATCAATTCAATATTAATATATAAATTCTAGTAATTTTAATTATGGTTAGATCATTAAACCATTGTAACCAAGGTTTCATAATCATATCAAGTATAAAATAATTAGGATTAAAAAATATATCATTTTTATAAATGGAGACAAACATGTAATACTCAGTCCGCAATAATAATGAAATCTGTAAAAAATTTGATTCTCCCTAAATCCAATTAAATTTCAAATAAATTATAATAACTTTTTTCATATAATTACCCATATTATCTATATTATAAATTAAATAGTATTCAATCCCCAAATATTCATATAAATAAAGATTGAATGAGGATCCCTTAGCTCAAATAATCATTCAAAATAGTCACACACAAAACTATAAATGTGGTAAAATCTAAAAACCGCAAAGTCATAAGAAAACTATGGATATATCTAAATCTTAATCGTGGATCCTCAAAATCATAGTCCTATTACACCATTTTTGATGAAACAACACCACTATGAATTCCTTTAAGGTTAAATAGGAAAAACTGAGGAGAAATGGAATTTAGTCACCAAGTATCACCAAAGATCAAATTTTGGGAGGTAATGATCAATAATAAAGGAAAGTAGCTAGAATATCTTCCATAATTAACTACAATTAATCCAAAACCATGATGAATAAAAGAGAAATTGGGTAAAAATGAGGTTTAACTAAATTTATAAATATTCTATGCCTCGACACATTCATGTCATGAAACATTGAATTATATTATGTGTTTTCAAGATACTTACTAATTCAGGTTGTGAATATATTTCTCTCATTAATTCATCCTTCCTAAAACTAAATGGGAATCCAATGGATTTCATGGTGCCTTAGCCTAGAACTCATTCAAACTATGAATAATTATTTCAAAACTTGAATTCATTAAATTAATTACAATTCTCCGAGTTATCAATAAGCATTCACATCATGAACAAAAATTCAAGTCAACAGAGACCCTCTACTGAAAAATTACATCTTTAACTCCATTAAAACCTCTTTGATCCTCCTCTAAACACCACTAACTCCCATACTATTAATGTAATGGACTAAGATGGAAAAAACCTTTATATAAAATACCTCTTAAATTATACTCATCCACAATAATGAAAACCAAATCAAAAAGAGAAGTGGATGGGTTTGAACAGGAACTCTATGAGATACCACCCGGGGATCTCATTATGCCCAAAACACTTCTAGTAAGTAATCAAGTCAAGCTATAAAAAATAACCACAAAACCCTCCATAGAAACACATCACTATCCTTCACTAGGAAGAACCCCATTTAATGTAACTAGATGCACAATACACCTTTTTTCACATAAACATTCACACAACCATTTAAAACTGTATATAACTCAATCCCAACAACCACCAAAATTGTCTCAAAACACCACTAAAAGTAAAAAAAAAATATTCAAAGCCCACCCCCATATCCAGATATGTTTTTCTGTGTGGGAAATTGACTCTCCAAAATAGTTTTAAAATATGTTTTATATATATGTATTTTTTTAATAAGGTGTTTTATAATTATATATACTTCAAGGAACAAAAAACACAATTAGTATAGGAAGAAAGAACTGCTCATAAATTCGTAAGGTTCAGGCAACAAATCATCAAAGAAAAATAAACAAGGTAGAACCCAAAATAATTCCATATACTAGTAACATAAATTAATATTATTCTCTCATGAACTCTCCTCCACACCATTATTACTATATAATACAAGATACATCTTAGAAATACCTGGATAAACTGCTAACAGAATATTGTGAAACTCTTAGATAAATCCCTCATGAATTACCATCTAAAAAACCCTATCCTGAAAAACAAATCTACTTTGTCCCTATATTTTGACCATCCTAATAGAAAATCACCATGACCAACATGGTCACACATAACCACTAACTCTAATTCTTCCTATCAGGACTCCTCCACATTCAATATTAAGAATGATTCCATTGTCATCTAATAAAGAAAAACTCTACCAATATAATCCCATGTATCTTGATACAACACAAAAAAATCATATATATCTCTTCATGCATCCTTATACTCCAAAATCAATACACATCAAGAATTTGGACATAGATCATTAGAAACTACATTCCAATTTCCTATAGTTTTAGAGTTCTAAAAATCATAAGCATAGAGAAAATACATCAACTTACACTACTATAATTTCAGATCCCATTGAGAGAAAAATTATTTCAATATCTTTTGGTCCATGAAAATCATAAATCATATCCAATAGTGTAATTATACTAGAACCTTAGTGTAAACTCAACTGATACCTACTGTATATTATAGTGGCATATTTACACTCATTAGGATATAACTTCCTAAACCCATAAGTGATCACCTATCTCTGGTACATAAAGACACATAATAATCCTAGAAGGGGTTAATCATATAAAACATCTAATATAACACCATATTTATGTAATTTAAGCACTATGGAACTGGTAAGCTTCTCATTCATGTGATTGAACACATACAAGATCAATTCTGTCCATATCCAATCCTAATACTTCTAGATCAAAGTTATCAGCGAGTAAGAAATATAAGAGACATTAGGAATAATCCTCTGTTAATATCAAGAAGGATGATAGAAACAGATATACACATACACGTTATTGGATGATTCTAAAAATCAGCTACCCCAATATTCGATGCATCAATGACCACACCCTGCTAAAACACCATTTTACCAAGTAAATGAACCTCTTACTTCATAAAATTTCACATAGAAATATTTTCATATAGGTAATGGCGTTGATGATCCTATAAAACATATTTGAGATGATGACATGATTATCCACTAAAATAGAGTAGATCAATATTTTATTGATGAGAAATATTGTAAACTCATCTATGAGCTCATGGAATATAGAGATCATGTGACCCATGAACACTGCTAGTGGATTCATGACACTGATTGAAATGAACAATAATTTGTGACTAATGTAACTATACCTAAAGGTAGTGTTTGAAATATTCTCATTCCTCACTATTATAGGGTTATACCAGGACTACAAATCCATCTTTCAAAAAAAACTACCCCCCTTCAGTCAGTTGATTACATCATCAATCCTTGGTATATTTAGCTGTTATTTACCATCACCTAATTAAAACTATGGTTTTCTATACACAACCACATACTATTTTCAACCATAATAGTAAAAAACACTAGAGCTTTGTAAGGATATACACAAAGTCAGATGAAACCTCTCTATATTATATCATCTACTTATAGACTCAACTCATGTATCTCTATAGGCTTCATTTAATACGGGGCATCAAAATGAGATATACTCTCAGTTTAAAATCAATCATAATCTCATCGTCGTGTTGAGGGGGTTTCATCCTCAATTAATTAGGGAAATCATAAAGGGACTCTTATACACCCGTAGGAACATCCCATACATAACAACCCCAACTCACTGAAAAAACTATTATAATAATGTATCCACCTACCTATAACCCAACATATAACCCTTGTCTCCAACGAACACCACTAACTAGAACTCCATATCAGAAAATGAAACTCCATTATAGAATAATTCAGCTAATGTCAAAATGAAATATATACAGACCATTCTAAGGGTAATTTTTTATGGTTATGTATCTAGTAAAAATAACTAAACCATTGGCTAGTATAACCCCACCACAAGTCTACATCCCTAGAATATATAAAATCAAATTATATAAACTCTAATTGGAATGTATAACAATAGGGGATTGAAATCCCTTCAACCTCCACTCCCTAATAATGAGTTAATGAATTGAAAATAAGAAGTATGGGGGTCATGAATTAAACTTTGTTGATAGTAATGTATATGATAAAATAATCATATCTCATGCCATCTCTATCCTTTCTAGAAGTGAAACCTCCATCACATGCATCAACCCATGCCCATCCCATCTACCCCTATACTGAAGACCTAAATGACTGAAATCTACCCTATTTACATGAGTATGAGAACCACTATTATGCTTTCATCTACCAACACTATCTTCCCTAGGCTTCTGAAAAAATTTCAGTAGTATCTGTGGAAGATACTTCCTCAAAGGCAACTACTAATGCATAGGAAAAGGGACATGATGACCCATCTGATAATTTTCTTCCCAATCATTTGGCCACATATATTTTCAATAAATATGACACCAAAATACATATAATGAAAATGGTAATCCCTCAGTAGATTATCTAGATCCACCTTCCCAACAACTATGTGATAATATTTGTTGCGATCAGGTCTCATGCAGTGGAAACCCCAATTGTTTAAACATCTATGAACCACTACCTATGTCCACACTCCAATAGATTATCTACTCTCCACTCTCTCTTGAATCACATACTAGAGAATTCATCTTCTTGATAACATAATACTTATTTTTCTATAATAAAAAATTGGGAGTTATATATGGGTGATTGCATACAAAATCATTGTGCACAATGCCTCCATGAAGCACAACGCTCTAGACTCTTCATATAGGAATTCATTATCTGGGAAGTGTAAGAGGTCCTTTATCATAACCCAAAATTATCACACACTAAATCTACCCTGATAAAGTGGGGGAAAATTATACACCACTTCTACCTTCTTGGACAATAACAAGAATTTAGAAATGGAACTCCTTCTCAAAATCTGACCTTGACATATCACCCAAATTCCAATCACTAAGCTACAATATCCATAATTGAAGCATAGCTTCCCAAAACTCAATAACTACAAAAGTTACCCAAAATATAGACTAATCATGAATCAAACTGAAATAATACTCAGTATTATATATAAAACACATCATTTTGTCAATGGACAAACTTACTGTATACTTCCCCAAGATCGGCCACTGAATGGTCCTCTTCTATGAATCATCCTTCTCTATTGGTTTATCCTCTAAAAATAAACTAGTTTTGCCTAATAAATCACTACTAAATAATATTCACATATAGAATTATTATTATCCATTATTAAAAATTAATATGAAACCATAATCTATATTGGATAGAATTTTACTTTGGTTTATTTAATAAATCTCATTTAAATTTCTCAAAATCACCACGTTTAGACATTAGTATTGTTAATCATGATACATGTATGGATCCTATATATATATCTTATATATAACTAACTAACTTTTTCTTTTGGTAGACTAAGGGTCCTTAAGTCATATCCAAGGGGGGATGAAATTTAATTTCTTAGTCAGTATTCCGGGCATAAATCATGTACTGGCATCATGTGACATCATTTCCCAATAATCTTATGAAATCATCAATGTTACTAACACTATAATCTATCCAATATCATAAATAAAACATTTGATATCACACTATAATGACCCTCTCCCCTAAAAGGTACTTATTAAGAAGAAATTGATGGAATGGAGCTAATGAATTTTGAGTCTCACCTCCAGAATACCCCAGTTTGGTGACTAGCATCAGGGGTATAAAAACACACATATGGAAAAGAAATTCCTAATAAATTATAACGATTTGGAGATAGTATAAATCCATCAAAAATCTTCTATATCACATATTATAAATTTAACCCAATATCATCCTAAAATGTATGAACAGCTTAAACAAATACATATAAAACACTCTAAGTAAATTCCAAAGGTTAAATATTATTGTAGTGATTTAAAAACTAATTTTGATACAATATTATAACATCAACATTGATATGTGAGATCCTTCTAGAAACATGAAAAGTAGACAATAATTTTTGGTCTAATAATAACTTTTAAACTCAGTGGTATTATACCCAATCTCTCTCTTACACATGTGAAAGGGTGATAGTAATTCCCTAGTGAAAAAACACACGAACAAACCTACACCTATATTGGTAAAGTATAAAATCCCAACCTCATTATGGAATGATCAAAAATCAACACATCCATTAAAGTGATATTGTATCTAAAGAACCAAAATGATAACATTCCCCATAACTACTTCACCATTGATTTCACATTCTCACACCTATATTCCAAACGTATTATTATCTTATCCCTTTCATGCATATCTCACCAGATATCCATACATATCTGATTTGGGTTAAGATGAATCACTATATATCCCAAACACTCAAAGGATAAAGCATCGTATTCTATATTTTGTTAATATTCACATCACATCCACACAAATATTTCACATGTCAAATAAAGTGAAGTAGGATATCATTAATTTAAAGGATTCCAACCTTGTTCCATATTACTTCCATAAATGACCCCCACACAAAAACGCATCCCCTGTATCACTGGGAGATCTTCAAAAAAACCCATAATTGGGGGGTGATATCCAACACCAACGTATGTAAATTAGTATATGATCTCGAAAACTAACCCATCTCAATAGAACTAATATTGAAAGAAAAATTGGGAACATGGGAAGCAATCCATCTGATCTATTACCATCATGAATGTTGGGTAAAACACTTGGATCCAAAACATTTGGGCATTAGTAATGTTATATATCTCAAGTTGGGTAAATATAGAAACAAAATAAAAATAAAATACATATAGGTAGCATAAAATACCCAACCTATGGGTTAAAAACAGTAGAACTATAATAATCTATAAAACCACTACTACACCTCACAACATTCTTCACAATTGATTCTATAATTATATGCACCACACCACACAACCACCCTAAAATTTCTACCATCAATTATAGGATACACCATTTTCTAGAATTAATAATCTCTCACTAACTCCCATATATAAAACCATTTCAATCACATTAACACATACCATTAATTTAAAATAAATTTCCTTTAATTCAATAACCACACATTAATTTTATTCCATTATTATATTTAATTTTTGTGTCTTCTTCTTAATTTACCAACCCATTTCATTGAATATTTTATTATTTCAATTAATTCCATGGTTATTCATCCAACTAAATCAAATAAACCCCATAAAAAAAATCCATCCCATATAAAATACTGACAAAACATGGCATATGACAAGAAATATCAAAGAAATAACTATAATTAAAAACAAACACACATCATCTTTAATATCATGACCCTTTTGAGGTATTTTCCTGTTTAAATTTTTATTCGAATATTTTAAAATTGGTTAATGGAATTCTAACATAGTTTAAGGAATGTCTTGATATACTCTTAGTCTTTCAGTATATGAAAAGGGGGTAAAAGTGGAGTTATTGTGCATGGTGCATGGTTGGTGCACATTTAATACTAACTATTCCCATTGACCATTTTCCCTAGAGGGTGGAGACCATGATTTGTAAACAATGAAAGGGGGTTTGAAACTATTAGATCTTGGATAGATCAAACCATATGACTTCTTTATAGTTTTCTAAAACCATGTAGACTTCCCAAAAAAACAATTCACTTTATTTAACCAAGGAATAGTGTATTCTTCTTAGTTGGAATAAAATTTTCCAAACCATGCAACTAAACCATGTGCCAAAATAAATATGGAAAATTGAAAAAAAACCTTCTAACCATTAAATGATTTCCCCCAATTTTCATCCCAACTTCTTCTCCAAATAAAACAGGTGAAAACTAAAACCCCCAAAGTACTCCAAGTTCATTCTCCTTTTATTTTAGTGTGTTTTAGGTCTCATTTATTTGATTACAAGCTACATGTAAGGATCTCACTATGTTTCCATATTCTTACATAAAGAATCAAGGTTGGTTTTTTCTCTATTAATTTAAGGCTTATGAACCCAATTTTTCCATGGATTTATTCAACTTTATGATTAAGTATATTTAAGATTGAATAATGGGATGATATCAGGTGTGTTTTTTCTACCATCATAAGGTTGGTGGTTTACAATATTTCCCCTGTATAATTCATATTGATATTTTGTATTAGGTAGTGATATTTCATTGACGTGCCTAAAATTTATGTCCTTGAATAAGACTTGTTAATATGGGAATTAATTATAACATTAAAGGATCATTTAGGTTCTATTAATGATTATGAGACCGGGCATATGGATTCCCATGGGTTCTATTAATCCCATGAAAATGTTTACTGAGTTGTAATGATGATATAAAATGGTTTTATGTGATTTAACATGTTTTGGTTATTCTCTTACATGTTAACATAACAAAAGAAAATGTTTTTTCTTGACCTTGAAATTAAAAGGGTCATGAAATGATTAAAGTATTATATAGTAAATGGACTAAGGGGCATTTTAAATATGTGAAATGGTTTGGGAATATTTTGTGGTTGAGTTATATGAATGAAATAAGATATAATTGAATTTTTTATTGTGGATAATGATTTTAAATTTAATAACCAATGAAGAATGATAAATTTGGAATAGTTTCAACTTTTTATATTTGTTTGTTTTAAGTTCATATGTGATAGACCTTGTAAAGTGATACTTAATAATTGGTTTTTGATGTTGGGAATGATGCTTTAATTCCATTAGTAAGAATATCCAACATGATTCTTCTTATTATTTATTTATGATGGGATGAAATGTTGTTCAACATCCTTTATTTGAAATGATAGACATGACACCCAATTTTCATAGTTATGGTGTAAGAACATTGACTAAGGAATGAATTTATTTTGATTTGGTACTGGTAATTTGATTGATGATATTTATTTCCTTTGTTATTAAATTGAAATAAATGAATGGATTATTTTTTATTAGAGTTTTTAACCACTACCATTTATTATTTAGACATTTGGTATGCATGAAGTAGTTTTTATGGGATGGGTGTCATGGTGGAACCCAAGATCACGAGTGGAAAATTTATAATTGTCTATTATAGAACATGATGCTTTATTTAATAGTTTATGAGTTCTATTATACTACCATATACAATATCGTTTTCTTTGGATTTGATATTGAATTAGATGATTTTGGTAGTGGATAGTTGAGTTTTATTCTTACCCAGAAAGGGCTACCATGTGTTGTCGAGCACATTTCATGGTTGCGAAAATGGATAAGGGAAAGTACCTATAATAAATGTGTGATTTGGGATTGTTGGATGGAGAATGTGTGAGGGAAATATACTGACATCAAGATCTATATTGGGGATTGTTTGGATTTCTTTATTTTAGTGGTTTCCTTGATAGATGACACTACAATGACTTGGGATGTTTATCTGTATTGGTTTGTGGGAACTAATCCAATTTTGGTATCTTATTATACGATGAATATTTATTTTTTTATAATAATAATTATTATCATGGTTATTGTTAATTTAGATTTATATTGTTTTCATACTCTTGTAAAGAGGGTAGAGTCTCATCATGTATATTATTATACTCTTGTTGTTATCGGGAATCATTCGGCATATGAGGAGGTGTGCCTAAGGTTAAGTGGTGATTTTTCTTATATAATAAGTTTAGTAGAACCTTGGTCTGATAATTAAAAAGTGGTAAAAGGGTATGTTTTCGTTTTTATTAATTTACTATTTGGAAAGGGTAGATATATGATTAGGATGTTTCAGTCATTTTTTATTAGCTCATTAATGGGGGTAGCTAAATCATATATTGGGGATAACCTATTTCTCTAGGATGGGATTCATATTATTTATGTTCATTTTATATCTTCGGTAATTATTTCACCATGGGTTATACACCTGTTATGTGATGTTATTGTTTTAAATGATTTTAATCAAGGAAAAACATGGACAAGGGTCTGGGTATTCATGCATCATTTTAGACACTACATGAATTATATTAAATGCATCTTTTTTGGAACATATAAAAGAGAATTTATGGATGTGTTGTGGGAAAAAATTCGTTTTCAATGGTGTTTTTAAATAAATAGTTGTGAATAAATATATTTTTTCTATAATAAATTGATTTATATAAACTGAATTGGTTATAATTGTGTCAAACCTAGAGATTCTAATTTTATAGTTTGGTTTACCATGAGTAATTCATGGCATGTAATAGGGATGGTAGAGTGTAGTGATAGTGTTATGGTTTTGACCATGTGGACAATATATATGGCATAACTTGTTATGCCTATTTAAGATAACTTTTTTATGTAACTATGTAATGAATTATTATATTCCCTGAAATTGTGATTGGAATTTTAGAGGGATTATTCCTTGAATACTTTTACCATTGGGTTTATTGGAGGGAATTACTATGAATATTCTTCCTATGGTGGGACTAGATACCCTACATGTTACTAGTGATAGTGCAAAAGAAAAATACCATGACAATTTCACCTTTTTAATGTATTTTATAGAAATATACCCAATTTATTTTATGTTGAGTAGGTTTGTTTGACTTGGGAGTTCAAGATACAACATCCTATAATTCTTTTTATGGATTTTGGCCTTGAGGTAGTTGAGTTCTTGATTGAGTCTATCAAGATGATTCTAGATTACTTGGATACAAGAGGGTTATGATATCATCATAAATGTTGGGAGGACATGTAAACCATTTGCAGAACATTCAGTTTCAGGATGATTAGTTAGAGGGTTTGACACATAAGAATTTACAAGAAATTCATGGATCATTTTTATCAAGAGACTCATATGCGGGAAAAATATTTCAAGTTTATGCATTTGATATAGGGGAACAGGTCTGTAGTTGATAATTCAAGGCACTTAGCCGACTTGTAATGTTTTTTACAGTATTTTTAAGTGATAATGTAACAATGAAAAGATGTTTACATAACCTATTTAGTTGTAAGATCAATTCCTAGTTAAGTATAATTCATTTGAATAACTTTTATAATGTATTTAATCTCTCTCTCCTTTCATAGGTGAAACAAAAGAGGGGATCTAGTGGTATATAGGTAGGATTAGCTATGTGATGAGAATGAATTTCCCATGAAGTTGGGAGATGATGTTATGAGAAAAAATTTCATGGTGGTGATGGGTGAGAAGTCATGAGAGAGGATCAACCTCTTCAAGTAGTGGTCTAGTGGTTTTCAATTTGTGTGTTACGACTGAACACTTGCATGACCTATGACTTTGACCACAAGTGGAGTGTCATGATTTTCTTAATGATGAGAGACTGATATAGGTTTTATTTAAACCCTCGACCAATAAAAAGTTATAGAGTATATATGATGATCTAGGGTAAAAGAAAAGGATACACTACACAATACTAGTCTCTAATTTTGATTTCTACTGGTTATATAGGTCAAGGTGGGGGATGAGGTTCTCTAGAATAAAATTAATAGTATCAGCATGGTATTTCAGCACATGAGAATTAGATAATATCACAAGGTATATAGATATATCGAATTCATTTAGTTCAGCCTAATCAAAATAGTTTAAAGGCTGGACCATCAATTTTTTGAGGTACGATTCATGTAGATTCTATACTTTCTATTGATTTGTTAGATATCAAACCATCAAATTATTTTATATATTATATGTTTTGTGATGTTTTGGGTATGTTTTTTGAGTTTATTTATGGTTTTATGTTAATAATTATGTTGTTGGGTGTGTGATTAGAGATTATCCATCATTGAAAATATTGTACTCAAGATATTGGTGGGTATCATATCTTTTGGGACATGTTTATGCTTGATATTTCATGTTTTTACCTAATAATATGAATTGAATTGGTTTTTCATTATAAATATCCTGTTGAATATTAATTTTTAAGGATAACTTTCATGTATCATGAGGGTGAAATTGATATTAACCATTTTGAATGGGATATCTAGCTAGGAAGTGCAGGGCCAGTTCACCAGTGGTTGAGAGAGAGCAGAAAGAACATGTTTGGAGTCATATGGTTGAATAAAGGGAAGTGAATAATGCTTTATTCCCTCTACTATTGGATTATTTTTCAATCTTTTAACATGAGGAGTTCCCAAGATGGCCACCTAAGGGAGACATTGAGTACATGACTTATATAATTACATTATCTAAGCGAGTTTCTATTATGCCTTACAAAATGAAATCAATAGAGATGCAATAACTTTATATGTAATTGGATAAATTAATGGAAAAAGGGTTCATATGTCTAAGTACATCAGCAAGGGGATCTCCTATTTTTTCTCAATAAGGATGATATAATGTTATTTATTTGTGTCTATTACTAGAATCATAATCAGATGATGATTAAAATCCGGTATTCACTTCTGTATACTGATAAACTCATTGACTAGTTTAGGGGTGATTATTTTTTAGAAATATTGATTTGTGATTAGGTTATCATTTTCTGAGTGTGTATCCTTATAATATACCACTAATGTCATTTAGAAGAAGTTATGGTTTGTATGCTTACATCAAGATTACATTTGGGATTAGTGAATAATCAGGATATGTTTATCGCCTTAATGAACCAAATATTTTACATATAAAAGGATCGGATTTTAGTTACATTTTTTCAGTAAATATTAATGTACTCCTAGAATCATTACGGTCATTCCATACATATTCACATTGTCATAAGTATAGACAGAGATGATGGGCTATATTCAATTCTATCTAACTATAATATTCATATCAATTAGATAAATGTATTATTCCATATAATCTCAGAGAAAGGTTTGTCTGTGGACCTCAAAAAGTCCAATTGGTTGTTTCTTGGGTACAAACCATGAATTTTTTTTAAATCTAAATCATTTTGGGATTGGATGGTTACTACCAATGGTTTATAAAAGATATATCTCTATTAGAAGTGCTGACCTCATGAATGGATGATATGGGTATAATGTATTAATGGTAAGTTACATGTGATGATCATTTGCTGAAGGTAATGAGTTGTTTGACTACAATATAAATTTTGTTATTAACCGAGTCAGGTAATGAGTAAACTCTATTTTTTGATGTATCTTGGATTTTACATTGGTCTATATTGATGTAGGGTGACCTATTTATGAAATATGGGTCATTAATGTTGATTCAAAATTAATAGAACAAACCTATAGGTGATCTTCTATTCTTCACATGGTGTTATGAATTGAAATATTTGTGGCATTATCTTTTGTGTGAGAGGTTTATTGTTTATATTGATTGTAGGATCCTCAAAAATATCATTTATCAGAGTGATTTAAATATATGGTAGTGGATACATGTTGAGTATATGTAATCCATTAGAATTTATATAGATAATACAATAGAAAAAGGGAATAGTTTTGTTTATTCTTTAAGTTAGAATATATAGACTTAGACGGTCCAAGATTCTAGATACGAGTAGAAGATGATGGCCTTGTTTTCTGAGAAGCATCTTGGTGTTCATGAGGGATAGGATAAAGTGACCTACATGTATTTATTTTTTATATCCACACTTCTGATATTGATCAATGAAATGAAGTATAAGGATCAAGAGTTTCTATCATTGAGGGAAAATGTTGATGGTTGAATGCCACACCCTGACAGGACCATTGATTATAATTAGATTATCTATTTTCATGGCTATGTTGTCATTCTTACATATATATGAAAGGTGTTTATAGGATTTTTTAATGAGTTGAGTTCATGTTGAATCTCGTTTTGGCCAAAATTTATGGAAATATTAATCAATATTGTTGGTGTTTATGAACGAAAAATGAGATTACGGGCATTGTGACACGATGAAATAACTATCAATAGGTGAAGAATGAAAATCAAAAGTCTCTTATCCTTTTATAGACATCAAAAATTCAAGAATGGAAGTGGTATGTTGTTATAATGGATTTCAGAGTGGGTTTAATGAGGTATCCTTGGAAGAATAACTTGATTTGGTGACTGTAGACTGGTTGGTAAATGTTTCAAATTTCATACATATGAGGGAGACATTCACCATCACTTAATTGGGTGACTTGATTGTTCGAGAGATAGTATGATTTTATAGGGTACCACATAGTATTTTTTAGATATGGAACCTTCTTTTATAGAACACTCCTAGAAGGTGTTGCAAAATTTGATTGGTACTCAATTGTTTTTTAGTACATCTTATCACCCATAGAAAGATGGGAAATTAGAATTCACTATCAGGGTTTTTGAGGATATATGGATATCATACTGTAGAGATCTTGGCAGGACATTAGATAAGAACCTATCACTTGTTGAGGTCGCCTATAATAATAGTTACTAGATAGCTATTTAGATGGAACTATATGATGTTTTTTATGGTATTTTTTATAGATCAACAAAGTGTTTCATAATAGTGGGAGAATATGAGTTATTGGGATCGAGTCTCGTGCAGGAGATGTGATAGTATGTTTAATTGATTCTGAAGCCTATATATATGATATATAGTATACAGAATACATATAATTATTTATTTTATTGACTTATTGATTTTTTTAGTGAATATGTATGTTTTCCATCATGTTTTCATGAGATTAGGTCACCATTGGATTTATAAATAGGGTTAGTTAGAACTTAGGGATTTCGAGTAATTTGATATTATAGAGAAGAAAAATCCAATAGAATATTGGATGATCCATCCCACATTGACTACCACCAACACATAAAATATTCCAAGAAATATCACAAAAAAATCCATATATCAAAAGTATCATACATTATGTTTAATAGAACAACCCTTTGGTAAGGTAATTTTCTGTAAAAAAATTTATACTGCATTGAAATTGGGTAATGGAATGATTCCCAAAAATAAATAAGCACTTTGTAGAGTCCTGGGGGTTTGAAACATGAAATTGGGGGATAGTTGAGTTAATGTTCATTGTCTATGATTGTTTTATAGTTAGTACTAACTGTTCCCAATGATAAAGCACCGTATAAGAGGGGGCATGTTTTGTAAATTTTGTAAGTGAGTGGAAATTTTATAGGTTTAGACAGTTCCAACCACATGGTATATAAACCATTTTCCAAATCCAAGTGATCTCCCTAGTAAACCATGAAAATTAATACACAATGGTAAATACGATACCACATGATTAGCCTATGATTTTCTAAACTGTGCACCACATTAAAAGTAGAAATTTATTTTTTTCACATTCCAAACATTATAAAATTTCACCAAAATTTCAACCCCATTTCTTCTCCAGTAGCATGGGGTTAGATATAAAACTTTATAAGTCATCCAAGGATCTTTATAATTCAATTTTATTGCATTTGAGGTGGAAATTGGGGTGATTCCAAGCGATTACCATCTACATGTAAGGATTTGGGTCTATTTCTTTATTTTTTATAAAGAATAATGGTTAGTTATTTCAAATAATATCAAACCTATTATTGTAAGGATTTTATACCTTTCTTATTAAGGCCATTTTTTCTTAAATGAAGGTTTGATGTTTGGTGGGAGTTTTTCTATGAGAATAACATGGGATTTTACTTGCTTTATCCCATGATTTGGATATTGATCTTTTGTATGTGGTTGTGTAATTAAATTTTCATTCCTCAAATTTATGTTCTAGACTAAGAGATGTAAATATGTGAATTATTTATTTTTTTTGACGACTTAGAGATCATGTTTGTAACACCCAGAGATTTTATGATAAGTATTCATTTTAATTTATTTGATGTCATGTGTTTTATTATTCACCAAGATTGTCTTGTTCTATACACAACACCTTATTAGCTTTCAGTATACACAACACTATTCTTGGATTGTGTTACACACAATTTCAAGTTCATTTGATAGTATTCAGTCTACGCAACATTGAGTGTATATATATATTCAATATATAAATGAAATATGGTTGGATTCTGTTATACGAAACAACTAAGTAGTCTTTCACAACACGGAACCCTAACTTGGCTTGCATTACATGCAATCGCAACCTTCCACGATAGCATGTGTTGTACGCAAGACCAGGTTTCACTAAACAATGATATATGGTTATAATATTATTATGAACTAGCCGTTATGAATAGTATCAACAACATTTTGAAGTTTATAACATTATTATGTATCTTACATATTTCAAGAACATCGTATTAGAACAAAATAAATTATTCGGGTAAAATAAGTATTTTTCAAAAAATGCAGTTTTGCAGCCTTTTGATGGTGCACCCAATTTAAATATAGATTTCGAAAGGTTTATAAGTTCAATTTGACAAAATAAAATTCTTCCTTGGAATCAGGATATAATAATTTAATTAGGATAAATTTTTCATATTATTCTGATAACTTTCATATTTTGATGAATAGTACAAACACGATATATTTTAATTAAAAACAAATTTTTCATCAAAATAGTTTATATGGTTATATTATAGTTTTAATTGGTTTTAAAGTGTAATTAGAATATATATTTACCATTTAATCCAATGTTGGTCATTGGAATTAAATTCACTTTGAAATTGGACATAAACAAGTATCAATCTTTTGATAGTCATTGTTTCTTAAAAACACGCTATTTGTTTTGATAACGGGAATTAATTTTAAAATTAATTAATACCACTTCTATGTTTTGAATTTTTAAAAATAGAAATCATTTTTGAAATCGGAATATCAAATATATATTAGGCTGAATTTTTGGTATTTTTATGAAAAACTTCAATTTTTGATGAATAGTGAAAACATTGAGTTTTTGGTTAAAATCGACTTTTTATTTAAATAATCATTTATTTGATTTAAATTTATTTTAGGTCAAAATAGATATATAATACTTATATAATTTCAATGAAATTCATTGGAGTCATTTTATAATAATTTTAGATTTATAATAATTGTATTAAACTTTTCACCATATTTTACCCATCTCCTAGGAGCTTTTGCAATTGTTCATAAAACATAATTTTACCGCTTCTGTGAGTTGAATTTTGAAAATCTGAGAGACACAGTTAATATCAAGGAGTAAAATTTGCTTCATTAAGATGAAAATAATTTTTGGTGAATAGTAACTTTTGAATTTCATTTACCGCGGTTAAAGGTAAATATGGTAATTCAAGGTAAAAAGATTATTATAATAATTAAAAATTACCTTAAAACTTGTCCAAACATTATTGGCTGAGAAATGGCCGACCATAGGCATCCTTGGGTCGATTTTGGGTCCCCATGGAGCCACTTATGAAAGACAATGACACATTAGATTAATTAATTTATTGTAAAGGCAAAATTGGCATTAAATAAATATTTAGTAATTAATATTTATAACGGGGTATATAAATTATATTTTCGACTATAAATATTCATTGTAAAGCTAAAACGATTTCCTACATGTTGGTATTTTTTTAATAATTTTTATACATCAAATAAATTAAATTATATATGACAGAATAATGATGTAGTATTTACCTTGTTAATAAATGATTTAAATAAATAAGATTACAATGATTAAAATATTATCCAAAACCTGTCCAATTCATATTTGATGATTTTATTTCTAATATGAGTCATCTTATCTTCGACATTAATGTGTTTTTGACCTCTTGAAACCGAAAATAAGTTTATAATAAAATAATTTTTTCACACTTTCCTAAAGAGCCCCTCCTCTCCATTATAAAAGGAGACCACTTCTATGCAATTCCACACACCTCTCAAGCAATTTGGATCGTCCAAAATCTTCCCAATTAATCTATATACATGCCTATAATCCCCCTAGAATCCTTAAATTAGGCATAAGGTACTTCAATAAGTCTTTTTGGTTCAAACCGAAGGAAGTTACCCAAATTAAAGGTAACAGTTTCTCTTAAGTTGTTTTCTTTTATTCTACTTCTCCAACCCCTAAACTCTTTTTAATACCTTATTTTGTGACAAAAAAATTATCCTCAATATAATAGGATGTTTTAATTAGAAGTATTTGAACTACACTTACACACACCTCCATCTAATGGATGAAGAACATAATGTTTCTGTGGATGGAAAACTAACGCCTCACGAAACGATGATTGTTCGATTTTATCCTACCACCTCTCATGGTGGCCATTATGATGGCACTGTATTTATATATGATATATATTATGTTTATGATTTCCTTATTCTTCTTTACTTCCCAATTATATCATGAATTTATGGTTTCCATAGTGGGTAAATATGATGATCTCATTTGAGGAAGTGCGGATACCGCCCCATCAAAGTGATGTGATTCGTTAATGCCTTATGTGGGATGTATAAACGATGTAGTTAATAATATTATATATGATATTATACTGGAATTATAATATAACTATGTATCATTATGTTTTCATTCAATTAAAATATGAAATAGAAATGAAAGTAGCGTTCATGTGTACGTACGGCTTACCGTCTCCATGAACGGTGCATTTCATTTCTTACCTCCATATGTTATGTAATATTATAAATACATGTATATTATGGATATATATGATATATATGATATATAAATCATGAATATAATTCTAGATATAATGATCCTTTGACCACATGGACAACATTTAATTATAAGAAGTCCATTTTTGACTCAAGTACCAAATATCGACAAAAAGAACATTATTAACTTAAATGGTTAAATAATGTTTATAACATGGTAATAAGTGATATATAAGTAATAAAAAATTTGAAAAAGGTTCTTAAGAAAGTATAAATTAACTTTTTTTTATTATTCAGGAGATTAAAGAACGATCGTGTCAAGTCGAACATGAGGTAAGGGAACTTCTTAACCCAATTTCTGTTCTTTGGGTTGATCTTCTTTCTTGTTTATGTAGTTATTTGATTATGTAAGAAATGAATATTTATATGTTATCTTGTATTTATACTTTCTTTATGTGACCTTATAGTGAATACACATAAGTGACCTGTTATATTTACAAAAATATCTTTGTAATTGATAACTATTCCAATCTCATTCTTATCCGAGATTGTTATTCGTAAGTATTTACTGGGGTTATTATTATCATATGTGCCCATGTTTTCTAAAAATGTTTTCATATATTTTTAAAGTCCTTTTTACCCATTTTTTAAATTTACCACATTTTATGAAAGGAATCTTACTTTTTTTTACCACACGAAAAACTTTTTTACTTTTCCGACAAAAGTACAAGGAGAATGTTTTTTAACTTATACGGCATGAACAGATTTTCGCGGTTTTCATAATGCCTTATTTTCATGAAGCTTACTCTACAATATTTCATGACTATTTTCAACAAATTCCTTTTCCTTTGAAATTTCAGGAAATTTTATGAAATGAAAATGATTTTGAAGAAGAAAAGATATTTTCCTCAACAATTCATTTCAAGTGTTTTATTAAAACCATTTTCCATCTAAGATGACATTATTTCATATGTGTATGCTTCAAGTATAAGTTCTATATTATTTAAATGGTTTCAATTTTCTTATGATGAAATTATATCCATTTGTTTTATATGGATTATCTTATGATGGGATTATGTTTATTAAACCCATTTTATTCATTGGGTTATGATGAATGTTTTAAGTTTATTTTGTGGCATAAGTAAGAATGATTTCATTATGAGATGGGTGGGACCTATATCTCCCTCCAATGAATTGGGTAAAGACTTATATCTTATGAGATAGACATGGCTGAAATGGAAAGTAAATATGGTTCAATAATATAGGGCTGGAACGGAAAGTAAACCCGGTTCAGTAAGGGACTTTGTCCACTAAGATAGTCTTGGCAGCAATGCCTTGGCTCTATGGAAATCATATCATGTGCTTAATGTTTTTCCACAATAAGAAGTTTTATTCCCATGCTATTTTATCAGGATTAATGTTTCTTTGTGATCTATGCCTTACGTATTGCCATGTTTTATGCCATCGCTCAAGATCTTGATGTTTAAACATTGTGTTCATGTTTTTTAAGTTCAAATGTATATGATTTGTTTTATTTTATCCATGCTTACCCTTACTGAGCATTTGAGCTCACCCTTTATATGTTTTCTTTTCCCCAGGATATAAAGAAATGTTTTAGGTAAGAAAACAAAAGGAAAAGATCTTTATGGGAGATGTTGAAGATCTTTCACCATGATTAGAAGATTATGATCTAAGTTTTCAAAGACACTAAACTATTACGGTCCTTGAGTGTAAGTTTTTGTTATGTATTAAGTATTCCGAAAAAGTAATGTAATGTCCATGTTTTTCAAGATTTTGGACTCTACAGTTGGTATCAGATGAAAGGTTTAGTTAACCTTTGGAAACTAGGATGCGAAAACTTTATTGAGATCTCTAGAGATATTTCTGAGGTATGTCTAGGGATGTCCCTAAGGTTAAGTATAATTATAGGTTATAGTCCTAGAAATCCGATAACAATCTTATATTTAATAAAATATGTTAGATATTGAAGTTACTCCCCCTTTATTATATTGTTTTACCTATCATGATTTTTGATTCTCACACTTTTCTTTTTGGGTTTTAGAAAATGGGTGGAAATAGGAAGATTCACGATAATGGAGAATATGATGGACAATGGAATGATATTCTTCATGATCATGCAAATGAAATGGGATTTGGATGGTGAAACATTGTTATTATTCCTAATCAGCAATCTCATAATATGATCAATAATCTCATCTTTGGTATGTTTCTTGACTCAGCAAATAAGAGAAAGATGGAGTTTCATTATGATTATAGAGGAAATAAAGTTCAATATCCCTCATGTAAGTCATGTGAGAAGAGGCATCAAAGAGAATGTTTCAAAGGAACTTGAAGATGCTTTGGGTGTGGAAAATAAGGACACAAAGCTAGTAATTGTAAAGGAAAAGGTTCAGTTAACACCATGGACAAGGATAATGGTATTGCTAAGACATCAACAACGGTTAAGTGTTTTAAATATGGAATGTACGGGCATTATGAAAACCAATTCCCTAAGGGAAAATCTCATAAATAGAATCAGAATGGTCATATGGGTAGTATTTATGTGGATGATGATGAAGAGACTACAAATGATATAAGAGATGGAAGAATTGATGATTCTAAGTCAGTGGTTTAAGAAGGTAGTGTAATGATTGTATGTTTATCAAGAATAATGTATGGTACTATGGAATAAAGAAAAATATAAGGATTGTTACACTGTTTCCTTTTCTTGAGTTTTGAAAGTATATGATGAATGGTACCGGTAACCATGAAAGGTTATTCAAATATTTTTTGAAAGTAGATTATATGTGCATAATGAAGGGATAAGGATATAATGAAATGTTTGATAGTATTAATGAGCTCATGACTGATATGTGGACAATGTGATATCATGGTTTGTGTATATAGAATTTTTTTGATTTTGGTATGTGGAGAGAGAGAACTTTTGACAGCATTCATGTTTTCACTAAGGTTCAATGGGTATTAATTTTTCAACAGAATAAATGATTAAGGTATTCACATGTTAGGAATGTGACCAACAATAAGATATATCTTATGATATATGGGGGGGAAATGAAGGAATTCACATGCTCGTTAGATGAAATTTCAAGTAATCAGACAAAACTATTTTCGATAAGCCTAAAGGTTGGAATGCATATAATATAGTATTGATTAATTCTATAACTATTTGTTTTTTTTTTGAAATGATATGATAGTATAGTTTTAGAAGAAGGACAACCTGCAGGACGGGCGACAACCCGTCGCGTCGGACAAGGCTGTGGGAATCGATCCCACAACCGATGTGCGACAGGCCTTTATTGCCTACCACTGGCCTACAGGAAGTCCCTGGTTAGTAGAAAATAGTTTTATTTTATTAAGCAGTATGATAGATGAAGTATAAGTCCATTTTTTGAATCATGTATGATTAACCTCACCATACATGGACTTATGTATTCGATAACTTTTGCTAACCTTTTACTTTGAGATAGAGGGAATGACCCATCATTATGTCACATGATCTGCTAACACTTCAAGAATGAAAAATTCAACTTCATTTCATTAATAGATGAAGTGGAAAATTGTCAAGGCATAAACAACAGTGGGAATGTACCGAAATAAAGTAAGTATTTCTTCTAATTCAAATTATTCAACTTTATGAAATGATATTGAAAACAAAATGTTGTCCTAGTTCTCTTATATCTAAATAATTTGATGGTACCTTAGATCATCACAAATCTACGGCGTTGTGATTTTTGGCTTTTTCATAGCCCTGTTCTCTACCACTCTCCATCAGAACATGATTGTTAGATTTTTCTTCCATATCCATATTTTCACCAATGTTGTCCTATGTCAAAACCCAGTGATTAGTTAATTTGGGTAACCATTACATTTCATAATTTAGTTTTTAAAGATAGGTTTTGGTATTCCCTTTTTAAGATGTGGGTTTCTATTGAAGAAACATTCATGTATTGAAACATTTATAACACCGACGAATTTCAAGGGGGAAATTCAGTTTAAGGGGGGTAGAATGTAACACCCCAAGATTTTATGATAAGTATTCCTTTTAATTTATTTGATGTCATGGGTTTTATTCTACACCATGATTGTCTTGTGCTATACACAACCTCGTATTAGCTTGCAGTATACACAACACTATTCTTTGATTGTGTTACACACAATTTTAAGTTCATTTGATAGTTGTCATTCTACGCAACATTGAGTATATATATATATATATATATTCAATGTATAAATGAAATATGGTTGGATTATTTTATACGAAACAACGGAGGAGTCTTGCACAACACGCAACCCTGACATGGCTTGCATTACATGCAATCGCGACCTTCCACGATAGCGTGTGTTGTACGCAATACTAGGTTTCACTAAACAACGATATATGGTTATAATATTATTATGAACTAGCCGTTATGAATAGTATCAAAAACATTTTTAATTTTATAACATTATTATGCAACTTACACATTTTCTAGAACATCGTATTAAAACAAAATAAATTATTTGGGTAAAATAAGTATTTTTCAAAAAATGCAGTTTTGCAGCCTTTTGATGGTGCACCCAATTTAAATCTAGTTTTTGATGTTTTTATAAGTTCAATTTGACAAAATAAAATTCTTCCTTGGAATTAGGATATAAAAATTTAATTTGGATAAATTTTTCATAATATTCTGATAACTTTCATATTTTGATGAATAGTACAAACAAGCTATATTTTAATTAAAAACAATTTTTTAATCAAAATAATTTATATGGTTAGATTATCTTTTTAATTGGTTTTAAAGTTTAATTATAATATATTTTTACCATTTAATCTAATGTTGGTCATTGGAATTTATTTCACTTTGAAATTGGACATCAACAAGTATCAATCTTTTGATAGTCTTTGTTTCATAAAAACACGCTATTTGTTTTGATAACGGGAATTAATTTTAAAATTAATTAATACCACTACTATGTTTTGAATTTGGAAAAATAGAAATAATTTTTGAATTCGGAATATCAAATATATCTTAGGCTAAAATTTTGGTATTTTTATGAAAAACTTCAATTTTTGATGAATAGTGAAAACATTGAGTTTTTGGTTAAAACCGACTTTTTATTTAAATAATATTTTATTTGATTTAAATTTATTTTAGGTCAAAATAGATACATAATACTTATATAAGTTCAATGAAATTCATTGGAGTCATTTTATAATAATTTTAGATTTATAAAAATTATATTGAACTTTTCACCATCTTTTACCCACCTCCTAGGAGCTTTTGCAATTGTTCATAAAACATAATTTTACCACTTCTATGATTTGAATTTTGAAAATCGGAGAGACACGGCTAATATCATGGAGTAAAATTTGGTTCATTAAGATGAAAATAATTTTTGGCGAATTGTAACTTTTGAATTTTATTTACCGTGGTTAAAGGTAAATAGGGTAATTCAACGTAAAAAGAATATTATAATAATTCAAAATTACCTTAACACTTGTAAAAACCTTATTGGTTGAGTAATGGACGACCATAGTCATCCTTGGGTCGATTTTGGGACCTCATGGAGGCACTTTTGAAAGACAATGACACATTAGATTAATTAATTTAATGTAATGATAAAATTGGTATTAACAAAACAATTTAGTAATTAATTTTTATAAGGAGATATATAAATTATATTTTCGATTATAAACATTCAATGGAAAGATAAAACAATTTCCTACATGTTGGTATTTTTTTATAATTTTTAGACATCAAATATATTAAATTATATATGACACAATAATGATTTAGTATTTACCTCATTAATAAATGATTTAAATAAATAAGATTATAATGATTAAAATATTATCCAAAACCTGTCCAATTCCTATTGGATGATTTTATTTATAATATTAGTAATATTATATTCGACATTAATGTGTTTTTGACCTTTTGAAACCGAATATAAGTTTATAATAAAATAATGTTTTCACACTTTCCTAAAGATTCCCTCCTCTCCATTATAAAAGGAGACCACTTCTATGCAATTCCACACACCTCTAAAGACATTTGGATCGTCCAAAATCTGACCAATTAATCTTTGTACATCCCTATACTCCCCCTATAATCCTTACATTAGGCAGAAGGCACTTCAATAAGTCCTTTTGGTTCAAACCAAAGGAAGTTACCCAAATTAAAGGTAACAGTTTTTCTTAAGTTGTTTTCTTTTATTCTACTTCTCCAACCACTAAAATTTTTTTAATCCTTTTTTTTGTAACAAAAACAGTATCCTAAATATACTAGTACATTTTTATTAGAAGGATTATAACTACACTTACACACACCTCCACCTAATGGATGAAGAACATAATGTTTATGTGGATGGAAAACTAACGCCTCACGAAACGATGATTATTCTATTTTCTCCTACCACCTCTCATGGTGGCCATTATGATGGAACTGTATTTATATATGATATATATTATATTTATGATTTCATTATTCTTCTTTAATTCCCAATTATATCAAGGCATTATGGTTTCCATATTGGGTAAATATGATGATCTCATTTGAGAAAGTGCGGACTACCACCCCCTCAAAGTGATGTGATTCGTTAATGCCTTATGTGGGATGTATAAAGGATGTAGTTAATGATATTATATATGATATTATACTGGAATTATAATATACCTATGTATCATTATGTTTTAATTTCATTAAAATAATAAATAGAAATGAAAGTAGTGTTCATGTGTACGTACGACTTACCGTCTCCATGAACGGTGCATTTCATTTCTTACCTCTATATGTTATATAATAATATAAATACATGTATATTCTGGATATATATGATATATATGATATATAAATCATGAATATCATTCGGGATATATGAACCTTTGACAACATGAATAACATGTAATTATAAGATGTCCATTTTTGACTCAAGTACCAAATATCGACAAAACGAAAATTATTAACATAAATGGTTAAATAATGTTTATAACATGGTAATAGGTGATATAAAAGGAATAATAAATTTGAAAAAGGTTATTAAGAAAGTATAAATTAACTTTGGTTTATTATTCAGGAGATTAAAAAATGATCGAGTCAATTCGGAAAAGAGGTAAGGTAACTTTTTAACCCAATTTCTGTTCATTGGGTTGATCTTCTCTTTCTTGTTGATGTCGTTCATTGATTATGTGAGAAATGAATATTTATATGTTATCTTGTATTTATACTTTCTTTATGTGACCTTATACTGAATACACATAAGTGGCCTATTTTATTTACAAAAAGATCTTTGTAAGGGATAACTTTTCCAATCTCGTTCATATCTGAGATTGTTATTCGTAAGTATTTGTTGGGGTTATTGTTTTCATCTGTGCCCATGTTTTCTAAAAATGGTTTCATGTATTTTTAATGTCCTTTTTACCCATTTTTTAAATTTACCACATGTTATGAAAGGAATCTAACTTTTTTTTACCACACGAGGAACGTTTTGACTTTTCCGACAAAATTATGAGGATAATTTTTTTACTTATACGGAATGAACAAATTTTTACGGTTTTCATAATGCCTTATTTTCATGAAGATTACTCTAAAAGATTTCATGACTATTTTCAAAAAAATAGTTTTCCTTTAAAATCCCATGACATTTTATGAAAAGAAAGTGATTTTAAAGAAGAAAGGATATTTTCCTCAAAAATTCAATTCAAGTGTTTTATCAAAACCATTTTCCATCTAAAATGACATTATTTCATATGTGTATGTTTCAAGTATATGTTCTCTATGATTTAAATGGTTTCACTTTTCTTATGATGAAATTATATCCATCTGTTTTATATGGATTATCTTAATATGGGATGATGTTTATGAAACACATTTTATTCATTGGGTTATGATTAATGTTTTAAGTTTATTTTGTGGAAAAAGTAAGAATGATTTAATTATGAGATTGGTGGGACCTATATCTCCCTCAAATGCATTGGGTAAAGGTTTATATCTCATGAGATAGACATGGATGAAACAGAAAGTAAATCTGGTTCAGTAATACAGGGCTGGAACGGCAAGTAAACCTGGTTCAGTAAGGGACTTCATCCACTAAGATGTTCTTGGTAGCAATTCCTTGGATACTATGGAAATCATATCATGTGATTAATGTTTTTCCACAATTACAAGTTTTATTCCCTTGTATTTTATCAGGAATAATGTTTATTTATGATCTATGCCTTACGTATTTCCATGTTTTATGTCATTTCTCAAGATCATGATGTTTAAACATTGTGTTCGTGTTTTTTTAAGTTCAAATGTGTTTGGAAAAAATCCCTCAAGGTATCATAGAAGCATGTTTTGAGGTGATTGTGTTTGTTGACAAAGTGGACATCTAAGTGGTGATTGTTGACAAAGCAAAACAATGACATACAAATTTTTTAACAAAGAGGATTTAATGATGGAATGTCGAGTTCAAGAGCTGAGGTCAACGATCCATGTTTGATTCAAGAATGTCGACAAAAGGAATGGATGATCTGGAGGCAGTACAAAAGAACAGATACAAGGTGGCGATGTTTTCTAGTGTTATCCAAATTTTTGGGCCTGAAAATCATCAAATGAAGAAAAGTGGTTTTTGGAAAAGGTACTTGTGCGCTGTGTACTTTAAGGCATGGAAACTTGTGTGCCATATGTTTTTCAAGATCAGATCATCAAAATGTGGCAAAGGGACAAGTTTCGCACAAGTATTGGTGGTGTCGTGCAAGTGACTTGCGCACCGTGAAATATACTTACACGCCGATGCCATGGAAGCTTGAGAACTTGCGTGCCTGTGGTTTTTCAAGATTAGAAGATCAAAATATTAAAAAGTAAAGAGGTTCATGAAAGTTTGGAATTATGTTGCGCAAGTGACTTGCAGGATAAGTGACCTGCGTGCCGAGACTTGCGTGCCAAGGAGAGACTTGCGCGCCATCACGCAGGGGTGACCAAATGCCTATAAATACTGGACCGCCCCTCTTCATTCTTCACCAGAGTTCAAAAATTTGAGAAATCAGAGCTCCCTTCACGCAGGTGTGGTGGTCGCGCAAGTGGTTTTTGGTCGCGTAGGTGGAGTTGCGCGCCAGTGTGAGGAGTTGTGCACCAGTGTGAGAAGTTGCGTGCTTGTTGGTAGTTGTGCGCCAATGTTGGTTTGGGCGTAAAAGTAAGTGAGTCGCACAACTTTGGAGTTGAGGAATCTTGTATCGCGCAAGTGTGTGAGGTGGACTTGTGCGCCAGTTGTGACTTGCGCGCTGATACTTGAACGCTGAGGTTGACTTGCGCGCCCAGTATGGTTTATTTCCGGCAGTGCTTTTCGTACTGCGTGGAAGCTGGAAGTTTTCCCGATACCTTCGGTGCAAAGAGAGATTCATCTACGGGTGATAGTTGGGCTTCAACAGAGCATCTACTTACAGAGGAACATGCATTCCTTCATGAAAATGAAGAGACCTACAGGTCTATAAACTATGAGTGGATCCTTTCTGACGCAGTGAGCAAAGGAAGAGGAAGAAGGTGATCCTCTCCACCGATAGTGAGCCAGAGAGAGAGAAAAAGGGAGTGACCCTTGGGAAAGAAGTGATCTAACCCTAAATCTTGTAAAGACAGTGAGCTTGGGATAGAGTGATTGAACCCGAACCTTGTAATCCACAGCTAGTGAAGTTTAGTATAATTTGGTATGACCGACAACTGCTCGGCGTATTCTCCTTAGACATAGACCAGTGCGGGTGAACAAAGTAAACATAATTGTGCCATGTGCATGCTTTACTTTCTGTTTACATTGTGCAACAGGAAAGAGAGAGAAGAGTGTTTTTCTTAATAGTGAAACAAGATCAGAACTGGAATTAATTTTAAATTATTCATACCCTGATTCACCCCCCCTCTCAGGGTATTCAGCCTTGTGGACCTAACAAAATGTATATGGTTTGCTTTATTTTATCCATGCCTAACCTTAATGGGCATTTGATCTCACCCTTTATATATTTTATTTACCCCGGGATATAAAGAAAGGTTTTAGGTAAGAAAACAAAAAGGGAATATCTTTATGGGAGATGTTGAAGATATTTCACCATGATTAGAAGATTATGTTCTATGTTTCTAAAGACACTAAACTATTACAGTCCTTGAGTGTTGGTTTTTGTTATGTATTAGGTATTCTGCAAAAGTAATGTAATTTACATGTACGTCAAGATTTGGGTCTCTACAATGTTGGGTTCGTCGTTGATTTGGAGACCCATAATAAGGCCACTCATGTGGTGTGTCAATCCCATAAAATTATAAATGATTTTCAATGATGGTTAAAAAGGGTTTAGGTTATTAAACTAGTTGTGTTTATCATAAAATATATTATCATAGTAGAAGGAGTTCTTAAATTATCTTGTAAAATAAATTTTTCATGAAATATTCAAGGGAAGTGATAGTAAATTTGTGAAGGGGAATTTTAAATAAGTTATATGGTTTATAAAAATTTCTTCTTTGAGTTATATAATCAAATGATAAAATAATTAAAAAAAATTAATAGGTTTAATGAGAATAAATTTAAGAATCTACTAGGAAAGAAAGATGTAGAATATTTTAACCTTTTTATCATTGTTTGGTTGATGTTCAAGTGTGTTAGACCTTGGAAAGTTTTTATAAATAAATGGTTTATAATGTTGGAAATGATGCTCTATACCCATGGGTTAAGATATTGGTCATGATTGGATTTATCCTTGATTTAGGATGGGTAGACATGGAATTAGACATACTTGACTGGATATGATGTACATGATGCTCTATGTTCTTTTTTAGTGTGTTGTAATGATGATATGGTCACTAATATATTTAGATTTGGTACTGGTAATTGGAATTAAGATCTTTAGTTCCAATATTTTTTAATTGAATAAAATGAATGAACCATTTTTTAGAGTGTTTAACTCCTATTAGTGAGTATTAAGACATCTATTATTGCTCGGGTAGGTTTAGTGGGTTGGGTGTCATGATGGAACATACATTCTTGAGTGGAAAATTAATAATTGTTTATTGTGGAACATATTATTGAATTTCATGGATTATTAGATCCCATATACTACTAAATACACTATTATTTTAATTTGATTGGATATTATTTTAGATGTTATTGGTTGTGTCCTAATGAGTTATATTCCTACCATTCATGGGAATCCATGGGTACTTGATAATATTCCATGGTTGTAGGACTGGATATGGGAAAAGGACCTACGGTGGATGGGGGTTCTAGAATATGGGATAGAGCAAGGATGAGGGAACTATACTGATGTCAAGAATCATTTTCAAGATTTCTATAAAGTCATTATTTTTGGTTTTTCCTTTGACATATGACTCTATTATGAAATGAAATATTTTTATATATTTGTTTATGGGAACTTTTCCAGTTTTTGTATCCTTTTATGTCATGGATGGTTATTGTTGTTTAAACATAATTATTAACTACATAATTATTTATTTTAATTTATGTTATTTAATTACTCTTATAATAAAGGTAGTGTCTCCCTATGTACCATATTATACCAACACTAGTAGTCGACAACCTCTATCATACAAGGAGGCACAATGGAGGACATGTCGAAATTTGGCATAGGGAACCATTTTTTGGCACCCTTGTCAGCGAATTACAAAGTGGTATCATCATTGCTTTATTTTTTATTTCTTTACTATTTGGGAAATTTTTAAAAAAATATTAGGATGTGTTTGGACTTCTTCATGAGCTCGTGCATGGGGGTAGATAACTCATCTGTGGGGAGAACTCATGTGCCAGGGTAAGGTATTTTTTTTCATTATATCTTGTTATCATTATAAGATATGTCAACTTGGGTGATAAAATTATTGTGTGATTTCATTTTTTCTGGATATTTTATTCATGGACTAGCATGAAATAAGTTATGTGTATGAATGAATAATTTTAGGCACTACCTAATATATATGACATGCATTGTGTAGGAACACATAGAATAGAATTTTTGGGTGGGTTATGTGGCATGAAATTATTTTCAATTTATTTTGTGTTTTTAAAGAAATAATATTGAATATAAATGATATAAATATCATAAAATGGTGGATATAAATTGATATGGTTAAAATTATGTCAAAATAATTGATTCTATTTTGATAGTTTTGTTTTCCAATTGTTTACCATTTCCAATGATGGGGATGGTAGAGGGTAGTGATATAGTTATAGTTATGACCATAGTGATAGGGTGTCTAGAATAGTTTGTTCTGTCCAGTCGAAATCCCATTTTTGTGGAACTATGTAATGACTTTTTATGTTCATATTTACATGGAATTATAGATGTATTTCTCCAGGGAAAAGTTTACTATTAGGGTGTCAGGAGGGAATTATTGAGAATGTGCCCCTATAGTGGGACAAGATCCCCAATGGTTCTTAGTGATTAGATAGAAGAGAAATTACATGAATATGTAACCTATTTAATTCACTTTCGGAAAAGATACCCAATCATTTATATGATAACTAGGCTGTTTTAGATGTAGTATCCTTCAACATTTTTAGTGGACTATGGCCCTGAGGTAGTTGGGATCAAGAACGAGTCTAGCCATATGATTCTATATCACTTAAATAATCCTCTAGATAATAGATTAATGTTATCAACATACATTTTATGTGGAATAGTGAATCACTACTGTGATATTTATGTTCATACTGAGCAATTATAGGCTATTAATAGGATGGTTTTCCAAGAGAAATTTATAGAGAATTTCTATCAAGATACTCGATGGGAGTAGATATCTATAGAGTTTTTTATTTTATATAGGAAAATATGTCGGTGATGTATTATCTTATAAACTTCACAAACTTGCAGTGTTTTCCCCATTTTTAGTAAGGGGTGAGTTAGAAATTATAATGTACTTTTAGGATGTAAATAATTGTGTGGTATAGTACAAGTTAATGTAATTAATTTAAATTAATGTTTTATGGTGGTAAATTAGGGTCTCATTTTTTGAGGGGAACCTTAAGAAATATTATAGTTCAAGATGTGTAGGGTCTTCTTTTTGACCTAGTGGTACATATTCTGAAAGTGGGAGGTGATGTTATGAGAACATTTTTCAAGGATGTGGTGAGAATATCATCCAAGAGAGAGGATCATCCTCTCAGGAAAGTTATTGGGTGGTTTGAAATTAGAGTCAAAATCCAATTAATATTGTTGGTATGTGTCTTCAACCACCAGTGGAGTATCAAGATTTTTGTAGGATGGGACACCAATATGGGTTCTATAGGAATCGTTGGCCAATGGCTAATAAGGAGGGATCTAGTCTAATATTGTGTACTGGTATAGGATATGTTACCCCATAATATTCTATAATGGGGTTTTCAACAAGTCATAGTTTTCAAGGTGTAGGATGAGGTTCTATATGATAGGAGTGACCATATTAGTATAGTAGTTCTATTCATGGGACTCAAACAAGTGTATAGGATATCGGGACATGTCATCTGTATTCAGTTTATCCTTCATACAATGGTAGCAAGGATAAAAAAATCAATTTCACAATGCACTATTATTATAGATTCTACACAGTATAGTTGTTTATTCAATAGTATATAATTACATACTTTTATAAATTCCTTATTTCTGGATTGTTTGGGTATGTCGGATGAGTTTATATATGGTTTTATATCGATCAGAACCCTATTAGGGATGTGATTATAGTGTATATAACTTCTTAAAGAGTGTGTACTCAATATTGGGGGGTACCATATCCTTAGAAAATTGTTTTTTGGATATTTAGAAATTTTAGCTGATAACTATAATTTAATGTTTAGTTTCATATCAACAA
This sequence comes from Viscum album, assembly GCA_963277665.1. Lineage (NCBI taxonomy): Eukaryota > Viridiplantae > Streptophyta > Magnoliopsida > Santalales > Viscaceae > Viscum > Viscum album. Next base: position 1,198,312,619 of record OY728153.1, on the reverse strand, counting down.
CATATTGATCATTACCATTGAAGGATAACATTCACATCTCCTGAGGTTGATACTCAAATTCACCATAGATAAGGGGATATTTTAGCGAGCCGTGTATGGATAGTTTAATATGGGTTGAGAGAGAATAAAACTCAATTATTAAATCATATGATTGACGATAGGAAATGGAAACATGATGTACTCTCTCCTATAGTGGATCAGTTTTAGGATGTGTTTCTTAGGGAGTTCCCAGGACAACCACCAAAGTGAGAGGTTATGTTTATGATTGTGATAATGCTAGGATTTGATCTAGTTTCTATTCTATATAATAGAATTGTACCTATATAGATTCATGAGATTAAATATTTTTTGGATGAATTAAATCTTAAAGGATGCATTTTTTTAGTATATCACCATGGGGAACCCCTATTTTTTCCAATAAGGATAACTGAATTTGATATTTTTATGTTGATTAATAGAAGCTAAACCAAATGATGATTAAGAACTAATATCCCCTTCCACATACTAATGATAATTTTATCCATCTTAGGGGTGTATGTTTTTTACATTATATTGAGTTGATATCAAGGTATAATCAGTTCAGTGTGTGACAATCTGAAATACCACAAACTTGTTTCAAACCCAGGAATGGTTTGTATGAGTTCACTAAGCTTTTTTTTGGATTCATGAATATCATTCTATTTTTTCAACTTAATTAGAAATATATTTTAACCATATATTGATAAACTTTTATTTTCCTTTTCTTATTAAATATTAGTGTACTCTGAAACTCATAATAGTCATGAAAAATAAATTCACATCATATAGAGTGCATAAAGATTACATTGGATATACACCAATATATCTAATATTATTTTATATATTGAAAAGGTACATTTTATAAACATAATAATCCTATAGAAATGTGTATCACTAGTATTCAAAGAGCTCCAAGCCATTTTTTCGTAGGAACAACCTAATATTTTTTCGATATGTGAAACTTTTTGGGATTGGTTAGTTACTAATAAAGATTCTCAAAAGATGTATCTATCTTAATTGAGCCTACCTCTGGAATGAACAATAAGTGTATAAATTTTGAATGGTTAGAAGCATTTTAGAATTCATTATAAGAGGTAAATAGGGGTTTGACCACGACATCAATTTTTATCTTACATGAGAGGGGAAAGGAGTACACATTGTTTTGTGTTGCATTTTATATTGTACTTGGAGCTATATTGATTCAGTGAAACTGAGTCATGGAATATATAACATGATAGTTGAATCCATAAGAACATACATATCCTACAAATGACCTTGAGTTGGCTAAAATTTTGTATGCCTTAAAATGATGTAGACCTTATCTTTTAACTAAGATTTTTTTTTATATTAATCATAAGAGACTAAAATATATGATTTCTAAATGTGATTTATATCTATATAAGTGAAGATTATCAAAGTATATGAAATCCTTTTTTATTGATTTACCATTTACATTATAAAAAGTGAATAATTATCTACATTATTGGATTCATAGGATACAAAATTTGGTGGTCTAGGATTTTATCTTTGAGTTAAAGATGATGAAAATATTTTTGGAAAATAATGTATATGATCATGAGGGGAAAGAGGAGGTGACCCATTTTCATTTATCTATCATGCCCAAAATATGGAATCAGATCATGTAAATACTATATGAGGATAAAGAAATTCCATAATTGAGGGGAAAACATTAATAGTGGGACACTACACTCTGATTAAACTATTTATGATAATGAGATTATCTATGTTCATGGATGTATTATTATTCCTACTTGTATATTTAAGAAGATGATGATGGAGTTTAATTCCTTGATGTTGGTGGTAAATCCCAGTTTAACCAAAATTCATTGAGATTTGAATCAACATTATTTGTGTTCAATAATGAAGAGGAAGATCAAAGGATTTTTTACCCAATGCTATATCTATTAGTAAGTGGAAGGATAAGAATCAGCGGCATGTTGTTCTATTAAAACCATTTCCAATTCCACAATAGAAGTGGTATAATGTTCCCTTGGATTAAATAATGTGTTTTCTAAGGACTCTTTAGAATAATTACATCATACAGGTGAATGTATGCAAGATCATATAGGTATATCATTTCATAATCATTAGGGATACTTTCACCATAAATTAGTTGGGTGACATGAATATTCAAGAGACAATAATTTTTCATGTGGTAACTTTGAGTATTATTTTTTATTGGGACACTAATTTTACAGTATGCCTCTATAATGGTTTGAATTAGTCATTTGGTATACAATTATTTTTGAGAACATCTTATTTCTAATAGGTAGACGGAAAATCCAAATATATTATTCTAATGTGTGATGAAATTCTGAGAGCATGCTTCATAGATTTTGGCAGATCATGGGAGAGTCACCTAGAACATATTATTTTTAACTATATCAATAGTTATAAGGAAACTACTCAAAATGGACCCTATTAAGAGATCTATGTTAGGTCATTTAGATCAACCATGTGTCAAATATAATTGGGAGAATTTTTTTTTTTTCTAAGTATCATTCAAGAGATGTCATATTATGTTTATTTAACTCAAAATAATATTGTTATGGTGTATTGTAGGAAAATTTCATATGATAGTCAATTTACAATACCTCTTGATTTTTTATTATGTGATTGAATTTTCTTTCAGGTGTTGGTGAGATTGGGTCACCATTGGATTCAGAATATTGGTTAGTTGGTACGTAGATATTTGGATTGTATTAAGATTATATAGAGGATTAATCTGGTAGCATATCGATTGGGTTTTATATAGTGTTATAGTGTTATGCATGATTTATTTCTTCTCTTCTCATTATTTATTTAGAATACATGTTTTTTCATTCATTTTACACCCTTTATACACACATGATTCAAAAATAATATTTTTAAATAAATCAAAATATATATATCTATTTGGTCAAAAAAACATTTTTCGTTCATTTCCATGTTTTTAAAAATGATTTAAAGAACTTTTTACTATTCTAAAATTATTTTATTAATTAATTTTTCCCATTTTTATATTTATAACATTATATTATAAAAGGATTATTCATGTCATTTTCAAAATAAGTCCCACATGGATTTTACCAAAAATTTGAATGGAATCATTTTCCGAATGTGTATGACCAGAATAGAATTTTCCTCATTCATGAACTCACAATTGTTTTAGTATTCCTTTATATGATTCAATGGTGATGTTCAAGTACAAGGATTTTGACAATGTTTTGTGAACTTTATTTCTTAAAAACAGTGTTTTCAAAGTGAAAATATCATTTTTTTCTCATGAAATATTCCATGTGATATTTCAAAAAAACATTTCATATAATATGGCCTTCTTATATGTTATTTAATATAAAATAGGTATTTTTTCCATTATAACTAAAATTATTCTTTCTTTAATGGTCAATGAGTATGATGGTTAGATTTACCTACAACCCATTCTATTTTGATGGGTTATTCTATGATGAATTGTTGAAATTTTTATCAAACTCCAATATTTTCATGGTTTATAATATGATAAATATTTTAGGATCTTGGGTAACACATATTTATGGTTTTCATTATGTGATGGTGGTTATATTATAATAAAGGAAATTGGTTACGTTATAACTAATGATGGTGGTTATGTTATAATAAGGGAAGGTGGTCACATTATAATGAAGGACGTTGGTCACATTATAACCAATGATTAGGGGCACATATATCAATCCCTAATTCATTGGGTAATGATATGTTATGTGTGATGCAAACTTAATTTTATAAATTTTATATCCGGAACTAATTTCATGTCCATATGATTATTCTAGGGTCTATTTTCATGTCCTTAATTAAATGAGTGAATCATATTCTATTTATACATGTTTAAAATGTCATAAGTTTATGTGTATAAAAGAAATATATGTCTTGTTGTAATGTTATTTCCTCATGTATTATGTACATTAATTCTAGTAGGATTCATGTCTTTTGAACTACTATAATTTATTACGTGACTCCATTTTATGATCTATTATATACATGGTATTTTTTCTATATGTCAAAGTCGATTTAGAATACACTTATGATCATGTTATACTTATGTGATCATTGATATCTCCCTTGTTTACCCTTAATAAGAATCTGAGATAATTGTTTATTATGTATTTTTTCCAAGCCATGAATAATGTTTTTATGTATAATATGTCTAAAAAGGATTCTAGATATTATGATTTTAGGGGGATAAGATGTATTAACCTATGAACCTATTTTTTAGGTTTCCAAGTTTCAAAATTCACTATACCTATATGATTCTTGAATGGATCATTATGTTATGAATCTTCATATATTAAAATGTCATATTTATGCATGAGAAGATAAGGACATTACAGTTTGAATCATAAAAAGGTTTCATTAAACATTATAAACTAGGATAAGAAAAATTTTGTGAGATTTAAATGGATATCTCTAGGTATTATTCAATTTATAATTATAATTATAGTAAAATATCAAAGAATATTGGTAAAGGATGGAGAGAGTGATTTCAAAGAATCTAAATCCTTGTCTATATACATCATGTAATTTTCATTCTACAACATATGTACCTAGGGGTTACAACATTAAAAAGGGGGTATCACGCTTGGCTCGATTGTTACATGGTACACGAAAATAGGTCTTACTGCACAGCTAGTTTGACAACCATAAGAGATATGATTTGCAAATTCATTGATTATTTATGGACCATAATCATCAATTTGAATACATGATTACCATTAATGATATAGGTTAAACCTAAGAATTCATATATTGAAAAGAATTTATCATTATGTATATATATTATAAATGAATTATCATGGTCTTGATTAGAATTTATTTTGGTATTCCTTTTTTTAGTCATTGTATGGAACCTAATGGAATTTTCTTTATTCTAAATGCAATAGAAAATGAAATTATTTTCCTCATGAGAATCAATGTGTTAAAGAAGGTGTTATGAAAAATCTGATTTATATGGTAATAGAACAATATTATGATATAAATCTTTCTAAAATACTGAGTGATCAATGGTGTGGAAAACATTTTATTGGGTACTTTATAAAGCAATATCTACCCTATTTTAGTGGAACTATAGACCCACTAGTTCCAAATGAATGAATCAATACAACTCGAATGATATTTTCCATTATTTGGTGTTTAGAACATGAAAAAATCATTTTGACTATGTGTCGTTTATAAGGATATTCATATCAATAGTTGACTCTTATCCCAAATATAGGGAAAATGATAAAATCAAATCCATGAATCTATTGGTATGTATGATGAAAATTTTACCAAACTTGTTATATATGATTATAGTGTTATCTTACAACCTTAAAGTATGTTTATTTGATTATTTAGTGTAATATAACAAATTATTTTAAGGGTGTTATACATAAGAGAGTTCAGAAGCTATAAAGAAATTTTTATTCGAACTATCTAGGTGGAAAAAAGAGATTCTTTTGAACCATAAATCTCATTGGATTGATAAAAAAGAAATATAAAATTAAAATAAACTATAAAAATCATTAGGAGAAAAATATAAGCATTCCATCGTGCATGAATTGAATAAAAAATGGTGGAAATTTTATTAAGAAGTATAAAAAATGTTTTCTGTATGGAAGGTAAAGTCATAAGGAATGTGATTTTTGAACCGATGGGAAGAATTAAGATGGTGATGTGAATTGAGACAAAGAACTATAAAATACACCACCCACACTCTAGTCAATCAAGTGAAATTTGTTTAAGAATTATGACAAAAAATTCCCCAATCTAAGAGATAATGTGGATGAAAATCCACAACAACCTCTATATATAAAGTAAAAAAAGGAAAGATTATGAAATCCCAATAGACGATGTTAATAATGAAAATTGGGGAGAACATAATCTCTATTAATTAGTTGGTAATTTCATTTTTGAAATTATATGAATGATCCCTATGAATAACTTATTATTCATCATTTATTGTAATTTGATTTGATTATAATTATTAATTATCTCCCTCTATATAGATTCTGGAATAAATAAATAACATTTTATATTATATCATTGCAAGGATGAAACCAAGATTCCTATAATTTTTTTAGCGATTATAGGGTGAATAATAATTTGTAAGCATATATGTATTGATGTAAGATTAACTTAATAGTTATGGGCACCATCATGGGATTATGAGTATAAGTTTGATCATATGTTCATAGTCTTTAACACGCCATTTTATAGTTTATGTGAATGGTGTTTAGGAAGATTAATGATTTTTAATAATAAATTTATGGAAATACAATAATTTAGTTTTTATATGTTTTAGTGAATTATATTATTTGAGGAGGAATGCCTTTAAATTTCATGGGCTTAAAATTAATGGTACTGGTAAACATTACAGCTTATCTTGTCTTTGATATTATGGTAATTATGGTTTATTTCTACTTCATAAATTATTTGGAAATATTTTAATATATTTTTGGAAAAAGTATAACCCTTAAGTATGGTGATGACATGTTGTATTCGGAATGGTCTAGGGGCATGAACATACTACCTATGGGAGATAAGGGTATAGGTCATACCACTGGCCTATGTGTAAGAATATTTCAGGTGGGAAAACATGATGAGTGATATTGTTGAGTATATATACTGTTTTTTAGTATTTAAAAAATTCAAAGAAGAGATATAAATGTTTATTGGGATTCTACTACTTTTATCCATACCAAAATGAAAATGGTAAAACCTTATTGTGGGTTTTGTCTTCAGATTCCCCAAAATATCTAAATTGTCTGATATTATATGGGTTGTATTCAGTAATCCAAAAAATTCAGAATAGTTTATCTTTATTAGTGAATATTTCTATTTGGATAAGCTTTCCAAGATACACATTAAATAATTGGTATAGCTTCAATGAGAACCACAATCAATTATATCATATATATATATATATGAGATTTTCTTTGATGTTTTAGAAAAGACTTCAGCAAGCCTACGATACAGAAATGAGTTTTATAATTTTTTGTCATCCTCAGACAGATGTCAAGTATGAGTGAAAAATAAAATACCTATAGTATATGCTAATATTTTTTTATAGATATCAAAGGTAGTTAGTAACAATAACTTCCTCTGGTTGGGTTTTTATTCAATAATTTATTTTACTCAAGAATTTAGATGGATACTAATGAATAACATTATATAAAGTGGTATAAAAATCCAAAATACTGGGATGAACTTGAATAAATAAATCTATTAGATCCAAGTTCTGTAACAGATTTTCAGAAAAGTTTGGATCCATTCAGTGAAAAATAATCGCAGCACAATGTTTTTGGAGAACTTATGATGATAATTATCAACATGATCTTGAATTTGAAGTAGTTTACATGGTGTTTATTATAATTTATCTGATAAAAAATTTAATGGTTATTGGAAATATGGTCAAACTTATCCACAGTTATATCATCCCATTATATGTTTTTATTCTTACTAGGTCTATAATGTTTAATTTAGTGGTTCTAGTGAACCTCTCTCATGTTCAAGATGTGTTCCACGTATCCATCATGGGAAGTGCATTCCTAATTGATCGCATGTACTGAACTAAGAGTTCATATGACTAGATTATTATCATTATTGTAAGGAAAATATTTTTTAGATTCATGATTATATAGATAATTATCTATTAAACAAGGACACCCACCTAGTCAATTTTTTTAGAAAACCCACATGTTTGAGGAATCTACATGGTTAACGGAAGATGTTGTGATATAGAACTATCCTTATTTGTTTGTATGAATGTGGTGTAATTTTTAATGAAAATATTTTTTTAATTGGTTTAGAATGTGACACTATGGGATATTATTAATTTTTTTAAAATATAATTAATTTATTTAATAGTTTACATTATATGCACAACTGAGTTTCAACAAAATATGACAAACTATTATTATTATTATTTAAACACAACCATTATAAACTAGACATTAACCATAGAGAAATGAATATTAATAAAAAAATTAATAATTAAGTATAGTGGTTTTATAAAAATATATCTTATTAATAAAAAAGTACTTAATTTTTAGTTAAATCTTTATATTCTTCCAAAAATACTTATTTTCTCAAAAAATAATTTTTTTTCTTTTTGTGAAAAAAATAAAAACATTTTTTTAAACTATAATATAATTAATTTAAAAAAAATTTAAATCATTTTTGGAATCAACATGATCAATTTATATTAGGGTGAATTTTTTATTTTTTTTCAAAAATGATTAATTTTTTTATGGATAGTTAATAATATTGGTTTTATTGAGAACAACCTTTCCATTTAATGAATCTATTAGGAACAATTTTTTAATGAATATGGTTTCAAAAGTAAAATTAAATAAATTTTATATTTACTTATCCAATATAATTCAATGGATTAAATTTAAAATATATTTTTTATATGAACACTTTTAAAATGTTTGAAAATTTTCACTTTGGGAAACAATGTTATCACCACATTTTTGAATTTAATTTAGAATTGAAAATTTTTAATTCTGTGAATGGAATTTTTGGAAAATGGATAAAATATTTTTTATATGAAAAATTAATATTATATAATAATTTAAACTAATTTTTTTGTAAAAATTATTTGGAAAACAAACAAAATAACTATCATGGTAAAAGATAAAACTAGTTTACCTAGGGATAAACAAGAATTATAAGGGGTAAATGACCAATATGATTGTGCTAAACCCATTTAATAGACATATGTGGACATTATAACCTCTATGGTTATATAATAACCCATTTTTTAACCTTTTGGGATATGAAAAACAATGGAACAATATATTCTTTACAAAACATCCATGTGTGTCCTCTCCACCACTTATGAATGGCCACCACCTATCCTATCCTCTTTAAACATAAATATCACTTTAGTTAATCAATTTACATAAAAAATATATTCCCTAAGTCCCAATTCACCACCTATATTCCTTGGTTAGATTATAAAATCCTCTTAATAAGGCTTTAGGTATAAACCTAAATAGGTTCTCCAATGAATAGGTAAAATTATTAACCTTGGATTTTGTTTTATTTTATTTTTAACATACATAAAATGTTATTAAATTATGATTATATAATGAAATATTATCTACCATATACTATGATTTTATTATGTTAATGTAATAAAATATGTCTATTTCCTCTTCCCTTAAATTGGAAATGAAATTGTCGATCATGTATACAACGAACTATCGCCTCACAAACCGATATTATTTTTTATCCACCCCCTCCTCTCAAGGAAAAATATAATGATATATTTAATTATTATATAAAATATATATGATATTATTATTCTTATTTAATTTTAATTCCTCATATACCTTCTTACCTCCCAACCCATTGGAAAACAATAATGTCGCTCGTGGGTACGGAGGACTATCGCCTCGTGAACTGATGTGATGTGTTTTTCATTTCCTTATTATAACATTTTATAGATAGATTAAATATATATATATATATATATATTATTTTTAAAATAATTATAGTTATTTAGTAATAATATGACATCTACCTTCTTACATTCAATTATGTTTGGGATACAATAACGTTGTTTGTATGTACGATAGACTATCTCCTCGTGAATCGATGTGATTCACTTTTTAGTAACATATTGCATGGAAGGTAAAATGGGTAAATGTAATTAATATGTGTGATATATAAGATATAAAAATAATTCTTTAAAGTTAATATTTTATTTGTCTATCTTTTGTTTCATCCTTGGAGAAAAATGGAAATAATGTTAATGCATACATACGACCTGCCATCTCTATAAACATTGTAATTAATTTTCAATCTATAATAGTAATTGATTACTATAAATAATTATATAATGAAAATATATGATATTTATATAATGGGTATAATTATATATATTATGTAACAATGATCAAAATGATAATACTAAAGATACTAAATGAAATATTTCATGAGAAAGGAAGCGGTAATTACCTGAGAATGATTTTAACAAGGAATCATTAATAAATGGGTAATAAAATGTTATAGGTAGATCATATACAGTTTCCTACATATTATTATGTTTATTTAATATATTAAAAAACCTATATTTAACATACTTGATTTTGAAAATCTGTATATAGGAAGTCAAGAATTATGGTAATAGATTTCTTGTCACTATTTTATTCATAAGAGACATATTTCATATTCCACTGTCATTTATTTTGTGAGGTGTATATAATTTTCCTTTTAAAATTTATATCATAAATAATATTATTTTAATTATATTAAATGTGTTATTAAAGTTTATTATTTAAGGGGGATTATGATATAAAGGATTACTAAAGAAGTGTGGGATTTTCATCTCAATTTTCTTTCTTTGAGACATTTGTTATATTATGCATATTTCTTCTTGTATGAGGATTATATACTTCCATTTGAAATAATATATAATAAATATATTTATTTTCATGATATTTATATATTTATTTGATATTATTCTTTAGTGGGTTCTATAATTCAATGGATTACTAAAGCGGTTAGAGATTCTTATTTCAATTTTCCTTCTTTAATACATAAGATTTTGTATGCACCTATATTATTTTATAAGGTGTATATAATTCCCCATTGACATGTAATATGATAAATATCCATATATTTAAGGTTTATTTTAGTACATTATTTATTGGGGATAATGATTCAATACTTTCTATAGTGGTAAGGTTTTTAGGTTAAAATCTAATTGTTTATCAGGATTGCTAATGATTATGCTTTAGATAATGAAATAGTGTGATATTTTTCTCTATAACTTCTGGAAATTTTTTTATTATCTATTTATTTATTGTGAATACATATTTTCATTTTATTTTCCTCTATTTATAAACTCATAGTCTAAAAAATAATAATTTTAAACAAATCTAGATTTATATCTCTCTTAAGTTGAAGACCATTTTTTCTTCTATGTTCATGATTTCTATAAAATATTTCAATAATGTTTTAATGTTATCAATTTATTATTTATTTTCATTTTACCCTTGGTTATATTTTTTATATTATTATTTAAATGTAATATTTTTATTCTATTGCGATTATAGCCCACATTTATTAAAAAACTGAAATGAATCTTGGTTTAAACATATAAACATGAAATGAATTTTCCACCGTAATGACCACAAAATTTTTTATAAAATCATTTATATGTTTAAAATTATTTTTTAAAAGAAAATGATTTAAACTATTTTTTCACCTTTTAATTTTAAGAGGGTCATTTTCCAAGTTAAATGGTTATTTTAATGAAGAAATTTTCCATGTGATCTTTCAAAATAATTTTCTATATATGTTGGCATCCTTTGATGATAGATAAATTTTACTGAGTATATGATCCACTAATACAATTATTATTATTTACATATGTGTTATTTTATTATTATGATAATATTTCTATATATCATATTCTATTTTGATGGGTTTTTCAATAATGAAGTGATGAAATGTTTATAAAACCCATTTTTTCATGGGATTTAATATAGTGAACCTTTTATGATCTTGTACCACACACACACACACACACATATATATATATATATATTGATGTTTTATGTTATTGTGGTAACATTTAAAAAATGGTTGATGTTAACATTATAACCAAGGATGATGGTTATTTTATAACTAAGGGTAGTAGTTATGTTATAACCAATAAAGGTGGTAACATTATATGTAAGTATGAGTGGGACCTATATCTCCCCCAAATTAATTAGTTAATTTTATTTCCTTTATGAACATGACTTCATGTTCAAAATTTCATTCATGGACTAACTTTTATGTCTATAAGATTATGGGAGTTATTTTTAATGTACTTAATGAAATGAGTGATCTTATTTATATTGATTCATATCGAATATTTCATAAGATTATGTTTATTCAACAAATATTTACCGTATGCCAATTTTATGGTCTCCTCACTTATGTGAACTAATTCCTTTAGGATTCGTGTCTTATGATCTACCAATATTTATTCCATGAATCAAGTATATGATCTATGAAATACAGGTTATGGTTTTTAAATGATGATATCATGTTCGTATACTATTAAGCTTATGTTATTCTAATGTGATAATCGATGTATATATTTTTTACCCTTTATTAAATTTTTATATCACCCTTTATTATGAATTCCTCCCAAGGTTATAATGAACTTTTTATCTATGATAAGTCTAATAAGGGTGATAGATATAAAAAACTTCGTGGGAGAAGATTTAGTTCAACTAGGAACTCATTGTTTATGTTTTCATATTTCTAAAGGAACTCCACAAATAAGATTCCGGTGTCGATCATTATGATATGTATTGATTATTAATCTTAAGATTTGACATTTATGTATGAGAATTTAAACTATTTTTAGAAACCATAAAAGCATCGACAACCACGTAGTCTTTTAGGGTTTTCTAAAACGTTAAGGGTTCCCTATTATAATATGTATATTATTTTCCATGTGACAGAGGAGACCACATTGTTTTAACATGATTTGGAAAGCATTGTAGCCAAAATTTGTCCCTTATAAAAAATGAGAAATTTATATTTTTACCATTCCCGCCCTTATATAATTTTACTGAATTTTGATGTCTATTTATTATCATGTAGAATAGCATGAAAAAAACCATACAATGTCCTCTAAGGATCATGATCCTTTGATTTTATAGTGTTTGGGTTTTTTAGTGTGATTAAAATACCTAGGTAAGTTGCTATATCTTTTTCCTTTTTTTCCCTGGAATAATCGTGGATTATTATCATTCTCTTCTTTCAAATTGTATGAGTCCTATTTTTTGAAGGTGTTCAATTAAATTGAAATTAATTCAATTTTATCAGGAATCAAGGTCCAATGTTAGGTGTATTTGTTTTAGCATAATGTAGGTGTTATATCTGATTTAACTTATGGTATTGGTGTTGATCATTTTTATGTAGAGATTCTGTTTCATTTTCATTCCATACATTTTTTATTTACAATGAAATTTAAAATTAGTCTTTCAATTTTCTGTTATACAATTCACAAATCCTATTGGAACTATTGATGATAAGGAGATCATTCTTAAGGCCACCCATGGGGTGTTCCAATCCCTTAAAGTGGTAAATTGGTTGTAATTATGAAATAAAAAGGGTTAAGGTTATTAAATCAGATTTGGTTTTTTTAACATGTTATCATACTATATGTAAATTTTTTCTTAACACAGAGGTCAAATGTGTTATTATGTATATAAGTACCTAGCCTTGAAACACTTTATAATATTTTTTTAAGTCATGAATTCATTATCTTACATTTAAGGATCATTTTAGGTTTATATTTTATGATAAATAGGACAATAGTCTTACAAAAAAACTTTATAATACAAATTGTACACATAAAAGTATTATCCATTTTTTTAATAATATAAAACTTTTAAAATAAATTAGTATTTCTTTTCATGCCCAATCTTAAAAACATTCAATTTTACCTCTCGTTTTCCATTACCTGTTAAACCCTATGAAAAATACTTTAAAATGTCAGATGATGACAAAAATATTAGTAAGGGACATAAAAAAGAAATCCATTAGTCTAGTGAAAAACATCAAAAACGTATGATTTTTACCATTACCTTAAGTATTATTTTTTATTATATGAAATAAAACATTTTAACATGAAAATAACACAAACTTGTTGATAAAATAATTCCTTTAAAAAACATAAGTATCAATTAAAACACCTTTTTGGTGACTTAGAGAGTAATTTTTGTAAAACTATTTCAAAGACATTTTCATTGGAATAGAAATATGAATGAATTCCAATATAATAATTACCCAATCCATTGGAGAGCTATAATGGGGATCAACATTTTTGAAATATATATCATGTTCAACCATTTATTATGAGCTATAATAGGGCCCCAACCATTGTATAAACTATATCAGGATCACCCATGAGTTGTAATGGGGTCCAAACCATCATTTAAGTTTTATCAGGGTCACCTTTTTCACATAATTATAAAGTATCATATCATAAATAAAATTCATTACTCTTTCAACTTTTCATATTAAAACCCATAGATAAATTCCTTTAAACCAATATGTAAAAAACTTTTAGATAAAAATTCACATTTCTTTTAAAAGCAAGTTTTTAATTCTAAAAATCTAAATAATAGAAATATGGTTTTCCCTAAGTAAAACATGATATTGTGTAATGTTATACAGAAATAAATTAATAGTCATTGATTCAAAAAACAATTCTTACATTCTCATTAATAATAGAACATTTATTTTGTCGTTTGTCAAAATGTTCCATATAAAACATATAAAAATATATCTTTTTAAAACCATAGAAAAATAAATAAAAATATTGTTAAAATATAATTTATAAATCATTCATTTTCATATAAACATTTATTAAAATAATTTGAAAAATATGGGAATGGATATGAAATTATTTAAGGGAAACATCAAAACATAAATTTTCTATGGAAAATTTCTTAATAACATTGGAAATATTTGAATCATAATCCCCGTGAAGGAATAACATTAAATAAAAATATAAAAAAATTATAGTATATAAATTAATGATTTAATATGTCAAATGGTAATTATATAAACCTTGTAAAATATTATAGGTGTATAACACCAAAATATTCCACAATGAAAGGAAATTGAGATGAAGTCCCTCACCTTGAGTCTGACATCTCATGTGTGTCATTATATTCCAAAATGATAAACTAATTTTATATATTTAATTTATTTGGATCCATTTTAAGGTTTATTTTTACTTTTATTTCACTTTTTAACATGACACATACAATTAATTAATAAATTAAGTTTACATTGAATGTTTCTACCATATTCGACTTTTGTGTCAAAAATAACTTTGGTAGGTTGACTATAGTCAAACATTCCTTTATTAAAACATCAATAGAATAATAATCCTAAAATATTTATTGTATTTATTTATAAATTGTATATTTAATTTAAATCATGAAAATTGATTTTGATAAATCAAGTACATTACAACCATCAAGATGGGAACTTGTACGTACACATGAGTAATGTTTCCATTTTTGAATGGTCAGTATAGAAGAAGGTAAGTAATATTTTATATTTAAATAATGATAATAATATCATATATATACTATATTATTTATTGAAATATATATATGTATATTATCCATTAATTTTGGTGTTGAAATGATAATCTCATCACTTTGTGAAGGCGTTGGTGCACACGTACACGAACGATGTCATCATCTTTCAATGTTAGAAAAAATTATATATTATATTTTTAGAATGATAAATATGTTATTAATATCATATTTATTTCATATATATTGAATATTTTTATTAAATCTATCCTTATTAAATTACATTTTATTTATTTATTGAGGGACAAATCACATCCCTTCATTAGGTGGTAGTCCACCATACACACGAGCGATGTTATCATATCCTCTATAAAATGTAATGTAAATTTATTTATATATAATATAATGACTCTAAAGTTATAATTTTGTTATAATAATAGTATTTATAATTTATAACCATCATTATACTCAACTATTAGGGTGATTATAGAAAAACGAATGACATTGTTTAAGAAGTGGGGGTCTGTTGTACATAGAGATGATGATTTCATAACCCATTTTGATGGAGGATGAGAAGGGTTTAGATTATTTATTTTAAATAAAAACATATTATTATATTAAATATACTAATTTTATTATATATTAATTTATTAATAACAATGTAAGGGGGTGGTGGAATAAATAAAATAAAAACGGTCATTGAAGAACATCACGTCTTCTTTAGGTAACATCTTTTGGTTTTCACCAAAGGCATTACTTGGAAGGATTTCTACACAAAATAAGGACTATGGGATGATATGAGAGAATTATAGAAGTTTTATTTGCATTTATTTTTTGATAAATTTGGGTTTTAATGTGTAAATATCATAGGATATGTGGTGTCCTTTTATAAGTGAGATGAGTGGAACACTTTTAAATTTTGAAAAGATTGATTTCTGCCAATATTTTTTCATGTCAAAAGGCTAAAATAATTAAAAATAATAAACAATAAAATGTTTAATTTTTAAATATGTCCAGAAAATATAATTTATACGAGGTTTTAGGTCATTTTAAGATTTCTCGTTTTAGTTTAACCCCCAGTAAATCTATTTTTACATTCACCGTGATAATTAATTTTTAATGTTTTTGTTATTCATTTTGTTAAAAAATGAAGTTGAAATTTTTATAAAATTAAAATTATTAGGATTATAAATATGGAATAAATTTTAATAAATTTATTACACATGATTAGAAAATTTTATTTTAAAAAAAATAGGTATACATGATGAAAAACGGGTTTTCAAATATAGTATTTATTAAGAAAATAATGATTTTATAATAACTATATGGCATAAAATAATCATTTTATGAAACTCAATTTATTTTGAAACATATATAATATATAAATTTCAATTTAAAAATTACTAATTGTGGATTATTTTAATTAATTAAACTATAAAAAAAATTTCATTTTAGAATTGTTTTTAATAAAACCTGTTTTTAAACCCCAAAACAATCATATACTAATGAACTATATAAAATTAATTCAAAAATTAATTTAGTGGATTAAATATAAATAAATAATAATTATGATACATTAAATAATATTTAAATAATATTTATACTTTTAAAATACATAATTTATATAAAATATAATATAGTTTTTACAAAAAAATGTTATTTATCACTATGCACTAAAACATATTTCAGAACAAAACCCTAAAATTCATCCTAAGAGAATTTTAATATTTTAATTTAAAATTTTAAATTAATTTTATTAATAAAATTTAATAAAATTAGTAAAAAATAATTTTAACTTATACGTGTGAAGCACAACTAAACCATATTTTAGAATAAAATGCAATTTCTCATAAAACATTTATTTTTGATTTAATTGATTCTTATTTTACTTTAAATAAATTTTTAAACATGATTTTAATAATTTACAAAGTGACATTAATACCCTAAAATTTAACAGTGTACTATGTTATGGTTCATTTTTTATTGGGTTTGCTTGTTCTATAAGCTATCAAAGACATTTAATTTAAAGAAATATATTTCATGGATTATTAAATTCCATGTTCCATATCACATATGATATAAAAAATAATGTTATTATTTTAAAATATCATGGTGTTAAAAAATAATTATTAGAATATATATTAAATGGATTACTGTGTATATTTAACATGTTAAATGGTTTTAGATCATTTCACAATTGAGTTATAAGAATAAATGATAAAGGAATTGAATTGTTCCACTGGAATGAAGCTGTTAAATATAACCCTATATGAGGAATGATTAATGTGTAATTATTGAATCATTATAATATATCAGTGTTTAATGTTCATTTGTTTAAGACCTTGTCAATTTGTTATTAATTAACGGTTTTTAATGTTGGATATGATTCACTAAACACATGTGTAAGTATATTAGACAAGACACTCCATGTCATTGATTTAGGATGTCTGCACATAGATTCTAGAGTACATGAATTGATATGATGTAAATGACACTCATATTTCTTTTATAGTTCATCAACATGATTATCTAGGTAATAGTATATTTTTATTTCGTATTGGTAATTATACCATCACTCTTTGGTGGTTTACGTTTTTAAGTGAAGAAAAAGAAGGCCCCTTTTTATTTAGAGTCTATAACCCCTTTAACATATGGTTCAAACTTCTGATATGCATGAAGATTTTTTAGTTGTTTTGGTGTCATTAAGGAAATAAGATCCCGAGTAGAAAATTTAAAATGTTCTATTATGGCACAAATTGATTTATTTCTTGTTTTATTAGTTCTATTATATTTTTTAATAAACTTTTATTCTCCTTTGACTACATATTTCATTAGAAGGCGTTAGTGGCGGCATACTAAGATGTCCTCACAACCAGATTGAGTTATTATGCATACCCAAATATATTTTATAATTTTAGGACTCGGTAATGGAAAATTACATGGGATACATGTTTGATTTTAAATTATGGGATGGAGTATGGATAGGGGAATAAGACTAACATTGGGAACTATTTTTGGAATTTTCAACATGACATTATTTTGGTTTTTTTAGTTGATATAAGGAACTAGGATGGAATGATATTTTTTTCTATATCAGTTTTTAAGAAGTTATCTTGATTGGTATCTAGTTATCTGATTATTGGTTATTGTTTGATATTTTCTATTATTACATAGGTAATTGTTTATTTTGATTTACATTAATTGATTACTCTAGTATAAATGGTATAGAATCCCCACATAACTTATTGGACCCTCTCTATTTTTCTGTATCCTCTAGAGTATGAGGTGGAAACCCTGTGGTCATGTGATGATTCGACTTGTGGACCAGTTTAGTGGAACCTAAGAGAAGATGTTACATCAACCAACATTATATCCCATGCCAACCAACCCCCACTTTTCTACAAAACACATTACACATGAAATTTGATCCCCACCATCACTTCACATGTATCAACACGACTCCTACAAGTAAAAAAACTCATTACATCACATCATAAAATCCATAATTTTTCATAATTTTTCATTTCATAAGGAATTTAATTCGATTTTGTCATTTCATAGCATGGGTATTTTCTAAAAAATTATATATTTCCATGGGAAACTAATTTATTTTCCATATATAACTTTTTATAATTTTTATTGTAGTGAGATAAAATAATAAATAAATAAGGTTTTCATAATAATAACTTCTTTAAAAAAGCCAATGCTCCCAATATGTGGGATTTCTAGAAATATTAATGAGAATCTATAATTCCATTGATAATATCATAAAAGGAAGTAAAACATGTGATTTCTCCCCCCTTACCATTAAATTTCAAATAAAACTAATACATTATATTCTTAAGATGATCTCTACTATACATATTATCCTCCCAATAGAATACAAAATTATGAAATCACCACACATGAAAAGTAATAATGAAAGAATGAGGATCATAGACCTAAATAAATCTTTTTGAACTATTATACATTATATAGTGAATAATGGATAACTAAAATATCAATAAATTACCAAACAAACCTCATATATAATCAAAGATACATCACAACTACAAATTCCCCTTATTAAGAATAGCATAAAACTAGGTAGAATGTAATTTAATCACCACTAATCATTAAAGATCAATATCCAAGAGACAAGGATCAAACCATGACTAAATAGTCTATAATATCATCTAAAATCACATATGGTTCATGATTATTTTATTTCACACATTCAACTTATGGTGTTTTAATATAGTAATTTATATAATTTAATTGATATTTTTTTCAATTTTGAACAATTATACTTGTTTTGGGATCTTTATTTGTGTAAAATTACTATTCAGAAAAATGAACAAAAATAAATAAAAATAGGAGATAAAAGACACCTTACACCATGATGTATAGTAGCATGACACGACATTAGAATATTTAATCTAGAGGCTAACATCCTATAGAATGGAAGTAGAGAGAGGAACCTAAAAAAGACAATTTCACATCTTCTACCATATATCCAATCTGATATTTTTTCATGGAATCACCTGAGACAGCCATTAGATAGAGATTTGTGGCTTGTGAGAATACAGGTCATGAGTTTTATATATTTTGTGATATTTTTTAGATAAAAAATATTCATGGTACTTCCACTCCCATATATTATACGATGAGTAATTGATACACACCATGAGTTCATCAGAAGATGCATATTTTTAGTCTCATCCACATCTGCATTTTACATGATGTGAACATGTATCACCTCATAAACATGCCATAAATCATAAAATTAAATATATAAGATATGCATGCCATTATAGAGGCCTATTTATACATAAATATGACTTAATAGAAAGTGGTTCATGGGGATAGACTAGATGGGAATACAATGGCTAAAAATAGAAGTGACATAAAAAATCCTTGATTTTTTCCTATCATTGTAACCATTATTCTTCATGTATTCATGATTCCCATCATCATCATGTCTAGATTGATCAAGTAGTCTTATTTGATTCAGGTGAGTTTATTACTGGGGAAGTGTTTCTTAGGGATAATTTCTATTTTATTTTCAGGTTTTTGATTGATGTAGCTCTATTTATAACATGCAATTGTTCTTCTTTTTGTATTGCATGAAAAATGTTTACTATTTGAGGAGTTTCATTTTAATGCATCAATTAATTTTAGTATATTTTATGACCATTATAAAATATAGTCCAATTATTTTTAAATAGGGTTTTAGGTTACTTAGTTTTTTAATTAATCCTAGTAGACAACCACTACAATGGTGGAATTAAAGGATTGGTGTAGGGTACCTAGAACAAGGACCCCTAAAGGCCAAATTACAAAAAAAAAATATAAAACCGATATAAATGGAATCCCAATCACATGAACCTATAAATCACTGAACCTTACATGACTTATTTATTGATTTCAAAACATGACTTTTCTTTAATTTTTTATCTCTCTCCATCTATATAATCAACCAATTATAATTCCAACTATTTTAATTAATTTAGGGAATATAGATCATTTGTATGGGTTTGAGACATAGGATTTCTTGGTTCTAAATTTGTTGTTAGGTTGTATTAATTTTATTATTTATAAAATTTCTATAGCCCCACAATAAATTAATGATACCCTAAGAGCTGTCAAATTTTTGGACCATTGTTGGGGATGGTTTGGACTATATTTAAATTAATTATAAATTTTCTTAACTATATGTATTTAAATTAATTTATTTACACTTTATCATGTTGTGTTGTTGTTTTGGTCTCAAATTCATTGAATGAATACTCCACTCATGAGAGGGAAAAAGTAGATGATCTTGTTTATGATCAAGAGATAGAGAGAACCTTACACCAGTAATATAAACATAAAGAAGAGGTTGAGAAATAATAATATGTTATGGTTTGGGAAGTCCCAAGACAACCACTATAGATGAAGATGATTATGTATTAGTAATGAAGCTTATGGATTGTTATTCAGCCCATAATTTTAGTGCCACCAGTCAATTCACTAAATTTCGAGAGAACTTCATCAATCATCCAAATGATATCAGACTCAACCCAATTTTTTAGACTACCAGATGAGAATCCCAACATGTATATAAGATGTTTTCTTGAAATCTTTGATATGTTTTAATTTAATAATTTTCCAAATTATTTGGGTAGTATTAGGTTATTTATATTCTCACTAAATGAAAAGACTATATAATAGATTCAAAGAATACCTTCTCATTCTATAAATACCTAGGATAAGTTGGTAAGAAACATTTTGAATCCATTTTTCCTAACTTTTAAATCAATGAATATGAGGGTTGGAATTTTAAATTTTAATTATTAAGATGATGATTCCATCTATAGTTATTTGGAATGATTCAAATATTTATCTCTCAAAGTTTCTCATCGTGGTATTGAAATATGGTTGTTAATTCAAAATTTTTATAAAGGTCTCTCAGAAGAAAACATGTCTATTAGTGATATTACATCTGGAAGTTTGTGATGAGGAAGTTAGCTGAGGAGATATATAATCTAGTAGATGAGATAGATATTTATATAATTTAATTCCAGTCATATTACACCTACAGATGAGGGGTGAACATGATAGGAAACAAATGGATGGATACTTAAATGAATTCAATGACTAAGAAGATGGAAGGGATGATTCCGAACTAAAATACCCAAGGTATGTAATATAAAGATATAATTTATCTAGAATATTATCATCAAAGATATGAACTAGGATAGGGGACATAAAAACTGCAATAGAAGAATGAAAATCAAGGCAAAAAAATTTAGTCGATACAACAAGGATTTAAACCTCAACACCAAGGACCATAACTGAATAATCAAATCAATTCACTATCGGTGACCCATAAATTTTCAAAAAGATAAAAGAGATACACTTTATGAGTTTACATAATACTCCAGGTATTAAGGAACATTTTTTAGCAAATTTATAGATGACTCACAAATTGAACAAGTTTTAATAAAGAACAGGGAAACTCAAGTTGGACTGATTATTGTGAAATATAGGGAAAGGACTAGAGGTGCGATACCAAAATTCCCAAAGAAGTATCTCCAAGAATATTTGTAAGAGTTATTTATTATCAGTGGGAAGAAGGCATGACGATGTGATATATAATTTATGGTAAATAATGAATTACCACTAGTATGAACATAGAAATAAAAGAATCAGGAAGATGTGGAACAAAATGAAGAGGAAGAACCACCATTATAACAACCAAAAATACTATATCTAGATCAATGAAAGTAATTAAATATTGGTGAATTTAAATAACAATTATTATAGATGTTTATAATGGCACATATAAACTTTAAATTTATTGGTAAAATCAAAAAATATGTCTGTATATAAACAATTAATAAAGGTGTTGGGGATCATAAAAAAATATTCTTGAAGAATTATTCACCATTCCACTAAAAAAGGATTTTTTCTGTAGTAGGATCAAGAATATTGCCAAATAAAAAAAAGTGATCCAAGTAGTTTTCCATTTTGATTAATATTGATTTTAATGAGTTTGGAAGTCCATTGTGAGAATTAGGTTCTAGTGTAAATATAATGTCATATGAAACATTCAAGAGATTGGTATTGAGATAGATATAATAAAATCATGTTATTAATCAACTAGATGATACAATAGTGATATCTCCTTAAAGAATACATGAGTTCATCATCATTATGTCCGAAAATTTCTATTTTTTGAAAAAAATTCTGGTAAATGACATGGATGAAGAGAAGGTCCCAGAAAAATTGAAAATCCCATTCCTAGCCATGGGAAGGTCCCTGATTGATGTTAAAAATGGAGGATTGAGTTTAATAGTTAGAGTATCTGAAGTGACAAACTAATTTCATTGGGAAATGAAAAAAAAAATCATAATAAATAGTTAATGAATTCTTAAAAGTTAGTTATCTAGATGTTGACGATGTTTTTTTCTATTGACAAAGATCTGAAGTAGCTACTATAGAAAGTAAACAAGAATTTTTAAAAACTTGAATAAGATAAAGATAATATAGAATCATTTATCCAAAAGGAATAAAATGGATGAGAGTAGTTTTCGGTAGTTAGTGAGTTTCCATTTAATTATTCATGATGGGATAATAATCACTTGATTGGACACATAGAAATTGAGAAGCTATTAACCAATATAAGCATAAAACTAGTTACCGAAAAATAAAGTTGACCCATCTACATGGAGGAATCATGACTTCAAAAAAATTTAGATATGAAGCAAGTAACCTATTTCCTACCATAAACCACTTAATATAATATAGCTAAGGTCAATCCAATGACATTAAATAAATGTTCTTATAGGAGGAAAATGCTTTTTTTATATTTTTTTATTTTTTTATGTTCGTGCACTCTCACTCCAAATATATTAAAATTTATTGATAAGGACTATTGGTTTCACCCATTTGTTTTTATTTTGAAGGAATATAAATACACTATAATCAAGTATCATGCAACATGACAGAAAGGTATATAACAATTACGTGTCAAGAAGCTAACACATTCTATAAAAATTGTGAAGGTAGAACCTGCATAGATGAGTCCGTTAAAACATTCAAAATGCGATTAACTGTTTCAATTATCTATTTTCCACTATATTCTAAAATTTTCATTTGTTTGAAATAATTAACTATTGAATTTTATTATCTGCCTTGATAATATCATTAATCCATCGATGAAGAAGATAAAAAATACCAGGGATACTTTATAATGAAAGATTTTAAATTTTTTTACCAATAAATTACAATGAGAAAATGGGGGAAAGAGTCAGTAGGGATAATAATATGGATAATTATTTGGAAAATAATGATTCACTAGAGAATATTGATTTTTGAAAATGATTATTTATTAGATTTGAAGAAATTTTATTTTATGATATTTTTATTAATAGATTAAATTTTTCATATACATTTCGATGAGTAGTTATCCCAAACTTTAATCACATTTACACTATATCCTATGATCCAAAAATTTCCCATTATTTTTATAATATACTTCTTAGGAAATATAATCATGTTATTTCCGATAACATTCTTGATATCTTATATAAGATATGATTGAGAAAAATAACATTTAATATGATTATGTCATCTTTTATTAACACTTTATCCTTGGTACCAACCTGCATTAATCCTTTTTGGTCTTTTAGAATGAATTAATAGCCTTATTTTTAAATAATCCATGTTGAAATTCAATTATATCTAATCCATCCAATTACACAACTGGAATATTTTAAAAGGCTGAATTTTAATACCCATGTCGACATGGTGCACCATTCATTTCAGGAGAATACATTTTTTTGAAATTTATAGTTATGAGTGATTGGTCTGGTGTAGTGATCTTGATGGGTAACCTTCTATAAATTTTTCTAGGGTGTGTGAGTGAGGAAAAAACACATTTAAAGATCATATGTTAGAATATGTGGACAACCATTTGTCTGATAAATGGCCCCAATGAGTAATATCTTGTGGTGTGTTTTAGAGGAAACCAATGTATTATAGGAGACTCATGGGGTCATATGAATAGTTTCATGACCTAGGAAAAGTTGGGTTGTGAAAAATTTTATTAGAACTAATACTCTTATAAAAGATAAGAGTAACTGCCTATGTTTGAAAATTGGGGTCCAAAATGAAGGATTTTTTTTTAATGGTGTGGAGAGTGTAACACCCATTATAAATTGAGACATAAAAGTATAAATGAAAATACCCATGTCAACATGGTGTACCATTCTTTTTAGGAGCCTACTTGATCAGAACTATACAAAAAAGAATTCTTGTTCTTGAGTAGTGATTAGGATGGGTTACCTTTTTGGATGCTTCCTAGGGTGTGTGTGAGTAAATACAAAACACACTGAAGGAACATGTGTTTCCCTATATGGATAGTCATTAGTATGATAAGAAACCCTAGTGAGTAGTATCATGTGTTGTTTTGGGAAGGAAATAAAACTATTAGAGGGGAACCATGGGGTTAGATGACTATGTTCATGTCCTAAAGAATTCCATTCCATGACATCTTTTGTAATGACCCAAAATATTGAATAATTTTTTGTCTTTTAATGTTGTGTGTTATTTTATTTTATACTCAAAAAACTATATTCTTTAATTAACAAAGTGAGTATAATAAAATGAGACTATTGGGTTTCGACAGTTATCTGACCATTGGTCAATATGACCATTGGAAACTAAACTCTTAACATTACAATTATTGTTTATAAATACAAGTGATATTGGTTAATTGATACATATAGAAGATTTGATGGCCTCCTCTAGATGACTCGGGCCATTCGAAGCCCATCTGACGGAACTTGGGAAGGAGGTGGCACTAATGGGCTTTACTCTGGACCAACCCCAAGCCGAACTTCACCATGTGAAGCTTCAATGGAATCGCATATGGGATAATTTCATGCTAATAGAGGTCACTACTTAGGAAATGTTGTCCAAGTCGCCCCAAGATTCTGTCACCTTAGCACACCATACACTCAGGTCATATGCTGGTGTTATAAGGGGCTATGTAACCACTCCTTGGCTTCTCTGTGTAATCATTTGATATAAATAAAATTTTTATTTCTTCTTCTGGTAATGTTTGTGAATTTCAAATGTTCAGATAAATATAATATTTATATTATTGATGAATTTTGGAAAAAAATGGATATTTTAAAATATTTATGTAAACCTCAAATAATTAATAATGTGTAATGATTTTCAAATAATGGTCTTCTACAGTTGTTTTCAGTAAGAAATTGAGAGTCTAATAAGATAAACATAATTTTTGGTGAATAGTAAATTATGAATAGTGATGTTATGCATATGAATAGTAATGTTATCAAATGGAATAGTAACCTCACTTAAGAAAGTTTTAATATAATTTAGGCACCTTGATTAGGTAATGTGATTCAATAAAATAAGTAAATAACTGTTTCAGAAATTATTAATTAAGTATAAGTTTACTTTTTTTTGAATAGTTTTTTTATTTAAAAATTAAATTTAAAATAATTAAGAAATTATTTTCATAAAATGGAGTTCGTTTTTGGAATCAGTGCGTCGATATTTGGTTAAGGTGAATTTTTGGGATTTTTCTGAAATAGTTTATTTTTCAGTGAATAGTGTTTTTATTTATAAATTAATTTTAAAATATTTGGAAAATTATTTTTATAAAATTGAGTTCATTTTTGAAATCAGATCATCGATATTTGGTTAAGGTGAATTTTTGTGATTTTTCTGAAACAATTGAATTTTCGGCAAATAGTAAAAAAATATAGTTTTGAGTTTCAGTTGTTTAATGACATCTTTATTTATGTAATAAGTATTTAATCATTTCTTTCTACTTATAAATAGTAATATATACTATGAGGTGTCCCAAGTGGCCAATACCATGAGAAAATACCATGGGAAAGCCCATGGTGTTGCCAATACCACCGTTGAGGTGTCCCTTGGAAATTAATGATATGTTACCTCACTTCTCTTATAAATACCTAGTCATTCCCTCATCAATTTCATTCCAAATTCCTCCTCAACTAATTTCTGGTCTCTTTACGTCCCATGTAATCCTCCCAAGGTTCCCTCAAGCCTCCCAAGATCCTGACCTTGAAGATTTTGAAGTTACACTTCAAGGTAAGGGAATCGTTCACCCTCCTCTTTTAATCCATGACTTCCTTTATGTTGTGTCTTTTAGTTTCCATATATTTATGTTGAGGATATGTTCTTATATGTTCTAATTAAATTCCATTTCATTTCTAATTTTTGAGATACCCTTTCCTCTCTCGTAAATTTTTTTTCTGAATTTTTAAGTGATGTCGTTAGGCTGCCGAATTTCTCGTAAAATAAATCACATCTTCTCTTTTCTTTCATGATTTATTTTCATGTGGTATGTCATTAAAATATACATACCAAGGTCTTATTATGTACTGATACTATATTATGAATTATTTATGAGTGTGTGACCCTTTTCCACTCTCTTTTAAATGTTTTCTAAAACCATGTTATATAGCCGTTATGCTGCAGAAATTTCACCTCATTATTTCTCTCTCTTTCTCTCAAGAAATTCTCTTGTTTGATTTATGTGAATACCCAGAAATACTTCGTTTCTATGGGTGTTCATAAATATATAAATATGATATATCTAATTCTATAAATTACATTCATATAAACCTCACTCCATTTCCATGGGTTATAAATGTCATAATGATCTTATTTTTAAGAACTTTTAAAACGTCACAATCTTAGAATGAAACCCATTTCTTTTATTTCCCATGGGTTATTTATGAAATTTTTTATTATGATCTATGTGGATAATATTAAAATAAAGAAATATTAATGGTGTGCCCTGATAGAACTCCAATTCATTGGGTAAATAATTTAATCTCTTGAGATGACAAGTTTCACAATAACTTGGTGAATAACCTTGGTAATATTTATGACACTTCGGGGATAAACCTGGGTGATATGTTTATTAATGTATAAATGAAATGTTTTAGCCACATATTCAAGTTATGATTCATGTTATTGTTATTATGATATGCATATTTTTCCATTTCTCATATCTTCATATTTTTCATCAAGTTCTTATTGATATCACAGGTAAATTGATTCCTTGTTTATCCATTACTGGGCCTTCTACTCATCGTTTCCTTTGATTTATGTCTCTAGGATATGAGATATAGTAATTTTACAAAGGATGAACCTATGATGAATCCTTACAAGTGGTTTAAAAGAAATTTTTATGTTGTTCTCATGTATTATTTTCTTGATTTCTAATACCCTAGACATTAAAAGTCCTCTGTTTTTTAAATGTAATGAAAAGTTATGTAATAAAAAGGCAAGATTCCATATGGTTGAAAAGATATGGGAACATATATAGGATCCAAGGGTACACATTCATTGTCAAATGAAGGATTCCTTGAAGTCAAGAGTTCATTTCCAAAGGCCATAGTAATTTTTTTAATCTAACATACTCAAGACATGAAGTGTTATTTATGGTTTGAGGTGCTGAAAAAGAATATATAAACACATGATCCATTGAATATTTTTGGTTATATAATATAATCAAGACATGAAGTGTGATTTATGGGTATATTTTCCCAAAAATATGATAGAAAAAACAAAAAATTGGTTATACATGGTCATGTACTGATTTTCCTTTAATAAGGAGTGATGATGAATGATGGTATGTGAAGTTAAATTTCATGTAGTAGGGATTTGACTCTTAGGTATGTTAATTTTCCAAAACCAAGATGTAATTTTCCTTTAGTTTAACTTCATTCAGTAAGGACTTAGTTATCATGTAGTTTAACATCATACAACCATGACATTGTGAAATGACATGAAATTATTAAAATTATTGTTAAAGACACCATGAATTGGCCGAAATTATTCAAATGTGATAAGTGTTTTTAACCTTTCAATGGATGATAGATTGATATTCATATATTGGGCCCCCTTTTCTGAAGATCCACCTCATGTGAAAGAAAGCTATATATAGATCTGACTCATGTATTGTTAAAATGAACATATAAAAGTCACTATTTCATAAGAAAATTGTGTTCTTTCTGGGTGGACCATTAATGTCACATAATCTTGGTCTTTAAGCTCCTAGCCAAGTCAAGTAAGTCGGTACAATTTTCTAGATCTTGTGTTTCATGCTCGATGTGAAAAATAAGAGGTGAACAGGGAATAACCCATACTATTCTAGCTAGGGGTACATAATAAAGAAATAAATTGTTCTAAGTAATGAGAAAGGATAAATTCCATCGAAATTGGAAGGTGACTCAATCAGGATCTATGGGGAGCTAGGAAAATATGAAATTTCTATGTTTAGGCTTCCCCTTGGTTTCTTTTTCAACTTGTTTGGGTTGGAATTAGGACATGGATAACTCTTTCAAAGAAAAACCTCTTTGTAGATCTAGAATATAAGTGGAAATAGATAGGAAATTTTCTACTCATATTAGTGACTTCCCCTATGGTAGATAATTCTAGAAGATCTATATATCCTATAGGGATATGAATCAATCCATATATAGTTATTTTTTTCTCCTTATGTAGATCAAACTAGTGCATAAAGAGAAGTGAATTTTTTATCAATCCATGAACAATACATGTGGGTCCTCCACTACCTCAACTAGCTCATGTGTAGGAAAGTATAATTAATTTCTACATTTGTTCGGAGCCATAACATATCCATATTCTAAAAAGAAACATTATGTTTGATATAATATAATATATGGAACAATGATCTTAAACAAATATCGAAATATTATTATCTAAATATGAATATTATAAAACAAACATCAAAATATAAGAATAAATATTATTAATAATATGGTGAAATATATAATCATTACAATAATTTAAAATTTATTAATTAATTCTTTTAAAATAATCACTCAATTTTTTAATAAAATAATTTTATTCTTCAAAAATATATTTTCTTCAAAAATTGGTTTTCTCTCTTTTTATATGTTAACGTTATAAATAAATTATTAAAATTATAGAAAAACTATTTTTCTAAATGAAATTCATTTTTTGGATTCATAATTTAAAAATTATCTTAGGATTACATTTTTATAATTTTTTGAAAAAAATCATATTTTAATGAATAATAAAAAATAACAACTTTTTATAAAACTATAATTTTATTTATGTTAAAAATTCCCTTTATGATTTAAATTTTATATAAAAGGTAATTATTTTCTCATTAGTTATATAAAATCTAATTAATTACATTTTAATCATCCTTATACCTCATTTTGGTATAAGATTGTTTTTAAGATTAAAATGCATGTTTCAATAAAACTGTTTTTCATTATGTTGTGTAGGATTAATTTTAAACGAAATTCTAGATATTATGTGTTATAAATGTTGAAAAATTTATTCCATATTTGGATTTAGTATGTCAAAAAGTCATAATCATTTCCCTTTTGTTTTTGTATAATATAATTAGTAACATTAGTAATTTTGGTTATGGTGGTAAAGGGTAACTCAGGTAATTTAGTTTAAAAAATGAGAATAACTATTAAATAGCCCAAAATCATATCTAAATATTATTTTATGAGTATATATTGACCATAATGAACCAAGGGTTGAATTAATGACCTTTTTGGGCCAGTTGGAAGAGATTATGATATTTATAGTATTTTATTTGAAGAAATGTCAAACATATCATAGACTTGTTTTTAATAATTGATATATTTTTAATATGATGTTATGCAAAGGAAATGATTTACTATAAATATTATTTTAAAATCTAAAATATTTATCTTCATCATTGTAATTTTTTTAGTGATGAAATAATTACCCTAAATTCTTTCACAATACAGATGAAATAATTAATTAATTAATTAATGAAACAACAAATAAATGATATTAAATAAATAAAGATTAATATTTTTAGAATAATAATGATAAAAACACATTTTATTAAAAAAATTACATTTAATTGGTATAATGAAATATTTTATTTCAATTTTAGGATTTTTTTATGTTATTAGAGTTTATGTAATGAATAGTTATAAACATTAACATTATGGATATTTTAGAGTAAATAATATTTCATTAAATGATATACATTTAATAAATATATTAAATTCATACAATTTATTAGTAAAATAGATTAAATATCTACCACGGTCTATATATGAGTCATTTTTAATTTTATAGTAACTACAGTTATTCTCATATAGTAAAAAAACTATATTGTCACTGTTAGAGTTAAAGGAGTTAAATGGGTGATAAAACCAATAATAAGGGTATAAATATAGTAAAAACTTTTATAATTTCTATATTATGATTTATTTTTACCCATATTAATCTTATCATCAAAATAACTCAATTTGGATCCATTTGGAACTAAAAATTAATTTTTATTTATTTAATATTTAATAAATTCCATAAGTACTCCTCCCCTCTCCTATAAAAGGGAATATATTCCTCTCATTTATTCAATCTCAAACTATATTACAGTTCAGAAAATCCTTACCCAAACATCTTACTATAATGCATCCCCACATTATATATGTTTTAATTTAGGCATAATTATAATCATATAGGTATTAAGGTGTTAAGAAAAAAAAATGTTTTCCAATAAGATGTATAGTTTTTATCTACATGTGTTAGTTTCTTTCTCTTTAACATCACTCAAACATAATTAAAACTAGTTAAAATAGTAAACCCAAAATCCTTCATACACTAATATTTTTTTATGTTAGTTTCATGACCTGTATAAATCTCTTCTTCCATTAAATTAGAAAATAATTTATCGTTTGTGTGTATTCAAGACTACCACCTCATGAACCGATAAAATCTAATTTTTATTAGAATCTCCCATAAATGGATTATAATGAAGAAATTAATGTTATATATGATATTAATTACATATATATCATTTAAAAATTATAATATATCATTTACCTTCATATCATTCCATTCACTAAAAAATGATAATATTGATCGTGCGTACGTGTGGAGTACCTCCTCCATAAAGCAATGTGATTTTTTTCATTACCATATCATATAGATGATATATTTATATGTATATTTAAAGAAATAATATTATATATATGAAATTATTATCATTATATAATAATAAAATAACATATACCTTCTTTTTATAATGATCTTTGAAAAATGGAAATGTTACTCATGCGTATGTATGGCCAACGGTCTCTCTTATTGTAACGTAGTCAATTTTTTCATAACTCTATTCAATGGTTGAATTTAAATGTATTATTAATATATATAAATTTTAATTATTTAATGAATTTTATTCTTTATATAATTTAAATTTAATATTTTTGACCATAGTAAACCTACCGAAGTAATTTTGGGCATATGAACCGAATATCATTAAAATATATATATTGTGATATTAATTAATTAAGTAATTTTATATAATAGTGAAATTAGTAACATAAAAGAAATAATGGTCATAAATTTTTTTTAATGTAATTAAACAATTATCATATGTTTATTATTCAATAATATAAAGAACATACATGATGAATAAAACTCATGGTAAAAGATTTGATTTTAAAAATTATCTTTTTAATGTGACCCTTACAACTATCGTTTTCTTCCATATCCATATTATATTTTCAAAAAAATATTTTATTAAGGTTTTTATTATTCTATTATGATTATTTAAAGTCGTTTTTACCCATGTTTTAGTTTTTATTAAATTTTTTTAATGTAATATTATTTTCATTTTCCAAACCACGTACTTTGTGGCTTATCTGAAAAAAAATATGGAAAGAATGTTTTTTAACAAACAATAAGTGAGTGTATTGTTCTACTATCATGATGAATTAATTATTTAATGTTTAATTTACATGTTTACATAGTTATTTTTAGATAAAACAATTACATTTTTATGTTGGTAGTTTTTTGAAAAATAAGTTATTTCAAAATGAAATTGATATTTTCCTTAAAAAGCTTCTTATGATGCATGATTTCATGAATTATGTTTATTTTATAGTTCTTGGTAATTGTTATTATTATGGCTAGGTATGTTATGAACCAATTATGTATGGTTCTTTGATAAACAAAGGACATGGGGTTATGTTATAACATTCAATGCATTTGGTATAGAAGTTTTCTAAATTGTTATTATATATATGATACATAGTTAACCTATTACATTAATCCTAAGATATAATGTTAATATACAATAATAGATATTCCAGGATTAATTATGATGGTTAATCCATTAGTATTTTTCATGGTTACTCTATAGATGCCCCAAGATTCTAATATATTTTATCTATGTTTGTTATAGTTTGTAAAATTTTTATTTAAGAAAAAGCTATGTTTTTTCATATGGAAATGATTTGTTTCATATAATAAATGAATAATGTGCTAAAGTTAAGTATATTATAGATTTTTTTCACTAGACTACGATATTTATTTCTTTTCGGTACCCAACTAAGTTTTTTTCACATCCCAAATTTTTTAAATGTTTTTCAAAATGTTTAAGGATGAGTAGATACAAGGATCATGTCAAGATAAAAACGGTTGTGATTTTTCATTAAAATGAACCATTTTTTATTTTAAAAAGTTTTTTTGGTTAGAAAATGGATACTGATTATAAGTTTCCACCTATAATGTACATTTTTACTATGTAAAATATTTTTTAATTCTATAAAACTCAAAACTAAAAAGATCCTTAGTATTGTAAATATTTAATTATATGTCAATGTCACTAGAATTTGTAAAGATTAAGGTTTGGTCCTTGAAAGATCAATTATATAAGTGAATTTCCACTACAAAGGTTCAAACACCATGGTAAGAGGGGGAATTTTTGTTTTGAGACATGTTCTTGGGCCTAATAATGATTGATATTAGCATCACTACGTATCTTGTATAGACATGAATCATCCCATACGTGGTTCTTAAAGAGAAATATCCGCTTCATTGATCTGGATCATGTGAAAAGGAGACAAAAAGGGGTTTCTCCTAGGTATAAGAACATTTAATGAGGTTATAGGGGATAATATATTAAGGTAAAAGGGGAATCATCAAAATTTATACTTCTAATAATCACATGTGTGGCTATAATTCATGCTTTCCATAGTTGTATGCAAGGTAAATGAAATAGGGTATTATCATTCTTATGAATAGTGGAAGGGCCCAAAAGGGGAATTTGGGCATCACTATGTATTTTCTGCTAATAGGAATCTAGTCATACATAGTTCTAGAAACATTAAAAGTACCCTAAATGGATCTAACTCCTATGCATGGGAGAGGGGAATGTTACTCCTCAAAATAAAATTCCTCCATTTTCATATGTTTTCATGGTCTCCAAAATTAATTGATATTATTAATATTATCAGATCTCATTTTAGGAGTGTATTCCACTGGAGAGGGAACCATTATAGTCTAATGGCCAAATAAAGTAGACAACCTCTAATATGAACCATGAGAATGATGTTTTTTGTGATATTGGTGAACATAAAACTTATCATAGGATGATATTCCCATGTGACCCAATGTATCCTAATGGGTTACAAATCATGAAAAAACAGTACATTAATGAGGAGTTCCTTACACAAACTTGGCTCATGCACAATTAAGGTGGCATTATCATTTTAAATATTATGGTTGGACCTAGTATTAGAGGACCCGAGAATCACTATATTACATGATAGGTCAAGAATCAAGCCACATATATCTATTTAATGTACTTTTCCCACACAAAACCATAACTCATATGCTATTCATGGGACCTATGGGGTTTCCATCTTTAAGTAGTTTAAGTTATTGTGGGATTGACAATATGATACATAGTTTAATATCATGTTAATAAGATGTTTTCATGTAGTTTAACATCATGTGACAAGGACATAGGTGTTATTCAATTTTTGTTCATTAAATAATGAGTTATAAAATATCTATGTCCAGGCCTAAAATAGATGATCTCGAAATCATTATGTATCTCGTGAAGTTGGGAATCAAGCCATACATAGTTCTTAAATGTGGTCTCTATGTAAATATGGTTCTTACATGGAAATAGTGCATTTTATATTCTTCATATATATATATATCATGTATAATTAATTTCCATTAAAAATATGTCCTTATTTTTGAAAAAAAGAAAACTTGATATGGATGTGGTTTCAATTTCAGGAAGAGGGTGAAAATATATTGTTCACATTTGAGATAATTCTAGAAAATTATACATTATCTCATAAATAACATACATTGGAAACCTTTTACATAGATTCAGATCGTGTTTAAAAGGGGAGGTATGTACCATATGGTAGAAACATGTTTAACAATTTAAGGTCTTTCAAAAAGGACCACTATGAAATTTGAAATCGTGTAGTAAGGATATAGGGTGATTCATGGTTTATCATCACGTGGCCAATATATCTTCTATGGAGTTTAATGACATGTTGTAAAGACATTTTCATTCATTTAAAAATCCTCATACTAGGATATAATTCATGTTATTTAATGTTTTGTGGAAATGACGAAGGTGTCATTTAGTTTAAGATCATGCGACAAAGACCTAGGGTACTATGTAGTTTAATGTATTTCCTCTAGGATTTATTTAAATGGTAGAAATTATGAAGATTATTTCTTGATAAACCTTTCATTTGAGGGGGAGTGATGTATTACCCATTAATTATGTCTAGTGAGTAAGATCTTTTGGAATATACCATATATATGTGGAAATACCCTTACCATTTGGGTTACAACTTTGGTGTTTCTTCCCTGGTATCATTAATGTTTTGAGAACCCATACAAATTCTCCTTAAAGGAACAAGTATAGGAAGACCGTTTTGTTTTAGGATTTTATAATCTAATTTTGATTTACTAGAAGTTTTTTCGTGTATGGAATATTTTTTCATTGAGTTTTTTTATTCATGAAGTCACTTTTGTGCTTTTTTTTCTTTTGAGTGTTTCCTAGAGATAGTAGTTTGGAGAGAGTGAAACTGAACATTAATGGGTAATAATACCATCTTTACATAGAACAGTGAGTATGGGTTCACTTTCATAGTGGTGATCGTTGATGTACATTAGACCCATAAAGCATTCATGATCTTCTCCATCCAAGACTTACTATATTTTCCCATTATTTTCAATAGTATATTCAATAGAGACTTATTCATGGCCTTTATTTGGACATTTTTTTGATGCATGATAGGAAAAATAATGGTTTAATTGATTTTATAATCCTAATAGTGTTTATTTGACTGTTAAGAACATAATTTAGTATTGTTTTCCATCATTATTGTTTGAGGGAAACTGAATATGGGGATCATATTACACATAATGAAGTTAATGGAACCATTTTTTAGGAATTCCTTTAAGGGTATAGAATCATCCCATTTAGAAAATAATTCATTAGTAGTTAGGATTTACTTAAACTACCCAGCTTTAGCAGGAAGGTATGACCCACAATATCCATTCCCCATATAAAAAAATAGCCATGAATATTTTGTTGTTTATAATAATTTCATGGACTGAGGGATGACGTTTTCATATATCTAACATGAATGAAATTTCTTGAAAAATCCACACAATCTTACATCATTATCTTTCAGATGTAATCAAGCCTCTTGTTTTGGTGGTAGATTTATGTTCTAGACTAGTGATCACTGCTGGAGCCTATGTGGACCCCCTTCATGATGATCGGGGGTCTCCACATTCGTAATTCATCTATGGGGGGCTCCAAAAAAACCTCTTTTATTGTGGTATTTATATTTTTTGGCCTATCCTAAATGGTGAAATTCACTACCTAGCATTAGATATTTTCCTTTTTGGATTTATTTGACAAAAGGATTATATCTTTAAGGTAATTTATTAAGGGGTTCATCCATGTAAGAATGGATGTCTGGTAATTATTCCTTTTGGAAACATTTTTATGCTTGATTTCATCCATGTAACATATGTGGACCGGTGAGAATACCCTTCTATGTGTGATGTATAAGACTACCTCATCCTAGTTAGGATTGGCTAGAACTATGTTTTCATTGTCTAGTTCATCAGCATGATCATTATTTGATCAAGTTATGTGACTAAATATTTGTTCATAAGGGAATTATGACATCACTCCCCTCATATGACATATGAGAAGTGTTAATCCATGATTCATAATGGAAAACCCACCATTGAATTGTTCTATTAATATCTCTATGTCACATTTTACATTTATATAATATATTTATAGCTACAGTTACAGCTACAAACATTCAATAACGACTCGGTATTCCACCACATTATTAGTACATCCTTGAAATAGTGGTAAGGATTAGGGAAAAAATTCTAGTCTATGTAAATAAATACAATTCCCCAACCAATACGGTTGAGCTTTGGGATTACTATTTATTATAAATCATAATTCTTAAGGTACCTTCAAAATACATCACACATGTTTGTTGGGAGTCATGGTCATAAAAAATTCTGTATCCCGTAGTTTTTTCTTCATAGGAATTATTTTTGAAGAAGGATGTGTTGTGAGGAAATTATTTAGTATATTCCCTTTAATTTACCTCTATGACCCTAATCTAATGTTGTTCTATTATAAGATAATCTTCCTTTGGGTTAAACATATAATTAGTATAAGTTTCCTAATAAATTAATTTTATAAGTAAATATAAGAGTCCAAATGGAATTTGTGATGCTATAAGTAATGTCTCTTTTATTTTACCATGACTATGAGTGTAAGGAAGCTCTTCTTGATATTGAAAAATCAATTTTCAATATATGTAATTCTTCAACTGAGATCATAGACACTATTTTGGTTTCATGAATTATTTTTCAATGCATGGATGGAGCTGATTGATCACTCCATAATGGCTCTATATAGATTTAAGGGCTTCCCTTCTACTAGTCACATTATGACTAGTGGATTCAGAACGTACTGCTTAAGGTTATAAAAATCTTCCTAGTAGTCATTATTCTACTAGAAGGTGATTCCCTTTTTCATTTTCCATGTGAATGGGAGACATATGTAGTCCATGTTGGATATGAAATTCATGATATAATATAGGTTCTCCTGGATCCCTCTCAACTCTTTAAGATAATTAGGAGGTGAAATTTGTAGAATTTACCTAGAATTTTTTGGATCAACCTCACTCCCATGTCGGTGTACCATAAATCCTAGAATTTCCTTATTGATTCCCCAAAATCACACTTTATAGGATTCATATTCAAACTATGCTACCAAATTTTTCAAATATTATTTTAATATCAAATAGGTTATCTAAATGATTCCAAGATTTAACCACCAAATCATCAACGTAAAACTTCATGATTTGTACCAATAAGGGACTAAAGATATGATGTAATAAATGTTGATATGTTGAGCCAAAATTATTTTACTTTAAGGTAATGACCTAGTAAAATATTATTCCATAAGGTTATTTGAAGGTAGTGGAATACTCATATTCAGGGTCCATCTTTATTTAGTTATACCTTGAGAATCCATATTAAATAAAAATGTGTTGGAAGCCTCTAGTCACATCAATAATATGTTTTGTGATTAGTACTGGGAAACAATCATTTGTTCAGTGTCGATTGAGATTCCTAAAATAATCGTTGGATCTGATCTACCCAATCTTCTTCTTGAAGAGAAATATGTTATCATGAAATTTTGGGTACTTAACCGATCAAATAATGTTGTATTTGATCAATGTTTCATCTCTAGATACTACCGTAATATCATTACAGGGATGATTTCTCCTAGATACATCCTTCAAATGACTATTTTCATCTTGAAATCCCATGTGATGAGTAGCTACATTATAGTCTAGCATTTGAATCTTTTTTTAATTCCAAGAAAACGCATATTTCTGCTACATCAAAATCTAAATATAAATATATTTAACTTTGAGAGGCATGGGGTCACTACTAAAAGTAGGGCATAGGCCCTATTATGTTCTATGATTTACCCTCCTATGATCTTTTACGATGGTGAATATTACATCCTAAAATACTATAGGGTTTACCCAAGATTATTCACTTTATATTCTATTTCATCTTCCTTCAAAGTATTCTCAAGAATGGAAGACCATAAGGGACATCTATGCTTTAGATGATGGATGATATGATATCCAACAACATACAAACATTCTGAACAACCAGGGACATTTTTTTGGAATTTTAAAGATTATTTATTTTATATATACCACTATTTGGGGTAAGTGAGGTATGAAAATCCCATATTGTATTGATTTTATTGAGGTAAAATTCATTTTTTATTTAAATACCATGTAAGATTTCTATCTCATATGTCGAAATATTTTTTTTTCCTTTCGATTGGCCCATATTATCTAGAATGGATGTTATCACATAGAAATGGGATAGTGATGTTTTGGATTTTTAATATGTGACTCAGGTTTGACCTAATAGATTGATCATGTTTTTGTCCTATAATCTTGATACTAAGAAATATTTAGGGGTTTCTTAGGGGTGATTCTTAAGTCGTTGTGAGAAGAAACCTCCATGTCACCCTATGTCATTGGTTGTTTTCTCTCCCTATTATAGACACCTTAATCAGTGTGTTGGGATTCAAAATATTTAGAGGGGGGATAATCACCAAATTACATATTGATGTTTTCATTGAAGGTGTATTTTAAACATTAATGGGATGTAGATGGAGTTGTCGTATGGATATAAATCCATGTTCTTATAATAAATATATTTTATTTTTTGACTTGTGGGATAACCATGAACTCAATAATAGACATGCGGTAGAAAATTTGGGAATTGATTTTGATCTTTATAAGTATATTTTTTATTCACTTAACACACCCTTGAATGGTCATCTTCATTGGAGTTGAATCATACCTATTGGATATCAAACATTAGAGGGTCCAGTCTAGGATGAGATTGATCCTATTTCAATTTTCAACCAAATACCCTAGGATTTTTGACATTATTAAACTTTCCTGAAACATACAAGGGTATCTTATGTCTCTGAATTTTTTCATTATGATCTTTATCGATGAATGTGAAGGTGAAATGAAATTATGTTGAATTAGTTTTCACCAGATAAAAATTAATTCTCATGACATCTATATCAAACTTATAGGGGTTCTCGAGGTCCTAGACAAGTGTCAACTTATGTTCCATCAAAATAGGAAAGGTATCTAGGATTAAGAATTCATCAGGGATAGTTGGGAAATATTTAAAAATTTCATATTTCTATACAAAATATTAGTAATCCCCAATGTGGGGTTACACCTTGCTATGTGGCATAAGATATAATGTGGTTAAGATTGGTGGTCTTGAATCTTGGAAAATGTAGAGGGTGTATATGTTTATAATGGAATGAGTCACACTAGTCCACAAATTGTTTTTTGAAGATGAAACAGTTTTACACCCACAAATAGGTCATCTAAAATAATTGCGATTGCATCACTATTGTAAGACATTGAGGAATATCTTTGATCTAATTAGGATCGCTGAATCACTTTATCATGGTTCTTAGACTCATATATTCTCATGATGAATACGTGGTTTTGATATTGGTTTTTTCCATAACTATTCTATCCCATGTAACCACAGCTTATGCTGTCTTACCCTCCGATTCGTTGGTTAGGTATTGGTACTCATGTTCATGGAAGTATTCATCATCAATGAAATGGTCACCTAAGTAAATAACAGTAAAAATGATTAAATTAATCTTTTTATATAATGAGGATTTTGTTTGGTGGTAAGATTACCATGATCTAGATGTGGATAGGAAGAAACATGTGAGAGTAAAATCCAATATTAGGGTTGAATAATAATATTTTTCTCAAACCCTTTTCGGATTTTAAAATTTATATATGCCAGTGGGAGGCAAGAAAAATTGAATCCTCTTAGGTTCTATAATCTTGACTAGTTTACAAATCTTTGTTGTGATAAAGGAATGATCTTGGTGAATTGCAATTTGGGTCATCCATTAATCAATGTTTTGATTACGCCTAACTACAAATTCTTTTCAATCATTGGCTTCTTCATGTTAGGTGTTTGTCACATAGTCCAATTGTGCCATGGATTTCCCCAGTACCACCTATTTAGAA
This sequence comes from Viscum album, assembly GCA_963277665.1. Lineage (NCBI taxonomy): Eukaryota > Viridiplantae > Streptophyta > Magnoliopsida > Santalales > Viscaceae > Viscum > Viscum album. Next base: position 1,198,272,010 of record OY728153.1, on the reverse strand, counting down.
TCATTCCTAACATAGAGGGTGTATTTTATGACAAATTATTCCATCATTGTGTATCCTAGTCTCATAATATAATGGTAGTGGCTGGGATAGTCACTAAGGATAACACCACGGGGTTTCCTGGGATTAGGAATCTTGAGATGATTATTCTCCATAGCACTAAGGAAATAACTAGGAACCTATTCATTTCGATATGAATTTTTTTCTTCTATTCCTAAAATTGTGGGAAACAAAAATCCCTATATTCCTCTAGTCATGGGTTTATTTTTTTACGAATTCTCTTATCAGTGGATGTTATGAAATCTATGGCTTTCCTGAATTTCCATGTGGGAACCATTACTAGTTTAAAACTGATAGCAGCAGTTTCTACATTTCCAAGACTATCCCCATGTGTCATAGTTATGGGGGATATTTTTCCCCAGTTAACTGAATAAAATCTTCTATATTTTATGTAATTTTATAAATCTCTTAGAACCCACCTAGGTATTTCATTTAGATCAAATTTGTCTTCATCTCATTATATAGTTTATCATTGAAAATATCCAAAAAAAATACTCTTATGAATGTAGAATGTTGATTAATTATTTTAGACCTTTTCATCTATTTATAATGTCAAAGACTCTACAATTTTTATGTTTTTTTAAATTTTTTTGTTTGATGAGCATCATTTGTCTTATCATGGAGGTAAATTGACATAGGAATTTATGAAAAAGGCCTTCCTAGACTCTGATGCACCCTAATAGGATGGTTATATTCTAAATGAATGGTGGACCCACCAGATTTAGTACAAGTCACCTAAGGTTTTTTACTTCATACTATTCTTGAGGGCCCATCATAGGGCCACATCGGGACACGAAGTTCATGATATATTATTCCAATTTCTTTATTCCATCAATGGTTAAAAGGGTATAATTTTTAACATTAGTTTTGGGTAATTTTTTTCCACCCATTTTAGGTATGGATTCTTATCTAGTTGTACAGATTTGTGGCTCCCCTTTATGGATTCTATTCATGTAAATAGAGAATCTATGGTGTTGATGAGTTATAGGTGTACCATCATCTAGACTACCCCCTCAGTATGTGCAGCGGGAAAATATATACATGGTTACCCTAGCATCATATTTTTTTATTTCTAGTTCCTGTAAGAACCATATGATCATCCTGATAAGGAGTAGGTTATTTCCATAATAGACGAAATAATAGTCTTCCTCAGCTATCATGTTTATATAAGACAACATATTGATCCAGAAGTAGTATGATGCATAGATTTTATTCTCACATTTGTATTATCTCCCTCCTATGTGTGGAAAACAAGATATATATTTTCTCTTGAAGGTGATACACATTGGGAAGATTTCCCCTAAGTAATTATTTATTGGGTTATATATGGTTTTATATCTCACTCTCATTTTGTGATTATTGTTCTTACATAGAGGGTTTTTGATCCTTTCTATGTAGTAATTGGAATGTGGTCACATGTATCCATTCATCCATGGTGGAATGTAATCTAGGACGTGGAAGATTATTATTCACAGGTGTTATGTTATGGTTTCTCCTATGATTTCATGCACATGCGACCTCATTTTGTAAAACAACATCACCCACCTCTTGAAGTACCATTTATGTATTTCACCACTCAGCATCCACATCTCAACCCATGTCATCTTCTAAATTTTTGTTGATAACATTTACTGCGGTTCACTAATAGGAAAAAATAATCTAATAATCCATCGAATAATAGGGATGTTTTGTAACACTCACTTCCCCTTAATGAGTTACATAAGGTTCCTCGTTATTTCCCTTTGTAATACTAGTCCATCTAAACTTATCACCCTTGTAGGGTTTGACTTTTCTTTACCTGATGCTTCTTTAGTTCTAGTATGTGAATAGTGATCTTGAGGGAGTCTCCGACTAAGCTTACTAAGTGATCCTTGAATGTTCATGGTATTTCCCTCTGTGGGAGGAATGGTTCGGGTTAGAGCTATTGGTATCCATTATCTATCCATGAGAAGATCGATATCCCTGGAATAGATTATAATAATTCCCTCATCATTGTGGTATGGGTTGATTCTGGGACATTTTTTTAACTTTAAAATCCTTTTATTGAGTATTAAATGACACCTAGAATGGTGGATGAAATAAAAATTCCCCTCAAACCAGTGGTAATAGATTGATTTAGTTCTAATGTTGAATTCTTCAAGACCCTGTTGAGATTTTAGGGCCCAGGGGTAGAGGTGGTAGTAAAAATTTCCTCATCCATATAGGATGGGTTTGATCCTAGATGGATTCCATAGTGGTTTCCATCACAATATTCTTGATTTGGCATAGTTTGTATCATGAGTTGTTTAAGTGTAGTGCCTACTCATAATGGGAGTCACTTGATATGGGTATATGTCAAGAATTATGTGATGTAAGCTAGATTAGAATATTTTTAGAGGCCCCCTCTCTCTGTTCACGAACCTTTTGTTTTTTCAAAATGAGGGAGATTTATTAGATTGAGCACTCGGATCATGCATTTTTTTCTCCCATGATCTATCCAACGGCTACGAAATTATAGATTTTTTTTTCTAGGGGAAATTGATATATTAGATATGGGATGAATTCAAATTCTGCATACTCACACCATCCTCAAATACATACATCTGGGAAGTATTCAATGATTAGTTATTGGAAAGTCATTATATTGTGTAGGAAAGCATGAAATTGGATTTTATTATGCCTTTTTGATCTCAGGTCCCAAACCATAGTGAAATAATATAAGTCTATCTGATATAAAATAATGTTTATAGCCTAGATATGACTCTCATATCCCTAAAAATGCGGGTTTCTACACATTAACCATTGAAAGGTTTTATACGTATTATGGCATAAGTAAAGAATGAATTATTTATTTATCTCATTTGGGACTTCATAATTGGAAGTAAAAATGGGGTAAAAAATTGTTGGACGTTTTTTTTAACTATATCCTTCCAAATATCCATTCTAGCCTCATTTTCATTAGAGGCATATTCCTCCACCTGGTCAGACCATAAAGGTTGCTTCTTAGGGTCACCTGCTCACCAAGGTGAGGTGTTGATGGTGGTTTATCAGGAAATATATATATTTAACTTATATATTTCATATATATATATATATATTAAAAAGGTAGGATCTCCCTATTAGGGTGTGATGTCACCATGGTGGATTTTTGAGGTAGGTCCCCCGTAATTGATCATTATACAACTATGAAGAGAAATATAATAGTAATTATCAATTTCTATTTTAGGTAAAGAGTTAGTGGACCCATGAGGTGTGAATAATATACATTTTATAGCCTCAAGTATTCTAGAATAATATAGGGTAGTAATATGAGACTCACCCTAAAATATAACCAAAATTTACCAACTTCCCTTTTGGGGTTCATCAGGAGTATGGTCCTACTATGTGGTGATCACCAGAGTATGTTGATGACCATCTATTATTGTGGTAATGTTTTCTCACTATCAAGAATCTATTATAATATTCTAGTGATCTTCTTGTTTTGTTGGAGGGAATATGATTATGCCTTTGGGTGGTTGGAAAAGTATTCTCGTCAACCCTAGTTTAAGTAGGGTTATGATCTTAATTCAAATATACATTCCCCACCGAAATATAATGATGGCCATCAAGAATAGTATAAGTAATATAGGAGACCTCTTTTATAAACATTATAGGATATTGGTTCTATATTTTGGTCGCATGAGTAGGAATATGTTCCTAACTCCTATAAGCTATTGGAATATGTTGATTAGATTTAGTGTAGGGATACAATCCTTCTATAAGTTGATTTCCAAAATAGATTGATGAACCCCAATTGGAATAGGAATTTGAGCCCAGGAATTTACCTTTAGAATATTCCATGACCTTGGATCAGCGAAAACATTTTGAGAATAGTATATGTGGTCACAAAGACAATAATAAATAAGGTATCTAATCAATGAAGCATCATAAGTATGAATCATGATCAATCCATGATTCATGGGTAACATAATTGTTTATTCTTGTCGTTATATTAGCCATTTTTTTCATGGCATGTTCATGATGAAATGGAATTTCCCATGGAGAGCATGATTATGTTTAATAATTGAATGATTCATGTTTAGTTCCAATTTTTTTCCTTGGAAATGAAAAACAAAAAATGCTCTGACATGTGGTCATCCCATTTATCTTCAATTATTGGAAGATTCACATCGGTTTCACTATTTTTTATTTACTAAAAAAATTGCATGTGTTGACAGTTATTTAATTAAAAAATTACCCTTTATCATGTGAAAATGTATTAATATATATTTAATGGTTTCACACCAATTTCACCATTTTTTTTTCATAAAAACCCAACGTATCCCACATTCATAATGGGATATGGTCCTGATTTCCAAGGTTAGGTGGTCATTGGAGATTCATGAAAAATACACTTAGGAACTCACGTTGTCCTAGAGGATGAGTGTTCAAGCTCGTCACACCCTGTTGGGTGAAATTTTCACCTACTATAGAACTCTATAATATATTTAAGATATAACTATTAATCATTACCAAATAATAGTTAGGGACTGGTTTCCATAATAAAACCACAATTTTGTGAATTTTACCAATATGAATCCCCATGAATACTAGAAGGAATCATAATTATGATGTCATCTATATGTTTCCAATGTTCTCTATCTTACTACTGATTATTACATATTAATGATGGTCTGATAGATTACTAAATTTTAATGCCACGCAAATGGGGAAATATGGGGATTATTTCTATCCTATTATACAATTAGTGTTTCTTAATTTGGATTGAACTTTAAATAGGCATACTATATATCTGGAAAGGGTATGAATCAGTTCCCACGTAGTTTTTATAAGAGTTATACATTATAAAATGTTTGAAAATAGAGTTTTGAATGGGACATATAAATATTTAGGCTACCCTAAGACACCTCATTGGAAATGTGTCCCATTGATGGAAGAAAATATGTAATGTATATGGGAAATTCTCTGAGACACATCATGTGAAATATGTTCATCTAGTGGAAGATAAGATGTAATTAGACTTAAATTAGAAAGGAGTCACATAGATGGTAATGAGCACCACACTAATAGAAAAATATTTATCAGTACATAACCTTATATGAGTTATTTTTGGTGTGAGAAACACAATATAGTGGAAAATAGGAAAATTACATGAGAGCATTAGATTTAATTATATGAGTTTTACACACTATGTTCTCCCTGATGTTTAAACGGGGCTTACACACTTAGGATTCCTTGATGTTTTAGTAGGGATTACGCACTGAAGTTACCCTAATATTTAAATTCAGATTACACACTAATGCCTCCATGATGTATTATTGGGGAATATACCCTAAGGCCAACATGATATTTTATAAGTGAATACACATTGTGTTCTCACTGATGTTTGAGTTAGTCTTACACACTAGGTTCACCCTAATTTTTGTACATGGATTACACCCCAATGTGTCTTTTTTGTTCTTCACCAGGATTATATAACTTCAAAGGAAAGAAAATAATAGTTTATATCTACACCTAGTGTGGATGTCCACAATATAAGGTCTCATTATACTGATTGCACAATGATTGAAACTATTTATACCCACTTGAGTTACACTTGGTGTGAGAAACAAGATATAACATGGGATGATATGAATTGTATATAGGATAAGGACTTACACACTAATTGCACCTTAAGGGAATATGATCATAAGATCATAAAAGATATAGATCCTAGAGTTTTCACCAAAATCATGGAATTTTGTTGTGTATGAAAAACTTTCGAATATATGTTTTATATGGAGATCACCCATTTGGAAGGATTCATATATATCTTATTTATAATGGTAATTAGAGACATTATAGTTTATAATTTTGACCATCTTATGGGTAAGAAAAGATGAATATACTTAAAGGGTTTATTGGAATAGGGGTTTGGGAAATATAGTGAACTATACAAAGATAGATGCCCATGTTTGAGAGTATTGGAGGATATTAAAGGGGTATGACTGTCATGGGTGGGGAAGGACTTGGTAGTGAATGGGTGACACCCTTGAGAATCATGTTTCTATGAAGGATTCATAGAGTTTCATGTGCTCCCCATGAAGATTGAATGATCATGACTTTGTATGAAGGTTGTAGAGTCATGTGCTTCGCATGAAGCATGTGAAGTCACATGATCATAGACACATGAGAACCATAAAATCTCATAGATGGAAGTGTTTGGGTAATAAAATTGTATCATCACATGAAAAATTTGTCATATTGTGATCAAATTCCCATTATGAGACCAATAAGCTCTCATGCAATCGCATGATTGGGTGTTATCACATGATAGACCCTTTCATAACTCATTGTCATTTTAATTTCACCTATGGTATAAACTATACATTATCAAGTGAAATACACACATGATCATACGATCCATCTACTCTATAAAGTTATATTTAACTCTCCTCTCATGATCCTCTGTGTCTTTTATTATTTTTAGGGTTGTTTATAGGCATTGTATCCCTTATATCTATTCTAGATTTCAAAGTGGAAAAGTTGTGTAGCTATGCTTAATTCAATGAAATGACCAACCTTGTAAGTAATAAATTTATCAATAAATTAATATAATCAATTCACACATCATTTTTAAACTCATACACTTCATCACATGATAAATAGTGATCATGAGAAGGTTTCATCTTGACATCTTTTCTCATATGAGTCATGCGGCCTGATAGTAATAGGGTTTGTCACATGAATTATGAAGGTGTCATGTAAAGAATACCAATCATGTGATCCTCCAGTCATGAAAATCCTTTATATTTAGAGCCTTGTCATTTTTATGATACATATCTCCTTGAAATCACATGATCAATCCTACATCTCATGATGGAATGCCAACCTTGTTATAGAAGGCTTCTCCATTTAGCCGAATTTTGTAGTCAAATTGTAATGGATTCGATCGTATTACTCCATGAAAATTTCATGATTAATATTAGGTCATATGACTACATGAAATTTTTTTATGGAAAACTGCTTTGTCTAACTGATACACATGACCACTACATGAGCACTAGCTTTCCTTTACACTGTGGTTGATCTACCCTTCTGTGAATGATACCACATGAAGACATGATTGTTATGGGATAATCACATGATTAAAAGGGGTGTAACATAAAGAAAATTGACCACATGGTCAGCCTATCATTACAATATATTACCATCGATGTCCTTTTTGGTTCGACCACCACGCATCTTTTGGACTTTTCAGGATCAACCCTAGATCATGCGATAGTGTGAACACTTTTTCATTTAAAAATTTCTCTAATATTCCTTAGCATGTCACATAAAGTTCCTAGGTATATGCAATCATTTTCATATTAATGGTTACAATATTGCATAACCAAATTAATTTAGCCCCTATGGTTATTACTTAATCTGTTATTTTTATATAAAATTGATATTTACTCTTTGGGTAACTTCATAACTCAAATTATTCGAACACTCATTTGGTGGGAGTCAATAAGGACAAGGTTATATTTTTTGGGATAACTGTTATAGAACATATGTTTGATAGACTAATAACACACTTGTTTAACATATGCTTGGTGAGGAGGTAATAAAGGGATTATATATTTTAATAAAATTGAGTCAGTTAGTATTGATATGCTTTTAATTGACTATTGATTAAAAACTTATCCATGAAAATTTTGATGAATTTTATCTCATTTTTTATATTGTGATATTTATTAAATAGTTTTTGTCATTATAAATAAATTTTAATCATTGTTTTATGGTTAAATATAGTGTTATTTTCTTAAAGAATATATAGTTTCATTCTGCTTTAATGTCTAAGAGATTCAAATGGTTTTGGGAAATGAATATTTTGGAGAGTGTATGATTGAGGTATATAAATACCTGAGAATATGATTGTACAAATGATTAATGTTTTTAAGGAAATATAAGTAACTTAATCTAGACTAAGAGAGTATGGTATTGGTAATATTAGAAGTTATATGTTGAATGATAAATATGTTAAGCATACCATCACCTACTTTCATCATTGTGTAATAACTAAAATGTCAATGTTGATTTTTATTTAATTGGGGTGAAATTTCACACTCCAATATTTTATATTATTATAAACATTAAACTATATCAATGTTTTTGATATATTTCTCCACACGCAACACCAAAATTAAATGAAACTGTAATATGTTTAGATAAAAATATAAATATTATGTATTTCAATTAAAATGTGACCACTAAATTAGATAGAATAAATAGTATTATCTTATTTATGAAAATTAATATACTTGTTACTTTTAATACCTTTTAAATTCAATTGAGATAACTGAGACCACTAATATGACGATTTTATGTTTAAAATGTATTTTTCTAAATATTTCATTTTTTATATGATATGGCTTTCTATTCTAAGAGACTATGATTAATTATGATAAAATATAATTTACAATAATAATTTACTAATAACAATTTAATTATGAAATTATTGGAAATGTGAATAAGAACTGTTAATATTCTAAAAATGTTATATTCATATAAAAACAGTTATTATATCTCTTTTTTTTTAATTTCTAATTTTTTGTATTTAAATTTTGAAAAATGATCAATATTTTTGAATTATTTAATGTAATATTTTCTTAAGATGGATTTTTTGATTTTTCTAAAAATATTGATTTTGAGGTAAATATTGAAAAATACCTTTTTCACAAATAAAATAAATCTTATGACATTATTAGAATATGAGTATGAATTTAAAATTAATGAAACTTTTTTATAAGTTAAAAATTTATTTTATAGGTCACATTGAAATTTTAAATGTATTGGTTTTAATTTAAAAATAAATATTTGGAATTTTAGAACATAAGTTGTGTTTTTCAAAAAATTGATTTTAATAAATTATACATTCTTTATTTTCAAATTATTTTTTTACTAGTTTTAGAAATTTAATATAATAAAATGGATTTAAAAGTTATAATCATAATTTATAAATTATTTAGTATGGGTCTTTTAATTTTTATGAAAAATGGGCAAATTGATTTCTTAAAAACTAGTTCTCTCAATTAAATACAGAAGTGTAAAAAACAAGTTTAACCAAGGGAAAAGACCAAAATATGTATAAAACAAGTACGGTAACATGTTTTTTAGGTCTATATAAACCTTATATCTTCCCCTATCTATTAGTTTTTAATTTTTGAGCCTCATTCCTTCATAGTGAATTCCCATTATTGAAAAACATTTGGTATTCACAAAATTTCCATATGTTTTCACTTATAAAGGGGGATCTCCTCTACTCACATACTCTCAAAACAATAATCTTTTATTTCAGCCTAAAAACTGAAAAAAAAACCTTTTCAACATTCATTTCCACGATCAAAAATCTTTTTTATTCTTAAAATTACACCCCTAATAGGATTGACCCCCTTTTCCAATGGATATAATCTAAGAAGTATTGTATAAATAATATTCTTGTCTTTTCTCATTTTTATTAACTTATTCCCTCTTCTTCTTCAAAAAATTCCATTAAAATATCTTAAAATGATAATATTAGTATAATTATTATATTTTTATGTAATTATAATGATTTTATAATAATTAGCCACCTTTTCGTTTTCTATTATGAAAAATAAAACAGCTATTTGTTCGTTGAGTGGGAAACCACCTGCACGATGCAACATGTTTTTTACTACCTTAAAAGGATATTCCTAATAAGTAATTTAATATTTAATTATTAAATTTTTAATTTATTATATATTATTAAATAATAAATCATATTAATCATTTTTCCTATTCTATAGAAAATAAAATCATCTTTCCATATGTTTTTACTACCACCTCCATGGAATAATGGATTTATGTATTTCTTTTCAATGATTCCTTACATGGATGGAGATGAGAATGATTTTAATGAATAAATATGATTTTTAAATAATTAATATGTGTTTTTTGAAAAAATTAATAAATCTATTAATGATATGAACAATATGTAATCATTTTCAAATTAACCATCTTAAACAACCAAACTAAGTGGTAATTGATCTATTATTTATAAATAATAACCTTATATTAATTACATTCTCTTTCTAGGTCTTCCCAATTTTAATATAACATAATTATAAATAATAAATTATATTTTTATGATTTTTTATATTGATATTACAAACAAATAAACTTATAATCATCCATTGATAATGGTAGGTTTGGGTTTTAATTTGTTTAACCGCCTACCAGAACAATCATAAGAATTTATATCATATATTAATATGAGAAATTATTTCCTAGTATTACGTGATATAAATATGTAAATAATGTTTTTCTAGTAAGTTTTTATCTAATTTTTCTTAATAATTATGAAATCATCCATTATTCATTGAGAATCATTAAAACATGACTATCGCTGATTTCATCTTCATAAATTGTAAGAAAAACTATCGTAAAATTAGATTATATATTTATAAAATATATTTTAAAATATATTATATCTCTTTATATTATTTATTAATTATATAATTTTGAAAAACAATTGATTCCAAAACTTCTTTTATGAAACTAGTTCAAAGCGATAAAAATTACTTACACCTACTTTTGAAAACCCATAAATACCGGCTAATATATATATATATATAATGATTATCAATGACTAGTAAAAAGGTTTTTTAGGAAAAATGTTATTGGGTATGTATTTAATAAACATAATTTAAATATTCTATATTTTTAGGGAATGTTCATAATGATGTAACTCCAAGTTAAGGGTTTCTTGTCATGATTTTCAATTTTTTAGAATATACATCTTATTATACACCATGTTTTATTTAGATTTGTGTATCTAATTACCCTCTAATATTATTTATAATTATCCTCCCATTATTCATGATATTTATTGTTTCATTTTAAATCACATCCTTCAAGGGATATTTGACTCAACATTTTATAAGGTTTTATAGGTTTTAATCTCAAATTCATGTCTTCAATTCATGTTTGGTATTATGAATCTAATTTATTTTATATGGTGTATAAACTACCTATTTCAGATATTATAACATTATAAAAAACATATTCATGTTATTTTATGTTCAATTTAAATATATCTTGGTTGTAAAGGTTTTAATGTTACCCAAGTTCTAAGGGTTATTTTTCTCTATTTTCAATTACATAAGACATGATTAATATTATGAACAATGTTTCCCTTTTATATGGTGTAACTACTTCTCTATTGACTTATTATATCTAAAATTAAAAATTTTATTTACAATTTCACTTCCAATCATGCTCATTTATACTTTTTCAGTGATTAATACACTCCCAAAAATTGAATGGATTTAAAAATTTGAAATTTATATTACTAGAGCTGCATGTTTTATTTTGAAATTTATTCATTAATTCATTATTTATTAGACCAATATATTTTATTATATGATATTTTGTATTCCTACTCTGTAAAATATATTTTTAAAATAAATAATCACTTACAACCCTTTTTAGAATGTGGATTAATAATATTGGAATTTTTAATAATATTGAAAAGTGAATTACATTCACATTCATATATTTTGTATTCATGTGTACATTTATCCAAGATAGAATTTATGTATTTTAAAGGAATTATTATTGGATATTATTTTTAAAAATTAATATTTTTTAAATATTTTTCACTTCACCTTTCAAATAGTTTTTGGGAAGTGAAATTTAACATCATATTTTATAGAAATATTTATAATCTACCATAAAAACTCTTTTATGTTTCCACTTCTATTTTATTTTTATTATAAATAGTATTTACTTTAATGGGATTTATTTTTTAGGATATTCTTTCCTATTTATGTTTTTATTTTGGGGGATTGAACTCATAGTACCAAACAATCCAATTCTTCATCCCTTCATATATGGTATCATTTAATAATTCTATTGTAATGATTTATTCATTCTATTTTAGCATATTTATATACTATTTTGTTACACTAGGGTTATGTTATATTACAACCAAGTAAAATATTTATCGATATGTGTTATTATCATGTTATTATAACATTTACATAGTTGTATACTCATTAATCTATACTGTATGAACATCATAGTTTATATAGTTCATATTCAATAATATACACTTGGAAAGATATCTATTTATTGGATAGGGATGTATTAACATTCTTGATTATTATTTGATGACAAGGAATCTTGATTGCATATTAATATTCCATATACATGACTAGGGATGTAATGAAATTCCATATTTTCATTGGATCTATATGGATGATTATTGTAAAAGTTGATTTATTTATTTTTTCATATGTGGATTTCATTGGACTTCATCAAGTGATGGGTGGGCCCATAATTATATATCCCATTGTTGCATTGATGGGTCTTATGAGGAAAGAAAATATGCTTTTTAGTTTATACCTCAGTCTTTATTATTATAATTTCTAAGTAAAAGTCCTTCATAAAATATTATTTATTTTTGGAATTATTTATTCCATCATTATAAAATCAATAAAAATTGATTTCCATGATTTCACTTATTTTCATGGATATAACATGCTCTAAGATTCAATTGATTATGAAGTAATTCATGTTATTTATTCATACCATATTATTTGTATGATTATATTTTCTTTATCTTCAATTATATTTTTTTCCTTTCTATGAATTTGATTTCACCAATTTTTTCTGTATCCATTCCCTAGGTTATTTAGAGAAGTTGTACATGTGACCATGTTATAAGGATATAATGAATTGAAAAATTAATGGGAGATGATGAAGAATCATTATGGATTAAATATTTTCATATATAATGTTAAAAATATAAATTTTATTCAAAGATCATGGTCATTATTAGTTATTATTTTATCCCAATTCTCTAAACATTTAACCTAAAAGGTATTAGAAATGTATGTAATAAAATATTTGTTTTATGTTACATAATTATGTGATAATTATCTCCAGTAAAATATAGTTGGTATCAAATCTAATATGTAATGCATGAATTTATAGAAATAGACTTGGGAGCATGGTTCCAGGGAACTATAATCCAATCGATCATCATACAAAAGGTTCATGATCCATAAGGATGCTCAAGGATGATACACTGATTCTTGGAGAAGCTTGTTTTCATTGTTTATTTCCCCATGATGATAACTTACAAGAGCTTAATATTATTATATTTTCAATTACATCCTTTGATTTATCATTCATTCTTAGGTGCAGTTGATATCTAACTTCACAGGGTTCAATCTATACATCCAATTCCTTGAAATCCTCAAGATTGAGGAAGGTAAATAGTACTTAGTTCATGTTTGATCCTATTAAATCATGACTTTAAATGAAAAAAATTATCAAAATTTAGGATTTACCAAATTGAACTATTTATTAGTATGTGTCTCTTTAATTTACCTTAACTATTATTTCAAAGTATTGAAAGTCGTGCCAATGGGGATCATCTCTTGAACACACTACTAACACACCTCTACATGAATACCTGTCTACCCATTATGTGATAGCTCCAACACATTTACACTTCTTATTCTATACATATACCCATGCATACCCATGTGTTACCATGATCATGCCAATGTATGTGGCTCCAAAATGTACCCCCTTTCCCAACCAAGAAAGGCTTGGGAATTTTTTTGAATAATGTTCCTATAAACACTTATAAAATATATATTATTTTCTTGGGAATCCTCCTCAAATGTCCCTCACATAATATTTTTTATTCCTCAATTTCTCTTCATTCAGTAACATATATTTCTATTTCCTTCAAATTTTATCTCAAATTTAAGAAATATTCACTTCTTTATTGATGAAAAAATTTTGTTCTCTAAAAACAATTTTCACATGTCTTTTAACACTATTATCAAATATATACTGATTTTATTAATTGTAAATAATCCATGAAACTTACAACATCTTTTATCTCATTTTAAAATATCATTTCAACTATGAGAATAGAATTAAATTAATCCAATGGAAGTGATTTTTAACTATATTATTTTCACATAAATAGTGGTAGTACAAAATTCCATGTGTCAAGGTAGTACTTAAATGAGTATATAGAATTCATAAATTAGAACAAGATAATGATTCCATTCTTTGGAACATAAATCATTCATTAATATTCGTGGTATTCCAAAGTACGTAAAAAAACTCTTATTCCCTATTCAAATTCTTCTTCAATTATTGACACATATTGAAAATAAATACTACACAACACAAATTTGGATAAACAATAACTAATGAGAAAGTTGTTGTGGTGAACAAGTTGTGTGAAGGTCATTTGTTTTTTTATTCCATCTAGGTAGAGGCATCATGTCACGGATCAAAATATTACATCTTCTAGGGAAGGTGTTAATTTTATGAAGTTTAATGTATGGGATAAACAACTAAAATTTTCAATTGAAATTGGTTATAGGAAAATATATTGGGAATCATGTAGATTATTTAAAAAATTATAGATATGTGTGGGGTATCAGGTAGGGATATTTTTCTAAAATGATTTTTTGACTAGACTGAGCTTTTGTAATGGATCTATAAAAAAAATTAAAAATGAGTAGTGGCATTGGAATTCAAGTGTTAAATTGAATATTGAGTTTTCAATATAGATGCTTCTCATAAATTATAAGCCCTGTTATTGTGAGTATGTAAAGACCCATATTGTTATAAGTTTATGATTCTATGATTATGTTTTAATTTTTTTGTTTCATAGTATGGGTTTTTGGATAATTGGGCTTCTGGTTTGATTTTTTAATGGGATATATCTAACTAATGTTTTTACATATGTTTGGGCACTTTAGGAGAACTTGGGGGGTGCCTGGTGAGAATTTTAGTGATTTATCTTGGTGTGGGGATGAAATTATACAGCATTTGATCGACCATGTCGCAACAATAGGCTTTATGGTGTGGCATGTAAGGGTGAAAATTGAACTCTAAAGATAATAGATATTTCATGACATAATGAATGGGTTTAAATATTAGGGTTTCTCAAGGGAAATTATAATATAATATCCCTTATTGGTTATTTCGGGAAGCAATAAATTGTGTTTTCATGGCATTTACACAAGGGGAGGAGTTTCACTAAGAATCCCTTGGTCATAAAAAAGAGGGGTTTTTTGTGATTTCATGGTGTTCTTTTATCGATGGGTGTTACACTATAACTTGTTAGGTCACTCTACAATGAAACATTGAAAGTATGTTGGTGTAATATGACCCATTGGGTTCATGCTAAAATTAATATTTTTTCATTGTTTTTAAAAAGGTTTATACCCATCATTTTAGGGATGTTACCATTCATTCTTTATCCAGGTATGATCTTGGAAGATTTAATTTTGGCATACCCTCTAATTTTTTGTCTTTATTGATCACCGTGGAACCCTCTACTTTTGATTGTTTATTAGGGGTAGTTTCACTTTATAAGGGTTAGGTAGTCTCACTCCCTCTAGTATATTTTCTTTCTCTGTTCTTCCTCTAATTTTGGATGGTTTTATATAGGTATTTTAAAAAAAATCTATTTAAGAATTGTATAATTATCTCAAAATAAAAGGGATTTAGGGTGAGGTGGATTTAGGATATATAAATAATAAGAAAATTTTACATTGATTTAAATTTCATAATAGGTATGTTTCACAATATTTTTTTTAGTGTCTTATAGTTTCTAGAGGATGGAGGCACATCGTGAATCTTTCATACATTTTTGGTTGTGATTTTTGGTGTCAAAATGGTTCCTAGTTATTTTTCAAACAAAAGGACTCATTTATTTAAATTGGTTGATTAATTATATATTTTTATAATTAATTATTTACTGATAGTTGTTTCAGATAGGGAATTGGATCTTGGCATGGCTTGAAGTGGTCATGTATGAGGCTTTCACAAGCTTTGAAAAAGGAGCACAACATTGTATTATGGAGGGTGGTCCCTTTAAAACATAACCATATATATGTTCATGTTCATTTCAGGTTTTTACCTTTGTTTAGGGTCCTAAGTATGGGAACTCAATGAAAGGGACTAGGGGATCCGAAAATGTGATTCAACCTAGATTTATTCCTCCGTGAAGTAATTTTAGTGTGTCATGCTTTGGTTTTTTGATTTAGGAGATGCCTCTGAGCTATGGCACCAAGGGGGGGTGTTTAGAATTTATTAAATCATACCATAGTAGGATTATATTTTGTGGTAAATTATAGATAGACATAAAATCATGAGACCCCTTTAGTGAGTTGATAAGAACAGTGGGAATGGGTCTAGTGACTACTGTGAGGCATTATTCTTAAGGGATCAATGGTGTTGGGTTATAAAGGGGAGCAATCCCGCTCATTGGGCATGCATAGTTTCATTTATAGATAGTTATATGGGGGAATGACAACTATAAGGTATGGATCACCAATGATATATGAGATCAGGTAATGAACATACAGTAGTAGTGGGAAGCCTTAAGAAGTTGAGCTAGTATAAAGAATGAGATGCTTATGGGTTTTCCTGAATGTAGAATATGGGTTCTAGTGAGGTTATAGTAATGTGGGTTATTTTTTGTGTTAATTTACATGGTAATATAAAGGGTTTTTAATTTCCTAACTTGTATAGTGGATTGTGTTTCCATGTATAGCTTAGGGATCGGGGTTGTACTTGAGTATGGAAAATGGTACGAGATCATTTTTGGTGTTCATAAATTATGATATGTGCTGACATATGTGTTTTATAAGTCTTGTTAGGGTAATAATTTTTTTTATATGTGATGTCTTTTAACTTAGGGGGATGAACATAGATTTGGGGATAGTCAAGAGCTAGGGTACATGGAATTGGTTAAATATTTTATATTTTATATATCCTGACCGTGTTTATACAGCTAAAAGTGAGTTTAAGGACTAGATACCTTTAGAATGTATTATATTAATACATCACCCACATTATCATTTTTTTTATTTCAAGAGTACTATTGGGTTGTATGTCATGGGTGTTGAATTTTATCTTTGAGAACCACATTAATATGTTACAGTTTGGTTTGTGTGAGAGGTTGGAGATATTTGTACTTTATTGAGATCTAAATCATATATATTATAACAATTACAAAAATGTAGTTTTGTATGGGTATTTTCATGGAACCATAGAAGTAGTTTTTAGATTTTACATCACCTAGGTGTTCATTATTCACAAGTTCTTGGTGGATCGTCATTATAACGACCGAAAATTTTTATCAATAGAATTTCCCATATTATAATTATGTTATATAATATAAGAAATATAAAATCACATTGAGATCACAATAAAAATTTTATAAATGAATAATGAATGAAATAATATGTATTTCTATAAATTAAGAATCCTAACCTAGTGGAATAGTCACCTGACCCTTGGAATAATAACATGGCCATTATGAATAGTTATTCGGTCAATAGAATAGTAACCCCATTTATGAAAGTTTAATTAAAATTAATTCATCTTATAAATGATTTTATGAAATAATTATATCATAGTATATGTAAATAATTATTTTAAAAATTATTTGTTAACTGTTCGTATTTTTTATAAAGCATAAATGTTTATTTATAATTTTATAATTAATATATTATTTTAAAAGATAATTTATTTTAACAAATTATATTCTTAAATTAAAATTATGTTTTCTAATTATTATAATATAATTTTACGAGTCCCTAATTAATTTTTCTAAGTGTTATATAATCAGTTATATTTTTAAAATTGGGATTTCTTGAATAAATGATAGTTTTAATTAAAAATTAAATTTCTTATATATATAAAATTATTTTCAAAAAATGGGGATATTATTGAATTCAATCTGTCAAAAAAGATTTAGGGTTACTTTTTTGTATTTTTAAAAAATATGTGAATTTTTGAGAATAGTAAAATATGATAATTTATGATAATAGCTAAATACATGAATTATTGATTCATAGATGACATATAGCTAATATAATCCCAAAATATAAAACTATCCTTGATTATTTTAATATATTTATTGATAATGTTTAAATGATTCATAGTATTGGATCAAAATAATCAACTAATGAATAAAATAATGGGAGAACACCCCTATCAATCCCTATAAATGCCACCCCTCACAACCACTTCGCCTCACACCTTAAAAGCCTTGAATCTAGTCCAAGATCTATCCAATACCCATCCCAATACCTTAACCCACATCAATAATATATTTGTCTCATAAAAATATCAAACCCTTTTCTCTAAGGGGTTCTCAAGTAGGAGAAATTCAAGAGGTAAAATCCTCTTTCTTTTTCTATTAATTTCATTTCAATTTCATTTATTTTTATTATTATCTCATCACCTACACTTATCCAAGTGTAATTATAACTCCAATAACTTTTATATACTATAGTTTTATTATTTTAATGGAATAATTCATCTTCAAATCTCTTCCCTCTTTTCCTGTTTTTCTAAAAATGAAAATATCATCCATGGTGTGTGGATTTACCACCACCATGGATGATGCATTTTCATTTTTCACCACCACATACAATATTGTTCTTAAAACTATAATTATGGTTAAATAATATTTTATTATACCTATTATATGTTATAAAATTGTCTATAATCAATATATAAACATGATATTAAATAAAATGATGTGATTTCTTTATTGTTATAAAATCTAGAAAATGAATTAAATCATTTTTATTGACTTTTTACTTAATGATTCATCCTCATTACATATAAAAAATTATATATAATATTATTTTGTCTTATATATGTTCATAAATAACATATAATTTCATTTTGGGATAACTATTACAAGTTTACATGAACCTTTATACTCATATACGAGGAAACGGATCATGAAAACTAAGAAAATGAGCACTCCTAAATGATGAAATTGACTTTATAACTCATAATAATTTTCAAAAATAAACACAATTAAATTATAATAAATATAATACATGTATAATATGGTTTTTAATTTATTAAATAACTATTATAAGTTTATTAACATTTATATTAAATAGAATAAATCACTCGAACATAAGGTAAGGAGATTCTCAAACCCAACTTCATTTTCTAGGGTTTTCCCTCTTACACAAAAATATTAGTATTTATATTCATTTAATGATCCATAAATATCATTTATTTATTCTCCCTTTTCCCTTTTAAGTATATTAATTTTTTCTACTTTAGTTTATTAAAATCATATTTTTTAGAAAATAACTCTTCTTTCTAAAACACACCTTTTACTTCTCTTGAGATTGTTTATTTTTCAGTCAAGATTGATTATATTTATACCAAGTATGTTATTACCTATTCATTTTGGGACCCCAATATTTATTCATGAATGTAAGATTTATGAAATTAAACCCATTCCATTCCATGGGTTATATTATGTCCAATATTTATATATGTTCTATATGGCAAGGACGATTATGAAAATGTTATGATGTGATGGGTGCACTTGGAATTATATAGTGTATGTAAAAGTTATGATGTGATGGGTGATCCAAAAATTATGTAATGATCCAAATAATTGGTCAATGTGATGTATCTCATTAGGTGATGTTAAATATGAATGATCATGTTGTTATCTTTGTTTACAACTATGTGTGGTGGTTAACCC
Source organism: Viscum album (assembly GCA_963277665.1). NCBI lineage: Eukaryota > Viridiplantae > Streptophyta > Magnoliopsida > Santalales > Viscaceae > Viscum > Viscum album. The sequence continues at coordinate 1,198,252,416 of OY728153.1, read as the reverse complement.
CTCAGACATTATGTTTCATATTTATGCATTACCACATTCCATGAAATTATCTAATGATTTCTCTCATGAAAATTTGTATGATACCTTTTCTATGTTATGATATTTATTATTATTCACACCCATGTTTTATATATATTATTCATCCTCTTAGTGGGAATTTATCTCACCACTTCTTTTGATGTATGTCCTTAGGCAAATACATGTATAAAGGAGAAAATGAGGTCCAATAAGAAGATGGAGAATAAGGAATTAAATAAATGTTTATGTTTTATTATGTAAATGTTATGTATGGTCCAAATTATATTAATACACTAAACCATTGAATCCCGGTTTTATAACACTATTATGTTGTTTATCTTTAAAATTATGTAATAGTTATGTAAGATAAGTTAGGGTCTCTATAGTTGGTGTCAGAGCATAGTTTATTTAATTTGGGACTAAGTATTAGGGAACTTTAGTAAAACCTATTATTATGAGACTAAATATATGTAAGAACCCAAGAATATTTATTTTAGAACAAGGCTAAACATATGGATCCAAGAAGATGTGGATTTACAGTTAATTTCAAAAAATGAATAAATTATTTGTTCCTGACTTGTTGTATAATTTTCTGTTCTATAATTTTCTATTTGATAAAATGGTGGGAAATAAGAGAAACTAGGACAAAAACCTCTGTGAGGGACAATTTAAAACTACCTGAATGACATTCACAATTCTTTGGGAGGTGGAGATCAATATTTCATGGTGATTATTTCCCATCTATTTCATGTTATGAACAATAACCTTAATAATGTAGAACATCCTCTATCACCAATGATGGAGTAACTTTATCTCGTTTATTTTATACAGAAACTACCAACAATATTTAGTAGATCTTATTATATACTAGTCATATAATAGTGAGTCAACTCTATTGAGAATATCTTTTCTGTGCTCCATTATTATGAGAAGGAGAAGGTAAATCTGGATATATGGTTTTTATAGGGATACGTTTATCTATGGAGGACATTGATTAAAAACACTATGACGAACAGTCATATTGAAGATATTGAGTGGGATTACTTTAATATAATGTTTCTAAATAATTATCTTCCTCAAACACTCCTTACAAATATAGAGAGAGAATTCATAGAGGTGAAGAAAAAGTAAGGTGAGTCATTCACAACCTATGAAAACAATTTCACTAGGATTGAAAGGTTTTTTAAGGTTTTTTATCAACAATGATATAAAAATATATAGATTCTTTAGCAGTTAAAAAATACTCCTTCAAAGTGATCTATAAATTAAATACATTCGGAGTTATGAATAAGTTTTTGATGTGATATTAAAGTGGACATGGTTTTTTGATAATGGTACCAAGGATATGAAGAAAATAAATGAAATATAGAGTTTGAAGATGTGGGATATAATGGTAACAGTGTAAGGAAATCTCAACCACTCTCATGCCAAAAATGTTGGAACAAGTATCATGGGAACGACCTCAAAGGGATTGGGAAATTCTATAAATTTTGGAGAGAAGGCCATGAAGCACCTAAATGTAGAAGTGACATAAAGAAGCTAGCTGATATGATAGAGGAAATGAGAGAGACACACATGGTTCAATGCACCAACTATAGGGATGAGGGTAACACTACAAGCCAGTGAACTGAACCTAAACTCATTTAGGGAAATAATAATTCGTAGTCACTAATACTACTATAAAACAAGGCTATAGCCACTGACCTATTTCCATGGTTTTATAAGTATGTGGCTATAGATTATTTGATACCCACAGTTCTATTAAAATTGTGGTTATATCATAATTTATAGCCACAGATTAAAAAAAATTGTAGCATTGTTTTTTTTGACTATCTATCGGGCTCCTCCTCCCCAGTACAAGACTCCTCTCCTCCCTCGATCCGTGAGCTCCTCCTCTCCACTGTCCATGACTCCTCAAACCCTCATCCTAGACCTTCTCTCCACTTACTCCTCCCCAACATCGCTGCTACACTTCCCGGCCATCGGTGTTTCATGGCGGCATCCCCACCCTCGTGCTCGACTTTCTCCTCCCACCCTCGACCCTCTCCCCTCAGTGAATACTCCTTCTAACTCGTTTTTCCTCCTCTCTCGATGTTCCTCCAGAGACAGAACGGTCATGAATTCTATTTTTTAGGTTGATTAGACTTTTTGTTTTTTCCTTGCCTGCACGCTTGGTTTATCATGAATATGTGAAATTTGCAGGAAATTTAAAAGTTATTTCAATGAAGAGCTTCAGAGTTTAGGGGAAATTTTGAACAAGAGTGACTATGACGAGGCAACTCATCTTGCTCAATTGGTTCTGGTCATTGATAAAAGGTTTTTAAATTTATTTGATTTCTCTTTTTTCCTTGCGTTTTTTAAAATAAGAGCTATCACATCCCTTCATAAATGAAGATTCTCTTTTGTAATTTTCAAGGTCTTGGGAACTCTCTCACAATTACATCCCCGATATACTTTATTACGGCCAAAATACCCATGATGATTTGTTTAGCTAAACCTAATATGGAGTTTGAAAAATGGAGTGAATTTAAATGGTCCTCCCTTGGATATTCCTATGTATCACAAAAAGAAAGTGATAATGACTCTGAGAATCTCTTTATTTTAAAGTATGACAGTATCAACATGCATTCATGTACAGAAAATCAGCAAGACCTTTTAGTTGATATTGGTATCCAAGGAATTGTAATCTCCCTATATTTTCTTTATTTCTCTCACTATTACACAAAAAATATAGATATTTTGGAAAATTATGAAGGTATAATTTCTTAGTGTACATATAGTTGGGTGATTCTGATGGGATTTAACACAATTCTAATCCATGAGGAAAATAGTGTTCCACACATCAATATGATGGAAGATTCTGAATTTTCATCCTATTTTGATAAATATAGCATGGTTGAAGTTACAATTGTGGGAGGTTACTAAAAAATGTCACTATGATCACAATCCTTTTATGGTGGATAATTTCATGAATAATTGACATCATCTCCCCTTCCAGTTCAAATCAAAAATGCCTGAATTTTTTTTCCTGGTTGTAGTTAGATTATCATCATTACAAGGAACATAGAAATTTTTGGAAGCCCTCTTCAAATCATGGAAAAAAGTTGAATAATGTTAAAATTATTATTCTTTTCTAGAAAAGGGTATATTTCTATAATATGGGTAATGATATCAAAGATCCTAGGAAATCCTTACTAAAATTTCATAATATTAATCAGAATCAGAATGATCCTTCAAATGATGAGATTAAAACCTTGTCTCAGCTTTATGAAAACCCATTTTTGATAGAAAGACAAGTCTAAAACTAGTATAATATAATATGAATGTATGAGGGAGATAGAAAAACTATATTTTTTCATTATCTACACACATAAAAGTGAATTGGAAGAGGATTCTCATCACATAGAATCGATGGGTCTTTATAGAACTCATAAAATCAATTTTCTAATATTATGGTTGACTATTTTGGAAGCCTGTTCTAAGAGAAAGGAGAAGATTTTACCTTCCATATGATGGATAAAATTACATGTGTTGTTGATAATAATAAAAACAAGTCTTCAAATAAATCTTGTGATGATAAGAAGGTAAATACTTTACTCTTATCCTTATTTGAGAGTGTGGTCGGGCTTGATGGGTTCACAAAAAAAATGTATGGTTTACTTGGTTATTGTGCATGTTTATTTCCATAATTCTATGAGATAATTCATTAATCATGCTTTTATACCTTATGGATCAATTCTAATTTTATTACTTTAATTCTTAAAAAAAAGGATAATTTAGTGGATATTAAATACTTCAATCATATTTCCATTAGTAATGCAATTCAAAAAATTATTAGCAAAGTCATTACTTTGAGTTTATGATCTATTGTTTGAGGAATCATATAATAAAATCAATTTTGATTTAAAACATGAAGAATAATCCAAAATTACCTATTCACATCCTCAAAATGTATCCACATTATGAAGAACAAAGGTAGGAATGGGAACATTTAACTAAATATTTCTTGAGGCATCAAAGCCCATTCTTATCCATGTAAGAATATATATAAGGATCCACTTGTGGTAGTTAGTACTTATATATCTTGTTTGACATTATTGAATTTATTTTTTCCATTTTAATCCTTACTCCTCTCATTTGAGACTCCCCGAGCATCTCCAAATATTTTATTGACTCACAAGGGGGTGTGTAGGCTAGGGGGGTTGGTGCAGGCTAGGTGGCTGGGGGTGCAGGGGGACTGCGCAGGCTAGGGGATAAGTGGAGGGGGTAGGGGAAGGGGGCAAGGTGGAGGGGGGAAGGGGGAAGTGGGTAGGGGGTAGGGTGGAGGGGGAAGGGGGAGGGGGAAGGGGGCTGGGGGCAGAGCAGGGGGCAGGGGCAGGGGGTAGGGTGGAGGGGGGCAGGGGGCAGGGGCAAGGTGGAGGGGGGGAGGGGGTAGGGTGGAGGGGGCAGGGGGATGTTTACAGGGTAGGGGAGGGGGGAGGGGGGAGGTCTGCAGGGTAGGGGTAGGGGAGTGGGAGGGTGGAGAGGGCATGGTGGAGTGGGGGGTCTGCAGGGTAGGGGCAGTGGGGTGGTCTGCAGGGGGGTCTGTAGGGGAGAGGGAGGGGTGGGGCAGTGGGGAAGTGGGGAAAGGGGGTGGTCTGCAGGGGGGTCTGTAGGGCAAGGGGGAGAGGGTGGGGCAATGGGGAAGTGGGGAAATCGGGGTGGGTCATGGGGTGAAGTTAGTCTCTGTAGGTTTCTTTAATTTTAGATAAGGTTTAATAACCCTAAAAATACATCTCTAACTCCCCCATTTCTCCATGATTAGGTATCTCCAAATATGCCCTCCTATTTATAACAGATTTCTTTCACTAAATCATGGGTAGATATTAGTTGAAACAAATAATATTTTTTATGATACCACTAGTTTTATTTGTATGGCTTTAACACCTATTATTTTAAAAATCTAGGCCATTATGTCCACTTTTTTTAATTATAGCTTATAGAGACAGATTTGGATCATAAAATCAGTCCTCCTTTTGGTGGGTTGATTCCACTGCAACATTGCATGAATTTACCTGTACATATCTAGATTCAATATGATATTTTAAATTACATTAACTGGTGGAAATCTCACTTATACCAATATCTTCATACCAATGGTTTGAAAAAATCATTGGTTTAAGTAATAATTTGATGTGTTTTCCCAACAGTTTCATTAAAATATTGGGAATAAATTACATTAGACAATATTTCCCTAGAGTTTTTAGAAACTGTAGGGAACCCCTCCCCCCAAATAATATTTCTCTATGGTTTTATAAACCATTGGAAAAAACCCCCAAATAATCGTAGCTAACCCGCGAATATATCTCTCTAGACATCGTTTAACATATCTCTCCTCCATCAAACCCTACTTCCTGAGCATGAACCCACGAGCTCACTTCCTCCATCGAATAGAATCTCTCCTCGAACTGATCTCTCCACTAAACGAGATATTCTCCTCGAACGAGATCTCTCCTCCAACCCTACCACCCAAGCATGAACCCTACTTGGTGAGCTCACTTCCTCCGTCTTGATCTCAATTTCTCTGGAATAGGTCTCTCCAGGATTTCAACCCTAACTCATGTCTACCTCATTTATAAGATACCTTGAATCATAGATCTCTCATTCAACTCTTCGATTCTAACATTTATATTCATTGTGTTCTGCTCAAAATTGGTGAATTCCTTTTATTTTCCACTTTGATATTCTTATAATAGACTTGATGTGGTGTATTTATCAGTTTCCATAAGGGATTATGGTATATTACATTCATCAAAATTTTATGTTTTCAGATTAATATTATTTTTATTGAGGTGGGTGATTTGAAAAATATCCCTAAAGTTCCCATTGGAATTATAGTATCTGCATCATGTATGATAGTGTCATCATGTCGTGTGTGTGACCTCTTCTATTTAGAATCCATGGAAATTTCTCAAATCCTCACTATTAGACCTTCCAAATATCCTCTTGGGTCCATTGGTGATGAATACTGTGATCCTTTGGCCACCAAATAGGTGTTCTTATCTATAACATTGGGTTAGAGCATGGATGGTATGAGTCTAGTGACTTATACCTAGAATGAGAAAATGATTAATCAATGAATATAATTGTGAATTTAATTTGTTCTTCTCATGACATGTGAATTAGAATTTTTAATTATCAATATGTGAATTGTAATTGACACAATTGAAATGTGAATTGATAATGTAGCATGTAACTATATAATTGGTATGAAATCGGAAAATACACAATGTTATATTTACAAGAACTGATATTTGACATAATGGAATATGAGGAATGAGAATTGGTAATTTTAATGAATTAACAAATGTTTCATATGTCAAAATATTTTTCATGTTTTGATGTTGTGTTAGGGGTTTTGCTCTTGGTTGTTCTTGAAGAATGGTTACATAATACATGGAATGGTTACTCCACACATAGCATTATTTATTCTCCTTTGGAATGTAATCTTTTCTATAATGAGAATTCACAGAAAGTCCATTAACCCATGGAAGATGAGAGATATCCCTGGAATTGGAAATGTGTGTTAGGTCAGTGGTCGATGGAATAGGTAATGTACCTTGTCATGGTTCCTTGTCAAGGAAATCATCTTGTATAATGGTAGGCATGGACAGACATATATGGAACTCTATTGAATCAAGTTTGTCATACCTCGGGTGTGAACCTAGAGCTCGAGTTTTGGCAGGATAATTTGATGTTCAACATTAAATTAATGAATTCATGACAATCAATATCATATTGTGATATATGATTGATTTTGGTTTTCTCAAAACATAAAAATATTTATCATTGTAGTGTTTGTAGATATAAATAATTGGATGTTCACATAGAAAATACCACGAGAATATTATTTATATGTGATTTAGGTGAACAATATATGATGTGTTTCTAGTTTCATATACAATATCATATTCTATGTGAAATCATTTGGAGCTCATAAAAATGTTAAGATTATTTTATGTGTAGAATTATTCATACCATTGATGTTTGTGGATTCAGTTTTCATGTGAATGGAGTGTTATAATTTGAAAATGAAAATGTTATTTAATGCATACTGTTTTAATATGTTGATGATGCATGTGAAGGGAAATTAGTTTATGGGTAAATGTCTTGTTCTTTTTGGATTCACATACAGTTGAATGGGTAACCATATTTTATTAAATTATAATGTTTTGTCTAGATGAAAAGATCCCTATAAATATCACATTATCTCATGGGAAATGTGTTGAAACTTTTTTAGAGATGTGATTAACAAGAATGTATTTTTTTATTTTCTCCATGTTGATTATTTCAATGGAATAACAACACTATATGAAGGATTCATTTTAGGAAATTATTTTCCTTCAAAAAAATATATATTTGTGAAGTGTGTGTTATGTGATATTTCCATTTGAGTGTTGTTTTATATAAACAAGTATGGTAATAAGGTGGGTTTATCAACTTCTAAGCTATTAGGATTTTTTCTCAACACTGGAGCACTTTCCTTTGTAGCTCAAAAGTGCTTGATTTTCATTGTGATTTCTTATTTCTCACATTATAAACATTTATTTTGAGGAAACATGGTTTTCTATTCTTTCAAATGTTTATTATTGTTTGAAAATTTCATATTCACTTGATAAATTAGAGAACTCTAAATGTTTTTCATTTATTTGGTTTATCCGTTTATAACTAATCAGGATATAAGATCAAACATTCTTTCTTATCGTGTTCAACCATCTTCATAGGTGTGGATCCATTTTTTGTTATGATAAATTCTGTTTGATAAGAAATTGTGTCCTCTAGTAAACTTTTATTATAGGGTGGGATAAAAACTTGTATCAAACAAAACCAAATTAAGCTGAAACTCAATCTAAACTAATTATATACCATTAACAGGAAGAATAATTGTTAATTAATAAGAATTTACTATTTGATAGTATCATTTTGAAACATGGATCTATTTCTACCTTGCTTGCCGGAACATGATTTGACCGATGGGGCATTGTGGTTCTTATATGTTGGGCGGTGATGTGTATAGTCATATGAGAAAGGTATGTTTTAGTTTAGTTTTTATTTTATTTTCTTTATCACATTGGCCACTTAGGACTTTTACTTATTTCTATGGACAAAGTGTAATTATATTCTATGAAGGGGGGAAAATGGGGATCAGATTGATTCAGTGTGCCGACTTTGATCTGAGGTAAGATTATATGATTACTAATTTTCTTGCACAACATGTATTTGGGTATTTCAGTGTTTTTGAATCCATATTTTCTTTCCAATAGGGAATTGGATCATTTCATGTTTGTTCGTGTGGATTTTGTTCTCCCAATCGAGGTAATTCTTTAATGCATTGGTTGGTTTCTCACTAGTTATATAGCATCCTTTATGTGTTTTAATGTTCCTAATATCCTTTGTGTAGTGCGTTGATCCCTGCTCACTGGTTTCGAGTAGCCAAGTTAAGGGAAACTCGCATGCGTGTGCATAGGTAAGAAAGTATATGTATGTGGGTTCCCCCGTTATGTGTATAGTCAACCATGGTAGTGATTATGCATGTATGGGGCTATGTGTGCCAATGTATATATATATAAAAATGCATACGCAGGTGAGTGGAGACTGGTATATGCATATAAGAATATGTGCATGGATCCCCTTGCACATGATCATGGACATGCGGGTGTGTTCATAGAGTCTATGTGTCTTTTCATGTGTGTGAAGGTGCGTATACCTAGTGGGGGAGTAGCAACTTTTAGTTAGAAAGCTCCAAGAGCCAAAGTGGATGGGTTGGTTCCACGTTGGGGTGGGATCCCTCTTCTAGCCTCTTTAATTCAAAAATACTTTAAATTTAATTTAGTTTCTTTCTTGATTCTGCTTAATTTTATTGAATTACATATGTTGAATAAGTGTTCTTATATATAATTGTTTTATTTGATAAATAAAGTCATGTTTTTATAATAAAACCCCTCCAATGGAGGTGTGCTATTTGTGAAAACTTATAGTAATAGTTATGTTGATCTAGTTGCTTACATTATTGCATTTGATTTGTGCTTAATGAGTATTAGAATACATGTTAAATATAATTAAATTAATTGTGTGATAAAGAAATGTCATGATTTTATAATAAAACCCCTCCAATGGAGGTGCGCTGTCTTCTAAACCAATGAGTAGTGATAGTTATCTGTATCATGTTTATATTTGGTTTGAGTCTTTTATATGCCTCTTTTTGGTGTTTGTTTTGTGGCTAGTTATTTTTTGTTTTCTTTGAATAATATAAATTGGCTTATCATACTCGTTTAACTCAAATGACATTGCTCGAGTAGGCATATGCCATGACCATGACACTTTCCTTTTCACGCATAGAATATTATAAATAAAATTTCCATGTTTGGGCAAAGTGAAAGAATTTGTAAATGGTTTGTGTAGGGTGTATGCTTCTTTTCTGTCGTTTTGTTTCCCTTTAGACATTGGATCATTGTGCCACTCATTATAACATTCTCTGACGATCCCATGTTATAGTATATTAAATAGTTGATATGTTCTATCATCTACCGGCAGGGAGATGGTGGGAATGTTTCCATGCCTCCTCCCGCTCTTTTCACTCCTTGTCGGAAGATGCTACCTCACAGATGTCATAGGACCAGGCCAAAATGTCGTGGTCATGTCACGGTCACGCTGCGGTCACGTCGTGGTCACACCGTGGTCACGTCGCGGTCACGCCGTAGTCAGGCGCGGTCATGCCGCTGTCACGCCGTTGTCACCCCACGGTCACACCGCTGTCACACCATTGTCAAGCTGCGGGCACGCCGTGGTAATAACGTAATTTGGTTCTGCTCTAGGACGACACCCTGCGACGGTTTATAGGGATAGTATTCCTTGAGTCTTGTGATCAATGTTGAGACTGAATAATCACAATTTCTGTCAGCGAAGTGATGACCGGAATGTTGCCCTGCCTCCTCCCGCTCCCTTCACTCCTGGCCGGAAGATGCTGCCCTACGGATGTCGCTGGACCAGGCCAACACTCCACGGTCATGCCTCGGTCATTCCGCGGTCATGCCATGATTTGGACCTGCTCAAGGACGACACCCCACAGCAGTTTGTAGTAATAGTATTCCATATGTCATGTGATCAATGTTGAGACTGACTAATCAAAATTTCTGTAGGTGGGGCGATAGTAAGAATGTTTCCCCACCTTCTCCTACTCCCTTCACTCCTGGACGGATGATGCTACCCCATGGATGTTGTTGGACCAGTACAAAATGATGCGGTCATGCCGTGGTCACTCTGCGGTCACTCCACCGTCACATCGCGGTCACACCGCGGTCACGCCGCAGTCATGCCGCGGTCACGCCGCGGTCACAACGCGGTAATGCTGTGATTTGGCCCTGCTTCAGGACGACAGCAGGCGGTAGTTCATAGTGATAATATTTTATGAGTCTTGTGATCAATGTTGAGACTGACTAATCACAATTTCTACCGGCAGGGGGATGGCTGGAATGTTTCCTTGCCTCCTCCTTCCCCCTCTGATCTTGGTCGGACGATGATGCCCTACGGATGTTGCTGGAATAGGCCAACATGTCGCGGTCACATCGCGGTAATGCCGTGTTTTGGCCCTGCTCTAGCCACATCTAGCCCACATTATCCCCCTTGCACCTTCAGTTTAGCCTGCTACCACCATCATTCCAGCCTACAACATCCCCCCTTCCACCTTCGAATCGGCCTGCACCATCCCGCAGCACCTGCAACCAGCCCCCTTCCACCTACATTCGAGCCCGCACCAGCCCACAACCACCTACAATCTAGCCCGCACCAGCCACCACCCCCCATATTCTTGAAAAACACTCATTCCAGCCCACTGCCACCTGCACAATAGCCCCAGCCACCAGTTCCAGCCCTCACCAACCCTCATCCTCCTATATCCTAGCCCGCACCAGCCCCCGTCACATGCCCAACAACCCCCTTCTACCTACAATCCAGTCCACACCAGCCCCCTGTCACCTATTCCAGCCTACACTAACCCCTACCATCCCCATGACGCATGCCTTCCCACCTTCACCATCCACTCCAGCCCACACCAGCCACCGCACCATCCCCCAACCTCCTGAATTCCAGGATGTGCGAGAAAAACTCCATGCAAATCAGAAAAAGGAAAGGTGAAAGAGGATCCACTTTCATGACCCCTATTTTACCCAAAAATTTTCCATGTAAACAGCCATTAATGTTCACTGAGAACATTGTGGTAGAGAAACATCTTTTAACCCAAGATAAGAACTTAGCCTGAAAGCCTAGAAGATCCAAAGCATCCTATAAGAAGTCCCACCTGACTGAATAAAAAGCCTTGAATAAATCAATCTTTAAGGCACACCAAGGATCCCTAGAATCAAGATGGTAGCTCTACAATAATTCTTGGGTAACAAGATTCTTATGATGAATTGGTTTTGGTACTGAAGTTTGGGTATATTTTTATCCAAATTTAGTTTTATGATTCTCTTAAGGTTATTTTTGTAACCATCCTACTAGAGGGTCCGAGTTATAAGTGGTGGAAGTATATTATTCAGACTAATCCAGACAAAGACTATTCTTGGAAAGGTTTCAAGGAATTGTTCATTTAGTAATCTTTCATAATTAAGTGAAGGTACTAATGACTATAAAATTTTCTAGGAGGGGTTGTCAAGGTGGGGTGTCTATGGGATGTTCGGTGGGTGTCAGGGGTTTGCAGGGAATTGGGGAGGGTACATGTGGGGTGTCTAGGAAGGGTTTTCTAGGGGGTCTCTAAGGGGGTGTCGGGGGTCTGCAGGGCAGGGGGGAGGGTGCAGTTGGGGTGTCTAGGAGAAGCTATCTGTGCATTCGGGGGGGTTTTTAGGGCAGGGGGATGGGTGTAGGTGGGGTGTCTAGGGGGGTTGTTCAGGGGGTGTCCAAGGGCTGTCTAGGGGGATGATTTGAAGAGATAAACCCACGCGAAATGAGACCTAACCTCATAGAAATAATTTTTCTAATGATATTTGGAAAGGTATTCTCAGTAGCAATAGGTCTGAAATCCTTTACATCCACAACATTTTTCTTCTTTGAGATCATGGTTATAATATTAGAGTTGATTTCATAGGGCATTGAGTCATGGTTAAAGAACTTCCTCATAGTGTTAAGGAGCTCATCGTGAACTATGTCCCAGTAGAACATAAAGAATTAATTTGTGAACCCATCAAGACCAGCCACACTATCATGATTTAGAGAAAAAAGGTCACTCATAACCCCCTTTTCATCAAGGGGTGTAACAAGGTTAGATGTTGGATTGGTGTAGCAAGATCTGTTTGGGCCAAATGCTTGTGCCCCACTGTAGCAGAGATAACTGAATGACACCGACTATCATTGTAGCAGTTCGGACTTTGGGGTCAACTTTATTGTAACACTTTTAACAAAGTTGGACACCTTTCACTGTAGCGACGTAGACTTACTTTTGGAACAGTGATCGTCTTCTTCATTTTATAGCACATTTTCAGGCTAGGGTTATCACTTGAAAAAATATGTAATTTTGTACTCCGAATTAGTGAAGTTTTTGCTCTCTATAGACGTAGGTATTTTTCCTGAACCATGTAAATCATTGTGTTCTTGTTGTTTTCTTTTCTTATTCATTTTTCTTCCATTTCTTGTTTCTATTGTTGCGACTCCCGGAGATTACACAACAATAATAACATAAAATAGCTCCTATCTAACAAACAACATAGGATGAGAACCAAAAAGTTTCTCTTCAAACCTAATGCTGGAAGATTTAATCATAAGAACAGACACCCGTGAGTCTAGTCATGCTTGTTCAGAAGCAGTAACAACCATGAAAAATCATATTTCATTTTCATAACTTGATGAATTATTATCAACCATAAGAATATAAACTGAATAAAACCTCCAATAGGTAGACCAAACTATCAACTCTCCCAAACTGACTCCATGTAATTGACTGAATCCCTTTCAGTAGGGTTCAAAATTGTTGTACTCTAAGAAGCCAGTGAAGATACTCCTTTCCATGATGAAATAAAAAATTGGAATACATCTAACTTTCCATTGTCCCCCATTGATTCTAGAAATCAAAGTCTCAAGTGAGTCACAAAAATTTTCTACTTTCTCCCATAATAATTCGTCAACATAAACACTCACACTAATTGTGTGTACTCTAACAATACTGGATCACCTTGTCTCATAACTCATCAAACCAACCTCAATCTCTTTGTCAGTAGAAAAAATGTTTCCCATAGTGGGTATGAAATTTGGATAAACACTATTGGTTGATTTATAAAACCAGTATGTACCCCGTGTTGGTAACATATAAGGAGAAATATTAAAAAATACATTGGTCGTATCTCTTTCCTTTCCAAAATCAATAACAAACCCAACTTATTTAATAGTAATTCCAGCCTTTGATGCATTTTATAACGATCATAATTTTTCATACAGGAGAAGATGGCTTCCCAAATATGGGTTTCAATTCTGATGTAGCCAAAGCATTACATGAAGGCAGTAACATCTTATTGGGATCTCCTAGAAGTGTATTAACTATAAATTGTTCCCTTAAGGAAACAAACATTTTCCCTACCAGAACTAAATACAAACACAACACTTGACCCTTTTTTCTTACAATTATTTCACAACACTACTTCAATAAAATTATAATCTATGAATTCAGGAGTCAAACTAGATAAATAATCATGTGTCCATGTGCTATAATTCACAAAGCTTGAATTCTCAAAGGCATCCTCAAGAACAACAATAATTTTTCCTATTTATTTCCTTGCCAATTTTTGCATCAGCGTCCCTGAAAATTCTTGTTGGACTTGTGTTTTCCAAATTATAATTTATTCAAATTCATCAACTTCATCGAAGTGAAATAACTTGTATCTAGTTATTTCCAACAATTATTTAGGGATCTGCATCCTCATGGAATAAGAAAAAACTAAAAAACCAATGGAAAAGACCTTCCATATCAACAACCTAAAATAGATCTATCACAAATGGAGTGTGAAATTTACTGGAAAACAATGACCTCCTAGGACAATAATTAGATGTTGGGGAATATTATTCCATGTTTATAAAATTATTAAAGTGGTTGTGCATTTTGAAAAATAATTCAATAGGTAATCCATACTACTTTGAAAATCCTTGTGAAAATTATCCCTTACTGTAGCCTTCTGAATCCTTTGCAGTAACCAATGAATTCCCATCTAGAACCCTATTAGCATGGGGAAGAGTCCACACACATTCTTGGTCGGCCTTTATATCCTTTAAAAATATTTGAACCAGTGTGTAAGAATCCTCCACATTGGTTGCTACAGTTGTCACTAGACTTGCTTGACTCTTTCTACCACTGGAGGAAAAAAACAATGCTCACAGCCAATACGAGTATCTGCAGAGGAAATACATTTTTGTCTCATGGAAACTCTACCAGACTCCATTAAATTTTCCATGGTACTTCCAACATCAACCACTTCTGATTCAATGGGTTCTACTTCAAAAAAAAATCTAAATACTCATCTATTTTTGCTAATTTGAACTTCATCGTGATTTGTTCTGATAGAACATTCAATCACGTTTTCTCTTAGTTAGTGGTTCCATTAGAAAATTAACATGTTTCCTCTCCTCAATATTCCTTTCATTATTATCCTATGAAGAAATAAGATCATAATGTACCACGTCAGGCCATTCGAGATAGGATTCAAACTTCTCCTCAATATCTTCATTGTTTATCCCATTCTGTCTGGACTGAAAAGTACACAATATTTCTACCTATCTATTCAATTCCATTTGATCCACTTCCATGAAAAAAACAAGATATTACCTCTTCAAGACATACTAGTTTGGTTTGAATCCACTGCTCCTTGGAATTGCGTCTACTAAATGTACATGCAGTGGCTTTGTCACCTCAATTTCCAGAATCTAAGCAACAAGACTCTTGCATCTCCATCTCTCATGCTTCTGCTCGCAAGAACAGAAGCTATTTTTTATAGTTTTTATTAGTTATTGAATCATGATAATATGAGCTTGAATAAGTCGCATCTCTATATAAAATTTTAATTATATCATAAACAAAAATCAATCTAACAATGCTCGTAAACTTCCTCCAGCTTCTGTAGCGTGTCTTCAAAAATGGTCACAACTTCCCATTGTTCGTGCCTCCATCAAATTCGAGTTTTTAGTAGAAATTTTCCCAAAGTTTATGTCAAATATAAATACAGTTTTCAAAGAGAGAAATAAACTATAAGTAATTCATTTATTTCATCTTTCTTTCAATGAAAAATGCCTCCATCAAAGAGTCATGCATACCTTCCGATCACAATCATGCCTAACAGAAACTAGTTGCATAAATCATTTCTTCAGTGCGATATGCATCTTCAATTTTCCCCACCTATGTTTTATTTCCCAAATCCTTACTCTCTCTCCCTCTATCTAAAATCTTGGATCAGCTTCCCTCCTTGAGTGATTTCCCCATTGCAGTATTCAAAAGTTAGGTAACAAACCTAACAGTAATGAGAGAAGTTGAAAATAGGTAGAAAAGCATTGAACAAATAGACATTTATCACTTGAGATTTATACGAAAAAAATAAATGGAGATAGATAAATAAGGAAGATAATAATCTCAAGTAAGAAGACCACCTCTCCAAGAGATAAGGTCAGCACCTCTCGGGGGGGCTGTTCAGGGGGGTCCAGTAGGAGGGCTTCTATCCAGGGGGTCCAGTAGGGGGGATGCTATCCAAGGGGGTATGGCAGGGGGGTTGTCTAGGGGGGTCCATCTGGGGGTGGCTGTTGTCCAGGGGGCTGGGGCTGCTATCCCAGGGGGGTACAGCAAGGGTGTGGGGGGTTTCTATCTAGGGGGTCCAGCAGGTGGTGGGCTGTTATCCAGGGGGGCTGGGGATACTGTCTAGGGGGGTCCAACAGGGGGGAAGGGAGTGGGGAAAAGTGTGGGTACAGGGGATGAGCACTACTATCTTCTACCTTGTTTTTTAGGTACCTTTGAATTGGTTCTAGAATTCTTTGATAGTTTTTCTTATTGGGAAACTAATATAAGTGTCGTTATGTATTTTTTTATATTTGGATTTGTTTAATTCTTGTTGTGTAAGTAGCTTTCGTGTATAATTTAATTTAGAGGGGACTGGTAGGGGCAGGGGGGGAAACTGGTCTGGGGTGCAAGTGGGGGTTGGTAGGGGCAGGGGTATGGGAAACGGGCAGGGGGGAGGACTGGCAGGGGGAGGAGAAACGGGCAGGACGGGGCGGGGGTTAAGACTGGTAGGGGGAGCGGTGAACTGGTATGGGAGGGTGTGAAACTAGTAGGGAGACTGGCAGGGGAGGGGGTAACATGCAGGGGGTTCAAGGGGTGGGTGTCCAGGTTCTAGGGGGTGTTCAGGGGGATCTTTCTAGGATCTGGGGGGTTTCCAGGTTCTGGGGGGTGTCCAGGGTGTAGGGGGTCTGTCTTGAGGGGTCTGTCTAGGGTCTATATGGTGGGGGGTATGTCCCGGGGTGTCCAGGTTATGGGACGGAGGACTAGTAGGGGGAGGGGGAACTGGAAAGGGGAGGGGGAAAACTAACAGGGGGAGGGTACTGGTGGGGGGACTGGCAAGGGAAGGGGTAACTAGTAGGGGGTGCAAGGGGTGGGGTGTCAAGGTTCTGGGGGTGTCCAGGGGGGATGTTTCCAGGGTCTGGGGGTGTCCGAGTTCTGAGGGGGGGGGTTCTAGGGTTTGTCCAGGAGGGTGGGAGGGGGGGTCTATCCAGGGGATTGGGGGTCTGGGGGGTTCTAAGGTATTTCCAAGAGGGTGGGGTGGATGTCTAGGGGAGTGGAGGTATGGGCTGTCCAAGGGACTTTTCCAGGGTCTGGGGGGTGTCCAGGGTTTGTCCGGGGGGCTATCCAGGGTTCGAGGGCGAGTCGGTCCTAGGTCTATCTGGGGGGTGTCTAGGGTATGGGGGTGTCCAGGGTCTGTCTGGGGGTGTCCATGGTCTGGGGGGAGGTTTCTAGGGTATGTCTGTGGGGGTGTCCAGGTTCTATCTAGGGAGGGTGTCCAGGGTCTGTCCAGGAGGGGGGATTTGCAGGGGGGATGTCAGGGGGGCTTTGTAGGGGGGGAGGGGGATGTCCAGGTTAGGAGGTTTTTGTTGGGTGGGGTGTACGGGATGGAGGGGGCTGTAGGGGGTGGGCTACTGCAGGGGGGCTGTGCAGGGGGTGGGGTTTTCGTTATGGTATTCAAACCCTACAGCCACAGTTTATAACCATGGATATAGGTCTATTGACATGGTTTTTTACTGTTGTTATAGGTCTAATTCCACAGTTTCTAACCGTGGCAATAAATTTTGTCCCTCTTCTAGTATAACCACAGTTCTAAATCGTGGCTATAGTGATATTACCATGGTTTGAACCATGGTTGTATACCTGTATCCACAGTTTGAACCGTGGCTCTAGACCTATAGCCATGGTTCCAAACCATGGCTATAAGTCAAGGCCTATATCCATGGAAAACTTAGCCACATTTTCTCAAACTATGGCTATTACCTATAGACACGGTTTGAGGACCTATAACCACAATTTTAAACCGTGGATACAACCCAAATTTCCAGTATTGAAAATCCAAAATATCAAGTGAAATATTATACCATCACTACTACTAGGGTAGATCCTGATAATGATGTGCTGACAGTTACACCAGTTATTAATTAAATAATATAATATGTACTATTTAATTCTGGTTCTACTAATTCCTTCGGATCATACAATTTTAGAAGAACTATTCAAACACCCCCTTAAAATATAGATGATGAGTGATCTATAATAATAAAAAAAGGAAAAATTATTTCATTGAAAGTATATTACTACTGAACCTCCCTAAAAATCTAGGCTTACAAAGTTTGGGGGAGTTCGATGCTATATTCTGCATAGATTGGAAATATTTATACAAATCCAACATTAGATTTTAGGAAAGGGATATCATTATACACATCCAGACCCATCCTCCAATTCTAAACAGGTTTAATGATGAGGATGAATCTTATTCATATCCATTGTCTCAAGTGTGGAAATTATTTTTTTATTAGTAAGCAAATCTAGATTCAATTATTGGGAAGAATAATTGAATCCTGATCAAAGAAATTCTCATTGTGAGGTGCTACACTGATTTTTTCCCAAATAATTTCCTTGACTTCCTACTGATCGATATGTGTAATTCTCAATTGATTTTTTTCCTATATCTCTTCCTATATCAAAGAAATATTAAATAATTGTAATAGAATCTGTAAAAAGGTTTTCCACACCCGAGTTATACACCATGAAGTTCAACAATCCTCTCTATAAAGAATAATGATTGATTAATGCACCTTTATATTGATTATCATGAGCTCAAAAAAATCATGATAAAGAACAAGTATCCCCTTCAATAGATAGATGACTTATTTGATCAACTATGTGGTGCCAAGAATTTCTATAAGGTGGACCTTCATTAAGGATATCACTAATTAATGGTGAGGAAGGAAGATATTACTAAAAATTCTTTTTGAACAACATATGGACACTATGAGTTCATAGTGATGCCTTTTAGACTCAAGAATTCTCTAAAAATATTCATGGACCTAATGAATAGAGTATATAGATATTTTCACAAAAATAAATTTGTATTATTTATAGATGATATTCTAATATACTCCAAGAGTAAGGGAGACATGTGTAGAATTTGAATACTATGATAAATACATTTATAAGGTTGAAACATTATGATAAGTACAAAAAATGTGAGTCCTGTATGGAGCAATTATCTTTCTTGGGGAATTTTATCACCAGAAAAAGAATATATGTAGACTCTTCTATGGGAAAGGCAATCGAATAGTGGCCCAGGTAATCATTTGTAATGATTATTTGAAGTTTCCTTTGTATAACATGGTATAGTTGGTAATTTTTGAAGAACCTATAATGATTATCAAATGCACTAAACAATATGACTTTTAAGGGAGAAAATTTTGTCTGGACTAGTGAATGTGTAGACTGTTTTAAGGAGTTATAAAAGAGGTTTATCGCCATGTGAGTACTCACACTTTTGAAAAGTGGGGAACTCTTTGTGGTATAAAGTGATGTTTCAAATTAGATATTAGGTTATCTACTAATGAATTATTATAAAGTGAAATCATATACATCAATTTAGTTGAATATTCATGAGAAAAACTATCCCACACATGATCTAGAGTTGGTATATGTGTTCTTTGTGTTGAAAATCTAGAAGTATAATCAATATGGAGAAAATTTTCAGATATGTACTGATCATAAGATCCTCAAATATATATTCACATAGAATGATCTTAATATGTTCCAACAAATATGGTTATATCTTATCAAGTATTATGAATTGTCAATCTATACTATACTATGAAAGCAAATAAAGTGGAGGATGATCTATGTAGAAAGGATCCTGTAATATTATCAATTATGTGAATTGAAAAGGATCTAATCTTCTTATATTTGAAAAGGATTTACATGAGAATCATTAATGAAAGAAAATCACCCATCATTTCTCAAATTATTACTCAAACACCAGTCATGGAGAGAATAAAGGATTCTCATTGAAATGAAATAGAAATTAAGAGGATGGTGGAAGCTGTAATAAATGTGAAATCTTTATAGTTTACAATTTATGAGGATGTAATTGTAAGATTAGGTTCATGGATATGTGTACCATCTGATCTTGAGATAAAGAAGTAGATTCTGAATGATGTATATATCTGAAACATCCCTATTCAACCTAAAAGCATAAACATGTATTGATATATTTGGGAGAAATATTTGTGGAAAAATATGAACATGGATATCGCTGAATTTACATCAATATGACTGGTATTTCATCAAGTGAAGGTTGAAAGAAAATAGTCTAAAGGGATGATGAAACCATTATCCATACCAACATGGATGTGGTAGAACGTTACTATAGAATTTTTCACTGGACTTCTAAAGAAATATAGAGGTAATTATACTATATGGGTCATTGTGGATCATCTTACAAAAAAATAACATTATCAAAATTCACATGGACATCTCACTAGATTAGTTTACAGGGATATACACCAGATAAGTGGAAATGATGAATTGAGTACCACTATCGATTATATCCAATCAAGATCTGAGATTCACCTCCATGTTATATAAATGTATCAAACATGATCTAAAAATTGAGATGATATTTAGCATGGCCTATCATCCTCAAAATGATGGACAATCTAAATAAACTATTCATACATTGGAATAAATGTTGATAGAATGTTCAATTGACTTAAAAGGTGGATAGGACCAATATCTTCCTATGGTCGGGTTCTATAACAACAACAGTTTTCACTCAAGAATACAGATTTATCCATATGAATCCCTTTGTGGGAAAGATGTAGAACATCATAATGTTGGGAAGATTTTAGTGAACAGAAACTATTAGGGACTTAAATGGGTGAATAAATGGTGGAAACGGTGAAAACTATTCAACAACAGATCAAGGTAGCCCAAAGTTGAAAAAATATATATGGAGAGAATCATTAATGGGAACTAGAGTTTTAGGTTGGACACATGGTATTCCATTAAATATTAAATGGACATAGGATGATGATATTTATGAAGAAAGGAATTTTGAGTCAAGGTACATTGGCCCCTTCAAGATTATTGATCGTGTCAGAGTTGTTTCTTATTGAATGACACATACAACTACCAGGTATAAAGTATATTATGTATTCCATGCATCACTCTTGATAAATTACATAATATATCCCTCACATGTACTTAATATATAGGTGGTGTAGTGAGAAAAATACCTCTCTTACTAAGAGCAACCATTGATGGTCTTGGATCATAGAGGGAAAGTTATATGAAAAAATAATACACACCTAGTCAAAGTAATTTGGTGGAACCATAAGTATGAAGAGTAAACATGGTAACTAGAGGAATCAATGAATGCTATTTACCCTCACTTTATTTTACCATAGAATGTAAAACGAAATTTTGTGGGAGAAATTTCATAAGGGTGAAAATATAATGACCTAAATTTTTTATCGTTGGAAATTCCCAAAATATAATTATTTCATAGAGTATAAATCATAGAAAATCACTTTCAAAACACAATAAAAACATTATAAATAAATAATAAATTAAATAAGAGGTATTTATAGAAATTAAGGAACCTATACTAATGGAATAGTAACCAGACCCTAGGAATTGTAACTTAACCATTAAAAATAGTAATTCAGCCAGTAGAATAGTAACCTCATCTATGAAACTATAATTAAAATTTTGGAATATTATAATTGATAATATGATATAAATATATTTTAGTAAATTCAAATAGATATTTTAAAAATTATTCATTATGTGTTGGATTTTTTATAAAACATAATTGTTTATTTATAATTTAATAATTAATATATTTTTTAAAGATAAAAATTATATTTATTAAATATATTCATAAATTAAATTTTTTTTCTTATTATTATAATACAATTTATGATCCCTTGATTAATTTTTTCAAAGTGTTATTAAATCAGTATTTAATTTAAAATCAGTATTTTTCAAATAAATAATGATTTTAATTCAATATTAAAATTCATCTATTTTCTTAATTATTTTTATAAAATGGAGTTAATTTTTGAATCCTAAATGTCAAATAGTATTCATGGGGTTTTTCATATTTTTATAAAATACATGATTTTTTGGTGAATAGTAAAATATGATAATTTATGATAAAAGATAAGTACATGAATTATTGATTTATAAGGGTTTTATGGTTGATGTAATCCCAAAACATCTAAATGTATTTTATTATTTTAATATATTTTGTGATAAGGTTAAAACTTCTCATATTCGTAATCCTAAATAATAAACTAATGAATAAAATAATGAGAAAACACTACTCTCCTCCCCTATAAATACCACCCATCACCACCTCTTCATCTCGCACATTCCAAGCTTTGTAAAATTTCCACAATCTACACAATACACTTACCAAGTCCCTCCCACATATCTATAATTCCTTTGTCTCATCAAAAGATCAACCCCTTTTCTGTAAGGAGGTTCTCAACGAGGAGAAATTCTAGAGGAAATATCCTCTTTTTTTTCTTTTAATTTCTTTTGAATTTAATTTATTTTCTAATCGTATCATCACATCCAATTATCCATGTAGCATTAAAAATCAAATATATTTTATATACTATATTTCTATTATGTTAATGGAATAATTTATCTTCAAATTTAATCTCTTTTTTCTTTTATTTTAAAAATGAAAATATCATTCGTGGTGTGTCAATTTACAACCACCGTGGACGATGCATTTTCATTTTTCACTACCTTCTCCAAGAAAGGTCGTAAAAACATAATTATGGTTAATAAATATTTTATTATACATATTATATGTTATATAATTTTTTGGAATAAATATATAAACATGATATTAAAAAAATATTTGAGTTCTTGATAGTCGTAAAATTCACCAAATAAATTAAATCATTTTCATTAACTATTTTCCTAATAATTTATCATCATACCATATATCCAAATGATATATAAGATCATTTAATCTTCATTAATTTAAATAATAACATATTATTTTAATTTTTCATAACTATTTTAATTTTAAATGATCTTCTATACTCATATACAAGAAAGACGATCATGAAAACCAGGAAAATGAAAACTCCCAAATGGTGAAATTAAACTCCATAACTCCTCATAGTGGTCAGAATTGAAAAAAATAAAATTATAATAAATCAAAAAAGTGTATAATATGGTTCTATATTTATAAATTTATGAATTTAATTTTCTTGTCTATTATATTAAAAAGAATAAATTACTCATGCATAAGGTAAGTGGATTGTGAAGCCCAATTCCATTTCCTTGGGTTTTTCCTCTTTCACACCAATATCTATAAGAATATTCCGTTAATGATCCTCAAATATCATTTATTTATTATCCATTTTATTTTTAAGGGGTATAAATTTTTTCTACTATAGTTTATTACTATCACATTTTTTTTCAAATTAATTACTCATTCTTAAAACACACCATTTACTTCTCTTGACACTATTTCTTCTTTACTCAATATTGGAGATTACTATACCAAGTACGTTATTCCCTTTTTATTTTGGGAAACCCAATGTTTTTTCATGAATGTATACATTATGAAATTAAACCCATTCCTTTTCATGGGATATATTATGTCCAATATTGAAATATTTTCTATGTGGAATGCATTATTATGTAAATGTAATGATGTGATTGGTGATCCAAGAATTATATAGTGAATGTAAATGTTATGATGTGACTGGCGCACCAATAATTTTATAGTGCTCTAATGAATTGTTAAACGTGATTTATCTCATGAGATAATGTGAAATATTATTGAAAATGATTCTAGATTTTTTTACAATCGTGTGTGGTGGTTAACAACTAAGACATGATGTTTCGTTATTATGAATTTCCACATTCTGAAACATTATCTTATTATTTCTCCCATGATTACTATAATGATCCTCTAAATTTTTTATGAGGATTGTGATTATTATCACTCAGGTTTCATGTATATTATTCATCCTTTTATGGGTATTTTATCTCACCCCTTATATTGATATATATCCTTATGTGAATACTTATACTAAGGATAACAAGAGGGCCAATAACAAGCTAGAGAAGAAAAAATTAAATAAATTTTTATGTATTATTATGTAAATGTTATGTATGGCCATAATTCTCCCAAGACAATAAATATTTGGATCATGTTTTTGTAACACTATTATGTTGTTTGTATTTAAAATTATATAATAGTTATTTAATAAAATGTGGGGTATTTATAGTCGTCATCTGATAGGATCCTTGGATACTCTGTGCACATGGGTTTGGTGATGTTCAAGCTTTACCATGATAAGATTCTTGTATACCCAAGACTATAAATGTTTTAATTTTACGCTTATGGTATTCTTATGATATGTTAATATGGTGGTTTTGGTACTTTCATTGGTAGAAGTAGGTGGGGTCAGATGTCATTGTGGATAGTTATTACAAAATAACCTAAAATGATTTATTTAATTTAATATGTTACTACATGATTTTATTTTCCATAGATACATAAACTATAAATGATTTGATATATATAAGGAACACATTTTTGTTTCCTTGGTGAGTTTTACCCCCATATCAAGCATGGGAATTGTGGTGCATATACAAACCTCATGTTTGACATTTTGGTAATAGTTTGTATGAGGGAGCTAGCTGGAGTTGCTGGATGACGTTGGGAAAAGAGTTATGAGGAGGAACTCATATATGTGGTGATGTATCCACTATGTTTTGTCTTTTTTATTATTCTATACATGATTGACACAGTATAAATTACTTACTATATATATATATGTAAACAACATGGGTTCCATTATTTTTATAGTATATTGATGTTTATTGTTATTGATGGATTGACATAAGCTGTGATTCCTTTCACTTACTCTATTATTATGTGTTGTTTAAGTTAATTATTTTTTATTTTATCTGATAATATTGAGAGTATGGTCTCTTTGTGTTGGTTATATATTCTTACCAATACTCGATAGCCCATGGCATATGGGGATGCAAGCTTAAGTCCTTACTACTATACCAACTTGAGTATTATTTAGGAAATTTTATCTAGGGTCATAAATATTCATCTTCTCTTTTAGAATTTAATTTATTTTAAAAATCCTTTTTTATTAATAAAATTATATAACTTCTTTCTCTTCTATTTCATAATATATATTTTACCTTACCTTTTTATAATATTTAAAAGAAATTTATATTCCATGTATACATTTCATTCTCGTTAATCTTTTATTGGGATTTAAATTTTCGTCTACTATTTACATTATTGTTTTCTTCTTCTTTCCCTTGTTATAAATTTCTTTGAACTCTCTCCAATTCCCATTTTGATTTCTCCATTATTAATATTTTGGGTTTCGTTCAATTTAATGTTCTTTTTTTTCCTATATATGTTTACAATTAAACATGTCTCCATCATGAATTTAACTTAATACCTTTATTTTTATGTTTACTTACCTCTCATTCTATATATTACATCACATTTAATTATATGTCATGACTTATAAAACACATTTCCTTTTCCATATCATTCATAAAATTTATTCTTACAAATTGATATGTAATCATTGTACTCTTTATTTTTTTGATTCACACGTGATTTTGGACATAATATGACATAATGGGTGCACGTAGAATTATACATACATCCAATAAATAAGGATTTTTTTAATCCCATGTGATCCTATATATGAGTCATAGGATGGGATCCTAGCCCAAATATGTTATTTTTTATTGGTAGTATTTCATAAAATGTTCATATTATGTTAAATTATTCTGTATATTCGACATTCATTATCACATCACAATTATTTTCATACTCTTATCCAGATGTTCCCATTATTTTATTATGATGACCACCTTTATGATCACTAATGTAAACATATTTATTCATGTATCTATTTCCTTTATATTTCCCCACCCATTACTAGAATTAGAGACCATATTTTCTTTAATTTATAGCCTTGGGTAATTATATTTTTTAATAAGTCCATTATGTATCCATAGAAAAGTTTTTATGAAGTCTTAAAATAAGGATTAAAATTTTTTGTTTATTAATATTATACGAACCTAATCTTACAAGAAACCATGTATTTCAATTTTTGGATGTGTAATATTTTGTATGTTTGTTTTAAAAATTATATAATAATTATGTATGTAATGTATGTGTATCTATAAAATAAACTCATGTATTGGAGAAAACCATGTTCTTAAAATCATCATCATTACTCTCTAACATATGAATTTTGAATTTATTAATCACATGGTTAATTAAGACATTAACAATATCTGTGTACTACATCTTATAGATATTTTTGAAAAAAATAAATTAAAAGTGGATTTGGTGGTTTTCAATGTTTAACTAGTGTTATTTGACCATACATTCATTTTGGCAGATAGGTAAGTGTTCCACATAGTCGAGGGATGTTCTATGTAGTTGTGGTAGTTGAGACAAATCATCTAGTTGAACCATATTTCTTAAGAGGTATGATTAGTGTGTTTTCAACTCAATTAATCATTTTATAAAATATTACAGCTTCCCAATCACTTATTACAATGATTTTTTGAGATATAAAATTTTATATGGTGAGTCTAGAGAGACCATTTTCATTATTGATGTTATCATGTTAGAGTCATGATTTTTCAGAGGTTACAAGGAATGTGTGTTCTTATTCTAATTTATAGGATTGTGTGGGGTGACATATTATTAAATATACGACCCTATGATGTCATCCTTGTAATTTAATTTATATATTAGGTTTAATTTTACATATATTGTTTAATGTGAAAGGTCTCATATATTAGTCCATCTAAAAAGCATCTAATGTTTATCAATGATAATGATTATCTCAGTGCATCATGGATTGATAGATAAGAGTGAAAAATAAATCTAATCTGGATATATTCATTTTATATAAATGATGTTTTTGGTATTCATATCTCTTTATTAGAACCTTTGGTGAAATCAATAGGCAGTGTAATGATAGATGGATCATAGATAGAGGTTAAAGTTTGAAATTAATTTTTTTATGACATTATGATGAGATGGAATGGTATAATAGAAATTTTATAAATGTTTTCAAAATAATAATTGATGGTAAATTATAATATTAAAATTTAAAAATAATTTAAAATACTTAATTTGGTTTACAAATCAAAAGAACCAGGATATGGGTGAAAGTTTTACTTGTTGACAGCGACTCTTACTCCAATGGGTGTTATCCTGAGTTCTGAGTATAAAATTTTTATCAACCTTGTTATGATAGGTCAATCCACATTAAATGGGGTTGTATGAGTCCTCAAAATGTTTTTTACCTTTTTATAAGTATGTTTAAAATAATAATGTGTGAAATTAAATAGTGTATAACCCTTCAGGTCATTTATAGGACCTCCTAAAAGAAATATTTCATATCAGTAGTGATAATGAACATACCATTATATAAATGATATAGATATTGAATAAATAATTAATAAGGCTAGGATATTGATCATTTTAAACTAACATTAGTTTATAATAAATTTTGTGGAGGTGAGTAAAAATTTCAACTTTATTGGTGAAATAAAAATTGGTGAAGCGTGAGGTTTGGTGATTCATATCATCCAGTAATTTCACAAAGTTGATATGATTACCTCAATTAGTGATAATGAATGATTTTAATGACCCTATGATGTATATCATATTTTTATCATATAATTATAAAATTTTATTAATCTATATTAATTTTTTAATAATGGAAAATAATGAACAATTTTTAGTCCTGGGTAATAATAGTTGTGATGGTTGTATATGTGATGTTTATTTTTTATCAAAAAGTTACTGATGTATAATTTATTTATGTAATTCAGATAAATTAAATTATGACATTACCTTTGTAAAGAATATTGAAACCATTGAATTTGGATAATAAAATATTTTTCATCTAGAAATCTAGTTTTAGGAAATGAAAAATTTATCAACTGTTGGATCTCGGTGTTAGTGACTTTCATAATTAGTCATCAGCATAGAGGACTCAAGTGGAATAAATGAAGGGTAAAGATTGACATGTTCAAACATCCTTATACAATTCTCTTTAGAGATTATTTTTAAATGTGTGGATTCTAACATTAATTCTAGAATATGAATGAAAAAATTAGTTGATCTATATGGGAAATATCAGGGGTGTGTTCTATTCTTATTCATTGGTGGAACGCCTAGGTTTTGTAAGATTTTAATATGATAGTGACAATATTATTGAATAAAAAGGTAAATTTTAGTTTCATTGGTAAAACATTTCACTTTTTATTATCATTTGATGGTTGATCTATAATATCTTAAAATACTTTTAATTAAACCCATGATTTTCCTATAAAAGAAGATAGATATTTTCATAATGATTTCTATGATGAATCATTCACATTTAGTGAATGTTAAAATATTTATAAAAATTATATGACCGGTTGATATTG
The DNA here is from genome assembly GCA_963277665.1 of Viscum album. NCBI lineage: Eukaryota > Viridiplantae > Streptophyta > Magnoliopsida > Santalales > Viscaceae > Viscum > Viscum album. Next base: position 1,198,224,341 of record OY728153.1, on the reverse strand, counting down.
TGTACTAATATATTATAGTTTTATATAAGATGATTTTACATATCTCAGAATATGTTTTTTCATGGAATTATTTCAATGATTATTTTTTATGGAGATACATATTTCAACGTTGTATTGAGGAAAATTGACTAAAATCATAAATGGAATATATCAAGAGTTTATATTATTGTAAATAGTTAGAGGACGTGATATTTTAAATGGGATCCATTTAAACAAATATAGTTTGTAAACTGATTTATTAACCTAAAATGTTATGATATGTGGGGAATAAATAGGTTTTTCAAATTAAAATTATCATGGATGGTAGATTATCTGACAATGGATATCACTTAATGGGATATTTTTAAAAAAACCTGGTATTTACTAAATAAAATCCTCTTATTTCATGGATATGTTGAATTCCATTGAAAGGTTTTCCATATAAAAATAAATTTCATTATGATGGTTATCAAATTTATGTCAAGACAACTTTCATTAATAGAAGTATTTTTTAGGATTTATATATGATATAACACAAAGGTTTTGAATATCCAAATGGTGTTTTTCAGTTATAAAATTTTCAATGATGAATTTATTAATTAAATTAAGAGTCATAGAGTTATAATATTTATTTTTACTACACAATAAGAGAGTTATATTTCATCAAAAATAATTATGATTATTTTTTATAAAAGAATTATAGTGGGAAAAATATCATATTTATATTTTTGTATTTGGTTGACATCCTACTCATCATAAATGATATCCCTACATTAAAAACATCAAATTCATGGTTGAGTAAACTATTACAAACTAAAAATATTTTTAAGGTACCTAACATATCTGTTAAGAAGATCTAAATAGATATATCAAAGAGTCTTCTTCTTTTGAGTCTGTCTCGTTCTTGGTTTTTGGCCACGAAACGCCCAACGACTCCGTATAAAATGATTGATGGACCTACTTTCCAAAGGCAGGCGTTCGCCAAATGGTCTGACCCACGACTCTTAAGAACTCACAATGGTCGATAGGATGGGAAGTCGGGCTCATCGCCCCCTTTTGGGGGGAAATTATTTCCTGTTCCGGGACTCTTTTATAGATTTAAGATGTATTCATATGTTCGTGAATCTTTGGTTTATACCCAAACATAGTATCCACGGATTTAACCTTGGTGGGCAACGGTCAACTAGACGCAGGGGTTTAGAATCATTTATACCCGAATTTTACCATCCCTACTTGGATAAATGACCCTGAACTGTTGGAACTTACTTGAGGCGGCAGCAGGAGTGGCGCGGTGAACTGATGTGGAGATGATCGGATCGACCGGTTGTTGTTCTTGAACCTCAGGGAGGCTTCCTATGTACCGTGCTTAGGAAGTAGGGATAAAAGTCCACGTAGTACGGATATATAGTTTAATGTCATGCCGGATGAGGGTATAACTCGGCATGAAGAAATGACAGAGTGGTGGGCTTGAAACTCGTGGAGGCTTCCTACATACCCTGCCTAGGAGGCAGGGATCAAAGTCCACGTAGTTCGCTAAGGTGTCGGGGAACTGACGTGAAGGGAGACCAGGTGGTCCGATGGGTGAAGGGCTTGAACCTCATGGAGGATTCCTACGTACCCTGTCTAGGAGGCATGGATCAAAGTCCTCTTAGTTCACTTTGGCTTGGGGATTACGCTCTGGGGTAGCCCATAGGAGGATTTCATGGTCGATGCTTACTCTAAGCCTGTGTGAGTCATTCTCGGTGTGAGAAACAAGAGGAATCAAGGAAAAGAGGATCACATCACGAAAGGTGCGTCTATGAGAAGCGGTGTGGGGATTATGCATGAAGGCAGTCCAGGGTGATGAATTGGGGCTTACACTCTGAGGAGGCCCATAAGGTCGGGGCTTACTCCAGGATGGATGCCCAGAAGGTGGATTGGGGCTAACACTCTGAGGAGGACCAGAAGGTGGATTGGCGATTACACTCTGAGGAGGCCTAGAAGGTCGGGGCTTACTCTGGGATGGATTCCCGGAGCGACAAAGCCCAGCGGGAGAGGGAAAGGGGGTTCTCATGTCCCCATCACCTCTCTTATTCCCCCGGGAAATACCTGGGGAAGTACCTTGGTGCATGGTGATGGCTGCCTTCGGATGGGTATGTTTCCCCCTCTCTAGGGAGGGGAGAAGTGCCTGACCGCTGAAGCATGCAGTCCCCCATCATGGAGAGTGGAGGCAGAAAGGGGGGACTCGGGCTCAGACCTCGCATTACCGTGGGAATGTGAACCCAGGCATGCTTTGGGAATTCACCCAAGGGTCGGGGCAACCCTTTTTCCCCCGTTTACCGTGGGTATGTGAACTCAAAATGGCACGGTGATGCACCTGAAAGTTGTACCACGCGGATCCAGTAGATTTGGTGGAGGCCTCGGCTCGGGGCCGATGAATAGGCCAATGAGGGAGTCACAGAGGACCTGGCTAGATAGAAAGGATTTTACCTGGATCTGGAAATGAGAACACTGAAGTATTTGGCTAGCCAATGATAGGTATAGGTGGTGGTGCCCTTCGCATGGAAAAGTGACACGTGGCTGGAGAAGCCATCTGCGAACCAGGGTGGTCCACGGACTGATTGGCGTCCCGCGAACCAGGGTGGTTCGCAGCTTCAGGTTCAATCCGTGGACCAGGGTGGTTCGCGGCTTCGGGTTCAATCCGCGAACCAGGGTGGTTTGCGGCTTTGGGTTCAATCCGTGAACCAGGTTGGATCGCAGAGGGTTCCAGGTGGGCAGTGGCAGCCAAGGGCGGCGCCGATCGGAGGCTCATCAGTCGGGGCATTGCCCGCGGAGGAGGGTTCTACATGGTACGACGGATGGGAAAAGAGGCATAAACTCTCTGGTCTGTGGGGAAGTCATCCACTAAGGGGGTATGGTTCACGGTTCTCCTTTTTTGTTATTTTAGTTTCTCGGTTCACAAAATTATTATGGTTTTTCCAATTCCTTCTTAATTCATATACCTGTTGTCGTTCTTGGATGGGAATTTCGATGTTCGCGAAATCCGAAGCCTTCCTTCTCCTTCTAAATCTCCAATCCCTCCGAATCTGATTCTAGTTCTCCGATCCTTTCTTCTTTCCTACTTGGTCTCTTTTTATAGAGTGAGGAAAGGAATGTATTTGTGGCCATGCAGTGATTTTGGCAGAGGCCAATAACCAAATACCCGGTTCACAGCTAACATGGTCAATCCATGATTCACGGTGGGTATTGAATGCTTCCCCACTCCGCGAGGCGAACTCAGGGAATGCTCCGCGGTTGCGGAGGGTTCCGCCTTTATTCCGAAAATGAAATCGGGAGTGGCTTGAACCGGTCAACGTGGCCCGCGGTTGGGGCGGCTCGTGATGGTGAACCGGACTGGCGCCCATCCTGCCTCGTGACCGTGAAGGCTCTCCGCCTCCATTTCGCGATCGACAACTGTTAGCGGAGGGGGGTGCCTCGCGGCACCTGGCCACGTTGCGGTTCCATGGACAGGTTCGTGGACCAGTCCTTTGTGTCTCCTCTTTTATTATTTTCCCCAATTATTTGGGGAATTTGGGTAAAATTTCTTTTGCATATTTTTCAAGACCCTACAAATTCCCCCCATCGGAATGGGGTCCGATCGGAACGAAGAGGAGGCCATTCCGATGCAAAAGTGGTCCTGAAACTAAGATGGTTTGCAGTAGAAAGGTGGACCCAGTAGGAGACCACGCCTATAAATACGGGGAGCCCTCACTTGTCCTTTACCGAATTCTTCACGAAACCACAGCTCCTTCGCCTCTGCGTGTTTTTTCCTTCGCGAAGTGCCTCGTCCGTGAACTGGCAGTAACCTCCATGAATCCTTCCTTCTTCGCGGTCGCCTTCATCCGCGAACCAACTTCCCAATCGCAAAACACTAATCTTAATTAATTAAAAAGTAAGTGATGACGAGTTGCAGAGGAACTTGCTTCGCGGTTTCGATGCTCCGTGGACTAAATATCTCTTGAACTTTAAAAATTATCTGAGTCTTCTGAATAAACTCGGGATTGAATTTCCGTGGAGCGACTTGGTTCGCGGTTTCCTAGCCAACAATCCATGGGCCAGGGATTCTCGAACTGATTTCACGAAGGGCTGGTTTGTGGGATGATGTCATCGCGGACCATCCTCCAAGGCCTCCTTGCAGATTTGATTATGAAGGCTCCTTAACCATTCATCTTGTTATTTTTGTCCAGATTTTATTCTGGACTGATTTATCTCATTGTGCAGTGAGAAAATATGGTTCCCCCTTGTTCTGCGCTGAGGCCTACTGCAGAGCCCCTCTCAATTTTCTCAGAGAGACGTTCATCTATGATTCACATAGAAGAGGGAGTCAAAGAGGACGCTAACCCGTCCATCATTCTGGATGACGGTGCATTGAAGAACCTACTCTCTCCGGAGCTTCTGAGTTATCCATTATCCAATCGGCTCCCGCTCTACAGCTTCAGTCTTCAGGATGACTTCCCTATCCCCCCTACTTTCACAGGTCTCCCTTCTCCTTTCTTGGAAGTGCCTTTAAAATGCATTCAGGAAAACATTACCCGGTCCGGGGAGATAATCTCTAATTTTGGTCCGAAAGACACATTTATTCTGAGGGGATCTGTCTGGACCCAAAGTGATCAGTGCATTCAAGACAGTTCTCAGAAAGCTTCCCTTAAGGACTAACCTTCTATTATCAACCTTTCTCCAAGGGATCCTGATGCGGGGTGGGTTCCTAGGTGGGATATTCGGTCTGGCGGGCTCTTCCAAAATGATTGGGCTTGGGCTTTCTGGGTCCGTCACCATTGTCGGGAGTCTCCCGATTCACTGGAAGCTGCTGACCTATACTCCGTAGTGTGGGCTTCCCAATTTGTCATTTACCCACCATCTTTGATCTTTACTGACCTGTTCAGTCGCTGGTGTTCAAGTACTAATACTTTCCACCTTGCCCACGGTGAAGTCGGCATTAGTCTATGGGACATCTACCAGATATGAGGACTGCCGATTGCTGGTGAGATGTATGATGAATTTTTGCCTACTCCTGATGCATGGGACAACGTTGAACAGGTGCCTTTATTGGTGAAAGATCTGCTGACCATGGCAGAGCAGTCACTGGGTCAGGCCATGCGTGCCTTCTCACTTATTCTTTATAGCACTTGGGTAGGGTAATTTCTGAACACCACTGGTCCTACGTCGAAGATTAAGCGTCCAAGGACTCATCCTTCCCAATAGTCACGAACCATTCAAGTTTCTTACTGGGCGGTTCTGGAAGCAGGTGACTACCTTTCATGGGGTTACGAGGTATGCCCTGGCGTGTCGCCTATGCTCCGGTTGGCTGGTCTGTTTGCTATGTTTTTGAGTGGATGGCTATTTCCTTCCTGGGATGTTAATCCTGTTGTTCGGTCTTGCACATTGATGATGGCCGCCGAGTTAACAGAGGGTCGCTTGGGGAATTTATCCATGCCCACTTTGGCCCGTATCTACAAGCTACTGAGCCAGATGTAGGTGGCCAGGTCACCCTACCGTCTAAGTAGGCCATTTCAATTTTTGTATGGCTGGGTGGAGGATCACTGTCACTGTTATGAATATCGTCACAACACGACCATTCTTCTTCCAACCTTTCGGCCTATGCTACAGGATATAGCCAGTGTTTGCTTGAAGTCTCCCAACTATAGTGAAGTCCTCGAGCTCCTGAGCGACATCTCTCAGTTAATCTTCACTCCCTACCATGCCCCTTCTGGCGTCTTAGTTGACAACCGCTGGGGGAGTTTGGAGGAGTGCTCTTACATGGTCTCCCTGCGGGATGGGTTTCTGTCCACACGGATCGATGAAGTTTCTTTGTCCGAGCTGTACGTCCCGTATTGCTTTTCTCGCCAGTTCAGGTGCATGCAAGTCCAAGCTTCCTATCCCCCTTCTCGGGCCCAAGGACTGTATCCATTCATACTTTGTCAGTGGTGGCTGATGCTGACGCGGGAGGGATCTGACGCAAGCATTACCCTACCAGATATGGGTGCGGTTGCCGGCCATTCCATGGAGTATGGAAAGACATGGGTAAAATACTATCCTGATGGGATCCTAGGGAAGGTTGTCCGGCAGATTCCCAAATCGGGAGGTACGGTGGCTACTGCATCCACTACACCTTCCTCGTCAGTTTTAAGGGAGGACCGACTAATGGCTCGTCGATCAAAGCGATTCAGAGAACCTTCTTCTCCCAACACTGCGGTGGCCGCAGTTCAGGAAAATTCATCCTTCTTGTGCATGGATGAGGACGACCATGTGGTGTCGTGTCCTAGAGAGGCCATCCCGGAGGTTCCTCCAGTCGATACAGGGCTTAGCAATTTTATCCCCAAGCCTGAATGAGGGTTAAGATCTCCAGACTTTCCAGCTTCAGAGTCAACTTCTAGTGAGCACACGTCCGCGCGGGCTTCCCTGTTAGACTTTATTATCGTGTCGTTCAATGAGGATACCAGATGTAACACCCGAGATTTTTATGAGAAATATTTTATTTATATGTTATATAAATCATCAAAGGAATCTTTCACTACACACAACACTAGCTTGGCTTTCTTTACACGCAATCACGACCTTCCTCGATAGCTTGCGTTGTACGCAATATCGAGTTTCACTAAACAATGATATGCTATTAAAATATTATTAAAACTAGCTGTTATGAATAGTAATACCCACTTTTTTAAAAATTTTACATTTTATTTTTCAAAATGGACTTCATTTTTGGATTCGGAATATCGAAATTAGCATAGGGTGAAATTTTTGTATTTTTCTGAAAATTTTCTATTTTTTAGGAATAGTGAAAACACTAGGTTGCTATTTAAAAACTGACTTTTTATTTAAATAATTATTTATTTTATTTAAATTTATTTTATGTAAAAATTGATACATAATACCTATATAAGTTCAAATTAATTCATTGGATTCATTTTATAATAATTTTAGATATATAGAAATTTTATTGAACTTTTCACCGTCTTTTACCCACCTCCTATAATAATTTCCAAATTCACATAAAACATAATTTTACCGCTTCTGTGAATGGAATTTCAAAAATCCAAGAGATACGGTTAATATCAGGGACTAAAATATGGTTCAATGAGATGAAAATCATTTTTTGGTGAATAGTGACTTTTTACTTTATTTACCACGGTTAAAAGTAAATAGGGTAATTAAGGGTAAAAATGATATTATTATTACCCTAACACATGTCATAATTCTATTGGATAAGTGTAATTCGACCCAAAACAACCTTAGGAATAAAATATGACCATTTAGGCCCACTTGGATTAGATTAGGACATTTAATATTAATTTATTTAAAGAAGGGTTAAAATAGTTAAAAACAAAGTTTAATAACTAATTAATTTTTAATATAGGGTTATACATAAGATAAATTCGACTATAAATATTTGTTAGAAATCTAAAAATATTTCCTACATAATGGTATTTTGTTTATAATTTTTAGACATTAAATAATTTAATTTATTTATGACAAAATGATGATGCATTAATTACCTCATTAATGAAATATTGAAATAATTGATGTTATAAATACTCAAATAAATGTAATTTGAGAATTTTTATGAATTAAACTAATTTTATAAGTTAATATACCAAGTTATTATTGATTTAATTACCTTTTTTCTAACTAATCATTCTGTTATAATTTTCACAAAAATCAATTACCAAATAGGATAAAAATTGACATAAAATAGTTTTTAAAAAATATATTATATTATTAATTGTTATTTTATTCCTAAAAATCTATGTCTTGGACAAATGACTTATATAAGGTTATATATATTAATAATAAACAACTTGGGGTTCTTTTGGCTTGTTATAGTAAGTTTATTAACCTTATAGTGTAAGAAAACAAGAAGACACCGTAAAAGTAAAATTATTTAACTTAAAGTTAAATCTAAATGATAAGGTTAAAATAGAAACCTAAACTTGTCTAAATTCTATTGGATGAGAGTATTTAGACCCCTCACCACCTTATATTCCCAATAAATCAATTTGGAGATATTAAAAACCGAATATGTCTTTATAATAAAATAATATTTTTTTAGTTTTTTCCAAAGATTCCCCTCTCCTCCCTTATAAAAGGGTACCCCTTACCTCTTATCTTCACACCATTTTGAGCCTTCAAGCTCATCCAACCCCTGCCAAATTATCTTCTCCACTTCCCTAGAAACATCCTAGAGGTCCTGGTATTCTTGAAAGGGAAATTTTAGTGCGCTAAGAGGTGGTCTCAAAGAGGTGCTTCAAAGAAGAGGTAATGTCCGTTACCGATTCTTTCAACTTTATTTCTTCTTCTAATTCTTATTATTTAGTTGTTTCATTATGAAGTAATAACATCAGTATAACTCATACACTGATATTTTATTATAAGTATGAAACAACCATATTTCACTATATATCCATCCTACGGAAAATGAAATCATCGCACGTGCGTACGTACGGAATACCGTCTCCACACCGTGGTGTAATCTATTTTCCACCACCACCTTACATGGATGGGTATAATGGTGTAAATAATGACTATATATTATTATTGTAAATTGATATTTATTCTGAAATAGTATACATACACTCCAATAAAATTCCACGATCATGGGAATGATATCATCGCTTGTGCGTACGTACGGAATACCATCTCCACGATGTGATGCGACTCGTTCTACATGATCTTCATTGCATAATGATTATATAAATGAATTGAATGAATTAATATGATATATATTACACTAATAACATTATTTAAATTAGTTATCTATAACCTAAAAAGAATAATAAGAATTTATTCGACAAAACACACATAAGAACAAAAAGTAATAAACACCCGAATAACAAGTAGCAATGAAATATTAGTAATAAGAAGATAAGAATATGACCATATATGATATCATAAAAATATGTATGATTCTCTAATAAGTCAATGACATTATTTAAATTGTTATTCCGGAGGTTTGGACACATATGAAGCAAATTGGACCTAAGGTAAGGGAAAATCTCACAATCTCATTTTTATCCAAGATTGTTTATACTTCAGAATTTACTGGAGGATATTTATCATCCACATCCATGTTTCGTTAATCTGTAATATTTTTTTCCATCCACCTAAAATTTTTTAAATACAATTTTACCGTTTAGTGAGTTTTTAGTAAAACATATGAAGGGAATCTTTTGTCGTTTTTCGTACGAGGTACTTTTTGACTTTTCCTACCAAAGTACGAGAAGAATGTCTTTTTTTAACTTATACAGCATGAATGGATTTTTAGACCATTATTTACATGAAGCTTCCTTTAAAAGTTTTCTTGTTTATTTTTAATTAACTTCTTTTAGTTTAAAATTTTATGACATGTTAAGAAAAGAAAAACATTTTTGAAGTAGAAAGGATATTTTCCTCAAGAATGGAGTTCAAATGTTTTATCAAAATTATTTTCCATATAAGATAATATAGGGTTCTGTTTATATCCCTATTTTTACATTTTTTTAATTATGTTATGATGGAATTATTTTTATGATGTTATTTTTTTCTTATATGGATTGTGTTATGATGGCATGATGATTAAGAATCCCATTTTTATTACATGGGTTATGCTATGATGTATGATTTATTATTTTGTGGCACACATAAGAATGGTTTCATTATTAGATGGGTGGGACCTATATATCCCTCCATTGCATTGGGTAAAGATTTATATCTCATGAGATAGACATGGCTGGAATGGCAGGTTAAACCGGTTCAGTGAAACAGGACTGAAACGAGGAGTGAACTAGGTTCAGAAATGGACTTTGCCCGCTAAGATAGTCTTGGCTATGAGTATTGACTACTAAGAAATGATTCTCTATGATTATGTGTGTATTCCACAAAGATTCATGTTTTAAGTTAGGATTATTGGGATTACATTTCACTTCTATGATCTATCCCATGTTATGATCTCTTTTGCAGGATAAGATTTTCAAAATGTTATGTTCTTATGAATATGATATGTTTGATATTTATTTTTTTTACCCTTAATGAGAGTTTGAGCTCACCCTTTTGTATATTTTCTTTTCCCCAGGTCAGGAAGAAGGATATTAAGTAGGATATTCCAAAAAGAGACTCTAGATATGATGAAATAAATGGGATACAACGTTGATGATTTATGCACCAGTTGTTTATGTTTCCCAGTTTATAAAGACACTATACCTATACGGTCCTTTCATGGTTTTGTTATATGATGTAATAATTATGCTTCAATTTTGAAGTAATAACCATGTATGTAAAGTATGGGTCGTTATAGTTGGTATCAGAGGAAAGGTATAGTCAACCTTTGGAAACTAGGATGTGAAAGCCTTAGTAAGAACCCTAAGGATAAGTCTAAACAAAGAACAGAATCATAGTGTTTTAAAAATGGACATGAACAACCTATGATAAGACCTTAAGTGTGAAATTTTATTCTTAATTATGTGGTTTTCCTGTTATAATTAGTGTTCCTCACACTATTCTTCTTGGTTATAGTCAATGGCTGGAACCCGAAAAAACCATGTTAATGTGGAATACGACGGGAAATGCAATGATTGTCCCCCTGAGAAACCAAAAGTTATGGGACCTGGAATAAAAAATCTTGTAGCCATGCTCACACAACTCTCTCAAGATATGAATCATGCAGGACTTGCAAACAAGAAAAGGAAGGAGCAACATTTTGTTGAATCCTTCATGAGGCAGCATCGACCTTCATTCAGCGGTTCTACTGATCCATTAGTTTCTGAACAATGGATCAGTACTACAGAAATGATATTTTCAGTTCATCAATGTTCTGAACATGATAAAGTCATCTTAGCAGTGTATCATTTGGAAGGACATGCTAATCAATGGTGGAATCTAATCAATAATATGAGGAAAAGAGATGAAAATGAGTCCATAGAATGGGACGAGTTCAAGAACTTATTTTTCAAAAAGTATTTCCCTCGTATTCATCGAACAAAGATGGAGAAGGATTTTCTTGAACTGAAGCAAAAAAGATGATGAATCTGTTGGTACCTATGAATCAAATTTTACAAGACTTGCAAGGTATGCTTCTGGTATTATTATACAACCTGAGAGTAAGATTGATCGATTATTTAGTGGCTTAAAACCAAGTCTTCGAAGGGTGTTAGCCATAAGGGAATTCAATAGCTATGAGGAAATCGTTCTATGTGCTTTCAAAGTTGATATGGAGATTGGAGTAACCCATCAGTCATATGGGTTTGATAAGAAGAGGAAAATGGAATTCAAAGGAAAATATAAAGAGCACACAGAAAAGAAGATGATTTTTCCCTTATGCTCAAAGTGTGGAAAGAAACATGGAGGGAGTTGTCTTAAAGGGACAAGTAAATGTTTCAAATGTGGAAAGGAAGGTCATCAGGAATTTGAATGCCACAATGATGGTAACAAGATGTCTAGTGATGCGAACAAAGAAAAGGATACACAGATTGTACCTCCTACACTTCAATGTTATAAGTGCAAGGAAAGGGGGAATTATTCCAATCAATGCCCTAATCCAAGGGTTTTTTATGTTGATCGACGTCAACAAACTATTAAGGATAAAGACAAAGAAAAGTGACATGCAATTTCTATCAGCGATGTGGAGTATGATAACGAAGCGGTGAAAGGTACACTTACCATCCACTCTAAAGTAGAAAATGTTTTTTTTATTCTGGATCCACCCACTCTTTTATTTCTGAAGAATTTTCTAAGGTTATCACCATATTACCTCAACAATTAGATATTGAGTTAGTTGTGACAACTTCTAATGGCACAACAGTCACATCAAAAGTTTATAATTCTTCTCTGATTGAAGTTTGTGGGAAAGTGATTCCTATAAATCTTATGATCCTTCCTATAGTGGAATTTTATGTGCTTCTTGGCATGGATTGGATTTATTTATATGGATCTCATATTAATTTCCAAAGAAGGGAAGTCACATTTCATATTCGAGTTCAATATATGATCGTCTATCGATGCAAGGATGAACATAACCTTCTAGTGGAAATCTCTTCCATCTTATGGGTCTTGATTTCACTAAATGAAGGTTATTTATCTCAAATGGTTGGTGAGAAACTCACGATTAAGAATATGCCCATTGTACAGGATTTTGATGATGTCTTTCTGGAGGAATTTTTAGGTCTTCCACGAAAATGTGATGTTGAGTTTTCAATAGAACTCGTACTGGGTGCTTTGCCTATTTCAAAGACACCTTATAGAATGGCCCCAATTGAGTTGTAGGAATTGAAGAAGCAACTCCAAGAGAATCTTGATAAAGGATTCATACGCCCTAGTGCGTCCCCTAGGGGAGCACCTCTTCTGTTTGTTAAGAAGAAATATGGGTCAATGAGACTCTGCATTGATTATCGAGAACTTAACAAGATCACGATCAAGAACAAATATCCTCTCCCGCACATTGATGACTTATTTGACCAACTACGCAGAGCTCAATAATTTTCCAAGATTGATCTTCATTCAGGGTATCATCAATTAAGGTTCAAAAGGGAGGATATACCAAAGACGGCTTTCTGTACAAGGTATGGACACTATGAATTTATAGTGATGCCATTTGGTCTTACTAATGCCCCTGCTATCTTCATGGATCTGATTAATAGAGTCTTTAGAGACTATCTTGATCATTTTGTGGTAGTCTTTATAGACGATATTCTTGTATATTGAAAGAGAAAGGAAGAAAATGAATATCACTTGATAATTATATTGAAGACCCTAAGAAAGGAAAATCTTTATACCAAATTTACCAAGTGTGAATTTTGGCTTCAAAAAGTTTCATTTTTTGGTCACAAAATCTCAAAAGAGGGGATACCTGTGGATCCAGCAAAAACAGAGGTTATTGAAAGATGGTCGAGACCAACAACAGTAACCGAGATCCGAAGTTTTCTTTGTTTGGATGGATATTATCAACGTTTTATGAAATATTTTTCGCGATTATCTAATCCACTCACTAGGTTGACTCAAAAAGGAGTTAAGTTCTTGTGGATGGAGGAATGTGAAGAGAATTTCAAGGAGTTGAAAAGAAGGTTATCCACTGCACCTGTACTCACACTCCCTTGTAGTAGAGAAAGGTTTGTGATCTACAGTGATGCATCCAATAAGGGATTGGTGTGTGTTATCATGCAAAAATATATGGTGATAGCTTATTCCTCATGACAGTTGAAAATCCATGAGCAAAATTACCCAACTCATGATTTGGAGTTAGCTGCGGTAATCTTTTCGTTAAATATTTTGAGGAATTATCTTTATGGAGAAAGGTGAGATATTTATACTAATCATAAAATTTTAAAGTATATTTTCACTCAAAAGGAGCTGAATATGCACCAAAGAAGATGGTTGGAGCTGATTAAGGATTACGAATGCTCAATTCATTACCACCCTGGGAAAGAAAACAAGGTGGCAGATGCATTAAGTCGACAAGACCATGCTAGCTTATCCATGATGAGGATCACAAAAGATCCAATATTTATAGATTTACAAAGGATAGATGTTAGAATTATAATGGAAGGGGAAAATCATAACTTTCGTAAATGAATGTTAAACCATCTATACATGTGAATATTAAAGAGGAACGGAAAGAAGATGTAGAGTTACAAAAGAAGGTGAGAAATGTTCCTGAATTCAACCTTGATTGTGATGGAATAATAAGGTTCAGGAATCAGGTTTGTGTTCCTCCCATCCCAGAATTAAAGAAGTAGCTGCTGGATGAGGCTCATAGTTTTTCATTCTCTATTCATCCTGGAAGCACGGAGATGTATAGGGACCTGAAAGAGTACTTCTGGTGGGATGGAATGAAAACAGATGTTGTTGAATATGTCTCTCGATGCTTGGTTTGTCATCAAGTTAAAGCTGAGAGACATAAGTCTAAGGGGATGTTACAACCATTAGCCATACCGGAATGGAAATGGGAAAAAATCACTATAGACATTGTCACTGGACTTCCTAAAACATCCAAAGGCAATAATTCTATCTGGGTCATAGTTGATCATCTTATAAAGTCTTCACACTTCATTGATATTAGAGAAGATTTCTCTTTGGATCAGTTTGCCAGGATATATGTAAAGGAAGTGGTAAGATTGCATGGAGTACCACTTTCTATTATATCTGATCGGGATATGAGGTTTACCTCAATGTTTTGGCGAAGTCTTCAGCATATTCTAGATACAGAGTTGAGTTTCAGCACTACTTATCATCCTCAGACAGACGGTCAGTCTGAGAGGACAATTCAAACTCTAGAAGATATGTTGAGAGCTAGCTCTATGGACTTCAAAGGTGGTTTGGATCAACACCTACCTTTGGTGGAATTTTCTTATAATAATATCTTTCACTCCAGTATTCAGATGGCTCCTTATGAAGCTCTCTATGGAAAGAAATGAAGGACTCCAACTTATTGGGATGAAGTTGGGGAAAGAAAGCTATTAGGACCAGATCTTGTTAATGAGATGGCAGAAAAGGTCCGATCTATTCAACAACACATAAGAGAATATCATAGTCGACAAAAACGTTGTGCCGACAACCGAAGAAAAGACCTAGAGTTTGAAGTGGGTGATAAAGTGTTCTTACGAATATCTCCTTGGAAGAGAGTAATGAGATTTGGAAAGAAGGGAAAGTTGAGCCCTAGGTATATCGGTCCTTTAGAAATACTGGATCGTGTTGGGAAGGTAGCTTACCGATTGGTGCTTCCACCGAATCTATCTCAAGTTCATGATGTGTTCCATGTATCTCTTCTGAGAAAGTACATACCCGATCCTTCACATGTACTCAGCTCAGAAGTTATACCGCTGGAGCAAGATCTTTCTTATGAAGAACAGTCGATAGAGATTCTGGATCGTAGCAAAAAATTCATGTGGAACAAGACCACTCGTTTGGTGAAATTTTTATGGAGGAACCACCAATTAGAAGAAGCTACATGGGATCTTGAGGATATGATGTGGGTGAGGTATCCTCATTTGTTTGTTACAAAGTGACGAATTTCGAGGGCGAAATTCATTTTTAAGGAGGGTAGAATGTAACACCCGAGATTTTTATAAGAAATATTTTGTTTTTATGTTATATAAATCATCAAAGGAATATTTCACTATACACAACACTAGCATGGCTTTCTTTACACGCAATCGTGACCTTCCTCGATAGCTTGCGTTGTATGCAATATCGAGTTTCACTAAACAACACTATGCTATTAAAATATTATTAAAACTAGCCGTCATGAATAGTAATACCCACTTTTTGAAATTTTTTAAATTTTATTTTTCAAAATGGACTTCATTTTTGGATTCAGAATATCAAAATTAGCCAAGGGTGAAATTTTTGTATTTTTCTGAAAACTTTCAATTTTTGATGAATAGTGAAAACACTGGGTTACTATTTAAAAACAGACTTTTTATTTAAATAATTATTTATTTTATTTAAATTTATTTTAGGTTAAAATTGATACATAATACATATATATGTTCAAAGTAATTCATTGGAGTACTTTTATAATAATTTTAGATATATAAAAAATTTATTGAACTTTTCACTGTCTTTTACCCACCTACTAGGAGAATTTCCAAATTCACATAAAAATTAATTTTACCGCTTCTGTGAATGGAATTTATAAAATCCAAGAAACGTGGTTAATATCAAGGACTAAAATGTGGTTCAATGAGATGAAAATAATTTTTTGGTGAATAGTTACTTTTTACTTTTTTTTACCACGGTTAAAAGTAAATAGGGTAATTAAGGGTAAAAATGATATTATTATTAACCCTAACACATGTCCTAATTCTATTGGATAAGTGTAATTCGACCAAAAACAACCTTATGAATAAAATATGACCATTTAGGCCCACTTGGATTAGATTAGGACATTTAAGTTTAATTTATTTAAAGAAGGGTTAAAATAGTTAAAAACAATGTTTAATAACTAATTAATTTTTAATATAGGTTTATACATAAGATAAATTTGACTATAAATATTCATTAGAAATTTAAAAATATTTCCTACCTAATGGTATTTTGTTTATAATTTTTAGACATTAAATAATTTAATTTATTTATGACACAATGATGATGCATTAATTACCTCATTAATGAAATATTGACATAATTGATGTTATAAATACTCAAATAAATGTAATTTGAGACTTTTTATGAATTACACTAATTTTATAGGTTAATATGACATGTTATTATTGATTTAATTAACGTTTTTTGAACTAATAATTCTGTTATGATTTTCACAAAAATCAATTACCAAATAGGGTAAAAATTGACATAAAATAGATTTTAAAACAAATATTATATTATTAATTGTTATATTATTCCTAAAAATCTATGGTTCGTAAAAATGACTTAGATAAGGTTATATATATTAATAATAAACAACTTGGGGTTCTGTTGGCTTTTTATAGTAAGTTTATTAACCTTATAGTGTAAGAAAACAAGAAGACGCAGTAAAAGTAAAATTATTTAACTTAAAGTTAAATATAAATGATAAGTTTAAAATATAAACCTAAACTTGTCTAAATTCTATTGGATGAGAGAATTTATACCCCTACCCACCTTATCTTAAAAATAAATCAATTTGGAGATATTAATAACCGAATATGACATTATAATAAAATAATATTTTTTAGTTTTTTCAAAGGTGCCCCTCTCCTCCCTTATAAAAGGGAACCCCTTACCTCTTCTCTTCACACCATTTTGAGCTTTCAAGCTCGGCCAACCCCTGACAAAGTATCTTCTCCACTTTCCTAGAAACATCCTAGAGGTCCTGGTATTCTTCAAAGACAAATTTTAGTTCCCTAAGAGGTGGTCTCAAAGAGGCGCTTCAAAGAAGAAGAAATGTCTGTTACTGATTCTTTCAACTTTATTTCTTCTTCTACTTCTTTTTATTTAGTTTTTTCATTATGAAGTAATAACATAAGTATCACTCATATACTGATATGTTATTATAAGTATGAAACAGCCCTATTTCACCATCTATCCATCCTACGGAAAATGAAATCAATGCACGTGCGTACGTACGGAATACCGTCTCCACGCCATGGTGTAATCTAATTTCCACCACCACCTTACTTGGATGGGTATAATGGTGTAAATAATGACTATATATGATTATTGTAAAGTTATATTTATTCTGAAATAGTATAAATAAACTCTAGTACAATTCCACGATCATGGGAACAATATCATCGCTCATGCGTACGTACGGAATACCGTCTCCATGATGTGATGCGACCCGTTCTACATTATCTTCATTGCATAATGATTATATAAATGAATTTAATGAATTAATATGATATATATTACACTAATACCATTCTGTAAATGAGGTATCTATAACCTAAAAAGAAAAATAAGAATTTATTCGACAAAACACACATAAGAACAAAAAGTAATAAACACCTGAATAACAAGTAGCAATGAAATATTACTAATAAGAAGCTAAGAATATGACCATATATGGTATCATAAAAATAAGTATGATTCTGGAATAAGTTAATGACATTATTTAAATCATTATATCGGAGGTTCAGACACATACGAAGCAAATTGGACATAAGGTAGGGGAAAATCTCACAATCTCATTTTTATCCGAGATTGTTTATACTTCAGAATTTACTAGGGAATATTTATCATACACATCCATGTTTCATCAATATGTAATATTTTTTTTCAATCCACCTACAATTGTTTAAATCCAATTTTACCTTTCGGTGAGTTTTTAGTAAAAGATATGAAAGGAATCTTTTATCATTTTTCGTACGAGGTATTTTTTGACTTTTCCGGCCAAAGTACGAGAAGAATGTCTTTTTTTAACTTATACGGCATGAATGGATTTTTAGAACATTATTTACATGAATCTTCCTTTACAAGTTTTCATGTTTATTTTTAATCAACTTCTTTTAGTTTAAAATTGTATGACATGTTAAGAAAGGAAAAAAAAAATTGAAGTAGAAAGGATATTTTCTTCAAGAATAGAGTTCAAGTGTTTTATCAAAATTATTTTCCATCTAAGATAATATAAGGTTCTATTTATATCACTATTTTTAAATTTTTTTAGTTATGTTATTATGGAATTATTTTTATTATGTCCTTTTTTCTATATGGATTGTGTTATGATGGCATGATGATTATGAATCCCATTTTTATTACATGGGTTATGCTATGATGTATGATTTACGATTTTGTGGAACACATAAGAATAGATTCATTATGAGATGGGTGGGACCTATATCTCCCTCCAATGCATTGGGTAAAGATTTATATCTCATGAGATAGACATGGCTGGAACGGAAGGTTAAACTGGTTCAGTGAAACATGACTGAAACGAGGAGTGAACTCGGTAAAGAAATGGACTTTGACCGCTAACATAGTCTTGGATATGAGTCTTGACTACTAAGAAATTATTCTCTATGATTATGTTTGTATGCCACAAAGTTTCATGTTTTAAGTTATGATTATTGTGATTACATTTCACTTCTATGATTTATCCCATGTTATGATCTCTTTTGTATGATGAGATTTTCAAAATTTTATGTTCTTATGAATATGATATGTTTGATATTTATTTTGTTTACCCTCAATGAGCATTTGAGCTCACCCTTTTGTATGTTTTCTTTTCCCCAGGTCAGGAAGAAGGATATTAAGTAGGATATGCCAAAAAGGGACTCTATATATGATGAAATAAATGGGATACAACGTAGATGATTTATGAACCAGTTGTTTATGTTTCCCAGTTTCTAAAAACACTATACCTATATGGTCCTTTCATGGTTTTGTTATATGTTGTAATAAGTATGCTTAAATTTTGAAGTAATAACCATGTATGTAATGTATGGGTTGTTATACCAAATATCCTCGCATCATGGCAGACCATAGGGAAGTGTGCAGGTGGGCCTGGCCCCGAATATGTGAAATCATCACCAAAACCCCCTTTTCCAAAATGGCAACGGAAACCAAATCTCTTCATTAGCTCTTCCTGGGTTTGGGGTCGGGTGGCTTTGACTATCGGCAGTCCCATTCTCTTGCTTTCCAAGTTGTCATGGCCCGCGAGGAAGTTGTCACTAATGAATACAAGATTGCTCACTTCGAGACCACTAATTGTGGGGCACGAACCTTGGAGGAAACCACAACAAATCTCCATCAACTAATATCACGGGAGGCGATCTCTCGAGATCAGGCAGCCATCATGTCCTCCGAGTTGTGTGAATGTGAAGAACGGGCCACGATGCTGAGGGATCAGTTATCGGCTATGACTGGTCGTCTTGAGGTCACCAGAAAAGGGATCAACAATCTCCAAACCGCAGTGAAGCGTATCTTTCCGGTGGCTAAGGCTGAGACCATGGAGAAGGCAGTGATGGAATAATCCTTCAACAACCTTCGCCACGTAGTCGCTGATCTGTTACGGAGTGAAATTCACTCTCCTTTATAACTATCAGAGCTGATTTTGTATCCCTTGTTTTACTTACCCCTCTGTCCCCCTACTTTTTTTTGTGTCTGAAGGAGAGACCCCTGATTTGTGGACTTCCTCCCCCCTTTTTTTGAACGAAATACAGTCTCCATCAATTACTTGTTGTCGTGAAATTTGATTGCTACATAGAACAATCATTGTGAAAATAACAATTCACTGAATCATATCTCAGGAAAACAAGATCTAATTTTTTCCTAGACCATGGGATCCAGCGAGCATAGTCTTACTATTGCTAGAGTTTTATAGGAAACCCCCACAAAATTTTTGTATTTTCTCTTCTTATAATGCCCTAATTTTTCCTGGTCCCATTCGGTATGGACCCAGCAGGTATAACCCGACTTTTTCTTAGGTCTCCCTTTTTGGGTTTTTGGCCTAACAGGCTTTGTGCCTCTTTCTTCTATGAGCGGTTTAAAGTCCCGCCGACAAGACTATCATTACTGATGTTTTAGGTCAAACATATTTGACTAAATATGGTGGGGTGAGGGCCCCAATGGGGTTCAACTGATTAAAAGATGTCTTAATACCCTTCAGACGCACGTGGGGGGAAACATGTTCGAATTTGAGTGGCATGGAGGGCATGTCTCAAGGAATAGGAGCCATGTCGGCGTATAGAGGTAAGAAGAGCATTGCCTAAGGGAAACATGCCTTTGGTAGATGGGCCAGGGGCGATCAATATGCAGAGCCGCTGAGGGCATGGTATGCATAGTCATACAAAGTTGTCCTTAAGACAAAGACTTATCTATTTATGATGGCCAGGGGGCTTCATGGAAGTCCAAATTATGGAAACCACGATGGGTGGCATGGAAAATTATGAAAACCACCATGGGTGGCACAGAAGGGGAGTGTGACATCTGAAAGGGTTTTGGGAGCATCCGTACTAATCAAGAGTGTGGTCCGGAGACCACCTCCCTACGCATTTAGTTAGTACAAGGGATGGTTGAGGCTTGACGCAGTTCAAAGTCATGCAGCTGGGACATAATCTAAAATGGAACGACTTCGCCTGGTTCTCGGTAATCTTGTCAAATATGTTCTATCGCATTTAGTTAGGATTGTGGAAGAGGTTGTTAAATAGTACCTCAGAGGGTTTCTGAATCCCGGGATAGAAATGGGGGCTCAGAGGCCAAAAGGTGTATGGAGAGAAGCATTACCAAAGTAAATCTTTTCATTGGTAGATGGGCCAGGGGTGATCAATATGCAGAGCCGCTGAGAGCATGGTATGCATAGTCATATAATGGTGTCCTTAAGTCAAAGACTATCCACTTCTGATAGCCGAACAACGTCATGGAAGTCGAGATTTGAAACCACCAGGGGTGGATTATGAGAGTTCGGCTTTTTCTGAGTACAGAGTATGGTTTATGATGAGAAGGTTCTTGAATACGGATGAAATATCTAGACTAAACTTCCTAAGAACGGGTGAAGTAATTCTTTCTCACACTGGTGTGAGGAGGTGGTTCGTGCAGGTCTGACCCGTGCACTGAAAGACAGAGAAAAACCTATGTTTCTTACTGAACCTGTGATGGGTTCGACCATGAAGTTTAACGTCATGCGGTAAGGACGAGGAGCATTATTAATGTTTTCTAAGAAGTTTAACGTCATGCAGTGAGGACGAGTCATTTTTAAAAGTTTCTATGTAGTTTAACGTCATGCAACGAGGATGGCTTCCGTTCAGTTTAGCGTCATGCGGTAAAGACAGGGATATCCTTAAAGGTTGTGGTGCAGTTTAACGTCATGAAGTGAGGACGGGGGGCATTATTGCGAAGGCTACTCTTCATCAGAATATAACTGGGCTTGAATACCTCAACATTCCCTAGACGTGGAAGGGGGGTTGATGGTGTAAATCATGGTTCCCGGGGCCTTTTGGATCAGGAAAGGTGATATGGGGGCTCTGAGGCCGGTAATCGTACGGAGCTAGGAAGAGCATCGCCTGTGGAAATATTTTCTTTGATGGATGAGCTAGGGGCGATCAATATACAGAGCCGCTGAGGGTATGGTATGAATAGTTGTACAAAGGTTTCCACGGGTCGATTACTTTCCACTTCCGATGGCCGTGAGTGGTCATGAGGATCCGCGATTGTCTGGACCACAAAGTTTGTCATCTGGTGAGGAAATATCTGGGCATGTCGGGGACATTCGTCCCTGGTTGTTGTTAAAGCTTAAAGATCCCCCCTGTGCTGATTCATCTTGTTCGTGGGGGTGTGCCTTCACTCCATGCAGTTTAACGTCGTGCGATGAGGATGAATTACTCCTATTTTATCGATTATAGAGCTCGGACTATTGGGTGACTATTGTTGCAGTCACTTGAAGGATAACTGGGTCAACATGTTCTGATATACTCAGAACAGGGTGGGGGATGAAGGTCGTAAACTGCAACTTTGAGCCTTCCCGGATTAGGAGGTATGGTGTGGGGGATCTGGGGCCAGTAAGCGTACGGAGCTAAGAGAAGTACCGCCCAAAGAAATCATTCCTTTGATGGACCAGCCAGGGACTATCATTATGCAGATCTGCTGAGGGCATGGTATGCATAGTCATACAAAGGTGTCCCCGGGTCGATAATTTTCCACTTCTGATGGCCATGAATGATTATGAGAATCCGTGATTGCTCCCAGTGCAGAGTTCGACATGTGGGGATAATGATGTCCAGGTCTACAGAAAACATCTTCACTACAATTGTCTGTTGAGCCAAAGTAGCCTACTCCTGGCTTCATGTTTGTTGATGTAGGTCGCTATGTAAACCACTGACATACACATAGGCTAGACAGATAAGGATACCCTGGAAACATCTGGATGTGAAAAGGGGGATGAAAATGTAAACCACTTCGCCATAAACTTCTGGAACAAGAGGTATGGTATGGGGGCTCTGAGGCCAGTATGCGTACAGAGCTTGGAAGAGTGTCGCCTATGGAAATATTGACTTTGGTAGAAGGGCCGGGGGATATCAATACGCAGAGCTGCTTAGGTCATTGTATGCATAGTCTTACAAAGGTGTCCACGGGTCGATAACTTTCACCTTTGATGGCCATGAGTGGTTATGAAGATCCATAATCATCCGGGCCTTGGAGTCTGATGTATGGAAAGGATGTATCCAAATGTGCAAGGAGTATCTCCATATCATATCGGCATGTGTCCTGGGTGGGTTGCAATGAAGTCCGTGCAGTTTAACGTCATGCGGTAAGGAAAAACTCCATGCATTTTAGCATCATGCGGTTAGGACGAAGGTGACCCGACGTGAAAGAAAAAGATGGGTCTGTGCAGTTTAACATCATGCAGTGGGGATGACTTCCGTGCAGTTTAACGTCATGTGGTAAGTACGAAGATATACATCCCGTGCAGGTCTGGTCCGTACCCGAGGGAAGGGGAATTTTTAACATCATTGTCATTGCAGTTTAACGTCATGCAGTATGGACGAGAAGTACACCCCGTGTCGGTCTGGTTCTCACACGGGGGGAAAGGGAATTTTTAATTTTTTAAGGGGGTTGGGCCATGATTGGGGATCTTGGCATCGATACGTATCCTGCGAGGGTAGGAATCAATCCGTACATAGTTCTTGGGAATCTGTGCAGTTTAACGTCATGCGGTAATGATGGAGTCCATAAATTTTAATCGTCATGTCGTTAGGATAATGAGAACACCATGTGCAGGTCTGTTCCATACACGGGGGGAGGGGTATTCTCAATTCTTCTTCATCCGTGCAGTTTATCGTCATGCGGTAAGGATAAACTCCATGTAGTTTAACTTCATTCGGTGAGGATGTGAATACACCCCATGCAAGTCTGGTCCATACATGGGGGAATGGACACTTTTGTTTTTCTTTTTGAGGTGGCTGGGCCAGGGTGTGGAATTCTGGCGTCACTACGTATCCTGCGAGGGCAGAAATCAAGCCTCACGTAGTTCATCGAAATATGATACACCCTGTGCAGGTCTGGTCCGTACACAAGGGAAGATGACATTCATTTTTTTTAAATTGGCTGGGCCAGGATAGGGAATCCTGGCGTCGCTACGTATCCCACAAGGGCAGGAATCAATCCATATGTAGTTCTCTGTAAAGATGATACACCCCATGCAGGACTGGTCCGTACACGGGGGAAGAGGGCATTTTTTTTGAAGTGTTTGGGCCAGGATAGGGAATCCCAGCATTGCTACGTATCCTGCAAGGGAAAGAATCAATCCATATGTAGTTCTCCGTAAAATCCGTGCAGTTTAATGTCATGCAGCGAGGACGGGGAACATTATTAGATTCCGTGCATTTTAACATCATGCGGTGAGGATGAGGTGCTTGGAAGTTTAATTTCATATAGCTCGGACGATGTACATATATTTTAACTTCATGTGGTTAGGACGAGGTCCATACCATTTCTATGCGAAATACTTCTTTAATAATCTTGTATTCATAGGAGCCGTGGTGGATTTCCTGTCCATGGAGATCAGGGAATACGCTCCGTTGGAGTAGAACTTGTGTACAACATATGATCCTTCCTACTTGGGATCCAGCTTTGGAGGCTTCTTTCCATGTATCATTGGGGTCCGAAGGACCAGCACTAATTCTCCTTCCAAGAATGACCAGAGACGGACCTTTTTGTTGAAGGCTCATGTGATCCGGTTCTGGTACACATCCAGGTGGTGCAGAGTACGCAGCCACTTCTCATCTAGCTGTTCCAATTCACCTCTCCGCTTTTCTGACTGCTCATCATCGGATACTCGATCACAGATGGAAACACGGAGTGAAGGAAGTTGGAGTTCAATGGGCAGGACTGCCTCCGTGCCGTACACTAATGAGTACGGGGTAGACCGAGTAGCGGTGCAGATTGTGGTTCGATAAGCCCACAATGCATGGAGGAGTTTATCTAGACATGACTTCTTGTCTTTGTCCACCATTTTCTAGAGGATGTTGGACAGGGTCTTGTTGAAAGCTTCTATCTGTCCGTTGGTCGCTGCATGGTAGCGGGATGAGTGGTTAGCCTTGATACCATACTCGTGGTATAGCTTTTCCAGCTCAGCAGAGCAGAAATTGGTGCCATTGTCTGTCAGTATAGTTTGAGGGACACCAAATCTGGTGATGATATTGGTCTTCACAAAGCTGGAAATATTTCTTACCCCGACATCCTTGAGGGGTATGGCTTCTGCCCATTTGGAAAAGAAGTCGGTCTTCGTGAGGATATACTTCAGCTACCTGGCCTAGGCGAGAGTATATGGTCCCACGACGTCCATCACCCAGAGGGAAAACGACCAGGAGTACATAGCTTGATGAAGTAACTCCGGGGGATGGTGTATGAAGTTGGAATTAATCTGGCATGAGTGGCATTTTGCAGTAAAATGATCATAGTCTCGTGCCACTGTGGGCCAGTAGTACCCAAGCCTTCGAACCTGATGGGAAATCTTGGTCCCTGGTTGATGTGCTCTACATGCTCCTACCTGTACATCATTCATGATGGCATCAGCTTCTTCTCCATCAATGCATATGTGGAGCACTCCATCGAGGCCTCGTTTGTAGAGGTCCTCTTGCTGGCTCGTGCCGCCATATAGGACAATGTTGATTTCTGTTCTCCTTATTTTATCTCGTCTAGCCCTGTCTAATGGAATCTCTCCCCGTTGAAGGTAGTTCGTGATAGGGGTCATCCAGCCGGTAGCCGGAGCATATGGCTCAGGGACAGGACTGACATCGTGGATCCCTTCCTTCTTAGCCTGAACAAATGGCAATACCATTCGATGGTGAGAAATACTGATGACCACTTCATCTCGGTCTGGGTCAGCTAGGGTTGTGGCCGCATTGGCTAATGCATCAGCCTGAGCGTTCTGGGACCGGGGAATATAAGTCAATGTTGGTTCTATGGAGAACTTAGCCATTAACCATTGGACCTGGTAAAACAATGGGATCAGCTCCTTCTTTTTAATAGCATAGTCACCGTTGACTTGCTTGATGACCAGTTCCGAGTGACCTTTTACCTTGAGGTGTTGTACTTGTGCCTGGAGTGCGAGTTACCGGCCTGCAATGAGGGCTTGATATTCCGCTTTGTTGTTCGTACATCCCTCTGACAGGAGGACGGAATATGGAAAATTTTCCTTTTCTGGGGACATGAGTATTATCCCCAGACCCACTTTGTTGAATCTGGGATCCTCCATCCTCTTCCCAATGGGGCTTCTGGACACGCTGTCAAAGTACATTTCCTATGCTGGTAACTCCTCTTGAACCAAGAATATATCTTCATCAGATAGTTCAGCGTCTGATGCAGTGGTCCCTGTTGAAGGGTGCTCTACTAGAAAGTCTGATAATTCCTGGCCCTTGTTGGCTTTTTGAGGCACGAACCGGATGTCAAACTGTTATAAGATGACCGCCCATCGGGATTGGCATCCAGTTAGCATCGGGCGACTGAGGATGTACTTGATGGGTTTCTCCGCGAGATCAAATGGACCTCATGATGTTGTAGATAATTTCGTATCTTTTGAACCACAAAGACCAAGTCCAGACAGCTCTTCTCGATATTTGAGTTTCGAGTCTCAGCATCAGTCATGGTTCTACTGAGGTAATAGAGACTATTTTCGATGTCGGCGTCATTCTTCTGTGTGAGGAAGGATCCCAATGACCATTCTAGGGCCTTCAAATATAGAATTAGAGGCCTTCCTTCGGCCGGGGGAATGAGTATCGGTGGTCTTAAGAGGTACTTCATCAAGTTGTTGAACGCCTCTTAGCAGTCATTCGTCCATTGGTACGTGACCCCCTTCTTCATTAACCTGGTGAAGGGAAAACATTTTCCTGCCAGGTTGGCTATGAACTGCCTAATATAGGATAGGTGTCCCTAGAATACCCTCAGCTCAGTGATATTTTGAGGAGGTGGCAGTCTTAGGATAGCCTTTGACTTCTCAAGGTCGACTTCGATGCCACGATGGCATACGACGAAGCCAAGGAATTTCCCTGAGGTAACCCCAAAGGAACATTTCAAAGGGTTCATCTTCAAGCTATGCTATCGGAGCTTGTTGAAAATGGTCTCTAGGTCTTACAAGTGATCCGAGCACTGTCTGGACTTGACCACTAGGTCATCTATGTAACATTCAATGAATTTCCCCAGGAACGACTTAAAGATCTGATGCATGGAACGCTAATACGTGGCGCCATCATTCTTGAGACCAAAGGGCATGACCCTGTAACAGAATACCCCTTGAGGGGCCTTGAAGGCAGTGGCTTCTTCATCTTCTCAGGCCATCCTGATTTGATTATTTCCATAATAGTCATCTATGAAGGATAGAGCCTCATACCCGATCGTCGCATCAATTAACAACTCGTTGATTGGAACCGGGAAGTCATCTTTCGGACAATGCCGATTAAGGTCTCTGAAGTCAATGCAGACACAAATTTTCCCATTCTTTTTCTTGTCAGGGACGATGTTGGCCAGCCAAATAGGGTACTTGACCTCCCTTATAAAGCCTGCTTTAATGATCTTATTGAATTCAGCCTCTATCATGGTAGCATGTGAGGGTTGTGTCCTTCTAGCGGCTTGTTTGTAGCCCCAGTGGTCTTCTGGAAGACCCAAGTGATGCGCCGCTACCTCGGGATCGAGTCCTGGCGTTTCCGTGTAGTTCCATGCAAAGAAATCCTGATGTTTCCTTAGGAAGGAGGTATACACCTCGTGTGCCTCAGGACACATGGTCGCACTAATGAGAGTGGGCCTCAGGTCTTCTTCAGTACCCAGGTTTATTTCCCTGAGCTCATCCACAGTGGTGGTGATACCCTCCTCAAATGCGGGAGGTGCATCTCTGAGATCTTCCCCCTATTATTCTCCCAATTTCTCTTCTTATTGATCTGACGAGGAGAGAGTTTTCGGTCTGAGCCTTCGAGGGTTTGAGGGAGAGGCATCATGGTCATCCCTTCATGAGTATTCATCCCCAAATCAAGGATTGGTAGTTGTTCTTGTATTGTCGTGCTCGGAAATCGTGGCTAAAGTCATGAGGACATCTGAATGTGTGTCCGTCCTTGAACTCCTACTCTCAACACGGTTGATGGGCAGGACATAATCTCTGCCAAGATGCCTGAGGGGGTCATCGGGGACCATTTCCAGGCCATTTGGAGCGGGGGTCCGGTCGATGTCGTCGATTAAAGGATTCTTTTTCTTTTTCTCATAGAACCCGACATCGATGTAATGTGACTCGGAGAGCTCGAAAGGGGCCTTGTTTGTGTGCAACGTCCCGCTTTGTCCATTGACGCAGTACTTGATACACTGGTGGTAGGATGAAGGAACAGCCATGTGCTTATAGAGCCATGGACTTCCTAGCAGGGCATTGATTGTTGTGCTATGCTGGACCACCAGAAATTCTGTGTAGGCTACCAGGTCACCAAAATGTGTCTTTAGCTTAATCTGTCCCATTGGTTTCTACTCACTCTTGTCGTAACCCAACAAAGTTGTGGCTAAGGTAATTAGATCCTCCTCACTTTAACCCAACATACGGAGTGTCCGTAGGGGAAGGATGTTAACTCCAGAGCCATTTTTTTATAAAGACTTTCTGGATCTCAAAACCATTCAGTGTGTCGGACACATATAGCTGTCTGATGTGTCATTGCATGATGGCATCTTTGTCCTGATCGGTGAAGAAAATCACCTCATTGCATTCAGCCGGGACAGTCTCCATCCGATAAATCTCGGCGGTAGCTACCTCGGCTTGAAATTCTTGGGGGCTAATCAAAGCTTCGATAAGAACCTCCCTAAGGTCGGCTGACAAACTCAGGTCATCCAGGATTGACAACCTAGCTGGCACTAATGCCAGCTGCTTAAGGATGTCGTATTTTTGCTCCAGCGGTCGACGCTTCTCCGTTGGCGGGATATTCTTAGCAGGTGCTTTGGGAGCTGGAGCATTTGACAAGGAGGGATCGGTCGCGGGGACGAATGTCGATGGTGTTCTCACATTTCAAGGACTTGGCCTGGCTGGTCTGTTTGTGCGCACTAGGTGACAAGACACTTGATCCTCCTCTGGTGGGTATCGCAGAACAACAGGGCCAGAGTGGCCGCTATAAAGGTGGAGGGGAATTCCCTCTCCTGCTGAGTCCACTAAAGGTCTCTCTCATGGGTTTCCGCAATATTGGCGGTCTAGGTCGGGGTCCAACCATTGGGTTGGTTTCGGTCGTGGCTGCACCTCCCCTGGTATCCCCTGCCTCTGCGATTCCTCCTCCCGGCTCCTCATGTAGGAAACTCGCATTCGTAATCATACCCTTCATCAGGGAATGATTCCATGAGATGGATGACGTTGACAGAACCAAATATTGGCACTTCATCCTCTGACATCTCAACCTGGTCGGTTGTCTCTGATGGTTCCGTTTGGTGGGTCAGTGCCTGTGGTGCCAAATTAGAGGGCATGAAATCTGCCAGGGTAGGGACTAACTTTGGCCTCGTCGCGGACCTCTCCTCTTGTTATTGCTTCCTCCTTCGGCTTCTTCCGGATGACCAGCTTGGGGAGGGTTGTGAGGCCGATGTGGTCAGCTTCGCGGCTCCGGGGGCTGCTGGTGGCAACACCGGCTTCTGTAGTTGAGCTTAGAGTATGCCCTGGGCTCGGTTGATAGTCTTCCGAGTCATCCAGTTGTCAAATTTCTACCCCTGCTTACTGGTGAATTTTTGACACCCCTCCTCTTTGTCGGAGTCGGTGGTAGAGATATATGCCACATGTGCTGAGGGTGGTCCCAGCTCGACTTTTCCGGAATCTACCATCCTCTGTAGAAGAGATTTGAAGATGAAGCATTCTCTGATACTATTCCCTATCATATGGTGGTAGGGGAAATAATCCGGCCTGTCATCGCGGCTGACTTCTTCAGGTCTCCTCATCTCCGGGAGGCGGAGCAAGTTGCAGTTCATGGCGGCAATGAAATAACCACGAACTTGATTTTCTCGGAACGAGTATACTTTTTGTCTTTGTTCCTCGAACTGGTTCCGCTTCTGTCCTTTTTGATCATCCCATTTAGGCAGGGCGGCCACTGATATATAGGGGTCCCTTGACGATTTCGCAGAGGCCTGAGCGGCGGAGTGGGCATAGGGGCCGACTTGAGTGTGACAGTGGAGGCTTTAGCTCTAGTAGCTCTTTTCACCAGAACCTGTGAGGCTATTCGGGACATTGAATTTGTCCGCTATAGGGAGTACTCAATTCTCTGGGCGATAGCCAAGAGATGGAGGAAGCCAGTGGTGCACTCCATCGGTATGAGCGGTGTTCGCAGCTCGTCTCTAAGATTATCGATGCATATGGCTAGCATCTCATCTTGAGGCATTGGTCTATTCAGATAATAGGTTAGACCTTTCCATCTGGCGATGAAATCTGAGACCCTCTCGTTCTCCCTCTGCTTTCAGTTCATGAGATCACTGACCGTCATTTTTGGCAATGTTGAGCTGAATTGGAACAGGAGGTGCTGCCGGAGTTCCTCCAAGCTCTTTATTGACTGGGCCGACAGACTCGTATACCAGATGAAGGAAGATACTTGCAAGGTCTATACAAAGCATCTGAGTTTCACTGCTTCTTGTTGTTCCAGAGTTCCCATCATACGGTCGTAATAGGATGCATAGTGCATCAAATGCTGTTTTAGATCGCCTGATCCATTGAAGATGGGGAATACTGGGCTCCCAAAATTGGGTGGAGGTGGTGTGTTGGTCACCCAATCTAGGTAGAGTTTGCGCTCCGACTGTATCGGTGCACGTCGACCATCCATCGCTTCCAATCAAGCTGTTAGTGCCTTGATGGCATTGGTGAGTCCCTAGTTTACATATTTTTGGGCCCAGTCCTGGGAAGGTATAGCCTTAGGAATTGGATGAGGATCCGGATTGGTCGTCACCTAGGTTGCATATTCTGTTCAGGGTACCCTCGGAGGGTTCGGGCGTACTTCCTCTGGTTTCCTCCTAAGTGGAGGGAAATCCTGGTATTCATCATCCATGTTTAGGTAGTTGGACGAACAAGGTGCCTCATTTGTCAGGGGCTCTAATCGTGATTCATTTTCCGGGGAAACCCTTAGCCTTTGAGGTGCACTTGTCGGGACTGCATGATGTGGCTCTTTCTTGGGATGCACTTTCAATAAGGCGGTTCCTCTGGAGAAGCTCGGCGTTAAGCTGCCTAAACTCTTTCATCTCTTCTTCCTGTCGAGCGAACCTCTCTTCGAGCGTGAGTGGATCATTTTTATCGAGAGTGGGGGACAGGTTAAGGTTAACCGTTCTTTTATTCTTATCCTTGCTGGAAGCTCGCTGGGTAGGCAGAGGGAGGTTATCTAAAGGGGCGGCCATATTTAAAGCGGACCACTAGTTCTGGGTGTGTACACCTGGGGGTTCATTGTGAGTCACAGCCTGACCGAAACCGTCGTCTCCCGATCCGTCCAGATTTTCATTTTCTCTAGTGTCACTCATGGGGATAGCATCTATGGCGTTGAGGAACTCATATTTCGGGGTGGAGGGGATGTCATCATCCAAATAGGAAGAGGATCTCCCGCGTCTTCAACTGGCCTTCCCTTTCATGACCTGGGATTTCTGTCGGACTTCTTGACGAAGGGTGACGCGAAGAGTTATTTGATGCGACCTTATGGTGCGCATTCCTCTTAAAGGGGATGATGATTCATATGATAGGATAGGATGGGAACCTCCTATTCTGACTGTCCTCCATAGACGAGAGAATACCGACTCTCATGGGGGAGGTTGTTGTTGAGGAGGTAATAATGCCCCCAGCCCTAAGGGCTGGGGATGGCTCTGTTCCCTAGACATTGAGTCTCTTCCCGGTTTTATTGGTCTTACGGGGGAATTTGTTGTTAAAAATTCCCCCAGCCCTACAAGCTGGGGTTGACCCTGGATTGCGGCAGTGGCTGCGGCTATCGTGACCAGCCTGATCTCGCGTGCCCCCATATGGGGGTGAACCAGATCTGGTGCAGAATTCACCTGTGGATCAGTCCCTTCTGGGGAGGCAGGCAGAGATCATTGATTGGACTCTCTTAGGAGAGAGGCCTGTTGTATGCTCTTGGTGGCCTGATTCAAGATTTTTCCAATGGCTCATTCCCACCAGGCCTGACACTTTTGGGACTTACTCGAGGCCCGACTCTGTTGGGTGTGTTTCCTTTACTAAACAGGGGGTTCACCCGACTGCCATCTCGATGTGACGACGTTGCATGATACCATGCTGAACGGGATCTTCTGGGCGGGGAGTGGAGTAAAATGGAGAGCTCTGTGTTCCCCCAATCCCATGATATAGACTCAAATCAGAGCGTCACCGATGAGGCAGCGCAGTTCGTGCAGTGCACGGAGGCAAGCTGCCTCTATATTCCCTTTGCGCCTCTCGGGGAGTTGTTGTCGCACCGAGGAAAGGGACTCCATGTCGATGTGACGAAGGAGGTCCCCTGTCATTTTGACGTGGTCGACATACCTGTCATAGGGCAGGAAGCTTGACTTCAGCTGGCAGAGGGTCATCCATTTATTATGGTGGATTCCATGCATGCATTCTTCTGACTACTCTCTGGGTATGTCATACTGAGATGTGGTCATGGGCCAAAACATAACTGTTATATCATTCCTGGCCAGTAATTTCCTCAAGTGTAGCATATCCGCATACTCCTCCGCCAGTGATTCCCTTTCCTGGTCAACCCAACTAAGGCTCTCACTGTAGTCGGAGGCAGTGGGACCGGTAGGTATCGAATTTTCTTGTGGGTGATTCAGAGGTGGTTCAGAAGATGAACGCGGCCCTGGAACGGTTCTTGATCGAAGAAGGGTGTCATTAGTGACAAGCAGGGAATCTGACATGCTCGATCTCGTCCTTCTGAGTGCCTAGGAATACAAGGGTTTTTCGGTGCTTGATTCCGTAGGAGGAGGACCTTCTTGTCGATATAATATGTCATTGCGGGGAGGACCTTCGCAATGATGGCCATAATGGCGAGGACTACCATTACTGCCTGATGCTTCACTACATAGAGGGCTTTTGCAGTGCACACCCTGGGGAGGACCTCCAAGGCAAGTTGCAGCAAGGGGAGGACCTTCTGGATGCGTGGCATTTTTACGGGGAGGACCTTCGTAACAACTGCCATCATGGTGAGGATGACCATCATGGATTGAAGTTCTACACGCATCCTGGGGAGGACCATCAGGACACGCCACGACAAGGGTATGACCTTCTTGTTACTTTGGGCCAATGCGGGGAGGACCTTCGCAATGGCGGCCATGGTGGTGAGGACTACCATCACAGCTGTGGCAATGGCGAGGACTACCATTACTGCTGTCGCAGGGAGAATATCTATGGGATAAATCCTGGGGGGGCCTCCAGAATGTACCCCAACGAGGGGAAGGCCTTCTCGTTGCTCGACGTCTCTACAGAGAGGACCTCCGTTAACAGGGTGGAGAGGACTACCACCGTGACCTGATGCTTGGCTGCGTGGAGTTCCGTTACAGCTTAAACCTGGGGGAGGACCTTCAGGGTAGGTCACGACAAGGGGAGGGCCTTCTTGTCGTGATGAGACGTCACTACGGGGAGGACCTCCGTAGTTGCGACTATAATAGTGAGGACTACCATCATAATTTGTGGTCCCACTGCATGGAGAGTGATTGCAGTGTATACCCTGGGGAGGACCTTCAGGGTGGACCGCAACAAGTGGAGGAACTTCTTGTTGCTCGATCTTCTGGTCACATGGAGGGTTTCCGTTACTCGCATCAAGATAGAATATCTCGTGACCGATCATTATATGCCCGTGGGGGAGGCCCCCACGGGTGCTCTGGGGAGGACCTTTAGAGCTGCTCGTAGCAACATTGCGGGGAGGACCTTCCCAACTTCTATTGTCAATCCCATAATATGGTAATGGGAGGGCAGGGTGCCGAGCCTTTGACGTGTACTTGGCGGCATTATTAACCCCAACTTCTAGTAGAGCGGAGTCATGAACCCACTCTTTATTTTACGGCTACCTTCGGTGCGTCTAGGGCGCTCTTTTGCGGGCAGCGGGGACCGTCTACTGTTGAAAACGACCTTCACCTTCTTCAGGTCCCTGTCTAATTGCGTCTCGTGATATTTTTGTGATATGACAATGAACATCTTGACTTTTAGCAGGGATATATGCCTTCTCTGGAGCATCCACCATGATGGACGGGTGTCCCCCAGTTGGAACGAGTGAAGCTGCTCGATCATGTTTCCCTTTCATCACAGAATAATGCCGGAGACCCTCTTGTGCTGAAGCAGGGATGCAGATCTGCTCCGATGCAACTATCTCATATCTTATATGAGTCGCCTAAATTGGGGAGATGGGCTCATGGGCCCGAGTCCTAGTTGTTTTCACAGATGCAATTACATTCTGGAAAGTCTGCAAGATATGATCTAGGATCGATACCTGCTTCTACATCATTTCCAGGATATGCAAAGAGACATATTTGGCTGGAATGGGTATGAAGGACCATTCCGGTATCGGAGTAGGAATGTCCTGCTCCGGTCCTCCAGTGGTCAGTTGGTACTAATAATTCTCTTATGTCGGGGCAGGTGAACGAATCTTTCCCTGTACCGGGATACGCCAGTTTCTCTCTCCGTTTGTTGCCACATCGGGGTGGTGGACTTTACTTGAATCCGCAGGGAGTTGTCCCTACATATACTGATTTCCCATCCTATCGAGTTAGTGTCCTTTGTTGGCAGGTAGACGTGCTTGCCTATGATTTTCCGCCACATCTGGGTGGCGGGATTTGTTGATTGCCACCATGCCAGGATGGCGGGCTTCTAATGCAACTTCCAGGAGCTGGTCCTATTTGTGCTGGGTTGCCACCATGTTAAGCTGGTGGGATTCAAGGCCCTGGGTAGAGAGAGGTCCCTACTGGGTAAGTGTTGTCCTGCGTGAGTGACGGGCTTGATGGAGCTCGGCGGGTATGCACGTCATCTCGTACGATGCTGCCATGTCAGGATGACGGGCTTGGGTGGATCAAACAGGTGTACGTGCTTATTCGTGGTACGTCTCTGTGGCTGGGCAGTGGAGCTCCTCTTTAGGGACCAGGGTGATGACCAGTCCTCGATTGTACGTCTGCCGCCCTCGTCGAGTGGTCCGAGGTGCCGGTGCTCGGGGATCATGGGCCTGAATCCTCGGGGAGACATCCCCTCAGTGTGAGGATGTCAGGTCGTGGCGTGACCGCGGTGACGCCTTCTGGTGGGGGCCTTAGAGCAGAACCCATGTTTGACAGGGATGAAGTCCTCAATGTCGACTTCATCCTCCTCCCTAAGATAAGGGAGTTATGCATTGTCCCATTCTAAGGATAGGCTCCCGAAATGGTTAGAGAAAGCGACAGGGGCTGTCTGGATCCGCCTTTGTCGTCATTTCTGGGCAGGCGGCCAGCGAGTCTCGACGGATTGGAGGGCGTGCATGGCCACCTCCACCGTTGGGAGAGTACCATTCATGTGGTACTCTTGGATCAGCGCGTTTGACAACCAGCGTTGAAGATTCTGGGTGGGTGATGGGGTCCTCCATTGTTGAGGAAGTATCATCCTTTCATCGCTGGAAGCGCGCACTTGTGAGTTCCTTTGTGATGCCATTGGATCGAAGGGAGTTCATAAGGTAGTGCCTGCGAAACATTTTAGCAAATACAAGTAGAAAACCTGTCAAAGTAGCATCTCATAATCCCATGCGTAATTAATGGTCTTGCTTGGCCCTCCTTTAGATCATAAGAGGGCATAGGGTGGGATTAAGATTAATCTGTCATGTTTGGTTAAAGATTCACGTCAGGTTCACCATTTTTATCTCGTTCTTGGTTTTCTGCCACGAAACGCCCAACGACTCCATATCCAATGATTGATGGACCTGCTTTCCAAAGGTAGGCATTCGCCGGATGGTCTGACCAGCGACTCTTAATAACTCACATTGTCCGAGAGGATGGGAATTCAAGCTCATCGCACCCTTTTGGGGGGAAATTATTGCCTGTTTCATGACTCTCTTATAGATTTAAGACGTATCCATATGTTCGTGAATCTTTGGTTTATACCCAAACATAGTGTCCACGGATTTAACCTTGGTGTGACACAGTCAACTAGACACAGGGGTTCAGAATCATTTATACCCGAGGTTTACCATCCCTCGTTGGATTAATGACCCTGAAGGGTTGGAACTTTCTTGAGGCGACACCAGGAGTGGCGCGGTGAGCCGATGTGGAGATGATCAGATCGACTAGTTGTTGGGCTTGAACCTCAGGGAGGCTTCCTACTTACCCTACATAGGAAGTAGGGATCAAAGTCCACCTAGTTCATATATATAGTTTAACGTAATGCTGGACGAGGGTAGAACTCGACAGGGAAAAACCACCGAGTGGTGGGCTTGAACCTCGCGGAGGCTTCCTACGTACCCTGCCTAATAGGAAGTGATCATAGTCCATGTAGTTTGATAAGGTTTCTGGGAACCGACGTGAAGAGAGACCAGGTGGTCCGATGGGTGATGGGCTTGAGCCTCATGGAGGCTTCCTGCATACCCTGTCTAGGAGGCAGGGATCAAAGTCCCCGTAGTTCACTTTGTCTTGGGGCTTACGCTCTGGGGCATCCAATAGGAGGATTTCATGGTCGATGCTTACTCGAAGCCCACATGATTCATGCTCGGTGTGAGAAACAATAGGTAGAAATGACCAGAGGATCACTTCACGAAAGGTACATCTGTGAGAAGCGGAGTGGGGCTTACGCGTGAAGGCAGCCCAGGGTGATGAATTGGGGATTACACTATGAGGAGGCCTAGAAGGTCAGGGCTTACTCTAGGATGGATGCCCAGAAGGCGGATTGGGGCTTTCAATCTAAGGTGGTCCATAAGGTGTATTGGGGCTTACACTCTGAGGAGGCCCAGATGGTGGATTTGGGATTATACTCTGAGGAGGCCCAGAAGGTCGGGGCTTACTCCGGGATGGATTCCCAGAGCGAAAAAGCCCAGCGGGAGAGGGAAAGGGGTTTCTCCTGTCCCCATCACCTATATTGTTCCCCGGGGAAATACCCGGGGAAGTACCGAGGTGCATGGGGGAGGCTTCCTTCGGATGGGTATGTCTCCCCCTCTCTGAGTAGGGGAGATGTGCCCGACTGCTGAAGCGTACAATCCCCCATCCTGGCGAGTGGAGGTAGAAAGGGGGGCACTTGGGCTCAGACCTCACATTACCGTGGGAATATGAACCCAGGCATGCTTTGGGAATACGCCCAAGGGTCGGGGAAACCCATTTTCCCCTGTTTACCATGCGTACGTGAACTCAAAATGGCATGCTGATGCGCCTGAAAGTTTTACCACATGGATCTGGTGGCTTTGGCGAAGGACCTATCTGGATCGGAAGGATTTTACCTGGCTCTAGAAATGAGAACACCGAAGTATTTGTCTAGCCACCGAGAGGTATGGGTGGTGGCACCCTTCACATGGGAAAGTTCCAAGCGGCTGGAGAAGCCGTTCGCAAAACAGGGTGGTCCGTGGACTGATTGGATTCCCGCGAACCAGGGTGGTTCGCGGATTTAGGTTCAATCCGTGAACCAGGGTGGTTCACGGCTTCAGGTTTAATCCGCGAACCAGGGTGGTTCGCAGATTTGGGTTCAATCCACGAACTAGGGTAGTTCACGGAGGGTTCTAGGCGGGCATATGAGGCCAAGGGTGGCGCCGATCGGAGGCTCGTCGGTCGGGGCTTTGTTGGCAGAGGAGGGTGCTACATGGTACGACAGATGGGAAAAGGGGCATAAACTCCCTGGTCTACGGGGAAGTCATCAGCAGAGGGGGTATGGTTCGCGGTTCTCTTTTTTTTGTTATTTTAGGTTTTCGGTTCACTAAATTATTATGAGTTTTCCAATTCCTTCTTAATTCATATACCTACTGTCGTTTGCGGATGGGAATTTTGTTGTTCGCGAAATTCCAAGCCTTCCTTCTGCTTCCGAATCTCCAATCGCTCCGAATCCAATTCTAGTTCTCTGATCCTTTCTTCTTTCCCCCTTGGTCTCCTTTTATAGAGTGGGGAAAGGAATGTATATGTGGCCCCGCGGTGCTTTTGGAGGAGGCCCATAACCAAATACCCGGTTCACAACTGACATGGTCAATCCGTGATTCACGGTGGGTATTGAATGCTTCCCCCCTCCGTGAGGCGAACTCAGGGAGTGCTCCGCGGCTGCGGAGGGTTCCGCCACTATTCTGAGAATGACAGCAGGTGTAGCTTCAACCGATCGACACGGTCCGCGGTTGGGGCGGCTCGTGATGGTGAACTGGACTGGCTCCCATCCTGCCTCGTGACCGTGGAGGCTCTCTGCCTCCATTTCGCAAACGACAACGGTTCGCGGAGGGGGGGTGCCTTGCGGCGCCTGGCCACATTGCGATTCCGTGAACCGGTTCGTGGACAGTTCCTTTTGTCTCCTCTTTGATTATTTTCTCCAATTCTTTGGGGAATTTGGGTAAAATTTCCTTTTCGGATTTTTCAGGACCCTACAGAATCACAACACAAATATTTGTAAGGTAATAAAAACATTTATCACTGAGAACTCTATGAATATTTTTATAGTATAGTCACATAGTTTAATTATTTTAATCCCTACTATCCTTCCAATAATATAAAATGAAAAGAAATTAGGATATTATTTCTTCTTCAATAATAGGAACGATCATATATAAAATTTTGAGTACTCAAACATATGATTCTTATGATTTGAATATAACTAATTTATATTAATGAAATCATAGTTAATGTAAGTCGATTAATAATAATAATTTCTATATGTAATTTTGAAGGACTAATAATATATTCTTGGTTTTTGAAAATGAGAAGATCCTTATTGTAAAGGGTTACCCTATTGTTATATTATAAACTGAAAATTTTAATTCTAATTCCTAATCAAGATTCAAGTTTCATCTTAGTAGTGAGTGAATTAGTTGAAAGATTTATAATCATCCTACAATACTGATGATATAATAAAATTTACTATATACATTCATTACTTGTTATAATGGTGTCTTTTTTATCAAGAAATTTATCATTGAACTAGGGATAATGTTTATTATATCATAACTTGTAGATATCATTTATCATAGAATCATGGTTTGGATTCAGGGCAAGAAAAAATGGTGATAACAAATGACTAAAACGATATCTTCACAAATATCATCTAATTAAATAAATAATTTATATATGTAATTTAAAGGACTTTTAGTGGATATATAGGATAATGTATAAGGTTTATTAACAATACCACTACCCAAAAAAACAATATAGGATTATAAATTCATTGGGAATATATTGAGAAATATCATTAATTTAATATTTTTTAAATTAAAAATCTAATTCATATGATACAAATCATATTTATTATATTTGTATTATGGATTAAATATTAATGTGAATTTACATTTTTTTCATTAATTCATGTGAACATCATTTATTATATGAGATTTGAATAGTAATTAACCCCTTAAAGAAAAATATATGAGTTTACTTTAATTTATGATATTCATGGGAAGTAATTATTTTTTATGATATGTTAATATTTTCATAAAATGGGACTTGAATAAAGATACAATGTTCACTCACTTGATGATAAATTACTTGTTATTCATAAATGATGTCTGAGGAGTCTAAATTGATGTATCCATTAAGCATAATTGATAACAATTAGATTACAATCATTTGGAAGAGGTACTATATCATGTAATATAATGAGAGTGTCATTAGGATCTCCCTTACTGTAAATCTTATCTGTAGAAAATTTCTCCACCCTTCGGATATGAGAAATATCCATGTCGTTTATAAGGAGTGTCCTATAGTTACAAATGTCATACACCATTGACCATATGACATTATCCTTTCCATTTAGGAAGATTGAATAGAATATTTGATTCATACTCAATTTAGTTAATTTGAATATTGTGTAACATGTGGATATAGAGGTAGTTATGCCTAACTTTGACTCCTATTTACATGGAATTACCCAACCCAAAGTAAGTAGTAAAGATGAGTAACATTGAACCCCTATTTTCTCAAACCAAGCCTCCTCCATGCATAACAATCCGATTGGATGATCCATCCACATTCATATTAAAACTAGTACATAGAGGCCTCAACTTGACCCATATCCCTTGAGGTGAATGGTACCTGCCTTCCAATATTTTCACCAACCCGCAAATCAGCTCAATAATAGAAACTAAATTTACCACCCTTACATATAGTACACTAAATTCATCTATCAATGAAAAATTTTGTACTTTATGGAATAGTGAAGAGCACTTGATTCCTTGTCTATTCATGTTATGATCATCCCGTGAAACCGAGAACATGATACAAATTTTACTAATGAGGCACAAATATGATTTCTTATAAGGACTAACCCACTAAATTATAACACATGTAATGTCATATATAATTTATTAGATATACATAAGTGTGAATACATTAAATTAATACAAATTATTTTAGTTTTAAAAATTTTCCCTACATGTGAATCCTTACACTTTGATATTACTCATACACATTCCTTAAGGTTGGGAAAATTATGGAGTGGTTGGGTGTGTTATTAATCATGGAATGGGATTTCATAACTAAGATAAGATTTACCCATATGTAATAAAGGTATGAAATTCTTTCCCTTTATTAAATTATATAGTGGAAATGCATATTTAATTATATTTGATGAATGTTGGTTAATTTTGTGGTGGATCTTATTATATTATGTCCTTACAAGATTATATTGATCAATGTATAATGTTGATGTTTTATCTCTCTCTATTTTTTTTCATTATAAAAAATACTCACATGTGTTTCTATTAAATTTAATTAAGTGAGTTTTAGTGTTTTTAATAAATATAATGTGATGGGAATCATGGAATGTTAAATATATTTCAAAGTATTATTAAAGGGTTATTAATATATATTTTCATCCTTCAAGACCTTTGAATCATCTTCTAATATCTTTATAATTATTTATAAGGTAGTGGAGGAGGCTCCACATAAATATGGTTATGTGAAGAGAGAACTAGTTGGTCGGGGCAGGGAACCATTTAATCATTATACTAAAAAAAGTTGCAGTTTTTGTTGAGAAGTACCATCAGATAGTCGATTAAACAATTAGAGTTATTTAGATTTGTTTGGCATCTATTGGACAGTTGTGGGCCTATAGAGTCTAATTGATCATGGTTGTCCAAAAACCTGTGAGTTCTCTCCATCCCACCAAATACTCAATGATGGATACCATGTAACTAATGGTGAGGATTAATCTATTCCAATTATTCATTAATTAGGGTCAAAAATACCATAATGACAGTATTACATGTCTTCATGGAACATGTTGAATTCAATAAGGTTATCTCACCACTTAGAGCCTATAAAAGGAGTCCATTGGAATCTTGGAAGCTGTTGCTTACAAACCTTTCTTGTCAACAATGCCCTTTATCTGAATCAATGTTGAATGGATAAATATCTCAATAATATCTAATATAATTTCTCAAATTATCAAAGTATCTCAACATTCATCTTAAATATATCATCTCTATTTGAAACTATATATCGAATAGATTTGTGAGCAGATTTAGAAAATGATTTCATAAACCAATCCCCTCTCTTCTCATCATATTTTTTCAAAGCGTTCTCATGACAAAAAAATTGAGGGAAAGGTTCTTTGACTACCGATGAAGCTCAAGAGGGTTCTCACTAACCATAAATTCAAGTGTTGGGATTCCTTATCAACATTATGATCAAGATATTAATAGTATTATACTTTTATATTAAGATCCAGTGATGTAGGGGATCACATTGAGATATTTTCATACTTCTTATCAATTTTTTTATCTATATTTACTTTATATCATTGTTTCATTTATCATTGATTTTCATATGTTTATAAAAAAAATTGACCATTTCTATAAAAAAAATTCTTTTATTTTATATTTATAACTCAAATAAAATTTATCAACTATAACTCAATCAATTTATTGCTTATTGTTTTAAATTTTTAATTATCCATTGCATATACATTAAATTTTTCAAAATAGAAATTAACCCCCTCATTCTTCCATATTTATTTGAACAATGAGTGTTTTTTATTTTGATGACATAATATTTGGTGGATTGGAAAAATAATGGTGAAATGTTTTTATATAATTCTTGAAATTTGAGTTTAAATTGTCAATTATTGGAGAGATGATGTTTTCCCTTGATTTACAGGTGAATCAAGGAATGAAAATCACATTTGTTTCAAAATAAAAATATACCATGTAGGTTATAGGAATATTTGTAATAGAGAATTCAAAGTAGACAATAAATCTATTTTCTACAAAGTTGAAACATTAATTGGGTGATGATAGTGAAGTTGTAAATGTCACATAATACAGGAAGATAATTAGGATAATTTTATAAATAATAGTGAAACTATCTAATATTGTTTTTATCACATTTCTAACTGAATGGTATCTATATAATCCTAAGTAAATCCACTTATGATAAATAGAATAATTTGGTAAATTAAAGAAACATTGTATTTTGGTCTGTTATACAATAAAATAATCTTATTTGAAGTTGTACTATTATATAGATATAGATTAGGCTGAATTAGAAAAATATAGAAATTCAACATCATGTTGTGAATTTTATCTTCAAAGACTGTGAATTTCTTATATAAGAATGAAAAAATATTCCATTTCATTAAACTCTATATAGGTGTGATATATTTCAGTTACTCAAGATTACACACATTTAATTTGCATGAAATAGTAATGTGAAGATATGGGAGTTGAAGAAAATTCTCTAATAATAATCCACATTCATAATTAAAGTGATATAAATATTATAAACAACACTTATATCACTGTAGGAGGAAGAAAATTAAAATAAATAATCATTTTATCAAGGAAAATTTAAGCCATAAGTTAGTGGAGTTGGAGGATGTTCCTAAAGATATTTAGGTTTCATATATTCTTAATATTTTCTTACACAAGGAATCAGTTTAAAGACATAAAATAGCTCTCAGAGTCTAAGTGAAACCCCACACAAAAATAGTTTTTATATCGAACCCCCTCTCTGTGAGGTATGGTGTGTTTTTATCTATGATTATATGTGTTCTTTACTTTTTTATATACAGAAAAGTTGTGTCCTTTAGGTTATTTGGAAAAGGGTAAGAAGTATTTATCATGAAATTAAGAGAATATAAAGGAGGATAGATAATAAGGATGTAGTGAAATGGAGGTTTGTTTAAAAAATCTGATAATTTTGATGATGTTCATTCCAAGTAGATATATCACTATAGTTTAAAATATAGTTCTATGATAAATGAAATTACCTAGTGGGGTGGAATAAGTGTTACACCTAAGTTTTATTATTATTCATGGAGATAATGATATGTTTTATTTTTGAAAAAGTATATTTTTTCAAAAGGTGTATTTGAGAAAGGATAAATCATTGATGATGTTTTCATGCTAATAAGGTTTATCACAAATATTATGGCATGTATGGTATTAGATTATGTGTCGAGTAAATATGTGATCTCAATCTGGTTTTTTAGGATAGGGATTATGGTAAAAATGTAAGAGTAGAAATTATTAAAAATAAGAAGGAGACAAAAAGATTAATGTTGCATGAAATCATAAAGAGTTTTAAACAAACCCAAAGGGTGAGACTATTGGGAAAACATTCATTAGGGTGACATTTTAATATTTTTGGGTATGTTTTATTTGTTAAAAATAACAGTTCCAAGTTCAGTTGTAGATTTACAACATGATTTTTGAAAATTTATGTTGAAAAAATGTCAGGGTGGAAGTATGTAATTTCTATAAGGTGTGTAGTAAGTTGTATGTTTAAGGTGGATATTTCTTCTAGTTTTTTCCATGTTTTGGGAATTTATAATTTAGAGTAAGGGGAATTTGTTTTTTATGTAAAGTAAATATTTTCATGTAAGTGAGAAGGTTGCGTGAATAGGTGAAATAGACTCACAATGTTACATGGAAGTGCATATTTGAAATGACATCGTCAAGATACAAAAAATGAATGGTTTTTTGAAAGATAAATAGTTTTATGAAACTCGGAGATGTGTGATGTAGACAGAGTTGTGTGAACCCGGAAAATACATATAGAAGTCTCGTGATGGTAGTGAGTTGTGTACTGATGATGATGCGAAGTATTTAAATTTTAATGAACCAGGAAAGTTACATGTAAGGTTGATGGTGTGTATGATTTTTTCATGAAGTTTAGTTCATGTTTATAAATAGGTCACTACCCCCCCCCCCCCCCTCACATAAAATTCCAATACATAGAAAATATTAAGGCTCTGAAATCATGTTCTAGTTGTGAGAAATAATTTCTTACATGAAGTAGTTTTTCGAAACATTGGTTTACCAAAGAAGAGGTAATTATGTCTATATGACCAAATGATCCATGAAAAAAATAAAAGTTTTGTGAAAAAATGGTAGTTTCCTAACAAACATAAAAGTTGCAAGAAATTTGGGAGTTATGAGACAAAAAATAGTGGAAAAAAAGGTGTGGATGTTGAATTAAATTTTTGTAAAGGTTATGTGAAAATGAAGGTTTTGAAAACTATATGGAATTACATAAAAAATATATTTTAAATTTATACTCATCGTGTAGATGAAATAAGTGTTTCATGACACATCTATTGTGGAATAATGAACATTGACTCAAGAAATAAAATAAAGAATCTTCTGAATGATTAGTGAACACACTTCAATTGAGAGAGCAGTGAGATTTAAAATTGTTATTGGTAGTAAACCAAGATGGTTAGTGATTACACTCTGAACATTGTTACAATAGTGTGATATAGTAAATTTGGTACATCAGTACATTGAATTTTTATTCTACT
Organism: Viscum album; assembly: GCA_963277665.1. Taxonomy (NCBI): domain Eukaryota; kingdom Viridiplantae; phylum Streptophyta; class Magnoliopsida; order Santalales; family Viscaceae; genus Viscum; species Viscum album. Next base: position 1,198,180,147 of record OY728153.1, on the reverse strand, counting down.
TGCACTAACATAGTCAATGGTAAACCAAATAAAATTTTTGTGTGTCCTGAATGTTTTCATTTCTCCTCATACATTACAATACGAAAGAGATATAAGTGTGTTTTTTTGAATGAATAAATAATATCCAAATAGGTGAGTATTTTAGTCTACCGTACTCTGATTCACCCCCACCCCCTTAAGGTATTTAACATAGCGGGGACAAAATTTAGTTTTATCCATTTTTAAAAATTACTCTATCTAGTTACAAATATTAATAATTATCTTAATAATTAATTATTATTATTTTAAATCTAAAATTATTCCAATTTCTTCAATAGATGTTTAATTATAATGAATTGTTCCTGATTTATTTATTGAATGATTGCTTATATAATTCATTGAATTATTCTCATTATCATTTATATTTTCATAATGATAAAGTAATATATCTCATAGATAGATGATTTCCAGATAAAAATAAAGGTTTTTATATTTCATACCCCTCTACCACACTTAAATAAAACAATACTATCAATCTTTATCTTAATCTAAAATAGATACATTATATTTTCATTAAAGAATTAAAAGAATTGGCATAAAAATAAAGATTAAGAAACATATTCTCTATGTTATTTTTCATTTTCGTCATTGGTATTTATACTATGGACCTTTATGACAATAGATTCATTTTAAATTCAATGTTTCATTGGCCTCCTCATGATAGTTCTAGAAAATTATATTAAAAAAATATATCAATATAATGGAAATGTACCGTTAGTTAAAAGAAGTTCCAAGATTCTCTCTCATTTTAGATAAACATTTTTTTATAATAATCATAAATAAATAATGAAAATACATTAAAAAATATATTAAACATAATGAAATCCAAAAACTCCATTAGATTTATCTCATATTCCCCCTCATCCTTCCCTTCCCCTTTATCCTTAGGGGAAATAGAGGATTTATCATGAAAGAAGATTTTCCTTTAATTTTTCCATCCTTATATGTTAATTATAATGTAATTCATGGTAAGGATTTGTAATATAGAATGGTATGGGATGAAACTCCATAATATGTATATTGAGATATGTGTGATATATATGGGATAACCATGGGGACGGTAATGGAGTTATTATATCCTTATATGTTACACACTTCGATTTAATTATGATAGGATCTAAAAAACATCATTTTATTCTTTCTCTTACTAAGAACCATGTATCATTTAATATTCCATTTTCTTTTCTCCTCCACATTATTTTATATCTCATATTTACCCTTATTCTTTCCAAAAAATATCTAATTCATTTCCAACTAGAATATATCATTCAAGGTTTTTATACTCGTAGTTTTAGATATACCTAAAATGGTTATGGTTAAAAGAGGTATGGATGAATCTACTTGTAATATCCTAACATTACATAACTTGTCAGACCAAACCCTAATTCCAAAAATAAATTTCACTTATCTATTTATTTATACCATTCATTATAATTATCAATAAATATATCCATTAGTTTTTACCAATCACAATCATGTGATGAGTACCCTCATTTCCAACATAAAGAAATCACATAACTCTAAATACAATACATAACATATCCAATAATATAATTGATTACATATATCCAATAAGAATCCAAATATTTTCAATAATAAAAATATAAAACTATAAAGGGGATAAAAAATAAGTGGGGCATATTTTATTAGTTTATAATAATAATGGTTAGATCGTCATATATTCCAAAAATCTAAAAACTAATGTACCTGTAAATAAACATCAACAACAACTATATGAGTGTTGAAAAGTAGGTAAGGAATGAAAATACATGTCATCTTCTAAAAATATGATATAAAATAAAGGATAGTTTAACCTTGACTTTATTAAATTTTCATATCCCTCGATCATTTAGCACATCATAATTACAAATTACTAGATTTTCCACATCTATCATAGAGAACTAGAGTTATAAGTCAATCATCACACTAATCACCACCTAAAATATTAATCAAACACATATATGCAGACCCAGAATAGGAATTTGAATAAAAAACAATATTTCTACATGGTTTGGGTTTTCTTCCTAAGTCAATAATAGAATATTTATAATAATTTCATATTACCAAATGTATAAGTTTTACACAAAATAATTCTTAGAAATATAGAATTACACTTTTCCTAATTTAGTTACTGTATAATGATACGGTTTATTTTTCATTAAAATTATTCCTCAATAGGTAGTCCAACCTCGCATTATAGAGGTTTATTTTTGGTCCAAATTATAACACCAACATTTTACATTTTTGTTCATCCACCCATTGACTTATTCATTTATTTGCGATTTCAACTGACTTGACTAACTCTGTTGGTACCATGTTCACTATTCCCAATGTCCAAAATGTAAAACCTCAATTATAATTTTGAGAACTTACTATTGTTAGACCCATATTTTGATGTTTAATATTGATACAAAACTATAATGACTTAAGTTAACTTCTATAGTAATAAATTCCAATGAGTTAACTGTTCTTGACTCACCCTTCAAATGAACTGAGCTTCTGATGATCTAAACTAGGATTCACACCCCAAAAATCTCACACTTAAATATTTATTTTCAGGAAGCATCAATAGAATCCCTAAAAACATAGTTAAAACCATATTTTTATTCCCCAATCATTACAATTTTCTTTATTATACTCCCATTCAGTTGAGTCCCACTAAAGAATTATGTTCCCTCAGGCATTCTTGGATGAAGACATTTGTGAACATGTCAGCTAGATTTTTCTTCTATGTGATCTTCCAATGAAAAAACTCTTTGTCCTCCAATAGATTTTGGAACAAATGATGCTTCAGTTCAATGTATTTCATTATTTCTTAAAAAACATAATTCCTAGTAAGGTGGATAGAAATCTGAATATGATAGAATAACATTACTCATTTGTATTATTTTTCATGCTACTTCACCGACTGAATTATCTTGATTATATCAATCATATATTTTGTAGCTATAATATACACTTGTTTAATTATATAAAAAATTTCCACTAGTTGTATTCATGATATCTAAATGATCAATGTTTTTCTAATTCTAAACAAAAAAACTATTTTTCTGTGTATTGAAATAACTTTAAATATTTTCATTAACAAATACTTGTAAACAATATTCTTCCCCAAAGGATAATTCCATATTTTTTTATCCTTTAATGTATTATGTGATCCATCTAATATCTTATCAGTTCTCCTTATCAATGTTAGATATGAAATGACTTTCTAAAACCACTGCAAAGTCAATGTCAGGCCATATACAAACCATCACATACATCATTATTGAAATAACTAAAGCATGTAGTACTTCTTTAATGTACCAGGCCACATAATTCATTGAAGGTGTGTGAACATTGGATAATATTAAGTGTTCATAAAGGGTATTTCTGATAGATTTTTATCTTATCCCTAGAAACCTTTTAATAATCTCTTGAATGTATTTCTTCTAGGAAACACTAGAGTATCTAATTTTGTATCCCTTTATATCTTAAACCCCATGATTGTATTGGATTTAATAATCTTACTCAATTGAAATAATCAGGAAAACATCTTATTTAGCTCCATAATATTCTAATTTGTTTCCCTTCCTGGAATATGTCATCCATATAAAGTAGGATAATGATATATGTTCTATCCTTATAGGACTACCTATCATGACCCATCCCATATGGGCCCATGCTATAAATCCCCAAGACCACCTCTAATATGCTAGGGGTTAGATATTAACATCGAGTAGGCATATCAATAACATGGGAGACCTAAGCCTATGTTCATCTGCAGATACACATATCTCCAAGCCCATAAAATAATAAAATGTAAAATAATAAAACAATTGTGCATGAATACATCTAAATCCCACAACTAGAGTATGATAGTAAGTAAAGGAAAGTAAAAAAATAAAAATTCAAACCAACCACATGGAGTCTAAAAAAATCCATCATGGAAGTAAAGGTATGGTCTAATTTCAAGATATCATTGGAACACACCTTGTCCTATCTAATCTCAAAAAATACTATTTATTCATGGTCTGTATAGGACTCTAACAAAAGTTTTATCAGTAGCACATTACATGGTATGTCTTGGAAAAGCTCGTGCATGGGTGAAAATAAAAATATCCAATAAGAAACCCTAAAACCACAAATCACTCAACAAAGGAATAATAGTCATCTCTATATAGGTATATGTCTATAACACATAATAATAATAATTTCCATATATACTCAACCAAGACACAAAATATAAATGTAAATTCACAATTTTGATACCATCATAGGATTCTAACTTGAATGTTTCACAAAACATTATTCTAGGATAACACACTCAATGAGTTTGATAGTACTAATGGAATTTTTCCTAGATGACACGCTCATTAGTTCTCATCCATGGAATTATATTCTTTTATTTTGAAGTGATATGATTCATTGATGAGGATCACTAAAAAAGACATGGGGTATAATAACCAATCAATATTGATTAATATTCTAAGTAGCTGATTGGTGTATGCATAGTGGTGGTCATGATGATGCCAATAAATCCACCTAGGGTGAGAAGATGAATATAGGATCTCACTCTGATCCTCACATAAGGATTCCAACAACTATATCCAAGAATTCATGTTAAAGGGAATGTTTTCCTATGTGTATGAGGAAATTCCATACTAACCCTAAGGGAATGGATATAGGGAATGCACCCTAATGAATCTATTCTAAGATATAGAGGAAAATGGCTCCAAGCCTTGATCTAAGGATTATGTGGCATGTAGTAGAGTTACATTCTATGTACCTTCGACCTCGAGTCCTTCCCATGTAAATAGCTAATGTCTGTGTAACAGTACACAATGTATTGTTTCTTATGTACTCAATCTCATGTGCCAGTACACAACATAGCCCATGTATTCCCATCCTGGTTATGTGTATGTAGTATTACATAGTGTTCCCATGCCTGTATAATCCATACCATGTCTAGTTACCCTCTAAGGTACACTCCTAGTGATTAGGGAGGTTTCACACATCGTGTGATCCTTAACATCTTCCCAATCCCTATGTGCCGATGTATGGGCCCAACATGGTGTGCAGCTCCAAAGTACATGTCATGTTGATATTTTTTTAAGAATCCTTGATTATTACTTCCTTATAAGATCTCACCACCACCGCCTTGATTCCCATCGTCAACCTCACCAGAAATTGTAGATCCATTCCAACAAAGCCTCAATATGGTCATTCTCTACAATCTAGCCTATGAATCCATTCAGAAAGTTAATTATGTTCAACTCATTGCTATTTTTATGCCCCACTTGAATCTTGGGGTCTTCAATCCAGTCTTATCCATTATCCTTCACCACCATCACAGTACTTTCACATCATGTTGATACCATATCTATAGTATCAAATTGTTGTTCCCTGAAACAGGTGTGTAATGATCGATTTCCTTGGTGGATATTGAACCACAGGAAATCAAAGAACATCTATGATGTAAAAAAATGGGGGATAAATTCTCAACCACAAAACAAGGAATGAAACTCAGAAAATGTCTCTGTTGGACACAATCCATAACTATTATAATTACAGTTTTGAATAAAATAACAAAAAATAAATTGCCCTAATAAAAAACCCCAAAAATAATCACAACCCACCCAATGACTAATTCGTAGAAAAAATGTTTTTTAATTAATATGTGTTCATCATTGAAAAAGGAAATTGGGGAAATCCAATTCAAATAGAATCCTAACTCAAGACGGATCAATCACTGATGAAGAATAGAGAGGGACCATGATCATTGGTGAGAGACTCAGATTCCATCTCCCATTGGTCGTCAATCTTATATATTGTCATCGTCTTCTAACAAAATCACCTACAATGGCTCTAATGGCTCTCATCAATTTTCATGGCTATATGGTTATCCATAAAAATTTTCAACAAGCACATATTTAAAAAATGAAAACATGTTTTTATGTTAACATACAAATAAAATAATTTATTTAACTATTTTATTCATTTTACACATGTGTCTAATTTTAAAAAAAATGATCAGTTCAGACAATGGTTATGTCTCACCTATAGTAAAACCCATGTTCCAAACTCAAAGGTACCCTCATATTTCTAATTGAAGTCCCCATAAATAATTTATTCAACTTTTTTAGGAAAATTGTTTGTTTGTTCTATTTAATATATTAAATATACTTCAAACATTTATTCTGGACACACCAGGACTTGGAATCACACACCTACTTAGTTTCTAGTCTCAAAAATAATTCATATAATATCCAAAAATAATAAATGGAAATTAAAATTTATTAAATTTTCCCCACCTTGGGGTTTATTTTCTGAAAATCCAAAAAAGGGTTGCACAAAGGGAGTTGGGTTATGAGGTGAAATCTGAGCCTCCCGCTCCAAATTTCACTCCTGGAGATTCCTATACTACCATCAGACTTTAACTAATGGAATATCTCACTAATGAATAATCCTCTTCTACTGATCTTTGATCTCCGTCAATTAATCAACAAATTTACTTCAATCCTCGATGTATGTCTCTCTTCATTTGATAACGTGTGATGGTTAGTTCATGGTTCTCCTCATATATGACATGTGGAAGATTTTTCTAAAAGGTAAGACACCTCTCCAACTCTACAATGTATATAGAATGTGATGATGAATATTGGAGATACAATCTCACCCCGACCAAACCTTCATAACCCATGTCAAGTTGAAACCTGTACGAACATGTGATCTCAATCCTCTAACTACAAATGCCTAATTCATCTATCCACAGAAGACTTCTGATGGATCTATGCCTTCCTCATATAGCCTTAGATGATCTGAATTTTCTAAATAGTGGATCACACCAACTCTGGGACCATAACTGTTGACTCTCCTGGGTTATTCCACCAAGGTGGTGACCTATAGGGTCACTCATAAAAATCATATAATGGTGTCATAACAATTGTGGAATGGTAGCTGTTGTTGTATGAAAACTCCACCGGTGGTAGGTGATCCTCTCAACTACATTCGAAGTCTAACATGCAAGAACACAACATATCCTCCTAGACCTGAAGGGTCCAACCAAACTACCTGTCAATATGTGGGTGAAATGATATGCCTATGTATAACAATGTCCCAAAATCCTCCTTTAATCCCTTTCATAACTAGGATGTGAAGTGAGAATCATGGTCAGAAATGATATTTGAGTGAACTCCAAAGAATTAATCTATCTCTTTCACATAGAGGTGCCTCAGATCACGACTGAAACCTACTGTTAATGTCTATGAAGTGAGCTAACTTAATGAGTCATCATATGATCACCTAGATGGAATTGTTTCCATTGTAAATACATGGTAATCCCATCACAAATTCGATGGATATCTCATCCCACTTCCACATTGGCACATCAAGGGGTTGATATAAACCTGCTAGAAGATGGTGTTCAGACTTTATGTGATGACATGTAAGGCATCGACAGACAAAATATATAATCAATGGTCACAAAAACTAAAATCAATGGTCCTGGTACATCATTTTCCGTGAATGTATGTACCACCAAAGGAGATGTATGAAATTTCCTCAAAACCTCCTCCCACAATATTGATGGTACCATCAAGTACCTTATAAAAATAATGACATTCTACCCACCTTCAAAAAATCCATTTGAAGTATATCTAGTGGATATAGGATTATGTAGAGTATAATAGTAAGTATACCCAATATATGCCTACCTAAATTGCTGAAAAAGAAGAGGTATAACAACCATTGACTAGAGGTAAGAAACTCCATATCCATCCACAAAGGATAACTATGACGAGGCTAACTGCTTTGATGACTCGTTCATAAATTCCAAAAAATATCTCTTCTTGAGAGCATCTGATACCACATTCCCCTTCTAAGGATTATAGAAAATATTGAAGTCATAATCCCATAGGAACTTTATCCATCAACCCTACCTCAAGTTAAGTTCCTTCTAATAGAATATTTACTTGAGATAGTTGTGGAAAAAATTGATGATAAATTACTCTCCCATAAGGTAATATCACTGTATCTTTAGTGCAAATTATACCACATCCAAATCAGAAATGTGGGTCACACAGTTCTATTCTTGTGGCTTCTATTGATGAGAACTATAGGTAATCAATACCTTCCTTTTCATTAGAAAATAACCAACCCAGTTTCTAATGCATCATAGAACACAATTTACTCAACACCCTCCTCTAGAAATATAAATATGGGAGCACTTGTCAAATTATACCTCACCTCCTAAAATTATTACTAGACACCCTCTATACCAACAAAATGATGCCATTTTCATGTAAAATTTGTCATGGGTTCTAATATCTGAGTGAAACCAGGTATGAATATTTGGTAATAGCCTACCAACCCAAGGAATCTTCTCACCTTTATAACACTCTTGGGTGGATCCCATTCTAAAATTACTTCAACCATGGTCTTCCCCACTGCAACTCCATCAACATAGATAACTGGACCTCTTAAATCCATAATTGTAACTTCAAGAGATTTTTGTAATGTTGGTGCTCTTATAGTATGTCCAGTACGTCCTCAAGTGTCTTGAGTGCTCCTCCTTAGATTTAAACTACACAAGGTTATAATCGATGAAGGATACCATGAACAGATATAAGAAAGGATGGAATATTTGGTTCATGAGTCACATGATCACTTTCGGGGTGTTCATCATGTTAAAGGGAGTAAAAAATACTCATAGTGGTCGTAGTGTCATCTAAATTTCAACATCATTGTAACCTCATCTTTTACTCAAAACCGGTGATAAATTGACCCGATGTCACCCTTTGAGAATCATCATTCCCCTCTCAACTGATCTAAGTGGTCATCAATCCTCAGTATTGTATATGTATTCTTCACGGTCTCCTAGTTCAAGCACCGATAGTCCACACATAACCTCAAAATCATGTCTACCTTTTTAGAGAACAAAACCGGGTCTAGCCAGGGTGAAACACTGGGTCTAACCAATCTCTTCCTATTCAAGTCCACCAACTACACCCTTATCTCACAAATCCTTATAGGAGACATCCCATATGCTTTTGCATATTTTTTTCATCCTGTGGTGTAGATTAATGCATAAGTCTATCTCTACATCGAATCTTAATCATTGAACATCCCCAAAGAAGACATATTCATACTCCTTCACCATTTTAGGGAACTAAAATCTCATAACACCCACTATATAAAGGGTTATTATAGAAAAATGATGAGTAATGTATTTCACCCTCCTATGCATGAGTCCGTATTGAACTATCTGGGTATCTTTTTCACCCCCAAAGTAAATCATTGTCCCATCACTATGGAAAAAGTGTATCCTTCACATGAAAGATTCAATCTTGGCCTGAACTATGGTAATCCATTCCATACCTAAGATGATTCCATAAGGATTTATTTCAACAAAAAGAGATCCAAATAAGAAATCTCACCTACAAGATTTAAGTCACAATATTATCACCTGTGATTTATTTTTGAGTCATCTTTAGTATGAGTCTCCATGAAAAAGGTTCAAACCAAGGGAACAAATGGAATCTATATGTCTCGATCAAGATATGTTGAAATAAAGGAGTGACTGGAACATGTGTCTATCAGTACTAGAGATAAGATATAAAAAGACATAGATCATACCTTGTATCATTCTCATAGACATTGGGTCATAATCCTCGACTGCCTACAACTATCTCTGCCCTTGTCCTATGAATTCTTAAGCCTAGTGAGGACCACCTAGGGGTGGTGGTGGTAAAAAATAAAACCATCTACCACCATCATATTCTCTCAAAGATCATATTCCAGTTATGCCACCCTGTAGACCTATCTTCTCCTTCCATTACCTATGCCTCATTGGCCCATCAATGGTCTCCTTATCAATCGTATGAAGGGTCATACACTCATGATTAAAATGTCCCCTTCCATTACAAGAGTATCAATTCCACTCCCTGGCCTAAATGGACCCATCATATGAGCCCTGAACTATAGAACTTATGTACTAGGTTCTTCTCTTAAAATAACTCATGATTACAGGTCCTTGAGCCAGACATAGGCTCCCTAATACTGAGGTATCTACTCCTATTTTGACACTCTCAATTTTTATGATTTATTTTATTTTATTATTTTATGTCCCTGTAAATGTTTCACCAGGGTTCAGGTTGGATCCGGTTTGAAATTTTTGTTACATATTTAAAAATGTGTGTTTTGGTCTTAAATGCATCCAGCGCACCACAGTCAACGCCACGCAGCTTCGCCTAGGTCACCGCACAGCCTCGCCAACTTCACCACACAACATTTTCATGGTAGTTAAATAAAATGAATTAATAATGAGAAATAAAAGAAATAATTAATTAAGGGTAAGAAAATAAAAAATATAAAATAAGAAGTGTGTAAGAAAATTATTAATGAGTCGTTTTAACTCATAATAATGATATTATTATTTTAGAATATTATTATTTATTATTGATTATTATTATTTTTATTAGTGATGATAATTAAGTTATTTTATTTATTAATGTTGTCCTTGTTTTAGTTATTATTATTATGATTATTATTAATATTATTCTCTTTACTATTTTTTTTAGTTTTATTTTTTTTATTCCTTTTTTTATCCTCTATGGCATTAGGTTTTCCCCCCTCCCAAATTGCAGGCTTCTTCATCGCCCCGTGGGTCTCCTTTACGTCGCACCTACAGGCTCCCCATGCCCTACACGCTGAAGGTAGCCAACCCTTACATCTCCCTCTCTTCTTCCACATCGGACACCCCAACCTGGTTCAAAGCTCCGCACAACGACCTCCGACAGTCTCCCTCTCCCTACTCTCCTGCTCATGTCGTTGGTCAGCCCCTCCCTCCCTGCGTGTTCCCGGCCGACAGACTCCCCATCCCCTTCCACTCATTCTGTTGGTGCCCTTGCTTCCCTTCCAGAGACCCTCCTCCTAGATTACCAATCATCTTGGTCTCCCGTCGTGCTACTCCCCAGCCAGCGCCATCACTCCCTTCCTCTTCCCCGGACACTGACCTACCAGCACACCATTTTCCCCCCCATAATCGGACATGTGTCGCACCCTTGCTTCGACTCTGTCCGACGACCACCGTCCCGACCTCCCTTGCCCCTCCTGTCCGGCTACACGCACAGCCCCTTGGCCTTTCCTCATCGGTGGCTTCCCCCGGAACTCCTTCTGGCATCCAACACCTTATTTAAACCCCTTTTTTGTTCTATTTTCTTTCTTTCAATTTAATGGAGTTCGGTTAGAGTTTATGTGGCTTTTGGTCTGGTTTTGATGTTATCTTTGGTGATATTCTATTTTTAGGGTATAAATTTAGTTGGTTGTGATGCGAATTTGTTGTGATTGGAGTTTCTCACCCAAGTATGGAAGTCTCGGTGTCAAAGGTAGGTTGTTCCACTTATAATTATTCTTTGATTATTTAATTTGCGTGTTTAATTAGTTCAGTGTATTATTTAATTGCTTTTATTTGTGAAAAATTGTTTTTCTTATTGAGATCTCATATGCTTTGATTTATTAGTAATGTGTTTATGTGATATGAGTATGATTTTATGTGAAAACTCATGTCGATCTTGTTATTAGTGTTTTATATATTGATCACCTGGCTTATTAAATCTTGTAATGGATGCCGATTTTATTTTAGTATGGCGTTAGTTTACGTTTGATTCTAAAAATGGGGTTAGGTTGTTTTTGTGTGAAAATCAATGTTTTTCTTTTCAAAATTTGTTTATTAAAATCATAAAAGTTTTATTAAATAGTTATTAAGGATGGAATTTTTTTTTAATTGAGTTGTGTAAAAATTATTAGTGTGCATATGATTATTATTGTTGTTGTTCTTATTATTATTATTATTGTTATTATTATTAGAGAATTTGTGGGCGGGTGAAATTGGTGTTTTGGGGTAGCGTTTGTATGAGTTCTGTCTAAAATGAGTATTTGGGTGGATTTTTTGGTGTTTAAAGTCATGCGACATATGTTGAAATTGTTTAATAAATTATTTAAATGATTTTGTGACCATTAATGTTCTTTTGTGACCACACATTGGTTGTAATTGGTTGTGTAAGAAATTCATATTGAGTTTTGAAATATTTTAGTTTGTGTATTATTTCTAATGGCTTTTGTGTGTGGAAATAGTGGTTTTGGTGGGTGTAATGTCTTTCTTGTTTTGAGTATACGAATACGACATATGACATGAACTCTGAACCAATTGAGCACAAACTGGTAAGCCTGGGTATCTAGGAGGGTGGACTAGACTAGTGGGCTAGTGTTTCGGAGGTGAATCGACCCAGTTTCACTGGCAGGACTGATGATTACAACACTAAATAAACAGATGCCTTTTTGAGGGTCGTGGTCTCCTAAGCCACGTTTTTGGAGGGTCATGGCCCTCTACGCCATGTTTTTTGAGGGCCTTAGACTTCTAATCCACGTTTCACCGAGACACGAAGATCTAAGGACCCAAGCTAGTTGATACCCATGCGGCCTCTCCAATATTAGTGCTCATTGGTTTTTTTATGCTCGTCGGTGTGACTTATTGGTTATTTCAAAAAGTAAGGGTGTGTGTGTTTTAATTTATGTTGTTCCATTTGAAACTATTTTCTTTAATTCCGTTTTCATTTAAACTGATCAAGAATTTATTTCTTTTGTTTATTTAATATTCCAAATGTATTTGTCCTTTAATAATTATTTGTGGAACATTTTTATTGGGTGACATCCTATTGGGCTCTTGGATCACACCCTACATACACATTTGGGTGTATGTAGACCTTGTTTCTTCTGTATTACAGGTTGTGACATCGTGCTTAGTGTTTGTGGTTCTGGATGCTATTGGTATTCGTGTGCAGGTTGGTGTTGGTAGCTTGGGGATGCGACTTCTCATATCGCTTGTAGGTTGGTATTGGAGTTTAGTTCTCTATCCTTGTTATTTATCACCTTGGTTTTTTAGTCTAATTGTAGAATTTAAACCTATTTATAGTTTAAAGGTGTGTTTGGTTGTCTAATTCCAATTTTATTTGTTTATATTGTGAGTTGTATTTTTTATCTTTTATTTTGGGTAAACTGTTCCCATTTGTTACTTATGATACCTGGGTACTTGTGCCAGCCTATGGGGATCGGGAACGCCCCTCGGGACATGTTGTAGACCGGGTCGGGCACTAGGTCGGATGGCGACCCGTCCTGGTTCATGAAAAAAATGGTATCAGAGGAGGAATACTCTTTGGGTTGTGTTCTTTTTGGTTAGAGTCATGGTAGATCAGAGTTAAGGTTATTGGGAATCGACGTCTTGGCTACGAGTATGGTTCTTGGCCAGCACACCTCATGGTGGGACTCGAGTTACCAAATTAAGTTGAGTTTTTTCTGAGTCTTTGGTCCTTGTGGTTAATCTTGTTTAGGGGAAATGAAAAGAGAGTAGGGTTAGTGGTCTCAGTGAGCTCTCATTGTCTGGCAAGCCATGTGGAGTTGAGGAAGATGTCCTAGAATACTCTTCATGGCAGTTTCATGATTGGCGTATGGCCACAAATCATATGTTCCAATCACCCAATAACACAAGTTTCCTCATGAATTGTTCCTTATATCTTTGTTTTGGATTCACATAAATATGGTTTTTAAGTGAAAAAAATGATTTGGTATTGGAAAATGTTTTGAAATGAAGCGCTTTAAGAAGGAAATGGTGTGTAAGGTTTGAAAAGCGTGGGTTGAATGTTTTGGTTTTGAGAAATGGAAAATGTTTGGTTTTGATCCTTGGTGTTCTCTTGGGAAACCACATGCATGAGTGTATATGGAAAAATAAATGGTCAATGGCATGAGCGAACGAATTCATGGGTGGCTATGAGGTGGGTGCTAGTGTGGTATAATGACATGCATGTGCGCGGACCATGGGACACCATTGGTTTTTATGCAACCCACTAGAATTTTTTATTTTCAAAATGATTTGCTAAATGAAAATTTGGTGTTTCAGTAACTGGTGATTGTGTAGTGTGTTATGGTGTTTTTTGAAATGTTGGGAGTGAGGCTTTTGGAGCTGAGAATCCTTTTTGAATGATTTGTGACCTGAGTTTGAATTCATATTTTTATGTTGGTGTGATAGCATGTAGTTAGTGAATTCTTTTGAAACGTGCTTAAGAAAGCCATTGTAGTGGTTCTCCCTGCACAATGTGTTTTTTCTTGTTCTATGTCTTGGAAATTGGACCAATTTGGTAGGGTCCATGGTTTTCTTTCTTGACTAGAGTACTCCCCCCCATAAGGCATCAATATATGATTGAAGTGTGGCTACGGGAAAATCGTCGTTGGCTGACCCTCCAGTTGATTAGATGACTCTCTTCTTGAATTCTATAATTTAACCCACCTCTCCTTTTTAAAACTAGAAGACTTTTCTCGCAGTGGGATGACAAATGTGAGGGGAGTTGGTAGGAGTTTTGGTCTCTTTGAGTTGTGTGAGTTGTCGAGTATGAAGTTTGACATTGTTGTGCCTAAATTTCCCTCTGTAAACAGTGAAAGGAATTCCGACGGGGAAGGGTGAAGGTGGTTCGGAGTTATCGGTGTTGTCCATTGTTTTGAAAGGAAGGTAATGCATCCATCGGCCGGAAGGGTAATGTTTGGTGATGTCCTTCAATGTGAGTCTCTTTGAATAGCAATAGTGGATTTCGCAGGATCCTTCATGAATCCCTTTTTTCATAGGAGTGTGTCCTCCTATTAAGGATTTTGGTTTCTTTCTGTTCAAATGGGAGTGTTTGTCATGTGTCGTTCCCCTCTTTAAGTTCCCTTGTTAAGGTGAAGAGGTGATGTAGGTGCATCATCTAAACTCTTGTTTTGGTGGATGTTCCGCAAGAGAGTGGTTGGACATCGAGGTGTGTAGTGTCTGATGGTGTTGTCTCACTTACAGGATAGTTGTGTGTGACACTGAAAAGAGAAGCTCCTTTCATAAGTCTCCAATGCCTGACTCTGAGGCAGAAGATGGTTCAAACATCAAGGCTCTAGCCATAGGCCTCGGAGTAAAGTTGGCGCGTGGTCAGGAACCCCGAGAGTCTATGGGACCCAGACACCTTATTTCTGACATCGTTGTTAGAGGTCAAATCAGTTTGAATCATTTCTTGTAGCTGTTCCATTCTGAATGACCCATCTGGGTGCATGGGATTTCCTGTTTCCATGGTGAGGTTTGGTCATCTTGTCACCTTAAAATCATGGGAGTTATGTCCCTCCAGATGTAGTCACCTTTTAGTGCTCCTTATGCGGTTTGTCAGGTAAATTGGTCAGAAAGTTGAATGGTGCTCATCTGTTAATGTGGAAATAGTGGTTTGTATTGGGTCATGCTTTTAATGCCCCGGTAGTCGGACCCCTCCCCCCCAGCCCCTTGTGGTGGGGTGTTTGGTCTCTGTTGAGAAATTTTCAAAGTTTCGTATCTTTTTTCAGTTCTAATGATAGGGAGACCCATGGTGGGTATCGCTCAAATGTCACTGGAATTAATCAGTGTTGTTTTTTTCATAATGGTGGGGAGCCAACTCGTGCCTCCACGTGTTGGTTTTTTTTCAATCCCATATCAAGTGTTAGTAAGTTTCTAATGGTGGGGAGCCCCTTCGGGCTTCTCCATGTCGACATTTTAGTTTTGTTGCAAAATGTGGCTTGTTGGTCAGTGATCAGAGTGTTCCTTGGACGTGGTATGCCCTTGTTTTATCATTCTAACCAAATGATTTGGTTTTCATTTAATAGTGCTTGAGATGTTTCAATTTGTGAAGTTGGCTTCTGTTGGTGGGAGAGTTCCTTTCCTTGATTATTCATCTGGAGATATTCTAGCTCTTTGGGGTGGGAGACACATATATGAAATCCGTTTTATGCATTTCTTGAAGTTTTCTTTGAGTCACTTTCACAGAGAATGACAAATTTGCTTTTTCTTTCTTGATGTTTCTTGTTATCCCCTTTTAACATTAAGGGAGTGTGGTTTTCTACTTTGGGGTTTGGTCTTAGTTGTGGCTTTCTGGGGACGGAAATCATTATGGTGGGGAGAATTGTCAAACTCTCACTTTTTAAAATTTATTTTATTTTAAAATTTTATGGCCCTGTAAATTTTTCTCCAGGGTTCGGGTTGGAGCCGGTTTAAAATTTTGGGTACTTATTTAAAAACGTGTGTTTTGGTCTTAACTGCATCCAGTGCACCGCGGTCAACACCACGTGGCTTTGCTTGGGTCGCCGTGCAGCCTCGCCTGCTTCACCGTACAACCTTTTCAGGGAAGTTAAATAAAATGAATTATTAATGAGAAATAAAAAAAATTAATTAATTAAGAGTAAGAAAATAAAAATAAAATGAAAGAAAAATTATTAATGAATCGTTTTAACTAATAATAAGGATATTATTTTTGAGACTATTATTATTTATTATTGAGTATTATTGTTTTTATTAGTGATAATAATTAAGTTATTTTATTTATTAATATTTTCCTGGTTTTAGTTATTATTATTATTATCATTATTATTATGATTATTATTAATATTATTCTCTTCACTATGTTTTTTTTTTGTTTTTGGTTTTATTTTTGTTTGTATTCTTTTTTTTTACTCCTCTACGGCATTAAGGTTTTCCCCTATCCCAAATTGCAGGCTGTTTCGTCCCCCCCCAGGTCTCCATTGCGCCGCACCTGCAGGCTTTTCCTGCCCTGCACGTTGAATGCGGCCGCCCCTACATCTCCCTCTCTTCTTCCACATCGGACACCACCACCTAGTTCAAAGCACTGCACATTGACCTCCAACAGTCCCCCTCTCCCTACTCTCCTGCTCACACCGCAGTTCGGCCCCTCCCTCCCTGCGTGTTTCCCGCTGAAAGAATCCCCATCCCCTTCCACTTGTTTCGCCGGCACCCTTGCTTTCCTTCCAGAGACCCTCTTCCTGGACGACCAATCCTCCTGGTCTCCCGTCGTGCTGCTCCCCGGCTAGCGTTGTTGCGCCCTTCCTCTTCCCCAGGCACCGCCCTACTGTAGCACAATTCCCCCCCCCCCCTCAGAACCAGACATGTGTCACACCCCTGCAATTACTCCGTCCTGCGACCACCGTCCTGATCGCCCCTTCCCCTCCCATCCAGCCACCCACACAGCCCTAGGGCCTCTCTTCATTGGTGGATTCCCCCACAACTCCTTCTGGTATAAAACACATTGGGTAAACCCCCTTTGTTGTTCTAGTTTCTTTCATTCAATTTAATGGAATTTGGTTAGAGTTTATGTGGATTTTGGTCTGTTTTTTATGTTATCTTTGATCTGATTCTGCTTTCATTCTGTTTTTAGGGTATAAATTTAGAACCAGCATGTGCATAATTTCACAACCAAAAAGAAGCAGTTCTAAAAGTCTGTAAGAAGAGAAGTCATTCATAACATTAGACAAGGGCACATAAAGTTCTTATGATATTAAACACATGTTTTTCAGTTCTTATCACATGTTTCCGTTCTCATAGTCAAGGGAATTTACCCACTTAGGGATGTCCTGTTAGTTGAACTATCCTCTGGTTCACTATTAATCTTCATATGTGGAGGGAAAGTATAATGTCGGACTTTGTCAAGACCTTGCGTCAAGACCGTAAGAACATAACTTAATACGGGTCAAGGCTAACCGCCAATCCCGTTTCCATAGCAGCACAAGCCGAGGCTAACCGCCAAGACTGTAGCACATAACATCTCATGAGACTCATCCTTTACCCAATGCATTGGAGTGCTGTATAATTCCGGGCGCACCCGTCCATAACATGTAAGTCCAATACTTCCCTCTCATACTTAGACATGGTCATACATAGGATTTCATACATTCATAATTGAATCCCTTTTTTTCACATATGTGTTCATAACATGAAAACAGTTCTATCATGAAAAACATTATGACATGCATACTAAAACATCAAGCACATAACCAGTTATCTTAACATTAAAAGAAAATTAGATTTTCAAGAAAATAAACATAACACTTAACATTACATAACATCATAATACCCAATTAAAGAAGGGTTGTTCACAACTTACACTTATGATGATAGATGGATATCAAAAGTGTTTAACATAGGCAGTTGAGGTTACAAAGTGTATAATCAAATCCGTCTTGAGAAATTATATATATATAATTGTGTAACCCCTTCCATTGTCACTTTAAATAAACGTGAGTACCTATCTATTAATACATGAATGCATTTATAAAGAATTCAAGAAGTCCGTACTATCCATTCTAAGAAAAATCCTAATTATCTAAAGCAGTGATAAATGAAAATTCTCAATTTCACAAATGAATTTGAAGTCCAACTAACCCATAAACCTCGTAATGCTTTATAAAAATTGTAAACATAGTCTCTAAATTCATATTGAGGTATATACACATACGTGTATGTATATACCACAATAATATACATCATTCACTTGCACAATTTCACATATTCACCCATTTACTTAAAATATCCATTTTATAGAAGGAAAGAAGAAATCATGGGGTATAAAAATTGAGAAAATATTGTTTATCATCCTATAACATGTGCGATTGAAAGTATATATTGATATATCAAGTATATATATAAGTATATACATATTTATATAACAACCGATTCTTGTAAAAGAAAAACTCAACCAAAATTATAACCGAAATCTTTCTTTGCTTGAAGAGGGGATGCAATCAAGGTAAAAGAAATCGATGGCAATATATATATATATATATATATATATCGTATACATATTTTTAGATGAAAATCGCTGCTTTCATAAACAAAAATAAAGAACAGGTCTTTACCTTGGCTTGGGTAGGAGAAGAAAGAAGAAAAGAAACGAAGTATGAAGGAATAAACTTGGAGGTTTTTCACCCATATATATATATATATATATATATACGCAACCCGGGTAACTTATATTTATTTTAAGACCAAAGTTTAAAACCAAACTTTAGAACTGGTTTGTCCCTTACCTGCTCGACGAGAAGGAGGAGGAAGGTGCAGTCGACGCTGGATCAGAGGTCGGCACAAGGGGTCTCAGTGCAAGTAAGATCCCTTCGGTGCAGAACCACCCCTCTCCCTTGGTGCAAGATCTCCTCAACCGGTGCAGGAACAACCCCTTGCCCGCGGTGTAACCGGGTCTTAAAACCGGAGGGGAGTTCGCGCGAGGGAGACGACGGGAAACCAGGGCCGAGATTAGTGTCAAACCGCGTGGAAAGAGGGGCGTTGCTGGGTCTACACGGCGAAGAAGAAAAAAAAAAAGTGCAGCAGTGCTGCTGGTTCGACACGAGGAGAAGGAGCGCGACGTGGAGAAGGAGAAAACAAACGACGGATGGGATTAAAACGGCCCGATCAAGCGGCTGGAATTGCTGCGGGTTTAAAAAAAACGACGGCCAAGATCAGAGGGGGAGCGGATCGGACGGCTGGAATTCCACCGCGGTTTAAACACGGTTTTTCTACAGGTTTTTCTTAAAAAAAAGAATCGCCTTATTAATAATATTATAATTAATTTAATACAACATTATTAAACTCAATTATTAATTTAACGTTCATTATTTTAATAAAAGTCATTTGTCAATTGATTTAATCAAAACTAATTTATATTATTATTATTAAACCACTTTTATTATAAAAAAAATATCATTGGTTAAAAAAAAATCAAAACGTTTTATTATATGTATATACATATATATATATATATATATATATATATATATATATTTTTAAAACATCAATAATTAATATTATATTATCATTATTATTAATCCTTAATTATTAACTACATAATTTTTCATTATGAAAAACAAATATTAAGGACATTGAGTAATAAAAACATAACACAAATATATATATTTTAATTTCCTTTGCTAGTTAACTACCCTAATTTCCTTAATTAATTATTATTATTTAATGCAACTATATTTTACCCCACATAAAAGTGTGTTGATGAAAATATTATCACCACGAAACACACAAGTGAAAGAAACCATAATTTGACGTAGTTTCTAAAATAGTTAATAAAAGGTTAAATCATACGAGAATTAATATATCTAATTTGATGTAATAAAAAAATATATAACTCATAAAAGAAATCCATCAGGTTTTGATATAATTAGAAGAAACAAAAAGTTCAATTGTTCAGATCAAAATGTAGTGGAAGAAGACAATAATATTAATTCTCTCCATTTAAAACATAAAATAAAATTTCTTATTTTGGAAAACAAAAGATAATTAACGTTGAGGTCATTTTAAAATATTAAAGCAAAACTACACATTTATCATTCGGATCATTTTATTTCCAACGCTCAAAATGATCATTGGATTCTCTGGGGAACCCAACGGTCGGATTGGTGGCCGTTTGAGGTCCAACGGTCAGATTTGTGGCCGTTTGAGGTCCAACGGTCATCTTTGGTGCTTATAAAAGGGTCTGGTCTCGGGTGTCCCTTACTCCAAGTGACCGAAGAAGATAAAGGAAGATGGTTCATGTGATCCCCTTGGTATTGAGCACGGTCGCGGTGGCATCAGCTATACTTATGTTCCTTATGATGGATGCTCGAAATCCCTACCGCATTCTCGGGCTCCTAGTAGTTCTAAGCAGTCTTCTCATCGTTGTAATTTGGTTCTTGGTTGGGATCTTTGGTTAGTGATGTTTTGATCGTGGGAAGTTGTAATCGTCAAGATGTTTCTTAATAAAGGAGTATTTCATTCATGCTTGTTGCTACGGTTTTCATTTATTTTCATTTTCTTGTTAGAGAAAGATGGTCCAGTTAGAGGAAAACATAACATTACGCGAAACATGAATTCTCGGGTTGTTACAATTATGGTGGGGAGAATTGTCAAACTCTCACTTTTTAAAATTTATTTTATTTTAAAATTTTCTGGCCCTGTAAATTTTTCTCCAGGGTTCGGGTTGGAGCCGGTTTAAAATTTTGGGTACTTATTTAAAAACGTGTGTTTTGGTCTTAACTGCATCCAGTGCACCGCGGTCAACACTGCGTGGCTTTGCTTGGGTCGCCGTGCAGCCTCGCCTGCTTCACCGTACAACCTTTTCAGGGAAGTTAAATAAAATGAATTATTAATGAGAAATAAAAAAAATTAATTAATTAAGAGTAAGAAAATAAAAATAAAATGAAATAAGAAATGTGAAAGAAAAATTATCAATGAATCGTTTTAACTAATAATAAGGATATTATTTTTTGAGACTATTATTATTTATTATTGAGTATTATTGTTTTTATTAGTGATAATAATTAAGTTATATTATTTATTAATATTTTCCTGGTTTTAGTTATTATTATTATTATCATTATTATTATGATTATTATTAATATTATTCTCTTCACTATGTTTTTTTTTTGTTTTTGGTTTTATTTTTGTTTGTATTCTTTTTTTTTTACTCCTCTACGGCATTAAGGTTTTCCCCCATCCCAAATTGCAGGCTGTTTCGTCCCCCCCCAGGTCTCCATTGCGCCGCACCTACAAGCTTTTCCTGCCCAGCACGTTGAATGCGGCCGCCCCTACATCTCCCTCTCTTCTTCCACATCGGACACCGCCACCTAGTTCAAAGCACTGCACATTGACCTCCAACAGTCCCCCTCTCCCTACTCTCCTGCTCACACCGCAGTTCGGCCACTCCCTCCCTGCGTGTTTCCCGCTGAAAGAATCCCCATCCCCTTCCACTTGTTTCGCCGGCACCCTTGCTTTCCTTCCAGAGACCCTCTTCCTGGACGACCAATCCTCCTGGTCTCCCGTCGGGCTGCTCCCCAGCTAGCGTTGTTGCGCCCTTCCTCTTCCCCAGGCACCGCCCTACTGTAGCACAATTCCCCCCCCCCCCCCTCAGAACCGGACATGTGTCACACCCCTGCAATTACTCCGTCCTGCGACCACCGTCCCGATCGCCCCTTCCCCTCCCATCCAGCCACCCACACAGCCCTAGGGCCTCTCTTCATTGGTGAATTCCCCCACAACTCCTGGTATAAAACACATTGGGTAAACCCCCTTTGTTGTTCTAGTTGCTTTCATTCAATTTAATGGAATTTGGTTAGAGTTTATGTGGATTTTGGTCTGTTTTTGATGTTATCTTTGATCTGATTCTGTTTTTAGGGTATAAATTTAGTTGGTTGTGATGCGAATTAGTTGCGATTGGAGTTTCTCATCCATGTATGGAAGTATCAGTGTCAATGTTAGGTGGTTCCGCCTATAATTATTCTCTTATGAATTAATTTGCGTGTTTAATTAGTTCAGTGTTTTATTTAATTTCTTTGATTTGTGCGAAAAAATTTTTCTTATTGAGATCTCATATGCATTGATTTATTAGTAATGTGTTAATGTAATATGAGTATGATTTTATGTGAAAACTCATGTCGAGCTGGTTATTAGTGTTTTATAAATTGTTCACCTGGATTATTAAATCTTGTAATGGATGCAGATATTATTTTAGTATGGTGTTAGTGTACGTTTGATTATAAAAAGGGGGTTGTGTTGTTTTTTTGGAAATTCAATGTTCTGCTTTTCAATTTTTTTTATTAAAATCGTAAAAGTTTTATTAAATAGTTATTAAGGTTGGAAATTTGTTTAAATTGAGTTGTGTAAAGATTCAAGGCATGCATATTATTATTACTATTATTTTTGTTGTTGTTTTTGTTGTTGTTATTATTATTATTATTATTTTAGGGAATTTTTGGGCGGGTGCAATTGGTGTTTTGGTGTAGTGTCTGTATGCGTTTTGTCTTAAATGAGTATTCGAGTGGATTTTTTTTGGTGTTTAAAGACATGATACGTATGTTTAAATGGTTTAATAAATTCTATAAATGGGTTTTTTGACCATGAAAGTTATTTATTTGACCACGCATTGGTTTTAATTGGTTGTGTATGAAATGCAGATTGAGTTTTGAAATATTTTAGTGTGCATATTAATTCTAATGGATTTTGTGTGTGAAAATAGTGGTTTTGTTATGTGTAATGTCGTGTTTGGTTTGAGTATATGAATACGACATATGACATAAACTCTACGATTTGAGCACAAATCGGGAAGCCCGGGTAGCTAGGAGGGTGGACTAGACTAGTGGGATAGTGTTCCAGAGGTGACTCGACCCGGTTTCACTGGCAGGATTGAAGATTGCAAAACTAACTAAACAGATGCCTTTCTAAGGGTCATTGTCTTCTAAGCCACATTTTCTGAGGGTCATGGCCTTGTAATCTACGTTTTCTAAGGTTCATGGCCTTCTAAGACATGTTTCACCGAGACACAAAGATCTAGGGACCCAAGCTAGCTGATACCCATGCGGCCTCTACCATATTAGTGCTCATTGGTTACTTTATGCTCATCGGTGTGACATATTGGTTATTTAAAAAAGTTATGGTGTGTGTGTTTTAATTTAAGTTGTTCCATTTGAAACTGTTTTCTTTAATTTTGTTTTCTTTTAAACTATTCAATAATTTATTTCTTTTCTTTGGTTAATATTGGAAATGTATGTCATTTAATAATTATGAGTGGAACCTTTTTATTGGGTGACGTCCTATTGGGATCTTGGATTACACCCTACATACACCTATGGGTGTATGTAGACCTTGTTTCTTGTGTATTCTAGGTTGTGACATCATGCATGGTGTCGGTGGTTCTGGATGCTATTGGTCTTCGCGTGCAGGTTAGTGTTGGTAGCTTGGGGATGCGGCTTCTCGTATCGCTTTTAGGTTGGTATTGGAGTTTAGTTATCTATCCTTGTTATTGATCACCTTGGGTTTTAGTCTAATTGTAGACTTTAAACCTATTTATAGTTTAAAGGCGTGTTTGGTTGTCGGTTTCCAGTTTTAGTTGTTTATATTGTGAGTTCTCTTTTTTATCTTTTATTTCAGGCAAACCGTTCTCATTTGCTACTTATGATACCTAGGCACTTGTGTCAGCCTGTAGTGATCTGGAACGCCCCTCCGGCCATGTCGCGGACCGGGTTGGCCACCGGGTCAGATGGAGACCCGACCTAGTTCGTGACACCTAGGGTCCCACTACCATTAAGAACTATCTATGTCTTCTCAACCAAGAAATTCTCAACCACTAAATATCGCTCTAGAACCCCATGATATGTATGAATTCATAGACATATAATGTTTTCTCAGATGTCTCTAAATATTTCTTTCTCAAAATTTTGAGTTTGGAAGAACTAATCCCAAACCATACGCATTGAGTACCTTGAGATGTTAGTGAACCTTGATGAATAATCAACTACTATCATGATGCCATGATGGATCTATATATATTCTAGATATGTATATCCCTAAGTGTAGCTGGTGAGAAATCCTCTCTAAAAAAGGTTCACAAACCCTAACCATGCTAGATTCACCTCATTGTATGACTGGTTCACTAAACCCCACCATTCTTTGACTAATCTATGGAAAAAGCTCACCTCCAAGACCAATATTTGATCTTCTAGTGTCCCTAGCAGATGGAAAACTTGTGTCACCACCTCAAGTCAATCCTTAGTAGAAAATGGGTAAGGCTCACCTCATAACATAAGGGGTCTGTATCATTGAGATTTTTGAAGTGTGCTCAGTCTGTACACCTCATTGACCGGTACTATGGGTAAAATAATCTTCTCTACAGGTGGTGGTATAGCTGATGTACCACATAGAGGTAACATATCTAGAATTTTCCAATGTACCGATGCAACATTACTAATGGGATCATCCTAATGATCCTAGTGATGAATCCTAATTAGCGTACATCCTGGAGGTCTCATAAATGATGTACCATTTTCAATGAGTATATCTAGATAGATGACTCAATAAGGACATGGAAACCAAAACCCATTCCTATATAATTCATATACCATTATTTTCCCTATAACCAATTCCATTATGTACTCAGTAAAAAAGGAAGGTGATCATTGTCCTTGTGTATGGATACATTGGCCACCCACCAACACTGATGTCCCTAGACTAAATTCCAAACATCAAACACACAACACCATTTCCCAAAAAACAATATCACAAACTCTGGTCCTAAGGTAGAACTAACTCCTTTGATATGACTATGTCTCAACCCGTCCTGAAGGGTCCCATGTCGTGACTCCCCAAGCCAACCACCAATTGGCCAGTGGATGGAAACTTTCTCCATGTAAGAATTTCTCTAACATGGGAGGCCTTAGCCTGAGTAAGTATACACAGTCACACATATCCAAAACCATTAAATGTTGAACTGTAAAAACAATTGAACAACCATAAATGCATACATCAAAATTCCACAACTAGATTATGAAATGATGTAAAGGAAATAAAACATGTCCAAATAAAATCTAAGCACAAGGAATTTTAAAAAAATTACAACAAGGATGTAATAGGGAATATTGTCAAGATACACTAGGATAAATCCTTAATCGTTTGGATTTCACTAAGAATAATCTGTCTTATTTTTTCTATAAGTATGTCAAATGGTTGATCATTTGTACATGACATGACATGTGCGGGAAAATATTATCCAAGGGTGAGTATAACAATACACAATAGGACACCCCAAAACCAAAAAGCATCCTAGTTCATTGGGGAAAATAAAAATGGTTCCATCATATGTAACTGGGTATGGACCTACATTCCAAAGGCTACTGGTCAGTTCTGTTTTCAGACCAAATGAAACTTGGGGGATCACATTGGTCAAAAGGATGGGTGGTTGGGCTCAAAACACCACTTTGTGGATAATTTACTCCAACTATGGGGCTCTCTTATAGATTTAATATATATATTTGTTAGTCTCTTCCCTGATATGGGACTGATTACCCTGAGAATGATTTATGGGTTACGTCTCTTTTTTATGAAGAAAACGATGACCTCCTTAGGGAATCCTTCAATTTGTATCTGGGGTTCTTAGTTTTCTTAGTAATGAATAACTATATATGTGATAAATCCTTACAAGTGGGAGCATTAAAATGTTCTACCACATATGGAGATTTTTAGTATTATATGGAGGTTATTCATCTATTATGAGGTATCCTATGTATCATATTTATTACAGGAATCAAAACACACTTATTACATTAAAACCCATGAAATTTATCATCATCTAGAAGGGATATATATGAGTGAACATAGGCACAAAATATTCAAGCTCGAATCCCGGGGGATGTCTTACGTATCCCAATTATGGTGAAAATAAGAGTTATAATAGTTCATTTGGTTTCTTAGTCCATTAAATGCTAAGGTAGAATGATCATACTATGGGAATTATTGGGACGCAATGGTTGATATGTTATATACATGAGAGCACATACACCGAAGTGGGTTCTTTTTTATGATTTGGTTTTAGAATGGTGTCCTAGATATCTTGGTTATTGTAGTAATTAGATTTCTCATAGTTCATTCATTCCCTTGGGACCAGCCCCAAAGTGGATACGCTCTTATGGGAGTGGTATATGGCATGCCACTAATAGGGGATAACATACTAACACTACCGTAGATTGTGGATATTTTTAAGGTGAATGATATGAATATTGAAACTCCCTAATCCCACATGAGCTATGCTTGGTGTGGGAAATAATGGATAAAAAGTAAACAGTCTCACTATATATGGATGTAGGGATTATGTGACAGAACGTCCCTTAGGTTTTTCAATATGGAGATCGGGACTCGTGGAGGCATTCTAAATATCTTGGTTATGTATGGAATTAGAATCATTGTAGTTCCCCTGATCTCATCCCACAAATGCATGAGGTTAATTATCATCCCATAGAAATGATTGGGTCCTAATGGTTGAAATTTCAATGACATGGATGGACCCAATCTGAGGTGGATACCCATTTGATTTTAAGATAGATCCTTAGGATTTCATCCTATGTATCCTTGTTATGTAAGGAATCAGAGCCATCATAGTTCAATAGATTTGTCCTTACACACTGACATTTCCCTGGTCTTTATAGTGGTTTATGGGGAATATAATATGATTATTTCAACTATGTAATCCCATGTGATCCAAGATCATTGTAAAAAACAAGGGTTGGAAAACAATCAACTTCATTACTTATAGATGTGGGAATTACGTTTTAGAAATTCCCTTATAGGATTAATATGGGGCTTGAACCTCAGGGAGGTGTACTACGTATCCTGGTTATTATAGTAATCAGAGTAATCATAGTTCCCTTTATTGGGGATTACATAATGAAATTTCTCCTACAATCAGGGCATAAAACCTGAGAATGCGTAATTTCATCCAAACCTAAGATGACATTTCATACTTGGCATGCTTTCCTGCCTGACATTAGATGAGTGTCCTCTCATTATTCCCCAATTCACTATATTTTATGTACGAGTGCATCTTCTTGAAGTTTCTATAATAACTTTTATAATCAAGTTGTCTTTTCAGAGGAACGTCACATATTTTGGTGTAATTTTTGAGGGTTTTCATATGATCAAGGATTACTCACCCAGAGGACGTTGCGTTACCAATCTGGTTGAGCCACGAATCCATCCATTAACCTAACTAGGTTGTCTAGAGGGCCTCACATGATCTAGTTGACTTGCCCGGGTGTCATCGCACGAGCTGGCTGAAACCCTTGGAGGGAATAACGTTGGTCAATGTGACATGTCTCAAAGGGTGTAGAAGGTCCTAGCTCACTTGTATGGAGGGATTCATGAGACTTGAATGGTGTTCCCATATGGCATCAGAAGAGCCTATTTATATGCTCGGTTGCTACTATGAGACATAGCTAACATGAATTTGTGCCTCCACATGAGTTTGACAACATGTCTAATTGATTTCAACTAACATTAATAGAGAGACTAGTGGGTTTTTCAAGACATGGTTATCATGCCTGAGGGGCACTGCATGACTTGATTTGATATGTCTAGAGGACTTTGTAATGAACCAAATAGTATACCAATGGAATGTCGTGGATATGGGAGACATGTCTTGATGCTTTTTGTGCGTCTTACATGGTTCACGAAAAGCACATGAGGGTCAGTGTATATTACATAAATCCCCCAACTTAAGTCATTTTTCATGCCTTTATATTGGGAATGCCTTATAATTTTCTAGTGTTATATTATATAAAGACTTGGGAGATCTAGAAACGGTGTAGGATACTCTTCATATGTCCTCCTTGGAGTCATTCACATGATTAATGAGTGATCATGCAAAGTCTTATGCATGTTTCATAGTATCGATATTTTTTCAATTTTATCATAACTGATGTAAAATTTATCGATCGTGAGATCCACCTCTCTGAGAAATCCTCTCATGTGTCGGTTCTTCTGGTTCCGAGAAGGGAAATTATTGATTTATAGAGTATTGGTCATCCTTGCAGTATTGAGGGGGTTTTCCACAATTTTAATGATGGGGTGGGGGTTTATAGGCCTATCCACCCCAATTGTTCACTACATTATGTTACGCATATCCCAGGAATCCAAGCTGGAGTCGGTAAAGGATTTGGTATCACTCGTCTTTGAGAGTCTTTGTTGTGGATCTTTATAAGGGAATCACCAGATTTTCAATGATTGAAATTGCATCCTATCAACACCTCCTTTATATTATTATTTCAAATTAATGGGGACTTTTTGAATCATTTGTACATGTCAAAGATCTTCTATATTTTCATATTGATATGTCCAAGTTCCTTCGCAAGATCTGGGCACCTGTCGAAAGGCATTCACATGATCTCATGTTGATTTTTTGGGAAATTTTGATGAGACAAGGATAACCTATCAAGGGGTCCTCATGAGATCAAACCGAACTTTCAAAGGGTCTCGTGAGACCATTCTATTGATATCCTTAGTGTGGTGCAAGAGTTTTATGACCACAAGAGGCTCCCATCTTCTATTTTTTTATTTCCTTTTTTTATTTTACAATGGATTGGATTCATGTGATATTTCATGAGTAATTTCATTGAAAAATAATCTACCTATTGGTGATGTAATGAATGAACAATAAATTTTCTATGAAGATGCATGAGCATATCATAGGAAATTCCATCCATTTTTCCTTAGGGAGCCAAAGGGGTAGTGAGAGTTCTCAAAAACATACATGAGACTATTCGCGTGATTTGGATGACATTCCAGCGGGATTTCGAAAGATGAGGTGAACATGTCATTGAGGTCTCATAGTTTCTTTCAGATCTCCAGGGGCGTGTTGCATGATGTTTCAGATAGTGTGTGGCTCCCACCTCTTCCACACTTATTTTTTTACAAAGGCTCTAGGGTCTCGCAAGTTTTCTCAAAAGTTTTTGAGGACAATCATTATCCAAATCATTGATTCATATTGTTAGTTTTGTGACTACAATAGGCCTAAAACTTTTGGACATTTTCATCCTATTTTTTAATGATTTTTGGATGATTTTTCACACACATAACAGTTGAAAAACCGTGTGACATGGGTATCTTATTTTGTGACCACTTTTTGGTCACTAGTTGTTTGTGATGCCTTTTCAAGAGAATAAGGACTCATCAAAGGAACATTGAGAGATCTATAATAGTCTATCCAATGCACATGGTTCCATTATGTAACCTTAGTATGGTCATTCCATAATGTGTACCACAAGGGATTATGTGATCAAGGAGTCTCATCCACCTTCTCCTTTGTTTTATTGGGAAAATAATACGCATATCTAGGTTGTTATTCCTTTTTTAATTTTTCAATGATCATTTAGAAGGTGTCAAAAAATGGACCCCTCAAGAGAAACAACCACATGGACAAGGGATTAGTTTTGAAGAAATTATATTCCCACCTCATTCTATGGTGTTTTCAAGAATCGGTGTCCTGGGAAATGTTTGTTCTTTCGAGTAATGTTTAGTATTTTGTGAGATTACATATAAATGGTGGAAATCCAATAATTTAACTAGAAAATTATTTCTCTAGATCATTCTCACCTTACTTCTATCACATGTATCTATCGCCAGACCATTCTGCAAGACCTAATCATGATACCTCATCATGATCCTTCTTTAAATATAACTATTTTTCAAGACCACTTTTTCTCAGGAATGCATTCGAACCAACTAAAAACAATATTTTGGTAATTTTTTGAAAATTTTACACAAGGATTAGGATTTTATTGAGGGTTATTTGAGTTCTTCCAGTTTGATCAAATGATCGATTGACTATCACATGGTTCATGTGGCCATGTCTAGGTCACGCTATCATGATTCTCTAGGGGGTCATGCGATTGTGTGATGCCTTATAGGGTTGTTACACATATGATATCATTGGGACATAGATGATTTATGAATTCCTTATTTCATTCATGAATTCCTCATTTTTTATGGGATGCACATGTTGATTCTTCTTTATTATGTCTTTTTTTATAAGATTTTTACTTTATTCATCTGATATATGTCACTCACTTACGTCTATCTATATGGATTTTAGTTCTCACCAATTTTTATTAGTTGTGGCTAATCAAAAGGTCATGGTTTCCAAAAATCGCAATTCCAACCACTCATATCGTGTGTATTATGGTAATGATAATCTAAATAGGTTCCTCTAATATGAGATTTAAGATTATCCTCTATCCCACCAACATTATCTATACAGGTTCGGTATTCTAGATTATGTTTTCATCCCTCCTTCATACTTTAATCTTCCATCTTGTTGGGTGTCTACTTATTCTCACTATATTTATATGTCATTAGTGAGGCTGGCCAGCTAGACGATGCTCAACCCCGTAGTTCAACTTATATGTTGAAAGACTCTTCTTTCTTTCGGAGTGGATGCAATTTTTATCATCATCCTATCACTCAGGACTAATAGAGTAGATTTTCCCTCCACTCTAAATAATCATTGTAGTGGATGGAGCTCCAAATGGGATCTCCATCCTTGTGGTAATTTTTTCAAAAATGGTAATGGCACTTCTAGTTCAGGAAAAGTTGCATAGAGTTTGCTGATCAATTATATGGGTACCAACTTTATGAAACCCTTTGGATTTCCCAATTTATCATCTACCACCAGCCTGATCTCCTTTGAGAACTAGTCAGTTGTTGGTGCTCTTGTACCAACACATTCCATTGGTCCCATGTTGAAGTTGTTATCAGTTTATGGGAAATCTACCAACAGGGTGGGATTCAACCTCTTAAAGAGATGTATGATGAGTTTATCCGTAATAAGGATGTTTGGGATGATCCATTACTGACTCTAGTTTTAGTGAAATAAATTATTATCATCATGTAGAATAAAATTTCAAAGTATCCAATGATATGATATCTCTTTTATTTCAAGTACTGAATTGATATTTTTATTTTTCTACAATAGGGTTAGGCCATCTATCATATTCCCTCATCAGTTCCCTTCTCAGTAGGCCCATGATAGGGTTGGCTCGTATTGGGAAATCTTGGATGCTAGGGACTATAATTCATAGGGATATAAAGTGAACACTAAGATCTCTCCAAGTCTTTTTTTGGTATGATTTATGGACATGTATTTTAACAGATCGATATTCCCAGTTGGGGTTGCATGTTCAGGTATCCATGTTAGAACATAGGTGATGGTGATGTGGCTTGTGTTAGGACAATGCATAAATTTGGTAGGTTTGGTCCCTGTGCATATTTAACAACTCTTGTACAACATTCAACATGGTAGTACCCCCTATAGGATCAATGGTCCTCTATAATTTTTATTTCACAGGATAAAGGATCACATACATTGTAATGAATACTAGAATTTCACTAGGATCCTAGATTCCATATCCCATCCCTTATTGTTGAACATATCTAGGGTCATAACCATGTTACTAAGCACTACTGAGGTTAAGGAATCATTGATATGATCTGATAGCTTTGATTTTACCCCTTACCGTGCACCGTCTAAGTCAATTATTTATATTGAAATTGGTTTACTTGATTAATGGTCATATATGATCTCTATTCTAGATGGGGAACCTATATTCAAGTTCAAAGACTTCGTCATCTACAATGATTAGAAAAATTTAAAATTATCTCTTCAGTTTAACTACAACCAATGGTTCTCCACTTTTATTTTGGCTGGCGTTCAAAGAGAAAAACATATTGTGGCAATATTCCAATTTTAGATGATGATGAATTATTATTATACTGAGGCTGAGATCATAATTTTTCCTATTCATGCTCCCTCCTTTCTTACATAGTATTATTCTAAAGATTGGGTAGTATCTTATTGGGATGGTGTGCTAAGACAACTGATCTGTTATATGAACTTTCATCTTTCCTCACCAACCCATATATCTATGGAAATTATGGAGTTGATGGAAGACTTGTGAGAGACTTCAAGGAAGTTAAATTATTCTAGTGATGACTATTATGATAGTGAGACAAAATATTTTGAGAAAATTATTCCTCTAGAATAGGATATGGATGATACACTTGTTGAGAGAGTAGCATACGCGGATTATTCCCCTCCCTTCTTACCAGAAAAATTGGTTATTCCTCCTCCTTCTGCACCTGATCCAATGATCATTGACTGACAATTGATTTTTTATTCCAAACACTTTTAGGAAAAGTGATAAACCAAGAGCCACAAACTAAACAAGCTTACCAACCACACAGTCCAATAGTAAAGAGCACAAAGGCAAATAACAAGGACATACCATTAAAACAAATAATAATCAAAATAACCATACTAGTCACCACACCCAACACATGAGTCCTCCTCTACGGTGGCCGATTCATTTGAAATTATTCCATGACCAAGGAGATCTCCTTCATCAATGTTTTCATGACTTGGGATGTTTGTTCTGACCAACAACCACTGTATTAAATCATGAAGAAAATTGTTCATACGTGGAAAGATATCAACACCAATGGGAGGGTTTTACACAATCTTACAAACAAGTATCCTCTTGTTGATAATATGAAGGAGACATCAAAGGAATTTTTATAGGGACTCCAATTGATATCTAAACTATAAGCTCATATGAATGTATGGACTATGAAAATATGGAGGCATGAGGAAATCATAGTTTATATTAGTTATAACCTTTCAACATCATCATCCTTATTGAAAACTTCTTAGAAGATAGTTGAGGAGTTTACAACTTTGGTCAAGACTTTCCATCCTATGGAAGATGCATAAGAGGTGGGGTGAGTGACACTCCAACATTTCGTTCAAAACATCCCACTAGACCCTCATTGACTCGGCCTACTTTTTTGATTGAATCTAATTTTAGTTAGATCATTTTTCATGTATTATTCTATTGATGTTGTATTAAGAGAGACTCTTACATATGTAGACTCCTCATATTTATGTATGCTATCAGTGAATATATCTACTGAAATTTATATGTGTTGCTTAGTTTTTTTCTATTATTCATGATGTGCATGGAATTTCAGTGCTTTGATTTTATGTGAATTGCTAGCAATACCCATCCCTTTCATAATATCATGTAAAAAAATCATGTATTTGAATTTTTAAATTATCAAAAAAAATGATTTTGAGAAATTACCATGAATTCCTACCAACCTGAGATTATTCAATGAAACATATTCTCCAACTATCTCGATCTACCTGATTTATAGAAGGAACATTGAGTAAAATACATGTCCCTAAGGGAGCATTCTATATGTTTTTCTGAAGTCCATAGGTATGGCTAGAGAATATTGATTTTCACTAAGGCTATATAGTGGTCCTTACAAGTTGTTGTATACTAAATCATTATTGTGTTGTGCTCTTAGGTCGTTAGCTCAAACCTTCTGTTGTTTTAGTTTAGGTTCTTTTATCTCAAGCCTTCTTTGGATTTAGTTTTTGGTTATTTATCCCGGACCATCTATCACTATATTTTAGGGTCTTTTAGGTCAAAAATTTTATTGATTTAGTTTAGGGTGCTTTTATTTTGAACATATATCACTTTAGTTTAGGGAATTTTAGGTCAGAAATTATATTCATGTGGGTTAGGGACTTTTAGGTCAGTCCTTCAATCATTTTAGTTGAGGTTATTTTAGATAATAACCACTATCACCTTAGTTTATGGAATTTTAACTTGTACCCTCTATAACTTTAGTTTAGGGTCTTTTAGCTCGGACCATTTATTTCTTTAGTTTAGGGTCTTTTAGCTCATCCTGTATATCTCTTTATATTTTTTTCTTTTAAATTGGACCTTATATCACATTAGTTTATTATCTTTTAGATCAGACCTTCTATTTCTTTAGTTTAGGGTCTCATAGCTCAAACCTTCTATCACCTCAGTTTGGGGTATTATAACTCGGAACTTTTATTGAATTTGTTTAGGGAATTCAGCTCAGACCTTCTATCACATTATTTTAGGGTATTTTATCTTTGACCTTATATTTTTTTCAGTTTAGTGTCTTTTATATTGGACCTTATATTGTTGTTTATTGGTTCATTTAGCTCAGACCTTCAATTTCTGTAGTTTGGGGTATTTTAGCTTAGAACTGATTAATAATCAGGGAATATGGCGCAGACATCCCCGAAATGACCCAAAACACACTAAGGTGAGTGGTTTTTTAGTGGTCTTATAAGGGATCAGAAGGATTAGAAATACCTTTTTGTAGAGTGATGTATTTGGTTGATGACCATAGGCACATATGCAGAAGCCATAGGCATACATGCATAGTCAAGAAAAATGTATCTTGAAGTCGGGTATCTTTTCAAGCGTGATGGAAGATTTATGGGGTTAGTATGAGTTGAGGGAGAAATACTATATATTCTAGGTCCACTTGGATATATGTATTATGGGTGATGTAAGTCATTATCTAAAATTTTGAGTCTATGAAAATCAGATGAAGAATACATGTTGGGGATAGCCCGTAACTCTCTGAGGTTTTGGGTTCCTCCACAGTGTTTTTATGGCTCACAACGATTGTGGTTCCTTTCTTTGATAGAGGATATTCCTTTAGTTTGTGGGTCTATGACCTTATACATTGGTAGAATGGTCAAGAAAAAGATGATCTCCACTGCTTTCTAAGGTACATGAATGTTCTATGAGGGCTCAAATGTTCAGATAATGTGGTTGGATGAGAAGAAAGCTATTTAGGAAAGATTCTGGTAACCTATGGATATTTGGATCATGTATTATAAAACTCAGACCCTACTCCCTTTGGTTTCGAGTCATAATACATGGGCCATAAAATGTTTGGGATTTGAGTTATGTATTCCTACTTTGAGAAAGGGTGCAAAACATGATGATGTAGCATATTGGATGTGCAATTTTCTCAATTATTTTCACCCGGAGATGGTATATAATGATCCAAAGTTTTCAAGTCATGAGGATGATATTCTATATTCATACCAGGTATTATCCAAAAAACACCGGGGTGTTGGGTTTTTCTAAAGTGATGTCAGGGAACGCAAGGATCAAAAATACCTTTTTACAGTGTCACACATTAAGTTGATGACCATATATGTATATACAAGAGCCGTAGGAAAAAATTCATAGTCAAAACAAGGATCCCTTATTTTAAGTATCCTTTCCAAGGGTCATATAAGGTTTATGGTGATTTGAGAAATCCAAATCATGTAGTGTGATTTTTGGAAATTTTAATACCCATGAAGGGTTCAAGAACCCTAAAAGGTGTTCCACCTAGAGAATATAATATCACAGTGAGGAGATGTTGAAAATCATTACTCTCTATTTTTCCTAAATCAGGGGGTACAACGATCATAACGTGGCTTTTACTTGGGCTAGAGAGGATACCCTATGAGCTTTATACCTTATTTATTTGTCCCCAATTTGTTTTTGTTGCTCTTGAGATGATGTGTTTAGGGAGTGTAGGCTTAACTTTTTCTCAGGATTCCCTTTTGGTGTTTTCAACCAGAAACATTGTGTGTCCCTTTTTCTAGCAGTTTAAGGTCTTGTGATGTAGACCATTATAGGATAGAGATTATGGTTGTAAGACTTCGACCAAAGTGTAGGTAGTTTAAGGTTAGGGCATGTATGGACCTAATCTAGAGGATGATACACAAAAACCAAATTAGGATACCTATAGATAAGTGTACCCTAAAATCCTTATTATTGGGAGATGAATATGTTGTAAATAATGTATCAAGGTCCCTGGGTCATGAGTAATGTATGGTACAATCATCTTGTAAGTAGTTTAGGTCACGCTAAGGTGTTGAGTTCTTCCATGGTGATGTCAGTGCTCACAAGGATCATAAATACCTTTTGAAGAGTGAATCATTTGGTTGAAAACCATAGGCACATATGTAAGAGCTATATGAATACATGAATAGTCATGAAATGGGTCACTTGAAGTCAGGTATCCTTTCCAGTTTTAAGGAAGGTCTTACTAACCCAAATCACTCAAGATGTGAATGTGGTTTATGGATTGAGGTGCCTTTAAAATATGATTAAAGAACCCAATACTCTGGATGACTGGGGTATTTATATTTTGGTCCCTTGATAGGGGATGAAAAATGGGTGATGGCCAGATTTTTTTATAATCATGTAGTGGGTACATTTCGTATGAAGTTTAACATCATGTGCTAAGGTCATACGACATGCAATTTATCATTGTTTGGTGAGGATGTTCTTGTCATGCAGTTTTAATTTCATTCAACCAAGAATTTTTCCTTGGAGTTTAACATCATTTGGTAAGTACATGGGAACCAACATATAATTTTTTTTCATGATATATATTTTGTACACCAAAAATTCATATTTAGATTTGCTTCATATATAGGAAAATGAGTTGGGGCAACTCGACCCGTATGCAGTTGAGAAGAATTTATTATCGATCATTGTAGTTGGACTCATTATTAGAGATCTAAGAATTCATATGTATCTAGTGATTATAGGAATAAAGTCACATTTAGGTCTTTAACTAGAAACTCTCTGCGTAGGTTGAACATGTACACAATGGTCGGATTTTTTTTCATTTATTGTGGTAGTTGGGCCCATGATTAGAGATCTAAACATCACTATGTATCTTGTGATAATAGGAATCAATAAACACATATTTTTTCAAGAACCATGCAGTTTAACGTCATGCGATAAGGATGTGAGATTCCCAACATGAAAAAGATAATTGGGGATCAACCCAAGGATTGAAATTTGAGCATCACTATGTACCATATGGCAATAAGAATCAAGACATAAATAGTTATTAAAATTATATATAGTTTAAAATCATGCAGTGAGGATGAAGATGAAATGACATGAAAGAACTAAAATTTTTCAAATGGAGTTGATAATTGAAGTGTGGACATCACTATGTATCTCATTAGAATTAGAATCAAGCCACCTGCAGTTCATGGAAAATGACCTTTTTATGAAATTCTAGAGTATACACATAGAGGGTTAATTTTTATATTTTTCATGACTAGACCTAGAATTGAAGATTTGGGTGCCAATATGTATCCCGTGAAGTCAAGAATCAAGTCACATGTTGTTTTGGAATGCAAGTGTGGTATGAGAGAAATACAAAAAATGGTGGTCCTCTCGAGCGAGGTTCACAAGAATGTATAGATTTATGTCATTAATGGGACACTAACTATGTAGTTTAAAGTCAAGTGGTGAGGAATCATGGTATGCCTTTCATGGTCTTGAATTCAAAACCATGATAATCCTATCGAAAGCTTCTATTCCTTACCTATGTGGGAAATCCAACACTCAATTTCCTAAAATCACATGATGTATGATTAGTGTTCGAAACAAAGTATGACAAGGGTTCCTCTCACTATAAAAAGGAAATTAAGGACTTAACAGGGGTATTCTGAATCATGTGGTGGATGGAAAATTTTTAGGATTGAGGCATCCATACATATCTCATTGAAAAAGATAATCTAGTCATGTGTAGTTCTAAAAACCCATGTAGTTTAATGTCTTGTATTAATGACATGGGTCACCTAACACGAAGGATAAGGGAGGTTGGGGATGAGCCAAAACCTAGAAGTTTGAATGTCCCTATGTATCATGAAATGGAAGGAATCAAGCCATTCGTAGTTCTTGGATGAATAAATTACAATGTGGATCTAACTATCACATGGGGATGGTCCACATATATTTGGCTCATATGTAGTTATTCTTTAGTGAGATGGTGATTTTCATGCAATTTATCATCATTTGGTGAGGAACTTAGCTATATATATTAATATAGTATATTAAAGACCTAGATGAGGTGTAGTACACTATCAGGTTGTTAAAATAACTCTATATAGTTTAATGCCATGCACTCAGGATGATCGTCGTATAGTTTATGGTCTTGTGGTTTGGATGATTGTTGTACATTTTATCATCATTTCATCAAGATGATCTTCGCACAGTTTATCTTTATGTGGTTAGGATGATCTTCGTACAGTTTATCATCATCTGGTTAGGATGATCTCTATATAGTTTATCTTTTGTTTTTTAAGATGAGGGATATTGTTCAGTTTGAAGTCTTTTTTAGTATTTGTACTCTTAATGAGAGTTATTAAAAGTATTTTATGAGAAATATCACATTGGTTGGTGGTGTGACACACTCCCCATCATGGTGTCCAATGAATAGGCTCTATTATAATAGACCATATGTATGGTGTATGGACCTTCCCATTTGGGTTCTATAATGACCTGAACCCGAATATCCACCCAAACAGTGCTAAATGGGTCGGGTGTTACTTCCTTAGGTGCACCTCCTTGAACGCCAAAGGTTGCCGACTATCAGTGAGGGTCTTATAGGTATATTGGGGAGGCTATACCCTCTCGATGGATAATAATGGTACCGGTCCGAGTATAATAATAATGATGCAGCAGAAAAAACAACTCAGCTGACTCAAACCAAACCCACAGAGTGGAAGCACATTCAATATCAATAAATAGCCGAAGCAATTAATATAAACAAAAGAAAAAGAAATAAACACAACAGCATGTTGATCCTTGTAACTACTACGAAACAACAAATCATTCATGCAAACAGGTCATACATATCGATATATATAAAGGGCACCAATGTCTAACCATATGTAGCTACAACAAGTAAGCAAGTTGATACAGAAAATAAAGCAACGAAAATTAAACCCTATCTAGGAAAGACCTCAAGGTCCATACCATCTCCATGAAATAGCTAATGCAGTCCAACTCCTGAGACTAGCCTCCTTCCTGCACGTAAATCCATAAAGTCTGCACGTGTCCCAATGGGACCATGCAGGGTGTCAGAAAAATCTCAATAGGATACCACCCAACTGTGCGTACCTAATATAAGTTTTTATGTAGAAATAAATTTATGAGAAAACAGTAAACAATATGATGCACAATAAACAAAAACTCCATTGGTGCTCAGCAGCCACCATGAAGTGTCACCTGCTTCGGCCAATGCCGGAATATCTTTCATAATACCTGGAACCAT
This sequence comes from Viscum album, assembly GCA_963277665.1. Classification (NCBI taxonomy): domain Eukaryota; kingdom Viridiplantae; phylum Streptophyta; class Magnoliopsida; order Santalales; family Viscaceae; genus Viscum; species Viscum album. The sequence goes on along the minus strand of OY728153.1, from coordinate 1,198,140,969 downwards.
GTGCCCCCTAACACCGTGTATCTCAAGTACTGAAGTCCCGAAGTCAAACCAATAAATTTTAGCCTGTAGGAACAATGATTTCTGTCCTCAAATAATTAACTTGAGGGACAGTGATGTGTGCCCTCAAATAAGGTAACCGGAGGGACAGCTATGTCTGCCCTCAAATAATAGCGAGCCTCTACCCCCAACCCGATAGACTCAATTCTACACCCTGAAGGCTCCTCACCTTCCATGTGGCATCCTATGGCACGCACCCCCAACCAATAGTACTTAAACCACAACTAACGAGGGCCTCTACCCACACGAGTGGTCAAAACCACCTCATCACAGAGTCTCTCTATGTGCACACTACTCAATGTTCCTGGTGAGTGGTAATCACCAAAAATAGTACACAAGGCACAACACCTTTGGCACCTCTTGTACTTTTGACCATGTCTCTCAAGTCCAACGGCCTCTCCATCTATGTAAACTAGGGTCATTCCCAACCTTACAACCACCATGTCTCAATCCGACGTCCATGACACCCAATCCTGTGGTCAGAACCACCCAATGAAACTTGAGCCAAGCCCAACTTTTGATCAGCTTCACTCAAGAGTATATAGTCCAGGACCAACACAACTTCAAGGGTTCCAACATATTCAATTCAGTAATTACATATAATAATCAAAGGAATCACTTTTAAATAGGCAAACGAACTAAATAGTTGAAATTCACTAACCAAGTATTTTCCTATACCAGCATAGAGGTTTTTAAGGCCTCTACAAATTCGTATAATGCTTTAATAAACTAAACTCAACAGTTTAAAATAATAATATTATATTATAACCATTTTGGAATCCCCCAGCCAAATTCCCTGATGAGAAATAGCCACTCGCCTGACCCTGCTCAAGAAAAACAAGTAACAAGGCATCCCCAAAGGCATCCCATATGTCAATTATCAATTAAACATGAAAAAATAGATAAAACAGGGTCACACTCAAAATACCCAAAAATACACCATAGGTCGTGCCACCCAGAAGTCTGCGAAAACAAAAAAAGAAGTATGCACCACCTACCTAAGAATCGTATGATGCTACTGCTCTGATAACATCCTCCAATTAGGTCTAAAATGTGGTAGATCTACAAAATAATTAAAATAGCTCAATACCCTATAACTCATTCTTGATAAAAATCAAGAAGAATAGATCAAAAGGAATCAAGGCCTTACTGAGGGGGTTCCAATGGATCAGACGGTGTTTGAATCCGACTTCAGATGAAGAAACGGGAGAGAAAAGAAGTTCTGCAGGCCTGGTTCGCGAAATCCAGTGACCCCCTATTCCCTATACCTCTAAACGAGGCTAATTCCCATTTTAAAAGAAAAAAATAAAGTTCATGGAATGTAATTTAGGACTACACATCGTGTTTCATTTTACTATTCTTAAGACAGTTGAAATTTCAGCGAGGACTTGCCGACTAACGACACGACGTGTCCCTTGGGTATACAACATGTACCTCTCTACCCGGCCGACATCCCCAACACGCCATGTATATCCCCATACAAGACCCCTCTACACAAAGTTTACAAATAGTACATGGTTTGTGCTTTCTAAAGAAATTCTACCACACCAACAGGCCTACACGCCGTGTATGACCTCCACACATGAGCAAGGGTACACGGCGTGTCGAGAAATACAACACGTCGTGTAGTACGAAATTATTACACGGTCATCACGCGGCATGTACACGGTGAGAAAATGGCCGGTACGCGCATAACCTCTACATAGTGTGTACTTTATAGTACACAGTGTGTAGTCTGGAAATTTTCAGAACTTCCCAGATTTTCCCAGTTTCCTCAGAATCGAGTCAAAAATTCAAACAGGGTCGGGATTTTTACCCGTTCTAAAATCTCAGGTTCTTACAGTCTCCCCACCTTAACATAGCTCTTCCCAGATCTATCAAACGAAACCTGGATATGGTACCAAACATACCACCCCGATCAAGTAACCCAGACTACCCCGGTCGCATAGGTCCAGCTAAATTTCTCAAGGGGATCCCCACCTTATGAATTTCTTAACTCGGTCTCAACTTGACAAAACTCAACACAAGCAAAGGTTCACTAACCTATTTTCTAGATGCATGGTCCTCTCATTATGCATCATCACCCTTATGCCTCATTCGTGCTCCCATGTCATTTCCAACACCAAACATATCCTGCACCACATCGGTATCCTCCTCCATGATGTCCTGCATCCCATAGATGATCAAAATAAAACCCGATGTTATGCACCTAAAGTAACCTGCATCCCTAATGCCCCGATGCCTAATGCATCTCAATTAACCTGAATCCTTGATGCCCTGATTCCCATGACGCCTAATGTAACCCTAATCCTCGATGCCCACGACACCTCAAGTAACATGCATCCTTGATTTCCCGATTCCCAAGGCACCTCAAGTAACCCGCATCCTCGATGCCCCGATGCCCAAGACACCTCAAGTAACCCCCATCTTTGATGCCCCGATTCCCATGGCACCTCATACATATATAAAAATATATATAACGAACCCGATATGGATCCAATCCCACTTACCAGCTTCTAGTCAATCCACAAGAATCTTGGGCACCTCGTGCACTCAAAATAGACATGCCTCAGCAGGTCATACCAAAAGAAACCGAGAAAGTCATGGCCACACTCGCGGCGTACCTCTAACATTCATCGGTTCACCAGCCTGCTCAGCCTTTGGCAGCTCCATGATGTACACTTGGCATGAAGTATGATGACCTGATGTCTAACCTCCCTGCGGTGCTGCTCTAGTCACCAGCCACTGACATCTCAATTGGGTCCCACGGTCTTTGTCATGTCCTCTGCGTGCAGATGAACCTTGGCTACCCTATCCTGGTACCGAACCTGAACCAACTCCAGATGCCACCATCTGTTCTAGTCCTTTCCTGTCGGCTGTTTGAGAAGGCTGCTTACAGAACCTCTCAAGATTTCTGACATTTCCACATGTCTGGCACTCCTTTGGAGGCCTATCACACTAATTCTGAACATGACCTGGATGCCCACACTAAAAGTAAACCACTGATAAACTGCTACGAGGTGGTCTAGCTGAGTCCTTGGCCTGATTTACCTATTGGAAGTCATCGCGTCCTCGCTTCCTGCTATCTGAACCATCACCTAAATCCATCACTCAGCCAACCTGGGGCCTATCCCTCTGGTTTCCCTCAGCTATAAGCGCCAGATTCACCACCTATGTGAATGAACCCAGACTGAGGATATTCACCTAGATCTAAATGGTGTTTCATAAGCCATCCTTGAAGCATTTCACAATTTCCCCATCATTTCTTTCCATACTAGGTGAAAAGCGAGACAACTCAGTAAAAGTAGCCACATAGTTCATGACAGACATGTCTCCCTGGTGAAGGCTCAAGAACTCCTGAGATATCTCTACACTCAGTGTCTCTAAGTAGAAGTTCTTCAAAAAATGTCCTCAATATCTTTCCATGCAGGTCCCTGGTGCTTGTGAGCCTGAACCTGAACATCCCACCAGTGCTTTGCTGGTCCTTACAGTATGTACATTTTCAGCTTGACCCTCTGCCCTGGAGGCATCTTGAGCTACTCGACGATCATCTGCATGCTCTATATCCAGTTCTTAGCCTCCTACAGACCACCCTCACCTTGAAAAAGTGGTGGGTGTTGTGACTAGAACTCCCATTTCAGATATTCCACAGATGGATTTGTACCCTGCACACCATTGTCGATCCCCTGCAAGACACATACAAGGATAGCTCGGAGTATCTCTTCAATCCATGGTCCAAATGCATCCAAACCCTGATTTTATCCTAGATGTACTAGATCATGATCCTGATCCTATCTTTGAGCCTATACCTGCAGCTCATGCTATTCCTACACTACATCCTGAACCTAATTCTGCTCCTAACACACTGTACCATCTCCCACCTGACGCTCCATCTGAGTTGACTAAAGGAACCCACTGAATACTACAAATGGTAAGACAAACCATATATATAACAATATATATTCAATACAGATAATCAAAGAAGTAAAAAAGAAGCATAAAAAAACTACCCTTACTCTCCCCTATCACAACTCATGCCCATGGAATCCCAGACTCATGGCCTCCTTACCCGCCCTCAACAGAGCCAAGTATCAAAAGTACCTCGGGCCATGCCTGTCCTGAAAACTAATGTTACTTCAAACCGATGATCGAGTCACCCTATCTTGATGATCACAATCACCTCATCCAATAGTACCTTCCTGCTCATACGAGTTCCAGACCCAAATACCCTACCACAATAATTCTAAAAATATAAAAAGCATGGCATAAAACATTGCAATTCAACAAGAAATTAAATCAGGAATTTCACGTATTCACATTTAAAATCATACAATGCATGGAAATTGACATTATTCACATGGTATTATCACATCACAAATCATACATGCAGTTATTAAATTGAAATACCCAAAAATGTGCCTATCAAAATCCAAGCAAACAAGCCTTGCCATACTGAACCAATGTCCAACTCTCCCTTACCACACTGGGTCAAGGGTCACATATCACAATCAATAACATCACATGCCAAGTGAGCCACTGAGGTGGAAATCATATAAACTGTAATCTGAGAAAAAGCACAACATCAATTCCAACCGAAGGCAACGTGGTCCACCACTCGTACCTGGGGCTGCAGGCACCCAAGCACAAGCTAGAAACCCAGTTCCAGTAACAAACTATCACCATTCTACCATATCCCAAATAGTAAAAAAAGCAGGAATAAAAATATTAGTCTCAATATCATTAGTATCTAGCAAAACACTACTATAAATCCTTTTCAAGAACTTCTCTGATACCACTTTGTAACGACCCAGACCCGAAAATCCACTCAAATAGTGCTAAATGGGTTGGGTGTTAGTTTATTAGGCACACCTCCCCGAACTCCAAAGGCTTCCGACTAGTATAAAGGGTCTTGTAGGTATATTGGAGAGGCTATACCCTCTTCAAGGATAATAATGGTACTGGTCTGTGTATAATAATAAATATGCAGCCAAATAAACGACTCATCAGACTCGAACCAGACCCACAGAATGAAAAAACATTCAATATCGATAAACAGTGTAAGCAATAAATATAAAAAACAACAGCAGAAATAAATAAAACAGCATGTCGAACCTTTTTTCTACTACTGAACAACGAAGCATGCATCCAAAACTGGCTATACATAACCATATATATATAAAGGGTGATAATGGATAACCATCTGTAGCTTCAACAACTAGGCATGCTGATACAGAAAATAAAGGAAGAAAAATTAAACTCCAGCTAGGAAAAACCCCAAGTTCCATACCACTCCATGCAATAGATAATGCAGTCCAGCTCATGAAGAAGACCTCCTTACTACACGTAAATACATAGAGTCTGCACACATATTGAAGGGCCCATGCAGGGTGTGAGACAAGTCTTGGTAGGATACCACCCAACGGTGTGTACCTAATATAAGTGTTTAAGTAGGCATGGATTTATGTGGAAAATAGTAAACAGTATGATGCACAATAAACACAAACTCCATTGGTGCTTAGTAGCCACCATGAAGTGTCATCTGCTTTAGCCGACGCTGGAATCTCTATCATGTAACCTGGCACCATGTGCCCCCTGACACTATGTGTCTCAAGTACCGACATCCTGAAGGTATTCCACGAATGAGTATCCCAGAAGAAGAGTATTGTCTGTCCTCAAATAACTAACTATAGGGATAGCGATGTCTGCCCTCAAATAAGGTAACCGGAGGGACAACGATGTCTGCCCTCAAATTACGGTGATCCTCTTCTCCTAACCTGAGAGCCTCAATGATGTCCCCTAAAGGCTCCTCATCTTCCACGTGGCTTCTTATAGCAAGCATCCATAACCAATAGTACCTAAACTGCAACTCACAGGGGGTTTCTACCCACACAAGTGGTCAAAACCACCTCCTCATAGAGTCTCTCTATGTGCACACTACTCAAAGTTATTGGTGAGAGGTAGTCACAAAAAAAATAGTACCCAACCCACAAACACCTCTAACACCTTTTGTCCCAGTAACCAAGCCGCTCAAGTCTGACGACCTCACCATCTGTGTAAATTGGGCCATGCCCAACCTGACAGTCACCCTATCTCAAGATGACGTCCATGACGCCCAATCTCATGGTTAGAACCACTCAATGTTACCCAGGCCAAGTCCAACCTGTGATCAACATCACTCAAGAATATACGGGCCACACTCAACACAACCTCAAGGGTTCCAACATATAAAATTCAGCAATTACAAATAATAATCAATGGAATTACTTTTAAACAGGAAAAAAACTAAATAGTTGGAATGCACTAACCAAGTGTTGTCCTATACCATCACAGAGGACTTTAAGGCCTCTAACAATTCATATCAAGGTTTAATAAACTAAACTCAATAGTTTAAAACAATACAATTCGATTATAACCATTTTGACATCCCCAGCCAAATTCCCTGATGAGCAACAGCCACTCGCCTGACCCTGCTTGAGAAAAACTGGTAACAGGGCATACCCAAAGGCATCCCATAGTTCAATTATCAATTAAGTAGGCAATAAAAGATAAAACGGGGTTATACTCAAAATAAAAAAAACACACCCTAGGTCGTTCCACCCAAAAGTCTGCGTAAACACAAAAGGAGGTATGCACCACCTACCTGATACTCGTACGACGCTACTCCCCAGATAACAGCCTCTAATTATGTCTAAAACGCGGTAGATCTACAAAAGAATAAAAACCACTCAAACCCCTATAACTTTTTCTGAATAGAACTCAAGAAGAAGAACTCAAGAGATATCAATTCCATACTAAGGGGGTTCTAATGGATCAGACGGTGTTTGAATCCGACTTCAGATGAAAAAATGGGAGAGAAAAGAAGTTCTAGTGGCCTGGTTCGCGAAACCCAGCGACCCCCTATTCACTTTTCCTCAAAACGAGGCTACTTCCCATTTTAATGAAAAAAATAAAGTAGATGGCATGTAATTTAGGAATACACACCATGTTTCATTTTAATATTAATAAGATGACTGAAATTTCACTGAGGACTTGCCGACTGACTTCATGGCGTGTACCTATGGTACACGGTGTGTACCTCTATACCTGGTCAACTTCTCCAAAACGCCATTTATATCCCCATACACGACCCCTCTACATGGTGTGTACAAATAGTACACGTCATGTGCTTGCTAAATACATTCTACCCCGCCAGCAGGCCTACATGCCATGTGTGTCCTCCACACACTGGCACGGGTATACAGCGTGTCGAGCAATACTACACACCGTTTAGTTAGAAATTCCTACACGGTCATCACGCGACATGTACTCTGCAAGCACATGAATAGTATGTGTATAACTCCTACATGGTGTGTACTTTATAGTACACAACGTGTAGTCTGGAAATTTCTAGAACATCCCATATTTTCCCAGTTTCCTCAGAATCGAGTCAAAAATTCAAACAGGGTCGGAATTTTGACCCGTTCTAAAAACAAAGGTTCTTACAGGTTCCATAATTATAGAATTCTTCCCTAGAATCATTACAGTTCTATGATCCAACACTACTTCTCCTTGGAGTAATTAATATAGGTGATCCTTCTTATTAAAGGCTAGTGAAATCCGATTCTGATGGACCTCAAAGTTGTGTAGGGTGAGAAACATATTCTAATTGAGCCACACCAACACGTCTATCCACTTTTGTGATTTATAATCATATGAGAGATGTCTATAAATGGTTATGTAGAGTAAATGATGTTGGAAATCTATGGGTAACACTACCTCAGTACCATACACCAATGAGTATGATGTTTTTTATGTATTAGTATGGATGATGGTATGGTTGTCCCATAAATAATGAAATTGTTTTTTTGGACAATATCATTTATCCTTGTTCACCATCTTTCTATGTATATTTGAAAAAGTCTTGCTGAAGTCCTAAATCTATCCATTTTCCATTTATTTACGGTGAGATGAGTTATTGGACTCAATATTGCACTCCTGTTATAGATTCATCAAATCTTTATAATATTATATATTGTCATTGTCCATCATTATTGGGTGAGGGACCTTGAACTTGGTGATGATATGAGACTTTACAATTTTGATAATGTTCTTCATCTTGAGTTCTTCAATGTTGATTTAATTATCACATATGGGGAATAATTCAGTAGTAGTAAGGATGTACACAAACTATTTAGCTATGGCAGGGGGATATGTCCCCACAACATTCATTCCCCCAAAATAATTTGGCTAGGAATATTTACCTTTATGTAGCAATTTTTAGGTCTAATGGATGAAGTTTACATGGATTTGGGACACATGAAATTTCTGGGTGAATTCCACAAAGACATGTATCATGGTCTTCTAAAAGTAACCCAGCCTCCGGATTTGGTGTGAGAGCCAAGTACCAGACTAATAAGCACGATAGGAACCTACACATACTTCTTCCATGATGTTTTTGAATCTATCCTTATACTATGAATATCATGAGGATTTCATCAAATCCTCTCTTGTATATGAATTTATTTCTCATTTGTATTATCCTGCAAGGTGACGTTCACCGCATGACACCAAATTTGTTCCATTCCAACTTGGATTGATGGGATAACTCGTTTTTGGGGATAACAGATTATGGGATCCATTAATATAGGGGTGGAAGTTGGTTCATCACACTCTGGGGTGGAGTTGACCTGATTTATTTATTCCATATCACATATGATGATCGGTGAGACCATTATTCAATGTGTGATGCATAATATTTCCCCCACCAAATTAGGTTTATCCAGGATGGTGGATGTATTAGCCAATGAATTGGAATGATCCTTCTATGATCGGGTAACATGATGCTATTTGGGATCAAAAGTGAACTCTACCGTCCATAATTTCATTTCTTTTATTATTTTGAGAAACCACTTTTTAGAAAAGTGGGAACCTTACTGAACCTTTTCCCACCACGCATACACCCCAAAACCCGATTCAAAATTCCAAATTCAACCTTCAAAATTCAAAATTCAAACCACACCATCATCACACTTCGGGCCTCGACCCGCATTGTGACAAAAACCATAACACAAAATAGACCTATCGTTGTACCAGTTCACCAGTGTGGAAGCCATCGGAAACCATTGTAGTCTTCGAAGAGAACTATCATTAGCATTGAGAAACAACAAACTTGTATTGAATCACTAGATCACATAATCACCTAGAATGAGAACAACCCAAAGAAACCACCAGTAAATATGAAACAGACCATCATCGCAGGAGAGACACCACCACCCAGCGGCCTTGTGTCCATGTCATCAACACAACAACACCAGAGAAGATCGAAAAAAACATGACTATAATAACTATACACAAAATTAGGATTGAACCATACCCTATAAAAATAAAAAAGGGTAGATAAACATGAAGATAATACAAATACATGATGATGGTTGCGATGCCGCACTACAAATCTGAATAGATCTCATCGCCAGATTTGAAATCTCACTTAGATACCTCACCGAACTGCCATGAGCATGCCCAACCGACACAAATGAAGTGTCGACCCTCGACCAGGAAGATCTGGAACAACAACCACTATTGACACCACACTTCCAAATGAAGGACATGCCAGCAAACAATAGGGAAGGCCTAGACGGTCACAGAAACATAGACGCAAATAAGGAGTGCTGAAGAGAGATCAGATGTTGATCCGAGGTGAGGAGGAGAGGTGGTAACAGGGGGAAAACATAAAAAGGGGTTTCTCCTTAACATATCTAATGAGAGGTTCTATTTTTTCTATTTGATGGAATATTAAACATTTATTTTCTTTATCACCAGTTATAAATCTCATTTGATGTTTAGGTAGGGTATGTGAAAATGTAGGGATACTTCCAACAATGCTATGTGGGCTTGGTACTCTACCTCATTATTTGTGCATCCTTTGAATAGTGAGAAAGCATAAAGAAATATTGATTTTTCTATAGAGACAAATCCAATCCATTGAACAACCCTATTCAGCCTCGAGTTCTTGAGCATTTTTATGAATGGACTCTATAGGATCCATAAAAAATCACATCCCATTTTGGAGGAGTTACATGGGCATATAAGACTTCCTCATCTGGAAGCAGAGTTTCTATTAGTATATTCTCCAGGGAAGTATGTTATGAAAGGAATTAATCCAAGTATTTGCCTTTAATTGACTTCTGTGAAAAAAAATGAATGTTTCATTTCTAAAAAATAATTCCACATTAGTCCAAGAACCCATTATACATAGGATGACCAAGCATGTACTTGAGTAGATCAATACGAGCGATGAAATGGGATTTTTGGTATGAAATGTAATGTATTCTATTATTAACTACAAATATGAGTGCAAGGAATTTCTTCTCAATATCAGAGTACATAGTCTCAGTACCTACTATCCTCCTGCTGAGGTAGTAGACAATTTTTTCTCTCCCATTGTCATTATTTTGTGTGAAGAGTATTCCCTAAAAGCATTACATAGTGGCCACATATAATATGAGTGGCCTCACTTCCACTAGAGGCATCAGAACTAGTGGGAGAAGTATGTAATTATTGATAGTATCAAATGATTTATGGCACTTATCATCCCATAGATAGGTTATTCCCTTGTTCATATACCTGGTGAAGGGGAGAGATTTACCAGCCATTTTTTCTATGAATTACTTAATGTAGGAATGTTTTCCTTGGATCCCCCTCAGTTCATTGAGATTTATGGGGGTGACATTGCTAAAATAGAACTAAATATTTTTGTATCAAACTAGTTTCTATAGTGGAATACCAAAAATCCATGAAACATCAATGATGTTACCCTGCAGGCACATTTCATTGGATTCATATTCAGAATGTGTTGTCATAGCTTATCCAATATTGTTTGAAGGTCCTTAAAATGATGAAATTGTTATTGGGATTTGACCATCAGGTCGTTGACATAACATTCAACTATATTTCCCAGTAATGGATTAAAGATATTAAACATGGAATGTTGATATGTGGTGTTATCATTTTTCAACCCAAATGGCATGACCTGATAGAAATAGATCATATGAGGCACTCTGAAGGCATTTCATTCTTCATCTTCTGGGGCCGTCTTTTTTTATTGTACCCCAAATAACCACCTATAAAGGAAATGGATTAGAAGATAACAGTTACATTGATGAAGCGTTCTATGATTGGCAGTTGGAAATCATTTTCTAGGTTGTGTCCATTAAGGACTTTGAAATCAATGTAGGCCCTAATATTCTCATTCTTCTTCTTTACGGGGATTTTGTTGATGATCTATCTTGGGTATTTCACTTCTCAAACAATGTTTTACTTAATCAGTTTATCAATTTTTACTTATAAATTATTGTAATAATATTGTTTCATCTTTCTAGATAACTGGTTGAAGGTTTGATGCTCGCAGGAAATTTGAGATGGTGCATAGAAATATCTGGATACATTCCAAGAATTTATGTGTAGTTCCAAGAAAACACATATCGATGTTTCTTAAAAATGAGCTGTACATATCTTGATCATAGAGGGGTATGATGTAACTAATCAAAGTTGGTTGGGAGTCTTCTTTTTTCCCCATATTTAACATACGTAGCTCGTCGATGGTGGTGGATATGCCTTCCTTGAATGTGGGAGGGGTGTTCATGATGTCCTCATCATCTTCCTCTAACTCTGAGTCTGTGGTTAGATGAAGATGGAAATCTAGTGGGTTTTCTATCACTTTCAGGGTTAGGGAGGCCATGAGAATAGATATTATATTCACCTATCACTTAATTCATTTAAAATTGATTCCAAATATTATTATTCTATATAATGTATTTGGAGACAGGAGGGTCATGGACCTCTGTGACCAAGTCTATCACCTTAACTACATTTATAGGGAACACATAGTAGATGTATAGCTTACTCCGGGGGTTTGAAGGGTCCTTCCCCATTTTATTGGGAGTTGTAACCTATGTATTGTCATACATAATTGGGTTTTTACCTCACTTTTTGAAGAAAAAATATTTGGTATACGTGGCTTCACAATTCTGAAAGGGGGAACTATCTCTATGTAGTATGCTGGCACTACTGGAAATATGATCTATACCAACAGTTTTGGGGAAACCATCGGTAAAGTTCACTTATTTGGACCTATACCAATGGTTTGGCCAAAACTATTGGTAATGGTCACATATATGGACCTATACCAACGGTTTGTCCAAAACAATTGGTATAGGTCCCACAATCAAAGAACCTATACCAACAGTTTTGAGAACCATTGTTATAGGTACATGTATTTTTAATGGAATCTTCTTACAGAGAACATTTAATAAATAAAAATTTAAAATACTTATGATAATACATATATATATTTATAAAATTATGTTCAGAAAAGTAAGTTTGGTTAGTGGTTAGGTCGTTCAATCACAAACGGGAGGTGCTGAGATCAAAACCAACTGAATGATTATTTTTTTAATTACATATATCAACGGTAGTATGGAATCGTTGGTATATATTTTCATATTAATTATACCAATGGTTTTCAAAACTTTTGGTATAGACCTATCCCCACGACATAATTGGCAACGGTTCTCCAAACCGTTGGTATAGTCTATACCAACCGTTTCGAGGCTTATACCAACGGTTCCAAACCGTTGGTATAGGGTATTTTTTCAGTAGTGAGACTTTTCCATCGATGGGGTATTTTAGATATTCATGGAATTTTGAAGGTACCATCATATCGCTATGGATATAGGGCCTTATTAGAAGAACATTGTATGCAGTGTCCTGCTAGATGACCACAAACCCAACTTCATTTGTGAGTTCCCCAAACTGAGTTTTGCGTTTAATCATCTCAAGAGTTCTTTGCTTGTGATTATCATACCCTTTAAGGGTTATATTTTTGGGAGAAAAATACTCTACATCCTATCCCAAACATCATAGGGTTTTAATTACGACAAGATTGATCTTTGATTCATTTTCATTTTGATCCCTCTAGATGTTGATATTTTCACATCTTTTTGAAACATATAAGGGTATGATGTGTCACTGGATGACCTCATCTTGATTATTCTCTATGAATGATATGACAATGTGAAATTATACTAACATGGTATCCATTCATTAAACCTTGGCTTTAGTGAATTATGTCTCAAATTTCTCTTGGATTTAGAGGGATTTAATGAGTTTCTACCTAATTTATTTTGAAATAATAAGTGCATAAAGGATTGAGATCATGGATTGGACAACTGGAAAATCCTTCAGAATGTTGTAAATTTTTTCTTCAGATCGTCACTTCTTAAGGAGGGGTTTATTCTTGATACGTGGCTTAGAAACCGAGTCACTTGAGGTAAACAGTCATGGTTCTCGTGTAGAGGGTGTGGTAGAAACTTCTTCCAGTGGTGTAGGTCATGCAGACCTTCCCTATTGTTTGTACTGATCAGATAATTATACCCCCTCTAGGTAGTAATTCTTGATTATTCAGTGTGGATGACCATTATATGGTTCTATAATGACTCATTTTATTTACTGGGATCACTAAAGTTTATTCCCATGAGTCTCATCCATATATATGTTCTTTATGCATGTGTGACCGACATATTTGGTATGGCCATTCCTATGATGTCCATTTTATCCTTGTATCTTATGCATGTGGCCCCCTGTTCCCCGATTATGTGTGGGAAACTCATATTCTTTGGAAAATTCATCATTGGATAAGGGGTATTATAAATGTATCAGATTTATAAATAAAAATGTCATCTCTTCATCTGATAATGATTTTATTTGGTTGTGAGTTTCTCATGTTGTGAATGTTACAAGGAAGAAAAGTATTAGAGTTAGATCTTGTATTGGAGAAGAATATGACTCATCACCTTCTATTTATTACTTCTTTTGATGGTCACTCCCACCTTTTGGGGGTATATTTGATATATCCTTCTTAGGCAATGGAGATATTTTAGGTCTTCATAGATGTTCTCTAATGGAGTAAAGGGCTCAGACACCTATTTTCCACATCATCCAGTTGTCGAACATCCACACACGCCTGGCTGGAAATTTTGTCCATCCATTATATTCTTCTAACAAGGTAATGGTTATTCAAGTATCCTAGTCTGAGGATTTATCTAACACCACCTCTCTTGAAATAACCATATTGTTTAGGATGTAATTGAAAACTAAGAAGTCCAAGATATTACGACCCTAATTTATATGGATAGTGAAGTAGTCAAGATGATCGGTGAGGTTGACCTTATCGAGATTCCTTGATTTTGGTATTCTGAGTATGTTATTTTCTATGGATTCTTTGAAATAACAGAAAAAATTATCATTTAAGACGAATTATTCATTGTTCATCAGCCCTCAAATCTTTAGTGACCCTGATTTGTTTGTACTTCTGGCCAAGGGTGAATTTGTGGTTTTCGTTGCTCTATAGGAGGTGTTGGGTAGTTTGGGACCTGTCTGGGTACTTGGATGGGCACAACTTCTGGCTTGAGAGTATCAACTGAAGCTTCTAATTTTCCATGATTTTTCTTCTATGTAGAGGGAGTTAGATGATATTTGGATAGGGTTTGTTGAACGACATCCTCAAGATGTTGGTCCATTTCGGTTAACTAATGGGACACAACTAGATACATTATTGGGATCATAGGTGTCTTCATATCATCCCAAATATTTTCATTATAGAGCTCCAAAAATTGTTCCTATGAGGGATGGATACATAGTGAGTAGTTTATGTCCTTCCACTTAGCTATGAAGTTAAAAACCCTATCATTTACATGTTGTTTATATCTCGTTATGTCGAAACTTTTGATCTTCTTCAACATGGAGATGAACTGATAAAGGAATCGATGATGAATGTATTCACATACTATAAAAGATCTTATTAGAAGACTATTGTACCAAATAAAGGATATCCCAATCATAGTATGTATGAAACTCCTCATATTGGTTACCTCCTATTGATCTTGAAGGAGCATCTTTATCCCATGTTAGGATATGAATTATTTGATGTATTTTTCTAGGTCGCCTTCTCTATTAAAGACAGATAAGGAAGGATTGTTGAAATTGGGGGGAGGAAAAGTGTCATCCACCCATTCAGTATATGGATTCCTCTTGGGCTACACAGGTTCACATCACCCATCCATGGATTCTATTTGATTATCTATGGACTCAATAAAATTTAGTAACTCTAAGGGTAATACTATTTGATCCACATTCCATATATGGGGAGTGGGTGGGGGTTGATGAGGTGGACCTTCCCTAATCTCCCTCTGATTCTTGATTTGTTGTAAGACTAAATGATTACCCTAGAAAGGGAGAAGATGTCATTGAAATAGAGGGAAGTCATAATCATTTGTAACTTCCACATCTATAAAGACTAGATTACTAGATCCAGATCTAGTCTGATACTTGGATTCAACTTCTTATGTAGGATAATCTCTTATAGGAAGAGGGATATTCTTCTCAGTCTAAAGATGATACCCAGTGGGGATATTTTCCATGAGTAACTTCTCGTTGAGTTGTTAGAGAGTTTTTATATCAATCTTATATTGTGGAAACTATTATTCCATGAGAGGAACCTCATCTCTTCTAGGTGTTGATCGAGATGTTCCCACACCCATTTATTTTTCCTTCGTAGTGTTATATTGTTGAGGTAAAAACTTGTTATAAAAAGTTCTTGATTTTGGAGCCTTCTCTAGTTCTGAGTGTGTATAGCCTTCGTTGGGGAATCCAAATCACTCTCCTCTTAGGGTAGGTTTTCTGTGTCACAGATCTCGGCATTCATGTCTTGATCCACAATTCCAATTTTGTTGATGCTGATGACATTCATAGATGAAAATATGGAAATGGTGGTTCGGCCATTACTCTTGCTGTAATAGGTTGATTATACATTTCCTTCATCAGTGTTTCTATTTGAACACATGTCAATATTGGGCCATTTATTCTTGAGACCCTAGAAGGTTATGATTTCCTTTATCGTACATTCCTTCAGTACTAGACTATGAGTAATAATCTTGATGGAGTCTATGGTAATGATGTTCATGTGGGCCCTGTCAAGTAGAGTTTTATCGTGTGGTTAGAGGAACAGGTGGAATACCGACAATTGATTTTTTCCTCACAACCTAGAGAAGAGTGATTCTTTCAATGGTGATGGTGACAATGAATATTCCCTAGCCTTGTGGGTTGGGGGTTATTCTCTGTCATAATTGGCATTTATTGATCCTATTGTCGAGGATACAATGACTCCAGTTGGAGATTTTATAACTATTGGGATGGTAATGAAGATATAAATAACCCAAACCCAATCGAATGGGGTTGACCTAAAATCATTGTTGATGATCCCATGTCCTTATTAGGGGATAAATAACCTAGCTATGGTGGTTGATATATAAATTCCCCCAGCCTAGTGGGATGGGGTTTGTTTACAACTATCGTCGGTATGTCTTGAATCCTCTTGGGAATTGATGATCCAAGAGGTGGAAGCAGTGGTAGATATCCCCATGGCCTAGTGATCTTGGTACGCTCATGGATGGCTAATATAAACATTGGTACTATATCCCGTTTGATTCAACACAATTTTGATCTAATAGGATATGGGCATGATGGATGACCATGGTGGTAATCATTCATTATAATAAGTTGTTAGGTTGATTGAAACATAGATCTCAGTCTCTGAAATTATTTCCAATTATTTATGGGGCCTAGTTTGAATTACTATTGGCTATCCTCCCTTATGTTCATGATGTCTAGGAAAAATTGAAATAGGGGTATTCTATTGTAGTGACCAACTGGCCCGAGCGTTTCCCAGTCCCCTAATTTCACCGAAGGTTATAACAATACAGGATGTTGAGTCTGGGGGATTTTATTGTCCCATGGGTGCGGAAAAGAGTAATTCTTTATACTATCCCCATTATAAAATAATGATGCATGATGTGGCTTCATAGATCTACTTACAAAAGTTTATGATGAAATACAAACAACCATGTTACAAATTTACGATTTTTTTCTGGTTTTGGATAACATTATATGAAGATAGTAGCCATATTTAGTTGAAAACCTAGTATCTTTATGGTCATAAGGAGACCATCATATCCTAGATAAAGTATGTGTCTAACCTTAAGCCACTGATGAATATCTCACAAATTTTCATGAAGATAAGGCATTCACTTCTTTTATAGATCATCTTATATCTCATATTCAGAATTGGAGATGGGACATAACATTATGGAGAGGTTTTTTCTAGATAAATAACTCCATATATCATGTTTTGTGTTCTCTTAATCAGAATTACATGACTCTATCTATACATAAAATATAATATTTTTCAGGGGGTCTCATGCTAACTAGGGTGGAGTGTTGATGGAAGTTGATGGGGAACCATAGGGAGTTGTGTAACACCCGAGACTTTTATGTTATATAAATCATCAAAGGAATCTTTTTCTACACAACACTTGCTTGGCTTGCTTTGCACGCAATCGCGACCTTCCTCGATAGCTTGCGTCGTACGCAATACCGAGTTTCACTAAACAACAATATGCTATTAAAACTAGCCGTTATGAATAGTAATAACCACTTTTTAAAATTTTATAAATTTTATTTTTCAAAATGGACTTCATTTTTGGACTCAGAATATCGAAATTATCCTAGGGTGAAATTTTGGTATTTTTCTGAAAACTTTCAATTTTTGATGAATAGTGAAACCACTAAGTGGTAGGTTAAAAAACTGAATTTTGCATAAAACTTAATTTTACCGCTTCTGTGAATGGAATTTCGAAAATCCGAGAGACACGGTTAATATCAAGGACTAAAATGTGGTTCAATGAGATGAAAATAATTTTTTGGTGAATAGTAACTTTTTACTTTTTTTACCGCGGTTAATAGTAAATAGGGTAACTAAGGGTAAATATGATATTAATATTACCCTAACACATGTCCTAATTCTATTGGACAAGTGTAATTCGACCAAAAACAAACTTAGGAATAAAATATGACCATTTAGGCCCACTTGGATTAGATTAGGACATTTATTATTAATTTATTTAAAGAAGGGTTAAAATAGTTAAAATCAAAGTTTAATAAGTAAATCATTTTTAATATAGGGTTATACATAAGATAAATTCGATTGTAAATATTCATTAGAAAGATAAAAAGATTTCCTACATGATGGTATTTTATTTGTAATTTTTAGACATCAAATAATTTAATTTATTTATGACACAATGATGATGCAGTAATTATCTTATTAATGAAATATTGACAAAATTGATAATATAAATACCAAAATAAATGTAATTTGAGACTTTTTATGAATTCCACTAATTTTCTAGGTTACTATGATATATTAGTATTGATTTAATCAACTTGGTTCGAACATATAATTCTGTTATGACTTTGACAAAAATCATATATCAAATAGTGTCAAAATTGACACAAAATAGTTTTTAAATCAAATATTATATTATTAATTGTTATTTTATTCCTAAAAATCTAAGGTTCTGCCAAATGACTTAGATAAGGATATATATATTAATAATAAACAATTTGGGGTTCGTTTGGCATGTTATAGTAAGTGTATTAACCATATAGTGAAAGAAAAAAAAAGACATGGTAAAAGTTAAATTATTTAACTTAGAGTTAAATTTAATTGATAAAGTTAAAATAATATCCTAAACTTGTCTAAATTCTATTGGTTGATAGGATTTCGACCCATCCCCACTTTAGCTTCGAAATAAGACCCTTTGGAACCATTATAAACCGATTTTGACTTTAATATAAAATAATATTTTGAGATATTCCTAAGGTGCCCCTCTCCTCCCTTATAAAAGGGCACCTCCTCCCCCTCCTCCTCACACCAATTTGAGCACTCAAGCTCGGCCAACCCCTACCATTTTCCCTTCTCCACTTCCCTAGAATAATCCTAGAGGTCCTGGTCTTCTCCAAAGACCAATCTTAGTTCCTTAAGTGGAGGATTCAAAAAGGCGTTCCAAAGAAGAGGTAATATCCATTACCGATCTTTTCAATTTCTTTCTTCTTCAACTTCTTCTTCTTTAGTTGTTTCATGATAAAGTAATAACATCAGTATTACTTACATACTGATATGTTATTATAAATATGAAACAACCCTAATTCACCTTCTATCCATCCTACGGAAAAATGAAATCACCGCGCGTGCGTACGTACGGAATACCGTCTCCACGCCGTGGTGTAATCTATTTTCCACCATCACCTTACAAGGATGGGTATAATGGTGTAATCAGTAACTATATATGATTATTATTAAGTAATATTTATACTGAAATAATATATATATATACTCCAATACAACTCCACGATCATAGGAACGATATCATCACTCGTGCGTACGTACGGAATACCGTCTCCACGATGTGATGCGACTCGTTCTACATGATCTTCATTTCATAATGATTATATAAATGAATTGAATGAATGAATATGGTATATACTACACTAATACCATTCTGGAAATGAATTATCTATAACCTAAAGATAAGAATAAGAATTTATTCGACAAAACACGCATAAGAACAAAAAGTTATAAAGACCCGAGTAACAAGTAACAATGAAATATTACTAACAAGAAGCTAATAATATGACCATATATGATCTCATATCAATATGTATGATTCTGGAATAAGTCAATAACATTATTTAAACCATTATACAGGAGCTTCGGACACGAACAAAGCAAATCGGACCTAAGGTAAGGGAAATATCACAATCTCATTTTTATCCGAGATTGTTTATTCATAAGTATTTACTGGGGTGTATTTTATCATCCACATCCATGTTCCCTCAATATGTAATATTGTTTCCATCCACTTGAAATAGTTTAAATCCAATTTTACCCTTAGGTGAGTTTTTGGTAAAGAATATGAAAGGAATCTTTTGTCGTTTTTCCGTACGGGGTACTTTTTGACTTTTCCGACAAAAGTACGAAGAATGTTTTTTTAACTTATACGAATTTTTAAAACATTACTTCAAAAAAGCTTCCTTTACAAGTTTTCAAGTTTATTTTTAATCAACTTCTTTTATTTTAAAGTTTTATGACATGTTATGAAAGGAAAAATGTTTTTGAAGAAGAAAGGATATTTTCCTCAAGAATTCAATTCAAGTGTTTTATCAAAATTATTTTCCATCTAAGATAATAAAGGGTTCTGTTTCTATCCATATTTTTACATTGGTTTGACTATGTTGTGATGGAATTATGTTTATGAATTCCTTTATCATATATGAATTGATTTATGATGTCATGATGTTTCAAGAATCCCATTTTTGTTATATGTGTTATGCGATGATGTATGTTTTATGATTATGTGGCACACATAAGAAAGGATTCATTATAAGATGGGTGGGACCTATATCTCCCTCCAATGCATTGGGTAATGATTTTATATCTCATGAGATAGATATGGCTGGAACGGAAGGTTATTTCGGTTCAGTGATACAGGACTGAAACGAGGAGTGAACTCGGTTCAGAAAGGGACTTTGTCCACTAAGATAGTCTTGGCAATGATTCATGACTAACAAGAAATGATTTTCCATGATTATGTGTGCATGCCACAAAGATTCAAGTTTTATGTTATGATTATGGGGATCTCATTTTCACTTCTATGATTTATTCCATGTTAAGATATTATGATCTCTTTTGCAGGTTTTAATTTTCAAAAAGATATGATATGATTTTTATTTCCTTTATTTGCCCTTGCTGAGCATTTGAGCTCACCCTTTTATGTTTTCTTTTCCCCAGGCCAGGAAGATGGATATTAAGTAGAATATGCTAAAAGGGACCCTAGAGATGATGAAATAAATGGGAGACACTGTAGAAGATTTATGAACCAGTTGTTTATGTTTCCCAGTTTCTAAAGACACTATACCTATACGGTCCTTTGTGGTTTTGTCATATGTTGTAATAAGTGTGATTCAATTTTGAAGTATTAACAATGTATGTAAAGTGTGGGTCGTTTCAGTTGGTATCAGAGGAAAGGTATAGTCAACCTTTGGAAACTAGGATGTGAAAGCCTTAGTAAGAACCCTAAGGATAAGTCTAAGCATAGAACACAATCTTAGAAATGGCCATGAATAACCTAGGATAAGACCATAAGCATGAAAATTTTATTCTTGAATTATGTGGTTTCCTATTATAATTAGTGTTTCTCACACTATTCTTCTTGGTTTTAGTCAATGGCTGGAACCCGAAGGAACCGTATTAATGCGGAATGCGATGGGCAATGCAATGATTGTCCCCCTGAGCAACCAAATGATATGGGAGCTGGAATGCAAAATCTTGTAGCCATGCTCACACAACTTTCTCAATCTATGAATCATACAGGATTTCCAAACGAACAAAGGAGGGAGCAACATTCTGTTGAATCCTTCATGAGGCAGCGTCCACCATCTTTCAGCGGGTCTACTGATCCATTAGTTGCTGAACAATGGATTAGTACTACTGAAAAGATATTTTCAGTTCTTCAATGTTCTGAGCATGATAAAGTCATCCTAGCCGTGTATCGTTTGGAAGGAGATGCTGATCAATGGTGGAATCTTGTTAAGAATACAAGGCAAAGGGATGAAATTGAGTCTATGGAATGGGACGAGTTCAAGAACTTATTTTTCAATAAGTACTTCCCTCGTATTCTCCGAACAAAGATGGAGAAAGAGTTCCTTGAACTGAAGCAAAGGGATGATGAATCTGTTGGTACCTATGAAGCAAATTTTACCAGACTTGCAAGGTACGCTTCTGGTATTATTATCCAACCTGAGAGTAAGATCGATCGATTCTTTAGTGGCTTAAAACCAAGTCTTCGAAGGGCGTTAGCCATAAGGGACTTCAATAGCTACGAGGAAATCGTTCGATGTGCTCTCAAAGTCGAGATGGAGATTGGAGTAACCCATCAGTCACATGGGTTTGATAAGAAGAGGAAGATGGAATTCAAAGAAAAATCTAAAGAGCACACG
Organism: Viscum album; assembly: GCA_963277665.1. Taxonomy (NCBI): domain Eukaryota; kingdom Viridiplantae; phylum Streptophyta; class Magnoliopsida; order Santalales; family Viscaceae; genus Viscum; species Viscum album. The sequence continues at coordinate 1,198,118,982 of OY728153.1, read as the reverse complement.
GAAAAGAAGATGAACTTTCCCTTATGCTGAAAGTGTGGAAAGAAACATGGAGGGAGTTGTCTTAAAGGGACAAGTAAATGTTTTAAATGTGGAAAGGAAGGTCATCGGGCATTTGAATGCCGTGATAATGGGAAGAAGATGTCTAATGATGCAAACAAAGGAAGGGATACACAGAATGAACCTGCTACACTTCAATGTTTCAAGTGCAAGGAGATGGGGCATTATGCCAATCAATGCCCAAATCCAAGGGTTGATGATGATGGTCGACGTCAACAAACTCTTAAGGCTAAAGAAAAAGGAAAGTCACATGCAATTTCTATCAGCGATGTGGAGTACGATAACGATGTGGTAAAAGGTACACTTACCATCCACTCTAAAGTAGCAAATGTTTTATTTGATTCTGGATCCACCCACTCTTTTATTTCTGAAAAATTTTCTAAGGGTATCACCGTATTACCTCAACAATTAGATGTTGAGTTAGCTGTGACAACACCTAATGGCACATCAATCGCATCAGAAGTTTATAATTCTTCTCCGATCGAAGTTTGTGGGAAAGTGCTTCCTACAAATCTTGTGATCCTTCCTTTAGTGGAATTTGATGTGATTCTTGGCATGGATTGGCTTTCTCTACATGGAGCTCATATCAATTGCCAAAGAAGGGAAGTCACATTTCATATTCCAAATCAACCTACGATCGTCTATCAATGCAAGGATGAACATAACCTTCCAGTGGAAATTTCTTCCATCTTATGGGTATTGATTCCACTAAATAAAGGTTATTTATCTCAAATAGTTGGTGAGAAACTCACAATTAAGAATATGCCCATTGTACGGGAGTTTGATGATGTCTTTCCGGAGGAATTACCGGGTCTTCCACCAAATCGTGAAGTTGAGTTTTCAATAGAACTCGTACCGGGTGCTTTGCCTATTTCAAAGACACCTTATAGAATGGCCCCAATTGAGTTACAGGAATTGAAGAAGCAACTCCAAGAGAATCTTGATAAGGGATTCATACGCCCTAGTGCGTCACCTTGGGGAGCACTTGTTCTATTTGTTAAGAAGAAAGATGGATCAATGAGACTCTGTATTGATTATCGAGAACTTAACAAGATCACTATCAAGAACAAATATCCTCTCCCACGCATTGATGACTTATTTGACCAACTACGTGGAGCTCAATACTTTTCCAAGATTGATCTTCGTTCAGGGTATCATCAATTAAGGGTCAAAAGGGAGGATATACCAAAGACGACTTTCCGTACAAGGTATGGACACTATGAATTTATAGTGATGCCATTTGGTCTTACTAATGCCCCTGCTATCTTCATGGATCTAATGAATAGAGTCTTTAGAGACTATCTTGATCAATTTGTGGTAGTCTTTATAGATGATATTCTTGTCTATTCAAAGAGCAAGGAAGAGCATGAAGATCACTTGAGAATTATATTGAAGACCCTGAGAAAAGAGAAGCTTTATGCCAAATTTACCAAGTGTGAATTTTGGCTTCAAAAAGTTGCATTTTTGGGTCATATAATCTCAAAAGAGGGGATATCTGTGGATCCAGCAAAAACAGAGGTTATCGAAAGATGGTCAAGACCAACAACAGTAACTGAGATCCGAAGTTTTCTTGGTTTGGCTGGTTATTATCGACGTTTTGTAAAAGATTTTTCACGATTATCTAATCCACTCACCAAGTTGACTCGGAAAGGAGTTAAGTTTGTCTGGACAGAGGAATGTGAAGAGAATTTCAAGGAGTTGAAAAGAAGGTTATCCAGTGCACCTGTGCTCACACTGCCTTGTAGTGGAGAAAGGTTTGTGATCTACAGTGATGCATCCAAGAAGGGATTGGGGTGTGTTCTTATGCAAAATGGTATGGTGATAGCTTCTGCCTCACGTCAGTTGAAAATCCATGAGCAAAATTACCCAACACATGATTTGGAGTTGGCTGCGGTAATCTTTGCATTAAAGATTTGGAGGCATTACCTTTATGGTGAAAGGTGTGATATTTATACTGATCATAAAAGTTTAAAGTATATTTTCACACAAAAGGAGCTGAATATGCGCCAAAGAAGATGGTTGGAGCTGATTAAGGATTATGACTGCTCAATCCATTACCACCCTGGGAAAGCAAACAAGGTGGCAGATGCATTAAGTCGACAAGACCATGCTAGTTTATCCATGATGAGGATCACAAAAGATCCAATATTTATGGATTTACAAAGGATGGATCTTGGAATTATAATGGAAGGGGAAAAATCTTATCTTTCTCAAATGAACGTTCAACCATCTATACATGTGAAGATTAAAGAGGCACAGAAAGAAGATGTCGAGTTACAAAAGAAGGTGAGAAATGTTCCTGAATTCAACCTTGATTGTGATGGGATAATAAAGTTCAGGAATCGGGTTTGTGTTCCTCCCATCCCCGAATTAAAGAAAGAGCTGCTGGATGAGGCTCATAGTTCTTCATTCTCTATTCATCCTGGAAGCACGAAGATGTATAGGGACCTGAAAGAGTACTTCTGGTGGGATGTCATGAAAAGAGATGTTGCTGAATATGTCTCTCGATGCTTGGTTTGTCAACAAGTTAAAGCTGAGAGACAGAAGTCTAAGGGGATGTTACAACCATTACCCATACCCGAATGGAAATGGGAAAACATCACTATGGACTTTGTCACAGGACTTCCTAAAACATCCAAAGGCAATAATGCTATCTGGGTCATAGTTGATCGTCTTACAAAGTCTGCACACTTCATTGCTATTAGAGAGGATTTCTCTCTAGATCAGCTTGCCAGGATATATGTAAAGGAAGTGGTAAGATTGCATGGAGTACCACTTTCTATTATATCTGATCGAGATCCGAGATTTACCTCGAAGTTCTGGCGAAGTCTTCAGCATACTCTGGATACAGAGTTGAGTTTCAGCACTGCTTATCATCCCCAGACATACGGTCAGTCTGAGAGAACAATTCAAACCCTAGAAGATATGTTGAGAGCTTGCTCTATGGATTTCAAAGGAGGTTGGGATCAACACCTACCTTTGGTGGAATTTTCTTATAATAATAGCTTTCACTCCAGTATTCAGATGGCTCCTTATGAAGCTCTCTATGGAAAGAAATGCAGGACTCCAACTTGCTGGGATGAAGTTGGGGAAAGAAAGCTATTAGGACCTGATCTCGTTGATGAAATGGCAGAAAAGGTCAGATCTATTCAACAACACATAAGAGCAGCTCAGAGTCGACAGAAAAGTTATGCCGACAACCGAAGAAAAGACCTAGAGTTTGAAGTGGGTGATAAAGTGTTCTTACGAATATCTCCCTGGAAGAGGGTTATGAGATTTGGAAAGAAGGGGAAGTTGAGCCCTAGATATATCGGTCCTTTTGAAATACTAGATCGTGTTGGGAAGGTAGCTTACCGATTGGCGCTTCCACCGAATCTCTCTCAAGTTCACGATGTGTTCCACGTATCTCTCCTGAGAAAGTACATACCAGATCCTTCACATGTACTCAGCTCAGAAGTTGTACCGCTGGAGCAAGATCTTTCTTATGAAGAACAGCCGATAGAGATTCTGGATCGTAGCGAAAAAGTCCTACGAAACAAGACCACTCGCTTGGTGAAAGTTTTATGGAGGAACCACCAACTTGAAGAAGCTACATGGGAGCTTGAGGATATGATGAGGGAGAAGTATCCTCATTTGTTTGTTACAAAGTGACGAATTTCGAGGGCGAAATTCTTTTTAAGGGGGGTAGAATGTAACACCCGAGACTTTTATGTTATATAAATCATCAAAGGAATCTTTTTCTACACAACACTTTCTTGGCTTGCTTTGCACGCAATCGCGACCTTCCTCGATAGCTTGCGTCGTACGCAATACCGAGTTTCACTAAACAACAATATGCTATTAAAACTAGCCGTTATGAATAGTAATAACCACTTTTTAAAATTTTATAAATTTTATTTTTCAAAATGGACTTCATTTTTGGACTCAGAATATCGAAATTATCCTAGGGTGAAATTTTGGTATTTTTCTGAAAACTTTCAATTTTTGATGAATAGTGAAACCACTAAGTGGTAGGTTAAAAAACTGAATTTTGCATAAAACTTAATTTTACCGCTTCTGTGAATGGAATTTCGAAAATCCGAGAGACACGGTTAATATCAAGGACTAAAATGTGGTTCAATGAGATGAAAATAATTTTTTGGTGAATAGTAACTTTTTACTTTTTTTACCGCGGTTAATAGTAAATAGGGTAACTAAGGGTAAATATGATATTAATATTACCCTAACACATGTCCTAATTCTATTGGACAAGTGTAATTCGACCAAAAACAAACTTAGGAATAAAATATGACCATTTAGACCCACTTGGATTAGATTAGGACATTTATTATTAATTTATTTAAAGAAGGGTTAAAATAGTTAAAATAAAAGTTTAATAAGTAAATCATTTTTAATATAGGGTTATACATAAGATAAATTCGATTGTAAATATTCATTAGAAAGCTAAAAAGATTTCCTACATGATGGTATTTTATTTGTAATTTTTAGACATCAAATAATTTAATTTATTTATGACACAATGATGATGCAGTAATTATCTTATTAATGAAATATTGACAAAATTGATAATATAAATACCAAAATAAATGTAATTTGAGACTTTTTATGAATTCCACTAATTTTCTAGGTTACTATGATATATTAGTATTGATTTAATCAACTTGGTTGGAACATATCTTTCTGTTATGACTTTGACAAAAATCATATATCAAATAGTGTCAAAATTGACACAAAATAGTTTTTAAATCAAATATTATATTATTAATTGTTATTTTATTCCTAAAAATCTAAGGTTCTGCCAAATGACTTAGATAAGGATATATATATTAATAATAAACAATTTGGGGTTCGTTTGGCATGTTATAGTAAGTGTATTAACCATATAGTGAAAGAAAAAAAAAGACATGGTAAAAGTTAAATTATTTAACTTAGAGTTAAATTTAATTGATAAAGTTAAAATAATATCCTAAACTTGTCTAAATTCTATTGGTTGATAGTATTTCGACCCATCCCCACTTTAGCTTCGAAATAAGACCCTTTTGAACCATTATAAACCGATTTTGACTTTAATATAAAATAATATTTTGAGATATTCCTAAGGTGCCCCTCTCCTCCCTTATAAAAGGGCACCTCCTCCCCCTCCTCCTCACACCAATTTGAGCACTCAAGCTCGGCCAACCCCTGCCATTTTCCCTTCTCCACTTCCCTAGAATAATCCTAGAGGTCCTGGTCTTCTCCAAAGACCAATCTTAGTTCCTTAAGTGGAGGATTCAAAAAGGCGTTCCAAAGAAGAGGTAATATCCATTACCGATCTTTTCAATTTCTTTCTTCTTCAACTTCTTCTTCTTTAGTTGTTTCATGATAAAGTAATAACATCAGTATTACTTACATACTGATATGTTATTATAAATATGAAACAACCCTAATTCACCTTCTATCCATCCTACGGAAAAATGAAATCACCGCGCGTGCGTACGTACGGAATACCGTCTCCACGCCGTGGTGTAATCTATTTTCCACCATCACCTTACAAGGATGGGTATAATGGTGTAATCAGTAACTATATATGATTATTATTATGTAATATTTATACTGAAATAATATATATATATATACTCCAATACAACTCCACGATCATAGGAACGATATCATCACTCGTGCGTACGTACGGAATACCGTCTCCACGATGTGATGCGACTCGTTCTACATGATCTTCATTTCATAATGATTATATAAATGAATTGAATGAATGAATATGGTATATACTACACTAATACCATTCTGGAAATGAATTATCTATAACCTAAAGATAAGAATAAGAATTTATTCGACAAAACACGCATAAGAACAAAAAGTTATAAAGACCCGAGTAACAAGTAACAATGAAATATTACTAACAAGAAGCTAATAATATGACCATATATGATCTCATATCAATATGTATGATTCTGGAATAAGTCAATAACATTATTTAAACCATTATACAGGAGCTTCGGACACGAACAAAGCAAATCGGACCTAAGGTAAGGGAAATATCACAATCTCATTTTTATCCGAGATTGTTTATTCATAAGTATTTACTGGGGTGTATTTTATCATCCACATCCATGTTCCCTCAATATGTAATATTGTTTCCATCCACTTGAAATAGTTTAAATCCAATTTTACCCTTAGGTGAGTTTTTGGTAAAGAATATGAAAGGAATCTTTTGTCGTTTTTCCGTACGGGGTACTTTTTGACTTTTCCGACAAAAGTACGAAGAATGTTTTTTTAACTTATACGAATTTTTAAAACATTACTTCAAAGAAGCTTCCTTTACAAGTTTTCAAGTTTATTTTTAATCAACTTCTTTTATTTTAAAGTTGTATGACATGTTATGAAAGGAAAAATGTTTTTGAAGAAGAAAGGATATTTTCCTCAAGAATTCAATTCAAGTGTTTTATCAAAATTATTTTCCATCTAAGATAATAAAGGGTTCTGTTTCTATCCATATTTTTACATTGGTTTGACTATGTTGTGATGGAATTATGTTTATGAATTCCTTTATCATATATGAATTGATTTATGATGTCATGATGTTTCAAGAATCCCATTTTTGTTATATGTGTTATGCGATGATGTATGTTTTATGATTATGTGGCACACATAAGAAAGGATTCATTATAAGATGGGTGGGACCTATATCTCCCTCCAATGCATTGGGTAATGATTTTATATCTCATGAGATAGATATGGCTGGAACGGAAGGTTATTTCGGTTCAGTGATACAGGACTGAAACGAGGAGTGAACTCGGTTCAGAAAGGGACTTTGTCCACTAAGATAGTCTTGGCAATGAGTCATGACTAACAAGAAATGATTTTCCATGATTATGTGTGCATGCCACAAAGATTCAAGTTTTATGTTATGATTATGGGGATCTCATTTTCACTTCTATGATTTATTCCATGTTAAGATATTATGATCTCTTTTGCAGGTTTTAATTTTCAAAAAGATATGATATGATTTTTATTTCCTTTATTTGCCCTTGCTGAGCATTTGAGCTCACCCTTTTATGTTTTCTTTTCCCCAGGCCAGGAAGATGGATATTAAGTAGAATATGCTAAAAGGGACCCTAGAGATGATGAAATAAATGGGAGACACTGTAGAAGATTTATGAACCAGTTGTTTATGTTTCCCAGTTTCTAAAGACACTATACCTATACGGTCCTTTGTGGTTTTGTCATATGTTGTAATAAGTGTGATTCAATTTTGAAGTATTAACAATGTATGTAAAGTGTGGGTCGTTTCAGTTGGTATCAGAGGAAAGGTATAGTCAACCTTTGGAAACTAGGATGTGAAAGCCTTAGTAAGAACCCTAAGGATAAGTCTAAGCATAGAACACAATCTTAGAAATGGCCATGAATAACCTAGGATAAGACCATAAGCATGAAAATTTTATTCTTGAATTATGTGGTTTCCTATTATAATTAGTGTTTCTCACACTATTCTTCTTGGTTTTAGTCAATGGCTGGAACCCGAAGGAACCGTGTTAATGCGGAATGCGATGGGCAATGCAATGATTGTCCCCCTGAGCAACCAAATGATATGGGAGCTGGAATGCAAAATCTTGTAGCCATGCTCACACAACTTTCTCAAGCTATGAATCATACAGGATTTCCAAACGAACAAAGGAGGGAGCAACATTCTGTTGAATCCTTCATGAGGCAGCGTCCACCATCTTTCAGCGGGTCTACTGATCCATTAGTTGCTGAACAATGGATTAGTACTACTGAAAAGATATTTTCAGTTCTTCAATGTTCTGAGCATGATAAAGTCATCCTAGCAGTGTATCGTTTGGAAGGAGATGCTGATCAATGGTGGAATCTTGTTAAGAATACAAGGCAAAGGGATGAAATTGAGTCTATGGAATGGGACGAGTTCAAGAACTTATTTTTCAATAAGTACTTCCCTCGTATTCTCCGAACAAAGATGGAGAAAGAGTTCCTTGAACTGAAGCAAAGGGATGATGAATCTGTTGGTACCTATGAAGCAAATTTTACCAGACTTGCAAGGTACGCTTCTGGTATTATTATCCAACCTGAGAGTAAGATCGATCGATTCTTTAGTGGCTTAAAACCAAGTCTTCGAAGGGCGTTAGCCATAAGGGACTTCAATAGCTACGAGGAAATCGTTCGATGTGCTCTCAAAGTCGAGATGGAGATTGGAGTAACCCATCAGTCACATGGGTTTGATAAGAAGAGGAAGATGGAATTCAAAGAAAAATCTAAAGAGCACACGGAAAAGAAGATGAACTTTCCCTTATGCTGAAAGTGTGGAAAGAAACATGGAGGGAGTTGTCTTAAAGGGACAAGTAAATGTTTTAAATGTGGAAAGGAAGGTCATCGGGCATTTGAATGCCGTGATAATGGGAAGAAGATGTCTAATGATGCAAACAAAGGAAGGGATACACAGAATGAACCTGCTACACTTCAATGTTTCAAGTGCAAGGAGATGGGGCATTATGCCAATCAATGCCCAAATCCAAGGGTTGATGATGATGGTCGACGTCAACAAACTCTTAAGGCTAAAGAAAAAGGAAAGTCACATGCAATTTCTATCAGCGATGTGGAGTACGATAACGATGTGGTAAAAGGTACACTTACCATCCACTCTAAAGTAGCAAATGTTTTATTTGATTCTGGATCCACCCACTCTTTTATTTCTGAAAAATTTTCTAAGGGTATCACCGTATTACCTCAACAATTAGATGTTGATTTAGCTGTGACAACACCTAATGGCACATCAATCGCATCAGAAGTTTATAATTCTTCTCCGATCGAAGTTTGTGGGAAAGTGCTTCCTGCAAATCTTGTGATCCTTCCTTTAGTGGAATTTGATGTGATTCTTGGCATGGATTGGCTTTCTCTACATGGAGCTCATATCAATTGCCAAAGAAGGGAAGTCACATTTCATATTCCAAATCAACCTACGATCGTCTATCAATGCAAGGATGAACATAACCTTCCAGTGGAAATTTCTTCCATCTTATGGGTATTGATTCCACTAAATAAAGGTTATTTATCTCAAATAGTTGGTGAGAAACTCACAATTAAGAATATGCCCATTGTACGGGAGTTTGATGATGTCTTTCCGGAGGAATTACCGGGTCTTCCACCAAATCGTGAAGTTGAGTTTTCAATAGAACTCGTACCGGGTGCTTTGCCTATTTCAAAGACACCTTATAGAATGGCCCCAATTGAGTTACAGGAATTGAAGAAGCAACTCCAAGAGAATCTTGATAAGGGATTCATACGCCCTAGTGCGTCACCTTGGGGAGCACTTGTTCTATTTGTTAAGAAGAAAGATGGATCAATGAGACTCTGCATTGATTATCGAGAACTTAACAAGATCACTATCAAGAACAAATATCCTCTCCCACGCATTGATGACTTATTTGACCAACTACGTGGAGCTCAATACTTTTCCAAGATTGATCTTCGTTCAGGGTATCATCAATTAAGGGTCAAAAGGGAGGATATACCAAAGACGGCTTTCCGTACAAGGTATGGACACTATGAATTTATAGTGATGCCATTTGGTCTTACTAATGCCCCTGCTATCTTCATGGATCTAATGAATAGAGTCTTTAGAGACTATCTTGATCAATTTGTGGTAGTCTTTATAGACGATATTCTTGTCTATTCAAAGAGCAAGGAAGAGCATGAAGATCACTTGAGAATTATATTGAAGACCCTGAGAAAAGAGAAGCTTTATGCCAAATTTACCAAGTGTGAATTTTGGCTTCAAAAAGTTGCATTTTTGGGTCATATAATCTCAAAAGAGGGGATATCTGTGGATCCAGCAAAAACAGAGGTTATCGAAAGATGGTCAAGACCAACAACAGTAACTGAGATCCGAAGTTTTCTTGGTTTGGCTGGTTATTATCGACGTTTTGTAAAAGATTTTTCACGATTATCTAATCCACTCACCAAGTTGACTCGAAAAGGAGTTAAGTTTGTCTGGACAGAGGAATGTGAAGAGAATTTCAAGGAGTTGAAAAGAAGGTTATCCAGTGCACCTGTGCTCACACTGCCTTGTAGTGGAGAAAGGTTTGTGATCTACAGTGATGCATCCAAGAAGGGTTGGGGTGTGTTCTTATGCAAAATGGTATGGTGATAGCTTATGCCTCACGTCAGTTGAAAATCCATGAGCAAAATTACCCAACACATGATTTGGAGTTGGCTGCGGAAATCTTTGCATTAAAGATTTGGAGGCATTACCTTTATGGTGAAAGGTGTGATATTTATACTGATCATAAAAGTTTAAAGTATATTTTCACACAAAAGGAGCTGAATATGCGCCAAAGAAGATGGTTGGAGCTGATTAAGGATTATGACTGCTCAATCCATTACCACCCTGGGAAAGCAAACAAGGTGGCAGATGCATTAAGTCGACAAGACCATGCTAGTTTATCCATGATGAGGATCACAAAAGATCCAATATTTATGGATTTACAAAGGATGGATCTTGGAATTATAATGGAAGGGGAAAAATCTTATCTTTCTCAAATGAATGTTCAACCATCTATACATGTGAAGATTAAAGAGGCACAGAAAGAAGATGTCGAGTTACAAAAGAAGGTGAGAAATGTTCCTGAATTCAACCTTGATTGTGATGGGATAATAAAGTTCAGGAATCGGGTTTGTGTTCCTCCCATCCCCGAATTAAAGAAAGAGCTGCTGGATGAGGCTCATAGTTCTTCATTCTCTATTCATCCTGGAAGCACGAAGATGTATAGGGACCTGAAAGAGTACTTCTGGTGGGATGTCATGAAAAGAGATGTTGCTGAATATGTCTCTCGATGCTTGGTTTGTCAACAAGTTAAAGCTGAGAGACAGAAGTCTAAGGGGATGTTACAACCATTACCCATACCCGAATGGAAATGGGAAAACATCACTATGGACTTTGTCACAGGACTTCCTAAAACATCCAAATGCAATAATGCTATCTGGGTCATAGTTGATCGTCTTACAAAGTCTGCACACTTCATTGCTATTAGAGAGGATTTCTCTCTAGATCAGCTTGCCAGGATATATGTAAAGGAAGTGGTAAGATTGCATGGAGTACCACTTTCTATTATATCTGATCGAGATCCGAGATTTACCTCGAAGTTCTGGCGAAGTCTTCAGCATACTCTGGATACAGAGTTGAGTTTCAGCACTGCTTATCATCCCCAGACATACGGTTAGTCTGAGAGAACAATTCAAACCCTAGAAGATATGTTGAGAGCTTGCTCTATGGATTTCAAAGGAGGTTGGGATCAACACCTACCTTTGGTGGAATTTTCTTATAATAATAGCTTTCACTCCAGTATTCAGATGGCTCCTTATGAAGCTCTCTATGGAAAGAAATGCAGGACTCCAACTTGCTGGGATGAAGTTGGGGAAAGAAAGCTATTAGGACCTGATCTCGTTGATGAAATGGCAGAAAAGGTCAGATCTATTCAACAACACATAAGAGCAGCTCAGAGTCGACAGAAAAGTTATGCCGACAACCGAAGAAAAGACCTAGAGTTTGAAGTGGGTGATAAAGTGTTCTTACGAATATCTCCCTGGAAGAGGGTTATGAGATTTGGAAAGAAGGGGAAGTTGAGCCCTAGATATATCGGTCCTTTTGAAATACTAGATCGTGTTGGGAAGGTAGCTTACCGATTGGCGCTTCCACCGAATCTCTCTCAAGTTCACGATGTGTTCCACGTATCTCTCCTGAGAAAGTACATACCAGATCCTTCACATGTACTCAGCTCAGAAGTTGTACCGCTGGAGCAAGATCTTTCTTATGAAGAACAGCCGATAGAGATTCTGGATCGTAGCGAAAAAGTCCTACGAAACAAGACCACTCGCTTGGTGAAAGTTTTATGGAGGAACCACCAACTTGAAGAAGCTACATGGGAGCTTGAGGATATGATGAGGGAGAAGTATCCTCATTTGTTTGTTACAAAGTGACGAATTTCGAGGGCGAAATTCTTTTTAAGGGGGGTAGAATGTAACACCCGAGACTTTTATGTTATATAAATCATCAAAGGAATCTTTTTCTACACAACACTTTCTTGGCTTGCTTTGCACGCAATCGCGACCTTCCTCGATAGCTTGCGTCGTACGCAATACCGAGTTTCACTAAACAACAATATGCTATTAAAACTAGCCGTTATGAATAGTAATAACCACTTTTTAAAATTTTATAAATTTTATTTTTCAAAATGGACTTCATTTTTGGACTCAGAATATCGAAATTATCCTAGGGTGAAATTTTGGTATTTTTCTGAAAACTTTCAATTTTTGATGAATAGTGAAACCACTAAGTGGTAGGTTAAAAAACTGAATTTTGCATAAAACTTAATTTTACCGCTTCTGTGAATGGAATTTCGAAAATCCGAGAGACACGGTTAATATCAAGGACTAAAATGTGGTTCAATGAGATGAAAATAATTTTTTGGTGAATAGTAACTTTTTACTTTTTTTACCGCGATTAATAGTAAATAGGGTAACTAAGGGTAAATATGATATTAATATTACCCTAACACATGTCCTAATTCTATTGGACAAGTGTAATTCGACCAAAAACAAACTTAGGAATAAAATATGACCATTTAGACCCACTTGGATTAGATTAGGACATTTATTATTAATTTATTTAAAGAAGGGTTAAAATAGTTAAAATCAAAGTTTAATAAGTAAATCATTTTTAATATAGGGTTCTACATAAGATAAATTCGATTGTAAATATTCATTAGAAATCTAAAAAGATTTCCTACATGATGGTATTTTATTTGTAATTTTTAGACATCAAATAATTTAATTTATTTATGACACAATGATGATGCAGTAATTATCTTATTAATGAAATATTGACAAAATTGATAATATAAATACCAAAATAAATGTAATTTGAGACTTTTTATGAATTCCACTAATTTTCTAGGTTACTATGATATATTAGTATTGATTTAATCAACTTGGTTCGAACATATAATTCTGTTATGACTTTGACAAAAATCATATATCAAATAGTGTCAAAATTGACACAAAATAGTTTTTAAATCAAATATTATATTATTAATTGTTATTTTATTCCTAAAAATCTAAGGTTCTGCCAAATGACTTAGATAAGGATATATATATTAATAATAAACAATTTGGGGTTCGTTTGGCATGTTATAGTAAGTGTATTAACCATATAGTGAAAGAAAAAAAAAAGACATGGTAAAAGTTAAATTATTTAACTTAGAGTTAAATTTAATTGATAAAGTTAAAATAATATCCTAAACTTGTCTAAATTCTATTGGTTGATAGGATTTCGACCCATCCCCACTTTAGCTTCGAAATAAGACCCTTTGGAACCATTATAAACCGATTTTGACTTTAATATAAAATAATATTTTGAGATATTCCTAAGGTGCCCCTCTCCTCCCTTATAAAAGGGCACCTCCTCCCCCTCCTCCTCACACCAATTTGAGCACTCAAGCTCGGCCAACCCCTTCCATTTTCCCTTCTCCACTTCCCTAGAATAATCCTAGAGGTCCTGGTCTTCTCCAAAGACCAATCTTAGTTCCTTAAGTGGAGGATTCAAAAAGGCATTCCAAAGAAGAGGTAATATCCATTACCGATCTTTTCAATTTCTTTCTTCTTCAACTTCTTCTTCTTTAGTTGTTTCATGATAAAGTAATAACATCAGTATTACTTACATACTGATATGTTATTATAAATATGAAACAACCCTAATTCACCTTCTATCCATCCTACGGAAAAATGAAATCACCGCGCGTGCGTACGTACGGAATACCGTCTCCACGCCGTGGTGTAATCTATTTTCCACCATCACCTTACAAGGATGGGTATAATGGTGTAATCAGTAACTATATATGATTATTATTAAGTAATATTGATACTGAAATAATATATATATATACTCCAATACAACTCCACGATCATAGGAACGATATCATCACTCGTGCGTACGTACGGAATACCGTCTCCACGATGTGATGCGACTCGTTCTACATGATCTTCATTTCATAATGATTATATAAATGAATTGAATGAATGAATATGGTATATACTACACTAATACCATTCTGGAAATGAATTATCTATAACCTAAAGATAAGAATAAGAATTTATTCGACAAAACACGCATAAGAACAAAAAGTTATAAAGACCCGAGTAACAAGTAACAATGAAATATTACTAACAAGAAGCTAATAATATGACCATATACGATCTCATATCAATATGTATGATTCTGGAATAAGTCAATAACATTATTTAAACCATTATACAGGAGCTTCGGACACGAACAAAGCAAATCGGACCTAAGGTAAGGGAAATATCACAATCTCATTTTTATCCGAGATTGTTTATTCATAAGTATTTACTGGGGTGTATTTTATCATCCACATCCATGTTCCCTCAATATGTAATATTGTTTCCATCCACTTGAAATAGTTTAAATCCAATTTTACCCTTAGGTGAGTTTTTGGTAAAGAATATGAAAGGAATCTTTTGTCGTTTTTCCGTACGGGGTACTTTTTGACTTTTCCGACAAAAGTACGAAGAATGTTTTTTTAACTTATACGAATTTTTAAAACATTACTTCAAAGAAGCTTCCTTTACAAGTTTTCAAGTTTATTTTTAATCAACTTCTTTTATTTTAAAGTTGTATGACATGTTATGAAAGGAAAAATGTTTTTGAAGAAGAAAGGATATTTTCCTCAAGAATTCAATTCAAGTGTTTTATCAAAATTATTTTCCATCTAAGATAATAAAGGGTTCTGTTTCTATCCATATTTTTACATTGGTTTGACTATGTTGTGATGGAATTATGTTTATGAATTCCTTTATCATATATGAATTGATTTATGATGTCATGATGTTTCAAGAATCCCATTTTTGTTATATGTGTTATGCGATGATGTATGTTTTATGATTATGTGGCACAAATAAGAAAGGATTCATTATAAGATGGGTGGGACCTATATCTCCCTCCAATGCATTGGGTAATGATTTTATATCTCATGAGATAGATATGGCTGGAACGGAAGGTTATTTCGGTTCAGTGATACAGGACTGAAACGAGGAGTGAACTCGGTTCAGAAAGGGACTTTGTCCACTAAGATAGTCTTGGCAATGAGTCATGACTAACAAGAAATGATTTTCCATGATTATGTGTGCATGCCACAAAGATTCAAGTTTTATGTTATGATTATGGGGATCTCATTTTCACTTCTATGATTTATTCCATGTTAAGATATTATGATCTCTTTTGCAGGTTTTAATTTTCAAAAAGATATGATATGATTTTTATTTCCTTTATTTGCCCTTGCTGAGCATTTGAGCTCACCCTTTTATGTTTTCTTTTCCCCAGGCCAGGAAGATGGATATTAAGTAGAATATGCTAAAAGGGACCCTAGAGATGATGAAATAAATGGGAGACACTGTAGAAGATTTATGAACCAGTTGTTTATGTTTCCCAGTTTCTAAAGACACTATACCTATACGGTCCTTTGTGGTTTTGTCATATGTTGTAATAAGTGTGATTCAATTTTGAAGTATTAACAATGTATGTAAAGTGTGGGTCGTTTCAAGTTGACTCCGATGTATTAAGCACCACTCAATAGGGTGGTGTCTAAGTTTTGAAAACCTCTATATATAGAAGTTTCTATGAAATGGGAGGATTTATTTTTCAATTATAGATATCACCATCGGAAGGCTGACCATGGTGGATTTCATGAATAGGGTCCCTACGATCGATATCCATGCTATCATGAGAAGTACTATCATTGAAATGACCATCTTCTTCTACAATTAAATAGTTTACATGAACTTTTGGTGTTTGCAATGTGTCTAAAATTAACTCATGGAAACTATCATTAAGAAGATTTAGAATATGGGTCTTGATCTATGTAATTGTTGAAATATGTTGACCTACCTTTTAGAGTTATACAGGGATATGATCCAGGTGGATAAAGGTTTTTGAAACATGATTATAACTATAAGTTGTTTTGGGAATATGCACTCGCTACTAATAAGATCCTCTAATATCCCAATTAGCTATCTCATTATTAATTGGAATGTGAGCCATTCCTGAGGAATCATCCATTCTCACTTAGTGAGACATAGTCATAATGGTAGTGTGATCCCAATCATATTCCTTTGGTATATGTTGCTATTATTCTGTGGAATGGATATGAGTCTACCCCAAGGCATGTGTTTCTCCCAGCTAGTGATCCATGGTTGGAATAGAAATATGAGTTTGTTCAATAATTACATTCCTCATCAGAATATATTTATGGACTTCGGGACTGGGCTAAGGGATATGATACCCCTCGTATATTTCCTTATAATGAATATTGGGGAAGTCATTCATCAGCAGAAATAGGAATATGGGCATGGGATCTATGATATATTGGAATATGCCAAACAAATTCACTAATAGGAATATGAGACAATCCCAAGACTAGTTCTATTGTTACATGGTTAGCCCTGACTAGAATGGGTATATATAGCCAATCTTGGTCATTTGGGTTTTTTAATGGACTTATTCAATAGAAATATAAGTCTATCTTGATGATTTTTCCCATATTATTTAGTGAGCACTAGACAAAAGAGTGATAGAAATGTTTTCCATGGCCTTTGGAATATGCCTTTGTAATTTTTTGAAAGGTAGGTACCCCTATCCCGAGGCATGTGCCACTCTCACTTAGTGAGTCCTAGTTGGATTAGAAGTATGATCCCAATATGGTGCCTTTTCATTTACTAAAATATGATAATAATCCTCCTAGACTGGATTAAGAATATACAATTTTTCTGGAGTAGCCAGTTGTTCATAATGATTAGAGTATTGATTTTTCCTAGCTGTAGGGATAGAAGTATGCACTAGTCCCTATATCTACACCAATGCTAAAATATGTTGGCAAATTTCTTCTGTTATTTCTAAAATAAATTTAAATTTTAGGAAATTTTTTGAAGGGATATAAGCCTGCACAATTTCTATCTCCACTATATAATGGCAGACATCTTCGACCAAAGAGAGGATATGTGTCAACGTCCATCCTCCTTGTTCCACCCAAAAATTCCAATGTGATTCATATATTAGAGCAGAGATATGGGCCTGCCCCATTTATAATATAGGAATATGCCCATATACCTATTTTGAGTGAGTATGGATATATGTTTACTTGCTGGTTACTTCCTGGATATGCCAAAAGACATTGTCAATGGGAGTGGGGATATAAGCCTAATTATGGATATCAAGTGTCTTTATCGCCCAATTTTACTTCCTTGTTGACCGTTCATGGCCATCAAAGGTGGAAGTATGTTGGGTGGTACCCTCAGTATGTAATTGGGGGGTACCAATGAGATGATGATGGTGATGGTATTTTATAGCTGCCTCTTTGATAGCACTTGAACTTGAAGGGTGATTTGACTCTCTAGTCCACCTTAATTAGATAATTAAGGTGGATGTTTTCGTGATCTTTTTATATGCTCCCAAAGCTGTTGGTTGTAGCGATGAGGACCACTAGCCTTGGTCCAGCTTTCCTAGGCAATGTGGACTTTCCATTTTCTGTAATTGGAGACATTCAAGGGAATGTTCTAAGGTCATTATTGTACCATGATAGTGATACTCTTAGACCATCTTGTTCACCACCTTATGTTGAATTTGTTGAGTAGGTGACATCGTTTCGTAACCCATCAGGGTTGTAGCCATAGGTGAATTACTAGAGTTTTTTCTAGATGAAAAGGTAATTTTCTAGGATTTAGGTGATTTTGATGCGAGTCGAATCTACAGTCATGTAGTTTAGAAGGTACCAGGTTAACGATTAGTGAAATATCGTTGGCATTATATGATTAATAATATATGTATGGTTAACATAATTGTACTTTTTTTCTTGATCTAGTCCTTCTTCTCACATGGACTTATCATATAGTGGATGGAATGATCTCATGAGAAGTTATGTTACATAGGATCATCTGTAAGATTCATATCAGGATTATCAAATTTTTGTGTATGATATGAAAAACAATGTGGCCTTCCATATGATTAACTGTACATTTTGTTATTTGATAGTTTCACATAATATTTTCCATTTTTTCTCATATTGTGAGCAAATAAATATCTCAATGGATAATAATCTAATCATTATTTCATTTAAGAGATTCATGCCAGGTTCACAATTTTTTTTCATCGTCTAGACTCCCAATAGTGTCCTCATTCGTAACTGGGCATGGATCTACATTCCAATGGTCGATGGTCAATTTTTTTTAGGCCCAATGATGTTTGGGAAATATTTTTGGTTGAGAGGATAGGGGGATGGTCTCATCATACCATTTTGGGAGGAATTTTCAAAAATTATGGGACTCAATTATAGATTTAAGACATCTTCGTGAATCTATTACTAATATCGATACTAGAATAATTAACCTAAAAAGGTTTATAGATTACGTCTCTTTTGTATGCAGAAGATGGGGGCCACATTAGTGAATCCATCTATATACATCTATGGTTATTCATTTGTTTTACCAGTAATGAACACCTACTTATGTGCTGAAGTTATACAACCAAGAGTTTCATAATTTTCTTCCAGACAGGGAGGTAGTCAATATTCTAATGAGGGGATTGAGCCACAATGAAGAATCATACATATCATGTTCATTGTATGAATCAAAACCTAAGTAGTTTATTAAAACAGATAATGTTTAACATCCTACGAGAAGGAAATATATGAGTGATCTGAGGCACTGGATGTCCAAGCTCGTATCCCTTGGGGTCAGCCTACATATCTCAATTATGGTGAGAATCCTAGATTTCATAGCTCATTTGGTTACTAGATCCACTAATGGATGAGGTATAATGATCATCCCATGGAAATGATTGTGTCCTGATAGTTGGGAAATTATAGACATGGGAATACCTACACTAATGTGGGTTCCTATTTGATCTCAGGCCTTAGAACAGTGTCCTATGTATCCATATTATCGTAGGAATCAGAGTTCTCAAAGTTCATTCATTCCCTTGGGACTCGACCTAGAGTGGATTCCATCATATGGGCATGGTTTATAGAATTACACTAATTGGGGCTAACATACTAACATTTCCCTAGCTGGTGAATATTTTTATTGAAAATTATATGAATATTGAATCTACCAAAGCCCACATGAGTTGTGCTCAATGTGGGAAATAGAGGATAAAAATGAATCATTCTCTTTACATATGGATGAGGGATTTTGTGTTGGGACACCCCTTAGGATGTTAAATATGGAGCTCATACCTCATGGATTCATCCTATATAAACTGCTAATATAAGTAATAAAATTCATCTTATTTCCCTTAATCTCAGTCTAGTGATGGATGAGATAGATTGATCATCCCATGGGAATGATTGGGTCCCGATTGATGAAATGTAAGGGACGTGGTAGGACCCACACTAAGGTTCATACCCATTTATGTTCTTACTCAGGCCCTAGAAAGGAGTCCTACATATCCAAGTTATGGAAGTAATCAGAGTCCTCATAGTTCAATTGATTGTGGATTAAAAACTAACATTTACCTACCCTTTGTATGGGTTTACAGTGCAGATAATATGATTATTGAAACTCACTATGCCCACATCATCCAAGCTCGTTGTGAAAAATAAGGGATGGAAATTAATCAATGTCATTGCTTGTGGATATTGGAATTATGTTATTGGACTACCATTATAGGATTAATATGGGGAACAAACCTTGGGAAGGGGTCCTACATATCTAGGTTTGAGAAAGAATTTGAGTTATCATGGTTCCATTGAATATGAATTACACACTGAGGTTGTCTTTATAATTTGGGCTTACACACTATGGATGGGTAAGTTCATACAATATTGATATTCCCTTCTATGTTATGATACTTTCTTTCTTGACATGTTCTGATTATCCACTCATCATTCCCTGATTTCCTACTTGTCATTTAGGAAAGTATTTGTCTGACATGTCCACATGAAATTGTATAATCCGTTTGACTTTATTGAGAGAAATAGAATATATTTTATGTAATATCTAAGGGTTTCCACATGTTCAAGGCTGAATCATATAAAGAACATGTCGTGACCTAGCTGGTCAACCCATGGAGCCATTTCATGACCCCAGTCAGCTTATCTAAAGGGTACCACATGATACAGTTATCTTTACCTGTAATCATCATAACAGCTGGCTAAAACCCTTAATGTAAATCTTGTGGATCAATGAGTCATGTCTCATAGGGGGTCTCGTGTCCTGGATGACATGTATGGAGGTCATTATGAGACCTAGCTGGTGTGCTCGGATGGAATTGTGAAAGCTAGTTGACACACCCGGGTTCTACTATGAGACATAAATGAACTGAATTTGTGCCACCATCTGAGACCAGCGACACATATATTGTAAATTGTGATACATGAATGGATACCCTATACGGGTCATGAGACATGTTTGGCATGATTAAGGGGAACCACGCAACATGATTTTACATGTCCAGAGGACATCTCATGACTCAAATAGAATAATGAAGGAATGTCGTGAGATCTGTATGATATGCCCCGGTGTTATCATGTGTCTTGGGTGGTTCCTCCAAAGCACATGACGTCCAATGTATATTTTATTTTCTGAATTCTCACACCATTACTTTTTTTATATACTTTATATTGTGAAGTCCCCATATTCATTAAGTGTTAGATTGTATTAATTCTCGCATGATCTAGCAAGTGTGTGGGATATTCTACATGTGCCCTTTCAGAAGCCATTTTCATGATCTATGAGTGATCATGAGATGTGATTATGCATGATATGTGGGTTATATATTATTTTTCTTATATATTAGCTTAAAGAAAACTTTTTAGCCACAAGATCCTCCACTTTGAGAAATCCACTATAGCGTTGGATCATCTAGATGTATAAATTCTAACTCTTCATCTAAATATTAGTGTTCATCCTTAGAGTAGTGATGGTGTTCCTCCTCGTTTTTTAATGTTGGGGTGGGGGATTTATAGAACTCTCCACCTCAGTTGTTCACATATTTTTACAGTGTATATCAAAAAAATCTATACTAGATTCATTAAAGGCATCAGTTTCATGTGTCTTCATGAGTCTCTGTTGCAGATCTCTCTGAGGATGTCACCTAATTTTCAATGACTGCGATTACATTCCATCAAAACCATATTTATTGGATTATATAAAATTATTTTGGACTTCATGAATCATATGGGCATGTAGAGAACTTCAATATTGTCATATTGACATGTCCATGTGACTTTGTAAGAACACAGTAACTTTTAAAGGTCATTCACATGATCTTAGGTTGATTAATTAGAGACATTTCATGAGACAAGGATTGATTGTTATGGGGCCTTCATGATATCAGACTGACTTATCATAGGTCTCACGAGACCATCTTTCATATGGCCTTAGTGTGGTGCATTATTTTGACGACTGCAAGAGGATCCTGTCTTCTATTGTTTTTATTTTCTTTGATTATTTTACAAAGTTCTAGAGTCATGCACGATTGCATGAGTAATTTCAAATAAAAACACTATACCTCTTAGTGATGTTTCATGTGACTAACAATAGTACTATGAATTTGTGTGAAAATCTCATGGAAAATTACATCATTTTTCCCATAGAGAGCCAATGGGGGAGTTTGAAGTCTCCTAGACATACCTGTGGCTTTTTTCATAGTCAGGATGTCATGCCGAACGGATTTTGTGAGATGAGGCAGACATGTCACCAAGTTCTCAATCTGTATTTTGGAATGCTAGGGGCATGCCATGTGATGTTTATGAAATTGATTATATCCTGCCTCTTCCACCTTTATTTTCATTGTTTAATTTTATAAAGTCTTAGTGGTATCATGAGTTTTAATTAATGTTGTCAATGAAAATCATTCTCCCCACCAGTGATCCATTGGGTGAGTTTTATAACCACAAGTGGCCTCCAAATTTTGGATATTTTCATCCTTTTATTGAGGTATTTTAGGATGGGTTGGTAGGTGGCCATTGGAAGAAAAATCGTGTGACCCGAGGGAGCTTATCCTGCTATCTCTATGTGATCACTAGTTTTATATATCTTCTTCACGAGAGAGAAAGGAATCATAAAAGGGGCTTCAAGGAATCTCTCATAGGCTATACACTACACACGGTTCCTTTATTTTAAATTATAATGGTCATGCAATCGCATTTACCTAAGAGTATTATGTGATCCATGTGTCTCAGCCATCTTTCCTTCCATTGATTTTGTGGGGAAAATAATACTCATATACAAATATTTCTTCCTTCGTAAAATTTTCAATTCTCATTTGGTAGGCGTCAACATATACAAAGAGGGAATAACAGTCATCTCTAAATAGGTTTTTGAATAAATCATATATAACAAGAATATCTAAATACACTCAACAAATACATAAAATCTAAAGGTGAAGTCACAACCGTACTTCCATCCTCAGATTCCAACTTGAATACTCTATAAAAGAACTCTTCTTGGAGAACACAATCCATGAGTCAGATATCATTGATGTCTTAATTCTGAGAGATCATGCTCATTGGGTCTTATCAAAGTATGTATACATTGGAAGTCTGAATAGATCTGAAACATAGATAAGGACCACACCAAAGGCCATGGGGTATAGCAATAACTCAATCTCGATTAACCCACTAATTAGAGTATCGACACCCATGTACTATTGGTAATGATGATACTAAGAACTCTACATAGGGTAATAATATAAATATAGGATCTCACTCTGGGCCTCACAAAAGGATTCAAACAACTCTATCTAAGAATTCATGATAAAAAGACCATTTTCCTATATGTAGAATAAGATTCCATACTAACCCTCAGAGAATGGATATGGGGAATTCACCATAACCAAACTTGTCCATGATACTAAGTAAAAGGGATCCAATACAACATTTATGGATTACATGACATGATGTAGGGTTACATGCCATGTCCCTTTAACCCATAGACTTACTCATGTAAATGGACCATGTTTGTTTAATTGCACAAAATGTGTATCTTCCCATATACTTTATCATGTGTGCTAGTACATGGATTAGATTGTGTTTTCCTAGCCTAGCTAGGTCCATTTAGTAGTACAATACATGTCTATTTCCATGTAATCCATCTCATGTCTATGTACCATCTATGGTACACATCGAGTGATCAGGGATGGGTTTCATTTCATGTTACAGGTAAACATGCCATGTGATCTTGAAAATACTCCCAAACACTATCTACCACTATAAGGGCCGCACAGTAGGTGTAGCTCCGAATTACACACCATGTTGATTGGTCTTTTTCTATAAATGATGGTTCTTATTTATGTGTGAATTCACACCACCAATGCCTCTATTCTTGACATCTGCCTCATTGGAAATCATGGATCCATTCAGTTCATGTCTCGTTGTGGCCATTCGATAGAATACAACATTTTCATCTATTCAATAAAATGGTTTCCAATCATCCCATCATCGTTCTGAAGCCTTTACCAAATATGAGGGACTCCAATACCGTATAATCCATTTTCCACAACCAATGTATCACCTCTATCATGTCAGTTTGATACCACATCTATAGTGTATAATCATTATGCTAAAAAATATGCCTAATTAATGATTTCCTTGGTGGATGTAGAACCATGGTCCAACGTAGAACGCCCAAGATGAATAAAAAAATGGGTGAAATGAACAAACAAAAACATGAGGAACAAACCTCAGAAAAATATCTTGTTGGCCTCAATCCATCACTTATAAAATGATAGATAAGAATCAAATAATACTGAAGAAATTATACCAATAAAATACTTTCAATATTCTCATCATGCACCAAAGTTGATCCATAGATCAATCAGTGGATTGATTGATCCATTTTTTCATATAAATAGTAAATGGGGAAAGAACCCAATTCAAACAACATACTATATTGAGATGGATTAATCCCTAACTAAAAACTAAGTTTCGCTATGATCATTGGTGAGATCCTCTAATTATATCTCACACCAGTCATCGATCTTTTATTTTTTCAACATATTTTAATTGAATATCATCCAACATCTCCAATGGACTCATCAATTTTCATGGTCATATGGCTATGCCCTTAAATTTCCCATAATCTTGTATATATATAAGGAAAACAATCCTATATTTCAACAAAACAATAATATAATTTATTTAATTATTTTATTCCTTTTATGCCACCAAAAGGATTTCTACATATGTCTCACAATGACAACTGTTATGTCGTGCATATGGTAAAACCCACGTTATGGACTCAACGATACCCTCATATTTCTGATATAGGACACCATTAAAAATTTATTCCACTTTTTCATGAAAACATCACACATGGGATATTTAATATATATATAATATTTAAAACATTTAATATGAACACATCGAGCCTTGAAATAGAATTCAATCTCAGTGCCTAGTCTCAAAAACAATCCATATAGTATCAAAAGTTATTGCATGGAAAATCTGAGTAATTAATCTTTTGATTGTAAGAGTGATCAGAATCACTCCTTATGAAACCATCCTTTTTTTGGAATGCATCAAACTAATGTTTCCCCTATTGAGGGGCATGTTTAAATATATATAACCTTTTTTTTGTTTGTAAAAAAATCATTCCTTTTGATGGTCTTCAAACACCTCGGAATACTTCAAGAATATATCCCTCTCTAAATCATTTTGGAGAAAGTTAGTCTTCACAATCATCTACTCCAATTGTAACCCAATAGATGAAACAAAATTTATCATTGTTCATATTATAGTGTTTTTACTACTAGTGAAAACATTTCTTAGAAATTTATTCTTTATTTCTATTGGAATCCTTTCCCCACCAACCATGCATTAAATCTTCTCCTTTATCAATATTTTTCTTTCAAATGGTATATCCATTTGTTCTCATGTGATCATTTCCCCTAAGGTAGTTTATTAATCTCCCAATATTTATTTAACTTCAAGTATTTTATCTCTTACACCATGGGAAACTCCCATTTCTTTGATTCACTAAATGTTTCAAAATATTCTTGATATTTTAGTTTTACATCATCTGTTAAAAGTAAAACATTTCACATGGACCTCATACCACTGGACTTGTTTTCTAACTCAAGAACATCTTCTTAGAGAAATTTTAACATTCACTAAAACTTCAGTTCTAAGTGCTTGAACTTTTGGTGTTTATTTTTTCAATTTTTCTACTAAAGGATATTTTCCTCAAACATTTATAGTTCTAAATAATTCTATCACTTCTACAATTAGTCGAACATCCAATAATTTTTTTTATCTCGTATCATTAGTATTTGTGAATTTTTGCTGTTTTTATCCATATCAACTGGTACTTTAGTTGTTGATCTTCTCCTCAAATCCATATTTATCCAAATTATAATCTATACATAAGATATTGCCAGTGAAGACAACATCTCAAATTATTATAATTTTCCCTTGAATGTCACTCCAAAAGCAGTATCCAAATTCTTCATTTTCATATTGTATGACTAAATAATCTTTGGACATTGCATCTAACTTAACTTTTTTTACTTTACAACAAAAATATCATAATCTATGAAAATTAATAATTTGATCTATGGAACATATGATATTTTAGAAGACCAAAGTTATTTAGTTAAACATTTTCCTATTTTAGTGTTTCGAATTATATTGTCCAAAAATGTTGTTATTTTAATAATTTCTATCCAAATTTCCTTAAGAATACCAGAGTCTACAAGAATACATATATCCTTTTATATAAAAATATGATTACTATTTTCCACCACCCAATTTTATTGAGGATATTTAGGTATTATTATCTCAAGATTGATCCCATTATTTTATAGAAGATTCGTATGTCAATACAGTTGTATTCACCTCAATTATCAAATCTTATGAAAAATTATTTTTGACCAATTTCTAACTCCTCCATGTCATTTCATTGTATAATGGTATCAGAATGATAAAATTTATCATTAAGAAAATAAAACCATGCCTTCCATGTGTTTTTATTAATTAATGGGGAAATTCATCATAATCCTATTTTATATTGAACTGATGAAGGTCCCTAAACATCCATATGAACAAGCTCTATTTTATGGTCTATGGGATTCCGACCATTCATGTTGAATAATTCCCTCTTTTGATTTCCAAACACATAGCTCTCATAAAACTTACTAGTGTTATGATGGAGACACAGAGTTACCTTCTATGATAGAATATTTATCTTATTATCACTAAGGTGGCCCAATCTACAATGCCAGACCTTTGGAATTTTTAAGGATGAAATTCTGACCATTTCACTCCCAAGTCAACTTTTTTTCTAGTACTGGGTTTTTTTCTTTTTCTACATATTCCATAACCATGGATCCCCAAGTCACATTATAGACATAATTATTTAATCTAGTTTTAAATATATTATCATCTAACTTCCCTAATGAAAAAATATTTTTTAGATACCTGGTATGTGTCCCACTTATTTCAACTGAAGGATACTCACATTCTATATCTGAATATTTACACCTACCCTTATAACAACATATAAATCTTCATAATATTACATAATAACTTACCAAAAAGTACCAAATTTATATATTGTCATGAATAATCAATCAAATGATGAGTGGAAGGATCCACAAGAGTTAACTACCCAAAAGTCCATCGAATTTTGAATAGTGGGTTGTATATTGCAACCAAATTCAATTGTGTTAATAGATTTTGAACTTCTTAATGTTGGTCTTATTATTAGACTAATCTTGTTATGATATCCTCCTTTATAATCAAATTCTAGATATCTAAAAATGGATGATTACATTTTTTATAAGAATCTTTTACTACAGTAACTATACCATCCCAATATTCTATTAAAGTTGAAAGTAGTAGTACAACCCACATGTCTTCTATGAAGGTCATTTTCATTTATTCAAGTTTTATTCTGGTCATGTTAAAATATTTCACATGAACTTTCATTGAAATTAATTTAAATAGACTCAAGTTAAACAAAATTCTCATTAGGAACACTTTTCATAATGTTTTTGGTTTTTCGTACATCTTCTAGAGATCCATTGTAAGTGTAGTTGTAGTTTTTCCCCTTGATATTGAAAGTGTCATTCCATGAAAATGTTATCCTCATTAATCCTAAGGCATTTATGTCCAACATTTAACATTTACATTTATCCACCTTGTAAAGTTTCTCAACCAATTCATATTTGAGATTCATCAAGATTAGATAGTCCTCCCTCTAAATATTCTAGAAACTAAAGTCGGTTCCCTTGAACTAACTAATTCTATGATTTCCTTTTCCTATTTCCATATCTTTAAATTATATTATGATAAACTAAAATTAAATATAACTCTGAGGAAAGTAAAAAAGTTACCTATTTTGGTAATTGTTTCCTAGTCAAGTACCAATCGTTTGATACCACTAGTAGGGAAAGAGAAGTGATTCCTTATTTAGAAAAACTATTCTAATATTCCAAATAGGTGAACCTTGAGTTCAATAAATGTTTATATCAACTGATGGTGCAGAATAGTATAATTAATATCTACCAAATATCCAACCTATGTCTTAGAGGACAATAAATAGGATGTCAAGAAATACCCTAATCACATCTCAAAGTAAAAATATTAAACCCACATATGGATAACAAAATAGGATATATAATAAACCGAACTAGTTTAACATGATTTATAATTTAATACTACATCTACAAGAGAGCACATATAACTCTTTGATATTATTATAAGTACATATTTTTAAAACACTAAATTTTATAATTTCGATGTTATACTTTTTTTTAATTTAGTTGGTATATAATTCTATAATTTATTGGTCATGTAACTTACACCTCAAAATCAGATCCAAACGGTCATTAAAGAGGTTTATTTTTAGTCAAATAGGTAAAACTGAACCTTGAAATTTAGATTCATCTACCTATTAACTTCTTTGTTTAGTTTTTACTTCCATAAACTCAGTTAGTACACAATTCACTCTACCTAAAAACCAAACAACACAATATCGATTGGTTGTTTTGGAAATTTTAATGGTCATACCCATATGATAAAGGTTCCTACTACCACTAATATTTCATGGCCAATGAGAACTTTTTGAGTTTAATCATATGATACAAAATTTATTTCACATGAACATTAAATTCTTTGATCTTTTAATACTCTAAGCCTTGTTTTACATTCAAAAGGTTCATATAAAATGGTTTATAATAAATCCTAATAAAATTTACACTAAATTCTATCATGGTTTTTATAACATATAAACCATGTAAACTTTTTAAGTGATATAAAATTAATAAACCACCCAAAAATATTTAAAACATAATTAAACCAAGATCATAAAACCCATGATACAATTTCATTAATACATGCACACATTTCTTAAAAGAAATTGATCATTTCTCAATTAAATGACCTAGTTTTTTATTTATCTATAGGATATAATTTATTGGGGGTGTTTTCATGTAATTTTATATTTTATAAAACATTAATTCAATTTTATTATTGTATGAGATCTATTTTGGGCCTTCTAAACTCAAATTAATTAATTTAAAATTTAATGTCATTAATTTTTTCATTCACCCATTAACATTAAAAGAAATGATGATATATCTCAAAACAATTACCATATAAAAAAATTCATAACCCTTGTATTTTTTAGGATGAGAGGTTTAGCTAGAGGTTATATGACATTAAACTAAACCCCAAGCTCATTCTGGGGAAATTTTTATCCTTTAAATAATAATCCAATCTTGTTAGTCAATGGATTTTTTATTTGGATCATTATTTAATGAGATATAGCACAAAAAATATTATAGAAATTGTACACCCCCTCTAGGTAAGGATTTTAATCTTAAACATTTCGTGCTTTTCCTTTTCTCTTATTTCAACTCTTATTCTATAATTTTACAATTTCAATTTTTTTACATTTACATTTAAAAAAAGGTATACTAGATTTTAATTTTCATGAATTTTTATTGGAATTGGGGAAAATCAAGAAGGATAATTAATGATTATAAAATCATCATACACCACCTCCCTTCTATGTTTCATGGCATGGGGTTTGTTATTCAATATTTTAAATGTTCAAAGAGGTCACAAGAAAAGCACCCTCCCATGTTCCATTTAACTCCCACCCATATCAATATGTCATGCTATATATATGGGTTGACCAAGTCAACCAACGACCTTCGTAGTGGCTGGAACTAAGAATAAATATACTAGATAATGGTTTCATATGTCTAAAAAAATAGGTGACCAGGTATAGGATTTTATCATTCAGGAAGGGTTCTGGTTGGTAATTTGTCGAAATAGATTCCTGGGAAATGGTCATTAAGGATTCATAGAGGGAAAAGAATAGTTTGAGTGGGAGGAACCCAAACAGTCAAATTTTCCCAAAATGAGTTTATATTCTCCCATTATTTGGTGATAATATGGATGAGTGTTGATGTTTTATACCCAATTTTATCTAAAATCGTTCAACCCAATTAAATTTTATAGGCTATGAAAATAAGTCTGACCACATGGGGTAGAATAGAGGCTCGAACTTAGGGGCAAAGTGGATATTGCCAAACTAATCAAGACCCAAAACCTAACATGATTAGATGGACTCAGCACTACTGGGCCTCTATTTTTTTGGGTTGGTCATGTGTTCCATCTTCTTTAGATGGCCCAGATGACTATCTAGGAATATTGCAAAGGCAGGACAGGTCTGACCTGACCCAACACATATGATAGGTGTCACATCATGGAGTTATGCACTCATTTTGGGCACTATTTATAGGTGGTCATGTAAAAATGGTGATCCACTAACCTCCTTCCAACTATGACACATAGTAAACCCAAGGGTTTCCACATGGCCCTGAACACCCTCCCTTGGTTATTTTTAAATTCTTCTCACCACGATGTTGGAATTGGGTAATTAAGTAGTCTATTTTGAGCATTTTTTGATGTACAATTTAATGGAAATGTCCTAATTTCTAATATATCCTATATGAAATGAATTTATGGAAGAAAAATTATTTTTATACGGCTATTAATATAGACTGTTTTGGAATGTTTTACACAAATATGACACATATTCATGTACTCCTATATTGTAATACTAGTGATAGGGCATGTGACCCTTTCATAAACTATAGAGTTTCGTACCCCCCAAGGATCAGGATATTAGTCTTCTATTTAAAACAAGTATTTCAATTAATACCTTGATAATTGCATTCATAACTTGGTGTGGGTCCATAATACAATAGGTGTGGTAGAGAACTACTCCATGAGATGGGGTATGGATCCTCTATCTATGGATTCAGTACGCCTTCGACTGATATATTTATCCCTGTTAGGGTGTCTATCCCATAATCATGGGTACTCCCTCGACATATATGTTTAGCATAATAAAGTACATTTCCCCATTACGGATTTAAAAGGGTTAGGTAAAACATTAAAATCACAACAATACATTAATTATTAGACATATAGTTCATAGGGTATATCTCTCTGATCCATGAGAGATGACTATGGTGGATCTCAGATATGAAGCTAGTAAATCCCTATAATTATTATTGACTCAACTATAATTCATATATGGGGTTTTTGTAGCTCTATGTCATTATTCATTTTTTTCTTTTAATTGGTGAGTCTGATTGGGTATTTTTTATATTCACCCCTAAATGGGTACACCTTTCTACTCATGTTGTACCAATACAGATGACATGCATTTTAGGAGTAATATCAAAGGATGTGATGCTAGTGGAGTACGTTCTTAGAGGTTATTAGTGGAAGTTATTATTATTGGAAACTATATCAAGAGTCGTTATGATGAGGTGGTTTAATTTCCTTTTATTATATTTCCATCATACATTGGGATATTTTAATATGTATTTTTTTTAATTTTTATATTTTTTTAGTTTTTTATTTCTATTTATGGATTTTGAATCTTACATAGACCATATTTTACTATCCAATTACTTAATATGGTAATTCATTGTTGATTTATGTTTTTGTTGGGATTAGGAGGCATGTGGTTTTATTTTGGGTTCATATTTTAATAAGTAATCACATTTTTAAATGTATTCTTAGTGATATCCACCATTCACTCTATAAAATATGGTATTTTTTCAAGAACATCCCTCATTATGTTTTGGTGAAGTACTTTTATATTGTGTTTTTATTTGGTTTGAGCCTTGGTTGTCAAGAAATAGTCAAAACGGGTCATTTTGGTTGGTTAAAAGGTGGTTTTAGTAAAAATAAAGTGATTTGACATAAAAATTCCAACTAAATATTACCTTACACCAAGATTCTCTAGGCTATGTTTTAAGGCTAGTGGCTATGATGGGGAATTCCAGGTGGTAACATAGTGTCCTGAAAGGAGGAAATTCTGATCCAGTACCTTTGAATCATATTTTTAGTGTGTTTGAATTCTATGGTGTAGGCCATAACTTGGTAATTGAGAACTACAACATATATATTTTGGCTGTAGTGCGAGGACCTTGAAGAGGAATTTGGATAGCTCTACCAATATAGACACCCCTATAGTGTGGATCTTGGATATGGGGAAACCATTATTTGGGGTTTTTTATCTATGGTTTGGTGGATTAGGCTATGGTTTTTTCCTTTCTATGGTTTATAAAATATATGGTGTACTCCTAGACACGATCATCAAAACTAGTTTGACTATGAAAGCAACGGTTTGGTCCCTTGTTCTACGTCATAGTCCTCCTAGTGTTAGACTTCTCTATAGCATAGTCTAACAGGCTTCTCCATTGCCTTCTATTTTAGGGATTATCTATAAATACCCCCAAATACTTATAACTCAATTTTTATCTCCTCTATATTTGATTTAAACCATAGGTTCCCTAGATAGAATTTTGAATGCCTTTTAATCCCCTTATCATTGGATTTAATCCTCACCTTATAGTGATCTTTTTTTCTTGATGCAAGCCTTCTAGAAGAACCCTTTGGGCATCCTTTTCAACATTGAACTGAGATATCTTAGTGCACCGAGCCTAGATTTTGATGGAAGGGAAAAATGCTTCCTTAGACATTGTGATTCTTTTCATCAATTCCTTATTGAGGTGGGTGTTCTTGAATAAATACCACTTGTATATTTCACCTTCCTAGAATGTTAAATAGAAGAAATTATGCTAGAAAACCATGAACATGACCCACCTAAATAAATAAAACACAGTTTTTATAATAATATCATTTTATACCTCCCATATATCTTTTAAGGCCTATTAGAATTATGATCGGTCTTTTGGAAACCCAAGATGGGAGCCTAACCTTGAATCGTAGAATTGGTAGATATGAAAAATATCTATTTTGGGATAAAAATATAAATTGAAAAATTGGATTGATTTTAATTTTCAATTTAATTGGGATAAATGGTTACCTAGAATGGTTAGACTTTAGTGATTCTTCTTGATATAGAAGAATATACTGATTCAGAACATTTGTCTATTTAATTATTCTTTAGATAAATTAACCAATTTGAAATGAAATTTTAATTTTGATAAATAGTATACTAGTATTTCTTTTATATTTTATTTCGGATAGGATTCTTAAGGGCCTGCTCCACTATCTCATGGGAGGCGGAACTGGTGATTCATCTTGATATTAGAGAAACCACCGCTTGTTATTGGATAATTTCTACCTTGGTGATTTTGGCCTTAGGAACATATCTGAAACTCTATCATGGGAATTGAAATGGATCCTAATATGAGATAGTTTTATTCCTTTTAGAGACGTGTACCCAATGAAGATGTATATGACACCAACATGGGAATTTTCATGGATCTCATTTGGGTTACATGATACATGGTATAATCCATTTTTCATGATGTATTATGACCTTCCATTTGAAAGAGACATCAAGTATGGTGTTGAAGAAGGTTTAGCGGTCCCAAATTAGAAACCCATAACTTGAGGGTCAACATATTTATTTTATGTGTAACATTAATTCATTTTTTTAATACCCATGTTTATCAATTTATTTCATACCTTATGTTCTTGGACTATATTTTTTAGGAAAAGATGTGATGAACTTCTGAGTTTTACTAAATCCATGTTTAGGTAGTCATTTGGTATCAAAACTGATTTCATGTATTCATGTTTGTATAATAGAAGGGTCTTGTTGTTGATTGTTTTTTTCTTGATGAGTTAGAGTTCGAAGATGGGACTGACATGGGTCTTATGACTAAGGATTTTTGATGTTTTTATCTTTTTATGTCTTTCATTCATTCATATGAAATTCTGTTCTTATTTTAGTCACATGTCATCCTATCATTAACTTATTCTATAGTTACATTGAATTCTTAGTTTTCCCCTTATTCTACTTGAGTTTCATGTTATTTTATTTATATGATTTTTTTCATTATTAATAGTCTATATTATAGGTTATTGTCCTCCCACTATATTTCGTACACCCTTACTACTATCTAATAGCCTCTAGTGTATGGGGAGGTGTGTTTGAGGTCACATAGCCATCCCATCTTGTCTAGGTGAGGGTGCACCAAGGAAGTTACAAATTGGTATCAAATAGATGTTTTATTTTTTGTTTATTTAATTTTTGTAAACATGGAAATGAAACTATGATGTTTCATTTCATTCTAGTGAAATTATACATGAGAGTAGTTCACCCATGTATGAGAGAAAATATAAATTCATAGATATGGAATTGTTGTTCATGTTGTTTCCTTGGTAAATTTTTCATGATATTTCAACTTTAGCGATTCACTTGATGTGTTTTATTCTTGCTATTAAATATTAACTCCAAAGATGGTATGGAATGAAATGAGTATTCATACATCATGTTAATAATATAAGGATATATATTTAAATGCAATGCTCATTCTAGGGACCTATTTATTCCATATGACATATCTCCCCATATGAACTATGAAATGAAATCCCTTGATAAACCTAATAAATGAAAAGAAATAAATTTTTATGTTATGAAAAATTGGTTTGTTAAGACATGTATAGAGAAACCATGAGTAAGTGGTTGTCTATTTTTTACTCCTTTTTAGGTTTATCTTATTGGGTAACCTATGTTCTATAGAGTCTGTTAACCCATATAGAGAAAATTCATCCTCGTCATCATCGAATTGAGTGTTATGATAGTTTTAATCATCAGGATCCTAACATTGTAGATCCAAATAATGATATAGATTTATAGAATCATATAAATGATCAGCTCTAGGAAAGATTCACAAGGGTAATTTGATTTATGTAAATTGAGTTTTTTCACACCATACCATCATTTTCTGATCCAACGAAATACTTCCAATTAAAACTTCCAACTATGATCAATGGGAATAGAGGCCCCTGTGTAGCTATGGTTTGGATCTGGTTGTTTCATATGATCATTAAACACATCATGAATTCCACATATAGGATTATTAATATTCCTACTTACATGATTCATATACAATCTAAACATTTGTGGGACATTCTAGAGAAATACCAAAAGTTAGAGGAGCTATCATATAAGGATTTAAAGGTGAATTTTCATGGACACTTCAATCTAGAGACCTTGAGGGATGATATAGATCATGATTTCATTCTCATTAAATAGGAATAAATGTTAGTGATGAACTATATTGGATGCTTTATAAACATCAAAAAATTCACCATCTTTGGTAGCTAATGGGGTTTCTAGGGCGGGACATTTACAAGATAGGATTTTCTATGAGATAAGGTCGTAGGTGAATGTATTCTATATTAGAATAATTTAAGAAATGATGAATAAATCTATCCTAACATAAGTTAATTGGATAAATTTTTGAATTTTGTCTTGTTTCATTCAATAGGGAGATCTAGGATATCTTTTTATAGCAGTATGGAACACTGCTACGAAAGTTCCCGGTAGGGAAGTAGTTGGAATAACATCCGTGCGAGGGGACATCTATCTCTAAATCATATCCTGTTAAAGTGAATTCAATGTGGAATGTGTGTAAAAAATATCTATCAGTGTCATTACACCGCATTAGATTTCTATTATTGTAGTAGGATGAGTTATATTAAGAGGTTTTTTAGGAATCTGTATATACAGAACAGTGGAAGGAGTTCAGGATTGGTACCAGAGTCTGGGAAGGACTCATCTACCCCTTAGAGGACTAGTAGTTATAATTCCACCATACATTCTAGAATAGTAATGGGACATGGTACCCCAATACGTCAGTGGAAGTAAAATCGAAAGTGAGTAACATAGGGTAATTAGACTAGAGCTTAAGGTAGATGGGGAATCAACTGTATCTTACACAATATACTCTGGCTAGCTTGGATGCAAGACATTATACTATTAGAGGTATCATTCTTCTATAAACTACCCTTGATTGATTTTTTCTAATAAAATAGTATCACAATCTTTTCTATATTCTCAATTTATTAATAGTTTTCTTTTTGTTGTGGAGTTATTAGATGGTGTAGGGACCATCAACACACCATTGAGAGTGTGGTTAAAGGATATTAAATATTATAAGAAATTTCCTTATAAAATTGGTGGACTATATTTCCTTTTGGATATTTTTTTGTTGAAAATGATAGGATTTTATTTGATTCTATGTATGTATTTGTTAGTTATATACCAGGATAATATCTACTTTTATTTAAGAATGTTTCCTTTATATCTCCAGAAAAAGTATCTATACACACCAAGGTGTGTGGGATCTTTATGATGGTAATACATGACCAATTCACTGTTTATTGGATTTTATCAAAGATCAACTGAAAATACTTGTTTTCGATTATGGATAAATGAATCAGGAAACTTTTCCTCAAGTTTTGAACCATTTTTAGTGAATCTTTATTAAAGAGTTATATTGTTTAATATTAAGTAGGATATAGAGTTCATAATCAGGTTGGTCTCAAGATCTATGTCAATTTCTATCCCAACATATAGACTAGAACCAACACAACTTCTTTATTGGAATGTTTTTTAGATAGTTTGGAATCAAAAGGATTCATGTGGCCTAGTACATCTATATGGGGTTCTTCTGTTCTTTTATCCAAGAAGAAAAATATAACCTTATACTTATGTGTATATTATCAGTGACTAAACTAGACGATGGTCAAGAACCAGGATCCACTTCCATGCATCAAATATCTCTTCAATCAGTTGTGACATGATAGGATTTTCTCCATGATTGACTTGAAGTTATGATATCATTAGTTGGGAGTGATACCATATGATATTCCTTGGAATAATTTTTGGAGAAAGAATGGCATGTATGTGTTTTTTGTTTTGTTGTCCATCTTGATAAATAGGCCTATGGTATTCATGGAGTTGATGAATAATATCTTCTATTCATTCTTGGATATTTTTTGGTAGTCCTAATCAATGATATCTTGGTGTAATCCCAATCTACAGACGACCA
The DNA here is from genome assembly GCA_963277665.1 of Viscum album. Lineage (NCBI taxonomy): Eukaryota > Viridiplantae > Streptophyta > Magnoliopsida > Santalales > Viscaceae > Viscum > Viscum album. The sequence continues at coordinate 1,198,082,510 of OY728153.1, read as the reverse complement.
TAGGTATAATATCTTAACATCATCCTAATTACATTGAATTAGAATCACATTTATTCCAATAAATCTAAATGTAAATTCTATATTGTGATAGTAGACTTCTTGGTATATGTTTTTTTAGAGGTTGAAGTGGAAGTGGACCTAGATAAGGTAATAGATATAATATCTTGGGATATAACCAAGAATGTATTAATTATTCAAACCGTTCTTGTTCTATATAGATATTATAATAACTTTATACAAGACTTCTCTCATTTGACAGAACCAATGTCCTGTTGGACTAAGAAGGGGGTGAAATTTGTTCATCCAAATTCTTATGGGAGATCATTCTAAGAGTTTAATTGAAGGTTGAACTATGCATTAATCCTTAATTATATTATGTTGTGAGAGTAATATATTGTGTACTATGAAACATCTTGAGTTATACTCAGAGCATTTTTGATGTGCTAGTACTGAGTGGTTGCTTATGGCACCAGACAGTTGAGTTTGCATGATAGAAATTACGCAACTCATCATCTAGTGTTATTTATGATGGTACACACCCTAACATACTATAAATACTATCTATTGTGTGTGAGGTTTTTTGGTGTATATGGACCACATGACCATTAAATACATGGTTTTATAGTGAGACTTAAACCTTTGATAATGGAGGTGGGTTGAGTATCAGCATTCTTTCAACATCATGATGGATTACACATCAGGAAAAGGAAACATAATTATTGATTCCATGAGCATAAAGATGAAAATAGAGGTACTAAACTAGTTTTGAAATGAGTGGTGGTAGATGGAACTCTTTGTAGGTATTAATCAAGAAGTCCAGGATCCCTAATGATGAGTATCTCTTACTTCAACATCTATTATACCAATACATTTTGACTGGATCAAGATAAGTAGTTATCTTCTCTGGAGGGATTAGCTCTGAGGATTTTCTTATATGGTGGGGATCCAATATAATTATGGTCTCTTGGAAGATTTAATGTTCCTATTTTATGTTTCCATGTATGGGATCTTAAGGGCTTGCATCATGAGATGATAAGGGAGTTTCATGCTTCTAAGTGGTTGGTACATCCTGTTATAACAATGATGTATCATGAAGTCCATAAAAAATACTAGTGTTTAGGGATAAAAATTATGATAGATGGATTCATGAAGAGATTTTTTACCTTTCAATGGGATGAGGCTAAGCACCATAGGCCTATTAGGTTATTGAAACCTCTTCCCGTTCCGGAATGGAAGTTACAATATGTCACTATGAGTTTCATGATAGGATTACCTAGGAAACCGCCCAATTATGATTTGGTATGGGTAATTTTGAATAAAATAATGACGGTATCCCACTTATTTCTTATTAGGTAGATCATAACCATCGATGGTTTTTGTTGTCTTTATGTGTGGGATATATTTTGGTTGTGGGTTGGTTTGTGGAGTATCATTTCTATTATAGGTCATAATTTCATGTATCGGTTCTGAATGGGTCTTATAATGTTTTGGGATCATGGGTTCTTTTGTGTATAGCTTATTATCCTTAAACTTATGGCTAATCAGACCAGAAAATGAAGATTTTAGAGGACATGTTGCAAACCTATTTTCATGATTTTAATAATTTTTTGGAAAGGCGTATGGAATTAATGTATTTTTTTATTATAATATTTTCAATGAATCTTCCCGAATTTATCCTCTTATTCATTGTATGGAAAATCATTTCATTAACCTCTTTGTAGGTTAGAGGGAGGGGAGTTAACACTCATTAGACATAGTCTTGTGTAGGAGATTTCGGAACTGGTTCATTTGATTAGAAAGTATTTTGTGACCATGTAGGGCCTTCATAAATCATATTCTCACCATAAATTATTAACTATAGGGTTTGATTTTGGTTATCATGTTTTATATTAGGTGTCACATAGGCTGGGGAAATGTCATATCATCAATCAAGTGAAGATGGCACCTAGGTTTTTCTATCCATTCCAGATAGTGGAAAGAGTTTGGTCTAGTGGAATAACTTTATCCCTTCCGCAATGATACAAAACCATGCATGATGGATTTCATGTATAATATCTTCAAACATATCATATTTAACCTTCTCATGTTCTGGAAATTGATGATTTCAATTTGTATGTTAAGGCATCCATTGAGGAGCATTTAAATAGTATCATGGACCATAGTGAGAAGAATATCTAGGGGAGATTGTACCTCTAGTGTGAGTGCAGTTGTAACACCACAAGATTTCAAAGTACGTTATTTCTTCAAAGTAATTCAATAACATGTACTACACGCAACACCGAGTTCTAGGGCACCATGAATTACCAAACAAGCCGTTCAAAAGTGATTATAAATATTATTAACTGAATTTTTCACTTTATATAATCCTAATAATTTTATAATCCATATTATGAGTTTCTTAGACATATGGTAAGAACAAATACATTTTTTCAGATAAAAGAAGTATTTTTCAAAAAATCCAATTTTACTACCTTTTAATAGAGATGCCTTTTTAAATCCAATATTTGAAACTTTTATATATTCAATTTGAAAAAATAAACTTCTTATTTAGAATAAAGACATAAGAATTTAGTTTCAATAAAATTTTTCTGTTTTTCTGATAACTTTCATATTTGAGTGAATAGTGAAAATACTATATTTTAACTGAAAACAACATTTTAAATAAAAATAATTTATATTGTTAAATTATATATTTTAATGGTTTGGAAGTATAAATAGATTATATTTTTTACCATTTAATCCAATTATGGTCATTGTAAGTAATTTCACTTTGAAATTGGACATAAACAAGTGTCAAACTTTTGGTTGTTATTATTTCTTAAAAATACGCCTTTTGGTTTTGACAGTAGGAATTAATTTTAAATTAATAAATGAAACTTCTATGTTTTTAATTTGGTAAAATGGACATCATTATTGAATTAAGAATATCAAAATTAGCTTAGAGTATATTTTTGGTATTTTTTTGAAAACTTTAAATTGTTGATGAATAGTGAAAACACTGAGTTATAGTTTAAAACCAAATTTTTATTTAAATAATTATTTATTTTATTTAAATTTATTTTATGTAAAAATAGATACATACTACCTATATATGTTCAATGTAATTAATTGGAGTTAGTTTATAATAATTTTAGATATATAAAAATTTTATTGATCTTTTCACCGTCTTTTACCCACCTCCTAGGAGAATTTGAAAATTCACATAAATCATAATTTTACTGCTTCTGTTAGTGGAATTTCAAAAATCCGAGAGAAACGATTACTATCAAGGAATAAAATGTGGTTCAATAAGATAAAAATAATTTTTGGTGAATATTAACTTTTTACTTTTATTTACCACAATAAAAAGTATATAGGGTAATTAAGGGTAAAAATGATATTATTATTACCCTAACACATGTACTAATTCTATTGGATAAGTTTAATTCGACCAAAAACAACCTTTGGAATAAAATACGACCCTTTAGGTCCACTTGGATTAGATTAGGACATTTATTATTATTTAATTTAAAGAAAAGTTAAAACTATTAAATTCAAAGTTTATTAACTAAACCATTTTTAATATAGGGTTATACATAAGATAAATTCGACTATAAATATTAATTATAAAGATAAAAATATTTCCTACATCATGGTATTTTATTTATAATTTTTAGACATTAAATAATTAAATTTATTTATTACACAATGATGTTGTTGTAATTACCTTATTAATTAAAGAATCAAATAAATGGTATTATAAATATTAAAATAAATATAATTTCAAAGTTTTTACGACATCCATGAATTTTATAGGTGAATATGACATGTTAGGGATGATTCAATGTATCTTTTTAGAAGTAATCAAGTTTTTAATAATTTCAAAAAAACAAAATATCAAAGAGTGTCAAAAGTGACATAAATTAATATTTAAAACAAATATTATATGCTTAATTCATATTCTATTCCTAAAAATATAAGGATCGGACAAAGGACTTATAACATGATAGTTTAATCATTTATGGACCACTTGGGGGTCACTTGTATGTTTATAGTAAGTTTATTAACCATATAATATAAAAAATTCAAAGAGACATGGTAAATGTCAAACTAATTAACTAAGGGTTAAAACTAAAATATAAGGTTAATAATGTGAACCAAACCTGTATAAAACCTATTGGATGAGAGGATTTCGACCCATAACCACTTTATACTTTGAATAATCCACTTTTTATCCATTAGAAACCAAATATGAATTTATTATAAATTAATACTTTACGTTTTTCCTAAAGAAACCCTCCTCCCCCTTATAAAAGGACACCATTTCTAACCAATTATTCATACCTTTAAAGCCTTTTGGTTCGGCCAAAACCTGACCAAATATTCTCTCAACTATTCTCACTACATCCTATAGGCCTTAGTTTGATCATAAATCCAACCTAAGGAGCCCTATTTATCAAATCAAAAGGAAGAACCCGAAAAGGAGGTAATGTTTTTACCACGCTCTTCAAGTTCATTTATTCTTCTACTTCTTCTTTCATTGTGGTTTACATTATAAAATAATAAATCCAGTATATTATATATAATGTGATGTTATTATAAATATTTTACAACCATATTCAGTATTCTATCCATCCTTTGAATGACATGTCACCATATGTGCGTACGTACGGCCTACCATCTCCATGTCGTGGTGTAATTGTTATTCAATACATTATTATTTGTATTGTTATAATAATGATGTGTAATTGATGTAAATAATTAATATAACATGATAATGATTCTGTATATATGATATAACATCCAATTATATATTATTTTAATATCAAAATAATGATATTTTCGCTCATGCGTACGTACGGATTACCGTCTCCACGACGCGATGAGATTCATTTCCAAGTCCACCATTCATAGACAATTATAAAAATATATTAATAATAAGTATGTAATATATGACATAATAATTATACTGGAGATATATATATATATATATATATGTATTTATGTACATACATATATCTTATTCACTTTGTTCTGTTCAATATGATATGAAAACGAAAACAACGTTTATGCGTCCGTACAGACTACCATCTCCATAAACGGTGTTTTCCATTTCATATATATGTCTATTCTACTTATTTATATTCTAAATATATAATATATATAAATCATGTTTTATATTCTGGAAGTATTTAAATCATTATCTAAGTGATACAACCAAGAGTAACAAGTTAAAACACGTACGATAAAGAAAGTGATCATTATCTGAAATGTTAATTTAACAAGGAAATTATTATTAATGGGTAGTGTAAAGTCATAAATGAATAATGTATAATATCATAAATACTAATATGGTTCTGTTATAATTTAATAACAAACTTCGGTCTTCATATAGGAGGTTAAACGTACCCTCGACTAAAATAAAGTGCAAGGTAAGGGGTTTTCATCTCACTCTTTATTCATGTGAGATTCATGCCATAGTGCCACTATTACCTTTTGTGTGGTGTATGTTCTGCCCATAATTGTATTCATTGTGTAATACACTTTAATTTATGTGTATTTATATATTCATTGTATGATACTTCTTTCATGGGGTGTATGTTTTGTATGTTACCAAATTGGTAAGTGTTTATTTCAAAATCTCTTCGTTATCCAAGGTTGTTTATACGTAATTATATACTAGGACCTCTTTATTATCCACATCCATGTTTCTTAAAAATGTATTTCAAAACATTCTTATTATTTTACAGAATATGTGTTAAAGTCATTTATACCCTTGTTTGACTTTTTATAATATGTTTATAAAGCAATCTTTCCATCATTTTCCAAACAAGGTCCTTTTTAACGTTTTCGACATAATTAAGGGAAGAATGACTTTTTTTAACTTATACGGAGGGTGAGGCTATTTTACACCTTTGTAAAATCTTCTAAGCTTCCCTTAAAATTTTATAAGAATATTTTCAAAGTAAATGTTTTATTTTATAATTATGTGACTTTTAAATGATTTCAAAAAAAGAGATATTTCTCTCAAATCATTTTGATTTCATCTATATCAACATCCTTTGATGGATTTTAAGCTTATTTGAAGTTGATTTATTATGATACAAAACATCCATATTGTATTGAAGGTTTTGTGATATTTTTGAATGTGGATGTGTTATTTTTATACCATTTGTGGTTTATGGAGAAAGTATTTACATTTCATATGCTAGGTGTAATACTAATGTTTATGTTATGTTTAAACCTATTCATATGAGGAATGAATTATACATAGTATGTGATGGGTGGAGCCCGATATAGCTCCTCTATGCATTGGTAGGACTCATGAGATAAACTAGTGTCTTGGCATGAGGCCTTGACAAAATATTATTTGTAGTCTTGGCACAAGGCCTTGACTATGTGGTTATGATAGTCTGGCATTATGCATTCCATCATTATGAAAGTGGTTATTAATATTTCATGTGATTATTTGACTAATAGAATATCCATGAGAATGAGTAAATGGAATTATTTCATTATATTTGTAACATATTATACTGAAGTTCATGTTTAAAAGGATTTTGTTTTAGTTATACATTTCCTTAAATGTTTATGCTTATTTATGAAAGTTACCGCTATATTGTTATCCTTACTGAGCATCTGAGCTCACCCCTTTCTATGTTTTATTTTTCCCAGGATTCTAAGAAGTGTATTGTGATTTATATACAGGGTTAAGACAATGGAATAATGGCATTCTTGAAGTATTATTTGTGTTGTTTTTTATGTTAAGAAGTGTAATGTAATATTAATGTATATAATTTAATTTCCAAGACTGTTAAACCGATCGGTCCTTCGGGACTTCATTCTTTGTAATCATGCCAACATATTAAAATAATGCACCGACTCTGGGTAACTGGGGTCGGGGCGTTACAGTTGGTATAAGAGGAAGTTTAGTACAAACCTTGGAAGCTAGATTTAGATAAACTCTGATTAGACCACATAGACATAAGATGGACTTTGAGGATTAGTATAGAAGAACATCCTAGAATTTTGGTATTTTAGAGATTTTGTGAGTTTTTTGAGAAATACATCCCTGTGTGGATATGAGAAGATAAAGGCGGCTCTGGCATAGATGTACCTAGGGGTAAAACCTGAAAATACCGCTTTGAGCTAGACTCGAACGGGAACTGGTGCACGACAACGGGCCTTGTTTCACTCATGGTTACGACACTCCTGGGGGATATGCTTAGGATAATTATCATTTTAACTAAAAATAATTATGAAGGGTTTATGAGTATATAATTCTTCAATGAAACCATATTTATGATTATGGATTATAACCATAAACCATTCAATTTACGTTAGGTATTTTAGATGTTTGGAATTATTCATTGCAATTCATAAACTGACCTAGTTTGTGCTATTGTATAGAAATGGTGCCCAGTAGGAGGAATGTGAAATCCAGTAATACGTATGATCCAAAGAGTAAGAAGGATCATATCTTTCACAGTATTAATCCAACATTTATAAGGAAATAGTCTCCCATGTATTCTCAACATATGAAGAAATAGTATCATGTGTTAATAAGATAAGTAAAGAATTATCCGAGTCTTATGGCTTTGAAGGGAAGAAAAAGAAGAAAATTATGGAAGAGAGAAAGATGGATAAAGGGAAGAGGGAAAAGAAGAATTTTTCCATATGTGATAACTGTGGAATGAAACACCCTAGAAATTTCCTGAAGGGAATGGGAGTTTGTTATAAGTGTGGAGAAAAAAGACACCATGTACGTGAATGCAAGGTTAAGAAAAAGGTTTCAAATGTACAATGATTCATCTACAAGGAGTTGGGACACTACGCAAACCAATGTCCAAATCATCAGAGTATGCCTCAAATGTTTCTATTCGATGATAATCATGTTATGATACTACCACAGATGAGGAGTAATGATTAGAGTTCTTATGTTGTTATTAGAGAATTATGTCATTTGAGTGTTGTATCAACAATGTACTGGTTATAATAATTATGGTCTATATAAGGATTGTACTACAGTACTATTTTATTAAGGACTTGAGATTGTGTGGAACCAAGAAAAGTGACTCAATAGCAGGTTAAATTTTTGGAAAATATATGGTTGAGAGAAAGATAAACCATAATATGGTTCTGATACCGAGGTAGTGATTTTGGAATAATACATGATTGATTTGGATAAATTATATTGGATATTCTTGATTACCTTGAAACTGATTAATGATTTGCATATTCCACAATTGTTGGAGATTACAACATTTTTGGATAGAAGGAGTGTATCCAGTATTCTATATGGAATATGGGATCATGAATGTAATCAATAAGGTTTTATGATAATTCAGGATGTTGCAGTGTTTTAAAAGAATACATGATGAAGGTTTTCACATGTTATTACGTGGAAAAAAGGATCTTCATTGTTTTTACCTTCCTTATAATTTTTGGATTGTGAGTCTGGGCAGAAGTATTTTGGATTATTCAAGTTTGAGATTATTTTTTGGATTTCCATATAAGGACAACTTGAAGGTCAGGCCGCAACCCGTCACATCCGGAAAGGCCGCAAGACTTGAACCCGCAACCGAAGGGCGACACGGGTGTATCACCTACCACTGGCCCACGTGATGTACTATACTGAATAATGTAGTCATATTTTTTAAAAAAATCTGGTAGATGAATTATGAATTCATTTTTTTAACCCTATACTAATAGGATAAATAGAATATTATTTTTATGTTCTATTATATTTTAGAATGAAAGATGAGTTTGTGGTACAAATTAGTTAAAGTATTTGACTCTACATGTCAAGTATATATTTTTCTTCTTCTCTTATTCTATGAAGAAATTAATTCTTATTCTTAGTGAAGGGATCTTAAAACAAAAAATGTGTTATCCTAATACCATATGTTTTTTTGAACCGATGGTATTTTAAATCATCATAGATTGATGAATTTAAGGCCTTCAATTTTACACTTGTTTGTGATTGATGACCTCAATAAATACTTATAAATATTTATGTTTTTCCTCCAATTATATGTCTTTAATTTCCACAAATGTTCTCCTAATCGAGATCATAATTTTTTGGTAACCCTTTCATTTCCCTTTTCCTCTTATTAAGACAAAATTTTATTAACCTAATTTCTGATGTGGGTTTTCCCAAACGTATTTTCTATTTTCAAACTTTTATTTTTGAAAAATAATTTCAAATTGTGAGGATGCAATTTATTGAAGTAGGGAAGAATGTAACTCCCCAAAATTTCATAGTACGTTATTTTTTCAAAGTAATTCAATAACTTTCACTACACGCAACACCGAGTTCTAGCGCACCATGACTTACCAAACATGCCGTTCAAAAGTGGTTATGAATAGTATTAACTTAATTTTGAACATTATATAATACTTATTATTTTAGAATCCATATTATGAGTTTCTTAGACATAATTTAAGAACAAATACATTTTTTTAGAAAAAAGAAGTATTTTTCAAAAAATGCCATTTTACCCCCTTTTAATGGCGAAGCCTTTTTAAATAAAATATTTGAAACTTTTATATATTAAATTTGACAAAATAATATTCTTCTTTAGTTTCGAGACATAATAATTTAGTTTCAAAAATGTTTTGGTGTTTTTCTGATAACTTTCCTATTTGGGTGAATAGTGAAAAATACTATATTTTAACTGAAAACAACTTTTTAAATCCAATTAATTTATATTGTTAAATTATATATTTTAATGGTTTGTAAGTATTAATAGATTATATTTTTACCATTTAATCCAATGATGGTCATTGTAAGTAATTTCACTTTGAGATTGGACATAAACAAGTGTCAAACATTTGGTTGTTATTATTTCTTAAAAATACGCCTTTTAGTTTTGACAACAGAAATTTATTTTAAATTAATAAATGCAAATTATATGTTTTTAAATTGGTAAAATAGACTTCATTATTGAATTTGGAATATCAAAATTATCATAGGGTATATTTTTGGTATTTTTCTGAAAACTTTTAATTTTTGATGAATAGTGAAAAAACTGAGTTATAGTTTAAAACCGAAATTTTTTAAACAATTATTTATTTTATTTAAATTTATTTTATGTAAATACAGATACATACTACATATATAAGTTCAATTTAAATCATTTGTGTAAGTTTATAATAATTCTAGATATATAAAAAATTTATTGAACTTTTCACCGTCTTTTACCCACCTCCTAGAAGAATTTTCAAATTCACATAAAACTTAATTTTATCGCTACTGTGAGTGGAATTTCGAAAATTCGAGAGACACGGTTAATATAAAGGATTAAAATTTGGTTCAATTATATAAAAATAATTTTGGTGAATAGTATCTTTTTACTTTTATTTACCACGGTAAAAAGTAAATAGGGTAATTAAGGGTAAAAATGATATTATTATTACCCTAACACATGTACTAATTCTATTGGATAAGTGTAATTAGACCAAAAACAACCTTAGGAATAAAATATGACCCTTTAGGTCCACTTGGATTAGAATAAGACATTTATTATTATTTAATTTAAAGATGAGTTAAAAGTCTTAAATTCAAAGTTTATTAACTAAACCATTTTTAATATAGGGTTATACATAATATAGATTCGACTATAAATATTAATTAGAAGGATAAACATATTTACTACATCATGGTATTTTATTTAAAATTTATAGACATTAAATAATTAAATTTATTTATGACACAATGATGATGCAGTAATTACCTTATTAATGAAAGAATCAAATAAATGGTATTATAAAAATTAAAATAAATATAATTTCAACGTTTTTATGAAATAAACGAATTTTCTAGATGCATATGATATGGTAGGGATGATTAAATGTTTCTTGTTAAATATGAAATAGTGTCAAAATTGACATAAATTAATATTTAAAACCAATATTATATGATTAATTGATATTCTATTCCTAAAAATATAAGGTTTTGCCAAAGGACTTATACCATGATAATTGAATCATTAATTGACCACATGGGGGTCTCTTGGAAGTTTATAGTATGTTTATTAACCATGTAATATAAAAATACAAAGAGACATGGTAAATGTCAAACTAATTAACTAAGGGTTAAAACTAAAAGATAAGGATAATATTGTGACCCAAACCTATCTATAACCTATTGGTTGAGTTGATTTAGACCCATCCCCACCTTATACCTTGAATAATCCACATTGGATCCATTATAAACCGAATATAAATTTATTATAAATTAATACTTTAAGTTTTTCCTAAAGATCCCCTCCTCCCCCTTATAAAAGGACACCACTTCTAACCAATTCTTCATACCTTCAAAGCCTTTTGGTTCGGCAAAAACCTGCCCAAATATTCTCTCAACTATCCTCAATTCAGACTAGAGGCATTAGTTTGATCCTAAATCCTTCCAAAGAATCCCTTTTTATCAAATCAAAAGAAAGAACTCGAAATAGAGGTAATGTTTTCACCACCCTCTTTCAAGTTCCTTTCTTCTTACACTTCTTCTTTCTTTGTGGGTTCCATTATAAAATACTAACTCTAGTATCTTCTATATACTGTGATTTTATTATAAATATGGTACAACCATATTCAATATTCTATCCATCCTTTGAATGACATGTCACCATACGTGCGTACGTACGACATACCGTCTCCACGTCGTGGTGTAATTGTTATTCAATACATTATTATTTGGATTGGTATAATAATGATGTGTAATTGATGTAAATAATAAATATAACAAAATAATGATTCTGTATATATGATATAACATCCAATTATATATTATTTTAATATCAAAATAATGATATTTTCACTCGTGCGTACGTACGAATTACCGTCTCCACGATGCGATGAGATTCATTTCCAAGTCCACCATTAATTGACGATTATAAAAATATATTACTAATACGTATGTAATATATGACATAATAATTCTACTGGAGATATATATATTTATATATTTATATGTATTTATGTACATACATATATCTTATTCACTTAGTTCCATTCAATACGATATGAAAACGGAAACAACGTTTATGCGTACGTACAGACTACCGTCTCCATAATTGGTGTTTTACATTTCATATATATGTCCATTATACATATTTATATTCTAAATATAAATTATATATAAATCATGTTTTATATTCTGGAAGTATTTAAATCATTATATAAGTGATAAAATCAAGAGTAACAAGTTAAAACACGTACGATAAAGACAGTGATTATTGTCTGAAATGTTAATTTAACATGGAAATTATTATTAATGGGTAGAGTAAAGTCATAAATGAATAATGTATGATATCATAAATATCAATATGGTTCTAGTATAATTTAATAACAAACTACGGTCTTCATACATGAGGTTAAACGTACCCTTGACTAAAATAATGTGCATGGTAAGGGGTTTTCATCTCACCCCTTATTCCCATGAGATTCATGCCATATTGCCACTATTACCTTTTTTGTGGTGTATGTACTACCCATAATTGTATTAATTATGTAATACACTTTAATTTATGTGTATTTACATATTCATTGTATGATACTTCTTTCATGGGGTGTATGTTTTTTAAGTTACCAAATTGGTAAGGGTTTTTTTAACAATATCTTCATTATTTGAGGTTGTTTATATGTAATTATCTACTGGAACCTCTTTATCATACACATCCATGTTTCTTAAAAATTTATTTCAAAGAATTCTTACTATTTTACAGAATATTTGTTAAAGTCATTTAAACCCTTGTTTTACTTTTTATAAGATGTTTATAATGTAATTTTTCTGTCGTTTTCCAAACAAGGTCCTTTTTAACCTTTTCGACAAAATTAAGGTAAGAATGTCTTTTTTTTAACTTATATGGAGGGTGCGGTTATCTTCCATCATTGTAAAATATTTGAAGCTTCCCTTAAAATCTTATATGAATATTTTCAAAGTAAATGTTTTATTTTATAATTATGTGACTTTAAAATGATTTAAAAAAAGAGATATTTCTCTCAAATCGTTTTGATTTCATCTATATCAACATAATTTGATGGATTTTAATCTTAATTCAAGTTGATTTATTATGATACAAAACTTCCATATTATATTGAAGGTTTTGTGATATGTTTGACTGTGGATGTGTTATTTTTATACAATTCATGGTTTATGGAGAAATTATTTACATTTTGTATGCTAGTTTTAATACGAATGGTTATATAATGTTTAAACCTATCCATATGAGGAATGAATTACACTTAGTAAGTGATGGGTAGAGACCGCTATAGCTCCTCGATGCATCGGTAGGTCTCATGAGATAAACTAGTGTCTTTTCACGAGGCCTTGACAAAATCTTATTTGTAGACTTGGCACAAGGCCTTGACTATGTGGTTATGATAGTCTGGAATTATGCATTCCATCATTATGAAAATGGTTATTTATATTTCATGTGATTATTCGACAATATAATATCCATATGAATAAGTAAATGGAATTATTTAATTTTATTTCTACCATATTATGCTGAAGTTCAAGTTTAAAAGGGTTTTTTTAGTTATACATTGCCTTAAATGTTTATGATTATTTATGAAAGTTTCCGCTATATTATTATCCTTACTAAGCATCTGAGCTCACCCCTTTATATGTTTTATTTTTCCCAGGATTCCAAGAAGCGTATTGTGATTGATATGCATGGTTAATCAAAGGGAATAATGGCATTCATGAAGGATGATTTATGTTGTTTTGTATGTTAATAAGTGTAATGTAACTTTCATGTATATAATCTAATTTCCAAGATTGATAAACCAATCGATCCTTTGGGACATGATTCCTTATAATCATGCCAATGTATTAAAATAATGCACCGAATCTAGGTAACTAGGGTCGGGGAATTACAGTAGTGTTTACATGGGAATGTAAAAGAGTAGACCTAGGATATGGAGTCAGATATGTGCATAGAGTGGCAATACTTGTATTCTAATACCACACAATTATGTTTGGAGCATCTTGTGGATGAGTTGTTATATAATGGGGTTGTTATAAGGTGCTATATTTTTTAAGGTAATCCCCTCTATGTGTTTTTTCAAAATAATTTTAGAATGTATTTTTTTTGTTTGAACCTTGGATATCAATAATTAGTCTAGATAGGTTGTTTTTAAGAGGTTCCAATGTGTTTCAAGAAAATATAAGGGGAGTTTAATTGAGAATTTTACCTAAAGAGAATCCTAAGCCACAAATATTTGTGATGTGTGGTAAGAAAAGTGGATATTTCCTGGAGAAACATGTTTCATCATTGGATCATGGGTGGAGTAAATTTAGAGGCATTTCCTTTATAGGTATAGCTATGGGGTGGGGTATGCTACAATGTATCACTTCCCTTGTCAATTGAGTGTTGCTCCATGGACAAGGTTGCAATTGTAGGAGGGCCCTAGGGAGGAATTTTTCTAGTTTTTTTAAAATTGAAACCCCTATGGAATGGATCATGGATACAATGTAGCCATCCTTTAGGGTTTCTCGGCTATATGGTGTGGTGTATTAGTTTTTTCCATAATCCTTTCCCTAGATTAATAGGATCTATTAAATTGTTCTAGCCAAGTTATCTAAACATGGTTTGATCAGGAAGACTACGGTTTGGTCCCTCATGCTACGTCATAGTCCTCCTGGTTTCAGTTCTCTCAATAGAATGGTATGGGAGGTTGCATTGTGTCCTTCTATTTTATAGGGTATCCATAAATACAACTGAATCCTACAAACTTGTTTTTTCTATCTTCTCTCTTCCACTTGAACTGTAGGCACCCCAAATAAGATTTTAAAGTATTTTGAATACCTTAATCGTCATATTTAGACATTTGATTCTATGGATTCATCATTCATGATCCAAGACTTTTAGAGGAAACCTTTGGGCTTCCACTTCAGCCCTAAATCCATATATCATGGTATTATGAGCCTAGATTTTCAAGGAAGTAGGATTCAAATGTTTCCATATACATTTAAATTTGTGTGTGTCTTCTCCATTTTGAGGTCAGTATTCTAGAAAGAATCTGTGCTATTTTTTTCCTTCCTAGTATGTGAAATAGTTATGATTTCACGAGAAATCCATATGCATAACCCACCTAAATAAATAAAACCTTATTTTGATAATAATATAATTATTTAGACCTCCCATGGATCATATTGTGTCCATTGGATTTGTGACCAAGCTTGTGGCCCCAAATAAGGTGGGCCAAACCTTGAATCATATAATTATTAGACATGATAAATATGGATTTTGAATTAAAAATGTGAATTGATAAATTGTGACGACATGACTTGGAATGTGAATTAAGATAAATGGAAACATGGAATGGTTTGAATTTAGTTATTTTTTCTCAGGTAGTAGAATCTACAAATTTGGAATATATGCGTGGTTAATTAATAAAGGGATAGATTAACCAATTTGGAATGAAATATGAATTTTGATAAATTGCATACCTGGATTGAGTGTATGTGTTCTTTCTGAAAATATTCCTAAGGGGTTGATCCATTGGGTTATAATATGTGGCACCAATGATTCTTCATTATTCATGAGAAACCATGATTTGTGATTGGATATTTCTATTGTTGGAGATATTCACCCTTGTAAGACATAAGAGACATGATCATAGGAATTTAGATGGAGCCCAGCTTCATATGGTTTCTTTCTCCTTTGTAACATGTACCATAAGAATATGGAATCGAATAAAGTATGTGAATTCACATGGATCACTTGGTATAGGTGATCGGTTTTAATTCTAAAGGAAATATCCTTTGATAGGGACATCCATCACGGGAAAAAATAATATTCAACTATCATTGAGTAAAAACACAAAACTCAAGGTTCAGTGGGTTAATTTTTTGGGGAGTATTAATTTACTTGATTAATATCCCTATTTGTTGATTTATTTCATGAATAATATACTCAGACTGTAACATCCCAGTTCCGGAAGCCACCCAAAGGTGCCTCGTACCCGGTTGGTCACATGGCCTCAAGCACATTTCCCCGAACACCATAGGATACCGACTAGTAGCGAGGGTCCTAGGTGTGATTGTGGTGAAACTATGCCCTTATTGGAAAAGTATGCAGCGAAAGTAAAAAAATACATACAAAATTGGAAGCAGTAATAATAGAATATAACAGTTACATTAGAAGGCTGAAAGCATGAACTGGAGAACACATATATAAGATGATGCATGATACATAAGTCTAGGAAAACAACCAAACAAGTCACAATTTTGGAATACAACAGTGCTAAACCAAAGTTCAAAAGAAATAAAATAAACTCATCAGCATCACAATCCATAGCTTGGTCCCATGCTCTCCAGCCCCCCAGCAAGTCATGTACCTGAAGTAGAAGGGTGATTGCCTTGTCTAGACCTTCAAAATATAATCTATTTGGGCCCAAAAGCATGGACCAAACAGGGTGTGAGACTAAATCCTAGTAGGAAACCACCCAATTATCTGTGTCTAACAGTCAATGAGTATATGGTAGGTAAAATTACATAAAGCAGTAAACAAGAAAGAACTAAGCTGTAAACAATCCATATTTTTAAGAATTCAAACACTACATAGCATTAAATAGAAAAATAGATAACACAACAGGTAACCCTGTGGGAAGTACCCATAGCCTATCCCCTCTTTTCCTGCCTATCAAGCACAAGAAACCCTCTGGGAAGAACACACAATATCACCCATTTGGTTTAGCTAAAGTATAGACTCTATGAGGAATCACTCTCCGTTAATTCCCTCTATAGTCTCATATCAGCACTAAAGGTGCTCTGGGGAAGAAATAAATGTCAATTCCCCATGTGACCCGCATCAAGGAACTACAGATACTCTGTGGAAGCACTCAACATCAATTCCCCCTATGGTATTGCATCATATAATTATAAAGACACTCTAGATAATCCCTCAATGTCAATTCTCCCTATGGTCGATACACCAGGTTCTCACGGACCTATATAAGTCAAGCCCATATATCATCGTGTATCAGCCCAAGTAAAACTCAAGAATGACTTGGCTAGCATTTTATAGCACAACAACATAACATGACAACATTCACACCATCCTAAAATACTTGGAATGGGAAAGTAAACAGTATCCTAATAGGCAAACAAGACCCAAAGGTCAAAACAGAAAAAAACATGCATGGGAAATACATCCAAACTACAAAAATTCACCCTATTCGCAAACAATGAACATCTACTCAGGCATACTAGCATAACAGAGAAAAATTAGGGATAAAACGAAAAATGAAAAATACCCCATTCAAGGGTATTGGGAAAATTTTCACATGAAACTCAAAAACATTCGATAGAAAGGAACAAACCACCTACCTCGGGGTTAGGAGATCAATATACTTGAACCTAGAAGATTGAATCTCTTTAGAACATCGAAGATCTAAAAATACATCTAAAACATTCAGTGGAGGATAACTTGATAAAGAAGAGGAAATAGGATTCAAATCTCTGGGAGAAGAAAGATATTACCTAGGTGATCCCAATGCAATAGACAGAGGTTGATTCAGAGAACAGGTGATTGATTGGGGGCTTAGAGATATTTTGTGGTCGTACCCTCGCTCTCAGATGAACCAGACCTAGAAGGAGTCGGTTCGGTCTGTCAGACGCGACCCCAGTGATTTTAATGAAAAAAACAAAATACAAAGCGTTTAATTTTTGAGTACACAGAGTGTACTTTCTGTTTTTGTACTCCACATTAGGCAGCCTCCAGGTCACCCCACATGGTTGTGTGTAAGGCCGCTACACGGCCAGCACACGACTACCCACGGTAACTGAGTACACGACGTGTACTTCAAAAATTTCCAGAAACTCCACTTTTCTCAAAAACTACAAAAAAAATAAAAACGTACTTGAAAAGAAGATAATGGTTCTTACACAGAATATATTTTTTAGGAACATTTGTGTCAACCTATTGAGTTATACTCATGCCCTATCTGGATAGTTATATTCTGCCCCGATAGATATTTTGTATGTAGGATTAGATAAGTTAAAGGGGGCCAGTTTTTGGGTTTTTATTTCTCAATGGGTTAGATTTTTTAGATTTGAAAAACACAGTTCTTGGTATCTTGGATTTTTTATTCTTTTATATTTTCATTTTTTAATTTCATTATATGAAATCCATCTCGTCTTTTGGTTACATTTCATCCTTCCATTACATTATACTATTATTACATGGATTTTATATTTTTCCACTTATTCTAATTGAGTTTATGTTTGGTTTATGTGTATATTTTTTTTGGTTTTATTGAAACTATAAACCATAGGGTATATTATCCTTAGATTATTATTTACACCTTAGATTCGATTCTACAATATCCGACATTTTTGGGAGGAATGCCTGAGGTCATGTAGTCAACCAGAATTCATCATGGTTGATATAAGACCTATGATATCATATTTAGGATATATTGGTTAGTTTTAGTCCAATACTAGGTGGATTGTCTTCATCCAAGAGTTTTATGATTTTGAATAGGTTGATTGAGGTTCATCTTCATGAGTGAGTGAGGCTTTTATGTAGAATGAGCCAAA
Source organism: Viscum album (assembly GCA_963277665.1). Classification (NCBI taxonomy): domain Eukaryota; kingdom Viridiplantae; phylum Streptophyta; class Magnoliopsida; order Santalales; family Viscaceae; genus Viscum; species Viscum album. Next base: position 1,198,063,981 of record OY728153.1, on the reverse strand, counting down.
CCTATTAGAGGGGAGTCTAGTCGATCACTCAATAGTTAGAAATCTTTTATTTCAATTTTATGTATACTATAGGACTAGATCTTTATAGTTTTAGAAGAAAAACACACTTAGATATCTAAATTTTCATTTATTTTCATATTAGGACCATGATGTTCTCTTATGAATCATATCATATAGCCATGATCAAGCTTTAGGATCTACAGCTTCAATTAGAAGACATTGTTTAGTAAGGTTTCATCATACCCAATATATCTACCTAGGTATCTTCCATTCAATATTGTAAGAAAATCGATAGGATATTAAGGATTTAAATTGAGTGACACTACATAAATCATTTTAAAGTCATGAAAAAATTCCCTCTACCAAGGATTGAAGGTATATTTGACCATACTAATAGAGTGAGGTGGTTATTAAATTTGAACCTTAGCTTTGGATTTAATCAACTTTGGGTCTATTAGGGAGACATTATATGTTAGAATTAAAATACCATTATGGGTATTATTAGTTCTTATTTATGTAACTTAAGGCGATGAATTTAACCACCATTTTCATGGGATTCATGATTCATGTATTCCAAATATTCATGGATATATTTTTGTAATTTTAATTGATAAAATACTCATCTATAATAAGATAAAATATGAATATACCAAGAATTTAGTAATAATTTTTTAATTTCATTAGAAAAAAAAATTATATGGTAAATATAAATGTGTAAATTCTAGATTTGATTGGTCTATTTTATGGGGAACACTATATCAGAAGTTGTAGTAGCATTTGACCCTATGAATTTATGGTTTTTGATTTCTTGTGAGGTACTCAATAATGTATTTGAGATGTGCCGCTTCCTTGTGTTGGTAGGATATTATTGATGTTTCATGGTGGATTTCTATTGGATCACATCTCCCATGGATTCCCATACTTACAAGAGGTATACATTCATATAGTATAATAAATATAAGAGAAAATTTATGGTGCTTATGTAATAGTTAACTAGTTCCCTGATATTTTATATTATCGAGGAAGGAGTTAAGCATGTTATATTCATTAATTCATATGCACAGGGCATGGATGTTTGATGATATAAAGGTCGGTAGTGATGGTATATAGGTCTAGGGATATGATTCATCATAAGAGAAAAATATATGAACCATAACCTAGATCTCATGAAAGTAGTTTTTTCCTTGAATAATTAGATACAATTCCATTTTTATAAGAAAAGTATGGTCAATATGTATCACAAGAGTCTTTGGTAAATAAAATCCTAATAAGATCTCACCCCAAGGAAGAGGTGATGACTAAAGTTTTCATGTAAATATTATTTTGTGATAATTTATAATCTTGAGAAATGTAACATAGCAGAAGATACCCTAAGAAATAAGTTCCAAACTCAGGTGGTAAATTATTCATTCATAGAGTGTCACATCATGGAATACTTATCCTCTATATGGATGGTCATGGTGGACGAGGGAGGTGTATACTTATTTTTTCAATGATGTTATCCCCCATATTTATTCATTGAGTGTATGAGGACCATCTTAGAGACATTCATTGTAAGGTTTTTGGTAACTATATATGTAGGGTGGATGCACCTAAGGATTTATATAAATATAGGAAGCTTGGAATGATATTTTAGGGGAAGGCAATGGTTCTAGATAAGCTTCTTAATGAGGTATAGAGAGAGTTTTACACCACCCACATAATAGAAAATCTAGGTGTTATGAATATGAACCATTATATTATGTATCACTATTAGTGTCTAGTCATAATGATAAGTTTTGTAGATTCCATTACTGAATCCCTCACTTATCAGTGGGTGAGAGTAGATTCCTAGGTTCTAAATAATTATAACCAGTCTCTTTAGAACCCACAATGTAATTGCGGTGGTATATTGACATATTTTTTATAGGACTTACATTATTAGTATAGAGATATAAATATGTAAGGGTAATTGTTGGTTGGATGACCAAGATGACCCACTTCCTCCCAGTTCAATAGTAATGTCTATTAGAGATCATAGGATGTCTCTATATGAATAGAAACATTTTGTTTTAGAGAGTTCCCTCAATGATTATTTATGATAAATATTATTTATTTATGGATCTTCTATGGAGCGTTTTATAGGAATATATTTGGTCCTATTTTCAATTAAGAGTGATATTCCATCCTCAGACTCATGTTCAGACTGAGATTATTATCCAGGTTATCAAGGATATTTTTTGAGCTTTTCTGTTCAATTTCTGATTTTTTTTAGATAATTAGTCACCTTAAGTAGATTTTATATAAAATAATATCTACCATGTCACCATAATTATTGTGTATTTATAGGACCTACATGGTAGAACTAATAGGTATCCCCTTTATTGGATTGAGATTTGTGATTTTTCTCTTATAGGGCTATAGTTTGTGTAGTTTATAATAAATAAGTATTAAGTGATAAAAGTGTATATAAAGTTTACCCAAATCCAAAAAAATTCCTATACAAACCAAATGTTGAGGCAATCAGAGTTTTAGGAGGGAGATATTATATTCCTAAATGTTTCACAATGGAATTGATTAAAGATTCTTGGTCGATGGAAAAAGATATCCATGTAGTTCATTAAGTCTTTACAAATATTGTGTAGGTTGGTGAACTTTATTATCACCTAATTTTTCCCCTATTGTTGAATTTGGATTAAAATAACCTTAAAATTTCATATATGAAGAGATATGTACATGATCTATTAAAAATTATTGATTTGTGTGACTTGGACTTCCAGGAATAAATTAACTTTATAGAGTACCTAGTGGAGATCAAGGAACGGTGGATGTTGACCCTTTAAAAGTGGGCTATACAATTAGTGTGCGTATTTTGGAAATATGAGAACCTCTTAGATAGATCATGGGATCCTGATACACATATGTGATCTCAATACCCATATATTTATTTTGTGAATTCTGTTTTTTAGGATAATGAAACATAAAGGTGGGGAGGATGTAATAGCCTAGATTTATCTCTTTCTTAAGATAGTACTTTTTCATTATTGTTTTTGGATATGTATACATTTAAAGTATCTTAATTTTATTGGATGTGTAGTATGAATTTTATTTTGGGATGTCTGATCCCAAAAATAGTAACTATAAATTTTAAGGAATAATTTTTTATATCATACATATTTAAATTATTAAAAAAATTAATATCACTTAAATGATACTCTGGATGTTAAATACATTATCATTGTATTACAAAGGATGTGGTATATGAGAATGAGGTTATATAATTTGAGATCGGGTTTTAGGGCTAGTCAGAGCTCATTTTAGACATTTAATAATAAGAAAATATCTAAAATAAATGTATTAGATAATTGACATGTACAAGAAGGAGATTTAACTAAATAGTATTAGAGTAATGGTGGATCCCCACATGGTAGGAATTTAGATATTCCAATTTTTTATCTTTTTTTTGTTCCTATTTCTATTCATGTCCTTGAATTTTTTTATTTTAACTTTATAATAGATTTTTTTAAAAATTTATTCTATAATTATTGTTTTTTTATATTATTCATCAATGCGGTACCCGAATAGGAATGTAACTCAAAAAGATAGACAAATTATCATCACCAACTCCCTCCTCAGACATGCGACTTATGGAAGGTATGGACCCAAGACATACAAGATCATGAATGCTTGGGAAGAAAACTAGATGATGTCACTCTCCCTCTCTCCTTTATCTTCCCCTCCCTCTCCACTTATTGTGGCACCGATCAGATATAGGAAAAATCCATCGTTATTCTATAAAATCATCGATGACAAGCTGTTTAGTGTAAGACTTGAGTTTCAATTATGATAAGTAAACACCTCATCCTAAAGAAATTATAGAATAATTAAAATTATATAATTATAATATAAAAAATATAATTCAAATTATATAAAATAAAAATTATTTTTTGATTTTTCATGTCAAAATTAGCTTAGGAATAATTTTTATGATATCATATTCAAAATGATTTTTTTTAAATGGAAATGAAATTATTAATTAAGTTAATATTTATTTGGATTAATTTAATATTTATATGAATAAAAACTCATAAATGTTTTACCAATTATATATAAATTAAAATAAAATCATTTGATGTTAAAAGATATATATTTCAAAAAATTATTTTTATATATGTAATGTATTTTTATTTTTAATAAATTAAATTAATTAATTATAATAAAATATTTTTATAAAATTTATTGATAATATTTAAAAAATCCCATTAATATAATGTTTATTACTCTAAAAATAATGAGAGTAATTTAATTTTTTTCTTAAAGTAATATTTTTTATAAAAATGATGCTTCAATGTTATGTGTTATAAAATTAATATTAATTTTTAATAATATTAGAAATTGAATATTATAATGGTTTTAATATTTGTAATCTTAATATTCAATTTTTTTAATAAGTTACAATTTCATTTATGGAAAAAAAATAAGTTACCATTGTAAATTTTTGTCACCACAGTAAGGGTTAAAAGGGTTATTTATTGAGTTCAATTGAACGATAAGGTTTAAAATAAAAAAATAACTGTAATTTGATTAGATAATATTATTTATAAAAAAATCATATTATAATCCAATTTTTTCTTATTGTGTTCCACATTTCCATGAAAATGACTATTTTATTTTTAAAGTCAATAGTTTTTAAAAAAGTTCCACCCCTCTCTCTTATAAAAGGATTTCTTGATTACCTCACTTCTTTAAACTACATGAGAAATTGTGATCAATCAATACCTATAATAGTCATCCATCCCCAACTCTATTTATGATTTCCTAGAGTTTTTATTCATAATAAAATAAAAATATAAGAAAATTTGACATATAATCCCAAGGAGGATATCTAATGAAGAGGTAATTGTCTTAACCGAGTTCTTCTAATATTCTTTTTTCTTAAACCACTAAAATTTATTCTATAACCATCAAATTATAATGTTATAAATATCATTAGTTTTATAAAATCTTATTATATTGATTGAAAAATCATTATAGACCTCATTTCCATCTATTGGGAAATGAAAACATTGCTCATGTGTACGTGTGGGCCACCACCACCATGAATGACATATTTCATTTTTCATAATCACCAAACATGAATAGTTATAAAGATGGATTGAATGAATAAATATGATATATATTATATAATTATGATTATATAAACATTAATCATTATTTAACATTCTTTTTTCCCAACCATTGAAAAATTAAAACACTGCATGTGCATCCAGGCAGACTACCCCCATTATGAATGACTTAATTAATTTTTTATACCTACCTTGCAAGTATTAGTTTAAAGAAAATATAATTTATATATATAATATTTATAAAATTATTAAAATTTTGGAATTACAAATAAATATTTATATTAACAGTACGAATAATATATTGGAAATGTTAATTTAACTAAAAAACAAACTTGTATACAAATACATTTTTTTAATTTCAAACTATTTTTGAAAACCTGCTAAGATAAAATAATTTTTTTCTTCTATAACTATAAATAAAAATATTTTGTTAAAATTCTATATATTATAGAGCTATTTTATAACACATTTCACAACGGTCAGTATACTGAATAATTTTTTTAGAAATTTATCGCACAATATCAACTGGTCAACATAGAAAAAACTATAAAAAAATAAAAAATATGATACTCGATGGACCGGAAAAAAGAAATATATATGAAAAAAATTATAATGAAATTATTTAGTAAATTTAATTTGAATATTTTAGAGGATATAATGTGTCTGATAAAGTGGTAGTTCAAGGAAAGGGTTTATTTTACAATCTCACTTTTTATTGATATTGTTTTAGTTTCAATTTCCATTAGGGGTATTAATGTACATAATTTCATAAAACCAATATATTTTCTTCAACTATGGTCATTAATAGTTTTTTAAATATTTTTCTCCATTTTTAACCTCTTTGGAACTCAAATCAATAGAAATAATGTTTATAAAAAAGGTCGACCTCATTTCTCCATTTAGACAAGAATCCTTATCTTCTATATCCATATGATATTTTTTCCCGAGTGTTTTTTTAGATTCTAATATAATTCATTAATATCAATTTTTTTCTTTTAATTTCCTTTGAAAATTTGAAAATGAATATTTTTAATGTTTCCCATACAAGTAATTTTTGAAATTCTTTAAAGAAGTGAGAGAAGAATTTATTTTTTTATTTTCCAAATGGATAAATTTTCCTCCCATCATAACCATTCATCATTATTTAGATTCCTTTATAATATTTTATGGTTTCCTGAATTCATATTTATTTTAATTATTCTATGAATTTTTTATTTTCATATTAGATGCAAAGGATGTTATTTTTGTGAAAGTTTTGAAAATAGGTTTTATTTTACATATGTATATTTTTATCTTCCTCAAATTTTCCTAATTATGTATATTTTATTATTGAATATTATTTTATAAATAATTTTTTAAAACTCTCCTTGAAAACTTATGAAAATTAATTTTGAAGTAACTTTTAACTTCTTTTTGTGACTATGTTATAATTTTTTTAAGAAATTTATTTTTAATGAATCACTTCCATTTTCTTCAAAAAATTACAAAAAAATTACCTTCATTATAAAACCTTATTTTTTGATGAATTAATGGTCAATTTTTAATACTTTACTGATTTATGTCATACACCTTATTATTCATACAATGTTTATCCCCAATTCGATCTCTCTTTGGAGTAGTGTTCTCTATCACTCTCCATCATTCATTTGACATTATTTTCCTTATTTATGTCCATGTTATTTTGTGTGTGGATATTTTAGTATCATTTAAACTATTCCAATATTGAATAACTATATACCCATTGTAATATATGGACTGAATTGAATGGATCATACTAAAAAAATGTATTCTGTTGATCGAGGAATATTGAGATTTTCTGTACTTGATTCAATAAGTATATTTAATAATTTTTAACATATATTTATTATATTTTTATTGATATTTAAATATAATAGGAATGCATTAGAAATGTGTAAGTCATGGGTGGAGATTTTAATTATATATCCCCATGATGTATCTTGTATATTTTCTTCAGAAAAACAAGTTCTAATGCCTTAATATTAGGATATTTGGTATATTCCAACCCATTTATTGAAAGTTTATTTTTTGAGGCATCAACATTAAGATAAATATGTCTAGAATTATTCATTCCATCATTATAAAATTAGTAATTACTATCCAACATAATTACTATTCTTTTATATCCATGGATACATTTTGTTATCAATTTATTGATTATATGAAACATGTATTGATATTAATAATCCATATTGGTTATTCCTTATGTATTCTTGATATCTTCATCTATACAAAATAACTTATTGAGTGTTTGAACTCAAATTTTATGGTCTTCCTTTTCCTAGTATACTAATGTGGGATTTTTAAAAGAATTAAAGGATATACTAAAGGAAACAATATAGTTTTTATGATTTCCATAAGGTGTTATTAAATGTTACGAAGTAATATGGAAATAATTTATATATCTAGTATTCTTTGACAACTCAATAGGCTGGTCTAGACTGATGTGATCTCTTGTATCTTGTACCAATGTAATGACTTATACATAGGATCTAGGTTACTGGAGTTAGGGTGGTTATAGTTGGTATTAAAGAACGTTTTTTAAGAACCTTGTGAAATACATTTTAGGAAAACATAGGTAGCTCCAAAATTATGATAAACCCTTATAATTGTCACTAACATTTAACTATATAATAATTTATATTCCATGGATCAATAATCATAATTTTATGAGGTAATTAAGTATATTTAATTATTTACAGATATATTATAGTTGAGGGAAGGGAAACATTATCAACACCCCTAATCAATTTATCGATTTCCCTCCTAATAAAATCAACATATATGGTGTTGGATATGAATATATTATTTTTATATTAGGATAGTTTACTTATATTATGACCAATAACATTTCCCTTGGGGAAAAACTATTGATTCACAATAGTATTCATAGATATTGGGCCACTTACTGTGGAATAAATATATATCCTTTAATAGAACTACTAATATATTGGTATATGAACAATGTATCAAGTCCCTAAAAAAGATATTATAATCTTGTGAAATAATGAGAGATACAAGGGTATTCTTGTAGTTTATTTTGTAAATGGATATGATGATCAGTGGTGTTCATTGATTTAAAATACTAAGTTGCAGGAAGTGATAGAATGGTGAAAATTGAATAATTTTTTGGTGATATTATTTTTGAAAAACATTCCTAAGGATTAAAAAGATTATATAGAAATTAAATTTATAAATTTCAAGTATAATGAAGAGTAATGTCTTAATTATCATGAGTAAAACTTTACAATAGTATCCATGCATGTTGTACTACATACATAATTCATAAAGTAATATTAACCATTTCTTTGATTGTATTAAGCCGAGCCTTCAAAGATAACTAGTCTCTCAATATTTTTCATCATATGATGACATGGTATCTAGTTCCATAATAATAGAGAAATAATTAAACAAGTATTATATTTTGGAAGGAAATAAAGAGAATAAGAGGATGGTTGATCACCAAGTAAAAAAATGTGTTAAGGGTGGAAACATGGGTAACTTGGATCATGAATGAAATGGAAACAAATAATCTTATAATTTCAATTACTTCATTTGTAAGGACATAGGGAATTATTCAAACCAATTCCACAAGAAGAAAGGGAATCTAATTTAAAAGAGATCGCATGGGAATTTCTAATCTAATACAATTACTATAACCAATGTTTAGGTCCCTTATGATTTTATAATAGGTAATTTGATCACAAACTCAAAGGTAGTTAAATATTTAGTTGATTCGGTATCTAAGAACTCTTTTACTTCTTTCATATTTTCCATGAAAATTTATTCATCCACTAACACAGTAAGAAAGTATGTTTCAATATATAAACCTAGTGGAAATAATATTGTAAGGAGGATATACCAGTGAATCCCCATTATGATTCATAGACATGACTTACTTGAAAACATGATTATTTTGAGAATGGTTTATTATAACATAATATTTGGTATGGATTGGATTTCAAATTATACTGAAAAAATTACCAAGAGAAGAAGATTATGATTCACAATGGAGGTATTGAATTCCTTGCCTTTAGATGGTAGATTTTGTTTTCTAATCCATGTATAGATTCAACTACAATAGGTAATCTTAATTTAATTCATGTATTAGAATATAGGATGAATTAAATGGGTGAGAAATTTTACCTAATAATAGAGGATTTTTTATTATATGTAAATACATTAATGTTTTTCCTAAATAATTACCATGACATCCACCTTATCATGAAGTTGAGTTTTCCATTGAATTCATCAATGAAAAACATATATCTAAAAATCTATATAGAATAGACCCAATAGAATTAGTGGAGATAAAGACATAACTTAAAGGGATTTTTTGTAAGGGATTCATTCTCCCTAGTGTTTCACCATTGGGGTCTCATGGTATTTTTTTTATGAAGAGGTATGGTTCTATGAGATTGTGAATCAATTAAAAATAAGTGACTTCCAATACTATAAATAATAAGTATTGTCATCCATGCTCAAGGAATTGTTTGATAAACTTGAAGAGGATCAATATTTTTCAAAAAAAAATCTTTATTCTGGGTATCATGAATTTTAGATGAAGAAATATGATATACTAATGATGAAATTTACTATGAAGTATTGAAATTGTGAGATTATACTAATTTACATTTTATTCTTTAATTCACCACTTGTGTAAATGGATCTGATGAATAGAGTATTCAATGATTACCTTGATAATTTAATTATGGTATTTATTTATGATATTTTAGAATACTATTGAAGATAAATGGAGTATAATAATCATTTTTAAAACACTCTTGACATTCTCATAGGAAATTATTCATATGTAAAATTTATAATTTGTGAATTTTGGATCCAAGAATTATCTTTCTTAGAACATATTGTCTCCACAGATGGGATAGTTATTGATTATTGTAATAAAAATGCATAAAAATATTGGACAATGGTGATGAATATAAATGAGATATGTATTTTCCTTAGATTAGAAGGTAACTATAATAAATTTTATTAATAAAATTAATGATTGGATAACATGTTAAACATATTAATACAGAAATGGTTAAAGTTCATATGATCAAAGAAATATGAATAACATTTTGTGGAGTTGAAGAAGATATTGTTCAACTAAATGATATTAACATTACCATCATGAAATTTTGTTTTTGTATATATTTGGATTCATTTAATAAATTACTTGGATGTTTAATTTTATATAAATATTGAGTTATCTCATAAACATCTAGGTATAAATCGAACTATGAATGAAATTATATGACCATTTATCTTGAGCTGGAAGATGTAATATTTTCCTTGAGATATGGAGGAATTATCTCAATGGTTAGAGATGTGATATATATCTAAATAAAAAGAGTTTTAAATAAATATTATCTTATAAACAGATCAATACGAGTCAATAGAGATGGTTTAAACTACTTAAGGAATATTATTTCTCATTACACTGCCACTTTGGAAAAGAAAATGAGATGGTTAATGCATTAAGTTGTAAGGATCATGGTGTTTTTACTAATATGAGGATTGAAAATGATCCTATATTCCTAGATTTAGTAAAGATATTTATGGGAAATATTTATTAACTGTAAAAATAACTCCTTTTATGAATGATTTCTAAATAAAATTTACTAGAAAGGATAAAAAGAGCTTATATTGATGAAAAGAGTTTACAAAAGAAAATGAAAGTCGTGATTGATGGAAAATTGGAAAACATTATCTATAATGATGGTATATTAAATTAGGAAAGACAGTATATCCCCCATACATACCTAAGATTAAGAGGTAATTAATTGATGAACCCAAAACATAAATTTCTATATACACTCTAGTATCACCAATATGTATATGGATTTTTTGGAATATATTTGGTGAGGTAATGTGAAGTAAGAAATTTTTGATTTTGTATCGAGATACGTTTTTTATTAATAGGTAAAGTATAATATATCGCATCCTAAAATTTTATGTCTAACTCTCCTACTTTTTATTTTAATTTTATTAGGGCTGGCTTCCACCGGTTCCTGGTCTTTTTTCTATAGAATCCTAAAATTTCCTACAACCTCTACCCATACCTATGTGCAGGTAAATGATATTACCATGGACTTTATCAGTGGGATATTGAAGACTCCTAGAATGAATGATACTATATGGGTTAATATGGATTTCCCAACCAAGTCTTCATGTTTTCTCATTATATGAAAGGATCTACCCATTGAGCTCCTTATATGGATCTATATTAGTTATGTTTCAATACATAAAGGTATAATTCTATCAATTGTATTTGATTTTGACCCACAGTTAAAATCAAAAATTTGTTGAGAGTATTCAAAAGTCTCTTAACAATGAAATACATTTGGGCACCACCAATAATCCCCAAACTAATGGACAATCTGAAATAATTATTCAAACATTATAAGACATTATCAGGTAATGATAACCTAACATTCATGGTTCCTAGAATTAGTATCTACCTTTTGAATAATTTTCATACAATAATAACATTCATTTAATTATTAAAATTTCATTGTAAGAAGAATTATATGGGAAGATATTTTGTAATATAAATTATTTTGATGATGTTAGAGATAAGAATCTTCTAAAATCTAGTATTGTGAAGGAGATATAGGTGAAAGTAAAAATATTTATAAATCATAATATGATATTTCAAAGAAGATGGAGGAATATTCTGATGATGGACCATTTCTCTCCTATATCACCCCCTCTTGCTCTTGGATCCACCTAGGGTTTCCTTCTAAACCCCTTAGTTGTGGGGTCGGTGGTACATATAAGTGTTGTTCTTATTATTTTAATTCATTCCATCCCTCTTTATCCCCCTCCATCCTTATTTCTTCCCCATCAATATGGCTTCTCTGTGGGTTCTACCGCCCTTCATTTCTTTTGTGGCTTGTTCCTGCCTAGTTTTTTATTTTTATTTGGTCCCGATCCTCATGCCATGTTGGTGATGTGATCTGGTTTCTATTCATCAAATCAACAACTTATTTCAAGTAGTTTTTGGGTTCTTAAGAATGACTGTTTATTGTTAAATCCCTTGGACACTCATCCCCTGAACTGACCTCATATTAATCTAAGCCTCTCTATGTTGGATATAAAGTGGTGGTAACAAAGAGTCTTTGGGATTTTTGGTTTGGTGGAAGATGGGATTCAAGGTTTTTTCTTAGTATGGTTGTCCTTTTTTTATGGCTATAGGTTTTCTGAATTTTCGATGGTGATTCTTTTCAGACCCATCAGCCGCTAAAATCCCTACTCTGGCCTCATTTTTTGTTGCTCCTCTACATTTCATATATAAAGAACTTGTAACAATGAGGTTTTGGTATGTGTGGTTTAGAGTCTATCGGTGTTCCAGGAGTGATCCCTTCATCTATGGTGATGTTTAGAGTAGAAAATGGCTATATCAATTGATAAGTTTATTGATCAGTGTTTCAACCTCAAAGTCTTCATGAAGGTTTGTTTATTTTTTCCGTGTGGGCATAACCTATTCAATTTTGGTTGGGTGAAATTTTCAATTTGTGTCTGGTTTTCATTTATTTTTAGTGGCTGTGGAGAGGCTTCTTTCTCCCAGTTCTAATGGTCTATATTGGTATGTGATGGGTTTCTTATGGTGGCGGTGATAGGATCTACTTGTATTCTCTTGCGTACTAGTGTGGTGATGGGAAGTGATGATGATAATCATTATAGGTTGGAAATGATGATAGGTGTGACCCTTGAGGATGATGGAATGTGCCTTATCTATAATGACCTAAACTATTATGAATAAAATTACCCTTTTTGATTTAATTAAATGTATTCTGGTTATATAAAACACATGCACTCACTCGGTTTGATTACATCCAATTGGATTTAAATGATCATTAGGTATCTTCACCATTGATAATATGGTTGTTGAACACATTACTAGTATAAATATTGGGTTTTAAGAAATCCTTTTGGAATAAAAAAGGAACTGATGGCCCCAATCAATAGGATTATACCCTATGAATTCCATTTATTGGATCTTCGAATGGAGATATCATTTCTGGTATTTCTCTAGAACAAGACCAAGATGAGATCCAACAACTTAAGCATGACCAAAACCACTTATAGATATGTTCAATCTCATCACAATCACAACCCAAACCATGTTAACGAAACGACCTTCTGAAATCCCCGTTATCCTAAAACTTACTCTTAGGCTGTATGTTGGTGTATTAAAGGGATTTGTTTCAAGAACCTAGAAATAGGAATGTGTACATTATTTTTTTATTGAATAATTAATATATTTTAATCCTATTATTATTAATTTATAAATGTTTTTTATTTTTTATTAAATAAATAAAAAATTATTTTTGGTTAATATTCAAATTCAATTAATTAATTAGTATATTTATAAAATAAATAATATTTTAATAAAATAATAGCATTAAATAAAATTTACTAAATATAAATGATCATATAATTTTTAATAATTCAAATTTAATTTTTATGAGGGTTTAGAAAAAGTTATAATAAAAATCCGATCATTTTCGATAAATGTAGGTTATTATTTTAATAGTGAAAATTAAAATATTTAGAAAATTATTTAGATAAAATTAATTTTATTTTGGGAATCATGACATAAAAATTATCAAATACGTAATTTTTCATTATTTTATGAGACAACTTATTTTTCGTGTAAAAATTAATTACCATATAAATATATGATGTATTTTATAACATCATAAATATAATAAACATAAAATTACATTATTCACACCCATTACCCATGCCGAAATTTTGTAAGGGTTGTTTCCTTTCTCATCCTTCTTCAATATTCTCTATTATGTTACCCCTTTCATTTTCGATATATTATTTTGGGTAATGTATTTAAATATCCCTATTACTGTGGAATAAATATATATCCTTTAATAGAACTACTAATATATTGGTATATGAACAATGTATCAAGTCCCTAAAAAAGATATTATAATCTTGTGAAATAATTAGAGATACAAGGGTATTCTTGTAGTTTATTTTGTAAATGGATATGATGATCAGTGGTGTTCATTGATTTAAAAAACTAAGTTGCAGGAAGTGATAGAATGGTGAAAATTGAATAATTTTTTGGTGATATTATTTTTGAAAAACATTCCTAAGGATTAAGAAGATTATATAGAAATTAAATTTATAAATTTCAAGTATAATGAAGAGTAATGTCTTAATTATCATGAGTAAAACTTTACAATAGTATCCATGCATGTTGTACTACATACATAATTCATAAAGTAATATTAACCATTTCTTTGATTGTATTAAGCCGAGCCTTCAAAGAGAACTAGTCTCTCAATATTTTTCATCATATGATGACATGGTATCTAGTTCCATAATAATAGAGAAATAATTAAACAAGTATTATATTTTGGAAGGAAATAAAGAGAATAAGAGGATGGTTGATCACCAAGTAAAAAAACGTGTTAAGGGTGGAAACATGGGTAACTTGGATCATGAATGAAATGGAAACAAATAATCTTATAATTTCAATTACTTCATTTGTAAGGATATAGGGAATTATTCAAACCAATTCCACAAGAAGAAATGGAATCTAATTTAAAAGAGATCGCATTGGAATTTCTAATCTTATACAATTACTATAACCAATGTTTAGGTCCCTTATGATTTTATAGTAGGTAATTTGATCACAAACTCAAAGGTAGTTAAATATTTATTTGATTCGGTATCTAAAAACTCTTTTATATCTTTCATATTTTCCATGAAAATTTATTCATCCACTAACACAGTAAGAAAGTATGTTTCAATATATAAACCTAGTGGAAATAATATTGTAAGGAGGATATACCAGTGAATCCCCATTATGATTCATAGACATGACTTACTTGAAAACATGATTATTGTGAGAATGGTTTATTATAACATAATATTTGGTATGGATTGGATTTCAAATTATACTGAAAAAATTACCAAGAGAAGAAGATTATGATTCACAATGGAGGTATTGAATTCCTTGCCTTTAGATGGTAGATTTTGTTTTCTAATCCATGTATAGATTCAACTACAATAGGTAATCTTAATTTAATTCATGTATTAGAATATAGGATGAATGAAATGGGTGGGAAATTTTACCTAATAATAGAGGATTTTTTATTATATGGAAAAACATTAATGTTTTTCCTAAATAATTACCATGAAATCCACCTTATCATGAAGTTGAGTTTTCCATTGAATTCATCAATGAAAAACATATATCTAAAAATCTATATAGAATAGACCCAATAGAATTAGTGGAGATAAAGACATAACTTAAAGGGATTTTTTGTAAGGTATTCATTCTCCCTAGTGTTTCACCATTGGGGTCTCATGGTATTTTTTTTATGAAGAGGTATGGTTCTATGAGATTGTGAATAAATTAAAAATAAGTGACTTCCAATACTATAAATAATAAGTATTGTCATCCATGCTCGAGGAATTGTTTGATAAACTTGAAGAGGATCAATATTTTTCAAAAAAAAATCTTTATTCTGGGTAT
Organism: Viscum album; assembly: GCA_963277665.1. NCBI lineage: Eukaryota > Viridiplantae > Streptophyta > Magnoliopsida > Santalales > Viscaceae > Viscum > Viscum album. The sequence goes on along the minus strand of OY728153.1, from coordinate 1,198,048,345 downwards.
CATGAATTTTAGATAAAGAAATATGATATACTAATGATGAAATTTACTATGAAGTATGGAAATTGTGAGATTATACTAATTTACATTTTATTCTTTAATTCACCACTTGTGTAAATGGATCTGATGAATAGAGTATTCAATGATTACCTTGATAATTTAATTATGGTATTTATTTATGATATTTTAGAATACTATTGAAGATAAATGGAGTATAATAATCATTTTTAAAACAATCTTGACATTCTCATAGGAAATTATTCATATGTAAAATTTATAATTTGTGAATTTTGCATCCAAGAATTATCTTTCTTAGAACATATTGTCTCCACAGATGGGATAGTTATTGATTATTGTAATAAAAATGCATAAAAATATTGGACAATGGTGATGAATATAAATGAGATATGTATTTTCCTTAGATTAGAAGGTAACTATAATAAATTTTATTAATAAAATTAATGATTGGATAACATGTTAAACATATTAATACAGAAATGGTTAAAGTTCATATGATCAAAGAAATATGAATAACATTTTGTGGAGTTGAAGAAGATATTGTTCAACTAAATGATATTAACATTACCATCATGAAATTTTGTTTTTGTATATATTTGGATTCATTTAATAAATTACTTGGATGTTTAATTTTATATAAATATTGAGTTATCTCATAAACATCTAGGTATAAATCGAACTATGAATGAAATTATATGACCATTTATCTTGAGCTGGAAGATGTAATATTTTCCTTGAGATATGGAGGAATTATCTCAATGGTTAGAGATGTGATATATATCTAAATAAAAAGAGTTTTAAATAAATATTATCTTATAAACAGATCAATACGAGTCAATAGAGATGGTTTAAACTACTTAAGGAATATTATTTCTCATTACACTGCCACTTTGGAAAAGAAAATGAGATGGTTAATGCATTAAGTTGTAAGGATCATGGTGTTTTTACTAATATGAGGATTGAAAATGATCCTATATTCCTAGATTTAGTAAAGATATTTATGGGAAATATTTATTAACTGTAAAAATAACTCCTTTTATGAATGATTTCTAAATAAAATTTACTAGAAAGGATAAAAAGAGCTTATATTGATGAAAAGAGTTTACAAAAGAAAATGAAAGTTGTGATTGATGAAAAATTGGAAAACATTATCTATAATGATGGTATATTAAATTAGGAAAGACAGTATATCCCCCATACATACCTAAGATTAAGAGGTAATTAATTGATGAACCCAAAACATAAATTTCTATATACACTCTAGTATCACCAATATGTATATGGATTTTATGGAATATATTTGGTGAGGTAATGTGAAGTAATAAATTTTTGATTTTGTATCGAGATACGTTTTTTATTAATAGGTAAAGTATAATATATCGCATCCTAAAATTTTATGTCTAACTCTCATACTTTTTATTTTAATTTTATTAGGGCTGGCTTCCATCGGTTCCTGGTCTTTTTTCTATAGAATCCTAAAATTTCCTACAACCTTTACCCATACCTATGTGCAGGTAAATGATATTACCATGGACTTTATCAGTGGGCTATTGAAGACTCCTAGAATGAATGATACTATATGGGTTAATATGGATTTCTCAACCAAGTCTTCATGTTTTATCATTATATGAAAGGATCTACCCATTGAGCTCCTTATATGGATCTATATTAGTTATGTTTCAATACATAAAGGTATAATTCTATCAATTGTATTTGATTTTGACCCACAGTTAAAATCAAAAATTTGTTGAGAGTATTCAAAAGTCTCTTAACAATGAGATACATTTGGGCACCACCAATAATCCCCAAACTAATGGACAATCTGAAATAATTATTCAAACATTATAAGACATTATCAGGTAATGATAACCTAACATTCATGGTTCCTAGAATTAGTATCTACCTTTTGAATAATTTTCATACAATAATAACATTCATTTAATTATTAAAATTTCATTGTAAGAAGAATTATATGGGAAGATATTTTGTAATCTAAATTATTTTGATGATGTTAGAGATAAGAATATTCTAAAATCTGGTATTGTGAAGGAGATATAGGTGAAAGTAAAAATATTTATAAATCATATTATGATATTTCAAAGAAGATGGAGGGATCTTCTGATTATGGACCATTTCTCTCCTATATCACCCCCTCTCGCTCTTGGATCCACCTAGGGTTTCCTTCTAAACCCCTTAGTTGTGGGGTCGGTGGTACATATAAGTATTGTTTTTATTATTTTCATTCATTCCATCCCTCTTTATCCCCCTCCATCCTTATTTCTTCCCCATCAATATGGCTTCTCTGTGGGTTCTACCGCCCTTCATTTCTTTTGTGTCTTGTTCCTGCCTAGTTTTTTATTTTTATTTGGTCCCGATCCTCATGCCATGTTGGTGATGTGATCTGGTTTCTATTCCTCAAATAAACAACTTATTTCAAGTAGTTTTTGGGTTCTTAAGAATGGATGTTTATTGTTAAATCCCTTGGACACTCATCCCCTGAATTGACCTCATATTCATCTAAGCCTCTCTATGTTGGATATAAAGTGGTGGTAACAAAGAGTCTTTGGGATTTTTGGTTTGGTGGAAGATGGGATTCAAGGTTTTTTCTTAGTATGGTTGTCCTTTTTTTATGGCTATAGGTTTTCTGGATTTTCGATGGTGATTCTTTTCAGACCCATCAGCCGCTAAAATCCCTACTCTGTCCTCATTTTTTGTTGCTCCTCTACATGTCATATCTAAAGAACTTGTAACAATGAGGTTTTGGTATGTGTGGTTTAGAGTCTATCAGTGTTCCAGGAGTGATCCCTTCATCTATGGTGATGTTTAGAGTAGAAAATGGCTATATCAATTGATAAGTTTATTGATCGGTGTTTCAACCTCAAAGTCTTCATGAAGGTTTGTTTATTTTTTCCGTGTGGGAATAACCTATTCAATTTTGGTTGGGTGAAAATTTCAATTTGTGTCTGGTTTTCATTTATTTTTAGTGGCTGTGGAGAGGCTTCTTTCTCCCAGTTCTAATGGTCTATAGTGGTATGTGATGGGTTTCTTATGGTGGCGGTGATAAGATCTACTTGTATTCTCTTGCGTACTAGTGTGGTGATGGGAAGTGATGATGATAATCATTATAGGTTGGAAATGATGATAGGTGTGACCCTTGAGGATGATGGCATGTGCCTTATCTATAATGACCTAAACTATTATGAATAAAATTACCCTTTTTGATTTAATTAAATGTATTCTGGTTATATAAAACACATGCACTCACTCGGTTTGATTACATCCAATTGGATTTAAATGATCATTAGGTATTTTCACCATTGATAATATGGTTGTTGAACACATTACTAGTATAAATATTGGGTTTTAAGAAATCCTTTTGGAATAAAAAAGGAACTGATGGCCCCAATCAATAGGATTATACCCTATGAATTCCATTTATTGGATCTTCGAATGGAGATATCATTTCTGGTATTTCTCTAGAACAAGACCAAGATGAGATCCAACAACTTAAGCATGACCAAAACCACTTATAGATATGTTCAATATCATCACGATCACAACCCAAACCATGTTAAGGAAACGACCTTCTGAAATCCCCATTATCCTAAAACTTACTCTTAGGCTGTATGTTGGTGTATTAAAGGGATTTGTTTCAAGAACCTAGAAATAGGAATGTGTACATTATTTTTTTATTGAATAATTAATATATTTTAATCCTATTATTATTAATTTATAAATGTTTTTTATTTTTTATTAAATAAATAAAAAATTATTTTTGGTTAATATTCAAATTCAATTAATTAATTAGTATATTTATAAAATAAATAATATTTTAATAAAATAATAGCATTAAATAAAATTTACTAAATATAAATGATCATATAATTTTTAATAAGTCAAATTTAATTTTTATGAGGGTTTAGAAAAAGTTATAATAAAAATATGATCATTTTCGATAAATGTAGGTTATTATTTTAATAGTGAAAATTAAAATATTTAGAAAATTATTTAGATAAAATTAATTTTATTTTGGGAATCATGACATAAAAATTATCAAATACGTAATTTTTCATTATTTTATGAGACAACTGATTTTTCGTGTAAAAATTAATTACCATATAAATATATGATGTATTTTATAACATCATAAATATAATAAACATAAAATTACATTATTCACACCCATTACCCATGCCGAAATTTTGTAAGGGTTGTTTCCTTTCTCATCCTTCTTCAATATTCTCTATTATGTTACCCCTTTCATTTTCGATATATTATTTTGGGTAATGTATTTAAATATCCCTATTACTATATATTTCATTTGTAAATGATTATAAACCCATTTCCCAGTCATCAACACATTTTATAAATTTCTATATGATGTCGTTATGCTGTCGAAATTGCACTGTGATTTTACATGCCAAAATATTTTTTACTAAACCATACCCATTTTTCTATCAAGGGTATTAAAATTTACACATATATAATTATTTTATGAGACAACTGATTTTTCAACACGTTTTATGTTTATTATATTTATTTTATAAATCCTTAATGAATCCTTCAAGACTTATAATATATATTATGATTTAAAAACAATTTATTTGAGTGTGACTCATATCCGAATAATCAAAGGCGTTATTTTATTATATTTGGGCCTTGTACATATAAAATAATTTAAAACCACACCCATATGTCAGAAAACATGGGGAAACCCGTTGTATGTTTTGGGATTTTGACTATTTTATTATGTAGTGTCCAAAACCAAAATAGTAAACAAATCGCCCTCTTTCCCTCTATAAAATCACCCAAGATATCATTTATTTTCACTAAAACTCCTTTTACCATGACCAAAATCTTTTCTATACTCCCTATAGTCCTTCCAAGTAACCCTAAATATTTCAAGAATCCCCTCCTAAGCCATTGGATTCACACATTCAAGGAAGGGATCTTCACCTTCCCCTCCTTTCAAATTAAAGCAACTTCTTTGAAATTAGTTCTTTAAATTTCAATTGGTTATATTATAATTCATTTATAATAAATATATTAATATCCATTTTATATAATTTTATTGAGGGGTCATTTATTCTCCCTCATTTGGATCCTTACCTAAGACGTTACTATGCCGAATTTCCATAAGGGAACCTTATCTTCCACTCTCCTCTTTTATCAAGAACTCCTTTTAATGTTACTTCTTTTAATATCCATTTTCTTATGTTGGGATATGTGATTCCATATCCCCATTACTTTAAATTTTATCTATATATTATTATATCCCCTATCAATTTCATTTATCCCTCCTATAAACCATTATTCACACCCATTCCCCATGCCAAAATTTTGTAAGGGTTGTTTCCTTTCTCATCCTTCTTCAATATTCTCTATTATGTTACCCCTTTCATTTTCGATATATTATTTTGGGTAATGTATTTAAATATCCCTATTACTATCTATTTCATTTGTAAATGATTATAAACCCATTTCCCAGTCATCAACACATTTTATAAATTTCTATATGATGTCGTTATGCTGTCGAAATTGCACTGTGATTTTACATGCCAAAATATTTTTTACTAAACCATACCCATTTTTCTATCAAGGGTATTAAAATTTACACATATATAATTATTTATTTGACACTAGAATGTATTTATTCTCCATTCCCTATTTCTGAAATATATTATCATGTTGAATGAATCCATGTTATATGATATATGTGGTACACTTAAGCATGTGAATGAAATGATTATGAAGGGTGTATCCTAATAGTGCTCCAATGCACTGGGTAATGATTTGTTTCATGATATGTCAAGTTGAAACAGGGAATTTACCTAATTAATTTATGGTATTTTTTCAACTATGACATCTTTTTGTTTTTTCCTTGATCTATGTATAAGATATAATGTCTTAATTTGTTGCAAGATTTCCCTTGTTATGATTATTATGCTATATCATTTCTTACTATCCATGTTCCTTTTATGCTCCATTGATATGCCTATTGTTTAAAAAATATTGGCATCCTCATGTTATGCATTGTTTATCCACATAGAAGGATTTATATATCACCAATTTTTATGAATTTCCTTAGGTTATCCCATGCAATATTAAGTATGGAGGAAATTTTTTGTCATGTTAAATAATTTTTCAATAAAGATGTTTCTTTTAATGTTTTAGGTTGTTATGTAATGTACCTAATTTCCGAAAAACATTATACCTATCAATCTTCTAGATATTATTAAGTGTAATTTTATGAATCAAATCATGTTTAAATATTAAATAAGGAGTAGGTCCGTTATATTTAGAATCAGAGGTTATGTTTACTTATTTTTGGGATTAGGATTATAAAACTCTAGTGAAATTCTTAGGTTTAGAAAACTCTAGAAAATGTATTAGGGATAAGACTGAGTAAAATAAAATATCCCAAATTTTTTTTAGTATATAGTAAGTGGTTTATTAAGAAAAAATATCCATTACTAGATACTACAAGTGGACGTGGTTCTGGAACAGATATACCTAAGGATATCAACTTTGACATGAAGTTCTGGGCCGGACATTGGGTAATCTGGTACATGAAAACGAACCTTACTATGCCACTTCATTGACAATCCTATGGTATATTATTTGGTAAAATCATAAGATTAATACGAACCATTATTTTGAGAACAAAAATTCCCATAAGAATATATATTAGGAAACATATCATGAATAACATAGATTGATGCCTGTAATCTCTTATGTTAAGGAGATAAATTTCATTTATAAGTTATCCCTTTAATTTTATTGGATTCCTCTTTAAATGTTAAATAATTTATGATACTCATCCCTAAGTCCATATTTTATAATATAGAACCAGAATAAAATTGTAAAAGGTAGGTTTATAATCCATAGTTCTATGCATTCCTTCATATCATGAATGTTTACTAAAACTATTAAAAAACCACTACAAATCATGGAAGTAGACATGTAGGTGAAAATTGAAAATGGGGAAATTTTTGCATCCCAATAATATAATTAATTCCTTTACAAATTTTGTGGGTTGAACTTATTATAGAACCTTATCATACTCCCTTTGGTGTAATTTGATGCAATTATTGGCATGGATTAGATATTCCTATATACATATAGCACAAATTGTCGTGAGAATTAAATCACAATTCATATGGTGAATCAACTCCTGATTCTATACAATTACAAGGAGGATGATGATTATTATTTAGCACCATAATCTCAATAATAGATATTATTACCCTATAATAAATCATATATATCTCAAATGATTAAGTATAAGGGAAGGATCGTCCTTGAAGACATGCCTATTGTGAGGGAATATGATAATGTGTTTCCCATGGAATTACTTGGTCTTAATCCTAGTTTAGTAGAACAATTTTCAATAGAACTTATACCTTCGGAATTTCCAATATACAAGACTCTATATAGGATAGCTTTTGTGGAAATTGAGTAACTAAGGAAACAACTACAAGAGAATCTAGATAAAAGAATCATATGCCTAAGTGCTTCATCATGGAATGAACCAGTCCAATTCTACAATCAGAATGATGGTTCAATGCAACTTTTATTTGATTATCAAGAGCTCAATAAGATCACACTAAAGAACAAGTATCCTTTTCCATTAATTTATGACTTGTATGATTAGCTACGTGGAGCACAATACATCTCTAATATGGATCTATGGTTGGCACATTACCAAGTTAGGTTGAAGAAAGAGGATACCCCCAATAATACTTTTCGTAGAAATTATGTGCACTACAAGTTCATAGCGATTCCATTCTAACTCCCTAATTCTCATAAAATCATTATGGATTTAATGAATAAATTCATTAGAGATTACCTTGATTTAATGCCCCGACCCTAGAATCCTGGTGCTGGTGCATTATTTTATTACATTGGCATTATTATAAGTAAATAAATCTCAATAGACCATTCAGTTTAACTATATTGGAAAGCTATATTACATACATGATACACATAATACATTTAAAAATAGTAAATAAAAATAGGATACATAAAAAATAAAAAAAACTACATCCTTGAATTCTTATTCAAAGATTTATTCATCATAACCTATGGAAATAAACATATTAAGGGAGATCTCAAATTCTTCGTAAGGTTATGTAAAGAATAAGAAATAAGAAATCATTAGGAATAAATTTATATGGGTAAAAAAATAACTAATAATAGGTTCCATTCAACTGGATATATAAGGAAAATTCAATATGGAAAAGTAATAAACTGAAACACTTTCCATTTAATCAAAGAATTGAAATTAAATGTTTCTATATATATATATATAAATAAATAAATAATTTCATGGATGGATAACAACTGAAACTAATATGAAGGCAATTCCTTCTTATTGGACATCATGTATAAGGCACAAGATGACCTACAATGCCAACACCCTTCTTTCAGATAGTTTAACACTGCAGGTAGAAACCTGTTTAATTTGGCCAAATTAATCATCTCATGAGATCCTGTCAATGCATCAAGAAGCTATATAAATTCTATGCTCCAACCATCCTTTCTTATCCAAATAATTCCAAATATTGAATAATCAAAATAAATAATATGCCTTATCAATTAACCATGTTTAATGATAAATAAATATTTATCAATAATTCCTTAATTAATCAAATAACTATCAAAGGAAACACCGTGTGAAAAATGGTATACGGTTTAGGAAATACTAATATTCATTTAGTGAGAATATAAATATTCACATAAATTTTAAATGAAAACTTATTAAAATAATGTTATTTATTTAATATTATTTTATCAATCACAATAGGAAGTGAGGTTTTAAAGATAATCATTATGAACAATCTTAATGAGAATAATCTTCAAACATTCAAAAGTGTCCCATTCAACTTTGAAACATTTAAATGATAATCCCCAAAATGGTATTATTTTAAATTAAACATATAATATCGTGTGAATAATTGGATTTATGATATAATATGAAAAATTAGTATATATACCAAAGAAAAACGAATTGGTGAATAATAACAAATAAGTCTTAATGAAATGTAAATTGAGACGAATTTACCTTACTCATGTAGAAAAAATGAATTGGAAAACCAAAAGGTAATAATTCTTAAATAAAATTTTTAAATCACATGAATATAATATAATTTATGATATTATATGTCAATGTGGTAGTATGTACACCATATATAAGAAATTAGGATCCCAACTATTAAGTATACCTCACGGAATGAAATTGAAAGAAGAATCCATTACCTTAACCTTTATTTTGTTGTGTTGTATTTATACTCATGTAAGTGTTTAAAAATATGTTACTAACTTTTACCATAACCATTATCATGTTTATGATACCATGTATTAACTTCTTATAATGTCTCATTACCCATTTGTTAATGAAAATTCATTAATTCAACAATATCGGTGTTAATTACCTAGTTCATCGAATATGTTTTAACTTGTTATTTGTTATTCATATCATGGATTCATCATCTACAGAATTTAAAACATGATTTTAATATCATATATATCCAGTAAATATGTATTTAAAATAATATATAATTTTTTTAGATATGAAATGATATGCATTGTCCATTGAGACGGTAGTCTGTATGTACTCAAGAATGCTACATTCATTTCATTGTTGTGTTAAAATAATGAAGAGTAAATGATACATATGTATATAATAATTCTATAATAATATCTATTTCATATATTTTTAGTATGTTTATTAAAATTACCCTTAATACATTCCATGTGTAGCATGAATGAATCATATCTCTTTGAGGGGGCGGTAGTCCGCACTTCCATAAACGTTGTTATCATTTTTACACAAAATGGAATAGATAGAGTTATGTGTGATAAAATAATTAAAAAAATAAATATATTATAAATATAATATCTCTATACCTATATATATCATATATTATATGTGTTTTAATCATAATTTCTACCATGATAGGTAGTAATGGAAAATTGAACAATCATCGTTTAGTGAGGCTATAGTATGCTTACACGTAAACATTAGGTTCGTTACCCATTAGACGGAGTTGTGTGTAAATGTAGGTAAAACTATTTTCATAAAACAAATACTATTACATTTAGGATATTGTAATTTTTATATAGATATAGAATAAAGAGAGTTTTGGGAGCGGATAATTGAAATAAAATATAGGAGATTGAGGGAACATGTTACCTCTTAATCAGGTAACTTCTTTTGGTTTTAACTGAATAAATTCCTTGGATTTTATTATTAATAAATTAAGGATTATATGAGGAAGTTAGGGATGTTGGGGATCTATTTTTTAGATAATTTTCGAGCCAATGTGGCTTGAGAGGTGTGCAGAAGTTGAAGTGAAGGGAGTCTTTTATAATCGAGGAGGGGTGGAATCTCTTATAATATTTTAAAAGAAAAGAACCCACCCATATTTTTTTTTGAAAGTGGATAAATAATTGTAAAAATTAGATCCAGGGGAGGATAAGATATAAATAATTCCTACCAATAGATCTTGGAAAAGATTTTAGGTTTATTTAGGGCTTAAGGTTATGGTTTAGTCTCTTATTAAGTTTAATTTAACCATAATCGTTGTAATTAATTTTAATTAAAATCAATAATATTTGTTGTAAAAAAATAATTTGAACTTTTTAGACATTATAAATTATTATTATTAAAAATATGGAATACATTTTTCTAAATTCCAATGATAAAATTTGTAGGAATTAATTTATATTTAATCTCGTATATGGGATAACATTGCAGGTTTTTAAAGTAAAAACGTCACAATGTTTGTATGTTTTTATAGTAAATTTAAAAGTGAAATTTGTTCAATTGAAAAATATTATCTAAATAAACTTTAAAAAAATATAAAACATAACTTATCCTTATAATTAAATTATCTGAAAAGGTAGTTTTGAACTAAAATTCAGTATTTTTAATTATTCATTAAAAATGATATATTTCCATAAAATATTAAAAAATCACCCAAACCTAATTTTTATGATTAAATTTATAAAATAATGTTTATTTTGACATTTTAAATTAATTATAGTTTCAAATATTATATTTAAAATGGTTTCTTCATTAAAAGGTGGTGAACTTACCTTTAATAAAATATAGGATTTTATGTGTAAAATAGGGTTTTTATTATATTATGTCTATATAATATATTAGATGATTTTTAAAGATATTTCATTGAATATATTACAAATATATTTCATTAATATCATTCAATAATTGTAATTTATTTATTTTATTTAGATAAAATTTCTTTGTGAGTATAAAAATAAGAATATTTCCTTTATATTCAATTAGTTTATATTTTCATTTCTAATTAATTGGTAACCTATTAATTAATTTAATATCTATGTAAACAATATATTATCATAAGATATTTAATTATATTTATAATCACTTATTTAATGGACAAGGTATGTTTTGTTCTATTAAATAATAATATATATATTTGTTCGATTAATACTTGGTCTTGCGTATAATGTAAGCATTCGAAGAAAGTCTCTCTTGTGTCTAATGTAAGGTAAATCATTGTTGAGTGCATTACAAAATATATAATATGTAAGATCTATTTAAAATAGTAAATATTTATTAAATTATCAGGGTATTTGTGTCATGTGTCATGCACTCTATCAAATATAATGTTCTTTCTTTAGAATTTCCAGGTGTTACATTCCCCCCACCATAAATAAATTATGTACTCACAATTTAAATATGATATAATAAATATAGGGATTGAAAATAATCTATTATTGAAATAAACACATTATAAAAAGATTTAATGTCATGTCTTATTAATAATAAATAATGGAATGTACAATAGTTATGTAACTAGATTCCATAGTAGGAGAATATAGGTAGAAAATAGAAACATGGATATGAAAGGAAAATAAAACCATCATGTTCTGATGGATAGTGATAGATAAAATGGTTAGGAGAATTTTAATAGTTACAACTATGTGTACCATTCGATCCAAAGATAAAGAAGGATATTATGAATGACACAAATAACTCAACCTTCTCTATTCTCTTATAGAGAATAAATATGTATCAATATCTCTAAGAGAACTGTGTGTGGGAAAATATGAAGAATGAGATCACTAAATATACATCAAGATGCCTCATATGTTAACAAGTTAATGATGAATGGAAAAATTATTAGAGGATGATACAACAATTAACCATACCAACATGGAAATGGGAATATATCACCAATGGCTTTCTCATCGGACTTTTGAAGACAACAATTGGAAATACTGCTATATGGGATTTTGTGGATAATGTTAAAATGATATATCACTTTATCACAATTTTAGAGGACTTATCACTAGATCAACTTGCCCGAATATATATTAGAAAAGTGGTAAGGCTACATGGAGTAACACTATAGATTATATATGATCAAGATCTGAGATTCACCTCTATATTCTGGAAAGGTATCCAACATTCCCTAAACAGTAATCTAAACATCAGAATGATTTATCATCCTCAAATATATGGACAATCAGAGCATTCTATCCATTCATTGGATAACATGTTGAGAGAATGTTCTTTTGACTTCAAAGGCGGATGGGACTAGTATATGCCTCTGACTGAGTTCTCTTGCAATAATAGTTTCTACTATATCATCCAAATAAATCCATATGAATCCCTTTATGGGAAAATATGTAAAATACTGACGTGTTTGGATAATGTCAGCAAAAATAAGATTCTAGGGTCTAAAATGGTCAAAGAAATGGACGAAAAGGTGAAAACCATTCAGCAGAACATCAAGGAAGCCCAAAGTCAATAGAATAGGTATGAATACAATCTTTGAATATACCTATACATTAAATTTATAGACATGATATTATTCAATATATCTCCATGGAAGGGGATAGTTATATTTTTAAAGAAAGGAAAGTTGAGTCCAAGGTACATCAGCCCCTTTGAGATCCTTGATCGTATCGATGTTGTGTCCAATCAACTGACATCTCCACCTACCATGTCTTAAGTACATTATGTATTCCATTTTTACCTCATAATGAAGTAAAAACTAGATCCTTCACTTGTACTGAATCCATAGGTGGCACAGTTGGAAAATAATCTCTCTTATCAGGAGTAGTTACTGAGGATTTTGGATCATAAAGATAATGTTCAATGCAACAAGTCTACTCACCGTGTCAATGTACTATGGACAAACCATAAGTATGAAGAGGATACATGGGAACTGTAGGAAGTGTATAAGGTCAAGTACCCCAACCTATTTTCAAATTAAAATGTTCAGAAAAAAATCGAGGGAGAAATTTCATAAGGGGGAAAATGTAATGACTCAAAATTTTTCCTATAAAAATTCCCTTCTTATAATTATTTCATATGTTATAAACCACATAAAATCAATTTTAGAACACAATAAAAACTTTATAAATTAATAATTAATGGAATAATAAGTATTTATATAAATTAAGGAATATATCCCAATGGAATAGTAATTTGGCCTTTGGAATAGTAATGTGACCATTAGGAATAGAAATCTAGATAATATAATAGTAAACTTCATATGAAATTATAAATAAAATTTTGGAATTTTATAAGTGATAATATTATATAAATATATAATAGTAAAATTAATTAATTATTTAAAAAAGTATTAATTTAATGTTGGTATTTTTATAAAACATAAATATTTATTTATAATTTTATAATTAATATAAATATTTAAAATAAATTTTATTTTCATAAAATAGATTCATAAACAATTTTTTTTGTGTTATGATAAAAAGATAATTTTATTATACCTTAATTAATTTTTCAATGTGTTATAAAATCAGTTATAAATTTGAAATCTGTATTATTTAAGTAAATAATGATTTTTATTGTAAATAAAATTTCTCATATTTAGAAAATTATTTTCATAAGATATAGTTAATTTTATTATTCTATATATCAAAAAATGGTTAGATTTTGGGGATTTTTCTAAAAAACTCTAGTTTTTAGTGAATAGTGAAATACTGTAATTTATGGTATATATACATTATATGTCAAAAACACTATTCCTCATGACATCTCTCATATAAGACTATAATACCAAACTCTCCTTAATTATTTTAATATATGTTTTGATAATACTCAAAGTATTTATAGTCTTGATCCAAAATACTAATCTAATAAATAAAATAATGTGAAAACGCATCTCTCAACCCCTATAAATATCACCCATCACCACCTATTCTCCTTACACAATCTAAGATTTTAGGATTTTCTAAATTTTAAAAAATCATTTTAAAAATCTTCTCCCCCATTTCTAGGAGCTCTTGGACTCATAAAAACATTATACAGCTTTCCCTATGGAGGTTCTCATGGAGTAGAAAATCAAGAGATAAAATCCTATTTTATTTTATTTTATTTTATTTTAAATTTAATTTACTTTCTTATCCAAAACTCACCTAAAATTATCCAAGTGGAGTGATAACTCTATTAAATTTTAAATAATATATTGTTATTATATTAATGGAATAATTCATCTTCAAACCACTTCCCTTTTCCATTTATTCAAAAATGAAATTATCATCCATGGTATGTCAATTTACAGCAACCGTGGATGATGCACTTTAATTTTTCACTACCACTTTCAAGTATGGACATAAAACAATAATTATTCTTAAATAAGATTTTATTATACATATTATATGTTTTATAATATTCTCAAATCAGTATACAAACACTATGTCAAATAAAATGATATAAGCTTATAATGGTCATAAAATTGCCAAAATTAATTAAATAATTCTCATTAATGATAAATTTAATAAATCATCCACATAAAATATTAAAAAATAATATATAATACTAATTACACATATTTATTTTCATTAATAACAATTATGGATAACCATTCTCATTTTACATGAACTTACATACTCATGTACAAGCGAGTTGATCAAGGAAACCAAGATATTGGAAACTCTTAAATGATGAAATTAAACTCTATAACTCATAAAAAACTCCATAAATGAACTTAATAAAAGAATAATCAATAAAATTAATGTATAAAAGTTTCTATATTTTTTAATTAATGAATATAATTTTATTATCTAAGATATTGAAGTGAATAGATCTGACACAATGTAAGGGGATTTTCGAACCAAACTCCCTTTCTTTGGGGTTTCTCTCTTTCACTTCACTTTCAGTATGGATGTTCCATTATTTTTCCTTAAAAATAATTTTATATCCATACCTTTTACTTTCTCGATATAATTTTTTTCAATATGGGTTTATGAAAAATGAAATGATTTTTCCGAAATAACTCTTCTTTCATAAAATTAATCTTTTAATTCTCATAATATTTCTTCTTCTATAATCACGATTGATGATTCTTACACCATGTATGATATTCCCCCGTTAATTTTTGAACCCAAAATTTTATTCCAGAATGTATTCTTTATGAAATGAAACCCATTCTTATCCATGGGTTATTTTATGTCCAATATTGATATACATTCTATGTGTAATGCCTGATGTTGTAATTTTTGTGACGTGAGAAGTGTTATCGGAATTAAATTGCACATGTAAACATTATGATGTGATGGGTGCACTCAAAATATATTTCTATAATGAATTCGGTAATGTGATTTATCTCATGAGAAAAAGTGAAATATTCCTGCACATTATGTTATCTTTTTTCACAACTATGTGTTGTATTTAACCACTAAGACATGATGTTTCATTTCTATGAATTACTGCATTTTTCATTTATCTAATCAATCCAACAATTATTATGATACTAATCATTTTCTTATGTTATGAAAATATTTTTTATGCTTTCCTATGTTGTATTTATAGTATTCATCCTCTTACTCATCATTTAGATCACCCATTCTTTTGATGTATATCCTTAGGTAAATACTTTTACTCATGAGAACATAAGTTCCAATAAGAATCTAGAGATTAATGAATGAAATAAATATTTATTTTATATTATTTAAATATTATGTATGGTTCTAATCATACTATGACAATAAACCTCAGGTTTTGTTTTTGTAATAGTGTTATTTTTTTATCTTTGAAATGATTTAATAATATTGTAAGAAAACTAGGGTCTCTATATGTGGTCTTCTATTTTGAATTTTTTTAGTGGAAATAATGAAGGGTTTATGCTTTCATACCACTTCATTATGACCACATTCACTGAAAATCCAACATAAATTCTTAAAACATTAAAATCTATTGTGTTACAGACAAATTGTTCCATTCCTTCTATGGACTTTGCTTAATTTCTTATTTTCCCTCTTGATGAAACCTTATTTTAATTTTCATATGATTACATAATATAATAGCAATCATATTCCATGTGCCTGAATATATTACAGCACCAACTGTAGCAAAAAAATCGTGATAATTTATTTTGAGTAACATACTAGCCTGATTAAAATGCTTAATATTTAGTTTATTTTCATTTATATGATGGGTTCTTTAAGGGAAAATTTCTTTTTATTATTATTTTTATTCACTATATATTTAATGTAATCACTTCATTACCATTCTTCATCTACTTTTTTCATAGGTTTTGATTTTGAGCTTTCAATTTGCATAGAACCAAAATTAACACAAACTTTATTATCATATATGGATGGTAACTTATTATTTGAGACCAATTGAGATTAAACATTAAATTATTTAATCTTGTTATTTTCACCATGTTTAGGTATTTTAGAATATTAATCCTATGTATAATTTTCTTTCACTACATCTTTTGTAGTAATATCTCTTCATTCACTTTTTTGAAGACTCGACATGAGTATTTGAAGAATTTATCAATTTCACAACAAGATCAAATAATTTATATTTATGATGAATTTATCATCCTCTATTTATTTGAATCTATCTTAAAATTATTTTTTTATTTTTCAATTTCATCACCACGAGCATTAATTCTCTATTTTTTCTAACTGTCACGATCCTTGATCTTATTTGCCTAGATCTCATGTTGGGAATTCTTAACATCAATGATGCTCTTATTGTTTCATTCTAATTAAAAGTAATTATTTTTAAAATCCATAGTGGTATCCTTATTCCACTAATTTTATTTAGCCATTGATCTTTAAAACCTAGATAACCCTTCATAAAGATCAACACTCTCATATTCTTTGGATCTAATTTTCTTTGAGTGATTAATATTTCCTTGCATTATTTCTTCAAAATATTTATATAAATTTACTTTATTTTCTTCATGATTGGTGATCTCATCTTATAAATCATCCTTAAATAAAAGTGGCAGTTTCTCTAGAAAATTTATTCATCATATCTTTCAAAGTAGAAAAAAATTAATCATTAAACTCCTCATATATATTATCACTTTCAATATTTATTGGATATATCTAAGGAAAATTTTGGAAAGATATTTTTTATTGCATAAAATTCAGGTAGGGTTAAATTATTACATGATGTAGAATTATTTTACTTCTTTATAGTAGAATATTAAACCATCACATCTTCTACTTCCATGTTAGAATTGTGTCTCTCATAATTACAACATTTGGAAACAGATTCATCATCTCATTTTCATAATAGAGGTTTTTTCATTATATTTATCAATAATTTCTTCTTTCTATTCTTCAGGGTCCTAGAAAAGATATAATTATGATATTTAATGGATTAATATCCTTAAATTTTTCACTCCATTCTGAATACAAAATATAAATTAAATCTTCAAGAATATTTAAATCGGAGAATCTAATCAGTGGTGTGACATGTCTCTCTAATACCAATTATTAGGATCACTTTGGGATGTACACACTAAGAATATTTGAATCAATGTGGGATGAATTTTTATCATTTTTAAATTTTTATCCCTTTTAATACCTCTATCGTTTATTCAGTTAATGTTTCTATTATCTTCTTAGAATTTGGTTATAATGCATGCACACAAAATAAGAATGCACAACTAGCATATATATTTTTAATGAGGTTCACCTTTAGTGTGTATAACAACATACTGAGTGTATATTGGTTATTATAACACTCACAGACATCTCATCTTTTATTATCAAGAAAATAATGAACAATGGTTTGGCTTTGAATTCATTTTCCTAGCACTGACCAAGTGCAATGAAATCTATTATTTATAATATAAATTCAGGATGTCGGTAAGCTCCTCCTTAAGTTGTCAATGATATAACACATGTATACTTTTCTATAAAACAATAAATATGATCAAACCCATAAAAATAAAGTTATAAAAAGAGAGTCCTAAAATATAGAAATTAGTGGGTTGGCTAAAATATATAGAAATCATGTAGGTTTTATTTTCTTTTCCTTATTCAGTCATAATAATGTAATAATTTTTAGAGATGATATATCTTATAATACTTCTTGTCCAAATAATAACAAACTAAATGCACATTATCTGATCTCTTCTTCTTCTTGTGATATTAAACACACAATATAATAAATTGAAATATAGTATTAGATTCTAATTTCTCAATTCACAATATAATCAATTGTAATTGTATTAATTAACTTTTATTCTATTATTTTACATGACCTTAGCCTTCATGAAACCAGATACTATTCATAGTTTCTTATTTGTACATGTGTACTATCATGAACCCTATCATTAATAAATTAAATTTTGTAATTTCAATTATTATACATATACATCATGGTTACATGAATGTACTTTTTAGTAAATAATTTTGAAAATGTGCAAGTCTGAATTATTCATGATTCCTCAAACTATTTAATATCTCATTTGAAAAACTTTAAAAATATCAAAAACTCACCCTAACACTTCTACTTCAAAAACTACAAGTGGATTTGTAGTGTCTCAATGACTCCATATAATCTTGTAGGGATTAATAGAACTCTAATATAATATTTTATTCATATAAAAGTTTAAATTTAATAAGACAATATTATTTTTTTTCTTCACAAAACACTTTATTAATCTTTTAATGGAAAAGAGGATGTTTATCCTCTTTGTACAAATGAAAGTGTGGGACTTCACCTTCATATAGTTGAGTTCCTCATGGAACCTGTAGAGACCCGAAGCTTAACATACATAGACATTACATTACTTTTTCGGAATACTTAGTACATAACAAAAACACACACACACAGACCGTAATAGTTTAGTGTCTTTGGAAACTCAGAATATAATCTTCTAATTATGGTGAAAGATCTTCAACATCTCCCATTAAGATCTTATTTTTTTTAAACCTAAATCCTTTCTTTATGTCCTGTGGAAAAGAAAACATAAAAGGGTGAGGTCAAATGCTCAGTAAGGGTAAACAAAAGAAATATCAATCACGTCATATTCATAAGAACATATCTTTTGGAAATCTTAACCTGCAAAAGAGATCATAATTTAATAACATGGGATAAATCATAGTAGTGAAATGGAATCCCAATAATCATAACATAAAACATGAAACTTTGCATCATACACACATAATCATAGAGAATCATTTCTTGTTAGTCAAGACTCATTTACAAGACTATCTTAGTGGACAAAGTCCATTTCTGAACTGAGTTCATTCCTCGTTTCAGTCCTATTTCACTGAATCGGTATAACCTACCATTCCAGCCATGTCTATCTCATGAGATATAAAATCTTTACCCAATGAATTGGAGGGAGATATAGTTCCCACCAATCTCATAATGATACCATTCTTATGTGTGCCACAAAATCATAAATCATACATCATTGCATAACCCATGTAATAAAAATAGGATTATTAAACAACATGACATCATAAAACAATTCATATAAGATAAAGGAATTCATAAAAATAATTCCATCACAACATAATCAAATCAATGTAATAATAGGGATAGAAACAGAACCCTATATTATCTTAGATGAAAAATAATTTTGATAAAACACTTGAACTCCATTCTTGAGGAAAATATCCTTTCTACTTCAAAAACACTTTTCCTTTCATAGCATGTCATAAAATTCTAAACTAAAAGAAGTTGATTAAAAATAAAGTTGAAAACTTTTATAGGAATATTCTTGGAAATAATGTTTTAAAAATCCATTCATGTCGTATAAGTTTAAAAAAACATTCTTCTCGTACTTTTGTCAGAAAAGTCAAAAAGTACCTCGTACGAAAAATGACAAAAGATTCATTTCATATCTTTTACTAAAAACTCACCAAAGGGTAAAATTGGATTTAAACAATTGTAGGTGGATGGAAATAACATTAAATATTGAGGAAATATTGATGTGGATGATAAAATACACCCCAGTAAATACCAAAGTATAAACAATCTCGAATAAAAATGAGATTGTGATATTTTCCTTACCTTAGGTCTGATTTGCTTCGTAAGTGTCCGAAACTCCTGTATAATGATTTAAATAATGTTATTGAATTATTCCAGAATTATAATTATTGGTATGATATCATATATGGTCATATTCTTAGCTTCTTATTAGTAATATTTCATTACTACTTGTTATTCGGGTGTTTATTACTTTTTGTTCTTATGCGTTTTTTGTCGAATAAATTCTTATTCTTCTCTTTAGGTTATAGATACCTCATTTACAGAATGGTATTAGTGTAATATATATCATATTAATTCATTAAATTAATTTATATAATCATTATGAAATGAAGATCATGTAGAACGAGTCACATCACATCGTGGAGACGGTATTCCGTACGTACGCACGAGCGATGATATCGTTACCATGATTGTGGAATTGTATTGGAGTGTATATATAATGTTTCAGAATCAATATCACTTTACAATAATCATATATAGTCATTATTTACACCATTATACACATCTAAGTAAGGTGGTGGTGGAAAATAGATTACACCACGACGTGGAGACGGTATTCTGTACGTACGCACGTGCGGTGATTTCGTTTTCCGTAGGATGGATAGATGGTGAAATAGGGTTTTTTCATACTTATAATAACATATCAGTATATGAGTGATACTGATGTTATTACTTCATAATGAAACAACCTAAGAAGACGAAGTGGAAGAAGAAATAAAGGTGAAAGAATCGGTAACAGACATTACCTCTTCTTTGAAGCGCCTCTTTGATACCTCCTCTTAGGGCACTAAAATTGGTCTTTGAAGAAGACCAGGACCTCTAGGATGTCTCTAGGGAAGTGGAGAGAAGAAATTGGCAGTGGTTTGCTGAGCTTGAAGGCTCAAAGTGGTGTGAGGAAGAGGGAGGATGAGGTGCCCTTTTATAAGGGAGGAGAGGGGTACCTTTGGAATAACTAAAACTATTATTTTATTATAAAGTCATATTCGGTTTTAAATAGCTCCAAATTTATTTATATTGAAGATAAGGTGGGTATGGGTCTAAATTCTCTCATACAATATAATTTATACAATTTTAGGTTCCTATTTTAACCTTATCATTTAGATTTAACATTAAGTTAAATAATTTTACTTTTACAGTGTCTTCTTGTGTTCTTATACTATAAGGTTAATAAACTTACTATAAGATGCAAAACGAACCCAAAGATGTTTATTATTAATATATATAATCTTATCTAAGTCATTTTTCCGAACCTTATATTTTTAGGAATAAAATAACAATTAATAATATAATATTTGTTTTAAAGACTATTTTATGTCAATTTTGACACTATTTAGTAATTGGTTTTTTTGAAAATCATAACATAATTATTAGTTCGAAAAAAATTAATTAAATCAATACTAACATGTCATATTAACCTATAAAATTAGTTTAATTCATAAAAAGTCTTAAATTACATTTATTTGGGTATTTATAACATCAATTATGTCAATATTTCATTAATAAGACAATTACTGCATCATCTTTGTGTCATAATAAATGAAACTTATTTAATCTCTAAAAATTATAAATAAATTCCTATAATGTAGATAATTGTATTATATTTATGGATACTATTCATGTTCTACGTTTCATGAAGTTTATCACTAAATTAAAATTATTATACTTATAAGAGTTAAGAAAGTGACATGTTGTCACATTCTTTGGTTTTAATAATAATTAAATTATTTTCATGGAAAAAAGTCCATTAAATGAATCTAATCCGACCCTTAGGTTATATGGGTCGACTTTTAGTCATCCAATAGGATTTTGAAATGTGTTAGGGTAATTTTATAATATTATATTTACCCTTAATTACCCGATTTACCTTCAACTATGGTAAATAAAATTTACCGTAGTTACTATTCATAATTCCCAAAAATAAAAAGCAGCTTATTAACATAATTTTGATCCACTGATTCCAAATATGGAATCCATTTTTCCAAATTAAATACACAAAAGTTGCAGAAATTAAATTAAAGTTAATCCTGTTGTCGAAAGAAAACGGGTTTTTCTTTAAACCATTGCAAAAGATTGAATTGATTTATCCTACGAATTGAAGGTAGAATCAATGCTAATGACATACATTATATTAAATGGTAAAAATATATTCTATTTATACTTTAAAACCATTCAATATTATAATTTAACCATATAAATTATTGCGATGAAAAAAGTTGTTTTTAATTAAAATATAGCGTGTTTTTACTATTCATTAAAATATGAAAGTTACCAGAATGATATGAAAATTTATCCAAAGTAAATTTTTATTTCATGATTCCAAAGAGGAATTTTATTTTGTCAAATTTATCTTATAAATATGTCAAAAACTAGATTTAAAGTGGGTGCGCCATCAAAAGGTGGCAAAATTGCATTTTTAGAAAAATACTTATTTTACCTGAAAAATTTATTTTGTTCTTATACCATGTTTTAGAAAATATGAAAGACGAATAATAATGTTATAAGATTCAAAATTTAGTTAATACTACTCATAACGGCTAGTTCATAATAATATTATAATAATATATCGATGTTTAGTAAAACCCGATATTGCGTACAACACACGCTATCGAGGAAGGTCACGATTGCTTGTAATGAAAGCCAAGTCAGGGTTGCATGCTGTGAAAGAATCTTTCGTTGTTTCGTATAACATAATCCAACCATATTTCATTTATACATTGAATATATATATATATATATACTCAATGTTGCGTAGAATAAATATTATCAAAATTGTGTATAACACGATCCAAGAATAGTGTTGCGTATACTGCAAGCTAATACGGTGTTGCGTATAGCGCAAGGTAATCTTGGTGTAGAATACAACACAAGAACTTAATGAAATTAAAAGAATATTTTTCATAAAATCTCGGGGTGTTACATTCTACCCCCCTTAAAATGAATTTCACCCTCAAAATTCGTCGGGGTTATAAATGGTTTACTATTCGAATGATTCTTTAATAGAAACCCACATCGTAAAAAGGAATACCAAAACTAATATTTAAAAACAAAAGTATGAAACGTAATGGTTACCCAAATAAACTAATTACTGGGTTTCCACATAGGTGAAAATATGGATATGGAAGAGAAATCTAACCATCATGTTCTGATGGAGAGTGGTAGAAAACATGGCTATGGAAAAGCCAGCAATCACAAAGCCATAAATTTGTGATGATCTAAGGTACCATCTGATTCATCAGATATAAGAGCACTAGGACAACATTTTTGGTTTTCAAGATCATTTCCCTAAAGTTGATGAAATTGGAATTAGAAGAAATACTTTCGTGATTTTGGTATAGTCTCACCGTTTGTCGTTCTTTGGACAATTTCCACTTCATCTCTTAAGGAAATGAAGTTGGATTTGTCATTTGTGAAGTGTTAGCAGATCATGTGATAGAATGATGAGTCATTCCATCTGTCTCAAACAAAAGGTTACAAACGTTATCAAAAATACATAAGACCATCTATGGTGAAGTTAATCGTATACGATTCCGAAAATTAACTTATACTTCATATATCATACTGCGTAATGAAATAAAACTAGTTTCTACTAACCAGGGAATTCCTGTAGGCCAGTGGTAGGCGATAAAGGCCAGTCGCACTTCAGTTGTGGGTTCGATTCCCACAGCCTTGTCCGACACGATGGGCTGTCGCCCGTCCTGCAGGTTGTCCTTTTTCTAAAGCTATATTACTATAACATCCCATCAACAATATCAAAAAAGTTTTATCCTTAAACAATACTAATTATGTCCAACATAATTCATTCCAATCTTTAGGATTATCTAAAATACTTCGGTCCAAGAACATAGTATAAATAAAATGATCACTGAATGCCATCATTTATCCCCCATATATCATAAGATATATCTTGTTGGTCAAATTACAAACATGTGAATACCTTAATCATGTATTCTCTTAGAGAATGAATACCCATTGAACCTTATTGAAAACATGAATACAGTTAAATGTTAACACTTTCCACAAACCAAAATCCTAAAAATTCTTTATACTCAAACCATGATATAACCTTCTCCTTATATCAGTCATGAGATCATGAATACTACCAAACATTTAATTTTCTCCTTATCCCTTCATTATGCGCATATCATCTACCTTCCAAAAATATATGAATAACCATTCATGGATACTGGTACCATTAATCATACACTTTCAAAACTCAAGGAAAGACAACAGTGTAACAATCCTTAGATGTCTCTTTATTCCATAGTACCATGAGATTACTTATACAACATTACACTTGATAAACATGTAATCATTCCACTACCTTCTTAAACCATTTACTGAGCTTCAACAATTCTTTCAACTCACATATCATTTGTAGTCTCTTCATCATCATCAACATAAATAGTACTCATACGGCCGTACTGATTCTCTTCATGAGACTTTCCCTTAGGGAATTGGTTTTCATAATGCCCATACATTCCACATTTGAAACATTTAACCATTGTTGATATCGTAGCAATATCATTATCCTCATCCATAGTGTTAACTGAACCTTTTCTTTTGCACTTACTAGCTTTGTGTCCTTCTTTTCTACACCCAAAGCATCTTCCAGTTCCCTTGAAACATTCTCCTCGATGCCTCTTCCCACATGATTTACATAGGGGAAATTGAACTTTCTTTCCTCTATGATCATCATGAAACTCCATCTTTCTCTTATTAGCCGAGTCAGTAAACTTACCAAATTTGAGTTTATTGATCATATTATGAGATTTATGATTCGGCATAATAATGATGGTTCGACTTCCAAATCCCATTTCATTTGGTTTCTCATAAAGAATATCATTCCATTGTCCATAATATCCTCCATTATCGTGAATCATCTTGTTTCCATCCATTTTATAAAACCCAAAAAGAATAGTGTTAAAGGAAAAAATCATAATAAAGGGGGAGTAACTTCAATATCTAACATCTTAGGTTAAATTCTATGATCGTTACCATAGTTCTAGGACTATATCTTATATGTATACTTATCCTTAGGGGCATCCCTAGACATACCTTAGAAATATCTCTAGGGATCTCACTAACGTTTTCGCATCCTTGTTTCCAAAGGTTGACTAAACTTTCCCTCTGATACCAACTGTAGAGACCCAAAGCTTAATGTACATAGACATTACATTACGTTTTCAGAATACTTAGTACATAACAAAAACACACACACAAGGATCGCAATAGTTTAGTGTATTTGGAAACTCGGAATATAATCTTCTAATCGTGGTGAAAGATCTTCAACATCTCCCATAAAGATCTTCTTTTTTTAGACCTAAATCCTTTCTTTATGTCCTGGGGAAAAGAAAACATAAATGGGTGAGCTCAAATGCTCAGTAAGGGTAAACAAAAGAAATATCAATCACATCATATTCATAAGAACATATCTTTAGGAAATCTTAAACTGCAAAAGAGATCATAATTTCATAACATGGGATAAATCATAGTAGTGGAACGGAATCCCAATAATCATAACATAAAACATGAAACATTTTGGAATACACACATAATAATAGAGAATAATTTCTTGTTAGTCAATACTCATTTCCAAGACTATCTTAGGGGACAAAGTCCATTTCTGAACCGAGTTCATTCCACGTTTCAGTCCTGTTTCACTGAACCGGTATAACCTACCACTCCAGCCATGTCTATCTCCTGAGATATAAAATATGTACCCAATTCATTGGAGGGAGATATAGGTCCCACCCATCTCATAATGATACCATTCTTATGTGTGCCACAAAATCATAAATCATACATCATTGCATAACCCATATAATAAAAATGGGATTCTTAAACAACATGACATCATAAAACAATTCATATAAGATAAAGGAATTCATAAAAATAATTCCATCACAACATAATCAAATCAATGTAATAATAGGGATAGAAATAGAACCCTATATTATCTTATATGGAAAATAATTTTGATAAAACACTTGAACTCCATTCTTGAGGAAAATATCCTTTCTACTTCAAAAACACTTTTCCTTTCTTAACATATCATAAAATTCTAAACTAAAAGATGTTGATTAAAAATAATCTTGAAAACTTGTATAGGAAGCTTCTTGGAAATAATTTTTTAAAAATCCATTCATGTCGTATAAGTTAAAAAAACATTCTTCTCGTACTTTTTTCAGAAAATTCAAAAAGTACCTCGTACGAAAAATGACAAAAGATTCCTTTCATATCTTTTACTAAAAACTCACCGAAGGGTAAAATTGGATTTAAACAATTGTAGGTGGATGGAAATAACATTAAATATTGAGGAAACATGGATATGGATGATAAAATACACCCCAGTAAATACCAAAGTATAAACAATCTCGGATAAAAATGAGATTGTGATATTTTCCTTACCTTAGGTCCGATTTGCTTCGTAAGTGTCCGAACCTCCTATATTATAACACCCCAAGATTTCATAGTGTCTTATTTCTTCAAAATAATTCAATAACTTGCACTACACGCAACACCGAGTTCAATCACACCATGACTTACCAAAAAAAAAGCCACTCAAAATATTTTATGAATAGTATTAACTAAATTTTAAACTTTATATAATCCTTATAATTTTAGAATCCATATTATGAGTTTCTTAGACATAATGCAAGAACAGATTCATTTTCAGTATTGCACTTTTATCAACTTTTAATAGTGAAACCTTTTTAAATACAATATTTTAAACTTTTTGACTAAATGGGGACATCAAAAAATTTAAAATGAAACATCCCAAGCTTCCATGGTACGATTTCCTTTGAATAATACAGTAGCGTGTGTTGTACGCAACTTCGAGTTCTAACACACCACAACCAATCAAACTAGCTGTTATGAATAGTAATACCTACCTTTTAAAATTTTAGAAATTTTATCTCTCAAAATGGACTTCATTTTTGGATTCGGAGAATCCAATTTATCCTAAGGTGAAATTTTGGTACTTTTCAGATAACTTTCATATTTTGATGAATAGTGAAAATTACTAAATTTTAATTAAAAACAACTTTTTTAATCAAAATAATTAATAGTGATAAATTATTAATTTGAGTGGTTTTAAAGTATATTTAGAATATATTTTTAACATTTAATATAATTTTGGTCATTGTACATAATTTTACAATTAAACCGAACATAAACAAGTGTCAATCTTTTTATAGTTATTATCTCTTAAAAACACGCTTTTTGTTTTGACAGCGGGAATTAATTTTAACTTAATTTATGCCACTTCTGTGTTTTGAATTTAGAAAAATGGATTCCATATTTGGAATCAGGATGTTCAAATTGTGTAAATAGGTAACTTTTATTTTTATACATTTTGAATAATTACTGCGGTAAATATTTTATTTACCATGGTTAAGGGTAAATCCGGTAAATAAGGGTTAAAAAATAATATTATAATAATACTAAATTACCCTAAAACGTGTCCTAGCCTTATTGGTTGATACATGTTCAACCATAGTCATCTTTGGGTCGATTTTGGGACCCCATGGTGCCACTTGTAGGTGATAGGGACACTTTATTTTAATTAAGTTAAAATGAATACAAAAATGACACAAGCATATATCTTTTAGAAAAACAATTTTTACATAGGGTTATATATGTTGGATTTTAGATTATAAATATTCATTAGAAATATAAAAAGATTTCCTACGTAATGATATTTTATTTATAATTTTTAGACATTAAATAATTTAATTTATTTATGACACAATGATGATGAATTAATTACTATAATAGTGAAAAATTAAAATAATTGATATTATAAATACCCAAATAAATATAATATGAAACGTTTAATGAATTAAACTAATTTTCTAGGATAATATGATATATTATAATTGATTTAATTGACGTTTTTCGAAGTAATAAATCTGTTATGAGTTTCACAAAAACCAACTATTGAATAGTGTCAAAATTGACATAAAAGAGTTCTTAAAACAAATATTATATTATTAATTGATATTAAATTCCTAAAAATATAAGGTTCGGCCAAGAGACTTATATAATGATAGTTTAATCATTAATGGACTACTTGGGGGTCGCTTGGATGGATATAGTAAGTTTATTAACCATATTATATAAAAATACAAAGAGACATTGTAAAAGTGAAACTAATTAACTTAGAGTTAATACATAAAGATAAGGTTAATATAAGTACCCAAACTTGTCTAAATTATATTGGTTGAGTTGTTTTCGACCTTTCCCCACCTTAAAATTTAAATAATCAACTTTTTAGCCTTTAGAAACCTAATATGAATTTATTATAAACTAATATTTCTAGCTTTTCCAAAGGTGCCCCTCACCCCTCTTATAAAAGGGCACTCCTCCTTCTCATTTCTTCACACATTAAAAGACTTTTGGTTCGGCCAAACTCTGCCCAAATACTCTCCCAAATTCCCTCACTACAACCTAGAGGCATTAGTTTGATCAGAAAGCCAACATAAGGATCCCTTTTGATCAAATCAAAAGGAAGAAACCGAAGAAGAGGTAATGATTTCACCACCCTTTTCCAAGTTCCTTTCTTCTTCCACTTCTTCTTCCTTTGTTGTTACCATTCTAAAATAATAACTCCAGTATCATATATATACTGTGATGTTATTATAAATATGGTACAACCATATTCAGTATTCTATCCACCCTTTGAATAACATGTCACCATACGTGTGTACGTACGGCTTACCGTCTCCACGTCGTGGTGTAATTGTTATTCAATATAATATTATTTGCATGGGTATAATAATGATGTGTAACTCATGTAAATAATAAATATAACATGTTAATTATTCTGTATATATTATATACCATCCATTTATATATTATTTTAATATAAAAATAATGATATTGTCGCTCGTGCGTACGTACGGACTACCGTCTCCACGAACGTGATGAGATTCATTCTCCATCGTATCCATTCAAGTATAATTATCATTTGATGATTTAAAAAA
The DNA here is from genome assembly GCA_963277665.1 of Viscum album. Lineage (NCBI taxonomy): Eukaryota > Viridiplantae > Streptophyta > Magnoliopsida > Santalales > Viscaceae > Viscum > Viscum album. The sequence continues at coordinate 1,198,019,068 of OY728153.1, read as the reverse complement.
TGATGTTTAAAGACTTGATATAATTCTGGATATGAATAATATACAACCTATCCTTTACAAACATGTCTTACGTAACAAAACATATAAAAGAAAACAAGTAAGTTAACACCCGAAACGACGATAATTCAAAGATATTATTAACAAATCAATGTTAAAAGATCATATATGATATCATATTAATATATATAATTCTTGTATAATTTAATAACAATTATTTCACCATTATACAATACGTTAACCTACCCCAACCAAGGAAAAGTACAAGGTAAGGGGTTTTCATCTCACTCCTTATTCCCGTGAGATTCATGCCATATTACCACCATTACCTTTTGTGTGGTGTATGTACTGCCCATAATTATATTCTTTGTGTAATACACTCTAATTTATGTGTATTTACATATTCATTGTATGATACCTCTTTCATGGGTTGTATGTTTCATAAGTTACCAAATTGGTAAGGGTTATTTCACAATCTCTTCATTATCCGAGGTTGTTTGTACGTAATAATCTACTGGGATCTCTTTATTATCCACATTCATGTTTCTTAATAATGTATTTCAAAACATTTTTACTATTTACAAGAATATGGGTTAAAGTCATTTATACCCTTATGTGTTTCTAAAGGAATCTTTCCGTCGTTTTCCAAACAAGTCACTTTTTACCTTTTCGACAAATTTAAGGTAAGAATGTTTTTTTTAACTTATACGGTGCATGCGACTATTTACCGCCGTTATAAAATCTTCAAAGCTTCCCTTACAAGCTTATAAGAATATTTTCAAATTGAATGTATTATTTTATAAATATGTTACTTTTAAAATGATTTCAAAAAAAGATATATTTCTCTAAAATAGTTTTGATATCATCTATGTCAACATACTTTGATGGATTTTAAGCTTATTTGAAGTTGATTTATTATGATACAAAACATCCCTATTTTATTGAAGGTTTTGTGATATTTTTGACTTTGGATAAGTTATTCTTATTTCACTCATGGTTTTTGTTTAAATTATTGACATTTTATAAGTTATTTTTAATCCAAATGTTTATGTTATATTTCAACCTTTCATTCAGATGAATGTGTTAGACAAGTATGTTCCGGGTTGGGGACCGGTAAAAGTAAGCCCTCCAGTTTGGTCTCCAGTTATTAGAGGAACTCCAGTTTGGTCTTCGGTTATTAGAGGAACTCCGGGATGGTGTCCGGTTATTAGAGGCACTCCGGGTTGGTGTCTGGTTATTAGAGGCACTCCGGGTTGGGTTCCGGTTACAGTTAGCCCCTAGGTCTTGGGATGAGGCCTTGACAAAGAAATTAAAGTTCAGCATTATGCATTCCGACATTATGAAAGTGGTTATTGATATTGCATGTGATTATTCGATTAGTAGAATATCCATGTGAATAAGTAAATGGCATTATTTCATTTTACTTTTGCCATACTATGTTGAAGTTCAAGTTTAAAAGGCTTTTGTTTTAGTAATGCATTGCCTTAAATGTTTATGCTTATTTTTGAATGTTCCGCTATATTGTTATCCTTACTGGGTATTTGAGCTCACCCCTTTTCTATGTTTTATTTTTCCCAGGATGTGAAGAAGTAAGTTATGAATGACCTGCAGGGATATTATGAGGGGATAATAGTGTGGACTATGGATACATTATGTTGTCATAGTAGTTTTTCACTTTATGATGTAATGTAAAACTTATGAATATATCTAGTGTTTCCAAGGCTACTAAACCAATCGGTCTTTCGAGATTTGATCTTTCTTGTTATCATGCCAATGTTATGTAATAATGCACCGACTCTGGGTAACTAGGGTCGGGGTGTTACAGTTGGTATTAGAGGAAGTTTAGTACAAACCTTTGAAGCTAGATTTAGATAAACTCTGATTAGAGCACATAGATTTAAGATGAAGTTTGAGGATTAGTATAGAAGAACTTTCTAGAATTTTGGTATTGTAGAGATTTTGTGAGTTTTCCGAGAAATACATCCCTGTCTGGATACGAGCAGGTAGAGGCGGATCTGGCACAGATGTACCTACGGGTAAAACCCAAAAACACCGCTTTGAGCTAGACTCGAACGGGAACTGGTGCATGACAACGGGCCTTGCTGCACTCTTAGTTACGACACTCCCGGGGGATATGCTTAGGATAATTATCATCTTCTTTACAAACAATTATGAAGGGTTTATGAGTATATAATTCCTCAAAGGAGACATTTTTATGATTATGGATTATATCCATAAACTATTTAATTTATGTTATGTGTTTTAAAAGTTTGGGATTAGGTATTGTTATTCATAAACTAATCTAATGTATGCCATTGTTTAGAAATGGCGCCCAGTAGAAGGAATGAGAACTCTAGCAATGCACATGATACAAAGAGAAAGAAGGATCATATATTTTATGGTCTTAAGCCAGAATTTACAAGAGAAATAGTCTCGCATGTATTATCATCATATGAAGAAATAATGTTATGTGTTGATAAGATAAGTAAAGAGTTTACTGAGTCCTATGGCTTTGAAGGGAATCAAGAGAAGAAAATTATGGAAGAGAGAGAGATGGATAAAGGGAAAAGGGAAAAGAAGAATTTTACCATATGTGATAACTGTGGAAAGAAACACCCTGGAACTTGCCTGAAAAGAATGGGAGTTTGTTATAAGTGTGGAGGAAAAGGGCACAAAGTACGTGACTGAAAGGGTAAGAAAATGGTTTCAAATGTACAATGCTTCATTTGTAAGGAGTTTGGACACTACGCGAACCTATGTCCCAGTCATCAGACTATGCCACAAATGATGCTATTAGATAATAATCAAGTTATGATACTACCACAGATGAAGAGGAATGATTAGAGTTCTTATGTTGATTATGTCAATTGAGTGTTGTATCAACAATGTACTTGTTATAATAATTATGGAGTATATAAGGATTGTACTGCAGTACTATTTCATTAAGGACTTGAGATTGTGTGGAACAAAGAAAAGTGACTCAATAGCAGGATAAATTTTTGGAAAATATATGGTTGAGAGAATGATAAACTATAATATAGTTCTGATACCGAGGTAGTGATTTTGGAATAATACATGATTATTTTGGATAAATTATATTGGATATTCTTGACTACCTTGGAAATGATTAATGATTTGTATATTCCATCATTGTTGGGGTTTAAAACATTTTTATATTGATGAAGTATATCCAGCATTATATATGGAATAAGGGAGCATGAATGTAATCAATAAGGAATATGGTAATTCAGGATGTTTCAGTGTATTAAAAGAATACATGATGAAGGTATTCATATGCTATTACAGGGTAAAAAGGATCTACATTATGTTTACCTTCCTTATAAATGTTGGACTATGAGTTTGGACAGAAGTATTTTGGATAGTTCTAGTTTGGATTATTTTGGATTTCCATAAAAGGACAACCCGGAGGTCGGGCAACAACCCGTCGCGTCCGGCAAGGCTGTGAGACTTGAACCCGCAACCGAAGGGCGACAAGGGTGTATCACCTACCACTGGCCCACGAGATGTCCTGGATTAAATAATGTAGTTTTTTAAAAGATCTGGTAGATGAATTATAAATTCATTTATTTTAGAACCCTGTACGAATAGTATAAATATAAATTTTTTTTAGGTTCTATTATCTTTTACAGTGAAAGATGAGTTTGTGGTAGAAATTTATTAATGGATAAAACTCTAATTATAAATTAAGTATATCTCCTTATGATCTTATCCAATCTCATAAATAAATTCCTCAACATTAATAAAAGGAACTTAGAACAAAAATGTTGTCCCAGATGGTACCTTAAATCATCACTAATTTATGGCTTTGGGATTGTTGGCCTTTTCATAGCCATGTTCTCTACCACTTTCCATAAGATAATTAATGGTTAGATTTCTCTTCCATATCCATATTTTCCTACATGGAACCCTAGTATGTGTTATTTTCGGTAATCTTCATACTTTACACTCTTTATTTTAAATAGAGGCCTCATTAATTCATTTTTCGATGTGGGATTTCAACTAATATATTTTGAAACGTCAAAAATGTGTTATCCCAATACCATATGTTTTGCTGAACCGATGATATTTCAAATCATCATAGATTGATGAGTTTAAGGACCTCAATTTTATACTTGTTTGTGATTGATGACCTCAATCACTACCTATAAACATTTACGTTTTTCCTCCAATTATATGTCTCTAATTGCCACCAATGTTCTCCTAATCGAGATCATAATTTGGTGGTGACACTTTCATTTCTCTTTTCCTCATATTAAGACTAAATTTTAGTAACCCAATTTCCGATGTGGGTTTTCCCACAAATATATTTTCTATTTTCAACCTTTTATTTTCAAAGAACAATTTCAAATTGCGAGAACGCAATTTATTGAAGGAGGGGAGAATGTAACACCCCAAGATTTCATAGTGTGTTATTTCTTCAAAATAATTCAATAACTTGCACTACACGCAACACCGAGTTAAATCACACCATGACTTACCAAAAAAAAAGCCACTCAAAAGATTTTATGAATAGTATTAACTAAATTTTAAATTTTATATAATCCTTATAATTTTAGAATCTATATTATGAGTTTCTTAGACATAATGCAAGAACAGATTCATTTTCAGTATTGCACTTTTATCAACTTTTAATAGTGAAACCTTTTTAAATACAATATTTTAAACTTTTTGACTAAATGGGGACATCAAAAAATTTAAAATGAAACATCCCAAGCTTCCACAGTACGCTTTCCTTTGAATAATACAACAGCGTGTGTTGTACGCAACTTCGAGTTCTAACACACCACAACCAATCAAACTAGCCGTTATGAATAGTAATACCTACCTTTTAAAATTTTAGAAATTTTATCTCTCAAAATGGACTTCATTTTTGGATTTGGAGAATCCAATTTATCCTAAGGTAAAATTTTGGTACTTTTCGGATAACTTTCATATTTTGATGAATAGTGAAAATTACTAAATTTTAATTAAAAACAAGTTTTTTAATCAAAATAATTAATAGTGATAAATTATGAATTTGAGTGGTTTTAAAGTATATTTAGAATATATTTTTACCATTTAATATAATGTTGGTCATTGTACATAATTTTACAATTAAACCGAACATAAACAAGTGTCAATCTTTTGACAGTTATTATCTCTTAAAAACACGCTTTTTGTTTTGACAACGGGAATTAATTTTAAATTAATTTCTTCCACTTATGTTTTTTGAATTTAGAAAAATGGATTCCATATTTTGAATCAGGATTGTCAAATTGTGTAAATAGGTAACTTTTATTTTTAGATATTTTGAATAATTACTGCGGTAAATATTTTATTTACCATGGTTAAGGGTAAATCCGGTAAATAAGTGTTAAAAAATAATATTATAATAATACTAAATTACCCTAAAACATGTCCTAGCCTTATTTGTTGATACATGTTAGACCATTGGCATCTTTGGGTCGATTTTGGGACCCCATGGTGCCACTTGTAGGTGATAGGGACACTTTATTTTAATTAAGTTAAAATGAATACAAAAATGACACAAGCATATATCTTTTAGCAAAAATTTTTTTACATAGGGTTATATATGTTGGAATTTAGATTATAAATATTAATTAGAAAGATAAAAAGATTTCCTACATAATTATATTTTATTTATAATTTTTAGACATTAAATAATTTAATTTATATATGACACAATGATGATGAATTAATTACTATAATAGTGAAAAATTAAAATAATTGATATTATAAATACCCAAATAAATATAATATGAAACGTTTAATGAATTAAACTAATTTTCTAGGATAATATGATATATTATAATTTATTTAATTGACTTTTTTCGAAGTAATCAATCTGTTATGAGTTTCACAAAAACCAACTATTGAATAGTGTCAAAATTGACATAAAAGAGTTCTTAAAAAAAAATATTATATTATTAATTGATATTAAATTCCTAAAAATCTAAGGTTCGGCCAAGAGACTTATATAATGATAGGTTCATCATTAATGGACCACTTGGGGGTCTCTTGGATGTATATAGTAAGTTTATTAACCATATTATTTAAAAATACAAAGAGACATTGTAAAAGTGAAACTAATTAACTTAGAGTTAATACTTAAAGATAAGGTTAATATAAGTACCCAAACTTGTCTAACTTCTATTGGTTGAGTTGTTTTAGACATATCCCCACCTTAAAATTTAAATAATAAACTTTTGAGCCTTTAGAAACCGAATATGAATTTATTATAAACTAATATTTCTAGCTTTTCCAAAGGTGCCCCTCACCCCTCTTATAAAAGGGAACTCCTCCTTCTCATTTCTTCACACCTTCAAAGCCTTTTGGTTCGGAAAAACTCTGCCCAAATACTCTCCCAACTTCCCTCACTACAACCTAGAGGCATTATTTTGATCAGAAAGCCAACCTAAGGAGCCCTTTTGATCAAATCAAAAGGAAGAAACCGAAGAAGAGGTAATGATTTCACCACCCTTTTCCAAGTTCCTTTCTTCTTCCACTTCTTCTTCCTTTGTTGTTACCATTCTAAAATAATAACTCCAGTATCATATATATACTGTGATGTTATTATAAATATGGTACAACCATATTCAGTATTCTGTCCACCCTTTGAATAACACGTCACTATACGTGCGTACGTACGGCTTACCGTCTCCACGTCGTGGTGTAATTGTTATTCAATATAATATTATTTGGATGGGTATAATAATGATGTGTAACTCATGTAAATAATAAATATAACATGTTAATTATTCTGTATATATGATATACCATCCATTTATATATTATTTTAATATCAAAAGAATGATATTGTCGCTCGTGCGTACGTACGGACTACCGTCTCCACGAACGTGATGAGATTCATTCTCCATCGTATCCATTCAAGTATAATTATCATTTGATGATTTAAAAAATGATGTTTAAGGACTTGATATCATTCTGGATATGAATAATATACAACCTATCCTTTACAAACATGTCTTACGTAACAAAACATATAAAAGAAAACAAGTAAGTTAACACCCGAAACGACGATAATTCAAAGATATTATTAACAAATAAATGTTAAAAGATCATATATGATATCATATTAATATATATGATTCTTGTATAATTTAATAACAATTATTTCACCATTATACAGGAGGTTAACCTACCCCAACCAAGGAAAAGTACAAGGTAAGGGGTTTTCATCTCACTCCTTATTCCCGTGAGATTCATGTCATATTGCCACCGTTACCTTTTGTGTGGTGTATTTACTTCCCATAATTATATTCTTTGTGTATTACACTCTAATTTATGTGTATTTACATATTCATTGTATGATACCTCTTTCATGAGTTATATGTTTCATAAGTTACCAAATTGGTAAGGGTTATTTCACAATCTCTTCATTATCCGAGGTTGTTTATACGTAATAATCTACTGGGATCTCTTTATTATCCACATCCATGTTTCTTAATAATGTATTTCAAAACATTTTTACTATTTACAAGAATATGGGTTAAAGTCATTTATACCCTTATGTGTTTCGAAAGGAATCTTTCCGTCATTTTCCAAACAAGGCACTTTTATCCTTTTCGACAAATTTAAGGTAAGAATGTTTTTTTTAACTTATACGGCGGGTGCGACTATTTACCGCCATTATAAAATCGTCAAAGCTTCCCTTACAAGCTTATAAGAATATTTTCAAATTGAATGTATTATTTTATAAATATGTTACTTTTAAAATGATTTCAAAAAAAGAGATATTTCTCTAAAATAGTTTTGATTTCATCTATGTCAACATCCTTTGATGGATTTTAAGCTTATTTGAAGTTGATTTATTATGATACAAAACATCCCTATTTTATTGAAGGTTTTGTGATATTTTTTACTTGTGGATAAGTTATTCTTATGTCACTCATGGTTTTTGTTTAAAGTATTGACATTTTATAAGTTATTTGTAATCCAAATGTTTATGTTATATTTCAACCTTTCATTCAGATGAATGTGTTAGACAAGTATGTTCCGGGTTGGGGACCGGTAAAAGTAATCCCTCCGGTTTGGTCTCCGGTTATTAGAGGAACTCCGGTTTGGTCTCCGGTTATTAGAGGAACTCCGGGTTGGTGTCCGGTTATTAGATGCACTCCGGGTTGGTGTCCGGTTATTAGAGGCACTCCGGGTTGGGTTCCGGTTACAGTTAGCCCCTAGGTCTTGGGACGAGGCCTTGACAAAGAAATTAAAGTTCAGCATTATGCATTCCGACATTATGAAAGTGGTTATTGATATTTCATGTGATTATTCGATTAGTAGAATATCCATGTGAATAAGTAAATGGCATTATTTCATTTTACTTTTTCCATACTATGTTGAAGTTCAAGTTTAAAAGGCTTTTGTTTTAGTAATGCATTGCCTTAAATGTTTATGCTTATTTTTGAATGTTCCGCTATATTTTTATCCTTACTGGGAATTTGAGCTCACCCCTTTTCTATGTTTTGTTTTTCCCAGGATGTGAAGAAGTAAGTTATGAATGACCTGCAGAGATATTATGAGTGGATAATAGTGTGGACTATGGAGACATTATGTTTTCGTAGTAGTTTTTCACTTTATGATCTAATGTAAAACTTATGAATATATCTAGTGTTTCCAAGGCTACTAAACCAATCGGTCTTTCGAGATTTGATCTTTCTTGTGATCATGCCAATGTTATGTACTAATGCACCGACTCTGGGTAACTAGGGTCGGGGCATTACATGTATAATGATTTAAATAATGTTATTGAATTATTCAAGAATCATAATTATTGTTATGATATCATATATGGTCATATTCTTAGCTTCTTATTAGTAATATTTCATTACTACTTGTTATTCGGGTGTTTATTACTTTTTGTTCTTATGTGTGTTTTGTCGAATAAATTCTTATTCTTCTCTTTACGTTATAGATACCTCATTTCCAGAATGGTATTAGTGTAATATATATCATATTAATTCATTCAATTCATTTATATAATCATTATGCAATGAAGATCATGTAGAACGAGTCGCATCACATCATGGAGACGGTATTCCTTACGTACGCAGGAGTGATGATATCGTTCCCATGACTGTGGAATTGTATTGGAGTGTATATATACTGTTTCAGAATCAATATCACTTTACAATAATCATATATAGTCATTAATTACACCATTATACCCATCCAAGTAAGGTGGTGGTGGAAAATAGATTACACCACGGCATGGAGATGGTATTCCGTACGTACGCACGTGCGGTGATTTCATTTTCCGTAGGATGGATAGATGGTGAAATAGGGTTGATTCATACTTATAATAACATATAAATATATTAGTGATACTAATGTTATTACTTCATAATGAAAAAACCTAAGAAGAAGAAGTGGAAGAAGAAATAAAGGTGAAAGAATCGGTAACAGACATTACCTCTTCTTTGAAGCGCCTCTTTGATACCTCCTCTTAGGGCACTACAATTGGTATTTGAAGAAGACCAGGAACTCTATGATGTCTCTAGGGAAGTGGATAGAAGAAACTGGCAGGGGTTGTCCGAGCTTGAAGGCTCAAAGTGGTGTGAGGAAGAGGGAGGAGGAGGTGCCCTTTTATAACGGAGGAGAGGGGTACCTTTGGAATAACTAAAATATTATTTTATTATAAGGTCAAATTAGGTTTTAAATAGCTCCAAATTGATTTATTTTGAAGATAAGGTGGGTATGGGTCTAAATTCTCTCATCCAATATAATTTAGACAATTTTAGGTTCCTATTTTAACCTTATCATTTAGATTTAACATTAAGTTAAATAATTTTACTTTTACCGCGTCTTCTTGTGTTCTTGTACTATAAGGTTAGTAAAATTACTATAAGAATCCAAACGAACCCCAAGTTGTTTATTATTAATATATATAACCTTATATAAGTCATTTGGCTGAACCGTAGATTTTTAGGAATAAAATAACAATTAATAATATAATATTTTTTTTAAAAACTATTTTATGTCAATTTTGACACTATTTAGTAATTGATTTTTTTGAAACTCATAACAGAATGATTAGTTATAAAACAATTAATTAAATCAATACTAACATTTCATATTAACCTATAAAATTATTTTAATTCATAAAAAGTCTTAAATTATATTTATTTGGGTATTTATAACATCAATTATGTCAATATTTCATTAATAAGTCAATTACTACATCATCATTGTGTCATAATAAATGATAATTATTTAATCCCTAAAAATTATAAATAAATTTCTATGATGTAGATAATTTTATTAGATTTCTGGAGACTATTCATGTTCGAAGTTTCATGAAGTGTATTACTAAATTAAAATTATTATACTTATAAGAATTAAGAAAGTGACATGTTGTCACATTCTTTGGTTTTAATAAGAATTAGATTATTTTCATGGAAAAAAGACCATTAAATGAATATAATCCAACCCTTAGGTGATATGGGTCTACTTTTAGTCATCAAATAGGATTTTGACATGTTTTAGGGTAATTTTATAATATTATATTTACCCTTAATTACCCGATTTACCATTAACCATGGTAAATAAAATTTACCGTAGTTACTATTCATAATTCCCAAAAATAAAAATTAGCTTATTAACATAATTTTTATCCACTGATTAGAAATATGAAATCCATTTTTCCAAATTCAACATACAAAAGTTTCAGAAATTAAATTAAAATTAATCTCGTTGTCGAAAGAAAACAGGTTTTTCTTTAAAACATTGCAAAAGATTGAATTGATTTATCCTACGAATTCAAGGTAGAATCAATGCTAATGACATAAATTATATTAAATGGTAAAAATATATTCTATTTATACTTTAAACCCATTCAATATTATAATTTAACCATATAAATTATTGTGATGAAAAAAGTTGTTTTTAATTAAAATATAGCGTGTTTTTACTATTCATCAAAATATGAAAGTTACCAGAATGATATGAAAATTTATCCATAGTAAATTTTTATTTCATGATTCCAAAGAAGAATTTTATTTTGTCAAATTGAACTTATAAACATTTCAATAACTATATTTAAAGTGGGTGCACCATCAAAAGGCGACAAAATTGCATTTTTTGAAAAATACTTATTTTACCCAAAAAATTTATTTTGTTCTTATAGCATGTTTTAGAAAATATGCAAGAAAAATAATAATTTTATAAGATTCAAAATTTAGTTAATACTATTCATAACGGCTAGTTCATAATAATATTATAATAATATATCATTTTTTAGTAAAACCCGGTATTGCGTACAACACAAGCTATCGAGGAAGGTCGTGATTGCGTGTAATGCAAGCCAAGTCAGGGTTGTGTGCTGTGAAAGAATCCTTCGTTGTTTCGTATAACATAATCCAACCATATTTCATTTATAAATTGAATATATATATATATATATATACTCAATGTTGCGTAGAATAACTATTATAAAAATTGTGTGTAACACGATCCAAGAATAGTGTTGCGTATACTACAAGCAAATACGGTGTTGCGTATAGCGCAAGGTAATCATGGGGTAACATACAACACAAGACATTAATGAAATTAAAAGAATATTTTTCATAAAATCTCGGGGTGTTACATAACCTCACTTCATCTTCATGAAATATATATTCATAGACCTTATTATTTTCATTTCCAATTGTCACATAGATAATATATTTTTACATTGAAAAAATAAGAGATATAAAAAGTTTAGTAGTGTCACCCTACTCTCAAGTAATCTCATTTTATAGGAAAGTTTCAAAGAATCAAAATCTATATTTATGACATGAAAAGTAACATTAAAAGTCCCACATAATATTTCAAGTCAATCATTGAGTTTTAATTTTCAAAGAACTTTATATTTTTAGAATGTGGGTTTCTTTCTTAACACATGACACCTATTTATAAGGCACCTCTTTACCACTTAGTTCTTTCCCCTTTTGGTGTAGAATTTATGTTCATATGATCTCATGAACCTCACATTATAATATCAAAATATATCAGGATTTTAGAGTTCACTATAACTTGGTGTTGTATCATATGATATTTTATCCTTTTTGAGCTTGTATGTGCATTTAAAGGGTAAAATTCATGCATATAAACGAGAATAATAAGATCACTTAGCATTTTTTTTATAACCAGACATGATTGTTGGTGAATGCCTTGATCACCATAGTTTGTTAATCATTAAAATGCTGGAGTATAGTAAGGGTTTTTTTTTATTTTTATGACATCACTAAGGATTGATCATATAGCTGAGATTAAACAAATCCAATGGAATTTGTTATATATAGAACATTTTTGACATGAGAATAATACCCCTGTTTAGGTAGTCCTGAATTTTTTAGATGTTATTTATTGTTATTCTTTAATATTACTCTATAAATATTAATCCCCTTGATGAATCACTGGGGTTAGCACCCGGATATTCTACACACACCTTCTCACATAGGCCACACAACACCATTGCGTGGTCCACTGGGATTTTACCCATGTTCCCTGCACAATTTCTCTGTTCACCCCATACAATCCTAGTGGGTTTTATGCACCCTCTATTACACCAAGGATATCCAGCTGGGCTAGTTCTCCCATATGCTTTAGTTTTCTCTCATATGTGTGGGATTACTATGACCTATCTTCCTGGTGAATTTTTTTTGATTCATTTTCCAATGGAACTTATCCTTGAGAATTATGATTGTTTCAACAATCACCATAATTATATTTAATTCATCCAAAATAAAATATATGACCTTTGAACTTCCATAGAGGAAACTCATCATCATCAATATTCTTGGGATCTCTATTATACTTCCAAGAAATTCTTATTTTCCAATACATACTGACATCAAGTTAATAGTCACATACTAAATCATTGAAAACAAATAAAACACAAACACAAATTATGATCATAAATATATGATCTATCGGCATATATTTTGATGATAATCTTATTGCAATGATATCATGTTGGTTTGAAAAGAATTTAAATGCTCCTATGTAATGAGATGTGACATTGGAGTTGGACCATGGTGTCATGGTATAAATGAACTCAGTGTGTGCCTTAACATAGATTTTATAAAAGGAGTGATGATCAAACCTATTGAGGTTTAAGTCAAGGAGTATTATAAGGAAAAACCTGTAGTGGGGAGTTCAACATTGGATGTGGATGGTGTGACCCTCTTTATAAACTAAAATTAGCAGAGGATGAGTTTTATGTTTCGGGTGAGTCAGAAATGGGTAATGATTGATGTTTTATGTGGGTGCTCATGTATGAGTGGAACAAAAATTTATAGGGATTACATGAGAAACTATATGTAAAAAGTAAAATAGACAATGAGATGATAATAGTCATTATATGGGCAATATGGTATCATGATAATGGTGTATGATAAGATCTAAGGATTTATGGTTCTTTGAGAAATATTGTATTCAAAATGTGGAAGTGGTATTAGATAGATTCTGAATATTAGAATCAGTATTGAGTTGGTTTTAGATATGATTTGTGTTTGATTTTAATGGGATATACAATTATTTTCAAAAGTGTCATACAAAAATTATTTGTTTAGATAAGGAATAAACTATGGAAGTATACGAAAAGGTAGGTTTGAACATTAATGTGTGGGGGTTTGGATGGTATCAAGATTCCTTTGAGAGTTAAATTGTCAGGATTAGATGACAATGATAGGGTGTTTATTTGATTAGTTGAGTGTTTTTTGATAAATTTCATCCATAGGTTGGTTTTATTTTGTTTTGGTTATTATTGAATGTGTTGATATAGAAGATGTACTCAGTGGGTCGATAGAATACAGAGAATGTGTTTCAAAATAAAATTATGAATATAAGGTAAAACATGGACCAGAATCAACCATGTGTAATCTAAGACTTATCTTTAGAAGAATCATATGCTCATGTATGATTTATTATATCACATTGTGGTGTATCAAGTGATATGGGTGTCATAGAGTGTTAACTTGGTGTTTGATAAGGTGGTCAAGTAAAAGGAATAGTTTGTAATGAATATCTCCCCTCATTTTTTGAGTTTGTATAGTAGAATCTCATTATAAATTTCAATATAGAAAATTGGGAATGGATCATGAAATTATGACTACTATAGGTTAATTATGAAATTTTAAATGATTGTGTGGATTCATAAGGATGATAAGTGTTACGGTAGAGCTGTCTTAATGACCCATATCCATATCAGTTGATAAATTTTGGGAGAAGTTGATTTTTTTTGTAATAAATAGTTACTTTTTAAAAAATTAGATTTGATCCATAATTTGATGTTTGTGACATCCCAAAAAGTTGTTTTGTATGTATATTAAGTCCATGTATGTGTTTTGGGTGCTCTAGTGAATGTTGGGGAAATGATAGGGGAGTGTTGGGTGCCTAATTCATGTCCCAATTAGAAAATAATATCACCATGATGTAGGGAATATAATGGTGGTGGGAAAAATCCTAGGAGGAGATAATTTTTTCCTAAGGTTGGACATTTTGTTCTAAGGGCTATTCTTATAGAAAACACATAGTAGAACAATCTAATAGTATTTCGCACTTTAGATTGTCTAGGTTGAGGTGGTTTGTAATTTTTTAGGGCATAACCCTTTGGTGAGAAGGTAGTTCAGGTGGGTTGTCCTTGTCAAAAATAGTTAGTAATTTTTAGGTTTCTATGGGAATTTTAATATATAAAATATTGAGGGATTTAAGACCTTTCTATGATTCATGGTAATTTTTTTCTCAACTGAGCATGATTATTATGAGGATAATATTTGGTAAATGAGGATCCAAAATGGTTTATATGGGTATTTAGGGTGACTGGGGTGATTCTTAGTCAAGACCACCATGTTAGAGAGCCCTGAGATGGGTTTTTCACCAATACTTTTGTGTGAGGGGATTCAGTGTTGCTCCTATGTGAAATTTTGTACAGGATATGATGACTAGTTATAGTTCTCAATGTTTTTATGTTCCTTTGAGGCTTCTTAGAGGATCACTGTAAACAATTCATGTCATATTGCATGTCATTTTTCACCGAATTTGGATTGAGATTTTAGTGAATCCCATTATTTCCCATATCGATTTTAAAACCCCACAAAACTTTTTCTCTATTGTATATAGTCAAACCTAAAGTGTTTCTTACCCTTCCCTTCCCATTAAATCACCCTTTATTAATGGTGTTCCATTGAGTAAATATTCATCAATTAAGGTGATTTTATACTTTCATTTCCTTACATTATTCATTCACTCTTAATGCTAAGATTTATGTTTTCCTCAAATATAAATTGGTGAGGATTTATAATATATCATGGTGGATATTCTAAATTGTGATGATTATTTCATGTTTCTTGGATATAAGGTGTTCCATGATTAAGAAAAAACATTGATGTTCAATGTCTCATTAAAGGTAAATTACTAAATGAATGTATATTGAATTTTTGGTTAAAATAAATTAATTTGGTGATCAAATTGACACATTTTTTAGGAATGTTTTTTGGGATAGTGTTGAGAGTATGTTGTAGACCTTTTATGGGTGTTTGGCCATCTTTTTAGTGAGATAAGTTCAATTGTTGAGTTTTAATAATTCATTCCTAATCATTTTCAATTAAAAGTTGTTGGTCAGAGTAGACACTTAAGAGGGGGGGGGGTGAATTGAGTTGAAATTAAAAATTTCTGTTAAAAATATTTCTCTTAAAGTCCCCCAATTTAAAACCAAAGTTAAACTATAGTGAATTTATATAGATTGAAAATGTTCAATTGGATTCTTAAAGATTGATTAGATCTCAGTCATTTTATTCATAGGATTAAATTGGGTTTTGAAGCTAACCCACTGGTTCAAAACAAGCATAAACACTTGCTAATTTAACTATCAATGTAACATTAAAATATTTTTGTATTTCAAAGTAATAGTAGCGGAATAAAATATACATGTATTATACTTTAACTTATACTGAAAAAACACAGCAGATATAACCAAGAGGTTCATTCTCAAGCAGAGACGTAGTCCTCTCAAATTTATATATAAATTTTATCCACACCCTGGATCGAGGTTAACAACAGTTCAATACTGTACAGGTCCTAAGATATCTACCATAGTTCTTCGTGGGAAAACAAAGAGAACAACACATAGACTATCCAGGTCACACTTGACCTCTACCACTATCCTTAGTGGGACACAGAATGATGTATGGAGTTTGGAATGAGGATATAGTATCCTCCAGTTCAGCACAAGAGACAGTGTGTGTACAAGATATACAGAGTGCACACACTACTCAACAGTATATAACAATTCACTTAGAGAGAGTATATGAAACTTTAGAAATCTCTAGTGATTGGTTTTGCAGCTCTGGACTCATTGGATTTAGCAGATAAGCTTCTGAGTCCTTCTGTGGTTTTTCTATTTAAAAACAGAGTATCGTGGTTCAACTTGATGTCCTTCACAAGTGAGTGTGTTTTTTTGATTTCCATTGTTCTTAGTGAGTTCTTCAGGAGTGCTGGATTTCATATATGAGAGTTCATTGAAGATCTTTCAATGTCTGCTCAGAGTTCCTCTTGTGTTCTCCCTTTTTGTATGTATATTCATGGAAGAATTCTCTCTCTATGCCTTTTTATGCACACCCTTTTACTGCCGCTCGATCTTCCTTTTATTCCGCACGCTTCGGCAATGGGAATGATTACCCTTTTTATAGGTATAAGGTACAGTCTCCTGACATGAAAACAACTAAAATTAAATATCATTAATTTCATTAAAAACATCAAATATGACCGTTGGAATTAAATAAGATTTTATAGAAATTCAAACAGTTTTCACGACTATCGGTGAGTCATGAGATTGGTGAGTCATTTTTAATCTGCATCGCCTTCGGTAGCATCAGCATTAGTGGATCATTAATCATCGGTATCATTGGCTCATTAATCATCCGTATCGGTGGCTCATGATCATCGGTATCCATCAGTGTGACTGTTGTCATTGGTGCGATCAGTCATCATCGGTGCAATCATTCGTCATCAGTGTGACCGTTCATCATCAGTGCGACCGTTCATCATCGGTGCAACCGTTCTTCATCGGTGCAACCATTACTCATCGGTGAAGCGTTCATCATTGATGTGACCATTTATCTTTGGTGTGACCATTCATCATTGGTGTGACCATTCATTATCGGTAACTTGGAAAATAACTAACGGTGAGTCAAGACATGGAGTTTTCACATAGTGTCTATTCAATCCTGAATACTTCCAGGTCAACCGTAAAACACAAATTAACATAGATAAACACATGTAGACATGATTTACATATATTTAGAAAAATTTGAACAAAAGACTAAATTGAAATAAATAAAACCAAGATTTGTGATTATTAAAATAACCATTTCACAGTGAGTTCAACAATCACCCCCTTTTTGATAATCACAAATCAATGGCATAATGGAAGAGAGAACATAGTATGTTATTCAAGAAGATCCCCCTATAAAAAAGAATATATGACAAAAGATAAAACATGATAGAATAGAAAATAGAACTTATATAACTGAGTCATTCACCCCATATAATACAAGTCATATAATACAATTCATTCTCATTATTACTCCCACGGAGATAGAGAGGCATCATTTCTCCCCCTGTGTATGCATGATCTCCCTGATTTTTCATATGCATGATCTCCCTGATGTTTCATATGCATGATCTCCCTGATTTTTCTACCCCTTTGGGATTATCAAAAAGAAGATAGAAGGAAGAAAAGAAAGAATATTCCATATCAACAATGAGTACAAAAATTACAAACATAAGTGAAAAGTACAGGAAACAGACACCCTATAAAAAATTGACAGATACAGCTATTTCTCAGGGTGCAAGGGAGCTTTTCCTTTAGCAGTGGGAGGAATAGATTGTCCAGAAGGTGGTTGGGTGGAAGGTTGAACTATCTGAATGGAGAAAGGAGGCAGGACGACCCGATCTGGAAGAATTTTGGGTTCCAAGGTCACCTGCTACGGAGAAGATCTCTCTGAAGGAGGTTGTTGAAATACTGGCCGAATACTGGAGAGAGCTTGAGAAACCGACAGCTGACCAGGAGCAACATCAGATGATTGGAGAGACACAGCAGTAGGAAAAACAATGGCCTTATTTTGCACATGAAGGTAGGGTTTGAGAAAATTGATAAAGTCCTGAATTACTTCTCCACCGTACTTCATAGCCTTTTCAAAATCATCTTTATTCTGCATGAAATTTTCTAAAGTAGGAGTAAAATCCTTCAACTGCTGAACTTGAACCTTCAAAGCTTGAGTAACTAGAGGGAGTCTCAAATTTTCAGCCAAAACTTTAAAATGCTGATTCAACTCATGATTGGTGTAAATATTATATAAATAATGATCCACTTTCTCCTTAATCTCTTTTTGAGCCTTGGTAGCATCAGTTGAATACAACTGCACCATCTTATGAATATGATCACTATGCTCTTTCATCTTTTTCAAAGAATCTAAAAACAAAATATTCCCAAGAGCTTCTAGATCTTCTCTAACAACATCCTTTAAAGTATTAAGACCATAACCAGTAATCTTGGTTACTTTTGAAGAACTAGCCTGAGCAACAACTTGCGTGATCTCAGCTTTCAACTTTCTCAAATATGCCTTCTTCAAATGCTCTATCAGATTTCATAAAACTTCCATCATACCAAAGATGGTTGTTCTAAACTCTCCAGACAGAGAAAATAGATTGCTGCCTAAATCCGTGAGTGTTTGATTCAGAGAGGTAATCTTTCTGCCAATCAACTCACTATAATTACACAGGTCTAGTTTGATAAGGCTTAGCACTCATTGAGCCAAATCATCCATAGCAGCTTCAGATAAAGTCATAGGAGAAGGAGAAGGAATATGAGATAACTCATCTTTCACAGTCTCCCTAATGGCTTGAATCAATCCAACCTTAAATCTGTCAAAGTCAGATTTAGAAACTGTAGGATCATGATTAACTTGAAACACTGAAGGATCAGGTCGGCCATATTCTCTTTGCAAAAACTCTGCAACTAATTGACCCTTAACTAAAAGATCTAGGCCTATAAGATCCACTTCTACACCTTCCTCTTACACTAGGTAATCTAATCCCAGAACAGCAAGACCTGGATGTTATTCCCATGCGGTATTGCATGAAGGATACATAGGTTTCACAAACTGAGCTCATCCATAATTTTCAGGAAGGCCTTCCTCATCCTCATCACTCTCCAACTATTCTGACCTCTCAGCCTCAGGGACATTTTCTTTCTCAATTGGTTGGGGTTAAGGATCATCTTGGATCACATTCTGACCTTCTATAGGTCGAGCATCAGCATCATCAGCATCACCCTTATCACTATTACTTCCACCACTACCACCATCACCATCAGCATCACCCTCATCACCATAATTGCCTTCATCATCGTCATCATTATCATCATTAACCGATTTCTCACTTGAACTGTCTGTACTTCCAGATTCATACTCCTCAGAGGATGATTCATCAGTCTCATATTCTTTTTCATCATCTAAAAGTGTTTCAATCTATGGTAATTTGAGAGGAGGGATTGCCGATCCAAATTCCATCCTTCTTTTCTTCGGGCTGACAGTATCAGGATCACTCCTCTCATCAGGAGATGATTCATCCTCCTCTTCATCATTCAGATTATCACCAACTTCTTATTATGTTCCCCTCTTACTGGATTCACTAGTTTCCTTAGAAACTGCTACTTCCTCTTCTTCATCTGAATAAACCACTTCCTCACCAAGTTTTAAACTAGGATCTCTTATCTCCTTTGTTCTCCTTGGATGATCAGTAGGATTCAAGGACTCATATAACTTTTCTTCAATAGCAATCCATGCTTTCTTCCATGGGTTCCAATTTATTTTCATCCTCTTACAAATAATTTGTTGAAACAGAAGCTAATTGATGAGATACACTCATCTCCATCATCCACACAGCCCAAGAATTTGATCATGGAAGAAATTTTCTTAGAATAAAACAGAGTAGTTTCTTTCATTGAAGGTTATATCATCTCAACAATATGCTTAGAAAAATATCTACACAAATTTACCTTTTTCACTATTCAACAAAAGGAAAAATAGAAATACGTCCTGATACTTTACTAAAGAAAAATCACATTTTCTAGGATATATTTGATGTTGAATAAATTTAAACAGGATTATATTCTCACCATCCAACTCAGCAGCAGTTATCCTTCAAAATTCAGACTTCCCAGTCAATAACTCCAGGGGTATCTCATAAGAAAAGTAATCAATTTGTGGCATGAATATTACCAGAATTGTCCTCGTATATTCCATTTTGAGGTACTCCTAGAAATTCAGCCCACTGCTTTGATGAAAAAGTAATCTTTGTCCCTTTTACTATAGAAGACATCTCACAGCCTCTACTCCATCAAAAACTACATCCAGTTTCAAATAGAACTCATTCACCAGCTTCGGGTAAAAGACCCTATCGTTATCGCAGAACCAATTCTTCGAACCTTACATTTCCAACACTTTCAAGAGAACGGACTTGCTAGATATAACCCATTCTGAACATATTTCTTTTTCAGCTATAACATCCCATTCTTCTAGCTCCGGGTTTACAGACCTCTGCGTCGTACTACTCAACTCACATTGAGCATGTTTGAGAGGTGAATTTCCTTCAGATTCCTTGTTGTGCCTCTTTTGATTGGCCATTTTGAGGTTTGAGATAATCGAGAGGCTTGGAAATAGTCAAAAGGCTCGGGTTATAGAAAAGAGAAGAGAGAGTTCGGTAGGAAATGGAAGGTCAACAGTGTTCAGAGAATGAAATAGCCGCGTGTCATTATTTGTGTCATTTAGGGTTACAAATAATAAAATATCGATTAAGTAAAACAACGTCATTTTAAACAGAAAATAATGATTTTAAAAATAGTACAACCCAATCGGTAGCACTAATCAACTTGATTGATTGGTTTGACAGATCAGTTTTTCAGATCGGTTTCACAGATCGGTTTCACAGATCGGTTTCACAGATCCGTTTGACAGATCGGTTTCACAGATCGGTTTGACAAATCGGTTTCATAGATCGGTTTGACAGATCGGTTTCACAGTTCAGTTTGACTGATCGGTTTGACAGATCGGTTTCACAGATCGGTTTGATAGATCGTTTTCATAGATCAGTTTGACTGATCAGTTTGACAGATCAGTTTCACATATCGGTTTGACAGATCAGTTTGACATATCGGTTTCATAGATCGGTTTGACAGATCGGTTTCACAGATCAGTTTCACATATCAGTTTCACATATCAGTTTCACATTTCAGTTTGACATATTGGTTTCATAGATCAGTTTGACAGATCGGTTTCACAGATCTATCATACCCAACTCTTGTTTAATCGAGTCTATCCTTTCAGAATTTAAGGGCTTGGTGAAAATGTCAGCTAATTGTTGTTCAGTACCTATAAAGTCAAGAGTAATATCACCTTTTTGGTAGTGATCTCTCAAAATGTGATGTCTAACATCAATGTGTTTGGTTCTAGAGTGAGACACAGGGTTCTTTGAAAAATTAATTGCACTAGTGTTATCACAGTTGATTGAAACATGATTAAAATCATATCCATATTCCAAGAGAGTGTGTTTCATCCACATAATTTGTGCACAGCATCTACCACCAGCTATATACTCTGCTTCGGCAGTGAACAAGGCTACATAATTCTGCTTCTTACTACACCATGATACTAAGGATTTTCCCAATAAATGAAATGCTCCAGAAGTGCTTTTTCTATCCAACTTTCAACCATCAAAGTTAGCATCTGAATATCTCATTAACTCAAAGGATTGTCCTTTGGGTAAAACAAACCTAAGTTTACAGTGTGCTTAAGATACATAAAAATACATTTAACAGAAAGTAAATGGTATTCTTTTGGATTAGCTTGAAATCTTTCACACATATACACACTAAACATAATATATGGTCGACTAGCAGTATGGTATTGTAAGCTTCCAATCATACCTCTGTAATTTGTTTGATCCACTAGTTTCCCAGTTTCATCTGCATTCAATTTACAGACTGTACTCATAAGAGTAACACATTCATTAATACTATCCAAACCAAAAAAATTTAAAATATCCTTTGTATATTTACTTTGATTCAAAATAATACCATTTTCATTTTAGAAAACTTGAAATCCAAGAAAATATTTGAGTTCTCCCATTAAACTCATTTCAAATTCATTTTTCACACACTATAAAAAATCAGTACATAAAGAATTTTTTGAAGATCCAAAAATAATATCATAAACATATATTTGAACTATTAAAACATCTTTAGAAATTATTTTAATAAAAAGAGTTGGATCAGAAATCCCTTTAGTAAAACTTTTTGAAATAAGAAAATTACTAAGTCTATCATACTAAGCTCTTGGATCTTCTTTTAAACAATTTAAATCCTTATAATGTTTTAAAACTCGATTTGGAAAATGATGATTAGTAAATCTAGGTGGTTGTTCAACAAAAACATCTTTAATTATTAAACAATTTAGAAAAGCACTTTTGACATCCATTTGATATAACTTGAAATTCAACTGAGCAACATAGGCAAGTAGAATTATAATAGCTTCTAGTCTAGATACAGGTGAAATGGTTTCCTCATAGTGTATACCTTCCTCTTGACTATATCATTGTGCAACAAGCCAGGCTTTGTTTCTAACTATATTTCCTGATTCATCAACTTTGTTTCTAAAAACCCATTTAGTGCCTATTGTTAAAGTGTCTTTAGGTCTGTCAACTAATTCCCAGACCTTGTTTCTTTCAAATTGATTTAACTCTTCTTGCATAGCCATTACCCAAAATTCATCATGGATAGCATCATTGACATTTTTAGGTACAAGTTGTGAAATAAAATCTTGATTTTCAACTTGGTTTCTTAGAGAAGCTCTAGTATGCGTCCCTCTATCAAGATTACCAACAACAACATATAAAGGATGATTCTTTAGAATCCTAGTTTATCTAGTAAAGGTAGGGCTAGAAATTTCAGGTTCATCTCTAAGTTCAGGTTCAACAAAAGCAGATTCTGGAATATGTCCAGAACTGGATGTTTTTACAGCAGGTTCTTTAGATTTATCATTATGGTCTAGAATAGTCAAATCTTCTTCAAGATTTTCAAGAGAGGTTTTAGGCTCATGTGGATCAGTTTCATCAAACATGATGTGAACAAATTCTTCCACACATTTGGTTCTTTTGTTAAAGACTTTATAGGCTTTTCTAGTTAAATAATAACCAAGAAAAATTCTTTCATCACTCTTAGAGGTAAACTTGTTAAGATCATCTTTTGTATTAAGAGTAAAAACATTGCAGCCAAAGACATTGAAGTAACTAACTTTAGGTTTTCTATTATTCCATAATTCATAAGGGTTAATTTTGGGAACTGGTCTAATTAAGACTCTATTAATAACATAACTGGCTGTATTCATTACATCATCCCAAAAGTAAACATGCAGGTCATACTCATTAAGCATGGTTCTTGAAATTTCCTGAAGGGTTCTATTCCTTCTTTCTACTACACCATTCTGATGAGGTGTCCTAGAAGCAGAAAAGTTGTAACTATAGCCATTGTGTGAGCAATACGATTCAAACTCATGATTTTCAAACTCACGTCCATGGTCACATCTCAGGGTTTTAATCATAAGTCCACTTAGGTTTTCCACAGTCTTGGATTATTTAATAAAGTAAGAACAAGCTTCACTTTTGTGATCCAAGAAGAATACCCAAGTATATCTAGAAAAATCATCTACTAGTACATATACATAGTTCTTACCATTTAAACTAGAAACTCTAGAAGGTCCAAACAAGTCCATGTGAACTAACTCGAGAGGTTGAGAAGTTGAGACTTCTTTCTTTGATTTAAAAGAAACTTTATGTTGCATTCCCTTTTGACAGGGATTACAAACATTGTCATTTGAGAATTCATGTTTTGGTAGGTCTCTAACCAAGTTCTTCCTAGTCTTCTTTCTGAGTGAATGTATATTGTAGTGTTCTAATCATCTGTTCCAAAGCCAATACTCTTTATGAAAAGAATTTAAACAAGTAACAATTTGCTTAGCTAAAGAATTCAGATCAAGAGCATAAACATTTTCATTTCTCAAGGCAAAGGGAAATAAAACATTTTTAGAGTTAAAAACATCATAGGAATCATTTTAAAACATAACATTAAAGCCATCATCACATAATTCAGAAATACATAACATGTTATACTTAAGTCCATCAACAAATAAAAATTTAGAAATCAAAACTGAATTAGTGTTACCAATCTGGCCTAGGCCGATGATTTTTCCTTTAGAATTATCACCAAAGGTTACATGGCCTCCATTAACCTTTATTAAGTTTTTAAAGCATGAATAATCTCAAAATATGTGTCTCAAACATCCACTGTACATGTACCATACCTTCTTGTGAGAACTCTTCAAACATGTTTCCTATAAAAAATATTTATATGGGAAATGATTTTGGTACCCAGATCTTCTTGGGTCCATATAGGTTAGCAATCAATGCTTTGGGTACCTAGATTTGTCATATATGTCTCATATATTTTACAGAACCAATAGATTTTTAAAGATAAACTTTATTTGATCTATAACCATACGAATAACTAGTTGAATCATATGAATTTCCAGAACTGGAACAAACAGAATTTTTTCCAGACTTTGAAATAAATTTAGTTTTATTAAGCTGTCTTTTTCCAGGTTGATAAACTATTCCAGTAGCATAATTTGGTGCGACTTTATTTCCTAGAATTTGAGTTAGAGTGTCCTTTACATTTGTGAACTTTTCTAAGTCCATTCTATATTGATCATTAGATAATTTTAGTTCAGTATTTTCCTTTATCAGTTGAGAATTATTTTCCGTTTTTATATCAAGGGCAGATTTAACATTGGTAGTGAGAGCATACTGTTTCTTTAAGGCTTTGTACTTGTCCTTAAGTTCATTACAGGTTTCTTCTAACATGTTACAACATTCAAATAGTTCCTCACTAGACATGTTTTCAGATTCAGAATTAGTTCCAGAATAATAATCATTCTTCATAGGAGAAACAAGTACCTCAAAGGTATTGTCCATGAAGCACATGTTGGCACAATTATTTTCAGAATCAGAAATTTCATATTCACTTGTTTTGTCTTCTAAAGCACTCCATATATCTTTCATGGCTTTATTGTACGTATTTTCTTTGTAGTCGTATTTATTTTTGAACTTCAATTTTGGGAAGTCTTCTTTAATGTGACCTTTCCTTTTACATTCTAAGCAGACAACTTCATCATTATTGTCAGGCTTTTTCCAATCATTTTTCCAATGTCCCTTGTTGTCATACTTTCTTTTGTAGTTTGATTTTATAAAGAATCTCTTATTTATATAGAACTTCTTGAATCTCCTAGCTATTTGAGCCATCTCTGCATCACTATCAGAGTCTGAAACTTCACTCATTGATCTTTCAGTAGGTACATGTATTTTCTCCTTTTCTTTACTCTTTGAAGCAGTAGACTTGAATTCCATGGATTTTCTCTTGGGTTCATCATCTTCTTCCTTATTTACTTTATGTTCTTCTTCATACATCATAATCTTACCAATAAGCTCCTTGACTGGTAGTTTTCTTATGTCACATGATTCTCTAATTAAGACAGAAGTGCCTCTCCATCGATCTGGTAGACATCTTAATATCTTCATGATTTGTTCCTTAACAGTGACATCTCTTCCAAGAGAGATCATTATATTGAAAATCTCATTTAACCTGAGATACATGTTAGAGATAGGTTCAATAGTCTTCATTTTGAAATTATCATATTTAATAGTATATGTATTCAATCTCATTTATTTAGCATTAGTTGTTCCTTCATGAGAAACACTCAAAGTATCCCATATTTCATAGGTAGTTTTACAAGAATATATTTTATTGAACTCTTTATCTCCCAAAGCACAATACCGGGCATTCATACCTTTATAATTATTATTGTATGATGTCTTAGTAGCTTCATCCCAAGTAGTTCTAATAGTTTCTGGAATCTTATACTCAGTTTCTATAGAATTCCAGATATCAAATCCCATACTTTCTAAATGAATTTTCATTTTTAGTTTCCACTGGGCATAATTTGTACCATTAAAGAAAGGTGGCATGTTGGTAGTAGCACCTTCTAGTCTATTGTCCAAAACTTGAGTACTAGAGTTTAGCAAATAACTTTAAAGAGATAAAATTTAGAATTAACAGAAATTCAAGATCTTTAGAGATGAAACTAAAATCACATTTGAAAAACATAATGGTTTGAAAACTCATCTTAATAAAAAGCCTTTGATACAAAATGTTTTTCGGAGTGGACACTGAATAGGGGGGTGAATTGAGTTCCAATTAAAATTTTTTGTTAAAAATATTTCTCTTAAAGTACCCCAATTTAAAACCAAAGTTAAACTGTAGTAAATTTATACAGATTGAAAATGTTCAATTTGATTCTTAATGATTGATTAGTTCTCATTCAATTTAATCACAGGATTAAATTGGATTTTTAAGATAACCTACTGGTTCACAACAATCATAAACACTTTCTAATTTAACTATCAAAGTAACTTTAAAATAGTTTTTTATTTCAAAGTAATAGAAGCGGAATAAAAGATATATGTAGTATACTTTAACTTATACTGAAAAAACACAGCAGATATAACCAAGAGGTTCAGTCTCAAGAAGATACTTATTCCACTCAAATTTATATATAAATTTTATCCACACACTGGATCAGGGTTAATAACAGTTCAATACTATCCAGGTCCTAAGAACTCTACCACAGTTCTTTGTGGGAAAACAAAGACAACAACACACAGACTGTCCAGGTCATACATGACCTCTACCACTATCCTCAGTGGGACACAGAATGATGTATGGAGTTTGGAATGAGGATTTAGTATCCTCCAGTTCAGCATAGGAGACAGTGTGTGTGTAAAAGATATACAGAGTGCACATACTGCTCAACAGTAAACAACAATTCACTTAGAGAGAGTATATGAAAGTTTAGAAAGCTCTAGTGATTGGATGTGCAGCTCTGGACTCATTGGATTTCGTATAGAAGCTTCTGAGTCCTTATGTGGTTTTTCTGTTGAAAAACAGAGTATCATGGTTCAGCTTGATGTCCTTCACAAGTGAGTGTGTTTTCTGATTTCCAGTTTTC
Source organism: Viscum album (assembly GCA_963277665.1). Lineage (NCBI taxonomy): Eukaryota > Viridiplantae > Streptophyta > Magnoliopsida > Santalales > Viscaceae > Viscum > Viscum album. The sequence continues at coordinate 1,197,991,874 of OY728153.1, read as the reverse complement.
TTCATGAGTTATTCAGGAGTGCTGGATTGCATATATGAGAGTTCTTTGAAGATGTTGCAATGTCTGCTCAGAGTTCCTCATGTGTTCTCCCTTTTTGTATGTATATTCATGGAAGAATTCTCTCTCTATGCCTTTTTACGCACACCCTTTTACTTCCGCTCAATCTTCCTTTTATTCCACACACTTCGGAAATGGGAATGATTACATTTTTCATAGGTACGAGTTACGGTTTCCTGACATTACAACAACTAAAATTAAATATCATTATTTTCATTAAAATCATCAAATATGACCGTTGGAATTAAATACGAGTTTATAGAAATTCAAACAGTTTTCGTGACTATCGGTGAATCATGAGATCAGTGAGTCATTTTGAATCTGCATCGGATTTGGTAGCATCAGAATTAGTGGCTCATTAATCATTGGTGTCGGTGGATCATTAATCATCGGTATCGGTGGCTCATGATCATCGGTATCCATCGGTGAAACCGTTGTCATTGGTGTGATCAGTCATCATCAGTGCGACCGTTCGTCGTCGGTGTGACCGTTCATCATCGGTGCGACTGTTACTCATCGGTGAGACCGTTCATTATCGGTGTGACCATTCATTATCGGTGCGACCATTCATCATCGGTTCGACTGTTCATCATCGATGCAACCGTTCATCATTGGTGTGACCGGTCATTATCGGTGACTTAGAAAATAACTAATGGTGAGTCAGTACATGGAGTTTTCACAAAGTGTCTGTTCAATCCAGAATACTTCCAGGTCAACCGTAAAACACAAATTAACATAGATAAACACATGTAGACATGATTTACACATATTTAGAATAATTTGAACAAAATAGTAAATTGAAATAAATAAAACCATGATTTTTGATTATTAAAATAACCATTTCACAGAGAGTTCATCAAAAACCAATAATAAATTCGTATAATTAAATTTAATAATTAATTGTAAATGTTTTATAATTATTTATTGAGTGTTATAGGTTGATTTAGGGTCACATGTGGATGGATGATGGCCGGTCAGAATTTCCTGACCTCAAGTGGGAGTTTTCTATCTATTCTTAAAATGTGAATAACTCCAAAATGAGGTAGGAAACCCATATTCATTAGCCTATATAATTATATATATTTATTTATGTTTTTCATGATATGTTATATCACTATAAATTACCATTGAAGAATTTAAATTATGTATATTTTTTAATTTAAATTAAAATTATAATGAGTGGAATGAACAACGTGAAAAAAAACAAAATGGACCATATAAACTGTCTATATTTTTTAATCCAACAATGGATAATGACTTATTCATAAAAATATTCATTGGGTTTCATGAACCTTGTGAGGTGTTATTAAATTAGAGGATAAATATGTGGAGGAAACTATATTACATACTTATTCCCCTTGGGTAGGGGTGACTGACAAATAAGAATAATTGTCCTCAGCACGACTTTAGGGGTTTATGATACCCCTTATCACAATCCAACTAGTTAAGATGGTTGTGGGGTGACTGTTCCTCCCCAACTAGTTGGTGGGTATTGAGTTGGTATTATATGGGTATAATGTTTTGGGATTATGATTTTTTGGTTGATTTTGTTATAAGAATAAGTTGGTTAGTATCTTTTTGAAATAGTATGATGTTCTAAAATTTTTGTTTTCTCTAATATAAATCACTTTACATTTTTGAGCATTATGATAAATGTAAGGATATGTAGTTTATCATATCAAATATATATTTGTTCATTATTAAACAAATGGTTTTTTCCATTTTATTGTGCTAAATTTTTATTTTATGTTTCTTACAGGATTCATTAAATTGAGTATTCAGTGAAGTGAAAATATAAAAATTATTTGTTGTTCTTAAGGATCCTAATGTCATGACCAATGAAAGTTGAATGTTTAAAGGGAGATTTTTGGTTTTATTATTTTTAATATTTGGATTTTTTATCAAACAAATTATAATTGGTCAAACATATATAGAGTTTTTGTGAGAAAAAATTTCTCTAAGATTTAAAGGGATGTCTTTGTGGAATGTCATTATAAAAATAACATCGGATGATGTCTCAAAATGTTATCATTCTAAGTCCATTGGATTATATATTTTTATTAATGAAGTATGATTTATTATATAAAATTTATATTGTATAGACATGTATGAAGTTTTGAAGTAAAATTATTACAGGATGATCAGATGGAAGTAATAGAGTCATCAGATATATTGGTTTGGTTGAATTCATTGGTTGTATTTTTATTTATAATGTTTATTGGTGCAATGTTATTACATGAAGGTAATATTTAAAGAGTTATAATGAATGACATTAGAAGCAGGAAGTGTTTTGTGAATGAATTTTGAGACATTTCTATATAATTGTAATGGAACACATCTGTTAGAAGTGTTTTTAAGATGTTTTAACATATGTATGGGTTGTAAAAATTTGTAATCATTTGAATGAATTTATGATACTTTCATAAAGGTTCCAAATGTAACAATGTTGAGTTGATCATTCAATGATCCTCAAATACCATATAAATTACTTTATTATATCTGATTCCTACATAATTTTGAATAATGATTTTATCAACAAGTCTTAATGAGATGTCACATATTTTATGATAATTTGAATGTAGTCAAAGGGTAGTCTCCTTCAGTTCCTGACATGGATTCTCACCTTTTTCCTTTAAATTGTTTGATAATAAAAATTTAATTTTGATTCTAATTCAGTCGAAGGTAGGAAGTTTCTGAGTGGGAAACTAAAATTTTTTGAAAAGAAAGTGTGAAATAATTTGTTGTCTTTCCCTAAATATTTGAGGTTTTCTTTCTATTTAAAGGGGTTTTATGAGATAAGGATATTTGTGTAATTTATGGAAGTGTGTTAAAGAACATCAAAATTTGGTATTATTTTGGATGAATAGGTTAAAGATGTATTATCAAAATGATAACAGGAGGAGTTTTTTATCAGGTGTTATTAGGTGGATAGTTCGATAAAGTGATCGAATGATAATTGTGTCATAAGTGGTTTCTTTATACAATAAGGAATGGGATTAAGTATACCATATGTAAATCCCAAAATAATATTGGAAAATACATCAAAATAACTAGCATTCAAATGAAAAAGGTTATTTTCTATTGTCATTTAATAAATGGAAGAAGAATAAGTACTTGAAACAAAATATATTTTTAAAAAAAAATCAAGAATCAGAGTGATGACTTACTTAAGATTTCTTATGAATTATCTTATTTTTGTTACAAAAACAATATTATATAATTTATCTATATGATTAGAAAATATAATATCGATAGAATATAGTTTTTTGAATGTGAATGGATAATTACTGGTTATTGCAACCACATTAAAATGATTTTTTCTAGTGGGTATTATGGTATTTCAGTATTTAAAAAGCATGTCATTAACTATCTACACTTACTAAATTGTGAAATTTTTAAATATTCGTGTTCATATGGATGTTCTTGTTTTATATTTTATACTTATTATAGTCATTTATGACTGAAAGTATTGGAGGGTTGTTTCATATGATGTAAAAAACATAAAAAGAGAGGATCCCTGATTCAGCCCCTCCCCCTATTAGTAATCGCATTGATCCTAATTGGTCCTTTAAATTGGTTTTAGGGGGATGGGTTCCTTCATTGAAACTTTACTATTTTTTTACGAAAATAGAACTGGATAGGAATATTCAAAACTCTTTGAATATTATGGGGTTTACAATCTTATATGTCATGAACTATAATATCTATAAGTATGTAATGTTACTTTATCTTATTTACATTGGTTATGATGTTTTTGAGTTTTCTACAAATGTTTTTCATCCTCATGATTAAGGTTTTCCATTTACATCTATTAATAATAAAAATATATTTAATTAATTAAGATCTATAAATTATATACTTTCATTACACTTCAAATATGGGTTTCATAGAGTTAAAGGAATTGGAATAGAAAAAGACATCTAGGAAAAGTTGAAGAAATTATAAGTGGGGAATGTTAAATTAAATAATTTTATATTAAAAATTTGTATTTTGAAGTTAGGAGATCTTAATATGGGTTATGATGAATCTATTGGTGACTTATTAACAAGGGTGAATAACATTAAAAGAACCATAAGATGACCTGGTGATAATTTTTAAGATTCATCTGTTGTTGAAAATATATTATGAATTCTTCCTAATAAATTTGATTCCAAAATATCATCCCTAAAAAATAGAAATCCTAAAACTCTGTCTCTAGATAATATATATATAATTCTCATCATATATGAAATTAGAAACAAAAATATTTTCATAATGATGGAGAAAGATGATCGAGAAATATCTTTAAATCCCATCATGTAGAAAAAATAATATAATATTATGGTTGTAGAAGAAGTTAGTGACTCCAACACTATAGATGGGATTAGTAAAAAAATGTTGAATTTATGTTTCTGTTTTCAAAAAAAAAATTAAAATTTACATAGGTAAGAACAAAGGAAAGTTAATGTTGAAATGTTTTCTCTAAAAAACTATTAGAAATTTTTTCTTCAAATTTTATAATACATAATGAAGATGAATTTAGTGATGAAGAAGATAAAAATTCATGATTATATTTGACGAATAAGGGAGAAAAATCCATGTATTTTTCTTATGGGAAGGATAATAAGTTCTATAAATATAATAAGATATATTTTAAAAAAAATATGATGAAGATAATGATAGTGAAGTGGAAGAATATAAGTCCAGTAATAATGAAAATGAAAAAATTATTACTGAAAAAATGAATGATGAAAAGTTATCCAGAGATGAATGTAGTATCTAAAAAGAAGAATAAAAATACTCAGATTCAGTTTTCTCATAAAGGATATTTGAAGAAATATCTTATAAGGATTGTAGATCAGGAAAAGTGGAACAATATTTTTGAGAAATAAAATCTTTTAGAAAACAATCAAGAATTATTTTTCGAAGAAAAATACAAGTTTCTAAAATATATTGATGATCTAAATAATTTTATTAATGAAAAAGTTGAACCTGAAAATCAAACTTAAAGAAAATATAATGGTGAAGGTGGGATAATTTGATCCTGTTCAAAAAAATATATTAAATCAGAAAAAGGTGTTACAATTTTTTAAAAATCACCTATTGATGTTAGTGAAGGTTAAAAGAATTTTAAACCACAAAAGGGTCAAAAAATAATCCTGAAACTCTAATAAGAAGGATAATGATTTTTTTAAAAAAATAATGTTGAAAAGCCCATATATATAGCCAAAAAATTGATTTGAAAAGCTTAATGTTTCTATGGATTCAAATTTTGAACCAAAATATTCTAATAATAAATATCATATTGAGGATGATAATAAGTCAACATTGAAGAAGAATATTTCATGATATCACCAAAACATTAGTGTACAATAAAGTTCCAAAGTGTAATGTAATAAATTTAATGGAAAATTGGTACACAGCTACAGAAAGTATGCAAGTTACAAAGTGAAATATCTTTTCAATGGTTACTAATAGTATTTTTGAAGCTTCGAGCATACAGTGAAAATGTTCTCATTCAATCATAAACACTACAATGAATTCAAGAGGTAATTAAGTCCTTTTTTAAAGGGGAGGCAACCCACATAATGAATAAAACTCGAAAAACCTTGTTTGAAAAATGAAAATAGATTTTAGACTCTATAATAATTTTATGAAATATTTTATTAGTATGGAACCCATTCCATGATAGGTCTTTTTTTTACCATATCAACAATTTTTATATTAAAAATCACAAAATCCGCAAGTGAATGTAAAGGAAGGAAAAAGAAAGTCCTTATTTTTTGAAACATCTTTCAAAAATGCAGAAGGTGAAAGACCTTAGATATTTGATAGTCATAGTTCTTTAAATATGAACAGATAATTGATTTTTATAAATAATTTATAAATTATAAATAAGGTTCAGTGACTTATGAAAATGATGAGTCACTTAAAATCAAAGGCACTAAATCTGATATCATTGTAAAGTAAAAAATTTAATCCATAAGTGCTTCTTTTATTTATGGGTTGAACCATAATTTTTTAAGTGTTTAAAAATATTATGTTAAAGGTAAAAAAATTAAATGTGATATATTTTTTTTAAAAATTATTGAAGATAAGAATGTTCTAACAAGAATCCAAAGAACTAAGGGAAATGTTTTTCTAGTCAGGGAAGCATAGGGTTAGTTCTATATGGGAATGATGGAACAAATTTAGTTATGGAATAAGTGGCTAGTATATATGTGTCAAAAAAATATGAGAAAGAGAAAAAGAGAAAAAATCAGGATATTCATAACACAAAAATAAGAATATATTAGTGTTTTTTAAAATGTTAAAATTGGAAGATTACAAACTTATCAGAGAAGGATGTTGAGATACATTAAATTCATCCTTTATAGATTATATAATATGACATATATATATAGTCCAATGATAAATTATTAAAAAAACACACACACAAACACACACACACACACACACACATATATATATGTACTTTATTTCCTTTATTGATGATTTTAATCAAATTATATGAATTGTGTTTTCGATATAAAATTCATAGGCTCTAAGGATGTTTGATATTTTCTATATAATTCTTGAAAAGTAATATGGATATTATACAAATAATATTTAAAATAATAATAGTGCTAAGGATATGAATGGTGAGTTTATAGAGTATCATGAAAATCATGTAATTCATCATAAATTTAATACACTATACACACTATAGTAGAATGGTGTTTCTAAAAGAATTAATTGAAGTTTGGTTTAGATGTAGTGAACAATGTTTATTGAACATGATACTTCTTGAGTATTTTGGTTGAAGGCTATCGTAGTATAATTTCATATTCAAAATCAACTTTTCTATATAACAAACATTGATATAACACCTTATGAGTTGTTCTATAAAGAAACCCCATGTTTAAAAAACCAAATGGTGTTTGGAAGTCCTTACATTATAACTCAAAGGTTAAAATCTCTAGGTGTTTGAGAATTTAAGATTTCATGGAATCATTCTTGTAGACCATACAAAGAGTATAAGATATCACCATTTTATTGAAGAAATATCAAATACTATTGACTATTAATAATTTAAATTTCAATAAAAAATATGATAGGTAATTCTCACAGACAATTATATATGTGAAATAAAGGTAAGATGAAGTGGTTGTGGATAAAGAACATAGAAATGTTATTGAAAAAAATTATCAAGTTGAAGTTGTACAAGTTTAAGATTTTGACTCAGGTATTTAATGTTTTAAGGAATGATCATGTTCATATCATTTTAGTCTAACGATACAGGTGGAAGTTCAAAACATAATTAGAGATAAAGTTAAGGGGTACAAACTATAATAACCTTGAGTATTGTTTCAAATAATTCCATTTAAAAGTTGATTCAAAGATATATTATAGAATCTATGAAGTACCAAGAGTGGTTAGATTCCATAAATGACTATTTGGATTAGATTGAAAAATATCATACATGGGGACTTGTACGAAATCTAAAAAATAAGAATGTGATTAGGAAAAAATTGGTGTTCCAAAAAAAGTTAAATGAAAAACGTGAGGGGATAAGAAATAGGGAACAACTTGTTTGTAAAGGCTACTTAAAAATTAAGTCCATTCCATTTTATGAGCCCTTTGATATTATATAATGATTGAAAACTATGAGAATATTTCTTTCTATCATTATGAAATGAAGATATAAGATTTTCGTGATGGATGTAAAGAAAAATTTTCTTAACATAGATCTTACTAAAGAAGACTATATTGAATAAACATGTAGCTTAATTATTGGTAAAGATGAAAGAAACATGGTAAAGTTAAATAATGATTCATATGATATGAATTATGATCCAAGATCATGATATTCTAAATTGGATAATTTTATGATGAAGTTGAAATTCAAGAAAGGAAACATCGATAGTAAAATCTTTGTAAAATAAAATCGAGAGGGTTCCCTCATTATGATTTTTTATATTGATAACCATGTATTTTTAAAGAATAATGAAGAAATGTGTGAAAATTTTTCTAAGGAGATGAAGAATTAGTTTGATATGTCTATGCTAATATAAATGAAATTTACTATGAACTTATATATCTATCAAAATAATATGTACATTTTTATATCTCAAGAGAATTATGATAATTAAATTCTAATTAATTTTGGAATGGGAAATGAAAAAACCATTTACCCACTTAATTTAATGGGAATTTGTTTTTCAAAATATTGGGATGGAAATTATTTTGATCCTAAATAGTTTGGAAAATTGGTTGGATGTTTATTATATCTAAGGAATATAATAATATATATAGTTTATATTGTTAAAACTCGTTCCATGTATCAAAATTAACCAAAGGAATCTCATATCATGGATGGAAAATGAATTATTAGATATATTAAAGGAACATGTGATTTTGGGTTAAAATATGACAATATACAAAAGCTTTATCCATTTGTTTACACAAATACAAATTGTAAAGGAAATTTTGATGACATAAGATCATTATATAGTTGAGTGTTCTTCTTTGGAGAAGAATGTGTTATCTAGAATGAAAATAAATAAAGTTTAGTGACTCATAGTATATTAGAAGCTAGGTATTTAAATTCTACTCAATCTGCAACATAGTTGATATGGATAAAGAAATTCATGGAATATTTTTTTTGATGTGAAGCTACCCATTATTTTCGGTTGTGATAATCAAATGTTCATTAGTCTCACTAAGAATCAAGTGAAACATTCTCATTATAATAACATTGAAATCAAATATCACTTCATTAAAGATCATGTGGAAAAAAATTAACTGAATCTTGATTTTGGTCCTAAAATAGAGAAAGTTATAGATATATTGACTAAACCATTGTTAAAGGAAACCTTTCAAACATTAAGTTTGATGATGGGGGATCAACCTCCCTCTCTTAAATGCTATTTTATGTGATTCTCTCCCCCTCTCTATATTGATTCTTTATAGTGTTATCAAAGGGGGATATAATGATGTATTATAAATCTATAATTTGGTATGTGTTTTAATTTTTGAGATAAATCATGTATTTAAGGATAGTTTTTAGGAGGGGTATGTTTTAATTTCAACATGTGTTAACAATTTTAATACTTTTTTGAAGTGTATGTAAAAAACTTTATTCTTGTATTTCGATGTTATATTTTTTTAGGAAATTTCCAAGTTAAAGAAGAAGTTTGAAATGTTTCTATGAAAATTTTATTAATAAGTGTTCAAATAGTTTTTAAAATTACTACTTATGGACATAATGGTGTTGTTATTCAATGATTCTTTTTTCATATTTTTATTTCCCTCATAAGGGATTATAATTTATGGATATGTAATTTATTTAATGAGTTATAATTTTTAGTGATTTAGGATTCCTTTATTAAAAACAAAATCCAGAGGGGGTATTTTTGGGACCAAAATGTCTTGAGGTGAATTTGTGGTAAGAATATATTGGATAGGATCATTTTACAATAATATGGATTGATCAAGGTGTTTTTTTCTGTCTAATATAAATTGTTATACACTATTTGACATTTTTAAAAATGTGATCAGACAGAGATTATTTTCATGAGTTTATCAGACGGTCATTACCAGACTAATGTGTTTGGTTAGTTTTTTGTTATAAATGTTAATATTATATTAATTTTAAGGTTCACCATAAAGAGTGTTATGTGAAGTTAAAATCTAGCATAAATTTTTTTTCTTAAAATCATGACCACTAAAAGTTTTAATGATCCAAGTGTAAGTACAAAGGGGGAGTTTGTGTTTGAAGTTTGTGAAGATAAATTGTTAAAGGATGATCAGATGGAAATCTCTAATTCGTCAAATTTATATATTTTTGGATGAATTCATTGATAGATTTTTCTATTTGAATTTTATCATTAAAATGTTTGTGTGTGAAGGAAACATATGAAGAGTTCTGATGTAAGTCATCAGATGATGGAAGTGTATGAAAAAATACTTCAAAGGAATTTCTATGAAGTTGTGCATGAACAAGTATATAAGAAGTGTTTCTATAAAGTATCACTATATGGATGAGTGATAAAAATTTTAATCATCTCAAAGGACTTTATGTAGATATTATAAAGGTATTCAATATGGTGATATTGAGCTTCTCATTCAACATTCCTAAAATCAAGGTGGAATATCATGATTCTTACTGATTATTAAATAAATTTGAAGATGTTTTTTTATTGAGTCTTAAGGAGAGATCCTATATTATAGAGAATTTTAGTTTGATAAATGTTAGGATGTTTCCAAGTGGTGTGCTAAAAAGTTTTGAGTGGGTATTTTGAAATAAAATTTTAGGCTTCCCTAAACTTTTGAAGGTGTTACAGCAACATAACAAGGTTTTTTGTACCAAAGTGATGTGTGGAATTTTTATAAGTGAGGAAAAGTTCAAAAAAGTGGTGATTATATTATATGAATAGGTTGAAGATGAATTTTCCTAAAAGATATCAAACATAGTTTCTTATCATGTGGTATCGGATGGACAATGTGCCAAAATGATCAGGTGATTTTCACTGTAGAAGTGGTTTAGATCTACAAGAAGGAACCATATAAAGTATATAGGATGAGCATCATGATGAGTATGTGGGATGAACCCATAAAACAAAATTCCATTATAGTGAAGAAAGATTATTCACAATGTTGTGCAAGAAAGTGAAGAGGAATAAGTACTTGAATTAAAAATAAATGTGAAGAATGTTCAAGATACATAGTGATAGCATATTGAATCCTTTTGGTGAAGGTTGATATATTTTTTATAATAATATTGTTATAAAACTTATTTTTATGATGTTAACATACACTATCGTTTGACTATAGTGATTTTCAAGTAAAAATATACTCCTTATTGTGACCACATTCACTGGATTGTTTTCTAGTGGTTTGTGTGGTATTGGATTACTTCCAAACTATGCTAGGGGCTATATAATCTTATTTTATGGAATAACCAAAGGAACTTGTTTTTTATATTTATTATTGTATAATAGACTTTTTAACGTAGTTGAGATGGAATGCTTATATAACCAATGTTCCCATAGGCACAAGACCCATTATATGAACTGAAGGTCCAATAACCTGACTATACTATAATTACCCCTATCCAGAATCTACATCATTGATGGAACCTATATACCCAAATTATATAGATGATTATCTATCATTACCTCATGCATATTCTCATGGTTTTTGGTACTAATAGTGAGTGTTATACCTTCACTTCATTATCAAATTGTTTATCTCTTCATTGGTGGCTGCTACTCGCTCTAATTCCTCTTTTGGGAACTTCTCTTGTGTGGTCTGACTAGACTTGATTCATGGCCCATAGTCCCTATATCTCAAACTCCAATTTCTTAGAGGCCTAAGGTGGCTTATAGGCCCTATGGGTTGAAGGAAAATGATTTCCAAAATCCCTATATCCTATAGTCCCTATGGCTTGTTGGCCTAAATCAGATGAATAGTTCTTTTTCTATAGTACCATTGTCTTACTAATAAAATAGCCTAGAAATACTCTTCCATCGTGATTTGATCATGTGTTTAATGAAATGTTATATGGTGTGTTAACCACTTGGTTACCACCCTAAATTCCTATATACTCTTATTGAGTAGTGAACCTTGTAAATACTTGTGTTTTTATGGTTTTTCATGTTTTCCTATTTTTTAGTAGAGTCATTTATCACTAACAAGCGGAAAATTATATTTTATTAGTTGTAAAAACATAATGTTATAGGATATTTCATTAACCTCCTCCTCCCCCAGTGATGATAGAGATCCAAATTAGTTCTTGTAGATTGTGGATAGGTCATGTGAGTGTGGGTTGACCTAAGATGACTTGGGAAGTGAGAAGGTATTTTTGGAATCTCATTAGTGATATGCTAGTCAATCTTGACTTATGAGGCTATTGGCATAATGATATGATGATAATGAAGTCAGGGGGATGCTAGGACCTCCAAGTAATGGGTGTTGACCAAAAATATGAGAATGGGATAATGGATCTATAAGAGAGTTTGTGTTATGATGTGACCTAGGGGAGGCTAGTGGCTTCCCTAATGATATGTTGACACTAGAGAGGATACATATGGTGATGGGTAGTAAGGATTGTGGGTGTCACCTTAGAACACAAATTAATCACATTAGACTGATAAGGCCACAGTAACGACGTAACTTTGTGCACTTGAGTGGCCTAACCTTGTTATAGAAGATGTGTTTAGTGGTTATCCAACCCACATTATTATTATTGTGATAGTTTATTTATGCGGGATACAATACCATCATGATTTTTTAAGTGGAATTTTCATATGGATATATGGAATTTAGCCTAAATAGATTTTCTAGGTCTATTATATTTGGATTTATCCATTGATCCTGATACTATTGGATGTTTATGATATTCCCCAAAGACACATCTATTGAGAATAAAACTTTTTAAAATTACTTAGTAAATCCCTTGAGATTCAGCTTATTTATGTATAGAATTATAATGATTCTAGGTTTCATCCTTTGATTCTATATGATTGCCTTGGACTTGTACTTTAGAATATTTTTTATTTTTGTCATTTTATTGCCTTATAATTTCTCATAGGAATCGAGCATGGGACTAATACTACTAGATTTTATATTTTCATCCCCTATAAAATGTTGGTTTCACCTATTAAAATACTTTCTTTGGTCCATGTATTGGTCATAATGAACATAGTACATGCTTATAGACACACTAAAACTGGTCAAAGAAGGTATATTCGATCTTTAATGTCTCTTTAAAACCAAAGGATTGATAATGGTTCCTTTATTTACACTTCCACTATATATTTTTTATTTAGCTAATCAGATCACATATTCACTTGAAAATTATTTACTATTTATATTTAGGAATGCGTTGTTGGTGCTTTATTTGGATTCAATCTCTTCCTTCTTTAGTAGCTACAAAAATTGGGTACCCAATAAGATCTCATTGACTGCATGTTTATGTTGTTCAGAGGCATAAATTTGGATATTTCAGCTAGATGAGTTGGATAGAGTTAGGAAATTGATTAATGTGTGGATTGATGATGGTAGTGGATCCCAATGTTCATTCAATTTAATTACTTTTTTACAATATTTTTATCATCTTGGTGGGTGACCAACTATTTTATGCTGGCGTGACAATGACTTTGTAAGAAAATTTCCTTCTACATTCATTATTATTAGAGATGATTCGTGTTTATTGATTTTTTGTTATCCATTTACTATTTATGAATTTTTTTGTTATTTATTTCATATTGTGCACACTGATGTGGGAGTATAATCCCCACACAGTTCCACCCTAGACCTATACTGCTAGTCAGTAGCCTCTCTAATATGGGTAGGCGCATCTAAAGTCCCATTACCTCTTCATGTAGGGAATTGATCAGTGTTCTAGGGTCAGGATGTTGTAATATATATAATCATGACATTTGGGTTTACAAATTTAGAGATATTATGAGGATTACTGAGATTCAATAATTTTTTGGATAAATGTTAAGTTGATTTTTTTGGTAAAATCTGTGATCATGGTTTTCTAGATTTGTTGGGTTGCTTTTCAAACTCCCCATTTTTTTCAAGTATTTTTCTTATAATTATTATTTTCTTCTCTATATATTAAATAAAATATCTTATAATGAGCGTGTTAATACTTTAAATTCTTTTTTGATGAATTGATGGTTCAGTTTCTTCTCTTATGGATTTATAGTTCACATAAAAATTCTGATGAATGTGTAACTCATTTTTTTACTCAATCTGCATTCATTTGGTGAAATACTCCCTTCATTGAAATTGTTATTCTAATTCTAGTATATTCTATGTTATGATTATATTATGATATATTTCCTCTTTCTTTTCTATATATTTTTATTTCCATATCATAATTTTCTTTTCAAATTATTCATATTTTATTAAATATGATTGACTTAAGGGTTTATTTGTCTCAGTTATCATTGAATGAGTCATGTTACATATTATTCAGGAATTTACTTTTTATATGGTGTAATTATTAATATATTTTCATTTCTTTTCAAAATTTACACATGATTCAAATTATTTATAATCCCATTTCAAGTTTTCTTTTTTATTTCCTTTTTCATCATATGATACCAATATCATAAATGTTTTTCTTGGCTAGATCACATTTTCATGAGTAATAATATGTACTAATTAACTATTTTCTTCTATTAATATTACATTCCTCCATTATCCATATCAAATTTTATTTTATATTTTACTCTAAATAAATTACATTTTCATGTAATTTTATTCTTCTTTGGGTAATTTATTGTTTCTTAAAAAATGGAATTGTTAAGAATAATTACCCACCTCCTTGATAATTATTTTTCTCCTATATGAAAATGTTCATTCATATAAAAATTGTTTTATTTTATTATTTTAGACGATGAATATTTATTTTCTTATAAACTAATTATATTAAACATTATCTCTATTAAAAATAAAATTATATATTTCTTTTATGGATGTAGGTTTCCTCTAAACCATGAAAAAAAAAAATATAATTCTCTCCACTTTTGTGTATTTTATCTTCAACTCCATATTTATTATCTTTGTTTTTTTATTCAATTATTTAGAATTATCTTGAAATTATGATTTTCAATGTTCTCTTGCATCTCTTGAAAAATATTTTGAAAATGTTTTAATAAATTATGAGACTTCATAAACCCCTTATCATTAGGATAGACACAACGGTGGAAATAGGGGGTTCTTATAATGTTATTATTTTATTATTTTTACTTAGATTGTTTTTTTTATTTTGAAACTATGGTTAAATCAGCATTGTTAGAATATTATTCTTCATTATAGAAAGGTAGTATTATAGGATATAACACTAAAGAATAGTTAAAGTTTAAAATATTATATTATTGAATATTAAGAAGTAGTTATTTTTTTAAATAATTTTTTAAGAATTTTAAATTTTAAATTTAATTTATTTAAGTCGAGAGAAAGTGAAAACCTAGGTATTTTTTTAATAATAATTTTTTTTATTTTTTATTAATATTCATGATTATGAATTCATATATTTACTTTAAAAATAATTATTTTTATTTCATGTCACAGAATATATTATATACTCTATTTATATACTCATTATACATTTAGAATTATTATGTTTACTGTATGATAGAAAATATGTTTTATTTAAGGATAAAATATATTTTCTTAAAATTATTTCTTATTGTGGTGTATTTAATAAATTATTCATCAATTAGATATTTCAAAAATGGATATTTATATAAATTATATGTATTTATATTGATAATTATCATTATTATTATTATTATCATATAAGTAATTTTATCAATGTATGAAACAATAAAATGTATTTAATTTGAGAAAATAATGGTTTTTATTATAAATAAATTATTTTTCTATGTAATATATGGTTTTATTTAAAAGTAAAATTTTATAATTTTATAATTTTATTATGATAAAATGGACTTTATTTTTGGTATTATAATGTCTAAATTGTCTTTGAGATAATTTTTAGGGTTTTTATGAGCAATTTAATTTTTCAGTAAATAGTTAAAAAAATATTGTTTTTTGATGTACAATATCTATTATGACATAATCATGATATAAATATGGCATGAGTATTTATGAAACTTTTATAAAATATCTATAATTATAAAATACTCAAAATATCAAAAAAAATTATTAAATTAATATAAACTATTTTTTATTAAAAAAATATGAATATATTTGTTTCTGTTTACATGATCCTCTGCATATTCCTTTTGTTTAAAAAACCATTTTAAGGAACTGTTTCCAAAAGGCATCTCCAATAACTCCCATATTTTCGAAACTTGGTGGGAATAAATTTCATCTCTCATTTCTCACTCCCACTATTCAATGAATTTCCAAATTTATGGATACTTTAGGCAATCCAAATCTCCATCATCTGTAAGAAGTAAGTAGTGAAAACTATCATTGTACATTTTCACAGGACAACTCTCACTGGTAGATATCCACAACTATCCCTATAGTTTATTTCCCCTTAGTAATAAAATATTTAGTGTTATAACTTCTAGTGCTTGAGATTCCATATTTATTGAACACTATGGTATAACTATACTTGTAAAAACATTAGAAACTTAACATATTTTTTCTAATAACTCCATCTGATGATTCTTTGTTTCTTGTACTAAAATAAAAACTATATTTTTCAGATTATCCACAACTTTTCAATCTCCATATAACTGATCTTTAATGTCTGGTGCTACTTTTCTCTTAGTATATATCCCCACTAGGTTCACACCCTTTAATATGATATCACTATATAAGATTTCATTTTGACTTCTATTGATTTTTTGAGAGTCAATATCACAGATTTTAAATCCACATTCTTCATTTAAATTTGAAAAAAAGTGACATGCTCAAGACTTAGCCAACATACTATCTCACTCCTTGGCATCAACATCAAAATAGGTGAGCCCCCCAAATACCTTGTGGATGTTGAAATGTATCTTCCTTATATACCAATAAATATCCAGATGTTTATAAGTGACTGGTCATGATTGAACTTGATTTATTAATTATGTCTCAGAATTCAATCCTCCCACACAAAAACCATGAACAAAACTATGTAAATTTTTATTCTTTTTACCCTCTCTATCAGTTTTTGTTCATCTTTCCTATAATTTCGTTGTGTTCTATTTTACCTAGGATATTCTTTCAAAAAAAAAAAAATCCTCTTTCAAGGGAAGAAACTTCATAACTCTCTGATTCATTATGCCTGAACATTATCTTACAATAATCATATGAATTTTCTTTCACCCTCTTTTCCCATCATGGTTCTCCACTGTAAAAATGTCTTGAGTAACTCATAGTTTTTATTTAGAAAGTACAGAAAGTCTCTTCATGTGTCAACGTCGATGGAATTCACATAGAAGTGTGTTTATCTATGATAAAATAGATAAGATAGTCCTCAAACATCCTCGTTAAATAAGTCCAACATCTTATACTTTGGATCCTTCCCTTCCTTCAAGAGAGACACCTTCCCTGGGATCCCAAAGATACTATCGTTACATAATCTATACCCCATGATATAGAACATTAGTATACCTTTTTTAGTCAAGATCTTCATCCCATTATCACTATGAATCTTTAAATGTTCATACAAAATTTTAGTGGTTGTAAACTCTCCAACCAGATGATCCCCCTTCTAATACACTTGTTATGTATATTATCCCATCCTTCACACCTTTTAAAATAACAATGGAACTACATGATTACTTCCATGCACCATCAATGAAAATTTTATATAATCTTCCATCATCATTTTAACCCATTGATATTAATATTTTCTTCAATCATGGTATACTCCATTCCTTATTGAACTCCAGCATCCATCTATTCCTCATCCATATTAAAACATATCATTTCACCATGATCTCATGTTCCTTTTCATCAACATGATATTCATTTACAAGTATTCATTATGTATACATTATCATAATTCATCTCTTATTTATAGAATATAATGAAGCTATAGAGCATGACACCCAATACCACAATTAACTAGTGACATTTAAGAGAAAACTTCCCTTATATTCCAAAATAGGTTTTGTAGACTAACTTTAAGATGCACATATCTATGAATTCTCACTCATTTGACTACAATATTTTTCAAGGTGAAATTTTATTACAAGTCTACCATATGTTATAATAATACACTAAGCTATTCTATCTTCAAATCCTGATACATTTCCCATTCTAGTGACTCTTCCATCTGGTTGTATAATCTATTTGATTAACATTTTATAAATTACAATAAGATACATCGATCATATTTTGTGTAATTTATTTATTCAAGATAATGTACTAGATGTATGTGAACTTCAAGTTATCATTTCCACCAAAATTACATAGAACGATCATCATCACATCATAATATTCATAGAGTAAGGGTTGTTAAAATCGCTCCCACACTAGATCTCAAAAGTTTAACTTCACTAACTTTTACTGGAATAAGATTATATTAAAGTTATTCATATGATCAGTAATACAATTCCCATATAATCAAAACTTGTTAAATAGTCTTCTTAACAAGAACACCTTGTTCATTGACACTAATTTTTAATACATGTCTTTGAGTTTATTCATGAGTTCTAATGTGATTTTCACCATCTGGATGTCAAACATAATTTCTTGGGAATGTTAAATCTGTATCAAACCTAGTTTATTCTTCTTATACTTCTCCAATTATTTTACTTTTACAATTTCAAGATTGAAACCTATAAATGGAAGATCAATGTCAATCTATATAAGTAAATATTCTTTATTCATCTTCCATAAAACAAAATGCATTCCATAAAACATATCTATCTTGAACATAATATCATCAAATTTCATCCATCCATAATTTTTCAACTCCCATTACATTTGAAAAACATATATCTAGAGGTCGTTAACTACTTATCGATTTATCCTACATAAAAAATGAAAGAATATTTTAACTCAACCAATCTCAAAAACACCTTCACCGAGGCCTATCTATCAAGAATACCTCAACATTCATCCCTAATTTCAATTGTTGGGTACATGAAAAACTTCCAAAAAATAAACCCCAAACTTCATTTATCTTTGAAAAAATTAATAAATGAAATATCTAGAATGAACTATATGCTAAAATATTTGGAACATGGATGAAAAGAGAACACAATCCCCCCACACACAAAAATAAACACTACATATAATATGATAAGAAATATTATTAGAAGATATGATAAAAATAAAAACACAAAGTGAATAAGAAAATAAATAATTTTCATTTTCCATACTTTCTTCCTAATCTATGGGGGAATTTGTCTTTACATTTATTGAAGACAATTGGTAGATGATTATAATATTTGAGTGTGGGATTTATTAATCATAAGTGATAAATATCACGATTTAATGTAGGGTTAAACTAATTCTTTAAGTCCACACTGAAATCATATATTCAGGAGTTGTATTCCACATATAGTGGTAATCATGAATAAACACTCTTTATTATTGAAGACTCCCATCACCACAACTTTCATCATCGGAATATTGATTCTACCACATAAATATAGAAAAATATATATTATTTGGCGTATATTCTAGTGAACCATAGTCTAATGGTATAACATCCATTGCACCTTAATGGTTGTCATTTTTCTATACCATCTGACTGATCCTTTGATGATATCATCTAGGCTTTTTTATTCAATGGGGTTTTTTCGATTCATATTATCTAGGCGCCCTGGACTTAATCATTGAATATTATCTATCTCCATCCTTTGATTATACATTAGACCACCTAGAGTATCTTTTTCTATTAGTTCTAATGTCTAATTGTTAAAATGGATTCAATATCCAAAACTCAGACAAGTAAAACAAGATGTTTTATGTGAATAAAATGAAACTTTAGTTGGTAGAGTCAAACAAAATAAAGGAGAATCTATAAATTAATTAGTTTAAAGAATTGAATTATCTGAAAATGTAATAATATTTTTATATATTTTATGAAAAATTTAACAAAGTGAAATTATTATAAAAAATAAATTTATATTTAATTTATTTTTTAACAAAAATAAAAATTTTAAATTTCAAAAAAATTAAAAAAATAAATATATATTAAATAAAATTGATGACATAAAAATGAAATGAAATAAATAAAAATTACTATAAACCACAAAAATATAATTTTTCTATTCTTTCTCATAAATTATTTACCCCCTACTTATTAATTTGAAAATATAAAATAATAAAAAACATGATAGTGTAGTTAAAAATAAATAGAAAAAATAATTTTAATAATTTCCCTAAAATTAATGTTATGTTTTTCATTGGAATAATAAAAAAGGGAAAACTAATATAAATAAATAAATATTATACTTAAAATAATAATTAGTTTTTAATGTTAAAAAATTAAATTACTTATCATTTACTTGAAACATGTTAACCACATAAAGTAATATTCTTATGTAATTATATAACTCATTATATTCAGTAATTCAATCAGACATTAAATCATGGGAAATATACTTTTGGATTCTTAACATTTCGTACAATGTCAAAATCTACATAGACCAAACCTTAAAAATATTAATCTATTTAATATTTAATTTATTATAAGATAAAAAACAAATGGTTGATATTAAATTAATTTAAAGTTGATCAACCCATGGGTTTCTCCATATTCATATTTAATACTAAAAATATTTATTATAGTAATTAGGGTATTTAGATATTTTGTATATTAGAGAATGGTGAAAGTTTTGATTGGGTCAATAGTCTTACTTATATTTGTTATCGAACTTGAATATTTTTTTATTTATCTATAAATGATAAAAAAATGACCTCACATTTAGGTACAACCAATCATACCTATGGAATATTCCACACACACCATTGGAGTCCATGAATCAACACAGTCTGGTATGCCTCTTTCCTCTTATTCATGGGCTATCTCATAAGCATGCCACCACTTTGATTGAGATTCTAGAAAGTCTAAACAGAATAAATATACCCCATATTTATCATTGACAATGTGAAGAAAATCATACCATTGTTCTTACTCTAGTACTACCCTTTGATAGATTATAGTTTTAGGGAATCATTGTAAGGATGTGGTGGATTGTGTTGTTTTACCACTCATGACAAAACATGTGCACGTGGTCACAAACACATCATTTTCCAACTTTTTGTAAAACTAGTCTATCACATTATTGTATTTTAGTCTCTTAATTGATACATAGTGGCCTCTCCTTGCACTACCCACTCATCCTTAGAGGAGTCATTGGATCCATCAAGGTATATATTCAAACTCTTAGCGAAATAACATGAGAATTTTATTTCACATCATGTCACTCTTAATCCCTCTTCCTTTTCTTCATTGGATAATATATGTAGTCCCACAACCTATGCCTCTCAAAAACCCTAGTCATAGATTTTGGATTAAGGCTCATTAGATCACATCAATAGTGATGCAGGTATGTTGTTTGGTCATCACCCTTATATAGGTCCTTCTACATTAACAGTTACTAATGGATCTATTATTCTGATTATCATATTTGAGAATTTTATTTCAATAGATATTAATAATTTATAAGTTTTAAACACTCATTGAATCCATTTAAATATTCATTCCATCAATAATCATACAAATTAATTGAACTATATTTTTCCTTTTCATAAAATGATGTTATATTTGAGGAAATATTTTGACATAATTGGATGTTAAAGAACTATTTCACTTTATGTGAAACCCCTTATTAAATGGAATTCATAATATATTCATGAATTAGTGTGTCACCCACACTATGGAAATACCTCCATCTGGTATTTTTAGTAGTTTTTTCCTGTTGTTACCCTTCAACTCCTTCAATTGTGAGGAACATAGGTTCACCAAGCATTATTATACATCCTATGCACCTAGGTAATTAACATACACTATTATACATTTTCATTTGATTCATTATGTTTTTTGGGGACCCTTTTTGGGTTCAATTATTTCTAGTATTAATTATTTTGTTTTATTTATTAATGATTATTCATGTATGACTTGGCGTTATTTCTTATATAAAAATTTCAATGTTATTTCATCGTTAATTTTTTTTACACTAAAAATCAAATAATTTTTTTACACATGTCAATTTTTGTTGGATAAATAATGGTCATGAATAATTATCTTAATCTTTATTATCATTACTTTACAATCATGTGGTTATCCACTATACATTATGTCCATAAACCCCTCAACAAAATGTCACCACAAAGAGAAAACTCCAACCTATTCTTGAAACATCTCCAGCTATATAATTCTGTCAAGATTTTATTTTCACACTAACCTATATAGTTAAATACATTATATTTTCAATCCTCTTAGGTAAGATTCCTATTAATGTTATTTTTCATATAAATCCTCTCTCATATTCCTCTTTGAATCATTGTGTGTCTTTGTCATATTATGGACACCTATACTTCCTCATAAAAAGTTTCACCTCATTCACTTTTTACCTTATTTGGACACTCCCACAATTATAAAAGTTATCAATGAATCTCTACTAACCATTAACATTATATTAATTCTTAAAATGTCTTATTTTCCAAGAACACACAATTTTATTCGTTAAAGTTCATTTTCAAATCTACCACTTTCCTAAATAGCTATCTTCCCCTTATAATATAATATATCACTTATCACTTTTAGGTAAATAGATATGAATAGTTTTTAATTCATTACTCAACAACTATTAACACTTCAACACTGCATAATTCCCATACCCCACCATTAGTTGATATTACATACATATCTACAAGTGAGTGTAAAGTTCATTTACTCAATAATTCATTATTTTTAGTATATCATCCTATATTTAGTCATTACTACCAAGTATTATCTATATACTACAATATTTATTTATACTAGTGATATGTCATCAAACCCCCATATAGTGATTGATTCCAAATAACATTCAGTATGGTTCTAAGAAAGAAAGGATAAATTATATTCTCTTGAAGATAACTGCATATGGTATATGGTGTCACTTCCCTCTAGAATGCATCTATTGGGATATAAATGGATTTATGTGGTCTATGTAAATATTTATTATTTTGTTAATAGATTTAAGCCTCACCTAATTTTATAAGGGTATATTAAAATTTATGAGGAAGACTATTTTTTTCACATTCACTATGGTAGAAAAGTTGGACTCCATTCATCTACATATATCTATGGCTATATCCTCTCATTGGACTCTCCAATTACTTTTTCCAAAAATTATTTCATGAATGGGTTTTTAGAAGAAAAATTTATATACAACAACCTTTCATATATATGGATTCATATCCCCCATACATACATTTTCACATTAGTCGCACACTTATATGTTTATAAGAAAT
Source organism: Viscum album (assembly GCA_963277665.1). Taxonomy (NCBI): domain Eukaryota; kingdom Viridiplantae; phylum Streptophyta; class Magnoliopsida; order Santalales; family Viscaceae; genus Viscum; species Viscum album. The sequence goes on along the minus strand of OY728153.1, from coordinate 1,197,968,954 downwards.
CCTCTCATGCTTGGTTTTTTTGGTTTTTCTATGCGGTTTTCTCATTTCGACTTTATCAAAGTATGATGGATTCATCCATATTTTACCAACATACTACATCTAGATAAATTCTATCGGTAGTTTATTTTAATTATATCATTTTTATTGGTAATAAATCATATGGATTGACATTCTAAAATTCTATCTATAATGTAGAATCCCAATCCTGCTTTCCACTTAATGGTGCCCCATGATTGGTTAGACACATAAACTCAAATGCAACTCCCTAAACTCCAAAGACTTCCGACAAGCAGTGAGGACCATGGGTGTGTGTATAGAAAGACTATTCCCTCATATTATTAGGTATAACACATATGTATTAAAGATTTAACAAGTAGAAGAGGCATATAAATAATCAGATAACAAAAAAAACTAAATTAAAAAATCATGAGATAAATGGAAAAAACTGGAAATTGAATATAAATATTGTATAAAAAATGGTGATGATGTCATGACCTGAAACTATAATAAAATTTTTTGTTTAGGGGACGGGGGTAAAATCATATAATCCATGCTATCAAAAACTGAAAAATACCAATAACTTCTACAAAACATCTTGAGAATAGGCTCAGTCCTCTTCCCAAAAATATCCATCCCAAATAGAAATAAACTCAAGCATTGGATTCAGCATTCTTCCCTTTATCCATACATGTGACCATAGAGTCTACTCAGGTACCAAACAACACTAGAGTAGGGTGTGAGATATAATATCAATAATTCAAAACCCATAGTGTATATGGATTTATATTTCCAGACATAAATGAAATAATGCGTGCCAGAGAAAGTAAAATAATGGGAGGTAAATAAGAAAACAATTCCCACTTGTTTTGGGTTCCTAAAAGGACACCCATTCCACATCACCTACATTATACTGTGCCGAAAGTATGTATAATATTCTAGTGTAGGATACAATATTTATAACATGAGATATAGTAAAAAAGTAAACTAACTAATTATACCCCATCCTTGTGCTCTGGCTTGGGGTATCAATCCCATGTCATCACATAAGTTTGATGGAAAGTAAAGCTGAAGTGAAAAAGGAGAAAGATCATGTTCATATAATCATAAAAGGATCCATCTCAAATGATTCAACATAAAAAATACAAATAAATCATAACATTATGTTAAAATATGAGGTAGAGTAACATTTCCATCCAAGGAAATCTAAAATAAACACAAGTATTGCAATGAGAACATCCAATATAATCCAAATACCACTATTCCAATCCAAGGGGACCCTTAAAATGTGCCGTGTATCACCACGTGGTATGGTAACTACTATGTCAGTCCCGTGTATCTCACAAGGGGACCGATTATCACCAAATTCATGGAATAGTAATCTTTCAAACAGGTTTATCCATGGTTTATCCCATAGGGAACTGATATCACTCAAGAGAAAAAGGAATCACCCAGGAAGCCCTTTCTTGGTAAGAAAAATCATCACCCCCATCACGTTGATTAGTAACCAATTGATAATGAAGAGTCCATCTATGGGTCCTTAATATAGAACCCATGTTCTCTCATGTCCTGTGATAAGTACCATATCAAACAAGTCAAACATAATAAGAAATGAATTTATGATTATTAGCCAATAAATAATCATCTCATTACCATATTCATTACATTTAATCAAACTAATAAATTCAATCCAATCATCAATGGAACATTTCATATAGTAAGGAAATAATCACCTATGTAAAACAAGAATGGTATGATGCATAATATACGTGACATAATCCCTAAACAAGTGAATGTCAACACATGAATTTCAAAATCACAAACTACAATGTTAAATAAGAATTCCATATGGTCGAAGATAATTAAAACAACATACAAAATAAGCAACTTTCATGATCAATAAAATATAAGAAATGAATATAGCATCAACATTCCTCTTACCAATATGTCATCTATAAAATTTCATAATTTCAATCTATCAATCTTTAAAAGGCATCACATTCTATTTAAACCTTTTAAATGGCCCAAAAAAAGAGATCTAAACCAGGTATAATCATTTAACATAAGAAATTAGCATTATTAACTTTGAATAAACATGGAAATTTTTCTATAATACCTCTATTTTAGGAATATTTCATGAGTTATATGATTTTTTCACAAGTTTTAAGGATTTAATTTGGTCAAAGTACTCATGTACTTGAAATTTTCATTTTAACAAGTAAGGCATATTACATTCAATGAGACATCAAGTATGTCAATGGTATAAGGTACTACACAGAGGCCAAACAGTTATTTCCAAGCTTTGGTGACAACTTGAGAGGCCTAATTCATGGTATATTTATTATTATAAGCTCAGTAATTAAATGATGGCGTTATCAAGGTTCCACACACACCAAAAAACAATTTTCCCCATGCAGAGAAAAAGGAAAAGTATTCCATTTTTGTTGGATCACCCAAAGGGGAGGTTAAATCCAATTCAAACACCCTAAACATGGGTTTCTATAGTATTAATAGTCCCAATGGTCAGAGAAAAACAAGACATCCAATTTAATATGTGATAGCAAGGCTTTTCGGAAGGTTCCATCAGGCGGCACAACGGAGCGATGCCCAAAAAGGCATCAAAGAAGTCGGAAAAGGAATAGATGACCTACCTCATTGTCATATTACAACACACATTTGGTATATGTTCTTAATTCAAACTAAGATGGATGAAATCAAGAGATTTATTAAAACCCCCAAAATACGGTATAAACATCTCACATGTAAATAACACAATGAGGGTTTGAGAAACCATGAAATCAGAGGGTGTGGATGAGAGATCATAATGAGAGGTGTCTTGAAATTATAACAATGAAATAAATGGATCAATTTTGATGGAGCAATTGTAAATACCCAAGAGATGATAGGGGGGTTTCATGCACCTGGAAGGGGAGAAAATCCCAAGTGGGAGAAAGAGGAAAGAGATAAGGGGTTTAGAAGCCTTTTATTAAAATAGAAATATAATTATTCACACACTATAGGGTTTTTGTGGTTTTTTCACGGTTATCCAAACAGTGCGATGCCCTTGGAGAAAATTATGATTCTCTGGGGCATAATGCACAGGCTACCGTATGGACTGACTAACTATCTGTAGACTATATGGTAGCTCTTTGTATGGGTTCTGCAAGGACTTGCTTTCGATGATCCTGGTACCATGCACTATCAGACTAACCATGTGGCCTTCAAGTGGCTACATTCTACTATCGCACTATTTAGGGAAACCATGTGGGTTAGGCGACATTTTTTCCTTTAACCATGCAGTCCAATCTTCCTTCCCCATTTCTTGGGCTCTGTACCTCAAACAACCCCCAAATGCCCATGGTACCTCTATTTTAAGATTATGAATTTATATTACTGTCATTTTAAAGAATTATAACCAAAAACAAAATTTTATATACCTTTGGATAAAGTCAGGAAGTCAATACCTCCCCTACTTAAAACAACTCATTCCCAAGTTTCCCTTCTGATTGTGGTATAACATCATCTGAAAAACAGTTCTAGAAATTGTGCATGTACATCGGCCTCCCACTCCCATGTTTCATCCTACACATGTTTGTGCTTCCATAGAACTTAGTCGAATGTAACTGACCTACCTCAAAGAACTTTTCTACTTTGGTTGAAAATATGAATTGGATACTCCTCAAAGGACGAATCTGCCTCCAGGTCGATAACATTAAGATCAAATGAATGATATGGGATTGGATGATATTTTTCCAGCTAAGATACAAGGAAGAATCCATGCATGGAATGATACCTCCGAGGTAATAACAACCTCAAGGATACCATCTCGACTCTCTCCACTCTCTCGAAAGGCCCAATATATATTAGAGAAAACATGATTTATCTCTTAATTAATTTATATCCCAACCGAGGAACAAAATATAGTAAAACAATGTGTCCCAACTTAAACTCTATATTTAAATGGTGACAATAGATATAAGTCCTCTTCCACGGCTAATTTATATCCTTATGCTTTTGAATCTGCTATACTTTTTTGGAGTCTTTTGAACAAGATAAGGACCCAATATAGATTCCTCTCCTATGTATATCTAGCTCATGGGTGAACGACACTATCTACCATATATATCATGTAACAACCCTAACTTTATAAATGATAATTGTTTCCTAAAAATGTGTGTTATATAATTTTTTACACACAAAAAAAAACAATATCACTTTAATAATGAAGTGAGTATAATTGAAACGTGTTGAATGATTTTTGGCTATTATATGACTGTTGTTAAATATAATTGTTGGAAACAATACTCTAAATAATAATTTTAATGTTATAATTAGTGTTATAAATTGAAATGTAAATGGTTAATTAATATATAAATAATAGTTAATTGACTTATCCAGTATAATAATGTTGTATGAATACCATTTGAAGGAGCCTGGGAAGGAGGTAGTATCACTGGTGGTTTATCTTGACCAAGCCCAATCTTAGATTCTTCGTGTTAATCCTGAACAAAATCACATATGGTAAAAGTTCAAGTTAGTGGAAATTATCACTTGGGGGATGTTATATGAGTCACCCCAAGAGTCTATCACCATATCCCACCTTACCATTAGTTTTTATATAGTAGTTATAATGGTATATGTGTCGAGGAACTTGTGACTTAGAAATTAATAAGTTTTTTAAATAAAATTTTTATTTCATCATTTCCATTTTAAGAATAGTTTTTCATAAAAATTGAGATGGAATTTGATAAATTGATTTTTTGTATAAAAATTTTACTCTTTATAAATATATAAACTATTATATTAAACTAATGTTTTAATAATATTTATTATAATGAAATATTATTATCAAATAACGCTTATTTAATTAAAAATTATAAAAAATTCATGTGTCTAAATGTTTACTTTTCATTTTACTATCCATTTTCTATCCACTATTTTTTTAATAAATCAGTATTTACATAGTTAAAAGTTAAATTTATTATATTTAAAGAATTATTATAATAAAATACATTTATTTTTTGAAATCATAACAACAATATTAGTTTAGGGTGAATTTATGAGAATTTTATAAAATACATTATTTTTTCATGAATAGTAAATATATAGTTTATGTTTTTCTATATGTTTAATGACATCATAACTATGTCATAATTATGTAATGACAAATATAAATTGATGGTAGAATATTTTTGATTAAAATAATATAATAGCCTTCCCAATTGGAAAACACCTTGTGTAAATAACATGGGTAAACCCATGATTTTTCAAATACCACTATTAATGTGTCTAAGGAAATTAATAAAAAACCTCCCTCACTTTTTCTATAAATACCCACCCATTTATTAATTTTAATTCATTCAAAATTAATCCTCCATTAATATATGATATTTTTACAATCTGATGAGTCCTCCCAATGTTTACCCAATCCCCCAAGGTCTCGATGTTCATGTTTTAGGAGTCACTCTTTAAGGTAAGGGAAATATGAACTTCTATTTTCCTTTTAGGTTATCTTTTTATGTTGCATGTATTTAGAATTTCTATACTGTGTTATTATATCCATTTTATTATATCCATTTACTATATTAATATTTTTTATGAATGTGATACCCATTTCCATTTTCTATTTAATTTTTTTAAAACAATGTTTTATACCCGTTATGTAGTCGATTTTACTTCTCAAAATTTATCTCTTTTTATCAAGAAATTATTTTATTTTATTTTTTTAATACTAAAACCTCATTATTATACAAGTTTATTTTAATATATTTTAAAATGGCCTATTTTAATATTTTATTAACATACATGTAACCCTTCTTCCTTTTCTATGGATTTAAATTGACAAAAGGATCTTGTTTTTTTTCACTTTCTAAAACACCATGATTTTCTTATAAAACCAGTTTCTTTTATTCTTCATGGGATATTTATAAAAATTTTATTATGATCTGTATGGATAACATTAATTATTACATATTAATGATTCACTTTTATACTTCTCCAACATATTGGATAAATAATTTAATATCTATAGATTATAAGTTTTACAATACCTTAGTGAATAACCTTTGTATTTTTTATGAAACCTCCATGATAAACCTTGGTGATATGATTAAAATGACTCAATTAAATTTTATAGCCACCATTACATATTATGAATCATGTTATTTAATTATTCTAATCCTATTTTTGCATTTCTCATTCCTTTATATATTTCCTCAAGTTCTTATTGATATTCCTCAAGATCACAAGTAAATTGTTTCCCTTATTTTACCTTACTGGGCCTTATCCTCACCCTTTCCTTTGATGTATGTTCCCAGGTTTTGAGATAAAATAAATTTACTTCGAATGAAAATTTAATAATCCTTTAAAGTGGAATAGAATAACGTTTTCATTATTCATGTATTATGTTCCATTTTTTCAAGACACTAAAATTTAAAAGATACACTATTTTTAAAATTTAATGAAAATTTCTATAATAAAAAAGTGTGATTCCATAATTGGTATAAAGGATGGTTTAGTTATTTATGGATACTAGGTTTTATAAAAATTTAAGAAGAACCCTAGATAAAAGTTAATATATAGTAAATCATCCTTGTATTTTCGTGAAATATTATATAAGTGGTTTCTAGGCAAAGAAATCCAAGCTTGGATACAAACACATAGATGTGGCTTCAGAAAAAATGTATCTAAGGAAAAAACATGAAAAAAAGGTTTTATCTAGAATCAAATAAAAATTACTACATGTGAATGGGTCATTCTTGACTCATGGTTTGAAACTCCCAAAGGATATGTTTGGTTAATCACAATCTATTTATGAACCAATATGAAGGATTTATAGAAAATATAATTGTTATTAAAGGATTTTGTTTTAAGACATGAAATTAATTTAGAATTATAATATTATTAAATGAAACTTGTTTCTCATTAAGGTTTTATTCATTTATAAAATAGAAGGAGATAAGAGAAACTATGTAAATGGTTAGCATAATGAATCAGTCATTGATGGCCTTCTAATGGAAGATGGAATGAAATCCTTCATAAGAATGATTAATCAATTAACTTGAATTATAAGAAATAATTTTAATCAATATGAGATACTATATTCACTATGAATGGAATGACTTTATTCCGAGTCATTTATGCATCAACAACAACATATTTATGTAGATCTACTAACCCATTGATTTTTGAACTGTGGATAAGACCAATAGAAAAGATCTTTCTTGTACTTCGTTGTTCATAACAAGAGGAATTCACCCTAGATATTTTCTATATAGAGGTGGAATATGATCAGTGGTGGGTGATGATAAAAAATACTAATCCAACAGGGGATGTTAAATCTATAGAGTGTGATGAGTTCAGGGGAACCTTTTTCAAAAAATATTTCCCCTATTAAATGTGAACGAAAATGGAGAAGAAATTCCTATAGATGAAACAGAAGGAAAATTAATCTATGGGAATCTATGATATTATCTTAAAAATACATTCCAATTACACATCTATCTTTGTTAGGGATTGTAATGGGAAAGTCGATATATCCTTTGATGTAATACGACCTCATATATGGAAGAATCTTTCCAACTGAGACTGTGACAATGATGAGGAGATCCTGAGGAATTCTATGAAATTTGAACTAGTGTTTGGTGAGATTAAGTTGTCTAAAAATTTTAATTAAAAGAAAAATATTTTGAGCCAAAATTGATAATGATCATTGAACAAGGAGGGGGAGAAAAGCAAGTAAAACATTCCACATGCAAAAAATTTGGGAAGAATCATTCAGGGAACTGTCTTCCCAAGAGTTGGAAGTGTTAAAAGTGTGGAAGAAATGGACATAATTCTTGGAACTATCCTAGTAAAGTGAAGCCTTGACATCTAAACACAAATAATAAAGGGAATATTATGAAATATTTTCCTGAATTACAATGCTTAAAGTGTGGAATTCTTGGCCAGAATGCCATTCACTATCCAAATCTAAAGGTAGTTGAGGGGAATCACCATCAGCCTTCACATAGACCAAGGCAGAAAGGTTATGATTTTTATATCATTATAACTAAATATGAAGCTCTAAATTATGTTGTGGAAGGTAATCTCATTGTTCTCTCAAAGATAACAAGTACTTCATAAGATTTTAGTTCCATGAATTACTTTATTTCCTCTATGTTTTTAAAGAACATAGAATCAATCCCTATTATTATAGAAAGAGAGTTATCATTAAATAATACTTGATGTATTATCCAACCGTAAATAGTGTATAGAAACACAAATATTAAATTTGGAGATCACAATATTATTGAAAATATAGTAGTCATTCCAATGCTACAATTTGACATTATACTAGGGATGGACTTTCTCTCACAGTTTAATTCTAATAAAAACTAAAAACACAAGTAAATATCAGTAGTCTTGAATAGAAAACCTATATTTGTTTTCAAAGGGGATATATCTCGATTGGATCTTTGTCTATAAACTCCTCTCATAGAATTCTTAATGGATATAATTGTTGATGATGATGAAGTAAATGAAATTATATAAATAGATAATGGTCCCTTCATTCAATAATACACTGACATATTTTATGGGGAGATATTTAGGCCTCCCATAGAAAGAGATGTAGAGTTCTCCATTGAACTTATGCCAGGACCCAATGTAATATTAAAAAATCCATATATAATGGAAAATGTAGAGCTGAAGGAATTAAAGAAACAACTACAATATCTTTTGGAGAAGGGGTTTATCAAGCAATTTTTTTTCATTAGGGAAAACATATTCTCTTTTTGAAGAAAAAAGATGGATCAATTCGGTTTTTCATTAATTATATAGAGCTTAATGGGATCAAAGTGAATTAAAAATACTCTCATTTAATAATTAATGATTTATTTGACTAGCTTAGTAGTGAAAAATTATTCTCTAAGATTGATCTTTGATCTTGTTATCATCAATTGAGGGTGAAGAAATAAGATTTTCTAAATACCAACCTTGCGATCAAGATATGAGAATTATGAGTTTGTTTTTATTCCCTTTTCCTTCATTAATTCTCCCACTATATTTTTGAATTTTTTAAATAGTGTCTTTAAGGAATACCTTGATAACTTTGTGGTAGTTTTTTATTAATGATATTATGATATATTCCACAAGTTGAGAGGATCATGAGTATCATATAAGGGTATATTGAGAATAATGAGGATGGAGAAATTATTTGGAAAGATCATAAAATCTGAATTTTGGTAACAATAAATTTTTTTCTTGGGGCACATTGTAACCAATGAAGTAATCTTAGTTGACCCTGTAGAGATAAAGGTTGTGCAGAAGTGGCCTCATCCTATAATAGTAACTAAGAGTCATAATTTCCATAGATTAGCGGGATATTATAAGAGGTTTTTAAAAAACATGACATGAATTTCTAATCCACTAACCAAGTTAACACGTAAAGGGTTCAAGTAAATTTAGAAAAGGAGCGTGAAAAAAAAATCGAGTTCTAAAAAAGAGTCTGGTTACTTCACTCATGTTAACTATACCCTCTATCGAAGATGTTTCATTATTTTCAATGATGCATCTATGAAGGGGACTGGGTATGTTCTCATGAAAAATGACAAGGTAATTGCTTATGAATCTTGACCGATCATTCCTCATGAGAAGAACTATCCTATGCATGACTTGGAGAGGGATGTGGTTTTTTTCTCTAAAGATATGGAGACACAATATTTATGGGGATAAATGTGATATATATATATATTTCATCGAAGTGTAAATAATATTTTAAAACAAAAGGAATTAAACATGAGACATAGGAGATTGTAGGAACTTCTTAAAGACTATGATTATTCAATTCATTATCATCCTTAAAGAGAAAATAACATCACTGATTAATTAAGAAGGAAATACCCTATTGTTTTGTAAATGATGATGATTAGATGAGATTCTTTTCTTAAATACCTTGAAAAGTTGTCCATAGGAATCTTAAGGTAAGGGATATCATCAATACTATCCCAAATTACTTATCAACCATAATTACTAGAGAATATCATCAAATCTTAATGGGAATATCCTTCATTTCATAAGAAGATAAAGGTTGTAAAGAATGGAAAGTTCCCTAAGTTCAATATTGATCAAGAACCCATACTAAAATTTTGTAGAAGACTATGTGTTCCATATATTTTGGAAATAATGAAGGAGCTAATGGATGAATCTCATATCTCTACATTCTTTATACTTTAGGGAATAAAAAAATTATAGGGAAATTCATGATCATTATTGGTGTGATAAAATGAAAAGGGTTAATTCCAAATGAACTACAAGGATCCTGGTGTGTCAATAGGTTAAGGTGGAAAACAAATTCACAAAAGGGTATTACAACCACTACCCATACCTGCATAGAAGTGGGACAATATCATTGTGGATGTTATCATTGGTCACCCGAAAATAGCCAAAATGGAGTAATGTGATATCAGTTATAGTGGACCATCTCACCAAGATTTCCCATTTTATCACTATTCAAAAATATTTCTCTCTTGACCAACTCTCCATGATATAGGTGAAGGAAGAGGTAATGCTTTATAGAGTTCCACTTTCTATCATATCTAATTGTGATCCAAGTTTCACATCAAAATTATTGATAAGTCTTCAATATGATCTGAGTACCGAATTGAATTTCAATATAGCCTATCATACCCAAACTGATGGTCAATCTATAATAACTATTCAAACATTGGATGGAATGATGAGACCACGATCAATGGAATTAAAATGTGTATGGCATCAAAATATCTCATTAGTTGAGTTATTGTACTACAACAGCTTCTATTAGAGCATTCAAATGGAACCTTATGAATTACTACATGGGAAGTGATGTATAACTCCTACTTTTTGGGATGAATCTAGTGAGAGAAATATTCTTGGGCCTGATCTAGTGAAATAGATGATAGAAAAGGTTCATTCTATCAAACAACACATTAAGGCTGCTCAAAATTGTAAGAAGATCTATGTGTACAGCCATCAAGGGGACTTGGAGTTCGATGTTGGAGATAAATTCTTCCTTTGGTTTTCAACTTAGAAAGAATTAATGTTGTTTTGTAAGAATGGTAGGCTCATCCCTATGTACATTGGAACCTATGAAATCCTTGATCGTGTAGGAGAAGTGGCCTATAGGCCAGAACTACCTCCAAATATAGCACATGTTCATGATTTTTTCCACATTTCTCTCTTGAAGAAGTATATAACAGACTCTTCACATTTAATTAATTTAGATGGGGTACAATTGGAACCTGACCTATCTTATTAGGAGCATCTGGTGGAGATCTTAGACCGTAGAGACAATGTTCTACACAACAAGAATACCCACCTCATTAAAGTGTTATGGAGGAACCAAAAATATGAAGAAGCGATGTGGGATCCAAAGGAGACAATGAGGAAAAAGTACCCACACCTTTTCCCAAATTAAGGAATGATATGGTATTTTAGGGAAGATATTTTTTAATGGGGAAGAATGTGATGAGATGAACATTTTGAATGATAATTTTTCTTTGAAAATGTGTGTTATATTATCTTATACACAACAAAACTATACCCCTTTAATAATTAAGTGACTATAATTGAAATGTGAACATTGGTGTTTGACAATTATATGACCATTGTTAAATATGACCATTGGAAACAATACCCTTAATAATAATTTTAATGTTATAATTAGTGGTATAAATAGATATGATAATGGTTAATTAATGAAAAAAGAAGAGTTGATGGCCTCATCTAGTAGAATCTTGTCATACGAAGCTCTTTTTTTGGAGCTTGGGGCAGAGGTAGCATCACTGTTATTTTCCCTTGAACAATACCAATCTTATATTTAACATGTTAATCTTGACTGGAATCCCTTATTAGAGAAGTTCAGGTTAATGGAAATTACCACTCGGGTGATTTTATCATAGTCACCCCAAGAGTCTACCATAATCGCACACCTTACCCTTAGATCATATCTATTTGTTATAAGGGGTTATGTTTCAAGTCAATATTTACTTAATATTTAATCATTTTTTAAAATAAAAATTTTATTTCATCATTTCCATTGTAAAATGTTTTTTCTTAAAAATTGTGATGGAATTTGATAAATCCATTTTTCATGTAAAAATTCTACTTTTCAGAGTTATATAAATTATTATATTAATATAAGGTTTTATTAATGTTTATTATAATGATATAATATTATCCAAACACTCTTATTTAATTACAAATGATAAAATAATTTTATTTTTTTCAAGTTTTAGAAATTTTACTATACATCTTACTATGCATTTAATGTCTACTATTGTTTTTAATAAATAAGTATTTTTATCATTAAAAGTTAAATTTCTCATACTTTTATAATTATTATGATAAAATAATACCTTTTTTCAAATCATAACTTCAATATTTGGTTAAGGCTAATTTATGAGAATTTTATAAAATACATTAGTTTTTTGTGAATAGTAAAAATATTGTTAGAGTTTTTTGGTATGATTAATGACGTCATAACTATGTCATAATAATGTAATTAGTAATAAAAAATTATATTTTACTATTTTGTATAATAAAATTTATAGGTGTACCAATTGGCCAATACAATGGTAAAATACCATTATAAATCCAACGGTTTTCCAAATACCACCACTAAAGTGACCAAAAAATTAATAAAAAAACTCCCTCACTTTTGCTATAAATACCCACAAATTTATTCATATAATTTCATTAAAAATTAATCCTACACTAATATTTGATAATTTTACCACCTAAAGAGTCCTCCCAATGTTTCCTCAAGTCCCCAAGGTCGTTATCTTTGAGTTATAGTATTCACTGTTCATGGTAATGGAAATCTCAACTTCTCTTTTCCTTTCAAGTTCTATTTCGATGTGGTGTGTCTTTAAAATATTTATAATAGATTATTATATATATTTTATTATATCCCATTAATGTATAAAGATTTTTTTACTATTATAATATAATCCCCTCTCTTTTTAATATTTTCAAAAACCATGTTTTATACCTATTATGCTGTCAATTTTACTTCTCAAAATATCTCTCTTTTCTCAATAAATTATATTATTTTATTTTCTAAATAACCAAACCTCTTTATTATCTAGTAGTATTCAAATATATTTCAAAATAATATATTTTATTCTGGTATTAATATACATGAAACCTGTCTTCCTTTTCTGGGCGTTTAAAATGACAAAAGGATCTTGTTTTTAAGCACTTTCTAAAACACCATGATTTTGTTATGAAACATGTTTCTATTATTCTCCATTGGTTATTTATGAATTTTTTTTATTATGATCTATGTGGCTCAAATTAATTGATACATATGAAGGTTTTTCCCTTATAGTGCTCCAATTCATTGTTTAATTAATTTAATCCCTATAGATGATAAGTTTTACGATAACTTGGTGAATAAACTTGTTAATTTTTATGACACCTTGGGGATAAACCTAGGTGGTTTTCTAAATTAAATTTTCTAAACAAATTTACATTTTATGAATCCTGTTATATTTATTATGATATTCCTATTTTTTAATTTCTCATTCCTTTATGTATCTCTTCAAGTTCTCATAAATATTATTCAAGATCACAAGTAAATTGCTTCCCTTGTTTTCTCTTACTAGGCCTTATGCTCACTCTTTCATTTGATGTAAGTCCCCATGTTATGAGAATAAATAAATATAATGAGGATGAACCTTGAATAATACTTTCAATTGTAATATAATAATGTTTATGTTTTAATTTATTATGTACCTTTCTTCCAAGACACTAAACTTTAAAATATCCTCTGTTTGTAAAATGTAATGAAAATTTGTGTAATAAAAGGTGAGATTCCATAGAGCCTCATACGGAGCCATATTAATTGTTTTGTAAAAAATATAATTTTAGGAAAACTCAAAAATATGAGTATTTTTCTAACAAGAACATCAAAAATCAAGGATACTGGTTCTAATCATATCCTCTAACACTGAAATCATCTACTGGGATTGCTCATCGGTCTGAGGGTGATATGTAGTACTCAAGAGAACCTATGGACTGAGTGAATTCTACACCCCTTTCTAGAACTAAGATCTGAACTATGAATATATTTTTGATACTATATAATGGGGTATTTCATGAAGTCACACTATCTCCCAAATATAAAGTCTACCCAAATCATCAACAGAGTAGGTCTTCTAGATTGAAAAGAAGTGATAGACCTTGCTTAACCTATCGAGGATCACGCATACTGTGCCACTATCTCATAGAGATATCATCAATCCGATCACAAAATCCATGGTTATTTCATTCCATTTTCAGTCAGTAATGGATAGAGGTTGTAGAAGTCTAGTGGGGCATTGGTGTCATGCCTTCACCTACTAATAGGTGGAGAACCGAGGGATAAAGACTATTATATTCTTCTTTATACCAAGACACTAGTAATAATTATGCATATCTTGATACATATTGGTAATACCAGGATTAACTTCTCAAACTAAGGAATGATATTCCTTCATTATCTCTTCCCATAAATCATAATACTCTAAAACATTCGCATGGTAGAGAAAGGTCTCACTACTATCAAAAACCCAACCTAGAGGTGGGTTCTCTCCTATAATACTCTTCCTTAGATTGAGGCCCTCAAAATTTGATAACGGATGAATCTGAACCCATTCTATAAGATAAAATTTTACTACCAACACTACCAGAACTAGTTTCCCATAGTACTCTTGAACCACCTGCTAAAACCTAGAAAATGTAGCCATCATCATCCATTCACTAATGACCACTTAGGTAGTTTGTGTCTGAGTCTTGAGGCTCAATTCATATTCCAATGAATTTATCTAACCATGGGTATAAGAAAGCTCAAAATAAAATGACTATAGGTATTCCACACACCTGAATTGCCTTAAATTCAAGCCTCTCTATATGGATATATACTTTATGATTTTATGATCTCTGTAAACAATGAACTCCTCTCCCAAAATATTATGCCTCCAACAGTGAAGATTGTGAACAATGACTACTAGCTAGAGATCATGGATAGGATAATTTATCTCATGAGGCCTCAATTAGAAGTTTCTATATGCAATAACCTATAAACTTTCATCATAACTTCACCTAGACCATTCTATAAAGAATCACAATATATTGTATAAAATTTTCCACGCTTAGACCGAATCAGAATCAGAGATGTAGTGAATATTAATTTTAACTCCTAAAAGGATTTATCAAAAGATTTATACCATAGTAACATCACACCCATCATAGTTTATGGTGTAAGAAGAACTGATAACCAGGAGAAGTCCTTGATAAAATTCTTATAATATCCACCAAGCCCTAATAATATGTCTATATAAATCACATTCTTGAGATTTTTCTAGGAAAATACATTTCTCACCTTCTTTGGTTCAATAGGAATGACTTATTATGGTGAACCTTACTAATCCAAATGTTTTATATACTGATCATTTTATAAAATCATTGTTATCTTAGTTTACTCATCACAATCTCAATATGGGTTACATTGTCATGTCTGGTATGTTATTACACTAAGATTTCATCTATTAAGAAAACTAGAAAAAAATCCAGATACAAGTGTAAGACCTGATTCATCATAGCCAATATGTTTATTGGTGCATTCCATAGAACGAATAGTATAACCAAGTACTCATACAAGCCATACCTGCTCTGGAATGTTGTGAATGGTATATCATATTGTCTCACATGAACCTAATGATTACCTAACCTTGAATCGATATTATAGAAAAATGTTCCTCCTAAGAGCTAGTTGAAGAGGTTGTCTGTATAAGGAAATGGATAAGTGTTTTCACTATAATCTGATTCAATCAACTATAACACACAAAAAATTATAGGGTACTATTTTCCATTTTAGAGAAAAGAACTGCAGAATCCCATGGAAAGGTGATGGGACTGATAAAACCATTAGCCTTAAGATCATCGAGCTGCTTCTTGAGTTCCAGGAGTTCTTTCGGTTCCATCCTATATGGAGGAATTGAAACTAGATCCACACCTAGAACTAACTCAATGATTAAATCAACCTCTCTATCAAGAGGCAATCTAGATAAATCATCATTTAATAAATCCCATAACTGATCCACAACTTGAGGGAAATATACTAACCACATTCCCTAATCACTCATAAAGATACTATCTAGTTGAGTTTTCACCCTGTCAAGCCCAGTCCTCTTAGGTCTATCTTGATCTTCCTGGATATCTAACTCAGCCTTAGTTATGTACCCACTTTCCATCATGTGATGTAAAAGACACTTGGTGGTGATATAAATCCACTTGGGCTTGATAAATAACTGGTCAGTCCATATGAAGGATGAAATCGAATCCGGGATCTCAAGAATGAAGAAATTCTAGAAGAAATGGTACCGACCTATCTCAAGGGGGAACTCCTGAAAATGATGTATTTCCACTATTCTAGCCCCTAAAAGAGTGTCAAGATACATAATTCTGTATAAATACTCGATAGTAAGATGAAGGATTTCAAAACACAAAGAAGATATGAAAGAGTGTGATGCACCTATATCAAAAAGGGAAGAAACTAAAGTGGAGGATACTAATATAGTACCTCTAACTGTAGATGGACCTGGACTCTGCTCCTCAAAAGTTGGATGCACTACATACATCTGTCTTGATACATGACCCTGAGATGCAGCCTGACTAGCCTTAGCAGGCCCCCTGTGCTTTCATTGGTGGTCTGGAACCTAACTACCATGGCCACAACCACTACTACCTTGGCCTGATAGTCCAGTATAGAACCATATATCATCCTAATGTGGTGTCTTAGATCTTGTACTTGATGGAGGTATTGGTACATATCCCTTGACAATAGATACTGGAGGAAAAGAACGACATGAGTGTTGTAGGTGATCCAAACTGCCGCAAGATCGATATTATATTAGGTTCCTCATGCATTGATCCTTATTATAGAATATCCTTCCACATTGGTGATATACTATGGAACTTGTAGTGCATGTCACCTGGATGGAACTATCCCTATGTGCACTCTCGAGTTGATGATTTTTACTACCTGAAGAACCATCACCTGGACATGGAACATAACTGACCAAGCACACAGGACCAGCTTCCCTGAGATTCTATATTATGATTAAGGCCTGTTTCACTATCTCTATAATGGTATCCAACCAAAATAAGTTCACCTGCTAGTGGATATTTTATCCAATCCCATTCTCCAAATGCCTTGTAGTATTCAATTTTTCTCCAATCAGAGATGAAGAAAAATTCTCAGGCTTGGAAAAGTGAGTAGAATACTTAATCATTTTCATGGATCCTTTCTAAAGATGCAATAAATATCTGGATTATTCCACTTTCAAAGAATAAATAACTAATTGATCAAAGAATTTTTTTTGGAAATCTACCTAGCTCTTGTCTTGGAAATGCTCTGACTATGATATGACATCCCACCAACACATGAAGAAGTCACAAATCATGTAGGTATGCTTGAAACACCACTCTTTATACATCTAAAAATGATAAAATATGGATATCATAGCTATTATAATTGACACTCCATCATGAGAACCAAAATACCTTGAGAAAGTGATTGGATGCTACTACAAAAATTCTGATGTAAGCTCTTCCATAGTCGGGGTAGCTCAGGGAGCACCCTAAAAAGTGTGCATAAAACATAGAAATCTATCCCTAAACTGAGCATCATCACCTAGTGGAGGATCCACAGTATGTTCCTCATGGGTCATTATAGGAGGTACAATGGGTGGCTCACGGGCCACCACCTCCGGTCTGTGCTCATCATCACTCTCTTGGCATGTAGCATAAGTATGTTGTGGTGGCATAGTTCTAAAATTTCGAAACACATGAATCATGCAAGATTTATAATAGTTAACATAAGTAGGTAAAGAAAGTAAAAAATAATGGAATGTACAAGGTATCCCTAAAAATGGAACAATAGATAAGAAAATTTATAAGATGATAGGAGCATGGTCTGCCTCTAAGCATAATATAACTACCAGCCTACTACAAGTGCCTAGTATAGAGAAGAAGGATAGACTTTAAAAGTTTCATAGGGAACTCATCGTATAGTCCATTACAAGGTAAGTTCATTATCACACAATAACATATAAGGAGGACATTTCATTTTATATTAATGATTTAATTACCCTTTTTTTGATGGGTTATATGGTTCACCATCCAAATTCACAAGGTCACACACACCTCATGAGTTCAAGGGGGCATCCACATAACCTAAACCACAACATAACCATGCAATTTAACTAGAACAATTATATATTCATAATTAAAAAAGAAATAAACCATCCTTATAATAGTCAACACTACATGATATAATAATTAATCATAAAGGTAATCACATAAAAACATGAAGATTCACACTGAAAGTATAAATGGAATGGCATTACCCATGATAATTGAATTCATATGGTTCCTAGTATGAAGTATGTAATGTAACACCCTCATTTCATTAGTATGTATTAATATTAAATCATTATTCCAATCATACCAATATGAATAAAATCACAAACCATTTACATCACCCAATGGTGAATCCATATCAATGATAAATGGCATAATCAATAATTGTGATTCCTATACCATGAAATTTGGGTTTCCCCTATACATGGGTTAGCTACATCCAAGAACATGGTCAGATCTAAATTCCTATTACCTAGTATCCTATCTAATCCTAAATAGTAAGAAAAAGGAAAATAAAAGTGCAAGGACAACACTTTGTAGCATCCTGATCTCCGATAATACTTAACTGTTCCCTCAGATGGGTTGGCCACATAACCTCATGTGCATCTCCTTTAATTTCAGAGGCTTCTGACAAGTAGAGAGGGCCTTGGGTGTGTTTGTGGGAAGGGTATACACTCATAGTATTATCTATATCACAATAGTTATCAAGATGTAACAATTATTGTAGGCATATAAATAAGAATATAATACTGGAAGTAAATGAATGAATCATGTGATAGAAGGAAACAACTAGAAACTGAATATCAATACTGTATACAAAAATTAATATGATGTCATGTCCTAAATTTATACAAAAATGGAAGTGTAGGGGAAGGGTTACAGGCATATACATCATGCTATCAAAAACTATAAAATACTAAAAAATTCTACACAGCTTCTCAAGCATAGACTCAGTCCTATTCCCCCAAATCTCAATCCTAAACAGCAAACAACTCATGTATCATAAGAAGAGAACTTCCCATTATATGTACCAGTGTTCATAAAGACTACTTAGGTTCCAAATATCACCCGAGTATAGTGTGAGATATAATATCAGTAGTCTGGCACCCATGGTGTCTTGGAATTTTTATTTAATTTCATAAATAAAATACAGTGTGATAGAGATATAAAAAGTTAGGGAAGTAAATAATAAAACAACTCCCTATTGGTCTAGGTTACTAAATGGACACCCATTTCACATCACTTTATTTTTCCTATGAAAGAATTTTGAAAAAGTGACATGTACAGGACACAATATTTATAACATGTGCTATAGTAAACAAGGAAACTATAAAATCATACCCCAAACTTCTGGTCTGGATTGGTATCTCAATACCATGTCATCACATAAGTATTCTAGAACGTATAGAATAAGTGAAAAAGGTGAAAATCATTCTCATATAATCATAAATGATTCCTCTCAGATTATTAAATAATCAAATAGGCAAATCAATCGTAAAATTCAATTAAAACATGAGGTGGAGTCCATTTCCAATCTAGGGCGATATAAAAGAACCTCATGTATCACAATGGAAACATCCAATATAATCCTATAAAACCAAGCTCATCCAAGTCATCCCTTACATTATCCCATGTATCACTACGATGTATGGTAACTTCTTAGTCCAGCCTAGGTATCCCACAAGGGGACTGAGTATCACCCTAGGCATGGAAAAACCATCTTTCTTAAAGGTCTATCCATAGTTTCTCTCATAGGGAACCGATATCACTCAAGTGAATAAGGAATTTCCCCGCCCATAAAAAGTTACTTTTAAAATAGTTAATGCATAAAAATAAATTCATTTATGATTTCTATCCAAAAAAATATTCATCTCAATTCCACATGTTTTTTATTTAACCAAACTAAGAAAATCATGCCAAAAATCAATGGAATATTTCATAAATAAAGAAAACAAGGACTTAAATAAAACTGAGCATGTTATTTGGAATAATCTACATGGAATATTCCTTAAAGAAGTTCATGTCGATACATGGAATTCAAAATCAAAAGCTATCGAGTTCAAAAAGAATTCCATACGGTTTAAGCCACCAATAGGGGAAAATCAATAAGAAACTTACATGATAAAAGAAATATAAGAAAGGTATATGGCATCAACATGACCCTTAC
Organism: Viscum album; assembly: GCA_963277665.1. Lineage (NCBI taxonomy): Eukaryota > Viridiplantae > Streptophyta > Magnoliopsida > Santalales > Viscaceae > Viscum > Viscum album. The sequence continues at coordinate 1,197,948,583 of OY728153.1, read as the reverse complement.
CAATATGTCATCTATGAAATTTCATAATATCAATATATCAAGATTGAAAGGTCATCATAGTCTAATTAAACCATTTAAATGCATCAAATTAGGAGCACCCAAAAAGGCATAAGCATTTAACATATGGCATTAGCATAATTGAATTTGAATAAACATTTCCATTTGAGTATAATACCACTACGAAAGTCTTATTACATAAAGTATAATATTTTATAACAAGGAATATAGATTTTATTAATGCAGTGTACTCATATACTTGAAATGATCATTTTATCAAGTAAGTCATATTACATTCAATGCGATATCAAGTGTGTCAATGGTATAAGACACTAAACATAGGCCAAAAAAATTATCCAAGAATATAAGACATCAAGAGAGTCCCAATTTGGGGTACATTTCTCATTCTAATATCATTAATTAAATTAGGGAATAATCAAGGTTCCACACACAACAAAATAAAATTTTCCCTATGTAGAGAAAAATGAAAATTAGCCTATTTCCATTGGATCACCCAAAGGGGTGGCTAAATTCAAGTTGAACACCATAAAAAAGGGTTTTTACCTAAGGAATAGTCCCAATGGAGACAGAAAATCAGGTAAATAAATTTAATATCAAATAATAAGAATTTTTGGAAGGTTTTATCAGGTGTCACAATGGTGCGATTCCCAAAAGGATATGAAACGAGACGAAAAAAGAGTAGACAACCTACCTTGTGGTCATAGTACTACACACGTTTAGAATCAATGATTGATTCAACCTAATATGGAAGAAATTAAGAGATTTAGAAAAACCCTGAAGTAGGTCATAAACCCATTTCATGGAAATATCACAATGAGGGTTAGAGAAATTGAGAAACCAAGGGGTGTAGACGAGAGAGATTTCCAAGAGGATTATGTAGCTTCTAATGGTGAATGAAATGGGTCACTATTGATGGAGAAATCACAAAACCCCAGGAGAGGAGAGTATTGGGGGTTTTGTACACCTCTAATGGGAGAAAATCCTGAGGGTGAGATATAGAGAAGAGATAAAGGGGTTTAAAATATTTCATTAAAACAAAAATATAATTCCCCCCATGCAGTAGGGAACACATGGTTTGAAAAATTGTGTGTATACATTGTTGTAGGTCCTTGTCAATGTTATACAATGACCTCATGACTATAAGCCTAGTATTTCACGGTTGAAGACTAACAATGATGCCTTCACGTGGATACTACCTGCTACAAGATGATTTAGGGAAACTCTATGGGATGGGTGGCACGATTTCCACTAACTTTGTAGCCTAGTCTGTTTTCCCCATTTATAGGGATTTGGGATTCAAATGAGCCCCACACAGCCCCGATACCTCCATTTTGATATTAACAATTGTCATTAGAGACATTTTAAAAGATTAAAACAAAAAATTAAATAGTTCATACCTTTGGATAAAGCTGGGATGTTACATACAATAACAGTTTCAAACCAATAACCTAGTACCCTTGATGTATTTTTTGTGAAATAAAGTGTCTCATAACCACAATGGTATCACTATCTCTCATGTCAATATTATTCCATGGGTATCTTCATGATACTAGACTATATTTGAAATATTTTCTTGACGTTCCACTTAATCATGGTAAAAATGATTTAATTATTGATAATATTCCATTATATTATCTAAATCACTAATATCATCTGGTTAAGATGCATAATTTTCTCAACATTACTCAACTCAACATTGTTTGTTTTATCAGAAAAGTCACCTAGTTTATGGATCAAATTTCATAGTTTTAGTGGGAGGTATTCTTATGTGTTTTCATATATGTTAAGAAATATCATAGATGTGGTATGTTTTACTCAAATAATGGAAACTCAATTATTAAATATATTTTTTATACTGCCTTTTTAGGGTGTTTGAATCCTCAAAATTCCACCTTTGAATTTCTTATCTTTGTTGACAGTAGTCTTGTAAGTTAAGGAAATAAGAAATAAAATCTTATCACCCATTATAGTGTTTAATCTAAGTAATGTTCACTAGGTTATATAATTGATGATATTTCATAGGAATGACTATTAATTCATAGTATTAGTTTTTCAGTCCATCAACTAGCCTAAATATGGTGCAACAATCAGGAATTATAAATGATTTTACAAATACTATATTTCATGAGTGCATAAAACATATTTTAATTGGATATCATTTTAATTTATATTATTTCCAATATAAAAAAATTACTTTTAACCATAAAAGATATATTATACAACTCATTGAAATTTTTACCAAATTTTTGTAGTGACCATAGATCCATTTTCTATACCTCAATCATGGATCGCACAATATCTACATCCATCTTTGAGGGGTATTCTTCTTTTGTTTTTTGTACCTTTATTTAAATTTCAAGTTGTACTAGCTTGGGTGAAAGTGTTAGAGTAGTTTGATTATTTATATATCTAGTATATGAGTAAGGGTTCAAAGGTTTGATATGTTTAATGATCATACTTGTATCTATGAACTATCTTGTATCTTTATTTATTCATTGAAAATTAATAATAATTTGACCATAATTATTGAAATTTATTATGTGACTTATCATTCTAAATTTTTTTAACAAGTTTTTTTTTCAAAAATAAATATATTAATAAAATAAATTAGGCCACATAAGTGAAAATTTATACATATGTTTCTCCCAAGAATTCAAAAATATACTTTATTAATATAAAAATTACATTTAAGGATAAAATAAAAATGAATAATATCTCATAGGCATGAAATTATTAAATAAAAATTACTTAAACTAGAAAAATCTTCATCTAGATCTATTTAAAATCACATAAAATGAAATATTTATTTTTCTAATCTTACCAATCACATAAATGTGTGTAGTCTCATGGGAACAAGGAATGTTAAAAACACAAAAAAAATCTCTAAAAAATAATTATGTTTAATTTTTTTATTAAATCAGTGTTACATTGATCAATTACAAGGTTCAAGAGAACATAATCATAATCGGATAAAATTTAAAGGTGTTTTAGGACTTGGACTAGATACATAATATAGAAAAAAGGAGTGGAATAAATATAATATTTTTTACTCAATTTAAAATGATCTAATATGATATTAAAAATGTAAACCTATAAAATAATGTACAAACATAATAACCACATGGAAAACACTCATGAAAGGTAAATGTAACTTTTAAAATGATATACTTGTAAAAATATGACAACTAAATAAAAATCCAATGCTCAAAATTACATTTTCAACATTTTTTTAAGTATCTTATCTCTCTCCCACTCAATATTTTCTTTTCATTTTTTATTTATTATTTACCAACATTTAATTAATATAATATTTATCTTCTTTTTTCTATTTGAAAAAACACATAAAATAGAAAAAATTACAAAAACATATTATAATGACACAAAAAAATATTTACATCTCACACTCTTGACAAAAGGAAATTAAAGAATGACCCAAAATGGTCTTTCATTATCTCATAAAATATACATTATCTAATAACAATCATGAACAAAGTTTTTATGACCTATTCCAACAAAAACCTTCTACATTTTAATTATATTTAAAACATAGACAATAAATAGAACATATAAATAAAATAACCCTAATCTTATTTTCAATCTCTTTAAAATAATAAAAATTGAATTTAAGGCTATTTACGAAAAACATTAGGCATAAAAATGTGATCATGTAATTAAGATGATTTATTTATGTCTCTAGAGGTTCCCAAGGGTATAATATTGAATAAATATTCTATTTGGATATACTTTATTCAGTGTATAAAAAATTGATCTTTATCATTAGCTGTAACTATATCCACATAACTTTGAATAATGATTAAAGAAAGTTATTATGAAAATATCTATTGTTGAGATTCACATATAAAAATAATATATGGTCCAAGTTAAGTGTTTAAAACATTTTGGTCTTAAACATCATATGTGAGTGTTTATCTTTTGAATTAAAATCCATTTTAAATTGGTTATGAATAATTTATAAGAAAAACTAAATATTCATAAATTACAAAGTGAATAATTAATACCACAGAGTTTATTTTCAAAGATGTCTTAAAAAAAAGCTAATATGAAATTAAATTCTTAAAAAGGATCTATTAAATTTTGTTATACATTTTCATTTTCTTTCAATACTTAATCATTAGTTATATTAACTAATGTGTATAGAAAAAATATCCATCTGTTATTATGATGTTTGAAAATATAGAACTGTAATAAATGTTAGAGATACATTTGTTTTTTATATATATATTGTGTACCCAAAAAAGAATTTTGTTTTTAACACAAAGAGGTTATTTACTATTTTAAAATAATGATTTTATATTATTTATTTATTTATTAATTATTTTTATTTTAAAATAAAAAAATATAAAACATTAGTATGTGAACGAAAATCAATAAACTAATTTAGAAAATGAAAATATTTTATTAAAAAATAATAAACATTTATTATTGATAGGCACTAAAGCTACTCTAATATGTAAAAACAACATTAATGATTGAAATATATTAATATTCAAAATAACCAAACATATTATTGAAAAAAAAAGAGAGTTCAAATATTTTTAATTGATTCCATTAAAATGTTAAGAATATAATAATCCTTCAATATGTTCTTACCCATGAAAAAGAATTAATATATGGCCATAAAAATGAAATATTTAGAACATGATGGGTATTAAATCACTAAAATGCCAAATGGGTAAACTTTTACTAAAATTTAAAGGTTTCCAATAATAATGTTTATATTATTAGGGTATAATATTGGGAGAAAAGGAAATTACCATATCTAATATCCATCATCAATTTTTTTTATTATCATTTTATTATCCTCCGATTTTACATTTTAATTATATAATGTTTAATTTTTATAAGCTTGTAACATTAAATATTATAAAACATTGAGTTAAAACGTTACCTCTTTTATTTATTTTTTAAAGATATATATTATAATACATAACAAACTAATATGATCAATGTTTAATATCTTTAAGTATGTAAAAAAAATTAACAAAAAATAGATAAATTAAGCTGTATTAAGAGGTATTTTAAATACAAACCTAAATTGAAAAATCACCTTAGCAAGAATCATTGGAATTTTTTTTGTTTAGTTTTATAATTAATTGAATTATTATTTTAATTTATGTATTAAAATGTTAAATCAAACCATTGAGTTTTGGAAAAAATGTATTTTAATACTTATTAATGTATCAATTTTCTTTATATATGTTCTCAAGAGTTTTATTATAAAATAGAGATAAAAAATCACTAATCAAATACATCTGAATTCCATATCTATGAAAGATATTTGATTTAATTAATTTCATAGTAGTGAGGGAATCATATTTACTATTGATTTGAGATTCAACACACCTTAAAACAAAGTAATTTTATTCTATTACATACTCATTAAAAATTATAAATTATTTTTATTTAAAAATCATCAATTTGTTATTAAGAAAAATAAAAAAATTAAATAACATTTAAATATGAGAAGTAAGTTCATTTTTTATTTATTTTGATTACCAAAAATATAAATTTCTAATAAATAATTTTTTATTTACTAATATAAAATAGATTTTCGGAATTATCTATTCATTTCTTTCATTTCTTTAATTTTAAGAACATAGAAAATAAAAAATATTACTATACTGAAACCCAGATTAATATATTATTTTATTAAAAGAAGATATTTTTTTATAAATCCAATCAATAATCATTATTATAATTTACCACCACTATAAAATATAAACAGTGTTGATGATTAAAAAATAATAACAATGAAAACGAAAAAAAATAATATTATATAAAAAGTAAAAAATGTGTCTCAATGAGATTTCTTAATTTAATTAGAAGGTTTTATGGATTTGGTTAGTTGATTTATATTTTTCTAATGAAATATATTTAATCTATAACTATTAATATTTTATTATTTAGTGGTAGAGTGGTTTTAAATTAATACAATAGTAAATGTGTAAACATTAAATACAATGTATGGACCTTCCCATCTAAAATTTAACATAATTGGGAATAAGATAAATTCATTGTTAATGAATAGTAACAAAAATATATCATGAATTATTTTATAATTATCTTATAATGGAATAATTTTTAATTTTCATTTTTATAATTTTAAATTTTCATAAGCTTAATGCATATATTACTTGGAATTTCATTTAGGCTTCTTCTTAAATCTTCTTATGCGCAATAAAGCAACAGATAATAATCCTATAAATTTTTATTAAAAGATATATTGGTAATTTTTAAACATTAAAATTGTTTAGAATAAATTGAGACATATTAGGAGGAATTTTCTATACTATCTTATAAGTACATAACAATTTACAAAGTTTCCATTACCTATCTATTGTTTTTAGTTTTAAGATTATTTTAATGCTTGTTTGTGTTTTTTCATTTAAATGTACAATAAACCCATCAGGCCATGGATAATAAGTAATTAATCCTTATTAACGAATAAATTATTTTTCAATATGATTTAAAAGATTTTATTATAAAAACATTCTTAGTATACTAATCAAATCTAATAGAACACCTTATCAACGATGGATAATTGATATAGTTATTTTCCTAAAACTGAGGGAAACATATTTCCTTATGTATATATGTTTAACCCCAAGTGAAATATGGTAAAAATTTGAAATAATACTAGTATAGTCATTGGATATAGGTAAATGACTAATAATATATATTCTCCAAACCTAATATAATTCATAAAAATTATGGGAAATGGTTTTATTTAATTTCTTTTTTAGATTTTTTAAATATCTCATATCTAATATTTTTTCTAATAATATTGATAATAATATTTAAATTAAAAATGAAAAAAATAGTTACAAATCTAATACTTTTCTTAATTTTATCTTATGAATAAGTGTCTTATACTTGAAAAATAGTGGAAAATTTTGAAACTGTAATCTTTCAAGTTATTATGAATACACTTTATTATTATATAATCATATTGTTATGTACATAATAAATGATATTCCCTAAAAAAATTATAGACTCGCTATTCGGTTTAATTCAATTAATTTCATAGAATATAACAGGAACACTCCAGTTGTGATGTAATTAATTATTGATTCATACCAATGTATTTAGTTTTCGAAAGGGAATTTTTTTTAATATTTATAATAGGATTGAATAATAAGTAAAAGTATAAAATTTGAAGTTTTCTCAAGGTATCATTCATAATATTTTATTATAAATATTTATATTTAATTTATATATTAAAATAATTAAGCATTAAAAAAGATTAAAATTAATTCTCGAGATTTATGTTTCATTAATAAATATCTCATAGTTGAATGACCATTAAAAAATAAATTTAATATATAATGAATATAATATAAATTTATATAGATTATAAAAAATAGAAATATGTTTCTTCAGTAAAAATATTTATGGGATTATCGTTTAATAATTTAGAGATATAATATATAATATAGTAATTCATACATATTATTTAGCATAGAAACATCTATAACCTATTAGATGTATCAAATATTAGGTAAAAGGGTCAACTATTACCAGGTGATTATAAAATAATGGTTTTTATAAGACAATGTTTTGATTTATCTAATGAATTTTAATAACACTTCGTAAATATAAAATATAAATATTTTTAGATTAATTTTATCAGGGGTAAATAATGTAAATAAATTCATTATAAATCATTTATAGAATCTAATATGTCTTAATAAATATATAATATCTCTATTAGTTTTAGGCTAATGGGGGCTATCAAAGAAATCAACTTTATCCAAACATACTTCGAATACTTTATAAGATATAACATGTTAAAAAACTATTCCAATAGTTATCTTAAAATGGCATTTATCATAAATAATCATAAAGTATGTTAAGATAAAATTTATTAAATTTTTTTATAATGATTCTCGGCCTATTCTATTTGAATTTCCATGACTAGTTAAATTATACATAAATAACTCCATACACCCCTCAACAAAAATAGATAATATACTTATCCCATAATATTGAAAAGTATTAGGACAATGATAAAACAAAAAATACATTTATATATTCAAAAATGTTTTATAGATTCAGGTGAAATTAATTTTATCTTTTTCATATGATTATATGATAATTTATAAGTAACACGAAGGACTATTTTAGAGGAAATAATTTATTTTTTCAGAAATCCTATAATTTTTTTTCTAATAATAAAAGGGAATGATGATCATTCATCAAATCCTTATTTATTATATTATATGATATAAAAACTATCCATTTACTTTCAAAACATATAAATATTAATTTAAATTGTTCTTTCTTTATGAAAAAAATTCCTCTCTTTTTAATAATACTTATTTGACAATAATTACACACTTATTATTAGAAATATGTAATATTATTCTAACTTTGAGAAATATAGTGAATTTTACTTTATTATTTATAATATTAATGGGATAAGTCTCCCTTTTATGTAAAATATTTTTAAAAACTCTTCTTATTGAATTTCATTTATGGATGAGGATATTTTAATATCTATAATATCTGAGAGTGAACAACTAATCTTTATTCATTTAATTACAACTCATCAAATTATTTTATCACCACCTAAAAATCATATATTTAATTATTCCAAAAAAAATTGATTTAAAATAAAAATAGGCACAATTTTTTTATTTTAAATTACTTTAATAATAATAATTAATATTTCTGACATGTATTTTAATATTTTATAGATTATATTACATATAATTGTTTTAGATAAAATGTTAGCATAAAATTTTAATTTATTTTTATTTTATTCACATGTTTTCAGTTATTTAAGATTATTAAAACTTTAGGGAGGCTCATCATTTTTTGTAGTTAATTTTTTTCTAGAACTCACCACACATCTATCTTAAAGGATTAAGACAATATATCAAAGGTAAACCTATACTTTTAATGTTTGTTTCACTTCCTCGTGATCCTATATTGATGTGGTGTTCAACATTAGGAATTTTATAAGATTGTTTTTTGAGATCATATATAAAACATTTAAAATTATAGGGATCCTATTTGAGATTATTTTGTCCCTTCGATAATTATGTATTTTTTTAATAAAAAATTATTTCAATATGTGTTGAGTTGAGAATACTGAAGAAATATTTATTAACCAATAAAATATATCAATATATGTTGAGCTGATAATGATTAAATAATGCATTGGATCTTAGAGTTTGATGTAACATCAAGTATAATATATATTAAGGGTAGTTTTTCCATAAAGGGGAAGGTGTTTATGGAATAGAATTTGTGAGATGTTTCTAATTATTATATTTTTAGGATAATATTCATTTGTTAAAGGATCGAAAAGAAATTTTTATTGGCTGTTGTTGTTTATAAATTCTTGTAAAGAATATATTTAGTGGTATTAAGGATGATAATATATGGGGCATACAATTGTTCAACCCTACCTTTGTTACTTATGGAGTATTATGGGGATTATGGGACATTTCTGGTAGAATATATGTTTGGGGAAGGTTTTTGTTGTATTAAAACATAGTAATAAATAAATTCAGTGGTTTTAGAAGTGGATCTATAAGTTTGGATTTAAATTTGTAATTTTTGAGTTTAATATGAATTTTTTATTTTTAGTTCAAATTTCAATACTTGTATAGAATGAACATTATTTTTTTATCTCCTTCTTAGAGAGGACCCTAATATTTTTTTGTGTTTTTTAAAAATCTCATAACATATTATTCATTTTTGAAACATAAGGTTTATTTTTTATTGTGTAAGAGTCTTTTACATGATTCATAATAGTCTTATATAATTTTATAGGATATATTAATAACTTTATAATCGTTATATCGTTTACTAAAATTTGAAATATAAGATACATTGATGAAATATTATAATAAATTTCCAGACATCATAAGATTCATTTTGAATATTTTATAAGAGATTTTTTTTGATTTTTTAGGAGTCATTTTCAAAATTTCATAAGAGTATTTTTTTCATATAAGAGTAATAATCCCCCATATAGAAGTATCCCCATTAGTGTAATTTTTTAAAATTTCTATTATTTATCTTGAATCATATTATATAGTGGGGAATTTTATTTTTAATAATAAAAACCTTAAACATGAATATTTAAAAATTAAATAATAATATCTTCATCCCTATAATATAAAATCCATATTTTAAGGAATTAAATGTTATTAAATGATTATAAATAAACACCCCATATTCTAAGGGTAATTATTGGTGGTTTATTGAATTTTGGGAAACAATTCCTACAAAATTACAACCCAAAACTTCAATTATTTTAAAATTTATGAAGTCCCAACCATTCTATCTCTCCTATTTTTTGATCCTAGAAAACCAAAGGATTTAAATTTGAGTTATTTAAGTACCTTTTCAAGAGTTCATATATTCCCCTCATGAGTTTTATGCCTTAGATAATATTTTCTCCTTACTTTTCACATAAAAGAAGTTATTTATGCTTTTTATCTAGGTAGTGGATCCATTAAATCTCTTCATAATTTTTTTATAAATCCTGGAATTATCAAATTTTAATTTTTAACTAAATAAATTATTGGAATTGACTATGAAAATATAAAAACTACAATATAGAAGTTATGGGTGGGGGATTATTACATGAGAGTTATTTGGTTTTTTTATTTCTCGGGTTTAATGGATATCGATATCTACTACACTATTACTGAACTACTATGTTTATGATTTATATGCTTGATTATATTATTAAATATAGTAAAAAATTAAAAAAATGATAATTATTTAATCATGGTTATAAAGTTGTATTCTTTGAAAATATAGTAATATGTATTTTTGGTTTTAATAGGGTCAAATGGATTTCATGTAATAAATGACAAGAAATATATTTTCTTAATCTATGCATATTTTTAAGATAGATGTATGTTTAGAATGGGTTTTTAATGAGGAGTTGTGTTTTTAGATCCCTGGTGGTATGAAATATGATAGAAATTGAAAAATAAAATGACTATTATAGGGTTAGGATTTAATAAGTATAAACTATTAATAAACTATTGTGATATTAAATGGAAAAGTAAAATAAGTAATTAATATGTTTTTTATATTGTGAATGGATATTAAAAATACGATTAATTAATATAATAATAAATATAATACGGATGGTAAAATGTAAATCTATAAATGGTTATATTTTATTTTAAAACCAAATTCATGGTTAATGTTGTGTATGTTTTGTGGTGAATAAAATGTTTGGTTGATGATGTAGATGTGGAAGCTTTTTTTAGAGAACATTGGTGGTGGTGTGGTGATAAATATGGGTTATACTAGTAATGTTTGATAAAAACCCTTTCTGATTATTCTTGTGTATGTGGTTGATGGATATATGTATATATATATATATTCAATTTAATTATGATCTCATATTCACCCTTCTCATGTTGGAAAAAACTATTGACCCCAAAATGTTTTGGGTTCTACGTGTCTTCCCAAAACATCCATGTTAGAGTGGGAATATATGGATGATTACTCCCTATTTTCTACACTTTTTTTAAACATTGTGATTCATTCGAAAATAATCATGTTTGTGAAGGAATGGATTGATAATTTCTCAATATTTCCTTCAATAATTGTTTTTTATTTTAAAGGCCTTAATGGTGTGAAGTTTACATGAATGGGTTTTTATGGATAGAAGTAAAAAAGTGTGATTAATGAGATGATGGTAGGACTATAATATGGTAAATATTGTGGTCATGCCTAGTAAGAGGAAAGAACAAGTTTTATGTTTTTCATATTCATGATACTCTACAATGATGGAAATTAATTTTGCAGTTGAGATATGAAAATTTGGTAGGTGGATGTGGATATATCATTATGTGATTAAGATATGGCTATGTGATATATAGATTTGTGGATGTGGTTATAATGATATGGAATGGATCAAATCACTAGGACATTTTCAATTGGTTTGTGAGAGAGTCAAACTAGATAGGAAGTAGCCTTTAGTATCCTATTACTATATTCTTTGATATTATTTTATTATACTTGGATGTGATATTGGGTGAGCTTGACTTGGTGAGGATTGGTTATTTTACCTAGTATAGGTGTTTTTTATTTGGTCTATTCAATATTTGAGGCATCGGTATGATTCTTCAACATTTTCATGAGGAATATTGAGGTTTGTGTTACTATGTATACAAATATTCTCAAAAATGTCTATATAAATCCTTTTTATAGGTTTCTATGAGGTATTTATACATTCATTTGGACATTCCATGATTTGTGTTGGGAGTGGTTTTTGGAGTTTTTCCCCTATGAGTTTTATTTTGTTATGTTATTATAGAAGCTTATACTTGTATAAACTTTTCTCACATTATGGTTATCATGAAATATATTTTTATTTATATTATAGATGTAATTAGTGGTTTCATTTTAATATTCCTAGGATTTTTTTAAATAACTCTCATTTGTGTGACTTATACCCTCTGAGCTAGTATGCAACCAATGGCCTATTGGAGGATGGGTTTGAAGAACACTATCATCTTCATTATAGGACAAAATGGGCTTCCCAATGTGGTTAAGTTTTGAAGATATATTATCAGAGTAATTAGTGAGATTTAAGATTGATTTTGGAGTTGTGAACTAGTAATGACTATATGGGTTTTGTAGGAAAATATTTTCATTAACACTTAGTGTGCGCTAAAAAAAGTTAGTATCATGGAAATAGGTGATTAGTTCCCCCAGTGATACATTTCATAGACCTTAATATTATTAATTCCATAAAACGATAACACTTATTGTATAGTAGAGAACTAAGGATGACACATGTATCATAGTTTTTCACTTATAGTTGGATTGTGGTAATTTAGGTGAAAATTTAAAATAGACCAAAAATAAATAAACCTCAATACATTATATAATATTATTTTTAAGAGTTTCCTTTTAAGCTTGAAAAAATGAATCATGGTTTCCATATGAATATGGATCAAGATATAGAGGTTCATTATAAGGATTGATTTGATTTATATATGTTTTTCATGACTAAATAGGATGATACCTTAAGGATATTAGTATCTAGTAGTAGAGTTTAGAAAAATACTATGTGAATGTATCTGAATTTATAGATTTAGTAGTGGAAATTAATTTATAGATAAATTTTTGTTTTATAAATTCTAGGATAGTGTATTGGATCATATTTGCTATTATCCAAATGTGATTAGTTTCCCAATGGTGTATTTTGTACCACAAGTAGTGTAAGGAGGTATAAATATTTTGGGAAGATATCTAGAGGCAGCTTCAAGAACATTTCCTCTTATTGATGGTGAGTGTAGTTAAGAGGGAAGAGGTCCACTATCTACATAATTGGATGCTGAGAGTGCTAGATCATAGTATTCACATCATTGAACTTCATTACTTGTCTCCAAATATTTTTTTATTAATGGGTCTAGAATGAGGCACCATTAAGAGGAACTATAACTATATATCTATTATTTCGTTACCCAAATTATTTTTCCTACATATTTGTAGGTATAGAATAATGAGTATCTCATTGAGATAATGAATTCACAAATTGGGTCATCATTATAGGGATTTCAATATAATTGTTTAATATAGGGGGTCTTGGATGTTTTGGCAGTTGAGGTTCCAACCTGTAGGAATCTATCCCCAAACCTCCTTTTCTCATTTATCTAAAGTGGGTATTTATTATGTGTATACTATGATACATGTGATAATGTTAGTTGTTTTTGTATATCATGGTCGTCAATTATATTAGTTCTTGGCCATTATTTGGGTACATCTCGACATAGGAATTCAAATCCTATATCTTACTTAATAAAATTTTTCCAAGAGGGAAAATTAGTATTAGGGACCACCATATTATGTTCCATTAATATGAGATGGATCTTCTAGATGTTATTCCTAGGATATTCCCTTACTTTGGGATATAAAGTTGATCGTGTCTACAGAAGTGGTCATAATTAGGGTTAATAGTGTAATGGAACTATACATGGATAGTTTTATATATTATAGATGATGAATTTGGGTAGGCTTGATATTTTTTTATTTACATTTTTATCTCTACTCTATGTATTTCTGTACGTGATTATATAATATCACATTCTTTTATTTCACACAATATGGTAAATGATTTTGGATTCATGGTGGAGATGTTTCTAGAATCTATGTTGTCGACTACACCTATTGGAATACATTATTTTTTTTTGATATATATCAGGGTTGTCAACTAATGATATTTAATCACCAATCATTAGATTATTTTGTTCAAATTTAGATATTCTAATAAGATACCACTTTTGGAATGTATTAGTTTTATTTTATTCATTTTATGGTTGATTTCATTTATAGAATTGTTGTTCTCCATGGTATTTAAGGAAGACAAGAATTATTTTTCATTGATTTATACCATCAAGTGTGACATAATTATTCAAATCCCCTTTTATCTAAGTTAACAAGGTTGCCTCTTTGTCTAATAGAGGTACATGTAGTGTCATTTCCTAGAGTCATTGAGGAGTTTAAAAATGTTTTCCCTGATGTTTTTGTGATGTTACCACCATCACAATATATTGAATTCAAGGTAGATTTATAGCCTAATTCCTCTATGATATCGATATACCCTTTTTAGATATAACTATTTGATCTATAGGTGTTTAATATTCAGATTGAAAATTTAATTCGTCCATGTTTTATTCATACTAATATATTCTCATGTGGTGAGCTAGTGTTATTAAATAATAACAAAGGTTTTATTTTTAGTTTGTACCTATAATACCAATGGTTGAATTTTATGACAGTCAAGAAATGATATCCCCCTCCAAATGATAGCTGATTTTTTTATCAAATTAATGAAGATAACTAGTTATTGAAGATTGATATTTGGTATGACTATCATCATTTGAGATTGAGGTAGGTGATTATCCCATCATTTACTTTTAGATTCCTTTAAAGGTACATCCATTTTATGGTTAAGCGATTCGATGTTTGAAACACAATCTTTATTATCATGGAACTCATGAAATACATGATTCATGAGTTTTTTGATCTATTCATAATATATTTCTTGAAAAAAATTCTCATATATTAGATGTTATAATAGAAACATTCCAAGATTCTTAGGGTTGTTTTATAATCTTGATGACACCATCATACTAGTGGAATGTTTCCAAAGTGAT
This sequence comes from Viscum album, assembly GCA_963277665.1. Lineage (NCBI taxonomy): Eukaryota > Viridiplantae > Streptophyta > Magnoliopsida > Santalales > Viscaceae > Viscum > Viscum album. The sequence goes on along the minus strand of OY728153.1, from coordinate 1,197,933,401 downwards.
TTTTGTTGTTGCATGAGGTGAATTTTAATAGGAATATAGTGTCCCAATATGGTTTAGTATTAGATCCTTAAAATATTGTGTTCATTGTTTCATTAGAATAACATAAGAATATTATAGAGGTACATATCTTCTTTGGTCTATTGGGATATTATCAGATGTTCTTATCTAAATTATGTCATATTATAGACCCATTAAAAATTAAGACTAATAAAGACCAATAATTATTATAGACTAATTATTTTTTGGAATATTTTGACTATATGATGGATAAGTTGATCACTGATCTTGTTTGTTGGCTATATTAGGATGGGGTTATGTTTGAGGTCTTTTTGGATTACTGTTGTATTAGTTTGGGTTGAGTACTGATGAAACATAGGGTGGTGATCACATATGGGTCTATGATGTTAAGTCCCCATGAGTGTAACTATACCACTCATGGTCTTCTTTTGGTCTTTTTGATGTTTTATCTAAATAAATGAAGATATTTCCTCATCATAGAATGTTTTTTGTTTTTTATTTGTCATAAAATAATGAGTTATATTTTTTATTTGAGGGATTTAGATATGCGTCATGTATGGTGGGTGATTTATTATTAGACTATGACATTGATACCTCATAAACCTAACAAAAAACTTTAATTATTTATGAGATTAGTATGAAATATTTAGGAGATATCACTTTAGAGTCTAGAGAAGTTTGGAGAGTGTTATAAGAGATTTAAGTTATATATCCTGATGTGGGGGGGAGGCTAGTGGTAGAGATTTCATGTGGCTGATGATAGTGAAGTCGTCATTGATGTGGGGCATAGAGGAGTCTCAATGGGGAGACTCAAAGGTAGATTTGATTCAAGATCACATCTTCCATGGTGACACACATGTGGTATGGTTCGAAGATGAATGATACTTGATAATGTTTTGAGGGATATTTTTTATTCGGTTGGTGACGCATTATGAGGTTATTTATGATTTCTACATATCACAGTTAGCATTACATCTTGGAATATACAATATGTTTCATACATCATAGAGTAAGTTTGAGTAATAGGGTCTAAAGTGGTCTATAGAGGAATTTATGTCATTGAGTTAATTTTTCTACTAGATTAAGGTAGATCATCTAGTTCCATGTGGTTTTTTTCAACCATTGGAAGTTCTCTAGTAGAACTATGAGGATATATCTATGAACTTTTTTACTAGTTTACCCTAATCCCAATGATTTTATGATACTATTTGAGTGAATTTTGATTGAATAACGAAGTTATCCCATTTCATAGTGATATTAGAATCATGTATTGTCAATGTTCTAGAGAGGTACTATACGGATTATATACTGAGGAGTCGTAATTTATTCAGTACTATCATCTTTATATTGGATCCATCCTTTAACACGTGAGCTTGGGGTGGTTTTTAATATGATTTTGGATATCATTTATGCCTTAAAGATAACTTCTTTCCTCAAAATTTATACTTAAAAGAGTAAAACATTTAGATATCAGATGATGTGTTATAGGAATGGATCATATATTTTGGTGAATAATGGGTGAATCATTATACATTGGTTGTGTTTTCATATAACAATATATATAAACAATCCATTTTATTTTCTATATTCGAGGACTTTTATGGGTGGCCCTGTACATCTCTATTGTATTGGACTGAGGCAGAAGAGTTTGTGTTCAATGGGCTAGAAGTAGTGTAGAAAATGACCGAGAATTTTTATAATAATTAAGAGTATATTCAAGGAATGTAGGACTATCATATGTATAATAAATATTAGAGGAGGAGGATTATAAATATTTATATCAATGAAAATTTTTCATGAAGGGTTACCCTCATCATTTTTAGTGCATGATTGGATCTGTGAGTAAATTTTATACTCAGTTTATTAATCATTTTGAGGTGTAATTTCCCCCATAGTTGAACAATATCTACTATTTCTTTAATGTATTGCATATTTTTTAGTTTCTTTAAAAAATATTCCTTTACATTGATTACGGAGACTTAGATGTAGAGGATGACGTGATGTTTGTGGAGTGGTCAATTGAGATTCAATATTGTTTAGAAACGTTTTTTTAAGTTTTGTTAATAACATGGTTCATGATTTATGAAGTTATGGTGGGTTTGATGAATGTATAATGTAATTTTAGTTTGAAATATATTCTTATCATCCTACTCTATTTTGAGCTATTTTTATTTTAGGATGAGATGATTTATTTAATGTTTATTTGTTTGAGAATATTTTTTCCTTATTTTTTTATTCATTAGTAGTGGAATTTTATTGTTTGGAGGGGTACCTCTTTGGTAGTTCTAGGATTATTATTATAGTTCCATTCTCGGTTGGTTTTTATTCTAAATGATGAGAATAATTTTAGATGTTTAGTACATAAGTGATCATAAATTTACAAAAAATCTCTTTGTTTTTTCCTGAGGGTCATAGGGGTCAATGGGATGTTTTCTAGTACCATCATGTGCTAATTATTATCATGGGAGTTTGAAAGGTGAATATCACAATGCTTAATTTCTTATATACTTCCTTCTTTAAATATATGGGAACTATTTATTTCATTTAATGTTGTGTAATATTAATAGAAGTTTTGTTGAAATTTTTTTTGGGAGATATCAATATTGTGTAGTTAATTAAAAACATAAGTACCAATGAAAAATATATAGAGAAGCTAACTTTATACTACTGAATATTTTTTGTATCGAATATTATAAAATAGAGAGAGAATGATGACAAAACTATTTTTCCTTAATATCATAAAAAACAAAAATCATGCAGAGGGAGACTGTTTTCCATTATTATTTTAACCAATAAATAAAATTATAATTTTTCAACTATATAAGAGACTCATGCTATCATTTTTATCTTACATAAATTTGGATAAAAAAATATAGTTATTAAAGAAAGAACTAGTTCATGTGTGTTTCAAAAGAGTAGTGAGTTGGAGATTACTAAGTTAGTTATTGTGATGCACATATTATTTGTAAGAACCCTTTTTTGGCTACAAAGGAATTTGGAATATTCTTGATATTATTCCACAGCAGCGCCTTCAGACGGTGTGCGATTCTGAGCCCCGGTGTGGCCGAAATTAAATTTTCAGTGCGTTCACACTGGACACACCAAATAAATCGGATAAGTCCTAAACGGTGACAAGAATCAGAGATACAAGTGTATGGATGGGTCTGGAATGGGTAATTTAACCTAGGAACGACATAAAACATGTCGGCGTGGGATGTTTGGACCCCTTGCTCGCTTTCGGAACGTTAAACGGATAAATTAAATAATTAATTTATGCGTTTAATGGTTAAACTCAAGTATCTCATAAACGTTGGCTCGGATGGGAAAACCGAGGGCACCGTTGAGTTCGGAATGTGTCGTTTACCCTAGGAGGGGCGTAACATTCGTGGGCGCAGCCCGTCTGTGAAAAATGGCCCAAGGAGCGTTTTCGTAATTTGGCAGCCTCGGGCGTTGAGTTTAATAACATTCAAACTGAAGCTCGAAATCAAATTATGAGACCACCGTTGTGCTGGGGAGGTGGGTTTTACCCTAGTGGAGGTTTAATTTTGACCTTGCCAAAAGTTTCGGATGCGGGTTAAAATTACGGGTTTAAGTTGGTAAAAAATTTAATTATTTTTCTTATTTAAACCAAACCCACCCCCTTCCTTCTACATTGGAAACCCTTGGCCGAAGAACCCTCAAGGAAGCCCCCTTATGCTCCTCCTCTCCTCCACCACTCCGGCGAGGCGCGACAACTCCGGTGGTCCATCCGTGAAGCGTCGAGCGAAGCCCAACAAGGTAGGATTGTGTGTTTCATTTTATTCTTCCCGCACCTAAATTGAGCTCAATCAATCATGTAGAATTGCTGTCAAATCTGCCAACAAAGCCCATGGTCGTTTAGTACAATTTATGAGCTTCCCAACACATCTTTCGATTTCGAATTTGGAGTCCCGAGATTTCCTCAATCGCCCGCTGAAGTTTGCGGGTTTTCGATTTCCGGTGGGTTTGTGCAGCGGCGCGACGTCCCTAGGAGGCGTCGGCGGGGCTCTTAGACAGCAGAGCAGCTAAGGTGCAGGGTGGCGTGGCTCCAGTCCAAGGCAGCGGCGGCGGCGGGTTCATCTGGTTGTGGCGGCGGGTTCGTCTGGTGGTGGCGGAGGAGGCCGACAATCCGGCCGGCCGGGCTGCGACTCGCCGGTGTGGGCGAGGTGGGGTTGCGGTGCGTGACCCCGGTGGGAGACGAAGACCCCCCTATGGCGGGTGTTATCGTGTAAGGACCAGCCATGTCGGCTGGTTGGTGGAAGCGTGCCGCGGCCAGCGGGCCGCGGGCTCAGCGGGCCGGCCGGCGTGGGCTGGCCCAAGCAGGGCGGACCGGCCGGACCTGGCCGGTCTGGCCCAGGGGGTTTTTCCCTCCGACTTCGGACGCCCGGATCTTGAGCTACGGGCATCCGTTTTGTGTTCCATCAGTGGCAGCGTGGACCTCGCGTCAAGGCAGAAATTTTGAGATGGTTTCTGGAATTTTTAATTCCCGAAAAGAGGGGCCTCAGAGAAGCGACGCGTCTTTAAGTGAATTGACGTTTTTCCGGGGGTTCATGTTTTGAGCGGCGCAGACGCATCAGACGTCCGTTTTGAGCGCTGTCAGCGGCGTTGGAACCCTGGAGCTGGGGCAAATCTTTACAGGGTGGTTTGGGGCATTGAATCTAGAGTTGAGATATGTGCCCCACGGCCCGTCTGTTGAGCCGCGAGCAGCATTTTGTAACTTTTTCATCGGACGTCTGTTCGGGGCGTGCGATTAGTCGATGTTGGGTGTTTTTCTAAGGGGATCGCATTGGCGTAGCCTGCCCCCTCTAATTTCGCATGCTGGTGCGGGCCCCGCACGGGTCATTTCGAGAGTTGACGGTGATTTCCAGCATTATCACCGGCTGTCCGTTTTGGACAAGTGATTAGTCAAACTTGTGTACTTTTTTGAGAGGATCGCAATAGTGTGATCTGTTCGTTGTGTTTCGGGACCGGGTTGCGGGTCCCATGAAGCACCGCTCATGTGCGGTGCAGCAGAATGAATCGTTTTCTCTCGATATCTATTTCACTCAAGTGAGAAGTCCTTTTGATGTGTTTTCCCAAGTGGATCGCAATGGTGCGATACGCCCGACTGTTTTCGGGGCCGAGGCTCATGATCACAGGACACCGTTCAGGCGTAAGGCGATGTTGGCGCCTTTTTCGTCAGATATCTGTTTGAGGCGAGTAGGTAGTCTATCCCGTGTGTTTTTCCACGAGGATTTCAATGGTGAAATCCGTTGGGATGTGAGGAGTATCCTTTGATATCTCATCAAATGCGGAAACATGGAAGTCATACCAATGGTGGTTCTTTCTGCGATGCATGCAAAGAACCCTTGGCGTGTGATCGCGTGCAGTCCCGTGTGAGTGGAGTAAATACTTAATGAGATGTGGTTGACCGTTCCTGGGCCGATGATGTGGCAAGTTGGCGAAGTTATGTTTACACCCTTCGCATTGACGTTGGGTTGCCGTGTGCACGATAGCTTTAGGGCTGGAGACGTGGTATACTCTAGGAGTATACGTGAATGCTTAGAGGTACACATTGGGTATGTTTGTACCTGAGAACATTTGTGCGCATGGTTGGGGTTGACTTGGTGTCACATGTCGTGTGGGCCCTAGGTGTGTGTCATGTTCTGCTTTGTGTACTTTTGACCTCTTGCGACATAGTGGGTCCCTCAGTTCCCGATTGTCGGCCAGCGGGGTTGAGTTTTTCCCCTGGCTCTATGGTCGATTGTTTATGTCAGCAGGGTTGATTGGTTTTCCCTGGTTTTGTTCCGGAGTCGGGTGGTTGTGCGATACCCACTCCGAGTTCTGTTGGCCTGTGTTATACCATCCAGTGGAGATGGATATAGAAGTTACAGGTTTACCCTCTAGTAGAGGCTGGGCAGTGGGTTGCTCATTGCCTTCTAGGGTTTACCCTCCAGCAGACACTGGGCAATGGGTCACCCGACACTCTTAGGGTCTACCCTCCAGCAGATATTGGGCAGTGGGTCACCTGATGACCTTATAGGGTTTACCCTCCAGTAGAGACTGGGCAGTGGGTCACCCGACACTCTTAGGGTCTACACTCTAGTAGAGACTGGGCTGTGGGTCACCCGACGACCTTCTAGGGTTTACCCTCCCGCAAAGTTTGGGTAGTGGGTCACCCGACACTCTTAGGGTCTAGCCTCTAGCAGAGACTGGGTAGTGGGTCACCCGATGACCTCTTAGGGTCTACCCTCCAGCAGGGCTAGGCAGTGGGTCGCCCATCATCTAGTTCCAGGTCTACCCTCCAGCAAGGCTGGGCAGTGGGTCGCCTGTCGACTTATTCCAGGTCTACCCTCCAGTGGGGCTGAGTAGTGGGTCGCCTGATGATGTATTTGGGTTTACCCTCTAGCAGGGTTGGACAGTGGGTCACCTGATATGTGGTTAGGGTTTACCCTCCAGCAAGGCTGGGTAGTGGGTCACCCGTTGACATTCCAGACTCAGTCCTTTCGACTAGGCTAGTCTGTCGCTTTCCTCCGTGATTACCGAAGTGGGACCCTTGGATGTACGGGTCAGTGATGGAATGACCTTGACTTCGAGAAGACCTCTTGACTTCGGGGCAGTGACAAGGTGTGGTTTGAATTAACAAGGAACTCTTAAGTACGAGGGGCATTTTCCTCCACCGAGATGTGTCCTTGTGACGCGACCTAAAATTGTATGGGTGAGTCACTGTCGCCCAAAGAGGATAGTGTCGAGGTGCAGTCCTTTGAGCCCCTTGACTTGTAGTTCGGGGCAGACGTGCAGTATTCTTGGCAGTCACAGAGTTTACTTCTAGGACTGTTGGATACTCAATTTCTTGGGCTGTGCTACGGGACGAAAACCCCCTTATGATCTTGTTTGGGTTTCGTGATTGAGCATATGGATATGTATATACCTTGTTCTAGTACCCACTTCTTGGGTTTGGTTACTCTCCTTCCAGGAGAGGCGAAGACGTGTGGGGTATACCATGTGCTTTCCGTGTCTATCTTCTCGTGGTTGGACGAGTCTACTCTTCTGCTATAGGTAGCGAAGACTCGACTGGAAGTTCATCTTCTCACCGTTTTCAGCTCTTGTGTTTGGATGAGTCTACCTCCTTTCTCTTGTTGGGTTGAGCTGGACTCTTTACTGTACTCTTTACTGCACTTTCGGTTGTACTCCTTTACTTTTCCCATGTTCGCTCTACTGCTCACCCTTCAGTACCTCATTTTTTGCTCCATCGAGCCTTCGGGGTATCCTACTGAGTGTTTTTATACTCACCCCTGCTTGGTCTTTGCCCGCACTTGGTGTTCCCTTATAGACGACGGACAGGTTGGTTGTGAATTCAGTGGGGCATAAGAGTTCAGGAGCATGGACCACATGCGGTGGTCAGAGTCAGGTTCCAGGTGGGGGACCATTCCAGCTGTTTTTTTTGTTTACCTATTTCCAGGTTGTGGCACTTTTCTGGTTGGGTTTGTGTTTTTCCCCTTTTCTTTTCAGTTTACCTTCAGCACATGTTTTTACTTCTTAGAGTTCGATGCACTTTTGTGGTTTATTTATAGTATTTGGTACTTTTCTTTTCTTTTTTACTCTGCACTTTTGCATTGAGTGTGTTGTGTGTGTGTATATAGGTACTGAGGAAAAGACCTCACTGAGTTGTTTATCCTTTGGTGCTTGTCGCCAGCCCCTGGCCTATGGAGGTAGGATTGGGGAACTTTCGGCTCGAGCCCGGGTGGGATCGGGTCGTGAAAAAGTGGTATCAGAGGTGGTTCATTCCCTGGGATGTTGTGCGGACTTCCCTAAAAGAGGAATTGGTTGGGATTTAGGGAAACAGTGTTAATGTGTCTCAATAGCGGCTCTCAGGCCAGGGAGTCCAGTGATGGTACGGCGGCCGACGTATCCATTCACCAGGACCCAGATAACCCGCTAGTCGACTCGGCATGCTGAGACACTTGTTGCAGGGAAAATTGGTTTGTGCATCACATAGGATTGAGTCTTTGACTGTCCTTCTTGAGTCATATCCCCATCATTGTTATCGGTATATACATATATAGTCATCTGACCGCGACACTCCTTGATAATATTCAGGATGTCTCCGCGATGACAGCCAGCCTGGATACCAGCTTGGGTTTGTGATGATGACCCTATGAGCTATGAGGCCTTAGTCCAGGACCCATCATGCAAGCCCCTTTATCTGGGTGGGCTGGTAGCATCACCCCCACCTGTTGAGCAACAGATAGCTTCAGCATAGCAGGTTGAGTTTGAGCGCATGTTGAGCGTGCTCCACGATTTCCAGCGGGAGAGACTGTTGAGGTTCAGTGGTGAGACAGACCCTCGGGCAGCTGAGGTTTGGCTAGATACAGCGGTTCACCTTTTCAAGCCTGTGAAGATGTCGACAGATCATAGAGTGGCTTTGGAAGCCAACCTTTTTCATGGAGCAACTTGGCGTTGGTGGAGTCTGGTGACTCAGTTTCTTGACGAGTTGTCACTTTCGTGGGGTGACTTTCAGTTGTTGTTCTGTGAGGATTTTTCCCCTCCTGCTTGTGCTCCGTTTGGATTTAGGAGGTCCTGTAGTTTCAGTATGGAAGGATGACGGTAGCCTAGTATGCAGCTAGTTTCGCAGACCGTGCATGCTTTTACACTGACTTGGTCCATGACGACAACATCCGAGCGTGGAAGTTTGAGCAGGGTATCCTCCAAGAGATTTTTCCTATCATAGTACCCTTGGGAATTTCCACATATGTCGGGGTACTAGAGCAAGCGCTGGTGGTAGAGAGATCTCTGTCATGTTCAAGAGTTGGTGGTGGCAGTAGGCACGTTGGAGCCGAGACGCCTGCCGCAGCTAGAGGGCGTCGGCAAGAAGGACCTCGACGCATGTGGCTTATTGCCAACCGGACTCCGGGGCATGGTCGTACACCACAGTGGCACCAGAGGGCACCATTGCAGCCCGAAGATATTCAGTGCTATACTTGCGATTAGCGAGGTCACATGGCACGGGACTACCTGACCAGGCATGCAGAGAGCTTCGTGCAGGCAGCAGGTGCACCACCACGACGGAGGAAGCACCGTGAACGGAGTAGCGCCCAAAGAGTTGGTACTGGAAAAGCAGCGGGAGGATCTAGAAATGGGGGACGACTTTACGAGGTCTTCCCATCACCACTAGGTGGTCTATGTCAGGATTCGGGAGCTGACATTTGGGACTGCGGACAGCCACAAGCTTTGTATGTCTGCGATCCTGCAAAGCATGAGGTGATAAGAGTTATGCTCTACAACTCTTCTACTTCTTGCAGTAGAATTGTTAGACTCTGTGTGTGGAATGCTTTTCTCCACGCTCCTTGTTGAGGTGTTACCAGGGTGACACGGGGCGTCGCTGTAACCCTGTGTTGGTAAGGTAAAAAGGCGTAGGACCTTTTTATTTAGTCGATGGTGCTGACTCATTCTCTCTCCGAGCGTGTAAGAGAGTCTTGGTTGCGAGACATCGGCGGTGAAATCTTGCGTAACTAGATATCCTTTGGTGTTTCACCATATGGATATTCTGGAGGAGGGAATCAACGAGTCTTGTTCCAAGTGCGTGCGGTGATTCCAGTCATGTCATGTGACGTAAGGGTTTGGTCGGGGATTTGAGCTAACCTCGAGGTCCTTAGGACAGTTTGAGAACATGCAAAGGGATGGCGAGGTTCCCTACCGCCTTTCACTAAACCCAATGTCTGGAGGGGGTGCACGACGTCTCCCACGTGACTCAACCGAGAAAATGTGTGTGTGATCCTGTTCACGTCATCGCTGAGGGAATACCTTGCATGAGCATATAAAATCCTTTGGGCTGTTTGCGGTGACGCGGAGCTGTGCAATAGTTCTTCTGGGTACGGGAGAGCCAAGTGTGGGTGTAGTAACCTAAGTTGATCCCTGGTTTTGTTTTTTGGGGATGAAAAGTGTGAAGGAGGGAATGAAGTAAGAACCCTGTTTTTGGATACAAAGGACATTGGAATTTTCTTGATATTATTCTAGAGCAGCGCCTTCAGACGACGTGTGATTCCGAGCCACGGTGTGGACAGAATTATATTTTTAGTACGTTCACACTGGACACACTAAATAAACGGGATAACTCATAAATAGTGATCTGGATTAGAGATCTGAGTGTACGGATGGGTCCGGAATGGAATATTTACCCTAGGAACAACATAAAACAAGTCGGTGCGGGACGTTTGGACCCCTTGCTCGCTTCCGGAACGTTAAACGGATAAATTAAATAATTAATTTATTTGTTTAATGGTTAAACTCAAGTATCTCTTAAATGGTGGCTTGTATGGGAAAACTGATGGCACAGTTGAGTTCAGAACGTGCCGTTTACCCTAGGAGGGTTGTAACTTTCACGGGCGCAACCCGTCTGTGAAAAATGGCCCCAGGGGTGTTTTCGTAATTTGGTGACCTTGGGAATTGAGTTTAATAAAATTCAAACGGAAGCTCAGAATCAAATTCAGAGACCACTGTTGTGCTCGAGAGGTGGTTTTTACCCTAGGGGAGGTTTAATTTTGACCTCGGCAAAAGTATCGGATGCGAGTTAAAATTAGGGGTTTAAGTTAATTAAAAATTTAATTAATTTTCTTATTTAAACCAAACCCTCCCCCTTACATCTCCATTGGCACCCCTAGTGGAAGAACCCTCAAGGCAGCCCTCTCAAGCTCCTCCTCTCCTACACCACTCTAGCAAGGCGTGGTAACTCCAGCGGTCCGTTAGTGAAGCGTCAGGCGAAGCCCAACAAGGTAGGATCGTGCGTTTCATTTTATTCTTCCTGCACCTACTTTGAGCTCAAACAATCATGTAGAATTGTTGTCAAATCTGCAAACAAACCCCATGGTCGTGTAGTATAATTTATGAGCTTTCCAACGCATCTTTCGGTTTCGAGTTTGGAGTCCTGAGGCCTCCGAAATCGCCCATCGAATTTTGCGGGTTTTCGGTTTCTGGCGGGTTCGTGTGGCGGTGCGGCGTCCCTAGGAGGAGGGGGGGGGGGGGGGCTCTCGGACGGCAACGTGGCTAAGGCGTAGGGCGGCGCGACTCTAGTCCGAGGTGACGGCGGCGACGGGTTCGTCCGGTGGCGGCGGAGGAGGCCATCCATCCGGCCGGCCAGACGGCGTCTCACCGGTGCGGGTGAGGTGGGGTCGCGGTGCGTGACCCCAGTGGGAGACCAAGACCCGCTTATGGCGGGTCTTCTTGTGGAAGGACCGGCCGTGTCGGCCGATCGGGGGCAGCGTGCCACTGCCAGTGGGTCGCGGTGGAAGGGACCGGACCCGCGGCGGGGTCGTGGGCCAGCTGTGCGGACCGGGCCGCGAATCGGCCGGGCCGCGGGCTCAGCGGGCGGGCCGGACCGGGCCGGTCTGGCACATGGGGTTTTTCCCTCCGACTTCGGATGCCCGTATCTTGAGCTACGGGCGTCCGTTTTGCATGATGTCAGCAGCAGCGTAGACCTTGCGCCAAGGTGGACTTTTTGAAATGGTTTCATGAATTTTTAATTCCTGAAACGAGGGGCCTCGGAGGCGCGACACGTCTTTAAGTGAATTGAAGTTTTTTCAGGGGTTCCTGTTTTGAGCGTCGCGGACACATCCGACGTCCGTTTTGAGTGACGTCCGTGGAGTTGGGACCCTGGCACTGGGCCGAAGATTTTCAGGGTGATTTAGGGTGTTGATGCAGGAGTTGAGGCGTGGGCCCCATGGCCCGTCTGTTGAGCTGCGAGCATTGTTCTGTATCTTTTTGATCGGACATCCGTTTGGGGTGTGCGAGCAGTCGATGTTGGGTGTTTTTCTAATGGAATCACATTGGCGCAGTCTGTCGGCTCTAATTTCACATGATGGTGCGGGCCCCGCGGGGTTCGTTTCGGGAGCTGACGGTGATTTCTAGCATTATCACCGGGTGTCCATTTTGGACAAGTGATTAGTCAAACATGTGTACTTTTTCTAGATGATCGTAATGGTGTGATCCGTTCGTTGTGCTTCAAGACTGGGTTGCGGGTCCCACGAAGCACCGCTCATGTGTGGTGCACCGGAATGCATCTTTTTCTTTGGATATCTGTTTCACTCAAGTGACCAGTCCTTTTGACGTGTTTTCTTGAGGGGATTGCAATGGTGCACTGCGCCCGACTGTTTTCGGGGCCGAGGCTCGGGATCACGGGATGTCGTTCGGGCGTAAGATGGTGTTGGCGCCTTTTTCGTCGGATATCCGTTTGAGGCGAGTAGGTAGTCTATACTGAGTGTTTTTCTGCGAGGATTTCAACGGTACAATCCATTGGGATGTGCAGAGTATCCTTTGAGATCTCATCAAATGTGGAATCATGAAAGGCGTACCGATGGTGGTTCTTTCTACAATGCTGGCAAATAACCCTTGGTGCGTGATCACGTGCACTCCCATGTGAGTGGAGTAAATGCTTAATGAGATGTGGTTGGCCATGCCTGGGCCGATGAGGTGGCAAGTTGGTGAAGTTACATTTACGCCCTTTGCGTTGACATTGGGGTGTCGTGTGCACAATAGCCTTAGGGATGGAGACATGGTATACTCTAGGAGTATACATGAATTCTTGGAGGTACATGTTGGGGATGTTTGTACCTGAGAACGTTTGTGCTCTTGGTTTGGGTTGACTTGGGGCCACACGTCGTGTGGGCCCCAGGTGTGTTCTATGTTCTGCTTTGCATACTTTTGACCTCTCACGATGTAGAGGGTACCTCGGTTCCCGATTGTTGACCAGCGGGGTTGAATTTTTCCCCTGGCTCTATGCTCGATGGTTTAGGTCAGCAGGGTTGAGAGGTTTTCCCTGGTTTTGTTCTAGAGTCGGGTGGTTGCGCGATACTCACTCCGAGTTTTGTTGGCCTATGTTATACCATCTAGTGGAGATGGCCAGAGCAGTTCCGGGTTTACCCTCTAGTAGAGATTAGGTAGTGGGTTGCTCACTGACTTCTAGGGTTTACCCTCCAGCAGAGACTGGGCAGTGGGTCACCCGACACTCTTAGGGTCTACCCTCCAGCAGAGACTGGGCAGTGGGTCACCCAAAGAACTTCTAGGGTTTACCCTCTAACAGAGACTGGGCAGTGGGTCACTCGACACTCTTAGAGTCTACCCTCTAGCAGAGACTGGGAAGTGGGTCACCCGACGACCTTCTAGGGTTTACCCTCTAGCAGAGAATGGGAAGTGGGTCACTCGACACTCTTAGGGTCTACCCTCCAGCAGATACTGGGCAGTGGGTCACCCGATGACCTCTTAGGGTCTACCCTCAAGCAGGGCTAGGCAGTGGTTCACCAGTCGTCTAGTTCGAGGTCTACCCTCCAGCAAGGCTGGGCCGTGGGTCGCTTGTCGACTTATTCCAAGTCTACCCTCCATCGGGGCTGGCTAGTGGGTCTCCTGAGGATGTTTTAGGGTTTACCCTCCAGCAGGGCAGGGTAGTGGGTCACCCTATATCAGGTTGGGGATTACCCTCTAGCAGGGCTGGGAAGTGGGTCACCCGTTGACATTCCAAACTTGGTCCTTTCTACTAGGCTAGTCTGTGGCTTCCCTCCGTGATTACCAAAGCGGGACCCTTGGTTGTACGGGTCATTGATGGAATGACCTTGACTTCTAGGAGACCTCTCGACTGCGGGGCAATGACGAGGTGTGGATTGACATAACCCATAACTCTCAAGTAAGAGGGGCAATTTCCTCCCCCGAGACGCATCCTTGTGACACAACCTAAAATCGTACGGGCGAGTCAGTGCCGCCCAAAAGCGAATAGTGTCCAGGTGTGGTGGTTTGAGCCCCTTGACTTGTAGTTTGGGGCAGACATGCAGGATGCTTGGCATCGATGGAGTTTCCTTCTAGGACTGTTGGCAACTCACTTTCTTGGGCTGAGCTACGGGACAATGATCCCCTTACGATCTTTTTTGGGTTTCTTGATTTAGAAAATGGATACGCATATACCTTGTTCTAGTACCCAATTATTGGGTTTGGTTAATCTCCTTCCCGGAGAGGCGAAGACGTGCGAGGTATGCCACGTGCTTTCCTTGTCTAGCTTTTCGTGGTTGGACGAGTCTACTCTCTTGCTATAGGTAGCGAATACTCGACGGGAAGTTCATTTTCTCACCATTTATAGCTCCTTGTGTCTGGACGTGTCTACCTCCTTTCTCTTGTTGGGTTGAGCTGGAATCTTTACTGTACTCTTTACTACACTTTCGGTTGTAATCCTTTACTTTTTCCCCTGTTCTCTCTACCGCTCGCCCTTTGGTACCTCCTTTGTTACTCCCTCGAGCCTTTGGGGTATCCTACTGAGTATTTTTACACTCACCCCTGCTTGGGCTTTGCCCGCACTTGGTGTTCCCTTGTAGAAGACAGATAGGTTGGTCGTGACTTTAGTGGAGCATAGGAGTTCTGGAGCGTAGACCGCGTGCGGTGGTTGGAGTCAAGTTTCAGGTGGAGGACCCTTCCAGCTGTTTTTCTTTTGTTTACCTGTTGCCGTGTTGTGGCACCTTTCTAGTTGGGCACATGTTTTTTCCCTTTTCTTTTCAGTTTACCTTCAGCACCTGTTTGTACTGTTTAGAGGTCGATGCAATTTTGTGGTTTATTTATAGCAGTGGTTACTTTTCTTTTCTTTTTACTCTTCACTTTTACATTGAGTGTGCTATGTGTGTGTGTACAGGTACTCAGGAAAAGGCATCCCCGAGTTGTTTAGCCTTCGACACTTGTCACCAGCCCCTGGCCTATGGAGGCAGGCTTGGGGTAGTTGCGGCTCGAGCCTGGGTAGGGTCGGGTCGTGACATTCTCATTGGTTCCAAATATAAAGTGTTCAATTTCAACACCTTTCCATGTTTTGTTATTGATAATATGAGACCATCCATGTTTTCGTGGATAACAACTACCATACACTTTAGAGTAGGTAACACATTATGATTGAACCACATAAAAAATTATATACCTTTATTTGTGTAGTTATTTCCATTACTCTATGCATATAGGATGAGTGTGATATGAGATTGAGATATTCATTCAAATTAATCGATGAGGAGATAAAAAGGGAAATGGTTTTTAATTATTCAAATCCACCCACACTGATTTACCCCTCTACATTGTGTGGTTTCACTGATCTTCCAGGTAAAACATAATTTCTAAATAAGGATTATATTTTGTTTTTTAATTCATTTAGAATATGTATTAGTTCTGGTTGCAATATTGTTGGATATTTCTAAATTTTAGTCAAATTAATATTTTTTTTTTGTAAATTTCATGTTTATAATTTAGTATATATTATAAGGATAAAATCATTTGGGACTTGTGATTCTTCAAATATACGATAATGAAATTATGAAAATTACTAAAGATAGGTGTAATAACAAAAAGTGATAAGAATGACGAGGTAGTTGGATTAAAATAATATATAATATGTGATAAATTATTTTGTTTGAATGTTTCATTTTAAAATAAATATATTAAATTAATTTTAAAAGGATTTATTGAAGAGTTTTTAGGCATGGGGTTTCTTGGTTTTGGAGTGTTAAAATTTTAAAAAATTTATATATGGATTTTTTAACTATGTGGGTGTCTTCCATAAAATATGGAATGATGGTTTGTAATTGTATAATTTATCTATTTACATTGATATTTTTCATAATATTATTATATTTTTTGTGATGGTTTGGGTATTAGATTGGAATTCCCCTTGAAGTGTTGGTTCCTTTTCTATGTTTGTTTATTAATGAAACAATTGTGAGGTGTGTTATATATTGTTTATAATAATTTATATGATTTGGTAACCTTGCTTATGTTTTGAGGCCCCATCTAATTAAACATGGAGGTTTTGGGTGATAACCATTAAATATGGGGTTGTGTTGATAAGATAATATTAGTATTGGGTATGTTTAAACCAATAGTTGTGATATGGTCTTAAGGTGGAAAGGTTCATGCAGGATTTTTAGAGATAGATATTATAGTGATATGAAAGTTTGGGTTTCTATTTTATAAAAATATTTATATGTTACGTGAAATTAATATATTTTTTTTCATCATATCAATTATCTAATCATGGAATTTTTTAAAATAAATATATTTTACCTACTTGGTTTTCACATGGATGGGATACTTGGGATGTCATTATGAAAATGATATTAAGTCATTATATGCATCCAATTCACATGAATCTTGGTGAACATATAGATAATGTTTGAATTGAGTTGTATCATTCTAGGGAATTACTTAATTATATGGGATAAATTAGAAGGTGTTGGGTGGTGTAAAATAGCTATTCTAGGATTATTAGACATATTTTAGTTAGGTTTTATGATTGTTTATTTATACTATAGAGTATTCATGCTATTGTGGTGTATGTGATCTTTTAATTTCATTTGTTTTCTTGTGTATCAAATGTATAGATATGAAATGTTGCCACATTTTTTTTTGTTAATGTGACACCCCAAATGTTTTTTGGTATTAATTTGACTTAATTTTGAACCAAACTTTTATATTTAGACTTATATTGGATAGTGTAGGGGTCATAGGGTGATTAGGATTATGTTTCAAAAAACAATCAGAGTGGTTAAAATCTACATAAAAGCTTATTTCTCACTAAATTCCTAATGGGTCCCACCAAATTTCTTGGGGATAGGTCAGTAGCTAATGCCTTTACCATAGAGGGTTTTAAGTGTAACAACCCGATATTTTTAAAAGGAAATGTTGTGTGCTTAAATGAACTATTGAGTACTCTGTGGCATTTATAATCTAGCCATTAACCATAATTTCTCCTCTTCAGTGTCTTGAATTTCAAAAAACGGACATACATGGTTATGATCCGTAAGTTATTTGAAGTCTGATAGGGAAAAAAATATTTTGGTGAATAGTGACATACCCTTATGAATAGTAACCTACCCTTATGAATAGTAACTTAACCATAATGAATTCTAATATGGAAAAATGAATTGTAACCTCACCGATGAATGTATAATAAGAAGGCATCTTATGAGTATCAATATGACCAAAGTATAAGTGTTGGTAATTTTTTAATTCATAAATATTTAATTAAAATTTTGTGACTAATTTTAAAATTTAAATGGAAATTTATTTTCATAAATTTTAGTTATAAATTATTATTTTATTTTCTTACGGTTATAAGATAATTTTATGAGACCTTGATTAGTTTTTCAAGGTGTAATAAAATCAGTTATAGTTTAAAAATGATTATATATCAAATAAATTATTATTTTATTTAAAATATTAATTTATCATATTTAGAAATTTATTGTGATAAAATATAGTTTATTTTTGAATACAAAACATAAAAATGGTTGGGGTGGATTTTTGTGATTTTTCTAACATACTTAATTTTTTAGTGGATAGTAAAATATGATAATTTACAAAATAAGCTAAATACATGATTTGTTGAGTCATTAATGATGTTCTGCTGAGGTAAGCACCCTAGGTTCAAACTCACAAACAAGAATTAATCCTCTCCTCCCCTATAAATACCACCCTCACCCCCCTCTTCCTCTCACACTTCTCAATATTTGTACATTGTTAAAATTCTACCAAACCCTCATCCCAAGTATCTTTCCAATTTCCAAGATGTACTGGTCTCACCAAAAGGCTAATACCAAAGTCCTTAAGGATGATCTCAAGGAGAAGATATCAATAGGTAAAAGTCATCTTTTATTTTATTGTATTTTATTTTTAGTTCTTTTTTTATTATACTCTCTTCACATACCTTTATCTAATATCCATGAAATATCCATTATATTATATATTCTGTATTTTTATCTTATTATTGGAAAGAATTATCATCATTCTTTTTCTCCCCTTCCTATTATTCTCAAAATGAAAACACCGTCTATGGTGTGTCAATTTACCGACAACGTCGAAGATATGTCTTAAATCTCATTTAATTCTTTTAAAACTTGTAGTAAAATTATTTTACTATTTTAAATATATTGTAATTTGTATTTTATTACCTCTATTATGTTATGGAATTACCTTATATTCATAATATTAAAGGTATATGATGAAACAAGTTTGTGATTACTGAAGAACTGCCAAAATGATCTAAATACCATTAATGTTTTATCTTATGATTCATCATCATATATGATAAAAAATGGATTTATTTTATAATTTAATATTATGGAAAAAATTTAACACCATTTAATTTCTCTTATATAGTTTCATTTCCTTTTGACAATAAAATCCATTACAAACCGACCATGGGAATCATGTAAAGAACGGACCCGAAACATTGGAATGAACAAAATATTACTAATTAATGGGTTGAATGATTTTATAAAATGATCATATAAATTGTTGTAAAAATTAATACGTTTTTTTAAAAAATTTATAACAATATTTTAACCATTATAAATGAGGTTTAAATGAGTTTTAAGGAAGTCAAACCTAAGGTAAGGGATCCTCTCTTTCCCACTTTTATTCATGAATATCCATTATGTTATGTACTTTTATTTTTAACTTATAATTATGGGGTATGTTTTCAAACCTCCTCCATACTGAACCTATTATATATAAATGATTATATATCCCTTTATCCTCATTAATCCCTCCCATGTACACCCATTTCCATGCCTAAATTTCCTAAGGAAATTTTTAACCCAATTTCTATTCCTTGGTTTAACCTTCTACTTTATTAAATTTGTGGTAATTAGATTATTAGTGTGATGAATGTTTATGTATATTATGTTTTATTTTGTTCATTTATAGTGTATACACATATCTAGTCCATTCTATTAATTATCACTCCAATTTAATTTGTAAGGGACTTTCCTTTTGAAGTCCTTTTAAGGTCTCTTTAATGAAATTCAAAAAGATTGTTTTTTATTTATATGGAATGTGTGGTTCTACTAATTTAATGATTTTTATTACTATGATATGTTCCTTAGACATAGTTATTTTGGGTTGATCCAATTATAGATCAATATATTATGGTCTGATCCCCATTATAGCACAATATATATTGGGTTGAGCCCATTATAGCTCAAGATATGACGGGTGAGCCCCATTAAAGCTCTCCAATGCATTGGGTACTCTGAAGATGGATGTTTACTGAATTATTATTCCATGTGTAAGGGTTATTTTAAGATTGATATGGTAAATATTTCCCAAGGAAACTAAATAATGTTTCTATGCATGTTAATGAGTTTTTATGTGATGGGTTTGATTTGTTTTTATGTTATCACTTAACTAAGGATTTCATTCTTTATATACCTTAATGAGATCTTTGTGATTATCCCATGTTTTTTAAAATGTTTTTCACAATATTTCTTATAATTTTAAAGGAAATTTGAGCTACTAATGTAGATAAATCCAATTAGTTATTTTTTAATTATTTTTGTTCACTCTGATTCAATGTATGTAAGTTGTTGTGTAATTTTCCAGAACTTAGACCAAGAACGGTCCGCATTTGTATAATTTACTATGCATTTTTCATTTATCTTTTGTAAAAAAATGCACAACCTTTTTTAGTACTAAATCCAGATGTGCATGTTTAGATCTTTACATTTGGTATCATAGGAACGGTCTAGACAACAATAATGATTAAACACTGTCGTTTATAAAACAAAATAGTGATAGAATTTAACTTTGGATATTTAATTAATTAAATACATATAATAAAATAGTTTGTCAATATTATCTATATGTAAATTCAGAATTATAAGTACAATGAACACATTGTGAGGGCATAATTCATTTAATAGGGAGAATGTAACATCCCTATATTTTTTAAAAGAAAACACTAAGTGCTTAAATGAACTACTGAGTACAATGTTGCATTTATAATATATCCATTAAACATAATTTTTTCACTTCTATGTTTAGAATTTTAAAAAAACATACATACATGGTTGCGATTAGAATGTTATTTAGAGTCTTATAGGACAAACTTATTTTTTTAATAGTAACCTACCCTTCTGAATAGTAATCTACTATTATAAGTAGTAGCTTGACACTTATGAATAGTAATATGACCAAATTAATATTAAAATCCCCAATAAATATACAATAATAAGGTGTATTATATGTAACAATATTACCATAGTATAAATATTGGTATTTTTGTATTTCATAAATATTTAATTACACTTTTGTAATAAATTTAATAATTTAAATGAAATGTATTTTCATAAAATGTAGTCAAAAATTTTTATTTTATTTTTTTATTTTTATAATATAATTTTATGAGACCTTTATTAACTTTTCAAGGTGTTATAAAATTAGTTATAGTTTTAAAATTATTATTTATCGAATAAATTATTATTTTATTTAAAAATTAAATTTCTCATATGTAGAAATTTATTTTGATAAAATGGAGTTCATTTTTGTATTCTAAACATTGAAAAATATTTGGGGTGAATTTTTTTATATTTCTAAAATACTTTATTTTTTAGTGATTGGTAAAATATGATTATTTACAAAAATAAGCTAAATACATGATTTATTGAGTCATTGATGATGTTCTGCTGAGGTAAGCACCCTTGGTTAGAGCTAAAATTCAAAATTTATATTTTTTCACAATAATAAATACTTTTTATATTATTGAAAAAAATAATAAACTAATGATTAAAATAATGAAAAACCCCTCCTCTCTCCTATTCTAAATACCACCCTCACCCACCTCTTCCTCTCACAACTATAAAGCTTTGTGCATTTTCTGGATTCTTCCCAAACCTCTTCCCAAGTATCTTCCCCACGTCCAAGGCCTACCGGTCTCCCCAAAAGTCCAATACCAAATTCCATAAGAAGGATCTCATGGAGAAGAGATCAACAGGTAAAAATCCTCTTTCATTTTCTTGTATTTTATTTTCAATTATTTCTTTTCTTATACTCTATTAACTTTATCTGATCTAAAATCCATGAAATATCCATTATCTTATATATTATTTATTTTTATCATGTTATTTGAAAAATTCATCATCATAGTTGTTCTCCACTCCCTCTTATTCTAAAAATAAAAACATTGTTTGTGATGTGTCGATTTACCAACATTGTGGATGATGTGTCTTAAATTTATTTTACTTCCTCTAATGGTAGTTGTAAAACCATTTAAATGTTTAAAACAGATTATAAAGTGTATGTTATGACCTCTCTTATGCTATATAATAAACTTATATGCATAATATTAATGGTATATAATAAGAGAAGTTTGTGATTAACGATGAACTTCTAAAATGATCTAAAAATCATTAATGTTTTATCTAATGATTCATCATAATATATGATAAAAAACAATTTATGGTATAATTTAATATTCTAGAAACATATTAACACTATTGAATTCATATTCTAGAGTTTCATTTCCATTCTAAAAGAAAATATGTTACATACTGACCATGTGAATCATGTAAATAACAGACCTGAAACAATGGAATGAACAAAATATTACTAATTAATGGGTTGGATAATGTTATAAAATTATCGCATAAGTTGTTATAAAAATCAATATGTTTCTTTAAACTATTAATAACACTATTTTAACCATTATACAGGAGGTTTAAACACGTTTTAAAGAATTTGAACCCGAGGTAAGGGATCCTCTCTTTGCCACTTTTATTCAAGAATATCCTCTATGTTATGCCCTTTTATTTGTAATTACTATTGTCAGGGTTTGTTTTCACACCTCCCCCATACTACCCTTATGATATATAAATGATTAGATACCCTTTTCTCTCTCAGCAATCCCTCCCAAGTACACCTGTTACCATGCATACATTTCATATAGGAATTTTTAACCCAATTTCCATTATTTGGGTTAACCTTATACTATATTCATTATGTGATATTTAGATTATTTTTTAATAATTTTTTTAATATTGTGTTGTATTATTTGTATTTATAGTGTATACACATATCCATTTCATTCTATTAATTCTCACATTAATTATATTTTCAAGGTATTTTCCTTTTGAAATTATTATTAAAGTCTCTTTAATGGAATTCAAATGGACTATTTTTATATATATATGGAATGTGTAGTTATCCTTATTTAATGATTATTTATTTCTATGATATGATCATTGGGAATAGGTAAGTTTGTTTGATCCCATTATAGCTCAATATATGATGGGTGAGCCCCATTATAGCTCTCCAATGCATTGGGTACTCTGGAGATGGAATTTGACTGAATGGTTATTCCATGTGTAAGGGTGATTATAAGAGTGATATGGTAAATTTATCCCAAGGTAACTACATGATTTTTCCATTCATGTTAATAAGTTTCTATGTGGTTTTTTTGTTTTTATGTTATCACTTGACTAACGATTTCTTTTTTTATATCCCTTAATGAGCTCTTTGTGCTCATCCCATGTTTTTAAAATGTTTTTCACAGGATTACTTTGAAGTTTAAAGGAATGTTAAGATACTATTTTTGATAAATCCAATTAGTTATTTTGTAATTATTTTTTGATAACTCTATTCAATCTATATAATTTTTTGATTAAGTCTCTAGAACCTAGACTGTAAAAGGTCTTCATTTGTATAATGTATTGTGTATTTTTCTGCATTATTTTATAAAAAAATACACATCATGTTTTAGTACTGAATCCAGAAGTTTAAGTTCATTTCTTTACATTAAGGGCATGTACCACCACCTGGATATGCCACTTATATTTTAGGTGAGGCTTACAAAATATCTAGTGAGGCCTTTGTAATGTTTTTAAAATTTTTATTTAATTTATTGAAATTATTATAAAATATGAATTTCTCTTCATTTATCCTAGAGGTAGTAGTCACATTCCCCTCTACTCTTCTTCTATAATTTCATCACCTTATAGTTGAATCTATCCCTTTATTTTTATTATCCTCATGTATATCATCAAGTTGAGTCACCAGGGATAATGTTTCCCCTCCTTTTGAGTCATATCAGTGATTCTATTTTTATCTCACCACCTTTCATATATAAAACCAATTTTCATGGATTATTTTGTGTCTTGAAATTTTAACTAATTGAGACTAACTAATATGGAATATTTTAGTAATTGGGACCCTAATGTACCCTGATATATTCTTAGTAGCATTATCATTTGTTTTTACTGGCATGCATGTGACATATAAAATGTAATTTTCTCCAACTGTGTTCTTTGGCCCAATATTTAATATTAACAAAACTAATTCCTCTATGTTTTAAAGATTAATATGGGGTTTTTAGGCTATGATTCATCTTGTAAGAGGTTTATATTGACAATATCCATTAATAATATATATTTTTCATTATGTGTATTATAATGAATTTGTGTTCAGAAACCTAGGTGGGACATTTCATGTTGAGTTGTTGACTCAGGAGTATTTTGTATGGTCACGTACAACACCTTAGTATGAAATTTCATGATAATGTGATAATATAATGGTGCGAATGAAAAAAAAGATACTTTGAGTGGGATAGTGGATTCAGAACGTGACCCAATATGCATTAAAATTTTATGAATGTTATGTATTGGTTTTAAGTGGTAAATCATTTTCTATAAGGATTGATCGATGGTACGTCATTCACACTTGGTATGATAATGGTATCTCATCCACCCTCTCATATTTGTCAGTGGTACCTCATCTTCCTTGTGTGGATTTGTGGTATATCATCGGACCAAGTTGAGGTGGTGATCCATTTTTCACCATGATTTCAATGTATTAGTGTTACCTTATCAAACTATAGCTAGTTAGTAGTGGTTTATCACATATACTTGATGTGTTTGTTGTATATCATCTACCAATATTATATCAATGGTGTATCATACAACACCCATTCTATTCCTTAGTGGTGCATCGTCCACCTAGGGAATGATGTTGGTTGTGAATTATTGTTAAAAAGGTAATTAGAGGTGGTATATCATCCACTTGATAAGTTTATAATAGTTGTTCCCGATCCAATATGGAGTGTGATATTAATGGTGAATCATTGAAATGGGATCTGTGTTAGTGTTAAATATTCCACTAATAAGGTAATGGTCACATATCATCCACCTCGAGTGGAGATATATCATTCACTAAGTGATACCTTATTTTCACTTGATTTTCGATTAGTGATAATTCATTCACCTTGATGTTTTGGGATGGTGATGCATAATTCACTAAATTATACATGATGGTGATATATCATTCACCAAAATTATGAGACTATTAATGATAAATCATTCATCCTAGAGGATTTTTGAAAACATGGGTATATCATCCCATTTTAGTACTTACCAAAGTAGGTATGGTCACATGTGTTTTGACTGCTACAAATTACATAATGTGATTAGTTATTTCTTAATTCTATATATGATTATTTTATAGTAAGAAATCATATTTATTTACCAAACTTATTTAGTGACATAATTGGTGGTGGTCAACTAAGTTATAATCACATTATTTTTGAGATACTTGGTACCCTAACATACTTCATGATTCATGACACATTTATGATCAAGGGATCCATACTATATGGATAAACTACAGTGGTGGGATAGAGTTGGGATGTTGGACTAGGCCAAAACTAGGTACCAATTTTGGCGGAGACCACCTTATATATTTTTTATTTTAGATCATGTTGAATATGATATATTCCTAACTAATCCTATTTATAATTTCATGATGTGTATAACATTACAGTAAGACAGTTTTTATAGCATGTATCTTGATATTTAATTTTTAATGGAATTTAAGTATGATGTATATCATTATATTGCAAATTTTTTATGATAGATTCCAGATATTTTCTCCTCACTGATTCATAGCTATCTATACTATATAGGTTATAGTATCCCCTATGATATATATAGAGCCTCATCACTAATTAGTAGCTTCTGTAAAATAGGATTGTGTTCTTGAGGTACAAAATGACTTGTTTCAGTCATGGTGGATGTGAATTAAGCCGAGGAGTTATAATGATATATCATAACCTTGTTCCTTTTTATCTTACTATTTGGGTATGATAGATAGGAGATATATGTTTTCAGATGTAATAATGGAACTTGTTCCTAGGAGTAGCTGACCCCGGTATTTTGGATGTTCAGGTTACCAGATAAATGATTTTTTTCTTACCTTTTGATTATTATGATTTTTTTATATTCATATTATGAATTTTGATTAATTTATTATTGAATTTTAATCATGGAATGGAGAAGTAAGATAGAATATGTTAATATATAAAATTCCACATTTTGGTATCACATGACATTCATATTTCTGTTTTTTGTAGATATCGTGATTTTGATACAAGGTCCATTTATTTAAATATAAAAAAATAGCTTATATATAGTTTTCCAATATAAATTATTTGTGTAAATATACTTAAACAACACATGGATACTAGATTCCTTCTCTAACATGTGATGCTTCATCATTTGTGCCTATATGAGATAATATTTGACCCACTAGTGAGTAGGTTGGGATAGAATTAATCAAATATATAAGACATTGATATCATATGTTGTTAATTTTGGATAATAATTCATGTTTCATGTTGATATTTTACATAAATTTATATATTTATAGCTATTATATGAATGTGTTCTAAGTCATCTGCTTAGAATTATAGTGACATGAAATCGTGATGACCTCTTTTGAGTACTATGATATTGAGGATGAGCATACCCCACTAGAAATAGAGAAATTATCACTTTTCACCTATTACTACCATCAATTTTCATATTTTATATAGTTTTATTATATTGATATAGTCTATGGGGAATGTGGTATTGAGGGATGGGTCAACCAAGTCTAACCCGACCAAAGAATTCTAGCAACAACACCAATCAGTCTTCCGGGGGGAGGGGATAATATACTATAATGTTTTTGAAAAGGTTTATACATACTATCTTGAATCATCTCAAGATTACTATATAGTGGATTGTGAATATATATACCAAACTTATTTTAGGATCGATGAAGAACTCGTGGATTTTATTTCTCCCAGAAGACATGAATTTTGAATTATCTTTGAGGGATTTCAAAACATAGTTTCTAATAATTTTCTTCAAAATACATTGATGGTCAATAAGGCTATAAATGTTTTTGAATATTTTTCTATATAGTATATCAATGATGGATTATTCTAACAACTTTACCAAAAAAAATATATTATATTGGATTTTGATGGGACTTCTAGAGTTAGGTCTTTTGAGGATGGCATAAGGAATTATCTTCTATCATATTTGAATATGTTCCACATGAAATCCTTTTCTTAGGTCACAAATTTGATGATTTTTTAAATTTAATTAAAAATTTCATCATCTATATAATCATATTTTTAGTCATTAAATTAATAAATTTAGACTTTTTTGTTTTTTTGGATATTTTCAAAAAAAAATTAACTTCTCACTAAATGGACCAATACAATATAAGTTCAGTATTTCTATCATATCATTTACTATACTAATTTAAATATTAAAATTAATTTTTTTAGAATTATTTATAATATGTAATATTATTTCATCAATTGGTTTATGAACCTAATCCAAACACAAGAGGCCTAATTGAGGCCAACAAGGAAAAAAATATAGGTAAGTAATGTTAGAACTACCATATATAACTGATCTATATAATGGGATAAGAACATCTTATGTATACGATTGAACTTAAATTAAATATATATCATAATGGTCTAGGGAACCACCAAATTTAATGTTATTATTCAGTGTATAATCTGGTCTACCATTCATCAAAAGCGGAAGAAACATTTATTCCATGAACAACTCACCTTGTCCCTCATCCCCTTAGAATATTTTATGGGATCTTTTCATGTAATTTTGATTTAATTGCTCAGAAAACAAATGGTAAAGTAATTTTAGATCATAATTTGATATAAGAGTTCGTGTAATTTCCACTCATTGTACTTTTTCATACTTTCTCTTCCATGGAGCTCTAAACACTAAGAGAACTTGATATAGTCCCAAGGATTTTGATGGTAAGAAATGATTGGTTATTATAACTATAGTTTTACATATTTTTATTTAAAAATATATACATATATTTTATTTTAGTTTTTTATTGATATTTCATAATCAAAATCAAATGATCATGTTTAGGTATACCCATAAATGTGATGTTTTACACAATGTTCACAAATTTCTATTCCTCTTTTTAATCATGGTGTTTTTCTTGTTCATACTGATAGATTAAATTAACATAAACAATATCATGGAAATGCACATTTATTTCATTGTATTATAATAAATAACAATATAAACTTCGAATTCATAATTACTTCCTCATATGTTTCCTTAATGTGTTTCAGTTTTGAAGTCATACACAAATCACTTGATTATTAGTGGTAATAGATGGATCACTTTGTCTTTATAGCGAAACCATTATTGGTATCCAAGTATAAAATTAATAACATTTTCATCCTAGGTGTTATAAATCATGGATCAATATACCAAAACCTTATCTATTTTAGTGTTGATGCATGGCTACCAATATATTTTCATTGGTTAATTTCACCTTATTCATCACATAAAATATTATTTTTTATAAAATATTCAATTTTTCTAATTTTATTCCAAAAATTAAAAAACCCCATTTCATCTATTCTCTTATCTTTTCCAAAATTTAATTCTTATTTGAAAAATAATGATATATACCTTCTTTAGAAGTTGACATAGGGTTCCTTCTATACAGTATAAATTTTAGTAAAAATAAATAAATAAAATTGATGTACTAGATGGCGTGATCCAATTTTGGATCTTTTATTGGGGACAAAAGATAATTATTTTGTTTAATTCTATTTATTTATTTCTATTTTTTCATTCATTTACCAATTATCATATTTTTTGATTTCTATTTTATTTTATTTTATATATTTTCTCACTTCCATTTATTTTACTTCGTTCATTAACATAGGTGATTTAATTCATTTCTCTATATTTTCTTTATTATATATTCATAAAACAAAAACTAAAAAAATACACTATCTCATTTTTTTTATTTCATGAATCAATTATCCAAATGCATGTTAATAGAAATTTACATTTAACTTGAAAAAAAACACTAAAAATAAAATTAGCCATATGGGATTAGTTAATCATCTCAAACTAAGGAAAACATTATTAAAAACATCATAAGGATTTATACCTAGTTACAACTAGACCAAATAATCTTATTTAGGTAATAGAAAAAACAACAACTAAACCTTAATATAATAGACCATACTAGATATGGAATACCGACATTCATTTGTCCATTACCCATGGGAAGCATCTAGTATTGATCTTTGATTGAGACTCATCAAACGTAACCCTAAATTTCAGGGTTTTATTGGTGAGGACACATAAGAATACATTAAGGAGTCACACATTTCATACTCCACCAAGAAACCACAAGGTGATATAGTAGACCTTATCAATTATAGAGCCTTCTATTTCTCTCTAAATGATGTGGCCAAAGACTAGTAATACTATTTTACTATAGCAATTAGTAGGTAGATGAATCTTAAATGAATATTTATAGAGAATTGTTTTCTACCCTCCCAAAATATATCAGTTAGAAAATAAATTTATGGAATTAAGAAAGAATAATTAAATAACTCTTCATTATTACATGGATAGATTAAAACTACTTTTCACTAGATTCCCCAAAACACTAAATTGATGAAATACCAAAAAAAATACATATATGATGGAATTTTCCACATGGATCATGGTGTTATAGATACTATATTTGGTGGGTTTTTGTTGAAAAAACATCCACTTACAATGAAGGATTTTTATCTAACATGGATAAAAATTCAAAAATATTTAGGATACAGGTAATAACACCCACATGAGAAGTACATATGGCAAATCAATATTCCCAATAAAAGGGGGGATAACAAATTTATTTAAACACATGAAAATTTAATAAAATTTTCCCAATATCAAGGTAAATAAAAATGTTTACATTGTTTCATTTACATTGTGGTATTTTTTATGATGACGCTAATTTATTTGATTAGTTCCAATGCAAATTTGAGATAAAAATTAGTTTTTTGCAGTAACATTTCTTGGGAATCCATTTCAATAAACAACCCCTTCCATTTAATATAAATTAATGAAAAATATTAATTTTGGGCTGATAGGATAACCATTTTGTTCAAAAGCAGGCGAATCAAGACAAGATAATAAAATGTGTATAATCAATGTAAAGCTACACATCCTCGTCCTCCTCAACTAATGAATATCTATCCACATTCTTTTAAAGATTAATCATGCCATATTGGCTTGGAAAATAAAAATATATTATTTAAAATTTGTTTACAAAGTACTTAAAAAAGAAATCCAAGATATTCACACTCTTATTAGACAACAGGAAAACAATATCAACAAGATAAAGATACACAATTTTGGAAAATTACCATCCAGACCTATTATCAATCCAAAAATAAAAAGGTAATATATGTTCTATTACACTTCATTACGGTAAATAACGTTTTTCTTTCAATAATTATATACAAAAGGAATGAACTAAACTTGAAAAATCCCTCTCAAACATTCTAATAGATTTGAGTTATGACTAAAAAATGAAAAAACTTATTGAGGATTCCACTAATCTATCAATTCTTAATCATTTCCCCCAAGTACTTTCTCAATCTAATAAAGCATTTGATAATGAATTTTCTGAAGATATCATGTATAATTCTAAATATTTGTAAGTCATCATTCCTCTCATAGATGTAGATAAACAAATTTATCACTATTCTAAAGTTATAAAAGATATTTTCACCCATATACATTGATTGAAGGAGTATGAAATAGTTAACCTTGTATAGAATGTATCAAATTAAATATAATTATAGATTATAACTGAATGTAATAATTCAAGAATATTTATGATACCTTTAACCATAGGGGGTAAATTATTTTCTAATAAAATTATTTATTTAGGAACCTTAACTAATTTTATTCCTCACTCTATTTATACATCTTTGTAGTTCATAGAAATTAAACCAATATGCATCATGATGAAACTTTCCAACTAGATCATAGAACACCCAACTTGAGTGATCACCTATATTATTGTGTGAGTTGAGAACATAATTTTTCCTATAAATTGATATTATATAGATATAGATGATACATAACACCTAAGTACAAGATCCTCTCAAACATGATAATCCTTTTCATAAGATATAATGGCAAATATTTAACATTCCCAGTTGAAATTTTATCATGGATTTCAAGAAAGAAATGAAAATATTCAAAAACATTTATGAAATGATACACATATATGGGGAGAACACCACTCTTCCCATCTATTAATTGGAAGTTATCCCTAATGATACATAGTAATTATATTATCCTCTTTGTAACACCCGAGACTTTTATGAGAAATATTTTGTTTTTATGTTATATAAATCATCAAAGAAATATTTTACTACACACAACACTAGCTTGTATTGTTTTACACGCAACCGCGACCTTCCTCGATAGCTTGCGTCGTACGCAATACCGAGTTTCATTAAACAACGATATACTATTAAAATATTATTAAAACTAGCCGTTATGAATAGTAATAACAACTTTTTGAAATTTTGTAAATTTTATTTTTCAAAATGGACTTCATTTTTGGATTCAGAATATCGAAATTAGCTTAGGGTGAAATTTTGGTACTTTTCGGATAACTTTCATATTATGATGAATAGTGAAAATTACTAAATTTTAATTAAAAACAACTTTTTTAATCGAAATAATTAATAGTGATAAATTATTAATTTGAGTGGTTTTAAAGTATATTTAGAATATATTTTTACAATTTAATACAATGTTTTTCATTGGATGTAATTTCACATTTAAACCAGACATAAACAAGTGTCAATATTCTGATAGTTATTATCTTTTAAAAACACACTATTTGTTTTGACAACGAGAATTAATTTCTAAATAAGTTAATTTAACTGATATTTTTTGAATTTAGTAAAATAAACATCATTTTTTAATTCATAATATCAAATATAGCCTAGGCCTAATTTTTGGTATTTTTCTGGAAACTTTCATTTTTTGATGAATAGTGAAACCACTAAGTGGTAGTTAAAAAAACTGTATTTTTCATAAAACTTAATTTTACCGCTTCTGTGAGTAGAATTTCGAAAATACTAGAGACACGGTTAATATCAAGGACTAAAATGTGGTTCAATGAGATGAAAATAATTTTTGTTGAATAGTAACTTTTTACTTTTTTTACCACGGTTAAGAGTAAATAGGGTAGTTAAGGGTAAAAATGATATTATTATTACCTTAACACATGTCCTAATTCTATTGGATAAGTGTAATTCGGCCAAAAACAACCTTAGGAATAAAATATGACCATTTAGGCCCACTTGGATTAGATTAGGACATTTATTATCAATTTATTTAAAGAATGGTTAAAATAGTTAAAATCAAAGTTTAATAACTAAAGCATTTTTCATATATGGTTATAAATAAGATAAATTCGAAAATAAATATTAATTAGAAATATAAAAATATTTCCTACATAATGGTATTTTATTTATAATTTTTAGACATTAAATAATTTAATTTATTTATGACACAATAATGATGCAGTAATTATCTTATTAGTGAAATATTGAAATAATTGATGTTATAAATACCCAAATAAATGTAATTTGAGACTTTTTATGAATTAAAATAATTTTATATGTTAATATGAAATATTATTATTTATTTAATTAAATTTTTTCGAACTAATCATTCTGTTATGAGTTTCACATAAATCATTTACTAAATAGTGTCAAAATTGACATAAAATAGTTTTTTAAAAAAATACTATATTATTAATTGTTATTTTATTCCTAAAAATCTAAGGTTCGGACTAATGACTTAGATAAGGTTATATATATTAATAATAAACAACTTGTAATTCGTTTGGATTGATATAGTAAGTTTATTAACCTTATAGTGTAAGAAAACAAGAAGACACGGTAAAAGTTAAAATATCTAAGTTAATGTTAAATCTAAATGATAAGTTTAAAATTGATACCTAAACTTGTATAAATTCTATTGGATGAGAGGATTTATACCCATACCTACCTTATCTTCTAAATATATCAATTTTGAGCTATTAAAAATCGAATTTGACTTTATAATAAAATAATATTTTTAGTTATTCCAAAGGTGCCCCTCTCCTCCCTTATAAAAGGGAAACTCCTCCCTCTCTTCCTCACACCACATTGAGCCTTCAAGCTCGGCCAACCTCTGCCAATATCTCCTCTACACTTCCCTAGAAACATCCTAGAGGTTCTGGTCTTCTTCAAAGACCAATTGTAGTGCCCTAAGAGGAGGTCTCAAAGAGGCGCTTCAACGAAGAGGTAATGCCCGTTACCGATTCTTTCATCTTTATTTCTTCTTCCACTTCTTCTTATTTAGTTGTTTCATTATGAAGTAATAACATCAGTATCACTCATATACTGATATGTTATTATAAGTATGAAACAACCCTATTTCACCATCTATCCATCCTACGGAAAACAACATCACCACGCGGGCGTACGTACGGAATACCGTCTCCATGCCGTGGTGTAATCTATTTTCCACCACCACCTTACTTGGATGGGTATAAGGGTGTAAATAATGACTATATATGATTATTGTAAAGTGATATTGATTCTGAAATAGTATATATACACTCCAATACAATTCCACGATCATGGGAACGATATCATCACTCGTGCGTACGTACGGAATACCGTCTCCACGATGCAATGCGACTCGTTCTACATGATATTCATTGAATAATGATTATATAAATGAATTTAATGAATTAATATGATATATATTACACTAATACCATTCTGTAAACGAGGTATCTATAACCTAAAAATAAAAATAAAAATTTATTCGACCAAACATGCATAATAACACAAAGTAATAACCACCTGAATAACAAGTAGTAATGAAATATTATTAATAAGAAGCTAAGAATATGACCATATATGATATCATAAAAATAAGTATGATTCTGGAATAAGTCAATAACATTATTTAAATCATTATACAGGAGTTTCGGACACTTACGAAGCAAATTGGACCTAAGGTAAGGGAAAATATCACAATTTCATTTTATCAGAGATTGTTTGTACTTTGGTATTTACTAGGGTGTATTTTATCACCCACATCCATGTTTCCTCAATATTTAATATTGTTTCCATCCACATAAAATTGTTTAAATCCAATTTTACCCTTCAGTGAGTTTTTAGTAAAAGATATAAAAGGAATCTTTTGTCATTTTTCGTACGAGGTACTTTTTTGACTTTTCCGAAAAAAGTACGGGAAGAATGTTTTTTTAACTTATACGACATGAATGAATTTTTAAAACATTATTTCCAAGAAGCTTACTTTACAAGTTTTCATGTTTTTTTTTTCAACTTCTTTTAGTTTAAAATTGTATGACAGGTTAAGAAAGGAAAATGTTTTTGAAGTAGAAAGGATATTTTCCCCAAGAATGGAGTTCAAGTGTTTTATGAAATTTATTTTCCATATAAGATAATATAGGGTTCTGTTTATATCCCTATTATTACATTGATTTGATTATTTTGTGATGGAATTATTTTTATGAATTCCTTTATCTTATATGAATTTTTTTATGATGTCATGTTGTTTAAGAATCCCATTTTTATTACATGGGTTATGCAATGATGTATGATTTATGATTTTGTGGCACACATATGAATTGTATCATTATGAGATGGGTGGGACCTATATCTCCCTCCAATTCATTGGGTAAAGATTTTATATCTCATGAGATAGACATGGCTGGAAAGGCATGTTAAACCGGTTCAGTGAAACAGGATTGAAACGAGGAGTGAACTTGGTTCAGAAATGGAATTTGTCTACTAAGATAGTCTTGGCAATGAGTCTTGACTAATAATAAATGATTCTCTATTATTATGTGTGTATTCCACAAAGTTTCATGTTTTAAGTTATGATTATTGGGATTTCATTTCACTACTATGATTTATCCCATGTTATGAAATTATGCTCTCTTTTACAGGTTAAGATTTCCAAAATGTTATGTTCTTATGAATATGATGTGATTGATATTTCTTTTGTTTACCCTTACATAGCATTTGAGATCACCCTTTTGTATGTTTTATTTCCCCGGGTCAGGACGAAGGTTATTAAGTAAGATATTCCAAAAGAGACTATAGATATGATGAAATAAATTGGAGACAGTGTAGACGCTTTATGAACCTGTTGTTTATGTTTCCCAGTTTCTAAAGACACTATACCTATACGGCGCTTTAATGGTTTTTATATATGTTGTAATAAGTATGCTTCAATTTTGAAGTAATAACAATGTATGTAATGTATGGGTCGTTATATTTGGTATCAGAGGAAAGGTATAGTCAACCTTTGGAAACTAGGATGTGAAAGCCTTAGTAAGAACCCTAAGGATAAGTCTAAGCATAGAACACAATATTAGTGTTTTAGAAATGACCATGAATAACCTAGGATAAGACCTTATGTGTGAAATTTTATTATAATTAGTGTTTCTCACACTATTCTTCTTGGTTTTAGTCAATGGCTGGAACCCGAAGGAACCATGTTAATGTGGAATGCGACGGGAAGTGCAATGATTGTCCCCCTGAGCAACCAAATGTTATGGGAGATAGAATAAAAATCTTGTAGCCATGCTCACACAACTTTCTCAAGCTATGAATCATGCAGGACTTCCAAACGAGCAAAGTAAGGAACAACATTCTGTTGAATCCTTCATGAGGAAGCGGCCACATTCTTTCAGCGGGTCTACTGATCCATTAGTTGCTGAACAATGGATTAGTACTACTGAAATGATATTTTCAGTTCTTCAATGTTCTGAACATGATTAATTCATCCTATTAGTGTATCGTTTGGAAGGAGATGTTGATAAATTGTGGAATCTTATTAAGAATACGATGAAAAGGGATGAAATTGAGTCCATGGAATGGGACGAGTTCAAGAACATATTTTTCAATAAGTACTTCCCTCGTATTCTCCAAACAAAGATGGAGAAAGAGTTTCTTGAACTGAAGTAAAATTATGATGAATCTGTTGGTACCTATGAAGCAAATTTTACAAGACTTTCAAGGTATGCTTCTAGTATTGTTATCCAACCTGAGAGTATGATCGATCGATTCTTTAGTGGATTAAAAACAAGTCTTCGAAGGGCCTTAGCCATAAGGGACTTCAATAGCCATGAGGAAATCGTTCGATGTGCTCTCAAAGTTGAGATGGATATTGGAGTAACCCATCAGTCATATGGGTTTGATAAGAAGAGAAAAATGGAATTCAAAGGAAAATCTAAAGAGCACACTGAAAAGAATATGATCTTTCCCTTATGCTCAAAGTGTGGAAAGAAACATGGAGGGAGTTGTCTTAAGGGACAGGTAAATGTTTTAAATGTGGAAAGGAAGGTCATCGGGCATTTGAATGCCACAATGATGGGAAGAAGATGTCTAATGATGCAAACAAAGGATGGGACACACAGAATGAACCTACTACACTTCAATGTTTCAAGTGCAAGGAGATGGGGAATTATTCCAATAAATTCCCTAATCCAAGGGTTGTTGATGATGATCGACATCAACAAAATCTTATGGCTAAAGACAAAGGAAAGTCACATGCAATTTCTATCAGCGATGTGGAGTACGATAACTATGTGGTGAAAGGTACACTTACCATCCACTCTAATGTAGAAAATGTTTTATTTGATTCTGGATCCACCCACTCTTTTATTTATGATGATTTTTCTAAGGGTATCACCGTATTACCTCAACAATTAGATGTTGAGTTAGCTGTGACAACACCTAATGGCACAATAGTCGAATCAAAAGTTTATAATTCTTCCCCGATTGATGTTTGTGGGAAAGTGTTTCCTGCAAATCTTGTGATCCTTCCTATAGTGGAATTTGATGTGATTATTGGCATAGATTTTCATTCTTTATATGGATCTCATATCAATTTCCAAACAAGGGAAGTCACATTTCATATTCCAGATCAATCTATGATCGTCTATCAATGGAAGGATGAACATAACCTTCCAGTGGAAATTTCTTCCATCTTATGGTTATTGATTCCACTAAATGAGGGTTATTTATCTCAAATGGTTGGTGAGAAACTCATGATTAATAATATGCCCATTGTACGGGAGTTTGATGATGTCTTTCCAGAGGAATTTCTAGGTCTTCCACCAAATCGTGAAGTTGTGTTTTCAATAGAACTCGTACCGGGTGCTTTGCCTATTTCAAAGACACCTTATAGAATGGCGCCAATTGAGTTGCAGGAATTGAAGAAGGAACTCCAAGAGAATATTGATAAGGGATTCATACGCCCTAGTGCGTCACCTTGGGGAGCACATGTTCAATTTGTTATGAAGAAATATGGATCAATGAGACTCTGCATTGATTATTGAGAACTTAACAAGATCGCTATCAAGAACAAATATCCTCTCCCGCGCATTGATGACTTATTTGACCAACTAAGCGGAGCTCAATACTTATCCAAGATTGATCTTCGTTCGGGGTATCATCAATTAATGGTCAAAAGGGAGGATATACCAAAGATGACTTTCCGTACAAGGTATGGACACTATAAATTTATAGTGATGCCATTTGGTCTTACTAATGCCCCTGCTATCTTCATGGATCTGATGAATAGAGTCTTTAGAAACTATCATGATCAGTTTGTGGTAGTCTTTATATACGATATTCTTGTTTATTCAAAGAGCAAGGAAGAACATGAAGATCACTTGAGAATTATATTGAAGACCCTGAGAAAGGAGAAGCTTTATGCCAAATTTACCAAGTGTGAATTTTGGCTTCAAAAAGTTGCATTTTTGGGTCACATAATCTCAAAAGAGGGGACATCTATGGATCCAGAAAAAACAGAGGTTATCGAAAGATGGTCGAGACCAACAACAGTAACCGAGATCCAAAGTTTTTTTGGTTTGGATGGATATTATCGACGTTTTGTGAAAGATTTTTCCCGATTATCTAATCCTCTCACCAGGTTGACTCAGAAAGGAGTTAATTTTTTTTGGATAGAGGAATGTGAAGAGAATTTCAAGGAGTTGAAAATAAGGTTATCCAGTGCACCTGTGCTCACACTTCCTTGTAGTGAAGAAAGGTTTGTGATCTATAGTGATGCATCCAAGAAGGGGATGGGGTGTGTTCTTATGCAAAATGATATGGTTATAGCTTATGCCTCACGGCAGTTGAAAATCCATGAGCAAAATTACCCAACACATGATTTGGAGTTAGTTGCGGTAATCATTGCATTAAATATTTGGAGGCATTATCTTTATGGAGAAAGGTGTGACATTTATACTGATCATAAAAGTTTAAAGTATATTTTCACACAAAATGAGCAGAATATGCGCCAAAGAAGATGGTTGGAACTGATTAAGGATTGTGACTGCTCAATTCATTACCACCCTGGGAAAGCAAACAAGGTGGAAGATGAATTAATTCGACAAGACCATGCTAGCTTATCCATGATGAGGATCACAAAAGATACAATATTTATGGATTTATAAAGGATGGATCTTGGAATTTTAATGGAAGGGGGAAAATCGTATCTTTCTCAAATGAATGTTCAACCATCTATACATGTGAAGATTCAAGAGGCACAAAAAGAAGATGTTGAGTTACAAAAGAAGGTGAGAAATGTTCCTAAATTCAACCTTGATTATGATGGGATAATAAAGTTCAGGAATCGGGTTTGTGTTCCTCCCATCCCAGAATTAAAGAAGGAGCTGCTAGATGAGGCTCATAGTTCTTCATTCTCTATTCATCTTGGAAGCACGAAGATGTATAGGGACCTGAAAGAGTACTTCTGGTGGGATGGAATGAAAAGAGATGTTGCTGAATATGTCTCTCGATGCTTGGTTTGTCAGTAAGTTAAAGCTGAGAGACAGAAGTCTAAGGGGATGTTACAACCATTACCCATACCCGAATGAAAATGGGAAAACATCACTATGGACTTTGTCACAGGACTTTCTAAAACATCCAAAGGCAATAATGCTCTCTGGGTCATAGTTGATCATCTTACAAAGTCTGCACACTTCATTGCTATTAGAGGGCATTTCTATCTGGATCATCTTGCCAGGATATATGTAAAAGAAGTGGTAAGATTTCATGGAGTACCAATTTCTATTATATCTGATCGGGATCCGAGATTTACCTCGAAGTTCTGGAAAAGTCTTCAGCATACTCTGGATACAGAGTTTAGTTTCAGTACTGCTTATCATCCTCAGACAGACGGTCAGTCTGAGAGAACAATTCAAACTCTAGAAGATATGTTGAGAGCATGATATATGGAATTCAAAGGTGGTTGGGATCAGCACCTACCTTTGGTGTAATTTTCTTATAGTAATATCTTTCACTCCAGTATTCAGATGGCTCCTTATAAAGCTCTCTATGGAAAGAAATGCAGGACTCCAACTTTCAGGGATGATGTTGGGGAAAGAAATCTATTAGGACCTGATCTTGTTGATGAGATGGCAGAAAATGTCCGATCTATTCAACAACACATAAGAGAAGCTCAGAGTCGACAGAAAAGTTATGCCAACAACCGAAGAAAAGACCTAGAGTTTGAAGTGTGTGATAAAGTGTTCTTACGAATATCTCCCTGGAATAGGGTCATGAGATTTGGAAAGAAGGGGAAGTTGAGCCCTAGATATATCGGTCCTTTAGAAATACTGGATCGTGTTGGAAAGGTAGCTTACCGATTGGCGCTTCCACCGAATCTCTCTCAAGTTCACAATGTGTTCCATGTATCTCTCCTGAGAAAGTACATACCTGATCCTTCACATGTACTCAGCTCAGAAGTTGTACCGCTGGAGCAAGATCTTTTTTATGAAGAACTGCCGATAGAGATTCTAGATCGTAGTGAAAAAGTCCTACGAAACAAGACAACTCGCTTAGTGAAAGTTTGATGGAGGAACCACCAATTAGAAGAAGCTACATGGGAGATTGAGGATATGATGAGGGAGAGGTATCCTCATCTTTTTGTTACAAAGTGACGAATTTCGAGGGAGAAATTCATTTTAAGGGGGGTCGAATGTAACACCCAAGAATTTTATGAGAAATATTTTGTTTTTATTTTATATAAATCATCAAAGGAATCTTTCACTACACACAACACTAGCTTGGCTTGTTTTACACGCAACCGCGACCTTCCTCGATAGCTTGCGTCGTACGCAATACCGAGTTTCACTAAACAACGATATGCTATTAAAATATTATTAAAACTAGCCGTTATGAATAGTAATAACCACTTTTTGAAATTTTGTAATTTTTTTTCAAAATGGACTTCATTTTTGGATTCAGAATATCGAAATTAGCTTTGGGTGAAATTTTGGTACTTTTCGGATAACTTTCATATTCTGATGAATAGTGAAAATTACTAAATTTTAATTAAAAACAACTTTTTTAATCGAAATAATTAATAGTGATAAATTATTAATTTGAGTAGTTTTAAAGTATATTTAGAACATATTTCTAAAATTTAATACAATGTTGTTCATTGGATGTAATTTCACATTTAAACCAGACATAAACAAGTGTCAATCTTTTGATAGTTATTATCTTTTAAAAACACCCTATTTGTTTTAACGACGAGAATTAATTTTTAAATTAGTTAGTGTAACTGATATGTTTTGAATTTGGTAAAATAAACATCATTTTTTAATTCATAATATCAAACATAGCTTAGGCCTAATTTTTGGTATTTTTCTGGAAACTTTCATTTTTTGATGAATAGTGAAACCACTAAGTGGTAGTTAAAAAAACTAAATTTTTCATAAAACTTAATTTTAACGCTTCTGTGAGTAGAATTTCGAAAATCTGAGAGACACGGTTAATATCAAGGACTAAAATGTGGTTCAATGAGTTGAAAATAATTTCTAGTGAATAGTAACTTTTTACTTTTTTTTCACGGTTAAAAGTAGATAGGGTAGTTAAGGGTAAAAATGATATTATTATTACCATAACACATGTCCTAATTCTATTGGATAAGTTTACTTCGACCAAAAACAACCTTAGGAATAAAATATGACCATTTAGGCCAACTTGGATTAGATTAGGACATTTACTATCAATTTATTTAAAGAAGGGTTAAAATAGTTAAAATCAAAGTTTAATAACTAAAAATTTTTAATATAGGGTTATACATAAGATAAATTCGACTATAAATATTCATTAGAAAGATAAAACGATTTCATACATAATGGTAGTTTATTTATAATTTTTAGACATTAAATAATTTAATTTATTTATGACACAATAATGATGCAGTAATTATCTTATTAATGAAATATTGAAATAATTGATGTTATAAATACCCAAATAAATGTAATTTGAGCCTTTTCATGAATTCCAATAATTTTATAGGTTACTATGACATGTTAGTATTGATTTAATTAAATTTTTTAGAACTAATAATTCTGTTATGATTTTTACAAAAATCATTTACCAAATAGTGTCAAAATTGACATTAAATAGTTTTTAAAACAAATACTATATTATTAATTGTTATTTTATTCCTAAAAATCTATGGTTAGGAACAATGACTTATATAAGGTTAAATATATTAATAATAAACAACTTGTGGTTCGTTTGGCTTGATATAGTACGTTTATTAACCTTATAGTGTAAGAAAACAAGAAGACACGGTAAAAGTTAAATTATCTAACTTAATGTTAAATCTAAATGATAAGGTTAAAATTGATACCTAAACTTGTATAAATTCTATTGGATGAGATAATTTCGACCAATCCCCATATTATCTTAGAAATATATCAATTTGGAGCTATTCAAAATAGAATTTGACTTTATAATAAAATAATATTTTTAGTTATTCCAAAGGTGCCCCCTCCTCCCTTATAAAAGGGCACCTCCTCCCTCTCTTCCTCAAACAAATTTGAGCCTTCATGCTCGTCCAAACCCTGCCAATATCTCCTATACACTTCCCTAGAAACATCCTAGAGGTCCTGGTCTTCTTGAAAGACCAATTGTAGTTCCTTAAGAGGAGGTCTCAAAGAGGCGCTTCAACGAAGAGGTAATGCCCGTTACCGATTCTTTCATCTTTATTTCTTCTTCCACTTCTTCTTATTTAGTTGTTTCATTATGAAGTAATAACATAAGTATAACTCATAAAATGATATGTTATTATAAGTATGAAACATCCCTATTTCACCATCTATCAATCCTACGGAAAACGAAATCACCACGCGTGCGTACGTACGGAATACCGTTTCCACACCGTGGTGTAATCTATTTTCCACCACCACCATACTTGGATGGGTATAAGGGTGTAAATAATGACTATATATGATTATTGTAAAGTGATATTGATTATGAAATAGTATATATACACTCCAATACAATTCCATGATCATGGGAATGATATCATCGCTCGTGCGTACGTACGGTATACCGTCTCCACGATGTGATGCGACTCGTTCTACATGATCTACATTGCATAATGATTATATAAATGAATTTAATGAATTAATATGATATATATTACACTAATACCATTCTAGAAATGAGGTATCTATAACCTAAAAAGAAAAAAAAATTTATTCGAGAAAACACGCATAAGAACAAAAAGAATTAAACACACGAATAACAAGTAGTAATGAAATATCACTAATAAGAAGCTACAAATATGACTATATATGATATCATAAAAATAATTATGATTCTGGAATAAGTCAATAACATTATTTAAATCATTATACAGGAGGTTCAGACACTTATGAAGTAAAGTGGACCTAAGGTAAGGGAAAATATCACAATCTCATTTTATCCGAGATTGTTTATACTTTTTTATTTACTGGGGTGTATTTTATCATCCACATCTATGTTTCCTCAATATGTAATATTGTTTCCATCCACCTACAATTTTTTAAATCCAATTTTACCCTTCGATGAGTTTTTAGTAAAAGATATAAAAGGAATCTTTTGTCGTTTTTCGTACGAGGTACTTTTTGACTTTTCTGACAAAAGTATGGGAAAAATGATTTTTTAACTTATACGACATGAATGGATTTTTAAAACATTATTTCCAAGAATCTTACTTTACAAGTTTTCAAGTTTATTTTTAATCAACTTC
Organism: Viscum album; assembly: GCA_963277665.1. Taxonomy (NCBI): domain Eukaryota; kingdom Viridiplantae; phylum Streptophyta; class Magnoliopsida; order Santalales; family Viscaceae; genus Viscum; species Viscum album. The sequence continues at coordinate 1,197,891,333 of OY728153.1, read as the reverse complement.
TTTTAGTTTAAAATTGTATGACATGTTAAGAAAGGAAAATGTTTTTGAAGTAGAAAGGATATTTTTCTCAAGAATGGAGTTCAAGTATTTTATCAAAATTATTTTCCATCTAAGAAAATATAGGGTTATGTTTCTATCCCTATTATTATATTTAATTGATTATGTTGTGATGGAATTACTTTTATGAATTCCTTTATCTTATATGAATTGTTTTATGATGTCATGTTGTTTAAGAATCCCCTTTTTATTACATCGGTTATGTAATGATGTATGATTTATGATTTTGTGGCACACATATGAATGGTATCATTATGAGATGGGTGGGACCTATATCTCCCTCCAATGAATTGGGTAAAGATTTTATATCTCATGAGATAGAAATGGATGGAATGGCAGGTTAAACCGGTTCAGTGAAACAGGACTGAAACGAGGAGTGAACTCGGTTCAAAAATGGACTTTGTCCACTAAGATAGTCTTGTCAATGAGTCTTGAATAATAAGAAATGATTCTCTATGATTATGTGTGTATGAAACAAAGTATCATGTTTTAAGTTATGATTATTGGGATTTCATTTCACTACTATGATTTATCCCATGTTATAAAATTATGCTCTCTTTTGCAAGTTACGATTTCCAAAATGTTATGTTCTTATGAATATGATGTGATTGATATTTCTTTTGTTTACCCTTACTGAGCATTTGAGCTCACCCTTTTGTATGTTTTCTTTCCCCAGGTCAGGAAGAAGGTTATTAAGTAAGATATTCCAAAAGGGACTATAGATATTATGAAATAAATGGGAGACCGTGGAGACGCTTTATGAACCAGTTTTTTATGTTTCCCAGTTTCTAAAGATACTATATCTATATGGTCCTTTCATGTTTTTGTTATATGTTGTAATAAGTATGCTTCAATTTTAAATTAATAACAATGTATGTAAATTATGGGTCATTATACTCTTGACCGATATTGTAAATTTTCTTTACTCTTTGACATAATGGGTTTTGATTCATGGTTTTTCTATTTCATGGGTCCGGATAAATACAGTAAATGTAGTTAAATTGAAGATTGTGGATCATCATAGGTTATCTTGACCATTTATAATTCTAAAAATATCATTTCCATTGATTATAATTTCTTAGTGTATACAAATTATTATAGAGATAGTGTCATTAATCACTCTCCCACCCAAAACCATCCCTTAATAAAAAATACTTCGGTGTTGGAAGAAATACCATTTAAAGCTAATTTAAAATATTCTAATCTTGAGTTTATTGGTTTTTTACCCATATATATTTCCAATAAAATATATCTATAATAGATATCAAGAATTATTTACATTTTGAGGGAGTAAAAAAAGGTGATAGGATGGACATTAGTTGATATTACTAGGATTATCTCATTTATTTTCTTGAATCAAAAACTTATAGGAGATTAGGGTTACACTGTAAGGTAATCTCAATACTTCCTGTTGGTTGGAGTAGTTAACTCAAGAGGGGAGGGGTGAATTGAGTAATTATAAAATTTTTTGTTTAAAATAATATTAGTTTTACAAATAATGATTTCCCCAAACATAGATACAACCTATTTAATCAAGGTTATACTGTTATAAGAGTTTGAATATTTAAAAAACTTCGTAGAAGATTGATTAATTCTCAGTAATCTTAATTGGTATTATTAAAATTACTTTTGAAGTTATCCTACTAAGACAAATCAGATATAACATCATTCCAAGACTAACTATCAAAGTGAAATTAGTGTTTTTCTAGATTATGCAGTATGCAGTAAAACAGAGTATACTAAATTAAAACAGCATAGTGGATATAAAACAAGTGGTTCAATCTCATGTTGAGACCTAATCCACTCCACTTTGTGACCACCTGCCACAAAGCAGTTTATATAAATAATCTTTGATCCACACCCTGGATCAGGGTTAACAATAGTTCATATACTGTTTAGGCCACACAAGGACCTCTTCCACAGTTTTCGTGGGTAAAAAAAAGTAATGACCAGGACACACAGGGACCTCTTCCACAGTTGTCAGGGGTAAAAAAGGGTAAAGAGTTTTGTGTGAGGATTTTGAAATCCTCCAGTTCAGCACATGAGTAAATGTCTGTGTAAGATATATAGATTACACACACAACTTGAAAGTAAATAAAAGAATCACTGAGAAAGAGAGAGAGTAAGTATGAGTTTATAATGCCCTAGTGATTAGCAGTGCATCTCTGGACTCCTTCGATTCAGCAGAAATGCTTTTGCGTCCTATCTAGTTTTTGTGTTGAAAAACTGAGTGTCGCGATTCAGATTTTGTTCTTCACGAGTAAAGATATTCTATTGATCCCAGTGTACTTCGTGTGTTCTTCAGTAGAGTCATATTTCTTGCATGAGACAATTATTTCTTTGAAGATCTTGAAATGTCTTCTTTGTGGTCATGCTTGTCAGCTTGTTTTTGTTTTTAGTACAGTTCACTCTCTTTTCTTGAGTTGTTTTGTGTCACTTCTTCCTCTTGGGAACACTTCTCCTTATCTTCGAATTTGTGAGTGTTAGCCGACAGGTTCCATGTATTTTGTACCTCATACATCGTACTATGGCTACAAATAAACATTAAATATGTTAGTGCATTAAAGGAATCAAATATGACCGTTAAAAAGTTAAATAGAAAAACGACAAAATAGTTTAGGAAATGGTGTAACAGTAGTTATGAAAACGGTGTCTCCTTCATGGTATATCTTTAACGGTGTCTCCTTAATTGTGTCTGAGTCACGGTGTCTGACTTACGGTTTCTATCTTCTGGTGCCTTGCTCATAGTTTCTAGATTCACGGTGCCTTGATGATTGTGTCTCGCTAACTGTGTCTGGAACTTAGGCAAACATAGTGTCTGGATTACGGTGCCTATTCTTAGTGTCTTTCTTCATGGTGTCAGGCTTACTATGTCATGGTGTCTCGTGGTCACAGTGTCTCGTGGTCACGGTGTCTGTGTCTTGCTCACAGTTTTTGACTTACTATGTTAAGCTTCATGGTGTCTTATACTTAGGCAAATAACTGTATTCATACTTAAACAGTAATATGAATAAAATGAATTGATCTCACCCATTATCAAGTATGAGATAACTTGAAACATAAATACACACGATTGATAAGATTTGTGAGATTTGTGATCATTAAAACATGATTAATACATGAGGAGTCCAACAATATCCCTCTTTTTGATGATCAAAAATCATGTACAGTAAGAGTGTGAATTGGATGAAACTATAGAGAATATAACATAGAATAACAGAATATAACTTCTCCCCCTTTTGTGATTATCAAAATGATAAAATAAGAGAGGGTAATCAGTTCATATTCCAATAAAAGTAATCCGAGTGTAGTACAACATAAAGTAGAAATAAAAAAATCAATGACATCCCCAAAAAAAAATAGAAGTCATTAGTCCTCTTCAAGGATTGGACTTCTCTTTGCCTTTATCAGCAGCAGAAGAGGAAGCCATAGGGGGAGTTGCTGATATAGAAGAAGGAATAGAAGTGGTAGATAGAGAAGGTAAAGGGAGACCTTCGTAGATTGAGGGAGCCAAACTTAGAGAAATAGAAGATCGAGGCAGTTGCTAGTTAAGGATGACAGGCCTGATCTGACTAAGTGTCTGGCCAACAGATATGGATGTTGAAACTAAGGAAGAAGTGAAAGTTGGTAATGCAGGTCTGAGAGGAGCAGCCACTAGAGAAACAATGGTTGTACTTTGAACATGGAGATATGGTCTCAGAAGTTTAATGAAGTCTACAATAATCTCACCTCTATATTGCAAGGACTTTTCCAGATAATCTTTATTCTCCATGAACTTGTCCATCAATATGGTAAACTCGGTGAGCTTCTAGACTTGGTTTTTGAAGGCTTGGGTTACAGGAGTAATTCTCAAATTCTCTATAAGGTATTTGAAGTTGTTGTTCATATCAGTCTTGGAGAAAATCCAGTTGAAATAAAAATCTATTTTCTTAGTGATCTCCTGCTGAGCATCATTGGAAATCATTGAGTGAATCTGAACCAGGTCAAGAACTCGATCACTATTCTTAACAAATTCAGATAAAGGAGACATATCAAAGCCACTGAAGGCATTCTGAATCTCTTCCTTGACTATAGACCCGAGTAGAGAACTATCCAAAGAAGGAGTAGATGTTTGACCAGAGGAAGGAAAAGCTTTGACAGCTATGGTTAGAGATTTGAGCTGTTTTAGGACCTTTTGGAGATAGACAATATATTCATATGTGAGTTTTTTTTAGGTTCTCCACAAGCTCTATCATGCGGTGTAACATCAGAGTTTTCTTTTCTACAATATTTTCATCAAAGGATAGTAGGTATGAGTGAATTTGGGACACAATATCTCAAGATATGTTTGGAACATAAGGTTCAAGAGAAGGAGAAGCAGGAGATGTATCTGATCTGGAATGTAGTTATTTCTATAGGTTTTCAGCCATACCTTTCAAGGTTGAAACTTTAGTACTGGGAAAATTGTTCTCAACTCTTACTTCTTGAATCTCATTGATCATTTTGGTTTAATATGCCAGATAATCTTTTCTAAAAGCAGTGAGTCATCTTCCTGACTCAGTTTGGTCACAAGACGAGGTTGAAAGGACATAAGTTTCTCAACTCTAGGTAAGATAGTGTCTCCAAAGACATTAAAATCATCTTTACTGAAAAAATATTGTTGTTCAGGTAAAGGTGTAGGAAGTGGTACAGGTGTAGGCTCCAGTTGAGGTTCAGGTTGAGGTTCAGGTTTAGGTGCAACATATGTGACAGATTTCAATTGAAACAATGAAGAAAGATCAATTCCAGTTGCAGTAACCTGCTGAGATTCACTTCCATCATAGAAGCTAGGGAATACATACTGAGTGTACACAGAATATGACTCAGTAGGTTTAGATGATTCATCAGGCTCAACATCATTAGCCTCAGCTTAATTAGTATCAATATTTTGAGGTTCCGCCTCCTCAACATGTGCTTCCTTTTCAGGACCTAGAGGCTCAGGGGCTTGTTCTAAATTCACAGGGTCAGCTCTAATTTCCTCATCCATTTCTTGCCTAGCCAGCTGAAAGGATATCTCCATCCTCTCTTCAGCAGAGGGTATAAACTCAGAAACTGACTGTTCTATAGGGAGTACTTCCAGACTTGCTTTTAGCACAGCAGGGAGTTTTCCTACTTCAACCTCTTCCATGGATTTCTGCTAAAATTCTAGGACAATTAATTTTCTTGCAGCCTCAGGTTGCATATCCATATTAAAAACACCTCTAGGGACAAGAGGTTCTTCTTGAAGAATAATAGGAGGAAGAACATCCCTTTCTTTCTCAATAAAAACTTCTTCCCTATGAGGTATATCAGCCTCTTCTCTATGTGGTACTTCAATGACCTCTTCCTCTTATTCTTCATCTTCTAAATATTCTATAACTTCATCTGGTTTAAAACCATGATCATAAAATCCCTTCGGCCTTGTTGGATAATTTACTGGATTGATCTTATCAAAGAGATTATCATTATCTTCATCTCACTCCTTCTTCCAGGGGTTCTAGTTTATTTTCATCCTCCTAATGGTAGATTTGGATAAACAGTATTCATATTCCATAAGTACTTCTTCATTGGGTCCAACTACTCCTTTGGGAACAAGCATGGTTGAAATCAGCCTAGAGTAGAACAGAGATGTGGATTTGGATGTGACCTTGATCAATTAACACATATGGTGAATGATATACTTGCACATATTGATTTTGTTTCCATTATTCATCAGATTAATCAAGACCACATCTTGATATTTCAAGACACCAAAGTCACCTTTCCTCGGGCTAATCATATTTTGAACAAATTTAAACAAAAACCTTGTCTCTCCACCAAGTTCAGCAGTTATGTCCTTTCTCTTGGTGTCGTTTCAAGTTAGGGTTTCCAATGAATTTTCCTTGTCAAATAAATTAGTTGTAGGTGGGGGGTCTCTCTGATAATCATCATAAATTCCTTCGTGAGGTATCCTAAGGCATGCATCCCAGATCCTTGAAGAGAATGAGCATTTTTTTCCATTGAACCAACTCATCACAAAATAGATTTCACCAGCATCAAAAGAAAAATGTACATACTGGTAGAACTATGGTACTAACCTCGGATAAATTGGTTTATCCTTCCTAGAGAACCATTCCAGCCAGCCTTATTATCTTAAAACTTTTAAAACCAGAGATTTTATAGACAAAAACCACTCATGGAAAATTTCCTTTTCATGTACTACACTACGGTTTACCACTTTTGGATTTAGGGGTCCTTCGGGTGCCATCTTTGGTGCTTTTTTCTTCATCTTCGAGCTACGATTCTTAAGAGTAGATGAAGATGGACGCTCCATCCTTGGCATCCACTGGAGGTTCATGAAAGAGAGAAGGAGAAAGGTTGCAAGATTGAGAGGGTTCGAGAGGAGGTCTGAGTGAAGAACTGAGTGAAACCATTTTGTTTTATCATTTGGTAATGTCAAACATCACAAAAGTAAAAACGTGGGAAAGTAAAAAGAGGTGAAATAATAATTTCCATTATATGGATTAAAAGAAAACCAAAAAAAAATTTCACAGTGAGACTGTGAATAGTCGTTATGGTGTGATGGTAAGTGGTCGTCACAGTGAGACATTTAGTGATCGTCACGGTGAGATAGTGAATGATCTATTCAGTCATAGTGAGATTGTAAGTAAACTGTTTATTCATGATGAGACAGTCAGTGATAGACCATGAACACAAGGTTCTAATTGTGAGACTGAAAACATGGGACAATAATCGAGAAACCATGAACATGAAACAATAATGTAAAATATAGTAAAATATTAAACAGAAAGACCAGTAAGATATATATTTGTGATTGATCATGCCAAGATCATGTATGATGTAATATATTATCTCAGAATTTAATTTTTTTGTGAATATATCAGCATGTTGATATTCAGTACTAATGAATTCCAAGGTGATATCACCTTTTTGATAATGATCCCTCAAAAAGTGATGTCTTACATCAATATGTTTTGTCCTAGAATGTGAAACATGATTTTTTGAGATGTTGATGGCACTTGTGTGTCACAATTTATTGGTACATGTATGAATTGATATCCATAATCTAGTAAAGTGAGTTTCATCCACAAAATTTGTGCACAAGAACTGCCAGCAGCTATATATTCAACTTCTGTAGTAGATAATGCAACAGAATTTTGTTTCTTACTACACCATAATACTAGTGACTTTCCTAAAAGTTGACATGTTCCAGAGGTGCTCTTTCTATCTAACTTATAACCACTGAAGTCAGAATCATAATAACTAACTAGTTCAAAGTATTTTCCTTTAGGATAGAACAGTCCTAAATTGGGTGTATGCATGAGGTATTTAAAAATTCTATTTACATCATTTAAATGAGATTCCTTAGGATTTGTTTGAAAGCAAGCACACATACACACACTAAACATAATATTATGGTGTATTGCAGTTAAGTAGAGTAGACTTCCAATCATTCCTCTATAATTGGTTTGATCATTAGATTTTACATCTTCATCAAGATCCAACTTACAGGTGGTACTCATGGGAGTGTCACTAATTTTAGTGATATCCAATCCAAAACGTTTTAGAAGATCTCTAGTGTATTTAATTTTAGTTAAAACAATTCCATCACTGTTTTGAAATATTTGAAATCCAAGAAGGAATTTTAGTTCACCCATTAAACTCATTTCAAATTCGTTTTGCATCATTTTAAAAAATCAATACATAATGAAGTTTTTGAAGATCCAAAAATAATATCATCTACATAAATTTGAACAACTAAAACATCATTAGAAATACGTTTTATAAAGAGGGTAGGATCAGCTATTCCTTTTGTAAAACCTTTGGAAATAAGAAAAGTACCTAATCTATCATACGAAGCTCTTAGAGCCTGTTTTAAACTATATAAAGCTTTTGATAGTTTGAAAATATGATTGGAAAAATGAGGGTTTGTAAATCCAGGGGGTTGTTTAACTAAAACATCCTCAGCTATATACCCATTTAAGAATTCACTCTTAACATCCATTTGATATAGTTTGAAATTCATATGTGCAGCATAAGCAAGTAGAATTCTAATGGCTTCAAGTCTGTCTACTGGAGAAAAAGTCTCATCATAGTCAATTCCTTATTCTTGACTATAGCCTTGTGAAACTAATCTATCCTTGTTCCTTACTATATTTACATCTTCATCTACATTATTTGTAAACAACCATTTAGTGCCTATGACAAAAGTGTCCTTGGGTCATTCAACAAGTTTCCCAAATTCATTTCATTCAAACTGATTGAGTTCTTCTTGCATAGCCATTACCCAAAATTCATCTTTGATGGCATTATCAATGTTTTGAGGTTCAAGATGTGACAGAAGGCTTGATGTTCAACCTAATTTCTAAAAGAAGCTCTATTTTGTGTTCCTTTCTCTAAGTCTCCTGCAACAACATCTAGAGGATGGTTTCCAAGGGTTCTAACATTTCTTGAAAAAGAGGGACTAGATATTTCAGGTTCATCAATAGATTCAGGTTCATTATGACTTGATTGCATAGAATTTCCAGAATTGGAAGTTTTCCCATATTCTTTCACAGAGGTATTTGAGGATTTTGAGTTGATGTTCAGATTTGATACATCATCCTCCAGATTTTATAGGATGGTTCTAGGATCATGTTGATCTATTTAATCAAACTTCATATGGACAGATTCTTCCACACATTTAGTTCACTTATTTAATACTCTATAAGATTTACTTGATATTGAATAATCTAGGAAATTTCCTTCATCACTTTTGGATGAAAATTTTTCAAGTTATCCTTAGTGTTGAGAATAAATATTTTTCATCCCAAAACTCTAAAGTAATTAACCTTAGGCTTCCTATTATTCCAGAGTTCATATGGGGTCTTTTTGAGAATTGTTCTAATCAATACTCTATTGATTATGTAGCATGCTGTGTTAATAGCTTCATCCAAAAAGTAAATAGGTAGGTCATATTCACTAATCATTGTTCTAGAAATTTCTTACAGGGTTCTGTTTCTTCTTTCTACAACACCATTCTATTGAGGGGTTCTAGGGGTAGAGAAATTGTTATTATAACCATTTTGTGAGTAAAAGGATTCAAACTCTTGATTTTCAAACTCACGGCATGATCACTTCCTAACGATTTAATATTAAGGCCACTAAAATTTTCTATAGACTTGGAATACTTAGTAACATAAGAGAAGGCTTCACTTTTGTGAGCCAAGAAGAAGGTCTAGGTATATCTAGAGAAATCATCTACTAGAACAAAAAATATAGTGCTTCCCATTTAAGCTAGAAACTCTAGAGAGTCCAAACAAATCCATGTGAACCAATTCGAGAGGTTGAGAAGTAGAAACTTCTTTCTTTGGTTTGAAAGATATTTTTTTTGTTCTCCCTTTTAAAAGGGATTACAAAATTTGTCATTTGGAAACTCATGTTTGGGTAAGTATATAACTATGTTCTTCCTAGTCGGTTTTCTAAGTGAATGTATATTTCCGTGTCCTAATCTTCTGTTCCAAAGCCAAGACTCTTTATGAAAATCATTTAAACAAGTAATATTTTTTTCAGCTAAAGAATTGAAATAAACTGCATACACATTTTCATTTCTAAATGAAAAAAATACTAATGCCTTTTTAGAATTAAAAACATTACAATAATCATTTTCAAACATAACATTAAATCCATCATCACTTAACAGAGAAATACATAACAAGTTGTATTTTAATCCATCAACAAAAAAAAATTTAGAAATTAAAACTGAGTTAGTGTTACCAATTTGGCCTATGCCAATGATATTTCCTTTAGAATTATCACCAAAGGTGACATAGCCTTCATAAAATTTGATTAAACATTAAAAACATGAGAAGTATTTTATCATGTGTCTTCAACATCAACTGCCCAAGTACCATGCCTTCCTACAATAACTTTTTAAGGAGGTCTCTTATAAACAAAAGTAGATGAAAAATGATTTTGGTACCCAAATACTCTTGGGTCCAGACAGGTTAGAAAGAAAAGCTTTAAGTACCTAGATTTTTCTTATGGGTCTCATATAATTCACAGAATCAATGGATTTTGAAATATAGAGTTTATTTGGTCTATAACCATGAAATTAACTAGTTGAATCATATGAATTTCTAGAACTAGAACTAGCAGTATTCTATCCATATTTAGGAACAAATTTAGTTTTAGTGATCTCTCTATTTACTGGATGATAGCCTGTTACAGTGGTATATTTTTGTGCCACTTGTTTACATAAAATTTGAGTTAGTGTGTATTTTCCATTTTTGAACTTTTCTAAGTCCTTTCTCAGTTGCTCATTAGACATTTTCAGTTCATTATTTTCCTTATGTAATTGATCATTCTTTTATTTTTCTACATCAAGGGAAGATTTAACAGAACTGGTCAAAGCATGTTGTTTCTTCAAGGTCTTATATTTCTCTTTAAGCTCATTACAGGTTTCTTCCATCATGTTATAGTATTAAAATAGTTCCTCACTAGACATATTTTTGGATTCAGAATCAGAATCAATTTAAGAATAATATGAATTCAAAGCAGGAGTGTCCAATGTTACCTCTGATGTGTTTTTTATAAAACACATGTTAGTTTAATGAGAGTATTCATCCTTAGTAGAATCAGAATTACATGAAGTGTTTTCTGAAGCACTCTAAGTTTCTTTCATTTCCTTCTTGTACTTATTATCCTTGTAGTTATTTTTCTTCTTGAACTTCAATTTTTGATAGTTAGCTTTTATGTGACATTTTATTTTGCATTCATAGAAGAAAACTTCATCACTCTTATCAGCATTCTTCCAATCTTTCTTCCAGTGTCCTTTATTGTTATATTTACCTTTTCAGTTTGATTTTTTGAAGAATTGCTTCTTCCTATAGAACTTCTTAAATCTCATGGATATATGATCCATCTCTGCATCACTGTCTGATGCAGTCTCATCACTACTCAAGATTTTAGTAGGTATGTGAACATTCTCTTTTTCCTTTCTCTTTGAGGCAGTAGACTTAAATTCCACTGACTTCCTCTTTGTTTCATCATCTTCTTCCTTGTTTACCTTCATTTCTTCTTCAAACATCATTAAATTACCAATTAATTCCTTAACAGGTAAATTACCAATATCTCAAGATTCTCTAATCGAGACAGATGTTCCTCTCCATCGGTCTTCCAAACATCTCTGTATTCTCATGATTTGTTCCTTTTCTAGAACTGCCTTTTGAAGGGAGCTCATAGTGTTGAAAATTTCATTGAACCTGAGATACATGTCAAATATAGGTTTATCGTGATTTATTTTAAAATTATCATATTTAATATTATATGTTTTCAATATCATTTATTTAACATTGGTTGTTCCTTCATGAGAAACCCCAAAGGTATCCCAAATTTCATAGGCAATTTTTCAAGCAGATATGTGATTAAATTCCTCATCTCTTAATGCACAATACAGGGCATTCATAGATTTAAAATTATTATTGTAAGATATTTTAGTAGGTGCATCCCTAGTTGTTCTTTCAGTTTCTGTAATTTTATATTGAGTCTCTATAGCAGTTCAGATGTGAAATCCCATACTGTCTAAGTGAATTTTCATCTTAAGTTTCCACTGAGAATAATTTGTACCATTAAAGAAGGGTGGTATGTTAGTTGCAGCACCTTCCAATCTATTATCCATACTAACGAATTACTTTAAAAGAGATATAAATTTAGAATTAACAAAAATTTACAGATCTTTAAAGTACAACTACAATCACAGTTGAATAATATTACACAAAGTCCTAATAAAGAACCCTCTGATACAGACACCGTGACCATGAGACACCGTGACCACGAGACACCGTGACCATGAGACACTGTGACCACGAGACACCATGACCATGAGACACCATGCTCATAGTTTCTATATGTCGTATATTGTGTTTAATATTTATTTAATATTCTGTATTCCTTTTACAAGACACCTCATTTTACCTTCCATTTGGTTTTAAGATGATAATCTTATTTATAGAAGTGTGGACTATCGCCCCCCTCAAAGAGATGTGATTCATTCACACACCACATAGAATGTATTAAGGATGGGTTTAATGAAATTATATGATATATATGATATATATATACATAGATAAATATATATGTCATTTACAAACTTTCTTTCAATATGATAATAAAAACGGAAACAGTGTTCATGCGTATGTACGACATACTGTCTCCATGAATAGTGTATTCCATTTCATAATACTATATTATATAGATTATTATAATACACATATAATGTATATAACTGATATTTATATCTTGTTTAAATTCTGGAATCATGATATAAGTATAAGTACCAAATATGTAACAATTTAATACACATGTGAAGAACAAAGTGAATATTACCCGAAGTGAAACTTTATCATAAGATCGTTAACAAGTGGATAATATAAGTCTATAATAATAAAATATATTGTAATAGATATAATAATATGATTCTATAAGATATTTATAATAAAACTAAATTTAATATATAGGAAGCTTGTATGAGTACAGAGAGACTCAAGACACAAGGTAATGGGATTCCATCTAACTTTTAATTTTTGTGAGATACAGGCTATGTTCACCACTCTTTCCTTTTATGCGGTGTATGTAATGCCTGTGATTTTATTCTATGTATATTGTACTGAAATTTAGGGATATTCACATTAACATTTTATTATCCTTCTTTCATGGGTTTTAATTTTCAAAAGTTACCAAATCAGTAAAAATGTTTTCTCTCAATTTTTCTTCTTTGAGGCTCATGTATTGTTATGAACCTAAAATCATTTTCAAGGTGAATATACTTCAATTTTACATTCCATATCATGAATCAAAATATTTTCATGATATCATATGTTTCATTTAATTTCCTTCCATTACATTTAGAGCATGATCCCAAGATATAAAGTTACAATAGTTTTAGAGATTATTTATGTTTATGCCTCCTTTGATGAAATATTATGATCCCTATCTAAAGAATATTCATGAGTTTCCTTATACTCTATTATTTAATGATATAATCATGTATTGGTACCATTTTCTACTCTTTGGTACATAATATAGTTAAAAAAGTGTTTTTAGGAAAGCCATACATTACCTTTTCTTCAGTTAGAAATCTATGCTTTCTAAAAAGGGTTTCCAAGAATATTATACCATTATCCTATAATATTTAAAAGTCATTTTTACCCTTTTTGTATTTTACCAATATATTCAAGGTAATATTCTTGTTGATTTCCGAACAAGGCACTTTTCTATCTTTTTTACCGTATAAAAGGAATGTTCTTTTGACCTTACACTACTTGTACGGATTTACCTGCCAATATTTCTTTGAAGCTCCCATTACATTGTTAAAAAGATTAATATTTATGAAATTTTTTTTAAAATAAATTTTTAAGTATTTTTTTCAAAATGGTTTTTAACGTATTTTATATTTTTTTGGAAAATTATTTTTTAAAAATTTTAAGGTCTTATTTATAAGTTTTCAATGTTCCTTCAGAGAAATGGTTTTCAAAACATTTTAAAGTTTATTTATAAGATTTAAAGGAAAATTATTTCCAAAAAATTTTCAAGCTTTCTTTATATTTTTTCAATGTATTTATAATGAAATTATTTTCAAACAAAATCAAGCTTATTTTATACATTTTTAGTAAAAATGGGTTTCAAAATTTTTTCAAGCTTCTTTTATGAGCTTTCAAGTACAACGGGTTTCAAAAAAATTTCAAGGTCTTTTTATATGTTTTAAAATTTTTTCAAAGAAAAATGTTTTTAAAATATTTTGAAGCATATTTTTTATGTTTTCAAGGAAAAGGGTATTCGAAATGATTTCATAATTTTCAAGGTATTTTCTATGAAAATTATTTTCAAATGCTTTTATATATTAAAAATACTTTTTCAAAAAAGAAAAGGCATTTCCTTAAGAAACGTTTTTAGATCATATTTAAAAATTATTTTCCATATAAGATTAGTTACATTGATGTAACTCATTCCTTTCTAGTAAATAATCTAAAGGTATCATTCATATCCTTTCTATGAATGAGTTAATGTTGTGGTTTTTATGAAACCCATTTCTCTTTCCTAGGTTATACATATATGAAATCTATTTCTATTATACGGGTTATATTTATGAAGAAAATGATTAGGAAACTTGTCTATTTCCATAGGTTATTATATGTTTTAATGTTTATGATACCCATTTCGTTTCATGGGTAATGATTTGTTTATTTATGATCTTGTGTCACATGTGTGTATGATTTCGTTATGTGATGGGTGAGACCTATATCTCCCTCTATTGCATTATGTAAAGTTTGATATCTGATGATATAAAGTATAATGGTCTTGGTAGTGATCCTTGACTACTATGATGGTCATGGGAGTGAACCATGACTACTAATATGGTATGAGGAGTGAACTCAGGCTACTATGATGACCATGGGAGTAAACAATGACAAAGAAGATGGTATGGGGAGTGAAACCATACCACTAAGATGGTTTTCGAATTGATGCCTTGGCTATTATGAAAAGAATTATATACTTATGTGTTTTCCACAATTCCATGTCGTATTCCAATATTATGCATTCATGGCCTATTATTTTTATTTCATATAATCCATGTCTCATGAACTACCAATCTTTATTCCATGATTTTAGTTATGATCATTGATTTGCAGGGTATGATCTTTTATTTAGAGGATCTTGTTCCCATACCCTTATACTCATGTTTATGATAACATGTATCTCTTGTTTATCCTTACCGAACATTTGAGATCATCCTTTTTATGTTTTATTTCCCCCAGGTTATGGTGATATGTAATATATTTGATATGTCTAAGAAGGGTACTAGATAAGAAGAACCTAGTGGGAGATGATGAGCTCACATGAGTACCAGTTTTTATGTTTCCATGTTTCGAATGTCAATATACCATCTATGGTCTTTGGTAATATCTTTGTATAATGTTTATGTATTCCAAAAAATTTATGTAATTTCAATGTTTGTAAATCGAGGGTCTCTATAATAATATTTAGTGAGTTTTTATTTACTACCATCAAATTAACCAGACCACTTGAAAGGAACACTTTACTTGAAAAATCATTGACTAAATAATATAAAGATAAATTGGTAAATATAAATATTGTTTCCTTGATGACTATTCTATTTATTTTTGAAATCCGTAAATAAACTTAAGATCTTTAAAGTACTATATTTATATAATCATTTGATAAATTTTTATATTGGTTGAATTTGTTTGGTTTGTTTAATTATCATATTTATTTTTTGTTTTGTATAGTTAATATATTCCCTAAGTATAATAAATCATTAAATTGATGTTTTCATATATTATTTATTTTTTATGGATCTTTTTTATTAATATTTGGAAATCCTTAGTTTTATCTTGTGTTAATGCGTTGAAAATGATCTTGTATGAAAATAAAGATAAATAAAATTTTATGCATGAGCATGGGACAATACTAGGTCATTCCTTCTCTAGGGATATAATACAATTTTAAAAAAATTTAAAATAATTTTCTCCCTTTCATACCCCAAATGTGTTCATGAGGTGTCAAATTTCTTAGTTCATTTATTTTTTTACTAAGTGCTCATCAAATTATTTTTTAAGATTTCACTATGATATCCTAGTTGTTAAGAAAATTTTTTATTTCGTGTTTTATGATAATTGCATTGATATTTCTCATTCAATAAAGAGGAGTCTCACATCCACACACATCATCTAATTAACTATATGGGGTCTCCACTTTGAGATCACGTGTGACACCTCCAACTCTGTAGTTAGTGAGATTTTAAAAGAAATGATTGAGATGGATCCTTATGCCATTTTTTAAACCTCAAGTACTATTTACTATTCCCAAGAAAACAAAATGATGATTGAAAAATAAAACATTTAAATATTGTTTATTTTAAACAATTGCATTCCCATATTCTTGGGAAAACAGTCAATGTTCTTTCTGATCATGTTGTGCCTAAATTTATCCTTAAGAGCATGGATATTGTGCCCCACCTCATTTGGCGTCTTCTCCATCCCAACGATTTTGAATAAGATATCCAAGATAATTAATTTTTTGAATATGTGGCATCTAAACACATTAATAATATTTTCCCACTATTGGACAACCATTATTGACTTGTCCCTCTATATTGGTGAGTTCTTCTATGTGAAGTACCTTTTTGATGTAACAGACCTCACACATTGGTATGTGTATATTATGAATTATTTGGGGGTATCTAGGGTATTCATTGATTATATAACTATATAATTCTAGATACATAAGAATGATTTATGATTTTATATTTTGGTTGACCAATACTTGTGGGGGATTTATAGAGATCAGGTTATAATATGGTATATTTCTAACCCCGAGTTCAAATCTATTTTAATAATCTAACATACTCTGTCTTGTGGGTCCTCTTTCTCCATAAATATATTTCAAAAATGGTACTTGACACCAAACTTTATTGTAAAACATTATATATGGATGCTCATTGATTTTACAAGTCACATACAAGAGGTGAATTCACATGGAATTTCTTTATGAGGAATAAACTTCCCCTAACAACCCATGTTATTTTCTGAGATATTTGATACTGGGGGGACTAAATTAATGGATCCATTCCGAAATTAATTTGAATTTGATTACATAATATTGGATATTGATTATGTCTCTAAATTGGTGGGGGAAAATTAAACTGGTACTGGTGACACTTAAGTTGTTCTTGATTTTTTAAAATTTTTAGTTTTAATAGGTTTGGTTTGATAAGGTTTATCTTTAGTGATTTTGGTTCTCATTTATATAGTCATAAAATGAAAACATTCATTTATAAGTATTAGTTTTTTTATAAAACTTATACTATATATCATCACTATAAAAATGGAAAAAGTGAAATTTCAAATACATAAGGTAAAAAATATTGGAAAAAAGGTAGAAACTGAAAAGAAAATGTTAGAGCATATTCTATGATGATGAACTTTGGGAATACCATAAAACATTCAAAAAAAAAACCCTAATAATTTCACCATATATGATTACCATTAAAAAATATTATCACTTACAAATGGAGGTAAATAACAATTTATATTGGTTTGACAAAAAAGTAATACGAATCTCTTTGATGTAGGTAAGCATAGAAAATTGTTGATTCAGGAAATAAAAAAAATTCGCTTTGGTGCATATGATAACTCTTTGATATAAAATGAGAATATAACATCTTTATATTATGATATGATTTATAAATTAATATTTTATTTTGATGGGAATGTCCTCATATAAAATTATAGGTTAAATAACCTTCTATGTTATATTTTTACCTAATGTCCAAGCCCTTATAATATTACTAATGTTTGTTTTTAGTGAAAAACAATTTTTATATTAGTTAAATGTATTAAAATTACCCTCATTGAAAAATATATTAAAAAATAGATGATTAATTTCCAAAAAATTTAATGGAATAACTCCAACTAAAGAATTACACCAATGACACAACTTAGCAGGTCTTCCCATTTACATACCATTTTTACATTACTATTTTTTTAAAATTTATTATATTAAGGTAAATATAATTTTTAGGTGTGGGAGTGGGTGACATAATATTGTTTTCATTTGTTTTTTCATTAAAATAACAACTAAAAATACAACAAAAAACCAAAAAATTGTATTTAAATTTTTGTGTCTTTATTCATTGTGTATTTTTAGACAAAATTTTGTCTTAAATAGAATATCCAAAACCATTTTACATATTTGAGTCACGTGTGAGTGATTTCCTTGAATATTTAAAAAATTGATTAAAATATATATTTCCATTGTGTATTTTTTTGGAATTTGGATTTGAACATAAAATCCTTGATGTTTTATTGAATTTTGAAACCAATACCAATTTAGCATTGAACAATATTAACTATCCCATACAAATAGTAATTCTAAACCAATTTTTTCTTCTTCATTATACTGTATATTATTTAGTGAACACAAATTGTTCTTATCATCTAGAATGTGGTTTTTTCCTTTGTTATAACTTTTAAGAATTAGGAAATGTTTGAGTGTGAATAAAGTAATATTTTGGTATTGATAAATTTTGTATCTACTTTTTACACCCACCATTACATTTTCCGTTGGAATACCCTAGTATCCATCAACTTCCTTATAGTTATTTATATTAAAATACCATTTTCCATGCCTATCATCACTCTTATGTACATTGTATAGTCATAGTTTATTATGAGTGTGTAGAAATTGAGGTATTTTTTGTGTTAGCATGGTAATGAGTTATATTTCATCATAATTTTATTTCAATATATAATATCAAAGAAGTTGAAAAATAATTTAAATTTTATTATAATTCATATTTTTTTCTTTAAAAAAATTAATAAAATGAAAAAAAATCAAAATGGGATTGGATTATTCAATATGATTGTTTTTATGGCTCATAACCCTAATTAAAAAGAGAGTTTCATGTTTAATTAATTTATTATATTTTGTTTTCATGCATTTTTCTATAAAAAATGAAGAAAATATTTATATAAAAAATGAAAATAATGTTAAAAATAAGGTGACCAATGTTTTATGGTACTTTATATGATATAACTTGTGGGAATTCTTATTATAAGGGTAGTTTATGTTGGGTGATTCGTATTTGGGAACTCTGAGTGGATAATCATCCTTATTTTTTTAATAATGTATCATCCATTATATTATAAGATAACCCACCCTCAGCTTAGCCTTACATTTTGAATTCGAACCCACAAACTCTAATCATCAATCTTTATTTCTAAAAACCATAATTATTGTCATAATATTTTTTATATATTGTATCTATAGTTAGAATTTAATGACTCCTATAGTATGAATTATATTATTCCTTGTTTGGTATAACATTCTATAAATTTTACCCTTGTGAGATGAGTAATTGAAAATTATCTATGAGGTAGGATGTGACATGTTACATGTAATATTAAATAAAATTAAATAAATTAGAATGTATGAGAAGATAAATTATTGAAAAAGTGATTTTATAAATGAGATATGATGGATTTCACTTTATAAGGTATCTTGGAA
Organism: Viscum album; assembly: GCA_963277665.1. NCBI lineage: Eukaryota > Viridiplantae > Streptophyta > Magnoliopsida > Santalales > Viscaceae > Viscum > Viscum album. The sequence continues at coordinate 1,197,872,214 of OY728153.1, read as the reverse complement.
ATTTTCTCAAATTTAATTTGTGTGTGTATTTTTATTTTAATATATGATTATTTCTTATAGTGAAAAATATATGTTTGGTATATTTTATAAAGATAATTTATTTATAAAATTTATTATATATACCATAACATTTTTTAATATCAAATATATAAATTATGATGTTTTGTTCATTTATCATAAAATTGTAAATTTTCCCTAAAAATACATATATGATAGTATTTCAATAAATCTATAATAACATTAACTAATTTCTTCCAAAAAAAAAATTATTTTTTATAGGATTAATTTTTCAATATTATACAATTTCTTTAACTAGTCCAGGAGCTAAATTAAAATACATGATGCTTAATGCTGACCCACAAGAGATGAAAAGTTGAAATATATATATTAGATCCACCCATTGTAATTGGTTCATACCATGGGATACAAAAAAAATATTAGGATTATTAAAATTAAATTATATATATAAGATTAATTCTCATGTCTGCATAAAATTTTATGTTAGTATTCAATGGATATGATTCAATTCAATTTTTTAAAATTGCAGGAGAAATATATTCCATGAACAATTAACCTAGTCTTTTTTCTCCTTTTCTTATTTATTTAGAATGTTTCATGTAATATTGATTTAAGAGTTTGTAAATTTTATGAGGAAAATATTATAAACTATATTAAATGAAGATACTCCATGGGATGTATCTTCTTAAACATTTCCCTTCCTCCTCTTTCCATTGATTTCTATACTCCTTAAAATATTTCTCAGAGAGGAACATGATGTCATGATGATATTTTTTATTATAATAATTCTATGATATTCATAATTTGAGGTTTTATTTATATTTTTTTATCTATATCCTATTCTTATTTATATTGTTTTTGTACTGGTTTGTCCAACACAAATAGAAATAAATATGTTTGGGTATAAATACCCATGGGATGTTACACCTTTCTCTAATTATTATTCACATTTTCAACCATGGTGTTTATTTTTTTATATCATTATATTAAACTCAAAAAAATCATACACTACACATTTACTAAATTTTATAATAATAAAAAATCATTTATATATAGGGAAATTTTCAAGTACCTAATGTATTTCCTCAAGGAATATGGTTTTTTAAGTCAATGATAAATCACTTGATCATAACTAGTATTCATTGAATTATTTTTTATTTCACAAAAAACCCTTGATGGTAACCTAGAATAAACTTGGTAATATTCTATTCATGGGTTTCATAAATCATGGATTAAATGTTCTAATCCTTATCTTTGGAAGCGATCATGTATGTGTGTCAATATATTTCCTTTCTTTAATCTCACCATAATCACCACATTAAATGTTCCCTTTTATTAAATCATTACATGTTCATACTTTATTATTTGAATAAAATCACTTTATTCCAATATCTTCCACTTTATAGATTTTAATTCATCATTAAAAATTATTCTAATAGACCTTTTTCAGGAGATTTCCTAGGTTTCTAGAGATACTTTTGAAAATATACTAAAAATAAAAAATTAATTTTACATCATTTTTGTTGTTATCATTAGACCCTTATTATAGAGAGAAACCATATGGAATCCTATCTTTTTATTACATAACGTTTCATTACATTTTACGGACAAAGGATCTTTAAAGTTTAGTGTCTTGGAAATCAATAACAAAAAACATAAAAACATAAAAAATTATTCTAATACACTTGTATGGATTCATCGTAAGTTTCTACTAAGTACAATTATTTCATCTCATAACCTGGAGACATACATCAAAGGAAAGGGTGAGAATAAGGCCCAGTAAAGAAAACAAGGGAATCATTTTACTTGAGAAATCAATAAGAACATGATAAAAAAACATAAATACATGAGAAATGGAAGTTAAGGAATTTAATAATAGAAATAACTTGAACCATAACATTAATATGTGTCTACAACATTTAATTTATACATTCATGAACATATCACCAAGGTTCATCCCCAAGGTGTCATAAAAATTACCAAGGTATTCACCAAGGTATCGTGAAACTTGTCATCTCTAGAGATTATATTCTTTACCCAATGTATTAGAGAGCTATCAGGGAAAACCATTAATATATATTTATATTCATGTGATACATATAGATCATAATCAAACATTTCATAAATAATTCATAGAGAGTAAAAGTAATTGGTTTCACTTCAAAATTGTGATGTTTTAAAAGTTCATAAAATCATGATTGTTATGTCATTTGTAACCCATGGAAAGGGAGTAAGGGTTATCTGTATGTAAATTCTAGAATAAAATAGATCAATTATATTTATTGATTAATAACCTTGGAAATAGAAATATATTTGGGTATTCACATAAATAATAAAATATAATTTATTGAGAAAAAGGGAGATATTTTTAAACGAAATTTTTGCAGCATAACGGCTATATAACAAGATTTTAGAAAATATTGAAAAGAGAGGGGACATGATTAACCCACGAATAAAATAATACCAATACAGTATGGGTATAGAATAATAAGAAATGAGATCATGGTATGGATATTTTAAGTAAATACCATATGAAAATGAAACTCAAAATAAAAGAGAAGATGCGATTTCTTTTATGAAAATTCGGCAGCCTAATAGAGTCACTTAAAATTTCAGAAAATAAATTTATGGGATAAGAACGGGTTTATAATAATTTGTACATCAAATTTACAGTAATAATAATATATAATAACATTCCCTCAAATAAGAATATGGAAATTGGAAGATATAACTTGAAGGAAATCATGACTAAAAAGGGAGGGTGGAAGGTTACCTTACCTTGAATAGTAACTTTGAAATAGTGAAGGTTGGGACCTTGGGAGGCTTGAAGGAACCCTGGGAGGACTCCTTGGGAGGTAAAAAGACTAGAACTTCGTTGAGGAGGATTTCTTAATGAAATTAATGAGGTAATGGCTGGGTATTTATAGGAAAAGTGAGGGAATGTTTAATTATTTTCCAAGGGACACACCATTGGGGGTATTTGCAAAACCATGGGATTGCCCATGGTATTTTCCCATTGTATTGGCCACTTGGGACACCTCATAAAATATCATACTATTCAAAAGTTGATCAGAATGATTAAATCATTATTACATCATTAATGATGTCATTAAACACCCAAAACTCAAAATTGTATTTTCACTATTCACCGAAAAACAAATCATTTTATAAAAATCTCTTAAATTCACCCTAACCTAATATCGATGCTCCGAATTCAAAAATGAACCCCATTTTATGAAAATAATTTTCTAAATATTGTTAATTTTATTTCTAAATAAAATCATTATTTATTAAAAAACAACTCTAAAACAATAACTTATTTTGGAACACCTTGAAAAAGTAATCAAGGTCCCATTAAATTATCGTATAACTATAAGACAGTAGAGTAACAATTTATGAATAAATTTTATGAAAATAAATTTTTATTTTAAATTATTAAATTAATTATTAAATTTTAATTAAAATATTTATGACATACAATAATACCAATACTTATATTATGACCAATTTTTCACTTTTAAAATGTCTAAATTATATTTATACATTCATGGGTGATGTTTTTAATTTTTTGACTGATTTACTATTCATTACTATTCATAAGAATATATTACTATTCATACTTTACTATTCACCAAAAATTATGTTGATCTTATTATACTGTAAATTTCTTACTGGTCACAATTATAGAAGACCACTTTCTGAAAATCATTTCACATTATTAATTATTTAAAGTTTACATAAATATTTTAAAATACCCATTTCCAAAATCATCAATAATATTCATTCTAAATTTATCCATAAATTTGAAAATCACAAATTTTACCATAATAAGAAATAAAAATTTCATTTATACCAAGGGATTACAAAAGGTATTTAAGGCCTCGTTAAATAGCCCCTTATAACACTTGCATAGGACCTAAGTGTAAGGTGTGCTATGGTGATAGAATCTTGGGGCGGCTCGAACAACATTGCCCAAGTGGTGATTTCTATCAGCTTGAACTTCTCCCTTAGGCAATTTATTTCAAGTTTCACATGTTGAATCTCATCTTGGGCTTGGTCCAGAGTAAATTACAGAGATGCTACCTCATTCCCAAGCTCTGAAAGATGGGATTTGTATGGCCTGAGTCTACAGGATGAGGCCATCAACTCTTCTTTTTGTATTAACCAAGATCACTTGTATTTATAAACAATAATTGTAACCTAAAGTGTTTAGTTTTTAATGGTCATATTGACCAATAGTCATATAAAAGTCAAAACCCAACATCCTTATTTAATTATACTCACTTCATTAATTAAAGGATATAGTTTTGTGGAATATAAAACGAAATAACACACAAATTTAGGAAAGAAATATTATTCAAAAGTTCAGGTTGTTAGAAACCAAATGAGGGGTTGATAATCATGGTAACAAGATTATTATACTGGGGATATGAGTAAATAATCTTGTAGTAGGACCTAGATTTATGTGGAGTCTCACTAGGGAAGAGACATGTAGGTTTGACATGTGAGGGGTTTATTGCCTCATTTGAGAGGGAGGTCCAAAGTTGAGTGTTGTTAGTGTGGTAATCCAAGGGATATTCAGAAAGCATTTCATTAACATCTATTGAAGTTACAATCCTATGGGGATATATATAATATTCAAATAATTAGTGGAATTTATTTATGTTTATATCAAAGTAGTGGATATAATCAAACATGGGGTTCAGGAGAAAGGCGATGAGTGAAACTATTTTTTGGAAATTGGGGTTCCTCCATCCAATCTTTTCATGGAGGAGGATTTTTATCTCTAATTTTAAAAAATTTGTTCTAGTATGATGATACCACTTAGAGGAGTTAATAGATTATTTCTTATGGATGGGTTCCAGTACATCTTTATTCTATAGTGCATACTCCCACTAATTATAAAAAAGAGTAATTTATAGTTTTAATTATTATAATTGTCACATATTCCCTAGAATTTCTTTTATTTTATATGTTTTTTTCATAATTATTCATAAATTCTCATATTCATAGTGATTAAGGGCTCTTATAAGGTACATTTATATTTTATTTCCATCGGTACACTCCTAGGGGTGAAATATGACGTTATCTAGAGATTTTCATAGTGAACTATAGTGATAAATGAGTATAGGTTTCTCTATGATATAATTTTATTATATATATATAATTTTTAATTATGATCTATTGGATATATTTCTTATCTCTTTATTAAGAACATGTCAACTAGTACTAGTGGAATGCACCATTGATGTCATTAAAATATGATTTTCACACTTACATCGAGGGTGTAATCTATAGGGAGGCCATTTAAGACTCGACCATTGGTAACTGGTGGTGATCTATTCCTAGTTGGCTAGAATTCTTATTAGAGATAAAGATATTTCTAATATATTCCTTCCTCCAATCATCAACCAATTCCATGAGGACTTCACTAAGGATTTATTAAGAGTTCCATTTAAGATAAAGACCGATTAAATAAAATATGTAATAAATAGTATAAATCCCATATATATTCCTCCATATATAAAGGCTATTGTATATGTTTCAGTTATAATGTATTTTTTACATGATTTTAATTTGAATAGATTTATTTACTAGATAATTTCACCTTGGGGTGATCCTATTTTATCCTCTCATAATTAATACATATTATTGCATTTATGTATCGATTACTAGTGGTGAATCCAAGTGATGGTTGAGAACCAATATCCGGTTTTTCATATTAGTGGCCCATTTGATCATTTGTGTGGATCCTTTTGGTTCATTATGATTAACATGAGTTCATTTTGAATTAACCTTTGATTTTAATTGCATTAGTTGTTAATAAGGATGATTATAAGGATTTAAACTTCAAGTTGAATTTTATTTTTTCTCTATAAGGATAATTGACTTTATGTAAAGATGATTTCAATATGTGAGTGATGATGTGATGATGATTATTATTATGAAAACATATTCAATTAAATTATGATGATTATTTAACGTTTTTTAATTTCAAGGACATGTGCCAATTCACAAATAGAATTTAATATTGTTTGCAACATTTATAGAACAAGAGATTATTTAAGGTTAAGGAGATTAAGAATTTATAATCGAATTCAAAAATAAAATAAAAAGGATAATTTTGAACACCATGAAATTTTTTATTTTTTATGATGAATTATTGAGAAGTGATTATTTTTTGTTTGGAGTGTGATAATTTTGTTAACTCTTTTTAAGGGATTTTAATAAAAAAATTATGTTTGTTAAACAAGAAAGTTGTATGACCCATGTGAATCCACTGCTGAGGTGGGAAATAAGATCAACCACAATATAAGAATAAATTATATGAAGTTATAAGTGGGTACATAGATCTACTAGAATCACATGTGTGAGATCACATGTACAGTTGGTTGGTGGGACCATACATTGGAGGCCTGGCCTATGAAATACTCATATCCATAGTGTATCTATGTTCTGAACCCAGTTCCATATTGATAATGCTGAGAAATAGATAGTACTACTAAAGATATAAAATCCAAAAAGAATGTTGATGTGGGACTTGGTAATTAGAATCAATATTCATCATCTTAAAAATATATCCATTTAATATTGGACCTTTGATGCAATTCTTGAGAGTCGTTCAATAAACTTGTTTTCATATTTTACCTTTGGATGAGGGTTTCCTCCATGCATTAGGATTAATTCATATCATAATGTTTGATGTTTTAGAAGAGTCCATAGTAGGGTTGTATATTGTTTTTCAAAGACATCATGTAATTAAATAGTTGTCTAAGCTATGGGGAATGTATAACCACCTAATGATTTTGTGAAGAAGCTATTTTCTGAAATGCTGATGATTCTCATAGTGATTTATAATGGGTTTAGGCAGTTCTCATTTATAGTGTAGTAATTTTTTTCATATGATATAAGGTGGTGGGTGTTCTCTGCGAATAACCTAACCTCACCCATTTTCAATATAAGCTGATCATATATAATAGATACATGTTAGAGTGAAATATAGTATAGAACAATTTCTCTATATCTGTGTCAGTTTTCTATATGATTGTGTTGTATTTTTTAAAACCTTAATGTTCACATAATGATGGTCTAATTCTACAAGATAGTTCATACACCCACATTGTGTTTCATGAAGGATAATAAGAATAGATTTTATGTATAGATATGTGAAAAAGTAATAAAGAATTTATTTTTCATGTACCACTATTATGTGATGAGTTTGAGCAGATATATTGATACACTAAGTATAGTTGACCCATGAAATACATTTTTCATGCGTGATGGAACTTCTGTAAAATTGAGAGTTTCATAATGAAATTTAAGGATCACATGGTGTATTTTTTTTAGGATTAATATATGAATTATAAATAAGAGTAAACATTTTAATTAAACCTGGTCTATATGAATAAGGATTACATGTATGCATGAAATAATATGCATGCATGTAGATTGAGTCAGTTATTTGAAGCTGAAATGGGATTGAACGATATTCTTTCATGAAGGTGGTTTGAGTCCTTTATGAAAAAAAATATTTAAATTTGAGAAGCATAGTGAAGGTAGTATATGTTTGATTACATGAACATACTAATTTTTTTATTTAAACATAATTTTAAATATGAGAATACCATGCATAATATTATGCATTCATTAATTTTGAGAAATGAACATTTGATTTGATTTTCACATATATTGTGTAGAAGTCAATTATAATTTTCAAAGGCATATAACCAAGTATTTAGTGCATTTAAAAGGTCCATATTATTTTAATATAAGTTGATAGTGGGGAATTGTAGGTAGTTTTTTTTATCATTTTATGATGTTCTATAAATAGTGTACATGAAAAGATTAAGTGATCCAATTTGGTTGTAGATAAATATTACATATAGAGGTACTAAAAAGTAGTTAGAATTTGACATATATATTTCTATATGTTTATGGAATCATAAATGGAAGAAGAAGTACCTAGTGGGACTCTGGAGTGTGAGAAGGCTATTGGGATGATGGTAACACTATAGAAAGACGTATAAAGATTCTCTAGTGGGAATTAAGAGTCGATTGTTCATATTGGAGATTGTGATCGTTATTAGGACTCTATATTGGAACAATGCGGGACTTGGTGTTAATGGAAGTTGGATATTCCTACTTCATAACCACGTATATATAGTGATAAATCTTTAATTTGATGCAAAATAATTTTTAGTAGGAGTATGCCTTTTGGTTAGACCATGTGAAAATCCTTATGTGTTGTGAAATCTTTATTAATATTTCATACAGGATGAGGGATTGAGACATTATTCAATCAAAAAGGTTGAATAAAAATAAAATAAATTTTGAATACGATGTTCCACTGATTTTATCCTCTCACAATAGTGCTGAATTGATCCTTGGGTATATTAATTGGAATCAAAGGGGGTCCCCTATGAAGTTTCCAGAGATTTATAATAAATTTAGAATGTGAATTTAGTGAATAGTAGAGTAATACCAAAATTTTATGGATTCATAATGGGATGAATAAGATGCTTCATTTACTTTTATCTCTTAGCCAATAAGTGAGATATATAGTAACAATAGAATTTCTACCTATTGTTGAGGTTGTTTCAATGAATCAACCTAACAAGAGAATTATGGATGTTTATGGAAAGACTAAAAATTATCTCTTGATGGATTTATCTAAAAACATATACACTAAAGTGATGGGTCCCAAAACATTCATAGATATCTCAAATAAATTTAGCATTAGTTGTAATGAAAATCTCAATTTCAAGGAATATAAGGTGAAAATCTAGAGAACAAAGTTTGAGGATATAAAAATGGTAGATGATAAAACTATAGATTACTATTACATAAGATTCAATGAGATGATAATTAATATATACGTATTTTTTGACAAGATATAAGACTCAACAATTGTGGGGAAGCTTATAAGAAATTTTACTAAAATATTTAACCCCAATTTTAATCCTTGGATAGTAGGGAGATAGTTTATTAAAGGAGTTACATAACATAATCATAGCATATGAAATAATAAAGGATTCATATTTAAAAAGAAAAATAAATATGATATATCCTTTGAGGCTATAATAAAAGGAAAAATCAAATATGAGGAAGTTGCGGAATAATTTGATTATGATGATGATGAAATTATTGATATACCTTAGTATAATTTTTCAAGAATAAATTTATTCCATCTAACATATCTATGCATATCAGACATAGTAAACTTCATGGAATCCTAAGGAAAGATAAAAAATAAGGGTGAGCTCAAATGCTCAGTAAGGGTTAAATAGAGTCGAAGATATCATGAATTAATAATAATAATAAATATGGGATGGTAAATAATTGAACATATATACCATTTAAATAACTTGAACATCATGCTAAGATAAGGAAGAATTGATATGAAATAATAAATAATAGAGAACACATGTCGTTAAATAAATATTCTGAGAATTAAATGCATTTCCAACAAGCCCATACCCGAATGGTAAGGGATCCTTCTTGGCATCCAAGAGTCCCAGGTTCAAAACCTAGTGGAGTCAAATTTACGGTATTGTAGCAGTACTATAGCAGTTACTATAGCAGTTACTGTAGCCGGCACTGTAGAAGTCGGAACTATTCTCCCGATTTAAGCCTTCGGGCCACCGGTTTGGGCCTACGGGTCTCAAGGGCCTTCGAGCCATAAGGCCTTCAGGCCCTTGAGACCATGGAGTAGCCCAATTCACATAGAGCAGGCCCCAGAAGTGGATCAGAGCAACAAGAATAGAAGTCACCAAAATCAGAGCTAACTGGATTGGAAGAATGAGAGGGTATGGAAACCGCCATCAAGACGAGGCACCATGTAGCTTTGTACGCGGCAATTCTATCAGATCAGCAATACTAGGTGGGGAGCTAGGTGATCAATGATAGAGAAGCTAGGGAGGGCCAGTTCTAGTGGGTTGGGCCTACGGGTCATGTATTGGGCATGGTATGCCTTTGGGCCGTTGGGTCATGTATTGAAACTCATGTCGGGCCATGTGCCTTGGGCCAACAGGTCATGTATAGTTTCTCCATCAACCCTTAAGAGGGGGATTATCCATAATAAAATAAAAATAAGGCCTTCGGGCAATTTGATATGAGAATGAAATGCATCCATATATTATAACATAGAAAAAATATCATGGATAATAATAATTGAATTTTGAATAAAGGAAATGCATAATTATTGGACATAATGTCTCTGGTACATGGAAACCTTTACTATCATGATCTATCATCCAAAAAAAATTTAAACTATCAGTAGAAACCCATTTAATTTTTCTAACGGATTTGTTTCATGAGACCTGTTGATGCATTACGGGTCTATATAATGTTATGGGCATGCCCTTCACTTCATGTCCAAAGCATTCAATACTACAAAACAGACCTTTAGGAGTGTTGGCCTTTATCAGTGCTAGAAAAAACACAAACAAAGGTTCCCTTTATCAACACTAAAACAAGCACTGATAAAGGATGCCTTTTATCAGTGCATTTTTCTAGTGTTGATTAAATGAACTCTTTATCATCACATTTTTTAGTACTCATAAAGGGTGACCTTTATCATCACATTATTTCAAGGATTTTAGTGCTTTATTTTTAGTGTCTATAAGGGAATCATTTATAACAATTTTTTATCACTGATAAAATTCTTAATAAAATGAAATAATTTAATAAAAATAAAAATAAAAATGATTTAATTAAAAAAATTATTAATTTTTTTACTAATTAAATAATTATTGATAAGAATGAATAAATTTATTGTACTATATATAAATTATACCTTCTAAAAATTAGTATATATTAAATATATAAATATATGAAAAATGAAAATTAAACAAATATAAATTAAAAATTTGTAAATAGAGAAAAATATTAAACATTTTATTAATTAAATAATTATTGATAATGTTAATAAATAGTATATATTAATATATATATATATATATATGTATATAAATATGATTTATATAAAATAAATATCTATACATTACATTAAATAGTAATATATTTAGTGAATAGTAGTTTAAAATTCAAAATTAATATGAATTAAAAATACTCACTAATTGCCTAGATTAATGTAAATAATTGAATATCGTTTGATTTTTCAATTTAACATAGATCAAACGTGTGTTATATTAATTTCATGTATACGTAATTAATGTATTTTTATATACAACACACACCCAAATATTTTTTTAGTAATTTACTCTATTTTTATTATTTATTTTATATATATTAATTTACTATGTTTTAATATTTAAAATATTTATTCATATTTATTTCAATATATGTTATTTTTTTAATAATTTAGATTTAATTAATCAAACTTATCCAATATTTAAATATTGGTAATTAAAGTGTATTCATAATTAATTATTCAATTTTTCTCAATTTTAACACACATTAACTTAAAATTAAATATTCATTAATAATGTTAAAAATATATCAGTCAAAAATATTTATAAAAAACTATATTTACAAATGTATATTTAATATTTTAATACATTTATAATTATAAATAAATAAGTAATTTTTTTTAAAAAGTATTTGTATAATTGTAAATAAATAATTATATTTATCTATTTAAATATTAAACTTATTGAATATATTAATATTTATATATATTTATTAAATATATATATATATATATATAACTAAATAAATATGTATAATGATATAATTTTTATTTTTTAAAATATTATTTTTATAGTTATAAAAATATAAAAATATATTTAAATAATTATAAATTTTTTATTTTAAATATAATATTATAAGTATTATAATTATATATAATAATTATACATTTTTTAAAAGTTTTATTTTTTTAAGTATTATAAGTATTTATCATCACTTTTTAATCATTGAAAAATATTGTGATTTATCGATGCTAAAAAAGCACTGATAAAATGAATCTTTATCAGCGATAATGTTTTAGCACTGATATATATTCCTTTTATCACTTCTTATTAACTTAGTGCTAATAAAAGGTATCTTTATCAGTTTTTTTTTCAAAATCACTGATAAAAAGTGTGCTCGTCTACTTTAAGAACCCTTACCATCATGCACTGGTTCACAATATCTGAAGCTCTTCGCTGAAGCCTTCTTCTATTGGTACTTCTCATTACCAAATCCATGATTTAAACTAGGCTAGAATAAAGGCTCCAACTATTCTAAGCCTCGAATCTGATGCTCGAGTGATTCAAGGGTCTAATGAAACCAAGTATTGAATGAAATTCAAGATTTTTGATATCTCTACTTTCCTCCAATTATTCATTGAACCTTCTCTTCCCACATATGTGTGTCCCAATAACTCCAGTGGCACTATCATATAATAAAACAAACCAAAATTATTTATTTTTTAGATAAATAGAGGTATTTCATTCCTAGGTCACATGTGGCTCTCCTTGGGACAACTTTGGTTCTATGAGACTTCAAATATATCATACCCATTGTTGGTTCATGTTTTTGTGAGTTATAATAGGCTCTCAATACCTATATTCCATGATATCTACCTCTTTTCGATCATCAACTTTTGAAAAATCCATTCACATAGAGGTTGGTGTTGTCATTGGTTTGGAATATTCCATTTAAAATAACTTGGAAACCTTTTTTATATTTTCATTGATAAATTAATATTTCATGGCTTCCTTGATTCCTCTATAAACCATGGAGTGTGTTTCAAAAATCATGGACATATCGATATCATACCTCATATGATCCACAAAAAAAATTATTATGCTTTTTACTATCCTAAAATATTATGTATTTGATATATATTAGTACCAACATACATTGATCATTCCCATTCTTTATGTAGAGGTTGTGATCAACTCTACCTCTCTAAAACTCAAGATTTCTTAGGTACTTATCCACTGTAAAATACCAATTCCATGGTGAATTCTCTATCTTATACGAATAATTTTTTAACTAGCATGCCTTTATCTCATTTTCATCGATAGTAAACCCATATTATTTATCAATGTATAATCCCCCTTAAGAAATACATTTAGGAAAATATATTTAAAATACATTGGGTATAATTCTAACTAATTTTTCACTTAAATAAAAAATAAAACTAAAATAGTTTCCAATCGGGTTATAGTATTAAATTTATCATAAATATAAGTTCCTTGGATCTAGGAGTTCCCTTTACACACTATCCATTATTTATTTTGATCCACTTTTCCATTTTTAATGAGTTTATTATTGAAAATCCACCTGGTTGTAATAATATTTCTCTCTTCCATCCTTGGAACAATTTACCATTTCACATTGTTCTTATTCAGATCATGCTTCTCATGCATAGATTTGATCCAATTTTCATCCTTGATAGCCTCTCCAAATGATTTAGGCTCTAATTGGAAACAAAGAATGTTTTTTATAGACTTAATAAATTGATTTTCACCCAAAATGTATGATCACCAATGAAATTTTATTCATTAATTTAATCCTTTATTATATTTCTTACAGTTGATAATCCCTATTCATTTTCCTTAACATCAATGTCTTATTTTTAGTCTACCTCCGCCCTGTGTGCTCCCCCTTAGGCTACTCAATTCAATATTAATTTCCACTACTATTTCATTATTATTTTTATTATTACCAATCTCCCTATTCTAATTAGTATAAAATATCTATCAATTTTATATTTTCATCATAAAAACATATCAAGTCACCCTTTTTAATTCCGTAATTAATTGTCTCATTATCAAATATGATCATTTTTCACTACCAAAAATCAAATTCCTCTTTCAAACACAATGACCTTAAATTTTTATTGACCCCAAATAAAAAAATAGTTCAACTAGTTTTCTATACCTTTGTAAAAATATATCCATCTTTGAAATGATAACCCACTCCTTAATACTTCTTAAAAATCACTTCATTTCATTCATCACATGTATAATAAAGACTATATATGTTTTACTTTAATCCATATAAATATATATCATTATTTATCATTTCCTTTTGGTCCCACCCTTATGAATCTCTGATTACCATCCATGTAATTCTCACAAATGGGAGGCATTTCCCCTTTTAGAGGAAAAAATGGAATAAAACTATCATCCTCCTCAGTTCCACATCCTAGATAGTTATTATTTAAATTTTTTTCTTGGTAGTCATCCCCCATATATTTTATGTTTTTGGTACATCTCGAAGTAGTATTAATCTTATGGATGACTACTTCTTTGGGTATTTCAAACAAAATAAGTGTATGTCCACAAGAGAAGGAGGATGAGTGCAAGACAAAAAAAATACAATGATAGATATTTGGAAGATGAACTGATGAGTATGAAAAGTTTCTATAACATTCACCTTTGGATTAATTCATAGGATAACACCTACCACAGTGGAGTAATTATTTTCATAAATTCAATTAACTATTGTTTTCATAGAATACTAAAATTCTTCAAAACAATCAAATGTTCAGTTTCACTTATTATAATTATGAATTTCTATCACCTTTGATAGTGAATCTCTTATGTGTATTTCTTTATTTGTTATAAAAAATGAATATTTAATGAACCCAATAGGATATATTTCATTTCAATCTGACGATTCAATGATTCAATCTAAGATATCTTATTTTATCCTCATCCTCCTCGCTCGTTGGTTGATTGTTTGCAAGGATTTATTTCTATTTTTTATCATCATTATTTCTTTACCATCGGCATACCCTTATGGTAAAAATGCTCATAGTAAAATAATTATCCATATAATTAATCTATTATTTCATATTTATGTTTAATTTATTTTTTTAGTATTACTCATATAATAATTGTTTTCTTGTACAAGTTGATTATTTTTTTCATGCTTGGGTGTTTTGTTCGAAGATGGTCATCCTCATGAGGGATTAGACTTTGAACGTGCAAATAGAATAATGATAACACAGAAATGTGTCAGAATGTATACAGCCATTAGGAAATAGTGAATTCTTAATTATGATTTAATTTAGTTTTTTAATCATTTTTTCTACTATTTGTAATTTAATTTCCTTATCATTTTTATCTAATACTTATTTAGTTATTTCCTAGATATTTTAGGAAGTTATATTTTGATTTCAACTATTTGTAATAAGGCAAAAAATAGATAAAATGATTCTTTCTTCCATTGTAACCATGTTTTTAATTTTTTTTGAATTTATTTATCAAACTACCAACACTGTATATTTATTCGATTTTGTTAGCTGAAAAAACTTTTTCGTTTTCAAAATCAAGTATAGTATAGGAATCTCATGTTCCCATTATGGTGGATTCTCAAGATAAAATGGAAACATGATCTTTTTCTTATATTATGACTTTCGTCAATGAGAATGGTTTTTTGTCTAAGAACATCAATTCAATATGCAGTGTGGGTATTTAAATATTGAAAGATAAAGGAAACATGGTAACATCGGAAGTTAAGATTAATTTGAAACATTAAGATATATAGAAATCAGCCTCATCTCAATCTAGTACATGGTGCGATCGGTATGATTCCAAGTGCTTCTTTTTATTTAAAATTGACATCAATTATAGAAAAAAGGAAAAATCACATACTCAAAAATGATTAAACAATATTCTTATTGTTTTTATACTTTAGGGAAATGATATATAAGTCATTTGGGAGGTGTAGAAGACACATGTATCTCTATTTGATGCACAGTGTGACTGTTATGACTCAACATGTCCATTATATGTTTTAATATGATATTTTAGTTTAAAAAAATTCACTCACTAAAAACAGAGAAAACATGTTATTGTTTTCTTGATAATTTAGGAAATCAATTCATAAGTCATTGCAGCGATCGCACAGTAGCATCAGCAGTACTATAGCTGGAATTGTAGCAATGGATATATTGTAACATGTACTATAGCATCCTAATTACTATTTTAGTACTATTCACCAAAGGTCCCTTTGGGCCAAAGAAATGGGCTTTCAAGCATTGTATGCAGGCCACTTGACATTGGGCCTTCAGGCTATATAATGGTTCACCCTCTACCCAGAAAAAGGAGTTCTTTGATTTAATAATAAAATGAGGCTTCTACCCCAACCTTTTAAAAAATAGTTACAAGCCATCTGTGACAAACATGAATCAGTCTCATATCAAACCGATACATGATGTGATTGGTTTGATTCAAAGTGCATGTTTCCAGTTTAAAATGACATTTTATTAAAAAAATGTGACATAATCAAAACTAAGGAAACACATTTGAATTGTCTTGATAATTTAGTAAGGTTATACATAAGTCGTTTATGAAATGTATAAATTATCCTCACCTCAATTTCATACATGGTGTGACTGGTATGACTCTAAGTGTGTCTTTTTATTTAAAATTGATATCAATTTTAGTAAAAAGGAAAACTGACCAACTAAAAATCAAGAAAAAACATTAGAATTGTTTTGATAAATTATGTAAATGATTAATAAGTCCTTTTTTATTTTTATAAATTTGTTATAACTCAATTTGATACATGAGTTCCTGATATGGATCAATGTGTCTGCTATCAGTTTAAAATCGACAGATTAGTTCCCAAAATTTCACGCACTAAAAAATGAACAAACTTGCTAGAATTTTATTTATAATTTATGAAATTGATTCATAATTCATTTTTATGGGTATGAATTATTCTCACATAAAACTAATACAATATTTGATCAGTACGATTTGAAGTTCATGTTTCCAGTTTAAAATGACATTTTAGTTAAAAAAACAAGTAACATACTCAAAACCAATTAAACACGTTCAGATTGTTTTTATACTTTTTAAAAATGATACATAATCCATTTGGGGTGTGTAATAATTATTTTCACCTAAATATGATGCATGGTGGAAGAGGTATGACTCCATGTGTGCCTTTTTATTTAAAATTGACATCAATTTTAGTAAAAAGGATAACTAACCAACTCAAAACCCAAAAAATGTATTTATATTATATTTATACATTAGTAAAATGATACATAAGTCATTTTTTACATGTAGAAATTATCCTTACCTAAATGAAACATGGTGTGACCGGTATGACTACAATTGCCTCTTTTTATATAAATTTGACATAAATTTCAGTAAAAAGGACAAATGACCTACTAAAAACTGATAATATGAATTCATATTGTTTTGAAATTTTATCTCAATGATTAATAAGTAATTTTTGACATGTAAGAATTTACATCACCTCAAACTGATGCACGATGTGACCAGTTTGACTCTAAGTGCATCTTTTTATTTAAAATTGACATCAATTTTAGTAAAAAGGACAACTGAACTACTCGAAACTAATCAAACACATTCAAACTATTTTTATATTTTATAGAAACAATACATATGTCATTTATGACATGTAGTAATAATTCTAACCTCAATATGATACACAATGTTCTTGGTATGACTAAAGGTGTCTGTTATTAATTTAAAATCAACATTTTAGTTCAAAAAGTGTCATTCATTAAAAACCAAGAAAAAAAGCTTGGATTATATTGATATTTTTTGTAAAATTATAAGTAATTAATTTTTTATGTGTATAAATTGGTATCATGTCAAATAAATACATTATGTGACCAATATGAGTCAAAGTGAATCTTTCTAGTTTAAAATGACATTTTAGTTAAAAAGCCAAACAACATACTCAAAAACATTAAAACATGTTAGTATTGTTTTGATACTTCATTAAAATTATAAATAAGTCATTTGAGACATCTAGGAATAATCCACACCAAAATAGAACACATGGTGTGACCAATATGACACCAAGTGCATCTTTTCAATATATACGTGTCATTTTAGTTTAAAATGCGCATCACATCACCAAAACTGATAAAAAAAATCCTAGATTTGTTCTCATCATTCTATATGCTATTAATTATTTAATTTCTTTATCATTTTTATCTTATACTTATTGAATTAATTTTCATATATATAATGCTTGAATATGAACAATAAATGGTATCATGTGCAAGAATCAACTGTAACTCAATATGATACACAGTGTTCCTGGTATGACTCAAAGTTCAGTTTCAAGTTAAGAGTTTCTATTAACATATTTCTTTATATTATTTTTAATATAAGAAAATTTTTCTTATAAAGGAGCTTTTTTTCTTGAGTAGTGATTAGGGTAAAAGACAAAGAAAGAATGTTGTTTTTTAATCTATATAATAATTTGTACTTATGTAATTGTATAATCCAATGTTTGACATGTCTATTATATAGTAAATTTTATTGTATCTGTGATGAAAATTTTATTTCATTTAAATTCTATATTCATACTTTATTTTTCTTATTTCAATGTATTTTTGGTAATGTGTTGTGCCATTACAACACAGTCATTGGGGCTACAATGTGTTGTTGCAACATACTGCAGTATTCCCCCTTATTAGTGATTCTACAAGAACTAATAAAGGATTCCATTATTAGTGCATTTATAAGCTCTGATAAAAGTTTCCATTGTCAGTTCTTCTAAAAGTTATGACAAAGTACCCCTTTATGAGCACTTTTAAAAGCATTGATAAAATACAAAGGCTTTTAATCTCACTCTAGTAGTCAGTGATTCTCTAGAACTAATAAAGGCCATTATTTGAACTATTAAAGACCTATATTGTATTATATATTCTTCATATTCTGAATAATAAATTTAATTCCTGAAAAATATTACTTATTATCAAATATCCATAATGTGTAAGGGATATGGATTTATCAATATTTTCCTAATAAATCAAATAACTTTCAAAGTAAACACCTTATGTAAAGATTGTATAAAATTTTAGAAAAAATCTTAGACATAAAATAATAATATTTATATTTAATAGTAATTTAATTTACAATGAAAATTTAATATAATAAATTTATTTTACCAAGATAAAGTTAATAGAAGCAAAATAAAGTGATATTTCGTTATAACATTTATCACTTGATAATTTTCAAATTAAATCCCCATTGATGAATTAATTAAAATTAAAACATAAAATACCAAGAATAATGATTAATTCAAGATATTACATGTCAAAGTAGAATTATATACACTATATAATATAATATAGGTGCATAAATTTTTAATAGGCCTCAATGAAATGAAATTGAGATGAAATCCCTTAACTCACATGTCATTTTGGGTGAACATTATTTAACCTCATGTATACAGGTTTTAAAATTTTTATTAACTTGTACCAAAACCATATTAATATTTATGATATCATATATGGTCCTTTTATACAATTTTACCACATTTTCATCAATAATAATTCTTTACTTTCATTGTTTCAGGTGTTAATTGCCTTGTTTTCTTTTGTATGTTTTTTCAATGAAAATCTGGTTCTTGCACATATTCTAAGGTTTTATCATCTCTAGAATAATAATCCTAAAATAATTATAATATTTTTACATAATTTATAATTTTTTAACCAATCATGATTGATGGTTATGAAAAATAATTTACCTAACAATCATAGAGACGGTGGGCCATATTTACACATGAGTAGTATTTTCCATTTTTCAGAGATCATTATGGAAAGGATGTGAGTAATATATCACCTTTATATAGTGATATTAATATCATATATAATTTGTTATATACTTTTATATATCATTCATGTCATGTGGTGATGAAAATAGGGTCACATCGCTTTGGGAAGGCGGTACTCCACACGTACATGAACGATGTTATCATCTTTACGTGAGTGAAATGGAATGAAAGAAAATGATTTATATTATTTTGAAAAAATGATATATATTTCATGAATATAATAATTATTTCATTTATATCACATATAATCATTAACATTATCTATATCACCTTCTATATGATGTGCTAGTGACAGATGGATCACATCGCTTCGCAAGGCGGTATTCCACCTTACACATGAGCGATGTAATCAAGTCTCTTATGGAATGGAAGATAATAAAATATATAGGATTAAATGACTACACATATATATAATAATTTTTTATATATTATATATATACTTTATAACCATCTTAATACATGCCCTTTATAGGTGGTAATGGAGAAACGAACAACATCAGTACATGAGGCAGTAGTCTTCCGTATACATAAATAATGATTTTAGAACTCTTTTTATGGGAATGGAGATGATTTTAAGCCAAAAAATCATTATAAAAAATCCTAGTATTTTAAATATACTTATTTTATTATTTCATCATTGTTAAATAAAAATTTAATTAGGTTTAGAAAGATGTAATATAAAGATGATCATTGAAAAAAATTACCTCTTCTTCAGGTATATTCCATTAAACTAAACCCTTCCTATGTTTGATTTATAAAAAAACTAAGTATTCTAGAAAGTGTTTAGAGTAATTTTGAAGTTATTTTGGAATTTATAGATCAAAAAATTGGTTTCAAGGTGTAACGTAAATGGGATATGGGGTGGCCTTTTATAAGTGGGGTGTGTGGCACATTTGTAATTTTTTTTGAAAGAGTGAATTCCAACCATGTTTTTTTTGGTCACCAAGACCCAATAATTTACCATTATAGATAATAGAATGTATAATTTTAAAATATGGAATTAAATTCGGTTATTTACAGTTTTGTTTCATTATCACACCATATATTCAAATTTTAACCACTAACTAAACTTGTTTTACCTTAATAACTATAATTAATTATCTATTTTCACTCCTTATTTTAGTAAAAAATTAAGTTACAATTATTATATAATATATAATATTCTGATTTAAAATATTTAATCTATTTTTCTAAATTAAATTCATATATTTGGTATAATATAATTTAAAATTAATCTCACAGACATGATGAGAAAGTGTGTTTTTAAAGTGAAAATGTTCAAACTTTTACAACGATTTTATATCTAAATTCAATTTTAAAATGATTCAAATGAACTAAATTGGATTAATATATGTATAATTTAAATAATTTTACTGTAAAACTAATTCAAAGTATAATTTAACATTATAAATTATTTAGACCAAAAGCCAGCTTTTAGTTAAAATCCATTATTGTTCACTGTTCATCAAATAATGAAACTTTGTTAAAAAATTCCAAAAATTCACCCTAATATAATTTTGGTATCTTGATTTCATAAATAAGGTTTGTTTTATTTCATAAAAATTATCTAAAATTGTTAAAAATTAATATTAAATTAAGTGCACCATATATGACTAAACCATGTTTTAGGAAAATGCAATTTCTCCAAAAACATTTTTTCTTTTAAATGATTCAAATTATTATATATAAGAAATAGATAACCAATAAATTTTTGTAGACTAAATATTTTTAAACATTATTTAATCTTATTTATTCACATCATTCCAATTCCTAAGAAATAACTATCATATTTAATAATAATATTAATAGTATATTATAGTTTGGTAAAACTCAGTCTTGCATGTAAGGAAAGCTATCAAATAAACCCATTCTTTTGTGTATTATAAGCTATTAAAGATATTAAATTTATTCTAAAATAAATTTATATTAAATTATTTTGGTTTTATTTCTCTTAGAATCTAGTTTTCTCATGTCACATACTCAATTGATTAAAATTTTATTCTTCTATAATTTTTGGGTGTTACATTCTCCACACGTTAAATAAAATTCATCCTAGAAATTTAAACATGATATCCATAATCAAGGGTTTGACACTTGAAAACAATTTTATTTAAATACCACATTATTAGAATGGTTGGAAAAACATCCTCTTAATAATAGATAATGGTAAGTATAATGATCATGTTGAATAATCATATAACTAGGATTCCGAGTATGAGAACATAGATTGGAAATTAAAACATATACATGGAGGAGAAAACTAACACCCAAATAATTATTGAGAGTGATAAAGAACATTAATCATAATAAAGTGGGTGATACAGAGAAGTTTAATGAAAAAAAACCATAATCCAAATAGGTGTGAATAAGTTTATTAATATCATTAGAAATGATTGTAATCAGATTAAATTTTATTTTATGATCCTTTTCCCTAAAGTTGATGAACATTCATGAGACAATATACTTAAATGATTTAATTTCATTTTATAATCACAATCTCATCCTTTGGTTATTCCTCGATAAATTCACACTTCATATCTTTATTTAAGAAATGAAAATGAATTTTTAATACCTGATTCACTAATGGATCATTAGATCTATATTAGGATTATAAGTCATTCCTTTGATCTCCAACTGTAATTATAACAGAATAGTTAGCACATGTTATTCAATATGCATAAATCTTTATGTAATAAAGTAATACATTATTGTTTGAAATATCATCCAAATTTCAACTTAAATCATTTCATAAATTGTTAACCATATAAACCTAAAAGAGATTAATATCTATAACATTATAATTAAGGTCACTAAAATCTAAAATAAACCTATTATTAATCAGTTCTAAGGTGATTAGTACTATCCAATTTATATTATCCATATCAATCATCTCTTTATCCCAATGTAATTACCTCAACATCTGTAATATTTTAAGGGTTATCTTTACTTCAGTCATGTGATTTCTAGGAAGTTCAACTAACCATTGAATGACTTTTCTTAGTACCATTCAACATACGCTTTCAAATACTCATAGAAAAAGTTTGGTAGTATAATTCTTATAACCGTAATATTATTAATGAAATACTTTTACTGCATTTTATAAGGATCCAAATATATAAGAACATTAATCATTCCTCGTATACTATATCAGTATCATAAGATTGACCTTGATCCCTCATATTCTTCTATGGTATATTCTATTGATTTATGGGGAATTTAGTTGTCTAGTTCCAAATATCCTTACAGTGTAAGCAATAAACATTTGAAATTTATTTCTTACCTTTTAAATCATGGTCTTATTGGCCTTTTTCTCTATTCTTATATCATTTTCACATTCCCCTCAAGAAATTACCAAGGTTATTCTTTCTACATTTATCACATTCAGGAAAATACTTCTCTCTCTTTTTCCCCTTATCCATTTTTTGATCTATCTTCCTCTTCCTACCTATCTTCTATTTGAAGAAATAAGATATGGATAATTGTTTAATTTTATTATTATAACATGACACCATGTCATCATATTATGATAACATTTGGGAAACTACTTCCCTTTGAAATATTAGCTTATAACCATCACATAATTAATTATTCACACCCTTTAGATTATGTGAATTGATTTGGTTCTCATTCCTTCTATTAAGGACAATTTCTAAATGGTGTAATACACTATATTATACCATATAATTCTGAAACATAATGTATAATTCCAAAACTAGTAAAATTACAAACAGAATTTAATATCAAAATCATAAACGTGGTTTATTTTTGGATATCTCTATTTTTAAATCCTTCATAATGGTTTGTAAAGAAAATGTGAATTATCCTATTCATTTCCCATGGGAGTGTCAAACCATGTGTGCATTAAGTCTCATTTTTAGGTACCAAGTAATGTATGAGTCAATCCCTACACAAATTTATCAGAGTTATTACCCCTAGGTACCTCTATTCTTGAACCACATCTACTTTTAAGATCTAGGTAGGGATTTATTTCTAGCAAGGTCCATATAATATATACCTTAAAAAAACATTAGGATATTATTATTTACTTATCCTGAATATCTATCATATGTTTATATTTAAATATGTTATGTTTTTTTAAATCTAGTTCCCAATACTTCTACTAAACTATCTCTAATACAAACTATAAAGACCCTGACCCCATCATCTCGAAGTTGGTGTCAGTCATTTTTACATCAGAATGGGAATAAGGAATTACATTATAGTGAACCAAATAATTTAATAGTTTTGGTAAAATAAATATATACTTGATCCTTGAATTAAAATTGATTAAAAAAAATTACATCATAATTCTTTCAATAATAACTTTATTCCATCAAGCGCATCCCTACATATCAATCATAGTATAATTTATGGAATATTATGGAAAGGAAAAAAAATAATGGTTATCTCAAATTATAGTAATGGTTAAGCACATCATAAGATATCATGAATTAATAAGAATAATAAATATTTAATTTAAAACAACTAAAAACAATTGTTATTTAAATAACATTACTATTATAGGAATATTCAGAAGAATAAATATAGAAAAGTAAATAACAGAGAACACATGTCATTTAATCAATAAGATAAGAATGAAATGTAGCCATATATTATAGAATAATTAAAATATCATGGATAATTATAATTGAATTCTTAAGGGATTAAATTCTTAATTATTAGTTGTCATGTCTTAGTCACATGGAAACCTCTACTATCAAGATATATCCTCTAGACAACTTAAAACAATATGTAGAAGCTCGTTAAATTTGGGAAACTAATTTCTCTCATGAGACCCATCGATACATTGAAGGGATATATAAATTTCAACCCCTACTCATAAAATAATGTTTAAATAATTCCTTATATATAAAATAATCAATTTAATTCAAGAAAAATATTACATATCATCAAATATATGTATTGATTAAATGATAGGAATTTATCAATATTTCCCTAGTTAATCAAATAACCTTCAAAGTATAAACTATATGTAAAAATGGTATAATTTTTATTTTATAATAATATTAATCACCACAAATATCTATATTTAATAAATATTTAATTTCTAATCAAATGTTATTACAATAATGTGTTTGTTCCAAGATAAATTTAACAATCACAAAAGAATGTGATATTTCACAACAACTTTTATCACTTTGTAGTTTTCCAATCAAATCCCCTTATATTAAATAATTCAAATTGAAACATAAAATACCATGATTAATGTCTAATTCATGATATTACATGTCAAATAGTAATTATATACACCATTTAAAACAAATTAGGTGCATAACAATATAATATTCCATGATGAAATGAAATTGAGGGTGAATTCATTAAATCATGTTTCCTTTTTGGTGAAAATTATTTAACATAATTTATATGAGTTAATACAAGTTATTAACATATAAAACAACCATAATAGTATTTATGATATCATATATGGTTCATTTATCACATTTTACCACCTATTCATTAATAACCATTCATTGTTTTTGTTGTTTTGGTTGTTAAGTGCCATGTTTTCTTATGCATGTTTTGTCATTAATGATATGTTTATTGAATGTATTATATAGTTTAATCATATATATAATAATAATAATGACATAATTATAATATTTATAGATAAATTATACTTTTAAAACCAATCATTAATGATGGTTATGAAAAATAAAGTATAATATGATCATGGAGACGGTAGGTTGTACATGCGTATGAGTAATGATTTCCATTTTTAAATGATCTTTATAAAATGGAGGTAACTAATATTTTACCTTTAACTAATCATAATAATATCATATATACAATATTATACACTTTTATATATAATTAACGTGGTGTTTTGATGAAAAGAGAGTCGCATCACTTCGTGAAGGCAATAATCCACACGTGCATGAATGGCGATATCATCTTTACATGAGTGAAAAAGAAAGAAATAAAATAAGGTATATTATTTTTATATATTGATAAATATTTCATGAATATAATAATTATTTAATGTATATAATATATAATAACTAACATTTTATTTATCACCATCCATATGAAGTGTTAGGGAAAGACAGATTGCATCACTTTGTAAGGGGGTAGTATGTCATACACATCAGCGATGTTATCATGTCTTCTATGGAATGTAAGATAATAATATATATATTATGTAATAATTAAATATGTATTATAATGTTATATATATTATATAAATACTTTATATCCATCATAATACCCAACCTTGAGATGTGGTAATGTAGAAATGAATGGCATTGATTTGTGAGGTGGTAGTCTGTCGTACACCGGAACGATGATTTTATTACCCATTTGATTTTAGTGAAGATTTTTTTAATTCATGAAAATATTATAACAATACCCCAGTATATTTAATATTCTTATGTTATTGTATCCTAATTTTTAAAAAAAAATTGAAGGAGGTGGAGAAATAAATAAAATAAGGATTCTAGTTGAAGAACATTATCTATTCTTCGGGTATCATCCTTTAGTTTGTACTGAAACCTTCCTAGGGTGGATTTATGGAAAAAATGAGGATTATAAGATGATGGTAATTAATTTTTGGAGTTATTTTTGTTATTAATTTTACAAAAAAAAGGATTTTATTTTGTGAATAATAGGGGAGAGGGGTAGCCTTTTATAAGAGGGGTGAGTGGTACATTTTAAATTGTTTTGAAATACAGAATTTTACCCATGAGTGTTTCATGTAAATATACCTATATAATGGTCAATTACCTATAATATAAGTTATAATGTATAAATATGTCCATACAATATATTTTTTACAAGTTTTCGTTCATTATTTAACCATATATTCTACGTTTAACCAGTAAATAAACTCATTTTTACCTTAATCGCTATAAGTAATTTAAATTGTTCTCACTAATAAATCATATTAAAAGATTATTTGACCTTATTAGATAATATAAATTATTATTATTTCAAATATTCAATCCATTTTTCAAAATTCAACTCATATAAATTGTATAATTTAATTTAAAATTAATATCACGGGCATGATGAGAAAGTGGGTTTTTAAAGTGAAAATGTAATGTTTATAACATTTTTATATATAAATTCAATATATAAATGGATCCAATTACCTAAACTGAATTAATATATTTATAGTTAAACTAATTTTACTTTAAAATAAATTTAGAAAATAATTTATCATTATAAATTATATAGATTAAAAGGAAATTTTCAATTAAAATCCATTATTTTCACTATTCATCACAAATGAAACTTCTCAAAAAATTCCCAAAAAAACACTCTAAAATGATTTCTTTATCTTTATTTAAAAAATGAATTTTATTATTTAAAATTAATTTTTATTTGATTTTTTGGAAATTAATTTTAAATTAAGTGTGCCCAGCGGGACTAAACAGTCTTGTAGGAAAATACAGTTCCTCCAAAAACATTTATTTTTATTTTCAATGATTCTTATTATTAATTATAATAAATATCTAACCAATAAATTTGTTTAAAATATATATTTTAATAATTTAGTTAATCCTATTCATACCTTCCATTATGATGGCTTGGAGATAACTATCATGTTAAATAATAATACTAATTGTATGTTATTGTTCGGTAAATCTTAGTCATGTGTTTAACGCAAGTTATCAAAGAAACTCATTGTTTATTGTATTGTAAGATACCAAATAATCTTAATTGAATATAAAATAAATATATTTAAAATTATTGGGATTTAATATTCCATTATAATCTAGATATTTCATGTTACATACGCTATTGAATAAAATGTTATTCTTTTAGAATTTCATGGTATTAAATTATTTACTTATAAAGGTTAAGAAGATAGTAACACATGAAGAAACAGTTTATTAGAAGAATATGAGTATAAAATCTATGTATAATATGAATGATAATGTGAAATATTCTAAATTATATATAAAAGGATGAAGAAAAATGAATTTTTTAGAATAATCTCTTGATAAGAGTGCTTTTTTTAGGAATAAACATGTCTATCCTTATTCCCTTAAATATATATTCTTTTGTACTAACATATAAGGAATTAAAAGAGTTTAATTTATACCTTGAGTGGGAGAATATATTATTTAAACCTATTAAATATTCATAAATATTTCTAATTTGATAATCAATCTCAAATTCATAATCTAAATATTATTAAGAAAATATTATCAAAAGAGATTTTTATATTGAGCTAAAACTTGGGTGATATATGTTTTTAAACATAAAAATTCCAATGTTTTTTATATGAGTATGTGATAAATATATTTCACAATATATTAGATCCATGGTATGAAGTAAGATTTATCTGATATTAGTATCACATTTTTTTTTGATCTTGGATAACATTGGTCACCATTGTTGTACACTTTTTTCCTAAAAAAATGTTTTTCCATGTTGAATTAGAGTTGTCTAACTTAAGTCCCTTTTTAAAAGAAAATATGTGGTATCATTCAAAATAATATGATAAGTTATTTCCTCCTCATATTATTTTATTTCATTTAAAATAATGGGGAGAAATAAAAACACATTTATTGATATAGATGGTGTTATATTTTATTCAAAACAAATCCTAATAGGGAGACTAAAGTTCCCTTGGAGTTTAATTGTATTTGATATCAATAATAATGATTTAATTTATGTGAATATAGCATTCACGTGCACGTTATGAAGTGATAATGAGGATTTTTATGGAAACATCCTGAACTCAAATGTGATTAATTTTAAATCTTTATTAATATCAAAGACATGTGCCAATTTCACTAGTAAAAGTGTGTATTATTTAAAAAAATTAAGAGGAGGATATGATTTTATGGTGAAGAGATTTATAATTTATAATTGAATTACAAAATAAAACATATAGTTCAAGTAATAAAAAATCATAAGGAATTCTTAAGAAGTGAGCAATTTTTCCTAAAAAGAGATAATTTCACTATATCTAATTAGGGAAATTTAATAAAAAATTGTGTCATCAAATTATCCAACCATGTCACCCATGTAGAATAACTACTAAGGTGTGCACTAAGATCTACCACATAAGAGGAAGTGGTAAAAATAGGTTATAAGTGGGTGGATAGTTACATCAGAAGGATGCGAGTGAGTGTAAAGGAATATTTGGAAGGTGGGCATGTGCATGGGACTCATGGACCATGTGAATCTCATGTGTGTGGTATATATATGTTTCAACCATAGTGTTGGATTGATAAGACTAAGAAATAGTGATTACTATTATAGAGTGAAAATAAAAATGGAATGTTCATTTGGGACTTAGTAATTTGATTACATTTTTTCAGCTTAAAAATATTCAAATAAGGAGAGATATTTGATCTGATGTGTGAGAGTCATTTGATCATACCAAGATGTTCTTATACATTCATCTAGGGGTTTTCTAGATACATTGATATTTATTAATGTCATGTTGTTTGATGATCGAGGAAATTCCATAGAAGTGTTTTTATCATCAGTAGAAGACATCATGTACTCAAACTATTATGTGATCTATGATGAAGGATTAAATACATGAATACTATATGAAGATGATATGTTTTTTGAAGATGTTTATTCCTACAGTCATGGATAATGAGTTTAGGTGATGTGCATATATGGTGGAGTAAGCCCTTATTTATGAGAAAAGGTTGTGGGGGTTATCTATAAATATTACAACCTCACTGATTTTTAGTGTGAAATGATCACATATTTTAGGAAGAGTAGAGATACAAAATTATTTGAGAAAAAATTATGTGTTTTCGTGTGTTTTCCACATGGTTGTGATTTTATTTTCAAATCCTTATACATAAGAGGATGATTGGTTATTTACATGGGATATTTTATTCACTCATTCTATATTTTGTAAAGGATAAGAAGAATAGTTTTTCACGTATGTTCTTACATTAATAAGAAAGAAAGGAAAATGTATGCATGTTCTATTTTTATATGAATATGATGAGAAGATATATTGATACATGAATCACAATTGACCCATGAAATTTTTTATGCATTCATGATGTAACTTCCATAATCTTGGGTCTTTTAAAAATAAATATAAGGAACACATGAAGTACTTATGTAAAGAGTAATTTATGTAGTACAAAGAAAAATATCCATTTCAATCTATTTAGGGACTCACAAATGAGGTTTTAACACATGCAAAAAATAATATGGATACAAGATGATTAATCTAGTTACATGATGGAGAATTATTATTTCATAATATGATTACATGATTTACTTTAGATTCCTTCATTAAAAATAAGTATAAAAGTGAGAATAAAAGTGAAGGTAGTGTATATGTGGTTCCATGCACATGATAAAGTTTTCATATAGACAACATATTGAAATTGGGAAAACCATGAATTTTATTATACATTAATGAAGATTAAGACATGCAAAAGTGATATGATTTTCATGTATACTGTACAATGATGATTAAGACTGAATATGGGAATAATTTAAGATGGAATATACCCAAATTTTTAGTGAAATGATAAGTTATGGATTATTTGAATAATTGTGGATAATGAGAAAGATAAGATAGCTTTTTATCAATTGATAAAGTTATTGAAATTTTTTACATGATCAGATTCGGTGAGCAGATTTTTTTATGGATAAAGTTTATATCTCAAGGAAATGCAGAACCAATAAAAAGACAACATAGATATTTCAATTTTTGGATCATATCATTAATTGAAGATGAAGTCTTCAGTATTACTCTAGAGTTAGAGAAGTCTTTTGGGATGTTGGTAAAATAGTGGGAATTAGTATAAAGAAACTATTTTGGGAATAAAGAGTCACTTTTTTAAGTGGGAGCGTACAATATCTAGTGAGACACTATAGTGGAACATTGTTGGAATTAGTGTTTACAGGAGTGGAACTTTCCCTATTCATAAATAAATGTATATATTTAAGAATCTGTAACTTTTGGTATAACTGATTATAGTAATAAAAATGTATTTTGGAAAAACCACATAAAAATACTTGTGTGTTGTGTTATCTTTTTTTACAATTGCATACTAGGAAAGGATAATAATTAAATACGAGATATCAAGATTTTAATAATTCAAATATACTTAATTAAAAAGAGTATACCACTGATTCACCAAACCTCTCAATGGTACCTCACCAATAATTGGGTGCTTCAATTGGTATCAGAGGTAGGTACCCTCTTAAGATTAGAGAGATTTATAAGAAATTGATAATAAAAATTTAGTGAATGGTCAGGGAATACCAACATTTTTTGGTAAGATCTGACATAACTAGATGAATATGATACTTTCTTAGCTTCTATATATTATCATGAAAGTGAAAGATGTGTAAATTTTTGGATTCCATCCTAGTACTGATGATGTTTCTATTAATAAATGTAATATGAGAGATCTAAAAGTTGATGGAAATAATCACAATTCTATCATGATAGATTTAATAGAAATGGTATACACTAACATGATGGGTCTCCAAAATATGAAAGATAATTTCGATAAAATTAGAAGTAGTTATTATGGAAATATCTAATTCAAGGAAGCTAAGTTTAAAATCCAAATAAGAAATTTTGAGGATATCAAAATGGGAGATGATGAAATCATTTATTTAAATTACATTTCATTTAGTGAAAATGTAGGTATTATCCATGGATTTGGTGAGAATACAAGAGACTCTACATTTGTGAAGAATATTATGAGAAATTTCTCTGGTATATTTGGTACCAAGGTTTCATCTATAGAATATGTAAGAAAAACTTTCACCAAAAGAGTTATATAACATGCTCATAGCATATTAAATGGGAAAAGATCAAAATTTCAATAAAATAAAATAAAATATGTCATATGATTTGAGGATATGTGAAATGAAAAATTTAAATATAATTAATTTTAGGAATCAAGTGATTCTAGTGATGATACATTTTATAAAAAATTCAATAATATTTTTTTTCACTTATTTCAATAGGGTTTAAAAAGGGTAAATGTAATGGAAAAGGAAATAAACCACTCAAGTAATACCACTATAAAACAATAAAAAACATTTCTATATATATTCTAAATAAAATGGCTAAATCATAATCTAATGAAGAAAATGATAAAACATAAAAATATAAAATTGTATTATGAAGAAGAATTATTCAAGTAATAGAAAGTATAATTAGATAACAAATTATACACAGTAAAATTAATTATGTAATAGTTCTTCATAATATAAACTTTATTTATTTTCTTATATTGAGAAAGAATCGCATACATCAAGTAGTGATGATGATAGTTATGTTACAAAATATTTGGAATAGAGACTGAAAGAATAGTTGGAAACTTTTATTAAGCTAAACACTCAACTCAAGAATGTTATAAGAAAGTAGAATAAAATAAATAAATAATTTTATCTTAAAAAATAAGAACATGATAGAATATAGATAAAACATATTGATGAAAATAATAAGTATATATTTATGGTTACTAATTTTGAAAAAATGGTTGGTGATATTATATAGAAATTGAATCAAAAAGAGGAATAGTTTTCCCTAACACAATCAATGTATCTGACATTAAAAAAATAACTGAATAAGAATACATATGTTCTAAATAATTCAATTAAGATAAAATATGATTCACCTTAAGCTGGTGTGATGAAAGGTTCCAGTAGATAAGGTACATTTTTTTCTAAACGGTTCCAAAAAATATATGACATCACTAAGAGTATAAGGGAGTCTATGTGGACTAAATAAATAAGATATAGTCATTTTATAAGATAAAATATTGATAAGAAAATCTAGGGAAGACAAATTCCACCTAGATAAAATAAATAATGGATTATAACCAGACAAAATCTTCAATTTTATGGATAGGTTTATCAAAAAATAGAAAATCAATGTTCAAATGATATTACTGGTGTTGTTTCAGTTATGGGAATAAATAATATACTTACTGGTACATTATGTTATTTCTTATAAATAGGGTTGGACCAAGAGGTAAAATGTTGAATATATGAGATCATGTTATCAAATAAATAAATGACTAGAAATTCCTCAAATATTCTAATACAAAAATGTATGAATACTAAAAATTAGTGTGTTATGGATGTGGATTATAAGGTTATAGAGCTGAGTTATTCATGAGTGAATTACCTGGATAGGATCCTTATGATTTTAAAAGGAAGAAATATTCGATGTAAAAATATAGGATATCATTTACATCTAATAATATGCATGAGACACCAAAAAAATATTAAACATAAAAAGAAGTAATTTTTGGGAATAGATCTAGATCAACTAAAAATTGATAAAAATAGATAAATCTAAAATTTATTCTACAAAAAATTGTTAGAATATTATTTTAGAAGAATATATTGAATATCATAAGAATTCATCAATTGGTGATGATCTGGAGAATCAAAAGAATCTATTTGAAAAACATGGATATAACGTGAAGAACTCTATAAAATCAGAAGAAAATAACATGTCTCCACTTATAAAGGTGGAAAATATAGTCCCACATGAAGAAATTGTTAATGATAATAATATTAGTATACAATATATGAAGAATATAAATTTTAAGGTAAACTATTATAAATAAAATATTAAATGTAAAAAGAACATGCAAAAGATGAGAGGAAACTCTCATCTATAGTGCTATTTTTTAGGAACAAATAGGTCCCTCCTTATTCCCACGTATATATATATATTCTTTTTGCTAACATGAAAATAATTGAAGGAGATGAACGTATCCCTTGAGAGGAATCATATATGATTTGAAGAGGTAAAATATTCAAATATCTATTAAATATGATAATCACTCTCAAATTCATAATCTGGGTATTTTCGAAAAAATTGTTCTAAAAAATTGATATTGAGAAAAAAATTGGGAGCTATAGTTTTTTTCACTTGAATATTCTTATATTAGTGTTCATAGGAGTGGAGGATAAATATTTTTCATAACTAATCATCTCTAATCTATATAATAATATTTATCTATTATTGGTATCACATGTATTTTTTATCATGGAAAACATTGATCAACTTTGTTATACACTCTTTTATTCAACATTGGGTTTCCCCATATATACTAACAGTTGTCATACTAAAGGGTTTTTTTTGTAAAAAAAGTGGTATCATCATAAATAAGATGAGAAGATATTCTCTTCTTATATTATTTGTAATCATTCTCAATAAGGTGGATAAAAAGACAAAACAATTTGCATAGATAGTGTTTACTGGAATTGATAACAAATATAAAGGGGGTATTATTATTCCCTTTAAGTCGAATAACATTTTTTGTCAATAAGGATTATTATCATGATGTGAAAGAAGATGTTAGTATAAAATTATTGATGTGGTGATGAGGATTGTTATAGAAACATCCCCAACTCAATTCTGTTGATTGTTAAAAAATTCTTAATGTCAAATACATGTTACAATTTCACTATTTAAAGTGTACATTGTTTAAATCATTAAGAAAAGAGGAATTGATTTGATGTTTAAGATCATTTTAAATTATAATTTATTTCAAAATAAATTAAAGAGAATAATTATAAAACCACCCAAAATTTTATTTTTCAAGAGGATGTTTTTTGAAGTGGGTATTTTTTCTTGGTGTTTTGAGATTTTTATTGACTATTTTTAGGGTATTTTGATACAAAAAAAATATCCAGCCAACTAGCCAGTTGTGGGACCCATGTGTAGCCACTACTATGGTGGGAAATTGGATCGACCAAAACATAGGAAACTATGTAAAGAGGTTATGAGTGGGTTCATAGTAAAAGAAAAAGTGCTTAGGTGAGTGCACATACAAGGTGGGAAGGTGGGATTTCCCATGGGAGGTGCAACCCAAGTGTGTAGTGTATCAGGTGTTGACCCCAATATTGGATCGAGAAGGCTAATAGATATATTGTATTATTAATTAGTGAAAATATAAACTAAATGTCAATGTAGGATTTCTTAATGGGTATCAAAGTTCATCTACTTTAAATAATACAAATACAAGATGAGCCTTTTGATCTAATACACAAGAGTCATTTGATCAGTCCCTAATAATATTCTAATTTCAGCCAATGGTTTCTAGCATGCCAATGGATTTATTTATGTCACAATATACGATGTTTGAGAATAGTAAATTTTAGTTATATTTATCAAGATCCAAAGACATTATGTAATGAAACTATTGTATGAGCTTTGATAAATGCTGAAATGCATGATAACTCTATGAAGTAGACGTGTTTTTCAATGATGGTGATTCTCATAGTAGAAAATAATGAGTTGAGGTATTGTGTATATGCAATGGAGAAATTCATTGTAAATGATCAAATGTGGTGGGGATTATTTATAAATATACTAACCTTGATCATTTATAGTATGATAAGATCTCATATCAAAGAGAGAGACTACATCAAAACAGAGTACTGAAAATTCTCTATATTCATAGGAGTTTTATGTGTTATTATGTTGTGACTTTCAAAGAATATGAATTCTAATGATAATGGACAGATTCTATGATATAGTGAATACACCCATACTATGTTTCATTAAGGATAAGAATAATTGTTTTTCATGAAAAAATTTACATAGATAATAAAGAAAGTAAATAGTATCTATAGAATATACTGATGATAATTGTTTGATAATATATATTGATAGGTGAATTATAGTTTTCCCATGAAATTCCTTATAGTTTAATGATGAAAACCCCAAAATTTTGTGAGTTTTGTGAAGAAATTGAATGATAACATGATGTACTTATGTTAAGAGTACTATATAGAGTATAAATAATAACAGAAATTTCAAGAAGTTCAGGGTTTCATGAATGAGATTTCAATTCATGCATGAACTAATATTCATGCATAAAGATTGAGAGGGATAAATGAAGTAGAATCAAGATACATGCATGAAGGCAGTGTGAGTCCTACATGAAAAATAAGTATAAATATGGGAAGTAAAGAAAAAGGTAGTATATATGTGATTTTATGAACATGATGATATTTTCATATATTAAAAAGGTATTATACGTGAATGAAGTTTGAGGAGAACACATGCGATATTCTTTTTATAGTGTTCAGTGATTCTTGAGACTAAATACATGCATAATTTATAAAGTCATATACTTGAGTATTTAGTGAATTGAGAAGGTATAAATTATTTTAATATTAGTAGAAAATGATAATTATCATGTATCTTTTTATTAGTTTTTTATGTTATTGAAATGGTATACATGAGTAGACTAGGTTGTTCATTTTTTTTTTGGAGAAATGTTTCATTTTGAGGTAATACAAAAGTAGTAAGAATATGATAAAGATATTTATAACAATGGATCATATATTAAGATGAATTGGAAGTCTCTAGTGGGACTCTACAGTAGGAGAAGTCTATTTAGATACTAGTAACACTATGTAAAGCAGTATAAAGATCCTCCCACCAGACTTAGGATTTTCTTGTGTAGGTGGGAGATTGTAATCTCTAGAAGACTCTAGAGTGAAACATTATAGGACATAGTGTTTCTAGTAATTGGAATTTCTCTATTCATAACCACCTTTATATAGTGAGTAATATATAATGTGAAGGGGGTATAACCGTTTACCAAAAAGACTAAGACATTTGGTTGAACCTTGTAATGATATTTATGTGTTTTGTTCTCATTATTAATATTTTCATATAGGTTGAGGAAAAGAATTAAAAATGAGGGATCAAGACTTTATTCATTCAAAAAAATGTATTTAAAATAATGAATTTATAAAAATAGTTTACCACATATTCACCCCAAACTCTCAATGGTACCTAATTGATCTTTAGGTACTTCACATGAAATCACTATTTATGGGAGAGACCTTCTGATATTCAACATATTACCTTTATAAGAAGGTATATCCTCTTTAAATATCATATTGTGATGTTTGGATTTAAAAAAATCTATAAGTGTTTATAACCTTGAAGAATAGGGTTTTTCATTCCTTTTTAGATTATTTCCTGGAATCCTTCATTGATGATATATAGGTATACTCACTACTGCAAGAGGATCATTATCACTAGTTGTGTATTATTTTTAGCACATTAAGAGAGAATCAATTTTAAGTACAACTCTTAAAGTGTTAGTGATTTTTTTTGTGATTCTTGGAGAATGTGACAATTGAGGTTTGTATATTAGTATACCCTAAGAATTTCATAGGTGTAGTTTCTAATAAGTATCAAAAGAAAGTATTTGAGAATAGTATTTTTCATGTTTTAGTAGATTAAAACTGGGTGTTTATCTAAGACTTCACCCATTTTTTTGCATTGATGAAAACCCTAGATAATAATGGTGTGAAGTTATTATAGCCCAATTCTTGTGAGAGATCCTTTCGGGATATGAGATATATTTTAACATCAGTGTCACCACTAACTTTGCCTAAGAAGGGAAAGGAATATATATTTCATAATTATATGTTAATATTCATTACTGGGGATGTTTTTATTTCGGATGGTAATATAGTAACTTTTAGGTTCTTACTACTGTGGACACATGAGTGAATCAACCTAAAGTATAATCTAGAGTTGGAATTTTAGTGAACATGTTGATATATTATCATCACTACCTATTGGGTGAATGTTTTATTCTGTACATTGACCATTAGATACTAAATTATAAATTCTATAAATACGAACTAATTTTTTTTATATGATGTGGGTTGGGTACCAATAGTCTTTTGAATTTGATAAGGAAGACACCCTAATAAGATAAAAGTTGTAGCTGATTAATATAGTAGAAATAATAAATTACATGTGGAATAGATTGATAGTACTGAGTTGAAGTTTATGGGCCTCTTCACTGAGATGTACCTAGATATCCAAATGTATCAGAATAAATATACCTTCACATCCTTAATAATTTTATCCTCAATTTTTTATAGGGTGAAGTAAATGTAATTATCAGAATTATATTTTTTAGTGTGAATAGATGATATATATTGTGAGGAGATACAACCTTATGGGTCCCTAGATACTAATAATTGTCTTTATATATGGGATCATGTGGTAATAGTTATGTGCATTCCTAGGGAGAGGATTCATGAGCCACACACCTCTTGATAGGGTATTTTCTAAGGCATGAAGAAGATGATTCATGAAATTCAGAGGTAGTATTGGTGGAATAATATGAAGAATAATTTAGAGGGATTTTTTTTACAATTATTCATTTTCAGCATGTGATGGGTGGTCATTAATAAGTTGTAGGTCTCCTTATAAAACTACCCATGCTTGAGAAGAAGTGAGAGGGTGTGATAATGGATTTTTTGATAGAATTTATGATGTGGTCTCATATAAATGGTTCAATATGGGATATAATCAATTGGTTGATGGATTTAATATATTTACTACTAATCTAGGTGGATTATTATGTCGATGAGTTGGGATGGTTGTATGTTTTGAAGATGGTACAACATTATGGTGTGCATTTGATAATTGCATCTGTAGTGAATTAAACGGGTTTAAGCTGACACATTACCCAATAAAGATCACCACAAGGAATTAAGTGAACCTCCACATATGTCTTTAGCTGTCGACTAGAATTTATGTTCTAATGAGATATTATGGGAAGACTATACCATCATATTTGATTAGTAAATAACAATTGTAATAGAAAAATGAATCATCCACATCAACAAACATTACGGTAAACATAACACATGAATCAAAATAATTAAATAGAAATGAAAATGCATTATATAGACTGAAGATCATGTTAGAACACATTAACAGGTATCCCACTAGGATGATGACATATAAAAAAACTAAATGAAAAAAAATGAATAAGGGATAAACAGTCATCAAGAATATATAGCTTAATTTGGGTCTCCAACAATAATCAATATACTATTTCCATGAAAAATGATTCACATGGGTAGTCTTTCTTGATCATGCAACCCTTAACCTCATCCCAATCCATAATGTGTCATGTTCTCAAACTAAAATTAGACAAATGGTCCTATATATGTACCAAAATTCCCATATCAGTGGTGGGAAATAAATTTACCATATTCCATTCCTGACATTGTACCTAAAATATTCTATCATATCATGTTCATGAAATACATGGTATTCCCAACCTAGTCAAATAAAAACTAGTATAAAATAAAAATTTAGATGAAATAAAAAACATTTGATCCCCATGTTCAACAAACCATGTGAGATCAACTAAAATTTATCTCACTAGTGAAAAAAATCTCTGAACATGTGGTTTACCATGAAAAAACATATCAATTGTGTCCTCTATATCTCAATGATGTAATTAAACATCTAACATGCCAAGTTGCACAAATTTCAAACCTTAGGATCTCCATCAGCATCCAAAACAACAAAATGAACCACTACTGGGCTATCAAACTTTAATCAAATAATCTAAACCAGTGATGTGAAATCTCAATATATGTTTAAAGAACCCATCCATGTCTTAATAGTTCGATAGAAATAATTGGGCTCTAAATAAACCATCAGTTAAATACTTTCTGAATGGGTGACTATCTCTTGGCCAAAGCCCAATCCTAATCTAGGGAGATATATAGCATAATCCATGAGTTGCATGGAACATCATAGTCAATATGTCCCTGTAGAGATAAAATATTAAATAGAGGGAGTGTTTCACTGACCCAAATCTTATATTACCTCACTTAAACTGCTTAACTCTAACCAACCAAAATATGGGATCATTCAATAGATCTCATGTCAAAATCCCAGTCCAATAATAACCTAAAGGAATCCTCTCATAGCCAATACCTGATTAGGAATTGTCTCATACATCTATATCATAAGAAGTAAAACATGGGTTGAACGATGCCCATGCCCATCATCACGATCACATCTACAATGGATGTCACCACTGATATTTGGGTTCTTTGTTGAAACCTAACTTCATCAACCTTGAATCTAATAACTAAACCTCTATAGGAGAAACTTAACACAATTAACCCAAATATGTCCCAAAAATCTTATCCATATCAAAATGTGGTCCAAGGATAATGCAACAATCCTCATTTGGTGATTTTGGAACCCAATTCATTAATGGTCATCACCTCGCCTACAAGGGTATCACTAAACATCACCACACCCACAAGGGAATCTTTAATGCTCTCTCAGGCCTATATTGGACTATACAAAGTGACAATAAATTATACCCAACACCACATGGTTTGACCCCACCATATAGGGTCTAGAAATTATAAACCTCAAGAAACATTTATATTAAATATCTCGTCAATATAATTATTGATGACACCATTCAGGAACAATTTTTGAATTGACCAAAAGTAAAACCCTTAGATATCCCAAGGGAAGTCTACCAACAAGCTCAACACCCTCACATCGGTCCCATATCACACTTCTATCATAAGGAATCTAAAATAAACCACCTCAAGAGAAATTATAATGTTTTTACTTCCAATTACCCTCATCTACTTCACAAACCACCAAAAAACTCATGATGTGTGTATTTGAATTCTACACCATGAAATCTGGTTTTCTAAGGAAATCCTACTCTAAACCACCCAAAACCCAAATTGACCCTAGAAAACCCACAATGTCCTGCAATTGGATTTAAAAAGAGTGAAAAACTTAATAAAAAAATTGAGTCAAAAAATCTAACAATATTGAAAACTCAAAACAAATATTATTTCATAGAGAAAGGGAGAAGCATTAAGACCAAAATCATACTTCACAAACATCTAACCCATATATGTCACACAACATCATATTAATAATTAATTATAAACATTTAAAAATAATTTTTCAATCTAATTCCAAATTCTTGAATGCTTAAAAACATACCACACATCATTGTTGCATTGAAACTACTCCTGAATTCATGAAATCATTCTCTTGGGACCACCTCAAGACACCGCATAAAAGGTACCCTTTTATTTCACATTATTTCACTATTATATAATATAATTAGCACCAAAACCCCTAGGTTGGATTATCCAAAATCATTATTATTCAATGGAAATCAAAAAAGATGGAGAGGACTAGAATAATTCACCCATAACCACTATTAAATCACTCCAATAATCTCTCCCTTGATATAGGGGATTGATGAAAGGAATACAAAGGGGAAATTAGTTGATTCCTTTCTCTCCAAACACCTTCACATAGTAAAATAATTAGGTTGTTACTATAACAATACAAGTCTACACCACCAAAGAATCATGGTTGATGGACTTTCTATGGAATGACCTCAAGGTATATGTTACAAGGGACTCTACTTTATCGTATCTTCCTTAGATCTGGCATAGCATACCCCTATGAGGAAGGGATTTATCTGT
The DNA here is from genome assembly GCA_963277665.1 of Viscum album. NCBI lineage: Eukaryota > Viridiplantae > Streptophyta > Magnoliopsida > Santalales > Viscaceae > Viscum > Viscum album. The sequence goes on along the minus strand of OY728153.1, from coordinate 1,197,831,426 downwards.
TGCCATTCTACTACTCAGAAATAAATATTCCATCATGATACACTATAGTGATCCTCGACCAATCCAAGGCTATGATGTGACATGACCACAAGTTTATTACTTGTCCACCTACATAGAGTACCAGACTAAAGTGTTTCAATTCTCTATAGAATGACCACTATAGAGATGTGAAAATGTTTTTATCTAGGGAAACAGCCTGACACAACCTATTCTTAGACTCTTAGGACTCTAGACCATATAATTCATTCCTTGAGGTTGTTCCTTGTAGTTTCTTATAGGTGAATCTCCCTCTACAGGTCCACCTATCCTTTCTCATTTACTTTTATATGCATCCAAACATCAAAGTGATCCTCATTATAGGTCCAAAACAACCTCTTTGAGATGTTCCAAAAAAATGGATTCGAGATCAGAATCCCAAATTTCAAAATGATCCCTTCTATAGGAAAAAAGTTCAAGATTCACCTCATTTTCTCAACCCAAAAGAAAGAAGGTCATTATAATCTCCCTACCGTAATGCTTCTCTCCCTCAAGAATCCCTAGTGACCAATAAGATGTCATGATTTCCCCTCAATCACTGACATATATTTGATATAAATCACTCTTAGATCACATCCCACACACTCCAATTCAACTATCAAAACCATTGAACATCATACTTACAAATCTATATCTTGAATTATGTACTTTGAATGAAATCATACACATTAAAATTCTACCCACACACTAGATTTCGATAACACCTTGAGCACCCCCCAATAGTTCATACGCATCCATGACTCTTCCAAAAAAATGTTTTATTCAACCAAGTCCAATATGATTATCCCCACTATAGGAGTATCCTTATCATCACCCCACAATAAAAAATTAACATCAATTTCCCACTCTCCATCCATTAATGAACATAATGACTAAACATGGATGAGCCTCTCATACATGATTATGAAACCACATATAAACATTTACCCATCCTTTGATCACCCAAAATAATATCCTCCAAAATATAAAATCAACTTATAATCAGGATCACATCCTATACTTATCTATGGCGTGTTCTCCAGCATGTGGCTCCCTTCACATTACCCCTTGTACTTTTACCCCAATAGGTCCACCTCAACTACACCACTTGGGTTTTTTAAAGACCAACAAAACTCTCAAAGGACCCACACATGGTCCATTACACTGATCCATTAACCAACTAGACCTATAAATAACTAGTGTATATATTTCATTACAAATCAAGTATTTTGTCTCATAAATCCATGTCGACCTCTAATCTCCTCCTCGATAAAGAGTGATTCTCTAGGAACCTATAACTAGTTATCTCATTACAAAAAAACCAATATCAAATGAACCTAATGGTAAAATAATCCCATAAAAATTGATAAAACAACCATACACACTCAAAATATTCATTCCTTAATAAACCTTGGTTAATTTACATAAACCAGAAAACATTATCTACTCACATTTTAGTTAAATATAGCCTGATCACCCTTGATTATCATCTTCAGAAACATTTTATATTCAAAATTCCAAGTTTATCCACATAAACATCCACCACCTTTTTATCATTCATAAAAATATGAGAACAACCCAATCTATAAATATACCAATAAAGTTGCATCTATAACCAATATAAATAATAGCTCCACAAATCAAATGAAGCCACCCCTCTCAAGATAACATCAAAACCAAAAGAATTATTGTTTCTCAACCACTCAAGAACATGATATTAAAATTCTTAACCACCTAACTTCTCAGTAAGACCACAACCACAAGTAATCTTGAGCTGATCTAAACACCTCTCAGGCATCCTTACCCTTATCAAGCCTCTAATAAGGTATCTCAAACCCATAACAATCCACTATGTTATATGTACATCCCTTGATAAAGGGACTATGTTTCCATAACCAAAAAATATAACTACATTATATAAAAATGAAATATCATCAAAATAATGTACATGAGTTTAATTTTTATTAAATTTTACCAAAAATCTATGTGGGGAAACACCTTATAGGTTATTGTGGGCACAATAAACAACTAAACCTCTATTTTTATTAAAAAAAGCACACATAGAAGAATTACATGAGAATAATATGTTCCTAGTAGGATTAATTTACACATTTTATTGCCAAATTTCCAGAAGACAAGACCATAAATCATTAATCCAAAACTTAGGTTCACCTCCTCAGGTGAAACGATAAAATTTTAAAAGTTAAAAAAATGAAACTCCATTCTATCTACTTGGTAACCCATACTTACCATCAAAAAGTTATTTTAAATAAACTTGTGTGATGTCCATCACATTATATGACACATTTATATTCCACCTTTCAACAATGTCCCCAATAATAATAATATATTTATCTAAAACTATCTTTTAGTCTCTAAACCCAGGACAATGTGATATATCATCCAATCCATCTTTCTGCATGTCCTTAAGAATTCCTCCCCACTAGCTAGTGGTTATCGACTATTAGTGAGTCTATATAGAGATACCCTATAGAGACAATACCCTGGTATCAAAACATATAATTACAACATAAATAAAAAATCATCATCCATATATATAAACATAAAGTACCCATAATAAATGAAACAATTTCATGTTATATCAATAAAAATATATCGTATCAAATCAATTTCATTATAGAACATAAAAATATATCTCTCACTAGGGGTAAAATAGATATAGAATAAATAAAATAATTAAAAAACACAAGAAATGTACTTAAATCCTTGAGCTCAAACCCAGTCTCAGACAACTACTGCCCTACTTCATCCCTATTCAAGACACCACATGAGTAGTCCCACTCAATCATACAATACCAAGCCTCTATAGATTCAACTATTCATCATGTACTCATCCTAAAAGTATACATACATGTCTATAGTAATAATAAGGTTGTTACACAAGGGGTGAGAATTAGATTCTCAACAAGCCACCCCAATGGAGTACCTATAACCAGCATTCATATCAGGTGAACATAATACATAGTTTATTAAAATCAGTTGAATAAAAGCTAGTATGAAACAATAAATAGAATAAATAAAACACCATCAATATTAGGGTACAAACAAGCTATAAAATATTGAAAAAACCTACTTTTTCCACTATTGATAGTCTTTGAACACATGGATCATCATGACACAACACCTAAATATTGTTATATAGTTCTTAAGAAATATCCTAGATATCCAGCACACTAATATAGATGAATAACATACATCAGTATATCCCTAGGAATAAAAAACCACAACATGTTTCAATATAGGGCTTGAGAACTCCAATAGAATGATTTAAATAGGAGACAATAACTATCAAATGACATGAAGAGAACCTGTCCAAGTCTCAATAGTACTTTAGAAATAGTCAGGCTCTAAATTATCTGTTAGTTCAACCTTGCCGAATCATGTGAATTTCTCTTAGTTATATTTATATCATATACTATGGAGATACATAAATAACTCCATGAGTTCTACAACACCTAATGAGCAGTAAACCTCTAAATAGATAAATACTATTCTAGGGGGTTCACTCATCCAGATCATCCATTATCTCCTTAAACTCACAAAACACTATCCAAATAGTAAATAGATAATCTAGTCAAAACCAATGATAGAGTCCAATCCAATAATATAACAAAATTTTCACCTCACATCTAGTACCTGATAAATAAAAACACCATACATCCCTAACATAATTCATAAAAATATGGGTCAATTAATTCTTAAAACCATCATCACAAACATGGCCACAATGGCTCACATTATGGATCATTGGTTTATATGGTGAAACCTTATATACCTAACATTAAATACATGAAATGGGAATCTATAGGGCCAATATAACATCAAGAACTCAAAAAGTCCCATAGATCACATCCATATCAAACCGTAATCCATGCCCAATGTAGGAATCCACTTTTTGTGATTTTGGAACCTATCCCATCCACAACCATCACCTCTCTGACAAGGTTATCCTTAAAAATTAGAACACCCATAAGGTAATCATCAATAGTTTCTTATAAAAATCTCTATCTCTACTAGAGAACACCCATTCATACCTGTAACCCCATTATTTCATGCCACTTTAAAGGATCCATGAAATTTAAACCTCAAACACCCCAAATACAAAATATCTTATCCAATATATTACATAATCCCACTTTTGGGGAACCATTCATATAAACCCAAACTAAACCCCTTGACATGCCTACTCAAAGTTGAACAACAAGATGATATCCCTCAAATGGGTCTCATATCACACTTCTCTCAGGGAGACTCTAAAATATTCCATTTTAACGGAATTTAAAATTCATGCACCTCACATAATGTTGAATAACAAATGATGTATATATTTTAATTCCACAACTTGAAATGGGATTTTTAGATGAAAAATCCACTACAACCCACTTGAAACCCTTATTCTCCCAAAAAAAACTACAAAAGAACATTAAATAGGACCTAATTATTCTCATAAACTTATAAAAACTAATAATATTTTGATTTTAAAAGGAAAAAAAATAAATTTAAAAACATGACCTAGCTTGTGGTGAAGCACTGAAGTTTAAAGCATGAACTAACACTCTTCAAACTTTATGTTCACATATATCATGCCACTTGATAGGAATAATTAATTATAATCATTTGAAATTATATTTTCAATTTAATTACATAATTATAAATTCCTAAAAACATACCTTTCCTCTACATCCCAAAAATACTGCTCCCAAAAGTGTGAGATCATCCTCTCAGGACCTCATATATCCCCCATTCAAAAAAATCATATTTATTTCCCCTGATTTTATCATGATCTAATATAATCAACACACAAAACCCAATCCTAGTTTATTTAAAAATATATTTATTTTATGGAAATAAAAATAGAAGGATCAAAATGGAATTACCAACATAGAACTGTCAGTCGATCCCACGAAGAACCATTCATCAGCATGGGGGTCAATGAGAGGTGAAAAGGGGTGGAGGAGATCTGGTCGATTCATCCATCTCATAATTCCCTCATTCCATATAAATATAGGGGTAATGACTATTATATTACCACTATTCTCCATTTAAAAATGTGGGTGGGGCCCTTTCAGTGGCATGACCTTAGGGTCTATGGAACAAGGTCCCTTGTTGTATTGTGATCTCCATAGTGGCGGTATAACTAACGCCATATAGGTAGGGAATCTGCTACATCACCCTTCCTCTTGACTGTTATGTGGCCCCTTAGGTTACACCATGGTCCTCTTAGACCCGGCTAAGGCCACAATATGGTGTGGCCTCTAGGTTATGTTTGATCCATACTAGAAGAGATATCAAACCAAGGGTTTCCCCCTATATAGTGTGGCTTCTATTGAATATGACAATGTATCAACCTAGGGATCCCTTTGTGGAAAAAACTTTGACATAGCCTCTCTGACCTTAGGTCTTTATGATTCATACCCCAAGGAAACACTATGGTTGTTTTCTGCAGCTAAAATTCCTTCTTCAGGGCCACTCAGACTTTCTCCTCTACTTAATCATGCACATTAACACTCAATAAGGTGTTATTATATTTCAAAAAAAAATACCTCATTTATAATAGAAAACACTCAGATTCTCAATATAATTATGATTATTGAAATCAACCCTTACTATAATTAAAATGTTTAATAATTCCCTAATTTTATCAATATTAACAAGTCTATTCATTATATTATATGTTTAGGATCCACATTTTGGGCCATGCCTCTACAAGGAGAAGTAAAAGTAAATTGATACAAAAAAAATCTTAATGTACTCAGATTGGTGGGTAGTCTAATGATATAATTTGGGTGTTGGAAAAAATAATGTGGGGAAATGAAGTTTTTTTTTGTGATTCATGGTATAACAATATCATACTTAACACGTTCACTAGTAGAAATAGTCACCTAGTGTTGATTCAAATGGAATCATTTAAGTTATTTTTTAGATGGTTTTTTTGATCACCTAGGTGATGGTTGGAGGATGCAGAGTCTTCTATTATCTAGATAAGTCACATGAATGATACACTAGATAATGTATATTTAATAAAGAATTGGTTGGATAATTGATATATAAGGAAGAGATATTATGTTGATAAACAACTCCATCCTTGATATTTTGAGGTCAGAAATCATGTACTATTAGGGGTGTCACCAAGATTGTGCCACCTTTACATTCAATGATCAAGGAAATCTTCATTCAATTTTATAGTCTTATTTGAGTTTATCAAGGGGAACAATATCATATCATATTAATTATATATGTTTCATATATTTTGTTCAATTTATGATGTATTGTATATATATATATATATATATCATATTTTAGAGATATTATCTTGACCCTTCTCAAGTTATCAAAATTGATGATGTTTATTAAGATTCAAAAGTCATTCCTATGGAATGACTGGTTTATATCACATATATGAGTGATAAGATAATTAATGGAAATACATTGCCTTTTGAATGTGTAAATTAGTAGCATTGGTATATCAAAGATAATCCACGTGAATGAGAGGTTGGTATGTTGGAGTAATAGACATAGTTTTTCATCAGGGAGGCTTTATGATGCATCCTATGGATAAGAAGTTATATAGGGGGATAATAAAACTATCCATGTTGTGATTTATGAAATAGATTTAGTTTTTTCTATAAATTTTTTATTTTTACCTATCCTTTATGTTAATGTGTTAGAGGTTGGTCATGCTTGATTTCTAAAAAATAGGCCAAGTGGTGGAGTTATTCCTTAGAGAAGATTCATCCACTAGAATCTTAGTGGGGGACCACTAGAGTTTTAGTGGCATGGAAAGAGGACACTACTACTACCACTAAGGGTCCCATGGTCATATACCATGACCCTAGTAGTCCATAAAAGTTTTGGTAGGATATTATGAAGTTATTTTTTAAAAATTTAATTTATTTTTTTATATGACCGTAAAATGTTACCAAATAAGGATTTATTTTTTATTCAACCAAGATAAGTTATCACACAAGCCTCATATATTCCTCTCCCATTTATTAACCCTTAAGTAAAATATATCCCAATATTTTTTGGATCTTTACTTAGATCATCACGTTGGGTCACTGTAGGAAAGGTTGCTCCTCTTCATTGATTATAATCCCTATTTTTCTTTTTTATCTCACCTTCTTTAATTAGTTACAGATAATTTCAGGGGTTATTACTTTTTAATAATTTTTACTGATTAATACTGACTTAAATTGTATTTTCAGTGATTGGTTTTCTTTTAGATTTAGGTAGGTTGCCCAAAATTTCATATTGGTTTTTATAATCATGCTTGTTTTGTATAAAAGACAAGTAGTTCAAACCATGTGTTTAAAACCTATATTAAACTGTAAAATTGGTTCATGCATTCATTAAATATTATGTATGTTCTTATAGGCCAATAGCAATCATATAAGTGATGTACATCAAAAATATTCATCATTGATGCCTATTTTTTCTTACAAGGATTTTTATGTATTTGTGGTTGGAAACTTGGGGATTGTATTTTTTTTTGATTTGTGACATTTTGAGTATCATGTGGTGTCTAAGTACATGAATTAATAAGAAGTGGAATGAAAACATGATGTCTTGGGTTGGGATATCCTATTAATTAAATATTGTGTGGGTTGGTATCTTGAGATACTAATCAATTATGCCAAATATAATTTTTAATGTTATGTATTGTTTTCAAGTGGAAAATAGTTTTCTCTAACGACAACTTGGTGGTTCATAATATAATTTTTTTTATATTGGTTTTATATATTTAATCTTATGAGATGGTTTGTTGGTACATTATCCACCTCAAGTTGATTGGTGGTGTCTATCCCACCCAATTTGAGCTGATGATCTATCAATAACCATGATGTAGATGTATTTGTGGTATCTCATCCACATAGAGCTTGTTAGTGGTGGTGGGTCATCTATCCTTGATATATTGGTGGTATATAATCCAACTATATAATATAGACTGTGTATCATTTACCCTAATCTAGTTATTGGATGAACATCATAAAAATATAGATTTATGTTGGTAGTTCATCAAAAAACTTGAAGTTATATGCAGTATATTTCTCTATATATAAGTTAATAACAGTGGTGTGTCATCTACCATAGACTACGATGTTGGTGGTGAATCTTCAACCTGGGATGTTTTTTTGGTGATATATCATCCAAAAAACAATAGGAATTAGTGTTATATCATCCACCTAGATTCATGATGCCTCATTTACTTGGGTATTCCATGTCCTCCCTTAATATTGGATTTGTGATAGATTTTTCACCGTTATGGGTTAAAATGGTGATTCATTATTCATTAAGTAGTTTTTTTAATTATAATTTATTCAAATTAATTATGAGACAATGAGGGATTTATTTTTCATCCTCAAAGAATGTTTAGATCATGAATATATCTTACCATTTTAGTATTGGATAATGTAGGTACAAATAGTTTTTCAAATTATCATTCCAAAAAGTTATGTGATATTTATTTATTTAAATTATTTTCAATTAATATTCATAATGAACTTATATTTATTGGACTTTTTTGGTATCCTCATTCTTGGTGGACTACTTATTTTTACTAACACTCAAGTCGAGAACCTTATAACCAATAAAGACATTTTGGTTTGTGACTCAGGTAAGCAAAAGGTCCCTTTACTAGATGGTTGACCTAAGATGATGGGTTAGAGTTGGGAAGTGAAACTGGACCAAGACATGTGACTAGTTGTACTGGAAGTACACTTTAATTTTTTATTTTGGAAACTATTGAATTTGATCTACACATAAGAGATCCCATTTACACTTGTATGAATTATGGGATATTAAAATGATCATTTTATTATACCATGATGGTTGATATTTACTTTTGGATGGAACATAGATCTGATTTCTATCGTTTTATTATTGTATTTGGGGATGAATTTTCTTTTAATAATTATTCCAATATGATTTATGGTTTTTTATTCTGGAGACAGTGGAGTCTCCCCAAGACATACATAGACCCACACTATTAGTTTGTAGCCTCTATTATATAGACTGGTACATGCGAGATATATAGTTCCTCATTTTAGTTATATTGGAGGTGAACAGACCTAGCGATGTTATAATTTAACTATTCCCTCATTGTTATATATTAAATATTATGTATTTTTTATCGAGCCTTTGGTTGTTGGAAGATGGTTCAAAGGGAAAATTAGAAGTCTAATTTAACTAATAGTTAGGTTTTTTTGGTTGAGTGAGGTTAATATGTTACAATTATAAAAGTTGATTTTGTTTAAAATTTTAATATATCATCAATATAAATTTCTATATCAATATTTTGGGACACTTAAGGTATAAAAGACCCATATTTGATAAAGGTAAAAAAATTAATAAATGAGTTAAAAATTCATCTTCGTTATTTTTGGAAATGTTAAAAACAAAATTCCTTTAATTCTATTAGTTTAGATATGATATTATTTTAAAGGAAAAATCTACTAAAAAAATTAATCATAAAATTTTCACAGAAAAATATTTTATTCCTAATATTTTTTAATTAATTTTCATTTTCACTAGTTTATGTTGAGTGAAAAAAATTTATTGACTAAAATATTATAGTCCTTCAATGATATTATATATTATTGAATATTTTACAATTATAATTAAAATCTTCATTACAATATCCATCTCAAAATATAATTATTTTTATTTAATTATAATGATACCATCTAATCATGAGAGCTACATTTACTATAACGGCTATAACTAGAGTTATAAAATATATAAAAATATATTCCAAAACCTTATTCTTGAACATTCTAGGATTATATTCTCAAAAAAATAATATAAAAAAGATTAATTAGTATTAAAAATAAAACCAAACGAAAATTAATTTAAATTTTCAATAATACAATTGAATGCAATGAATTGGTTTAGAATTAATAATAAAGTATAATTATAGTGGTTAACATGGCCATTGTAAGGGTTAGTTGGCCATTGAAATAGTGATATAAAAATATGAATATTTTAATAGTAATGCATCCATCATAAATAATATACACATGCCTAATATGGTAATTAATAAAATATCGTAGTAGTATAAGAATTCAATTTAAATTATTTATATTAATCAATTAATAATAATATAAATATATATATATGTCTTATAATATTAAATATTTATAAAAGGGAGTTAAATGTTTTTTAAATGATTGTGTGATTTTAAAATATACTAATATTTTTTAATTTAATAATTATATATATATATATATATATAATATTTTCATCAAAAATAATTCAAATTATGAATCATAAAGTTTAAATTAAATAAGGGTGATTTTTTGTGTGTTTTCTAAGAGTGTTTAATTTTATAGTGACTAATAAATTGGGATATGTTTATATGATATATATTATGGCATTATTTTGATGTAAAAATGATGAAATAAATAATATAAATTCCATCATGAACTAAAATAATTTAATTTATGAAAATAATATATTTTAAAATAGGAAAATAAATTTCCAAAACTTAAAAAAAATACAAAGCCAAATATTTTTAAGGTTTTAGAAATCTAGATTAGATCAAAAGAAATTTCCAGAGTAAAAAACAATATAAATAAATGTTTTTAGGTTCCTTATATAAAAAATTTAAATTCCATGGTTTAATTTTCAAATTTATTGATCTCAAACAATCGGTAAAAAAATTATTCAATATTTTATAACCTATATTTCCAAAGACTATGCTAAAAAATATTATATAATTCATCTTAATCCACTATAAATAAAAAATATGTTACCATTATTATTCATTCCAACATCATTAATCATCATTCACCTCAAATTTTCACTCTCTAGAGTTCTTCCAATAAGCTCTTATGTTTTTGCGGTTTTGTTTCTAATGTATTACGAATATATTTAGTCAGGTAATAGTTTCCAATATTTTTTATTCATTTATCTTTTTCAATAGTTCTTAATTCCTTTACATTGAATTGTAATTTTTTTTATTCAGGATTATGAAACCATTATTGTAATACAGTTGGGGGATTATAATTTCCTCTCATTATACCATCTCTATAAGTCATTATAATGCTAAAATGTTTCTATATCAATAAAAATCATTATCAAAATCCCTATATATTCCATGTATTCATCGAATTATAGATGTATTATTTCTAATAGGGTGACTATATCTTATGAAATATGTATGTGACATATCTAGTTTAATCTTTACTCTAAACCTACTAGAACAATATTTATTTTGTCATCAGAAAACCTTTGGGATCAAGGAATGTTTAACTAGATGTTTCTCCCCAATAAAATTTATATCCAAAATGACTATCAAATATGTGTTTCAAATAATAAAAATTATTATAGGGAGTTTCTATTTCATTTCATTAGTCTCTTACCATTCCAAACTATTATAATCATTAACTAATTATTATTTATATCCTTACATTATGAATATATCCTTTCGTATTACTCCCTTATCTTTCCATGGATAATGATTCTTTCTATTAAATAATAAATATACTATTATTATCTAATTTTATTTATATATATTCACCTATATAACTATATTATAAAAGTTTTTATAGAAATATTGAAAATTCATATATCCATTAATTTTATATGGATAAATTTTTATTACTTACCTATCTGTTTGTAAGAAATTCCTTTCGGAGCAATATAACCTATGATCTTAATATGATATTTTAATATGATGAATTAATTGAAATTATTAAATGATCAGTAGATCCCTAAATTATGTGGACCATCAATGCATCATTATGTCTAATGATATGACATAGCATTGGGTAATAGTGTACAATTTTTTGTAGCATCTGAATTCCCATAAATAGTGGAAGAAGACAGAAAACCAATAAATATGATCTATAATCACAATAACTAATAAAATATAATACTATAAAACAAGAATAATTCACTACACCAGATGAATCCAATTAAATAATGATCATGATCATATTCCCTCAACATAAACTAATTGGTTCTTCCTTTTAACAGTATCTATAGAAAAGTTGAATAATTGAATTATTTAGTACGTCCTTTTCTCCATAAAGGCGTGCTACAACATTCTCCATAAAGTAAAATAAAGATACGAAATTAGAGGGTGTTTTGTATTTATAAAAAATAACTATTATAACAAAATAATTCCCTTGAACTATATTTTATAGAGGAATTTTATTGGAAAAATTAATGTGTTGGATTCAAACTGTTTAATTTTTTTGAAATGGAAAAACTTTAATATTCAATGTTGTAACTCCTATATCCTGATTCTAATTATTAATTAATTTGTTAAAACAACTTTTAACATTAAATTAATATATACATCATTATATGATGTGTCTCAATCTAAATCAATATGATAATTAATGTTATAAATTAAAAAAAATGATGGCATATATCATTCATAATATACACTACACCATGGTTTCATGAATCATTATCAAACATAAACTAGAATGTGTAACCTTAAAACAATATAGTTTTTTATTTAGTTTATATTTCCAAAAGTAATCTCCCCCTCATAATAAAATATTATTAATTTCCTAAACAAAATCAAAACTTATTAAAAATGAAACCAAATACTTTTAATATAACTATCATTTAAAAAGTATATTATTTTTGAAAAAAAACTTCATAAAAAATTAATCCTTATTATTAGACCTACTATGTGATTCAATATTTTATATTATTAAAAATTTATGAATTTCATAATCCATAATTGTGTGAAAAGTTGGTATCTATAAATTTTTTTGTTTCAACTCAAGTTAGAAAGGGGTATGGTGTGATCTTGATCAAACACACTAATATCCTTATATTATCATATATGATATATATATAACTAAATAAATTTTATACATGATGATATAGTCCCTTTTTCCAATACATTGAGTGAGAACTAGTCGTTGACCATACAAATCTAGTGTAGGCCACTCATATGTTCAAGAATCATTGAAACCATATTTAAGGAATATATAAAATGTCATTCAACTAAATAGTTGAGTACATGAATTGTCACTGACCTAATAATGGATTCATATTTTATTTTTCTAACCAAATCAAGGAACTATTTTTAAAAAAAATCATGCAAGATGAAAAATTCCATCTTAGTTAAAATCAACAAATTAAATGATTAACAATATACTCAACTAAACCCTAATTAGCTCAACCTTAAGAATGGTGTAGTAATAGTATCAAAGTATAAAGGCACATATTCTATGTATCATGAAAATATTTTGAAATATTTATTCATAACAATAATACATCATGGAGTATATTAATGACTATATGACATTTCATCTGATATAAATTGATAGGTAGATCCTAATTATAGATATACACTTATTATCTCATTAGTTTATTCTATAACATATAATTCATTATACCCATGATAATAATAATTTATAATCCCAAACGTTAATACTCCATGATAATATCTGATTAGGGAAAACTCAATTTCATATACTGATGGAATTTTATCATTCCACTATTCATGTAAATTATACTACACATGTGAATGAATGATAAATTAACATTTCATTTATTATAAAACCATAACACATTTACAAATTTAAAAACCATTAAATATAGTCTCACATAAATATAATATAAATCAAATATACATAACCCTCCAGATGTTTCCATGTTGATGAATGTGTTAATTGATCTAATGTATTATAATATTAAGTGACTTAAAATATATTTATATCACCCATATCAATTATTTCTCAAATGATATGGTATTTTAGAAGGATACATTTAGTCCTTTGGGGAGACTAATGATCCTTTGGTGCATAAATAGCACTATTTTTCCATAGTAAAGAAAAAAATTTCTACAGAATTATAGGAACCACCATAATTTTAGTTTTGTTCAAATAACACATGTAGTGAAGTAATTTTTCTTAGTTTGGAAACTAGCATTGTCATAACCCCTAATAATGATTTCTTATTTACCTATAAACACCATGAACACACCCTTAAATATTTTCAAGAACATAATAATGTCCTTAGTAGTAATCTAGTGGTTGTCAAAATGATTAGACTGGAATATTCTTATTATAATAAATATAAAAATAAATTTTGAGATAAGTACACAAACTGACATACATGATAGGTACTATAGATATTGTATAAAGAATCTTTTCCTTATTTCTCCTTTTAACTATTTTGAAGTAAATTTATTCTTTATAAGACTCGTGTCGTGAAAAAAATCCTTATCAAAATTTTCCATGATAAACCTCTTTATAACTTTTCTAATATAAGTTTTCTAACTCGGTATAAGAAACAACTTCAATATTTTTGTATATATCTTCATAACCAGTATGAAAACCACTACAACTATTCCCTCCATTAATAATCATTTGGACAACTATACCATAATAAAATGTAAATTCAAGACATCATTTATGATGAGTAGTATTTCATCAATATGCAACATAATAAATTCCAAAGATCTCAATCTAACTCACATGTGTATCTAAGAATAATCCACATTTTTTATAAATCCAAGCACTTTCATTTCAACATTAATTTAGATATTCCAACTCATGGAAAATTTCTTGATTTCATTACTGGATATCTATAACTTGAAAACCTTACCAATATCACTTATTTGAAACAAACTGTAGGATCTATGGAGATTTTTTAGGGTTGGTGTGAAAATTGATATAATTGCCTTATGTTTCTTTTGAAACAACCATAATCACATGTTAATTAAAGTGATATTAGATGTACACATACATACAACGACGCACCAATATAATGAGCACAATGACGTACATGGTTTACCTGTAAAAAAAATAAGTATAATCCATGGTGTGATATGGATTCCTCTAAGATCATATTTCCTATATGTATCAACTTATACAAAAAAACAAGCATGGGTTATCCAATACTCCCATTACACTTCTCTTAAGAGTGTTTATGTTCATGCTGCATAAAAGGGAATCTCATACATTACAATTATATGAGTAATATATGTACACATAAAATCCCCCCCCCAATGATCTATTTTGGGATTTTTTGATGTTTTTAGTTATTTTTATTCTTCTATTTTTTCATAACAGGAAGATACCTATTTGATTTACAAGCATATCACTTCAAACAAAACTTTCACCACTACCTCCATCTTCATCACATATAGTGTTATTGGAAATATATTGAAACATCAAGATATTCACAAAAACACTCTCTCTATTCTATGTATATGGTTTGACATACTATCATAAAGATATAGTTCATGATGTTGGAAAATAACATGTTAGGCCCATGGATAACTTATCTTTTTTCAGATTCAATGGATTATCTACAATATCCATGGCGTGAATTACATAACCAATGAAAAACTTTCTAATTAATATCGAAAAATATTTTTTCAAGAACCATGAGATGATCATCTTCACATTATAATATAATTAATTTGATGATATAAATAGATACCTTAGTCTTGAGGTTTTTCTTGGTTGTAAGTGTTGATCATTTAAATCCTATTCAGTTTTATTTTTGATATTTTTATGAGGACCTAATGTAAAGCCCATCAAGAGGTGATCCACACATAACCTTTAATCATATAACATCATAAATCATACTCCATGTGTTATGGTGGTTGTATTGATTGACTTACATCACTCCCTTTATCATAACCCCAATCGCTTTCCTCTACAAGGATCATCCCTTAATCTATATGTCTTGAGAGAAATATAGGAAGAGAAAATATCTTGATATTAAGAGAAAAACCCGGGGACATTCTTTGTTGAGAGTGGATTCTATAGGGTGGAAATTTTTATACATGATGAAATACTTATCACAGTTGTCATAATTTTCCATTAATAGATATAGGGATAGGTTTTCATATTAATTAATTGCACAAATACAGTTAATAATATGTTAAACCCACAAGTAATTCCATTACATGTAAAATAATCATATTATTTTTGTATTCCATGGTGGTTACCAACCTATGCATTAATAAATATTCTTTACAGTCAGGTAAATAAATATTTATCACCAGACCAATAAGAGTTTCTAATAATCCACTTTTGTATTTAATAAATTTCTATTAGAATGTTATATTAATGGCCTAAGGAATAAAATATTTATTTTATTATTCACATAATTAAAGTGATTATTTTTTAATAAATAATTATTTTTTATCTTATGAACAATAAGAGATAAATATTATGCATTTAATAAATAAAAATTATATTTAAATCTTGGTGATTAAAATATTTACTTTTATATTCATATAATAGATTTTTATTAATGAATATATAAATATTCAGTAGATTGATAATATATATTGATTTAATTTTTAAAATAATTTAATAAATCATAAAGAAATATTACTTTTTGTTTTGTATAATAATATTTATTTGAACTATTATATATGAATATAAATAATATTTATCTTAGATAAAAGGAATCACATTGTGTGTAACCCTATAGGCTTTTTATTTAGATGAATTAGAGATATTTTAAAAATTTCCAATATTATTATCTAATAATTGGTCAAAACCCATAGAGGAGGATGATAAGTCATAATAACAACTACCACATATGAACACTTACTATGTAATATAATCTATTTGTCAGGAAATCTCATCATAAAGGTTTCAAACTCATGAAATCAACCTATATTATTGATACATATTTAATTTATTATATGAAACAAACTCATGAATACACCATTTCCATGGAATTTAATGTGATAGTTCCATCTCAATCAAAAGTTCAATATGGAAACATTGATAAATATGGAAGGGAAAAAACCTTCCTTAACTTAATCATTAATGGAATATCATTCATGAAACACCCAATGTACTCTACTTCTCTTGAACATATAGCATCACCATATTCATCAATACATAAAATTATATAAGTCATGAAATAGATTAGTAATAATATTAAAGTATAATGATCATCAAAAAAACTCAAGGGTAGGAAATTATAATTACACATAAACATGTGTATTTTTATAGGTGGGAATTTTCTAATAATCTACCATCTTAGATATTACCAAGTGAGAAATTTATGATATAAAGTATCTTATTATTTTGAGTACTTTCATGTAAAAATCATCATACTATGTTTCTCATCATAGAATTTTATACGCCCATAGAATAATATTTTAAAATATCACCATAGAACTTCAATGTTCTCATCATAATGAGGAACTGATATTATCTTTTCAATGTGATCTATATTCAATGACATTATCAAATTAATTATATTTAGATGAACAATAGATATTTTATATGTTTTTAATATTAAAATCCATGAATATAAAGGAAATGTAAAGTAAAAAGTATTTTACTATAGGTAACCAACCCCAAACACAGACCATACACCCTATTCATTCTTCTTCAAAAAAATTCATTGGACCATGTGAATATTATTACCAAAAGTTTCTCATTCTTTATAGTTATTCATTCTGTAACAAATTAATTTTCAAATATTTTAATTTCAAATATATAAAAACTCATCTCGATTCTCTGTATTTTTTGATTTATAGTAGATACCTCTCTGAATTTAAAATTATAAATAGGAACCCATAAAAGATATTTTTGAATATAATGTAGATCCATACTACACTTAACAATGTGATTAGTCATGAATAAACTTAGAATATCATTCTATGAACCCTATTTATTATTCCAATGCTAATCAATTTATTGTATCATGGATTAACCAAAGAAGCATAATATTTATTCTTGGAGAATAAGTACACAAAATCACAAGAACTAATTCTTGAATAAGATCTTGAATAAAAAAAAGTAATTCTGGTTTATATTCTCATGAAGAATATATCACCTTTATTAAATTGACATAATTCTCTTTAAATTATTCAATATTAAATATTCATAAGTAAATCCTATAAAATTCTCAAACTACCTACTCATTCTCGGAGAAACCTAATTTCTGAAACGTGCATCTTAATACATATTAGACATACAAGTAAAATGATATCTTATAAAATTTTATCTTCATATATAAGAATAAAATTTATTACATATCCTAACTTTATACATTTCCCATTTTTGATTTTTCTTGTTCATATTAGGAATTATTTTGGTGTATATTACAAATTCTTATCCATGATAAAGAACCTATTCAAAAAGGTTCAGGATCCGATCAATTCCCATTTCTATAAAATTTTATTAAAAAAAGATAATGTATCATTATAATGGGGGTTTACATATCCAACAATGAAAAACACCATGCACAACCAAATAAAAAAATATGAACAAAAATACATGATGAAAAAAATCATCTCAAATCTATCTCTTTAATTGCCTTTTTTTAGATAGCATCTACAACTTGATTTTCCTCCCTATAGACATTAGTGACCTCTAGATTAATTTTTTAAATCAACTAAAGACACTCAATCCATAATGGAATCATTCACTAGGGAACATTCTTGTATCGAGTCTTTAAAAAATGAAAAAAAACATTAGAATCAAATTCCACAAAAATAAATCATCATCCATGTTAGATTGCATATATAATAGCTTTGGTCATCACCCACAATTCTGCTTCAATTGTAGATCTATTGCCAATATAGTGATGGAAACAACCTTTAATGAAGCCCAAATGAGTAAGAAAAACACCATGATAATTAAAGGTCCTTGATTCCACAAAATTCTCCCCATATAGATTCACTTTCATCTATAAAGATGTTAGTGGAATCCACTTGATGGATTTTAGAACCAGCGGTTTCATGATGTAACAACCCAAGACTTTACAATATTTTCATTTTATAATAAATTTAATTTACTTATTGGATTTATTTATACAAAAACCCATGTTAAGATTATGTTACATGAAACAAAAAGTTTATCTTGGTCTATATATAACACTAAGGTTAGTTTTTGTTACATGCAAGAATTACTTTCCTCGATGTCTTGTGTAACATAGAAGAACTAGTTTTTCCAAAAAAACAATATATTCTTAAAATATTTTTTATTTAGTACAATAAGATATAACCTAGTCAGTAAATTAGTTTATATGAATAGTATTAACTAACACATATAAATATATGGTTTAATTCATTGTTATAAAATTAAATATAAATAAATATAAGAAACAATTAAATATAAAGAAAATGTTTTTATAAAAAACTATATTTTTTATCAAAAAGTCCTTTTATCCTAATAAATTAGTTTAATTAAAATTATTGTGTTATATTAATGTATTATATATATTATATATTCAATAAAATATTTTTGACATTCATCCAATATATTTGATAACCATAAGATAAGAACAAACCAAATTTTACAATAAAAACCAGTATTTTATAAAGGCATTTTTACCACCTTTTAATGAGCAACCAACATTAAATATGAATTTTGAAACTTATTTTAATTAGTTAAGAAAATATAAATATAATGTTTTAAATTAAAACTTCAAATTTAGGTTAGAGAGAAATTTTGATATTTTTTTTGAAGTTTCATATTTTGATGAATGGTCAAAAATACCGAATTTTAATTCAAAACTGTTTTTTCATCTAATTTATTTATAATGTATATTTACATATTTAATTATTTTTACAATTTAATTTGATATAATTTATAACAATTAATCCAATTTTTTTCAACTTAATCAATTCCACTCTGAAATTGGATATAAAAACATAGGAAACTTTTGATCATTTTAACATTAAGAACCCACATTGTCATCCTGTATGTGATATTAATTTTAAATTAATTTATAACACTTATATGAAAAGAACTTCAAAATATGGATTTAATATTTGGAATCATAATAATTTTTAATTTATAATAAGTTCAACTCAGTTATGTAGATAAAATATTAGTGAAAGTAATTAAAATTATTTACAACGATTAAGAGGGAAATTAGCTTAACAAGGGACTAAACCTTAAACTTAAGGGCCCAAATTGCCTAGAAAACTGTAAAAAAACCATTATATGTTCATATTTAGACCATATGATCCTTTTTATATTTTTTTGTTATTTTAACTAATTTTTAGAGGAAAAATGTTGGTGGAATTCATTTTTCAAAAATTTACAAGAATGCCACTCCTCCACTATAAAAAGGAACTCACAACTCCCACTTATTCACAACTCTAAATACATTTGTCTCTACCAAAATCTAATAAAATACTCTCAAAAAATTTATCCCCTAATTTTAGAAACCTCCATTTGTGAATTAATCTATCAAAGAAATCCCTTTGGTGCGAACAAAAGGAGTTACCCAAATAAGAGGTAACATCCTTCCTCAAGCTCTTTTGTTTTATTTTAATTATCCACCCCCCTAAAATATTATTATTACATGTTTAAATAATAACCTAATTATCATAAATATATTGAGATGTTTTTATTCCTTGGTTTCTACCTACACTTACATATAATTCCATCTAATGGGTAATGAACATACAGTTCGTGTATGGAAAACTACCGCCTCACAAAACGACGGTTGTTCATTTTTCATTTAACGCGTCTCATGGATGGAAATTATGATGGAATCAATATTTATAAATGATATATATATGAAATTTATAATGGATTTATAATTAATTAATTCTTATATAACTCATAGCTTTATTCTTTCCATTTTGTTTAAATACGTCAACATCGTTTGTGGAAGTGTAGACTACTACCTCCTCAAATTGAGGTGATTTGTTCAAACTATACATAGAATGTAAAAATGAAAGTTTTAATAAATATATGTGAAATATGTGACATATATATGATACTATAAATACAATATACATATGCATCATTTACTTTTACTTTTTTAAATACGAAAAAAGAAATGGATGTAGTGTTCATGCATATATACGACATACCATCTCCAAGAAAGGTGAATTTCATTTCTTATATCCTAATATTATGGATTATTATAAATACATATGTATTTAATATATATGATAATTTCATTAATTTTTAAATTCTGGAGATGATGATACCATTATTGATGTAATAATAATAATAATTAACAATTCATATCATACTTGATAAGATAGGCAATTAACACCTAAAATTGATAAAATAATTAAATATTGTTAACAAATGGGTAATAAGATATTATAGAAAGTTAATAAATGATATTATGAATATTATTATGGTTATTTTATAAGTTATTAAATTATTTTAAACCACTATACTATAGGTTAAATAATACACAACAAAAAGGAAGGATAATGTAATGGATTTCATCTCAATTTACAATCCATTGAGTCTTATTTGTTATTATCAACCAATTAACTTTTATATGGTGTATAGACTACCCTTTGATATTTTATATCATGAATATACTTAATCTTATGATATTATAAGTTTAATTTAATGTTATTCCTTCATGGGGATTATAATTTAAATTCTTCAAAGTAGTATGGGACACTTTGGAGTGTTTAATGATTATTTTACTCGAAAATGTTTATGAATATTTCAATGATATTTACATTCAACAATGTAAATAAACCTTATTGATAATTATCTTAAACTGATGAAATATTGATAAAAATGTATTATATATTCAATATAGATATTTAAAAAGGCATATTATTTATTTTGATTATTCGATATGAAGAATTGTTTGAACTTACAATGACGGGTGGGGCTTGAAATTTATATATCCCCTCAATGAAGCGATAGGTTCTCATGAGGAAAATAAGTTGTCCAAATTAAATGGGTTTCTATAAATAGTTTTAAACCATCTTGTGAAAGGCCTTTATGGTATAGTTTTTCATGTGCCTCAGACATGACATTTAATTATTAAGCAGTTCCTTCATAGATATTTCAGTTATTATTGGTATTACTCATGAGATTTTCATATTATAAAATCTATGGATTCATTTTATTATATTTTTATCGATTAAATGGAATGAGTTTCAATTTCTTACCTTTTCATATTTATTATTCCTTATCCAGTTATTTGAATGGTATGTGTTGTCAGTTATTTACCTTTCGATGTTAATTTATTCTCATTAATTCCTTATTTCTTACGCTTTACTTACCCTTAATAAGAATTTCATCTCACCATTTTTATGTTTCCTTCCCTCAGGTTATGAATAATAAATCTTAAATTAAGATTTAAAGGATGTTTTTTTTCTTTATTTTATTATGTATCATTTTTTTATTTTCTTTTTCCCAATGTATTATGGCTATCAGGTTTGTAATCTGGAATTCCAAAACTACTAAAACAATTAGTCATTTGGGATTTTATTCCATATAATCATGTTAATGTAACAAAATAATGGACCAGATATAGGATTATAGGGTTGGGGTGTTACAGTTGGTATCAAATTATGTTTTTTAGAAACTTTGGAAACTATATTTATAAAACATAGATTAGAGAATAGAACCCTAATGTAGACATCAAAGATATGAATTAAAAAACGCACCATATTTTTAGTAATGTAGATATTATGTGGGTATTCCTAGAAACAAATACCTTTTTGGATACTATAGATTGACATGGTTATGGAACAAATATACCTAGGGTTAAAAACTAGAATAATGTGTGTCGGGTCTGACTTGAGTGTAACCTAGTACACAAAAATGGACATTACTGCACACCTAGTTTGAAAATACTAGGGGATATGATTAGGATAATTTTAATTTCATATAAAAACCATTATGAATTATTTGAATGTAAAAAATATCTCCAAAGAAACCATTTTTCATATTATAAGATTATATATGAAAAATATTTTAAATTTATGATTAATGTTTCACTAGTTTTAGGATTATACATTATGTTACATAATTTTATAATCTCATCCAATAATTTTCATTATTTAGAAAAGTTTCCTAGAAGTAATAATGGTATACATACTGATAGAAAATGTAGAGATTACCCTACTAAGGAAACCAATACAATTTTTATTGGAACTGATAATGTTATGGAAGTATTAGAGTAACTCAATTAGGTTATGAAACATAACCTTTCCAGTATGGAGCAACCTATTTTGCAATGAGATTATCTGATTTTGGACCACTTTATGTGATAGAGGCCCCAATTATTTAGTGGGACTACTAAACCAATGGAGTTAAAGTAATGGATTAAACCTTTGGAGAATATTTTCATGGCATTGGGATATAGTGAAAAGTAAATGGTTACACTTGAAATGTATTGTCTCAATGGAAATTTGGATCAATCATGGTCATTGATCTAGAATACTAGGGATGAAGAATAAATAAAACACATGGAATAGAGAACATTTAAGGATACATTCTTCGATAAATATTTCCCTCATGAGAAATACAATGAGATGAATTTAAATTTACTTAGTTTATAGTAAATTGAGGAAGAATGTGTTGCAAAGTATGAAGTTAATTTTACAAGTTTATCAAGGTATTATATGAATTTCATATGCAACACAGAGGGTAATATTTCTTATTTCATTGAAGGAATTAAGCCATGTCTCGAAATAGAACTGGTGTCTAAAACCTTGTATTCGTATAATTAAATAGTTTTATGTGCTATCAATAAAGATAAATAATTCTCCAAGTCTTATGGATTCAAAGGAAAACAACTAAATATAAAAAAAGAATAAAAAATAATATATAAAGGGAATAAGGGAAATAAGGATTTTCCTACATGTGATAACTATGGATGTAATCACCCGGGTAAATGCTTGAAAGTATTGGGAGTTTGTTATAAGTGTGGGGAAATGGTCCATGAAGAAAAATAATGAAAAGATAAAAAGGAAAACATTTCTATTAAGTTTTATAACTGCAAGTAGATGTGGCACTATGTTAATGAATTCCTAAAGCATCAAGGGGATCCACCACTGAAGAGGACAAGGGTAGAAGGCCAAGATTATTCTATTGATTAAAAATATTAGAATGATTATTATTATTATGTATTTGGGTATATATAACGATTGTACTTATTTACTTTTTTATTAAATATTTGAGATCATATGTTGAATGGTACCAAGAAAAGTGATTCAGTAACAAGTTAAACATTTTTTAAAATACATGGTTGAGGGAAATTTAATCCTGAATATGTTACTAATTTTGAGACTATGTTGTTTGGATAAATAAATGATTGATTTTTATAAGTGCTGACTACCTTGGAACTAATTAATGATTTTTCGATAACGTATTTTATTCTATCATTTATAGAGTTTTCAACACTTTTGGATTTATGGAATATATTCAATAACATGTGTTTTACTTATGTAATAAATAATAATGCATGTTTCCAATGAATTTTTATGGTATTTTAATATATTACCATGTTTTAAGAGAATACATGATGAAGGTGTTCACATATTCAGTATGTGGTGATTAAAGAGCTATATCATGTTGATTGAAGGCCAACGATAAGTTCATTTTTGAAATTCAACAACCTTATTTTGAAAATTGTTCCATCATAGCTATTTAGAAAAGTTTACCATTTATGAAAGGGTTTAATTTGACCCTTGAATGTGGTTTTATAGATTAATTGTTTTCTTCACTATATGAATCATCTTGTACTAAGAGATGACCTAGAAATAGTTCAAGGTGTAATCGAAGGAAAATGTTTTTTTATATAAAGGTACATTTTCTTAAATTTTTAGAGTGTGAATGAATTCCACAACTATAAAAAAATTTGTCTTGAAACAAACATGTTTTCCTACTATCATCATTTTTTATGATATCAATGACCTTATTCATAATAGTGGTTTAAAGATTTCTGATAATAATTTTTCATCTAAATATGTTCTTTATTACTCTCCATCAGAGCTTGATTGCTATAATTTTCTCTTGTATCCATGTTTCTAGTTCCCACCTATGTACTCTTACTAGGGAACCTAATTATGTGACCATTATAATTATATTTCTCTATTATTAAGAAGATGTGTTATTAAACCTATTTACGATTTGTTTTGTTTAATTAATAGTATTTTCAAATATAAAACCCTATATTATCAAGATCAAGTTTAAATTACAAGGATCCAATTTTATTAATGTGGGGATAATGTTACCCCCTAAGGCTTTGAAATATTTTCCTTTTATAATAAATTTATTTTTTCCCAATATTAATTTATACAAAACACCAGGTTAATATTATGGACCACGTGATAAAATTTTTATCTTGATCTACATGGAATTGTGAATTTATCCTGCATTACACACAACAATGACTTTCCACGATGGCATGCGTAACACGGGAGACTGTGTTTTATAGAAAAATAATATATTATTTAAATATTATTATTAAATATAATATTATATATCCTAGAAATAAAATTAGTGGTTATGAATATGATTAGGTAAATTATGAAAATATATGGTTGAATTCATTTTTTACAAATTAATTAGAAATGAATATAATAACCAATTGAATATAAAGGGACTATTTTTATAAAAAACTATGTTTATGCTCACAAAGTCATTTTATCCTAATAAATTAAATTAATTAAAATTATTGAGTGATATTAATGTAACATATATTTTATATATTTGATAAAATCTTTTTCATATTCATCAAACTGATTTGATATGTATAATATAAGAACAAACCCATTTTTATACATAGAAACCTGTATTTTATAAAGGAATATTTACCACCTTTTTATGGAGCACCTACATTAAATATGAATTATGAAAATTTTATGAAGTTAATATGAAAAAATAAACTTCTATTTTTAAATATAAACTTTAAAATTATGTTAGGGTGAATTTTTGGTATTTTTCTGTGAAGTTTCATTTTTTAATGAATAATAAAAAATACTTAATTTTAATTCAAATAAAATTTTTCATATAATTTATTTATAAGGTTAAATTATATTTTCAATTGGTTTTAAAGTTTAATTATTCATATTTTACACAAAATAATTCAATTTATGTCATTTTAATCCATTTCACTTTGAATTTAGATATAAAAACTATAATGAACCGTTATTTCTCATTGTCTTGATAGTATAACGATTCATTATGTGCATTAAAGTCATACTACCAAGACACGAAAGGCTATAAATAAATGAAAATGGTTTTAAAGACCATTGTGGTATTATTTACCCTTTTAAATATAAACTATAAACAAACCAACCACAACTTATAGTAGTTATTGGATGTATGAACAAAAGAATGACAATTCAGAAAATCTTTTATACCAAAGTGGGTCCAAAAAAAGTGATATAGAAGAAGACAACCATACATAAACCTAATAGTGAAATATGACTAAACAAGACACCAAAATAACCAAATGAATTTAGGCTCCACCAGCTTCGTGCTTCACCACCACCAGACAGCTCAACCACTCAAGAAGTAGTGTTAAAAACCCATTGCACCCTACCTTTATCCACGTACTAGAATCTGACATCTACAAAATCACCAAAGTACCAAATAAAGTGAGAGTATAAAAATCAATATGATTTCCCCAATTACTTACCTAATGACACCAATATTATATATGAGTTATCTAGATTTATATAAAATAATTTATATAAAATAATTTCTGAAAACAGTTTATAACTAAATATAAACACTTCTCAAAATAGTTTATAACTAAATATAAACTACAACCATATGAACCAAATATTAAAAAAAACTATACTCTAGGTAAACATTTAAATAAATATTTAAAACACTTTCTCAAAACTAATTTTTCAAATCAATAAACTCTACACAACAACAACTACAAAAAATGTATGCATCGTTATGATAGTTTCATAATCATGAGTGGTTTCTCATTGATCTACCAAGTCATCATAAGTTAATTATTACCCATGTTAATTTTAACCTTTGTAACCAGAAACATGATCATATTTCAACCATTCCTAGTAATTTAATATGATACACACATCAATTTTTCCAAAAAACCAAACCAATTTTAAACAATTTCATATATTTCAATAAAACCACTTCTTTATTGAAAACATTACAACCATCCAATTTCAAAAAATTAAATAATTTAATAAACTCATATATCTACTGAAAAAATTATAATTAAATAGATTTTACAAAATTACAGAAGATCCATAATTTTAAAATCCCCATTCAAAATAAAAAACTACGGTTTTTCACAAAACCCCCCAATATTCCATGTTTTTCATCACCCATCACTAAAGATGGTTTAAAAATTGTACAGTAGAAAAAAAAATTTAATTTGAATCAAAAACTAAATTTTAATGCAAGAAAATAAATTTTAGTAAGTGTAGATGAGTGTAAATTCACCTACCCCGCTCGTTTCAACGAAAACTGACAACGGATGAAGAACACTCAAGATTCGGAGTCAAGATTCCATGAAACCATCCAATATCTCCTTCCCTATTATTAAAAACACCATATATAACATTATTTGGCCTCAAAACTCTTAGATATACCCACAAGTTGAATATATCTAATAAAAATAGATGAAAGGGGGAGTATATCTAACAAACTGTGAAGAAAACGATGAAGAATTAGCACTTACCGCAAGAATCTTCCATCAATTCACCAAAGAACATGTTCAAATCACTTCCAGATTAATTAGATAACCTATTTTGGTATTTGGGGAATAAAATATGCATGTTAAGGTTTATTTGGGTCGAAATAGATCAAACAT
Organism: Viscum album; assembly: GCA_963277665.1. Lineage (NCBI taxonomy): Eukaryota > Viridiplantae > Streptophyta > Magnoliopsida > Santalales > Viscaceae > Viscum > Viscum album. Next base: position 1,197,803,913 of record OY728153.1, on the reverse strand, counting down.
ATGGAAAACCCTAATTATATTCACAAAGATAGGGTATTAGTTTTGGCCTTACATGGTTTGGCCACACGGTTTGGTCATAATGTGTGCTGATCGTACAACCCATTTTTTACCTAAAACCTTCCAAAATTACTCCAAAGCCTCCCCCAAATTCCCACATAACCTTTAAAAATATGAAAATAATTAGTTAAAGGTTACATACCATAAATCTAGGGTCCTATATTCTCTCCACCATTGGTCATTTCATTCCCAAAAGGTTGAAACTAGTCGTTTCCCTAAGAGAGTTTGGTCCATTTCTCTTTCATTTCCTTCTCACGTTCCAAAGATTCTTCCTGAATCTAAACATCTTTACATAAAACCGACATTAGACCGATGATTTTTCCATGAATGACTTTATCTGGGATATCCACAATTTGCACTGGGATATGTACCAACAAAGCATTCGGCTCTGGGTCAATGAGATCTCATCTAATCACATGGTCCAGATCAGGCTGATAATTTTTCAACTGAGATACATGGAACAATTTTTTCCAAATTGAACCATGGTGGAAATTCCAATCAATATGACACTTCTCCAACCCATTCATGTATCTCGAAAGGGCAACATATTAGGGTGACAAATTTCCTCACATCCCAAAACATTGATGTTCCGGCCTTAGAGAGATCCTCAAGAACACATGATCACTCACCATAAATGCCAATGGTCTTTGATGATGATCCACATATGATTTCTGATGAATCTAATCTATCTCCATTATCTTTCTGATCAAATGGATCTTCTCTATCATTTCTTGGACAAGGCTCGGCCCAACTAACGAGGTCTCACCTATTTCCACCCAACATAGTGGAAAACAAAATGATTCCCATACAATGCTTCAAAGGGGGGAATATGTATTGAATACTAATAACTATTATTGTATGAAAACTCCACTAATAGTAATTGATCTTCCCATGATCCACCAAAATCCATTACAAAATCCCGCAATATATCTTCCAACATATGTATCATCTTTTCAAATTTCCCATCTATCTGAGGATGATATGTTGTACTCATAGTCAACTGATTTCCAAGGTATTTCTATAATAATTTCTATAAATGAAATGTGAACCTTATATCTCTATATGAAACTATCAACATCGGTATTCCATTCCTCTTTACTACTTATCAAATATATATTTTGGATAGATCCTCCACCGTATGAGTTTCATGAATAGGGATTAAATGGGCTGACTTGGTGAGTCGATCCACTATCACCTATATGGAATCATTATTCCCAACTATTCTTGGGAGACATGTGAAAACATAAATAGCTATATGATCTCATTTCCACACTGAAATAGTTAAAGACTACAACATACCCACTAGTTGCTGATGTTCCACCTTAACTTACTGAAAAGTTAATCATTTTGAAATAAACTCATATACTTTTCACTTTATAACATTCCACCAATACTACACCTTAAATGGCTTATACATGTTCTATATTCCTAGACATACAGCCTATATCGAATGGTGATTGGCATTGAGAAGTTGTTCCTAACATGAAATAGGAACATACATCTGATCTATGAACCATTTCCTATTAGTATCATCATGTTTCCTCCTCCCATAGCTCCATAGATATCCCTCTCAGTGATAGATACCCAGTTTACCATCTCCATATAATCTGTGATACAAAGTACCGCGATCTTTGACTGAATCTCCTAATTGAGTGCCGACTCGAAGGTGTGTGCCTTCAAGATCCCAATTGCTAAAACTTTGGGTGAAAAGCACATTAAATAAATGAATTTATCCGCATATTCAGTAATATAGAGTCTCTCCTATGTCGAGCTCTAAAAGTATGTTGTTTTCTGGATTCTAAAAGTGTGAGGATAGAATTGTTTGTTAAACAATTCTCTAAAATCCTCCCAACTCAATCTCTAATACAATATAGAATTCACCGCCAAATCTTACCACAGGCATACAAGATCCTAAAGAATATAAGTTTCTAGTTTGACCTTCAATTCCACCAGTGTGCTGATGAACTTGATGATTCTATTCATCTTGTTCAGCCTACCCTCTTCCCTCTCTAGTTCTGTATCACCTTAAAAGGTGGGAAGATTCTTTTTCTAAAACCGGATGGAGTGGTCCACCTGTTGTGGATCCTCCCTTCGATTCCTTATGTCTAAATCTTCGAATTCTCAGGCCATACTTTACACCATCTATTGGTTCACCTGTGGCTGAGGTGCAACCACATTTTTAGAAACTTCATCTAGTTGGTTTCTACGCCGCCTACTGGGTTCCATTTCTAAAAAGACACACATTAGTCTCGCTCTTTTAGAAATTGATTTCCTTGGAATTTAAAATCATATGACATAAATATCAAAAAAATTCCTTCAAAATATTACCATTTTTTAAAACAAACAACTCTTTCTTTTGAAAAATCAAAATATTTTCAAAATATATCAACAATTTCCTTTTCAAAGTCTTTCATTTGAAAAAAAATTATTTATTTTTTTCCAAAAAGTAAAACCATGCTCCTAATCATATACCATTACTCAAAATGAGATATAAAATACTAGTGGGAATTCATTCATCTACAATTCATATGATTTTGGTCTTATTGGATAAACCCATGACAATGAGACTCTTCTATCCTACTAGTGTTTCTAAAACACTTTTGTACCCAACTCCCTGGAAACTTGATGTTCAACATAAAAAGTTTAGCTACATCATTTCATGCACTACAGTTCAAGTCTTGACAATCCTCCTCCTTTATAAGAAGACCACCCAAGGAATAGACAATAATTATTTCAACTACAATACCAAGATAACTCAAGTCTATTTGTTCCATGGAGAATTAACCAATATGATATCATTTGTATTGACCCGCTAATTCTAATTGGCTTGAGAGTACAGTGAGTCATTACTTGGCCTTAGGAGAAATCCCCAAGATTTCAAGGGCTAGAAATAAATGCCAAGGGTTTTCAAAGACCATTGGGTTATATTTTTAAAGATAAAATATAAACCAACTAACCACAACCCATCATAGCTATATGATGCATAAACAAAATAATGAAAATTTAGAAAATATTTTATATCAATGTGATCCCAAAAAAAGGGATATAGTGGAAGATAACTAGACCTCAAAATAACAGCATAAGATAACTCAAAAAGAAACCAAAATAATCAAAAGAATACATGATATTCTAGCTCCATGCTCTACCCCCATTAGACATCTCAACAACTCAATAATTAGTGCTAAAAACCTACTTCACCCGACCTTTTCCCATGTCTCGAAAGATGACATCTGCAAAAGAACCAAATTAAAAAAAAGAAGGGGTGAGTATAAAACATGGTAGTCTTTACCCAATTAATTCCACACTCATTATACTAGGATTTATTATTTATCCACATTTATATGAAACAATTTATATATAAAAATTCTTGAAAATAGTTTATAACTAAATATAAACCCTTCTCAAAACAGTATATAACTAAATATAAACAAAATCCATGTGAACCAAATTTTCCAGAAATATATACTCCAATTAAAAATTTAAATAAATATTTAAATTTTTTTCTAAAAACTAATTTTTCAAACCAATAAACTCCACACAACAAAAAGTACAAAAAATTCATGCATCGTTATGAAAGTTCCATACTCATTAGCAGTTTCTCATCGATCTACCAAGTCATCATAAGATAATTATTACCCATGTTCCGGTTTACCTTTGGAACTAGGAACAAGATCATATTTCAACCATTCCTAGTAATTAAATATGATTCACACACTAAGTTCTCCAAAAACAAAGACTGATAATTAGTTTTGGCCTTGCACAGTTTGGCCACACGATTTGGCCAAACCGCATGCTAACCATGCACCCCTTTTATACACAAAATCCTCAAAAAGTACTCCAAATTATAACCCAAATTACTATATAAAATTTAAAAATATTAAATTAATCATGTAAGGGTTACATAACATAAACTAATGGTGCTACAAAAACATAGAAAACTATTCAACATTTTTACTTTAAAAACAATCATTGTCATCATGTCTACAGGGTTAATTTTAAATTAATTTCTACCACTTTAGTAATTTGAACATTGAAAAATGGATTAAATATTTGTAATAATAATAATTTATAATTTATAATATGTTCAAATTCGTTTTTTACAAAAAATATTAGTGAATGTAATTAAAATTAATTACAATGATTAAGCGAGAAATTAGCTTACCAAGGGACTAAACCTTAAAAATTAGGGCAAAAAATGACCTAAAAACTTTTCAAAAATCCATTGTATGTTACTATTTTTACCCTATCCACAATTTTCAATAATTATTTCCATTATTGAATCCAATTTTAAAATAAAAACGTGAGTGGAATTTCCTTTTCAAAAATTTAAAAGAATAGAACTCCTCCAGCGCTATAAAAAGGAACTCAACCCTCCCACATATTAACACCTCTAAAGCCATTTTAATCACCAAAATTATGATAAAATATTCTAAAAATATCCTTCCAGTCATCCTATATGCCTCAATTTTTGAATAAATTTATCCAAGGAAGCCCTTTGGTGAAAACCAAAACGAGTTACCCAAAGAAGAGGTAAAATCCTTCCTCAAACTCTTTTGTTTTATTTTTATTATCCAACCACTAAAATATTATTATTACATGATTAAATAATAAAATAAGTATCATAAATATACTAAGTTGTTTTTTATATTTTTTTATCTAAACTTACACTCACATCCATCTAATGGGTAACAAACTTACTGTTCATGTACAGAAAATTACTGCCTCACAAAATAAAGATTATTCGTTTTTCCTTTACCACCTATCAATATTGGTAATTATGATGCAAACACTATTTATATAAGATATATAATATATTTATTATTTAGTTATTTTTATTTAATTCTTATATAACTCATACCTTTATTATTTCCATTTAGTGTAAATATGATAACATTATTTGAGGAAGTGTGGACGTGTTCTCAAAGCGATGTGATTCATTCACACTACACATGGAACATATAAAGGATGGTTTTAATAAAAATATGTGAAGTATATGACATATATATGACACTAGATTTAATATATACATATATATCATTTACATTTCTTTCTTTAAAATATGACAAAAGAAATTGAAGTAGCATTCATATGTACATATGACCTATCGTCTCCATGAACAATACCTTTCATTTCTTAACTCCAAATATTATGGATTATTATAAATACATATATTATTAAAATATATGATAATTAAATTATGGTTTATATTTTATAGATGATTAAATTATCATGTATTTAATAAGGATATCTAGTAATAAGTCATAATATACTTGAAAACTAGGCAATTAACACCCAAAATAGTGAAAATAATGAATTATTGTTGACGAACATGTAATAAGATATTATAAGAAGTTAATATATGATATTATATATATTATTATTTTTATTTTATAAGTTAGTAAAATATTTTAAACCACTATACTAGAATTTAAATAATACACAACAAAAAGGAAGGATAATGTAAGGGATTTCGTCTCAATTTACATTTCATTGATACTTGTTTGTTGTTATACACCAATTCTATTTTATATGGAGTATATACTTTAATTTGACATTTTTTATAATGAATATCCATATTATAATTATATTATAATTTTAATTTAATGGTATTCTTTCATGGGGATTATGATTCAAATGTTTCAAAGTGGTATGGGACACTTTGAAGTGTTTAAAGATTATTTTCCTCAAGAATGTTTTAATGATATTTCAATGGTATTTTAATTTATCAATTTCAACAACACTCATTTTTACTTATCCTCCACTAATTAAATATTTATAAATATTTATTCTTTATTCAATGATTATATTTGATATTGCATATTACTTATTTTGATTATTCGATATGAGGAATGATTTAGATTGTAAATGATTGGTGGGGGCTAGAAATTATATAACCACTTTATGCATCAACAGGTTCAAATGAGAAAAATAATTTTTCCAACTTAAATAGATTTCTACCTATAGTTTTAAAAAAGCTTTTTAAAGGTATTGATGGTATAGGGTTTCATGTGCCTCGGGCATGATGTCTAGTAATTAATCATTTCCTTCATAGATATTTCAATTATTGATGTTATTATCCATGATATTTTCATATGATAAAATCTATGTTTTAATTTCATTCTAAGTTTATTGATTAAATGGCATGTGTTTTAGTTTCTTACCTTTTCGTATTAATAATTCCTTATCAAATTATTTTAATTCCATGTGTTATTTGTTATTTACCTTTCCATGTTAATGTGTTCTCATTAATTCATTATTATTTCTTCTTTACTTTCCCTTACTACCCATTTTATATAACCTTTATTATATTTCCTTTACCCAGGTTATAAAGAAGAAATATTTGGATTAGCTTTAAAGTATTATGTTTAATTCATTTTATTATGTATCTTGTTTTTATTTTGTATTTACCAATGTATTATGTGTGTCATATATATAATCTGGATTTCCAAAACTACTGAACTGATATGTCTTTTGATATTTTATTCCTTGTAATCATTATAATGTAATAAAATAATGCACCAGCTCGGGGTTTTTGGGTTTGGCGAATTTTAGTTGACCCTTCTAGTTACACTAAATTATTTCAAGATAACAATGTCAGGAACATCATTATTCATTATGCCTATTTGGACCTTGTTGGTAGTGATAACCTCTCTATAAATTACATTAAATCCCACTTTCAAAGAAGGATTTTGATTATCAAATCCAATGCTATTTCTTTCTCTCCAAATATTGGAAATCACAGGCACATTTTTAATATACATCATACCCTTGATCTTCATACTTTGATCAGAAATCATAATAGAGTTCCTTGTGTCAATGAAACTTTTCAGCCTTAATTTAATACCAATAACAACTTGTATATGCTCTCAATGCCTTCATGAAAATCTATATGATAAAAAAACATGATCATAATACTCCACAGAATTCAGATATAGATATCACATAGGTGCAGTGTGAAGTATTACTCTCTATAATAGACCTTGAAAAAGAAAAATACATCATTATATTCTCCATAACATCAATAGGTGAGATAGATATATGAAGAAGTCTCTGAAATTATGTACCCCCATAGGTGCAGTAGAATTTACAGCACAGTAATACTTGTAATGTTATCCAACAGTGACCTGCCCAATAGAGCTGGGAACCTATATGATCATGTCCTTATCAACATAATCATACATATGAAATTTCATAATGATATGAGAATAAATTAGACCCTATAATGTAGCATTATAGTAAACAACACATATAGAAAGGTGTTTCAAGTGAGAGGGGAACCTTATTTCCTCATTAACTGGGTTTTCAAGACATATTGTAGTCCAAGGGGTGATTTTTAGGAAAATATTAATAAAATTTAAATGATTTTTTGATATTGAATGAGAAAGAGATCATACAAAAATATTTGGTTTGAAATAAAATGGTAAAAAAACTCCATGTGTAGTAATTTTAAAATTCTTGTGCTAATGTATTAAAATTTAATCCCATTTAGTCACATTTATACTATAATTGAGTCTAAGAATTTCCTTGGCTTTAGTATTTACTCTATAAAATACTAATTTACCGTTTTCATAAGGTCAATTACATTAATTGGACAAATTAATTAGGTGAATCAAAACAACATTTGACCATAAATATCCTGATACATACAATTATCATGCATGAATTATGTTAATTTATCATATATTTGATGATATGTTCTAATTTAATTATCAATGGTCATGATGGAAAAAGAAAAAATATTAGAATTGAGGTGAAAACAAAAAACCAAACATAATATAAAATAAAAGAAGAAAAATACATCAACATAATACCCTTATGATTACATAATCTGGATCATAAAAAATTTCCCCATCATGATAGTCATTAGAGGGTGGGATATGTGGAAAGAGAAATGAATTCCAGTGAGAATGATAGATCATCCTAGTAGAATACACTATGGTGAAACACTTCATTTCCAAGTCTAACAATGGTGTTAGACTCCTCTCTAGATAACAAACAAATCTTTATATTTATAGGAATAAATGGATCCCCCATGTCTCATAAATTTAGTAAATTTTCTAAATAAATGCATCCATGTGAACCCCAAGTGTTACTAGTGATTTAGTGCATAACCTGAGAATTAAAGGCATTTTTTTTTGAAAAAACTTCTCATCACAAGGTTTCATGGTGGGACATGTGGTGTAATGATGTGAACTTTTTGGCTTCATCTCCAGGCTTGTTTTTTCTTCAATCATCCTCTTGACATACTTTTATGATGGATTGTATGTCCTGAATATGTGCTTCACAATGTGAAGTATTGGATTCCATCATATTCATATTCTTTTCGACTTGATTAGTCAGTTTCAAGCATCTAACTCAATCCTTGACTTATAATCCATCATGAAGTATCATTTTACATAATGAATCCATCTCATTTTTTATTGTTTTCTCCATTGAACGTATATCACATCTAACTTTACATAATTTATTTAAATAATAAATATACTAAAAATACTATTTAATTATATTACTAAAATAATTATTTTTATTATCTAAAAAATGTATGCATGAGATATATATATATATCAATATACATCACTTTTAAATTAAGAACATAGAAATGATTCATCATTCAATAATTCAAATCTAGTTGTGTGAACTCTATGTGGGAAACAAGAACATTGAACAATAATACCATGTTTTCTATAAAAAGTGGCTTACGAAACATGAATATCTCATTGATCCTATTGAACTCAAACTGATTAAATCTTACTAATTTTTAATTTTAACTTTTCTCTACCCTTTTGATATCACCTAAGATCAATATGAGATACCACTTGATAATAAAAAAAATTCAATTGTAAAAATTATTCCTTATTCTATAAATATATTTTAAATCAATTGATTTTTAAAAAAAAATTCTTCACATACGCTAATAAAAAATAATAAAAAAGTTTTATAAGGACTCAAAAAATTATTTTCCTCAACGATTTCCCCTATTAAAAACTCATAATAAATGAATGATCCCCATTAAGTGATCAATCCCCAAAAGGGTAAACACATATCAATGGATTACTCTACATATATATAGATTTACCCAATTTTATCCTCCTTATGGATATATAAAGATTATAAATATAATGTTATTTATTTTTCAATGTTTTCCCATATTGAAAAAATTAATTCAAACAATAATATAAGACACAAGATTAAAATACCTTTCATTATCCATGACAAGGATGAGGTTGAACTCCCAATATCAACCATAGATTATGAAATGTATCATTAGGTAATGTATTAGTTAATATGTTAGCCATTTTATCCTTTGTAAGAAGAAATAGTAACATCAATTTATTTTAATTCATAATATTCTTCATGAATTGATGCTTTATATAAATGTTCTTGGATGTTAAATTATTAAATTGATTCCTTGAAATATTGATAACACTTTCATTATCACACCTAAGATTTAGTGTAAAATTGAATTCATCCCTGAGGTCACCCAATAGAGTTTTAATCCACATTAATTTTGTTGTTTATTAAGTGGAAACCAAATATTCTTACTCAAAAATGATCCAGGAGACCAATTGATTTTGATTGTGTCTGAATAAACACACCATTCCCCATAGAAGTAAACTATAGTGTATGCTGACCACATATCATTAACACAACCTTCCAAATCTATAATTTTGTAACCAAAAATATTAATATTAACTTTTATATCATATTTTAAACCAAAAACTATTATAAAATTAATATACCTAAGAATCCTCTTTATATCCCTGAAATTACTCTTTTAGAGAACTGTGACAATTGGTATAATGTCTAGTAAAATAACTTATATCTACCCTTGTAGCTATCATGTACCAAAGGCTTCCAATGACCTTCAAATGTTTCTTATAGATCCATTTAGTTTCCTTTATAATATTTGAATATATTGGTTCCCATTGATATTGGGGAAGAAACTATCTTTGAATCCTAAATAAAAAACCATTTTAAAAGTTCCCTAACATGCTTATTTTGAAAAGAAAAATAAGATATCTCTCTTGATTAATTTATAATCCAAGAAAGTATATCATGTCACCAAGAATAAGCATTTTTAAATTTCATAAAAATCTCATTTGAAAACTCTTCACAAAATTCCTCTTCATTTCTAGAGAAATTAATGTTATCTATATAAACAATAAAAATTATAAATTATTCCTTATCATATATAATTTATAGAGTTATTCCCACTCCTCTCTTTCTAAACATCAAATTTTTTAAAAAAGGAATCTAGATTAAAATACAAAGAAATGGAGTATTGTTTCATACCATGTAAATCATTTTAAACCTTTAAACATGCATCCCATATTACCCAAGAAAAAACACATAGTTCTTCAATTTATATCTACTCTTCAAACACACTATTATGAAAGAAAAACTTAAAATCCATTTGAAAAATCACATATTGAATTTGAAATGTAATTTTATTTTGTTCTCAAGCCTTGAAACTAGTGAAAATTTCTCATCAAAATCTACTCCTTCAACCTATGAATAGCTTTTACACACATGTCATTCTTTTTTTCTTACAACTTAACATTTTTCATTCAACTTGTTTTAATAAACCAACTTTGTATATAAAATATTCATCTATTTAAGCTTGGGTAGAAAATACCATGCCCCATTATTTTAAATCTTTTATAATTATTCATTAATATAATAATAAAACTCTTGACGTTTCAATGATTCTTCACCATATCTTTGTTCAGCTTAAGAAAACAAAGACGTGTGATTTGTTGTCTTAAATTTTATTTTCATTTATACCAGTCATCCATAATCTACAAAGATGTTTTTTAACTTAATTTTTTTATTATACTAGGATTATATGAATGAGGTAGTTATGCATCGCTTGAAATTGATTAATCCTCTTCTTTAACCTATTCATATTTTAAAAATTAATTATTTTAAGAAGTTTCTTCACAATCCTTTGTTCCAAATATTTACCAAAACTTATGGGATTTTCTTTACCTATTAAAACTTATTTCAAATAATGTTCTAGTAAATTCATATTATGTGTTTCAATAATAATTATTGTATGTTTATTTCAATAATATTATCCACTTACATTTGGAGTATATCCTAGTAAGATGTAATCAATATATCTCTTATCAAACTTCCAAATAATTTAAACATTAACCTTGATAACATAGGGGATTCCAAACACATGAAGAGAGTTTAAAAATGGATATTTCTATTATTACATATCATATAGGAACATATATTAATGTTACATATGCAGAAAAAAATTCAATATGAACATATACACTAATAGATATCCAATAAAATTATCGAGAACTAACATAATCATTCAAAATATTTGGATCTATCTCTATCAAGATTATATTATTTTATTTAGACGTAGCATTATATTATGGAATTTATGGCAGACTAAGTTCATATCTGATTGCATGATTCTTAAAATATTATTCAATCATTACATTAGTAAACATAGTTATATTTTCTTTTGGGATACTCTTCATATCAAAATCACAACCCTTTTCTATATTTCTTCATTAATGTTTAATAATTACAAGAGCCCCGAGATTATTTTTCATAAATATAACACATGTAATATGAGTTATATCATAAATAAATGAAAAAAATAGTTTTCGTTATTTTTTTATTTCATCCAAATTATCCCACGTACATCTAAATGAATATAATTTAATGGTTTAATAGAATGAATCTATATTATCTTGTGATAAGAGTAAATAGTGTCCCATTTTTTATATGTGTGGTACTTCAAATTAATTTCTCTCTAAAACAAATGAACATCATGAACATTAAATCCTTGGGTTATCTTAGTCATATATTTTTGTAAAATATGTCTAAGCCTTCAATTCCAAAAAATATTCTATTTTGTCATGATTATATAGAAAGAGTTTCCAGCATCATAAACTTGAAATAAATTACCTTTATTATTCTATTATCTTGTCACTGAACTTACGTCGTATATGTCAGTAAAAAAGAACCCATATTTCCTAAATTCTGATTGCTTTAATTTTTCATAAATCTATGAATCAATTTACATATAATGTTTTAATCAAACAACATACAATGTGTTTTTTGGATTATCACTTTTCTTTCCCAATCAGACCTCAACCAAATAATTTATTCTTGAATGAACCATCATTTACATAAGTAAATAAGCCTTATTTAAACTTTTAATTGTATTTATTTATATTTAAAACTATTTTAATATGATTGAAACATCCACTATCCAAAAACCATGTTTTATCCTCTTTTGACGCTTTAAATTCCACTTACATAACCAATGTTTTCTCCTTACTTCTTATTATATTCTCCTAATTTAATTAATTATTGTAGATCAAACTTATCTGGGATGGTACAATGATGAGGAATTAATTTTCATTGTTAACTGTATAGTAACATATTTCTTAAATTTCATTAATAATGTCAGTCATGTTATGTGTTTTTATCCATAATTTGAAAAAACAATTGAACGTTATTTATTTGAGAGGGTTTAACCCCCCCCCCCCCAAATGATTGAAAATACTCCTTGGAATTTTATAACCTTGGTAATTAAAAAAATCCTTTCTATATGTTTGGAGTATCCAAAACACCAATATAATCTCTAAAAACCGTACTTAGCTTTAAAAATATCATGCTTTCCAATTTTTGATAATTATTTACCTTTCTTCTTTGAGTAACCAATATTAGATCCTTTTGTGAAACAAAAATTATTTTAAAATTATGACATCATATTTTTCATATGAGTTTTTTTATTTACCTTTTAGAGTCTCTAATTATAGTAGATTTTGACTTTAAGTTAGTTTTCATAGAATTTTCAGATTTTTTAGGTCACTTGATTTTACAACTACCTTGGTATTCATGATTAAATTCATGTTCTCGATATCTACATAATATTTTTAAGTAATGTATACTCTTCCTATAAGTGATTTTAGTTGGTTTTAACAAGTATCATTCTTCATTGTTTATTATCTAATATCTAAAATAGATGTTTAAATGTTGTATTAAATCATCTTCTATTTTGACCCGTTTATATCAAATATGATCATGTATTTTTATTTTATCCTTCAGGAAATATTCTATATTAATGATAATATTCTTTTAATAATCAATCAACTTATTTATATCATTAATACACCTTAATTAATTTTATATTTCCTCAGTATGGAATTATTCTTTACTATTGATTAATTATTTTTCTTCAATTTTTTGATGGTTTTCTTCAATTTTGAGATCTACGAGAGTCACACTCTCAATTCTATCTTTATAATGAATTAAATCCCAATCACTTCCCCTAGAATTTCATAACTACTTCATTAATCACTAGGGAAATCATTATTATTCACTTTATAAATGCGTAGTTTTTCATCAACTTCATCATTGGAATATTAAAATTCCTCTTCATATTCTTTACATTCACTTTTTTAATATTTATATAATAAGTTTCTCTTTTCTTATTTAGGTAACTTCATATAATTTACTTTAGAAGTGGGATTTAACTCATTGATTATCTTATTTATAGATATTCAAGGTCATTCTTATTCATCACAATCTTCTTGAACTTTTGATTTTGGGAATTTTGCATAAAAATTCTCCACTTATCCACACATAAATAATTTTAATGGGATTTTACATTTTTATTTTCATTTTCCATTTATAACATTTATTAATATAAGAGACATAAACTCTTCGTTTTTATGATCCACATTTTTATCAAAATTAGAACCGTTGCATTATTCTTTAACAACTAATTTATTTAACTTATTAGGACTTAGAACATTAAATGAATCATTTTCTACACCATTCCATTATTCTTGAAAACATTATCATTTCACATCTCATAATATATTAAAATGTTTTGTGAGTCATTAAGGGGAATAATACCTAGGTCATTATCTTTTAAATATGAAACTTTTTGATAAATATTTTTAGGTAGGATGCACAAGATCTTATCGATATTTATAAATTATAATAACATCTTATCATAGTCTATTATTAGGATAAAAAAATTAAACCTTGTGAAGGTGTTTTTTATAGTTTCTTCATCATGTATCCTAAGGTTGTTATACTTTAACCACATAATTTTTAACTTTTATCCCTTCACTTTAGTATTTCATTCATAGGTATTCTAATGTTTATCTCAAATTCCTTTTATTTTTTTGATTCCTCTAATATTATTAAATTCACTATAGTGACCCAAGTTTTTCATGCATAGATATTACATATTTTTTATGAATATTCTATACATTACACATCACATGCATGAGTATAGTAATATTTTAGTGTGTTTAAAGACTAGGTAAACAATATTATAATTTAGTAAAATATCATTAACATCACCCATAAATATCTTCCAGTTTTTTACTCTTCACAAACATATCCTACTTAAAACCATTCTTTATAACCTGGGGAAGGGAATCATAAGAAAGGGTGAGCTCATATGCCCGGTATGGGTAAACAAGGGAGATACGTAATTATAATGTGAACATAAGGGTATGGTAAAATGATAATGACATGTGAAAACCATACCATTCATGTCAAAGATCATATTATTGAGTTTTGAAATAAATATTTGTAGTTAATATGGTAGGAATCATAAGTGAATCAATGATCTTGAGAATTGAGAAAATAACATTGCAATAAGACACAAATATGTGGCATATGCATAGTCATAGAAACTATTATGTCAATAATACCCACCAAAGAATTCATAAACTATTATAATTAGGCTAAACACACATGTATATGATTTGGGCTTCAGATAACCTCATGGGTACCCTCTTTTAGTCTTGTAATAACCTCTCTTGTACCCTCTTTTACACTCCAAATGACCTCCCATGTTCCCTCTTTTGGTCTTGGGATAACCTCTTGTGTACCCTTTTAGCTCATATAACATTAATCATTACACAATTCATTGGAAGGAGATATAGTTCCCACCCATCACATAATAAAAATCCAATACATGTCTTCCATAAGATCATAAAAAATTCATCACATCAGAACCCATGAAAATAAATGAATTTCATAAAGATTTTATCACAATATAAACTATGGAATAGAAACTAGTTCATAATTGTAACACCCCGAGATTTTATGAAAAATATTATTTTTATTTTCATAAATGTCTTGTGTTGTGCGATACAACAAAAGGATCTTTCACAACACACATCCTTGACTTGCCTTTCCTTACACACAATCACAACCTTCCTCGATACCGTGTGTAGTACGCAATACCGAGTTTCACTAAACAAGATATTATTATAATATTATTATGAACTAGCCGTTAGGAATAGTAATACCCATTTTTTGAAATCTTATAAATTTTATCTTTTAAAATGGACTTTATTTAGGATTCAGAATATCGAAATTAGCTTAGGGTGAAATTTTGGTACTTTTCGGATAACTTTCATTTTCTGATGAATAGTGAAAATTACTAAATTTTAATTAAAAACAACCTTTTTATTTGGAATAATTAATAGTGATAAATTATTAATTTGAGTGGTTTTAATGTATATTTAGAATATACTTTTACATTTTAATAAAATTTTGGTCATTGGATGTAATTTCACATTTAAACCAGACATAAACAAGTGTCAATCTTTTGATAGTTATTATCTTTTAAAATCACGCTATTTGTTTTGACAACCGAAATTAATTTTTAAATTTGTTAATGTAACTGATATGTTTTGAATTTGGTAAAATAAACATCATTTTTGAGTTCATAATATCAAATATATCATAGGCCTAATTTTTGGTATTTTTCTGGAAACTTTCATTTTTTGAAGAATAGTGAAACCACTAAGTGGTAGTTAAAAAAATGAATTTTTCATAAAACGTAATTTTACCACTTCTTTGAGTGGAATTTAAAAAATCCGAGAGACACGGTTGATGTCAGTAAGTAAAATGTGGTTCAATGAGATGAAATTTTTTTTGGTGAATAGTAGATTTTTTTTACCACGGTTAAAAGTAAATAGGGTAATTAATGGTAAAAATGATATTATTATTACCCTAACACATGTCCTAATTCTATTGGATAAGTGTAATTCGACCAAAAACAGCCTTAGGAATAAAATATGACAATTTTGGCCCACTTGGATTAGATTAGGACATTTATTATTAATTTATTTAAAGAAGGGTTAAAATAGTTAAAATCAAAGTTTAATAAGTAGATAATTTTTAATATAGGGTTATACCTAAGCTAAATTAGACTATAAATACTCATTAGAAAGATAAAAAAATTTCGTACATAATGGTATTTTATTTTTAATTTTTAGACATTAAATAATATAATTTCTTTATGATACAACGATGATGCAGTAATTATCTTATTAATTAAATATTGACATAATTGATGTTATAAATACTCAAATAAATGTAATTTGAGGATTTTTATGAATTCAAATAATTTTTTATGTTAATATGACATGTTATAATATATTTAATTCACTTTTTTCGAACTAATAGTTCTGTTATGATTTTCACAAAAATCAATTACCAAATAGTATCAAAATTGACATAAAATAGTTTTTAGAACAAATATTATATTATTAATAGTTATTTTATTCCTAAAAATATATGGTTCGGCAAAATGACTAAGATAAGGTTATATATATTAATAATAAATAACTTGGGGGTTATTTTGTCTTGTTATAGTAAGTTTATTAACCTTATAGTGTAAGAACACAAGAAGACACGGTAAAAGTAAAATTATTTAACTTAATGTTAAATATAAATGATAAGGTTAAAATAGGAACCTAAACTTGTCTAAATTCTATTGGATGAGAGGATTTCGACCCAGACCCACCTTAGCTTCGAAATAAATCAATTTTGAGCTATTTAAAACCGAATATGACTTTATAACAAAATAATATTTTTAGTTTTCCAAAGATGCCCCTCTCCTCCCTTATAAAAGGGCACCTCCTCCCACTCTTCCTCACAACACTTTGAGCCTTCAAGCTCGGCCAAACCCTACCCAATTCTCTTCTACACTTCCCTAGAAACATCCTAGAGGTCCTGGTCTTCTTCAAAGACCAATTTTAGTTCCCTAAGAGGTGGACTCAAAGAGAAGCTTCAAAGAAGAGGTAATGTCCGTTACCGATTCTTTCAACTTTATTTCTTCTTCCACTTATTCTTCTTAGGTTGTTTAATTTTGAAGTAATAACATAAGTATCACTCATAAAAGGATGTGTTATTATAAGTATGAAACAACCCTATTTAACCATCTATCCATCCTACGGAAAACGAAATCACCGTGCATGCGTACGTACGAAATACCGTCTCCACGCCGTGGTGTAATCCATTTTCCACCACCACATTACTTGGATGGATATAATGGTGTAAAAAATAACTATATATGATTATTTTAAAGTGATATTTATTCTGAAATAGTATACATACACTCCAATACAATTCCACGATCATGAGAACGATATCATCGCTCGTGCGTACGTACGGATTACCGTCTCCACGACGTGATGAGATTCATTCTCCACGTTAACCATTCATGAATGATTATAAAGTATATATAATAAGTAATCAATAAATATATGACATAATAATGATACTGTATTTATGTGTATATATATGTATGTCATCTACTTAATTCCATTTAACTCAATAAGGAAACGAAAACAGCATTCATGCGTACGTACGGCCTACCGTCTCCATGAACGGTGTATTTCTTTCCATTTACTGATCTATTATATATATGTATATTATGAATATATATTATATATAAATCATGTTTTATATTATATAATTAATTAATCATGATCTAAGTAATCATATGAATAATTACAAGTCAAAACACGGACGACAAATGAAACGATTTTACTCAAAATGCTCTTTAACATGGAATTTACAAAATAACGGGTAAAATAAAGTCATAAGTGAACCATATATGATATAATAACAATGAGTATGATTATGGAATAATTCAATGATATTATTTAAATCATTATAAAAGAGATTCGGACACTTACGAAGAAAATAGGACCTAAGGTAAGGGAAAATATCACAATCTCATTTTTATCTGAGATTGTTTATACTTTGATATTTACTGGGGTGTATTTTATCATCCACATCCATTTTTACTCAATATGTAATAATATTTCCATCCACCTACAATTGTTAAAATCCAATTTTACCCTTAGGTAAGTTTTTAGTAAAATATATGAAAGGAATCTTTTGTCGTTTTTCATACGAGGTACTTTTTGACTTTTCCGACAAAAGTACGAGAAGAATGTTTTTTAACGTATACGGCATGAATTGATTTTTAAAACAATACTTCCAAAAAGCTTCCTTTAAAAGTTTTCAGGTTTATTTTTAATCAACTTATTTTAGTTCAAAATTTTATGACATGTTAAGAAAGGAAAATGTTTTTGAAGTAGAAAGGATATTTTCCTCAAGAATGGAGTTCAAGTGTTTTATCAAAATTATTTTCCATATGTGATATTATAGGGTTCTATTTCTATCCCTATTATTACATTGATTTGATTATGTTGTGATGGAATTATTTTTATGAATTCCTTTATCTTATATGAATTGTTTTATGATGTCATGTTGTTTAAGAATCCCATTTTTATTACATGGTTTATGCAATGATGTATGATTTATGATTTTGTGGCACACATAAGAATGGTTTCATTATAAGATGGGTGGGACCTATATCTCCCTCCAATGCATTGGGTAAAGATTTTATATCTCATGAGATAGACATGGCTGGAATAGCAGGTTAAACCGGTTCAGTGAAACAGGACTGAAATGAGGAGTGAACTCAGTTCAGAAATGGACTTTGTCCACTAAGATAGTCTTAGAAATGAGTCTTGACTAATAAGAAATGATTATCTATGATTATGTCTGTATTCCAAAAAGATTCATGTTTTAATTTCTGATTATTAGGATTACATTTCACTACTATGATTTATCCCATGTTATGATATTATGATCTCTTTTTCAGGTTAAGATTTCCAAAATGTTATGTTCTTATGAATATGATGTGATTGATATTTATTTTGTTTACCCTTACTGAGCATTTGAGCTCACCCTTTTATGTTTTCTTTTCCCCAGGATATAAAGAAAGGTTTCAGGTAAAAAAAAGGAAGATCTTTATGGGAGATGTTGAAGATATTTCACCATGATTAGAAGATTATATTCTGAGTTTCCAAAGACACTAAACTATTATGGTCCTTGTGTGTGTGTTTTTGTTATGTACTAAGTATTCCGCAAAAGTAATGTAATATCTATGTTCGTTATGCTTTGGGTCTTTATAGTTGGTATCAGAGGAAAGGTTTAGTCAACCATTGGAAACTAGGATGTGAGAACTTTAGTAAGATCCCTAGAGATATTTCTAAGGTATGTCTAGGGATGTCCCTAAGGTTGAGTATAGGTTATAGTAATAGAATTATGGTAACCCAAGATGTTTGATATTAAAGGTACTCCCCCTTTATTATATTGTTTTCCCTAGCATGATTCTTGCCTCTCACACTTTTCTTTTTGGGTTTTAGACGATGGATGGAACCCGAAGGAACCGTGTTGATCAATGTAATGGACAATGCAATGATTGTCCTCCTGAACAAACAAATGCTATGGGAGATGGAGTGCAAAATCTTATTGTTATACTTACACAAGCTATGAATCATTCTGGACTTCCAAATGAGCAGAGAAGGGAACAATATTCTATTTAGTCCTTCATGAGGCAATGTCCACCTTCTTTCAGTGGGTCTTCTGATCCACTTGTTGCTGAACAATGGATCAGTACTACTGAAAATATATATTTAGTTCTTCAATGTTCTGAACATGATAAAGTCATCTTAGCAGTGTATCATTTGGAAGGTGATGCTGATCAATGGTGTAATCTTATCAAGAATACGAGGCCAATAGATGAAATTGAGTCCATGGAATGGGATGAGTTCAAGAACTTATTTTTCAATAAGTACTTTCCTCGTATTCTTCGAACAAAGATGGATAAGGAGTTTCTTGAACTAAAGAAAAAGGATGATGAATCTGTTGGTATATACGAAGAGAATTTTACAAGGCTTGCAAGGTATGCATCTGGATATATCATCCAACCTGAATGTAAAGTTGATCGATTCTTCAGTGGCTTAAAACCAAATCTTCGAAGGGCATTAGCTATAAGAGACTTCAGTAGCTATGAAGAAATTGTGCGTTGTGCTATCAAGGTAGAAATGGAAGTTGGTGTTACTTATCCATCTCATAGTTTTCACAAGAAATGAAAGATGGAGTTCAAGGAGAAATCGTAGAATAATGGTGAAGAGAAGATGAATGTTTCCTTATTCTCAAAGTGTGGAAAGAATCATGGTGCAGATTGTCTTAAAGGGACTAGAAAATTTTTTAAGTGTGGAAAAGAAGGTCATCGAGCAGCTGAGTGTTGAAGTAATGGAAAAAGGGTTGCTAATGGTGTGAATAAAGAAAAAACTGTAGAGAACGCACCATCAACACTTCAATGCTTCAAGTGCAAGGAAATGGGGCATTATGCTAATAAGTGCCCTAATCCAAGGGTTAGTGATGATCGACATGAGAAACCACTTAAGGCAAAGGACAAAGGGAGGCCACATGCGATCACTATTGGCGATGTTGAATATGACAACGATGTGGTGGAATGGTTAAGTGTTTATGTAATGGGATTCCAAAATAATATCGTATATATTATCGTGGAATAATGGAATATTTTTGTATTGGTATATTGTGGTTTTCAATAATTTTATGGTACCGGTAACCATGGAAAGTGATTGAGATATTTTTGGAAAAAAGATGATATGCGCATAATGAAGGGATAAGGATAAAATGAAATGTTTGACAGTATTCATGAGCTCATGACTGATATAAGGAAATAGTTATATCATGGTTTGAGGTTTTGGTATGTGAAAAGAGTTAAATTTTGACAGCACTCATGTTTTCCCTAAGATTCAATGGGTATTCATTTTTCAAGAGAATACATGATTAAGGCCTTCAAATGTTTGGAATGTGACCAACAAGACATATCTCATGATATATGGGGATCAACGATGGTATTAACACGCTTGTTATATGAACTCTTTGGTAATCGTTTTCAATATAATATGAGATTGGACAGTAGTATTGTGGATAAGCCTAAAGATTGGAATGGATAATGTTGGACATAAGTTAGTATTGTTTATGGATAGAAATTTTTTCTATATTGTTGATGGGATGTTATAGTAATGTAGTTTTAGAAAAAGAGCAACCAGCAGGATGGGTGACAGCCCATCGCGTCGGACAAGGCTGTGGGAATCGAACCCACAACCGAAGTGCGACTGGACTTTATCACCTACCACTGGCCTACAGGAAGTCCCTGTTTAGTAGAAAATAGTTTCATTATATTAAGAAGTATGATATATGAAGTATAAGTCCATTTTAGGAACCATATATGATTAATCTCACTATAGATGTACTTATGTATTTTTTGATAACTTTTCTAACCTTTTTTTTGAGACAGATGGAATGGCCCATCATTCTATCAAATGATCTGCTAACACATCAAAAATGACAAATTAAACTTCATTTCTTTAAGAGATGAAGTGGAAATTGTCCAAAGAACGACCAACGGTGAGACTGTACCAAAATCACGAAAGTATTTCTTCTAATTCCAATTTCAACAAATTTAGGGAAATGATCTTGAAAGCCAAAAATGTTGTCATAGTACTCTTATATCTGATTAATCAGATGGTACCTTAGATTGTTACAAATTTATGGCTTTGTGATTGTTGGATTTTTCATAGCCATGTTCTCTACAACTCTCCATCATAACTTGATGGTTAGATTTTTCCTCCATATCCAAATTTTCACCTATGATCTCCTACATGGAAACCCAGTGAAGAGTTAATTTGGGTAACCGTTATGTTTCATACATTAGTTTTTAAAGCCAAATTTTGGTATTCCTTTTTACGATGTGGGTTTATATTAAAGAAACATTTGAGTCATAAACCATTTATAACCCCGATGAATTTCGAGGGCGAAATTCATTTTAAGGGGGGTAGAATGTAACACCCCGAGATTTTATGAAAAATATTCTTTTTAATTTCATTAGTGTCTTGTGTTGTGCGCCACACCAAATAGGAGCTTTCACAACACGCATCCTTGACTTGCCTTGCATTACACGCAATCGCAACCTTCTTCGATAGCTTGTGTAGTATGCAATACCGAGTTTCACTAAACGAGATATTATTATAATATTATTATGAACTAGCCGTTATGAATAGTAATACCCACTTTTTGAAATCTTATAAATTTTATATTTTATAATGGACTTCATTTTTGGATTCAGAATATCGAAATTAGCTTAGGGTGAAATTTTGGTACTTTTCGGATAAATTTCATTTTCTGATGAAGAGTGAAAATTACTAAATTTTAATTAAAAACAACCTTTTTATTCGGAATAATTAATAGTGATAAATTATTAATTTGAGTGGTTTTAAAGTATATTTATACTATATTTTTACAATTTAAAAAAATTTTGGTCATTGGATGTAATTTCACATTTAAACCAGACATAATCAAGTGTCAATCTTTTGATAGTTATTATCTTTTAAAATCACGCTATTTGTTTTGACGATGGGAATTAATTTTTAAATTAGTTAATTTAACTAATATGTTTTGAATTTGGTAAAATAAACGTCATTTTTGAGTTCATAATATCAAATATATCTTAGGCCTAATTTTTGGTATTTTTCTGGCAACTTTCATTTTTTGATGAATAGTGAAACCACTAAGTGGTAGTTAAAAAAAATGAATTTTTCATAAAACTTAATTTTACCACTTCTGTGAGTGGAATTTCCAAAATCCGAGAGACACGGTTGATGTCTGTAAGTAAAATGTGGTTCAATGAGATGAAAATAATTTTAGGTGAATAGTAACTTTTTACTTTTTTTTACCACGGTTAAAAGTAAATAGGGTAATTAAGGGCAAAAATTATATTATTATTACCCTAACACATGTCCTAATTCTATTGGATAAGTTTAATTCGACCAAAAACAACCTTAGGAATAAAATATGACCATTTAGGCCCACTTGTATTAGATTAGGACATTTATTATTAATTTATTTAAAGAAGGGTTAAAATAGTTAAAATCAAAGTTTAATAAGTAAATCATATTTAATATAGGGGTATACCTAAGATAAATTCGACTATAAATATTCATTAGAAATATTAAAAAATTTCCTACATAATGGTATTTTATTTGTAATTTTTAGACATTAAATAAGTTAATTTATTTATGACACAACGATGATGCAGTAATTATCTTATTAATGAAATATTGACATAATTGATGTTATAAATACTTAAATAAATGTAATTTTAGACTTTTTATGAATTCAAATAGTTATATATGTTAATATGACATGTTATAATTGATATAATTCACTTTTTTGGAACTAATATTTCTGTTATAATTTTCACAAAAATCAATTACCAAATAGTATCAAAATTGACATAAAATAGTTTTTAAAACAAATATTATATTATTAATTGTTATTTTATTCCTAAAAATATAAGGTTTGGCCAAATTACTCATATAATGTTATATATATTATTAATAAACATCTTGGAGTTCGTTTTTATTTTTATAGTAAGTTTATTAACCTTATAGTGTAAGAACACAAGAAGACACGGTAAAAGTAAAATTATTTAACTTAATTTTAAATCTAAATGATAAGGTTAAAATAGGAACCTAAACTTGTCTAAATTCTTTTTTATGAGGGTATTTCGACCCATCCCCACATTAGCTTCGAAATAAATCAATTTTCAGCTATTTAAAACCGAATATGACTTTATAATAAAACAATATTTTTAGTTTTTCAAAGATGCCCCTCTCCTCCCTTATAAAAGGGCACCTCCTCCCTCTCTTCCTCACACCACTTTGAGCATTCATGCTCGTCCAAAACATGCAAAATTCTCTTATTCAATTCCCTAGAAACATCCTATAGGTCCTGGTCTTCTTCAAAGACCAATTTTAGTGCCCTAAGAGAAGGACTCAAAGAGGCGCTTCAAAGAAGAGGTAATGTCCGTTACCGATTCTTTCAACTTATTTTCTTCTTCCACTTCTTCTTCTTAGGTTGTTTCATTATTAAGTAATAACATCAGTATCACTCATATACTGATATGTTATTATAAGTATGAAACAACCCTATTTCACCATCTATCCATCCTATGGAAAACGAAATCACCGCGCGTGCGTATGTACGGAATACCGTCTTCACGCCGTGGTGTAATCTATTTTCCACCACCACCTTACTTGGATGGGTATAATGGTTTACATAATAACTATATATGATTACAGTAAAGTGATATTGATTCTAAAATAGTATACATACACTCCAATACAATTCCATGATCATGAGAATGATATCATCGCTCGTGCGTACGTACGGACTACCGTCTCCACGACGCGATAAGATTCATTCTCCACGTTAACAATTCATCAATGATTATAAAGTATATATAATAAGTAATCATGAAATATATGACATAATAATGATACTTGATTAATGTTTATATATATGTATTTCATCTACTTAATTCCATTTAACTCAATAAGGAAACGAAAACAGCGTTCATGCGTACGTACGGCCTACCGTCTCCATGAACGGTGTATTTCCTTCCATTTACTGATCTATTATATATATGTATAATCTGAATATATATTATATATAAATAATGTTTTATATTCTGGAATTTATTAATAATTATCTAAGTAATCATATGAATAATTACAAGTCAAAACACGGATGACAAATGAAACGATTTTACTCAAAACGCTCTTCAACATGGAATTTACAAAAGAACGGGTAAAATAAAGTCATAAGTGAACCATATATGATATCATAACAATGAGTATGATTATGGAATAAGTCAATGAAATTATTTAAATCATTATATAGGAGGTTCAGACACTTACGAAGCAAATCAGACCTAAGGTAAGGGAAAATATCACAATCTCATTTTTATCCGAGATTGTTTATACTTTGATATTTACTGGGGTGTATTTTATCATCCATATCCATGTTTCCTCAATATGTAATATTATTTCCATCCACCTACAGTTGTTTAAATCCAATTTTACCCTTAGGTAATTTTTTAGTAAAAGATATGAAAGGAATCTTTTGTCGTTTTTCGTACGAGGTACTTTTTGACTATTCCGAAAAAAGTACGAGAAGATTTTTTTTAACTTATACGGCATGAATGGATTTTTAAAACATTACTTCCAAGAAGATTCCTTTACAAGTTTTCAAGTTTATTTTTAATCAACTTCTTTTAGTTTAAAATTGTACGACATGTTAAGAGAGGAAAATGTTTTTGAAGTAGAAAGGATATTTTCCACAAGAATGGAGTTCAAGTGTTTTATCAAAATTATTTTCCATATAAGATAATATAGGGTTCTGTTTCTATCCCTTTTATTACATTGATTTGATTATGTTGTTATGGAATTATTTTTATGAATTCCTTTATCTTATATGAATTGTTTTATGATGTCATGTGGTTTAAGAATCCCATTTTTATTACATGGGTTATGCAATGATGTATGATTTATGATTTTGTGGCACACATAAGAATTGTTTAGTTATGAGATGGGTGGGACCTATATCTCCATCCAATTCATTGGGTAAAGATTTTATATCTCATGAGATAGACACGGCTGGAACGGCAAGTTAAACTGGTTTAGTGAAACAGGACTGAAATGAGGAGTGAACTCGGTTCAGAAATGGACTTTGTCCACTAATATAGTCTTGGCAATGAGTCTTGACTAATAAGAAATTATTCTCTATGATTATGTGTGTATGACAAAAAGTTTCATGTTTTAAGTTATGATTATTGGGATTACATTTCACTATTATGATTTATCCCATGTTATGATATTATTATCTCTTTTTCAGGTTATGATTTCCAAAATGTTATGTTCTTATGAATATGATGTGATTGATATTTATTTTGTTTACCCTTACTGAGCATTTTATCTCACCCTTTTCTGTTTTATCTTCCCCAGGATATAAATAAAGGTTTTAGGTAAAAAAAGTAAGATCATTATGGGATATGTTGAAGATCTTTCACAATGATTAGAAGATTATATTCCGAGTTTCCAAAGACACTAAACTATTACGGTCCTTGTGTATGTGTTTTTGTTATGTACTAAGTATTCCGCAAAAGTAATGTAATATCTATGTTCGTTAAGATTCGGGTATTTACAATAATCATTTCATAATTTCATCATAGCATGACCCATGGAAAAAGATAAAGGTTTCACAATAATTATATCATGGTATAACCTATATAAAAATAAGTAGTTTTCATAATGTTTATATCATGGTATAAGTTGTGGAAAAAAAATAAGTGGGTTTCATAAGAATTATATATTAGTATAACCCTTGGAAAAATAAATAGGGTTCATAAACATTATTTCATCTTAAACATAAACCATTCATAGAAATAATAATAACGTTATCCTTGTATTATATTATAACAGCCCATAACTCACACTGCCAGATCCTATATTGGAATCCATAACTTTAAATTTCTAGTAATTATGTTGGTAATTGTGACCTAATGTTTTCATCTAAACCATGCAACATAAAAAGGAAAACATGTATTACTTATATTCTAGAGAACCTTTGGGGTTTATATTTTCAGATAATTAGGATAAACTCCTATATAAACAATTCACATCAACTTGGAATCATAAAAAACTAGTGCAAAAAGATTAACCTCATTTCCCATTATACAAAGCGTTTTTTATTTCACATTAGGATGTCAACATCATCCTTGTGAAATCCTTTATATACATAAATCGTTCAATATAAATATTTGAAACCTAGGTAAAAGGAAACAAAATAAGGGTGAGATAGAATTCTCAGTAATGGTAAACCTAAATCATTAACAATTGAATGTCATAAATGAGGATATGAGTGTATAAGGGTATAATGACATAATAAAGTGCATGAACGAGTAATAAAATAATTCATTCCCATCAATACTGGTATCATTAAATATGAAAAAATAGAAAAGGAAGAGTTATAAAAATCAATAATCAAAATTCATGTACTCACAATCTAGATAATTAGAAACCTTATGAACTCAAATCATACATATTAAACATATAAAGGTATCTTGTTATATTATTATACTTTTCATAATAATAAATAGGATAATCATGTGGTAAAATTACATATATCTCACTCTTACAAATTTAATAGCCATACTGTTTACTTCCAAATTCAATGCATTATAAGGATATCAAAGACCCACCCATCGTTGGTTTATAATGGAATCACCCATCGTTAGTTTATCATAGAATCAACCATCATTGGTTTATCATGGAACCACCCATCATTGGATTATCATAGAACCACCCATCAAATATCCAAGTACCATAACACATATAAGATTTAATTTTATAAAAACTTCAAAACAACCATTATCCCTATAATAACTTGATTAACCTATAGAAATGGAAAAGGTTCTACAATAATCTATTTGAAATGTGATTAACTTGTGGGACAGAAATGGGTTCCATAAAAATCTATTTGAAACATGTTTAACCCATGGAAAAGAAACATATTTCATAAAAATATATTTTGATACATGATTACCCAATGGAAAAGAAATGGGTTAAATAATAATCTCTTTTTTACATAATCAACCTATAGAAAAGAAATGGTTTTTGTAACAATATCTTTTGAAATATTAATAACCCATAGAAATTAAATTTTTTAAATAACAATCTCTTTTAGACATAATCAGCCCATTTAAAAGAAATTGGTTTCATAAAAATATCTTTTGAAACATGATTAACCCATGTAAAATATATTGGATAAATAAAAATCTCTTTGGGACATAATCAACCTATGGAAAATAAAAGGGGTTCATAATAATATCATTTGAAACATGATAAACCTATGGAAATTAAATGGTTTAAATAACAATCTATTTTAGACCTAACCAACCCATGGAAAATAAATGGGTTTCATAAAATCTAGTTTGAAACACGATTAACCCATGGAAAATAAATGGATTAAATAAAAATCTCTTTTGTATATAATCAACTTATAGAAAAGAAACAAGTTTCATAGCAATCTCATAGAAACAATTGTAATCCATCCAAATAAAGAATACATATCTTATCAATACAAAATATACCTAGTGGAGGATAGGTAATGACAAGAGTTTTTGATGTTGATGAATTTATATTTCATTAATAAATTATTAAAAACACTCTTTGGGAAATAACACTTAAACATTCCAAAGTGTTTCACACCACCTTGAAACATTTGAATCACAATCCCCATGAATGGAATAACATTAAATGAAACATAGAATATTATGATAATAAAGAGATTCATGATATAACTTGTTAAAGTGGAATTATACACACCTTCTAAAAGAAAATAGATGTATAACATAACAAATTTCCCAAGGAAAATTGTGACAAAAATCCATTACCGCTTTGGTAACATTGAAACTATATATCCCATGAAAGATAGATCCTAAAATTGATATGTAAAACCCCATAATTTTATGGGTAACAATAATTAAAAATCATGGGTATTATATATACCACACAACAAAAATAAGTGGGAAATATGGTACCAGTCTTATAGAAATAAAATTGATACTAGAAACCCCCTTACAACTATGGTAATATCTGAATCAGAAATCCAAAAAGTAATAATCATCAAATAAAACATTTAAATACCATGAAGATAAAATAATTCATGATATAATATATCAAAAGGTTCACTATATAAAACAAAAAATAATAATTAAGTGTTGAATATGACATTTATCTCATAGATGTGAAAAGTGAGATGAAAATATCTTACCTTGAGTTTGATTTTCCATGATTTCCCTCTATCTTCCTCGTTTTTCAGTAACTCCTTCTGATTTTGTCCAAAGAACTTACTTGGATGAATTTATGGAAACATTGATGCCTCTATGTTGAGAGGATGGATTTTTTGAGATTATTTGAGTAGGGTTTTTATTATCCAAAGGGATTGATATGTGTGAATAAATGGGGGAGTTAAGTTCCTTTTTATAGTTATGGGAGAGGGCACACTTGGTATTTTTGAAAATAATTTTGTTCTCCCTATCTTTTACCTAACAATAGGATTCCATAACACCCCAAATTAGAGCCATGAATGGGTGAGTCTTAAATATGGATATAAAATGGGTTTTTTAAAGTGTAGGACCATCTTTATACCTTATGTTTAAAGTCTAACCACTAAGTAATCTTGTTTTTATGATAATCATTGTAATTAATTTTGATTTCTTTCAATAATATTTTTAGTAAAAAAACTAAGTTGAACTTATTTGAAATTATAAATTATTTTGATCCCAAATATGGATTCCATGTTTTCAAATTCAAATAACATAAATGGAAGAAATTAATTTAAAATTATTCCCTTCTAATGCTTGACAATCTGTACTTTTTTCGTCTTTAATAATTTTAGGGCCGAGCTGCTCAGACCCTGGATTTTCCTATCAAAATTGGATTTGTTCTTAATTTATGGATACAAAACTTATCGTATGAATTTAAAAAAATTATTAAATATATTACATAAAAAATTCATTAATATCACTTAATAATAGTGATTAATTTAATATATTAAGATAATATTCTTTTGTGGTTATAGAAATAGTTTTTCATAGAAACACATCCTTTATATTCATTTGGTTTTTTTATTTTAATTTATAATGAATTGGTTACTAAATGATTCATTATATAAAAATTTGTAAACCATATATTCATAATCTAGTTAATAATATTCATTTATTTCCTTCCAATAGCTAGGTGATAACTATAATGTTAAATAAATAATATTAATAGTATATTGTTCTCCGATAAGACTCGGCCTTGTGTGTAAAAAATTATCAAAAAACGAAATGTTTAGTGAAATGCAAGATAAGTTTTTTGTTACATAAAATTCAAGAAAAACTATGCTTTTTGTGTAAAAAAATCTAATAAATAATTTAAATTAATTTAAAATAATACATTTCTTAAAATCTCAGGATGTTACATCCTACCCCCTTTAAAATGATTTTCACCTTCGAAATTCTTCTTTGTTATCAAAGGATTAATATTTTTAGAATAAAATTATTGAAACACACATCGTAAAAATAGTTAATAAAATATTCTCATTGAATGGGAAAGTGGTAAACATAAAGGTCTCTAGAAGATACACATAACTAAGATTCCACAAAGGGAGAACATTAGTTATAAATTTAAAGATTTATTTGGATGGAAAAACTAATTCCCATGAAATAATAGAGAGTGATAGAGAACATGGTCAAGTGGAATTCAGTGAAAAAAATAAAACCCAATTAGGTGTAGAAATTGTCAATGATATCATCAGAAAAGATAGTAATAGGATAAAATTTTATTTAAAAAACCTTTTCTTAAAGTTTGGGGATTTATTTCACCATATAAACTAAAAACATAAAGAAATATACTAACTTGACAAGTGTAGTTTCATCTGTTAGTCAATTTCCACCAAAATCTCATCTTTTTCTTCAAATTATGAGTATTAAAGATGAAATTCTAATTCATAAAGCACAAAAATAATCTTTTAAAGACAACATAATCATAAAGGGTTAATCAGGCTATTTCACATATCTTTAACATTAACCAAAACCAAAATTGTTAGAATGTAGTTAGATAATTCCCAAAATTAATAAAACATGATAAAATAATACTCAAAATTAAATGGTAATAACCAAAGATGAAATTAAAGAAATCCTTAAATAAATATCCTTAAAATTATCCAAACATTTCATGACAATGTTTGAAGCCCAAAGATTAGAAGGATTTGATCATATATTCTTCTAAGATAAATCAACTATTATTACTAAAATAAAATATCATATGTTTTAAAAAATAAACATAGTCTTAACATTTAAAAATGTCATACTAACCATGAAATCACATAGTTAAGTGGTAGGCACAACAACATTATCTCCCTTCAGTTCTGGGTTTAAGCCTCATGGCCTTGTCGGATGCAATGGGTTGTCACCCAGACTTCAGGTTGTCCTTTTTTTTCTTTCATCCTGAAAGATAAATCCACCCTAAAATACTTCATGTTTATCCTAATGGTTATAAACTTCTAAACCCCAAAAAATCTTCAAAAACGTCATTCATAACCTCTAAATTTTTACTACATAAAAACATCTAGTGGGGTTTCCTAAGAGTTGAAATTATGATCAACCCTAAACTTATAGTCCTATTAAGGTATCCTTAACACTTAATATTAACTCATATAAAAACATCATAATATCCATAATTATCTAAAATTTCCTTTGATACAAACTATAACAACCTAGAACCCGCACTTCCAGATCCTATGTTGAAATCCATAAATTTACATTTCCTACTATGTTGTCGATAATCATGGACAATTTTTTTTATCTAAACTATGGAAAATGAAAAATAAAACACGGTTCACTTATATTTTAGAGAAAAGTTTAGGTTTTTATTTTTACAGAATTTAGAAAAACTTGTATATAAACAATTCACATCAACCGGGGATCATAAACAACATGTTCAAAAGGTTGAACATCATCTCCCATTATACCCATATTTTCTTATTTCACAATAGGTCATTGACATCATCCTTGTAAAATCCTCTGTAGGCATTAAATGTTCAACATCATTATTTAAAACTTGTAGAAAAAGAAACATACATAAGGTGATCTCAAATGATTAGTAAGGGCAAACATAATAACTAATAATTGAATGCAATCAATGCATATAAGAGTTCATAAGAGTATGATGACATAATAAAATTGAATAAGAGAGTAAAAAAATAACACGTACCCATAAATACCTGGATCTTCGAATATGAAAACCTATAAAAGGAAAGATTCATCAAAATAAATAATCAATATCCTTGTGATATCATCCTCTATCATTAAAAATGTTATATACTAATAGCAAGCATAGAAAACACATAAATTAATATTGGGAAATTATTGTACTTTTCATTATTATGAATGGAATATCTATGTGTTCAACCTCAATACATGTCAGTCTTATAAATTTATATAGTCTACTTTCATACCCAATGAATTTGAGGGATATCAAGAAACCATCCATCATTGTTCTATTATAGAACTACCCATCATTGGTTTATCATATAACCACACGTTATTGGTTTATCACTGAACCACTCAAAAAATGTTCAAGTACCATAAAACCAAAATAATTTCTATTTATCAAAACTGGTAGAAAAAACCATAATCCATTTCACAACTTTATTAACCCATGGAAAGTAAACAGGTTCTATGACAATCTCTTAGAAATGTGATTAACCTATGGAAAATAAACTATTTCCATAAAAATATATTTAATAAATGTTTAAACCCTAGAAAAGAAACAAGTTTCATAAAAATATTTTTTGAAACATGATTAACCCATATAAAATAAATTTATTAAACAACAATCACTTTTGGATATAATTATCCTGTGTAAATGAAACGGGTTTCAAAAAAATATCTTTTGGGACATTATTAGCCCATGGAAAATAAATGGGTTGAATAATAATCTCTTTAAAATGTTATCAACCGGTGGAAAAGAAATGGGTTTTATAAAAATCTATTTTGAAACATGATTTACCCATGTAAGAGAAATGGGTTAAATAACAATATATTTTGGATATAATCAACTTGTGGAAAAGAAATGGGATTCATAACAATATCTTTTAAAACATGATTAACCCATAGAAAATAAATGGTTTAAATGAAAATATACATTGGATATAATCAACTCATGTAAAATAAATGGGTTTCATAAAAATATAATTTGAAACATTATTAAACTATTGAAAAGAAATAGGTTGTGTAACAATATATTTTGGATATAATCAACTTGATTAAAAAAAATAGGTTTCATAGAAATCTATTTAAAACAATAATTATCCATCAAAAAATGAATGAGGATGGTCTCAATAAAAAATATTCCCATAACAGGTTAAATGAAAACAAGGATTGTTTTTGTTGATGAATGGAAATTACCTTAAAATATCATTAAAAATATTCTTGTAGAAAATAACTTTTAAACATTTCAAAGTGTCTCATACCACCATGAAACATTTGAATCACAATCCCTATGAATGGAATGATATTAAATAAAACATAGAATTTCATGAGAATAATAATATTAATGATATAAAATTTTAGATGATCTATATATACACTTCGTAAATGAAAATAGGTGTATAACATAACTAACATCCCAAGGAAGTCAAATTGTGATAAAAATACATTACCTATTTGGAAACTTTGAAATTGTGAACCACATGAAATATAGATCCTAAAATGTTTATATAAAACATGATAATTTTAAGGTTAATAATAATCAAGAACATTCATGGTTTTTATATGCACCTAAATAATAATAATTTTTGAATATAAAATCAGTATAGTAGAAATAAAAGTGAGACTATAAATCCTCTTACAACTATGGTATCATCAAAATAAAAAAACCTAAAAGTAATTATCATCAAATGAAACATTTAAATATC
The DNA here is from genome assembly GCA_963277665.1 of Viscum album. Lineage (NCBI taxonomy): Eukaryota > Viridiplantae > Streptophyta > Magnoliopsida > Santalales > Viscaceae > Viscum > Viscum album. The sequence goes on along the minus strand of OY728153.1, from coordinate 1,197,770,301 downwards.
ATGAAGACAAAATAATTCATGATATAATATATCAAAATGTTCAGTATATAAACCACACATAATTAGTAAGTGTTGAATATGGAATTTATCTCATAGATGTAAAAACTAATATTAAAATCCCTTACCTTTAGTCTAGTTTGTTATACTTGTCATCTATCTTCCTCTTTTTCGGATAACTCATTTTGGTTTGCACCAAAGGGAATCCATGGTTGGACTTATGCCCAAAGTGGGTCCTCTATGGTGAGGGGAGGGATGTTGGAGAATATTTGGGTAGGGTTTGGATGATCCAAAGGGCATGATATGTGTTAAGAAATGGGGTAGGGTGACTACCTTTTATAGTGTAGGGAGAGGACACAATTAGCATTTTTTAAAAGAATTGGGTTCTCCCTACATTTTTACCTACCAATAGACTTCTATAACTCACAAAATTTGATAAATTAAGGGGTGAGGTCAAAATATGGACATCCAATGGGTTTTGGACTTTTTTAGGTCTATCATTATACCTCAAGTTTAAATTTTAACCACTATGTATTCTTATTTTTATCTTAATAACTATAATTAATTTTAATTTCATTCACTATCCTTTTTGGTAAAAAATTATTTAACCAAATTTAAAAATATAAATTGTTTTCATTTCAAATTTGGAGTCCATTTTTACAAATTCCAATACCAAAAGTGGTAGAAATTAATTTAAACTTAATCATGCAGACGAGATGACAAAGCATGCTTTTAAAGTGAATATATTGAAATGTTTACTATGTTTTTATATATAATTTCAATTTTAAATTGATTATAATTACAAAAATAGGTTTTACAGATATAAAATATTCCTAATTATACTTTAAAAATAAATAAAAAAATAATTTAACTATATAAATAAATTAAACGAAAATGCACTTTAATTTAAAAATAATTTTTTCATTATTCATCGAAATATGAAACTTCTTAGAAAAATCCAAAAAAAAGTCACCTGAAGAAAATTTTGATATTGCAATTAAAAAAATGAAGTTTATTTTTTAGTATAAAAATTATAAAAGTGTCAATATTTATTTTTAAATCGAGTCTTCCATTAAAAGGCGGAAAAAACCTCTTTTACAAAAATACACTCTTTTAATGCTTAAATTTGGATTTTTTCTTACTTTTTCCTCTAAGACTTGTCATATTAATTTAAAAATACTTTATTAAATAATAAAATAGAAATTTAATTACGATCATTCACTAATAATGATTAATCTAATGTATTAAGATAAAACATCTTTGTAGGAATAAGAATAATTATTCACAGAAACACATCATTTATATACAATTAGTTTTTTATTTTCATTTCTAATTTATTGTTCAAAAAAAGATTACTTATATAATCATGTGTAAACCATATATTTATAATCTAGTAAATAATATTCATTTATGGAATTCTGACCGCTATGTGATAACTATTATGTTAAATAAATAATATTAATGGTATATTCTTTTTGGTAAGGCTCGACCTTGCGTGTAACACAAGTTATAAGAAAACTTATTTGTGCATGAAATACAATATAAAATTGGTGTTCTGTACAATTCAAGCCAAACTATACATTACTTGTAACACAAGAAATCGAAGAATTTAAATTAATTTGAAAGAAGATATTTCTTAAAATCTCTGGATGTCACATCTATCTCCAATAGATCTTAAGTGTCCTTAATGGATTTCATCTTAGATGGAGAATTAGTTTTTGAATAAAAAATTAACTTGAAATGTTTCTTGAGAGAAATAATATATCTTTGAATGTCACTATTTAAAAAAAATTTATAAAATTATTTTGAAATCATGTTATTTGAAAAGAAACTTTAAAAACATATAAAGGGTTCTTAATAAATCATTTAATACATTTCTTGAGGAAAATATATATTTCACTTTGAAAAACACTTTTTTAAAACATAAAAAAATTTCATAAAAATTTTATTTGAAAATAAAATTGAAAAAATACAAAGGATTCGTTAAAAATAATTTTAAAATATCTTGAGTAAAATATTTTTTTCTCTTTGAAAATAAATTTTTTAAACATAAAAAATTTTAAAAATAATTTTCTTTGAAAAGAACATTAAAAAAATATAAAGATTTACAATTATTTGAAAAATTATTCAGGAAAATAACCTTTACAATTTTAAAAAACATTTTGAAAATACATTTCAATGAAAATGACCTTGAAAACTTATAAAGGAATCTTCACATAAAATAATGGTCATGATAGTAGGAAATTAAATTCATTTCATTCACATTAAAATAAATATTCATTTCAGATTTTTGATAAAATCCAAGTGGGCATTGTATGGAAATTGAAATGAAGATTTCTTTCAAAAAAATAGAAACAGATATAAATGGGTAAAAATTTTATTTAATAAATCATTTGAATAATTTAAAAAAATGAATACATTTTTGGAAAACATTTATGAAAAAGGGTTTTCGACCAAATAGAGAAATGAATATGATTTCCCTTAAAAGCATAATTTTGAACTCATGAATATATAAAGGGGAGAAATTAATGGAAAACATGTTTTCACCAGAAATAAATATAGGATAAGTAAATTCATAAGTCTCTTAAGAGAAATATCATTAAATTTAATCATTGGATGTATAATCATAAACAATACTGATAAATGATGAGATCATATCATATAAAACTTACCACATTGGTAGCTTTGAATTGTAATGCCCATGAAATAATGACATTAAATAGAACTTGTAATATCATTAAATTAAATATATTTTTATAAAACATGTTAATGGGGTATGATATAAACCTCACAATAGAATATAGGTTCATAACATAACTTAGCTCAATAAGAAGGCAACTTTAGACAAAAATCTCTTGCCTCTTTGGTAACTTTTGAACTGTAAATCCCGCGAAATAGAGATCCTAAAATGGGTATGTATGTACCCATAATTTGAATTATATTAATTATAAAATAAATTCATGGGAACTATATACACCACATAAAAGAAACATGTGGTAAACATGGATTGTGTCTCACTGAAAATAAAAGTGAGATGGAAATCCTTTATCTTAAGTCTTGAATTTCTTCATACACATTTGAACCTCATGTATAATAAATATTAGTTTATTATAAATATATTAAAGAAACATGCATATATATATATACATCACACCATTTATGATTTACTTACGTCCTTTTATTTCTTATTTATAAACAATTCTATCTTAATGTCATGTTTTGAGCAATAACTGCTTTGTTTATGTGTATGATTTGTTTTTTGATTTTTGGTTCCCTTAATTTGATCATGGTTCTGCCATATAAATAATGTTTACCATGATATAAATATAATATATATTTGGTATACATTAATTTATAATGATCCATAAAAGCTAGAAATAAAATTGAAATACATTGTTCATTGAGATGATATGTCGTATATACGCATTAATGTTGTTACCATTTTATAGAAGGAAAGAAATAAAAAAGATAAATAATATATTACCATTAAATAATAATTTTTATTTTATATAGATTATATATTTCCATTAAATGAATCCTTATTAACTTTATTTTTAAATCATGAACGAATCGCATCGCCTCATGAGGCGGTAGTTTGTCGAACATGAAAACTACGTTATAGTATTCCAATGTAATAGAAATTAATAAGTAACATGTGATATAATAATTCTAGAAGCATAATAGTATGATAAATATCAAATTTAAATAATTAATATATCATTATATTCTTCTATTGGAGGTGGTAATGGAAAAACGAATGACATTTGTTCATGAAACGGTAGTCCGTTGTACATACAAATAAAGATTTCCTAACCCATTTTATAAAATAGGATATATTTTTTTCAATAAGTTAAAATAAAACATCTATCTATATGGAATATAATTAGGTTATTATATCATTATTTTTTAATAATAATTAATGGATGTGGTAGAAGAAATAAAATAAAATGCTTTATTGGGGATGTTGCATATTCTTCAAGAAAATTCTTTTGGTTTGTAATATAAAAGATTAATATGTTGGTTTTATGACCAAAATAAGTATTTTATGGTGATATGAAGGATATATGGAAGTGATTTAGGTCAGTATTCTCTGAACCAAATAGTTTTAAAGTGTGAATAGAATAGAATATGAGATGAGATTTTATAAAATACGTGAGTGAAACACTTATAATTTAGGTGAGTGACACACTAATTAAAAATATATAATCCATTTTTACAAATTCCATTCATGTAAGTGAATAAATTTAATTTAAAATTAATCTCATAGACGTGATGAGAAAGCAGGTTTTGAAAAAAACAGAAAATGTTCAAAATTTTAACACATTTTTATATCAAAATTTCAATATGAAAATCATTAATATAACCTAAATTAGATTAGTAGATATATAATTGAAATAATATTACCTTTATAACAATATTAAAACAATTTGGATGTTTTTAAATGCATTAAAACAAATGAAAAGTCTTAACAAAAAAGTGTATGTTTTACTATTTATCCAAAAAATTATCTTCTTACAAAATTATCTATAATTAACCCTAAGATAATTTTGAAATGTTGATTTCAAAAATGAAGTTTATTTTGAAAAATAAACCTTTTAAAGTTAGAATAAGAAAAATATAAAATATGTGTGCAAAATGAGATAAAATGTTTTTTATAAAAATATAGTTTTTAAGCATAAGATTAGAATAATTGTAATCACTTCATTAGAGAAAACATAAGATAAATGATAAAAATTTGATTGAATATATAATATATAAATTTCATTAAAATCATTAACCCAAAGTGATTTTTTTAATTTATTTATTTAATCAAATCACAAAATATAGTTTTTTTAGAAAAATATTTCCACTATTTTTAGTTTTTATTTTCATTAGTAATTAATTGGACACCAAAGAATTCATTATATATACATTTGTAAACCAAATATTTTAATAATTTAGTTAACACTATTCACAACCTCCATTCAAGCACCAATGTGATAATTGTCATATTAAATAAAAGTATTTTAATAGTATATCACATTTCATTTAAACTTGGTGTTGCGTGTAACGCAATCTAATCCCAATGTTACGAGTAATTCAAGCTAAACTCAATGTTACATGTAATTTAAGTAAAAATCGGTATTGTGTGTCATGAAAAATATCAAAAACATTAAATTTATTTAGAAATATATTTCAAATAATCTCATAGTGTCACATTCAATACCCCTTAAATAAATTGAATTCCCAAGATTGATCTTCTATTAGTAAACAAGGTTTTATCAATTTAAAATACCAGTTTAGGAAACCCACATTGTAAAATGGATTAATTAAAATTTAACCTAGAAATATATAAAGGTATTTTTTAATGTCATCTGGAATAACATATAATAGGTTTCCAAATAAAAGAACATAGTTGGGAAGGGAAAACACGGATGTATAATAGATAACTATCACACAAATACTGATGGATAGTGATAAAGAACATGATCATGATAAATTTAATGACCACAAATCCATAAACTAAAGGCCTGTGAAAAAGGTCATTAGTATCATCATAAATTATTATAATAGGACAAAATTTTATATCATGACCCTTAGCCTAATGTTGGGTAATTTTCATGACAACATATACTTACATGTTTTCATTCTATTTCATAAGAACAATCTCATAATTTTTTTGTTCGTTGATCAATTTCCACTTCATCTCTTACTCTAAGAGATGATTTATTCTTGTCTGAAGCACTATATAAGCTCCATAAAAGAATGATATGTCATTCCTTCTATCTCTAGTTATTATAAAATAAAAAATTGTTTAGACAAGTTATGCACAAATCTCAATATGGTTAAATAATACATTAATCACTAAAACCTCCTCCAAAATTCAATATAAACCATTCCATAAATGTTTACCCTTATAACACGTCTAAAATTCAAAATTTAAAAATAAGGTCACTAAATTTCTCAAAATACACTTAAAATAAATACCCCAATTACCATAAAGTAGCTCTTGATTGTGACTTACCAAATATGTGAATACCTTAGTTGTATATTTTTCATAACATAAGGTAATAATCAGAATTACCATAAAACATTAACAAAAATTAAAATACTTCATCATTCCTTGAATAAAACCATAGGTTATTGAATATATTCCATAAATCCAATAATATTGTAAACTCTATCAATGATAACATAAACCACTTTGTCAAAAAAATCATTATTTAGTTCCAAGGTCATCAATACTATCCAATTTTCTTGATTTATATCAATCCTCTCTTTATCGAAACTAAACAATATTTTCCCAAAATAGAAAACATATTAAGGGTTACCATACCATAATGGGATACCACATTACATATGGGGTCATGGGGCTATAATGTAATGGAGTCCCATAGTGTCTCCTATAACAATTATCGCACACTCAGGGGGAAGGGAGTCCACATTGGAAAATGAAACAATGTCATCAACCTGAGAGTACCTTGATGCAAGAAAGTCTTCCACGTTATTGTATTCAAACCAATTAGGAAGAATACTAAGCTGGACATCAATGAGAGATTTACATCTCCGGATATGATAAAAATATACTATGGTATTGTTCTGGCACATGAGCATCAGCCTGGTTGGTGAGGACTCCTTAAGTGCATCCAAGAGACCCGGGATCAAATCTAGGCAAAGGAATATTTCTAGGGGTACTGTAGAAGTACATTAGAAGTTACTGTAGTGAAAACTATAGCAGGCACTGTTTGGCACTGTAGCAGCTGGGACTATTCCCTTGTTTGGACCTTCGGGCCACCGATTTGGTCCCTGAGTCCTTTAAGGCCTTCGGGCCACCCTGGTCTTCGGGTCAGTAAGGACTTCGGGCCACCTCAAGGCCTTCGGGCCAACATAAGTGTAGATGAAAACCAAACAACCTACAAGGAAAAAGCTCTATAAGGAGGATGAGCAAGGAGCTTTCACCATATCAGAAGCTAAATAGATTGCGAGAATGAAAGGGTATGTCAGCTGCCATTAGGACAAGCCCGTGCAAGAACAGGAATGCCTAGCCGAACAACCATGCGAAGGTGGAGAGCTGATTTTAGGATGAAGATGCATGGGAGGAGCATTTTCAAGTAGTTAGTCTAGGTTGTATATAATTTTTCAAGCCTACGGGAAATGAATTCCTCTAAATCCTATGGGTCATTATTTCCCTCAGAATTCGGGGATGACCTCTTTGATGGGAGGTTCAGTCATTCCAATAGGTTTCTAACGGGTTTGTTCGTAGAACCGGAAACATCCAATGATTCCACATCCATTTGGACCAATTTTCCAAAGTTAGGTGCTCATTAGTTTATGGACTGATGAGGATTAGGAATTTGTATTGGTCGAGAGGATGGGAGGTCAGACTCATCACACCTTTTGAGGGGAATTATTGTCTACTCTGGGACTCTCTTTATAGATTTAAGTTACATTCGTGAATCCCTATTACATTACCAAGTATAAAATGAGCTTTCCTTTAGATTTGACAATCAATGATTAATTATTTAGGAAATTTAGAGAATCTTTTATATGTATTCGAGGTTCTTCATCAATAGATAATTGTCTGTATTTATTAGAGATTCTTGGTCAATGGTATGCTTCGACACATTTATATAGAATTCTCTTGGTCATTATGATGACCATGCTAGTTTTGAAGCCACTTAGTGGGGAAATTAATGTTTATTTTCAATCAGATGGACATGGATTATTTCAGAGATGGGATCGAACCCGCAGATGGGCTACCTACGTATCCTTTGTTTAGAAAAGGAATCAGAACCCACATAGTTCGAGTAAGGGAGTATGATGTTTATGATTGATGGATCAAAGGAGGATATCATAATTACTTTTACACTCTAAGCTCACGTGAGTCATGCTCGGTGTGAGAAACAAGAGGTATTGGTAAAAATTAGACAATTGTGCCATAAAATATGCAATAATAAGAAATAATGTGGTACTTATGTTTGTATGAATACCCAAATAAATGAAGATTAGGATTAACTTCATGGAAGAAATCTACGAACAGGGTCCATAAAGTTATATGTGCTTCATAGAGATTTGAATACTCAAACTGGGGGGTTACTCCTGAAAAGGAGGCCCAAATTAGGAGAGGACTTATGATTGGGTTTCACTCCTAAGAAGGATTCCCAGATCAAAGGTAAATTAGGACTGGTTAAGAGAAATTAAAACTGGGGCTTGCTCTTGAAAAGGGAGGCCCAGGTTAAGGGACTTGAAAAATTAAGGGACTTGGGGCTTACTCCTGAGGAGGACACCCATATTTGAGACTGGGGATTACTCCTGAGATGGAGGCCCAGGTTAAGAGAATTATGGTTGGGGATTACTCCTGAGGTGGATGCCCATATTTGAGACTCGGGCTTACTCTTGAAAAGGAGGCCCAGGTTAGGGGACTAGGGCTTACTCCTGAAAAGGAGTCCCAGGTTAAGAGAATTATGGTTGGGGCATACTCTTGTGGAGGATGCCCTTATTTGAGACTGGGTCTTATTCTTGAAAAGGAGGCCCAGGTTAGGGGACTGGGGCTTACTTATGAAAATAAGACCCAAGTTAAGAGAATTATGGTTGGGGATTACTCCTGAGGAGGATGCCCATATTTGAGACTGGGGATTATTCCTAAAAAGGAGGCCCAGGTTAATGAGTTCTCTCGTCTTAAAGGATGAGGTTTAATGAATGTAATTTCAATCTTTAGTGACATAAAGATGTTTAAATCACTAGGTTTTGAGAGATATTCCACAGATTTCCTTTCAGATAAGGAAGTCAAATCAAGAAATCATGCCATAAATGGATTTGAAGAGTGTCTTGAAGACCGAATCTTGAACAGGAGAGGTGGAATGGCTTAAGTTATGTTCATGAATCCCTATTACATTACCAAGTATAAAATGATCTTTCCTTCAGATTTGACAATCAATGATTAAATATGTACGAAATTTAGATAATCTTTTATATGTATTCGAGGTTCTTCATCAATAGAGAATCATCTGTATTTATTAGAGATTCTTGGTCAATGGTATCCTTCGACACATTTATATAGAATTCTCTTAGTCATTATGATGACCATGCTGGTTCTGAAGCCACTCAGTGGGGTACTTAAAGTTTATTGTCATTCAGATGGACATGGATTATTTCAGAGTTGGGATCGAACCCACAGATGGGCTACCTACGTATCCTTTGTTTAGAAAAGGAATCAGAACCCACATAGTTCGAGTAAGGGAGTATGATGTTTATGGTTTATGGCTCAAAGGAGGATGTCATAATTACTTTTACACTCTAAGCTCACGTGAGTCATGCTTGGTGTGAGAAACAAGAGGTATTGGTAAAAATTAGACAATTATTCCCTTAGAGATGAAATCATAAGAAATAATGTGGGACTTATGTGTGTATGACTGCCTAGATAAATGAATATTAGGATTAACTTTAGGGAAGAAATCCAGGAACATGGTCCATAAAGGTATATGTGCTTCATGGATATTTGAATACTCTAACTGGGGGATTACTCCTGAAAAGGAGGCCCAAATTATGAGAGGACTTATGATTGGGTTTTACTCCTGAGATGGAATCCCAGATCAAAGGTAAATTAGGACTGGTTAAGAGAAAATAAAACTGGGGCTTGCCCTTGAAATGGGAGGCCCAGGTTAAGGGACTTGAAAAATTAAGGGACTTGGGGCATACTCTTGATGAGGATGCCCATATTTGAGAATAGGGCTTACTCCTGAGAAGGGGGCCCAGGTTAATAGAATTATGGTTGGGGCGTACTTCTGAGGAGGATTCCCATATTTGAGACTGGGGCTTATTCCTGAAAAGGAGGCCCATGTTAGGGGACTGGGGCTTACTCCTGAAAAGGAGGCCCAGGTTATGAGAATTATGGTTTGGGATTACTCCTGATGAGGATTCCCATATTTGAGACTGGGGATTATTCTTGACAATGATACCCAGGTTAATGAGTTCTCTCATCTTAAAGGATGAGGTTGAATGAATGAAATATCAATATTTAGTAACATATAGATGTGTAAATCACTAGGTTTTGAGAGATATTCCACAGAGTTCCTTTCAAATAAGGAAGTCAAATCAAGAAATCATGCCATAAATGGCTTTGAAGAGTGTATTGAAGACTGAATCTTGAATAGGAGATGTGGAATGGCTTAAGAGGGGTGAAATGGGTAAGAAGGGCACCCAAAAAGGCAGGGGCGCACAAGTCCTGGTAGGCGCACAGGTACTGCGTGGGCACGCAAGTCCTAGTCGTGTAGGTATACCTGCGTGACACATGGGTACTTGCGTGACGGTTAACCAGCAAGGTAATACTTGAGTGACTCTTTGTTAAAGCTTTTAGAATCATCTTGAGGTTCTTCCAGAAGAGTGGCGTGCAAGTTCTATTGAAGGATTAATTCGGCGCGCAAGAGTGGCCATTTACCTTAAGGGCTGGCCACTCAGGCACGCAAGTGTTGATGAGTTTCAACACTTAGGCCATCCTCCCCCTCTTTAGATCTTCCGTTCTAGGTAATAAATTACCTTAGAAGTGTTTTGGAAGCTTTGAGAAGAGACTAGGGCGTTGGGAGCCTAAATCTGAGTTTCTGGAAAAATTCCTCCTTGACTGGGGGGCCCACAGGGTCTATTTATAGGCTGAAGAAGATCCGAGAAGTTATCTTTTAGGGTGAGCAAGTCACTTATGCGACAATTAGGCGTCGCGCAAGCGGACTTGCACCACCTATGGGAAATGTTCTCTATGTTCATCCCTTTGTCGATTTTTTGATGTTTCTTCAAAGGATGAATCAATTTGGACCAAGGTATTTTCCTTTTCCAATATTTAGACTCTGTGATGAAAAAGAGTTTCAACAAAAGTCCCCCCTCAGAGTTGGATCCGGAGAGAAATGAGGATTTGACTCTGAGGAAATCGAGAATCAAAAGGAAATTGGGGCGCGCAAGGTATCGCGTGAAAATGAGCTTTGTGTGTGCATGGTCTTGCGTGCATGGATATAGCCCTTGATCGCGCAGGGTACGGCGTGCAGGGTCCTGTCTGTGTCTATAAATAGGGGGCTTCATTCCGTACAAAGCATCCGAATTTCTAGATTTTCAACCTTTAAGCTCTCGCTGCACAGGTCACCTTCGCCGCACATGTCGCTCTGTTTTCCAATGTTTCTTTGCTGTCACGCTGCTATATAGGTATCTAGACTTGCGCGATGATACATGTGTGCCAAAAACTTGCGCGACACCTCCATACTTGCATTCCAAGTTTAGACTTGCGTGCCTTAATGCCGTAGCCATTTTTCTAAATTCCTTCACAAATTTTATGAAAAAATAAACCCATTTAAGAGTCAGTTTGTTCAACTTTTGTGCAGATTCAATGGCTTTCAGGAGAATCAGAATGGCTGATGAACTGCCTAGGAAGCAGATTGATGACATGATGAACATTGTTGGCCATGATTACTATGATATCTGCAACAACACTCTCCCATATTTGGCTATATACTTGAAAAAATATCATCTTAATTTCCCACATAGAATCTACAAGTCCCTGTATGGTCATGGTCATCTGCAAGGATTCAATGTTCCAAATGCAATGAACTATATGCCTGAAATGCAGTTTCACTGCTACTCCTCTATTTCGGTTATGTTTTTCATTAAGAGCAACAACAATGGTGTGAACTTTCTAATTTTCCTTTCATGCCATTTCCTTGCGGATATAAAAATGGAAAAGCCATGGATTGAAATGTTTTCCACTGCCGGTTGGTGGAGATAATACAAACATGGCATTAGATCAATATATTAAAAGAGTACTCTCTCCAAATGGATCTTTACTTCCAATGCTCCATTCTCAAATCCATGTGTCCATCTTCCAAGTCTCTTGGACAGAAACAGAGTCACTGTTTGATCATCAGAGAATTTTCTCAAACCGCACTCAAGAATATTCTTTTACAATTGTTCCTAGAAGAGGTGGTATCACTGCATCTCCTATGGTATCCAGTTGAATGAATGAATTCCTGGTGGCTGCTGATGAAGCTCGGGATGCTGTAAATAAAATGAAGAGTTACGTTGAAAGTATTTTGTAATTCCTGGAAAAAGAGAAGAGACTCTAGTCTGTGGATGTAATTCTAACTCTTGTGCATCAATGAAAAACACTTTCACCTTCACTCATTTTTACCTGCATTCTATTTTGATATATGATTTAGATTTTACTTAGGTCAATGGGACTAGTAAGCATATTTTGATTTTTACTAGGATTAATGTAAATAACCCTACAAACTTTAAACCTTTTAGTTGCTCAATATTACCTAAATCATACAAAATGTATGTTTAGTGAGCTAGAACTTGGATTTTATTCAGATTTCCCTTGTCTTTTGTGGGCAGTTTAAATTCATGCATGTCGGAAATAAAGAGGATAATGTTTAAGGTCGAAATAGCTTTGACCGAAATGAATTAGAATTGGATAAATTCCTTGAAAATTCATATGAAAACATATTACCATACTCAAGTATGAGGGAAAATATGTAAAATATGACTTAAGAATATTTGAATCTGAGGAATGATATGAAAAAGAGCTAAAAGGCATCAGAAGAAGTAGTTTCCAAGAATGAAGTTACTATTATTTAACAAACATGTTAGGGTGTTGAATTATGCAGGGCCACCTAAGGGAATTGACTGTATAGTCAAATAAATAGTTTCTTTTGGATAACAAGTCTGTTATTTATACTGTTTATTCAAGGCCGCCTAAGGGCACGTGCTGCATAGTCAGGAAAAATTACTCTCAGAAATTTACCTTTCTACTACTAAAAGCCAGTGAATGTTTATGGAGATTCAAATTTTCCAATGTATAGAGTTTGCTGTATGGAAAGAGTTACTCAAATATGGAGAAGATATTTCCAAACAAGATTATCAAAGAACTGGATGGATATTACTCTTATGATGGTCTGACCCAAACGTTGGGAAGGAGAATATAAACCATAGAATTGAATACTTTCAGATCATGAAAAAGGATATGGGACAAATATGTTAAGGATGGATACTTTTTCGGATCCCCGCATACTGTCATTTAAGACCAACAAGGACAAAATAGGCTTTCTTCTCAAGAATGAAGTTACCGGTATCCGACAAACCCGTTAGGGGGTTGAATTATGCAGGGCCACCTAAGGGCATTGGGTGCATAGTCAAATAACAGTATCTTTTGGCTGACAAATCTGTTATGGAGACTGTTTATGCAAGGCCGCCTAAGGGCATGTACTGCATAGTTAAGCAAAATTACTCTCATAAGTTTGACATTTTTGTGACTAGTAGTCAAGAAAAGGTTTATGAAGATCTGAAAATATTTAAGGTTAGGATTATGACACATAAAGTTGGGTATTGTACAATGTATACAGAGATACACAGATTAATGCTAACCATAATCATGTTGTGGATGGGTCCTGAATTGAAATGTTGGACTTCACTACGTATCCCATAAGGATGATAATCAAGCCATATGTAGTTCTTAAACTACAATTTAATGTCGTGTGGGACAAAAAGTATTACAGATCTTAGTATAGGGTCATAGAGCCTAGACCATTGTAAGAAATACACAGCGTGTGTTTTCATTGGGACTTTTCAGCCAAGGGACTGGAAGTGGAATTTTGGGGTTAGGCCCAAAGACTTGGGGCTAGATTCGAGGGACACTCGAACGTTCCTACGTATCCCATAAGGATGGGAATCAATCCCATGTAGTTCTAGATATACCCTTTGTAAAAATTTGATTCGTACATGTGAAGGGTAAAAGGAGACTTTAGTACCATGATGGTTTAACCCAAGATAAAAGGTTTGGGAATTTCCATGTATGCACATAGTCTTTGAAATGAAACATGATTGAAAAATCAATGTAAATAATGGTTCCCTCTCAGGTGAGGGTATCAAAGAATATTTTAGTTTATTGTCGTACTGGACAAAATTGTTGTATAGTTTAATGTCATATAACAAGGACCAAAGTGAACCAATGTAAAGATATTGATTCTAGGGGCGTTTTCACGAATCAACATCGTATGAGATGGAGGTGAACTGATGTGAAGAGATTTACTTTGGTCTTGAACCTTGGGAGGTTGCCTACGTACCCAGCCTGGAAGGCAAGGATCAAACTCCATGTAGTTCAACTATATAATGAATTAATGACCAAGTTGTTATTGGGGACAACGACCTAAAAAAATGTTTTTGGGACTTACACATGATTAGTAGCCCAAAGAGAGTGTTATGGTTGAGGTTTTCTCTAAGCTCACGTGAGTCATACTCTGTGTGAGAAACAAGAGGTAACAACAACCCTAACGATGCATATTTTAATGTCATGGAGGACATATAAAGGGACTATGCAGTTTAAAGTCTTGCAGTTAGGACTATTGGTGTTGCATAGTTTAGTGTCATGTAGCAGGGAAAAAGTATAGTTTAATGTCATGTGGGACGTATCAAGGACTTTCTGTACCATTTAGCATCATGTAGTAGGGATGATGGGGACAATATAGTTTAATGTCATGTTGGATGAAAGGAGGACTGTGCCGTTTAATGTCATGCAGTGAGGACAAAAGAGTACACCATTTAACGTCATGTTAGACGTATTGGGGACTTTTTTCACAGTTTAATGTCATGTTGGTCGAATTACGGACGATACAGTTTAGCGTCATGTTGGACGAAAGTGCGAATAGTTTAAGGTCATATGCATGGACCGTGGATGGTGCAGTTTAATGTCATGTTGGACGGTGGTGTAGTTTAAGGTCATATGAGACCTTTGATGATTATGTAGTTTAACTTCTTTCCGGACGTAAGGTACTTTTATACAGTTTAGCGTCATGTAGTTAGGACGTCACATTTTAACGTCTTTTTGGATGTAAGGGACTTACAAATAGTTTAAGGTCATATGTATGGACCATTGTTGTACAGTTTAACGTCATATAGCAAGGACGATGAAGGGGACACAGTTTAACGTCGTGTAGGACAAATGTACAAATAGTTTAAGGTCATATGTATGGACCATTGGTGATGCATATTTAAAGTCATATAGGACCTAGTTGCAGTTTAAGGTCATACTGGACCATTTAGGGAACTTTTTCACAGTTTAATGTCGTGTGGGACGAAAGTACAAATAGTTTAAGGTCATATGTATGGACCATTGTTGTACAGTTTAACGTCATATAGAAAGAATGATGAAGGGGACACAGTTTAACGTCATGTGGGATGAAAGTAAAAATAGTTTAAGGTCATATGTATACACTATTGGTGATGCAGTTTAAGGTCATACAAGACCTAGTTGCAGTTTAAGGTCATACTGGACCATTTAGGGAACTTTTTCATAGTTTAACGTCACGTGGGATGAAAGTAAAAATAGTATAAGGTCATGTTTATGGACCATTGCTGTACAGTTTAACGTCATATAGCAAGGAAAATGAAGGGGACACAGTTTAACGTCATGTGGGACAAAAGTACAAATAGTTTAAGGTCATATGTATGGACCATTGGTGCAGTTTAAGGTCATACCGGACCATTTAGGGATGTTTTTCATAGTTTAACGTCGTGTGGGATGAAAGTAAAAATAGTTTAAGGTCATATTTATGGACCATTGGTGATGTATTTTAAGGTCATACTGGTCCTTGGTGCAGTTTAAGGTCATACCAGACCATTTAGGGTGTATTTTGTGTTTATACAAAATACTTCTTAAAAAATCTGGCATTGGTTGGAGTAGTGATGAGTTCTCCATCCATTGAGATTAAGGAATAAGCTCCATTGGAGTAGACCCTATTTATTGAGTAAGGTCCTTCCCATTTTGGATTAAGCTTGGGAGTTTTCTTTCTTGGTATCATTGGAGTTCTGAGAACTAATACCAATTGTCCTTGAGTGAATGAACGAAGACAATGATTTTTTGTTAAAATCTCGTGATATTAGATTCTGATAGACTTCCAAGTGGGGAAAAGTGCACAATATTTTCTCATCTAACCATTCCAATTCATTCAATCGCTATTGAGATTGTTCATCTGTAGATTACTGATCACAAACAGTTACTCTAAGCGAAGGAAATTGAACTTCAATGGTCAAGATGGCTTCCGTTCCATATACCAGTGAATATGGAGTTGACCGAGTTGCAGTGTGGGTGGTAGTCTGATAAGCCCATATAACATGAAAGAGTTTATCAGGCCATGACTTCTTATCTTTATCCACCATCTTTTGCAGTATATTTGAAGGTGTCTTGTTGAAGGCTTCTATCTGGCCATTCGCCGCTGCATGATACCGAGATGAATGGTTGGATTTGATGTTGTATTCTTGATACAACTTCTTCACCTCGGATGATCAGAAGTTGGTGCCATTGTCCGTCAATATGGTTTGAGGGACACCAAATATGGTAATGATGTTAGACTTGATCAAGATAACAACGCATTTAGAACTGACTTCCTTGAGAGGTATTGCCTCTGCCCATTTGGAAAAGAAGTCAGCAGCAGTAAGAATGTACTTAAACTGCTTGGCCGTAGCCGAAGGGTAAGGTCCCACCACATCCATTCCCCATGTGGAAAATGGCCATGAGTATTTAGCTGTATGAAGCAACTCTGAAGGTTGATGAATGAAGTTGGAATGTACTTGGCATGAACGACACTTCTTTGTGAAATCGACACAATCTTGTATCATTGAAGGCCAAAAGTATCATAGCCTTCGAATCTGATCCGACAGTCTATGTCCAGACTGGTGGGAACCACAGACTCCTGCATGTACTTCTTTCATGACATACATTGTCTCTTCCCCATCAATGCATCTAAAGAGAATTACATCAAAACTATGTTTGTAGAGAATTTTCTCTAGGTGATCCGGGCTATCATAATGAGTAAAATTGACTACACGTCGCCGGATTTGTTCTTTCTCAGCTCTATCAGGTGGAAGTGTTCCATTTTGAAGGTATTACCTGATAGGTGATATCTGTCCTGTAGTATGACCATACGGTTCATGAATGGGACTAATTTCATTAATTTCCTCTATTCTGATTCAAACATAAGGTGAAATTGCATGACGGTGGGCAATACTGATGGTTGTCTCGTCCCGATTTGGATCTTCCAGAGCTGTGGCTATATTAGCCAGTGCATCAGCTTGAGCATTTTGTGATCTTGGGACATAAAAAAATGTTGGTTCCAAAGGGAATTCTGCCATTAACTCTCTGATGTAATCATAAAAAGGGATTAGTTCTTCTTTTCTGATGGCATAATATCCATTGACTTGTTTGATTACCAGGTCTGAATTACATTTCACCTTTAAGTGATTCACTTGTCCTTGAAGTGATAATTCCAAGACTACGATGAGAGATTGGAATTCTGCATCATTATTGGTACCACCTTCCCACAATAAGAAGGAATAATGTAACACTACCTTTTCTAGAGAAATGAGCAGAATTCCTAAGCCAACCTTGTTGAATTTAGGATTTTCCATTTTCCTCCCTGTTGGAATTCTGGAGGCACCATCAAAATACATTTCCCATGCCTAAGGAATTTATTGAATAGAGAAGACTTCCTCATCAGGGAGTTCAATATCTGAAGATGTGTCTTCCACTAAAGGGTGTTCAGCCAGAAAATCAGCCAAAGCTTGGCCATTTATCGCCTTTTCAGACACATACTCAATGTCGAATTAACGAAAAATAATAGCCCACCTTTCAAGACGTCCTGTAAGCATTGGACGACTAAGGATGAATTTGAGTGGGTTATTGAAAGATACCAATTGGACCTCGTGATGTTGCAGGTAGTGTCTCATCTTCTGAACTGCAAAGATTAATGCCAGGCAGCACTTCTCAATACTTGAATACCGGGTTTCTGCTTTAAGCATAGTTTGACTGAGGATAGTAGAGGTTGTTTTCATTCCCAGCATAATTATTTTGAGTAAGAAAGGCACCCAATGATCGCTCTAAAGATGTCACGTAGAGGATAAGTGGTCTTCCTTTAACAGGTGGCATGAGTACTGGTGGAATCAAGAGGTATTTCTTGAGAATATCGAATGATTCTTTACATTCTTCAGTCCACTGGTATGTGACTCCCTTCTTCATCAATTTGGTGAAGTGTAAACCTTTGCCTGCCAAATTGGCGATGAAACGCCGAATATAGGCTAAGTTTCCTTGAAGTCCTCTTAATTCTTTCAAATTTTGAGGAGGTGACATACCAAGGATGTACTTGTTCTTCTCAAGATCGACTTCAATACCACGATGGTGTACAATAAAGCCAAAATTTTTCCCGAGGTTATCCTAAAATCATAATTTAAGGGGTTCATCTTCAAATTATGTTGTCGAAGCTTGCGAAATATGACTTCCAAATCAGCCAAGGGATTAGAATGTTGTTTGGATTTTACCACCAAATAATCTACATAGAATTCAACAAACTTCCCTAAGAAGGGTTTGAAGATACGATGAATGGCACATTGATATGTTGCACCTGCATTCTTTAACCCAAAGGGCATTACCCGGTAGCAAAACACACCCTGAGGGGCTTTGAAGGCTATTGATTCCTCGTCTTCTGAGGCCATTCGGATCTGAATAAATCTGGAATATCCATCCATGAAAAAAGTTCTTCATAGTCAGCTATTGCATCAATTACAAGTTCTGTAATCGGAACTGGGAAATCATCCTTAGGGCAATGCCGATTAAGATCTCTGAAATCGATACAAACTCTAATTTGTCCGTTATTCTTCTTTACATGGAAAATATTATCCAAACACTTGGGATACTGAACTTCTCTGACAAAGTTAGCTTTGATAAGCCTATCCTCTTCGGATTCAATTTTAGAAGCATAAGTTGGGTGTGTTCTTCTCGCAGCTTTCTTAAATCCTCGATGTTCTTCTGGTAAACCCAAATGATGAGTAGCAACATCAGGATCATGCTCTGGAATTTCTGTATAGTTCCAAACAAATATATCCCTATTTTACTTTAGAAAATAAATATACATCTCTTGATCTTCAAGAGTCATGGCCGCACTGATTAAAGTGGGCCGTGGATCTTCTTTTGTTCCCAGATTTATTTCCCTGAGTTCATCCATAGTGGTAGAGATACCCTCTTCAAATGCTGGAGGAGCATCTCTTAGATCTTCCTCTTCTTCTTCATCATGTATTATTTCTTCCATTTCTACTTGCATAGTAGATGATAAAGCATAATTTTCATGATCAGAAGAGATGTCAAAATTTGCACATCTTGAAGAAGAAGCTTTCATTTCCAACCCGATTGATGATGAAGGGTGTTCTTTGGGTAATAAAGAGGAGTTGATGGATTGGGAATCGACATCATTGTTCACATTCGATGTTGATACAACTTCTTCTGGCCTGGTTGGCGATGTATCGACTTGTTGTATTTCAACAGATGAAATGAAGATGTCACCATTTGTGCTTTCATTACTGCTTGGTGGTTTACCAAATTCTCCCATGTTGTCTGGCTCGATTGCTGTAACTGACTCTATGGATCTTTCCATAAGAGTATTTTGATTTAGGTCTATCTTTTCAATTTGGCTGATAGGCAACACATAATCTGTACTCACATGTGTAAATGGATTTATTGGAATCATCTCCAAACCATAGGGAGCATTAACTTTGGTTATCTCCTTTGTTGTGGATTTCTCCCTTCCCTTCATGTGATAGAATTCTGCCTCAATGTATTGAGACTCACATGTCTTGAATGGGGTCTTATCACCATACAATGTCCCAAATTGACCATAGAAACAATATTTGAGACATTGATGGTATGATAAAGGGATAGCTGCATGTTGATGTAGCCAGGGCCTTCTAAGCAAGATGTTGAAAGGTGAGTCTTGATCAACAACCATGAAATCCGAATTGGATACAAGATCACCAAACTGAGTACTGAGTGTAACGTCTCCCAGTGGTTCTTGTTAATTTTTATCATATCCTTATAACATCATGGTAGAAGGAGATAAATCAGATTCTGTGAGGCCCAATCGACGAAGTGTACGAATGGGCATGAGGTTGACTCCTGAACCATTTTCAATAAAAGCTCTTCGGACGTCTACTCCATTGACCTTGCCAGATAAGTACAAAGGTCTAATATTCCCATGCCCAACATCATCTTCATCTTCATCAGTAAAAGATACTATTGCATGGAATTCTGCAGGATTATTCTCTATGTGATAGACTACAACTCCAACAATTTCAGTTTCAAACTCCTAAGGACTTGACAAAGCCTCGATGAGTGCTTCCCGAAGATCTTTTGATAGATTCAGAGCATCCAGAATTGATAACTTGGCTCGTACATGGGCCAAGTGTTTCAATATATCATAATTTTGATCCAGAGGTCTACGTTTCCCAACAGGAATATGTGGTTTAGCAGGTACCTTGGAAGCAGATGCTTTGGAAGTTGATGCATCTTGTATCGGGATATGAGTTTGCAAAAATTCATGGTTTTGGAAGATTAGACTGATTAGATCCATTTAATTGCAGAGAGGAAGATGATGTAACCTTCAACTGGTCTTCCAAAATAACTATGCCAAGACTGAATTTCCTATTGGTAGAAGAACTTGCTTGTTCTTGCTAAGCTCGATGAAGGGCTCTACCACGAGTTTCTGCTACGTGCACAGTTCTAGCAGGGGTAGAATTGGAGTAGTGGCTTCTGAAAGATCCATGTCTTCCCCTGTATCCTGAGCCTCTATAAATTCCTCTGATTCCCTTGTTTGATACAGGGAGTTCAGACTCATCGAAATCGAAACTGCTACTGGCATATGGATCTGTTAATTGAATCATATTAACAGAACAGAAGATTAACTCTTCATCTAATGAAGGCTCTGCCTGATTAGCCTGTTTAGGTTGTGCCGTTTGGTGGGGCGGTGCCTGTGGATTTGAAGTAGATGGCATGAAGTCTGCCAGAGTCAAATACAACTTAGGCTTTGACACATACTCATATTCTTCTTATTCTTTTTCTTTCTTTGAATCAGGCCATTTCTTTGAGGACTTTCCCTCTGATAAAGAGGGTTTTGCCGCAACATTCATGACAGAAGTCACAATTGGTTTCTTTAATTGTGTTCAAAAAATAGCATGAGTTCAGTTGATTGTCTTTCTAACCATCCAGTCATCATACTTCTGTGCATTTTATATTTTTACTTCTTACCATTCACCTTCCTCCTCTAGAACTGTAGCAGTATCACATGCTACCTGTGCTTAAGAACCTTTCAGTTTGACTTGTCCCAAGATGACCATCTTTTGTAGGAGGTATTTGAAGAAAAAACACTCCTGGATGGGATGCCCCAACATTTGATGAAAGGGGAAATAATCGGGACAGTCTTCATCTCCTTCCTTGTTTGGCCTTTTGGGGCTTGTCAATTAAACTAGATTATTTTCCAGAGCTGAAATGAAGTAACCAGGAACTTGTTCATTTTGGAAAGAGTATGTTTTGCTTTTCAAATCCTCAAATTGTTTTCATCTTTGATCTCTTTGATCATCTGGATGAAACGGTCTTTCTTTTTTGCACTCAGGAGGTGGAGCCCTTCGAGAAGTTGAAGGTTTTGACGTAGAAACAGGTACCGGTTCTTGTTTAAGCATAACTGTAGCAGTTTTCGCTTTACCCATTCTCCTTCCTGGAGCTGATGGAATTACATGAGATTTAGCCTTAGCCTTTATAAGGGAATCTTCAATCTACTGAGCAATTGAAGTAAGGTCTCGAAACCCTCCTTTATATTTCATAAGGATCAACGACGTGCGTAATTAGTCTCACAGATTTTCCACAAAGATTGGAAACAATTCTTCCCGAGGTAGTGCTAATCTTAGGGAATATGTTAATCCCTTCTAGCGAGCAATGAAATCTGAAACCCTTTCATTATCCCTTTTCTTATAGTTTGTAAGATAGAAAACTATTGTCTTTGGAAAAGTTGAACTGAACTGAAGAAGGAATTGTTGAAAAAGATCTTCACATCCAGTAATTGACCGGGATTGCAAGCTTGTATACCAGACAAAGGCTGGTCCTTGCAAGGTCCGTACAAAGCATCTGAGTTTTACTGCTTCTTACTGCTCCGGAGTTCCCATCACAGGATCACAACAAGACACGTAATGCATCAAATGATGTTCAGGGTCGCCTGATCCATTGAAAATAGGGAATACATGGTTTCCAAAACTGGATGGAGGAGAGATTGAATCTACCCATTCAGGGTAAACTTTCTTTTCTGGTTGAACCTGTGCACGTTTCCCTTCCATGGTTTCTAACCAAGCTGTTAATGACTCAATGGTCGTTATTAAATTTTGAGAAACATCCGGTTGAACTTGGACTTGGGTAGGTGCAATGATTGGACCGTGGACAGATGTGGTGGTTGGTGCTACAACTGATGGTAGCACTACCAACTGTTGTTGCACTTAACCCATAGGATTAGACCTGTGAGGGTGTACTGATAAAGGAGGATATTCTTGATCCATTTTAGTAGCTGCAACAAATTCCTTTGGCTGAATGACTCCATCACGCTTAAGAAGAAGACTACTCTGAAGTAGTTATGCATTCAACCTTCTTAATTCCTTCATTTCTTCCTCCTGTTGTGCAAACCTTTTCTCTAGTGAGAGCGATTGGCCTTCTCCAGAGGAAGGATATTTAACCTGATTCTTTCCACTCCCTTTGTTGGATCCTTTTCAGATAGGGGGAAGTGGGTTACTCGAAGGATTACCTAGGTTCTGTGTAACCCTTTGATTTCGTGTACGCACACCTTCTTCATTTGTGTCGATGCGTACATCTTATTGAGCAGGAACCTCTTCATCTGAGTCCCCTGAGTGAGCCTCATCTGGTGCATCAGAAACAATGGCAATGATGAAATTGATTGATGCATAACGCATCACATCCATTATATCAACATTTCCATGATATTGTATTATTCCATGTCTTTGATGAGACGTTGCCTTTTGTTGATTTGATCCCTTAGGAACTTATTGACGAACCGTAATTTGGAGGGAATCTCCTGATAATTTGGCTCTTCGTTCCTCTTGAGGCTTCTTCCCCAATCGAGAAAAGACTAAATTTCTCTAAGGAGGGGATTGATGATTCGAAAAAGTCCCCAGTCCGGTGGACTGGGGCTGTTCCTTCTGTTCCCGCTCAACTCCTTGAATCCTATTTGTTGATTCTGAGGGTTGGTTTATAAGAGTTCTCAGTCTGGCAAGCTGGGGTGGCTATTGACATGCTATGTCTGAGACTTTCTTAAAATCTCTCCTGATCTTTCTATCCTTAGTCCAGAAATTAACTGGATGCATTTACCTGTATCCACTTTTATCGCCTGGTTCAATAGACCGTTGGATGATTTCCAACACTTCTGTCACTTGATGATGTGCTTGCTCCATATGAGAGGCTTGTTCAATATTCTTGTTTGCTTGATGCAGGAGTAATTCAACAACTTGTTCTCTGTATTCTTGATTTTGATTGGAACTAGTTGAGGCATGTTCTTGGGCAAGCTTTTGATTAAAAACAAAGCCCATTAACTGTGGCCAGCCATGGGCAATAACATTGCATGAGACCATTTTTGGCGGGCTTTTCTGACTGGATAGCACCGTGAAATGTAGTGCTCCATCAATACCCCATCCTCTAACACGAATACTAGATGGGGCATTGGAAATTAACTGACGCAATCTTCTTAGTGCTCCAAGGCATGAACGTTGAAGGGATCTCTGCTGCTTTTCAGCCTTCGGATATCGAGAGACTAATAGAGATGCGAAATCAATCTGATGTTGTAACCCTTCTATTATCTTAAGATTATTTTCATATTCATCATAAGATAATACTTTCTTCTTCAACTGACAAAGAGTTTTCCATATGTTGAGACGAATATCATGAATTCCATCTTCCGTCAACATATTTGGAATGTCATACTGAGAGTCAGCCAGAGGCCAAAACATGACTGGTACTTCACCTTTTTCCAATTGTTTTCTCATGTTCAGCATTTCCTCTTTATCATTAAATGAAGATTCTTCTCCATGATTTGACCAGATTTGGTGTTTCCTTGTTGCTTCATCGGATTCAATAAGATTGGTAGAGAAATCATTGATCAAACTAGAAGATGCATGACTTAGGGGTGGTTCAGAGAATGACCTACACCTTAGGCTATCTTCTGATTGAGAAAGTTTTTCACCTACGAGGGATGAAGCATCAGACATGACTGGTTTCACATTTTCTTGTGCCTCAAGATAATAGGACTATCTCGGCACTACATTGTCTACTGGAGAATTTTCTGGGCAATGTGCATCACTACTACGGAGAGGAATTTCATAGCGAAATTCATCATCATGGGGAGGACCACCATAATGGTTTATAGAAAAAGATGAGATCTCTAGCTCCTTGATCTTCTAACCACACAGAGGGTTCTTGTGGCTCTCATCTGAAGATGAAACTTTGAGATCGACCGAATTGTCATGAAGCAAGCCTTCATGAGGAAGTGTCTGTTGAAGACCTTTGGAATTAATGTTCCCACTATTGGTAAATGAGGGAGTAGAATCTTGAATTACAAAAGATAATTGTCTAACAGCTTCAATAACTCCAACATAGAGCAAGGCCTTGTTATAGATTGGCTCTTGATCTCCTGACTGTGCTGAGTGGGTCTTTTTCTTAGACGCCTTCTTACTTTCCTTGGAAACCACTTGCTAACGAAAGTGGCTTCTCTGAGCAGGTGTATGTGCCTGATCAGGAAAGATGGCCAGGTTAGGCTGACGATCTCCACTCAAATCAGGTGTATGTGCCTGACTTGGTTGTCCATACGATATGGGGGAGTATGCCCCAAAAACCCTATTGAACTAGAACAGATGTATGTGTCTGTTCCGGAGTGAATTGTTGATGTGTCACTCCACTGGTAGGGATAGATTTATGTGTCTTTCCTTGAGATTCCACTGAAGTTGTTATAATATCCTGTCAAGCGTCCAGAATATGAGCAGGGATTTGCTTCTGCTCATTCACCATTCATAGAATATGCTTGGTGACTTCAGATGCTGGAATGGGGATATATTACCATTCCGTGCTTAGAGTAGGTGTATGTGCCTGCTCCTGTCCTCCTTTTCATGTCAATGAATCCTAAAATTACTCAAGTGTGGGGGTAGAGAGTTGAGTATGCCTCATGTTTGTCATCGGAGCTTTCCGACTGACTTCTCGAAATTCTACCAAGCAAGACTGTTGGTAGGCTTGATCAATACTAGCAGGTGTATGTGCCTGCTGATTGCACTTTGCCAAATGTGGTTGATGAGATTCATCATATGTAGTCAGACGAGCCTACTGACTAGCTGATAATGTATAAACAGGTGTATGTTCATGCCTATAGTACTCCGCCGGAATTCCCTGATGGGATTGGCGTGCTGCTGCCAGACGAGTCTGCTGGAAAGTGGGATTAAAATGGGCAGGTGTGTGTGCCTGCCCATTTCTTTCCAACAAGTTAGGTTGGTGGACTTATCTAGAGATGGCAGAGATGAGAACCTGCTCACTGTTGACTGGATTCCGCCTCTGGCGGTTCGTCTTGACTTCTCGGGTTCGAGGAACCTGAGATGAACGCCTGGATTAGGTACCCTCATCATGTTGAGGGTGTACTGCCGCATGAGTCTGGCGACGATTTTTGATAGGAGACCTCAGGAAGGACTCCTGCTTCCTTGAATTAAGGCCCTGAGGGACCTGCTCATTCACCTCCCCAGAATAAGGGAGTGAATGGTGATTGCGTTCTGGGGAAAACGACCCGAAACTGTTGGAGATGGTAGTCAGCACTGCCTGCTTCTTGATCACTGTTCCTCGTTGTCCGGACGACCGGTTTGAGTTGTTCACTTGGAGGGCTTGTCGGGTAGCATCCAGAGTTGGGATGGTACCGTGTTGACGGTACTCCTTAACCATCGCATTTGATACCGAATGTTGAAGACGCTGAGTAGGTGATGTCTTCCTCAGAGAGGACAATGATCCAACAGGAGTAGCAACAGTGGTATTTGCAGCAGCGGTATTCATAGGTATGAACTTGAGAGCAGCCATTCTGGAAATGAAGAAGATTTTGGAAAAGAGTGCCTGTTTGTTATAACAGACGTAATCAAGATGAATTCAGCCACTACATATTTTGGATTAGCACATATGTCAATGACTTTTTTTGTTGGACCTCTCATTGCGTTTTAAATAGGGGCCTAACAAATAGGTAAAACATCATTTTAACTTGTTAAGGATTCACGTTGGGTTCACAATTTTTTGTTTCCCTCAGAATTCGGGGATGACATCCTTGATGGGAGGTTCAAACATTCAGATCGGTTTCTAACGGGTTTGTTCGTAGAACCAGAAACATCCAATGATTCCACATCCATTTGGACCTACTTTCTAAAGGTAGGCGCTCATTTGTTTGTGGACTGATGATTCTTAGGAATTTTCATTGGCCGAGAGGATGGGAGGTCGGACTCATCACACCTTTTTGAGGGGAATTATTGTTTACTTTGGGACTCTCTTTATAGATTTAAGTTATGTTTGTGAATCCTTATTACATTACCAAGTATAAAATGAGATTTCCTTCAGATTTTACAATCAATGATTAAATATATATGAAATTTAGAGAATCTTTTATATGTATTCGATGTTCTTCATCAATAGAGAATCATCTATATTTATTAGAGATTCTTGGTCAATTGTATCCTTCGACACATTTATATAGAATCCTCTTGGTCATTATGATGACCATGATGGTTTTGAATCCACTCAGTGGGGCACTTAGAGTTTATTGTCATTCAGATGGACATGTATTATTTCAGGGTTGGGATCGAACCCGTAGATGGGCTACCTACGTATCCTTTGTTTAGAAAAGGAATCAAAACCCCTGTAGTTCTAGTAAGGGAGTATGATGTTTATGATTGAGGGCTCAAAGGAGGATGTCATAATTACTTTTACACTCTAAGCTCACGTGAGTCATGCTCGGTGTGAGAAACAATAGGTATTGGTAAAAATTTGTCAATTGTTCCATGAAAGATGAAATCATAAGAAATAATGTGGGACTTATGTGTGTATGACTTCCTAGATAAATGAAGATTATGATTAACTTCAGGGAATAAATCCAGGAACATGGTCCATAAAGGTATATGTGATTCATGGAGATTTGAATACTATAACTGGGGGATTACTCCTGTAAAGGAGGCCCAAATTAGGAGAGGACTTATGATTGGGTTTTACTCCTGAGAAGGAATCCCAGATCAAAGGTAAATTAGGACTACTTAAGAGAAATTAAAACGGGGGATTGCTCTTGAAAAGGGAGGCCCAGGTTAAGGGACTTGAAAAATCAAGGGACTTGGGGCTTACTCCTGAGAAGGATGCCCATATTTGAGGCTGGGGATTACACCTGAGAAGGAGGCCTAGGGTAAGAGAATTATGGTTGGGGCTTACTCCTGAGTAGGATGCCCATATTTGAGACTGGGGCTTACTCCTGAAAAGGAGGCCCAGGTTAGGGGACTGGGGCTTACTCCTGAAAAAGGAGGCATAGGTTAAGAGAATTATGGTTGGGGCTTACTCCTAAGGAGGATTCCCATATTTGAGTCTGGGGATTATTCTTGAAAAGGATGCTCAGGTTAGGGGACTGCGGCTTACTCCTAAAAAGGAGTCCGAGGTTAAGAGAATTATGGTTGGGGCTTACTCCTGAGGAGGATGCCCATATTTGAGACTGGGGCTTATTCCTGAAAAGGAGGCCCAGTTTAATGAGTTCTCTAATCTTAAAGTATGAGGTTGAATGAATGAAATATAAATCTTTAGTGACATAAAGATGTGTAAATCACTAGGTTTTGATAGATATTCCATAGAGTTCCTTTCAGATAAGGAAGTCAAATCTAGAAATCAGGCCATAAATGGCTTTGAAGAGTGTCTTGAAGACTGAATCATGAATAGGAGAGGTGGAATGGCTTATGAGGGGTGAAATGGGTAAGAAGGCCACCCAAAAAGGCAGGGGTGCACAGGTCCTGGCAGGCGCGCAGGTACTACGTGGGCGCGCAAGTCCTGGTCACGCTGGTATACCTTCACGACACATGGGTACTTGCGCGACAGTTAACCAGCAGGGTAATACTTGAGTGACTCATTGTTAAAGCCTTTAGAATCATCTTGAGGTTCTTTCAGAAGAGTGGCACGCAAGTTCTATTGAAGGAGTAAGGCGGCGCGCAAGTGTGGCCATTTCCCTTAAGGGATGGCCACTCAGGCGCACAAGTGTTGATGAGTTTCAACACTTAGGCCTTCCTCCCCCTATTTAGATCTTCCGTTCTAGGTAAGAAATTACCTTAGAAGTGTTTCAGAAGCTTTGAGAAGAGACTAGGGCATCGAGAGCCTAAATCCAAGTTTCTGGAAAAATTCCTCCTTGAATGGGGGGCCCACCAGGTCTATTTATAGGCTGAAGAAGATCCGGGCGGTTATCTTTTAGGGCGCGTAAGTCACTTGCGCAACCATTAGGCACCGCGCAAGTGGACTTTCACGACCATGAGGGAAATTGCATGAACTATGGTAAATGTTATCTTTGTTCATCCTTTTGTCGATTTGTTGATGTTTCTTCAAAGGATGAATTAATTTGGACCAAGGTATTTCCCTTTTCAAATATTTAGACTCTGTGATGAAAAGGAGTGTCAACTGTCATGTAATACTTACATCTATGGGTCTTGTAAGGGTTCCACCTATACCCTTGAAATGTGGATTATCAAAATCAATAAAAAATGAAGGTCTTCAGGCAATTGGAGGAGGTATAGTTTTGTGGTTTTTAAGAGCATTGGAAATAATTTTTTGAATCCATCTCTATTTCAATGAGAAAAATATTCTTACTAAGACAAAATTGAACACCTTTAAGGATATCCCATGCCTCTGGTCAAAGAGAGTCCCCTCAACCAAAATTAGAACTAATCGTCACAACAAAATCTCCTTTTGGGTCCTAAATTACACCCCCCCCCCCTCATTACACCCATCATGCGCGATACATCAGTATTTAGCTTCAGGCCATCCACTGGGGGTTCCAACAATTCCACCACTCTTTATAATTAATTCTATAACCAACTGAAGGAATGTTTTATGTACCAGTAAGAGCCTCAAAGAAGTCGCTTCTTCTCAAGTTTTGATAAGTCTTCCCAGATCAGAAATTTACAAATTTGTTTTAAAAACTAATTCCATCCTAGAGCAAGAAAAACCCTTATGTCGGGCCTTGTTCCTCACCACCCAGATGCACCAGCAGCCTGCAGAAAAAAATATATCTCTCGCTTCAATATAAATTTTTTCCCGAACCATCCAATTAAACCACATTTGGAGAAACTCGGTGTCATGTTTATATTGATATGACTTGCCCAATAATACAACCACTACTTTCCACACCATGCTAGACCATTCTCTCTTGAATAATACATGAATAGTTCATTCAATGCATGTATTGTGGGAGAAAATAATTTTAGAAATGATATTTATACCTTTTCGTCTCACTTCTGTGTATGTTGGGATCATGTGGTTCCGCACATGCCAAATAAGGATGTTGAGCTTCAGAGGAATCTCTCTGTACTACATGGCATGGCCCCATTCATCTCGAGTGTGTGAATTCAACATCAGCAGCCTATAAGACTTAACCGAGAATGATCTTGATGAAGAGGCCTTAATAGAGCAAAGGTCCTACTCATCCATGATATTGATCATCTGGAAAATATCAAGTTTCCCTTTATCCTGCATAGCCAAGATGAAATCAGGGTGATAAATGGCTTGGCGGAACGTGATATCTGGGGCCAAACATCCTGGAAATTCGAGCGACCTCCCTGACCAATCATTATGCTGGAAGCTAATGTCTCCATGTCCGACAATACAGTGAGAATTATGCTTTTAATGAGGAATATAGATCTGGATAATTTTCCATAACGTCGATACATTTATCTTAGGCTCCTCCAAGTTTCCCCCATATCTCTCTTTAATGATCTTATCCCACAATGTGCATCTTTCAATCACCTCACATTCCCATCTTCCATGTAAGCATTCTATCATTCCTAATACACTGTGTAAGCCAATACCACCTTCTTCAATCGGTAATGTCAATCTAGATCAGGATTCCCAATGGCACCATCCTTCTGAATTGTAGACCCAGATAAAAGAGTTTAATATGTTCTAAGTATTTTTAATAACTAACTAAGAACTTTAAGAATATAAAAAATGTGAATGGGAATAGAGGAAAACACATTGTTGACAAGAGAAATCCTTTCCCCAAATTAAAGAAAACAATTCTTCTAATTATTAATATGAGAGATAAACTTCCACATAATTTTTCCTTTATTCCTGATGCAAAACTTTCTAGTCGTGATTGGAGTACCTAAATATTCCTTTGGGAGACATTTTTTAAATACCAGTGAAAGATTCCATTCTAATCACATGGCTCTAGAGTATCGCCTTGAAATGTAAATGATGCTCTTATCATGATTAATATATTTCCCACTATATTTTATGTACTCTTATGTATAATTTATGAAGCCCCAAATGGATTTAGATCTAACATAGAGAAATATATCCATTTAATCAGTGATCATTAAAGGGGAAACACCACTGAATTGGGATCTGCACCTAAATGGTTGGATAATCCCTTCTTCAATCTTGATATGAATAATTCTGATGAGAACATCTTGGTCCAATATAAATAAACTTGGGGACAATGGGTCTCCTTATCTCAACCCTTGTACTGGCTTGAAAAACCATTTCCTTCTTCCCATGAAACATATATAAAACCAAGTAGAGAAAAAACATAAAAAAGACAAGGTTCGTTGCCCATGGTGAAAGACCCATTCATTTCAATACTTTCAGAATAAAACCCTACTTAATCTTATCATATGATTTCTCCATATCCACTTTAATTATAGTGTTCAATCCTTGAGTTTTATTGTTGATGTCCTCTATTATATCTTATCCATGCCCGATAGCACCCTGGATAGACCATTCCCTCACAAAGACATGATGTTTCTCTGATGTCTAGGCTGGAAGAAAATTGGTTAACCTCCTTTTAAACACACTATCCAAAACATTATATGAGATATTGTGCATACATTAAGGCCTGAATTGGCTAAGGAAAGAGGTTTCTTTGACTTTCTGAATTAGAACTAAAGTCGTAGCAGTATCCACCCTATGAAGATTTCCACCATGAAAGAAATATTAGACAGCCTCAATAAGGACTTTCTTTATAATGTTCCATCATTCCATATAGGAGTAAGGAAAACCATCATCCCACAACAAACTCTCAGAATTGAGACTTTAAAAATCTTCCCATGTTTCATTATCTCTGGGCATAGATTCCATAATATGATTATTCTAATATGTAACCACTCTTGTGATGAAGTTGAAAATTGGCACTAGATTACTTGGATACCCATCCTACAAGAGGGAACTTGGACCTACTTGTAGTAGAATGTAAAAGGGTTTGAGCCATACCTCCAACCTTATCAATTTCATTCAAACATGACTCATTTTAATGAAGGATGTTTTTATCTATAATACATTTCATTTATTTGATACACATGAAAAAACCCGAAGTTCCTATCCACTGATTTTAACCATTTCACTTTTGACTTCTCACAATATATTTTCTCTTGCATAATTTAAATTCCTTCTAAATTACTATTATTTTGAAGAAGGGTGATCAAAACATCTTCATTCCAGCTTTGTTCAATCATTAATTCACATTTCTCTATATCCTTCTTCATGTTTTCCAACTCTTGATTTGATAATTTATACCTCTTTTTCCATGAATGTTGATCTTTCCTAAGTCATTTCAAAAAATTGTAATGACTTGTCCAACTCTATACCTATGTAGGTTTGTTCCATGAAACAAACACCTTGATTTCAAAATTCAAATAAGAAGACCATATACTGGAGAAGAAAAAATATTCCACCATAATATCTATGTAATCTAGAGTAATTAGAATTGGGGAATGATCCAATAACACACGGACCAAGTGAGTGTTTAATGCTCTCTGTTATGCAGTGATAGCTAACAAGTTATTGAAGCACCTTCTTAATCAACACCATGTTTTCCTAAGGCCTTTTTCATTATTTCACCAGGTGTATGTTTCAAAAATAAACCCCATATATTTTAAACTATTTTGTGCTGAAAAATTGGAAAAATCTTGGATCGATTTCTTATAGAATGGAACATCCCCTTTATTTTCTGAAGGTTCTAACATGGTGTTGAAATCACCACCCATGAGCCAAGAAGAGGAACCTAGATCAAACCTTTTGAGGCTTTTCCAAAGAAAATCCCTATCTAGAACATTAGATTTGTCATAAACAAAAGAAATATAACAATGATGCATACCTGAAAAGATATTGGTGGTGAGGAACTAATTAGACTCTTCAAAAAAGTTCCAATGCAATATTATAACTCCAAAAAATACAAATATACCGATTTTATGGATATCCAGGCAGACAATTATGTAACCTCATAACACTGGAAAAAATATATGACCTGGACTCCGACTCTTTCATCTCTAAGATAGCCACTAAGGAAAGATAGTTGATCCAAAACTCATTAGCAATGCAGTCTGTCTTCACCCATGATCCCAATCCATAATACTTCTATATTAATAAATTTAACATTGAGTGAAAATATTATTTGGTTTGGGAACTGATTCCATAGGCTTCAACATTTTATTTGATTTGATGGTTGTTGGAGACTGATCCAACTTCGCTTTTGAATGAGTACGCATTCCTGTAATTAGGGTTATACCTGGAAGGAATGAAATGACCGGGATTTCCTTCTTTTGCACACAAGGAGTTTGAAAGTCTTCATCGGCTATCGAATCCTTCTTAGGATTTTCCACACCCCTCAGAATGTGGGAGTAAGAGACATTGATTCCTTGAGGAGAAACAGGCCTGGCCTTCTTCTGCAGACAAGGAGTTGACACCTCTTCATCAGTTGGGACATACTTCTCATGCTTCGATATGACCAGCTTCTTAAGATCATATGATAAAGAACAAATAGAGCTCGATGACATAGACATCACTTGGTTTGAGGAGCGAGGGTAATGGGTAATGGTTAACCGAATGTAAGGAAAAAACCCAAAAGTGTCTTCCCCTCAAAGATTTTCCCAGGGAAGAACTGGAACTTCCCTGGAAGGTCCTACTTGATGGTAAATAGGGGACTTTCCCATATAAGGCACAAGGTCATGATAAGAGGAAACATCAGCAGACAAGGTTAGACTTGATTTCCCCTCTTACTCCTGCAAAAGTGCACTATCCTAGAGATAAAAAGAGAAAAAATACCAATATCTGGATCATAATCCTTCTTCAACAAAGAAATTTTGTACAAAATTGAGTCACCAACTCTATGAAATGCGGGATATGCAACTCTAGTAGAGGGGGTCTGCTGGAAAACTGGGGGCTCAGAATGTATTTGATTCCTACAAACTTTAATTGAATGAGGTTGAAGTTAGAAAAATGATCAATAACTAGGACAAAGGGGGTCTAAGATATCCTGAGACCAATCTAAACATCCTTGAACATGAAGAACTATCCGACCTGGAAGAGGCTGGGAAACATCCATATCAATACAAATAATAGCAACTGAAGATTCCTCGAGATGGAGAGTATAACCATGCACATAAATGAAACCACCCAACCAATCTCCAATAGATCGCATAAGGGATACATTCTAAAAAGGGAGAAGAATTCCTGGAAGGTTTAACCACACATCTACTCGAGTTGAATCCCAATAGTAGTGACTGTCCACCGACCCTTGAGAAAGGGAAAAATGAATTTGACCAAAAGATATAGGGGTAAAATACAAAGCCTAAATACGGTCTTCCACCGACTCTGTGACTAAACATAAATATTTATGATTCAAGATTGAGACATGATATGGAGATCTCAGATCCATATGATGATGTTTAGAAACAGTGGAACAATGCTCTTATCCACACCAAACGAAGACACCAAATTCCATTTGAGAAGAACGGATGCTTCTTCGAAGGCCTCAGCATGGAAAACTAGCTCTGAACTATCACTGTGTTTGGTGAGATTTTAGTAAAAGAAAATAAATGATTTGATATTTTATAAAAGAAAAGAAAAGAAAATATTGTGATTTCTCTCCTCGTGTTTGGATAAATAGCTTAGTAAAAGAAAAGGAATGATTTGGATTTATCTCCATCTTGTTTGGTGAATCTTTTTAAAGGAAAATAAATGAAATTATTTTGTGATACATGTAGAAAATAGAGAGAAAATTTTAATTTTAAAATATTAACAACCCTCCAGATCATTTCTTTCCAAATCATCCAAATTTTGGGGTGATTTAAAAACAATAGCAGGAGATAAATCTATTTCTCTCCATTTCTCTCCTTATCATTTCTCCCCTCTTAAAATTATGTGACCAAACATGAGAAAAAAATACCTCTTCTCAATATCATTTCTTTTCTTTCAATATCCACCCTCCAAACTAACCCTAGAGTATCCTGATGATTTTACCAAAAGACTCACTAAAATCTCCGTAATGCATGTCTGTTGAAGCTTAAGAGAGCTGTAGAGAGCAAATCAGAAGGATATAAAGGATAAATCACCACAAGGGAAGCTACAAAGGATGAGGAGGTAACTTTTGGAAAGGTTTGAAATTGTGGTTGCATGTGAAGTGCACTCTCATGAGGAGAAAACATTCCAACCATAAAAAAATTGGTTACCTTACCATAATCAAAATATCACCCTACCATTGAATTGATTTTCAAAATCATCAACACCATTCACAATATTTTTTAAAATCCTTAACCAAAAAATTATACTAAAAAATTCTTATATATTTCATTATTAATATAACATAATTCTTCAATTCCAATATATAAACACGTCAATCATCTCACTTCTCATATATTTAACTAGGATTCATCATCTTATTACAACCTATTTACTATAAAATAAAATGTGAATCATTTCATGACATTCATCAGTTTTAATTTAATTATTCTTCTCATTTTTAACACAAATTATTGTTAGAAAATCTCATACCTTTCATATGTCATTTGCAGTCCCCTCATCATCAGTAGTATAACGATTAATTGTACCATCTTTCTAATTCACATTCTTATCTTTCCCCTTATGACATCTATTTCCATAATGATTATACTTTTCACATTTAAAACATTAAATCATTAATGATATCTTAGGGGTACCATTATTATCTTCCATTGCATTAAACAAACTTTTCATTTTTTCCTCTAAAATTATTTACTTTGTTTCCTTATTTTACACACTCAAAACATATTCTAGTTCCTCTAAGATATCCAATGACGTTTTTCATCCCACATTATTGACATATCAGAAATTGAATCTTCTTTCCTCTATGGTCTCCACCACTTAATCTCACACTGAACTATATCCTTCTCTTCTTTGGTGAGTATGAGAGTTGTTTAAGATGAATGTTATTAATCATATAGCGTGACAACTAATTAGTAATAATCACAATATCCTTCACCCCCAGTTTTCAACCAATTTAGTTGCTTATCAACACATTTTCTATCATATTCAATGTTGATCTTGTTTCTTCTGGTTCACACCATTCACTAAAACCAAAAATCATAGTGTGAGTAATAATAATCACAGTGGGAAACACATCATGAAAAATCACTTATAGGATGTCTAAATCATGACACCTTATTTTTAATAAATGACAACTTATGTTTATCCAATGGAATTCATAGTCACCATCAATTTAAATACTTCCAGATAGTTCGTAAAGACTTTGTGAATTTCTAAAGTATATCATTTAGGATATTCAAACAAGGTATACAGCCTAGCTATTTTTCATTCACTATGTGACCATTGAGTCCATCTCAATGTTCCCTTTTAAGAGTTATTACTCTTAGGTACTAATGTTCTAGAGAAATGTCCACTGGTTGTATCTAGAAATGTATGTACTTTATTGGATACTAATCCCTCTATCCATTAGAAAAAATATAAGAAACTTTTCTATACTTTCACTCATCCATATACTTTGGATTATACGTACCCTTATATATATCCTTAGAAAAATCTATTAGGGTATCAATAATGTTGTAACATCCTAAATTACAAATATTTACTAAACCTTTCCTCATATACCAATTATAGAGACTCATGAATTTCATACTTAGATATTGCATCTTTTATAATGAATATTAAATACATTACACAAAAAATGCATGAGGACCATAATAATTTAGTGTATTTAGAGACTGGGCACATAATCTTATAACATGGTGAAAGATGTTAAACATATCCTATAATGATGTTTCACTTTGATACTCTTCGCAAAAATACCACACTTAAACCCATTATTAATTACCTTGGGAAAGGAAACATAAGAAAGAGTGATCTCGGATGTTTCATAAGGATAAATAAGGGAGATACATAAGCATAACATGAATATAAGGGTTTGATAACATGAGTGTAACATTTGAAAACCATACACTACATATAAAATATCATAATATTGAGTCATTATATAAAGGTTGATAGTTCATAAGACATGAATCATGATGGAATCAAAGAAAATTATCCATGATATTATGACATTAGTATAAGACATTGAATTGTGGTAAATTAATTCTCATTGAAAATTTTATGTCAAGGATACCCACCAAGACATTCATAACATATTGAGCTCAGGATAACCACAAGTGCACCAACATTGGTCTTAGTACAACTTCTTATGTACCAACTTTCAAGCTTGGGATAACCACATGTGTACCCTATTCGGGATTGGGATAACCTCTCGTGTATCTACATTTTGGATTATGATAACCTCTCATACACCCTTTGAGATCATATAACATTAATAATTACTTAAAACAATTGATAGAGATATAGTTCCCACCCATTACATAATGAAAATCATAGACATGTGTGCCACAATATCATAACACATTTATCATATCATAACCCACACAAAAATGGGCTTCGTAAAAATTTCACTATAGTATAACTGAGGATAAAGAAATAGGATTGTAATATCTTTATCATTTAAGCATATAATAAACTATAAAAAATAATTGGCTTTCATAAGAATTTTATCATGGAATAGCCCTTGGAAAAATAAGTGTGTTTCTTAATAATTCTATCATGATATAGCATAGAGAAAAAGAAGTGTTTTTTCATAAGAATTAAAACATGGTATAACCATGGAAAAAGAGTGGGTTTTATAAAAATCATATCGTTATTAACATATACCATTCATAGAAATAATAATAATAATATCCTTGTATCATATCCTCGATAAAGCATAAGTATCCTCAATGTTTTTCATATTACATGGAGAATGATTTTGAAAGAAAAATAACATGGAATGTTTCTTGAGGAAAATGACCATTCTTTGAAAATAACTTTTTAAAACTAAACATTATAAAATATATTGAAAATATTTTTCTATAAAATTAAATTTTAAAAAATTATAAATTATTCATTAAATATATTTAAAAAATTATGAAAATATCATTTTTACTTTAAAAAACACATTTTTAAAAAATAAAATATTTTTAAAACCCTTTTCTTTGAAAATAATGTTGAAAACTTATAGATGATGATTTAAAAATAATTTAAAACATTTCTTGAGGAAAATATCCATATCACTTTGAGAAATATTTTTTTAAATATAAAACATTTTCAAAATCATTTTCCTTGAAAATAACACTAAAAACATATAAAGTAAGCTTTAAAAATCATTTAAAACATTTCTTAAGGAAAATGACCTTTTAAATTTGAATTTTTTTAGACATAAAACATTTTGAAAAAAATTTTATTTGAAAGTGAACATGAAAAAATATAAATTAATCTTTAATGAAAATAATTTTCATGATGGAAGGAAATTTCATTCATGTCAAACACATTAAAAAATATTCCTTTCAAATTTTCAATAAAAGCCAAACATGCATTTTATGGAAAACAACATAAAGATTCCTTTGATAATTTTTTTTGAAAATTATAACATGGGTAAAAATATAATTAATAAATCAGTTAAAAAATTATAAAATAGTTTTGAATTTTTTTTTAAAAAAACATGGTTTTGGAAGAAAAAAGGTTTTCAACCAATGACAGAAAGTATGCCGATTTTTCTTAAAAACATCATTTTAAAATATTGAGTACATAAACAGTGAAAAATTATTTGAAAGAATGTATTATCTATAAATAACTATATTATAAGAAACTTTATGAGTATATTGAGATATATATCATAAGATTTCATCATTGGAAGTGTAATCATGAATAATCCCAATAAATGATGGGATTATAACATAAAACTCTTACCACTTTGGTAACCCGGAATTGTAATCTCCATCAAATAATAATATTAAATAAAACTTATAATATCATTAATATTATGATATTTATGATATAAATTGTCAAATGGTAAGTATATACACCTTTATAAGAAGATACATGCATAACATAACTTAGGTCTCCAAAAAGACAATTTGAAACAAAATATCCCTTACCGTATTTGTAGCTTTTGAACCGTAAACCCCAAGAAAGAGATATCCTAAAGGGGATATGTAAATAAGATTAATTTTATGGATAATAAAAATAAAATAAATTCATGGTCATTATATATACCGCATAAAAGAAACATGTGGTTTACATGGCTTGTGTCTCACATAAAATAAAAGTGAGACGGAAATCCCTTACAAAAAGTCTCAACATCCTTTAAACACCTTTGAACCTCCTATAAAATATATATAATTTTATTATAATTATATTAAAGATCCATAAATTTATATTTAATACTATATATGATTTATATATGAACTTTTATTTCTTTTTTATCATCATTTCTGTGTTAAATTTGTGTTTCGGGCAATAACTGCTTTGTTTTTCATGTTTGTTTTGATTTTTTATTATTTATCCTATTACAATGTTAATGGTTAAATAATATAAATAATTTTAACAATTAGTTAAATATCATATATACTCAGTATACATGTATTTAGAGTGATTCATAAATTTTATGGATAGAAAATTAACTATACCATTCATAGAGATGGTATGTCGTAGGTACGCATGAACGTTGTTTCCATTTTCCCAATGAAAAGAAAGAAAGAATAGTAAATAATATATTAAAATTTCATAATAATATTTATTTCATATATATCACATATTTTCATTAAACCTTTCATTATTAGCTTCCATGAAAATCTTGAATAAATGACATCGCTTGGTGTGGTGGTAGTCTACAGTACACACGAATGACGTTATCATATTCCCATGAAATAGAAATTAAGAAAAAAATGTGATAACATGATTAAATAAGAATAATAATATCCAAAATATATTATATAAACATTAATTTCATTATTTTATCTATCCATGATATGTGGTAATGGAAAAACGAATGACATCAGTTCATGAGGCGGTAGTCTGATGTACCCAAGATTGACGATTTTGTAACACATTTGATCAATAAGGAGATGGTTTTAATAAATGAAATTAACAAAATAAATCTCATTATATGTAATATACTTATTTTATTATATCATTATGGTTTAATAATAATTGAATTATGTGGAGGAATTAATAAAATAAAACACTTGATTTGGGATGTTACCTCTTCTTAAGACAACTTCTTTTGGTTTTCACCAAAATACTTCTTTGGATGGATTTATGACCAATTTAAGGATTATATGATTAAATTAGGTATTTAATAATGTTATTTTTGTATTTATATTCCAATATAAATGGTTTTTAATTTTTTAATAGGAGAGGAGATAGGGTGGCCCTTTATAAGTGAGGTGAGTGACACAGTTGTAATTTTTGAAAAGAAAAAGGTGTACTAACATTTTTCACATGAAAAAAGGCTAAAAATTAAATAATATATATCCTAGATGAGAAACGTTATAAATATAGAAATAAAATTGGTGTTTTAAAATTTTTGGGCCATTTTTTACGCTTATCATTTTAGTTTAACCCCCTGATAAATCCAATTTTAGATTAGTCGTGGAAAATAATTTTCACTATTTTTAATATTGATTACGGTAAAAAATAAAGTTGAATTTAATATATAATATAAATTATTCTTATTCCAAATATGTAATAAATATTTCTGAATTACATTCACATAAGTGTAAAATTTTGATTTCAAATTAATTCCACAGACGCAATAAGAATACAGGTTATCCAAAGAGAAAATGTTAAAATGTTTAAAATGTTTTTATATGAAAATTAAATATAAAATTGATTAAAATAACATAAATCTGATTTATAGATATATAATTGAACTAATTTTAACTTTAAACCCATTTTAATTTTTTTTTACATTTGTAAATGCTTTAAAAGAAATGATAGTTCTTAACAAATACCAGTATTTTTGACTATTCATTGAAAAAATTATCTTCTCATAAACTTCTAAAAATATTTCCTTAAAAAAATTCATGTTGATTTCAAAAAATATGCTTAATTTTTCAAATAAAATTTATAAAACTATAAAAAATATTTTTAAAATAAGTGCACAGAATGCACCAAAACTACTTTTTAGAAAAATACAGTTTTTAAGTATAAAATAGGATTTATTCTTATATCCTTTATTGAAAACACATAACATGAATGTTAAAATTTTTATTAAACATATTATATATAAATTTTATTAAATCATTCACCCAAAGTTATTTGTTTAATTTATTGAGGTTAAACACATTTTTGCACATAAAAATAGTTTTTCATATTATGATTTTGTTTATTTTAAAATAGTTTTTACTTTAATTGATAATTAATTAGTCACTAAGGAATTAATTATATATAAATTTTAAAAACATATATTTTCTTAATTTACTTAATCCTATTCATACCCTCCATTCCAATTTCTATGTGATAAATATCATATTAAATAATAGTTTGTTAATAGTATGTCACGTTTTTCTTAAACTCGATATTGCATGCAACACAAGATACACTAAGCATTTCCTGTAAATCAAGCTAAAAGCAGTGTTTCATATTACACAAGATAAACTCATTATTGTGTGTAATGAAAAAAAATAGAAATGATTAAATTTATTTCAAAAGTATATTTAACAAAATATCATGGTGCTATATTCTACCCCTTTAAATAACTTGTGTCCTTGTAATTTGAACTTTTTATAGGTGACTAAGGGTTTAACATTTGAAAATAACTGTAACAGCCCGAGATTTTATGAAAAATATTCTTTTTATTTCACTAATGTCTTGTGTTGTACGCTACACCAAAAGGAGATTGCACAACACGCATCCTTGACTTGCCTTGCATTACACGCAATCACAACCTTCCTCGATAGCGTGTGTAGTACGCAATACTGAGTTTCACTAAACAACGATATTCTATTAAAATATTATTAAAATTAGTCGTTATGAATAGTAATAACCACTTTTTGAAATTCTGTAAATCTTATTTTTCAAAATGAACTTCATTTTTGGATTCGGAGTATCGAATTTAGCCTAAGGTGAAATTTTGGTACTTTTCAGATAACTTTCATATTCTGATGAATAGTGAAAATTACTAAATTATAATTAAAAACAACTTTTTTTAATCGAAATAATTAATAGTGATAAAACATTAATTTGAGTGGTTTTAAAATATATTTAGAATATATTTTTACAATTTAATACAATGTTGGTCATTGGATGTAATTTCACATTTAAACCAGACATAAACAAGTGTCAATCTTTTGATAGATATTGTTTCTTAAAAACACGCTATTTGTTTTAACAGCGGGATTTAATTATAAAATTAATTAATGCAACATCTATGTTATGAATATGGTAAAATAGACTTCATTTTTGAATTCGGAATATGAAATATATCTTAGGATGAAATTTTGGCATTGTTCTGAAAAACATCAATTTTTGATGAATAGTGAAACTACTAAGTGGTAGGTTAAAAACTGAATTTTGCATAAAACTTAATTTTACCACTTCTGTGAATGGAATTTCGAAAATCCGACAGACACGGTTAATATCAAGTACTAAAATGTGGTTCAATGAGATGAAAATAATTTTTGGTGAATAGTAACTTTTTACTTTTTTTTACCACGGTTAATAGTAAATAGGGTAACTAAGGGTAAATATGATATTACTATTACCCTAACACATGTCCTAATTCTATTGGATAAGTGTAATTCGGCCAAAAACAACCTTATGAATATAATATGACCATTTAGGCCCACTTGGATTAGATTAGGACATTTATTATTATTTAATTCAAAGAAGAGTTAAAAGAGTTAAAATCAAAGTTTATTTACTAAAACATTTTTAATATGGGGTTATACATAAGATAAATTCGACTATAAATATTTATTAGAAATATAAAAAGATTTCCTACATAATGATATTTTATTTATAATTTTTAGACTTTAAATAAATTAATTTATTTTTGACACAACGATGATGCAGTAATTCCTCTTTTA
Organism: Viscum album; assembly: GCA_963277665.1. NCBI lineage: Eukaryota > Viridiplantae > Streptophyta > Magnoliopsida > Santalales > Viscaceae > Viscum > Viscum album. Next base: position 1,197,728,010 of record OY728153.1, on the reverse strand, counting down.
AGGAAATATTAACATAATTGATGTTATAAATGCTCAAATGAATGTAATTTAAGACTTTTTATGAATTAAACTAATTTTCTAGGTTACTATGATGTATTAGTGTTGATTTAAACAACTTGGTTCGAACATATAATTCTGTTATGACTTTCAAAAAAAATCATATATCAAATAGTGTCAAAATTGCCACAAAATAGTTTTTAAATCAAATATTATATTATTAATTGTTATTTTATTCCTAAAAATATAAGTTTCAGCCAAATGACTTAGATAAGGATATATATATTAATAATAAACAATTTGGGGTTCGTTTGGCATGTTATAGTAAGTGTATTAACCATATAGTGAAAGAAAACAAAAAGACACGGTAAAAGTTAAATTATTTAACTTAGAGTTAAATCTAATTGATAAGGTTAAAATAATACCCTAAACTTGTCTAAATCCTATTGGTTGATAGGATTTCGACCCTTCCCCACTTTAGATTCTAAATAAGACCCTTTGGAACCATTATAAACCGATTTTGACTTTAATATAAAATAATATTTTGAGATATTCCTAAGGTGCCCCTCTCCTCCCTTATAAAAGGGAACCTCATCCCCCTCCTCCTCACACCAATTTGAGCACTCAAGCTCGTCCAACCCCTGCCAAAATCTCTTATCCACTTCCCTAGAAACATCCTAGAGGTTCTGGTCTTCCTCAAAGACCAATTTTAGTTCCCTAAGAGGAGGTCTCAAAGAGGCGCTTCAAAGAAGAGGTAATTACCGTTACCAATTCTTTCATCTTTATTTCTTCTTCCACTTCTTCTTCTTAGGTTGTTTCATTATGAAGTAATAACATCAGTATCACTCATATACTGATATGTTATTATAAGTATGAAACAACCCTATTTCACCATCTATCCATCCTACGGAAAAAGAAATCACCACGCGTGCGTACGTACGGAATACCGTCTCCACGCCGTGGTGTAATCTATTTTCCACCACCACCTTACATGGATGGGTATAATGGTATAAAGAATAACTATACATAGTTATTACAACATCATATTGATTCTGATATATTGTATAATCCACTCCAATTCAGTTCGATATTTATGGAAATGATATCATCGCTCGTGCGTACGTACGGACTACCGTCTCCACGACGCGATGAGATTCATTCTCCATGTTAACCATTTAAGAATGATTATAAAGTATATATAAGAAATAATAATGAAATATATGACATTATAAAGCTACTGGATTTATGTATATATATATATATTTATGTCATCTACTTACTTCCATTTCAAGACAATAAGGAAAGTAAAACAGTGTTCATGCGTACGTACGGACTACCGTCTCCTTGAACGGTATTTTTCATTTTATTTTATCTATCTATTATATACATATATATATACTGAATATATATGATATATAAATCATATTTTATATTCTGTAAGTAATTAAATCATGATATAAGTAATAATGATGTCAAGAACAACAAGTCAAAACACCTACGATAAATGAAACGATTTTACCCAAAATGCTTCTTTAACATGGAATTTACAAAAGAACGGGTAATATAATGTCATAAGTGAACCATATATGATATCATAACAATGAATATGATTCTGGAATAAGTCAATAACATGATTTAAATCATTATACAGGAGGTTCGGACACTTACAAAGCAAGTCGGACATAAGGTAAGGGAAATATCACAATCTCATTTTTATCCGAGATTGTTTATTCGTAAGTATTTACTGGGGTGTATTTTATCATCCACATCCATGTTTCCTCAATATGTAATATTATTTCCATCCACTTACAATAGTTTAAATCCAATTTTACCCTTAGATGAGTTTTTAGTAAAGAATAATAAAGGAATCTTTTGTCGTTTTTCGTACGAGGTACTTTTTGACTTTTCCGACAAAAGTACGAAGAATGTTTTTTTTAACTTATACGGCATGAATGGATTTTTTTAAAAAAAAGTATTCCCAAGAAGCTTCCTTTACAAGTTTTCAAGTTTATTTTTAATCAACTTCTTTTAGTTTATAATTGTATGACATGTTAAGAAAAGAAAAGTGTTTTTGAAGAAGAAAGGATATTTTCCTCAAGAATGGAGTTCAAGTGTTTTATCAAAATTATTTTCCATCTAAGATAATAAAGGGTTCTGTTTTTATCCCTATTATTACATTGATTTGATCATGTTGTGATGGAATTATTTTTATGAATTCCTTTATCTTATATGAATTTATTTATGATGTCATGATGTTTCAAGAATCCCATTTTTGTTACATGTGTTATGCGATGATGTATGTTTTATGATTATGTGGCACACATAAGAAAGGATTAATTATAAGATGGGTGGGACCTATATCTCCCTCCAATGCATTGGGTAATGATTTTATATCTCATGATATAGACATGGCTGGAACGGAAGTTTATTTCGGTTCAGTGATACAGGACTGAAACGAGGAGTGAACTCGGTTCAGAAAGGGACTTTGTACACTAAGATAGTCTTGGCAATGAGTCATGACTAACAAGAAATGATTTTCCATGATTATGTGTGCATGACACAAAGTTTCAAGTTTCATGTTATGATTATGGGGATCTCATTTTCACTTCTATGATTTGTTCCATGTTAAGATATTATGATCTCTTTTGCAGGTTATGATTTTCAAAAAGATATGATATGATTTTTATTTCTTTTGTATACCCTTACTGAGCATTTGAGCTCACCCTTTTATGTTTTCTTTTCCCCAGGATATAAAGAAAGGTTTTAGGTAAAAAAAAAGGAAGATCTTTATGGGAGATTTTGAAGATCTTTCACCACGATTAGAAGATTATATTCCGAGTTTCCAAAGACACTAAACTATTACGATCCTTGTGTGTGTGTTTTTGTTATGTACTAAGTATTCCGCAAAAGTAATGTAATGTCCATGTACGTCAAGTTTCGGGTCTCTACAATTGGTATCAGAGGAAAGGTTTAGTCAACCTTTGGAAACTAGGATGTGAAAACGTTAGTGAGATCCCTAGAGATATTTCTAAGGTATGTCTAGGGATGTCCCTAAGGATACGTATACGTATAGGATAGTCCTAGAACTATGGTAACGATCTTAGAATTAAACCTAAGATGTTAGATATTGAAGGTACTCCCCCTTTATTATGTTGTTTTCCCTAGCATGATTTTTGCCTCTCACACTATTCTTTTTGGGTTTTAGAAAATGGCTGGAAACAAGATGATTCACAATAATGGAGGATATGATGGACAATGGAATGGTATTCTTCATAATGAAATGGGATTTGGAAGTCCAAACATCATTATTATGCCGAATCAGCAATCTCATAATATGGTCAATAAAGTAAAATTTGGTAAGTTTCCTGACTCGGCTAATAAGAGAAAGATGGAGTTTCATGATGATCATAGAGGAAAGAAAGTTCAATTTCCCCTATGTAATTCATGTGGGAAGAGGCATCAAGGAGAATGTTTCAAAGGAACTGGAAGATGCTTTGGGTGTGGAAAATAAGGACACAAAGTAAGTAAGTGCAAAGGAAAAGGTTCAGTTAACACCATGGATGAGGATAATGGTATTGCTACGACATCAACAATGGTTAAATGCTTTAAATGTGGAATGTAAAGGCATTATGCAAACCAATGCCCTAAGGGAAAGTCTCATGAAGAGAATCAGTATGGTCGTATGGAAAGTATTTATGTTGATGATGATGAAGAAACTACAAATGATATGTAAGATGAAAGAAATGTTGAAGCTCGATCAATGGTCTAAGAATGTAGTGGAATGATTACATGTTTATCATGTGTAATGTTGTATAAGTAATCTCATGGAATAAGGAGACATCTAAGGATTGTTACACTGTTGTCTTTCCTTAAGTTTTGAAAGTGTATGATGAATGGTACCAGTAACCATGAAAGGTTATTCAGATACTTTTGGAAAGTAGATGATAAGTTCATAATGAAAGGATAAGAAGATAATGAGATGTTTGATTGTATTCATGAGCTTATGATTGATATAAGGACTAAGTGATATCATGGTTTGAGTATATAGAATTTTGAGGAGTTTGGTATGTGGAAAGTGTTAAATTTAAACTGCATTCATGTTTTCTCTAAGGTATTCAAGAGAATACATGATTAAGGACTTTGAATGTTTAGAATGTGACCAACAAGACATATCTTATGGGGATCAACGATGGTATTAAATCTCTGGTAATTGTTTTCACTATATTATGAGAGTGGACTGCAGTATTATGGATAAGCCTAAAGAAGTTCTTTTTTGATATTATTGATAGGATGTTATAGTAATGTAGTTTTAGAAAAAGGACAACCTGCAGGACGGGCGAGAGCCCATCGCGTCGGACAAGGCTATGGGAATCGAACGCACAACCGAAGTGCGACTGGCCTTTATCGCCTACCACTGGCCTACAGGAAGTCCCTGTTTAGTAGAAACTAGTTTTATTATATTAAGCAGCATGATATATGAAGTATAAGTCCATTTTAGGAACCATATGTGATTATTCTCACTATAGATCGACTTATGTATATAATTTTTGCTAACCCTTTTGTTTGAGACAGATGAAATGACCCGTCATTCTATCACATGATCTGCTAACACTTCACGAATAACAAATTCAACTTCATATATTTAAGAGATGAAGTGGAAATTGTTCAAGGCATGAACAACAGTGAGATTGTACCAAAATAATGAAAGTATTTATTCTAATTCAAATTTTCAACTTTAGGGAAATGATCTTGAAAACCAAAAATGTTGTCCTAGTGATCTTATACCTGATGAATCGGATGGTACCTTAGATCGTCACAAATTTATGGATTTGTGATTGTTGGATTTTCCATAGCCATGTTCTCTACCACTCTCCATCGGAACATGATGGTTAGATTTTTCTTCCATATCCATATTTTTACCTATATGGAAACCCATCGATTAGTTTATTTGGGTAATCGTTACATTTCATACTTTAGTTTTTAAAGCCAAGTTTTGGTATTCCTTTTTATGATGTGGGTTTCTATTAAAGAAACTTTCGAATAGTAAACCATTTATAACCCCGACGAATTTCGAGGGCGAAATTCATTTTAAGGGGGGTAGAATGTAACAGCCCGAGATTTTATGAAAAATATTCTTTTCATTTCACTAATGTCTTGTGTTGTATGCTACACCAAAAGGAGATTGCACAACACGCATCCTTGACTTGCCTTGCATTACACGCAATCACAACCTTCCTCGATAGCGTGTGTAGTACGCAATACTGAGTTTCACTAAACAACGATATTCTATTAAAATATTATTAAAATTAGTCGTTATGAATAGTAATAACCACTTTTTGAAATTCTGTAAATCTTATTTTTCAAAATGAACTTCATTTTTGGATTCGGAGTATCGAATTTAGCCTAAGGTGAAATTTTGGTACTTTTCAGATAACTTTCATATTCTGATGAATAGTGAAAATTACTAAATTATAATTAAAAACAACTTTTTTTAATCGAAATAATTAATAGTGATAAAACATTAATTTGAGTGGTTTTAAAATATATTTAGAATATATTTTTACAATTTAATACAATGTTGGTCATTGGATGTAATTTCACATTTAAACCAGACATAAACAAGTGTCAATCTTTTGATAGATATTGTTTCTTAAAAACACGCTATTTGTTTTAACAGCGGGATTTAATTATAAAATTAATTAATGCAAAATCTATGTTATGAATATGGTAAAATAGACTTCATTTTTGAATTCGGAATATGAAATATATCTTAGGATGAAATTTTGGCATTGTTCTGAAAAACATCAATTTTTGATGAATAGTGAAACTACTAAGTGGTAGGTTAAAAACTGAATTTTGCATAAAACTTAATTTTACCACTTCTGTGAATGGAATTTAGAAAATCCGATAGACACGGTTAATATCAAGTACTAAAATGTGGTTCAATGAGATGAAAATAATTTTTGGTGAATAATAACTTTTTACTTTTTTTTTACCACGGTTAATAGTAAATAGGGTAACTAAGGGTAAATATGATATTACTATTACCCTAACACATGTCCTAATTCTATTGGATAAGTGTAATTCGGCCAAAAACAACCTTATGAATATAATATGACCATTTAGGCCCACTTGGATTAGATTAGGACATTTATTATTATTTAATTCAAAGAAGAGTTAAAAGAGTTAAAATCAAAGTTTATTTACTAAAACATTTTTAATATGGGGTTATACATAAGATAAATTCGACTATAAATATTTATTAGAAATCTAAAAAGAATTCCTACATAATGATATTTTATTTATAATTTTTAGACTTTAAATAAATTAATTTATTTTTGACACAACGATGATGCAGTAATTACCCTTTTAAGGAAATATTAACATAATTGATGTTATAAATGCTCAAATGAATGTAATTTAAGACTTTTTATGAATTAAACTAATTTTCTAGGTTACTATGATGTATTAGTGTTGATTTAATCAACTTGGTTCGAACATATAATTCTGTTATGACTTTCAAAAAAAATCATATATCAAATAGTGTCAAAATTGACACAAAATAGTTTTTAAATCAAATATTATATTATTAATTGTTATTTTATTCCTAAAAATATAAGTTTCGGCCAAATGACTTAGATAAGGATATATATATTAATAATAAACAATTTGGGGTTCGTTTGGCATGTTATAGTAAGTGTATAAACCATATAGTGAAAGAAAACAAAAAGACACGGTAAAAGTTAAATTATTTAACTTAGAGTTAAATCTGATTGATAAGGTTAAAATAATACCCTAAACTTGTCTAAATCCTATTGGTTGATAGGATTTCGACCCTTCCCCACTTTAGAATCGAAATAAGACCCTTTGGAACCATTATAAACCGATTTTGACTTTAATATAAAATAATATTTTGAGATATTCCTAAGGTGCCCCTCTCCTCCCTTATAAAAGGGAACCTCATCCCCCTCCTCCTCACACCAATTTGAGCACTCAAGCTCGTCCAACCCCTGCCAAAATCTCTTCTCCACTTCCCTAGAAACATCCTAGAGGTTCTGGTCTTCCTCAAAGACCAATTTTAGTGCCCTAAGAGGAGGTCTCAAAGAGGCGCTTCAAAGAAGAGGTAATTACCGTTACCAATGTTTTCATCTTTATTTCTTCTTCCACTTCTTCTTCTTAGGTTGTTTCATTATGAAGTAATAACATCAGTATCACTCATATACTGATATGTTATTATAAGTATGAAACAACCCTATTTCACCATCTATCCATCCTACGGAAAAAGAAATCACCACGCGTGCGTACGTACGGAATACCGTCTCCACGCCGTGGTGTAATCTATTTTCCACCACCACCTTACATGGATGGGTATAATGGTGTAAAGAATAACTATACATAGTTATTACAACATCATATTGATTCTGATATATTGTATAATCCACTCCAATTCAGTTCAATATTTATGGAAATGATATCATCGCTCGTGCGTACGTACGGACTACCGTCTCCACGACGCGATGAGATTCATTCTCCATGTTAACCATTTAAGAATGATTATAAAGTATATATAAGAAATAATAATGAAATATATGACATTATAAAGCTACTGGATTTATTTATATATATATATATTTATGTCATCTACTTACTTCCATTTCAAGACAATAAGGAAAGTAAAACAGCGTTCATGCGTACGTACGGACTACCGTCTCCATGAACGGTGTTTTTCATTTTATTTTATCTATCTATTATATATATATATATATACTGAATATATATGATATATAAATCATATTTTATATTCTGTAAGTAATTAAATCATGATATAAGTAATAATGATGTCAAGAACAACAAGTCAAAGCACCTACGATAAATGAAACGATTTTACCCAAAATGCTTCTTTAACATGGAATTTACAAAAGAACGGGTAATATAATGTCATAAGTGAACCATATATGATATCATAACAATGAATATGATTCTGGAATAAGTCAATAACATGATTTAAATCATTATACAGGAGGTTCGGACACTTACAAAGCAAGTCGGACATAAGGTAAGGGAAATATCACAATCTCATTTTTATCCGAGATTGTTTATTCGTAAGTATTTACTGGGGTGTATTTTATCATCCACATCCATGTTTCCTCAATATGTAATATTATTTCCATCCACTTACAATAGTTTAAATCCAATTTTACCCTTAGATGAGTTTTTAGTAAAGAATAATAAAGGAATCTTTTGTCGTTTTTCGTACGAGGTACTTTTTGACTTTTCCGACAAAAGTACGAAGAATGTTTTTTTTAACTTATACGGCATGAATGGATTTTTAAAAAAAAAAAGTATTCCCAAGAAGCTTCCTTTACAAGTTTTCAAGTTTATTTTTAATCAACTTCTTTTAGTTTATAATTGTATGACATGGTAAGAAAAGAAAAGTGTTTTTGAAGAAGAAAGGATATTTTCCTCAAGAATGGAGTTCAAGTGTTTTATCAAAATTATTTTCCATCTAAGATAATAAAGGGTTCTGTTTTTATCCCTATTATTACATTGATTTGATCATGTTGTGATGGAATTATTTTTATGAATTCCTTTATCTTATATGAATTTATTTATGATGTCATGATGTTTCAAGAATCCCATTTTTGTTACATGTGTTATGCGATGATGTATGTTTTATGATTATGTGGCACACATAAGAAAGGATTAATTATAAGATGGGTGGGACCTATATCTCCCTCCAATGCATTGGGTAAAGATTTTATATCTCATGAGATAGACATGGCTGGAACGGAAGTTTATTTCGGTTCAGTGATACAGGACTGAAACGAGGAGTGAACTCGGTTCAGAAAGGGACTTTGTACACTAAGATAGTCTTGGCAATGAGTCATGACTAACAAGAAATGATTTTCCATGATTATGTGTGCATGACACAAAGTTTCAAGTTTCATGTTATGATTATGGGGATCTCATTTTCACTTCTATGATTTGTTCCATGTTAAGATATTATGATCTCTTTTGCAGGTTATGATTTTCAAAAAGATATGATATGATTTTTATTTCTTTTGTATACCCTTACTGAGCATTTGAGCTCACCCTTTTATGTTTTCTTTTCCCCAGGATATAAAGAAAGGTTTTAGGTAAAAAAAAGGAAGATCTTTATGGGAGATTTTGAAGATCTTTCACCACGATTAGAAGATTATATTCCGAGTTTCCAAAGACACTAAACTATTACGATCCTTGTGTGTGTGTTTTTGTTATGTACTAAGTATTCCGCAAAAGTAATGTAATGTCCATGTACGTCAAGTTTCGGGTCTCTACAATAACATTATAGGAATCCCAAGTCATAAAAAGGGTTAATAAAACTTCCCCTTGAAAAGATATAATGGGATGTTTGAAGGTCATCTGGAATAACACATATCATGTTTCAAAATAGGATAACATAGGTGGAAGTGAAAACATGGACATATATGAGAAAAATAACACCCGAATACTGATTGACAATGACAGAGAACATGGCCAAGATAAAGTTAATGATCAAAGTTACATTAACAAAATTTGTGTAAAATGGTCATTGATATCATAAAAAATGATGATAATTGGAAAAAAAATTATTTCCTGGCCCTTTTCCTAACAATGAAGAATTTTCATGACAAAATAGACTTACTTGATTTCATTCCATTTCATAAGTGAGGTCTCATCATTTAGTTATTCCTTAATCAATTAAAAATTCATATCATACTCTTATAGATGAATTTTTCATTTCTAAATCACTAAATAAGATCCATAAAAGAATGACATGTATTTAATTATATCTTTTATTAATATAAAAAATAAAATGGTTAGCACAAGTTATGATTAAATATTCATATGGTAAAATAATACATTAATCTATAAAACCTCAACCAAAATTCAACATAAACTATTTCATAAATGGTTAAGCTTATAACCTTTCCAAAATTTAAAATTTATAAATCAGGTCTCTAAAATTCTCAAAATCAACATCACATTAATCCCCCAATAACCATATAGTACCACTCGATTTTCACATCCCAAATATGTGAATACCTTATTCATATTTTTATTGAGTCATGGTAATAACTAAAATTACCATATAACCTTTATGAAAATATACATACTTCCTCATTCTTTGAAAAAAACCTTATATTATTGAATATATTCCGTAAATCCAATAATGTTGTAAACTCCATCAATGATAACATAAAACACTTTTTCCTAAAATCATTAATCATATCGATGGCCATCAATACTATCCAATTTACATTATTCATATAAATATTCTATTTATCCAAACAAAACACCATTTTCTTAACATCTAGCACATATTAACAGTTAAATTCCCATAATCAAAATAATAGTCTTCTAATAAATCACTTTTCAAAATTAGAAGTACAAATCAAAATATTTTTTAAAAAACTTAATTAAAAACTTATACTAAATAATTATTATATATTTCATGATTTTTATAACATAAATATTTAATTCCAATAAAAAATTACTTCAATCATCCCACTTCTTTCTCAAACCACTGATAAGGCTTCATCATCTTATTCATTAACACCTCCTTAATATAATATGAAATATGAATCATGTACTAACATTTATAATCATCAATTTAATCATGATTCTCAGGTTTAACATAAAAAAATATTATTATAACATTTCATACATTCATATTTCATTTATAGTATCCTCATCATTGACAGTAAAAACATTACTTGTACCACCTTTCCAATTCTGTTCGTGAAATTTCTCCTTAGGACATTGATTTAAATAACTCAAATAGTTTCTATATTTAAAACAATCAATTGTCGATGATATCTTAGAGGCAGTTATTCTCATCCATTGTGATAACTAAAATTTTCATTTTTTCCTCTGTAATTACTTGCTTTGTGTCCTTTTCCACACTTAAAACATCTTCCAGTTCCACTAATACATCCATTTGGGTGATTCTTACAACATTATTGACTTATAAAAAGTTGAATCTACATTCAATTATGGTATCCACCACCCGAACTATCAATAAACATTTTAATTATCTTCTTTGGTGAGTTTGAGAGTTGTTTAAGGTGCAATTTTTTTAATTTTATATAATGATAAATGGTTAGGAATACAGAAAATATCCTTCACTCTAGCTGTTATCCCATTTGGTTTCTCATCAAAATATTATCTGTCACATTCAATTTTGGTTTAGTTTCTTTTGGTTCCATCTGTTGACTAAAACCAAAAAGAATAGTTTGAGTAAAAATAATCATAGTAGGGAACCATATCATCAAGAAAAACCACTGATCATATGTCTAAATAATAAAAATGTATTTTTAATCTATGAAACCTTAGGTTTATCAAAATTCATTCATAGTCACCATCTATTTCAATACATCATGATAGTTTGTAAATATTTTTGGAATTTATAAAGTATATCCCCGGGAGTGTCAGACCAGGTGTGTAGGTAGGCCTATTGTCATTCACCAAGTGAAAGTGGAGTCTAGCTCAATGTTCCCTTTTCAGAGTTATTACCCATAGGTAACTCTATTCTGGATCCACATCCACTTGTAGTATCCATAGAAGTATTTAATTTCATGGAAACAACTCTCTTCAACCTTTAACAAAACTATATGACATTTTTCTATAATTTGACACATCCTTAGACTTATCCCTAAACATATTCCAAAACATATCCTTATAAATATCTCATGGGTTCTCACTAATGTTTTCTTATCATAGTTTCTAAAGGTGAACTATTCATTTCCAATTATACCAACTATATCAACTGAATCTTTTCATATATATGTATTACATCTTTTTGTATTTATATTAAGAACATTGCACAACACACTCTTGAGGAATGCAATAGTTTAGTGACTTTTGAGACTAAGTTCACAATATTTTAATTTGGTGAAATATCTTCAGTATCTCCCATAATTATATTCCCATTTAGTAATATTTAAAAATTTATCCTACATAAAACATTTTTTCATAACTTGGGGAAAGAAAACATAAGAAAGGGTGAGTTCAGATTCTTAGAGAGGTTAAAAAGGGAGATACGTAAGCCTAACCTGGACAAAAGTGTTTGATATCATGAGTATAACCCATTAAAACAATACCCTACATATCATAGATCATAATCTTGGGTCATGATATACATATTAGAATTTCATAAGATATGAATCCTAATAAAATAAAAGAACATGATCCATGAGATAATAACATTACAATAAGACATAGAATTGTGGCATATATATAATCAAATGAAATATTATGTTAAGAACACCAACTAAGATCTTCAAGTAGAGGCGTTAATGGATATGTAGCCAAAGGCAACTCCAGAGGGTGATAAATAAGGCTAGGGACTGATGATGGAGAAATATCCACCTTGGAAGATAAAACAGATGAGTAGGTAACATTCTAAAAGGTTTGAAATTGTGGTTGCACATGAAGTGCATTCTCATGAGTATGAGAAAACATTCCAACCAGAAAAAAATTTGTTACCTTACCATAATAAAAATATGAAATTTCAATTAAATTGCTTTTTAAAATTATCAAAACCATTTTGCACATTTTTTCAAAACCTTAATTAAAAACTTATACTAAACAATAATTATATATTTCATGATTAAAATAACATAATTCATCAATTCCAATACATAAAGACATCAAACATCCCACTTCCTTCTATAAAAATTAACTAGGATTCATCATATTATTCCTTAAAACCTCTTTCCTTTAATATAAAATGTGATTCTTTTTATGACATTAATCAACCTTAATTTAATTTTCCTTTTCACATTTAGCAAAATAAATATTGGCAGAAAATCTCATACCTTTCATCTATCATTTGTAGTCTCCTCATCATCAGTAGTATAACCATTAATTGTACCAACTATTTAATAAACATTATTATCTTTCCCCTTATGAAATAAATTTCCATAATGCCCATAATTTCCACATTTAAAACATTAAACCATCAATTATATCTTAGGCGTCCCATTATTATCTTCCATTGTATTAACAAAACATTTTCATTTTTCTTCTACAATTAATTAAATTTTTCATTCTTTCCCAAACTCAAACCATATTCTAATTCCTATAAGAAATATAATTGTGTTATTCATCTCACATTATCGAAAAATTGAAAACTAAATATTCTTTCCTCTATGTTCTCCACCACCTAAACTCCCAATGAACTCTATCCTTATCTTATTTGATGAGTATGAGAGTTGGTTAAGGTGAAAGTTATTAATCATATATCATGATAACTAATTAGTAATAATCATAATATCCTCCACCCTAATTTTCAACCAATTTAGTTTCTCATCAACACATTATCTATCACTTTCAATGTTGATCCAATTTCATCTAGTTATCACCATTAACTAAACAAAAAATCATAGTGTGACTACCAATAATCACAGTGGGAACCACATAGTCATGAAAAATCACTTATAGGATGTCTAAATCACGACACATTATTTTTAATTAATTAAACATTAGGTTTATACAATGTAATTTATATTCACCATCATATTAAATTCCTCATGATAGTTCATGAAGACTTTTTGAATTCCCAAATTATATCATCTAGGATATTCAGAAAAGGTATGCAGTCGAGCCAGCTATCATGCACTAGGTGACGATTGAGTCCATCTCAATGTTCCATTTTAAGAGTTATTACCCCTAGATACCAATTTTCTAAAGAAAAATCCACTTATTGTATCCAGAAAGGTATGTAATTTCTTGTAAACCAATCCCTATGTCCATTAGAAAAAATTTAAGAAATTTTTCTATACTTTCACTCATCCATATACTTTGGTTTATACATTTCCTTATATAGATCCTTATAAATATATATAGGGATCTCAATAATATTTTAACATCCAAGTTTCCAAATATTAACTAAACCTTTCCAAATATACCAACTATTGTGACTCATGATTTTCATACATAGATATTGCATCTTTTTTATGAATATTAAATACATTACACAACAAATTCCTAAGGACCATAATATCTTAGTGTATATAGAGACTAGAAATACAATCTTCTAACTTGGTGAAAGATGTTAAGCATATCATATAAAGATATTCCCTTTTATTAATCTTCACAAACATACCACACTTAAAACCTTTATTCATAACATTGGGAAAGGAAACATAAGAAAGGGTGATCTCAAATATTCACTAAGGGTAAATAAGGGAGATATGTATTCATAACATGAATATAAGGGTTTGAGTACATGAGCATAACATTTGAAAACCATAAAATAAAAATCAAATATCAAAATCCTGAGTCATGGTATAAAGGTTGATAGTTAATAATACACTAATAATAAAGGAATCAAAGAAAATTATTCATAAGATCATAGAATTAGTATAAGACATTGAACTGTAGCATATTGATTAACATTGAAAATATTATGTCAAGGATACCAACCAAGACATTCATGACATATTAAGCTTGGGATGACCACATGTTTACCTACTTTTTTCACGGTACATCTTCTTATATACCGACTTCCAGGCTTGGGATAACCACTCGTGTACCCTATTCGAGATTGGGAAAACCTCCCATGCATCCTCTTTTGGGATTAGAATAACCTCATGTGTACCCTTTGAGATAATACAACATTAATAATTACCCAATAAACTTGATAGAGATATATTTTACACCCATTATATAATGATGATAATACACATGTGTGTCATAATATCATAAAACATTTATCATGTCATAACCCATAAAAAATGGGCTTCATAAATATTTCACCATAGCATAACCTGTGGAAAATAAATAGGTTTATAATATCTTTATCATTTAATCATAGCATAACCCATGGAAAATAAGTGGGTTTCATAATAATTTTATCATGGTATAAACCTTGGAAAAATCAGTGCATTTCATAATAATTCTATCATGGTATAACACATAGAAAAATAAGTGGGTTTCATAAAAATTCAATTATGGTATAACCCATTAAAAAAGAGTGGGTTTCCTAAAAATCATATCATCCTAAACATAAACCATTCAAATAAATTTAAAGAATGGTATCCTTTAATCATATCCCCAGTAAAACATAAGTATCCTAAAATGATTTCATCTTATATGGGGAGTGATTTTGAAAAAAAATAACGTAGAATGTTTCTTGAGGAAAACAACCATTATTTGAAAATAACTTTTTTAAACATAACATTATAAAATATATTAAAAAAAATTTCTTTAAAAATAAAATTTAAAAAATTATAATGGAATATTTTAAAAAATTAAAAACAATTCTCTAGGAAAATATCCTTCTCACCTTGAAAACACATTTTTACAGAATAAAACATTTTGAAAATCATTTTCTTAGAAAATAAATTTGAATAATTATAGATGATGCCTTAAAAATATTTTAAAACATTTCTTGAGGATAATATCCATATGACATTGAGAAATTTTTTTTTAAAACATAAAACATTTTTAAAATCATTTTCATTGAAAATAACGTTGAAACTTATAAATTAAGATTTAAAAATAATTAAAAACATTTTCTAAGGAAAATGACCTTTTAAATTTAATTTTTTTTAAATATAAAACATTTTGAAAATAATTTTACTTGAAAAAGAACTTGAAAATATATAATGTAATATTTAAATGAATTAATGTTCATGATGGAAGGAAATTTCATTCATACCAAACATGTTAAAAAAATATTTCTTTAAATTTTTTAATAAAAACTAAACATTCATTGTTTGGAAAATGACATAAAGATTCCTTTGACAATTTTTTTTAGAAAAATATAACATAAGTAAAAAATTAATTAATAAATCATTTAAATAATTATAGAATAGTTTTAAAAACATTTTTTAAAAACATGGTGTTGGATGAAAAAAGGGTTTTCAACCTATGAGAGAAATAATGACGATTTTTCTTAAATACATCATTTTAAAATCACGAGTAGTTAATGAGTGGAAAATTATTGGAAATAATGTATTATATATAAATCACTACATGATAATAAAATTAATGAGTCTCTGGATACATATATCATAATATTTTATCATTGGAAGTATAATCACAAACATCCCCAATAAACGATGAGATTTTAATATAAAACTCTTACCACTTTGGTAACGTTGAATTGTAATCCCTATAAAATAATAATATTAAATAAAACATATAATATCATTAAAATTTTTATTTTAAAGATAAAACATTTCAAATGGGAATTATATACACTTTTTAGAATAAGAGACAGTCAATGCATAACTTAGGTCTCCAAGAAGACAATTTAGGACAAAAATCCCTTTACCACGTTGGTAGATTTTGAACTGTAAACCCCGATAAAGAGAGATCATAAAAAGTATATATAAATAAAAATAATTTTTTAAGGATATTAATCATAAAATAAATTCATGTTCATTATATATACCACATAAAATAAACATGTGGTTGACATGGCTGGTGTCTCACGGAAAATACAAGTGAGACGAAAATCCCTTACCAAAAGTCTCGACATCCTTCGTACACATTTAAACCTACTTTATAATATATATAAGTTTATAATAAATATATTACAGAACCATAAATATATATTTAATACCATATATTATTTACATATGACATTTTATTTCTTGTTTATTGTCATTTCTATGTTAATGTCATGTTTTGGGAAATAACTGCTTTGTTTTTTATGTATGTTTTAATTTTTGATTTTTTATCCCATTACATTGATAATGGTTATATAATGTAAATAATTTAAACTATTATATAAATATAATATAAACTCATTATACATTTATTTATAGTGATCCATAAATTTTATGGATAGACAAATAAATAAACCATTCATGGAGACGTAGGTCGTACGTATGCATGAACGTTATATCCATTTTCCTAATGGAAAGAAAGAAATAAAGGTAAAAAATATATTAAAATTTAATAATAAATTTTATTTCATATATATCACATATTTTCATTAAAAACATCATTATTACCTTCCATGTAAATCATGAATGAATCACATCACTTGGTGAGGTGGTAGTCCATAGTACACATGAAAGACATTATCATATTCCCACGAAATAGAAAGTAAGAAGAAAAATAGGATAAAAAGATTAAAAAAGAATAATAATATATTAAATAGATGAAATTAATAATAAATTCATCATTATATCTATCCTTGATAGGTGGTAATCGAAAAACAAATGACATCAGTTCGCGAGGCGGTCGTCTGTTGTATACAAGAATGATGATTTCGTAATAGATTTGATATATGAGGAGATGGTTTTAGGAAATTAAATTAACATCATAAATATCATTATATTTAATATAATTAGTTTATTCTATCATCATGGTTTAATAATAATAGAAATACATTTATTAATAAATGAAATAAAACCCTTGATTAGGGACATTACCTCTTATTCAGACAACTTGTTTTGGTTTGCACCAAAAGGCTTCTTATGTTAGATTTATGACCAATATATGGATTAAATGATTAAATGAGGTATTTAAGGAAGTTATTTTGGTATTTAGTTTCCAAACCAAAGGGTTTTTAATGTTTAAATAGGACATGATCCAAAGTTTCCATTTATAATGTGGTGAGTGGCACACTTTTAATTTTTGAAAATAAAAGGTGTACCCACATTTTTCACATGAAAAAAGGCTAAAAAAGTAAAAATTATAAAACCTAG
This sequence comes from Viscum album, assembly GCA_963277665.1. NCBI lineage: Eukaryota > Viridiplantae > Streptophyta > Magnoliopsida > Santalales > Viscaceae > Viscum > Viscum album. The sequence goes on along the minus strand of OY728153.1, from coordinate 1,197,710,326 downwards.
ATTATATAATGTAGGAATATAAAAATAAAATTTGTTTTTGAAATTTTTGGTTCATTTTTAACCCTTGTAATTTTAGTTTAACCCTCTGATAAACCCATTTTTACCTTAACCATGGTAAATAATTTTAATTATTTTAAATATGAATTATGGTAAAAAATAAAGTTTAATTTAATATAATTAATAAATTATTATAATTAAAAATATGGAATCCATTTTTATGAATTCCATTCACATAATTATAAAATTTTAATTTCAAATTAATCCAATAGAAGCAATGAAAAAGCGGGTTTTCCAAAGAGAAATGTTAAAAAGATTAAAATGATTTTATTTGAAATTTGAATATAAAATTGATTAAAATGAAATAAATTGGATTAGTATATATAAAATTAAACTAATTTTACCTTTAAAACCATGTTAATTTTTTTTTACATTTTTAAATTCATTAAAAGAAATGATAATTCTTAATAAAGACCAGTATTTTTCACTATTCATTGAAAATTTTATCTTCTCATAAATTTCTAAAAATATTACAAAAAAATAATTTTTTCATGATGTTTTCAAAAATAATTATTAATTTTTCAAATAAATTTTCTAAAATTTAAATAAAAATATTTTTAAAATAAGAGCACAACATGCAACAAAACTACTTTTTAGAAAAATACTATTTTTAAGTGTAAAATTGGATTTATGATTATCTCTTGTATTGAAAAGACATAAGATGAATGTTAATTTTTTCATTAAATATATATTATATAAATTTCATTAAAATCATTCACCCAAAATTATTTATTTGATTTATTGATGTCATACACATTTGTGTACATAAAAATAGTTTTTCAGAAAATGATTTTTTTATTTTCAAATAGTTTTTACTTTAATTGAAAATTAATTAGTCAAAAAATAATTAATTATATATAAATTTTCAAAAACATATATTTTCTTAATTTATTTAATCCTATTCATACCCTCTATTCCAATTTTTAGGTGATAAATATCATATTAAGTAATAATATGTTAATAGTATGTCACATTTTTTTTAAACTCGATGTTGCATGAAACACGAGCTACACCAAGCATTTAGTGTATAGAATGATAAAATTAGTGTTTCATATAACAAAAGTTAAACTCAATATTACATGTAATAAAAAATATTGAAAATATTAAATTTATTTGAAAAATATATTTCACAAAATCTCATAGTGCTACATTCTACCCCCTTAAATAAACTATGTCCTCATAATTTGAACTTGTTCTCTATGACCAAGGGTTTAATATTTGAAAATACCTTTATAATAAACCCACATCATAAAACTTACCCTTTAAAAGATTTAATGGGATGTTTGAAGGTTATCTAGAATAATACATACCATGTTTCAAAATAGGAGAACATAGATGAGAAGTAAATACATGGACATATACGAGAAAAATAACACCCAAATAATGATTGAGAGTCATAGATAACATGAATAGGAGAAATTTAATAAACAAAATTACATAAACAAAATAGGTGTGAAAATGGTCATGATATCATTAAAAATGATGTTAATAGAAAAAACAGTTATTTCTATGCCCTTTTCCTAATAATGGTGAATTTTCACAAAAAAATACAGTTACTTGATTTCATTATATTTAATATGAACATTATCTTCCATTGGTTGTTCCTTGATCAATTTACAATTTATATCTTACTTTAATAAATGAATTTTTCATTTATAAAAGACTAAATAAGATCTTTAAAATCATGGCATGTCATTCGTTCTATCTCTTGTTAATATCAAAAATAAAATGGTTTTCACATGTTATACATAAATATTCATATGGTAAAATAATAAATTAATATATAAACGCTCAACCAAAATTTAATATAAACCATTTCATAAATGGTTAACCTTATAACCTTTTCAAAATTAAAAATTTATAAATAAGGTCACTAATTTTATCAAAAATCAATATAACATTAATCCCCTAATAATAATATGGAAAATCATGATTGTCACATCCCAAATATGTGAATACCTTATTCATATATTTTTTTGAATCATATTAATAACAAAAATTATCATATAACTTTAATGAAAACATACATACTTCGTCATTATATTTTCCATAAATCTAATAATGTTGTAAACTCCATCAATAATAACATAAAAAACCTTTCCACAAATCATTATCATTTCCAATGCCATTAATACTATCCAATTTACATTATTCATATCAATCATCTATTTATCTAAACTAAACACCCTTTTCTAAACATATGGAACATATTAACGGTTACCTTCCCATAATCAAAATATTATATTTCTAATAAATCACGTTTCAAAATCATCATCACCAATCAAAATATTTTTTAAAATCCTTAACAAAAAACTTATACTAAATAATTATTATATATTTCATTATTTATATAACATAATTCTTTAATTACAATACAAAAACACTTAAATCATCCCACTTCCTTAAACAATTCAGAAGGCTTCATCATCTTATTCCTTAATACCTCCTTCTTATAATATGAAATATGAATCTTGTGCTAACAATCATAAACATCAATTTAATCATGATTATCATGTTTAACATAAAAATATGATTATAACATTTCATAGATTTCATATTTCATTTTTAGCCTCCTCATCATCAGTAATATAAAAATTACTCTTACTACCTTGCTAATTGTCTTCATTATATTTCTCCTCAAGACATTGATTTACATAATTCACATAATTTTCACATTTGAAAACATTCAATTATCAATTATATCTTAGGGTATATTATCTCATCCATTTTATTAACTAAAGTTTTCATTTTACCCTAAAATTACTTACATTGTGCCCTTATTTTCCACACTCAAACATCTTCCTGTTCCTCTAATACATCCACTTGGGTGATTCATCCCACATTATCGACATATAGAAAGATGAATCTTCTTTCATTTATTGTATCCACCACCCTAACTCTCTATATGCTTTATTTTTTATCTTCTTTTGTGAGTTTGAGAGTTATTTAAGGTGAATTTTTTATTTGTATATAACGATAAATGATTTAGAATACTCAAAATATCCCTCACTCCAGTTGTCATCCCATTTGGTTTCTCATCAACACATTATCTATCACATTCAATGTTGATTTAGTTTCATTTGGTTACCTCAATTGGCTAAAACCAAAAATCTTATTTTGAGTAACAATAATCATAATGGGGAACCAAATCATCAATAAAAAACACATATAGGATGTCTAAATCATGACACCTTGTTTTTAATCTACAAAACCTTAACTTTACCCAAATTTATTCATAGTCACAATCTATTTTAATACATCATCATCATTTTAAAGAGTTTTTTAATTTATAAAGTATATCCCAAGAGTGTAAAACTATATGTGTAGTAAGGCATGTTTTCATGAACCAGTTGATAATCGAGTCTAGATCAATGTTCTATTTTCAGAGTTATTACCCCTAGGTAAATCTGTTCTAGAGCCACATCATACAAGGATTTATTTTCTTGGAAACCACTATCTACAACCTTTACCAAAATTATAATACATTTTTACATACTTTAATGCATCCTTAGACTTATCCTTAGAAATATTCCAAGATATACACTTATAAATAACTCATGGGATCTCAATAATGTTTTATCATCCTAGTTTCGAAAGGTTAACTATTCATTTCCCTTGATACAAACTATATCATCCCATGATTTTCATATATATATATTACATTTTTTTATGAATATTCAGTACATTACACAACATATGCCTGAGGACCATGATATTTTAGCAACTTTTGATATTGGGAACACAATATTCTAATTTGGTGAAATATCTTCAATATCTCTCATAATGATATCCCCCTTTAGTAATCTTCACAATCATATCCTACTTAAAACAAATCCTTATAACACGGGGAAAAGAAACATAATAAAAGGTGTGTTTATATTCTCAGTATGAGTAAAAAGGGATATAAATAAACATAACCTGAACAAAAGTGTTTGATATCATGAGTATAACCTATGAAAACCATACCCTACATATCATAGATCATAATATTTAGTCATAACATAAATATTCTAAGTTCATAAGATATGAATCATAATTGAATCAAAGAACACAATCCATGAGAGCATAACATTTGTATAAGGCACATATTTGTGGAATATACCTAATCATAAGAAATATTATATTAAGAATACCAACCAAGATATTCATAACATATGATTCATGGGCCAACCACCCATGTACCTACTTTGTTCTTGGGATAACTTCCAATGTGCCCTCTTTCGGTCTTGGGATAACCTCTCATGTTCCCTCTTTTGCACTTGGGATAATGTAACACCATGAAAATTCCATTATGTTATTAATAGAAATCTCATTTTATAATGAAAAATTTATTTTGAGAACATATCAATACTTTTACATTTCTTAATAACTTTACACATCATCGATAACTATAACTTGAAACTATAAGGGGATTATTTAATGAAATAATCAAAACTATATTATTTTTAGAGACTAATTTTATTAAAATATGTTTTATGTGGAAGTATTAAATAAAAATTTATTTTATAAAGAAATATTATAAAATTATTTTTAAATGATAATATATTTTAATGAATCCCTAAGTAATTTTTATAATGGTCAAAATGTTTGTTTTTCTATGAAATTCCGAAATTTTAGTAAATAAGGATATTTATTTAAAACTTTAAATAATCATATATAGATAATTATATTTATAAAAAAAACTTCATATTTTTACTCATCACATCAAAATTATCTTAGGGTGAATTTATGGTAATTATCTAATAAGATGATTTTTGGGTTAAAAAGCGAAAAAACTATTTTTTATTAAATATGATAAATATTATTTTATAATTAGGACTTGAAAAATATTTAAAATTATATAATCCCTATTATTAGTAAAAAAATTTAAGAAACAACATATATCATAATATTTTTCATATAGAAACACATGCTTAAAATTATTAAAAACCGTGATTTTAACCGTTAAAAAATCTATTTTTATGAGTTATACATGTTTCACATTAGAATTTATTTTTCCCACTTCTATAAATTGAAATAAGAAAAATGGATTGAATATTTAGAATTATAATATCTGAATTACTTAGTAATGTTAATTTTATTTTTAGGCATAAAAATGTTACCATGGTAAAAAAATAAATTACCATAATATATGTAAAATAATGTAGCGGGTTAAAGTTAAAAGGTAAAAGATTATAATACCTATAAAATAAAATATTAAAGGGGTGTTTTATGTTTTCATTAACTAATCCAGTATTTAAAACATTAATTTTCAACCAAAATAGTTGGAATTATTTCAACACAATAGTGTTTATCCTTAAATACAAAATAATCATGTTTTATTCACTTAAAGCCACCCCTCCTCAAGTATAAATACCCTCTTCCAACCCCCACTCTCCACTCAAACTAAAAATCCATGAAGTTTTAATGTTTTCCCCTCCCAAAGTGCGACTCCATGTTTTACCTAATGTTACCCCAAGGTTTTAGGGTTTTCCCCCTCCATGATTTAGGAAGGAATTCTTCAAGGTAAGGTAATCCTTTTTATCTTTTTTTCATTCATGTACGTCTTTTTTATGTGTCTTATAAGAATCAAGCTTATTTATTTTAATTAATTATATTTTATTATTCCTTATACTTTCAAAATGGAGTTTTACCAATGGGAGACCTGTAATATCTCTCATTATTATTTTCCTCTAATCTATGTTTTATACTTCTATGTTGCCTAAATAGGTTCATGAATGTTTTTCTTTTTTATAAAATATTTTAATATTTTCCTCAATCCATTTTTTTATTATTTTGAGAAACCACTTTTTGGTTAAGTGGGAACCTTAAATAACCATTCACTACCACACATACACCACAAAAATAAGATTCAAAATTCAAAACTCAACTTTAAAATTTTAAATTTCAAACTACAATATCATCACCTCTTTGGGACAAATCCCACATCATGTCATAAACCTTAACAAAAATCAAACCTATCATCTTACCAGATTGCTGGTGAGGGACGAATTTTGAAATCCATAATTTTAATCATAAAGAAACATCATTTTCAAAGAAAAAACACAAAACATGAAGTGAATCACCAGGATAAACCTGACATTTTCATATTCATAACTTCACTGAGAACTAAACCAACCTAGAGAAACCACCAAAAAAGTAGAAATAACCATCATCAATGGGAGAAATTACCACCACCTCAAAGGCTCATTTATGTCCATAATCAAAGGGAATATCACATAAATATCCTAAGGAGAAAAACCCTACACTAGAGCACCTCCTAGAATTTTATCGGCCGAATGAACAACACCTCCAAAATCCTCCTTCAGAATCATCACACCAGACCCACTTAGATGGGAGCATTGGACCATGAATCTAGGGAATATTGTGTATAAAAAGGTCACAATATAGATCCTTACTTTTCAAGAATATTGAACAAGAAAATACATCCATAATAACATAACCATAAAAACAAAACACCATTACCAATGTAAAAAAACACAATCACCAATCAAATTTTTCACCATTGCTAATAAAAAAACAAACCACAAGACCGAAACCTAAATAGATATGAAGAAAAGTGGAAGAACCAGACATGGTCCTCAACATTGAACCATGACCATAAACCACTTGAACATCCCAAACCACCGTGAAGAATGCCAAACATAAAAAAATGGTGTTTTTCATGAAGGATGTGGTTGGAAGAGAAGTCTTAGTTCACCGTTGAAGGCCCAAAAATAAGAAACATAAGACCATAAAAGATATAAAATCAAAGATAAACCCTAGGATGAGAACCTATGGAAGAGAGAGTGGGAGGTTAGGAGAAGGTCCACTCACTATCTGAGAAGTGCACATGAAACCTTTGTCTCTAAATGAGAGAGTCCCATCTAAAATGGATAACCTGAGGAGAAACCAAAAAATATGACCAAAAGGAAGAATAATCAATGTAAAATAGATAGGAATGAAAAGGAGGCAATAATATTACACTCCATCTGCAGGGGGATAAAACTCTATGAGTAGGAGGAGAGCACTCAAGGGAGATCGTTGAGAGAGAATGGATCCATTTTTGTTTTTATATATTGAATAATCAAACCTATTATATTTATGTAGTAAATCATCTAGATGTAAAAATATCTAATTAATTTTGGGATATGAATATATGAAACCCATAATCTCTTTTCATGGGTTAAAAAGGTTTTTTTGATCATCAATTTTAAACACTTTGTATGAAATTATTTTTATATGAAACCTATTATTTATTTCTATGGGTTATTGATAAAATTATTTCCATTGTGATAAATGTGGCTCACATGATTTAATACATACAATGGGTTCACCCTAATAGTTCCCCAATTCATTGGGATATTAATTAATCTCTAGGGATGTCATGCTTGAAATACCTTTGGGAATATCCTCGGTAATTATGATATTTGACACCATGGGGATAGAACTTGGTGATATGATTATGAATGTCTTATTTTTAATTTTTATCCACATTTCTATGTAATTATTCATGTACTTTATTTTATTATATGCCTCATATTCATATGAACATTCCTTATTCATATTCGTCTTATATGAAAAGTGTTTCCTTTGTCTATTACCTTTCTAGAATTAATGATCAACCCTTTCTTAGATGCATGTACTTAGGAAAAGAGATGTGGTAAGATTAAACCTAGGAATAACTTATGAATATGTTTAACATGTGTATTGGAAGATTTTTTCAGTTTATGTTATCCTTATTTAATTAATGTAATATTTACCTAATTTACAAGACACTAAACCAAAAATGATCATTTTGATTCTATAAGGTAATATTTTGATAAGTATTTATGTAAAATTCATGTAATAAAAATTCAGGTCACCATGTATAACTTTCAATGTACCCTATTTTGGGCTTGGGATAACATCTCATGAACCCTCTTTTAGGCTTGGGATAACCTCTCATGTACCCTTTTAGATTATATGACATTAATCATTAGCCAATGAATTAGAGGGAGATATAGGTGTCACCAATCACATAATCAAAATCAGACACATACGCACCATAATAACATAATATAATAATTATATTAGAACCCATAAAATAAATGGGTTTCTTAAAAATTTCATCATAACATAACCTATGAAAAAGAAACAGATTCATAATCATTTCATCATGTCATCGTATAATCACCCATGGAAAAAGAAATAGGTTTCATCAAAATTATTTCATGGTATAACCCATGGAAAATAATTGGGTTTTATAATAATTATAGTAGAGTATAAACCATGAAAAAATATCAGGTTTCATAAGAATCCTATCACGATATAACCTCTTAAAAAATAAGTGGGTTTTATAAATATCATTAAATTATAAACATAAACCATCCAAAGAGAGAATAAGAATGTTATCCTGGGATTATATCCACATTAAAGAACAAGTATACTAAAATTATGTCATCTTATATGGATAATTATTTTGAAAGAAAATCACTTGTAATTTTTCATGATGAAAATAACCTTTCTTTGAAAATAAAATTTTAAAAAAAAATTTATAGAATAATTTTGAAATATTTTACATTGAAAATAAACTTTGAAAACTAATTAAGGAATATTTAAAATTACTTTAAAAAATTTCTAGATAAAAATATCCTTTTTTACTTTGAAAACATTCTTTTAAAATATAAAACATTTCCTAAATGCTTTTATTTGAAAATAACATTGACAAAACTTTAAATAATATTTAAAAATCATTTAAAAAATTTATTAATTAAAATAAACTTTTCATTTTTAAAATCACTTTTTAAAAACATAAAAAATTTTAAAAATAATTTTCTTTGAAAATAACATTGAAAAATTACAAATAAAGCATTAAAATCATTTATGATATTTTTGTGAGGAAAATATCCTTTCCACTTGGAAAAATATATTTAATACATAATTTATTTTCAAAGTAAATTTCTTTTAAAATAAACATTAAAACATATAATGTAATATTCAATTAAAATAATGGTTATAATGATGGTAAATTATATTTATGTCATACATGTTAAAATAAAGATTCCTTTCACATTTTTGGTTAAATCCAAACGAGCATTGTTTGAAAAAAGACATGAAGATCCTTTCAATTTTTTTTTTGTAAAAAGTAAAACATGGCTAAAAATTTCCTTAATAAATAATTTTAAGAATGATAAAAGGATTTTTGAAAAAATAGAAAACATGGTTTTGGAAGAATTTGTTTTTACCAAAGAGAGAAATAAAGATAGTTTTTCTATATAAAATAATTTTAAACCATTGATTACATAGAAATAGGAAAACAAATGGAAAATTTTATTCTCCATAAATCAAAAAAGTAGAAGAAAATTCACGAGTCTCGTTAGAGATATATAATAATATTTCATTATTTGAATCATAATCGTAAACGATCCTGACAAATGATGAGATTGTTACATAAAACACTTACAACTTCGTTAATTTGAATCATAGTCACCATGAAAGAATAAAATAAAATTATAATTATAATTTCATTAAAATATGGATTTTAATAATCTAACATGTCAACAGGATAGTATATACACTGCATAAAAGAATATATGTTCATAACATAACTTAGGTCTCTATGAATGAAATTTGAGACAAAAAACCCTTACTATTTTGCTAACTTTTTAACCATAAACCCAAAAAAAGATACTTAAATGGATATGTAAATACCTATAATTTTAAGGATAAAAATCATAAAATACATTCATGGTTAGTATATACACTACATAAAATAAACATATGGAAAGCATATATTATGTCTCATAGAAAATAAAAGTGAGATAGAAATCCCTTACCTTAAGCCCGACTGTCCTCCGTACACATTCTAAACTCATGTATACTAAATATATTTTTATTATAATATAGAATAATACATACATACATACATATATATATATATCATACCTGTAACATACCATGTTTTTGGAATTTGATGTTTTTCAAGTAAATTTGATATTTTTGTTTGGTTGTCAGAGCAACTCTTATTTCAATCTCAAAATCCAATTTTAGGATTTTACCCAAGGATTGTTTTTAAAATGGGATTCATGAATTGGAAGGTTACTTAGGTTTTCAGGTTAGTTTTCAGTGAGGAAGGGATCAGATACTTAGTTTTGGGAATATTCTGATAGAGGCGCAAAATTTGGACAAACTGTGTGGCCTCATAAGAGAAACTGTGTGGCCTAACAGTATCACTGAAATGGTTTAGAAAAATATATATGTAAGGTTAAACGACCATGTGAAACCTATAAAATTTTTATAAAAGCGGATTAGAATGATCTATGGACTATTTAGGAAACCCCGAATCTGATTGAACGAGGTGGGTGCCTTGAATAGTGACAGTTGTATGGGTTGTGCATGGTTTGAAAAACTGTGCTCTTAGAAATGTGGGAGGGGATACAATTGGACAGTGGCTATGCATGGTTTGATAAAGTATGCTCCTAGCCATGTGAGGGGAGATCTATTTTTATAGTGGTTGTGCATGGTTGTTGAATGATTATCCAAACCATACAAACTAAATTTGTTCCTCATTTTAACGGGTGAAATTATAATTTTTCCCTCCAACCTTATTTCTATTATTTATCCTATTTATCCTCCCATTCAAATGAATAATAGGGGAGATCCTCTAAATTCCCTCCATCTATTATTTGACCAAATCCCACTATTTGAGCTCTAATCCTTGATTTTTTGGTTTTTACAAATTTCTCTCAGTAAGTCCTTTGATCTTATATCCTCTTTTCATTATTAATATTTCTATATGGTTAAATAAATTTGTGCAATACATTTTACAATATTTTTGTTATTTTCATCAAGAATTGTAGAGACCCGAAGCTTAATGTACATGGACATTACATTACATTAGCAGAATACTTAATACATAACAAAAACAGACACACAAGGATCGTAATAGTTTAGTGTCTTTCGAAACTCGGAATATAATATTCTAATCATGGTGAAAGATCTAAAATATCTCCCATAAGATCTTCCCCTTTTTGTTTCCTTACCTAAAACCTTTCTTTTAATCCTAGGGGAAAATAAAACATGAAAAGGGTGAGCTCAAATGCTCAGTAAGGGAAAGCATGGATAAAATAAAACATACCATATACATTTGAACTTAAAAACATGAACATAATGTTTAAACATCAGAATCTTGAGAAATGACATAAATCATGGAAGTACGTAAGGTAGAGATGATAAATAAACATTAATCATGATAAAATAGAATGAGAAGTAAACATTTAATTGTGTAAAACTATTAAGCACATGATATGATTTCCATATTAGCCAAGGCATTGCTTCCAAGACCATCTTAGTGGACAAAGTCTCTTTCTGAATCGAGTTCACTCCTCGTTCCAGTCCTGTATTACTGAAACGGTTTAACTTTCCATTTCAGCCATTTCTATATCATGAGATATAAATCTTTACCCAATTAATTGGAGGGAGATATAGGTCCCACCCATCTCATAATGAAATCATTCTTACTTGTGCCACAAAATAAACATACATCATTCATAATAACCCAATAAAAAAATGGGTTTCATAAACATCATCCCATCATTACATAATCCATATAAAAGAAATGGATATTATTTCATAATAAGTATAGTGAAACCATGTAAATCATAGAGACATTATACTTGAAACATACACATATGAAATAATTTCATCTTAGATGAAAAATGGTTTTGATAAAACACTTGAAATGAATTCTTGAGGAAAATATCATTTCTTCTTCAAAATGATTTTATTTTCACATAATGTCATGCAATTTTAAAGAAATGGATTTTTTTGAAAATAGTTATGAAATATTTTGTAGGAAGCTTCATGAAAATAAGGCTTTATAAAACCGTAAAAATAATTTCATGTCGTATACGTTAAAAAACATTCTTCTCGTACTTTTGCCGGAAAAGTCAAAAAGTACCTCGTAATATAAACAAAATAAAGATTACTTACATACCATGTAGTAAAAGTAAAAAATGGGTAAAAGGACTTTAAACATACATGAAACCATTTTTAGAAAACATGGGCTTGGATGATAAAGATAACCCCAGTAAATACTTACGAATAAACAATCTCGGATAAAAATGAGATTGATAAATTATCCCTTACCTTAGGTCTGATATGCTTCGTACGTATACAAAACTCCCGTATAATGATTTAAATAATTTCATTTACTTATTACATAATCATATTCATTGTTATTATATCATATATGGTTCACTTATGACTTTATATTACATTTTCTTTTGTAAATTCATGTTAAAGTAGCGTTTTGGGTAAAATCGTTTCATTTTCCATTCGTGTTTTAAATTTTAATTATTCATATGATTAATTAGATCATGATTACTTACATCCAGAATGTAAAAAAAATTTATATATAATATATATTCAGAATATACATATATATAATGGATCGGTAAATGGAAATAAATACACCGTTCATGGAGACTGTAGGTCGTACGTACGCATGAACGCTGTTTTCGTTTCCTTATTGAATTGAATGGAATTAAGTAGATGACATAAATATATATATACATAAATCCAATAGCATTATTATGTCATATATTTCATGATTTCTTATTATATATACTTTATAATCATTCTTGAATGGTTATCATGGAAAGTGAACTTCATCGCGTCGTGGAGACGGTATTTCGTACGTACGCACGAGCGATGATATCATTCCCATGATCGTGGAATTGTATTAAAGTGTATGTATAATATTAAAGAATCAATATCACTTTACAATAATCATATATATTCATTACTTTCACCATTATACCCATCCAAATAAGGTGGTGGTGGAAAATAGATTACACCACGGCATGGAGACGGTATTCCGTACGTACGCACGCGCGGTGATTTCATTTTCCATAGGATGGATAGTTGGTGAAATATGGTTTTTTCATACTTATAATAACATATCAGTATATTATTGATACTTATGTTATTACTTGATAATGAAACAACTAAAGAAGAAGAAGTGGAAGAATAAATAAATTTGAAAGAATCGGTAAAAGACATTACCTCTTCTTTGAAGCGCCTCTTTGAGAGCTCCTCTTAGGGCACTAAAATTGGTTTTTGAAGAAAACAGATACCTCTAGGATGTTTCTAGGGAAGTGTAGAAGAGAATTTTGTAGGGTTTCGGCAAGCTTGAATGCTCAATTTGGTGTGAGGAAGAGAGGTAGGAGGTGCCCTTTTATAAGGGAGGAGAGGGGCACCTTTGGAAGAACTAAAAATATTATTTTATTATAAAGTCATATTCGGTTATTAATAGCTCCAAATTGAGTTATTTAGAATCTAAGGTGGGTATGGTTCTAAATCCTCTCATCCAATAGAATTTAGACAAGTTTAGGTTCCTATTTTAACCTTATAATTTATATTTAACTTTAAGTTAAATAATTTTACTTTTACCGCGTCTTCTTGTTTTCTTACACTATAAGGTTAATAAACTTACTATAACAAGCCAAACGAACCCCAAGTGGTTCATTATTAATATATATATCCTCATATAAGTAATTTGTCCGAACCTTAGTTTTTAGGAATAAAATAACAATTAATAATATAATATTTTTTTAAAAAACTATTTTATGTCAATTTTGACACTATTTGGTACTTGATTTTTGTGAAAATAATAATAGAAAGATTAGTTCAAAAAAAGTAACTTAAATCAATAATAACATGTCATATTAACCTATAAAATTATTGGAATTCATAAAAAGTCTCAAATTACATTTATTTTGGTATTTATAACATCAATTATGTCAATATTTTATTAATAAGATAATTACTACATCATCTTTGTATCAGAAATAAATTAAATAATTTAATGTCTAAAAATATAAATAAAATACCATTATTTAGGAAATATTTTTATCATTCTAATGAATATTTATAGATGAATTTATCCTATGTATAACCCTATATTAAAAATGATTTAGTTATTAAACTTTGATTTTAACTATTTTAACCCTTCTTTAAATAAATTAATAATAAATGTCCTAATCTAATCCAAGTGGGCCTAAATGGTCATATTTTATTCCTAAGGTTGTTTTGGTCGAATTTGACTTATCCAACAGAATTAAGACGTGTGTTAGGGTAATAATAATATAATTTTTACCCTTAATTATCCTATTTACTTTTAATCGTGGTAAATAAAAGTAAAAAGTTACTATTCATCAAAAAATATTTTCATCTCATTGAACCACATTTTAGTCCTTGATATTAGACTTCTCTCTTGGATTTTCGAAATTCAATTCACATAAGTGGTAAAATTTAAATTAAAAAAAGTTAGTTTTTTAACTACCACTAAGTGGTTTCACTATTCATAACGGGTAGTTCATATAATATATCGTTGTTTAGCGAAACTCAGTATTGCGTACAACATAGGCTATCGTGGAAGGTCGTGATTGCGTGTAATGCAAGCCAAGTCAGGGATGCGTATTGTGAAAACTTCTTTTGGAGTAGCGTACAAAACAAGACATTAATGAAATTAAAAAGAATATTTTTCATAAAATCTCGGGGTGTTACATTCTACCCCCCTTAAAATGAATTTCTCCCTCAAAATTCGTTGGGGTTATAAATGGTTTACTACTCAAAAGTTTGTTTAATAGAATCCCACATCGTAAAAAGGAATACCAAAACTTGGATTTAAAAGCTAAAGTATGAAATTTAACGGTTACCCAAATTAACTCATCACTAGGTTTCCACGTAGGAGAACATAGGTGAAAATATGGATATGGAAGAAAAATCTAACCATCAAGTTCTGATGGAGAGTGGTAGAGAACATGGCTATAAAAAAACCATCAATCACAAAGCCATAGATTTTTTATGATCTAAGGTACCATCTGATTCATCAGATATAAGGGCACTAGGACAAAATTTTCGGTTTTCAAGATCATTTCCCTAAAGTTGATGAAATTGGAATTAGAAGAAATAATTTCGTTATAAGGCCCCGACCTTAAACCTTACTTAATATTGAATTAAATGAATAATTCACAGTGAGGATCCTTTCAGTTTTAGAGTTTTAGAGAATTAGGACATAACTATTACATCTCAAAAGATTACAAAGTAGTCACTTCTACTAAATTTCCATAAAATAAAAACTCTTAAAAAGAAACATGTATAGTTCCATGTATTAGATAACATGACTTTCCCTTGATCCCTTCCTTGACCCTATTCCACATTAAGTCCTGTGAAAAACATTTCAAAAAAACATGCGGTGAGCATAAAAAGCTCAGCAAGGGATACACAAAGAATGAAAGATGTTAGTTTTTTAAAGAAACAATTAAACCATGTATACTTTATCAAAGTAATACCTTTTACCTTTAGGAAGTAGTTAAAACTCTTCACTGAATAAAATATCATTACTTACCCTTTTGTAACCAAAATATTACCACAAAACCCATATAAAGAACACATAACATATAAAGGTAACATGGGACACAAACATACTTAAATGGAATAACCATACGGTCGACTTCCACACATACTTAATGGAATAGTCATACAGCCGACTTCCATACCCAATGCATTGGAGGTTATAACGTAACCACCCGTCCTGGTATTCATGGCACCACCCGTCATATGGTTTATCACGTAACCACCCGTAAAATGTCCAAGTACCATCATTACACATAAAATATTGAAAATATAAACATTTCAATAACAACATTTCATTTTCAATCAAAATAAGTATTTCCAATATATTGAAATAAACAATCAATTTTCAAAAATCATTTAAAAGAGATTTTTGAATCAAAGTGTCCCATACCACTTTGAAGCTTTTATTAGAATTATAATTTTAAAACATTAATGTACATATAAATAAATACTGAAAACCATTTTTAAAACATGGACATTAAATATAGAGATTTGGAATAATAAATCATCAAAACATTTAAAACGAAATTTTTTTAAAGAGTTTTTAACAAAATGAGAGACTCTTGAATACAAATAATTGCGGAATAACATTTAATCCGAACTTTATAATATCATGAAAATAAAGGGATTCATGATATAATATGTCAAAGGACAGTATACACACCATATAAGAGTGAATTGGTGCATAACAACAATGAAGTCTCAAAAGAAATGTAAAATGAGATGAAATCCATTATATAGAAGGTATCTTTAAATTAAGGATAAATCAATCTCATAATTATGTGTGAAAAAATATAAATACACCAAATATAAGTGGATATGAAGTTTAACACAATCAAAGTTCATTCACACATATTAAAAGGATAACATATTCAATAACTACATGTTGAACCCAAAGAAATCGAAATTGGGTTAAGAAGTTCCCTCGGTAAAATTCGACAGCCTAATGGCGTCGCATAAAATTTTACAAAAAGGGTTGATGAGAGAGATAAAGGGGATCTCATCACTTGGACATAAAATTTACATAAATAAGGATATAGAATAACATATCCCAACATAGTAGTATGTGAATTAAAATACAGAACAAAAGAATTCTTTAAAAAAAATGATGGTGAAATGTCCCCTTACCGAGTTGGGTAACTTTCGAAAAGTACACCCCATGGAAGAAGGGTCATACAATGAAAATGTAAATACCCATAAATAAAATTATACTACACAAATTGTATAATAAAGTGAATTACATACACCACTCAAAGGAAATAGTGGCAAACATAGCATAAATGTCACGGGAATAAATGTGAGATGAAAAATCCCTTACAAAAACTCGGCAGCCTAACGGCCCCACATAAAACTCCAAAAATGAATTTATGAGATAAAATAGGTTATCCCATAATATGAAAATAAAAATTAAAGTATTATGAATATAAAAGAACATCCCCAAACATAATAAAGATGGGATTAAAAGAAATGACATAAAAGAGAGTACTTAAAAAGAAAGAGAGAGGTTTGATCCCTTACCTCGGGTCTGACTTGACTCGATCATTATTTAACGTCCTGAATAATAAACTTGAGTTATTTTCCACTTTCTGAAGAACCTTTTTCAAGTTAATTATTCCTTTTATATCACTTATTTCCATGTTATAAGCATTACGTAATCATTTAAGTTAATAATGTTTGTTTTGTCGATATTTGGTTCTAAAGTCGAAAGTGGACTTCTTACAATTACATGTTGTTCGTGTGGTCAAAGGTTCATTATATCCAGAAATATATTCATGATTTGTATATCATATATATCATATATATCCAGAATATAAAATTATTTATAATATTACATAATCATTTGGAGGTAAGAAATGAAATGCACCGTTCATGGAGACGGTAAGCCGTACGTATGCATGAACGCTACTTTCATTTCTATGTCATATTAATGGAATTAAAACCAAATGAGAGGTATGTATATTTTAATTCCATAATTATATTTATAATTTATATGTAACATAAATCATATATAATAACTTTGAATCCATCCTTTAAACATCCCACATATGGCATTAACGAATGAAATCACTTTGAGGTGGCGGTAGTCCGCACTTCCTAAAATGAAATTGTCGTGTTTACCCACAATGGAAACTATAAAGGTATGGAACAAAAGAAAAATACACAATCTTAAGTAAAACATAAACATATTTTATATCATATATAAATATAGTTACATATTAATGACCACCTTTGAAGGTGTTATATGAGTGTTGATAAATCATCATTTCGTGAGGCAGAAATTCATCATCCACAGAAACAGTATGTTCCTTAACCATTAGATGTAGGTGTGTGTAAGTATATCTTGAATTATTCTTATAAAAAAAACCTCGTATATTGAAGATACTGTAGTTGTTACAAAATAAAATAATAAAAAAAGTTTAGGTGGTTGGAGAATCAAAATAAAACAAATTAACACAAGAGAAGACACTACCTTTAAATCGGGTAAGTATTTTTGATTTGAGCTCAAATGATTCCTTGGAAAGCCTTCTGCCCAATGTGAGGCTTCTAGGAGTAAAAGAGGGATGTGGAGAGATAAAAGAAGAAGGTTTTGGCCAAGAAAAAGGCTTGAGAGGTGTGGTTAAGGAGGTAGATTTGGGGGCCTTTTATAAGAGGAGACGAGGGGCACTCTTGGAATGTAAGGAAATGTTACTTTATTTTAGAATGAGATTCGGATTTTAAAGTTCCCACATTGATGTGTTTCGAGGTTAAGGTGATAAGGGTTCGAAATCCACTCATACAATAGGTTTTGGACATGTTTAGGTCTTATATTGTACATTATCTTTCCATTTTATTTAAATCGTTAAATAATGAGGTAATCGCTACATCATCATGGTGTCATAAATAATTTAATTTAGTTAATGTATAAAAATTATAAAAAATAGTATGACGTAGGAAATGTTTTTATCTTTCCAATGAATATTTATTGTCAAAAATCTGACTTGTATAACCCCATATAAAAATTGTTTTAGTAAAACAACACATGTTTGTGACATTTTAATTTTAACATTAAATAAAAAGGTATTAATGTCATTTTCCTACCAAAGTGGCTCCATGGGGTCCCCAAGTTGACCCATGGATTGTCTGGGTCGGCCATGACACATCCAATTAGGGTAGTACATGTTTCTAGGTGATTTAATATTATTAAAACATTATTTCTACCTTAAATTACACTAATTACCTCTAATCGCGATTAATAAACTTAAAAGTTTCTATTCACCAAAAAATTATTTTAATCCCATTGAACCACATTTTAATTCTTAATGACAACCATGTATGTCAGATTTTTAAAATTCAAATCACATAAGTGTTAAAGATTCATTTAAACGAAAAATCAGTTTCTTTAACTACCACTTAGTGGTTTCACTATTCATCAAAAATTGAAGTTTTTCTGAAAATTACCAAAAAATTACCCTAGGATATATTTAATATTCCAAATTCAAAAATGATGTCTATTTTAAAAACTTCAAAACATATAAGTTACATTAATTAATTTAATAATTAATTCCCGCTATCAGAGAAAATAGCGTGTTTTTATGAAACAATAAGTATCAAAAGATTGACACTAGTTTAAGTCCAATTTCAAGATGAAATTAATTCCAATGACCACTATTGCATTAAATGGTAAAAATATATTCTAATTTAACTTTGAAACCAATTCAAAAGATAATATAATCATATAAATAAATTAGATTAAAAATAGGTTTTTAATTAAAATACAACATTTTTCACTATTCATTATAAAATGATCTTTATCGGAAAAATACCAAAAATTTACACAAAGTGAATTTTGATGTCCCGATTCTAAAGAAGAGTTTTATTTGGTCCAATAAAATTTATAATAGTGACCAAAACTATATTTAATGATGGTTTTCCATCAAAAGTTGATAGCTGGACCTTTAGTAAAAATTAGAGTATATATGCCTAAAATTGAATTCATTTCGTATTTTAAGCCTTTATCCTTTATTGGATAAATGTAAAAACATTTAACAAACATATATAATCATATTTTAGTTATTTCTATTCATTCCCGCCAATACAACGGCTACGTGTTAACTAACATTTAAAATAATTTTATTTTATTATTAGAGTGCAACGTAAGATTTCAAAGGAACTCGTTTTTTCATATTGGGTAAGCCATAAAGCATAGCATTCCCTTTAAATTAATATTAAAATTTTATTCAAAAGAAGGGATAAATATAAAAATGTCATATTCTTTATTTACCTGGGGTGTAACATCCTTCCCCCCTTTTGGGAATTGCGTCCTCGCAATTTTAAAATTGGGCTCGGAAACTTCATTGAAAGTCCCACATCGGAACAAGAGTTGGTAAAACAATCACTTTAAAAGAAACAAAGTGAAGTACAGAGGTCACCCGAGTTAACCCACACTAGGATTCCATGTAGGATAACATGGACATGGAGGAGAAAACATAGGGTCATGTTCTGATGGAGAGTGATAAAAAACATGTTTATGAGAAATTTAACTACAAGAAAATCACAAAATTGTGATGGGATAAATGGTATTCGATTCCCCAGTAGGAAAAGTTAATAGAAAACATTTTTGTTTTAAGTTACTTTTTATTGAGGAATTTATTAATAAGGAAACATAATTACTTATCATGTTGACTTTTAACTTTTATTAGATTTATTACACGAACTCATATTTTCTCCAAAAGACGAGTATTTAGGAAGACTTGTTCACATTAAGAGTACTATAATCAACTTCTAGAGAATCACCTAATCCAAAAAAGAGAAATATATACTTCCCATGCCTTTAGACTTTAACCAAAACCAAAAACAAAAAGGTTAGTACAAGATCATATAATCCAGAAAAGGATAACCCTTTATAAAATGAAAATATATTCTTAATCTCCAAAATTTTTCCAACAAAACCCAAAGTTCAACGAGGACCATTCGATAAAAAATTTGTCCATAAAATTATTCAAATTAAACCAAACTAATATTGAAACCCAAAAATTTGAAAGATTTAGTCACATAGTCTTCCAAGTTAAATCGTAACATTTATCTCCAAACAAAATCAGTTGCTCTTAAAGTATCGTATTGAAAAGTAATTAACCTAATCACATATCATCCATGATAGGTTAATAAATTTCCATAGATAACCCAAAATCAACTTAATCTTAATTCATAATATCATCTAACTAAAAAGAGTCAGTCAAACTAACCAGGGACTTCATGTAGTCCAGTGGTAGGAGATAAATACCAGTCGCACTTTGGTTGTGGGTTTGATTCCCGTAGCTCTGTCCGACGCGGCGGGTAGTCAAACGGTCTGCATGTTGTCCTTTTTCCAAACTATATAATTCTCAAATCATTCCCCAAAAAGAGATAAAATCATCAAAATAACCATAAAATAATTTAACTTCAATTTTATCTCATGCCTTTCACATTCCATCATAACATATAGTAACCCATAATTACCTCAAAAGTAAGGATCATATAAACCCAAATTGTTCTTTATAACTATGTCCACAAAATAATAGATAACTATTCCTTGAATAAAATTTTCATATATCAAACATCAGGGTTACACATACTATAAAAAGTCTTCTAATGTAACCCCATCATCTAAAGAGACTTAATACTCTTAAGAATTTCACCATAACTCTTGAAGCCATTATATGTTTACTTCTTACTCATTCAACATTCTTCATGATCCATTAACCCTTCCTTTCCAAATTATTCTGAAATACTTCTTTCCTACAAACAAAATCATGAATCATATCCTAATATTCCAAAATAGGAAAACAAATGTTAGGAAATAATCCATACCTTTGACTGGTCATTGTCAGTTTCTTCATCCTCAATCGGAATGGCATTAGGTATTGGTAAAAGAATATTTGTACGATCTTGGTGATCCCATTCCCGAAACATCTTCATAGGACATGTGTTTTCATAATGACCATGCACACCACATTTAAAACATTCAATTGATCCCTCCGAAAGAACTTCTTTCCCTTTCCTTGAGTCAACTGCATGCTTCCTTTTTCCATGGCAGGTTCTTGCTTTATGACCTTCATTTCCACATCTATAGCATATTTCTGTCCCTTTGAAACATTTTCCTAGGTGTTTAGTTCCACATCATTGACACATAGGTTTTTTAACACACTTACCTTTATGATTATTACATGTGGTTCCGTAGGGATTTGATTCTCGCATATATGATGCCTTATAGAAATCGCCAAGGTTTATGTGGTCAATCATGACTCCAGATAGTTAGTTGAGGATAAAAAAAATAGTTATCATTGCAGCTCCCATATCATTCAGTTGCTCACTCTGAAAACTGTCACAGTTTCCTTCACATCCACCGTTACATTGGTGCCTGCTAGATCCAGCCATTTACTAAAACCAAAAAGGTCAATGTGAGTATATCAACAAGACCATCATGTAGTAATGAGGAAGATAAACACTAAGATATACTTATTCATTCACTTTATCTAAAACTAGGACTCTTTTTGAAATCCTAACCATTATGGTAATGTCATTTATGCTTAGAGAATACCTTATCCTCTAAAGTTATCTAAACCGACCATTGATACCAACTATAAGGCCCCAGCCTTAAACCTTACTTAATATTGAATTAAATGAATAATTCACGTTGAGGATCTTTTCAGGATTAGAGTTTTAGAGAATTAGGACATAACTATTACATCTCAAAAGATTACAAAGTAGTCACTTCTACTAAATTACCATAAAATAAAAACTCTTAAAAAGAAACATGTCTAGTTCCATGTATTAGATAACATGACTTTCCCTTGATCCCATCCTTGACCCTATTCCACAATAAGTCCTGTGAAAAACATTTCAAAAAAACTTGGGGAGAGCATAAAAATATCAGCAAGGGATACACAAAGAATGAAACCTGTTAGTTTTTTCAAAGCAAAAAGTAAACCATGTATACTTTATCAAAGTAATACCTTTCACCTTTAGGAAGTAGTAAAAACTCTTCACTGAATAAAATATCATTACTTACCCTTTTGTAACCAAAAGATTACCATAAAACCCATATAAAGAACACATAACATATAAAGGTAACTTGGGACATAAACATACTTAAATGGAATAACCATACGGTCGACTTCCACACATACTTAATGGAATAGCCATACGGACGACTTCCATACCCAATGCATTGGAGGTTATAACGTAACCACCCGTCCTGGTATTCAAGGCACCACCCGTCATATGGTTTATCACGTAACCACCCGTAAAATGTCCAAGTACCATCATTACACATAAAATATTGAAAATATAAACATTTCAATAACAACATTTCATTTTCAATCAAAATAAGTAATTACAAGATATTGAATTAATCAATCCATTTTCAAAAATCATTTAAAAGAGATTTTTAAATCAAAGTGTCTCATACCACTTTGAAGCTTTCATTGGAATTATAATTTTAAAACATTAATGTCCATATAAATAAATACTGAAACCCATTTTGAAAACATGGACATTAAAGATAAAGATTTAGAATAATAAATCATTAAAACATTTCAAACGATATTTTTGTTAAAGAGTTTTTAACAAAATGAGAGACTCTTGAA
This sequence comes from Viscum album, assembly GCA_963277665.1. Lineage (NCBI taxonomy): Eukaryota > Viridiplantae > Streptophyta > Magnoliopsida > Santalales > Viscaceae > Viscum > Viscum album. The sequence continues at coordinate 1,197,687,284 of OY728153.1, read as the reverse complement.
TACAAATAATTGCAGAATAACATTTATTCCGAACTCTATAATATCATGAAAATAAAGGGATTCATGATATAATATGTCAATGGATATTATACACACCATATAAGAGTGAATTGGTGCATAACAACAATGAAGTCTCAAAAGAAATGTAAAATGAGATGAAATCCATTATAAAGAAGGTATCCTTAAATTATTAAGGATAAATCAATCTCATATTTATGTGTGACAAATATAAATACATCCAATATTACTGGATATTAAGTTCAAAACAATCAGTTCATTCACACATATTCAAAGGATGACATATTCAATAACTACATGTTGAACCCAAAGAAATCGAAATTGGGTTAAGAAGTTCCCTTGGTTAAATTCGACAGCCTAACGACGTCGCATAAAATTTTACAAAAAGGGTTGATGAGAGAGAAAAAGGGGATCTCATCACTTGGACATAAAATTTACATAAATAAGGATATATAAGAACATATCCCAACATAATAGTATGTGAATTAAAAGACATAACAAAAGAATTCTTTTTAAAAAAAAGAGGGTGAAAGGTCCCCTTACCGAGTTGGGTAACTTTCGAAAAGTACACCCCATGGAAGAAGTTTCATAAAATGAAAATGTAAATACCCATAAATGAAATTATACTACACAAAGTGTATAATAATGGGCAGTACGTACACCACTCAAAGGAAATATTCGAAAATTTAGCATAAATGTCACGGGAATAAAAGTGATATGAAAAATCCCTTACAAAAACTCGGAAGCCTAACGATGCCACTTAAAACTTCCAAAAATGGATTTATGAGATCAAATAGGGTCTCCCATAATATGAAAATAAAAATTAAAGTATGAGGAATATAAAATAACATCAACAAAACATAAGAAATATGGGCTTAAAATAAATGACATAAAAGAGAGTACTTAAAAAGAAAGAGAGAGGTTGGATCCCTTACCCCAGGTCCGACTTGACTCAATCATTATTTAACGTCTTGAATAATAAACTTGAGTTAATTTCCACTTTATTAAGAAACTTTTTCAAGTTCATTATTCCTTTTATATCACTTATTTCCATGTTATAAGCATTATGTAATCATTTAAGTTAATAATGTTTGTTTTGTCGATATTTGGTTCTTAAGTCGAAAGTGGACTTCTTACAATTACATGTTGTTTGTGTGGTCAAAGGTTCATTATATCCAGAATGATATTCATGATTTGGATATCATATATATAATATATATCCATAATATACAAGTATTTATAATATTACATAATCATTTATAGGTAAGAAATCAAATGCATCGTTCATGGAGACGGTAAGACGTACGTAAGCATGAACGCTACTTTCATTTCTATGTCATATAAATAGAATTAAAACCAAATGAGAGGTATGCATATTTTAATTCCAGAATTATATTCATCATTTATATGTAAAATACATCATATATAATAACTTTAAATCAATTCTTTATACATCCCACATATGGCATTAACGAATCAAATTACTTTGAGGGGGTGGTAGTCCGCACTTCCTAAAATGAAATTATCGTGTTTACCCACAATGGAAACCATAAAGTGAAGCCACAAAAGAAAACTACAGAAGCTTAAGTAAACCATAAACATATTATATATCATATATAAATATATTGACATCTTAATGGACACCTTTTAAGGTGTTATATGAGTGTTGAAGAATCATCATTTCGTGAGGCAGAAATTCGCCATCCACAGAAATAGTATGTTCTTTAACCATTAGATGTAGGTGTGTGTAAGTGTAGCTCGAATGATTCTTATAACAAAATCCTAGGATATTTAAGATACTTTATTTGTTAGAAAATAAAATAATAAAAAGAGTTTAGGGGGTTGGAGAAGCAAAATAATACAATATAACACAAGAGAAGACACTACCCTTAAATCGGGTAAGTCTTTTTGATTTGAGCTCAAATGCTTCATTGGGAAGCCTTCTGCCCATATTGAGGCTTCTAGGAGTAAGATAGGGATTTTTAGAGACAAAATGGTTTGGGTTTGTATGAGACAAAGGCTTGAGAGGTGTGGGTAAGGAGGTAGAGGTGGGGGTCTTTTATAAGAGCATAGGGGGGGCACTCTTGGAAAGTAAGGAAATGTTACTTTATTTTAGAATGAGTTTCGGATTTTAAAAGTCCCACATTGTTGTGTTTCAAATATAAGGTGGTAAGGGTTCTAAATCCACTCATCAAATAGGTTTTTTACATGTGTAGATCTTATATTTTACATTATCTTTTGATTTTATTTAAATCGTTAAAAAATGAGGTAATCGCTGCATCATCATGGTGTCATAAATAATTTAATTTAGTTAATGTCTAAAAATTATAAAAAACATACTATGATGTAGGAAATGTATTTATATTTACAATTAATATTTATAGTAAAAAATATGACTTTTATAACCCCATATAAATTTTTTTTTAGTAAAACAACACAACTTTGTGACATTTTAATTTTAACAATAAATAAAAAGGTATTAATGTCATTTTCCTTCCAAAGTGGATCCATGGGGTCCCCAAGTTGACCCATGGATTGTCTTGGTTTGCCATGACACATAAAATGAGGGTAGGACATGTTTCTAGGTCATTTCATATTATTAAAACATTATTTTTACCTTAAATTACACTAAATACCTCTAATCGTGATTAATAAACTTAAAAGTTACTATTCCCCAAAAAATTATTTTAATCCCATTGAACCAAATTTTTCTTCTTAATGACAAACATGTATGTCGGATTTTTGAAATTAAAATCACAGAAGTGGTAAAGTTTCATTTAAACGAAAAATTAGTTTCTTTAACTACCACTTAGTGGTTTCACTATTCATAAAAAATTGAAGTTTTTCAGAAAATTACCAAATATTTACCCTAGTATATATTTGATATTCAGAATTAAAAAATGATATATATTTTAAAAAATTGAAAACATATAAGTTACATTAATTAATTTAATAATTAATTCCCGCTGTCAGAGAAAATAGCGCGTTTTTATAAAACAATAAGTATCAAAAGATTGACACTAGTTTAAGTCCAATTTCAAGATGAAATTAATTCTAACGACCACTATTGGATTAAATGGTAAAAATATATTCTAATTTCACTTTGAAACCAATTCAAAAGATAATATAATCATAGAAATAAATTAGATTAAAAAGAGGTTTTGAATTAAAATACAACATTTCTTACTATTCATTATAAAATGATCTTTATCCGAAAAATACCAAAAATTTACACAAAGTGAATTTTAATGTCCCGATTCTAAAGAAGAGTTTTATTTGGTCCAATAGAATTTATAAGAGTGACCAAAACTATATTTAATGATTGTTCGCCATCAAAAGTTGATAAGGGGACCTTTAGTGAAAATTAGAGTATATATGCCTAAAATTGAATTCCTTTCGTATTTTACATCTTTATCCTTTATTGGATAAATGTAAAAACATTTAACAAACATATATAATCATATTTTAGTTATTTCTATTCATTCCCGCCAATACAAAAGCTACATGTTAACTAACATTTAAAATAATTTTATTTTATTATTAGAGTGAAACGTAAGATTTCAAAGGAACTCGGTGTTGCGTATTGGGTAAGCCATCAAGCATAGCATTCCCTTTATATTAATATTAAAATTTTATTCAAAAGAAGGGATAAATATAAAAATTTCATATTCTTTATTTACCTGGGGTGTTACATTCGTGATTTTGGTACAGTCTCACCCTTGGTCGTTCTTTGGACAATTTCCACTTCATCTCTTAAAGAAATGAAGTTGAATTTGTCATTCGTGAAGTGTTAGTAGATAATGTGATAGAATGATGGGTCATTCCATCTGTCTCAAACAAATGGTTATAAAAGTTATCAAAAATACATAAGTCCATCTATAGTGAGATTAATCATATATGGTTCCTAAAATGGACTTATACATCATATATCATACTACTTAATATAATAAAACTAGTTTTTACTAAACATGGACTTCTTGTAGGCCAGTGGTAGGCGATAAAGGCCAGTCACACTTCAGTTGTGGGTTCGATTCCCACAGCCTTTTCCAATGCGATGGGTTATCAACCGTCCTGTAGGTTATCCTATTTCTAAAACTACTTTACTATAACATCCCATAAATAATATCAAAAAAAGTTCTATCCTTAAACAATACAAACATATGTCCAACATAATCCATTCCAATTTTTAGTCTTATCTAAAATACTTCAGTCCAAGCTCATAGTATAAAGAAAACGATTACTTAAAATGTCATGAACCAATCATTTGAATACCATCATTTATCCCCCATATATCTTTTTGGTCACATTATAATCATGTGAATACCTTAATCATGTATTCTCTTGAAAAATGAATACCCATTAAACCTTAGTGAAAACATGAATACTGTCAAAAGTTAACTCTTTCCACATACCAAAATCCAAAAATTATATATACTTAAACCATGATATAACCTTCTCCTTATATCAGTCATGAGCTCATGAATACTATCAACATTTAATTTTCTCCTTATCCCTTCATTATGCGCATATCATCTACTTTACAAAAATATCTGAATAACCTTTCATGGTTACTAGTAGAATTAATCATACACTTTAAAAACTTAAGGAAAGACAACATTGTAACAATCCTTAGATGTATCTTTATTCCATATTACCATGATATTACTTATACAAAATTACACTTGATAAACATGTAATCATTCCACTACCTTCTTAAACCATTGACTGAGCTTCAACAATTCTTTCATCTCACATATCATTTGTAGTCTCTTCATCATCATCAACATAAATACTACCCATACGATCATACTGATTCTCTTCATGAGACTTTCCCTTAGGGAATTGGTTTGCATAATGCCCGTACATTCCACATTTAAAACATTTAACCATTGGTGATGTCATAGCAATACCATTATCCTCATCCATGGTGTTAACTGAACCTTTTCCTTTGCACTTACTGGCTTTGTGTCCTTCTTTTCCACACCCAAATCATCTTCCAGTTCCTTTGAAACAATCTCCCCGATTCCTCTTCCCACATGATTTACATGAGGGAAATTGAACTTTCTTTCCTCTATGATCATCATGAAAATCAATCTTTCTCTTATTATATGAGCCAGGAAACTTACCAAAGTTGAGATTATTGATCATATTATGAGATTGCTGATTAGGCATAATAACGATGTTTGGACTTCCAAATCATGTTTTATTTGGTTTCTCATGAAGAATATCATTCCATTGTCTGTCATATCCTCCATTATCATGAATCTTTTTGTTTCTAGCCATTTTCTAAAACCCAAAAAGAATAGTGTCAGAGGAAAAAATCATGCTAGGGAAAACAACATAGTAAAGGTGGAGCACCCTCAATATCTAACATCTTAGGTTAAATTCTAAGATCATTACCATAGTTCTTGGACTATATCCTATACGTATACTTATACTTAGTGACATCCCTATATATACCTTAGAAATATCTCTAGGGATCTCACTAACGTTTTCGCATCCTAGTTTCCAAAGGTTTACTAAGCCTTTCCTCTGATACCAACTGTAGAGACCCAAATCATGATGTACAAGTACATTACATTACTTTATCGGAATACTTAATACATAACAAAAATAGACACACAAGGATCGTAATAGTTTAGTGTCTTTGGAAACTCAGAATATAATCTTCTAATCATGGTGAAAGATCTTCAACATCTCCCATAAGATCTTCCCCTTTTTGTTTCCTTACCTAAAACATTTATTTTAATCCTGGGGGAAAATAAAACATAAAATGGGTGAGCTCAAATGCTCAGTAAGGGTAAGCATGGATAAAATAAAACATACCATATACATTTGAAATTAAAAACATGAACATAATGTTTAAACATCAGAATCTTGAGCAATGAAATAAATCATGGAAGTACGTAAGGAATAGATCATAAAGAAACATTAATCAAGATAAAATTACATGGGAATTAAACATGTAATTGTGGAAAACCATTAAGCACATGATATGATTTCCCTAGTATCCAAGACATTGCTGTCAAGACCATTTTAGTGGACAAAGACCCTTTCTGAATCGAGTTCACTCCTCGTTCCAGTCCTGTATTACTGAACCAGTTTAACTTTCCATTCCAGCCATGTCTATCTCATGAGATATGAATCTTTACCCAATTTATTGGATGGAGATGTAGGTCCCACCAATCTCATAATAAAATCATTCTTAGTTGTACCACAAAATAAACATACATCATTCATAATAACCCAATAAATAAAATGGGTTTCATAAACATCATCCCATCATTACGTAATCCATATAAAAGAAATGGATACCATTTCATAATAAGGAAAGTGAAAACATGTAAATTATAGAGACATTATACTTGAAACATACACATATGAAATAATTTCATCTTAGATGAAAAATGGTTTTGATAAAACACTTGAAATGAATTCTTGAGGAAAATATCCTTTCTTCTTCAAAGTCATTTTATTTTCAAAAAATGTCATGCAAGTTTAAAAGAAAAGGATTTTTTTGAAAATATTCATGAAATATTTTTGAGTAAGCTTCATGAAAATAAGGCTTTATAAAACCGTAAAAATCCTTTCATGCCGTATACGTTAAAAAAACATTCTTCTCCTACTTTTACCGGAAAAGTAAAAAAAGTACCTCGTAACGTAAACAAAAGAAAGATTCCTTACATACCATGTAGTAAAAGTCAAAATGGGTAAAAGGAATTTCAACATACATTAAACCATTTTTAAAAAACATGGGCTTGTATGATAAAATAACCCCAGTAAATACTTACGAATAAACAATCTCGGATAAAAATGAGGTTGATAAATTATCCCTTACCTTAGGTCCGATATGCTTCGTACGTATCCAAAACTCCTGAATAATGATTTAAATAATGTCATTCACTTATTAAAAAATCATATTCATTTTTATTATATCATATATGGTTCACTTATGACTTTATATTACCTGTTCTTTTGTAAATTCATGTTAAAATAGCGTTTTGGGTTAAATCGTTTCATTTGTCGTTCGTGTTTTAAAATGTAATTATTCATATGATTAATTAGATCATGATTAATTACATCCAGAATGTAAAACATGATTTATATATAATATATATTCAGAATATACATATATATAATGGATCGATAAATGGAAATAAATACACCGTTCATGGAGACGGTAGGCCGTACGTATGCATGAACGCTGTTTTCGTTTCCTTATTGAATTGAATGGATTTAAGTATATGACATAAATATATATATAAATAAATCCAGTATCATTATTATGTCATATATTTCATGATTTCTTATTATATATACTTTATAATCATTCTTGAATGGTTATCATGGAAAGTGAATCGCATCGCGTCGTGGAGATGGTATTTCGTACGTACGCACAAGTGATGATATCATTCCCATGATCATGGAATTTTATTAAAGTGTTTGTATAATATTACAGAATCAATATCACTTTAAAATAATCATATATATTCATTACATTCATTACATTCACCATTATACCCATCCAAGTAAGGTGGTGGTGGAAAATAGATTACACCACGGCGTGGAGACGTTATTCTGTACGTACGCACGTGCGGTGATTTAATTTTCTGTAGGATGGATAGATGGTGAAATATGGTTGTTTCAAACTTATAATAACATATCAGTATATTATTTATACTGATTTTATTACTTTATAATGAAACAACTAAATAAGAAGAAGTGGAAGAATAAATAAAGTTGAAAGAATCGGTAACGTATATTACCTCTTCTTTGAAGCGCCTCTTTGAGACCTCCTCTTAGGGCACTAAAATTGGACTTTAAAGAACTCCAAGACCTCTAGGATGTTTCTAGGGAAGTGGATAAGAGAATTGTTCAGGGTTTGGCCGAGCTTGAAGGCTCAAAGTGGTGTTAGGAAGAGAGGCAGGAGGTTCCCTTTTATAAGGGAGGAGAGGGGCACCTTTGGAATAACTAAAAATATTAATTTATTATAAAGTCATATTCGGTTTTTAATCGCTCCAAATTGAGTTATTTTGAAGATAAGTTGGGTATGGGTCTAAATATTCTCATCCAATAGAATTTATAAAAGTTTAGGTTCCTATTTTAACCTTATCATTTAGATTTAACTTTAAGTTAAATAATTTTACTTTTACCGCGTCTTCTTGTTTTCTTACACTATAAGTTTAATAAACATACTATAACAAGCCAAAAGAACCCCAAGTGGTTCATTATTAATATATATATCCTTATCTATTACATTTTTCTGAACCTTAGATTTTTAAGAATAAAATAACAATTAATAATATAATATTTGTTTTAAAAACTATTTTATGTCAATTTTGGCACTATTTGGTACTTGATTTTTGTGAAACTCATAACAGTATTATTAGTTCAACAAAAGTTACTCAAATAAATAATAAGATGTCATAGTAACCTATAAAATTATTGTAATTCATAAAAAGTCTCAAATTACATTTATTTGGGTATTTATAACATCAATTATGTCAATATTTTATTAATAAGATAATTATTGCATCATCTTTGTGGCATAAATAAATTAAATTATTTAATGTCTAAAAATATAAATAAAATACCATTATGTATGAAATAGATTTATCTTTCTAATGAATATTTATAGTCGAATTTATATTATGTATAACCCTATATTAAAAATGATTTAGTTATTAAACTTTGATTTTATCTATTTTAACCCTTCTTTAAATAAATTAATAATAAATGTCCTAATCTAATCCAAGTGAGACTAAATGGTCATCTTTTATTCCTAAGGTTGTTTTTGGTCTAATTTCACTTATCCAATAGAATTAGAACATGTGTTAGGATAATAATAATATTAGTTTTACCCTTAATTATCTTATTTACTTTTAACCGTGGTAAATAAAAGTAAAAGGTTACTATTCACCAAAAAATATTTTCATCTCATTGAACCACATTTTAGTCCTTGATATTAACCATGTCTCTCAGATTTTCGAAATCCCATTCACAGAAGTGGTTAAATTTAAATTAAAAAAAGTCAGTTTTTTAACTACCACTAAGTGGTTTCACTATTCATCGAAAATTGATGTTTTTCAGAAAAATACCAAAAATTCAGCCTAAGAATTATTTGATATTCCAATTTCAAAATTGATGTCTATTTTTCCAAATTCATGACATATAATTGTCATTAATTAATTTTAAATTTTATTCTCGTTATCAAAACAAATAGCGTGTTTTTAAGAAACAAAAACAATCAAAAGATTGATACTTGTTTATATCCAATTTCAAAGTGAAATTAATTTTAATGAGCAACATTGGATTAAATGGTAAAAATATATTCTAACTACACTTTAAAACCAATTAAAAAGATAATCTAACAATATAAATTATTGCGATGAAAAAATTTGTTTTTAATTAAAATATAGCATGTTTTTACTATTCATTAAAATATGAAAGTTATCATAATAATATGAAAAATTTATCCAAAGTAAATTTTTATATCCTGATTCCAAATAAGAATTTTATTTTTTCAAATTGAACTTATAGACAAGTCAAAACAATATTTAAAGTGGGTACCCCATCAAAAGGCGGCAAAACTACATTTTTTTAAAATTACTTATTTTACTCGAAAAATTGATTTTGTTCTCATACCATGTTCTAGAAAATGTGTAAGATGAATAATAATGTTATAAAATTCAAAATATAGTTAATAATATTCATAACGTATAGTTCATACAACATATCTTTGTTTAGCGAAACTCAGTATTGCGTACAACACACGCTATCGTGGAAGGTCGTGATTGCGTGTAATGCAAGCCAAGTCAGGGATGCGTGTTGTGCAAGCTCCTTTTGGTGTAGCGTACAACACAAGACATTAATGAAATTAGAAAGAATATTTTTCATAAAATCTCGGGGTGTTACAAGAATGATTATTGTTATCATTTTGGATCAAGTTAAAGGTCATATTAGTGTACACCTACATGTACATGGTTGGTGGTTTCTATATTTCTCTATGTTTTTTGGTTGTTCTTGGGGGTTCACTCTATATGTGCCTTGTGGGTTTACCAAATGAGACTCTATATAATTAAATAGTTGTTTTTGAATAGATAAATTTATGTTGAAAGATTATTTTTAGAATTACCAATCCTATTATTAATTATGATAATCCAGGTGATGGTTGAGAAAACTTACGAAGGTTAGGTTAGGTTCATAATTTAAATTAAATTGAGTTGTTTATATATATATATATTGTTTTTTTGGTTCCATGGTAATGTTATAATAATGGAATATGTATAGAGGTGGTTTTTACCACATATATTGAGGTGACTCTGACATTAGGTTGGGCTCAACTTGGGTACATGGGTGATGTTGATCACTAGGTTGGGCGACATGGTTGTCAGATTAAGGAGATGTGATCATCCAGTTGAGGGTCTGGATCTTAGAGGTTGAGATGGAGATAAATATCATCATTTAGTGACATGGTAATAGGGGAAAGTGGTTTCAAATGACGTGGATAAGGTATTTTTGGGTGATTTCTGCTCACATTTTGTTGGATAATGCATCGTTGGTGTTGTGTGCACATAGATATGACTTAGGTCAAGGTGGTGTGGAACAATTGTGTTGGTGGAGACCGCCAATGACTATGCAGCTTAATTTATGATGTTGACCATCAGTTATATTTGGGGGTTCTCACTATATAAATCCACATGGATGGTGATAGACCATCGGTTGAAACTGATGAGACTGATGATTGGGAGTTGAGGCTCACTGTGATGCTTGAGGATGTAGGATTGGTATATTGGGATAATCGACATCGTTGTGCCTTAGGACATCGAGCTTCGAGGAAACATTGATTATTATTTAAAGGATATACATTTTTTTTCCTTGGGACAGTGGGAATCATGATGATGGGATCTTTTGATAAGGGTTCTGAGGGACCAAGAACTTATTATTTGGGCATTACTTTGTGGATTTCGGTGCATGATTCATGTCATGAGGTGAAGGGTAACACTTTTAGAGGTGGAACCTGAGTGTTCACTAGGGATGAATTTTCATTAGGGGATGCCTTGGGATATACTCCATGGATCCTTTACACTATAGTTATATATATTCAGACAATATCTCTAATATATATATATATATATATATATATATAACTGGAGGCATGCGTTCAAACTTACTAGTGATGATCGAAGTAGGTGATCGCTTTCTTGTGGCTTCTGAGAACATGGGAATATAGTTATTTATTTATTATAAATGTGATTCCAATTTATTTATATTAAAACACATGTATTACTAGGGGTTTAAGATAGTAACATATTGGTGGTGGCATACTGAGAATTATTCTGACACCCTACACATTCTCATCGAGACACTTGTAGAATTCATGTCTCTATGATCAGGTAAGGGACTGAGCTCAAGAGATGGTTATTAGTGGCCAAGTTGGAACATTTGAATAGCATATATGGAAAGGGACCATAGAGGTTCCTATATCATGTAAATTTTAATTTTAAGTCTCCTTTTGTTCAGTATTCTTATTATATGTATGTTCTAATGATAGTTCATAGGCAACCCTACTACTTGTCTTCTCTTTTGTATGACCCATTATGGCATGTTATGTTTTGATGTCTATAAATGTAATTGTGATTTGAGGCATATCTATTACTACTACTATATTTTTATTCATATTATATTTATTTTTAATAATTTTTCCACTTTATGTACCTTCTTCCATTATTTTATAAACATATACCATTATTATCATCACCGTTTAAGCGTATAGTCTCCCCACTATCACCTCTTTACACCATCACTACTAGTTGACGACCTTTGGAATACGAAGAGGTGTTCTTAAGGCCTCATGGGACTCTATCCCAGAGCATGGTTTTAAGTGGATACCATTTTCTGGTTCTATAACTGCATATATTATTTACTTATAACCATTTATTACCCTTTTTATAATAATTCCATTTTAAATTCATGTTTCGGGCAATAATTGATTTGTTTTTCGTGTATGTTTTAATTTTTTATTTTTTCCTATTAATTTGATAATGGATACATAATATAAATAATATTAAACATGATATAAATATAATATATATTTAGTTCACATGTATTTATATTTATTCATAAAATTTAGAGACAAAAATGAAATAAGCATTTCATGGAGTCGGTATGTCTTACGCACGCATGAATGTTGTTTCCATTTTCCAAGCATAAATAAATAAAGGTAAATAATATATTAACATTATTTAATAATTTTTATGTCATATATATCACATATTTTCATTAAAAATATCTTTATTACATTCCATGAAAAGAATGAATGAATCAAATTACTTCGTGTGGTGATAGTCTTTCGTACACACGAATGACGTTATCATATCTCCAGAGAATAGAATGTAAGAAATAACACATGACATAATGATTAAAGTAGCATAATAATATTATAAATACCGTATATGTAAATAGTAAATACATCATTATTTCCATCTTTGAGAGGTGATAATGGAAAAATTAATGACATCGGTTCGTGATGCGGTTGTCCTCCGTACACATGAATGATGATTTCATAACCCATTTGATGGAAGAGGAGATGGTTGTAGGTCATGAAAAAAACAAAAAAAAATATGTATATAAAAGATAATGAGGTTATTATATAATAATTTTAATATCATAATTTAAGGAGGTGGGTGAAGAAATAGAATAAAATGCTTGATTTTGGACGTTGCCACTTCTTCAGACAACTTCTGTTAGTTTTCATCAAAAGACTTCTTTTGTTCAATATATGAACAAAAATAAGGAATATAGGATGACATGAGGGATTTGAGGAATTTATTTGGGTAGTTATTAGCCAAGAAAAAGAGTTTTCAAGGTTTAGAGAGTATAGGATAGGGTGTAGTCCTTTATAAGTGAGGTGAGTGGCAGAATTGCAATTTTTTAAAATAAAATGTTGTACTCACATTTTTTACATGAAAAAGAATCCAAAATGAACCATTATCAAACCTAGAATATTTAAGGTCAAAATATAGAAATTAAATTGGTTTTTGAAAATTTTTGGCTATTTATTAACCCTTATATTTTTTGTTTAACCACCCAGTAAACTCATTTTTTACCTTAGCCATAGTAAATAATTTTTACTATTTTACTATTAATTATTGTAAAAAAATAAATTGAAATTATTATATGATATAAATTATACTTTTTCCAAATATTTAATCATATTATTAAAAATTTCATTCATATAAGTGGGAAATTTTGATTTAAAATTAATCCTAAGGATACCATAAGAATGCTGGTTTTCCAAAGAGAAAATGTTAAAAAGTGTAAAAGTTTTTATATAAAAATTCAACATTAAATTGATTCCAATTAACTATATTGAATTAATATATATATAATTTAACTAATTTTACCTTTAAAACCATCTTAAAAAAATTATGTTATTGAATGCTTCAAAATAAATCACGATTCTCAACAAAAACTAGTTTTTATCACTATTCATTAAAAAATTTATCTTCTAATAAAATTCTCAAAAATTCACCTTAAAATAATTTTTAAATTTTGATTTCAAAAATGAATTTTATTTTTTTCCAAAACAAATTTCTAAAAGTGTTAAAAAATAGTTTTAAAATAAGATCACAAAAGGCAACAAAACTGTTTTTTAGATAAATAGAGTTTTAAGCATAAAATTGTATTTATTATTATCTCTTTTCTAGAAAACACATAATATGAATTCTAAAATTTTTATTAAATATATAATAAATATATTTCCTTAAAATTATTCAACCAAAGTGATTTATTTAATTTATTTATATAAAACAGATTACTATTCATTAAAATAGTTTTTCAGAAAAAGATTTGCTTTATTTTAAAATTATTTTAATTTTCATTTATAATTAACTGGTTCAGAATGAATTAATTATATATACATTTGTAAATAATATATTTTCATAATTAATTTAATCCTATTCATACCTTCCATTTGAACTGATATGTGATAACTATTATATTAAATAATAATATTTTAATAGTATGTCATGTTTCATTTAAACTCAGTGTTGTATGTAACGCAAGATACACCAAGAATTGTATGTAATGAAAGATAAACTCATTATTTTGTGAAATGAAAGATAAATTCAGTAATGAATGTAATGAAAAATATTAAAATGACAAAATTTATTCCAAAAAAATATTACCCAAAATCTCATGATGTTATATTCACTCCCTATAATAGATGAAAAAATAACATTCTGAACAAGCCCATTATTTTATAGATTCTTATTCTCTATTTCTATCATAGAAAAAACATCAAAATGGGGAATTGATACATTATTTTTTTCACGAACCAGGCTAGGTCGCCATCCGACCTGGTGCCCGACCCAGTCGGCAGCATGGCCCGAAGAGTGTTCCTAATCCCTAAGGGCTGGCACAAGTGCCCGAGTATCAAGAGTAACACGTGGGAATGGTTTACCCAAAATAAGAGACATAAAAGAACTAACAAGATAAATAAAGTAAAATTGTGAACTGACAACCAAACAGACCCTTAAACTAAAAATCAAATTTAAAGGTTTACAACTTGAGCAAACATCCAAAAATAAACGACATAAAAAGAAACTAAAACTCTAACTCAAACCTCCAAGCAATGAGAAAGGTACAATATCCACACGTCACAAACACAAACCTGCATGAAAAGACCATCAACGACCAAAACCACCATTGCTGAGCATGATTCCTCTACCTGGAATACACAGAGAACAAGGTCTACATACACCCAAAGGTGTATGTAGGGTGTGATAAAAGAGCCCACTAGGACGTCACCCAACAAAAAGGTTCCACGTATAAACATTAAATGACATATACATTTGCAATTTTAATCAAAGTAAGGAAGTAAATGCTTAAACGGTTTTAATGAAATTAGAATTAAAGAAAATAGTTTAAAATGGTACAACTTAAATTAAAATGCACACACACTTACTTTTTAAAATAACCAATGAGTCACACTGATGAGTGTAAAGTAACTAATGAGCACTAACTATGGGAGATTCCATGTGGGTGTTAGATAGCTTGGGTCCCTAGATCTTCGTGTATCGATAAAACATGGATTAGAAATCCACGACCCTCAGAAAATGTGGCTTAAAAGTCCACGATCCTCAGAAAATGTGGCTTAGAAGACCACGACCCTCAAAAAATCATATATTTAGTTAGTTTTTCAATCATCAGTCCTGCCAGTGGAACCAGGTCGATTCACCTCCAGAACACTATCTCACTAGTCTATTCCACCCTTCTAGCTACCTGGGCTTCCTGGTTTGTGCTAAAAAAATTTCAAGTTCATATCACATGTCACACTTATGAATAAAATCCAAACAGGGTATTTACGCACACAAAATTACAATTTGCACACCCAAACCCACTTTTAAAACCATGCTCACCCCAAAATCTTTTCCTAACATAATCTGCATAGGTTACATACTCAACCAAACAATTTGGACAATTTAAAAGACACTCATCACTAAATGAACCACTACTTACACACGTAAACACCATTTTCAAATAAGGCGCACACTAAAGCATTTTTCAATCACATTTCACACCATTATCATAACTAAGTAAACCATAAAAAAATTATAAAGCAATAGAAAAGGGTGTCACATTGTTTTACACACGCACAAAAATAACTTTTAATAAACCCAAAACACATTCCAACATTTAACGCACTCAAATTCAATTTTAAAGTGTGACTTTCACCACCCAAACAGTTTGATGAAAAATCTTAGATCACATGTAATACGCCCTTGCACAAACTACACAATTTAATAAGCCAAACATAAGATCTTATGAAAAAATTTTAAATAAGTAACAACACAACATATAAAAGAGTAAACAGCAAGACACGGGTTTTTCATGAAAAATTCAAATTGATATGGCATAAACATGCTACTAATAAATAAATGAAAAACAAATTTCATTATGGAATGATGTGCACCCTAAGACAGTTTTCAAAACTAGTTCGCAATTCCCATACCATTTAATAAACCATTAAATAATTCTATAAAACAATTTCAAGAGATGTCACATGCTTTTACACACACAAAACTCACACAAAAATTCCCTTTATTAGAAAATTCACCATTTCACCGCTTCATAATCTAATTCACAGCTTTTCATAAATTAAATAAACTTATTTCACAACTCATATAACACAATTAAATTACTCAATAATGGTTTTCACAAAAATGTACTACACACTATACTAGCATGCTATGAAATATATCAACGCAAGTTAAATTATTTTGAAAACTAAGTTCGCACCCAAATGATTAATGGGAGTCCATGCTAAAATAATAGGACATGCAAATTAATTTATCTAAAAATTGTTATACATGGAACCACCTATCTCTGGTAAATAATTTTCCAGAATTGGTTGAATTCTTCAATCTCACCTAATGTGCGCCACTTGCGAACTGAATTGGACCATAAAACAAGAATTGGAATCAAACCGAGATTCAGCAACGACCCTTAGAAAAACTCATAGCCACTGGAAAACTAAAACCCCCAAAATCATGACCCAAAAACCCTATATGAATAAGCGAATGGCTTACCCAGAGAGGACCTGCGCGTGGAGGGGAGCGGGGTGTTGGTCGGGAGTGTTGTCATCGCCGAAGGGGATCGGCCGAGGGGAGCAGGGGGGGTCCGGTGGGACTCCGAGCTGGAAGCCGTAGGGGGTCCAGCGGGGTTCCGATCTGGAATAAAGAGGGGAGGTGTCAACTATTGAGGGGAGCGGCGTGAGCAGAACCGAGGAAGGGGGAGGCCTTCGATGGGGAAGAAAAAAAGCTGGGGAAGGGGGAGCTAGGTCATGATGCAAAGAGGGAAAAAAAATCCAAATCTAATAATAATAATAATAATAATAATTAACATATTAATAATAATAATAATAGTAATAATAGTAATAATAATAATAACCTAAATAAATTAGTATCCTTAAAATTAACAATAATAATGATAACAATATCCTTAAATATTAAAACAATCCAGTAAATTTTTATCAAACTTCTTATTTTATTTTATTTTCATTTTATACCACTTTTAAATTTTATTTATTTATCAATAACTCCTTTATTTAATTTGTTGCATGTCAAGTAGGTGTGCAGAGAACCAAGCGAGGCCTCGCGGTGACCCAAGCGAGGTCGTGCGGCTTCGACCACGGAGCGCTGGACTCGATCAAGGCCAAAACACACATTTTTAAATAAGTACTCAAAATGTTTTGTGTTGTCTCTCAACCGGATCCACCCAACATAAGGAAAATTGATAAAATAATTAATTCAAGGATGATGGGTGTGACAATTTTTATCTTCCAACACATTCTAACTAATAGATAATAGGTGAAGAAACATCCTTTCATTCCAACTGTGATAAAATTTCCTTTAAAATGTGATAATCTTCATGTTGTTCAATTAATTAAAACTATCCATTATAGATAATAAAAAATCAGAGAATCAATCTCTAACTAGAGAGAGGATCCAAAACTATAAACATCAAATAGCTAATCACAAATAAAGGGAATATTGTGCTCTGATTCTACTTCTGAAATCACATTCATGATTTTTTGGTGATCATCAGGGGCGAATCAATGATCTTAATTCTTTTCTTATTTATTTTGAAAAAAATATCATTACCTTTTAAAGTAATATATATTTTTTATTTACACACATACAAACACACACCAATATAAGGAGCATAATTATTTACAAGTTTTACCACTCCAAATGAGATGACTATTACTTAGTATGATATGGATTCCTACAAGATCATACTACCCACTATATCCAACCTACGGGTAAAAATAAGAAAGGTTTATCCAAAACTCATGTTAAATATCTCCCAATAGTGTATCAGTATATCCTATACATATGTGGATCCATAAAATTTCACTGATTTAAACAATATATACAAAAACTGATGCATCTTCAATCAAGAGACTAACGCTGTGTTATTAGGTGTTTTGGGTTCTTCTTATTCCTATTCATCTTCTATTATTTTACAATATTAATACTTTTATCCAATTTTTATGGAAAAAATTGCATGAAAAACTTCCACCACTATCAACATCTCCATTATCTATAGTGTTTTTCGAGATACAGTGCACCAAAAACATATTCTTCTCTCTCTATATTTTATGTTCCTAGTTCTATAGAATACAACACCAATCACACACAGTATTATTTAATCTTAAAAATTATATATTTATGGGACCATATGAAAATTATTCCCACATTTTCTTTATCTTTTTCTATTATTATCCTGTATTTAAATAATTTATTAATATGTTAATTTCAAATACCTGAATAATCATATAGATAATATACGATTTTTTAATTAGAAGATCCTCATATATCTTATTTTTAATTCTGTTTAGAAACACCAAAAAATTGTATAATAATATTACACAACATCCAAGTGATAATTAATTTTTTCATTAATCATTGAGTAACTCCTCATCTCATTCAATAAACTCGTTTTCTTCTTTCATTTCCAATGGATTTCTGAAATCACGACTTAACTAAATCGACATGATATTTATTAGTTGAGAATTTATATAATGTATCATATTAATTAATTCTTAAATAGTTTACTTAATCATAACATTCACTTAATTTTTTTTTTCTAATAATAATAACTCACTAGGAATCTCTTGATTTAATTAATGATTAATTCATTAAATTTAATTATTCAAAAAATAATTTCTATAAAATTATCACACTCCTTATTCTTTCTCAAAGAGAAAAGTCTTTTTACAAGTGTATATTTATACATATTAGATATTTTACATGGTATCAATATTATAAAATTTCCATCTTCTTACACAAATAAACACATTTTAATATATACTCAATTAAAATATCTCCTTTGTTGAATTTTCATGTTCATAGCTAAACAACATCTTATGCATCTCCCAAATTCATACATGTTCTAAAAAAACCCCACACTTAAATACCTAATTTCATCTTATGTATGTATGTAAGATGATACATGTATCTAAAAATATAATCTAATGTATACAACTTATTTCAAAAAACAAATTTGTAATGTATATATGAATAATGAAAAATATCTTATATATGGAACAAAATCTACATATTAAACCAGAGTTGGCCAAATTTCAAAAAAACATCTTGAAAAAATATTTTCATATATTAAATCATTTTATAAACTCTTTTAAACATTAAATTGAATTCACCTCATATAAAATACATTACATTATGTTATTTTAGGCATGATTTATATATTTTAAAAAAAAATTAACATATTATTCATATCCACATCAACTCTTCTTCATATCAAACCTTCTTCTTTATAAACACAACAATCTTCACAAAATATCTCTTGGGATCAATAACTTTTCACTTCAAATACTTAATGATATATCTTATACATTTATATGATTACATTTTCATTATATAACGTTTTTTCATCACTTTGATATGTCTTATAATCACAATGATCTCCTATTAAATGAAATATTTTACCCCACTTTTTCATAACTGGTTAAAAGTCTATTTATAGTCAATATCTAGATTTTTTCCTAATCATATGCCAACAGACATTTTTATTGGGACACATTCAACTATCCATGTTGGTTTTCATGTAGAAAAATATCTTTAATGAAATTTGTTTCACCCATTAGGTGAATACCCCATATTTGAAACTTCATTAGTGTATATGAGGTATATGTTATCTTATGACCTCATTCCATTTAATGAAATTATAATTCTCAATGTAATCTTGGTAGTTATTATGTTTAATATCTTAGAACATTATTCACCATTAGTTACCATAAGAAATCTATATCTCATGTGCTCTTAAAAAAATTTATCAGACCTTCAAGGTACTTTTGAAACCGAAGTAGACAATATTTAACAAAACCTTTTTATAAAAATACAACTTTCCATATCAAGAATAATTTATTATTATTGGTTTCAAACTTATTTAAGGTTAATTTTCCTCCCACTTATACACCAATTCATGATAACTTTATCAGGAAGAGCACCATATTGAGCCATTAATTTATTGTATTAAGTAAGATTATAGAAATAATACCCCATATTTTACTCAATATAACCCACAAATTAATATATTTTTTGATTTATAGTCATTTTTATTAGAAGATAAATGTAATATATATTCTTCCCAACCCCAAATCATAAAATAAAAAAATAGAACATATTCTAGTTTATATCTCTTATGATGCTTCCATAACTACTTTAAATGGAATGCAATTAAGTAGGGATACAAAATATTTTAAAACATATCACTAGAATAATATATGAAGGTAAAATTGACTGATCATTGACTAAACCATTTCTAGAATAGTATAATTCCTCCTCTTAAGCAAATTATTGTACTTTGGTATTACAAGATGCATGAGTTTTCATGAAATCCCATAGTCTCTCAAATGGACTACAAATTACTAGATCAATCATTAACCACCCTAATTTTATTAGAGAATCTTAAAACTTTTACCAATTTTATTATTTATTAACTATTAAACACCTTTAAATTTTCAAAGGTTACAAACTTATATCTCATAATATACACACTACAATACAAACTAAATTCATTAGTAAAGGTTACAAAGAACCAATATCCATCACTTTCTTTAATAATCATCAGTTTATATACATTACTATGTATTAAGTATAACAATACACTAGCTCTCTCACATTTTTTACAAATTGGTGATTTGAACCTTTATTCTAATAAACAATATTAATATTTACCAAATTATTCACAATTGAATTATTTTAAAAATCCATCTCTATAATATTTTTCAATGCATTTCTTATTTATATTCACATGGAAACAATACTAGTGAGATGTTTGATAAAAATAAAATACTTCACCCTTATTATCATATATGATATATACTGTGTTACCGGTATCTTTAATATAAAAATCATACCCTATATTATCAATTCTATTAAATATTTCATCCATTTTCTCATGATGATTCTCGTTAAGAACACTTGTCTCAACCTTATATACCAATCAATTAATTTATTGATTTATCCTATAAGATATATAAAAATTATATTCTTGATATATTCTACTATGAAAAACAATTAATATATTTGGGTGACTATCATATATATATATATATCATTTAAATAATAAATTCTATTGAATTTACTCCTATTAAAAGAGAAAATCACATACATCATATCCACTAACTGGGTTTAGATCTATATTTTACTAAATTTTAAATATATTATTATTATTTATCTAAAAAAATTATATTTATGTTGTAAATCATGAAAATATTATCATATATGATTCTTGGATAGTTAAGAACATAACCCTTTTCCTAAATCCATCATATGGATAAACTAAACCATATTCCTTAGGCACCTTAAGTCTTGGTTTTTCCATGATAAGTTTAATCTAAAGATCATAATAATATAAAATTACATAACTCATAGGGTTAGACACATCTACTATGTCACGACCCATCCTCTAGGTCCCATTCTGTGACTACCACAAGCCCACCTTCCATAGGCCAAGGGCTAGCGACCAGCACCGAAAGGAATATTCCCTAAAACTGGGAAGGCATTTCCTTTATAACCTATAAACTCACGTAACTAAGCACATAACAAGATATGAACACAAGAAAACTGTATAACCAATAGAGTGCTTAATGTAAAAAGGTGCCGGAATACAAGCCCAAAAGTATTGGTATAAGTACAACTGAAATACAAAACAACTAAAGAAAGATAAAGACAACTACTTGATCGTTCTCTGAGGTTCCTACCTGAAGGGTAGGTACAGATCGCCTCCTTAGCACTATACATCCACCCGTATTCTCTATGTACTAACACGCCGTATGGTCTACCTCCGGGTACCGTCCGGTCCTGGTACTCTCATCCTCATTCATCGCTGTCCATCGTCTGCACCAAACACAACGAAGTGAGGGCATAGCCTGTGTAGGGGTGAGCATAACGATACTCAGTAGGGACCCCGAGACCCTCAAGGTCATAGAAAACCCACTAGGGATAAACCTCAAATCTTGAATTCAACTATCAACCCTATTTATGTATATTCCCATACATATACCTAAGTTATCAAGTTTACCCTTCTCAATCGTGAGGGAACATAATTTCCAACCCAAAATCCCAAATCTCAACTGTTCTACAAAGGAATGAAAACCACAAAGGCAAGTACCACACAGGTAATAACTCAAATCACACTAGGTATAACTTATGTATGGTAGTAGAGATGATTAGTTTTAACTTTTAAATCATCTTACTCCATTAAGAGGCTCTGCTGCTAACCCACACAAAATCTCAAGGAGCTGACCCACACAGGATCGCTAGGTGCTGACCCACAAAGGATCGCTAAAAGCTAACCAACAGAGGATCGCTAGGAGCAGATCCACATAGGATCGCTAGTAGCTGACCAACACAGGATCACTAGGATCTTAACCACACAGGATCTTGAGGAGATGACCCAAACAAGATCTCTAGGGGTTGACCCACACACGATCGCTAGGAGATGACCCACACAAGATCACTAGGAGCTGACCCACACAGGATCGCTAGGAGATGACCCACACAGGGTCGGTAGTCACTCTTATCGTCACAGCCAACGATTGGGTTCCTGAAATATGCTTGCTCCTCTCCAAGAGGATCTACTCCACAAGTCACTGGTCGATACTCCAACATCCACGAAGTCTCATAGAGAATTATCTCAAAGGACTGCCACAACATAGGGGTCTCAACGCAACAGATGACATGTCAATCAGACACCCGGTCTGTGAGTTATTAGCCTTTTAGTCCTGGGGGGCCCGGTTGGATTTGTGCTCGATCCAACCCAACTGTACCTCAAATTTACCGAAAACTCCAGTGGGGTATACTCAAAGGGACTGTCTCACTCCAATATTTCAAGTTTCATTGACAGTTCTTCAAATGGACGTCTGGTTCCAAAACTATGACCCAAGTAATGTATAGGTTCGTATGAGTTCCAGGTTCGGTCCGACCGAGTCGAACCGACCCGACCCGACCTAGCCTAGGTGGACTCGGTTCAAGTCGACCTGGCCCGCGATGCGGCCCGGCAGGCCGCGAGGGGCTGTAGAGGCCGCAGGTGCTGCGGGGTGCAGGGCAGCTCAGCCGGGAGTGTGGAAGCTGTGGGGTGGCTCGGATTGGGGGTGTTGTGAGGGCGCGGGGTAGCCCGGCCCAGCTTGGGGCAACTCGGCCGAGAGGTCAGAAGCCACGGGCGATTCAGAGAGGCCTCATGTGGCGGCCTGACCGCGAACAGGGGCGACTTCACCGTGGGGCGGCCGCACGGCCGCGGGTGGCGGCTCGGTCGTGGGCGGCGGCTCGGACAGCCGTGCGGCCGCGGCTCGGCCGCAGGGCGGCGGCTCAGCCGTGGAGGGCATTACGGCCGCAGTGGGGGGCCGCTTGGCCACAGGGCACAGAGGTCGCGGGGCGGTGGTGGCCACTGGGCGGTGCTGTTAGGCTGTCGCCTTCGTCATGGCCGATGGGGGTGTCAGCTTCCACTCTCGTGCCCCTCCATGGTTCATAGCCATTCCTCCATCGTGATCAACAATTAACCACAAGGTTTGTGGAGAGGATGGGCCATGTTTTTTAGGATCGTACTATCTGAGTTAGAGTAGTAGCAGGTGACTATAATTCCTATATTGAATTACAAAGAATTATCATTAATGGAAAGAGAGAATAATTTCAAACAACCAGCCTACAACTTCCCACAAATAATCATACACAAATAAACCCCTACCTTGGATTGTTCTTTGACGTTGGCATTGGAAGAAAGTCAAAGAATGAGAAGATAGTGCCAATGATAATCGCTTCTGAAACCACGCTTCGATGTCTGGCTCACTCGTCGTCCTCTTCCTTGATTTCTGAAGAACGTTCTTCGATGGTTTTCTTCGTTGGATAAGTGAAATCCTCCCAATATTTCTCTTCTCCCCAAATCCACCAAAATGAAAAGTCTCCAACTAGTTAATGTTTCCCCAATTTTAATTGTTGGCACAATTTCAAATTGGGATAATTAATTACATAGGTTGGCATAATAAATTAAAGGGGGTGACACCATTTAAGTGGGGAAAGTTTATGAGGCTCCCTCACACTTATGAGGGAGTTCAAGGAGTTTTAAACCTTGGGTGGTCCCCACAACAATAACCTTTCATGGTATGTTGGGCTCGGTGGTCCCCACCTCCATAACCTCTCTTGAGAGGTTTTAGTTCAGGTGGTCTCCACCTGTGAAATTTTCACATGGGTGGTTTCAAAATTAAAAAAAAATGTTACGCAATTTTATTTTATTTTATTTCTTCACAAAAAACCCAAAATATGTCATTCAATCTTGAACCGCTAAGTTTGAGGTGAAGGTCTCCTTAAGAAAATACTGGCACTATGAGTTCAATAGTGTCCTCATATTTCAATTTCGATCACCGGTTCAAAAGTTAGAAAAAACCTGCTCGCACGTTTACTGAACGTATCGGAACAAAAGTTCATAAATTCATTCCGAGCACTTTGGGCCTCGGAATCATGCACTTTAAATTTTCACAAACTCGTAAAATTCCCATATATTTAAAAAAACATGGAAATTATAGTTATTTAAATTCTCCCCACCTTAGGGCTCTACGTTCCCATAAGCCACAACTCAAACTAGGAAAAAAAGTGGGGGTAGTGAGCACGAATCTGAGCCTCCTGCTCCCATGTGCTCTCCTAGAGGTTCCCGTGCTACTAGAAAATGTGCACTAGAGGTATCGACCGTACAGAAAGGACCCAGTTCTATTGATCCTAAATCTCTTACTGAAACCTCCTTAAAAGTCTCCCCATCGTCGATGTCCAGCTTGCCATGGTCGATGATGTGAGAAAGGTCATGCACATATCTCCTCAGCTGGGATACGTGAAAGACGTCATGCACCAAGTGGAACTGAGGTGGAAGAGAAAAGTGGTAAGCCACCTCTCCAACTCTGTTGAGGACCTGAAGAGGTCCGATGAATCTCGGAGATAACTTTCTGCCTTGGCCAAATATCCGCAAACCTTGTTGGGGTGATACCTATAGAAAGACATGGTCGCCATCCTTGAACTCCAGAGGTCTCCATCTCCAATCGGCTTAAGATTTCTTCCTACTCTGGACAGTCTTTGTAACAACCTGATATTTTATGATAACTATTATTTTTAATTTATTAGATGTCATGTGTTTTATGCTACAACAACATTATCTTGTGCTATACGCCACACTGTATTAGCTTTAAGTATACGCAACACTATTCTTAGATTGTGTTACAATCAATCTCAAGTTCGTTCTATAATAGTCATTCTATGAAAAATTGAGTGTATATATATATATATATTCAATGTATAAATGAAATATGGTTGGATTATATTATACAAAACAACAAAGAAGTCTTGCACTACACGCAACCCTGCCTTGGCTTGCATTACACGCAATCACGACCTTCCTCGATAGCGTGTGTTGTAGGCAATACCAGGTTTCACTAAACAACAATATATGGTTATAATATTATTATGAACTAGCAGTTATGAATAGTATTAACTACATTTTGAATTTTATAACATTATTATTCATCTTACACATTTTCTAGAACATGGTATGAGAACAAAATAATTTTTTCGGGTAAAATAAGTATTTTTCAAAAAATGCAGTTTTGCCGCCTTTTGATGGCGCAACCACTTTAAATCTAGTTTTTGACATGTTTATAAGTTCAATTTTACAAAATAAAATTATAATTTTGAATCAGGATATAAAACATTACATTGGATAATGTTTTGATATTTTTCTGATAACATTCATATTTTAATAGTAAAAACATGCTATATTTTAATTAAAAACAACTTTTTTCATCGTAATAATTTATATAGTTAAATTAAAATATTGAATGGTTTTAAATTATAAATAGAATATATTTTTACCATTTAATATAATGTATGTCATTAGCATTGATTTTACCTTGACTTCGTAGGTTAAATCAATTCAATCTTTTGCAATGTTTTAAAGAAAACTCGTTTTCTTTCGACATCGAGATTAATTTTAATTTAATTTCTGCAACTTTTGTGTATTGAATTTGGAAAAATGGATTCCATATTTGGAATAAGTGGGTACAAATTATGTTAATAAGCTACTCTTTATTTTTGAGCATTATGAATAGTAACTACGGTAAATTTTATTTACAATTGTTAAAGGTAAATCTGGTAATTAAGGGTAAATATAAGATTATAAAATTACCCTAAAACCTGCCAAAATTCTAATGGATTACTACAAGACGACCCATATCACCTAAGGGTTGGATTAGATTCATTTTATGGACTTTTTACAATACAAATAGTTTAATTATTATTAAAACCAAAGAAAGTGACAACATGTCACTCTCTTAAATCTTATAAGTATATTAATTTTAATTTAGTGATAAACTTCATGAAACTTCGAACATGAATAGTCTCCAAAAATATAATAAAATTATCTATATCATATGAATTTATTTATAATTTTTCGGGATTAAATAATTATCATTAATTGTGACACAATAGTGATGCAGAAATTGTTTATCTAGTGAAAAATCAAAAATATAGTTTTTATTAAAGTAATAGTGACCATAAAAGGCACCAAACCCTGACCAAAACTTATTGATCATGTAAATGTAAACCATAATCATCCAATGGTCTAATATTTGATCATTTGGAGCCTTATAAAATCGATTATGACACTTATATTATTTTATTTTAAATGATGCCAGAGTTATCACCTTCATAATTTAATAAATATAACAATTTAGATATTATGATTTTCAGATGATAAATTCGAGTAAAAGTATTATTGTGAAATTTAATATATTTATATTCATCATAGGATTTTATTTTTAATTTTTATGCAACAAATAAGTATATTAAATAATTATACAAAAATGTTCTAGTAATTATTTTGTTAAGAGATAAAACAAATAAATGGTTTTAAAAATAATAAAATAAATATTATATGAACTATTTAATGTTCTCCACTAATTTTATAGATACATATTAACTTAATTAATCTATTAAAGCTTTTAGTTCGAACATATATTTTGTATATATTTTATTTAAATTCAAATAAATGAATAGTATCAAAATTGACACTATTGTTATTTTATAAAAATAACATATTATAAAATTGTTTAAAAATCAAAAAAATATTTAAAAATTATAAATTTAAATTTATATGGTCTAAAATGTTATAAATTATCCAATTATGGGCAATTCACAACAAATAATTAATTATTTGTTATAATTTAAAATTTAGAATATTATTACCACAAATAAAATTAAATTGATTAAATAAGGATAAATCAAGTTGATAATGTTTAAAATAATTTCCTAACATGTCTAAATTTTATTGGTTGATGATATTAAAACCCTATATCATCTAATATTCTAATATGAGTCATTTCTGGAGGTTTTTAAGTGGGGTTAGATTTATTATAATGATTTCCAAAGGTGCCCCTCTCCTCCCTTATAAAATGGCACCTCCCCCCTCTCATCTTTACACAACGTTGACCATTAAAGCTCAACCAAACCCTGCAAATTTCCCTTATGAACTTCCCTAGAAATATTATTGAGGTCTAGGTCTTCTTCAAATACCAATTTTAGTGCCCTAATAGGAGGTTTCAAAGAGACGTGTCGAAGAAGAGGTAATATCCGTTACCGATTCTTTCAAATTTATTTCTTCTTCTACTTCCTATTATTTAGTTGTTTAATTATGAAGTAATAACATCCGTATCACTCATATACTGGTATGTTATTATAAATATGAAACAACCCTATTTCACCTTCTATCCATCCTACGGAAAACAAAATCACCGCGCGTGCGTACATACAGAATATCGTCTCCATGCCATGGTGTAATCTGTTTTTCCACCAACACCTTAAATGGACGGGTATAATGGTGTAATGAATAACTATATATGGTTATTATACCATCATAATGATTCTGATATATTATACCATCCACTCCAATTCTATTCAATAATTATGGTAATGATATCATCGCTCGTGCGTACGTACGGACTACTGTCTCCACGACGCAATGAGATTCATTCTCCATGTTAACCAAACATGAATGATAATAAAGTTTATATAATGAATAATAATGAAATATATTAAATAATAATGCTACTTGATTTATGTATATATATATATGTATTCCATCTATTTAGTTTCATTCCATTCAATAAGGAAACGAAAACAGCGTTCATGCGTACGTACGGGCTACCGTCTCCATGAACGGTGTATTTCGTTCCTTCTATCGATATATAATATATATGTATATGATGAATATATATTATATATAAATAATGTTTTACATTATGTAATTATTAAATCAAGATATAAGTAACAATATCAAGAACGACAAGTCGAAACACATACGATAAATGAAATGATTTTACCCAAAACGCTGCTTTAACATGGAATTTACAAAATAACGGGTAATATAAAGTCATAAGTGAAACATATATGATATAATAACAATGAATATGATTATTTGATAAGTAAATGACATTATTTAAATCATTATATAGGAGGTTCGGAATCATATGAACCATATCGGACCTAAGGTAAGGGATAATTTTTCAAATTTCATTTTTATCCGAGATTGCTTATTCGTAAGTATTTACTGGGGTTATTTCTATCATCCATGTACAAGTTTTATAAAAGTGTTTTCATGTATGTTTAAATTCCTTTTTACCCATTTTTTGACTTTTACTACCTGGTATGTAAAGAATCTTTCTTTTGTTTACGTTACGAGGTACTTTTTTTTTACTTTTCCGGAAAAAGTACAAGAAGAATGTTTTTTTAACTTATACGGCATGAAAGGATTTTTACGGTTTTATAAAGCTTTATTTTTATGAATCTTCCTCTAAAATATTTCATGACTATTTTCAAAAAAATCTATTTCTTTTAAAATTGCATGTCATTTTGTGAAAAGAAAATGATTTTCAAGAAGAAAGGATATTTTCTTCAAGAATTCATTTTAAGTGATTTATCAAAACCATTGTCCATCTAAGATGACATTATTTCATATGTATATGTTTCAAGTATAATGTATCTGTTATTTACATGGTTTCACTTTTCTTATGATGAAATATCCATTTGTTTTATATGGATTATGTGACGATGGGATGATGTTTATGAAACCCATTTTATTCTTTGGGTTATGATGAATGTTTAAAGTTTATTTTGTGGCACAAGTAAGAATGATTTCATTATGAGATGGTTGGGACCTATATCTCCATCCAATTCATTGGGTAAAGACTTACATCTCATGATATATACATGGCTGGAACGGTAAGTTAATCCGGTTTGAGTGTTACAGGACTGAAACGAGGAGTGAACTCAATTCAGAAAGGGACTTTGTCCACTAAGATGGTCATGGAAGCAATCCCTTGGCTACTATGGAAATTATGACATGTGCTGAATGGTTTCCACAATTACATGTTTTACTCTGATGCTATTTTATCATGCTTAATGTTTCTTTATGATCTACGCCTTACGTACTTCCATGTTTTATGTCATTGCTCAAGCTTTTGATGTTTAAACATTATGTTCATGTTTTTAAGTTCAAATGTATATGATTTGTTTTATTTTATCCATGCTTACCCTTACTGAGCATTTGAGCTCACCCTTTATATGTTCTCTTTTCCCCAGGATATAAAGAAATGTTTTAGGTAAGAAAACAAAAGGGGAAGATCGATATGGGAGATGTTGAAGATCTTTCAATAGGATTAGATGTTTATATTACGAGTTTCCAAAGACACTAAATGATTACGGTCCTTGTGTGTATGTTATTGTTATGTATTAAGTATTCCTCAAAAGTAATTTAATGTCCATGTACGTCAAGTACCGGGTCTCTACAGTCTTCATCTGCTCATGGATGATCTGCACCTTCTTTGTGGTAGCCCATACCATCTCTGGTCCCACTAGTGCTGACTCCCCTGGGTCAGTCCAGCACAAAGGTGATCTGCAAGGTCACCCATAAAATTCCTCAAAAGGTGTCTTCCCAATGGTGGAGTGATATCTATTGTTGTATGAAAACTCCACCAAAGAAAATAGATCCTCCTAGATAAGACCAAAGTCGAGGAGGAAAGCATATAGCATGTCCTCAAGGGTCTGAATGGTCCGCTCAGTCTGGCCGTCCATCTGAGGATGGAAGGTGGTGCTCAAATAAAGCTGCATCCCGAAATCCTCCTGCAACCCCTTCCATAGCCGAGCAGTAAAACGTGCATCATGATCGGAGACGATCGTCAAGGGTACTCTATGTAGCCGCACAATAGTCTGCACATAGAGGCATCCCAAGATCTCTATTGAACCTTGCTCTCGGATTGGTAGGAAGTGGGCCAACTTGGTGAGTCGGTCTATGATCACCCAAATCGAGTCATGACCCCTGGATGTATGTGGAAATCCTATAACGAAGTTCATGGATATCCCTTCCCACTTCCACTCTGAGACCTCTAAAGGCTGAACAAAGCCTGCTGGTACCTAATGGTATACCTTCACTTACTGATAAGTGAGGCACCGAGAGACAAACTATGCTACTGGATTCTTCATTATCGGCCATTAGTAATATCGTCAGAGATCCTGGTACATCTTCACCACTCCTGGATGTACCGCTAGAGGGGATGTGTGGAACTCCCTCAACACTTATTCCTGAAGTGACACTGGTACCATGGTTCTTCCTTTGAAGAGGATGATGTGCTCCCCACCTTCAGAAAATCTATCAGGTGCTTTCCCTATGGATATCTGAGCACATCAAGTCTCGCAGTCAGTGTCCCCATGTTGCGCCTCCATGACTCGCTAAATAAGTGGGGGAGTGACTGTATGAGATTGAAGAAAATACGATCAATCCCGATCCACAAATGATATCTGTAAAGCGGCCAACTACTCTGTCACCTCACCTAGAAGTTGTATACCAGACCTCTTGTTGAGTGCATCTGCTACAATGTTCCCCTTCCCAGGTGTATAGACTTTCCCAAATTCATAGTGCTGGACGAACTCAATCCCACATCGATGTCTTAGGTTCAAGTCCTTTTGAGAGAATATATACCTGATACTCTTGTGATACAGGTAGACTTTAGAGTATTCATCCATTAGATAGTGTCACTACATTTTCAAGGCGAAGACCACTATGGATAACTCCAGGTCATGGGTAGTGTAGTTCTGTTCATGCTGTCTCAACTGTCGAGAACCATAGGTGATCATTAAACTCTCATGAATCAGAAAACATCTGAGTTTTTTCCCTGATGCGTCGCAGTAAACAACGTAACCTATGACCTCCTCTAGAAGCCTCAAGATGGGTGAACTAGTCAACCTCTACCTCATCTCCTGAAAACTCTGCTAGCATTTCTCCGACAATAGGTAGGGTTGCCCCTTCTTCGTCAATGCTAAAAGTGGTTCTGCAATTTTAGAGAAATCTGGCACAAATCTCTAGTAGTAACCAGCCAAACCTAGAAAACACCGTAACTCTGTCACACTCTTGAGTGGCTCCAAATAAAGTACCTCCACAATCTTCATTGGATCCTCTGCAACTCCAGGCTCCGATATGACATGTCCCGGAAAGTGAACCTCTCGTATCCAAAACTGGCACTTCTAGAGCTTACCATAAAGATGGTGATCTCGGAGTGTGTCAAGTACTACCTGTAAATGATAGGCATGCTATTCCTCAATAGTGGTTTAGATCAGAATGTCGTCGATGAAGACTACTACAAAGCGATGAAGGAATGGCTGAAATATCATGTTCATGAGTCCCATGAACATTGTTGGAGTGTTGGTTATGCAAAATGGAATAACCAAGAGCTCGTAGTGGTCGTACCAACATCTGAAATTCGTCTTCTATACATCCTCGTCTCATACTATGAGCTGGTGATAGCCTAATATGAGGTCTATATTCGAGAATCAACAAGCTCCATTCAGCTGATCAAAGAGGCCGTAAATCCTTGGGAGTGGGTACTTTTTCTTCACGGTCACCTGGTTCAGGCATCGATAGTCAACACAAAGCCTGAAGCTCCCATCCACCTTCTTAGCAAATAAAATCGGGGCTGCCCAAGGAGATACACTAGGCTGAATAAATCCTTTCTCCTATAAGTCCTCTAGTTGTACCTACAGCTCACAAAGCTCCGTGGGAGCCATCCGATATGTTGGTGTAAATATGTGTGTCATCCTGGGGTATAAGTCAATGTAAAAGTCCACATATCTATGAGGTCTTAGACCCAAAATATCATCATGGAAGACATGTGCATACTAGTCCACCATAATAGGATAAATCAGACTCTCTACATCAACTGTTCTATGGGTAAGGCTAGAAAACTGATGAGTAATCGGCTACACTCTCCTCCAGGTAAGTCTGTCATGTGCTGCAATGGCTCCTTTCTCACCGGTGAAGGTAAAACAGGTCCCATATATGAAAACACACCACAATTTTCACCTAATACAGTCAATCTGAGCATGGACTGTAGATAATCATTCCATACCAAAGATGACACTGTAAGGCCTCGACGCTAATACTAGGAGATCCCAACCAAAGCTCTTGCCTCCAAGAGTAATCTCACACTGTCGGAAACTGTGTGTAATCGTCAAATCAGCTCTAGTAAGAGTCTCTAGCTGTAAGGATCGAGCCAAAGGCTCCGTCGAAATATCTGAGCTTCGAATGAGGGAAGTGGAAATAAAATAATGACTGACACATGTGTCTATGAGTACTTAAGTTAAGGTTTAGTAGACACAGATCGTACCTCGTATCATCTCCAGAGCACCGTGATCATAGGCCTCAGCTACCAGGAGCTGAGCTCGCCCCTTTCCACTTGATCTTTGTGGTTGGGGGTAGACCTCCTGGTGGTGGTGGCGGTAACATCTCGAATCGTATCCCACCACCAGTTGCTTGTACAGCTCCTCTTCCACGACCGCCTACTCCCTACAGAGCTCCTTAGTCGAATCTATGTCTCTATCTGCACAGTCCTTCGACTGTCTGCTGATCATTCGTATGACGGATCAGACAGTCACGAGCCATGTGACCCTACCCACCACATATGTAACACTGGCCACTCCTGGTATGACCGACTCTACCTCAGGTGCCCCGCACAACTGACTTTGAATCATGCGGTTGTCCACCAGTAGGTCTGGTCCTTTTGGACCTCTGCGTCATCTATCTGCTTTCAGTTGCAGAAGACTCCACTACGTGACGACTGGTGGTGGTTCTCTCTACTGGTGACTACTCAGTAAGGAAACTATCCACTAAGAGGGCTTGCTCTAACACCCCCGCATGAATTGGGATGATAAGGGAGAACATCGAAGCCCTGATCTCCCGCCTGGGTCCCTGCTCGAAGGTCTGGGCCCTGAAGAATGGGTTCGACACCAGATCAGTGGAGTAGTGTGAGAGTTCGGTGAACCTCGCTGAGTACTGAGCCACAATTATGTTTCCCTACTACAGATGAAGTATCTCTTATATGCACACTGTGCGAAGAGTCGCTGGTACAAACTCTGCCCAAAACAGGCTCTCAAATTCTGCTTAGAGAAGTGTCACCTCGTCATGAACTTGGATCATCAAGCTCCACCATCTTCCTGAAACTGCCCGTAGAAGGCTGGCGGTATTGATCACCATGAGATCGGCTGGTGTCCCTACCAGTCGGAAGACTCTCACTACAGCCTCCGACCAATCCTTAGCTGCCTGCGGGTCCATCTCTCCCTTGAACCTAGGTGGCCTCTGGTGCTGGAACTCATGAAACGTGCTCAAGTGTCATGTACCCTCTGCTGTTGGAGCCGGTGGCATCGGTGTCCCAATGGGTAATGGTATCGATGGTGCCTCTATTGGTGCCTCTTCTAGTGCCTCTGCTGGTGCCACTACTAGAAGAGGGCCCTGCACCGAGGCCTCATCGCTCGGTGGGCTATCAGTGTGTACTACTCTTAGAAACCTAGCTGGCTGTCTTTATGGAGGCATCCTGAAAATAAGCAGGTGCACCATGATCAATAAGTTATACCTGGTGAGATGACTCAAAATATCACAGATAAAACTTTTGAAAACACAGACGCAATCTGTTTTTTCATGCACTGAGTCAGAAATTAGAAGTCAGGGTCCAGGTGTATGGATATGTCGGCCGCTGCACCAACATAGGATTCCCTAAACTGATAACCACACTCACTACACATAACACTATTGACTTTAAAAAGAAAGATCAGAGTCTGATGTTTTATAGTAGAACTGACTCCTCCAATACCAATTTGTCATGACCCGTCCCTCA
Source organism: Viscum album (assembly GCA_963277665.1). NCBI lineage: Eukaryota > Viridiplantae > Streptophyta > Magnoliopsida > Santalales > Viscaceae > Viscum > Viscum album. Next base: position 1,197,652,981 of record OY728153.1, on the reverse strand, counting down.
AGGCATGTGCCGTGATTACCCCAAGCCCGCCTTACATAGGCCAGGGGCTAGCGACTAGCACCAAAAGGAATATTCCTTAAAAATATGAAGGAATTTCCATTATAACCTATAAACTCACGTAAGAAAGAACACAACAAGATACGAACACAAGCAAACAATATAACCAAAAGAGTGTTGAAAGTAAAAAGGGGTCAGAATACAAACCCAATAGTAAAGGTACAAGTACAACGGAAATACAATACAACTGAAGAAAGGGAAATATAGCTTTTGGATCATTCTCTGAAGTTCCTACCTAAATGGTAGGTACAGATCACCTCCTCAGCACTCCACATCCACCCGTCTCCTCTACGTACTGACATGCCGTATAGTCCACCTTCGAGTACCGTCTAGTCCTGTTAATCTCATCCTCAGTCAGCGTTGTCCATCGTCTGCACCAAACACAACGAAGTGCGGTGTATCCCGTGTAGGGGTGAGTATACCGATACTCATTAGGGACCCTGAGACCCTCAAGGTCTCACAAAAACAACAAAGGATAAAACTCAAAGCATGATGTAAACTGTCAACCCTACTTAGGTATATGACCATACATATACCTATGTTGTCAAGTATACCCTTATCAATCATGAGAAAACACAGAGTCCAACCCAAAAGCCCAAATCTCAACTGTTTCACAAAGGAAGGAAAAAAACAAAGGAAAGTACCATACAGGTATGAACTCGGCTCACACCAGGTATAACTTAAGTACAGTAGTACAGATAATTAGTTATAACTACTGAATCATCTTACACCGTTAAGTGGCTTTGCTACTGACCCACACGGAATCTCTAGGAGCCGAACCACACAAAATCTCTAGAAGATGACCCACACAGGATCGCTAGGAGATGACTCATAGAGGATCTCTAGGAGCTAACCCACATAAGATTGCTAGAAGTTGACCCACACAGGATCGCTAGGAGCTGACCCACACACGATCGCTTGGATCTAACCCACATAAGATCACAAGGAGCTAACCCACACAGGATTGATAGGAGCTGACCCACACATGATCTCTAGGAGATGGCCCACACAAGATCACTAGGAGTTGACTCACACAGGATCGCTAGGAGCTGACCCACACAGGGTCGCTAGTAAGTCTTCTCGTCACAGCCAGCTACTGGGTTCCCGCACTATGCTCACTCGTCTTTGGGAGGATCTGCTCCACAAGTCACTAGTTGATAATCCAATTGCCATGAAGTCTCATTGAGATGTATCTAAAAGGACCGCCATGTCATATGGGTCTCAACGCAATAGACGGCGCGTCAATTAGACACCCGGTCTGTAAGTTATTAGCCTTTTAATCCCTGGGGCCCGGTTGGATTCGTGCTCGATCCAACCTGACTGAACCTCAACATTACCCAAAACTCTAGTGGGGTATACTCAAAGGGACAATCTCACACCAATATTTCTAGCTCTGCTGAAAGTTCATCAAACAGACGTCCAATGCCAAAGTTATGGCCCAAGTAAAGTATAGGTACATATTAGGTCCAGGTCTGGTCTAACCCGATCGGACCGACCCGAACTTTTCAGGCAGACTCGACCCTACCTAGTCTGTGTTGACCTGGTTCGGGTCAACCTGGCCTGTTGGGCGGTCCAGTAGGATACGAGGGCCGCAAGGGCCTCGAGGGTCCGCGGAGGCCGCGGGTGCCGCGGGGTGCGGGGCAGCTCAGCTAGGAGGGTGAAGGCCATGGGGAAGCTTGGCCGGGGGTGCCATGACACGGGGTAGCTAACCCCATCTCGAGGTGGCTCGGTAGGAAGGGTGGAGGCCGCGGGCATCTAGGCGAGGCCGTGGGCGACGACTCAGCCGTGGGGGGTGGCAGCTCGGTCGCGGGGCAACAGCCTGACTGCGGGGTGGGGGTGGCTCAGCCGAGGGGCGGCAACACGACCGTGGGGTGGTGGAAGGGAGGCCACGGGGCAGTGGCCTGGCCGTGGGCGGTGGCTCAACTGCGAAGGGCAGTGGCTTAGCTGCGAGCGGCGGCTCATCCACGAGTGGTGACTCGGACCTGGAGGGCGGCAGCTTGGCCATGGGGCGGTGGCCCAGTGGTGGGGCTGTGGCTTGGCCGTGGGGCGGTGGTGGCCACAGGGCAACGCCATTGTGTCATCTCGTTCGTTGCAGCTGGCAGTGGTGTCGACCTCCATTATCGTGCCCCACCGTGGTTCATAGTCATTCCTCCATCGTGATCAACAATTAACCACAAGATTTGCAGAGAGGACATTTCATGTTTGTTTGGACCGCACTCTCCGCATTAGAGCGGTAGCAAGTGGCTATAATTCCTTTCTTAAATTATGAAGAATTATCAAGAACGGAAAGAGAGAATAATTTCAAACAACCACCCTACAACTTCCCGCAATCATACCCAAATAAACCCCTACCTTTGATTTTTATTTGACGTTGGCGCGAGAAGGAAGTCGAATAAGGAAAAGAGAGTGCTAACGATCATCGCTTCCGAAATAATGCATCAATGTCAGGCTCACTCATCGTCCTCTTCCTTGATTTCCAAAGAATGTTCTTATATAGAATTATACGTTGGAGAAGTTAAATCCTCCCAATATTTCTCATCTCCCCAAATCCACCAAAATTCAAAGTCACCAACTACTGATATGTTTCCTTAATTTTAATTGCTGGAAAAATTTAAAATTGTGTTAATTAATTACATAGATTGGAATAATAAACTAAAGGGGGTGGAACCATTTTTGTGGGGGAAGTTTAAGAGGCTCCCCCACACTTATTAAGGAGTTCAAGGGGTTTTACACCTTAGGTGGTCCCCACCAGCATAACCTCTCATGGGAGGTTGGGCTCAGTGGTCCCCACCTCTATAACCTCTCATGGGAGGTTTTAGTTCAAGTGGTCCCCACCTTTGAAATATCCACATGAGTGGTTTCAAAATAAAATAAAAATAAAATGTTACACCATTTTATTTTATTTTATTCCTTCATGAAAAACCCAAAATATATCATTCACTCTCGACCCACTGCAGTCAAGGTGAATGTCTCCTTAAGAAAATATCGGCGCTACGAGTTCAATGGTGTCCTCATATTTCAATTCCGAGCACCGGTTCAAAAGTTAGAAAAAATCCGCTTGGACATTTACTGAACGCACCCGAACCAAAGTTCAGAAATTCATTCTGGGCACTCCGGGCCTCATAATCAGGAACTTTCAATTTTCAAAGACTCTTAAAATTCCCATATATTTAAAAAAAATACATTGAAATTTTGAGTCTTTACACACTATAAAATACAAAATATAATATATGGGTACCCAACTTTAGAATGAACATACCCATTTTGGATGATCAATTATTGATATCTGTTTATTCTAGAAGGAACCACACACTTTCTAATTCTAGTGTTCTTATAGTGTCATTATTTCCATCTTCATCTTATTCATATCATATATAACTATTTCATCCAACGAAGTCAATACATATCATATAAAACCTATATGAATTTGTGATTATTTATATTTAAATTTTCATTACTATTCCTTCAACAAAATTAAATGTTCTAAAACATATTAATTTATAACAATTTAGAAAAATAATGAATTGTGTTACTAAATAATAAAATTCATTTATATCTACACATATCAAAGTAAATCCTTTGAATAAGATATATGGAAACATATTATATAAATGATTAAAATTATAAATAACTAAAATCCATATAAGAGTAGATATAGTGTAAAAAATGACCAATATTTAATTTTCATAGATATAGATTAATCCCCTAGTTTAGTGAGATGTCTGACCCACATTCCCATCAAACTTTGATCAATACTCAAGAGGGACCTCAATTCCAATAAAACTTAATGCCTAAAATATAAAAATCATAACCAAAACTAATTAATTTATAACTAAAATACAAAATAAATGGTTGAATGAAAGATAAGTACTTTATATTATACAAAGAGTCTATCTATTATATGGATTTGTTGGATCCAATGCTATTAAAATTATAGAGTGTTAGAACTTGTATTAGTAAAGGGTGTGAATGTTGTAAATCTATCATACAGGTTGAAATAGGTGTTGTGTTTTTTTCCAAACCTATTTGGAATGGTCTAACAATTTGGATAAGTTTAGAAGATATATAAGGAATTTTTGAGTTTATTCTATGAAGTAAGAAAAAATCATAGGGAAATAGAGTTTCTCACACCATGAATGGTGCTGTATATGAGTAAACCAAATTGATGTTAGAGAAATCCAATTTCAATGTAGATGTTTTGTCTAAATATATGGATTTAAAATATGAAGCAGATCCCATTGAAATATAGTGTTATGATGTTTAATAAGTGGATCATGTTATGCTATAACCCCAAATGATACATCATAGTGGATAACACCATACTTTAATTCCTACCTATTTAAAAACTAAGGTGACACATGTTAGATCTAGAATATTATATCATGATGCAACAAGGAGGAAAATACTATAACAGTTTTTATATTTAAAAAAAATTGAGGACTAGGACATGATTTCAAATGAGTTTGAAATTTTATTTTAATTAAAATCTTTGGGTTGGAAATTGATATAAAATAATATTGCATCGAGGTATGTTATTATATAATTAGGTTGAAAAAAAGGTAGTCATGCCATAACCAATAGCATAATTGTAATGAACCTGACCTGAATAAAATTTCATACTGGAACCCAGCCTGAATTTCCACGTACCTGAAGGGTGTTCCTGATCCTCATAGGTTGGCGACTACCCCTCGGGCATCAAAAAAACCATAAATAATGACTTCACCCAAAATTATGTAGAAAAATTAAATATATACATCTATAGAAAGAAATAGTGGAATAAAACATGAATATATATGTCACAAAAAATAAAGACAAATAGAAGTGAAAAAATTTAAATGGGAGAAAAAAATTTCAAAGACATAAGTCCAACGACAAAGGATGAAAAACTAAAAAACTACTCCAATAGTATCTAGGTGATATCATGGGAGAACTCCCAACATCTCACCACTGGTAACCAAAACCTATCTGATAGAAAATGTCATTGCATCACTACAATGCATTTCCTTTTAATGCATCGAAAGACATAACTATGTCTACACATCACTGAAGGGGTGAGTATGGTGTGAGATAACAGGCTCAGTAGGGTCTCACCATAGTGTTCCATAATAAGTATTTATACAAAAATAAAAGCATTCTAAAATTTATAGAAAAAAGGTATGATAATATTTTAATAGTTTCTTTGTCCAAAATTATTGTGAAAACTTTTTATTTCCTTTATTTCTAAATTATAAAATAAAGATGTAAATAAGTTTCAAATCATTTTATATACATATATAAAATATGATATATCAAATAAAACCAAACAACATATCACATATCATATAAAATCCTGTGAAGTACTATCTAAAATAATATAATCTAAAAAAACAAAAATCATCCAAAAGAACTGGTAAGATCATTCCACGGATCACTCTAGGTCAGGATAGCTATGACACTCATACCTAACATTGAAAGTTTCATTCACATCAAGCCTTTATACATATGAATTGAGTCTACAGAGAATAGAAACACCCCAGAAATTGAACCCCTAATAGTCTTAACAAGTCCCTGGAATAACATGCCAATGGAATACACGAAAGCCTCATGGGAAAACCCCCCTAAAAATATATGAGGACTATTACTACATATTACACCTAAGTACCCATGTATTCTCATGAAATATATTTTACAAACTATTTCATGAATCTATTTTCATCAAACTATGGTTTGAAAACCATTTCACAAATAATCATTTTCCAATTCGTTGAAAAACCCTTTTCTATTTAACAAAAACAGGGGAAACCATATTTTATAAAAACCCTTTTCTATTCACACAAATAAAATATGTCAATAATTACATTTATATTATAAAGAAATTTATAAATTAACCATAAAATACAGTTCAACAACACAAGTTTGTGTTAGAACCACCAACCTCAATACTCGGATCGTACACACCCAAAACAGGATCCACCAACTAGGAAGAAAAAAATGGTAATGAAGACCCTAAAATAAATCTATAAATCTCATAATTGGTTTAATTTTATAAAAGTTCTGATAGAGAAAAGAAAACAACACATATCTCAATAACGCACACCCTTTGCACCACAACTGAAAAAGGAATGGCCCCAGAACAAGATCACACAATGGGTCTAGAAAGGAATCATTATAATCATCACCATGTGTCAAAAGATTCAATAATGTAATGAAATGAATTTACCATGATCAAAGGTAATGAATAAAAATAATTATTACTCACTCAGATATATGTAACCCAACTATAATGGTGATCAATTCCTAAACAAAGTTATTCGGGTGGATTAGAGGTCCCAAAAATAACATGAAAGATCTCCTTGGTTGAGATAAAAGGTCATAAAGATGAATGAGATTCCATCTGTTCATTGAACTAAAATCTATGTTTATGGAATTTACACGACATGTAACCCATTTACATTTCATGTAATCCATGAGGAATTCATACACCAAAAAACCCATCATAATTTTATTAAAAACCAAAATTTTAACAATACATGGAATGAAAACTTTACATGACATGTACTCCCTTCACGTTGTGTGCCAGGTTCATATAATCTACCCTACAGAAATTATACATCATGTAATCCCATTACAGAGAATGTTTTTATATTATAGACATTAAAAATCTTAATTTTCATTAGAAACTCAAAACTGCCTTGGGTATTCTCTAAACTCTATGAGGACCCACCAAATCCATTACATAGTTGTACCCAAACTCCATCAATTAGAATAAACATAAACACCTGAACATTAATTCATTTCTCCCAAAAAACATCTCTATCCTCAAGAGTCTCAATTAATGCCCAATTAAATTGGAGAACAAGTAATGATAAGGGAAATACATGAAAGAAATTAATAGGATGTTGTAAACTCTCCTCTATAAGACTTTCCATCCATGAGAAGTCATGTGGAAGAATGATGTTTAGTAAATATATGATTCCATTAATCCCTCATAAACATCTGTCGATCCCAAGTCTCATGATAATATGATATATGTTTCTATATCACTTTGACCAGCAGAATCATCTTCCCACATAATAATTTCACTTGAGATTCAAAAATCTCTACCAGCTACTCAACAACAGAAACCTCTAACTCTAGATGAATCTCTTCCCCACACAAAATGTGATAAGGATTGGGATGATATTTTCGGGGTTATGATATGTGGAAAACATCATGAATTCCTTCCAACTAAACTAGAAATACAAACTTATAAGAAACCTTCCCAATATTCCCAGTTACCTCAAACGGTCTAACATATATTAGAGATAACTTTCCCAATTTTCTAAGATCACAGTAACCTAATCAAGGAGAAAGTTTCAAGAAACCAGGTCACCTATGAAAAACTATAAAGAAGAATTCTTCTGACCTACATAAGATTCATTTTCACTCTGAGGTATAACCATCCGCCAAAGTATATCCTGAATCCTCACAGATTTCTCCTGAACCACACTCTATCTCACAAAAGAAGATTTTACCACCTATTCACAACAAATAGGTGATCAACATAGGTGACCATAAAAATACTCTAAAGGATCTATTCATATTAAAAAAATAACTATTGCTATAAGAAAACTCAACTGATACCATATGGTAGTCCCAAGATCAATTAAAATCCAAGACACGGGCATGGAGAATATACTCTTTGAATTAAATAGAAAGTTCCATATGACCATATTTCTATGGATTATAAGTTGTAATCAACCTGACCTGAGTCCCCATCTCCACATAGAGACTTATCTAGAGCCTCAAAGTAAACCTAGTATCCATGGCTGAAAAAATTAAAGAAGGAACTCCAGGTAACCTCCGAATATCTTTTACATATAGCTTACATAAATCTTTTTATTTAGTGGTGTCTTTTTTCAAAATGAAATGATCTTAATTTGTCAACAAATCAATCACCACCAAGATAACATTCCTCCCTTGAGAATTCTATGTTAATCCAACAAACAAATTCATGGATACATCATCCCATTTCCAAACCAGCATTAAAAGAGGCTAGATAAAACTAAAAGGTTTCAGATGCGCTACCTTTTTCTGTTGGTAGGTGTAAAAATATAAAACATCAATAGAAATGTCGTGCTTCATTCACAGCCACCGAAATCACTGTATCATGTCATAATAAATTTTCATAGTGCCCAGATAAACAAAACATGATGAATTTTGAAAATAAATCAAAACTGAGATCCTTGTTGACTATGGGATTACAAACTTGTCCCCAAAATAGAGAATACAATATGAAGAGAGAGACCAACCAGAAATAGGTTCCCAGCCATATAGGGGTTTTATTAATTCCTATAAACTCATCACACTGCTTCTAACTCTTCAAAATATACTTCACAAGATACGAATATAACTGAAAATCAGTCATAACCATTACTAAAAAATTTCCTTGATAATCTAGATAAAACTGATAAAAAATCCCCATAAGGTTCCACTCTTCATTTGATTCAAGAATAATCTCTGGTGGCTCTTTCTTTCTAAGAGAATATGTAATGTAATTCCCCTCACCCTAGGAATTTTTGATATCGATGTAAAACATATGAAGATATTAAACCCACTAACTCTATTTGATATTCAATTATTTTTAAGAAAATATACATCTCAAACTATTATGTTCATAAAATACTATTATCCTTTCCCCAGAAACATAATTCCACCAACACTTAAGTGCATACATAACTACAACAAGCTCTAAATTATTGTTGTGGTAATTATTCTTATGCAGTTAAAGTTGAAGAGAGTTTTATTCCACCACATGATCATAATTTATAATCACATAACCCAAAAAATTCTATAGGCATAACAGAAAACCACATACCTCTTACCAAGCATAGGTAAGATCAGAATATGAGCAGATTTCAAAAGTTATGTCACCTCATCGAAAGTAGAATGACTATTTTTATTCCACATGAATTTCATCCATTTTCTGGTAATATAAGTCAAATGTGATCCCAACATTGATAAATCCTTGAAAAGTCATTGATAATATCAAACAAGACCAGGGAAGATCAAAATCTCAAATACTTTTTGTCTCTCTTTCCATGATGAGAAGGCCTTCACCTTCTCAGGATCAACTAACAAGCCATGCTCAAAAATCATGTGTCCAAATAAATTTACTTCATAAATCCATAAATTCCATTTTTAAAACATTTTATATAAATGGTGACTTATCAGGATTTCCAAAACCAAACCCAAATGGTGCTCATGATCATAATTATATCTTGAATAAACTAGAATATCATCCCCAAAAACTACCAAAAAAGTGTAAAGATAGAGATGGAATATCTGTTTCATAAAAGGAATAAAAACTACCGAATAATTAGTTAGACAAAATGGAATCACAAGATATTAATAATGGCCATAACTACTCCTAAAAGTTTCCTTTTTTTATAATACTCCCAAACACGGAGCTGATGATAACCCGACCAAAGGTCAATCTTCTAAAAATACTTTTCCCTATTTAAATGATAAAAAATCATCCAAAAGAGGTATATGATATTTTTTTATTATTTTTTACCTAATTAATCTTTTTATAATCCATACATAATTATATGGAACCATTTGAATTATTGGAAAAGAGCACTGGGGCTTCCCAAGTCAAAACATTGTGGTGAACAAAACCCTTCTCCACCAAATCTACAAAATTAATCTTGAGATATTTTATCTATTTTGATGATAATAAGGAATTGAAAATGTTTGTGTACCTAGAACTAGGTCTATCTTATATTAAACCTACCTCTCTAGAGGAATCCTAGAGTTTTTTTTGGAAAAAAATTCAAAAAATCCCGAACAACAATGGGAAGATCAATAATATAGGAAATTTTATGTGGATCAACTGAAATAGTATACAATGAAATCTTGAGCTCTACGTGGGAAATTATTGTACATCCATAACTCAAATCCCACTCTCCCTAAAACACCATAGATCTCCCATTGTTCTCAATAAATGAGACATACAAATGGAAAAAAATGAACCACACAAGATGAGAAAATATAAAACACACCCCAATGATGAGGTCAAATAGATCTAGATCCAGAATGATGAAATCATGGAATAACTCTGCATAAGATATCAATAGGGTACAAGAAGGAAACTGAAACCTGTGCCCTTTATTCTTCCCAAGAGGTGTCTCTAATTTCATAACAAAGGGAATGAGATTCGTTAGAAGTTTAAGAATATCAATAAATGGAATGATATAAATGAGCGGTAAGTACCAGTATAAAAAAATTCAACTCCTATTGAATATGTAATAAATTTGGTTCCTATCGAAATTTCTAGTACCACATCCACCTCCTCTAGAAACTCACATACAATATAAAGGTTATTCACTCTGGAGGCTTGTGGCTGGAGACCTATAGTCTTTAAATTATTTTACTATCTAGTAGTCGCCTTTGGAGATGATGATCCCTGACCATATTGATGAGTATACATAGCCTGGAAGAAATGTGGCAGATGAGTATAATACTCAAAAATATTACATGTCTTTGTAGGTGAAGGAAAATAACTCATAGTGTGTCCAACCTTTCCAAACAAATATAAAGTCAGAGGAACACTGCTAGTTGAAATTGGAGGTTTTGAAGAGGCCTGATACTAAGAACTCCACCACTCTTGGGATAACCTTTCCACCTTTTCATTCTCCCTAGAACACCATCGAAGTAATCATTAGGTATAATACAAAGAGCATAAAATAGAACCATTACTTCCATATATATATATATATATATCACTAAAATCATAGCCTTGTCCACTATCTCTGTATAGGTTGAAATATTCTTCATGAACACCTTCAATATGACATGTGATCTTAAACCCTCTAGGTACTTCTCAGCTTTTAACTGGTCATTATTTACAACCTCTAGTGAAAAACAAACCAACTAAGAAAACTGATTGGTGTATGCCAAAACTGAATGACCTCTCTGCTAAAAATATAAGAACAATATAGACTTCTCCATTAACAACGACTCTATAAAAAACTACTATAATAAAAGAGTCTTGAAACCCTTCCATGCTAATCCCAAATTCCTATTCACATGTACCATAGAATATCACCATCGCTTTTTGGGACCTTCAAGTCTAAACTCCATACAATTCACCTTGCTACTCTCAGGTGTATCAAGGAAGTAAAATATATGCTTGATCTTGTAAATCCATTCCTTTTCTTCTTGAGGTTAAATCATACCCTTAAAGGATGGTGAATTCTCACGTAAAAAATTACATGATTGATCTTTATCTCCTATAACTCTTAGATCTACTTCTAAATCTATTATGTAATCTTGTGGTACGTTATTTTAAACATTATAAACTTCATGTATGATAGACTCAATAAAATTATGATTGTTGAGAGGATTCCATTGATAAGAATTAGGGGTTCCCTCCTATAGAACACATATAACCTATCTTGGAGGCATACTATTGCACATTAATACAAAATAAATGATCAGAAATATATTATTCATAGTTTAAACAAAACAAACATAAGAAAAGACTAATATTTAGATCAAGAATTAAAAATTGGGGACACACATACCAACATCCCATGGTAATTTGAGTCTCATAATGGAAAGAAATAGTTAGACACTCACTGTAACCTACCACTCAAGTTTTCAAAATCCTATCTTCAGTCTACCAAATACCCCAAGAAAATAAATCAGGAGGACAAAAATCCTTTGATACCATTTTGTAATGAACCTGACCCGGACACCATCTCAAACTGGTACCCAACCTAAATTTCCATATACTTGAAGGGTTCTCTCGATCTCCACGAGCTGGTGACCAGCACTCGGGCATCAAAAAAAACATAGGGAATTATTTCTCTCACCCTGAAGTAGAAAACATGACATATATACATATATAGAAAGAAAAAATGGAATAAAACATTAATATATATGTTATAACATTTACAAAATAATTGAATCTATATAACTAAAATGGTAGAAAAAAATATCCAAGAGACAAGTCTAACTGGAAAGGATGAAGAAACTAAACAACTACTCTAATAGTTTCCATGTGATTTCAGGGGATACTCCCACCATCTCACCACTAACTATGAAATCCCAGATGACAGAAAACCTAACCACCTCACTACGACACCTTATTTTTTCCTATATCAGATGACATAATAAGGTCTACACATAGACGAACGGGTGTGCACGGTGTGAGATAATAGGATAATTAAGGTCTCGCAAAGGTGTTCCATAAAACATCTCTATACAATAATCAAATCATACTCAACTTTAAAGAAAACAAGGCATGATAATAGTTAACCTCTTTTATATCAAAATCACAGAAAATATTTATTTCCCCTTTTCCCCACAATTTCAAATAATGTAGGTTAACTAGTTTGAAATCAATTAATATACATATATTGAAAAGGATATATCAAATCAAACAAAATAATTCATCGCATCTCATATCAAATTCATGGCATTACAAGCTAAAAAAATACAAACTAAAACACCCCAAATTGGCTAAAAGCATATGTAACATCAATATTAAAGAACAAAAATGAAAAAAGAGGACCTAGAATCAATCTATAAATATCATAATTGATTAAATTTAACAAATTTTTTTAATGATAAGATGAAAAAACACCTAAATCAAGAACACACACCTACCGTACCCCAACCAATAAAGGAACATCCCCCATAACAAGATCATACAATGGATCTATAAGGGAATCAAGAGAATCATCAATATAGATTAACAAATCTTATAACACAACATAAAAGAACTACTGTGATCAAATGAAAATAAGAATCATAATTATTACTCGCCTGGAGAGATACAACCCATCCACAATGGTGATAAACCACTAAACAAAGTGATTCCGATGGGTAAAATTTCCTAAAAATCGCCAGGGAGAGATCCTAGGTTGAGAGAAAAATATATTGTAGAATAATGAATTATATTTAAGCTCTCCATCACTATAAAATCCCTTTCCAAAACATTTAAATGACTTGTAACCCATTTATATGTTTTTTAATCCATGAATACCACATATGCCTAAAAACCCATCACGATTTTATTAACAACCCAAATTTTAACAGTATAAGGTCTGTAACCATTACATGGCATGTACTTCATTCACATTGTTTAATAAGTTCATGGAATATTCCCTGAAAAAATAACATGTTCTATACCTCTATTAAATGGTATTTTATTTCTACTAGAAACTACAAAAAATCCCATTTTTCAATAGAAACTCCAAACCACCTTTGGTGTTCTCCAAACTCAGGGAGAACCTTGTAAATCCATGAAACATTTTTACCTAGACTATATTAATTAAAATAAACATACATCCTTGACCTTTAGTTCATTTCCCAAAAAAATGATCTTCATCCTTAGGTGCCCCAAGATACACCCAATTAATGAGCAAAACAAGTAAAGTGAAGAAAAATACTTGAAAGATGTTAATGGGGTGTTACAATAATAACACGATCTTATGTATTAAAGACTTTTTTCAAAAGAAACATATAGTTTTTAAAAATGGAACTAATTATCTTTTATTTTGGTGGTTTCATCTCATCAATTATGTATGACGTTTGTGGCCAATAATTTGAAGACAAATAGAAAATTATAAAGGGGATTAAAATTGAAAGTTATTACTAATAGTGAATATGATTTTTGAGAATGTATATCAAATATAAGGGATAATGGAGATATGTTGAATTATAAAGTAGAGTAACTAATACTATGGTAGAATATATGCAAAATATCCATATTTTATAGTGAATATTGAAGCATAAGGAGAAATCCCTTACTATATGGGTTTATTTTTTTTTATTGAAATAATTTTTTGATAGATACTCATCATTATTTCTTATATTAATTGTATCAAAGTGGTGTGTGGATATAAAAGTAGAGGATCTAACTATAATCATAATAGTGATACATTCTAAAACTATTTAATCACATATATTTCTTAGAGATATTCCTTATAGATTGATACCTCATCATGGTTTTCTACTTGGAGTATCCCCTAGTAGGGAACCAATTGAAATATTGGTTTACCTACATTTACTTTTCAATATTTGAATTATTAGGTTGTGTGGTTGATCATGACATATTAATATATTTTTATATATGTGAGAGAAATATCTAGTTAAAGACAAGAATTAAATAACACCCTAATTTACCCTAGTCTTAGGGTGTTTATAGGATGTTGTGTTAATAAAAATTTGAATCATTTCCACATGTTTAATCACAGTGAATCTATTGGGGGAATATTACTGAAAATGTAGAATAATGTAAATGAAAATGAAGTACCGTTATTTGATGGATGGAATAATCTAATCTATATGTCTCAAATGAGAAATCATTTATGATCCCTACGAGTTGATTATTTCTCTTTAGTTATTCACTTTATACATTATATTGATATTATAGAGATATATATAAATATCAAATTTATAAAATAACTCATCATTTATATAAAGACACAAAATTCCTTATCAAGAACATAGATGAATCATATATACATAAAGGTGTTGAGTTTTACATATTCTAGAGGGATATTGGATAAATTATCTAGTATCTAAGAAGGTGATAACAAATTGAATGTGGAAAAGTTATATATTATTCACTATAATTTTTATGATAAGAAGACGAGTCTCAATGAAAACATTTCTGGATTCATTAAATAAATCATTGATGTTTTTAGATATTTTTATGGTCACTATTATGAGATGAATTATATTGAAATATTGTAGAAAATTCAAAGAATAATGTCACCTTTTTACAATCCACCGGTTTCAATACTTAAAGAGTGGAACCTTATGGAGCTATATTTTGATGATTTACATATAAATCCAATTTCATATGAGGTTAATGTGAAGTTAAAATAAAAATTATTCATTGATCAAATAATATGAAAATTAATACCATAGATAATATTGAAATTTTCAAAACTAAATACGGATAAGTGGATGTAAGTCACCCCTTTCCATGAATGATTCATTCCTAAGATCTAATTCATATTAAAACATATCCTCATGCACAATACCCATTTTCCAAAGGCCATTGAAAATAGGTAAGGTGTATAATGATCTATTGGGAATTATTTGAGATTTAAAAATAAAACAAACTGCCTTTCATGTGTTTGTGAAAACATTCTTAATAAAACACATTTATTTTTAAGAAATTGAAAAACTATGAAATAAAATATTCTATTGTAAGATTTTTTTGGAATATAAATAGAAAATAAATGAATGTAATACAACAAATCACATCCACTGCAATAAATTGATATTACCTAGAATATTACTATTTTATAGCTACAAACCATTCCTAGTACTACTAATCTCCACTAATGAAAAAAATAAAACCTTCCCTTTACCAGTATCATAGAAAACCAAACCAAAATTGTTAGTAAGGTGCACATGTCAAGGGTTGTTGTAAGGCCAAGTGAGATAAACTCATGACTCCAAACAAACACAAGAAAATGTTTTTCATGAAATAAGTAATTGATCTCAGTAGGGAATATTTTTTTAAACCAAAGAAATTGATAATTAAAATATTTTAGAGAATAAACAAGAATATCAAATAGGGATATATAAATTGTTAAAGAAAATAAACAAACATAATCATGTTACCTAGAAAAAAATCCTTATTTCCATTCTCAAAATCACTTTACCATGTTATTGTAATCTAAACTCTCTAAAGAGAAACTCTATTTCATGTTACCTTCCTATAAAGAGACTCTATTACACATCTTCAACCAATTATAGCAAGATTCCCCTCACCTGATAAACCTATTATACTTGTGTTTTGTCTTACAACCCATACATAAGTCAACACCAAACCTAGGTCACCCATCCTTATACCATGTAATCAAGAGTTTTTATTATTTATATAAAACCACACATCCCCATGGTATGAAACATACATTTTTTAAAATAGGTCTCAATAAAACATTTTACACATACACACCCTCTAAGAGACCCATCCTCATGCGTTGTAAGTTATAGATTTCCTAAACAAATCTTATCGAGGAAAAAATTTCTAATCCATGAAACTCATTAAAATTCCCTTTTGTATTTCAAAACCACTTTTGATATCCTTATTTTATGATAACCACTGAAATTCCTAATTTTAAAAAAGAACCCAACTTTTTCAAAAAAAAAACATTTTTTCAAAAAAAATTAACAAATTGTAATTTCAAACATCATAAAAAATAATAAAATTCAAGAAATTTGTCAATTAAAGAGTTCATTAGAATACACCAACATAGTTGTTTAATTATTGATAATTCTTCAATCTTTTACCAACTACGTCAAACCCAAGGCCAAAATATCCAAATTTATTAAAAATGGAAAATAAAATTCTAAATTAAAAGGCCTAAATTGATATGGGATAAGATCCATTACTAGATCCTAGTCAAAATAATGGAAGGGAATGAATTCACACATCCAAATCTGAGGCCTAACAATTTTTTTCAATAAAATAATTATTATATACTTCTAATCACAAAATATAGGCTGATAAATCACCCAAATTCACCCTTGGGGTATCCTATAGTTGAGGGAGTTTTTATGGAATTAAATAATATCACACCACACCCCTCTCATGACCCCACATATTTAAATTTACATGAAACAATTTCACTTTCATGAAAAATGTCATACCTAAACAAGTGTTTATTAAATTTCTATCTGAAAAAAAATTATGTGATTTTTAAAAGACCAATGGTAAAGGGAATGATAAACACTACCAACCATTCTGCAATCTACCTTACCTAAAATAAACATAGAATAAATAAATTCATAATTATTATGAACTCTAATGACTTGAAACTAATCTCCAATAAACAATCCCAAATAAATATTTACCCAAGGTAACTCAAGCCAACCGTCATTAATCATACTGTAAGTGGCCTTCAGTATAGAGACTTATATACCCTGAAATATACCATATTTAAAACCATTCCACAAAAAAATGGTCATATAACACACTCAAAAATCTAGAAAATAACTATAGTGAAACTATCCAAATTATATCATGATTCATCCTATAATGACACCCACTGGAATTGACACACTTGATCATAACATAACTAATCAAGGTTATAAAAAACACCAAACACACTTCCAACCACAATAAAATTCCAAGAAATTTAAAAGATAATTATGATAAATTAATGATCATGCTTTAATAATCAATTTCATAATGAAACATTAAGATAATCAAAATCCAAACTCAACCCTAAAACATGGGGGTTATAATGCATGTAATGAATTATTATCACTCGTGGAAAGAAAATTCATGAGAGTAAAAGGGAGATCGGAAGGAAATGTTTGGTTATATTTATTTATTTGTGGAAAATCTATTTTTTTAAAGAAATATGGTATGAAATAAATAAAAGAGAGTAATTTTTATTACTGAAAAAAATAAAGGATGTTTCCACCAAAACAAGAGATTATATTTAAAAAAAATCATAAAGTGGTTCTAGTGAAAAAAGATGATTAAAAATAAACATGATGATAATGAAATTTATCTCAAAGAAGGGAAAAATGAATTTATGTTATAAATAAAATATGTATTTATTGAAATTATTTAGAAATATCAATATAAAGATGAAGAATAAAATCAATTGGAAGATGTTTCCGATCTTAAAGTAAAGCTTGAAAGTTCTATTAAAGAGATTGACACACAATGAATGATGAACTAGAATATTATTGGACTATTAAAAGAATATTATGATACATTGAATAACATGAAGTCACAATTACTCAGAGAAATTTTTATAAGATTAATGGGATATTCATGAAAATCCAAGAGAAGTTATGGATTTTATGTTGAAAATTGAAGAACATGACAAGTATATAAATAAACATAATGATTTCATCTAGAAATGAAATTTTTTTAATCTCATGAATTAGAAGAGTTCACTATTATAAATAAACATGATGTTAAAATGAAATAAATTCATTCCAATAAGAAGTTAAAGTTTGAGATATTATTGGATCAAGTGGTAAAGTAAAGTGATAAAATAAGTATGGGAAGTGTTGAGAAAGTTTTGAATGATCAAAGTCACCACTATATGTGTAAAATTTTAATTTGATTTTAATATAAAAAGCTAAACCCAAGAAATTGAAAAAGAATAATAACCGGAAACTAAATGTTTTCCATAACACTAAATTATTAAGGCTTTATAAAAAATCATTGAGCTATTTAGTGGAAGTTGAGATAAATAATAGTGGTACTTTGATATTACCCTTGATAAAGTACAAATATTATGTCTATTTAGGTCACATGATAACCTATTATGAATAAGAAGACAGTTTCTCAAAGGGATAAGCATATAGAATTTGATAAACGATGATGGTACCATACCCATATTTCAAAAAAATTATTTTTATGGATATTTTTTTACTGATCTAATTATAGACATAAGTTTATGAATTATAGGTAATAAAATAATTTAAATATATTATATTCTGGAATAAGAATAGTGGATGTAAGACAAGTAAAATTTATTCCTTTGAGAAATTCATTTATTCTACTATAAGAATAAGAGTATGTATTCACTTCATATGTGGAAGAGAATTATGAGATATCATTATACATCTAAACTTAGCTGGGTATTTTATTGAAGGAATGAGGAAAGAAGGAAAAATATAAACTAGAAGGACTTAAAATGAAAGTAACAAATTAAAATATAGGAAGGATTATTTATAGAGGGTTATCATCCCACATATTAAAAAATATAATTCTTTTAAACAATGTGGAAACCCATATTAATGACATGATCTAATATTGTAATGTTGGATATTTGACGATAAAAGGAAGTGAAAAAATATGTTTATTTATGGTAAGTTATAAATTAAATAATTTCTTCGTATGAATATTCTTTGCAAAAATATATTTAGTTTTTTTAACATTGTGAATATAGAGTCGAAATAATTATTAAAGGAAAGAATGGTAAATCTATGATGACGGGATAGAGAAGTAATGAATGCTTATTTCAATTTTATATCAAGAAGAACACATGTCTCCTAATGATATAAGATGGAAAATATTATCGCATTAGATCATTGACTACATAAAATAAAAAATAGTGGAGAATATTTAAAATTATAGAAATATGATGGATATTCCAAGTCTAATGTGTGATTAGGATAATAATTATGAAGCCTGTTCTATAAGGTGGACGGTGATAAATACATTTTAAAAAAATAAGAAGATGGAATAAATATTTTTAGAATTAATTAACATGGATGTTTCTGGTCCATATAAACATCCTAGAACAAGATATGAGAGGTAAATTATCTTTTTGATAGATGATTATAGTTTTAATGGTTGCATTATGTTAATTAAAACCAAAAATGGGGTCTTGATGTGTATCAAAAGATTACATAAGAGTGATGAAAATGAAAATTAAAGGTTGACCAAAATATTTTTATTAGATTATAATACTAAATATTCCACTATTAAGGTGTAAATAACTCTATATAATCCTAGTATAAAAATTATGTCTCATACATGAGAAAATTGAAATAAAATAATGGTGTGAAATAGAAAAAATATATGGTGAATAGAAAAGAAATATTTTTTTCAGTCAGTGTGAAATCTATAAACACTATTTGAAAGAGAAATTTTATATGGTGATGTATAGAAAATACCAATATTTTATAATCCTATATAGTATAATACATTGTATCAAATTTATAACATAAATAATTTTATGTTGAAATTATATAGAGCGTTTGGAACTTAATGGTACATTTTATAGAAAGAATAAAATAAAATAAATTATAGAGATATGACTAAAAAATAAATATTACAAGGCTAGTCAACCAAGATTAAGTACTATAAATGATTCAAAATTATATTCAACAAAATAATAGTAAAAAATAATGTTAATTTTATTTTATAAAACTATTAAGTTAATATAGAAATTTATATTGGAATGATTTTTTTTGAAGAAGATAATGGAAAAACAAATTCTGTAAATGTTAAAAGTTCAACACATAATGAATATTTTGAAGTTTAATCAAAGGAATCAGAATAAAATAATGATAATCAATCCAAAAAATTGAAAGAACAAGAGTAGTAGATATTGATGAGAAAAATATAATTGGAGAAAAATATAATTCAATGAAAACCTAGTGTAACATCCCAATATTTTAAGAAATAATTTATTTTTAAATTAATTTAAATTATTTGATATATTTTATTATAATAAATTTATGGTTTAGATTTTATTTTAAATTAAAAACAATTTTATCTTTCATTTCACGTTGTATTGATTTTTTTTTATAAATTTTTTTACACGTAAGACCGAGTCTTAGCGAACAGCAATATATTATTAATAATATTTATTTAACATATTAATTATCACCTTGTCATTGTAATGGTATAAATGAATATTATTAAATATAAAATTAATATATGGTTTTCAAATTTTAATATAATTAATCCTTTTCTATCCAAATAAATTACAAATTAAAATAAAAAACCATTGAATAGTAAGGACGTGTTTCTATGAAAAAATATTTTTATAACCACAAAGGTATTTTATGTTAATAAATTAAATTAATAACTATTAGTGACTAATATTAATTAATTATATATTCTATATATTTAATAAATTTTTTAAAATTCATATGATATGTTTTATAGGCATAAATTAAGAACATCTCCAATTTTAAGCATTAAAAGAGTATATTTTTCTAAAAGGTAGTTTTACCGCATTTTAATGGAAAAATTTATTTAAAAATAAATTTTAACACTTTAATGAATTTTATATGAAAAAATAAACTTCATTTTCTAAATAATAATATAAAATATAATTTGGGTGATTTTTTTGATTATTTTTGAAAAGTTTCATATTTTGATTAATAGTGAAAAACGATGATTTTTAATTGAAAACTGCATTTTCATATAATTTATTTATATTGTTAAATTATGTTTTGAATTAGTTTTTTAAGTATAATTAGGTAAATTGTATATTATTTAAACCAATTTTGTTTTATTTTAATCAATTTTACATTGAAATTGTTTATAAAAACATTGCAAACTTTTGAACATATTCTCTTTAAAAACCCGCTTTGTCATCACATCTACAAGATTAATATTAATTAGTTTCTACCACATTTATTATTGAAATTTGAAAAAATGGATTCCATATTTTTAATCAGAATAAATTATAATATATATTAAGGTAAACTTAGTTTTTTACTTAAAATATTAATGAAATAAAATAAAATTAATTACAACGATTAAGGTACAAACAAAATAACGTTGTGGTAAAACATTAAAATTAAGGTATAAAGATGGCCCTAAACTTGTAAAAAACCATTTTATGTATATATTGTGACCTATACCTTTATTTATATAATTTTATGTGTTATGGAAGTATCTTGGTAGGTAAAAATGACGGGAGAACACAATTCTTTAAAAAATTCTATGTGTGACCTCTACCTCCACTATAAAAAGGAACTC
Organism: Viscum album; assembly: GCA_963277665.1. Classification (NCBI taxonomy): domain Eukaryota; kingdom Viridiplantae; phylum Streptophyta; class Magnoliopsida; order Santalales; family Viscaceae; genus Viscum; species Viscum album. Next base: position 1,197,631,464 of record OY728153.1, on the reverse strand, counting down.
ACCCTACCCTATTTATTCACACCTATAAAGCCATATTAATCCTCTAAAACCTTCCTAAATAATCTTCCAATACCTCTCCCATCACCCTATAGGACTCACATTAGGAAGGAATCCAACCAAGGAATCCATTTGGTGCAAACCAAAACAAGTTACCCAAAAAAGAGGTAATGTTCTTCAACATAAATTTCAATTTTATTTCTTTCACCACACATTAAATTATACTTATTATATGAATATATAATAACATACGTATCATAAATATACTAATATTTGTTTAATTTTATGGTTTATACATAAAATTATACACACTTCCATCAAATGGGTAACAAAACTACTATACATGTGTACGGTGGACTACCGCCTCACGAAACGATGTCGTCCGTTTTTCCTTTACCACCTATAATGGTTGAGAATAATGATGGACACACTATTTTACTATGATATATATATATATATATTATTTTTTATGTCTTCATACATTTTTAAATTTTTATATACACAAACCTGCATGCTTTTTAATTTTGTGGGAATACGATAACGTCGTTTATGGATGTATAGACTACTCCCTCCGCAAAGTGATGTGATGCATTCACACATTACACAGAATGTATTAAGGATTTTTTTAATAAATATATATGACATAAATAAAATATATATGATATTCATGACATAATTACCTTTCTGGATATATAATATATCATTTTTTTATTGTTGTTTCACACATTGAAAAAAGTGATAACGTAGTTCATGGATGTGTGGACTAAGACCTCCATGATGCGATATAATTCATTTTACATAAAAATAATTATACATATAAGTATATATTATTAAATAACATGGTATTAATGATATTATTATTATTTTTTAAGGATAAATGTTACTTAACTAATTTTAATAATGATAAATGAGTTATGGGAACATTACTCATGTGTACGTAAGGTCTACCGTCTCCATGACTGTAACATTGGTTCATTTTCATAACAAAATTTAATTATTGGTTTTAAATGTATAATTAATATATAAATATGATAATTATTTCATTATTATTATTCTTTATGTTTTTATATAATGAAATCCTTGACCATAGTCAACCAGCCATAGTCATTTTTAACAATTAAACCGAACATGGTCAAAACACCTAGTGAAAACTTAATTGTTTAAGTAGTTGTATACCACATTATAATTAGTAAAATAAAAGTAATAATAAAGCTAAAAAAGTTTCATAATATATTAAATAATTATAATATGTTCATTATTCCGGATGATAGAGGCCACTCATGAAAAACAGACTCATGTTAATAGATTTTCATCCCACTTTTTTACATTTACGAGATAATTGTAATATTCACCACTTACTTATATTTTGTGGTTTATATAATTTACATTTTTATATTATATCATTATTTAATCTAAATTAATTTTATTTAAATTTTTCATTTTATGATTATTACTTTTTGAGTTTCTGATTCAGATGTTACCATAATTGTAAGAGGATTTCTAGTCTCACTTTTATTTCTACGAGACTGATTCCATATTCACCACTTTTTTTTTGAAGTATAAATAATTCCAAAGAATGTTTTTTATGATTATTATCCTTAAAATTATTTTGTTTTACATATACATTTTAGGATCAATATTTCATGGGGTTCACAGTATAATAGTTACCAAATTGGTAATGGATTTTTGTCACAATTTACCTTCCTTGTGATGTTTGTTATGTTATACACCTATTTTATTTTATGAGGTGTACATAATTATTACTTGACAACTTATATTAGGAATATTATTGTTCTCATGGTTTTATTTAATGTTATTCCATTCATTGGGTTTGTGATTCAAATGTTTAAAGGTATCATTGGACACTTTGGAATGATTAAAGATTATTTTTTTCAAGAGTGTTTTTAATTATATCTTAAGGGGATTTCCTTTCATCAATTACAACAAACCTTGTTTTTACTTATCTTACAAATGGGATATTTTATATTTATATCATACTAATTATTTATTTGGATAGATTTTAATGGTTTCAAATAGATTTCTATGAAACCTATTTCTTTTCCATGGGTTGGTTATGTCTAAAAGAGATTATTATTTAACCCATTTATTTTCCATGGGTTAATCTAGTTTCAAAAGTTATTTTTACGAAACCGATTTATTTTCCACAATTTTATTATTTAAAAAAGATATTTTTATTTAACCAATCAATTTTCCAAGGGTTAATCATTTTTCGAAATATATTTTTATGAAACCTGTTTCTTTTTCACTAGTTGATTATGTCCAAATAGATTTCTATTTAACCCATTTCATTTACATGTGTTAATCATGTTTTAAAAGTGATTGATATGAATCATTTTTATTTTCCACAGTTTGATTGTATCCAAAAGAGGTTATTATTTAACCCATTTTTTTCATGGGTTAATCATGTTTCAAAAGATATTGTTATGAAACTAGTTTATTTTCCTCGGGATGATTATGCCTGGAAGAGATTATTATTTAAAACATTTGTTTTTCATTGGTTAATCATGTTTAGAAAGTAATTTTTATGAAACTAATTTCTTCTCCATAGTTTAAAAATGTTTAAAATATATTTTTATGGAACTAAGTTTTTTTCCAGAGGTTAATCATGTTTCAAAGAGATTTTTGTAGAACTTGTTTCTTTTACACGGGTTAATCAAGTTATTAAAGGGATAATTATGGTTTATATAATTTTCAACAAAATTAAAGATTTTATATGTTATTTTAATTATATATATTTGATATGTGTTTATATGATAAACCAATTATTGGTGGTTCCATGATAAACCAATGATGGGTGGTTATGTTATAGACCAATGATCGGTGGGTTTGTGATATCCCTCCAATATATTGGGTATGGAAGTTGGCTGTATGGAAATTCCATTTGTAAGAGTGACATATTTGGAATTTGAACAAAAGGTTATTTCATTTATAATAATGAAATGTATAATAATTTACCATGATACATTTATGTATTTTATAAGCTTTCTATGAGTTTATGATATTTCTAATGATTGAGATTGATATCACACTTTTGATTATTGATTACAATAACTCTTTCCTTTTTCATGTTTTCATATTTGATGATATAGGTTTTAATGGGTATGATTTATTATATTACACACTCATCCACTTTGGTTATATCATCATACCCTTATGCACTCTTATGCTCATTGATGACATTAAATGTTTAATGCTTATGTTTACCCTTATTGATCATCTGAGATCACTATTCTTATGTTTCCTTTTACCCATGTTTTAAATAATGACGTTGAATGATTTACATCTATAAAGTATGTCACAAGGATGATGATAATGACCTAATGTGAAATAATAAACCTGGTTATAATAGGATATGATGTTCAACTTTATGAACTAGTTGTTTATGAGTCTATATTGATGTGAGTTATTTATATAGGACTGTTTTTCTAATTATCTAAAACTATAAACCTAAAAGGTACTCTATAATTTTAGTGAACTATATTTTCATTTTTATGTTTCATATTTTTGATGAAAAAATTAGGTCATGATTATCGACATCATAACCGAAAATGTAATGTTATAGATTTTAACACATGATCCATTAGTGCAGGTTCTTGGTTGTTATAGTTTGTATTAAAGGTCAGTTTTGATAAAATTAGAGATTATGATGTTTTCATATGATGTTATATTAAGATTTATGGATACCATCAGTAGACTATAAGATCATGTTTGATCATAATTTTGAGTCTTAAGACACCTCACTTGAGGTTTTTAAGTAATAAACCTTTTTAGGTTATAAATGAAATTTGTAAGACATGTTTTTTGGGTTGAGGTATTTATAACCCCTAGTATCAACCTAAAGTGTTTTTAGGGAGTATTTATCTTTCATGATTAAGTAAAAAAATAATAAACTAAAGTCTCGGTGATAACCCTTCGCATCTTTCAAGGCTGCAAGGCTTAAACCCCCAACCAAAGGGAGACCATAGTGTACTGACTACCACTGTCCTATGTGATGTCTTGGTTATTAAAAAATTATTACATGGTAAGATTAATTTTATTTTGAAAATCTATTCTATTTAATTTGAGGAATACTTTTTTATTTATCTTGGAAGAATATATGATCAAATCCTTCAAATATTTGGGTTTGAACCGCACCCTGAAATGTTTGATGAATTTTAAGGATATTTATTTAGGGAATGATTTAGTTTTAGAATTGGATATTAATATTGAAGTTTGTATATTATTTTATGATGTTTTATTCATTTATGGAACTATTTAACTATGTGTTATCCATTTTGATTTCAGTTAATGTCTAATGATATGTGGAATAACTTTATTATCCCTTTATAGTTATGTGGTTTTTAAAAGTTTATATTAGTGATTCAAGAATTAAAAAAACATCTTGAATACTCATTATTTCGAATAAAATATTGTATTTTATGGAAATTGACTAAAGGGTGAAATTCTAATTGTCATGTAAGTATATTCTTTTACATTTATAGTCTAGATAGTGAAATAAATCCTTCAACTTCCAGAAAATGATCTTAAAATAAAATGTTATCCTATTACTATCTTTACTAATGATATCAATGACCTCTTTCACAACTATTTTTTGTTCTTTTTTTCATTGACTTAATCTTTTACATATTTTATATCACAATCTATTAGTCCATACTAATTAGTTTTTCCTTCCAAATAAATATTTTAATTTCTCACCAATGTTCTCCCTATGTGGAATCCTAGTTATGTGTATCTTCTAATGACCTTTATATTTTCCACTTTCTATTTGAAATAGGTTATTTTATTAATCCTTTTTATGAAATTGGTTTATTAAAGGAATTCTAAAATTGTTATTCCTTTGATAACCAAGATGAATTTTAATGGTGAAATTCATTTTAAGGGGGGTAGGATGTAATATCACAATATTTTAAGAAATATCTTCTTTAAAATTCATTTAAATCCATTGATATCTTGTGTTACATGTAAATATAAATTTTATCTTTAATTATACAAAAATAAAAATTTTATATTTAATTTCACATACTATTGAGTTTTTTTTGAAAACTTGTGTTATATACAACACTATGTCTTACCGAGCAATAGTATATTATTAATATTAATTATTTAACATAATAGTTATCGCATAATAGTTGGAATGGTATAAATGAATGTTATTAAATATATTATGAATATTTGGTTTAAACATGTTTATATAAACATTCCTTTTGTGACTAATTAAATAGAAATGAAAAAATACAACTGAATATAAAGGATGTGTTTCTATGAAAAACTATGTTTATGCCCACAAAGGCATTTTATCTTAACAAATTAAATTAATCACTATTATTGAATGATATTAATGAAATTTATAATTTATATATTTAATAATTTTTTTTTAAATTCATATGATAATTTATATAGGCATAAAGTGCACAAATCCTATTTTAAGCATTAAAAGATTATATTTTTCTAAAAGGTAGTTTTGCCACATTTTAATGGTAGAATTTCATTAATTTTTTTTGAAACTTTAATAATTTTTATATTAATTAATAAAATTCGTTTTTGAAATAATAATATCAAAATTAAATTTGGGTGAATTTTTGGTATTTTTCTTAGAAGTTTCATATTTTGATGAATGGTGAAAAATAATTTTTTTAATTGAAAAGTTTATTTTCGTATAATTTATTTATATAGTTAAATTATTATTTTAAATGGTTTTAATATATAATTAGATAAATTTTATATCAATTAAAACAATTTGTGTAATTTTAGTAAATTTTACAATGAAAATTTATATTAAAACATAGAAAACTTTTGAACATATTTACTTTAAAAACTCCTTTTGTCGTTTTGTATGAGGAATTAATTTTAAATTAATTTATGAAAATTATATTATTGGAATTTTAAATTTTTGATTCCATATTTTTTATAATAATAATTTATAATTTCTAATAATTGGAATCTATTTTTTGACCAAAAATATTAGTGAAAGTAATTAAAATTAATTACAGTGATTAAGGTAAAAACATGACTACATATTGGTTTAACTTTAAGCTTTAGGTATAAATATGTTAAAAAACTTTTCCAAAACCCATTTTATTTCCATATTTAGAAATTAAAATTTCATGGCTTTAACTCAATGTGTTATGGAAGCCTCTTGGTAGGTAAAAACATGGGGACCACACAATTCTTTTTAAAAATGTCAAGTGTGCCCTATCCCTCCACTACAAAAAGGTACTCAACCTCCCCCAATTATTCTCACCAATAAATCCATTTTTATTATAAAAAATTCCCAAATAATATAAATAAATACCTCACCTTAACCTATATGCCTCAATTAGAGCATAAATCCAACCACAGAAGCACTTTTTTGCAATCCAAAAGGAGTTACCTGAAAATGAAGCAATATTCTTCAACATGAAATTCTATTTTATTTCTTTATCTACCCGTTCAATTATTCTTATTAAATGATTATATAATAGCATAATTAGCATAAATATAATTATAATTTTTTATGTTAAGGTTATAACCTACACATACAGACACTTCCATCAAATGGGTAATGAAATTACTGTTCGTGTGTATGGAGGACTACTGCCTCAAAAAACGGTGTCGTTTGTTTCTTCTTTACCACCTCTCATGGTTGGTTATTATGATGGATTTTTTAATATGATATATATATATATATATTATATTTATTATTTATTAATAATTATTTATATATTTATATACAAATATTTTCTCGATTTATCTTTTTGGGAATATGATAACTTTGTTTATGGACGTGTGGACTACCAACTCCTCAAAGTGGTGTGATGTGTTCAAAAATTATATGGAATGTATTAAGGATGGGTTTAAAGAAATATTTTTTAAAAATAACATATATGTGATATTAATTACCTAATTACCTTTCTATAATATAATATATCATTTTATGTGTTACCCTTTCACGCACTGAAAAAGTGATAACATAGTTTTGGACATGTAGACTACCGCCTCCACGATGTGATGTGATTAATTTTACATCATAATAATACTATATATAATATTATATTATTAAATAACATGGTATTTATGATATAATGATAATTATTTAAATAAAATTTTTTCTTACCTTCTTTTCATAATGATCATTGAGAAATGTGTTACATATGTGCATGTATAACCTACCATCTCCATGACTGTAATTTTAGTTAATTTTTCATAACCATAATTAATTATTGGTTTTAAATATTTAATTTATGTATAAATATGATAGTTATGTGATTATTATTATTCTATATATGCTTATATAATGGAATATTTGACCATAGTCAACCGACTTTAGTCATTTTTAAAAAAATAACTAAATATGGTCAAAACACCTAATGTAAAATTAATTGTTTAAGTTGATATATTACAAATTATAATAAGTGAAATAAAATTAATAATAAATTTGAAATTTTTTTGGAATCAATTAAATAATAAACTTAATTTTATTATTCATGAATATAGAGGACAAGCATGACAAATCATACTCAATTTAAGATTTGCATCTCACTGTTTACATCTATGAGATAAATGTCATATTCAAAAATTACTTCTTTTGTGAGGTGTACATAACGACCCATTTTACACATTATATAATGAATTATTTTATCTTCATGTGAATTAAAATTTCAATTTTACGATTATTACTTTTGGTATTTTTGATTCAGATGTTACCATAGTTATAATGATATTTCTCGTCTCACTTTTATTTCTGCAAGACTGCCCCCATAATCACCACTTATTTTAATTAAGTGGTCTATATACTAACCATAAATGTTTTTTATGATTATTATAATTAAAATTAAGAGGTTTCAAAAAACCATTTTAGGATCAATATTTTATATGGTTCATGGTTTCAAAGTTACCAAAGCAGTAATTGATTTTTTTCACTATTTTCCTTCATTGGGATGTTTGTTATATTATACACCTATTTTCTGTTATGAGGTTTATTTAATACTCCTTTGAAATTTGATATCATGAAAATACTTGTTATAATGATATTTTAAGATTCATTTTATTTTATTCCATTCATCGGGATAGTATTCAAATATTTCAAGGTGATATGAGACAATTTAGAATGTTTAAATGATATTTTACATAATAATGTTTTAAATGTATTTTTAGGGAATTTCTATTCATCAACATCAAAAAACATTTTTTACTTACACTAAAATGGGAATATTTTTTATTGATACCATCCAAACTCTTTATTTGGTGGTATTGTGATTGTTTTAATGACATTGTTATGAAACTAATTTATTTTCCACAGGTTGATTATGTCAAAAAGAGATTGTTATTTAATCCATTTCTTTTTTATGGATTAATAATGTTTCAAAAAAAAATTTATTAAACATATTTTTTACTTGGGTTGATTATTTTGAAAATATATTATTATTTAGCTAATTTCTCTTCGAGGGGTTAATCATGTTTAAAAAAATATTTTTATTAAACCCATTTCTTTTCCATGGGTTGATTATATCGAAAAGAGATTATAATTTAACCCATTTATCTTCCATGAGATAATCATGTTTCATAATATATTTTTAGAAACTTTTTTTCCATGGCTTTATTATCTTCAAAATTGATTTTTATTTAACCAATTTATTTTCCATGGGTTAATCTTGTTTCAAAAGGTATTGTTATGAAACCTATTTCTTTTTTCACGGGTTAATTATGTCCAAATAGTTTGTTTTTTAAATGATTTATTTTACATGTGTTAGTAATGCTTCAAATGTTATTGTTATGAAACACATTTATTTTCCATGTGTTAAACATGTTTCAAAGAGATTATTTTAGAATCCATTTATTTTTAATGGGTTAATCAAGTTTCAAAGAGATTTTTGTGGAACCCATTTCTTTTCCATGGGTTAATCATGTTATGAAAGGTATAATGGCAGATTTTATGAGTTTTTATATAATTAAAGATTTTATGTGTAATGTTACTTGATAATTTTATGGGTGGTTTCAACATAAACCAATACCGATGGTTTTGTGATAAACCAATTATGGGTGCTTTCGTTATATACAAACGATGGGTGGGTCTGTGATATCCCTCCAATGCATTGGGTATAGAATTAGGTCGTATGGATATTCCATTTATAAGATTGGTATGTATGAAATTCTACTACATAGTTATTAAATTTGTAATACTAAAAATTATAATTATTTACCAAGATTCCTTTATATCTTTTCAATGCTTGTTATGAGTTTATAATATCTCAAATGATTGAGATTTATATCACATGTCTTTTTATTGTTGATTATGATGAATCTTTGATATAGATAATAATTTAAAAATAATTCATATGTTTTTAAATGATTTAATCTCTTAAAATTAATTAATTTTATATGATTTGCATCATTTTAGTATTTTTTGTAAATTTTATTCTTAATTGTTAAAATTACATAATTCAGGAAATTTAACAGTTTTCATTTGTTTCTGTATTTATGGCATAACATTTACTATGTTGGTTTAAATTTAGTGATCCTTTATTTATTATTACTGGGTATGTGGGATTTAAAATTTTCTTCTAGACATAGAACCAATTCCAAATACACTGGCCTAGAAAAATCAATCAAGTTTGAAAATGTTTTTGGCTAAAAAAATGGACCCAACCTCAGTAATCGAGCCATATCTTGGCCTAGAGACAACCAAATAGATCATTCCATATATATTTAAAATAAAACTCCAAGTATCATTAAAATATTAAATATCATGGAGATTTTCTATAATTAAATCATCCATTTAGTGCACCAAAGTGGAGGTAGTTGAGGAGTCTCCTCATCCATAAAAAGTTTCCTTCAGTAATTTAGGCATAACATTATTAAACATGACTAAATACTATAATATTTTGAGTTAACATGGACAATTGAGGGATAAAAAAATTATAAAGATAATATCCCAATATTTGTTCAATTACAATGTTACTTAAAATCCAAATTTTGATACACATAAATTAGAGGGAAAATTTTCCATCCACTAAGCTTATAAATATGTGCATCCAATTCCATTTAAAGGGTTGAGGAAGTATAATGAGGGGTTGTTTTTTGGGGATTGGAACCATAATGTGGTGTGTATTTTTTATTTTCTCTTTTATTAGTTTCATAATTCTCTCTTCTTCCACATTCACCTATATTAACATTGACATGGAGGGGTAAATATTTTGAGTTATCAGGGAAGAGTGAGTTTTCATTTTTTAATGTGAGAGACATGTTCTTTAATTTAAAACACTTTTTTTCTATTGAATTATTTATATTTTTTTCTCTTCCAAATAATATTAATGAAATATAATTTTGGGTTTTGGTGTCATTCATTATTTACAACTTTGGTTGATTATATTTAAAATCTCTCTACCTAGTGTAGTTTGTCTCAATCGAGCATATTGTGTTAGGTGGTGAGTGTATAGCGATCATTAAGAAATTTTTAGAATAAGTGAGAGGTTTAAATATATATAAGCATCAACAATTCACAATTGATAATTTCCTTAGTATTTTGGTAATGTATTACAAAATTTCATCCACAAAGGAGTGGTTTCCATTACTTCCTTCAACCAAGGGTGATTGAAAAATCGATCAGAAGTCATTAATTTATCATTCAATAAAGAGAGAGGGGGAATGATTTTTATGAACATTATGACATTGAAAACGGTGATCTTACCATAACCCCATCACTCTCTTCATCAATTTTGGTTCCAAATTTATTTTATTTTCTTTCTTTCTTTTTAAAATCAATCAAATTCAAAAACCACCTCTTATTATTCCTCTAATTTTAAGTGACAAACATAATTTTTGTGCGATCCTCTATAAAGAAAACCTAGGTTGACCACTTTATTGAATATAAATTAGTAATTTTTTTCACACCCCATGATAGGAATGTGTCAAAACATGGCATCATTTCTGGGGATGTGGTCCCAAAAATATATATTTTTTATTTTATTCTTTTCTACTCAAAATTTCATTCATAGAACCAAAAATACTGACTCTATCCACCAAGATCTTGAAATTGAAAGAACCTTGTAGAATAGACATAGAAAACTTAATTTTTAATATGAATTTGAGGAAATTTCTCTTTCATACTTGAGTGAAACTTTAAGTGTTCACTCTGAACCAATCAGCAAGGATGAAAATCAAAACCAAACCCTTAGACCATTGTGCACCGAAATTCCTTAATTAAAAAATCAAATTTCTATACCATAGTTACAAAATGATTTTGATATGAAACCTAAAATGATCCCATTTCTTTCAAGTTTTCATTACTTGGTAGGAGAAGACCCAAACAAACATATTAAAGATTTTACATATGTTTTCTCAACTTAAAGACCCTGAAGAGTAGCTAGGGAGTAGGTGATGTAAAATGAATTCCCAATTTCATTGGAAAGATATTCCAAAGAATGGTTATAATTACTAAGACTAGGATATGTTAATTATTGGAATTAATTAGTGGGATTATTCATGTAAATATTATTCCCTACCACTATAATCACATCCATCAGAAATGAATTCTATGCCATCATACAATCATATAGAGAAACCCATAATGAGTATATGGAATGATTTAAAAATCAATATGCCAGCTATGCAAATCAAGAAATTTAAGACAATAAATTTTTTATATTATTTTATCAAGGCTTACTAGAAAATTTTAGAAACCTTCTAGATACACCATCTAGATTTACATTGATTGGAAGGTCACCAGAAGAAGCAAAGGGTATGATTGGTATGATTTCCCAGAACTCTAAATAGTTTAGTATAATAGTTACTGGAAAAAGATGTATTTAAGAGGTAATATATTCTATTTAATATTCCATATTATATACTAGGATTGATGACCTTACCAGTTTTATGAGACATATAGTCTTGAAAGAAGTGGGTGACCAATAAGCACCAATTGAGGTATGTGATTTATGCTCATCACCTTATCATTTCACTGACCAGTGTGCTAAAATACAAGGAATGAAAACATGATCCTTAAACATTAATATGAGATTGTTGAAAAAAATAAAGTATAGACGGGGGATAAACAAGTCCAATATGTATTTGGAAATCAATCGAATCAAGCTAGAGCCCAATACCAAAACCAGCTCCAAAACCAACCCCTATTTTAGAAATAATTCCAAAACCCAACACCTTTTAAACAAAATAAATCATATAACCAGACTTATAACCACCAAACACAAATATTATAAAGACCCTATAAGAAACCATCCACCATCACACAACCTCCTATGAAACAACTATAATCCAAGGTTGATGGCCTATATGATAAGTTTTATATGCTGGAAAACATGGTGGGATGTCTTATTGAAATATTATCCAAAAACCCTGGAACATTACCAGTTAAAATTGATCTAAAACAAAAATATAATTTCAAAATGATAACAAAAAGAAGAGTAAAATAACTTTCTCTACCATAATCCCATGAACCTGAAACAAAACCACCTGATCTGGGGGATAATGACGTTGGAAATCTTGAAAATTCTGTGAAAATGCACCGAGAAGAAAAAACAAAAGAGGATGAGGATAAGGATAAGCTAAGGTGGAAGAGGTAAGAAGAACCATTTAAAATGAATCAAATGGAGAAGAAAGTCCTAGACCCACAATTTCTATAAACGATGATTAAATCAAAGAGATTTCATGAAGAAGTGCTTCAAATAGAAATTTTGTACACCTTCCAGATATTAGAAATTAATATCCCCCTTCTTGAAGTTCTCAAACAAATTATAAAGTATGATAATTTTTTAATAGATATTTTCACTAATAAGATAAGTCTTAAAGGTAGTGATAAGATAAAATTGGGAAGAATTGTCTTTGCCCTTATCACACTATAGTTTCCAACAAAATGTCAAGATCCTAGGACATTTTCCATTCCATGAATCATTATCTCTTAAAATTTATCTAATTATTCGTGTGATCTTGATGATTAAATTAATATATTAACTCACTAATTGTACACTTCTTTACATATGGGAGACATTAATACCACTAGAGTGGTGGTCCTACTTGAAAACAGATCCACAGTTTTCCCACAACAAGTTCTGTAGGATTTCTTGTTGAAATTCAATGATATCTTATTCCTAGTTGAATTCTATATGATGAATATGGATGAAGATATGAGCCTTTCACACTCACTCATCATATTAGTGAGAAATTTCAATAAGGTGACCAAAACCATCATCAATTTCCATGAAGGGACACATACCATAGATTTTGGAGATAGCACTGTCCACATTAATATTTTTTTAATCCATGAGGTGCCCATCAGATGATCACTCACTCTTTGTACTCTCATATGATGTTTGTATTGAGAATATTGAGGAATAAATTTTGTTACCTGAATTATTAGACTTTGAGGAGATTTTTTTAAAATATCACTAAACACATGGATTCCCAACACACTAAAGATTGTGATTTCATGTAGGAAGAAGAGGTAAAATCTGATTTTATTGATGATTTTTAAAATGATAATGAATCTGATATGATTTATTGTGTGTATAATGTCCAACCTATTGAAGTGGGGAACCTCAATTTTATTTCATCTCTTAAGAATCCTCTAGATCTAGAAATAAACCACTCCCTACTGCTTTTTAATATGTGTACCTTAGGGAGGGATATAAATTGAAGATGAAAATTTATAATAAAATCTGTGAAACCCAAGAATAATATTTTATTGATATTTTGAGAGATAATTTCCAAGCAATGGGGTGTATCCTAGGTGATATCCCAAGAATAAAACCAATAATATGATTACATAAACTTCTTCTTAAGGGAGATTCTAAACATATTAGATACCCCAAAGGAGGCTAAATCCCACCTTGATTGAGGTTTTATAGAAAGAGATTTAGAATCCCTTTGAAGTTAGAATCATATATCCCATATCCGATTCACAATGGGTTATACCCATTCATGTATATCCAAAAAAATTGTCCTAACCACTATGAGGAATGAAAATAATGAATTATTCCTTGTGAGAATTCAAAATAGCTAGAGAATGTGCATATATTTTAGGAATTTGAATCAGGTCAGTTAGCAAGATAATTTACCTATCCCTTCATTGACCAGATGTTATAATGATTGGTATGAAGAAAAAATTATTTCTTTTTTTATGGATTTTTAGGTTATTTCTCGGTACTAACTTCTCTTTAGGATGAAGAGAATACTACCTCTAATTTTTTTAGTGATTTTACATACAAAAGGATTTCTTTAGAATGATGTAATACTTGAGATGAATTTTAGAGGTATATGGTAAGTATTTTTTCTAATCACATTGAAGATTTATTGGAGTTTTTCTTAGATGATTTCATAGTGTTTAGAAATTCCTTTGACCATTTTTTGAAAAATATGGAAAATGTTTTGAAAATGTGCATTGAAAATAACCCTGTTTTGACTATTTAAAAGTTTTATTTCATGGTTGAGAGGGGAATTCTCCATCAGAATGTCATTTAAAAAAGGCCTAAAGTAGATAAATAAAAAATTTAGGTGTTAAATTTATTGCCTTACCCAACTTTTATAAAATACATTAGATCATTTTTAGGACATACCAGATTCTACAGGAGGTCTGTCAAATATTTTAGTAATATTTCTCTCCCTATCTCTAGATTAATTTTTAAGGATTTTGATTTTTATTTCAATAGTTCCTGTAGTTAATCCTTTTAAAAGTTGAAGAGAATATTGATTACACCAACCGTGATACATCCACCAAATTAGAAAGCACCATTATAGCAACATTGTGATTCTTCCAACAAAGCAGTTGGTGTGATACTTTCTCGGTTAATTAAGGGTAGAAAAAAAGTCATTTCCAATGCCTTAATAACCTTAGATTCAGCCCCATTAAATTATACAACTACACAAATAAAGTTTCCATTAGTTTCATTATTTTATAATGATTTAGATAATATATACTTGTAACTAAAGTCACTGTATTTTCTAATCCTTCAACTCTTAGGTACTTAATAAAGAAGGATGAAACTAATCTAAGGCTAGTGTGATGGATTTTATTGCTAAAGGATTTAAATATATAAATAAAGGATATTAAGGGATCTAAAAACAAAGTGGTTAATCTTTTAAGAATTCTACCCAATACTTTTGAAACTGAAATTCTAGACAAATAGCCACTGAATGATCACCTTCGAAGACAGTAGTTGTAAATAATTGAAGTAGAAGTTCCTTGGTATGTTGAAAAGGTAAATTATCTGGTAAAATATTATATCTTATATAATTTCAATTCCCTCCAATTTGAAAATATGAAATATGAATCTAGATATCACATTTGGGATGATCTATTTATTTGTAATATTTTCAATGTCCAATTGATAGGAAGATGTGTTTTCACTAATTGAAATTCAGTCTTTCCCAACAGTTCTGAACCGTGGGAAAGGCTACAGAACCGTTGGTATATGTTATACCACCTGTTCTGCAAACCGTAGGGAAGTAAGCCGTTGGGAAAGATTTTCCCAATGGTTTACTGTGAACCGTTGGTATAGACTAGGGGAAAGCTAACCTATTCCAATGGTTCTGCAAAACCGTTGGGAGAGTTTTTCCCAACGGTTTTGCATGAACCGTTGAGAAATCCCAAGGTTTATCCTCTTTCCCAACAGTTTAGAAACTGTTGGGAAAGGTTTTTTACCAACGGTTCAATGAACCGTTGGTAAAAAAAGCATCATAGATTCTATGCCAATGGTTTGAAACTGTTGGCATAGCCTATGACGTGAAAATTGCACAGCAACCTACAATTTGCATAGCAGGTCTGCAATTTGGATAGTAGGCCTCATTTTGTGCATTCCCTCCAATTTTCAATCCAATTATTGTAACTGAAATAAAATAACACTTACATATACAAGTATTATACCTTCAATAACCAACTAACACATACATATAGAGAAAAAATTCATACACATTTAACATATAATGCATCATGGAACTATACACATCCATAATTAAATTATAATTCCTAATGTAATTATAAACATACATAATTCATTTAGAATTCAATTTAAAATTTAGATGACAATTATATGTGGAATCCGGAATTCAATTCATAATTTGATCGGTTTTTTGTATACCACATATTTTTACCTGAAATGATGTCCATTTTAAACAAAATACATACACCTAGAGTGATACCGGCCACACCGTGCCTCGGATTGGGAAGGGGTTGACTCTTACACATCACATGTGGATCATGGATTGTTGTGCTAAAGTATCGACACAATCTGAATGCGTTTGGTCAGTTTTCCGTATGCCAGTTGATGTTTTTCAATTAAAATGACGTCCATTTGAAACAAAAGGCAGACACTTTGAGTGGTGCCGGCCACACTGCGTCTCAGATTGAGTCGGGGTTGATTTTTACACGTCACATATGACCCATGGATCGTTCTCCTAAAGTTTCAACAGAAACTGAATGCGTTTGGTCGGTTTTCCGTATATACTTAAAATGTTGTCCATTTTAAAAAAAAAGAGATCCACTTAGAGTGATTCCGGCCGCACCGTGCCTCCTATTAAGGAGGGGTTGACTCGTACACGTCACATATGACCCATGGATCATTGTTCTAAAGTATCGACACAATCCGAATGCGTTTGGTCAGTTTTCCCTATGCCAGTTGATGTTTTTCACTTAAAATGACGTCCTTTTGAAACAAAAGACAGAAACTTTGAATAGTGGCGGCCACACTGTGCCTTGGATTGAGGAAGGTTGACTCGTACATGTCACATATGACCCATGAATCGATGTGCTAAATTATCGACACAATCAGAATGCGTTTGGTCAGTTTCCCGTATGCCAGTTGATGTTTTTCAATTAAAATGACGTCCTTTTGAAACAAAAGGCAGACACTTTGAGTGGTGCCAGCCACACCACATCTCATATTGAGGTGGGTTTGATTTTGACACGTCACATATGACCCATGAATCGTTCTCCTAATGTTTCAACAGAAACTGAATGCGTTTGGTCGGTTTCCTGTATGTACTTAAAATGTTGTCCATTTTAAACAAAAGAGAGCCACTTAGAGTGATTCCAGCCGCACCGTGCCTCTAATTAATGTGGGGTTGACTCGTACACGTCACATATGACCCATGGATCGTTGTGCTAAAGTATCCACACAATCCAAATGTGTTTGGTCGGTTTTCCGTATGCCAGTTGATGTTTTTCACTTAAAATGACGTCCTTTTGAAACAAAAGACAAACACTTTGAGTGGTGGAGGCCACACCGCACCTTGGATTGAGGCGGGGTTGACTCGTACACATCACATATGACCCATGGAACATTTTTCTAAAGTATCGACACAATCCGAATGTGTTTGGTCTGTTTTCCATAAGCCAGTTGATGTTTTTCAATTAAAATGACGTCCTTTTGAAACAAAAGGCAGACAGTTTGAGTGGTGCCGGAGACACCACATCTCATATTGAGGCAGGGTTAAGTCTTATAGGTCACATATGACCCATGAATCATTCTCCTAAGGTTTCAACAGAAACCGAATGTGTTTGGTTGGTTTTCCGTATGTACTTAAAATATTGTCCATTTTAAACAAAAGAGAGCCACATAGAGTGATTCCGGCCATACCGTGCCAGAGATTAAGACGAGGTTGACTCTTACACATCACATATGACCCATGGATCATTGTGCTAAAGTATCGACATAATCAGAATGCGTTTGGTCAGTTTTCCGTATGCCAGTTGATGTTTTTCACTTAAAATGACGTCCTTTTGAAATAAAAGATAGACACTTTGAGTCGTAGCGGCCTCACCGTGCCTCGGATTGAGGTGGGGTTGACTTTTACCCATCACATATGACCCATGGAACGTTTTTCTAAATTATCGACACAATCCGAATGCGTTTGGTCAGTTTTCCATATGCCAGTTCATGTTTTTCAATTAAAATGATGTCCTTTTCAAACAAAAGGCAGACACTTTGAGTGGTGGGGGCCACACCGCACCTTGGATTGAGGAGGGGTTGACTCGTACACATCACATATGACCCATGGATCATTTTTATAAAGTATCGACACAATCCGAATGTGTTTGGTTGGTTTTCCATATGTCAGTTGGTGTTTTTCAATTAAAATGACGTAGTTTTGAAACAGAAGACAGAAAAATTGAGTGGTTCTGGCCACACCACGTCTCAGATTGAGGCAGGGTTGATTCTTAGATGTCACATATGAACCATGGATCGTTCTCCTAATTTTTCAACAAAAACTGAATGTGTTTGTTCAGTTTTCCGTAGTTACTTTAAATGTTGTCCATTTTAAACAAAAGATAGACACTTTGAGTGGTGGCTGTAACACCGCGCCTCAGATTAAGGTGGGGTTGACTCATACACATCACATATGACCCATGAATCGTTTTTCTAAAGTATCTACACAATCCAAATGTTTTTGGTCGGTTTTCTGTATGCCAGTTGATGTTTTTCAATTAAAATGACGTCCTTTTGAAAAAAAAGGCAGACACTTTGAGTGGTGCCGGCCACACCGCATCTTATATTGAGGAGGGGTTGATTCTTACATGTCACATATTTCCCATGAATCGTTCTCCTAAAGTTTCAATGGAAACTGAATGCATTTGGTTGGTTTTCTGTATGTACATAAAATGTTGTCCATTTTAAACAAAAGAGAGCCACTTAGAGTGATTCTGGACACACTATGCCTCAGTTTAAAGCGGGGTTGACTCTTACACATCACATATGACCCATGGATCATTGTGCTAAAGTATCTACACAATACGAATGCATTTGGTCGGTTTTCCGTATGCTAGTTGAGGTTTTTCACTTAAAATGATGTCCTTTTGAAACAAAAGACAGACATGTTGAGTGGTGGTGACCACACCATGCCTTGGATTGAGGCGGGGTTGACTCGTACATGTCACATATGACCCATGGATCATTGTGCTAAAGTATTGACACAATCCGAATTCATTTGGTCAGTTTTCTGTATGCCAATTGATGTTTTTCAATTAAAATGACGTCCTTTTGAAACAAAAGGCAGACACTTTGAGTGGTGGAGGCCACACCGCACCTCAGATTGAGGCTGGGTTGACTCGTACATGTCACATATGACCCATGGATATTTTTTCTAAAGTATCGACACAATCTGAATGCATTTGGTCGGTTTTCCGTATACCAGTTAATGTTTTTCAATTAAAATGACATCCTTTTGAAACAAAAGGCAGACACTTTGAGTAGTTCCGGCCACACCGCATCTCAGATTGATGTAGGGTTGATTATTACACGTCACATATGACACATGAATCATTCTCCAGACATTTCAATGAAAACTGAATGCGTTTGGTCGGTTTTCCATATGTACTTAAAATGTTGTCCATTTTAAACAAAAGACAGACACTTTGAGTGTTGGCGGCCACACTGCGCCTCAGTTTAAGTCGGGGTTAACTCTTACACGTCACATATGACCCATGGATCATTGTGCTAAAGTATCGAAATAATTCGAATGCGATTGGTCTGTTTTCTGTATGCCAGTTGATGTTTTTCAATTAAAATGACGTCCTTTTGAAACAAAAGGTAGACACTTTGAGTGGTTTCGGCCACACCACGTCTCAGATTGAGGCAGTGTTGATTCGTACACATCACATATGACCCATGAATCGTCCTCCTAATGTTTCAATGGAAACTGAATTCGTTTGGTCGGTTTTCCGTATGTACTTAAAATGTTGTCCATTTTAAACAAAAGAGAGACACTTAGAGTGATTCCAGCCACATCGTGCCTCCGATTAAGGCGGGGTTGACTCGTACACGTCACATATGACCCATGGATCATTGTTCTAATGTATTGACACAATACGAATGCGTTTGGTCAGTTTTCCGTATGCCAGTTGATGTTTTTCACTTAAAATGACGTCCTTTTGAAACAAAAGATAGACACATTGAGTGGTGGTGGCCACAATGTGCCTCCGATTGAGGCGGGGTTGACTCGTACACGTCATATATGACCCATGAATCGTTTTTCTAAAGTATCGACATAGTCTGAATGTGTTTGGTTGGTTTTCCGTATTCCAGTTGATGTTTTTCAATTAAAATGGCGTCCTTTTGAAACAGAAGATAAACTCTTGGAGTGGTGCCGGTGACACCCCATCTCAGATTGAGGCGCGGTTGCTTTTTACACGTCACATATGACCCATGAATCGTTCTCCTAAAGTTTCAATGAAAACTGAACTTTTTTGTTATGTTTTCCATATGTACTTAAAATGTTGTCCATTTCAAACAAAAGACAGACACATTGAGTGGTGGTGGCCACACCGCGCCTCATATTAAGGCGATATTGACTCGTACATGTCACATATGACCCATGGATCGTTGTTCTAAAGTATCGACACAATACAACAGCGTTTGGTCAGTTTTCCATATGCCAGTTGAAATTTTTCACTTAAAATGATGTCCTTTTGAAACAAAAGGCAGACACTTTGAGTGGTGGCGGCCTAACCACGCCTCGGATTGAGGCGGTGTTGACTCGTACACGTCACATATGACCCATGAATTGTTTTACTAAAGTATCGACACAATACGAATGCGTTTGGTCGGTTTTTCGTATGCCAGTTGATGTTTTTCACTTAAAATGACATCCTTTTGAAACAATAGGCAGACACTTTGAGTGGTGGCGGCCACACCGCACCTCGAATTGAGGCAGGGTTGACTCGTACACATCACATATGACCCATGGATCGGTGTGCTAAAGTATCGACATAATCCGAATGTGTTTGGTCAGTTTTCCGTGTGCCAGTTGATGTCTTTCAATTAAAATGACGTCCTTTTGAAACAGAAGATAGACACTTTGAGTGGTGTCGTCCACACCGCATCTCAGATTGAGGAGGGGTTGATTCGTACACATCACATATGACCCATGAATCATTCTCCTAAAGTTTCAACGAAAACCGAATGCGTTTGCTCAGTTTTCCATATGTACTTAAAATGTTGTCCATTTTAAACAAAAGATAGAAACTTTGAGTGGTGGCGGCCACACCGTGCCTCCGATTAAGGAGCGGTTTACTCGTACATGTCACATATGACCCATGGATCGTTGTGCTAAAGTATTGACAGAATACGAATGCGTTTGGTCGGTTTTCTGTATGCCAGTTAATGTTTTTCACTTAAAATGACGTCCTTTTGAAATAAAACACAGACACTTTGAGTGGTGCCGGCGACACTGTGTCTCAAATTGAGGCAGAGTTGACTCGTACACGTCACATATGACCCATGAATCGTTCTCCTAATGTTTCAACGGAGAACGAATGCATTTAGTTGATTTTCCATATGCCAGTTGATGTTTTTCAATTCAAATGACGCCCTTTTGAAATAGAAGACAAACACATTGAGTGGTACCTGCCACATTGCATCTCATATTGAGGCAGGGTTGATTTGTACACGTCACATATGACCCATGGATCGTTATCCTAAAGTTTCAACGGAAACCGAATGCGTTTGGTTGGTTTTCCGTATGTACTTAAAATGTTTTCCATTTTATGAGAATCCTCATGTGTCTATTAGTGGAATGGTATTTACGTAAAATCTTGTGGAAATTCGTATAAAATATTTTTATATCATTCTTAGTATGGATTAGATTTTGGATTATCATGCTATGAAACATTTCGGAGCTAACAATGTCATGCCCAATGAATATATCTCTTTTATGACATACCAAGAATCTATGATATTGATTAGATGTGTAAATGTGATTTACATTGATTATCATGATGAAAATAAATAAAATATATATTATACATTTTCTATTATTAAATGAAATCAAGGAGGGTGGGGGGCTGTCCGGTGGGGTTGTCTGAAGGGCTGTCCGGTGGGTGTCTGGGGGGTTGTTCGGAGACCAAGGAGGAGGATGGGGGGCTGTCCGGGGGGTGTTCGGGGGGTTGTATGAGGTCCAAGGAGGAGGGTGGGGGCTATTTGGGGGGGGGGGCTGTCTGGGGAGCTGTCCGGGGTCCAGGGAGGAGGGGGGGCTGTCAGGGGGGCTATTCGGGGGGGCAGTCCGGGGGCTGTCCGGGGGTGTTCGTGGGGTTGTCTCGGGTCCAAGGAAGAGGGTGGGGGGGGGGGGGCTGTCCAGGGGCTGTCTGGGGGGATGTCCGGGGGGGCTGTTCGGGGTCCAGGGAGGAGGGGGGCTGTCTGGGGGGGCTGTTCAGGGGGCTGTACTGGGGCTATTCGGGGGGTGTTTCGAGGGGTTGTCTGGGGTCCATGGAAGAGGGGGGGGGGGGGCTATCTGGGTGGCTGTCTGGGGGGCAGTCTTGGGGGGCTGTCTAGGGTCCAGGGAGGAGGGTGGGGGGCTGTCCGGGTGGCTGTTCGGTGGGATATCCGGGGGGTGTTCGGGGGGTTGTCCGGAGTCCAAGGAAGAGGGTGGGGGGGCTGTCTGGTGGGCTGTCTAGGGGTCTGTCCGGGGGGCAGTCTGGGGTCCATGGAAGAGGGTGGGGGGGCTGTCCGGCGGCTGTCTGGGGGCTGTCCGAGGGGGCTGTCTGGGGGCTGTCCAGGGGGGGGGGGGGTTGTCCGGGGTCCAAGGAGGATGGTGGGGGCTGTCCAGGGTCCAGGAAGGAGGGGGTTCCCAAACACACAACCACTAAAAGACAACAACATCCATAAAACAGATAATATATAAAAATAACTCAACTATAAATACTATAGTACGAGTCTAGATAAAACCAACAACTAGAATAGATTAAATATCAAATCTCAGTAATATTAGTCAAAAATAACTAAACTCAAATACTATAATGGGTTCAATTTGCTCATACTAATCTTCTTCATTTCTCATTGGTCTGTTCAATCTTGTAGTAAGATCAGACAAATACATCGAGCAGAAATCCATACATTCTTGAGTGAAGAAACCGTTCACGATAGAACCTTCGGAATGATTTCTGTTTCAAACATAAGACGTTAATGTGAACATATTTCCTTCAGTTGGATACATCCAACGAAAATAAACAGGTCCTCCGAGAAGTATTTCAGTGGGAATA
This sequence comes from Viscum album, assembly GCA_963277665.1. Lineage (NCBI taxonomy): Eukaryota > Viridiplantae > Streptophyta > Magnoliopsida > Santalales > Viscaceae > Viscum > Viscum album. Next base: position 1,197,608,486 of record OY728153.1, on the reverse strand, counting down.
TAAACAGTCAGATGCAGCATGCATGTGAAAAATGATGGAGGAAATATTTTCTCCAACTCACAAAAAAATTAATGGGGCATCTGTCAACATTTTTTGCAAGAAAGACTTGGACAACTTCTTAGCACAACGATCTCTAAACAAATGGCACAACCAAATAACAGCCACCCTTAAATTATTGGAAAAGCGATGATGGATTGATATTGGAAGTAACTCATGCAGTAGAACGTGATAATCATGAGTCTTCAAAGATTTTAGCTTCAACTCTCTTCTGGTGACCCATTTTGATATGTTGCTTGAATAGCCATCAGGAACACTAATAGTCTCTAATACTTCCAAAAATTGTTTTTTTCCGTAGGTGTCATTACATAATAATCACATGGAAGTTTCCATTTATTTTCACTGATACGCACAAGATGTAATTCTAGTCTAATTCCCCAATCCGCCAAGTCACGCTGAGATCGCAAATCATCTTTTGTCTTCCCCCTGACATTTAGAAGAATCGAAAGCAATATTTCAAATATATTCTTTTCAATATGAATTACATCTTTGAAATTATGTAACAAATTGGTTGACCAATAAGGAAAATCAAAAAAGATACTCCTCTTCCTCCAATTGTAACAGGTTTTAGTGGAAACATTCTTTCTCTTTCCAGATTTCATTTGACCCTTCCCGAATGAAAAACTGAAATATTTCAATTCATTAAGCATGTCAGTTCCAGACATACGTTGTGGTGGATCATCGGTCTCTATGGTATTATAAAATCTTCGACGATTCATTCTATATGGATGATCCTTTGGAAAGAATCTTTGATGTCCCATAAAACTGAAACTACAGCGATGTTTCAGTCTTCTAGGTCGTGTATCCTTCATACAAACTAGACATGGAAATTTTCCCTTCGTGCTCCATCTAGACATCATTACATAAGATGAAAAATCATTGATCGTCCACATAAGCACAGCATGCATCTGAAATTTGTCTTTCGAACATGCATCGTATGTGAGCACACCCACATCCCAAAGAAGTTTAAACTCTTTTATTAAAGGTTGCATGTAGAAATCAATATCAATGATGGGATCAGAAGGACCAGATATGAGTATAATCATGAAAGTGAATGGTTTTTTCATACACAACCATGGGAGAAGATTATAAATGTGTATAAAAACCGGCCATGTGATGTGCGAAGTAAGCATCTACACAAATAGATTAAAATTGTTGCATGAAAGACCCAGCCTCACATTACGTACGTCAGCTGAAAAATCAGGATGTCAAGCATCAAATTTCTGCCATGCAAATCCATCTGTAGGATGAACCAACTCATTATTAGTCTTATTTCTCTCGATATCGTGCCATCTCATTTTTATTGATATGTCCTTAGACATAAAAATATTCTGGAGTCTGGGGATCAATGGAAAGTGCCACATTACTTTTTTTGGAACGCGGGATCGTGTTCCGTCATATTTTGACTTCCAGCGAGTTGTTCCACATTTTATACAATCATTTCGTTCAGCAGTTTCCTCCTAGAATAAACTGCAATATTTCGGGCAAGAATGAATTTTGTTTCTTGAAAATCCATGTTCCTAAACTAACTTTTATGCCATATAGTGGTTTGAGGAAATATCTACATCATCTAGAAGTAAATCCTTCAAGAGGGTAAGAATGCAATCAATTTCCTTATTAGAAATCCTATACATAGTTTTCCCATGAAAAGATTGGATTAAAAATTCCAACTTTTTCATTTTATCACATTATCGATATATTAGAGTTGTGGCAGCATCATTCAATTTTTTCACCCTATCAATATCATCGTTTTCACTAGATGCATCAGCTTTCCTCATATCGAAGTCTTCTTGAGTCGAAATACATTCTTTTTCAGGATGACGAATAAACGGAAACAAATCATCTAACAAATTCTCCATTCCAGTCTTTTCATTTCGATCATCACCAATTTGAGATTTCATTTTCTACCCATTGTGATACCAAAAAAAGTAGTTTTCTTGAAAACCATTTTTGGTTATGTGGTAGCTGAATTCTTCACGGACCAACCATGGTCTACCAACACAATTAGAACATGGGTAGTGTATGAGACCACTATCTGAAGCATTTTGAAATGAAAAATCTATAAATCTCTCCAAATTGTTTTGAAAATCGCTAGAGATCTGATCGGTTTCATACATCCATATTCTGTCCATTCTATAAAAAGAATTTATATATGTCATTTTGTGATAAACAATTCAATAGGATTGAACATTAATAGAAAATACATTTAAGTAAAAGATAAAGGAAGAATTTTCTAGTCGATGTACTGAACTAATAAAATAATTTAAAGAAAAAGTACTCATGAATTAAATTAAAATTTATTTATATTCATTTTCATTAGGTCTATAAGAGGCACATGCCTCAGGTCCCATAAAGTGTTATAGGCATCCCAAATCATTCACTCATGTTCAATAACTCATTATTGGCACCTCTATGGACATACCATTCATTACTCAATTACTTCCCCAAGTCAAGCACACCCCATGGGTGAATAAATTTTAGGCTTCTACACTAATAGGTTGTTCATGGATTGTAAAAAGATTTAATTTCATTAAGTATAGACAAAAACATTTATTTTATAATTTGAGATTAATAATAAAGTATGTCAATGATAACAACACTACTGAATTAAACATATGACTTATCTAACATTTTTATGGATGTCTACACATGCCAGAATGGGTAGTGAAAAGCACCCCACCCTCATAAAGGTGAGTATTGGCCAAGAAGGACACATAATATACATCGTACAATGAGAACCATATTTAGTTGAACCTAAATTTATATTAGTACAATCATTTTGGGGGAAATGGAATATATGATCCAGATTAACTGATGAATTCAAAAGCTCATATTTCATATGTTGGACACTATCTAAGGTAAGAAATCATGTGAGGATGGGTTTACATAATTCAATTTCTTACATGCTATTGAAAATGAAGGCTTTAATTAATGACTTGAGTTCACTAATTAAATGAGGGTAGAGGTTGCATATGCTGTGTAAACAGAATGATTAAATAAGGGTAGAGGTTGCATACACTGTGCATGGTGGGGGAGTCTCAACCGATTTAGAAACTAAAATAAATTCCCTTCATAGGTAACAATAAGAAACATCACCATCAAAAGAAACTCCAAATAAAAAAGGACTAAAAACATCAAACATTTCAATAATTCATTACTATGCAAGGTTTATCCACATGTTTAACAGTAATTATATGTCTTAATCATGAACCACCTCTACAGCTCCCAGTTTTCACCAACAAACATAAGGTAAATATCTCAAAATATCTTTAAAAAACTCATTAATAGGCTCAAAACGTAAATATAATTTTGAACCAACCATGGAATATCTTTCAAAACACATTCTCACACACCAGTTATCTCATGTGTTACTAAATTACAAACATAGTCACACAATGTACTATAACAAATTACATTACACAAGCCTTATTAGAAAAAATTCATTTTAATAAAACAATTTCCTCAAAAAAATTTAAAGAAAACATTCATAAAAACTTTGCTAAAAATTGTTAAACACATATAAATAAATTTCCAAGTAACAATTAATTACAAGATGGAAAAACAGCATAAAAATACATTCTTAGAAAATATAGAATACAACGGTAATGAATTTGATGTGCTTTTTCTTCGATGGAGGGTTAAGGATTTAATTAATTAAATGGATTGGAATGGATAAAGTCTAGATTAAATCAAAATACAAAAAAATGATATACACATCAAAATCAAAACTTAAAACTAAAATATGAGATGAATAACAATAAAAACATGGTATCACTTAAATATTTTATGTGTATGAAGAATATAATACCTGATTTGAGATGCTTTGGATGTAGTTTGATAGGTTTGGATGTGGGAAGTCGCGAGAGCAGCGGAGCCCTGGACAGGATTATGGTTCTGTCACAAATGGGGGAGAGAGTGGCCGATTGAGTATTTGGGGGAAAGGGGTGTCCAAGAGACCCTTTACCAACGGTTTAAACAAACATTTGGTAAAGGGTGACCATTTCCCAAGGGTTCTAAAAGAACCGTTGGGAAATCGTGTCTTGGACACCCCCTTTCCCAACGGTTTTAGTAAACCGTTGGGAAAGCGCTTCTTTACCAATGCTTTCTTTAAACTGTTGGTAAAGAAGCATTGGGAAAAAATTAATTTCCAGTAGTGTTTAGAGTGGAATTGGTTCTATATTTGAGTTTTTTCACAATTTATCTTGTGAAGGCCACTTTGGACCTAAAATTATATCCTGAAATGTTTTAGAATATGGACTTTATTTTATAACCCTTTTTAAAGATTCTCATGAATTTAGAAATAGATGTGAAAAAATATCAGTTTTTTAGAAATATTTCATGGAGATAAGAAATTACCCAAAAGACACCTAATTTTAGTAAATATTTTAAATTATAGGGGATAAATTTTATTTGAAATTTTCTAATGTCATTTTGAAATTATTATATCTTTCTTATGGTTGATTATTTTTCCAAATCGATGGAAGAAAAAGTCACCAGGACTGATAATGTTATTTTTTGTGTGATGTTTTTAGGGTTAACATATTTTTTAGGTTTGGAGTGCTTATAGACATAATTAGTGATGAAGGGAATCCATTTTTCAATAGGATAATGTAGGATTTGCTGACGAATTATGGGTTGAATCATAAACCATCGACTCCCTATCATACACAGACTAATGGTAAATCTAAAGTGTCTAATAGGGAAATAAAAGGAATTTTAGAAAATACTCTTAAACCAAATAGGAAGGATTATAGCCAAAGGTTGGAAGAAAAGTTGTGGTATTATAGGATAGCCTAAAAACCCATGATTGGAATGAGTATATATTTTTATTTATGGTAAAATCTATCATTTTCCTATATAAATAGAGTATAAGGCATATTTGGCTATGAGGATGATGAATTTGGATCTTTAAATAAGTAAGAAAGAGATACAATTGAAGTTTAAGGAGATTGAGAAAATTAGAAGGGAAGCCTTTTAGAATTCGATAGTTTGAAAAGAGAGAATAAGTGTGGCTCATGAAAATCTAATCTAACCAAAAGACTTATACAATAGAGACAAAGTGTTGTTATTCAATTCAAGACTCAAGATGATTCTATGTAACCTTTATTCCATATGGGAAGTTCCATTTATAATTACCCATGTAAATTATTTTAGTTATGTGTATATTGTGAAGGATGGAGAGTAGGATCCATTCACTATTAATGGAAATATGATGAATAAATTCTATGGGTCTATTCCATCAAATTCAGTGGAGTAGATCACACTCCTCTAACCTGTTTATTAATAAAATTCATCAGGGCATACCTCTCCTTTACACCTGATTTATTATAGTGATTTAATTTAAAATTTATGAACATGTTAAATCCAATTAAATGTGTTGATATCACTGCATAATTTAAGTGTGGGGGAAGAAACCTTTGTAGTTTAGGATTTTCAATTTTTTATTGTTTTGTTTCCCAATAAAATTGTCTATTTTTCAAAATTGTGAGTGTTTCTTTTTTTATTTTTCTATTTTTTTAAAATTTTGAGCTCGAACAATCATCTTTTCCATTTTTTAATCCTATTTCTATAAATTAAAAAAATTTAATCCATGAAACTAATCGTAAATGAATCCTAAAAATGAATTTGTTTTAAGTTAAATTATTTTTTTTATTTCATAAAAATTCCTCTGATTTTAAATCCCATGCCACATATAAATGTATTTATCTATAAAATCACTTTCCCATGAAGCTTATGAACAATATTTTCATATTAATTTCACTCACCTCACTTTTCAAGAGAAACAAACCAGGCTTTTTTGAACAAAAAATTGATTTATTCATGTTAAAACATTATGGTTTGAGGTACTTTTGTTGTAATTGATTGAGTCGTTTATTTGGTTTTAAATACACATTTTCAAAATAATCCTTTTTTATGATGAATTTCCTAAAACATTTAATCCTTATAAATCTTATAATTTTTGAATAACCTATCAGTTTAGCCAAATTACAATCTAATTTTTTTTATCCAAACTACTCTAGAAATGAAATTGCATGCTTTCGTTGAACCAATGTTTTGGGGGAAGCTTTATTATGTTGTTATAATTCATTTGGTGATACTTTGGGTGTAAAATAAAATTATTAATATATGTGTTTCTTATGAAAAAACATTCTATTGAATGTTATTCCTTATAAATATTTCATTATAAATAAGTTGTTCCTTTCTAGAGCTTCCAACGGAGAAAAAACGTTATCATAATCTGAAGCTTGTAAGAAAAATTATGTTTGAGAAGATTTAAATTTTTTAGATGAAATTATTAATGGGGTGTAATTTCCTTGATTTTTCATGATGATGGAGTTTATTTTCTACTAAGGGTAGTTAGCAGGATACCATACTTGAGTGAAAATTAAAATCTTGAATTTTTGCTTCAAAAAGAGCCAAGCCCTCCTCAATTAGCCTCAATTTTTTGAAATCTTAATCCTTCCAAATGAAATACATAAAAAATAACCTAAAACTTTCCCTTGATAAAAATGTTTCCTTTACTCACATTGAGTGCAAAAATATTAATATGTCAAGCCTATGGTGACTATTTCATAGGTTAGGATGATAAATGCCATGTTGAAAATTAGAATTTGTGAGATGAGAGAAAATTCGTGTGAGGTAGGTGTATTGTATTCATGGGAGGATAAATTAAGAGAAAATATATTGAATTAATTTAATAGAGTACATAAAATAAATTTTTTGAGGAGGCATGATATCTTGTTTATTATTGTCAAATTGGTGGATCTGATGGGTATGTGTTTTAAATTTTCATTAATTTAATTTTTATGATTACTTGTCCAATAGTCCAAGTGCTAAGTATGAGGAAACCAAAAAAGATAGTATTTTAATAATTATTCATATGTTTTTCAGTGATTTAATTCCTTATAATTACACAATTTGATCTGATTTTAATTATTTTAGTATTTTTCTTGAATTTTGGGCATAATCGTGAAAATTTATTAATTCTAGGGAATCAACAGGTTTTTAGTGCATCTGTATTTCAATCATAACTTCTTCAATTTTGATCAAAATTTAGTGATACATTTTTAGGATTCCTTTTTTTATTAAGGTTTATCTTTTGGAAATATACCCAATTCTAAATACAATGACCCATAAAAATCAATCAATTTGAAAAATATTTCTAGATAATAGAATGGAATCCACCTTAGTAATTGAGGAATATCTCACCCTAGAGATATTAAAATGAGGTGATTATATCAGTATTTAAAATCATAATCTAATTATGACATCAAAATTAAATTTCATAGTTAATTTTGGTCATTAAGGAACCCATTTAATGCACCAAATTAGGGGTAGTTGAGGACTCTCCTTGTCTATAAAAAGGATTCTTCAGTAATATAAAAATAAATTTTTTTACCCTTGTATAACTAAGAAATTTTTTTATGGATCATGAAAATGGAGGAGAGGAATAGATTTTATCAACAAAGATTCTTGAGATTCGAAAATTTACTCTATGAATTAAACTCCGACTTTCATTTTATAGAAACTGGAGGGATAATTTTTAACTCATCTAGTATATAAATATGTGCATCCACTTCTATTAAATGCATTGAAGAAGGATAAATAGAAGATATTCAGAAGGGTTGGATACTTGAAGTAATGTGTGATTTATATTTTTATCTTTTAATAGTTTCATAATTCTCTCTTCTTCCTCCTTCAACACTATTACCCTTCATATAAAGGGTTAAATTTTTTGAATGATTGGAGAAGGGGGAGTTTTCATTTTTTAATTTTAGAGTCTTCTAATTTAATTTAAAACACTTATTTTTCTATTGAATGGTTTCTATTTTTAGCAGTTTATAATTATATTAATGTTATTTTAGTTAGGGTTTTAGTGTCATTCATTGTTTACAAATTTGGTTGAGGATCTATAAACTCCCTTAACCCAGTGTAGTTTGTCTCGATTGAGAAAATTATACTAGGTGGTGAGTGTCTAGATATCATTGCCATGTGTGTGGAATAAGTTAGTTATTTATTGATTTATAAAGAGAAAACAATCCTGATCATAACTTGAGTTAGTTTTTTGGGAATGGTTTATGAATATTCAGGCACATATGAGTGGTTTCTATTTTTCCATTAACTAAGGGATATTGACAACTTTATCAAGTATTCTTTTATTTATCATGCATTAGAAAGTGAGGGGGAATTATTTTTATGACCCTGATGACATTAAAAAACGATCCTACCATGTCCCCATCACAATATTCATCAATTTTGGTTCAAACATCAATTTAATTGCTTTATTTATTTTTAAAATCAATCAATTTTAAAAAAACTCTATTTCTTCATCTAATTTCAAATGAAAAATGTGATTTTTATGCACTCTTCTCTATAGACAGTCTAGGTTTACCACTTTACTGCATTTTAACATAGTAAATCATTGTGTTTTTCACACCCCATGATAGTCATTTTTTACTATTTCCTTTTCCATTTTTTCATATTTTATGATCAATGTATTGATGGGTATGAGTTATTTTATGACTCGCTCATGCACTTTGATTATGTTATCATACCCTTATGCACTATTATGCTCGTTGATGACATTCAATTTTTAATTATTATGTCCACCCTAACTGAGAATTTGATATAACCCTTCTTATGTTTCCTTTTCCCTAGGTTTTAAATAATTACATTAAATGATTTATGCCTATATAGGATTTCACAATGATGATGTCGATAACCAAACATGAAATAAGAAACGTTGGGTATAACAGAAGATGATGCTCAACTCTATAAACCATTTTTTATGAGTCCAAGTTCACGTGAATTGCTTATGTTGGAGTTTGTTCTAATTCTCTAAAACTCTATACCTAAAATGTTCTCCAAAACATATGTGACCCATTTTTCCTTTTGATGATGCAAGGTTTTTATGAAAAAATTGGTTCATGATGATCTTAATCATAGTAGAAAATGTAAATTTATAGATTTCAACACAAGATCCAAGAGTGTGGGTTTTGGGTTGTTATAGTTTGTATCAAAGGTCAGGTTGGGTAACTTTGGAGATTATGATGTTTTCATATGAGTTTATCTTATGAGTTATGGACATAATCATAGGAATTTATGCTTAAGTTTGATCATTAGTTTGAGTCTTAAGACACCCCACTTGAGGTGTTAAAGTAGAAACAATTTTTAGTTTATCAATGAAATTTTAGAAGATATTTTTTGGGTTGATGTATTTTTAACCCCTAGGATAAATATGAAGTGTTTTTATGGAATACTTATTTTTCAGGATTTAAGAGAAAAAGGAACAACTGAAGGCTGGGTGACAACTTGTCCCATCCAGAAAGGCTACGAGGCTTGAACCAAAAACCAATGGGTGAAAATCGTTTAATGCCAAAAGATTTCCTACATAATTTCAAAGTTAGTACTACATCATTGAACATCAATATTAAGTTTATTTTGGAAATATGATTTATTTTATTTGAGGAATAATGGTTTATTTATCTTGGAACAATATATGATCAAATCCTTCCCATCATTGGGTTTCAAACCTAGTCATGAATTTTTTGAATAATTTGAATGGTATTTATTTATAGAAAGATTTATTTTCAACTTTGGGTATTTCTATTTAAATTTGATTATTATTTTATGAAGGTTTATTAATATGTGGAATTATCTAACTACATGCTAACTATTTTGGTTTAGGTTAATTTCTAAATATAGGTTGAATAGCTTGGATATCCCTTTATGGTTTTGTGGTATTTAAAAGTTTATTGTAGTTTTAAGGAATTAAAAAATTTATCTTTAATACTCATCATTTAGAGAAAAAGATTATATTTTTTAAAAAATTGACTAAATGGTAAAAGTTTACTTGTCAAGTAAGTATATTTACTTACTTTTTTAGTATAGATAGTGAAATAAATCCTTAAACTTTACAAAAAGTAACTTGAAATACAATTTTATCCTATTACTATCTTTTCTAATAATATAAACGACCATTTATATACCTATTTGGTTTTTGTTTTTTTTCATTAACTTCTTCTTTATCACATTCTCTATCACTCTCTATTAGTCTATAAGAATTATTTTTTTTCCTTCCAAATCAATCATTTAATTTCCCACCAATTTTCTCCCTATGTGGAATCATAGTTATGAAAATATTTATCTTACCTTTATATTTCCCAATATCCCTATTAAATAAGATGTTTTATTTACCATTTTTATGATGTTTGTTTTAATAAAGTAATTCTAATTTTTTTTTATCCTTGTATAACTAAGATTAATTTCAATGGATAAATTCATTTTAAGGGGGTAAGATATAACACCCTTAGATTTTAAGCAATATATTCTTTCAAATTAATTTAAATTATTTGATATATTTTCTTATATGAAATGCAAAATTTTACTTGCATTGTACATAAAACCTAGTTTTTCTTACATTTTATGCAACATTGAGTTTCTTTTGTAACTTGTGTTACAGAAAAGTTTGAGTCTTAACAGACAAAAATAGACTATTAATATTATCTATTTATCATAATCGATATCACCTATCAATTGGGATGGAAGAAATTAATATTACTAACTAGATTATGAATATATAGTCTACAAATGTTTATATAAATAATCCTTTGGTGGCCAATTAATTAAAAATGAAAATAAAAAACTAATTGAATATAAAGGATGTGTTTCTATGAAAAAATATTTATATGCACACTGTAAGAACCTAGATCTTATTTTCAGGTATGGATCTTTATTTTTGGTGTTTTTGAGAAAAAGAGGAGTTTCTTGAAATTTAAGGAGTACATGTCGTGTACCCTGTTGTTGTGGGTAGTCATGTACTGGTTGTGTAGCGGCCGAGTATATGGCCATGTGAGGTGACATGGATACTGCCTAAAGCAGGGCCCAGTAAAGGCCTATACATGTCTTTTATCCTTAGAAAACACGATGTGTAATTTTTTTTATTTGTTATATCGGATCATGGTTGTGTCTAATTGACAGAACCTCCTTCTTCTAGAATCATCTCATCCAGGAGTGACAGATATCACCAATTCTTCTCTGAGCCCCCGATCGATCGTCTATGCTCCAAATCAAACACCGTCGATTGCATTGGAATCATCTTGGTGAGTTATTCCTTATTTTAGATCCTCTTATCTTGATTTCTATTCTTTTGTGATATATCATTGGTTGAGTGTTCTTTAAGTTTTTGTAGGTCTACCACATTCTAGGATGATTCAAAGGTTAAGATTCAACTATATTGATCGTATAACATTGAGGTGGATGGTTTGTGCCTTTCTATATTTTTTATTTTAATTATATGTGAAAGAATTTCCCAATACCCTTGTTTAGGTTATTACGTGTTTAGTGGATTTAACCATGTTAATGTCTGCCATGCCTTCTTTTATTGATTATGGGTTTTTTATTGTAAATAGGGTTATTTACCTTGTTATGGATGTGTTTTCCCATGTTTGATCTGATATTGGCCATTGGGTCTATAATTTCCTTTTAAACTGCTCTGTTTTCTATACCTAGTGTTGTTAGGATGGAGTAATACTATATAAAATGCTTGTGTTATGATTTTTATCCTTTTATCCAAGTAGTATTTGTGTTTTACTTTGTCTACTGAATATAGTTTGTACACGATTGCTTTACCCAAGGTTGTGGGAACCTGTTGTAGTGAGACCATATGGGGAATTGACATTGAAGACTTCCCGAGAGTGTCTGTTTAACTTTTCATGCTGTGAGACCATAGAGGGATTGATTTTGAGTACTCCCCAATATTGTCTATAGTTATCATTACAAGACCACATGGGGAATTGAAATTGTTTGATTCCTTATAGAGTCTGTAGTTTAACGTTAAAAGACTGTTGGGGGAATTGACGGTGAGTGATTCCTCAGAGAGTCTTAGTTTTCATGAGACCAAAGGGGTTAGACTATGTGAGAAATCCCAGGTGTTCGTTATATCTTAATTGTTAAATGATAAGTTGAAAAAAAGGGGTTAGGTTGTGAGAACTTTCCCAGAGGGTTACTTGTAAATGATTTGTTGAATAATTGATAATGTAAATGAATGTAGTTGAAACTATAGGAATGTTAACTTTTGAGTACTTGTTTATTACTATGTTTTTTATATTGCCTACTATATATATTCAATGATAGTTTAGAACAAATATTTTTGTGGTTGCCTAATGGGATTCATATCACTTCCTATTTGGGTCATGCTTTTAGGCCCAACCAGATTATATCGTTGTAGTTATAAATAAGGGAAAACTACCTTCTACTTTAGGTACCTGACTACTGTAGATATGGGGAGCATAGGACCAACATGAGGCATTTGATTCTATTGTATTTTACTTGTTTTCTTTATAATTTTGTTTATTATTTTATTCCAACATTGTGACTTGTTTGAATTATTTCCTAGATACTTGTGACGTGCATCATTATTTACATATATATATATACTACAGTTGTTTATTTACTTTCAGTCTTCTACTATTTATTTATTGAATGGCATTACTATTTCTACTACTTTTACACATTATTTTATACTGTGTTACTCTCCCAATGAGGGAATAGTTTCCCCACTATCACACCCAAGGCCCTCGCTACTAGTTGGTAGCCTCTGGCCTTCCGGGAAATGCGATTGAGGCCATGTGAACAACCGGGTACGGGGCACCTTTGGGAGGAACCTGGAACTAGGACGTTACAAAGTGGCATCAGAGGGATTATTTTCTTTTTGACTTCCTATTTGAAGACTACAGTTATATATATGAAGGAATAGGTAGTTGGTAATAAGTTGTGCCTAGGAGTAACTAACCCGTGTATAGGGAAAATCTTTTTTACCTCGATTATTGTAATTTTTCAGGTTTTTCAATTATTACAGTTTATTTTATTTCACCATTGGATGGTTCACATGTTTTATATTGTTATTGTTGATGTTATTGAGGTTCTATTTCTGTTGCAACCTGATAAGATGAGGGTATTCCATCTCATGCATCATATAGGAACTCGCTAGACATCACATGTCATGCATATTTGTCATGCTATTTAGGGTGCATTACTGGATGCATGTTATTGTGATAGGTGTTGTGCTAGATATGCATGTTGTTGTGATAGATACATTTATAGAATGTCTGCTATTTTGAGAGGGTATTTGAATATTTAGAGTATCATTTGAATGGAAACAAAAAAATGGTTCTCGAGGTGTTATGGGCCCTCATGGATCAGAATTTGGTGGATCATGTGTTTGATTGAACTGTTATACCTTGTGATATATATAAAGATGATGCCAAACTTTGATTTGTGGGGACTATGGGAACCATGGATTATAATAAAACACTTTAATGTTTTTTTCAGTGTTTTTATGGGGTTCCAGAGTAGCTTCTAAGGATTACTATCCGGAAAAACCCAGAATACACGGTGTTTATTCATGAATGCATGCCATGTATCCTTATGTTCGGTAGGGAAGAACTTTTCATAAGTACACACCATCTAACAAATGTACACTCCATGTAGTCCTAAATAGTGTGACTGGATGTGTGGGTAGAGACATGGGGTTAGGAAATGTTTGGTGACACACGTCGTGTACTTGGAGTACACACTGTGTTTTTAGAGCCGTGTACCAAGCCGTGTGACCAACGACACAGGTGGATGAAACCCAAGTTGTACACGCTGTTTTCTCTTCTTAAATTCCATTAAGAGTTGACCATTTCACCAACTGTGTGACTAACAAAACATATGGTTATTGCTTAATGGATACATGTTTTTTCCAATGTGCGCACTCCATGTAGAGTTACCCAGGTAGGAGCCATGTGTGTAGCCGTGTAGAGGAACTCAGGCAGGGGGAAAATTATTCAAGTACACACTGTGTATCAAGGAGAACACGCCATGTGTAGAAATGTTACATGACCAGTTTTGGAAGAATTACACACCCATGTGAAAACATAAGGGTACACTTCGTGTAGGGGTAATACATTTCGTGTATCCATGTTTTGAAAAACATGATTTTTTTCTTCTCATATTCCCTTATTCCACTTCTAAGTTTCAGTCCTTGATAATCTTGAACTGAGGTGTGAAATTGACATTACAGAGTCATTCCACTGATACATCCTCCAATTTTATGCCAGATATAGGGAAACAATCAGACACCAGACATGGTATATTAGGGACTACTAGCAGTTCCTCTAGTTGTGCATGTCTTTTCCCCAACTGTCATTTCGGACCCAGGTGATGATGCACAGTTCCGAGAAGGCTTCATGAAGTTTATACAAACCTTCTAGGGATCAATTCACCTTGCCCCGTCTATGGATGAGTTTACATTGGTTTTTTAGAAACATAATCCTCCCAATTTCTCAAGGGATGAAGGACCTCAGGCTGTTGAGTCATGGTTAGAAGCCATGCTATCTATCTTTGAACATCTAGAGACTCATCCATAAAGGAGGGTGAAACTCTCTACATACATCCTTTGGGTTTCCACCAAGAGATGGTGAGATTTTATATCACTAGTGGGATATCATCAGGTTATGTCTTTGGATGAGTTCCAGCATACTTTCTACGACCACTTATACCCGAAGACATTGAGGTCTGATCAAGACAGAGAGTTCATGAGTTTGGAGTAGGGTACTCTCTTGGTTATGGAGTATTCTTATTGCTTCACAGAGTTGCATCATTTTACATCTATTCTAGGGGGTGATAAGTTATTCCTAGTGAGGAAGTTTGAGGATGGTCTCAGGCATGACATCTGATCTCATGTGAATATATTCAGGTTTACTTTTATATCTTCCATAGTCAACCAGGAGCTGATCACCGAGCACAACCTAAGGGATTATGGAGATGTGACCTAGGGCGGTTCAACATCTATATTTGGTGCTTCTCCGACTGATAGTAGGAATTTCCATAGGTATTCTAAACGTGGATATCCGAGTATGTGGGATACACCTTTAGGTAGCCATGTCGTTTTCTAACAGTGTAAGAATGATGGGAATATGAGGCCACATTTCCTGATATACTCAGTTGAGTGCTGATCATGTGGCAAGATGGGTCATCTTCAGTGTTTATATCAGTTTCTCTCAGTAGCAGCTAGTGATAGATGTTCTTCTATAGATCCTCGTTCAGGAGCAGGACCACCAGTCTCTCATCAATATGCCAACTGGAGTTAATCTCATCATTCAGGAAGAGGTGGAGGTCGTTACCATGGTATCCAGTCACTAGACTATCTACGACAATAGGGTGGATCGGATCAGGGTGGTCAGACAGGGTCACAGGGCTGTAGTACAGGTCAAAGGTTTGCAGTGGAGCAGACTCAATAGGAGCAGGATCCCGTACCCTCTACAGTTGGAGGTACAATTCTAGTTGCCTTAGTTTTAACTTCTACACTTATCGATACTGGGGCTTCCCATAGTTTCATATTTGTTGCTGTTGTGGAAATCCTTGGGATCTTTATCTGTACCTCTACTGATATCATGACACTAGACACTCCGTTGGGGATTAGAACTGCTAGTGTATGTTAGTTCAATGAGTGAACTCTTGATGTTGGTTGGTGTCACTTCTTATGGGACCTCTATGTATTAGAGATGACATGCTATGATTTCATTCTCAGAATGGACTGGTTGGTTCCCTACTAGGCTATTATCGACTCCTATCACCATAGGGTGAGTTTCACATCACCAAAGGGTGGTCTGTTTCTACATAAGAGTGAATAGGATGTCTAGGCAAGTAGAACAAGACCAGAGCATCATTGTTTGGGAGAAGTTACAACATAGATTTCTAGTCTATACCTAGATTACTAGGGGACTTCACAGATGGAATTTTGTCCAGTGGTGGATCATTTTAGTTGTATCTTTTCAGGGGACTTTGGGTTTTCCTTCTAAGTGAGAGGTATACTCTTCTATTGATCTTATGCCAGGAGAGGAACTGGTGTCTATTTCTCCTTATAGGATGGCTACACCAGAGTTACATGAGCTCATGAAGCAGTTAGAGGAGTTATAGGAAAAGGGTTTCATCTAACCCAGTACTTCTCCTTGGGGTTTGTTGTCCTATTTGGAAAGAAGGCATACGATACCCGTGGACGTTGTGTGGATTATCAGAAGCTGAACCAGTTGAAAGTCAAGAACCAATATCCCTTGCCAGGGTTTAATGATCTATTTGATCAGCTTTGAGGATCCCGGGTGTTCTCTAAGATTGACTTAAGATCGGGTTATCATCATTTTCACATTAGTAAATCTGATATACCTCTTACAACATTTCAGAGCAAGTATGTTCTATATGAGTATGTGGTTATTCTATTCAATCTCACAAGCATGCCTGTAGTTTTCATGGAATTGATGATCCAAGTGTTCCATCCATACCTGGACTCTTTTATGGTGGTTTTTATGGAAGATATCATGGTGTAATCTCATACTTGAAATGAACATGCTACAAATCTAGATATCATTTTTAGTACATTAAGATAGCATCAATTATATGATAATATCTCAAAATTCCACTTTTGGATGAGCCAGATTCACTTCTTGGGTCATGTTATCTCAGATACAGGAGTATTAGTAGACTTAAAGAAACTAAGAGTAGTAGTTTATTGTGAGCATCCAAATAATTTCTTTGAGGTACAGATTTTCCTAGGTATGTTTGGTTACTATAAGTGCTTTATACAAGACTTTTCACTCTTAGCAGTGCTACTGATGAGCCTGAATAAGAAGGGTGTGATGTAACTGTGGAGAGATATATGTGATTCAAACTTTCATGAGATTAAAGGGAGGTTGAATTTAGAATCAACACTAGTTTTTCTAGAGCCAGGAAAGAGTTATACAGTTTACTATGTTACATAATGTATCGGGATGGGAGAAGTGCTTATGCAGGAGGAAGGAGTCATTGCGTACGAGTCTCAGTAGTTGATGCCACATGTGGGGAATTACCCGATGCACAATCTTGAGTTGCTGCAGTTTCGCATGCTTTATTCTATTAGAGATATTATCTATTGGTAGAGAATTTTGTTGGTTTTACCAAACAAAAAATTCTCAAGTATATCTTTACTCAGCATGATCTGAATTTGAGACAGCGAAGGTCAGTTGAATACCTTCAGTCCTTTGATTTTGAGCTTCCCTACACACATGGGAAAGGAAATGCAGTGGATGATGTATTGAGTAGGAGGATGCAGATAAAGGAATATCAGGAGGCCAGAAGTGAGTGGCAACTTATGGATATATTCTCTGAGATGAATTTAGAGGTGCATGACAGACAGGGACAAATGTTTCTTTCTTATGTAGCTGTTACCTCTATTATGCTTGATCGAGTGAAAATGAGGTAGCTATTAGATGCTAAAGGCCTAGTCCTATGGGAGAGTGTTTCCGGACTGGACCCTATTCCGAGATAGACTATGGGATAGGATGATATCATACACTACCATGGATGCGTATGGTTTTCCGCAGACATACGTGAGGAGCAGATACGGGATTTTCATTATTCAATTTGGGTAGTTCATCCTAGTTTCACCAAGATGTATAGAGATCTAAACTATCATTATTGGTGGCTATGTATGAATAGATATTTTGGTGATTTTTTCAGGAGGTATTCCACCTTCTAGAAAGTGATGGAGGAGAATTAGAGACCAACAAGTCTTTTGTAGCAGTTACCCATTCTCGAGTGCAAGTGGAATGATGTCGCGATGGAATTTATGACAGTTTTACCAAGGTCTCCTTGAATGAATGATGAAGTTTGGGTTTTCATTGACAGACTCAAGAAGGTTTCACACTTCTTACCAATCAAGGAGACCATTATTGTTTATGATATGGGAAGGCTGTACATCTGGGAGATTTTACGTTTACAAGGGGTTCCACACTCCATTGTTTCAGATAGGGATGCATGTTTTACATCTCGATTCGGGCAGGGACCACAAAGGGATTTGGGTACACAAGTACTTATGAGTACATCTTACATTCCCTAGACAGACGGCCAGTCCGAGCATACTATACAGGTACTAGAGGACATGCTTCAAGCATACGTACTAGATTTTCGTGGTTCTTGGGAGAAGCACATACCCCTGGTGGAGTTTTCCTGCAATAATAGTTTTAAGAAAACTATTCAGATGGAACCTTATAAGGATTTCTATAGTAGGCAGTGCCGATCACCCCAATGTTGGCTGGGGGCAGGAGAGGCCGCTATGCTGAGACCTCGTCTTGTCTAGGAGGCAACAGAGCAGATTGAGTTGATTCAGAAGAGGATGGCTACTGCACAGTCATGAAAGATGTCTTATCCTAATTGAAGGAGGCGACCTCTAGAGTTCGAGGTCAAAGATCGGTTTTTTCTTTGTGTCACACCAAGGTTAGGACATAGGAGGATAAAGAGATAGGGCGAGCTTTCACCAAGATACGTCGGGCCATTTGAGGTTTCGGAGAGAGTCGATCCATTTTCCTATCAATTGTAGTTACCTCAGAGGTACTGGGCTATGCATGACGTCTTCAATGTTTCCTAGCTAAGATGTTTCTTCTCAGACCCATCTCATGTTTTTCAACCCGAGGAGGTTGAGTTGGAGGTGGACTCATCGTTCGAGGAGCATCCTATCATGATTTTTGATCGCTGTGTGAAGGTTCTCTATGACCGGTCTATTCCTCTAGTACGGATGCTATGGTAGCATGGCTAGGAATAGGATGAGACTTGATAGAGGGAGGCTGATGTGTGATCATAGTGGCTAAAGTTGTTCAAAGATTATTATTCACCACCTTCTTAGGGAGATTTGGGGACACATTTCATTAAGGGGGGAAGTTTTTAAGAACTCAGATCTTCTTTTCAGGTTTGTATCTTGATTTATGGTGTTTTTTAGAAAAAGAGATGTTTTTAAAAATTTATAGAGTACACGCCATGTACTTAGGAGTACATGTTGTGTACCTGGTTTCCGCGGGTAGCCTTGTACTGGTAGTATAGCGGCCGAGTACATGGCCATGTGAGGTAACCTAGAGACCACCTAAATAGGGGCCTGGTAAAGGCCTATGCATGTTGTGTATCCTTAGATAACATGCCATGTATTTTTATTTTTATTTGTTATATTGGAACAGGGTCACATCTAATTGACATAACCTCATTCTTCTAGTGTTATCTCATCCAAGAGTGATGGATATTTCTGATTCTTCTTCGAGCCCACGATCAATCGTCTATGCTCCAAATCAAACTCCATCGATTGTGTTGGAATTGCATTAGTGATTTCTTCCTTCTTCTAGAGCCTCTTCTCTTGATTACTCTTCTTTCATGAGATATCCTTGGTTGAGAATTCTTAATGTTTTTGTAGATTACCACATTCCAGGTCGATTCAAAGGCTGAGGTTCAACTATATCAATCATACCATGTTCAGGTAGGTGGTTTGTGCATTTTTGTAGTTTTTCATTTAATTATATGTGAAAAAAGTTCCCAATACCCTAGTTTAGGTTATTGCGTGTTTATGGAATTTAACACTATTAATTACTGTCATGCCTTGTTTTCTTGAGTATGGGTTTTTGATTGTAAATAGGGTTATTTAACTTTCTATGGATTTGTTTTCCCACGTCTGATCTGATATTCACCATTGGGTCTAGAATTCCTGTTATGCTGCTCTGTTTTCCATGACTAGTGCTGTTAGGATGGAGTAATATTATCCAACATTCTTGTGTTATGCTTTGTAGCCTTTTAGCCAAGAAGTATTTGTGTTTTACTTTGTCTGTTGAATATTTTTTTGCATGATTGCTTTACCCAGGACTATGGGAACCTGGTGTAGTGTGACCCTAGGGGGGAATTAATGTTTAGGACTTCCCTATAGTGTTTGTTGTAATTTTCATGCTACGAGACCATATGGGGGATTGATGTTGATTGGTCCCTCGGATTGTCTATAGTTATCATTACGAGACCACATGGGGAATTTACATTGAGTTCTTCCTCAGAGAGTCTTTATTTTATCATTAAAAGACTATAGGGGGAATTGGCGGTGAGTGATTCCTTATAGATTCTTAGTTTGAATGAGACCAAAGGGGTTAAACTATGTGATCTACACAAGGGTTCATTATATCTTTATTGTTAAATAATAAGTTGAACCAGAGGGGTTAGGCTATGAGAACTTTCCCCGAGGGTTAATTGTGAATGATTGGTTGAATAATTGATAATGTAAATGAATGTAGTTGAAACTATATGACTATTTACTTTTGATTACTTCCTTATTTATTACTTCATTTTGAATGTTGCCTGCCATATATATTCACTAATAGTTGGGCACAAATATTTGGGTGTTTTCCTACTGGGATTCAGCTCACACCATATTTAGGTCATGCTTTTGGGGCTAATCCGATTATATTGTTGTAGGTATAGATGGAAAACACCCTTCTACTTCAAGTACTTGACTGCTATGGAGCTGGGGAGCATGGGACCAAACTGAGGCTTATAATGCTATTGGAGTTTATTTGTTTTCTTTATACTTTGGTTTATTACTATATTCCAGCATTGTGACTATTTTGACTTCTTTCATAGATACTTGTGACATTCATAATTATTGACATATATATATGTTGTAGTTTATTTACTTTCAGTCTTCCACTGTTTATTTATTGTATGGCAATAATGTTTCCACTACTGTTATATATTTGTTTCTACTGTATTAATCTGACAATGAGGGAATAGTTTCCCCACTATCACAACCAAGGACCTAACTACTAGTTGCCATCCCCTGGCATTCAGGGAAATGCACTTGAGGCCATGTGACCAACCGAGTACGGGGCACCTTTGGGCGGCACCTGGAATCGAGATGTTACACCCACAAAAGTGTTTTATCTTAATAAATTCAATTAATCACTATTATTAAATAATATTAAAGATATTTATATGTTATATATTTAATCAAATGTTTTTAAACTTATCTTATATGCGTTATATATAAATTAATAACAAATCTAATTTTAAACATTAAAAGAGTGTATTTGTCTAAAATGCAATTTTGTCATCTTTTAATGGAAGAATTGATTTAAAAATAAATTTTGACACTTTTCTAATATATATATATAATAAGATCCATTTTTTAAAGAGTAATAACAAAATTAACTTTGGGTTAATTTTTGGTATTTTTCTGAGATATTTCATATTTTGATGAATAGAGAAAAATAATGATTTTTAATTGAAAACAACATTTTTATCTAATTTATTTATATATTTATATTATTTTTTTAGTTTATTTTAAACTATAGTTAGATAAATTTTATATCATTTAAACCAATTTGGTTCATTGGAATACAATTAATAATGAAATTGTATATAAAAACTTAGCAAACTATTGAACATATTCTCTGTAAAAACAAGCTTTCTTGTCTCATCTGTGGGATTATTTTTAAATTAATTTCTTTACATTATGTGATTTTAATTTATGAAAATGGATTAAATATTTAAAATTAGAATAATTTATAATTTATAATAAGAAAAACATAGTTTTTTTTACAAAAAATATTAGTTAAATAGAAAATAATAATTACAGTGATTAAGGTAAAAACAAGATTACTTAGTGGTTAAACATTAAACATAAGGTATAAATATGGACCTAAATTTTTTAAAAAAACATTTTATTGCCATATTTAAAACTAAAACATTAATTTATCTAATATTTTGTGTTATGAAAGCCTCTTGGTAGGTAAAAACATGGGGAGAAAACAATTCTTTTAAAATATTTCAAGTGTGTCCTCTCCCTGAACTTTTAAAAGGCACTCACCCCCCCCCCCCATTTATCCACAACAATAAAGAAATTTGACTCATAAAAACCTGAACAAATAATCTAAAAAAATCCCCAAAATAACCCTATATTAATCACTTTTGGCATAAATCTATCCAAGGAAGCTCTTTGGTGCAAACCAAAAGGAGTTAACCGAGAAAGAGGTAATGTTCTTCAACGAGAATTTACATTTTATTTCCTTATCCATCCATCAAATTATTCTTATTCAAGGATTATATAATAAAATAATTATCATAAATATACTTATATGTAGTTATGTTAAGGGTTATACCTACAACTATACACACTTCCATCAAATGGGTTACGAAATTATAGTTTGTGTGTATAGCAGACTACCATCTCGCGAAAAAATGTCATTCGTTTTTTCATTACCACCTATAATGATTGAGAATTATGATGAAAAAAATATTTTTATTTGATATATATATATATATATTATTTATGATGAATTAATTATTATGTAAATTTTTATATACACATTCCTTCATGCCTTCTATTTTGTGGGAATACAATAACATCGTTTGTGGACGTGTAGACTACTGCCTCCTCAAAGAGATGTGATACATTCACACTTTACATGGAATTTATTATGTATGTTTTTAATAAAAATATGTGACATAAATAAAATTTATACTATATTAATGACATAATTACCATTCTATAAATATGATATACCATTTTCTTTATTACCCTTTCAGACACTAAAAAAGTGATAACGTCGTTCGTGGATGTGTGGACTACCACATCTTCGACACCTTGTGATTCCTTTTACAACACAATAATTGTATATATAGGTATATATGATTGAATAACATGGTATTTATGATACTATTATAATTATTTAAATAAAAATGTTACTTAAATTATTTTCATAATGATCATTGAGAAATGGGAACGTTACTCATGCGTATGTACAAACTACCATCTCCATGACTGTAACATTGTTTCATTTTTCAAAACCATATTTAATTATTTATTTTAAATACATAATTTATATAAAAATATTATTATTATTTATTTTTTAATATATTTTAGATGTTTAAATAATAACTTCTTTGACCATAGTCAACCAACCATAGTCATTTTTGACACCTAAACCGAATATGGACAGAACACCCAAGGTAAAATTAATTTTTTGAGTATTTTTATACCACATTATAATAAGTAAAAAAAATTAATAATAAATTTGAAAAATATTATGAATAAATTAAATAATTAACATAGTTTTATTATTCAGTAATGTAATGGACACTCATGACAAATCAGACTCAAGGTACGAGATTATCATCTCACTTTTTATGTCGGTAAGAGAAATGTAATACTCACCACTACATTTGTGTGGTGTATCTAATTGAAATTATGATATATTATATAACTAATTATTTTATATTAAGGGTATTTAAATGTTTAATTTTTTGATTATTACTTTTGGTATTACTGATTGAGATGTTACCATAGATGTATGGGATTTCTAGTCTCACTTTTATTTCTGTAAGACCGATGCCATATTTCCCACTGATTTTTGTTTTTTGGTGTATATAATTTTCATGAGTGTTTTTTATGATAATTATCCTTAAAATTATGGGGTTTTACATATACATTTTAGGAACTATATTTAATGGGGTTCATGGTTTCAAAGTTACCAAAGTAGTAATGGTTTTTTGTCACAATTTTTCTTCCTTGGGACGTTTGGTGTGTTATAAACCTACATTATTTTAGGAACTATATACACTACTCTATTGAAAATTTATATCATTAATATACTTATTCTAGTGATACTATATGTTTGATTTAATTTTATTCCATTCTTTGAGATTTTTATTCAAATGTTTCAAGGTGGTATGAGACTCTTTAGAATATTTATAGGTTGTTTCCCTCAAGAATATTTTTAATGATATTTTAAGGGAATTTCCATTAATCAATATAAAAAACCCATTAATGTTACTTATCATCCACTGGGGATACTCTGTATTGACACCCTACTCAATCGTTCTTTGTATGGATTAATATTGTTTCAAATACATTTCTATGAAACCTATTTATTTTCCATGGGTTAATTGTGTCCAAAAGAGATTGTTATTTAATATATTTCCTTTCCATGGGTTAATTTTGTTTCAATATATATTGTTATGAAACCTATTTCTTTTACAATGGTTGATTATTCCCAAAATAAGTTGTTATTTAACCCATTTCTTTTACATGGGTTAATCATGTTTCAGAATATATTCTTAAGAAACCATTTTTTCTAATGGGTTGATTACATTAAAAAGTGATTATTATTTACCAAATTTCTTTTACATGGATTAATCATGTTTCAAAATATATTTTTTAAAAAATAATTTATTTTCTATGCTTTGATTATTTCCAAAAGATATTTTTATTTAAACTATTCCTCTTCCATGGGTAAATCCTGTTTAAAAATAGATTATTATGGAACCCTTTTATTTTCCACAGGTCGATTATGTCGAAAGTGATTTCTATTTAACCCATTTCTTTTTGATGGGTGAATAATGATTAAAAATAGATTATTAGGAAACCAATTTCTTTTACATGGTTTAAACATGTTTCAAATATATTTTTATGGAACCCATTACTTTTCCATAAGTCAATCATGTTTCAAAGAGATTATTGTAGAACACAATTCCTTTCCAAGGGTTAATCAAGATATCAAATGGATAGTGGTTGTTTCTATGAGTTTTGATAAAATGAAAACTTTTATCTATTAGGTTACTTGAATATTTGATGTTTGGTTCTATGATAAACCAATGATGGGTGGTTTCCTCATAAATAAGTAATGGGTGGTTCTATGATAGACCAACAATAGGTGGGTATGTGGTAGCCATAAAATTCATTTGGTATAGAATTAGTCCATATAGTTATTCTATTTTTAAGAGTTACATGTATGGAAGTCTACCACAAGGTTATTCCATTTATAAGAATAAAAATTATAATAACGTCCTAAGATAGTTTTATGTGTTTTCTATGATTTCTATGAGTTTATAATGTTTTTAATGATTGATATTGATATCTCGTGGATTTTTATTATTGATTCTGATAACAATTTCATTATTTATATTTTCGTATTTTATAATCCAGGTATTATTGGGTATGAGTTATTTTAGGACTCACTCATGAACATTGATTGTGTCATCATACCCTTATATGCTCTTATATTCATTGAGGACATTCAATTGTTAATGATTATGTTAACCCTTACTAAGAATATGAGCTCACCTTTATTATGTATCATTTTCCTTGGGTTTTAAAGAATACATTGAATATTTTTATCTATAAATTATTTTAGCAGGATGATGTCAATGACCTAATGTTAAATAAGAAAATATGGTTATAACAGATGATTTTTTTCTACTTTATAAAACATTTTCCTATCAGTTCGAGTGTATGTGAATTTTTTATATGTTATTTTGTCCTAATTCTCTAAAAATATAAAACTAAAAGGTTATATATAATTTAAGTATCCAAGGTTTTCATTTTTATTTTGAAAGGTTTGGATGAAAAAATTGGGTCATGATTAACGACATCATAACTAAAAATGTAATTTTTTGGATTTTAACACAGGATATGGGAGTGTGGGTAATGTGTTGTGATACCTAAAGTATGAGAAATTTATAAAACTTTACCATGTTATATCAATTGGATACATCATCAATTGAAGAGTTAGTGAATTATGGATCTTGGATTAAGGCCATGAATAATTAGTTGGAATAAATTGAGGAAAATAAAACATGGGATCTTTTAGAGATTTTAGATAATCACAACATCATTAAAATGATATTGGTGTTTAAAAAAAATATGATGATAATGGAAAAATGATCTGGTTTAAAGTGAGATTGATAGTAAAGGGTTATGATAAAAATTAATGAATTGATCTATATTAAAATATTTCATTGTTGGTAAGAATTGAGTTAATAAGCCTTTTCTTTAGTTAAAACATAAATAGGAAATAAAGTGTATCAAATTGATTATAAGGTGATATTCTTTAAAGATTTATAAAGGAGGATGTGTATATTAAAAAATAAACTTATTTTCATATTGGTAATGATAATTCACAATTATATCTATTCAAAAAGAATTTATATGGAATTAAAAAATAACATTGGGATTGGTATGCTTGATTATAAACTTTCATGAAAAGTTAGAATTTAGGAGATGAGTGGTAGATCTTGTTCTATATGTGAAATAAACTTAGTGGGATTAGTTCATGGTATAGTATTATCTATATAATATTTGGTGGATTAAAGTTTAAATAACTAGAGGATGTTTATATATTATTGATCTTAGAGTTTAAGATATTAATTATCATAGAGATTATATATTTTCTCTAGAAATAATTTAATCAAAAAAATGAGTATTCTATTGTTTATTACATAGAGTATACAAGGGTTTATAAATAAGTTCAAGATCCATGATAGAAAAATACTTTAAAAAAAATTGGATTGATCAAAATATAGGAAGAATAAAGAATGAAGAGTTTTTTAACCTAAATTATATCATAGCATGATTGGGAGATTAATATACTCAACAGAAACAGGTAAAAATATTGTTTATGAATTTTTTTAGACTCATTTTCTAGGTAGTTTAGAGTAAGAACATATTAAAACTATGAAAATAATCATGAGGTAAATTCAAGGTGACATTGATTATGGTTTATCTTTTAATTTAGAGAAATAATATAAATTTATTACATATTCTAATGTGTGACTAGGATAGATTCATTATGGATATAAAATACACTAGTGAATGTGATGTCATTACCAAGAAGACATTGGATTTCTAATAAATGATCTCTACCTAATAAACATAATATAATTGTAAAAATAAGATATGTTGGAAGATTTTCAATCAAAGGTAACCATTAAAATATATTCTTTATGATGTATCCTTGTATTAAAATAATCAACCATTAAAGTTCTAGATTCTTCTTTTATTCTCAAAGTATGATAGTTCCTCTCAGTATAATGAGAGAAAAAGAGAATGATTTTAGGGAGAATCGTAGGAGGCATGAGTATGATTGATCTATCACCATATCATGGAGATTTCCTCCTAAAATATATCTTAGGGATACACCTAAGTGTCCATGAATTTACACATCAAATATGAGATGTGAAAGTGAATACATCAGTTATTATTATAGTTTTTAAAAAAATTCATAGTTGATTATCTCATACATTTAATCTTATCAAACAATTCATCAATGATAGATAACAAGGTGGATATACAAATTTTAATATTTATTATTAATTTTCCTTATATATGATAGGTTGTTTTATGTATCATATATTACAATTTATTACCTATCTACAACATTTTCATACCATATGATTGGCCAATATAGGGTTATAATATATTTCATATCATATGGAATGTTATACCTAAAACATATATTTTGTCTATAATAATATAATTATATCATATAATACAATATATCTAAAATATAAATCATTTGTATAATGGATTTATGGTATATTTCCTTCAATACTACACTTATACTATATCCTAATAGACTTTGTGTCATTTCACCTTATATACCATCATATACAATTACTTGTAAAATAAAATCCATAACCACTTTTATATATCTTTTAAAACACATTAGGATATTATCATCAAATTCTATATGTATAACAACATATATTATACCATGTTAATATACCACTATTATATTTTTTTGATAAACTCTAAATTACTTTTAAAGAAGCTATCTATGAAAAAATCAATCCTCATTTAGTAAACCAGAAAGTATAACACCATGGGACTTTATAGCATTGATAAAAAATATATTAATTCTCAAATTAATAAATGTAATTGTAGTGAAGAAACTATATTAGAATCAAAACTACTAAATCCATAAAGGGATCTTGCATGATCTTTATTAAACACATGTATCTTTATACTTCTTTCTAGAAGTTGTATCCCAAACAAGAATAATTTTTATCTAATCCATTTTTCAAGGCATAGAGTAACCATGGGATATGTAGTGTATCAATCCCACATAACCACCATCATTTTTATTATTATTTGAGTATATACGTACTAGTTCAATAAATGTTTCACATGTCTTTCATCTGATGATTGAGAAGATCGCATGCCCTTAATTTGGTTGGTTATAATATAAAATTACTTATGTGGGTACAACAATACACTTCCTTAATCTATCTCAATCTTGGGTCCAAATTTCATAGTCATAATATGAGAGGAATAAATCCATCTTGTTTTAGCTCCAATAGATGACATGATCAATAACAAACCCAACCACCCATGATTAGATATGATTCATGGATTTTATAATAAAGGTATCAAATTTTTAAGGTTCTCATGATAGTAATCTCTCAAATCATTGGTATGGGTAAATCCAATCATGAAAAATATTCCTCTATTTTACCAATAACAAAGTGTATGGAAATTCATGTGGTGTATTTGGGGGAATATTCTAGAACACAATAATGCTTTTTAACTCTATAAGAATATTTTGTATATGTATATGGAATATTACTCTCTATAACCATAATATTTAATTAATACATAAATATTATAGGATATAAAATAGTTTTTGAAAACATATATTCATACATTTAGTGGTTAATTATCATTTAACTTAATATAAAATATACCACCAATATTAATGAATGAAAGAATGGTGACATACTTTTTAATAATACTGATTCATTACATATTATAAAAATAACTGAATAATATTAAAAAAATTATACACATGTTCATATCTTATCATATACTTTATTATAGACCTGAAAATTATCTTTATGTGTGTGGTATTGGTAAGGTTTTGTTAAAATCATTTCACCTATATGTAATTTATTTCACATCATTATGTGACCATATAATAAAACCATCTCACTAAACACTTTAATGAGTAACCTCTTTGAAATTAGTCATTTTTAATAATGGTGAGACTTTGGAATAATATTCATAATGAATAATAAATTAAATAGTGTATTCATAATTCATTACTCCACAAAATCAAATTTTATAATGTTAATAACATTCATTTTAAAATTATAACTCCTTATAAGGTCATCATCATCACCATTATTGGAACTTCTTACTTCAAAATTTTCATTCATATTTTTTGTGGAAATAATATATAACCCTTTAAATTTTTATTTAGTAACAAAATATAATTTTTTTAGTATATAATGTAATATTAACTTTTTATGGTGATTAAATGTAAATATTTACATTTATCCTTACCAATGAACCCCCAAACTTTAGGATGTTAAGTAACATTAACAAATTATTTAAAGATGAATAATACTTTATCTATTAATATTGAACTTTATTAAATCCAAACATACTCACATTATCCTTTTAAACATTATATTCTTTTCACAATATCATATTATGATACAAAAACTCATTTCTATTATGAAATAAAACTTATTTAATATTTTTAATAATATTCAATAAATAATTATTATACTGATATATTATATGATATTATATGTATTTGGATAAATATCTTGAAACAATTATTACTCCTTTAAAAATATATGACATATAGGTGGTTAGATCACATCCCTTACATTTTTATAAATATCTAGATAAACACTCATATCCTAGAAACAAACCACCTTTGTCCTTATCTTCTTCTCAAAACATGTCATATAATATAGTGAATCATAAACCATGTTTATTAAATCCACCATATCATATTTTTCAAAACAAATTATTGTTTACAAATAGATTCCCCTATCACAAATGATAAATATGATTACAATACACAACATTTATAAATATCACTCTGATCTAAATACTTTTCCTTGTATTAAACTCCATAATTAAGAAATTATTTTATTTATCATGATCCAAAAGACCTTTTCCTTATAAATCACATAAAAACTAAAATACCTTTCAATTTATTCCATGATATTTAAATCTTGTATATTTATAAATTTTTTAAAGTATACCTTGATTTTTATAACATTGATTCATGAAATGGACTTTCCCATATGTTTAAAATTCCCCTTCATCTATCCTAGGAAATTATATTTTATGGAAAAAATTCCTACATTTTTTACTTTACCTTAAGTTTTAATGACCTTATTTGGATCCATGATGAAACACATATTATACTTTTCAACTAATTTTTTTTTCATTTTTAAACTTTTACCAACATGTACTTTAAATATAGTATCAAAATAAGAAAATCAAATTCACTAGATCAACTGTCTTTAACAAATTTAAAAACATTGTAAACTTTTCATAAACTCAATCGCATTTTGATAAAATTTCCAATGATGATTATAGAATGAATTCTATAACCTAAATTTTTTTTAAGGGAATCCTTCTCGCTCTCTATTCCATTAGCATACTAAATTATTTTGATTATACGTATAAATCCTAAAATAATTTTCGAAATTTTCCATCTATTTCCTTTGAAACCTAATGTGAATCCATCCATGATTCTCACAAGGATCAATATTCAAATGTAAAATAAATCCAAAAATTGGTTACTTAGGAAGTTATCACTCTAAATAATATAATTTTCTTATTGTTTATGAACAAACCTTATGTTTCAGATAGGTCTAGGAATATGCTATCATTAGGATTTTTTTTGGATTTATATAAAAATAATATTTGATGATGATCACACTTATCTATAGTAAAATATTCTATCAAATGAGTATCCTGTTTTACATACATTTATTAAGTATTTTTATTAAATTTTATCCCACTAAAATGACAACCCCTTTTAGATTACATAATATATATTAGTTGGATAAGATCTATATTTCACTAATAAATGAGTCCATTTTATATTTTCTATAAAAAATTATATATTATGTATATAATTATCCTAATCATATAATATATTAATCTTAGATAGTTGTGTAGACAATAATTTGTGAAATCCATCATACGGATAAACTCAAAAGTATTCCTATTGTATAATTCTTAATAATTTTCAACCTAATTGTTACCTAAATTTCACTACAATATTCAGTTACATAATTTTCAAGGATATCCATTTCCAACATTCTTTAGACAAT
The DNA here is from genome assembly GCA_963277665.1 of Viscum album. Classification (NCBI taxonomy): domain Eukaryota; kingdom Viridiplantae; phylum Streptophyta; class Magnoliopsida; order Santalales; family Viscaceae; genus Viscum; species Viscum album. The sequence continues at coordinate 1,197,577,697 of OY728153.1, read as the reverse complement.
ATAATCCATGGGAATACTACATTGTAAGAAGCAACCTGATTGAATGATCATGGAATTCGAACATTTTTTTTGGAATAAACCTAACACTTAATATTATTTTAAAGGGGATTTAATTTCAATTTCTTATCTCATGAATTATCCATGCATGTATTCATGATTATAATGATATATTTTTTAATATAATTCATTTTATTAAATCAAAATGTTCATACTATATTGATTTCGAGACCTTTAATCAATTCATGGCTTATGTTACAAAACTAAATTTAAAGAAAAATATATTCATATATATTTATATTAATCTCACATATAAGTTATATGAAATCATTTATTTTAAATTATTAACATTATATATAATCAAAAATCCACATAAGAGAAATCTTTAGATCAATAAAAATCCATCCACCACTTTTTGAGAAAATATAAAAGCCTTCAAGATAGTGAGCAATCTAACTCAAAATATCTTTACCCAAGGATACGTTACTCAAGATATACCTTAATTACATAAATATTATAACACAAAATATTTGTAAACTATAATTAACTTCTTAATTCATTCTCAAAACCCTATACAAGCCCAATTCAAGGTAAAATAAAACTAAATCAGTTGGCATACCAAGCTTGTAACTCCTTATATACATGTATGAAAATTTATAAAATTATTTTAACCATTTAAATTATAGAATATATTCATTCATAATATAAATTTTATATCCCTATGTAAACAAGGTAATAAAATAAATAAATTTACAATTCATATATTTAAGCATGTGATAAACAATTTAAAAAAATCATAAATCAAGAAATTATAAAGAGTTAATAATAAAATTATATACTATTGGTATTTAATTATTGAATAAATATAAAAAAATTATATTTACTTATAATATGAACTCATTTATATTATCCATTTATATTGAATTTAATTTAAATATATGATTTCTTGAATATAAACATTATATATATATACACACAATTAATATGTCATGTAAATATCCAGAATATCATCAATTAAATATTACCAAAAAACTAGCCATTTCAATCCTCAAAAAATAGACATGTTTTACATAATTTAATCAATTAATTCATATTAAATTGAATAATTTAAATTAAATATTTTCAATAAATTAAAATTTTCATATAAACCCCTTTATATTAATACTATATTTTTAAATTTAAAAATGATTTATAAGTTGCACTTATAAATTAAATATATACCATTTATATATAAATTATAAGTCGTGCTATATAATTTGTAAAATTTATTTAAATATAAACTTTTAATATTATGGTTTTTTATTTTTTAAATGTTTTATAAACATATAATTAATTAATTATAAATGGTTTATATTAAATTAGTTTATAAAAAAATTTAATTAAATGTATAATACAAAATCCCTCTTTTTATAATTTATAGAACACAAAATTCACTTTTAAATTGAAAATTTATAAAAAATAAATAAATTATTCATGGATATCGTATTTAATTATATCATATATATTTTAATGTAATAATTACTTAATTATCTCTTTTATTTCATAATAGATAATGATCAACAATTACATATGATTTTTCTTCCTGTGAGTTATAATTTATGATGTGTTTCAAACCAATTTTATTGTATGATCCTCTATTTTCATATATGGTGTGATGTTATTACTGGTTACGATCCCCAATAACATGTAATATTCTAGTGTAAAATTGGAGCAACACACTATGTCACCACATATGATATCTCATATCATATGGCGTGACCCAATTATAGATTAAGATATCACTTATTATACAGCCAATGAAAGTTCATTTTCCATATTTTTTTACTATATCGAAAATGATTGAAATAAAATATAAAACGTTTCATTATTTTAAACGTAATTTAGATAATAAAATGATTATTTCATTGCTTTGATACCACTTTTGGTTTTCTAATGATCGATTAACACTCAATCATCACATTGAATACTATAATAAATCTAAATCCCAATACTGACTATGTGGGAAACTGAAACCTTTTTTAAACCAAAATGTAGATTTTTTTTATAACATACACTGTAATCAACAATATTTTTTAGGGACATCACTAAAAGGTAGACATAAAATAACCTTCTCTATAGTGCATCTAGAAGGTAAAATAATCACCCATCAAATGGGTGGTACCTTCTTTAATTATCATAGAATGTTAGTGTATCTCAATATAAAGAGAGAAGAAAGATATATAAGTGATAATCATAGGAGGAATGGGAAATCTTGATAATTCACCATCTGGTGGTTTTATAACCATAAATTTATATCTGATATGCATATGAGTGTCCATGAAATAACTTTTATCTTATGAAATGTTTCAGTGAAGGCATCAACTGTTCATGAACATGTCAGAAATGAGTATGGTTGATTCTCTAATACATTTTATATTATAAAACAAGTCATCAATGAAAAGTAAAAATTAGGAGATTTTAACATAAAGGTTTAATATTTTTCTACTATGGTATTCATTGGGTATTTTAGGGATCATTTACTATGATTCATTCCCTATGATATATCTATGACATACCATATGATGGGACATGGTAGTTTCATACAATATCATATATCCAAATACATATATGTCTTATCTTATGAGTTGTATGGTACAGTATGATATATCTAAAATAGACATCTTATGTATAATGGATTTAGTTCATATCTCCTTCATAAGAAATGTATTTTCTGGTTGAGAAAGAAATAATAGAGAACATATGTAATGATAATAACCAAAATAACCAAAAATCATCGAGATCATGTCATCAAAAGAGTATAGTTTTACCTCAAGATCATTAAATACTATTGTTGGCACTGGTGAATGAGTTATGGAATCATGGGAGATGTTTTTTTCAATTTAAAAATAAAATAATATCATAATGGTGTTAAGCATAAATTTTAACATGACCCCTAGGGACACCATACATAAGAACACATGTGTCATTATCTATAAGTGGAATACTTTTTTTTGATCTATTAGGGTATAAAATGATATAAGACCAATGATTAAATTAATTTTCATACATAAAATTTGAAAAAATAAAAATTAAGTCCATCAGTCATGAATAAGTAGACAAAAAATATATATATATATGAATAATCATATCAAAATTAGACATAAGGTTTAAAATATTTAACTCCCTAAGTAATAACACCATTGGAGGTAGTCTAGAAAAATACTAGTCTTAAGGCCTTGTTCATCCACCCAATGTCCCCCAAGTCTCCACCCATGCTACCGACTCTCCATGCAATTAGCTCCCATGTTCATGGATTTTCTTTTACACGATTCATAGAGAAAAGTATCTTCACATGTATAATAAGAGAATATACAAGGAGAGAGTGTAAAAATACCTAGTTGGAAGTCCCCACAAAACCATTAATTCTCTACTATAACATCATGTGAATATAGTGAAAATATATCGCTAGAGTGAAGGTAAATTAATGAAAACAATGAAATAATTTTTCTTTTAAAGAATAACTTATATAACTAGGAAAATTAACCCATAAGACTAAGAGGGTATATACTTGTACTCACCTACTTAAGTTATAACTTAGTATTATTTTCATGGATATTGGTAGGGAAATCTTATAGCCCATCAAATATAAAGTGATGTATATACTAAATTCATAGAAAAATATCATCGTATGGGAAATGGTAGTGGGTATAATAGGGGTGGGTCAATCATTAAACTATTATTTTAGGAAATATTAAAGGGTTAATCTATGTTGGAGAATTGTGATCCCATTCCATTCATCACACTTCAAACCAATGTTTACCTATTTAGAAATTTATTTATTAATGTCCTACCCCCTCTAAATTCATAACTAGTCCTTAATTGGAAAGTAAAACATTTAATTATATCAATAATCAATTATATAAAGGCATACTTTTAGATAAAATAATTTAAATATATATAACATATTTCAATTCACCTTTAATATAGAAAATGATTTCATCTAAATATTTCAATATAATAAACATTCATATTACTAATTTAGTATAGAAACTGAAATAATTTCAAATAAACTAACATTGGAAAAGAAGAATGAAGAACACTTAAGACATTCTTAAAGAAAATATAATATCTATAAAAATCAAATCATAATTTTCAAAATATGAAGGATAATTTAAGAGTTTAATTTTTTTTTTGAAAAACATTTTTTAGATAAAATTCATTCATCCTTATATCATTTCTCAAAAATCTATTAGAGAGTATGAGATAAAATATGGGTTTACCTATATATAGTAGTCTTGAATGATTTTTAAACGTCCAAGGGAATATGGTTCACCAATAATGGAATGAATATATTGGTTAGATATAAGTGATTATTTTGGTTTTTATTGCAACTAGCAATGAAAAAACAAACTAAAAACCATGATAATAGGACCACCTATACCTCTCTTAGTATAAATCATTAAAACCCCTAGATATATAGAAACCCAAAGTAAATATCTAAATTAATAATCCTTAGAATATAAAAATAAATAATATCATATATTTTTATGAATAGCAAGGATGAAAAAAAATATTAAATAAAGAATTCACCCTTAACTTTTTTTAAGATGATTTCCCACAACTATCAAGAGTGATTTCACCTAGGTTTAATTAAGGGTTTACTTATGATGAGAAGGATAAAGAAGATATACCCATGTTTGGATCTAAAAAATAAAAATGAAGAAGAAAACTAATAAAAAAATGTTTACAGAGTAAAATAATAATGTAAAATATAACAAAAAATCCCTTTATATAAGGTAATTTTACCAAAATTTTACTAGTTACCTAGTGCATGGACATCGAGTTCCCAATCTCTCTAAATAGAATCACCTACATTACCTAATAACCATAAGGTACCCACTACAATGTCACTTAGTACCATATCTAGTATCGAACTAATCCATTTTTTTATTTCCCTCATATAGTTCCCCTTAAAGTACCTTCAACTCCCATAACCATAATCCACACAAATATATGGTTAAATTTAAAAAATTTATAATGGAATTAATTTAATAAAATGTGTTTAAATTTTTTTAGTAAAATCCCTTCCATCTCTCACATAAAATTCCATAAACACATATTTGGAGAACCAAACATAAATAAATATCAATGAACTAAAATTGAGGTTTGTTAAAAAATTAATAACATTCAATTTTTTTCATTGAGAAGCATCTCAAGGAATTTTATAGGGAAATATTAACAATTATAAATACCAATTCCAACATGTTTAATGCTTATAAGATTTAAGAAAATTAGGGGTGGTGATGTCTTAATAATATAAATTTACAATACATGGTAGGAGAACTAACACCAACCAAATCCTAGGAAATGATAATACACAAAAAATTGATTCAAACAATAACTTACATGACCCACTAGAATAGAATCCTTATGATACTAGGAAACTAATAATCTATCAAGGAGACAAATAAAAATGATATAAAAAATTTATAACATTGATTTATCTATGAAACCTAGAGACCATGCCACTATCGATTCAATATTTAAAAAATGGTTAGGAATTTTTAAATGATTTATGATTCATTTTAGTTACATGGTAGTGAAAAACAACACTAAATAGATGTGTAAAATAGAGAAACATCAAAGTATTTAACATTTAAGTAACTATAAGTAATGTTATCATTACACTAGATAATTATAGAAATTAAAATTTGAAAACATGCTATTATATTAGAGAAAAACATGATCCATAAGAAACAATAAATTCAAAAAAATAATATTTTTCTAAATTTTTTTTCATTTTTTTAATAATTGACTTGAATACATACAATCAAACCTACCCACTAAAATTGTTTCCACTGTAAAATCAAAAATATTTAATTAAAAATGATTAATTAATGGAGTTTAAAATTCATGAAATTATTTAAATAAACTAAATATTATTTTAAACCATTTGAAAACAAAGAATTGAGTTCCAAACAGATGAAAAACTACCAACCTTATATGGTTTTCACCTTTAAAAAAGGTCCTTCAAATTAATTGACTAAATATAATTCAAAATGGTAAAAAATTTAAATAAATAGTTTAATTCATAAAATAATCCTATCTTTAAAACCACATATCCATATCTAAGATAATAATAATGGTTTGATAATGGTGTTTGAGTATTCATAAATAAATAAATTTCTTGAAAGATGATTTTCACCCCCTTAAACAACCTTTTTTCTTTCAAAAACTTAATTTCAGGTTTCCAACCAACTAAGAGAAGATATTTCCCAAATCAACTCCATCTTAAAAAAAACCACCATAAATTTATCATACTCATTATTTTTTAACCATTTTATTATATCAAATTTATATGATTTACCAATTTTTTATTTATTATATGTATGAAGAGTTTTAAATATATAAAAACAAAAATATTTTTCAATATCATTAAAATAAGATATAATTTGTGAAATTCCATTTTACATTTATTCCTAAATCATTTATCAAAAATTTAAAAATGACATAGAGAACTTAATTTCCTTAAAATAATCTTAGAAATAAGATAATAAAGAAGAACACTTAGTAAGGTTTTGATTAAAGATTCTATATGATTTAATTAAAACTATACAACCATGTATCGATTAACATTTAAATTTAGTGTATAAAGTGTTAAAACAATAACATTAGAAATGAAATAAAAGGAATTTTTCCCATTTTGAAAATATTTTCAGCAGAATTATAATAAGAAACCCATTATTATTGAAGTAATATGCTAATTTAAATTGAATGAAAATAAGTTAAAAAATAGCACAATTTTTTTTATATTTACAAAAATTATAATCACCAAAATTGTTTTCATGAAATATGTTACAAAAAGGTAAAATTAAAAAATTCTTATAAACTTTTGTTTTCCACATATAAATTAAACTATATAAGAAAAAATCATTCGTTAAAAATGTTTGTTTTATGGAAAACATGGAAGACAATTTGAATGAAAGTAATAATTTATGTAAACTCTTTATTTTGAAAAATTAAATTATTAAAGATACAGTTCCATTGTAAACTTTTTTTGAAATTTAAATTTTCATATAAAACTACTACCATGATCAATTATTCCAAGAAACAACAATGTTTATTATATTAAATTTAATATTATTACTATGTCATTATTGACACCATGGAATGTGTTCCATGTACTTCTCTATAATTGGGCTCAAAAAATCTGTCGTGGAACTCTCCATTTATCATGGGGGTTAGTGGCGGTAGTAAAGATACTGATTTGAAGGGATGGGTCTGAAGCCCAGTAATGATCCCGAGGAGGGTTGAGGGGGTGCATCCCCCATGATATGGAGAAGTGTATTTTCCAAGGTGGTTTGACTAGCCCTCTACAGGGTCCACCTATGCATACCACCTACGCATCAAGCAACTAGCGTAGGTTCTGCTCGTGAAGCCCGGTGTGTATCTCCAACACCAAGACCTACTCTGAGGAACTCCATCGAGGACCTATGCGACAATTTATTTTTCAAATGCCTAAGTGGAAGATCTACAATTTGGACCTATTCCCATAACCTACATAGACAAATTCCTTTTGACCTGCATTATTCATTCCTGTAAAGGGGACCCTTGGGCTTCCCATTTTGATAAGTAAACAACTTGGAAGAACTCTTTAAGCTCCCATTGCATAGATCCTTTTTCCAGGTCCCCAAAATTTTCTTAGGTATCTCTCTAGAACATGAGATAAGAAAGCATTATATGTGATGTGAAAGATCAAGGTCCTTTTAGGGGTTTTAATAAAAAACATCTGATTAAGGACCCTCCTTTCATAAGGAAAAATCATCTATGAAAGTCCTTTATTTAAAAAAACACCTGCACTGGATGATTATAAGGATATAAAAGGACACCCGGGTGCTCAAGTTAAAACGTCACCCATGTTTTTTTGTCCCTAGTCTATTTTCCAAGGCATATCAAAATTTCACCGGTTTTTTCCTTCCTATGTTAATCATTTTTTCATTCCTCTTAGGAACTATATGGTACACCTTCAGGGAATACCTATACAGCATACCTGCACAGACCACCTACATGATCCATCCTTGAGGGTCACTTCAAAGCCACTCATGGCAGGCCTTCTCCTTCCTTGGATACCTTTTTTGAATGGGACCAAGTTGAAACCTCCACTGAGACCACCTAATTTATCAAACCTTTGGGAAAGGCACATCAACATGTCTCCCATTTGGATTTGGATATCTATGGTCAGAGGTTTTACACACTTGTCTTTCTAGAGGGAAAGTATCTTCTAGGTGTTCGTGGGTTTGGATATCTATTGTCACATAGACCCTTACCACAAAGGCAGTGTTGAAGAGTTCCTAGTCTTGATTTCTGAGGATAGAACTCTGTTCGCCCCTTCTAATCTCTAAGATCTGAAGCCTCTAGTACCTAGTAGGATGAGTGAAGATCAAACATTTTTTCCCTCTCCTAAGGAATGATATCGTCCTTCTACCACATGACCCATTCTAGGGAATCCAACCTAGAGTAATACCATATCCTTTTGGGCCTGACCCAATGACCTTCACTTTCATTTTACATTTAAGGGTTCGTTGCTCCACGCCCTTATCCACCACCACCCTAGCTTTATTTTCAATAGGCCCAACCTATTCCATCAATAGAGGATAAAGTGTGTGGTTTGTTAAATCTTTCAAATCCTCTAGTTTCTCACATCGAGCATAACTCATGTGGGATTAAATATTTATGTTGATCACAACATCTGCACAATACACGTCATTTCTTAAACTATGAGAAATCTGATTCCCACCATAATATGGATATGTAGGAAGCCATAAACTAGGGCTTAAACTCAATGGACATCCTCCTTAGGAGCACAAATCTAATTCCCTTAGTTCAGGCATCCTCCTCAGGAATAATCCCCAAATCAAGTCCCCCTTGAATCTCCATGAGTTAAGAAATCTCTCTTGGAACCTATTTCAAGGTAATCCTTTTTAAGAGTAAGCCCCGACATATTTCTCTCAAAGGTCCATACTCCCCTATGAGACTTACCAAACTACGTGGGATTTGATTCCCATCCAAGTGGGATACATAGGAAACCTCCCTAAGGTTCAAACCCTACACATCAAATCAACCATTTCCTTTCTAGTCCACATTCCCATAAGGGTCTAATCCAACATGGAAACTCATATCCTTTCCAGGTTCCCCGGGTTTCATAGGCATAAGTCCCACACCAATATATGACTAGCCACCTTCTACCTAGATGTCCTTACCATATAAAATTAAACTTTACGGTTAGATCCTTATAACATGACCATAAAAGGTACGATGTTTCCCTTTAAGAAACATCGAACTATAAGGGTTCTGATTCCTTTTATAAGAATATGTAGGTATCCCATTTATGGGTATGATCCCAACATCTAAACTACTTTTTTCTACTTGGATGACCATAAATTCCAGAGTCCATAATAAGTGGATTAAAAAACCACATCATCGTAACAAAGAATAAAGAATATCTAAGTAGTATATGAGATGATAACATTAATAGAGATCCTTGAATATATACGAAAATATATATTGATGATGAACCTCGAACACAAATGGGTGATTCTGAATTCCACGCATGCTAATAATTGATTACAAATTTCAATGGAAACCTATATTATTCTTGGTAAATTAATAAATATTCATTAACATATCTTAAATATATAAGAGAGTCCTAGAGTAGGAAATAACTCCCCCTAAAAGGGTGAAATGAGCCTAACCTCCCATCCTCTTGACCAATGTGAGTTCTTATGTATCATAGGTCAACAAACATAACAAACTTCTGCCTTTGGAAAGTAGGTACATTTTGATATAGGAACATTGGGTGTTTCTGGTTCTATAAATAAATCTGATGGAAACTATCTAGAAATATTGATTCCTAACCAAAATACTTGTTCTAGGGAATATAATAATCCATAAACTAATAAATCAAGAGTTTCTCATTAAAACAAACCATATAGGTTTTATTTACTCATGCAAAAGTAGAAGAGGAATCCCTAAACAGTGAGGTAGTTTCAATGAATCTTAGTAAAATCACAGTCCTAATTTCTCATACTAGATAGTGTAAATAATACAGATGACCAAACAAACAATTTAGGTAAGGTACGAATATATTTAATTAAGATCTAATTATTTGGAACAACTATACATATTTGTTAAAATAATAATTTGAATAGAAAAATATTGAGGATGATAGAAATTTTCCCTATCTCATGTGATGGAATAGAATTATTTTAGATTATAGATAACCCAAAAATGTTTTTTAAGAAGATTTAGGTGAAATGTGAACTTTAATTTCACCTTATAAAACATAAAATAACACTACCAGGTACTCAGTGGAAAGACACTAACCACCTAGTGGAGGATTAGTGGAAACAACCCTCACTGATGTGTTCACCAGGTACCCAATAATAAGAGACTAGTTAACAATGGCCACATGGTGACACCACTCATAATATCCAACCTCATTATACCTAGAACTTATACTTCCAAAAAATTTACTCATCTAACCATTATGAAATCTATTTCATAATATTTCTAAAGCGTACATACAATAATGAATAGGTAAAACTTTTTATTTAGAAAAATATAGTAATGGAAAATATTCATACCAACTAAATTTACTTACAAAATCAACTAATGAAGTTTTAAATATATGTGCAAGGTCAACCTAAAAACCCAAGAAACCAATTTTATTTAATTTACTTCAAAAACTAAATTCTTTTTAAACACAACCCAAAATCAAGAATTTGAGATCAAAATTATTGAAACACTAGTTCAATATAAATTTTCTGAAATAAATTTTCAAAAAATAATCTCAACACTCATTAGTCTTGGAAAATTATTTAAAAAAAACCACTTTGATAGGACATGATTATATTAATTATTTTAACTCAAAGTCCCTTGATAAAAATTTAATATTAACCACCAAAATCATTAAAAAATCATTTAGTCCTTAGTATGAAATATTTGAAGTAGGGAAAGGGAAATGGAAATTGAATCTAAAAAACACATTTAGTATATATTAATTGAATGGTTGATTCCAATAAAATAAGGAAATTAAATTTCTTCAATAAGTGGGTATAAATGGTATTTTGGAAAGGGAATCAAAATTTTAGGAAAAAATTATCCATATGGGATTTTTTTTTAATTATACTCAATTGCCTCTACTATCATCACTCATCATCCTATCCATCATTAACACACATATTTTTACTACCATTCCAACAGCTTTACATTATCATCTTTACACCCTATAACCATTATCATTGTTTTGTTATTCCTTACCCCCATTTTCATCACTTTTCATAACCTATAAAGCTTCATCTTCCCAAAACAATGTCATTTTATTCACCCCTAAAACTTTCGACACTAATACCTCTCCCTATTACTATCATTTTCATTTCCCCACCCTCCGTTATTATTATCTTCACCCCATTCCCTCACGAAGAGAAAAACCCACCAATATTATGTTGTGAACATTTTATACTTCCTAATTGTAACAAGCAACATCTTTTTCTACACTAGAAACTCTTGTAAGGGACCCTTCCATTTATTACCTTTAAATAAGGCCAAAACATAAAAATTATAATATTCTAGCCTCAACATATGTTCCTTATTCTTGATCACCGTCATAGAAATGCTCACCTCTTTATCCTTCATGTAATTCAATTATAATCCTCTATCCAATGAAAACATAGACTATTTCAATGAAGAATAGGAAGAATATAGTTAGGAAATGTCAATTGAGAATGATATATTCATCTAACAGGTTTTAGTGGTGTGGATAAACCTATCATAACCCATAGATTGATTATAATCATGAAGTGATTGGAAGGTATTTATTTATTCCTGTTCTTGTTATTGAAAATAGACTAGATAGGGTGAGAGGTGTTTTATGGGGTGGTGGGGAAGGAGATGATCTATGGAAGTGGTGTTGAAATTGGGGTATTATAGCTCATTATCAACTATTTCATCCTCATAATCATGTCATTGAGGATGAAGGTGGTGTTTATCCAGGCATGTGGCTTTAATGATGTGTGGGGGTGTGTTAACTTCCCCCACATTATCTCGTTATTTATCACTACTATGATAATTAAGATCACTGAGGCTCACCAACACTACACCGTTAATAACACAATTAACCCTTCACCATCTCCTCTTAGGGTTGGTCCTCCACTTCCTCCTCTTGTTTCCTTTTATAAAATTTCTTGTGTTTCCCTTTCATGATGAATCAATAGAAATTTTTTTAATTTATTTTATGATTTCATTTTTTACGCAAAAAATTCCCACTCTTTTTCTAGGTATGGAAAACATGTATTTGGTTCTATTTCCAATTCAATTTCCATATCAATTTCCCTTTCTATTTCACATAAAATATGTTCTTATGAACTCCTTTATTTCTCCTCTTAAGGACCATATGGTTTTTTTTGGAATAAAAGAACCTCAATAATGAATATAAATATTTCAGGGAGGTATTTTTTAGGTTTTTGTCAAGATAAATTTGTAAAAATGTTGGAATAAGTTAGGGGTGGAGGTTCACTTTTATAATTGAGGTGAGTAGCAAGCTGGTAATTTTACAAATTTTTAAAATATTATTAAGTCTCTTTCAAAGAAAAATTTCAAAAAAATGACTCATTTTATAATGTAAATTGGTAAGTTAAAAATCAAACCAAAAATGGGTTTTAATCAATTTTTTAGGTCATTGTAATCCTTATCAATTTTGGTTAACCCCTGGTAAACTTTTTTTATCCTTAAGTATGGTAACAACTTTATCAATCTTAATGGGTTTTAATTTTACTTATAAGTTAACAATTTTCTCATTAATGAAAATGGGATGACATTTTCGACCAATTATCATCGTACTTGTATTTTTATGATTTTTATAATTTTTAGATATTTTAATAAAATATTATTTTTCATAATATCTCATTAATGTCATTTTTGACATTACTAATTTAATTTGACTTTAAAGAAATAATTTCAAATATGGAATTAAAATATAATCATTAAAAACATCAACAATACATTATAAATAATTATAATTTTTTTGGAACCAGAATTCATCCAAAAAACATTAGTTTTAATTTTTTTTAAATAATTTACATTGATTTTTTCAATGCTTTCCCAAGAACTATATAAACATAGTTTAAGTGATAAAGGTAAGTATTTCATTGATAAAAATTATATATAAATTACCATTATAAAAAAATATATTTGAAATAGATATTTAAAACCAAACAAATACTCCTTTTATCTATATGAAAAAATAGAGATATTAAAGTCATGAGAGTGAAATATTGTATTTAATTATTTATTAAAATAATATAAAGGCCAATATTAATGAAAAATGGAACCAGGTCATGCCCCAACCTAGGATCCACTAAAATGGTACCTTGATCTAGTTGGAGACACAACCTTAATCGTGCCTCCCTGTAATCCAGAGGCTTCTGACGAGGAGTAATGGTCTAAAGATGGTACATTGTAGAGACATACCCTCTGGATCAATAATAAATACAGTGGAAGAATAATTAAATGATACAAAGTGGATGAAAATCAACCCATTAATAAAACATGGTCAAATGACACAACCATTATCAGATAAAAATGACGATGAAAAGATATTGTACAAAATATAGAGTAGGAAAATAATACAATGCATGCTATAAAAACTTAATCAAAGGACCAATAGATAAACTCCAATAGATTAGTAAGAACTAGATTGATCCTCTTCTTCTATATTTTATCATGATATAGATGATATATCATCACAGGTGGGAGCTTGACATTATTTGACTTGCATGCAAGTAATTAGTCCAGGTACCAAACAACGGCCTGAATGGGGCACGAGTTAAACTCAGTAGGCCACCTCTAATGGTGTCTACTAAAAATAAAGTCTGTAAATATAAAATTTATTAGTTTGTATGTATATTAAATTTAATCCAAAAGTAATAAATGATGTAAAAATAATAATTTCAATTTTAGGCCCTCGTGGGACACATGGCTGACTATACTTTCTTTATCTCAAGTTAGAAATTCTGAACCATACAATATTTTTATATAAGTAAACCTAATATATGTGGTAATAAACCAAGGAATCCCTATTAAGTGATAAGAATATGGGGTTTAAAATTTTAATAAATAAATATTCCAAAGAATCTAAACCGAAGTGATATAGAGTGACATGACCATCCATTCTGAATATATATAATAAGGAACACGACATTAAACAACTTCTAGTAAGTGATAAAGAATTACATGTCCAACACATTCAAGTAATTTAAATATGAAAGGCCATGTATAATGATTTTAAATAATTTAATGTGGAACTCCATGTCTGATGATTTAAAATAATTAATAAGGAATTTCATTTCCAAAAATTTATAATAAAATAATAGGAACATCATTTATAACTATTTTAAGAGAAATGATTAAAAGAACCTTGTACAACGTCTGTTAAGGAATAACAAAATAAATAATCATGTGCATTTATTTATTGAACATATTCCATGATTTATATCCATTCCAATAAATTATTCACCATGATCAATTAATTCAATTTAATAACAAACTGTAATGCGTTCCAAGTGATGATAAATGACATTATACAACTAAATTAAATTTATCCACTTAGGTTATGCAATCATAATGTCAAATATAAATTAAATGATCAAGGTTTAATGGGGGTTATCCAACCCACAGAACAATTCATTTCTTTCTATTTATCATTTCAGTACTAGGGGAAAGTGGGACAATAATTACATATAATAATTTGGGTATGGTACAAGTGGCATGGCCACAAAATTTTTATTTCTTTGGATTCATTTTAAACTTCGCCAATTATGAGAGAATACAAATCCACCGAGAATGTGGTTTGTTCGCACGTGCATATAAAAATAATGTTAAAGGAATTTTAGTAAACAGACTCAAAAGGGTTGTATTAGTCAATGTATATGACCTTCAACAATACTAAGGGTATAAGGGAGTATATTGAACATGTTATAAGCTTTTTAGTTTTAGGCTTACACATTTTAGGAGAAATCCATGGAAAATATGGCACATGTCACAAAAAATGCATTTTAAAAACATATAATTCATAAGGGGAAAGTATTTAGACTACCTACCACATGATTAGGATGATTCACTCATCTAATAGCATCCTTTAGTTTGAGTTTAAATAAGAGAAAAAAAGAAGAAATAAAAAACCTAAAAATAGGGCATATGAACTAGCATGAAAATAATATCCAATATAGAGATAGAAAAGGGGAAAATAAATAATACAAAACATATAAATAGGATTTTATATCCATCATGATAAATAAAAGTAAATATTTAGTTTGGATAAAGGATATCTCTCCAATACATTGAGGATATTAAATGGAAAAATCCATATGAGGGGTGTTATGAATGGGATGATAGAGAAGAAGGGTGGCTTGGATTAAAATAAAAAAGGGTATAAAATCATAATTTCTCACTTTTTAGTGGGGAGATTGGTTTGGAATCATTGTTTGGATAATTTTTCACCGACCATGTGGCTCAAAATTACCATGAGATAGATCCAGTATGGTTTATGTGCATAGTTAGAAAAACTATGACAAGACCATGCCCTTGGAACTGTCTCAATCTCCCATGCCTTGCATAGTTGCAGCACAATGATAGAGAAACATGCACAAACATTTTAACCTCCTCTACGGTTTGGAACCTTTTAAAATGGTTCCCTTGATCCACCACATAGTTTGAAAAAATAATTATCCTTTTCAAAATATGTTTCATGATTTTTCTACATTGTTTATACTTACTGTGCACTAATAGGGCATTGAAACATGTCCCTCTTGAAACTGATCCTTTGAATCTCAACACTCCTTAGACTCATCTAGAAACCTTAGGGACCTATCATTCATGAAACTATATATAAAACATCAATTTAAAGAGTTAAAACCCTCAAAATTACTTTTAGAAGCTCATTTTAAGATTTCACCTATCCACCAAAGGAAAATATTAGATTGATTTAAAATTTAATATCGTCCCAAAACATGGGATATTACAGCCTCCCCACCTTAGAGCCTTTCATACACAAGAATCCTTAGGGAAAAACACTGAATGACTAATTTGGGTCACTAGCTCCAACTAAAATGTTCTCATTATGTTTTAATATTCCTAGTGCACCTCTAAACTCATCATTAAGAACATGGTTCTTAAACCGATAATACTTGATCCAATGCTCATAATCATCAATGAAATGTTAAGATGATAGTTACTCGAGATCTTATAAACCAAGATATTGTCTGGTCATTTATTATTTTATCAACCATCCTATTGAGTTTCCCACCATAGGTTATAGATTTCCAATGACCAATTTCATTCCATAGTTCTTCCACTACACCTATTTCAATCCCTAACATTCTAAAGGTGGTTTCTCACTAACTGTATATAACTGCAAAAGTGAATTCAATTCAAACCACCTCATCCTGAATATTTTCAAATAATAATGACTTCAACAATAATCACATCAAAACCTTGATCTGGACACCAATAATCCAATGTATATCGAGAACATTCTTAGAATGAAAACTGAATCCCATAACTGACTTATAGTGACGTCTATTAGTCGATCCATCCCTTGTCCATTACCATGTCCATTCAAAAATAAAAAAATGGTGCATTCCTAACATAGTATCCTTGGATCGCTATTAGCTATCCCAAGTCTAATACCCATCCTCATATTCCATCCAATTCAATATTTGAACCTATACCTAGTCTTTACATGGAAAACTAGTTGTATATTGTTTCATTTATCCAACAACATATGAAAACCAAAAAAACATCAAATTACTAATCATAAGACCCCATGGACCTTCTCAAACCTAATCCCCCTGCCATTGAATGATGTCACACTCCCCACCTTAGGGTGATCCATGCCATCACACCAACCAAATGATTTCTTAATTATCATAGTCCATGCTCCTTCCAACATCATACATAATGACTAGCATGGCTAGGATCCCTCTCATTCATGATTCCTAATATAATCTTCACCCATAACCCATTCCCACTTCCCAAGAACAGTTCTCATGATGTTCTTAGAGTTTTAAATCATAATCAGAATCACCACCCTAAAATGTCCAATGTTTTACTCCCTTCCATATTAGTTACCTTAGACCACTCCTTGAGTGTGACTCCAAAGGAGTCCTTTTTTCAAGACATAAAAATACATTTGGTTATCTTGGTTTATAACTAATTATTTATTATTGTAATTATATTGATTTCAAGATTTATGGAATCTCCATATCTATATTAGAAGTATGCTACGATTTTCTTGATAGTAATTTCTTTCTCCATTGAGCCATAATCAGAACAAACTAGGCTACACATGCCTTAACTAACATCAAAAACCACATCAAATGACCATGCCAGTCAAGTTCCACCCATGAGTCACCCTTCTCATAGTATCAGATTCATTTGTAAATCAACCCTCATCATAAGGTCACTTCATTTAATTTACCCAACGCTCTATATCTTTATGTTTACAAGAGTTAAATTTGAAACTTTTGATCTTTATCCCACACACGAACACTCACTGACCTTCCATATCAAATGGATCCCATGTGAAACCATTATAAACAATATTTAACACACATAATTGGTTTAAATCCTTTATATCATCCCATAATTTTCATATATAGTTATTTCATCTAAATAGATGAATATTATTTACATAACATGATGATCTACACCATAATCATTTAGGTCTAATATATTTGGAAACATGGAAACATAAATAACTTATTCATAAAATATCTATATAATAACCCACCAATTTTTCAAAACTATAAACCTTATTAGACATTTCATACTTAATAACATTATTTATAACACGTGGAAAGGAGGTATAAGAAAAGGATACACTTAGATGCTCAGTGAGGGTAAACAAGAGAGATATCAATGATCACATAATCATAATAAGAGCATAAGGGTATAATAACATGATCTTAACATTTTAAAACCACAACCTTCATATCAAAGATCTAAATCCTAAGTCATGGAATAAATCATTATAGTTAATAAGACCTGAATCATTAGATAAAAAAGGAACATGAACCAAGAGAGCTTAACATATGCATAAGACATTGACTTTTGGAATATACGTAAGTATATAAAATAATTTCTTTATTATTAAAGGATAATTTACAAGGTTATCAAAATAGAATGGGTTCACTCCACAAATGATTATATAAGTCAAATTTCACTCTCAAGATAATCAAACTGGACATAGTTCCTTATACAACTAGGTTTACTCCACTTTCCAATCCTATTTGTCTCATGAGATATCAATCTTTACCCAAAGCATTAGAGGGAGATATAGGTCCCACCCATCATATAATTAACATAATACATATTTATGCCACAATATTGTAAAAAATTATTCATATTATAACCCATGAAAAGAAATGGGCTTCATAATCATTTCATCATAGAATGACCCATGGATAATAAATGGTTTTCTTAAAAATTTCAACTTTTCATCATAAAAATATATCATCCAAAAAATAATAAATATGGTATCCTTAGATCATATATCTAAAATAAATATTATTTGATATAAAAGGATGTCATCTTGCGTATAAAGTTATTTTGAAAGATTAAATGGAATAATTCTTGAGGAAAATAACCTTTCTATTTTGAAATCACTTTATTTTTAGAAAGATGTGCAATTATAAAGGAAACATTTTTCATTACAAATAATAATTGAAACATATAAAGGATACATCAAATAAAAAATTAATCATAATGGTGGGAAAATCTATTCATGTCTTACGAGTTAAAATAAAACATTCCTTCCATAATTTTGATTGAAAAGACCCAAAGTACCAAGTTTGGAAGTAGATAAGAGAATTCCATTCAACCCATTTTGAATAAAGTGAAACATGGGTAAATCTAACTTTAAAAATCATTGGAAATCATAAAATCATTTTTTTAGACATGGATATAGAAGAAAAATATTCCCCAATGGGTAATTAAACATAAATAACCCCAAATATTGATGATATTGGAAAATAAAACCCTTACCTCATGACCACCTTTCATCAAAATCACTATAACCTCTAATATAATAAATTTTAATTTATTATATTTATATAAAAGAGTCATTTTTATACTTATAAAATCATATATTATCCCTTTATAACATTTCAACACCCCTTTTATCAGTTATTACTTTAAGATTTTTATTTTCAGTTGTTAACTATTTCATATACCATGAGTATATCAGTTCAATAGTTCCATTCCTTGTACATTTATAACAACCCTACTCTTTATTTCACATTAATACTTGATTTATTACATAATACTACACATAATACAGCCCGAATGATTGATAAGTCTATTATCTTTGAGAATTGTGTATATTACATAGCAACATAAAATAGGGAATACAACATCTTTATTAAAAATTTCCCTAACATGCTCAAAAAATTCCGTCGAACTTAAAACATCATGGGATAACCTGGAAACATAAATAAGAAAGGGGTGAGATATAAATCTATGTAAGGGAATAAACATGGAATAAGTGATACATGTTAGACAATAAGAATATAAATGAGGAACAAAAGGAACATGAATAATTTGGTAAGATATACCATGATAATCATAACATAGGAAATGTGGCAACAACTTAAAACACTGAATCATGAACATAGGACAAGTCTAAAATGACAATAATTTATGGTGGGAAGAGTCACATAAAGTAATCAGGTACACCTATGTCCTAACATGATTTATTATGATACTAAACATTACCCAATGTTTTGAAACATTATCTAGGCGCACTCATCATAATCATTTCATTCTCAAGCTTAAGTGTTCCACATATATCATACGACATGGATTTATTCATCATTATAATTTATTCTAGGATAAAGGAATGAGGATTAAATACATGTAATTCCCCAAATAATATGTACATGTGCATAAATTTTAATACCCTTAATATAGTAATAGACATGGTATTCACTACAAAATTGTTTGGCATGTAAAATCACCGTTAAATTTGGGAAGAATAATAGGGTTACAAAAAAATCATAAAAATGGTTGGTGAAAGAAAAAGGAGTCTATCGTAATTTTTAAATCAAATGGTAAGTAATATAAATATGGAAAATCATTTCTGTAAATTTGATATTTGGAAATAAACGGCATAATTTAATGAAGAACTTGAATAGAAAAAAGAATCATAACTATATTTCGGTATGTTAAAGGGTGTACATAAAGGATCATAGAAAGATTGATGGTAGGAAAAGGGGGTATCATCATTTATAGATTAAATATACATAAAGTTTAATATATAATAATATATTAAAATTTAATAAAATTAAATTTAATAGACGTAATATAAAATAAGTGCTTGAATGGAAATGAGAGGAGATAAATCCATTACAAACTTTCAGCATAGTAACTGCTTATGTAAGGGTCAAAATGAGAGAGTATAAATTGTATCTCATTAAAATGATATCAATTATATAGTAAGTAATCATAATAAATGAATGAAAATAATACCAATTAAAATAATAATGGCTAATTTCAAAGAAGGTTCTTGAATTGAAAGGAGAGGGAGGTGAGGATCCCTTACTTGAGTGTGTGACTTCAATGGATAAGAAGGTGGATTATTGAAAGATTTGGGGCACCTTAAAAGGACTCTATAGAGTGTATAGTAAAGTAATAACTTACTCAGAAGAGTTTTAGTGAATAGAAAGGGGATCATGGGTTGGTTTATATAGGAAAAGAGGGATATTTCTTTATTATTTTGGTTTTGGACTATAAAAAATAAAATAACCAAAACCACAAACCATCTCATGGTTTTTCCCATGGTTTCTGAAAAATGGGAGTATTTTACATTATTTTATAACTAAAAGGGTCTAAATTATGAAAATATTACCCTTGTTTATGTGGAGGCGAGTCACTCTTAAAAAATGATTTTAAAATCATAAAATATATTATAAGTCCTGGAGGATTCATAATGGATTTAAAAAATAAATAAAATAAACATAAAATCACATTATTTTAATGATAAAATATATATTTATTCATGGATACTATTTTTATTACTTATTACATCACTTTTTGGTCTTTGTGATGTCATAAAACAAAAAGTATATTTATACGGTACTTAATTTTTACAAGAAAATTTTACTGTCACAGAAAATTATGAAAAATTAACCATTTGATAAATTTGACATTCTGATTCTAAAAATAATATTAATTTTATCCAAATAATTTTATAAATATGTGAATTTTAACTTTTGGAATAAAATCTACATTTATTAATAAATGTTGGGTTTTAGACAATAACTCTTTTCGAACCCATATAAAAATTACCTTTGACATTATAAAAAATATTTTATCATTTATATTTAATAAAAATTAATTAATAAATATATTTTATTAAAAAATTATTTATTAAAAAATCTACTAATTTCACAAATTCATTAATTACATTTTAATATTAACCAAAAATAAGATTTGTGATTTATTATATCAAAATAAAAATCATTTACAGAGTAACAATAATAGGATAAAAATATATTAATTATTATATAAATAATAATGTATATAATAATATTTTTAGGGTATTGATACATATCCCTTTAATACACCAGCAAACTCCATAAGGGTATGGTGTGTGATGGGGGGACTTTAATGGGTTGGTTCTGTGAACATGGCTTGCACCATGATCTTGATGATCTTGAAATTCTACCGTAAATGGTTTCCCTCATGCATAGGTTGTTAGATATCATATTGGGATTGGTCAAGGGAAAATACCAAAAATGATATCTCCCTCAAAAGATCTGATAAATGAGCATCATAGGGAACGATTCTATTGGTTGAGGTCATCACTTCCTTTATCAATTTCAATTATATTGTTAAACCCAAATATTTATACTAACCATTTGATCACTTTTCCATATATATATTATCAATTGTAATGGTACCTGGCGCTATTTTAAACCAAATGGGAATAATAAGACAAAATAAGTGAATGTGTTTTCTATAACCATATTATATAACAATACATTTAATAAAAATACAAGGGGAATTTTTTTATAATAGTTCAGGTTGTTACAATATTCCCCCCTTAAAAAATTTCATCCTTGGAATTTTATTTTCCCACTATAAAGAAAATGAGGGTATCTCTGATCCATCACTTCTTCCAGTTCCTATATTGATTCTTCAAACTTGTGGTTTCTACACAACACTTTAACTAGGGGTATTGCCCTATTTCGTTGAAATTTTTCACTATGATCTAAAATCGTCATTAACTTCTCCACATAGGAAAGATCATTCTCGAATAGTACCACCACAGGATTGAGTACATGTTAGGGGTATAGCATGTATTTTCTCAAGAGTGATACATGGAATAAATTATATAATTGAGATAGGTTTTGTGGGAGTGTTAGTCGATAGGAAAAAATTCTGAAGTGATCAAGGTTCTCAAAAGGGTTGATGTACCTTGGACTAAGCTTTCTATTCTTCCCAAATCTCACCAATTTCTTCCATAGAGACATGCAGATGAATACTATGTTTCCAAAATCAAACTCTACGTCTCATTGACAATTTTCAGTATAGCTCTTCTATTATATATGAGTATACTTGATGTGCTACTAAATGGCATTAACCTTCTCTAGCATTTATTATACCATTTCAAGGCCTAAATTTTTTCCCCCAACATCATCCCAACATTCCAGTGTTCTTTACCTCTTCCCATAAAGGGCATCATAGGGATCCATTTGGATTCATGATTGGAAACTATTATTATACGAGAACTCGATAAGAGTAATATATTAGTACCATCCTCCTATTAAGACAATTGTGTATGATCTCAACATGTTTTAAAGTATTTGGATCATCCACTAATATTTTCCATAATTTTGAGGGTCATAACCCAAACTAAAGTTCAGCTTAGTGTTTAGAGCATTCAAGAGACTTTTTCAAAACATAGAGGTGAATCTTGGATCTCAATCAGACATAATCGATAATGGTTATCCATGTAGCCACACCAATTGTATGATTTATATCCATTCATGTTGATCCCATGATAAATATTATTGAATCGTAATGAAATTTGAAATATTTGTAAGAGGATAAAAAACAACCTAGATAACATTATTTCCTTTGGATTTCATTGGAAGTGTGGTGAAATATTTCATGGTGATGTTTTCCCATTTCCATGTTGGTATGGGAAATTTTTCATCATCCCATTGGACTTATTACCTTCATCCTTCACCTACTGACATACTAGACACTTTGATGTAAATTTAGCGATCTCATTCTTCATGTTGTCCTGCCAATAGTACTCTCAGATATCTTGATACATATTTTTCTTTCCTGGGTGAATAAAGAAATTCAAACTATGTGCATCATCCAATAGTTCTTTTGTTAACATAGGATTTGATGGAACAAATATTCTTGACCCAAATCTTATAATTCCTTCTTCATTAGCATTGAACTATGAGTTTTTCCCTTTTCTTATTCTTACCACTTTATTCTAAATTACCAAATACTATTTTTCAGCATCATTTAACCTTTCATTAAGATACAATTGAGAAATAATTTTTGAATGGATTTGTGATGTTCCTTAATTTGTGATTATCATGTCCATCCTCTTCAATTATAAGAAAATTAGATCCTTCTAAATTCTATTAAATGATAAAATTTCCAAATACTTTCTACTTAGAGAATCCAAAAAATTATTCACTTTACCAGGATAATAATTAATTGAGCATTTATAGTCCTTGATCATCTATAACCATATTTTTTGGAGCATATTTATCTCCTTATATGTGAATATATATTTGAGACTTTTGTGATTTGTATATATCTCACACTTCTCACCATAGATATAATGTTTCCAAATTTTCAATGAAAATATCACAACTACCAACTCCATATCATGTGGATGAACATTCAACTTCCTTAAGGTGTAGGAAATGATTTTTTCATTCTATATTAACAGACATCCCAATATCTCCTTTGAGGCATCACTGAATACTATGAAAAGTTCTCGAATTCTGGGTTGTGTGAGCACATGGGCAATGATAATCCTCTTTTTTAAATCATTGAATATTTATTTACATTAATAATTCTAAGAAAACATGAATCCCTCCAAATTTATCTTGGTAATAGGGTTTGAAAATCATGATAAATTTCTCATAAATTTCCAATAATACCCAGCTAACCCAAGGAAACTATGGATATTTGTCACAGATGTTGGCCATAACCATCCTTTAAATGATTTTTTATTTAAATAACCCAAAAATATCCCATTTATTATGATGACATTCCCTAATAATGAGACTTAATTAAACTAGAACCCACACTTGTAATACTTGAAATAAATACTCTCTTTTCATAAGGTCTTTATCACTGTGTTAAAATTCTCTTAATGCTCCTCCTTACTTTTGATGTATATTAGGATATCATCTATAAATACTACCATAGATTTTTCAAGGTAATCTTTAAATACCTTATTCATCCATGAATATTGATGGAGCATTAGTGAGTTCGAATGGCATCACTATGAACTCACAGTGCCCATACCTTTTATAAAAATTTGTCATGGGGATATCTTTATTCTTAATCCTTTATAATATCTTAACCACAGATCCACCTTGAAGAAGTATTGTGCTCCACATAACTGATCTAACATCTCATCAATCTATGGAAGAGGATAATTTTTCTTTATCGTGATCTTTTTGATCTCACGATAATAAATGAAAATGTGCAGTGACCCATATTTCTTCTTGACAAAGAGGACTGATACATCCCATGGTCATGTAATTGGGCGTATAATCCTTTTATCATGATTATACTATAGTCATTTATTTAGATACTCAAGTTCCAAAACATCCATCCTATATGGATTATCTGATATTTTAAATTCCTCAGGTATAATATCAATTGAAAATTCAACGTCTAGACTAGGAGGAAGACTAGTAAATTCTTCGGGAAACACATCAGCATATTTTCTCATAATAGGAATATCTTTCATGATGATCATTTTCATAGACTCAATCATTTCATCTAGATTATATTTCATGTAGGGAAATAATATACATGATTTAGATGATGGCTGTAAATAAGATTCATCATACTCCGTGCACTTGTATAGAATCGGGGGTTGATTCTCCATATGGAGACTTATTTCCTTCTCACGGCAATTTATGTTGTCACCATATAGGGAAGCTAATCTATGCCCATAATTGCAAAAAATTCCACCAAAGGAAGTATGACAATATTTTCTGGGAGTTTCATCCCAAAATATTGTACATGTTAGGAGTTATATATAGGGGAAGAAATAATTTCCCCATTTTATATTTTCACTAACATCTCTACTTACATGGTTTGTGGTAGTGTTTGAATAGTTCTACTAAACGTTTGTGATATGAAAGAATGTGTAGATCTATGAATGATAACCATAAACTTCTCTTTCTTATTCTATTTCTACTTTATCCAATATAGACATAGGGATGAGTATTTTTGAACTATTCAACATTTAAAGAGGACTCTAATGAAATTAAAAGGATAACTTATAAATTACTTTTATCTCTTTAACTTATGAGTTTCTAGGAACAGTTTATGTTATCCATGATATATTTCCTAACATATATTCTTATGTGTATTTTTTGGTTATTTTAATACTAGTTCATAATGAGGTTATAAATTTACCAAAGCATATCCCCTGGGAGTGTCAAACCAAGCACACATTAAGGCTCATTATCGTCTACCAGGTTATCCTGAGTTAGGCCTAAAACACCTTGTTAGAGTTGTTACTCATAGGTACATTTTTTCCAAAACCACTTATACTTGTAGTTTCCAGACAGAGATGTATTTTCTTGAAAAACCACTTACTCTATACTTAAAAAATTTAGGGATGTTTTCTTATACTTAGTCTTATCCCTAAGGATTTCACTATATTTCTCTAATCCTAATCCCAAAATTAACTATGTTATTCCTCTAATAACAACTATAAAAACCCTACTCTTTATTTCACATATATAATTGATTTATTATATAAGAATACACTTAATAAAACCCATATGATTGATGATTTGAGTTTTTTTGGGAATTAGGTGCATTACATTACAACATAAAATAGGGAATATAACACCATTATTGAAAACTTATTTAACATGCTCAAAATACACTTTTGAACATAAAAATACATGGAATTACCTAGGGACATACATAAGAAAGGGGTGAGATATAAATCTTAGTAAGGTAATAAAAATGTAATAAATGATACATGTTAGATAATAGGAATATCAATGAGAAACAAAAGATACATTAATAATAAGTCATGATACAACATGATAATCATAACACAAGAAATTTGGAAACATCTTAAAACACTTAATCATGAACATAGGTCAAGGATAAAATACGAAAACTAAATTGTGAAAAATTACCATAATGGAATAAGGTGGAACTCTGTCCCAACATCACATATTATGATACTAAACATTACCTAATGCATTGGAGTGCTATCTGGGTGCACACATCATAATTATTTTATTCTCATATTTAAGTGTGCCACATAGATCATATGACATGGATTCAATCATAATAATAATTCATTCCATGAGCAAGGAATGTGTATTAAATACATGTAAGTCCCAAATAAATAAGTAAATGTTCATAAATGTGAATACCCTTAATAGAATAATGGTTATGGTATTCACTACAAAATTGTTTGGCATGGAAAATCACAAGAAAATTTTTACAGCATAACAATGTTAATTAAAAATTCATAAAAATGGTTAATTAGAGACAAATTAGTATATAATTATTTCGATATAAAATTTCAAGTATTAATAATATTTAAAATCATTTACCAACATTATAAATTTGGAAGTAAAAGGTATAAGGTAATGAAGAAACTTGAAAAGAGAAAGCATTCATAACTATATGTTTTCATGGAAATAGGTGTAAATAAAGGATTATGGGAGGCTTAATGAGATGAAAATGGGATCTAAAAATTTATACATTAAAATGAAACCATGTTTAATATGTAAGAATATATTTCAATATAATAAAATTTAATTTAAGAGACATAACATAAAAGAAGTGCTCGAATAAAAATGAGAAGAGAGAAATCCCTTATGAAATTTTGGCATAGTAACAGATCAGGTATGGGTCAAAATGAAAGAGTATAAATAGTATCTTGTTCAAATAATATAAATTTTATAGTAATTGGATCATAATAAATGAATGAAAATATAACCAATTGAAGTAATAAATACAAATTTCAAAGAAGGTTCTTGAATTGAAATAAGGAGAGGAAGGGGAGGATCCCTTACCTAAGTGTGTGACTCAAAAGGATTGGGAGGAGGATTATTGAAAGTAAGGAGAAACTTTATTGGACTATAGGTAGTGTAGTAAATATTAATTACATTATCCATGGATATTGAGTGAATACAAATGGGATCTTGGGTGTGTTTTTATAAGAAAAGAGAGATTTTTCTTTATTATTTTGGTTTTTGGACTATACATAATAAAATAACACAAACCACAAACCATCCTATGGTTTTTCCCATAGTTTCTGAAAAATAGGAGTGTTTAAAATTATTTTATAAGTATAAGGTCCAAATTTATGAAAATATTACCCTTGGTGATGTTGAGGTGAGTCACACTCTTAAATAAATGATTTTAAAATCTCAAAATATATTATAAGTCTTGGAGGATTCAGATTGGATTTAAAAACAAATAAAATGAGCTTAAAATAAAATTATTTTAAATTTAAAACATATATTGTTTCATGTATACTATTAATATTACTTATTACATCACTTTTGGGTCGTTGTGATGTCATAAAACAAAACATATATTTAAACGGTATTTAATATTTCAAAAAAAATTGACTGTCACATAAAATTATGAAAAATTCACCATTGGATAATTTCAACATCCAGATTCCAAAAATTGTATTCATTTTACCTAAATAATTTTTTAAATATGTGGATTTTAACTTTTAAAATAAAATCTATATTTATTAAGAAATATTGGGTTTTAGTCAAAAATATTTTTCGAACCCTTATAAAAAGTACATTTGAGTTCATAAGAAACATATGATAATTTATATTTAATAAGTATTATTTAATAATAATATTTTATTAAAATAATATTTATTTTTAAAAATTATTCAATTTCATAAATTCATTAATTGAATTTGAATATTAACCAAAAATACAATTTGTACTTTATCATATCAAAATAAAAGTCATATACTAAGTAACAATAATAGGATGAAAATATATTCATTATTATATAAAAAATAATGTACACATTCATATTTATAGGTTATTGATACATATCCCTTAAATAAATCAGTAAATTCCCTAAGGTTATGGTGCGTGATGGTGGGACTTTCATGAGGCGGTTCAATGAATATGGTTTGGGTTGTGATCTCGATGAGCTTGAACATCTCCCATAAAAAGTCTCTCTAATGCTTAAGTTATTAGATATAAGCTTGGGATTAGTCAACGTAAAATCACCAAAAATGATATATCCATTATAAAATCTAATAAATGGGCTTCATAGGGTAAAATCCTACTATTTGAGGTTATCGCTTCCTTTATCAGTGTTAATTGAATTGTTAAAACCCTCTATTTATACAAACCATGTGATCACTATTCAAAGGCTATATTATTAATGATAATGATACATAATGGTATTTTAAATACAATGGGAATAATAAGATAAAATAATTTCTTTTTTTTCTATAACCATATTATATAATAATCTTTTTAATAAAAATGAAAGGGGAATTTTATTTATAATCGTTTCGGTCATTACAACCTTTATATTGGTTACATCATTCTCTTGAATATTTATCATGGTATAAATATAATATATATTATTTATATGTTTATTTAGATTTATCCATAAATTATAGATATATAAAAATTAATTACATCATTCATGGAGATGATATGCCTTACATATGCATGAATATTGTTTTCATTTTTTGACGGATTGAATGAAATAAGGGTAAATGTTAAGTAAAATTTATAAGAAAATAATTATATCATATATATTATATATATTCATCAAATTATTCCTCATTACCATCAAAGTAAAATATAAATTAAAAACAAATCACATCTCTTCTTGGAGGTGGTAATCCACAATTATGCTTGGACGATGTTATCATTTTCCAAAGGATTGGATAGTGCGTAGGTTGATGTGATAATATAGTTAAAGAAGTATAATTTTATTCACAAATTTAATATATAAAAATTAATCCCATCATAATAACCATCCATAAAATATGGTGATGATAAATTAATTGTATCTCTACATGGAGATAGTAATCCGTACGTACAAACAAATGATACTTTCACTTCTCATTTGAAATGAAAGAGAGTGTATAATGGTGTCTTAATACTCATAATAAAATTTCATAATATTATTAATACTGAATTTATTATTTTATGATAAATAACATATATTTATAAGAGGTAAAGAAGAGTATAAAAGAAAGTTATAATTTAAGACGATTACCTATTCTTTGAAACGAATCCTTTAGATCTACACTAAAGGGATCTAGGGATGATCTTTTTGGGAAAAAATAATTCTCTAGGATGTGTCTACAGAAGTTTATAATTAAATTTTTTAGATTTTAGTCCTAATATAAGGATCAAATTGGTGTAAATAAGTGATGTAGGGGGTTCCCTATTATAATTCAGGTAAGGGGAACTTTTAGAATTTCTTGAAAGATTAAATTATAATAAAGTGATTCTAGAGCCAAATTCCTCAAAATGGAAATGGATTAAAATATAAGGTACTATAGGGTTGTAATAAAATCAACTAATATAATTTAGACAAGTTTTGGTATCATTTTAAACCTTATCATTTTGATTAACCCTTAGTTAACCAATATTAATTTTAACTATGATAACAACTATTTCAATATTAAAGGGTTGTGAATTTTACTTATAAGGTTAAAATTGGAACATAAATGGTACATTGATAACATTTTTGACCATATAATATATATCTTGTATTATTTTAATATTTTTATGTTTTTTAGGTAATTTAAAAAATATTATTTTGATAAAATATTATTATTGTGAATTGTGACACAATCAATTTTGTTTGACTAAAAAGCCATAAAAACAAAGTTTTAATTAGAATATAATCTTTTTACATATCAATAACATCCAATATTAACCTATTAAATTCATATAACACTATAAATTACTCAAATTAAACCACCTTTAATATTTTGAATATCATTTAGTTCATTTTTTATTAATTTAATAATTATTGTTTTTGCATTGTGTAAGTATTATAGGTAATTTTATAATACCTAAAAATTATAAATAAACTTACATCATGATTATAATTTCATTATGAAAAAAAATTACTATTAATATTATTTCATAACTAATTTTTCCCTATGTGAACACATAAAGGATATTAAATACAAAAAGAGTGACATTTTGTAGCTTTCTTTGATTTAAATAACATTTAATTCATTTTTATGGACAAGTGTCTATTAAACAAATACACATCAAAAATATTATGTTAAAATTAAAATTTAATTCATCTAATAAGAATTTTTATGAATAATTTGGGCCTTATAACATTTCTAAGCTAGGTTAACTCGATTTACCCTTTACCAAGGTGATTAATTCTACCACAGTTACTATTCATACTAACAAAAAAAATTAAATGGCCAGTTTTAATAATTAGAAAATATTATTATAAATATATAATTAATTTTATATTATTAAATACATTTAAATGTAAGAAATTAATTTTAATTTAAGTTCACAAAATGTGGTAAAAACAACATTTTAGAAAAAATACATTTTAAGCATAAATCTTGATTTATTCATATTCTCTGCTTAGAAAAATATTTGTTGAATTTTTAAAATATTTGATCAAGTAAATAATGCATAAATTTCATTAAAATAATTAAATAATAGTGATTAATTTAATATATTAATATAGAAAACATGTCACATATAAAAATAATAATTCAGAGAAAAACATCACTTTTTTTTCAAAATATTTTTTTATTATTATCATTTTAAAAATAATAAATTAATTTTAATCATATATAACCATAAATTTTTCCATAATTTAGTTATTACTATTCATAAACGTTAATAAAATGGCTAGGAAATAATTTTAATTTTAAATAATAATATTTCAATAGTATATCATAGTTTATTTAAACTCACTATTGCGTTTAAAGCAAGCCATTGAAGAAATAAAATTATTTAAAGTTAAAAATTTCAAAAAAAAAATATCAGAATGTTATATTATAACTCCCTTAAAATTAATTTCACCCTAGAAATTACACACTATGATATAAATATATGAGAATAATTCTACTTCCATACATCCTCAAGTTCCCACACAACTTCCTAAAACTGGTGGTTTCACCACAAAACTAAGACCAAGTGAGTGGTATTTTTTGAAGCCCTTTCACTCTATGATATATAATCCTTAATGGTTGTTTTTCATAATAAATATCTTAATCAAGTTTCGTGAACTCTAATTTCAATTCATGTGAAGATCTTGTATGTACTTCCTTGGGTTGGATACATGGAACACATGTTGAACTTGAGAGGGATTTAGTGGAAGTGTCAATAGATAATCTATTGTCACAATATGATCAATAATTTAAAAAGGACTCATATAAATCATGTTTATATTTACATTATTTAAAAATAGTACCACCATATTCTAGAGATATATTGTTAGAAATACCTTATAACCAAATTCAAACTCAAGATATTTATGATGATTTTCAGTAAAAAAATGTCGAATATGAACTGCTCTTATGTGTTTTTTAATGCCTTTAAAATTATCTGATATTTCCTCAAATATACCAAATCATAATATACTTATTTATAAAAAATCATTCCATCCTGTTGGGGTTCTTCATTTACTATCATACAAGGTCTCATTAGGATACATTTAAATACTAGATTAAAATCTATTATTGTATGAAAATTCCTCCAAAGAAAGGTGTTAATACCAACTAACATTGAAATCCATAGAGAAATCTCTCAATATTTCTTCTATAGTTTGAATGGTCCTCTCATATTTACTATCTTTTTGAAGATGATAAGTACTGTAGAAACATAATTCTTTATCCAAGCCTACTAAAGACTTATCCAAAATTTTGATATAAACCTCATATCACAATTAGATATAATTTCTAGTTATAAACCATAAAATCTTACCACTTTTTTAATTTATAACAGAGTAATTTTATCAAGAGATAAATATTATCTAATTACAATAAATTGTTCTGAATTAATAAGTTGATTGACTATAACCCAAATATCTTTACACCCTATAGATGTTTTGGGGAATTAGATGAAAAAATCCATAGTGTTGTTTTCCCATTTCCATTTTGGTATAGGTAATGGTTGTAACATCTTATTGGACTCATATCTCTCATCCTTAACATACTAACATACTAAACACTAAGAAACATACTATACAATATATCTCTTTATACCATCACATCATAAATACTCTTTCAAATGTCTATACATCTTCATACATCCAGGATTGATTGATAATGAAGAACTATGAGCTTCATCCATCAACTCCTTCTTCAAATCTAGTACATAGGGGACAAATTAATGGTTCTTGAACTTTATTATTCCATCACAATCAATCTTTAACTCGTAAACATTTATTACCTTATTTTTCATTTTTATATTTTCCTTTTGTACCTCTTTAATATTCACTTGTATAGATAGTTGAACACTCATTTGAGAAAGATAATATTTCTCTGCTTCATTTATGATTTCAAGATCCATCCTTTGAAAGTATAGAAATATTTTATCTTTTGTGATCCTCATCGTATAAAAGATATCACGATCCTTTCATATCAGATAATCTTCCACCTTGTTCACTTTCCTGGGGTGGTAATGTACTAAGAAGTCATAATCTTTAATTAGTTTCAACCATTTTTTGGTGCATGTGTAGAAATTTTTGAGTGAAAATATACTTTAAACTTTTGTGATCAGTATATATGTCCCAAGTTTCTAAGTAGATATAGTACCTCTGTATCTATAATAAGATAAAATATCATAACTAACTCCAAATCATTAGTTGTGTAATTTTTCTCATGGACATTAAATTGTTTTTAGGCATAATATATAATCATTTCTTTTTTAATGAAGATTCATCATAGTACCTTAATTGATGCACCACTATAGATTACAAAACCTTCCCCACTGTGGGGTAGTTTATGAAACTGTGTTCTAAATAACCTTCTGTTTAGTTCAATAAAACATTACTCAAATTTATCTATAAAAATGAACATGGATCCCTTATGAGTTGAATTTTTGAGTGGATTATATAACCATTAAATATTCTACATAAAGAGAAAATAATAGTAATCCAAACTAAGAAAACTATAGACATCAGTCAGAGTGGTTGGTCGGGGAAAATTTTCAGTAACTTATGTCTTTTAAGGGTTTACTGATATACCATCAATTGAGATTATATGACCCATGAATGAAAATTTTCAAATCCAAAATTGAAACATTTTAAATTTAGTATAAATATTATCCTTCCTCAAGGCCTCCATCCTAATTATCAAATGAAATTCATTCACCACATTTCTCTTTGAATAAACACGTTTATCATCTATAAGGACTTACATAAATAGATCATAGTAATATCTAAATACCCTATTCATTATTACCATGATGATAGAGGGAGAATTAGTAAGACCAAATAAAATCAATAAAAATTCATATTGTCCCTACCTTGTATGGAATGCTCTATATGGTATATAATTTTTCATTACTATCAATTTATGATATCCAAAATGAAGACAAATATTGGAAAAATATTGAGCTATGTGTAGTTGATCAAACAAGTTATTAATATGGGATATAAGATACTTTTTATTGATGGTGATTTTGTTATGTTCTTGATAATAAATAGAGACTATCTATCTTTATTCTTAATAAATATAATATACACACCACAAGTTAATGTACTTGAATTAATTGATACCCTGTAAATATTCTCTAGGAGTTTCATTCTCAATTATTTCAACTAAATTGGGGCCATTCTATATAGAGACTTGGAAATAAGTGTAGAACCAGGTATGGTTTCTATTGAAAACTCAACATCACGTTTTAGTGTAAGAACAATAAAATATTCTAAATACATCAATAAACTACTGAAAAATAGGAAAATATTAGATTTTTAGTTTCTACCCAACTATCTAAGAAAAATTCCCGTTTATAACATGAATCATGACCCATACAATGGATGTAATTTCAATTTGATTTTCATTTTTTCCATCACATTGATAGGAAATCATATGTTGTTTTAGAATATCAAACATAGCTTCCCTTAATCATAAATTAATG
Organism: Viscum album; assembly: GCA_963277665.1. NCBI lineage: Eukaryota > Viridiplantae > Streptophyta > Magnoliopsida > Santalales > Viscaceae > Viscum > Viscum album. The sequence goes on along the minus strand of OY728153.1, from coordinate 1,197,543,282 downwards.
TGTGATTTATTTAAATAAATACAATCCATTTCCAAAATAACATCTAATTCGACTAGAGGAAGAATGATAAGAACTGTAGCAAACATATTCCCAAAAAAATAAATCGAAGAAGAATCATATACTTGGGATGTGATCCATATACCATTATTGGTTTTTACTAATAACACAACATCTCATTTTTAATATCGTGCTATGATACCCTAAAAAAGCATTTATATATAAAATAGTGGGTATATCCCAAATCAAATAATACATTAGCAGTTTTAGAGTATATAGTAAGTGTACCTTTCACCACGTCGTTATCATACCCCTCATCAAAAATAGTGATCACATAATATTTATCTTTGTCAATGGGATTAATAGGATGTGGAAATAAATCATCATCACTAACCTTTTTATTGGGTCACTTTTTATCATAATGATCATATGACTTACATTTAAAACATTTGAGTGTGGGTGGTTCCGTTTTTGGAGCTTTCTCAGTATTAGATAACTTCTTCCAATCACTTTGGTATTTGATTTCCCGATGACCATTAGTTCCACACACAAATCATTTACCATTTCCGATAATTTACCCTGTGTTTTCTTCCACACCTTGATCATAAAGAAAATCTCCTCTTCTTCTCTCTATTATTTTAATAGTTTCCTTTGAATTCCATTTTTCTTTTCTTATCAAAACCAGGGTATTGATGGGTAAATACAATCTCCATCTCTAATTTTAGTGAACATAAAACAATTTCTTCCTATATATTAAATTCTATTATATATAATACCCTTCATAGACTTGTTTTTAAGTAAATTAAGAATTGATCTATATTAGTTTCATTTTTGGATGATAATACTAGAAGCATTTCTCATAAGTCTTGGGAAATTTCCCTCATAGGTACCAAAACATTCTTCATTCTTCTACTTTGTATGAAGTCATTCCTTCTCTATTTTCGAATGAAGAATACAATGAAATCACTTAATGAAAAAAATCCCTTAAAATCATCCCACTCTATAGAGTCAATTTAATCCCATTCCCTTGTGTTCTAGATAATATCCCACCACTGATATTTTGTGTCTTCCAAACAATAAAAATATATAATAACTTTATCATGTTCCATACATTGAAGAATTAAAAATATATGTTCAATTGTAATCATCCATTCTTCAATAACAAGTGGATTAGTTGACCATTTAAAAGAATGTGTAAATTTCCCCATGAAAGAATCAATATAATATTATTACCTCCTTTGCATGGTTGGGAGATAAGTGTGATTTATATCTTGAAAAATTTGTGTGAGCATAGGAACAAGATATTTCATTCCATATACCTTAACATTCAATTTCTCGGGAGGACAATAATTACATTTTCTATCACATTTATCATTAACACAATTCATTTTGGTTCCATCTATTGACAAAAACTAAGAATCACATTGTTAGCAACAATGATCATAGTGGGAAACAAAAAATCATGAAAAATAATTTATAGTACATCTAAATCATTACACCTTCTTCTATGAAACCTTAAGTTTAACCAATATCATTCTTCATCATTAGAAAAACATTATGATTTTATCACATATATAGACTTATCCCTAGGGTTATTACTTAAGTTTATAATCCTTGTTTACAAAAACAATATAAACCATTATATGATACCAAATATAGTGAACCATACTTTTTGATACATAGTTATTACATCTAAATATATAAACATTCTTCAAATAACATGACAATTCAAACCAAAATCATTTAGGAATATAATATTTGGAAACATGGAAACCTAAAAAATTGGTTTATAAAATATCTACATCTTCTCCCACATATTTATTCAAAACTATAACCTTTATTAGACTTATCATACTTAACAACTTACTTTGTAAAATGGGGAAACAAAACATAAGAAAATAGTGATCTCATATGCTCGGTTAGGCTAAACAATGGAGATATCAGTGATCACATAAGAATAACATGAACATAAGGGTATAAAATACGATCTTAACATTTTAAAACCAAACCCTAAATATCAAATATCATAATATTAAGTCTTGGAAAAAATTATTAATAGTTCATAAGACATGAATCATAGGAGAAAGAAGGAATGTAAACCATAAAATCATAACATTGACATAATACGTTGATTTGTGGGATACAAATAATTATAAAAAATTATTTAATTGGTAATTAAGGTTCATTCACAAGGCCATAATAGTGTAATGATTTCACTCCTCAAACTATCACTATAGTCAAGATTCACTTCCAAGACTATCATAGTGGACATAGTACCTTACTAAACTATGATCCCTCCCAATTTCAGTCTTGTTTATCACATGAGATATCAATATTTACCAAGTTATTTTTAGGGTTATATAAGTAACACCAATCACATAACCAAAAACATATATATGTGTGCCAAAAGATCGTAAACAATTCATCATATCATAACTCATGAAAGGAAATGGGTTTCATACAAATTTCATCAAATCATAACCCATTAAAAATATTTTTTGAAACTTTTTTAGAAATCATGGATATGGAATAAAAATATTCCCCAATATAGACTTAAACATAAACAATCTAGGATATTGATGATATTGTGAAATAAATCACTTACCTCGAGTTCTACTTGCTTTAAAATCACTATAAACTCATGGATAAGAAATTTAAATTTATTTTAATTATATACTAGATTCATTTTCATAGTAATATTATCATATATTATCCCATTATAAAATTTTAACATCCCATTTTGTCAACAATTCCTTATTAGAACTGTTAGTTCTAGTTTTAATTGTTTCATTAATAATCAATATATCAATTAAAAAATTTTGTTCCTTATATATTTATATCTTATGAAACATATATAGTATATTTATCAGGATATAAATATCATATATATTCATTATATACATATTCATAGTAATCCATAATATTTAGAGATAAAAAAATGAATTTTATTCTTTAGGGAGATGGTAGGTTATACGTACACATTAACACTATTTTCATTTTATAAAATATGGAATGAAAGAAGGTTAAAAATTAATTAAACACTATTGGGTCATCATTATATCAAATATATATATATATATATATATCTTATTAATTCATAAAATTTTTCCTATTTTCCATCCATGTAAAATATAAATGAAAAAAGAATCACTTTGCTCAGTGGAGGTGATAGTATGCACTTAGGCACAAACGACATTATCACTTACAAAAGGATTGGATGGTAAGTATATAGAAATGATAACATAATTACATAAGTATAATTATTTCATAAATATCATATCTTAAAATATAACCCATCATAATACCCACCCATAAAATATGGCAATGAAAAATGAATCGCATCGCTATGTGGAGACGATAATCCATACATACTCACAATCAATACTTTCACTTCTCATTTAATGGAAAATAGGGTGCATATTAGTGATTTAATAATCCTAATAAAATTTAAGAAAATTTATTATATTTTATGTAATTATTTTATGATAAATATCATAAATTTAGAGGGTGTAAAGAAATGTAAAAAAGTGATTGGATGGTTCAATTACTACTCTATTGAAATAAATCCTGTATATATCCTCAAAAGGGCTCTAAGGTTGGTCTTTTGGGAATATAAAAATATATAGAACATGTGTAGGAAATTTTATAATGGAAATTTTTAGAGTTTTGACAATATCTAATTCTCAATGTTGTTTTAAGAAGTGATAGAGGAGGTTCCCTTTAATAATTGAGGTGAGGGGAACTTTTGGAATTTCTCAAAAGATTAAATTATAATTCATTCATTCTCAAGAAAAATGAATTAAAATAAAAATTTATTCAAATAAAAGGTAGTGTAGTGATATAATCCCATTAAAAAATAAAATCCAGACACGTTTTGGTGTCATTTTTAACCATATCATTTTGATTAACCCTTAGTTAACCAATTTTAATTTTAACTATGGTAACAACATTTTCAAAATTAAATGGTTGCCATTTTTAATTATAAGGTGAAAATTGAAACATGAATGGTAAATTTATAAACTTTTAGAACATGTCATAAAAGGCGAGTGTTATTTCATGTTTCTTTACGATTTTTTAATTATTTAGTTATATATTATTTTGATATAATATCATTATTTTCAATTTTGACACAATTCACAAAATATTACTTAAAGTTCATAAATAAAAAGTTTAGATTCTAATATAACAATTTAACATAACTATATTATGTCATATTGACCTATTAAATTTGTTGAGAAATATAACATACTCAAATTATAACTAATTTATTTTTTTAATATCATTTATTTTATTTTATTTATTAATTAAATAAATATTGTTCTTGCATTATGTTTTCATTTAAGGTTATTATAAATTACCTAAAAATAAGAACTAAATTTTCATCATTAATATCATTTAATTATGAAAAAAATTTCTATTTTCATTCATTAATAAATGATTTTTTCCCTATGTGAACACATAAAGGATATTAAAATAAAGAAAGTGACATTTTTCAACTTTCTTTAATTTAGAAAAATATATGTCATTTTCAAGGAAAACAATCCATTAAAACTTCACTTTGAATCCTATGATTTTTAGGGTAGAATTAATTTCATACAATAAGAATTAGTATGAATAATTATGTCCTTATCACATGTTTTTAATCTATATTAACCTAATTAACCCTTTACCAAGGGGATAAATTTTACCTAAGCTAATATTCATTTTGACCAAAGATAAAAAGGACCTATTTAATAAATTTTATCTTATTGATTCTAAATATGTATTTAATTTTATCTAATTCAATACATATAAATGGTAGAAATTAATTTTAATGTATGTTCTTAAAATGACACAAGAACTGTTTTTAGAAAAATTACATTTTTAAGCGTAAAACGTGATATATTATTGTAATATGCTTAAAAACATATTTTTTTAATGTTTAAAAAATTTTATCAAGGGAATAATAAATAAATTTTGTTAAAATTATTCACCAATATTTATTGATTTAATTTATTTATATATAAATGAATTATGTGTATAAAAATAATTTTTCAAAAAAAATCATCACATTTATTTATAAATAGTTTTTTTAATTATAATCATTTGTTAAATAATGAAATAATTTTATAAATATATAAATATTTTTTTTTTCAGAATTTATTTTATCATAGTTATTCCAACCAATCCAATGGATATGATATAACATTCATTTGAAATATTAATATTTTAATTGTATATCATAGTTCATTTAAACTCGTTGTTGCAAGTAACACAAGATATCAAAGAAATAAAATTATTTAAGGAGAAATATTTAATAAAAATATCAAGGTGTTATATGCCATACCACCTTATTCAATATCTGAGTCACACTCCTATGATTCAGCTGTCATCAAGTCCAATATGACTGTGCTACATGACATGTTATATCTTAATAGACATGAGCTCCCTTGGAACTCCTCTTCAAAATCATACACCTACATGTTCCATGATTTATTGAACGACCACCCAACTCATGATTTCATTTTATAATTCAATCATGAAACACATAAAAACTAGATAAGTGGGTCAGGAACCCAAACAATCATGACCATCAAAGCCAATTTTAATACTCATGTTCCCTAGGTGATTTCTTGTAAAACACAAGCATTACCATGTCTATGTCGCAACAACTAAGAACCTACCATGAATCATTTTTGAAATAACTTTAAAACCAATATCATTTCATTTAATCCATCCAAAAAACTTATTCTAACCTTTATCATGGGATCCCTTGATCATTTAACCCATATACTTAATAAAATTAGTTTCAAAACTACGGTCCTCTAGGTGTCCCACCTAGCCCTACTAATCATATCTCAAAACAGGGCCACTAGGTCCATCCAACTTTCCCTAAGGTATTTTCCATGAGAACCTTATCCCAATATGGTCCTCTATTATATTATATACAACACACCTAACAAATCCCTCTAATGTGGTAAAACTGAAGGTGGGTAAAAAGATCAACAACATAAAATAGTTAGACATGTCAACATAGTCATAACAACATCACCTTCCAAGAATCGTCTTACTAATCCCTTCCTCACTCTGAGCATCCTCATAAGGTAGTGATCCTTTAAGGTCTTGATAAAAAATTAAATATAATATGGAGTTAAAACTCATAGTATATTCCCATATGGTAATACTCTCTTGAGGTTCAACATACAAGACAACCACCAACCTACCTGGGGTGTTTTTTCATTACGTAATATCATTACCCAACTCAACAATCAAAGAAAAAAACTTATCATTCCTAGAAACTCATTTAAAAAGTCTAAAAAAATTTCATTTTCAAGGGGGATACCTCAATCGGGCTAGCCCCAAATTTTAACATAAGGAATTGTATTTTAATACTAGAGACACACATAAAAGGCCACTAGGGTCTACTTTGTAGAATTTTGATAAAACCAAATATAAAAAGCCACTATAACTTATGGGAAACATCCAAATTCTCATTATAGGTAAAATCTTGAGGCAAATAAAATTAACCCTTACATTAGTGTTCGAGATATTAACACCACTTAAGGATTTTTAGTTCAACTATTTACATCAGTTATATTTTATTATAAATATTATATAGGATCACAAATATACAATTTCATGTACCAGTTAAAACAAAAAAAAATTCAAAACTATACTGAGCACCATATTTAGTAGAATCCATGAAACATTATAGGAATTTTACCTTATAATTTACTTTTTAAAACATTTCATTTATCTACAAATTCTCACAACTAGATTAGTTAAAGAAAATTTCAATTATAAGATATAGAGGATAACACTTTTTAGCTTGTAACTTGCATTTTAATTAACTAACACCTCATATCAGTAGATATCGAAGCATAAAAAAGACCCTTTATCAGTTAAAATTGGTGGAAATTCCACCCATACCAACGCTTTTTCCCAACAGTTTTAACAAATTGTTGGCATATAGGTCATATGGACTGGTTTTCCCCAATGGTTCGAATAAACCATTGGGAAATATCTATCTAAAATCACTTCACCCTTGGGATAATTCTCCTATCCCTAAGACACATTTCTCCAAACCCTCGGCACCACTCACATACTCCTCTCATCCTCACTGCTGCTCCCATACCGACCACCCCTCGCCACCGCTCCCATCCCAACTACCCCTCGCCGCTCACCACTCGCTGATCACCGCTCACCACTCGCCACTCACCGCTCCCAGCTCATCGTCACTCACGCATCCGCCTTCAAGACATAGTTATGAAAACCCTATAGGGCCACTCCACTCCTCTCTTCATTGTCACTACTCTAATCCCCCTTGATTTCCCCTCCACCCATCCCGACTCCCACTTGTCGTTCACAGCTCCTTGCTCATGGTCGCTCAGGAATCCCCCTTCTGCTATGTAAGCATCAATTCTAACTCTCTATAAGCTTGAATTCAGTTTAATTGTGAGTTATTATTATTATTTATATGATTAATTCAGGCTATATACCAGTAATTTACAATGTTTTATATGATTTATTTTAGCTCTGTTGATGATTCATGCCTTTAAAAAATTATCCAAAGGAGGGTGATTCAACAATACATCATTGAGTTCACTTGTACATTGAATTAATGTTTTTTGATTCCACATTTGTATACATTAAACCCAATAACTGTTGGACTTGTGTATTATAATCAGTATCCCAATTTTTTTGAGGGGTTATCTTCTTTACTTAGATTCTTTTTTTTCCTTTCTGTTGATACAATGTGTTTGACATTATAATGTTTTTTGAGATCTTTTCTCTTCTTCGATGTGATGCTTTTTAATGGATTTTCCCTTTTCTGAGAGGCATATCACACGAGAGTGTTTTTTGGATATTTAATGATGTTTCATGGTTATGAACCTTGTTCATCTTATGTGAAGATATGTTATTTATATAATTATATCCTTGGGAGTCGTTTCATATGGTGGATGTTCATGCCCATTTCTCTCCTTTTCAAGTTTGTTTTAAATTCTAAAAGACATTAATTGTTTGAGTTATATCTATTATAGGGTCCCAAATTTATAAAACCATTGGTGTTTTATTAGGGTAGGAGGTTTCAAGAGGGTTATTAGAGCCTTTTACATTTTTAAATTATATTTTTATTCATGGTGTCACTTATTTGATCATGCATTGGATTTCTTGTCTATGTGGTAACTTGTCGGATTATGCAGTTACTAGTTTGTTTTTTCCACCCCTTATTTGACTATGAAATCTCTTTTTCTTCTTAGGGTCAATTGGTGAGGTTTCTCACTTGTTTGTGTGAGGAAAAATTGGAATCTAGAGTAGCCTTCGGGTCTTCCATGATATGGATTTATTTTTATAAAACATTATGTGAGAACATTTCTGGAGTATGTTGGAGTCATGAAATAACACCAAATGTATCCATGAGATAGGGTAAATAACCCCAAGTGTCTCCATACATCGTATCCTCCTTTCATGGGTTGGCCACTGACCCAATCATATCAAACATATCATATTCTATCCTTTCAGTCACATATTATAGACTCATATCTCGAGGATTATCCCATAATCCTCAACCCACACACTATAGTCTTCTCTCGGCATGTTGAACATTCCTTAATTATATTCTCAAGAATCAGGTCATGAACCACATTAGAATCATGTATTATAACCCAGCCCCACTAACGCACCAAGCCTCTTGGAATTATAATGCCAATATGTCTGACAGTACCTAATACTCATACTAGCATCTCATACTTGATCTCGTTAGTTTAACTTTTGAATCATTAAATGGAGTAAAACATTTCATAATACATTTTATAGACTATGAGGAACCATCACACTCTAAGAACCCACCAAGATTCCAATCCATACTCATAAGTATTTCCTCATCAAACACTAGATGTACAATTTCCACATCTATCACCATAAGGCCCAATCCTCTTTTCAATATTTTACTTGATCTAAACCCTCATCCAGTCCATACACAAATCATCCAAATTATAAGACATATGTTAGAACACTCATATCCCAATCGATATCTTATCCACTTGGAGACCTAGTGATAGGTTGATTTTATTTCCATATAATCACTAAAAAATTTTATCTAAACCTAGGAGGCTTATGAACACCATATCTATAGGTCTACTATGTTAATCTATTTACATTCATTTACCGTCCTTAGACTCCATGACTCCCATGGAACATAGTTATAATCAATCCCTTGGAAATCTATGATCAAATAATCAAGTTAGTGTTTAAGGGTCTATCTAGGCTCTTAGTACTGTCTTTATATACATAAGAATTATTATTTAAAGAAAAAATTAATTTAAGTAATGGTTGATCACCTATGGAGGTGCTTATACTTCATCTTCTAATTTATAAATGATGTATTCCCTCCACCTGAATGAGGAATTAAATAGCTCCTCTTCCATGTTCATGTAAAACCTATATTTTCCAAATACATCATACTAACCACAAATATATAGGGGAGAAAAATAAAGAGACGGGTCTATGATCACATCATTAGTCATAGCTTCATCACAAATCTTCATGCTTTAAGCCTTATATTAATCATATGATTTGACATATACTTACCAGATTAATGAATGTTGATTCATATTCAATCACTAACAATTTTACTACTCAATATCTAAGATATCTCACTGTTGACACTCCTTTTCATCACCGAGTCTAACCACTGAAAAAGAAAAATACATTAATCCAAATTGATTCATCCTTTGAAGAAACATCAAAAAATGGACAAAGGCATGAATAAGGATTCCTTCCCACTTGGGTCACGCAAGTTTCCCCAACGTCGTGAAAATATACTTGTGAGCCACATTTTGGGTGTGAAGGTGACTAGTGCGCCTTATTTGATTTCTGCCCGGGGTCTTCACCAGCCTATAAATACCCCCGGTGGGCCCACCATGTAAGGGACGAAAAATTTCAGAAACTCAGATTTGAGCTCGCGGCGCCCTAGTCACTTCTCAAAGCATCCGAACACTTCTAAGGTAATTTCTTACCTAGAACGGAAGATCTAAAGAGAGGGATTAAGGCCTAAGTGTTGAAACTCATCAACACTTGCACTCATAAGTGGCCAACCCCTAAGGGAAATGGACACACTTGCGCGCCGCCTTACCCCTTCAACAGAACTTGTGTGCCACCCTTCTGGAAGCCCTTAGGGATAGTACTAAGGGATTGATTCAAGTCTCGCCCAAGTATTACCTTAAGGGTTGACCACCGTGAAAGTACCCATGTGTCGCGCAGGTACACCTGCATCACCAGGACTTGTGCGCCCACGCAGGACCTGCGCACCCACGCACTACTTGCGCGCCCCTCTCGTTTTGGGTGCCTCTCCTGCCTATTTCACCTCTCTTATGCCAATCCACCTTTCCACTTCAAGATTAAGCCTTTATAACTCTATCCAAAGCCATTCATGGCATGATTTCTTTGTTATCTTCCTTATCTGAAATAAATTCTGTGGAACATCACTTAAAACCTAGTGATTTACATATCTTAATGTCACTAAGGTCAGATATTTCATTCATTCAACCTCATCCTTTAAGATGAGAGAATCCTTAACCTGGGCCTCCTTTTTAGGAGTAAGCCCCAGTCCATGTTCTCTTATTTTTGGCATCCTCTTTAGGAATAATCCCCAAGTCCCCTAACATGGGAATCCTTTTCAAGAATAAGCCCCAGTCATAATTTCCCAAATATGGGTATCCTCTTTAGTAGTAAGCCCCAAGTTCCCAAAATCCGAATTTCCTTAACCTGGGCTTCCTTTTTAGGAGTAATCCCCAGTCATAATTTCTCTTAACCAGTATTAATTTACTTCTGATTTGGTCTTCCTTCTCAGGAGTAAAACTCAATCATAAGTCCCTTCCTAATTTGGGCACCTTCCTCAAGAGTAAGCCCCAATTTAGAGTATCCAAATCTCCATAAAGCATATATACCATTATGAACCTTGTTCCTGGGTTTCTTCCCTAAAGTAAAACCCAATATTCATATATTTTGCGCAGTCATCCATACATAAGCCCCACATAATTTCTTATGATTGAATCTTTCATGGAACAATTGTCTGGTTTTACCAATACCTCTTGTTTCTCAAACCGAGAATGACTCACGTGAGCTTAGAGTGTAGAAGTAATTATGACATCTTTCTTTGAGCCATCAATCATACATAAACCTCATACTTCTGTACTCTAACTACGTGGGTTCTGATTCCTTTTCTAAAACAAATGATACGTAGGTAGCCCTTCTACAGGTACGATCCCAACTCTCAAATAATTCATGTCCTTCTGAATGACAATAAACTTCAAGTGCCCTGCTGAGTGGATTTAAAACTAGTATGGTCATCATAATGACCAAGAGAATTTTATATAATGTATTGAAGGATACCATTTACTAAGAATCTATAAACAAATACAGATGATTCTCTATCGATGAAGAACCTCAAATACATATAAAATATTCTCTAAATTTCATACATGTTAATCATTGATTGTCAGATCTAAAGGAAAGCTCATTTTCATACTTGGTAATGTAATAAGGATTCACGAACATAACTTAAATCTATAAAGAGAGTCTCGGAGTAGACAATAATTCCCCTCAAAAAGGTGTGATGAGTTCGACCTCCCATTCTCTCGACCAATGTAAATTCGTAAGTCTCATCAGTTCACAACTATTGAGCACCTACCTTTGGAAAGTATGTCTAAATGGATATGGAATCATTGGATGTTTCCGGTTCTACGAACAAACTTGTTAGAAACTGCTTGGAATGTTTGATTCTTAAATAAATGAGATCATCCTCAATTTTAGAGGAAAAAAATTGGTGAACCCAACGTGAATCCTTAATCAAGTTAAAATGATGTTTTACTTATTTGTTAGGCCCCTATTTAAAACTCAATGAGAGGAACAACAAAGCAATCAGTAACATATGTTCTTATCCAAAAGATATAGTGTCCATAATTATCTTGATTAAATATATAATATCAAATAGGAACTCTTTTCCAAGATCATCTGTATTAAGAGAATGGATTTTCTTATGTTCATGTCTTTGAATGCCTCTGCTGTGAAAACCTCTGCTGTTAATGCATCTGTTGCTACTCCTGCTTGATCGTCGTCCGCTCTAAGGATGACATAACCTACTCAGCATCTTCAACACTGGGTATCAAATTCACTGGTTAAGGATTATCCCCAACACGGTACCATTCCAACTCTGGAGGCTGCTCGACAATCCCTCGAAGTGAACAATTCACCATGGTCGTCCGGACAGTGACGACCAGTGATCAAGAAGCAGGTGGTGCCAACCACCGTCTCCAACTGTTTCGGGTCATTATCCCTGGAACGAAATCACCATTCACTCCCATATTCTAAGGAGGTGAATGAGCAAGTCCCTCAGGGCCTTAATTCAGGGAAATAGGAGTCCTTCCCGAGGGATCCCATCAACAATCGCCGCCAGACTCGTGTGACAGTGCACCCTCAACATGATGAGGGTATTGTCTCTAGGTGTTCGACTCAGGTTCCTCGAACCTGAGCAGGAAAGAAGAACCACCAAAGGCGAAATCCGTTCAACAGTGAGCAGGTTCTCATCTCTACCATCTCCGAATAATTCCATCAACCTAACGTGGTGGAAAGCAATGAGCGGGCACCCACACCCGTCCGTTTTAATTTCGTTGTCCAGCAGACTCTTCTGGCAGCAGCACACCAATCCCTCCAGGAAATTCCGGCAGAGTACTATAGACAAGAACATACACCTGTTTATAAATCATCATCTAGCTAGCAGGCTCGTCTGACTACATGCAATGGAGCCCGCCAACCCAATGTGTTGAAAACTGGTAAACAGGCACATACACCTGCTTACACTCATCAATTCTACCAGCAACCTCGTCTGTCAGTATTGAAGGAAGTTCATCAAAAATGTTCGGTGGAGTGCAATTAGCAGGCACATACACCTGGTAGTATTGATCAAGCCTACCAATAGTCTCGTTTGGTAGCATTCGTAGAAGTTAGTTGGAAAGCTCTGACGATAAACAGAAGGCAGACTCAACTCTCTGCCCCCACACATGAGTACTGTCAGAATTCACTGGAAGGAAAAGGAGGACAAGAGCATATTCAAAGCACAAAATATACGTATATTCCCATTCCAGCAATTGAAGTCACCAAGCATATTCTATCAATGGTGAACGAGCATAAGCAAATCCCTTCTCATATTCTGGATGCATGTTAGAATATTATAACAGATTCACCAGCATCTCAGGGAAAGACACATAAATCTATCCCTACCAGTGGAGTGACACATCAACAATTCACTCTGGAATAGACATGCATATATGTTCCAGTCCAAGAGGGTTGTGGGGCGTACTCCCCCATATCATATGGACATCCAAGTCAGGCATATACACCTGATTTGAGTGGCGATAATCAGCCAAACCTGATCATTTCTCATGATCAGGCACATACACCTGCCCATAATGACCACTTTCTTCAAGAAGTTGTTCCCAATGTGAGTAAGAAGGCGTCTAAGAAGAATACCCACCCAGAACAGTCAAGAAATCAAGGTCCAACTTGTAACAAGTCTTTACTCGATGCTAGAGTTCTTGATGCACTCAGAAAATTATCTGTTGCAACTCAAGATTCTTCTCTGTTAGTTCTCAATAGTGGGAACATTAATTCTGAATGTCTGCATCGGATACTTCCTCATGAATTCATGCTTCATGACAATGCAGTCGATCTCGAAGTTTCATCTTCAGATGAGAGCCACATCAACCCTGTGTGTGGTCAGAATACCAAGGAGCAAAATTTTTCATCTTTTGCTGTAACCCACCATGGTGGTCCTCCCCATGATGATGAATTTAGCTGCAAAAGTCCTCTCCATAGAAATAATTCACATTGCCTGGAAAATACTCCAATGGACAATGTAGTGATGAGAAAGACCTCTTATATTGAGGCACTTGAAAATGTGAAGCCAGTCATGTCTGGTGCTTTACCACTAACAGGTGAAACACTTTCTCAATCAGAAGATAGCCTGGGGTGTAGGTCATTCTCTGAACCACCCCTAGGTTGTTTGTCTTCTAGTTTGATCAGTGAATTCTCTACTGATCTTGTTGAATCTGATGAAGAAATAAGAAAGCACCAGCTCTAGTCTAATCAGGTAGAAGAATCTTCCTTGAATGATAAAGAGGAAGTACTGAATATGAGAAAAAAACTGGTGAAAGGTGAAGTGCCAGTCATTTTTTGGCCTCTGTCTAACTCTTAGTATGACATTCCAGAGATGTTGACGAGAGATGGAATTCACGACATTCATCTCAACATATGGAAAAATCTTTCTCAGTTTAAAAAAGAAAATATAATCTTATGATGAATATGAAAATCATGTCAAGATAATAGAAGGGTTACAATGCCAAATTGACTTGGCATCTCTCTCAGTTTCTCGATATCTGAAGGCTGAAAAATAGCAGACATCCCTTCAGCATTCATGCCTTGGCACACTAAGAAGATTGTGTCAGTTAATTTCCAATGCCCCATCTGGTATTCATATTAAGGGATGGGGTGTTCATGGAGAACTACATTTCACTGTGCTCTCCAGTCAGCAAAGCCCACTGAAAATGGTATCATGCAATGTTATTTCCCTTGGCCGGCCACAACCAATTGGATTTTTTTGTAATCAAAATCTTTCCCAAGAACAGGCTTCAACTAGTTCCTCTCAAAATCAAGCATACAGAGAAAAATTTGTTGAATTACTCCCACATCAAGAAAAAGAGAATATTAAACATTCTTCTCGTTTGGAGAAAGCACATCACCAAGAGACAGAAGTGTCAGAAATCATCCAACGGTCTTTTGAGCCATGTGATAAAAGTGGATGCAGGTTGATGCATCCAGCTAATTTCCAGACTAAAGTCCGCAAGATCAGGAGAGCTTTCAAGAAGGTCTCGGATGTAGCATCTCAAGAGCCACCCCAGCATGCCAGACTGGGGACTCATTTAACCCAACCCTCCGAATCAACAAATATGATTCGAGGAGTTGAGCAGGAATAGCCCCAGTCCACTGGACTGGGGACTTTTTCAAATCATCAATCTCTTCCTTAGAGAAAGTCAGTTTTCTCTCGACTAGGGAAGAAGCCTCAAGAGGAAATAAGAGCCAAATTATCAGGTGATTCCCTCCAAATTATGGTTCATCAAGATGTTCCTAAGGGATTAAATCGACAAAAGGAAATGTCTCATCAGGGACATAAAAGAAGACAATATCACATAAATGATGATAGAAGGGATGCAATGCATTATGAATCAATTAATGTCATCAATGTCATTGTTACCGATCCACCATATGAGGCTCACTTAGAGGTATCAGATGAAGAGGTTCCTTCTCAAGAATTTGTATGCACAGACACAAATGAAGAAGGTGTGCGTACACGAAATCAAAGGATTACCCAGAATCTGGGTAATCCTTCAAGTAACTCACTTCCCCCTCTCCGAAAGGTGTCCAATAAGGGGAAAGGAAAGAAACAGGTTACATAACCTTCCTCTGGAGATGCCCAATCACTCTCAATAGAGAAAATATTTTCACAACAAGAGGAAGAAATGAAGGAATTGAGGAGGTTGAACGCAGAACTACTTCAAGGTAGTCTTCCTCCTAAACGTGCTGGAGTCATTTAGCCAAGGGAATTTGTTGTGGTTACTGAAATGGATCAAGACTATCCTTCTCTATTAGTACACCCTCACAGTTCTAATCCTACGGGTCAAGAGAAACAACAATTGGCAGTGCTACCATCAGTTGCAGTACCAGCCACCACATCTGTACAAGCTCCAGTCATTGCACCCGTTCAGGTCCAAGCTCAACCGGATGTTTCTCACAAGTTAATAACTACTATTGAGTCATTAACAGCTCATTTGGAAGCTATGGAAGGAAATTTTGCACCGATTCAATCGAAAAAAAGAGCTTACCCTGAATGGGTAGATGCAATTCCTCCCCCATAAAATTTTTCAAGTACCACATTCCCAATCTTTAATGATTCGGGAGACCCAGAGAAACACTCAACACGTTTTGTTTCTCATTGCAATCCTATGATGATAACCCCTCAGCAACAAGAAGCATTTAAGCCCAGGTGTTCTGTATAATCATTACAAGGACCTTCCATTGTCTGGTACACAAGCTTGCAATCTCGGTAAATTACCGGGTGGGAGGATCTTTGTCAACAATTCCTTCTTCAATTCAGCTCAACATTGCCAAAGACAACAGTTTTTGATCTTACAACTGTTTGAAAAGGGAGAATTAAAGGGTTTTGGTTTTCATTGCTTGTTGGAAGGGATTAACATATTCCCTAAGCTTATCACTCCCTCAAGAGGAATTGTTTCCAATTTTTGTGGCAAATCTGCGTAATGAGTTGCGCACATCGTTGATCCCTGTGAAATACACAAGAGGGTTTCGAGACCTTACTTGAATAGCTCAATATATTGAATAATATCTTATAAATACTAAGGATAAAGATCGTTAATTCTATAAGATCCATGAAAAATAATGGTTAAAGAAGAGACTTCTACAGTTATGCTTAAACAAGCACATGTACCTGCATATACTTCAAAACATCCATCTTCTCGAAGGGCTTCACCTCCTGAGTGCCAACAACGTAGGCCGTTTCGTCAAGATGATCAAAGGGATCATAGAAAATAAAATTGAGGATTTAAAGAGAAAAAATTACCCTTTCTTAAATTAACAAGTTCCTGGTTATTTCATTTCGTCCCTGGAAAATAATTTTGTTCAATTTCTAAGGCCCAAGAGGCCAAACAAGGAAGGAGATGAAGACCATCCCAATTATTCCCCATTTCATCAAATGTTAGGGCATCCCATTTAGGAGTGTTTTGTCTTCAAAGACCTCCTACAAAAAATGGCCGACTTGGGACATGTCAAACTGAAAGGTTCTTCAGCTCAGGTAGCATGTGTTGCTGCTACAGATCAAGAGGAAGAAGGCGAGTGGCAAGAAATCAAGAACAAAAATTTGAAAAAATATGATGATTGGATGGTCATAAAAATGATCAACCAAACTCATGCTATTTTTCGGACACAATTGAAGAAATAAATTGTGTCTTCTTCCATTAATGTCGTAGAAAAACCCTCTTCATCAGAGGGAAAATCCTCAAAGAAACGGAATAATTCAAAGAAAGAAAAAGAATCAGAAGAAGATGAGTATGTGTCAAATCCCAAGTTGTCTTTGACTCTGGTAGATTTTATGCCATCTACTTCAAAGCCATGGGCACCGCCCCATCAAACGGCATAACCTAAATTGGCTAGTCCGGAAGAGTCTTCATCAGATGAATATTTAATCTTCAGTTCTTTTAATATGATTCACTTAACAGATCCTTATGCAAATCACAGTTTCGAACATGATGAACCTCGGTTCCCCATATCAAACAGAGGAATCAAAGGAAGTTCCAGAGGCTCAGGGTATATGGGAAGACTTGGATCTTTTAGAGGCCACTATTCTAATTCTACCTATGCTAGAACTGTGTATGTATCAGAAACTCGTGGAAGAGCCCTTCAACGAGCTCAACAAGAACAAGAAAGTTCTTCTACACAAGGCAGATTCAGTCCTGGAACAGTTATTCTGGAAGATCAGTTGGAGGTTCCACCTTCTTCTTCTCAGCAAGTAAATAGACATAATCGGTCTAATCTTCCCAATACATGAGTATTACCAACTGCTATCCCAATAAAAGATGCATCAACTTCCAAAGCATCAACTTCTAAGGCACCTGTGAAACCACATGTTCTTGTTGGGAAACATAGACCTTTAAATCATAAGTATGATGTATTGAAACACTTGGCCTAAATACCGGCCAAGTTATCAATTCTAGATGCTTTGAATTTATCAAAGGATCTTCGGGAGGCACTCATCGAGGCTTTATCTAGTCCCCAAAAGTTTGAAACTGAAATCGTTGCAGCTAAAGTCTACCATGTGGAGAATAATCCTGAAGAATTCCATGCAGTGATATATTTTACTGATTAAGATGAAGATGATGTCGTGCATGGACATATTAGACCTTTCTACTTATCTAGAAAGGTCAATGGTGTAGACATCCGAAATTTTTTCATTAATAATGGTTCAGGAGACAACCTCATCCCCATTCGCACACTTCGTCGATTGGGCCTCATAGAATCTGATTTATCCCCTTCTACTTTGATGTTACAAGGATATGATAAAAATGAACAATAATCACTGGGCGAGATTACACTGAGAACACAGTTTGGAGATCTTGTATCCAATTCAGATTTTATGGTTTTTGATCAAGATTCATCCTTCAACATCTTTCTTGGAAGACCCTGGCTACATCAACATGTAGATGTCCCTTCATCATACCATCAATGTCTCAAATATTGTTTTGATGGTCAAATTGGGACATTGTATGGTGATAAGGCCCCATTCAAGACCTGTGAATCTCAATACATTGAGGTGGAATTCTATCACATGAAGGGAAATGAGAAATCCACAACAAGGGAGATTACCAAACTTAATGCTCAATATGGTTTGGAAAAGATTCTAGTAAACCCATTAGCACATGTGAGTACAGATTATGTATTTCCTATCAGTAAAATTGGCAGGATATACCCAAATCAAAATACTCTTATGGAAACCTCTATAATTTCAATTACGGCAAACAATCCAGACAGCATGGGAGAAAGTGGTGATCCACCAAGAAATTATGAAAGCTCAAATGGGGATGTCTTCATTTCATCTTCTGAAATCTAGCAAGTCTATACTTCACCAACCAGGCCAGAAGAAGTTATATCAATGTTAGAGGTGAATGATGATGTCGACTCTCAATCCATTATCTCCTCTTTATTACCCAAAGAAGACCTTTCATCATCAATAGGGTCGGAAATGGAAGTTTCTTCTTCAAGATGTTTAAATTTTAACATCTCTTCTGATCAGGGAAATTCTACTTCACCACCCACTATGCAAGTTGAAACAGAAGAAATAACACATGTTGAAGATGAATAGGAAGATCTCGGGTATGCTCCTCTAGCATTTGAATAGGGTATATCTACTACTGTGGATGAACTCAGAGAAATAAATCTGGGTACAAAAGAAGATCCACACCCAACTTTAATTATTACGTCCATGACTCTTGAAGAGAAAAAGATGTATATTTATTTTATAAAGCAAAATTGAGACATATTTTCTTGGAACTATACAGATATTCTAGGGCTTGATCTTAATGTTTCCACTCATCGTTTGGGTTTCCAGAAGAACATCGAGGATTCAAACAAGCCGCTAGAAGAACACACCCAACCTATGCTTCCAAAATTGAAGCTCAAGTGGGTAAGGTTATAAAAGATAACTTCATCAGAGAAGTTAAATATCCCAAATCTTTGGCTAATATTTCCCCAGTGAAAAATAAGAATGGGAAAATTAGAGTTTTCATTGATTTTAGAGATCTTAATCGGCATTGTCCTAAGGATGATTTTCCAGTACCAATTACAGAACTCTTAATTGATGCAACATCTGGCTATGAAGAACTTTCCTTCATGGATGGATTTTCTGGATATAATCAAATCCCAATGGCTCCAGAATATGAAGAATCTACACCCTTCAGATCCCCTCAGGGTGTTTTTTTTCTATCAGGTAATTCCCTTTGGCCCAAAGAATGCAGGCGCAACATATCAGTGTGACATGCATCATATCTTCAAACCCTTTTGAGGGAAGTTTCTTGAAGGTTATGTCGATGATTTTGTGGTTAAATACAAACAAATTCTAATCATTTGGCTGATTTGGAAATCATATTCCACAAACTTCAGCAACATAATTTGAAGAAAACCCCCTTAAAATGTGCTTTTGGGGTAACCTCGGGAAAATTTATCGGCTTTGTCGTACACCATCGTGGTATCGAAGTTGATCCTGAGAAGAAAAATTCAATCCTTGGTATGTCACCTCCTCGAAATTTAAAATAATTGAATGGAATTTAAGGACACTTAGCCTATATTCGGCGTTTCATCACCAATTTGTAAGGAAAAAGATTACCCTTCACCAAATTGATGACGAAGGGAGTCACTTACAAGTGGACTGAAGAATGTCAAGAAGCATTCGATATTCATAAGAATTATCTCTTGAGTCAACTGGTGTTAATGCCACCTATTGAAGAAAGACCACTTATCCTCTATGTGATAGCTTTAGAGAGATCATTGGGTGCTTTTCTGGCTCAGAAGAATGATGCTGGGAATGAAATCAGCCTCCACTATCTCAGTCGGACTATGCTTGAAGCAGAAACCCGATATTCAAATATTGAGAAGTGCTACCTAGCATTAATCTTTGCAGTTCAGATGTTGATACACTACCTGCAACATCACGAGGTCCAATTGGTATCTCGCAATAACCCTCTCAAATTCATCCTTCGATGTCTAATGCTTACAGGACGTCTGGCAAGGTGGGCAGTTATTTTGATGCAAATTTATATTCGATATGTGTCTCAAAAGGCAATAAAGGGCCAAGCTCTGGCTGATTTCCTTGTTGAACATCCATCAGTAGAAGATACATCTTCAGATATTGAACTACCTGATGAGGAAGTATTCTTTATTCAAGATTGTCTTCAAACATGGGAAATGTACTTTGATGGTGCTTCCAGAAGTCCAACAGGGAGGAAAATGAAAAATCCTAAATTCAACAAAGTTGGGTTAGGAATTGTACTCATTTCCCTGGAAAAGGCAGTGCTACCTTATTCCTTCTCATTGTTTGGAGGTGGTACAAGTAATGAAGCAGAATACCAATCTCTTATCGCAGGATTGGAATTGGCGCTTCAAGCACAAGTGAGTCACTTAAAGGTGAAAGGTGATTCAGACCCTGTAATCAAACAAGTCAATGGGGATTATGTAATCAGAAAAGAAGAACTAATCCCTTTGTGCGATTACGTCAGAGATTTAATGGAGGAATTTCCTTTGGAACTGACATTTTCTTATGTCCCTCGATCACAAAACGACCAAGCTGATGCACTAGCTAATATAGCCACGACTCTAGCAGATCCAAATTGGGACGAGACAAGTATCAATATTTCCCATTGTCGCAAAATTTCACCTTATGTTCAAGCCAGAACAGAGGAAATCAATTAAATTAGTCCCATCTCTAAACCATATGGTCATACTATATGTTGGATGACACATATCAGGGAATACCTTTAAAATGGAACACTTCCACCTGATAGAGTCGGGAAAGAACAAGTCCGGAGACGTGTGGTCATTTTCACTCTTTATGATAGCATAGATCACTTAGAAAAAGTTCTCTACAAAAGAGGTTTTGATGGAGTTCTCTTCAGATGCATTGATGGTGAAGAGACAATGGATGTCACGAAAGAAGTATTTGCAGGAGTCTATGATGCCCATCAGTCTGGACATAGACTGTCTGATCAAATTCAAAGGATTGGATACTTTTGGCCTTCAATGATACAAGATTGTGTTAATTTCACAAAGAAGTGTCATTCTTTCCAAGTACATGCCAACTTCATTCATCAACACCCAGAGCTGCTTCATACAGCTAAATACTCGTGGCCATTTTCCACATGGGGAATGGATGTAGTGGGACCTTATCCTTCGGCTGCAGCCAAGCAGTTGAAGTATATTCTTACTGCTACTGACTTCTTTTCCAAATGGGCAGAGGAAATACCCCTCAAAGAAGTCCGTTCTAAATGCATTGTTAGCTTCATCAAGTCTAACATCATTACCATATTCGGTGTCCCTCATACCATATTGATGGACAATGGCACCAACATATGTTCATCCGAGGTGAGGAAGTTGTATCAAGAATACAACATCAAATCCAATCATTCATCTTGGTATCATGCAGTGGCTAATGGCTAGATAGAAGCTTTCAACAAGACTCTTTCAAACATACTACAAAAGATGGTGGATAAAGATAAGAAATCGTGTCCTGATAACTTTTTTCATGCTTTATGGTCTTATCGAACCACCACTCACACTACAACGCGGTCAACTCTATATTCATTGGTATATGGAACAGAAGTAGTCTTGCCTATTGAGGTTCTATTACCCTTGCTCAGAGTAGCCATTTGTGATCAGTCATCTACAGATGAACAATCTCAAAAGAGATTGGATGAATTGGAACAGTTAGATGAGAAAAGATTGTGCACCATGTACCACTTGGAAGTCTATCAGAATCAAATTGCACGAGCTTTCAACAAAAAAGTTTGTCTTTATTCATTCATTTAGGGAGAATTGGTATTAGTTCTCAGAACTACAATGATACGAGGAAAGAAACCTCCCAATCTTGAGCCAAAATGGGAAGGACCTTATTAAAAACATAAGGTCTACTCTAATGGAGCTTATTCTTTAATCTAAATGGATGGAGAACTCATCACTACTCCAACCAATGCTAGATTTCTAAAGAAGTATTTTGTGTAACACAAATGCTTTATCGTCCAGCAAGACATTAAACTACAGCATCCATGGTCCATGCATATGACCTTAAACTATTTACACCCATATCGTCCAGCAAGACGTTAAACTGCAACATCTACTGTCTATGCATATGAACTTAAACTATTTGCAACATTCTTTTCGTCCAACATGAAGTTAAACTTTGACGTCCTAGCTACATGACGCTAAACTGTACAGAAGTCCCTTACATCCAGCAATACGTTAAACTGTATCATTAGTTGCGGCCCATGCATATGACCTTAAACTATATTCATTATTTTCATCCAACATGATGTTAAACTGTGGAAAAAATCCCTAATATGTCCAACATGACGTTAAAATGTGTCCTCTTTGTCCTTACTGTATGACATTAAACTGCACAGTCCCCCTTTCATACAACATGGAGTTAAACTGTATTGTCGCTATCATTTTAGCTACATGATGCTAAACTATACAGAAGTCCCTTAATATGTCCTACATGACATTAAATTGTATTTTTGTAAAGGTTGTTTCAACCTCTTATTTCTCACACCGAGTATGACTCATGTGATCTTAGAGTAAAATTCAACCATAACACCCTCTCTAGGCCGCTAACCATACATAAGTCCCAACACCATTTTTTAGGTCGTTGTCCCCAATAACAACTTGATCACTAATTCATTCTTTAATTGAACTATGTAGACTTTGATCCTTGCCTTCTAGGCTGGGTACATAGGCAACCTCCTGAGGTTCAATCCCAAAACCAATCTCTTCACATTGGTTCACCTATGTCCTTGCTACATGACATTAAACTGTACAGAACTTTTTTCCTATGTGACAATAAACTACAACATTCTTTGATACCCTCACCTAAGAGGGAATCATTATTTACAATGATCTCCAATCATAATATATTCTAAAGACTACTTGCATACATGGAAATTCCTGAACCTTTTATCTTGGGTCAAACCATCATTGCACTAAAGTCCCCTTTCACCCTTCACTTGTACGAACCAAATCTGTACATAGGGTATTTCAATATCTACATGCGGCTTGATTCCCATCCTTATAGGATACGTAGGAGCATTCGAGTGTCCCTCTAATCCAGCCCCAAGTCTTTGGGCCTAACCCCAAATTCCACTTTCAGTCTCCTTGCTGAAAAGTCCCCATGAAAAAACACACTTTGTATTCATTATTGTGGTCTGATCTCTATGACCCTAAACTAAGATCCCCCATACTTTCATCTCACACGACGTTAAAATGTATTTCAAGAACTACGTATGGCTTGATTCCCATCCTTATGAGATACGTAGTGAAGTCCAACATTTCAATTCAGGACCCAGCCACAACATGATTATGGTTAGCATTGATCTGTGTATCTCTACATACATTGGACAATACCCTTTTTTTATGTGTCATAATCCTAACCTTAAATATTTTCATATCATCATAACCCTTTTCTTTTCTTCTAGTCACAAAAATGTCAAATTTCTAAGAGTTCTTTTTCCTGACTATGCAGCACGTGCCCTGAGGCAGCTTTGCATAAACAGTCTACATAGTAGGCTTGTCAGCCAAAAGATACTATTATTTGACTATGCAGCCAATGCCATTAGGTGGCCCTGCATAATTCGACCCCCTAACGGGTTTCTCAAATAATGGTAATTTTATTCTTGGGAAGAAAACCTCTTTTTTCCTTATTTTTCTTATCAACAATATGTAAGGATCCGCAAAAAATAGTCATCCTTAACATATTTGTCTCATGTTATTTTTCATGATCGTATTCAAGTATATGGTTTATATTTCTATTCCCTATGTTTGGGTTAGACCTTCGTAGGAGTGACATTCATCCAGTTCTTAGATGATCTTTCTTGGAAATATCTTCTCCATATTCAAGTACCTCTCTCCATACAGGAAACTCTACGCTTTGGAAAATTTGAATCTCTGTAAAATTCCATTGGCTTTTTTAGTACTAGAAAAGTAAATTTCTGAGAGTTCTTTTTCCTAACTATGCAGCACGTGCCCTTATTCAGCCTTGCATAAACAGTCCACATAATAGACTTGTCAGCCAAACGATAATATTATTTTACTATGCATCCAATGCCCTTAGGTGGCCCTACATGATTCAACCCCCTAACGGGTTGGTTAAATAATGGTAACTTCATTCTTGGGAACTACTTATTCTAATGCCTTTTAGACCTTTTTCATATCATTCCTCAGATTCAAAATTTCTTAATTCATAGTTTACATATTTTCCTTCATACTTGAGTGTGGTAATATGTTTTCAGATAAGTTGTCGAGGAATTGAGTCAATTTTAATCCATTTGGTCAAAGCTATTTCGACCTTAAACATTAGCCTTTTTATGTCTGACGTGCATGACTTTAAACTGACCACAATAGAAAATAGAACTCTGAAAAAAAGTCAAGTCCCAACTCACTAAACATACATTTCGTGTGGTTTAGGTAATATTGAGCAATTAAAAGATTCAAAGTTTGTAGGGTTATTTAATAATCCTAGAAAAAATAAAACTATTCTTACTAGGCCCTTTGGATTAGGTAAAATTTAAAGCAGTTATCAATAAATACAAGCACAAATGATGGAAGATGAAATTATTCTTTATTGATACACGGTAATTAGAAGGACGTCCACAGATTGGAGTCTCTTCTCTTTTCCAAGATAGTACAAGAGGGTGTCAACATAAGTCTTCACTTGATGTACAACATCCCGAGCTTCATCAGTAGCCACTTGAAGCTCATGAACTCAACCAACTTCACTCATTTCTTCCTGATGGAGTGCTTTCTTGGCATATTCAATGGCTTTCATACCATTCGTTTGAGCTCCATCCATTGAATTATTGATTTGGTCAAGTTCCCCAGTAACAGCATCTAACTGTTGCTGAAGGTGCATCTGCTGGACAACTTTATCTTTGATCTTATGCTTCATCTCCTTCATCATGGCAGCATAATAAGCCTCATCTCAGGATTCCGCAGCCTCAAATTCACTGATATTGGCTGACAGCTTCACCCTGGTCAAATCTTGATGGCACTTTTTCTCCTACTCCCTCTTTAAAATGACTTGTTTAACCGCGACATGGATCTTTTGATATCCAAAAATGCCAAGTCCCATCATGAAAAAAAGGGATGACAGTCACAGGATCTTTGATGATAGATCTTCTAAAGGCACTTCGGATATGATCTTCCATATGTTCTTCCATACCTTGCATCATGAAAATTGGAGCGCCTTTTTTACTTCTAGATCCGACTCAGTATCACTGTCTCAGGGGGGAATATAATCCTGGATTAATGCACTTAAAGAAGTGCCATGTATTTCTCCTTCCCCCCTGACCTATGATTCTTCACTTTCAATTCTCATTGGGGTGGAGGCTGAGGCTTCACCTCCAGATCTAGACACTGAAATTGATGCCCCTGCATAATCAATTGAATGTTTTGGTTAGTTTCAATGAATAAAAAAAGTTGATTGGATGTCTTTCAAATTAATTACAGTCACAAAAATTGGTATCCCTTACCCAATGGTAGATCACTAACTTGAGAAGGCTCCTCCCTGTCTTTCTTAGCTTCAACATGATTTTCAGGGTGAGTTTGAGGAAGCTCTACGGGGTTCAGCTCCACCTGGGCTAATGTCTCTACAATAGTAGGGTTTTCTTGTACCCTCTTCAGGCATTGGTAGTTCAGAATCTTGCTCAGATAGAACTGAACATTTCAATCAATCGTTATTAGACATGTAATAAGAAGTTGTTTTTAATAGGACTAAGGATAATACCCACGCCCATACTCTTCTAAATTACATGGTAATTTAACATGATCTACAAAATCTTCAAAAGATGTGCCAAGTCCCATAATTTCATCCAATGTAATCTCATAATCCTGGTTAATATCACCAGTGGGAGCATTCGATATGTCTTCTTGGTGACCGTCATCCTGCGGTCTCTGGCCCTAGACAGCATCTTCAGATAAAGCGGCGGTGTCAGTTGCAATGGACGCCAAAAGCTCCAGTGCAGGGGTTGAACCTAAAGTTTTACAGAATGGAAGTTAGTAAATGTTTCATTAAACATTTTATGAAGCATTTTTAACTTACCATAAGTAGGTTCTTCTCTCCTTGCAATAGTAGCTGGATGGATACTGAGAACAGACATTGGCTCTTCTCCGGGAGCAGCCAAGTTAGCCTGAACATGTGATTGTTCACCAGCACCCTCCGTTGTTTTTAGATGAAGGTAAATCCTCTCCCTCAAAGGGGAAATCGAAGAATCTCCTACAATCCCAAAAGGTATGAGTAATATTTTTCATGGGTTAAGACTCATGATAAGCCGAAGTACTTACCACTACTGATGAAGTGTTTAGCTGTGGAATTCTTCCTTCGATGCTTTTGTTTCTTTGGATTTTTGGGAGTGTCATCAGTCTCCTTTATAGGAACTTGAATTGTAGAATGGAAATCCATATCCAACTCCCCATCCATGGCTTTCTGGCCTGGAGATATCTCTCCTGACTCGCGAGGGGATTCATTATCCCCAATAGCAGTACCACCAGAGCTATGTTGTAGCGAAGGAACCACAACAGTTCCTTTCTTTGCAAGATGCGGGATAAAAAGAATAATTTAATTAAGTAACAAAGCTTTAACTAGAATCAAGTTAAAAAGCAAATAAGGAAAGAGACTTACATCTTCAGGAGCCACATAGTCGTGCCACTCCTCATCTCCAGAACCACTAGTCCCCTCAGTGGCAACACGATCTATAATTTCTTTCACCCACTTGGTGACAGGAATGGAATCATCGGTGGCATATATGAGCATTTACAGATCTCTAATGTTATCCCACACTTCATTGGGGTTATCCTTGTAATGGATATCTGTAGAAGCCAGACAATTCCCTATTCCAGGGAAGTGTAGCCCCTCGCACAAATCTAGCCAGGTAGCTTCAGCACCGTAGTATAAAATCTACCATGTCTGGATAGCCTCTGGTCGTAGATATTCAGTATATGTACTAGAAGGCTGCGAGGAAAGTCCTACAATCTTCGACTTTAGGATCTTCCCAACTCCTACAACTGCAGATGGAGAATAATAAAGTAATACTTTTTTCTCTATAAAGTAATGGTGATTAAATTGTCAAAATGAAGTAACTCACTAGGAGTTGATGAAGTGGGTCTTTTGATTCTTACAGGAGGATTATATCGGGCACGAGGCCGATTTTCTGCTTGTTGTGCCTCGTCATCCCCAACTTGGTAATCTAGTGAGTCAGTCTTAGATGAGGAATTCGGCGAATCAGCTTCAGGTGGGGAAGCATCGACTTTTTGAGGAAGGGTTTTTTTCTCTGCAGTTCTCTTCTGTTTACCCACATGATAAACCAGGTGATTCATCACCCCTCTAGGGTATGATGTTATCCAGTTCTCGGCATACAATTTAGTCAAGTTATTTTTCACTTTATCAACTGGTAGATCAAACACTTCCCCAGTCTTCTCCCTAGATGTTAGCAACCATAATTGTTAGGAAACCATCAGATGTTTCTCTAACCTGACATGCATAGGGGGAGATACAGAAGTCTGCTGCAAACACTTGAATTGGCGTGCAAATCTATATGGATTATAGGCCTTGCATATTATCTCTCCGTCAATCCTGGCAACCAGCGCACCATCTCTGCAGGCCAGCATGTATACCCTTAATTCCAGACTGGCTGTTCCCTCATCAACAAACCGCCCAGTTGGCGGATTTCCATAAGGAAAGAAATTAAATTCCTTATACATTCTTAGCCTCACCTTCATGTCATAATAATTGAGATATAGTGGAGAAATTCCAAAGAATGCCTACACTGATGGCCTGAGAGAACTTCTGGGGATCTGTACTCTATTTTGTACATTATACGTCTTGAAGTGAGTGGCGATCCATCCCCACAAAACTTGGAATGGTCCTACTATTCTCAAAGGAGACATACCCATGAAGACATGGAGTAAGATCCTGTGAATATTTTCTAAAATGGGGGTAGCCAACCCATCCATTTTCCCCTCATCCAATTTAGTTGTGATAACGAATGTCCCTGGCCTGACGCCTCCCTTCGAGTCCCTGACTGGCAGAAGATAAACACTGAGCCACAAGGCCAAGAAGCCCTCCAGATGAGTCTTCTTTGGGATTCTCTGATTCACTTCGAATCCCCACTTCTCAAATTCTCCTGCATCTAGGGTCAGCCAGAATGTGACAGGAGCACCCCTCTTCTCTGTTTTGGGGAAGGTAGTAGGAAGAGTGGACCTCTTCTTCTTGGATCCCTTCTCCTTCGATCCCTTCTCCTTCGGCTCCTTCTTCTGTGTCTCGATAAGAGACATATTCATCCACTCATCTGGATGAATATCCTTTCTAGAATGAGTTAAATAGGTCTCTGAACTCATGAGCTTGTGGAATATTTTCAATAATTCCCAAGATAAAGCCGGAGTCTTCTCTGAATCATTCCAAGTCACCTGGGGAGGGATGAATTCATCATACATATCACCCAAAATTAGAGCCCCTGAGATCTTATGGACATCCCACAGACGGATGCCTACTTCTCCATGATTCAGATGGAAAGAATTAGTTTCTGGGCTTCAATGGCTGAGTATCTCCAGAACGAAGTTATCATGCCTGTAAGCATATGTTTTCCCAGCCCAGACGGCTTCATATATCACAACTCCTTTCAAATCCTCGACAAACACTGAATAGGTGTGTCATAACCAGTATTCCCACATCTAAGTTGGCTTCACACCTCCTCTAGGATGGAAATCCCAGCTCTTCTTCCAGCATTTGGATTGATCTATCTGAGAATTTCATAAGATTAAAGGATAACAATGTGGTTGCAGCTCAGGCTTATGAGGTTTCAGATGCGGCGTACAAGGGCTATGATGCATCATATGAGCCTTCTCCACTGTTCCAGCATTAATAAATTCTCCTCCACATGAGATATTTTCTGAAGAAAAATTGGTGTAATTCTGAAACCAAGAAATTAGGAGATAGTTCTTTGCCTCTGGAATGGTAACTTCTTGCAGATGACCGTATCCATACAAAGGCAGATAGATGCTTTGTGGGAAATCCAAATGATACTTCTTTAGGTACTTTCCCAAATCCAGGAGAGTGCTATCATAGATGGTATAGTAATCATGGCCAATGATGCTCATCATATCATCAATTCGCTTGCTATCAAGTTCATCAGCCATTATGATTATCTTGGGAGCCATTGAATCTGCACAAAAGTTGAATAAATTAACTATTAAATGGGTTGATTTTTCATAAAATTTGTGAGAAAATTCAAAAAAAATGTCTAAGGCATTAAGGAACGCAAGTCTAATTTTGGCACGCAAGTATGGATGTGTCGCGTAAGTTTTTGGCGTGCAAGAATCATCGTGCAAGTCCAAATACCTCTACAGCAGCGCGACAGCAAAGAAACAACGGAAAACAGAGCAACCTGCGCAGAAAAGGTAACTTGTGTGGCGAGAGATCAAAAGTTTGAAATCCGGGTACTTTGTGTGAGAATGGCCGCATATACATAGGCCAGGCCTCAACCCTGTGTGCCTAAAAGTCAGCGCACTCTAAAGCCAGTGAGATCAACACCTATGCGACTCCATCTGCGCGATCAACACTTGTGTGCCGAAGTTTCCTTGGTTTTTTTCTTTCCTCAAAGTTACATCCTCATTTCTTTCAGAACTAAATGTGAGGGGGGACTTTTGTTGATGCTCCTTTTCATCACAGAGTCGAGCCACTGAAAAATAAAAATACTTTAATCCAAAGTGATTCATCCTTTGAAGAAACATCAAAAAGTTGACACAGGCATGAAGAAGGATTCCTTCCCACTTGGGTCATTCAAGTTTCCTCAAGGTCACGCAAGTAGTCTTGTGCACCACATTTTGGGCACGCAGGTGACTTGCGTGCCCTATTTGATTTCCGCCCGGGGTCTTCAGCTGCCTATAAATACCCCCAGTGGGCCCCCCATTTAAGGGACGAAAAATTCCAAAAACACAGATTTGATCTCCCGGCGCCCTAGTCTATTCTCAAAGATTCCGTACACTTCTAAGGTAATTTCTTACCTTGAACGGAAGATCTAAAGAGAGGGAGTAATGCCTAAGTGTTGAAACTCATCAACACTTGCACGCCTATGTGGCCAGCCCTTAAGGAAAATGGCCACACTTGAGCGCCGCCTTACCCCATCAACAGAACTTGTGAGCCACCCTTCTGGAAGCCCTTAGGGACAGTAATAAGGGCTTGAGTCAAGTCTCGCCCAATTATTACCTTAAGGGTTGACCGCTGCACAAGTACCCATGTTTCGTGCAGGTACTCCTGCGCGACCAGGACTTGCGCACCCACGCAGGACCTATGCACCAATGCACTACTTTCACGCCCCTCTCTTTTTGGGTTCCCCTCCTGCCTATTTCACCTCTCTTATTCCTATCCACCTCCCCTATTCACGATTAAGCCTTCATAACTCTCTCCATATCCATTCATGGCATGATTTCCTTATTGTCTTCCTTATCTGAAAGGAATTTTTTGGAACATCTCTTAAAACCTAGTGATTTACAAATCTTTATGTCACTAAGGTCAGAGATTTCATTCATTCAACCTCATCCTTTAAGATGAGAGAAACCATAAACTGGGCCACCTTTTCAGGAGTAAGACCCAGTCCAAGTTCACTTAATTTGGGCATCCTCCTTTGGAATAAGCCCCAAGTCCCCTAAACTGGGAATCCTTTTCAGGAATAAGCCCCAGTCATAATTTCCCAAATATGGGTATCCTCCTTAAGAGTAATCCCCAAGTTCCCTAAATCCGAATTTCCTTAACCTGGGCTTCCTTTTCATGAGTAATCCCCAGTCATAATTTCTTTTAACCAGTCTTAATTTACTTTTGATTTGGTCTTCCTTCTCAGGAGTAAAACCGAATAATAAGTCCCTTTCTAATTTTGGAACCTTCCTCAAGAGTAAGCCCCAAGTTAGAGTATCCAAATCTCCATAAATCACATATACCTTTATGAACCTTGTTCCTGGGTTTCTTCCCTGAAGTAAAACCCAATCTTCATCTATTTTGGGCAGTCATCCATACATAATCCCCACATAATTTCTTATGATTTCATCTTTCATGGAACAATTGTCTGGTTTTACCAATACCTATTGTTTCTCACACCAAGCATGACTCACGTGAGCTTAGACCGTAAAAATAATTATGACATCTTTTATTGAGCCATCAATCATATATAAACCTCTTACTTATTTACTCGAACTATGTGGGTTATGATTCCTCTTCTAAAAAAAGGATACGTAGGTAGACCATCTGCAGGTACGATCCCAACTCTTAAATAATTCATGTCATTCTGAATGACAATAAACTTAAAGTGCCCTGCTGAGTGGCTTTAAAACCAGTTTGGTCATCATAATGACCAAGAGTATTTTATATAAGGTATTGAAGGATACCATTGACTAAGAATCTCTAAAAAATATAGATGATTCTCTATCGATGAAGAATCTCAAATACATATAAAAGATTCTCTAAATTGCATACATGTTAATCATTGATTGTCAGATCTAAAGGAAAGCTCAATTTAAGACTTGGTAATGTAATAATGATTCACGAACATAACTCAAATCTATAAAGAGAGTCCCATAGTAGACAATAATTCCCCTCAAAAAGGTGTGATGAGTCCGACCTCCCATCCTCTCGACCAATGAAAATTCTTAAGTCTCATCATTTCACTACTAATGAGCACCTGCCTTTGGAAAGTAGGTCCAAATGGATATGGAATCATTGGATGTTTCCGGTTCTACGAACAAACCCGTTAGAAACCGCTTGGAATGTTTGAATCTTAAATCAATGAGATCACCCCCAATTCAAGAGGAAACACTCACGATCTAGCTTATTTAAGCTCATCTAGGAAGTTTTGGTCATTGAAGATTAGTTTGAATCACTTCTAATAATGTTTTCATCCTTCCATTCCACAATAACTTTACACCACAACCGATCTCCATTCCACAATAACTTTACCCCACAACCGATCTTGACCCTTTAGTAATGTTGTAGCCATGTAATTTCCCAAACAAAATTGTATTGAACAAATCCAAACTAAGCTGAAACTTGAGCCAAAATAATTATATACCATTTATAGGAAGGTTAATTTTTAATTAATAGAAATGTAATTTTTAATAGTATCATTTTGAAACATGGATTTGTTTCCCCCTTTCCTAAAGGAACATGATTTGATCCATGTGGCATTGTGATTCTTATATGTTGGGTGGTGACATGTATAGTCACATGAGACAGGTATGTTTTAGTTTAGGTTTTATTTTATTTTATTTATCACATTGGCCACTTAGGTCTTTTACTGGTTTCTATGGATAGGGAGTATTTATATTCTACGAAGGAGGCTAGAAGGGGTTCAGATTGTTTCAATCTGACGTCTTTGATCCGAGGTAAGATTCTATGATTACTACTTATCTATCACCTCATATATTTTGGGGATTTCATTGTTTTCTGACTCCATATTATGTTTTTGGTAGGGCGTTGGATCGTTTTGTATCAGTTAGGGTGGATTTGGTTCTCACCAATCGAGGTAATGCTTTAATTCTATTGGTTGGTTTTTCACTGGTTATGTAGGGTCCTTTAAGTGTTCTAAGGTTCTTAATATACTTTGTATAGTGTGTTGATCCCTGCTCATTGGTTTCGAGTCACCAAGTAAAGGGTGACACGCCTGCATGTGTATAGGTAAGTAAGAATATGTATTTGGGTTCCCTCGTTATGTGTATAGTCAACCATGGCAATGATTATGCATGTATTCGCCTAGGTGTGCCCATGTATATATATAAAAATTCATACGTAGGTGAGTGGAGAATGGTATATGCATATAAGAATATGTGTAAGGATCCCCTTGCACATGCTCATGGCCATGCGAGTGTGTGCATAGGGGCTAGGTGTCCTTTCATGTGTGTGAATGTGCGTATACCCAGTGGGGGAGCATCATCTTTTAGTTAGAAAGCTCCAAGAGCCGAAGTGGAAGGCTTGGTTCCACCTTGAGGTAGGGTCCCTCTCCTAGTCTCTTTAATTCAAGAATACTTTAAATTGTATTTACCTTCTTTCTTAATTATTCTTAATTATGTTGACCTACATATCTTGAATAAGTGTTCATTTATATAATCGTTTCATTTGATAAATAAAGTCATGTTTTTATAATAAAACCCCTCCAACGGAGGTACGATGTCTGTGAAAACTCACAGTGATAGTTATGTTGATCTAGTTGCTTAACTTATTGCATTTGATTTGTGCTGAATGAGTTTTAGAATAAATGTTAAATATAATTAATTTAATTTTGTGATAAATTAATGCCATGATTTTATAATAAAACCCCTCAAATGGAGGTGCACTGTCTTCTAAACCAAAGAGTAGTGATAGTTATTTGTATCATATTTTGATTTGGTTTGAGTTTTCCATATGCCTCTTGTTGGTGTTTGTTTTGTGGCTAGTTAGTTTTTTTTTCTTTGAATAATATAAATTGCCTTATCATACTCGTTTAGCTCAAATGACATTTCCCAAGTAGGTATATGTCATACTATGTCACTTTTCTTTTCACCATTTGAATATTATAAATGAAATTGTCATGTTTAGAAGAAGTGAATGAATTTGTAAATGGTTTTTGTTGGGTGTATGATTCCTGGTCATTATTGTCTAAACTAGTAGGTAGGGTTTATTTCAGCTCAGCTCATACCTTTTGAATTTTCATTGTAGGGTTCATTGTACCCTACAAAGTCTCTCTTTCCTTTGGTTCACCTTTTGAAGATCCAATCATAAGTTTCATGTAACTTGTGAAGTCTTCATTGTACCTTATGAACTTTTCGGACTTTACGAAGGAACCTTAAGAGCTTCATGACCGTTACGAAGGAATCATACAAGGTCCAGTTTACCTTGAAATTATACTATACCTCATGATGATCTACGCGTACCCTAGTAGGTTTCCTTGCCTCTACTCAAAACAGCATCAAGGTATACCCTATGAAATCCAGAATCAAAGACCGTATGAAATCCAGTATCAGGGTATACCCTATGAAGGTCTTCTTCACATTTCAGCTCAAAATTCACAGCCTTCCAAATAACATCAAATCCATCTCAAATCAACTCCAATCATCTTTAACCTTTTCAACAGCCTTCAAATCATCTAAGACATCTTATTTTAGGTGAGTTGGAACATGATTTATGTATTGACAACAAAAACAAACACATTAACCACATCTACTTAAACACTATCAATACCTTCTTTTATAGACAAATTCCACATGTGAGAGGGAACTTCTAGTCTCAACTATCTCCTTAAGTACTAAACATCTTCAAAACATCTCTTGATCTCAAAAATCTACCCCTTTAGATTTTTTTTCCAACCAAGGAACATAAATCACTTTCAAACTCAAACCACTTATCCATGAATCATCATTTAATAATTCTATGTATACTTGAGCAAACTCAGAGTAGGATGTCCATAAGATTGTGATTTACATTCATACCTTCACAAAATTTGAATCTCTTGATACCACATTAAAATATCATGAGAGATGAGTAGGAAACATTACTTTTTCAATCTCAAAATCATTCATTGAACCTATAAATGAAATATTCATGCAACCATGCTTAGAATACTTTTAGAACAGTTCACATGTTACAAAAATAGTTAACAAGTTTTTTGATTTTGTAAACATATTTTAGATTTTTTTAAACCATGATCAAAAACGTTTTAGAGCAGTTCATAGGTTATAAAAAAAGTTCACAAGTTCTTGATATTTTAAACCGATTTCAGATTTCCTATAACCCTACTCTAAAAAATTTTAGAGCAGTTAACAGGTTACAAAACCAGTTCACAAATTCCTGATTTTGTAAACATATTTCATATTTTTAGTTTTCTGTAAACAAATTCAAAATTTTGACAACCCAACACATTGCTGAATTCACAGCTTATCCCTTTTAGCAGCTCTTTCAAAATACATGCTTCCCTTTTAGAGATCACTCCCCAAAAAGGTTGGACACATATCAAACTCAAAACGCACCTATCATTTCCAAAACCACATAGTAGATGTATCGTGAAACCTTAAGAACCCACACTATGTGCTAACCTCAGTCAGTCTATCCTCATTTGACTCATTCCATGAGCACCCATCTCTATTCGTCAACATGTTTCCACCTCAATTCATTTCAATTCCTTCACTACCAAAGGTATTACACAACCACCCAAACCCATCAATTGGAATCTGTACCCGACCCTAGTGTAGTTCAATAGTCAAATCCCTTACTAACTCAAAACCACATTTGTTCCCTACTGCATGTATCAACTCACCTCAGATACCCACACCTAATATTTCTTTTCGAAAACACCCCAATCCCATGCCCACAATCTGCTCAATCATATACCCTAAATGATTTTCTATTTAAACACCCTATGAAAAGTAATTTCACACGTCATGGATTCCTCACGAGAATCAAAATGCCACCCCAACCAATCTAATAACAATGCCACCCCAACCAATCCAAAGCTAGTTCCAAAATCCTATGAGCCTTCTATAATAAGGATTATATCTTTGAAACAAATACATAACTCCCCACCATAGAAGTTTCATCATCATCAACTCACCCAAAAAAACATCAAACACTTTTTCAAACTCTCAGATCACTACTAAAGATAGAATTAGATGTGTCTATATTTCCTACACCTGAGCAACCATACGAAACATCAAATGTCACTCATTCCCCACATCCTTGAATGAAACCCATGGTATTATTCAATATTTGATCCACTATAAGGACCTCGCCCATAAATAGTCAACGGTGTAATTTCCACCATGTGGCTTCACAAAAACTCTCCATGATCAGAACCCCTAAGATGTTTCATATTTATCAAAACGACAGTTGGGTATATCGACATATATCCATTTCCCCTCATTAAGGGGGTTAGTTAAGTAAGATGTCACCATATACTTATATATAAAAACATATAAATTTCTAAACACACTTTAAATAACCCTCCCATTCATCATAAATATACCCCCATGGGGTTAATCCCTAAGAAAAATAAGGAAATAATTGTTACCTATGAGGTTCCTATCATGTCGAACTGGGTTCAATTATATGGAAAACCAAACCCAATTTCTGTAGTCAATGATATATAAATTATAGTTGGAATCCCATTTAACTACAACCCATTTATAGTCAATTCATAATTATTTTTAAAACACACTCAGTAGGGATATTTCATAGCATAATAATCTTAAAATCACCTACATGGATCAAGTCAAGAATAAGATAATTCAGTTATATGGGATGTACTTCCCATATTATAAAGGAACAAGTCTTTTTAAGTTACAATTAACACACCATTTAACCAAAATCTATAAGAAGTTACATACACTTATTTGGACCAACCAATTAATTTATATTTTTAAGATTCAATTGAAAATAATATCATTTGTTTAATTAATCATGTTATTTAGAAAGAAATCCATCATCAAGATATGTGGGAAAAAAAATTTTGGTTGATTTAGACAAATTATTTAACCAAACTTACATAATAATAATAACTAGATTTGATATCATAGTAGAATTAATTATATGTAAACATGGGAATATTCACATAATAATGATATAAAAGTAGGCATTCTAAATAATTACACAAGAATGGTCTATGAATAACCATCAAACATAATCACTCAAGCATGGTATATTGATAATAATACTAATGACATGGGAATACTATATGACTACATTGATGCATGAACACACCTCATCTCTTAGAATATCAAACTAAGAGGGAAATATAGTAAATCCCATATTTAATAACTAGTTAAAATATATATAAATCATTCAAAGTGAAGTAATAATAAAATGTAAAAATGAGAAACATGAACAATAGTCTCATCCCTAGAAACATGATCCCCCCTCCATGCATGGGTTATACATTCATATATAGAAGTTATTTACTATGTTCTATCACATTCTTAGTCTATTCCCCACTATCCCAAAATTGTATGAAAAATGAAAAATAATCTCTCATATTTATTTTTTATGTCCCAATTTAGGATCTACTAAAATAGTGCCCTGATCCAATTGGTGATAAGGCCTCAAGTGCGCCTCCCCATATACAAGAGGCTACTGACTAGAATCGATAGTCTAAAGGTAGTAAAATAAGGAGACTATACCCTCTAGATTAGTAATAAATATAGAACAAGATTAAGTAAATGAAAGGTAGTTGAAGTAAATAAACATAATAAAAATAAATGATCAAAATCCACAACTTGTATCATCTAAAATTATGACGACAATAAGATATATAAAATGAGAAGAAAGAATACAATACAATACATGTTTTAAAAAATAAATAAATGAAAACAGTTAAAATATAATAGAATTGTGATCCCTATCTTGGTCTTCTTCTCCTATAGTCCATCCACATATATAAGATCAACTAACCATAACTGGGTGATTTCACTAATTTATCCTAAATATAAGTAATCTATCTGAGTACCAAACGACAGCCTACATAGTGCGTACGTAAAACTCAGTAGTCCACCAACAATGGGTTTTAATGAAAATATACTTTGTGAATATAAAATGCAGTAGTGTAAAGGTATAATTAAAATAAATAAGTAGTAAGAAATTATTTACAAATAACCATGTTAGGATCAGGTTCCTTGTGAGAAACCCAGCTGGCTATACCTACTTCGGCCCAAGATAGAAATTTTAAACCATATATTATTTTATATAAATAAAATTGGGACCCTTTGTACTTAACCAATATATACTTATACAATGATAAACATATGGGGTTTTACAATTAACTAAGGGAATACACCCAATAATCTAAACCAAAGGGATGTGGAGTGATATGTCATTCCATTCCCAATATATATAACAAAGAACACCATGTACAATGACATCAATTAAATGATACGTAATTTCATGGGAAAAAACTTTAATGTTATTTAAATGTGTAATTCCATGCCCAATTATTTAAAATACTCTATTGATGAATTTTGTGTCCTATGATTTTAAATAAGTGATAAGGAACATCATGTCCAAAAATTTCTAATAAAATGAGAGGAACGTCATGTACAACCTATTTAAGACAAATGATTAGGAGTTCATGATCCAATGTCTCTTAAGGAATAACATATTAAATATTCACATTCATTTATTAATTAAACATAGGCCATGAGTTATATCAATGAGAAATATAGTTCATCATAATCATTCAATTCAATTTAATTATAAATGATAAAGAGGTCCATGTGATGGTACATTCTATAACATATTTCAATTCAATTAAACCACTTAGGTGAAGCCATCACAATGTCAAACATAAAGTAAATGATCAATGATGAATGGGGGTTATCTAACCCACCCAATAATTCATTCCATTGTATTTATCATTTCACTATTGAGTGAAAAATGTTGAATACTTACATATAATAATTTGGTTATAGTCACACTATTCACATTCCGTTTGATTCATTTAAAACTTCTCCAATTATGAGACAAGAAAAATCCACTTAGTAGGTGGTTTGGTAACACCCTAAAATTAAAATATTATCAAATTGTTCTTATTAAACACACCCAAAGGGGTGGGACTAGTTGAATTAGATGAACTTAAATAGTTCCAATGGTCTAAGTAATTATATTTAACAAATTCTAACAATTTTAGTCAGAGGTTTTCACATTTTATGAGAAATATTGGGAAAATATGGCATACATAACAATAAAGTTTTTTAAAAAAACATGTGATACTTGATGCAAAATAATGTAGACCACATGTATTATTATTATTATGATTCTTCTTTCATCCAATATGAGACTTTATTTTGAATTGAAATGATATAAAATTGAATAATCGATAAACAACCTAAAAATAAATAATATGATATTGCATGGAAATAACATACAATATAGAAAGATGAAAGAAGAAGAGAAACCATAGGAATCATAGACATACCATTGGATAACCAACGTGATAAAATAAGTTCAATTCTGATCTCGACTGAATGATATCTCCCCAATACTTGGAAGAGAGATACAGGATAATCCCATGGGAGGGCCACTATTCGTGGAATAAGGTAGAATAAGCCATGCATTAAGTTAAAAGTAAATGGGGGAAAAATTATCATTTACCTCTTTTTTTAATGGGTTCATGATTTTTCCACCCATTTTGGCTAATTTTACACCAACCATGACACTCACACATCCCATGAGTTACACCCTACATGATTCATGAACATTTTTAGAAAAATCATGAATACACCATGCCCTTAGAACTATATCAATAACCCATGCCTCACATGGTTGTATCACATGGTTAGAAAAACTGTGTTCTAACTGTGTGAATTCCTATATGGTTTTTCTATATTGAGCATGATTATTTGGATCAACCATGTAGTTTTAACAAATAATTATCCATCTCAAAATAGATAGCATGGTTGTGTCTCACGGTTTGTACTAATCATACACCAACTATCTTCCCAAGATTATCTCTCCTAAAATGGATCCTTCCAATCCCAATGATCCAAAAAACTCATATGGACACTGAATTCGCCATTTAATCCTTAAAACTAGTCTAAAAATATAATTTTAAATATTTAAAACTCTTATAATTTAATTTCAAATCTCAGTTTAATCTTTAACTAATTTACCAAAAAAAACCCAATTTCCTTTATAATCAAAACCCACTTGAAAACAAATTTTATGTATCAAACCTAGGTTCTACTCAGAGGTTCCCCAGCCTAGTTGTCCACATATCCTGTAACATCCCTCATTTAGATACTCTCTCATGTGACCAAAAGGGTTGGTTATGAGACCTCAAGAATGCCTCCCCATATTCCAAAGGATTCCAACTAGTAGTGGAGGTGAAAAGTGTATTATGGGGAGACTATTCCACCTGTTATGAAGTTTCATAGTAGTATACACAAGAAATAATAAATGGAAATAATAAAGGTATATAAATAGAATAAGACAACAATTAAATCCAACTGAATAGTCAAATAAATAATAAATGAATAATGTAATTATGTGTTCTAATATAACTTAATGTTATTATAGAACAAATACATGTAAAATACGAGAAGACTCAAATAAAATACTCAACGTCCCGGGTCCTAAACCTCACATCTGTCCCATCACCAAACTCCATCCCATCAGAAAACAAGCAATCAATAGTAAGGTCATTTTCCCTTGTCCAAGCCCGCATCTACGTAATATGATTGGGTACCAAATGGTGGCCTAAATAGGGTGTGATTATAACTCAGTAGGTCAACACTACCATGTACAAATAAATCATTATAATAGGAGTTGTATGAAATAAAGTTATAAACATGTGAATTAATTAATTAGACAATTAATAAAATATAACAAGAACCTAGTTTGGAACCATGTTAGAATAACTATAAGCATGTATTAGAACCATGCCAAACACAACCATTTAACCAAGTTAAACTAACCTGATTCAGTTCTATTTTGGAATCTATTTAATCATATCTTATGCCCATGCCATCCATAACCATTTAACTAAGGTAAAATAACCTACTTCACCACCATACCGGAATATCTCAGAGAATGTCTTACAACTATGACACCCACCACCATATAAAAAAATATAATAACAATAATCTAGGTCAAATCCATATAAGAATTGCATCATCCAGTTAAAATCCCTAAAACCGGTACAACATGGGGCTGGACATAGCCCACTCTTTATAAGAATTACATCATATCATCATTATAGCATATAAGTGTGAAAGTTCTTGGACCGAGCCCAATGAATAATCATTTCATCATTGAACAGAATCCCTTTCATACAACATGGATATCTCAATATCACATCAAAATTCTCAATGGTTAATTATTTGAATTAACATTTTTCTTTTATATGAAACTTGGAATTATATCTCAATTGATTAACTGTTATATCAAGGATAAATAAGCCAAAATTTATGGATTCTATATCAAGTAATAACATAAAGTCTCATGTCATGCTAAACACACATTAATTATTAGTCTAATTCAAATATATTTATAGTTTTCTCACCCAACTAGTAGCCATAATTCAAGTCATAATCTAATTGAAACCAAATGACTTAAAGAAATAATCTCATTCATTATTTAATTTATTTAGATCCACGTTATGGTTGAAAAACCACAATATTACATAAACATTAGAAATTATCAAACCATAGGGTTAAGATTTAGAACCCCTACCTTTAACGGATGATCTATCAACATTCCCAACAAAAAATTCTGATGATTAAGAAGGTTTGGATGATTGCAAATAAGTTACCAGATCAAAACAGATCAAGATCATAACCAACAATGAAATTGTTCAAAGTATTTCATCAAAACAGTTGGAGAAGAAGGACGAGAAGGGGTAACCTAATCAGAAATACTTACCTAGTATTTCTCACACAAACAAGACATCCAAAATGAAGGTTGGAACCCCATAATCACATGTAGAATGTCCTAGGTATATAGAAGAAGAGTTTCAACTAAAATAATAATAATTCATCTGTACAATAAGTTTAAAATATACATTCATGTAATTACATGGAATGTAATGTAGTTACACGTCCTGTAAATATTTTTAATGTAATATGATGAAAATCCCATCGCCTTGGATTTATTTTATTAAAACCCCTGAAAAATTTCATGATGTGTAATCCCTTTACATGGTGTGTGAATTTATTTTATATGGGTTTTCATCCCATTTTCCATTTTAATAATCCAAACTCCCTTTAAATATTTTCAACTTACTAGAAACCCATGAAACACTTTAACCCATTTATACCTAGGCTTCATTAACTCAAAAAACATACATCCCTGAACATTGGGTCATTTTCCCAAACAAAGATCTTCATGTGGATCCACTCCAATTTTCAAAAGTTTCCTCACATCCCAAGACATCATTTATTCAAACAATATACATTCATGGTGAAAACAAAACTGAAATAAAAGTTAAAAAAAACACAAAAAGAGACATACTTGGAAAAGGTTGAGATCTTACAACCTCCCCAACATATAACAGCTCATCCCTGAGATACTCCAAGAATCATTTTAAGGTATCATAGAACAAGTAAATTTACTATGTTTTCATATAATAATCCCTTCCCTAGGTCTCCTCTGAAAATTCCCCATGATACCACTACATTCATACCAATGTTATAGTCTTACCCTAAAGATATTTCTCACTATGATCTACAATCTGTATTAGATTCTCCTCAAAGGATGCATTTTCACAAAGCTAAAAGTATCATATGTCTATCACATGGAAAGGTTCTAGATAATATCTCTATATCTGTGACATGTGTAAAATTTTGTGCATGGCACTGTAGCATTATGGAAGGTCAAAACTATACACCACTAGACTAACCCTTGCCACTATTTCAGACGGCCCAACAAACATGGGCACTATATTTATCTTTTTCATGATAAAACATATATCTAACAGAGGTGATACTCAAAATAAAACATGATGGACAACCTCAAATTCTATAGGTCATCTATGATGGTTAGAATAAAATTTCTACTTTATTTGTGTGGTCACCAGCCACTGTTTGATTAACTAAAAATGTTTAGATATCTCATGCATGAGACTAGTCCCAAAAAGTATTGACTCACCTGCCTCCAACCAAGAATGATTTGAACGACACATTATTCTGTACAAAGCCTCACAAAGTTCCATTTTTATAGATGATTGGAACCTATTATTATATGAAAAAACCATGAGTCCCATATTTTTCCCCCATGAACCACCAAAATCTAAAACATATGCTGATAAAATATGATCCATAACCTAAATAGTCAACTCAGATTGACCATAAATCTATGTATAAAATATTTTTCTCAAAAGAACCCATGATACTAGATCCTTCTGAATACCTTTCCATAAATGCGATGTGAAACGACGATCTCTGTCTGAAATAATACTCCTCTAAACACTGTGCAACCAAACCAACTCACTCACATAAAGACTGCCCAGATCATCAACTATAAAGGTTTCCCTAATAGGTAATAAGTGTTCTACCTTAGTCAATCGATCCACAATTACCCATACCACATCATTATTACGGGTGGTTCTAGGTAATACCAACACAAAATCAATTATGAAATCATCTCATTTCCACTCAAGAATGGGTAAATGCTGTAAAATCCTACATGTACTTTGATACTCGACTTTTACCTAATGAAAAGTGAAGCATCTAGCTATGAATCTTTCCACCTAATTATTTATTCTTGACCACTGGTACTATCTGCAGAGATCATGATACATATTTGTAAAACCAAGATTCACCACCCATCTAGAATAATGAAACTCCATCATCAAATCCTCACAAAATCCCATAGTAACCCATACTCATTCATGGAAAATAAGTGAATTTAAACTATCGAGAGACTATCCTAATGGTGTCTCCCCACCATATAATTTTCCTCTCAAAACTAATGACACCAAATCAAACAATTTCTTTGTCTTAATTCAGTCTAAAATCATGAGTATAATATATGTCAATGTCAGACCCATTAAACCTAAATACTTTAGAACATCCAGATGCATGTTTGAAAAAAGGGACATTTTCAACCACTCATCCCAAGACTCATGTGCTACCTCTATCTG
Organism: Viscum album; assembly: GCA_963277665.1. Lineage (NCBI taxonomy): Eukaryota > Viridiplantae > Streptophyta > Magnoliopsida > Santalales > Viscaceae > Viscum > Viscum album. The sequence goes on along the minus strand of OY728153.1, from coordinate 1,197,499,288 downwards.
TGTCTTTCAACTCAAAGCATCGGCAATAAAGTTTCCCTTGCCTATTTTTAATCCAATTAAAATTAAAAATATTGTAGATACTTGACCCAACTCCTATGTTGAAGGTTTAGGTCCCACTCAGAAAAGATGTACACGTGGCTCTTATGATTTGTGTATACCACAAACCTCTTACCCATGAGAGAGTGTCTCCAATATCTCAAGTCATTTACTAATTCTACTAACCCTAGATTATTATTTCATACATTCTTAGATACATATATCCATAATAAACCACTAAATCCTTTTTCATTAGAACTAATTTGAGTCTAACTCTGTATGCGTTACAGTACATGCTATATACGTTACCTAGAATTGGTAAAGTGAGGATAGGTTCTAAGCTCATCCTACTTTTTAGATCCTAAAAATATCTCTCACAAGCATCAGACCAAACAAAATTCACCCCTTTCTTGGTCATCCCAGATATTTGTGTTATCAAATGGGAGAAAACTTGGATAAAACGTCGATAATAACCGGCTAATCCTAGAAATATCCAAATTTTAATGAAATTATTGGGTTGTTCCAAACATACCATGGATTTGAATTTATATAGGTCCACTAAAACTCTCTCCTATGATATGATATGGCCCAAGGAGTGAACTTTATTAATATAGAAACTATATTTGGTTATCTTGGCATAATGTCAATGCTCTCTTAATACACTCAAGATGATGTCAAGATTTTTGGGATGATCAGATGCTGGTAGAGAGTACACTAAGATATCATTGACAAAAACAACCAAAAAATGGTCCATTAAAGGAAGAAAAATCTTGTTCATTTGGTCCATAAATATCACAGGAACATTAGTCAACCCAAACAACATCACTTTGAATTCACACAAGCCATATATGATCCTAAAATCAGTCTGAGGTATATATGATGGTCTCACCTAGAACTGGTGATATCATAATCTCAATTCAACCATAGAGAAGATATTTTCACCTCTAAACTAATTAAAATATCATCAATACATATAATAGGATAATTTTTTTGACCACCATCTAGTTCAACCTCTAATAATCCACACATAAATGCAATGTCTCGTTAGGATTTTTGATGAAGAGAACTAGAGATCTCTAAGTAGATGTAATAGGTTACATGAGGTCCTAATATTATAGATCATACAATAATACCTTTAAATCCTAAAGCTCTTCTGGTTCCATTGGGTAAGCCATGATAGAAACTAGCTCTTCTCCCAGCACCAACTCAGTCATGAACTCAACCTACTTCTTGGGAGGTAAGTCAAAGAAATTGTCAGGGAAAACATCTTGAAAATGGTCTACCACTTGAGGAAAATAATTCTATTTCACTCCACCATTTTCTGTAGCAAGACCAACTATCTGATCCTTGATACAATCCAATATGCACTGAATTGGTTCTTCCTGATCAGCCTGAAGATCCCACTAACCTTGGTTAAAATTGTCGTCTCCTTATAGAGATAAGAAGGTGACTCTCCTCCTGTATCTTTTGATATGATCCTGGTATAGAACTAAACAATACATACCAATAATCAAGTTTAATACTATCATTTAGAGCACAAACGGTTCCCAAAAGAAACAGTAACCATCAATCTCTAAAGAAAATGCCTTTGCAGTATTTTCTATTTTTTGACTGCACTCCCAATGGTGTATCGGCGTTTAAAACACCATTTTATCTTTCCAAATGCAATACCAAACCATTTTAAAAAATATCAATGAGAAAATTTTGTGATGATATTATATCAAATGAAACACAAGATAAGGTAGATGGTACAATAATCATACCTCTAATTGTTGTGAGTCTTTCATACACATTAGATAGAGTAGTCTGCATAATGTGGAACTTACTTGTCTCTCTACCTTCATCTCCAGTCTGACTACCCTGAGCTATTTATCTTTCTTGGTACTACTGATCATGCATTGGGGTACCACATCACATTCCTTGGCCTGAATAGTTTATTGAACTCCAACTACCAGCCTGCTGAGGAGTAGCTGAGCCCCTTCCCAACTCTGGTGCATGTTCTGATCCCCTTCCAATAGTCTGTTGTGGAAAGTTAATACATAAAATATGAAGATAACTTAGTATAGAATAGGTATAAAATTAAACTGTGGGGTAAGTATGTTGTGAGTTCTTGTGTCCTAACTTTCCACACTGATAGCATTGGAATAGACCACCATCTTAAGATGGTTTCCCAATTCCCTGACTGCTCTACCCACTACTGCCTTAGAGGAAACTTCCATAGTGGTTCTCCTTACCAATCAAATAAGAACTCCTAGATAACCCTACTAAAACATCATGGATATTTATTAGGAACTCTCTCATATTACCTTCCATGATGAATGCTTGGTTCATCATATACTTAAAGATACTTAATCAGAAAATGATTACCTATGACCTGATCTTATAGTGAAGACCATCCTGAAAATGTCTCACCCTAGAGATCTCATTAAAATCCAAAGATATTTAAAAGTGTTGTAGGTCGGTAAAAAATCCAACATATTCCAACACTTATAATCCCTATTTTGTCAAATGTATGAACTCATAAGCCTCTTCATCCCTCAAAGTCTCAAGATAGATATGGCTCATGAAATTTTTCAAACATTCCTTAGAAGATAGATCACATTACTTCCAATATAATTCTATAATATCCCACCAATGATTGGTAGTTACATGAAGTATATATGATATAATATTCACCCTCCAATCTGTGGATGTATCGAGATGTTTGCAGATTGTCTGGACTGACTCAATATAGAACTCAACTTCCTGGGGTACTCCATAACTAGTAAATATTGGCATATTCTTAAGTCGAAACTCCCTTATCAGCCTAGAAATTGAAGAAATGTTATGATTCCTCTCCCTTTCCATGGATCACATGACCCTCGAGAAGCTTTCACGAAGCTGAACATCTATATTCTCCTCAAGAACTGATGTAATATCTAATTTAGTTGTGTTAGGATCATTCTGATTTCTATTCTCCTAATGCTAAAGTTAAAGATGATGATGATTGATTTTATCTACAAGACAAAAACCTACCTTATAGAACTTTATAGAAATAAGTTCAACCCCAAAAGGTGAATATGATAGAGAACCACTGACTCGTGATCGCCCTAAACATTAATTATATGCATTTTAGCATGACACAACAACTCATTTCAGTTATCTATGGAAACAGATTTCTCATTTCATAGTAAAAGAGGCGAGTATATATCACATGAAAAAATAGATATTCCCCTATCATGAACAATGCATCTAAATATATCACTATATGACAATTATGATGCATTTATTCTTATCTCATGCCATATCGATCCATGAGTGAAAATCTCAATAAAAAGTAACAACATAAAAAAATAACCTCACACAAAATGTTATTTACCCAAGGTGAAATGTAACACCCCAAGATTTCATAGTGTGTTATTTCTTCAAAATAATTCAATAACTTGCACTACACGCAACACCGAGTTCAATCACACCATGAATTACAAAAAAAAGCCATTCAAAAGAGGTTATGAATAGTATTATCTAAATTTTAAACTTTATATAATCCTTATAATTTTAGAATCCATATTATGAGTTTCTTAGATATAATGCAAGAACAAATTCATTTTCAGTATTGCACTTTTATCAACTTTTAATAGTGAACCATTTTTAAATAAAATATTTTAAACTTTTTGACTAAATGGGGACATCAAAAATTTAAAATGAAACATCCCAAGCTTCCACGGTACGCTTTCTTTGAATAATATTGTAGCGTGTGTTGTATGCAACCTTGAGTTTTAACACACACCACAACTAATCAAACAAGCCGTTGTGAATAGTAATACCTACTTTTCGAAATAATATATATTTTATATTTTAAAATGGACTTCATTTCAGGATTCGGAATATCGAATTTAGCCTAAGGTGAAATTTTGGTACATTTCGGATAACTTTCATATTTTGATGAATAGTGAAAATTACTAAATTTTAATTAAAAACAACTTTTTTAATCAAAATAATTAATAGTGATAAATTATTAATTTGAGTGGTTTTAAAGTATATTTAGAATATATTTTTACCATTTAATATAATTTTGGTCATTGTACATAATTTTACAATTAAACCGGACATAAACAAGTGTCAATCTTTTGATAGTTATTATCTCTTAAAAACACCCTTTTTGTTTTGACAGTGGGAATTAATTTTAAATTAATTTCTGTCACTTCTGTGTTTTGAATTTAGAAAAATGGATTCCATATTTGGAATCAGGGTGTTCAAATTTTGTAAATAGGTAACTTTTATTTTTAGACATTTTGAATAATTACTGTGGTAAATATTTTATTTACCATGGTTAAGGGTAAATCCGGTAAATAAGGGTTAAACAAATAATATTATAATAATACTAAATTACCCTAAAACGTGTCTTAACCCTATTGGTTGATACATGGTCGACCATGGGCATCTTTGGGTCGATTTTGGGACCCCATGGATCCACTTGTAAGTGATAATGACACTTTATTTTAATTAAGTTAAAATGAATACAAATATGACACAAGCATATATCTTTTAGAAAAACACTTTTTACATAGGTTTATATATGTTGTATTTTCAATTATAAATAATCATTAGAAAGATAAAACGATTTCCTACATAATTATATTTTATTTATAATTTTTAGACATTAAATAATTTATTTTATTTATGACACAATGATGATGCAGTAATTACTATAATAGTGAAAAATTAAAATAATTGATATTATAAATACCCAAATAAATATAATATGAAACTTTTAATGAATTAAACTAATTTTCTAGGATAATATGATATATTAGGATTGATTTAATTGACTTTTTTCGAAGTAATAAATATGTTATGAGTTTCACAAAAATCAACTATTGAATAGTGTCAAAATTGACATAAAAGAGTTCTTAAAACAAATATTTTATTATTAATTGATATTAAATTCCTAAAAATCTAAAGTTCGGCCAAGAGACTTATATCATGATAGGTTAATCATTAATGGACCACTTGGGGGTCTCTTGGATGTATATAGTAAGTTTATTAACCATATTATATAAAAATACAAAGAGACATTGTAAAAGTGAAACTAATTAACTTAGAGTTAATACTTAAAGATAAGGTTAATATAAGTACCCAAACCTGTCTAAATTCTATTGGTTGAGTGGTTTTCAACCTATACCCACATTAACCTTTGAATAATCAACTTTGGAGCCATTAGAAACCGAATATGAATTTATTATAAATTAATATTTCTAGCTTTTCCAAAGGTGCCCCTCACCCCTCTTATAAAAGGGCACTCCTCCTTCTCATTTCTTCAAACCTTCAAAGCCTTTTGGTTTGGCCAAAATATGCCCCAATAATCTCCCAACATCCCTCACTAAAACCTAGTGGCCTTAGTTTGATCAGAAAGCCAACCTAAGGAGCCCTTTTGATCAAATCAAAACAAAGAACCCGAAGAAGAGGTAATGTTTTCACCACCCCTTTTCAAGTTCCTTTCTTCTTCCACTTCTTCTTTCTTTGTTCTTACCATTCTAAAATAATAACTCCAGTATCTCACATATACTGTGATGTTATTATAAATATGGTACAACCATATTCAGTATTCTATCCACCCTTTGAATAACATGTCACCGTACGTGTGTACGTACGGTTTACCGTCTCCACGTCGTGGTGTATTTGTTATTCAATATATTATTATTTGGATGGGTATAATAATGATGTGTAACTAATGTAAATAATAAATATAACATGTTAATGATTCTTTATATATGATATACCATCCATTTATATATTATTTTAATATCAAAAGAATGATATTGTCGCTCGTGCGTACGTACGGACTACCGTCTCCACGAACGCGATGAGATTCATTCTCCATCGTATCCATTAAAGTATAATTATCATTTGATGATTTAAAAATGATGTTTTATGACTTGATATCATTCTGGATATAAATAATATACAACAAACATGGCTTATGTAACAAAACATATAAAAGAAAATGAGTAAGTTAACACCCGAAACGACGATAATTCTAAGATATTATTAACAAATCAATGTTAAAAGATCATATATGATATCATATTAATATATATGATTATTGTATAATTTAATAACAATTATTTCACCATTATACAGGAGGTTAACCTACCCCAACCAAGGAAAAGTACAAGGTAAGGGTTATTTCACAATCTCTTCATTATCCGAGGTTGTTTATACCTAATAATCTACTGTGATCTCTTTATCATCCACATCCATGTTTCTTAAAAATGTATTTCAAAATATTGTTACTATTTACAAGAATATGGGTTAAATTCATTTATACCCTTGTTTTTTTATAAGAGGTTTATAAAGGAATCTTTCCGTCGTTTTCAAAACAAGGTCCTTTTTAACCTTTTCGACAAAATTAAGGTAAGAATGTTTTTTTAACTTATACAGCGGGTGTGGCTATTTTCCGCCGTTATAAAATCTTCAAAGCTTCCCTTACAAGATTATAAGAATTTTTTCAAAGAAAATGTTTTATTTTATATGGATCTTAAATGATTTCAAAATAAAAGGAGATATTTCTTTAAAAAGAATTTTGATTTCATCTATGTCAACATCCTTTGATGGATTTTAAGATTATTTGATGTTGATTTATTATGATACAAAACTTCTATATTGTATTGAAGGTTTTGTGATATGTTTGACTGTGGATGTGCTATTTTTATACCATTCATAGTTTATGGTGAAATTATTGACATTTCGTATGCTAGTTTTAATACGAATGTTTATGTTATGTTTAAACCTTTTCATATGGGAATGCATTGGACTTAGTAAGTGATGGGTGGAGCCCGATATAGCTCCTCGATGCATCAGTAGGTCTCATGAGACAAACTAGTGTCTTGGCATAAGGCCTTGACAAAATCTTATTTTTAGTCTTGGCACGAGGCCTTGTCTATGTGGTTATGATAGTCTGGAATTATGCATTCCATCATTATGAAAGTGGTTATTGATTTTGCATGTGATTATTCGATTAGTAGAATAACCATGTGAATAAGTAAATGGCATTATTTCATTTTATTTATGCCATACTATGTTGAAAGTTCATGTTTGAAAGGCTTTTGTTTTAGTTATACATTGCCTTAAATGTTTATTCTTATTTATGAAAGTTTCCGCTATATTGTTATCCTTACTGGGCATTTGAGCTCACCTCTTTTCTATGTTTTATTTTTCCCAGGAAGTGAAGAAGTAAATTATGAATGACCTGTAGGGATATTGTGTGGGGATATGAGTGTGGATTATGGAGACAATATGTTTTTTGTAGTAGTTTTTCATTTTATGATGTAATGTAAAACTTATGAATATATCTAGTGTTTCCAAGGCTACTAAACCAATCGGTCTTTCGAGATTTGATCTTTCTTGTGATCATGCCAATGTTATGTAATAATGCACCAACTCTAGGTAACTAGGGTCGGGGCGTTACAGTTGGTATTAGAGGAAGCTTAGTACAAACATTGGAAACTAGATTTAGATAAACTCTGATTAGAGCACGTAGACCTAAGATGAACTTTGAGGATTAGTATAGAAGAACTTCCTAGAATTTTGGTATTTTAGAGATTTTGTGTGTTTTCCGAGCAATACATCCTGTTCTGGATACGAGCAGGTAGAGGCGGCTCTGGCACAGATGTACCTAGGGGTAAAACCCAAAAACACCGCTTTGAGCTAGACTCGAACGAGAACTGGTGCAGGACAACGGGCCTTACTGCACTCTTGGTTACGACACTCCCGGGGGATATGCTTAGGATAACTCTCATTTTTCTTTACAAATCATTTTGAAGGGATTATGAGTATATACTTTCTCAAAGAAAACATTCTTATGATTATAGATTATATCCATAAATAGTTCAATTTATGTTAAGTGTTTTATAAGTATGGGATTATGTATTTTGATTCATAAACTGATCTAGTGTATGCCATTGTTTAGAAATGGCGCCCAGTAGAAGGAACGAGAACTCCAGAAATGCACATGATCCAAAGAGAAGGAAGGATAATATCATTCATGGTCTTAAGCTAGAATTTATAAGAGAAATAGTCTCCCATGTATTATCATCATATGAAGAAATAATATCATGTGTTGATAATATAAGTAAAGAGTTTACTGAGTCCTATGGCTTTGAAGGGAAGCAAGAGAAGAAAAGGATGGAAGAGAGAAAGATGGATAAAGGGAAGAGGGAAAAGAAGAATTTTCCCATATGTGGTAACTGTTGAAAGAAACACCCTGGAACTTGCCTGAAAGGAATGGGAGTTTGTTATAAGTGTGGAGGAAAAGGGCACAAAGTACGTGACTGCAAGGGTAAGAAAACGGTTTTAAATGTTCAATGCTTCATTTGCAAGGAGTTTGGACACTACGCGAACCTATGTCCCAGTCATCAGACTATGCCGCAAATGATGTTATTGGATAATAATCAAGTTATGATACTACCACATATGAAGAGGAATGATTAGAGTTCTTATGTTGATTATGTCAATTGAGTGTTGTATCAACAATGTACTTGTTATAATAATTATGGAGTATATAAGGATTGTACTGCAGTACTATTTCATTAAGGACTTGAGATTGTGTGGAACAAAGAAAAGTGACTCAATAGCAGGATAAATTTTTGGAAAATATATGGTTGAGAGAATGATAAATCATGATATAGTTCTGATACTGAGGTAGTGATTTTGGAATAATATGTGATTGTTTTGGATATATTATATTGGATATTCTTGACTACCTTGGAAATGATTAATGATTTGTATATTCCATCATTGTTGGGGTTTAAAACATTTTTGGATTAATGAAGTATATCCAGCATTCTATATGGAATAAGGGATCATGAATATAATCAATAAGGAATATGGTAATACATGATGAAGGTATTCATATGCTATTACGGGGTAAAAAGGATCTATATTATGTTTACCTTCCTTATAAATGTTGGACTGTGAGTTTGGACAGAAGTATTTTGGATAGTTCTAGTTTGGATTATTTTGGATTGCCATAAAAGGACAACCCGGAGGTCGGGCGGCAACCCGTCGCGTCTGGCAAGGCTGCGAGACTTGAACCCACAACCGAAGGGCGACAAGGGTGTATCACCTACCACTAGCCCACGAGATGTCCTGGATTAAATAATGTAGTTTTTATTAAAAGATCTTATAGATGAATTATAAATTCGTTTATTTTGGAACCCTATACGAATAGTGTAAATAGAATTCTTTTACATTCTATTATCTTTTAGAGTGAAAGATGAGTTTGTCGTAGAAATTTATTAATGGATAAAACTCTAATTATAAAGTATGTATATCTCCTTATGATCTTAGCCAATCTCATAAATAAATTCCTCAATATTAAGAAAAGAAACTTAGAACAAAAATGTTTTCCTAGATGGTACCTTAAATCATCACTAATTTATGGCTTTGGGATTGTTGGCGTTTTCATAGCCATGTTCTCTACCACTCTCCATCAGATAATTGATGGTTATATTTTTCTTCCATATCCATATTTTCCTACATGGAACCCTAGTATGTGTTATTTTCGGTAATCTTCATACTTTCGACTCTGTATTTTAAATAGAGGCCTCATTAATTCATTTTTCGATGTGGGATTTCAACTAAGATATTTTGAAATGTCAAAAATGTGTTATCATAATACCCTATGTTTTGTTGAACCGATGGTATTTCAAATCATCATAGATTGATGAATTTAAGGACCTCAATTTTATACTTGTTTGTGATTGATGACCTCAATCACTACCTATAAATATTTACGTTTTTCCTCCAATTATATGTCTCTAATTTCCACCAATGTTCTCCTAATCGAGATCATAATTTGGTGGTGACCCTTTCATTTCTTTTTTCCTCATATTAAGACTAAATTTTAGTAACCAAATTTCTGATGTGGGTTTTCCCACAAATATATTTTCTATTTTCAACCTTTTATTTTCGAAGAACAATTTCAAATTGCGAGGACGCAATTTATTGAAGGAGGGGAGAATGTAACACCCCAAGATTTCATAGTGTGTTATTTCTTCAAAATAATTCAATAACTTGCACTACACGCAACACCGAGTTCAATCACACCATGACTTACAAAAAAAATCCATTCAAAAGAGGTTATGAATAGTATTATCTAAATTTTAAACTTTATATAATCCTTATAATTTTAGAATCCATATTATGAGTTTCTTAGATATAATGCAAGAACAAATTCATTTTCAGTATTGCACTTTTATCAACTTTTAATAGTGAACCCTTTTTAAATACAATATTTTAAACTTTTTGACTAAATGGGGACATCAAAAATTTAAAATGAAACATCCCAAGCTTCCACGGTACGCTTTCTTTGAATAATACAGTAGCGTGTGTTGTACGCAACCTTGAGTTTTAACACACACCACAATCAATCAAACAAGCCGTTATGAATAGTAATACCTACTTTTCGAAAATATATATATTTTATATTTTAAAATAGACTTCATTTCTGGATTCAGAATATCGAATTTAGCATAAGGTGAAATTTTGTTACATTTCGGATAACTTTCATATTTTGATGAATAGTGAAAATTACTAAATTTTAATTAAAAACAACTTTTTTAATCAAAATAATTAATAGTGATAAATTATGAATTTGAGTGGTTTTAAAGTATATTTAGAATATATTTTTACCATTTAATATAATTTTGGTCATTGTACATAATTTTACTATTAAACCGGACATAAACAAGTGTCAATCTTTTGATAGTTATTATCTCTTAAAAACACGCTTTTTGTTTTGACAGCGGGAATTAATTTTAAATTAATTTCTGCCACTTCTGTGTTTTGAATTTAGAAAAATGGATTCCATATTTGGAATCAGGATGTTCAAATTGTGTACATATGTAACTTTTATTTGTAGACATTTTGAATAATTACTGCGGTAAATATTTTATTTACCATGGTTAAGGGTAAATCCGGTAAATAAGGGTTAAAAAAATAATATTATAATAATACTAAATTACCCTAAAACGTGTCTTAAACCTATTGGTTGATACATGGTCGACCATGGGCATCTTTGGGTCGATGTTGGGACCCCATGGATCCACTTGTAAGTGATAATGACACTTTATTTTAATTAAGTTAAAATGAATACAAAAATGACACAAGCATATATCTTTTAGAAAAACAATTTTTACATAGGGTTATATATGTTTTATTTTCGATTATAAATATTCATTAGAAAGATAAAAACATTCCCTACATAATGATATTTTATTTATAATTTTTAGACATTAAATAATTTATTTTATGTATGACACAATGATGATGCAGTAATTATTATAATAGTGAAAAATTAAAATAATTGATATTATAAATACCCAAATAAATATAATATGAAACTTTTAATGAATTAAACTAATTTTCTAGGATAATATGATATATTAGGATTTATTTAATTGACTTTTTTCGAAGTAATCAATCTGTTATGAGTTTCACAAAAATCAACTATTGAATAGTGTCAAAATTGACATAAAAGAGTTCTTAAAACAAATATTATATTATTAATTGATATTAAATTCCTAAAAATCTAATGTTCGGCCAAGAGACTTATATCATGATAGGTTCATCATTAATGGACCACTTAGGGGTCTCTTGGATGTATATAGTAAGTTTATTAACCATATTATATAAAAATACAAAGAGACATTGTAAAAGTGAAACTAATTAACTTAGAGTTAATACTTAAAGATAAGGTTAATATAAGTACCCAAACCTGTCTAAATTCTATTGGTTGAGTGGTTTTCGACCTATACCCACCTTAACCTTTGAATAATAAACTTTGGAGCCATTAGAAACCGAATATGAATTTATTATAAATTAATATTTCTAGCTTTTCCAAAGGTGCCCCTCACCCCTCTTATAAAAGGGCACTCCTCCTTCTCATTTATTCACACCTTAAAAGCCTTTTGGTTCGGCCAAACTCTTCCCAAATACTCTCCCAACATCCCTCACTACAACCTAGAGGCCTTAGTTGGATCAGAAAGCCAACCTAAGGAGCCCTTTTTATCAAATCAAAAGGAAGAACCCGAAGAAGAGGTAATGTTTTCACCACCCCTTTTCAAGTTCATTTCTTCTTCCACTTCTTCTTTCCTTGTTCTTACCATTCTAAAATAATAACTGCAGTATCTCACATATACTGTGATGTTATTATAAACATGGTACAACCATATTAAGTATTCTATCCACCCTTTGAATAACATTTCACCATACGTGCGTACGTACGGCTTACCGTCTCCACGTCGTGGTGTAATTGTTATTCAATATATTATTATTTGGATGGGTATAATAATGATGTGTAACTCATGTAAATAATAAATATAACATGTTAATGATTCTGTATATATGATATACCATCCATTTATATATTATTTTAAAATCAAAAGAATGATATTGTCGCTCCTGCGTACGTACGGACTACCGTCTCCACGAACGCGATGAGATTCATTCTCCATCGTATCCATTCAAGTATAATTATCATTTGATGATTTAAAAATGATGTTTAAGGACTTGATATCATTCTGGATATGAATAAGATACAACAAACATGGATTATGTAACAAAATATATAAAAGAAAATGAGTAAGTTAACACCCGAAACGACGATAATTCTAAGATATTATTAACAAATCAATGCTAAAAGATCATATATGATATCATATTAATATATATGATTCTTGTATAATTTAATAACAATTATTTCACCATTATACACGAGTTTAACCTACCCCAACCAAGTAAAAGTACAAGGTAAGGGTTATTTCACAATCTCTTCATTATCCGAGGTTGTTTATACCTAATAATCTACTGGGATCTCTTTATCATCCACATACATGTTTCTTAAAAATGTATTTCAAAACATTGTTACTATTTACAAGAATATGGGTTAAAGTAATTTATAACCTTGTTTTTTTATAAGAGGTTTATAAAGGAATCTTTCCGTCGTTTTCAAAACAAGGTCCTTTTTAACCTTTTCGACATAATTAAGGTAAGAATGTTTTTTTAACTTATACGGCGGGTGCGGCTATTTTCCGCCGTTATAAAATCTTCAAAGCTTCCCTTACAAGATTATAAGAATATTTTCAAAGAAAATTTTTTTTTTATATGGATCTTAAATGATTTCAAAATAAAAGGAGATATTTCTTTAAAAAGAATTTTGATTTCATCTATGTCGACATCCTTTGATGGATTTTAAGATTATTTGAAGTTGATTTATTATGATACAAAACTTCTATATTGTATTGAAGGTTTTGTGATATGTTTGACTGTGGATGTGCTATTTTTATACCATTCATAGTTTATGGTGAAATTATTGACATTTCGTATGCTAGTTTTAATACGAATGTTTATGTTATGTTTAAACCTTTTCATATGGGAATGCATTGGACTTAGTAAGTGACGGGTGGAGCCCGCTATAGCTCTTCGATGCATCGGTAGGTGTCATGAGACAAACTAGTGTCTTGGCACAAGGCCTTGACAAAATATTATTTTTAGTCTTGGCACGAGGCCTTGGCTATGTGGTTATGATAGTATGGCATTATGCATTCCATCATTATGAAAGTGGTTATTGATTTTTCATGTGATTATTCGATTAATAGAATAACCATGTGAATAAGTAAATGGCATTATTTCATTTTATTTATGCCATACTATGTTGAAAGTTCAAGTTTGAAAGGCTTTTTTTTAGTTATACATTGCCTTAAATGTTTATTCTTATTTATGAAAGTTTCCGCTATATTGTTATCCTTACTGGGCATTTGAGCTCACCCCTTTTCTATGTTTTATTTTTCCCAGGAAGTGAAGAAGTAAATTATGAATGAACTGTAGGGATATTATGTGGGGATATGAGTGTGGATTATGGAGACAATATGTTTTTGTAGTAGTTTTTCATTTTATGATGTAATGTAAAACTTATGGATATATCTAGTGTTTCCAAGGCTACTAAACCAATCGGTCTTTCGAGAATTGATCTTTCTTGTGATCATGAAAATGTTATGTAATAATTCACCGACTCTGGGTAACTAGGGTTGGGGCGTTACATGAAATAACATCAATTGTAATGATAAAATATCTCAAACAAAAAATCTCATCCCTGAACACTTGGATTTCCCCAATACATGGGTTAGATACTCCTATGAATAAGCTCATTACCAAATCCTGACACATCTTAGTCTCCTTTCTACTCTTCCTAAATAGTAAATCAGAAGAGAAGAAAACATTCTCCTTTGATTCCACTTTGTATCGTCCCCTATTCTGACACTCTCTAACATGGACAAAAAGGGTTGGTTAAAAAGCAACAAGAGTGCCTCCCCATATTTCAGAGGCTGCCGACTAACAACGGGGGTGAAAATTATATAGTGGGGTGACTATACACCATGGTATAAAGCTTCATAATAGTTTAAACAAACAATAATAAATAGAAATAATCATAGTATAAACATATAGGAAGACAATAATAAATCAAACAGAATAATCTAATAAATAATTAACGCATAATGTAACAACATACTAAAATGTTACTAAATTTCATGCTGAAAATAATACAATAAAAATACTATAAAACGCAAATAAAAGACTCAAATTCCTTGGTCTATAACCTCACTTTTCTCCCATATCCAAACTGTAGCTCATCAGTAAATAAGAAATCAATAGCAAGGTCCTTTTCCCTTATCCAAACCTAAATCCACGTAATCTACTTAGGTACCAAATGGTGGCTCAAATAGGGTGTGAGTATAACTCAATAGTTTGACACCACTGTATATAAATAAACTGGTCCAATAGAAGGTGTAATCAATAAAGTGATAAAGAGGTGTATTAATTAATTCAAAAATTAATAAAATACAACAAAAACATGATTTAGAACTATTATATTATATCTTTGAGCATGTATTAAGAAGATTCAAACCATAACCATTTATCCAAGGTAAAGTAACCTACTTAGACACCATTCTAGAATATCTATTTCCATGCCCTATGACCATGCCAACCACAACCACCAAGGTAAAATAACCTGCTTCAACACCATGCTATAATATCTCTGATTTAAATCACTATAATCATTACAACATTCTGGTCCAATACCTATAATAATTACAACATGGGACTGAGTATCTCCCACTCTCAATAAGCATTATAGAATGGGACTTGGCAGATCCCACTCAATATATTTAGTACGGTATATAAGTGTGCATGTGTTACGGTTAAGCTTGATATATAAGAATTTTAGAATGGACCAAAATCTTTTTCATACAACATGTATATCATAATATCACATCACAATTCTCAATTTCATGTTATGAGAATTTCCATTTTTCATTCATAATCCACTTGAAATTATATCACAAATGATTAATAGATATATCAAGGAGAAATAAGCCACAATGTAGGGATTTTATATCAATAAATCACATAAGGTCTCATATATTTCCAAATGCACATTAATCCATTAGCCAATTTAATTATATATATGGTTCACTCACCCAATGGGTAGCCATAAGTCAGGTAAAAATCCAATTGAAACCAAAGGACTTCAAGGAATAATACCATACATTATTTAATTGATTCAAAATAACATTATGTTGGAATAATCATAATATTGCATACACTTTAGTAATTATCAAACCATAGGGTTAAGATTTATACGTCCTACCTTTAACTGATGATCCAACAACGCTCCCAATGGAAAACTCTCAAGAGGAATAAGGTGTGAATGATTGAAAAAAGGTTCCTAGATCAAAATTGATCATGATAAAAAACAACAATGCAATCGGTCAAAGTATTTCACTACAATGGTTGGATAAGAAGTAAGAGAAGGTAGAAACCAAACTAAAAAAAGTTAAAAGGGATTGATCACACAAACGGGATTTCTAGAAGTGAATTTAGCTCCACAAAAATGCATGGAGAATTTCCTTGGGTTTAGGGGAGAAGATATTAAACCAAAACAAATGATAATTCATCTGAAAAGAATGTTTAAAATATAATGTCTATTAATTACATGGTGTGTAATGTAGTTACATGTCTTGTAAGTATTTTTAATGGAATAAACCAACAAACTCATCACCACAGTTTTTTTTTTATAAAAACCCTCAAATAATTAGATGGTGTTTAATCTCTTTACATGACATGCAAATTCGCTAAAAATGGGTTTTCAACCCATTCTCCATTTTAACACTCAAAATCTCTTTAAAGCTTCTCAACGTACCATCAACCCCTGATACACTTTAACCAATTTATACACAGACTCCATTAACTCAAATAAACATACATCCCCAAACATTAAGTGATTTTCCCCAAAAAAAACCCCTCCATATAGATCCACTCCATATTTCAAAAGTTTCCCCACTACCCAATAATGCATTTATTTAAATGATAGACTTTCACAGAGGAAACACAACCAAAATAAAAGTTAATGAAAAACTCAGAGATAGACATACCTATAAAATATGAGATCTTACATGGAATATAGATTTCCTCCTCATATTCAAGATTCTTTCAAATAGAATTGATGGACTAGGGTGTTTCTATGAGGATATTATGCCCTCATGTTATAGTAGAGCATAATGGATATAAGATAAATAGATAAATAGTGGAATCATGATATCAATGAAAAACTCAGTGTAAGAGGGAATAAATAACCAAGAAATAAATTATAATATATATATATATATATATATTAGGTTATTGGGGGTAAAATTACATTTAAACACACACACATCTCACACACATTCCATAAAGACATGCCATATCCCCCCAAAGGGATAACCCACCCGTGAAGCCATAATTATTTAGTACATGACACATAGGACCAGAAGGCATAAAGCCTATTAAATGGATCATAGTACTGGTGTAATTGGGGTTTGTATTAGCGTTAATAACCACATAATAATAAATCAAGTTTGGGGGGGTTCAAAACCCATTGGGAGTAGGTTACTATAGAACCACTATAGTTGTACTATAGCAGAACTATAGCAGTGGTGGAACTATAGAACTAGTGGAACTATAGCAGTAGTGGGCACTGTATAAGTAACTGTAATAGATGATAATACTCAAGGATGAAACTAAATCATATAAAAATGATTATAATATATTTCATGTCTCTAGGAAGATGGAAAACATGTATATATGGTAGAAGGCAATAAATGTTATAGAAATGAATAAAAAACAAGACAAAAACTATCCAATATCGTGCGATATATCCTGGTCACATGTTACCAAGATCCATCCTAATCAAGAAGTCAAGATCAAGTGTCCAAATAAGTACACTTCCCCTTATCAACACCTTCATATATATAATCATCCTGGGTACCAATGGAAGACCAGATTGGGTGTGAGATAAATCTCAATAGGTAACCACCAATGTTGTCTATACCACCGAGTCTTTGAATATAAACTAGCAGTGTACAAGTATATATAAATTTAAAGAAATAAAGTAATTTAAATACCCCAATACATGCTTTATCCTCATCTAGTAATGTGTTTGAACATGAGATCATTTAATTTCTTCATTTACGTTCAATTTATATCTTTAAGTCACATGAGGTATAACCACACTGACAATGTATCCTGATAATAATAAATAATCCAAAGTGTAACAAGGAATTTATTAATTAAGATAATACTAAACTGGATCTAAGGTATAACCAAGGCATCCTATGATAATGATAATAGTAAATGGGATTCAAGGTTTTAACCAAATGCACTCCTGACCTCATGGGTTGATCCAGCTTAGTAATAACGGGAATCCTATCTATAAGGGTCTGAGTGTAATCCAAGGGGAATCTCCCAAGGCATTCCATGATAAATGAGTCTAATTGAGTCTAAGGATATCATTTAAGGTAAAATTGTTTAAGCATGACTGAGCCCAATGTGGTGAATCCATGGCGCCATGTGTCTAAAGACATCAAGATGGATTTAAGGAGTCTATCTAAGGCATCATAATACCCTGAAGATGGTGAAGGGATCCTATGATGTCATGTTAGGAATCCACTAGTAGATAAGAACTACTATAATTAGAGGTATTTGTGATGGGATATTTGCGACGGGATCCCATCACAGATAGGCTTTAGCGATGGGGCCCCGTCCCAAATATCATGTTGCAGAAAACGGCGTCGCAAATAGGCCTCTGATTATATACATTATATATAAATAAACCTTTTGTGATAGGCCCATCGCAAATACTATTTGCAACAGGGCAGTTCCCCATCACAAATAAGCCTTCGATTATATACATTATATATATATATAAACATTTTGCGATAGGCCCATCACAATTAGTATTTGTGATGAGCCCATTGTCCCATCACAAATACTAATAACAAAAAATTATATTTAAATTATTTGTGAAAGGAGTCCATTGCAAAAAGTCACATGGAAAATACTAAACATAATAAAATATATATATATATATATAATAAAATTTGTATTAATGAAAAAATTATATAATTATTATGAAAATAGTTAAAAAATAAAAAAATTATTATTGGTAAAATAAAAAAACATTAAAAAATATAATAGTAGAAAAATATTTACTAAAATTATGATTAATAAAGAATTAATATTAATATTACTAAAATAATAAAAAAATAAAAAAATTTATTAAAATTATCAATATTTACAAAAAAAATATAAAAAAAGCATAAAATATTATTATTATTAGTAAAATAAACAAATATTAAAACATATAACACTAATAATAAATAATAAAATATTAAAAATAAAAAAAATTAAATTATTCAATATTTGCACCAATATAAAAGACAGAAACTGTAAATAGTTTATATTACAACAAATCTTGAATTAAAATGTTTTAAACATAAAATACAAATCACTGAGGGGTCATCTTCTGGAAGAGGTGGAGCAGCTGTAGGAGATGGTGGAGGAAACTCCATCCCTAAACTACGAGTCAGATGGAACATGTACTCTATCTTTTTGTGATGTTGTTGTTGCTACTGCTCTAATCGACGCATCTTCTCCAGATGCTATTTTTGCCACCGACACATATCTTCAGGCTGCTTATGCAAACTCTCTATAAGCTCAGCCTGAGTTCACCACTACACCTGATACTATGAGGCAGAAGATAATGCCTCTCCATGAGCTCCTCTCAAGCTGGACGCCGACATCACAGTAGTACCATAATAAGTACCAGGAGTCAAATCAGAGCTGATACCAATTACTCGGTCCTTCTCAAAGCCATACTGAGTCGCTTTCATCCATGTCGCCTCATCGAAATGGTGGGCACTGGTCTGCTCAGTCGTCTCATCCTGACTCTCAACCTATGTCTGATAGGTCGCAGCCTTATATGACTCCTTCAATTACAATTTGAAATTAAAATTTTGAAAATATTATATGAAGTTAATTTTCAAACTAAAAAAATAATACTAACCACAATCTGACACTGGCGATCACCTCTAATCTCTCTAGTGGTTGGATCACTGTACATCCTCCGATAAACTTCGATCTCCGTAATATCGGGATTCTCGACTGCCTACAGAAATATAAAAGAAACTATTTATATTTAAAGTTATATAAAATATTTAAAAATATTCTTACTAGATGCTCTCTATGTATACTGAATTTATGGCTACCAGCTCAATGTGTCACCTCCTGTCTCCCCCGGTTCTCCTTTCCCACTAAAGATCTCCTCAGAAATCCAGCACCCAACCAATGTAAACATAATCCATCCCAAACGTGAGATAAAATTCACTCTAGTTGGTGGGATCTACATGACTCATCAAATTCTGTCACTCATGCTTTCTTAATGGTTGTTTTTCTCAAATTGTGTAAAAACTGACGGAAATGGTCACATATAGACACATTCCATACGTCGTGGATAGCTTCACGCATTCTATCATCAATGGGATACCATAAACCCTACAAATAATTTATAATATCAAGTTATTAATAAAATAAATTTAAAAATAAATATTATTTATTTATGTACCAGCCAATGATTGAACATGTCACGCCTCACATCAAAGGGAATCTATTCGCTTATGATCCATGGTTGAGAAAAATAATTGTGCATGATAGCGCTCCCATGTCCAATAGCTACATGTGAAAAACTGTGAAAAGGAATAAATAATCAAACAATTTGTATATATATAAATAAATTAATGAAAGATAACTAGAATATATAGATTAACATACCTCCATGTGCATGGATCGAATCCATGATGTGGAAGTCGCTCGGGGATAGGTTCAAGAATAATCAGTCGCGCAAGACCGTGCCCCTTCCACGTACCCATAAACCATCAGTAGGCTGAGGGTCAAATGGTCCCCAATCCCCCTCATCCAAATGTAGTTTGGCCTCTTGTAACTCGCGAAATAGATGAGTATCCATCTGAAACACATAATGATTGTTCTTAGTAGATAGTTGAAAATAACTATTTTATATAGATATATATTAGTTATTATTATAACCAGCATTTAACTGTGTCAATGTCCATCTTCATCCTCATATCCATAGCTGTCAATGTCAATGTCTTCATCTTCCTCCTCAGCATCATTAATATCCATATGAGTTTCAGTTTCATCATCTCTTTTCATTTCAAATTCATTTGTAACATCATTAACATCTCCTTCTTCAACGCTTTTTAATTGTGGTGTGTCATCATCGATATTCATATCTCTTTGTGAAAAAGATGGATTTTGAGCAGTCTCTTAAAAAATTTCAATTCCTTCCACTTCAGCATAACCATATTTAGTTTGAGTAAACTTATTTTCCCAATATTTCATTTTTATTATGCTCCACTAATCACTCCAGTATCTGGAAGTAGCACGGTACTTTGAGTAATAAATTTTATGTGCCTGTTGGCCTAGTAAAAATGGTTCATTTACTATAAGAAGACTTTTATATTTAATATCGATGATTCCATGAGTCAGATGAACACGCAAGCCTCTCTCAGTATCCAACCACTAACATTTAAACATCATAATGTAATTCTATCCAAGATAACACAGCTCAATAATTTCATCCAGAATTCCATAAAAGTCAACTTCAGTTTCTCTGTGATGGGATCCTCACAAACAAACTCCACTATTCATTGTTTTTTTATTCTCTATATGCACGTGTATGAAATCTAAAACCATTCACCACATATGCATTATAAGATTTAACCATTTTAGATGGTGGGTTACTCAATATACCCAATCACTTATCAATTTTATCACCATGTTGAGACACCTCAAAATTTTTAAAATGATTATCTATATGGTAAATAATAAACAGAATTGATATTAAACCATCAATAATTTATGTCTCCAGTTTTTGAAAGCATTGAGAAAAAAAATTGTTTGTGTTCTTCAAGAGGAACCACTGTAATTTGTGGAAGTAGTTTCTTGAAATTATTATCATATAACCTACAAATACAATAAGTTTACATACTGTAACATAAATTGTAGAATAAGTGATTGAAGCACTCATAGTAAAAATGATGTCATTTCTTCACAGTTGAGCAGAACATATGTATGAGCTCTGTGATGTTCATCATCTGAAATCCATCATTCATGAACTCCACCAAAACCAAGAGTTGGATGATTAAAAAATGATAATTGATTGTCCATTTCATCATTAACATTCCCCTAATTTCGTCCCATGTGATTATGTTTTGAGGGATATTGAGATTCAAAATAATTAGAGCAGAAAAAATCAATTTCTTCTTGCCAATAAGCTTCAACAATCGAGCCTTCAACCGATGCTTTGATACATACTTTTTTCTTCAATTTTTGCATGCATCTCTCGAATGGGTACATCCATCGAAACTGTACCGGACCTCCACATTTAGCTTTAGGTGGAATATTCAATATCAGATGTTCCAGTGAGTAAAATAAAGCCCGTGGAAATATTTTTTCCAGTTTACATATAATTACAGCAACATCATCTTCTAGTTTTCTTAGTGCTTCGTAGTATGTTGTTGCTGCAAAAATGTCTCGAAAAATATATATGATATGTCTGTTATCGAATCCCTAATAAAATAATTCCACAAACATTTAAATACAATAGGTAGAAGTATTTCCATTATAACATGACAATAATAATTTTTTAATCTGGTAATATAATCATTCTTAACACATCTTTCCAATTTAGAAGCATAGCCATCTGGAATTCTCAAATCTGCAATCCACTGACAAAATAATAAGCGAATCTCTTTGGACAGTGTATAAGCTGCTTTTGGCTTTATTAACCTCTGTGATCTGACATTTTCAAATAGTTCAAGTTCTGGTCGCCTATAAATTTGGGCAAGATGTAATCATTCCTTTACATTATCTTTGGTCTTACCTGGTGTATCCAAAACTATATGAAATAAATTATCAAAACAGTTCTTCTCAATATGCATGACATACAAAATGTGACAGACCAACAAATCAGACCAATATGAAAGATCCCAAAAAATGCTTCGTTTTATCCAATTATATTCATTCCCAAAGCCATGAATTTTATGTTGGTTTACTGTTGGCCCAAATGTTATGGGAGGTAATAAAATAACAACTGATTTTAACTCTGTACCTGAGATCATTTTTGGTGGTTCATCCCTTTCAATTGTTCCTTTTATAAAATGAGATTTGTTTCTTCGAAAAGGATGATTGGTTGGAAGAAATTTATGGTGATAGTCCAAATATCAAGGTTTTTTTCCATTGAAAAACATAATGGCATTAACATCTTTCATACAGTAAGGACATTATTTCGGACCATTTGTACTCTAGCTAGATAACATGCCATATGCTGGAAAGTCACTAATCGTCCATATCAATGCAACTTTTAATATGAAATTTTGTTTCTCAACAACATCATATGTACTAACACCATCACTCTACAATGCATTTAACTCATAAATAAATGGTTTCAAATAAACATCAATATTATTTTTCGGATGTCCTGAGATTAATAAGGTCAAAAATATATAGGGATCCTTTATTAACATCTATAGAGGTAAATTGCATGGAGTTATAAAGACAGGACAACATGAAAACTCACTATCGTAATGTCATGACCCGTCCTCGGGGCCCGTGCCGTGACTACCCCAAGCCCGCCTTCCATAGGCCAGGGGCTGATGACTAGCACCCAAGGCGTAAATCCCGATAACTGGGAAGGCATTGCCTTTATAAAAGTAAACAAAACACCACAGAGTACAAGAGAAAGTAAAACACTAAGTACAAAGAGAAGTGCTGAAAGCTAAATGAGACAGAATACAAACCCAAATGAAAGTACAACTACAACTGAACAAAGTACAACAGAAAAAAAACAACAGCTGGAAGAACGGAAGCAGCTCCTGGGTCGTCCTCCTCGGATCCTACCTGAAGGGTAGGTACAGATGGCGCAGCTCCTGGATCATCCACCACGGGTCCTACCTGAATGGTAGGTACAGATAGCCTCCACAATGCTCTCGCCCGTCAACCTCCTTCGTGTGTCATCTCGTCACGAAGTCCACCTCCGGATACTAACTCGTTGTGTAGTCCTCCTCCGGGTACCGTCCAGTCCTTGAACACTCGGCCTCCGTCAGCATTGTCCGTCATCTACAACCAACACAACGAGGTGCGGGCATAGCCCGTGCAGGGGTGAGTATAACGATACTCAGTAGGGACCCCAAGAACCTTAGGTTCTCACTAAAACCAACATGGATAACCACAAAGAAGATCTCAACAGATAACCTCTACTTAGGTATATGCTCATGCATATACCTAAGTTATCAAGTATCCCATCTCAATCATAAGGAAAAAACCAAGATCATGAAATCAACGGATAACCACTACCCAGGTATATGCCCATACATATACCTAAGTAATCAAGTGACCCATCTCAATCATGAGGAAAACACTAAGGTCATAGACTCAGCTCAAACCAAGATTTTCATTATCGAAACCGTAACTGTGGAAGAGCCCCGTCTCTGGAGTGTACAGTGGTCCTGTCATAACTCTGAGGTACTGCTCACTGACCTAAGACTGTTGAGGTACTCCTCCTGTCGAGTACCGCGGGTCAGCCACCTAGACACAGTAGTGCTTCCCGCCGGGGTATGCCACCCAAACACAGTAGTGCACACCCCCTAGTAGCCTGCTGAGGTACTCTCTGGACGAGTACCGAGGGTCTGCACTGTCACACAGGTAGTTCTTCGTCTGCCATGGGTCTGCACCTCACAAAGTAGTGCTCCGTCCACTGGGCTAGTCGACTCACTCCAAGTCGAGTCGGTCAAGCGGTCGTCAGGTCTTAGTCGGCTATACGGTCTCCGTACTCCGTACGCTCGTCTCTAGGAGGGTCCTCTCCACGAGCTATAGGTCGATACTCCAAGTGTCTCAAAGTCCCACGAAGAAGTATCTCAAAGTACCGATTCGTCATAGGGGTCTCAACGCAACAGATGGCGTGTCAATCGGACGCCCAGTCTATGAGTTACTAGCATTTTCGTCCCCGGGGCCTGGTTGGTTTCATGTGCGAACCAAACTGGTCGTATCTCAAGTATACCCCGAACTGTCATAGGGTATACTCATAGGGACCGTTTCTCAACGTGATCACCAATGTCGCTGACTGTTCGTCAAACGGATGTCTGGTCTGAAAGATAACAGCTTTTCCGTTCTAAGGGCCCGGTTGGATTTCTGGTACAATCCAACCCGACCACATTCCAACAGCAACCAAAACTCAGGCGAAGTATGCCAAAAGATCCGTCTCATCAAGAGGAATTCAATGAGACAGACGGCGCGTTAATCGAACGCCCGGTCTGTGAGTTATTGGCTTTTTCGTTCCAGGGGCCCGGTTGGTTTCATGAGCGAACCAACCTGACCGCACTCCGACGGCATCCAAACCTCGAGCGGAGTAAGCCAAAAGATCCTTCTCACTTAGAGGAATCCATCAAAGTCTATGGCACGTCAATCGGACGTCCGGAGCTCAAGATATAAGTGTTTCCGTTCCAGGGGCCCTGTTGGTTTCGTATCCGAACCAACTCGGACGAACCCAAAGTTTTCCGAAACCTTGAGTGCGATATACCAAAACGACCGTCTCGTTTCAAGGATCGCTACGCAACTGATGGTGCATCGATCGGAGGTCCGTAGCCCAAGCTATGTTCAAAAGACCAAATAGGTTCTGAAAACGGGGGGTCTGGGCCCGGACTGACCCCCCTTGGGTCCGCTCGAACCGGGTCGACCTGACCGAGGTCCGACCCGGCTGGGCCCGGCCCGGCCCGGCCAGTGCGGCCCGACCCGGCTGGCTCGGTCCGGCCCGACCGACTGGCCGCGGCTCGTCCAGCGCGGCTGCGCGGAAGCTGCGGGCGGGGTGCGCGGTCCCCCCCCCCCCCTCCCCGCTGATTGAAGCCGGCGGGGAACCGCCGCCGGTCGCCGGCACCACCACCGCCTTTCGTGGACCACCGGACGCGCTCCGGTGGTCCGTTTCTCCTGCCGTCTTCACCAACGGTCCTCCCGGGACCCGAACTTCACTGCGAAGGGATTCAAACGCCATAGCGGCCTGCTTCGTCGTTGTCCGTCGATCCGCACATCGATAAACAAGCTGCGGAGGGTTGTCGGGCCGTGTTTGTTCGGCCCGCGCCCTCCGCGTTAGGTGTTATCAATAGGAAAATAATAAACACATGATTTTAATCATTGACGAGGGTATAATTTATCCAAAATAAATTATATGAACACCTTGCAATCAAAATACCCACGCATGAGAGTTTAAAAATTTAAATGCGCGGCGTGACGACGTCACGCATTCTTGCCGCTCGATCCTGCGCGGCGCGACGACACCACATCAATTCATTCAATCCACAACAACAAGAAAAACAAAAAGGGAGGGGGACGGCCATGTTTGTGCGGTCCGGCCTCTTTTCGTCAGCTGATATCATGTGGTCCAAATATCGCGGATAAAGACGGAAGAGAATCACGTAAGGAAAATCACGTAAACCCCCTACCTTGAGCGTGGCTTGAACGAGGTTTTCATCACGGAGAAATTCATCGCAGAGAAACCGTTGCAAAAAGAGACGTCGCGGAAAGAGGATTCGAAGACGTTGACGGAGATTGTCCAAGATGAAATGTCGTCTCCCTTCCTTTGACGTGGGAAGAAGAACGAATGGTGGCGCGTCGCGGGTATGGCGTCGCGGTAAACGGTCTCTGAGGGCTCAACGTTCTTCGTTGGGAATCGTTCATTCTTTGCATTCTTCGTCGAAGATGAAGAAGATGATCTCTAAGATCCTTTCCTTCTTTTTCCCCCAAGTCCTCTCAAGAAACAAAGGAACAAACCCAAAATAAATTAAGCCACACATAATTTATTAACTCAAAATGGCTTTTGAAATTCAAGTGTTTGAATTTCAAAAACTCACATTAAACTCACTACATTAATGTCATAAGTTATTAGATTAAGTTATCAATATTAATGGTGAGTTGAGGGGGTTAGAGGATATGAAGGGGTGGGGTTCGTGTGGGCCCCACCACCCTCATAACCTCCCAAGGGAGGTTGGGTAGTTACCCAACTTCCTTCCAAAGGATTAAACACTTAGAGTAAAATAAAAATTGTTGTTAAATTTTTATTTTTAACTTCCACAATTCTTATCAACTTCTCTAGAGAAAACACAACTCCAGAAATGGCGTTCCCAATCAATTACCGGTGCTACGGTTCAATCGGTGCCCTCAGAATTTGATTCCGAGCACCGGTTCAAAAGTTAGAAAAACCCCCTCGTCCGTTCACTGAACGCACCCGAGCCAAACTTCAGAAAATGATTATGGGCACACTGGGCCTCAGAATCAGGCGCCGTCAGAAACTGCGTTCTTGTAAAATTCCAAATAAAATTAAGAAAAACATTTCCTTGAAATTTTTAGGTCTTTACATTACTCCCACCTTAGGGCTTTACGTCCTCGTAAAGCTTAAACACAAACTAGGGATACAAAAGCGGTACTGAGCACGCATCTGAGCCTCCCGCTCTCATGTGCTTACCTGGAGATTCTGTACTGCCAAAGAAAGCGCACCTGAGGAATCGACCGTCCTCATAGGATCCGGTCATGTCGATCCTCGATCCCTACTGGAACCTCCGTGGATGTAACCCCATCGCCATCGTCCTGCTCCTCATGGTCGATGATATGTGAAGGGTCGAGCGCGTATCTCCTTAGTTGAGATACCTGGAAAACGTCGTGAACCAGGTGCAACTGAGGTGGATGGGTCAAGCGGTAAACCACCACGCCTACCCAGCTGAGGACCTAAAAAGGTCCGCTGGACCTCGGAGATATCTTTCCACCTTGGCCACATCCCCGTAAACCTCGTCGAGGTGAGACCCGTATAAGGACATGATTATCATCGTCGAACTCTAGAGGTCTCCAATTCCTGTTAGAACTGAAACTCAAACAACTGCTTCCACGAGGGTAAGGTTGACCGACTCAAGAGTGTTCGGTCTCACCCCCCCCCCCCCCTCGTGCATGTGTTATCTTGTGCTGCCTGGGGTTCCCTTTTTGCCGACCATGAAAAAACCAACCTGACGTCGTAGTTAAACCACAACCTTTTTGCCTAATACCGTCAATTTTTGTATGAACTTTGATTACCCAATCCATACCCAAACCAACGTCGTAAGGCCTCGACGCTTCCACCAAGAGATTTCAACCGAAAGTCTCGCCTCGAGGGTCTGACCACACCGTCGGCGTAAGTGTGATTATCGAGTCTCCTCCCAATGTATCTCCAGACGTGAGGGTCAAGTCCACGGCTTACCGGAAACTCTAGGTCTGGGACAAGATTTGTGAAAGTAAGGAATGATTCATATCGACGTCTGTTACTACAGAAACTAGTAGTGTACACATACTGTCCCTTGAATCATTTTTAGAGCCATTGGGTCACACTCCTTGACCGCATGCAGCTGCACTCTTCCTCCGCTATCCAGCTCCCTGAGCCTGGCGAGGATAACTAAGGCGGGTGGTTGTAGAATGTTAAGATGTACACCACCTCATGCTGCTCTCCTAGCTCTGCCTCCACATCTGCTGCTTCACAGACTCATCTCTCCTTTAAGCTTCCTCTTATGGAAACATTTAACATGCCCGAGTCTCCAAGACTGGTGCCAGTTTCCTATTTCTTACTGCCCTGTGCAGTCTTCATCAGCTCCTGGATGATCTGTACCTTCTTTGTATAAGATCTGAAGGAGCTGCTAAAATTTCTCCTTTGCAAAAAGAGAAACTCAGTCTCATCCCCTGGATGAACCACGCCCATTGCCTAATAAAGTCATTCCGGACATGAATGATGCATTCATGCCATGGATGACGTCGTAAGGCCTCGACGTAACTACCAAGAGATCCAACTGTCACTCTCGCCTCCAAGGGTCAAGTCACACTGCCGGCATCAGTGTGAGGTCACTGGGTCTCCTCCAGTAGAAATCTCGAAAGTGAGGGTCAAGTCAAGAATTTTAACCGGGACCACTTAGTATCAACCAAAAAAAAGAATAGGAAAGAAAACATCACAAGAGATAAGTGTCTTTTTTATTATTGAAACTCATAGTACAAAGACACGAATACAACAACAACATGGAACTAGAAGTATAAGAGACGTATCCACTAGTTCCGCTCCTGTCTACCTGCTCCCGAAGCTCTACTGCCTTGTCCACTGCTCGGCTGTTGCTCAAGCACCCGCCACTGCTTCTGCCTCGGTGGCTCCTCCAAAGCCTGTGGATCAACTGTACGAGGAGTCAGACAGTCACGTGCCAGGTGACCCTTTCCACCACAAGTATAACACTGTCAATTTCTGAAACGCCTAGCTCTGTCCCCACCCCGGGTGCCCCGCACCACCGATCCTAAAACCTGAGATCGCCCAACTGCCGGTCTAGTCCTCCTGGACCTCTGCATCATCTGTCTACAGCCCACAGATGACCCAGCTACTGATCGAAAAACATGTGGAAAATGCAGCATCTTCTGAACACACTCGGGGTGTAGAGCTACTGGCACAAACTCCACCCTGAAGAAGGTCTCAAAGTCTTCCCATGCGAAGGTCATCCCGTCGCAAAACTGGAACAAGTGGCTCCACCACCTGCCTGCTGCTGCCTGAAGAAGGCTGACATCAATGTTCACCATGAAGTCTGTCGGCGTCCCCACTAGCCTGAATACTCTCACCACAGCCTCCATCCAATCCTCAGCCTCCTGTGGGTCCATCTCTCCCCGGAACCTGGGTGGCCTCTGGCACTGGAACTCGTGCAGCGCGCTCAAGTGGCGTGCATCGCCTACTGCTGCGGCTAGTGGAATTGGTGGCCCAACGTATGGTAGTACCACTAGTGCCTCCGTTGGTGCCTCAAATGCAAGAGGGCCCTGTACCGAAGCCTCATCGCTCGGCAGGCTGTCAGTACGCACATCCCTCTGGGCTCTAGCTGGTCATCCGTGAAAAGGCATCCTGAAGAAACAACGTGACACGGTCAAATGATTATACCTGGTGAGCTGACCTGGTTTGACCTGACATTTAAAAACTTCTGGAAACACACGCGCAATCAGTGTCTTCGTGCACAAAGTCAGAAATCAGTTTTCAGGGTCCTGGTGTATGGATACGTCGGCCGCCTGCACCAACACTGGACTCCCTGAACTGAATACCACACTTGGTACCCTTAACACTATTGCTTCACTGAAAGAAAATATCAGAGTTATAAGTTCTGCGGTAGAACCGACTCCTCTGATACCAATTTGTCACGACCCGTCATCGGGGCCCGTGCCGTGACTACCCCAAGCCTGCCTTCCATAGTCCAGGGGCTGGAGACTAGCACCCAAGGCGTAAATCCCAATAACTGGGAAGGTATTGCCTTTATAAAAGTAAACAAGACACCACAGAGTACAAGCGTAAGTAAAACACTAAGTACAAAGAGAAGTGGGAAAAGGTAAATGGGCCAGAATACAACCCCAAATGAAAGTACAACTACAACTGAACAAAGTACAACAGAAAAAAAAACAACAGCTGGAAGAACGGAAGCGGCTCTTGGGTCTTCCTCCTCGGATCCTACCTGAAGGGTAGGTACAGATGGCGTAGCTCCTGGATCGTCCACCACGGATCCTACCTGAAGGGTAGGTACAGATATCCTCCACAACTCTCTTGCCCCGTCAACCTCCTCTGTGTTTCATCTCTTTGCTAAATCCACCTCCAGATACTGACTCATCGTGTAGTCCACCTCCGGGTACCGTCCAGTCCTCGAACACTCAGCCTCGGTCAGCACTGTCCGTCGTCTGCAACCAACACAACAAGGTGCGGGCATAGCCCATGCAGAGATGAGTATAAAGATACTCAGTAGGGACCCCAAGACCCTCAAGGTCTCACTAAAACCAACATGGATAACCACAAAGAAGATCTCAACAGATAACCTCTACATAGGTATATGCTCATGCATATACCTAAGTTATCAAGTAACCCATCTCAATCATAAGGAAAACACCAAGATCATGAAATCAACGGATAAACACTACCCATGTATATTCCCATACATATACCTAAGTTATCAAGTGACCCATCTCAATCATGAGAAAACACAAAGGTCATAGACTCAGCTCAAACCATGATTTTCATTATCGAAACCGTAACTGCTGAAGAGCCCTGTCTCTGGAGTGTACAGTGGTCCTGTCACGACTCCGAGGTACTGCTCACTGACCTAAGACAGCTGAGGTACTCCTCCTGTCGAGTACCGCGGGTCAGCCACCCAAACACAGTAGTGCTTCCCGCCAGGGTATGCCACCCAAACACCGTAGTGCACACCCCCTAGTAGCCTGCTGAGGTACTCTCCAGACGAGTACCGTGGGTCTGCACTGTCACACAGGTAGTGCTCCGTCCGCCATGGGTCTGCACCTCACAAAGTAGTGCTCTGTCCACTAGGCTAGTCGACTCACTCCAAGTCGAGTCGGTCAAGTAGTCGTCAGGTCTCAGTCGGCTACACAGTCTCCGTACTCCATACGCTCGTCACCGGGAGGGTCCGCTCCACAAGCTATAGGTCGATACTCCAAGTGTCTCAAAGTTCTACGAAGAAGTATCTCAAAGGACCGCCTCGTCATAGGGGTATCAACATAACAGACGGCGCGTCAATCGGACGCCCGGTCTGTGAGTTACTAGCCTTTTCGTCCCCGGGGCCCGGTTGGTTTCGTGTGCGAACCAAACCGGCCGTATCTCAACTGTACCCCAAACTCCCATAGGGTATACTCATATGGACCGTTTCTCAACGTGATCACCAACGCCGCTGACTGTTCGTGAAACGGACGTCTGGTCTGAAGGATAATAGCTTTTACGTTCTAAGGGCCCGGTTGGATTTCGGTTACAATCCAACCCGGCCACTATCCAACAGCAACCAAAACTCGGGCGAAGTATGTCAAAAGTTCCGTCTCATCAAGAGGAATTCAACGATACAGATGGCACGTCAATCGGACACCCGGTCTGTGAGTTATTGGCTTTTTCGTTCCAGGGGCCCGGTTGGTTTTGTGAGTGAACCAACCCTACCGCACTCCGACGACATCCAAACCTCGAGCGGAGTAAGCTAAAAGATCCGCCTCACTTAGAGGAATCCATCAAAGTCGATTGCACGTCAATAGGACGTCCGGAGCTCAAGATATAAGCGTTTCCGCTCTGAGGGCACGGTTGGTTTCGTATCCGAACCAACCCGGCCGAACCCGAAGTATTCCGAAACGTTAAGTGTGATATACCGAAACGACCGTCTCGTTCCAAGGATCTCTACGCAACTGACGGTGTGTCGATCGGAGGTCCGTATCCCAAGATATGGGTAAAAGACCAAAGAGGGTCCGAAACGGGGGGTCTGGGCCCGGACCGACCCGGCGCGACCCCCCTTGGGTCGGCCCGAACCGGGTCGCCCCGACCCGGGTCCGACCCGGCTGGCCCCGGCCCGGCTCAGCCAGCGCGGCCGAGCAGAAGCCGCGGGCGGGGTGCGCGGTCCCCCCCCCCCCCCCCGTCGCTGATTGAAGCCGGCGGCAAACCGCTGCCGCCATTCTTCCAGCGGCGCGCCGCCACCGCCTTCCGCGGACCACCGGATGCGCTCCGGTGGTCCGTTTCTCCTACCATATTCACCAACGGTCCTCCTGGGACCCGACCTTCACGGCGAAGGGATTGAAACGCCATAGAGGCATGCTTCGTCATCGTCCGTCGATCCGCACATCGATAAACAAGCTGCAGAGGGTTGTCGGGCCGTGTTTGTTCGGCCCACGCCCTTCGCGTTAGGTGCCATCAATTGGAAAATAATAAACACATGATTTTAATCATTAACGAGGGTATAATTTATCCAAAATAAATTATACGAACACCTTGCAATCAAAATACCCACGCACGAGAGTTTAAAAATTTAAATGCACGGCATGACGACGTCGCGCATTCTTGCCGCTCGATCCCACGCGGCGCGACGGCACCGCATCAATTCATTCGATCCGCAACAACAAGAAAAACAAAAAGGGAGGGGGACGGCCGTGTTTTTGCGGTCTGGCCTCCTCCCGTCAACTGATATCATGTGGTCCAAATATCGCGGATAAAGATAGAAGAGAATCACGTAAGGAAAATCACGTAAACCCCCTACCTTGAGTGCGGCTTGAACGAGGTTTTCGTCGCGGAGAAATTCATCACAGAGAAACCGTCGCGGAAAATGGATTCGAAGACATTGACGGAGATTGTCCGAGATGGAACATCGTCTCCCTTCCTTTGACGTGGGAATAAGAACGAAGGGTGGCACGTCGTGGGTATGGCGTCGCGGTAAACGGACTCCGAGGGCTAAGCGTTCTTCGTTGGGAATCGTTCGTTCTTCGCATTCTTCATCGAAGATGAAGAAGATGATCTATAAGATCCTTGCCTTCTTTTTCCCCCAAGTCCTCTCAAGCAACAAAGGAACTAACCCAAAATAAATTAATCCACACTTAATTTATTAACTCAACATGGATTTTGAAATTCAAGTGTTTGAATTTCAAAAACACACATTAAACTCACTACATTAATGTCATAAGTTATTAACATAAGTGAACAATATTAATGGTGAGTTGAGGGGGTTAGAGGATATGAAGGGGTGGGGTTCGTGTGGGCCCCACCACCCTCGTAACCTCGCAAGGGAGGTTGGGTAGTTACCCAACTTCCTTCCAAAGGATTAAACACTTAGAGTAAAATAAAAATTGTTGTTAAATTTTTATTTTTAACTTCCATAATTTTTATCAACTTCTACCAAGAAAACGCAACTCCATAAATGGCGTTCCTAAGCAATTACCGGTGCTATGGTTCCATCGGTTCCCTTGGAATTCGATTCCGAGCACCGGTTCAAAAGTTAGAAAAACACGCTCATCCGTTCACTGAACGTACCCGAGCCAAATTTTGGAAAATGATTCCGGGCACACCGGGCCTCGGAATCATGTGCCGTCAGAAACTGCGTTCTTGTAAAATTCCATATAAAATTAAGAAAAAAATTTCCTTGAAATTTCCGGGTCTTTATAGATAAGAACCAAACAGACAGAAACCGTTAGTAGAAAGACCCAATCACACATTTAGGGATTCTAAAGAAAAAGACGGGTCTAGAATCTCAAAATGTTTCCATGAATCACCATCATATATATGATTTAAGATTTTATCAGTTGAAATCTTGGTTTTATTCCATGACATCATTGACTCTATGTTCTGAGACATAAATAAATGCTTCAAACTATGTGTAAGGGGGAAATATCTCAACTGTTTTACTGGAATTGATCCAGACTTCCCTGGTTGAGCTTCTTTATACCTCTATTTTCCACATGTGGGATAACTATCCAATGAATAATTTTCACCAGAATATAAGATGCAATCATTTTTACATGTATGAATCTTCCGATAACTATGGCCCAGTTTACGAACCAGCCTCTTGCTCTCATAGTAATTTGCAGGCACCACATTACTTCAGGTAACAATGTCTTAAACAAATAAAATATCTGATCAAAATAGTTTTTTAACATTGCATTATCTGATTTAATAGCCACAAATTTTGCAACCACTTCTAATTTTCTTATCTTGCAACCAGGATAGAATGCATCCTCAGCAGACCTCAAGAACTCATAAAATTCAGATGGTTCCAACTCATGAGTTAAATCAATTTCATCTTGAGTTTTAGTTTTTTGAATAGATGGACCTGCAACATCATGTACTAAATTTTAAAACTGTGATGGATCTGAGATCATGTTATCAGTATCTTCTTTAGAACTGTGTTCACCGTGCTGATACCAAAAAACATAATCTGGTTGAAAACCAAACTGCAAGAGATGTCCCCCAACCTTGTCAAATGTGTCAAATGTTCTTAGAACACATTTTTTACAATGACACTTTATTGTGTCTTCTGAAACATATTCTGTTTTTGATGATGCAAATGATAAGAATGCTTCAACACCCTCAATATATACAGGATTTAAACTAGAATCATTTGGATTTCTATGCTGATTTATCCAAGTGTGGTCATCTAATAATGATTGTTGTCGACTTCCTTGTTCCATATTTTTATACAAAAATATAAAATCATTACTTTTTTTGAATAATTTTAAATTATAGAAACACTATCTGAAAAAAAGATAAATAATTAAAACGACTTCTTAATAATTACCATTACTTAGGGGTGACACAATTTTCAGTGTATTGACGGCTACTCTTTTGTCTGACGCCTCATTTACATGCAACTTTCTCACATAGGAATCACAATGAAGAATATGCTTGGAGGTATGAATATCCATTCTTGTATGCATGAGAATGAATATTCATACCTCATAGCATATTCTTCATTGTGATTTCTATGTGAGAAAGTTTCAAGTAAATGAGTCGTCGAACAAAAGAGCCCCCTTTTCGTCAATGAATCATCTTCTTGCAACTGTCACCACCTAAACACATTATAAAAAAAGTTGTCCTATGAATGCATATTCAGACTCATGAATATGAGATTGGATATACATACATAGAAGCATAATTTTTATAATATTTTGACTTAGTGAAAGTTGAAAGGAGAAGATTCAACGAAAAAAAGGAGTGTCGTCGATCCACTAGAAATTATGCCCAATTATTACAAGTTATTACACTTTATTACAATTGATTTTCTTCCTAATTTTTCCTATTTATTTCTAATTGTTACAATTTATTACAAATTATGGCTAATTGTTTCTAATTATTGCTAATTGTTTCTAATTGTTGCTAATTGTTGCTAATTGTTGTTACTCGTTGCTAGTTGTTTCTAATTGTTGGTAATTGTTACTAATTATTGTTAATTATTCCTAATTATTCCTAATTATTGTTATTTATTGCTATTTATTGCTATTTATTACAATTTATTACTATTTATTACTATTTATCACTAGTTATCACTATTTATTACTATTTATTACTATTTATTACTATTTATTAATATTTATTACTATTTATTACTATTTATTACTAATGATTCCTATTTCTTCCTAATTATTCCTAATTATTCTTAATTATTCCTAATTATTCCTAATTATTCCTAATTATTCCTAATTATTCCTAATTATTCCGAATTATTTCTAATTATTACTAATTATTCCTAATTATTACTAATTATTACTAATTATTACTAATTATTTCTAATTATTACTAATTATTTCTAATTATTACTAATTATTACTAATTACTCCTAATTATTCGTAATTATTACTAATTATTCCTAATTATTACTAATTATTCTTAATTATTACTAATTATTACTAATTATTTCTAACTATTCACATTTATTCCTAATTATTCATATTCATTCATAATTATTACTAATTATTATTAATTATTACCAATTATTACAAATCATTACCAATTATTCCTATTTATGACTATTTATTCCTATTTATTACTAGTTATTCCTATTTATTACTAATTATTCTGATTTATTACTAATTATTCCAATTTATTACTAATTATTCATATTCATAACTAATTATACCTATTTATTACTAATTATACATATTTATTTCTAATTATTCTATTTATTACTAATTATTCCAATTTATTACTACCTATTCCTAATTATTACTACATATTCCTAATTATTACTAACTATTACTAATTATTCCTAATTAATCGTAATTATTCCTAATTGTCCCTAATTAATCCAATTTATTCCTATTTATTCCTATTTATTCCTATTTATTCCTATTTATTCCTATTTATTACTATTTATTACTATTTATTACTATTTATTACTATCTATTTCTATTTATTACTAATTGTTACTAATTATTACTATTTATTACTATTTATTACTATTTATTACTATTTATTACTATTTATTACTAATTATTTTTACTTGCTACAAATTATTACTAATTATTCATATATTACTATATATTACTATTTATTACTAATTATTTCTAATTATTCCTAATTAATACTAATTATTTATATTTATTTCTAATTATTACTAATTATTACTAATTATTACTAGTTGTTACTAATTATTGCTTTTTATTACTAATTATTCCTATTTATTACTAATTATTCCGATTTATTACTAATTATTCCAATTTATTACTAATAATTCCTATTTATTACTAATTATTCCTATTTATTGCTAATTATTCATATTTATTTATAATTATTTCAATTTATTACTAATTATACCTATTTATTACTTATTATACATATTTATTACTAATTATTCTATTTATTACGAATTATTCCTATTTATTACTACTTATTCCTATTTATTACTACTTATTCCTAATTATTACTACTTATTTCTAATTATTACTAATTATTACTAATTATTCCTAATTATTCAGAATTATTCCTATTTATTTCTTTTTATTCCTGTTTATTCCTATTTATTCCTATTTATTCCAATTTATTCATATTTATTCTTATTTATTACTATTTATTACTAATTATTACTATTTATTACTATTTATTACTATTTATTAGTTTTTATTACTATTTATAACTATTTATTTCTATTTATTACTATCTATTACTAATTATTACTAATTATTACTAATTATTACTAATTATTAATATTTATTACTATTTGTTACTATTTATTAATATTTATTACTAATTACTACTAATTATCCCTATTTATTACTAATTATTAGTAATTATTTTTAATTATTCCTAATTATTACTAATTAATCATATTTATTCTTAATTATTACTAATTATTGCTAATTATTACTAATTATTACTAATTATTACTAATTAGGTCTAATTATTACTATTTGTTACTATTTATTACTATTTATTACTATTTATTACTAATTATTCCTTTTTATTACTAATTATTCTTATTTATTACTAATTATTTCTATTTATTACTAATTATTCATATTTATTACTAATTATTCATATTTATTACTAATTATACGTATTTATTACTAATTATTCTATTTATTACTAATTATTCATATTCATTACTAATTATTCCTATTTATTACTACTTACCCGTAATTATTACTAACTAAACATAACAATTACTAATTAAACATAACTATTACTAATTAGCATTAATTGATATTAATAACTACAATTTACAACTACTAATTACTAATTACAAGTAATTATTTATAAACAATACTAATTTTCGTTAATAATTACTAATTATTACAAATTATTAATTATTACTAATTATTTTAAATTAGTATTAATAATTTCAATTTATTATTACAAATAAATAAAGATAACAAAACAATTTAAATCTAATTTAATTACAACTAATCAACAATAATTAAAATTAACATAAAAAATGAAATAAATACTAAATTAAATAAAATAGAAATACCTTTAAACTTGATCTCATATTGATGTAAGCAATTTCACAACTTCTCCGTAAAAAAAATAAGTCAGAGAAATTTTCACTCTAAAAATATAGTTTAGAGAGAGAGAGGAAGTGAGAAATGAGGGGAAGAGAAAGAAAAACGGAGGGGGTATATATAGGTTAGATTAGTTGCGACAGGTCTATCTGAGACGAGATTACCGTCACAAAAAGTTCTTTTTGCGACGGGTCCCGTCGCAAATACTTTCACCCACATTAATTGATGTTAGTGGTTAAAAGGGTATTTGCGACGGGGCCCATCGCAAAAAGTGACCTACCGATACACCTTTTGCGATGGGACAACATCTCGTCGCAAAAACACATTTACCGCCGCTGGTATTTGCGACGGGTCCCGTCACAAATACCCTTCGACCGACACACTATTTGCGACGGGGGGATCTCCCATCACCAATAACCATCCTACGCTTTTCCGCGCAACCTTTGCCAAACCGCGCATTATTTTTTGCGACGGGATCCCAAAACCTGTCGCAAGTAACAAGTTATTTGCAACGGGACGAACCCCACGTCGCAAATAGCCCATCACAAAAGTCTTTTTTTCATAGTTAAGGACCATGTTCTAAGGTGAGTATCTACCTTGGAAATCGGCTCCTTGATTCAGAATGACATCCCCTAAGGGCTCAAGGATTTCCCTCAGGAATCCAACGCCAAATCAATTTTGACCACTCTTATAAAAATGAAAAGGTTCATTTGAAATAGGAACCTTATACTTTCATTAAATAATTGTGCCATGTAATTCTCATTCCATTTAATAAATCAAAATGTTCATTCTGTTTCCTTTCATACTAAGTGATAATGCTAGAAGGGCATGCATCCATTCATACTTTAATTACATATTCAATTATTAGGTTCATTCCTTTACCTTTCATAATCCTGAATATACAAGATAAGGACATGAAACCAATATCAATTCCATTTTAACAATTTATAAGGCCATGTGATATCTATAAATATAATTTCTATTTTCCACTCAAAATGTTTATTAATTAATTGAAATACTTTCCTTTAAAGGGTCGAGTGGAATCTATACATGTTCTATCCATTTATATATTAAGGACCCAATGATTATATAAGAACACTTACCTTAAATTGTTTAAGTGAAAACTATAATATACATGGGATAGTTGTTTAGAAAATAATAATTCATTTAGTTAAAATGGATTACCATAAGAAAGGTCCATCCACACACCCAAATAGTGTCATATATAAACCCACTTGGGTTACCAAGGTATAATTGAGGAAAACACCCAACTTGGGGTGATATTATTTGAGTTCATAGCCTCCAATGATGAAGAACATATATGGAAGAGGCTCTAGAATTGATCATAATGATTATAATCATGTCATATGAATTTAATAAGCAATGATAGATGAAATCAGTGTGCACACAATGATGACAGTTCATAAAATAGAGAGACTTGAGGGACGATTCACAAACCACCTAAACAAGTCCTATATTACTCTCTGCATCCAGTATCAGCCTTTATTTTGGCCTTTACTATAAGAAAATGGGAGAACAAATCAGCACCCAAAAAACAGGGTATAAGATCCCATGTCAAAATACATTTTTCTAGGAGAAGAAAAATGATGAACCAAGAATAAGGATTCAAGTTCTTTCCCAGAGGATTCCAACAAGACCAACATAACCTCGATCAAACATTTGAAAAAAGAGAAATCCAAGAACCTATGTAATAGATTCAAAGGAGATTAATGGGTGGAGAAATAGGTGATTCTGTCTTCTTGAGGAGAAAATAGAGGGGGTATGTTAAATTATATTTTATTAAAAATCATTAATTTGTCTAGAAATTATGATTTTTGTGGTTTGGATGCAGAGTTTTCCAAACCATGTACCAACTGTGAACACATCACTTTTTTAAGAGGGTAACTGCACAGTTAGGGCGCACAGTTTGAGAAATTGTATACCAACCATGAAACACGCCTTTGATAAAAATTTCAGGTGTCTTGTACATGTGAGAAACTTATGCTACACCGTTTCTTAAAGATGTGTGGTGTCCTTCGTGCCACTTTAAATCCCTCGTATGGTTAGGGAAATCATGTGAACTGGCTTGCATGGTTTCAACTAACCATACGACCCAATCCTTTCTCCACATGTCAGGGTTTCCATCTCCAAACCAGCCTCCCAAACCCCCTAAAACAAGTATGAACTCATTGGTCATCCATATTAGATCCAAAATAAATAATTAGACCAAAATTAAAAGGATAAGTGCCTCATAGAAACACTAGGATCTTACAGTCTTCCCCCGTAAAGGAACTCATCCCTGAATTCACCTTCCAAGGGAGAGAAATACTGTTTGAGAACAACTCCATCCATTGAGCACATACGTTGGCCTCCCTCTCCTTGGTCTCATCATGTACATGGAATTCCTACCATATCACTCTTAATAAATCAATAAACTATCCTCAGAGGGCCTTCTTACTTGGGGAAATGATGTGTATGGGATACTCCCCAAAAGAAGCATCGACATCCAATTCAATATCCTTGGGATCAAATAATTGAGATGGTTCAAAATGATACTGGAAAAGATATGAAATGTGAAATACATCATTCATGGAATGGTACCTCTTAGATGGTAACAATTGATAGGCTTATAGCCCGACTCTATCCATAATCTCAAATGGCCTGACATAATGAGGATATAGCTTCCCTTTCAATTGTTTTTGTATGTGCCTAAGTATGGCTGATACCCGCAGGACAACACTATCCTTGACCTCAAACTCTAGAGGTCATCGATAGTGATCATCATAATATTTATGTCTTGAATGAGAAATATACATATGCTTCCTGATCAAATGAACCTACTCTGAAGTCTCTTGAACAATATGAGGACCGAGTAGTGCTTCCTCTCTTACCTCTAACCATCGCAGGAGTGAACAGAATGACCTATCTGATAGGGCCTCATAAGGATCCATATGAATCATTACCTGAAATCTATTATTATAAGAAAAAATTATGAGAGAGATATTATTCTACCAAGAACTTATGAAATTAGGGAAACATGCTTGGATAATATCCTTCAATATATGTATCATATGTTCCAACTAGTCATATGTCTGAGGTTGAAAGGTTCTTCTCAGAAGAACTTGTATAGCTA
Organism: Viscum album; assembly: GCA_963277665.1. NCBI lineage: Eukaryota > Viridiplantae > Streptophyta > Magnoliopsida > Santalales > Viscaceae > Viscum > Viscum album. Next base: position 1,197,458,370 of record OY728153.1, on the reverse strand, counting down.
GGGATCCTACTAATTGAAATGAAAGGAGAATACCTATATAAAATGATAGTATGAGGGACATGTTATAGCTATATAATATCACAGGCATAGAGACTTATCAGCTCATCAACTGATAAAGTCTTCCGAATAGGAAATAATTTTGGATTCCTTAGTCAGTCAATCCACAACTACCGAAACAATGTCACTACCTCAAGGTAACCTTGGAAATATAACTAATAAATCAATAAAAAAATTTACCTTTTAAATTCTTGGATAGTAGGTGGCTATAACAAGCTTTCAGGTCACTGGTGCTCTGCTTCACCAACTGAAAGATGGAACACCCAGTGATAAAATCTGTTATCTAACATTTCATCCCATACCACAAATAATGGCATCACATATCCTAATAAATTTTTGATATTCCTGGATGAGCTACTCACTGAGAAGCCTTTGACTCTTATATCAGTTACTCTTTCATATTTGTAGGTAACCAAATATTCCCATGTATACATAGGATACTATATCAATCTATAAACCAATCCATATGTTATTTCTCCCCATAAATACTCTCTTAGAGAACCAAACCATCTTGATCAAATAATTTTATGCACTTTACCCTATCCAAGAGGGAAGAGGTAACAAAAAATGATATAATAGAATATCGGTCACGAATATCATTAAACTTCAATTGTAGGTCATAAAATAGGGGTATCAATTTTCATTCATCACTAGCTTTCTATACAGCTTGTTCCTGAGCTTCCCAAATCAGAAGATCCTCTACTACACATCCATTTCCAAAAATATAGGCATGAAAAAAGTAAAAATAATGAAGTTATTCAACTCATATCCATTTTATAAGATTAAATTCTTACTACATAAATATATATTTGGGGATATTGTGGTATGTATATACCACAAAGTACTCGCCCATCAGATAGTGTCTCCTGTAGTGTAAGGCATGTAAACCTTCTACAAGCTCAAGATCACATCTCAGGTAGTTTCTATCACGAGGCCTCCACTAATCAGATCTATACACAAAAACTCTATCCTCATACATCATCACTTCACCAATGTTGATGCATAATGAATCACAAACCACTGTATATCCTCTTCCAAGATCTATAAGAATCAGAATCAATGCTGAAACAAGCCTTCCTTTCAACTCCTAAAAGAAATTATCACATTCTTTAGACCATAGGAACTTCAAACCATTCATTACAATACCAGTAAGTGGTGTATCAAGGAATGATAAGACCTATATAAAATACCAATAATATATATTCTTCCCCATGAAATTGTGTATATCAAACATGTTCTTGGGAATATCTCTAGTAACCACAACACTCACCTTCTTTAGGTCAACAAATACTCGTGATTCTGAGATAATATGACCCAAGAAGTAATCTTTTTTGATCTAGAAGTGTCATTTATCAAGATTATCATAAATATATTGATCTATAAATGCATTCCTAGTGATATTAATGTGTTTAAAATAGTCTCTCTGAGTATGAGAATACAGCCATATTTCATCCACAATGACTACAAAAAAATATTCCATATAGGTATGTAAACCCATATTCATAAAATCCTTTAAAATGGCAGGAACATTTGTAATAATGAATAGAATAATGAGATAATCATACATACCATATCGCCTTTATAATTTCGTACATGGAATATCTAAAGGACTTACTCGCACCTGATGATATCCTGACCTTAGGTTGGTCTTAGAGAACACCATATAAATTCTAATATTTTCAAAGAGATCATCTATTCAAGGTATTAGATATTGGTTTTTAACCATAAGTTGGTTCAACCGTTGATAATCCATGAAAATCTTGAGGGTTCCATCTACCTTCTTGATGAAAAGCATGGGTGAACCCCAAGTGGAAGTGTTGGGTTGGATAAAACCTTTAGGCCATAAATATTCCAACTATTTCTTGAGTTCCTAGATCTTATTATTTACCATCCAATATGGACCAATGGAAATAGGAATTAGTCCTAGAGAGATATTGATCATAAAATCTACCTCTTTCTCAGGAGGTAATATAGAAAAAATCATCTGGAAAATATATCCCTTAAATGATTTACCCTAGTCCGAAAATATTTATAAGGTTGTCCCTGATCGTCCATGAAAAGAACATAAATTTGGGAAATCTATCCTCATATCCCATGATGTTTTGGTCTAGATCTACTGGATTGGACATTCCTCTCACCCTTGTGTAGATAAATTTCACCCCTAGTGATGTAAGCGATACCCTACAATGATAGTAGTCCATAAAGGCATGATAGAGAACCAACCATTCCATCCCTATAATGACATCAAATCCATTCATATTTAGTAAAGAGAGGTACATTAAGAAGGGATAATGTCCTACCTAAAGGGGAAAGTCCCCATATTGGCGTATTCCCTCTCACCATAGCCTCAATAGTGTATCTAGGGTCATCACACCATAGTAAAACTAAATTTATAGCTTGAGTATTTCCACAATTGATAAATAGAAAAAGGAGTGTGAAGAATATATATTGAAGAAAGAAGAAACAATAGTGGAGGACACCAGAATAATACCTCACATTGTACACCGTTCTGCACTCAGATCCTCAGGTATCAGTTGTAATGCATGAAACTGACCTGTTTGATGGCCTTGTGCTACAACTGGACTACCCTGAGAAGGTCTGCTCTAATGTCACTGATAATATGAAGTCTTACTACCATAACCATGAAATCCTCCTCATCATGTCCTACTGGTGCTACCCAAACTCCTTGCCTAGCATGGTGTAATTGTTCATGCCCCTGAAATTGGAGCTGGTGCGGATCCTTTTCCAGTGTAATCATATGGAAAGGTGTGACATATTCTCTAAATATATACCATAAAACCGTAATAACAGCACTCAAGAGATTCTCTATCACACTAAGGCTTAAAATTCCCCTATCATCCACTTTTATGGAATATAATGGAGCTTCCATTGTGGATACTCTCATCTCCACTACAATGATGAGAAACCTCAAGGGTATTCTTCTAACTACTATGTAGGGTCCTGAAAATTTTTCCAAGGGAAGAAAATACTCCCACCATCAATTTGTAGAAGGAAAAAGGTACACCTACAAGTCTAGAAAGGTGAATGAACACAAATTGAGTTGAAAATTTTAGAATAAACTTGAAGGAATTCAAGTTTTTAATGAATTTTAAATGTACCATGTACCATTATCGGGAAGGGTTCGCAGAACGCCTTGATCGCGAACCTCTTGTATGCGGAACGATCCACAAGGTGCTGGCCCACAGAGCAGTGTCCAGATAACACATTGAACTGTGAAAAGCATCACCAAGGGACTAATACACACAATGTCCATCCAAGTATCATCTCATGAACTCAACGGTTTGTGGACAAAGAAAACCGGTAGGGTTTTACAAACTATCATTGCGAACTACAACCTCTGCAAACCCAAGTTGACTGAGTCTTCCATGGGTCAAGATATCTCTTGATGGGCCTCCAAAAATGGTGTTGCATGCCTAAATATATGATTTCCCCATTTTTTATAAAAGGGATCACAAAAGGAATTGAAAGAGAAAGGAAAACTAAAGATTAAAGGGAACCTAAAGGTTGGAAGAAAGAACTCGGGGAAGATTCCGTCTTCAGTCTTGAGTCATCGGCAAAGAACGAATCACAAACCACATTATCCATAGGTATAGCCAGTTATAAACCATAAAAAGGGGGAACTTAATAATAATAAGAGAACTGAGAACCTAAATGGTGAAACCGAAAACCACATAATTATTTCGGATGAATTCCAGAAAAATGGTAATCCACCAGACCCTTCTTCAATATGGTGTTCTGCGTAGTGTATCACTCCGTAGATTTAACTCGGCACCGCATAATGCATTAGTATGTGGGTGGAACCCAAAGCGGCATGACAGACCACATCTAGGACCGCGTATCGCTATGGTGCATGGTGGTCCATACCCTTTCCCACATACTACTTCAGTATGAAGAAATCCCCTCTGCCCTCATACCACTATGGTATACAGATCTTCCCCCATCCCTCATAAGAAAACAATACGCAGAACGGTGTGTTTTTGGGTATTTTTCCTCCTTTTCCAATCTAATCCCTCCATTACTGTCCAGTCTTCTATAGTCCCTCCACAAACTATTCCCCCAACATTAGACCAAAGCCTCCGCCAAAGCCACCGAACCCGTATGATCAGGCCACCAGGTGCATTAGTGTGCCCTTTTGAGTCTATAGTCCCATGGTAAGTAGAGACACAAAGGCTCTCCCCACAATGGTTATGAATTTGGGAATATATGTGGGTTTAAATTCCCATGGTAACATAGATTCCAACCATGGGAAGATAACGTGGACCTCCCTGTTCTAGGGATTAAGGGTGATCACTTTTTATTCCATTCAGTGAGGAATAGTGATCCGTTGAAGGAGTTATGTCCACTTATCCTTTTCACGAGGACAAAAATCCTTCCCTTCCCAGAATACGTTTCGGGGCACTCCCACTAGGGTAAATCCTCAATCTTATGAGGTCAAGTCGCATGAACATTAATGTCATTTCACATTGAAATGTTCATTGCTCTGTGCCCTCACCCACCGTCACCCCATACTCTTCTGTGGTAGGGTCACCCTCTACTACTAGTAAGAGAGGAATCATATGGTTTTTTGGATCTCTCACATCCTCTTGTTTGTCACATCAAGCATGAATCACATGGGATTCAAGGTTTGTGATGATTACAACATTCAGAAAATTATGAACTATAATATCTTTGATTCCAGATCAAATTAGGATACGTAGGATTCCTACCTGAAGGCCCGAGCTCAAAAGGGTTCTCATATAAAAGGGTTCACCCAATCATGTCCCCCTCAAATGTGAAACTTCCATGTGTATCCCCATCCATTCCGAACTACATGGGTTCTGATTCCCCTCTCAAGGATACGTAGGAAACCCATCTTATGGGTTCAATCCCAACATCAAGTCAACTTTCGTCCCCTGGATGATGATAAACTCCAAATCACCTTATTGTATGGCTCAAGGTAGCATCACCTCCATAGCATCAAATCCACATATTCTTATGAGGGTCCTGCAAACCAGGGGTAGCCCGTGGAAACACTCTTTGAGAATGAACCAAGGATTCAAAAACATATGAAAATGACTTAAATCTATAAGAGAGTCCTGGAATAGGCAATAATCTTCCACCAAAAGGGTGCGGTGAGCTCAAATTACCATCCCCTTGACCAATGGAGTCCTTAAGTGTCTTTGGATGAATCATCAACCAATGAGCACCTACCTTTGTAAATAAGGTCCATGAATAATGGATATCAGGGTCGTTGGGTGTTTCTAGATCCATGAATAAACCTACTGGAGACCATCCAAAGAAGTTATATCTCAGGAGGACTGATTGAACAAGAACATAACCCCATGAAATCACCTACCGGGATCATCTGACTATGGAATTTACTTATCAATACTAAAGGGGTGAATTACCTAGTCCCCATGGGGTTTATCTAACCTTTCTTTAAAGTATAATGATGTATAATGGGTTGAAACAAAAGAAATGGTGAATTTGAAAAAAAAACTGTAACTGATAAAAGAGACAGGTGATAATTCTCGTCAAACCATTTCATCATCCCATGAACGTGGTACCTCAAAGGAGGAACAAAAATGGTGAACCAGATGTGAATTCCTAACCAAGGTGGCGGTTCTACCCTAATGATAAAAAATATAGAAGGATATTGCACATCAAACTAGTTTTCCCCCTGTACACACAAACATTCCACCTTAGAGGTGGAGCAGAAATGGTGAACCCAATGTAAATCCTTAACCCAGGTGGCAGTCATACCCCACTCAATCCCCTTCACCCCACAAAAAAAAGAGAGGGGAAGGGGGCCAACCTGAATCATCATATATGAATATGTTTAAAATAATGCTATTTTGACGAGGTCGTGTGGTCTGTAAGTCATATATATATATATATATATATATTACAGGATTCCGTAGAGAAACCATTGATCCAAATGACATCCCGACGGCTGATGCAGACACACACATCAATGATCCTGCAGGAGGTTGGGCCCCCCACAAAGAGTAGGACCCCATCACCTACCCAAAATATTTAATGCCAGGTATCCAATACATTGAACAAAGAGTAACACTGAAATGGTACTCTTCCCATAGTGGAGGCCACAAGATAAGCCCTCCAGTCTGAAAAGGTTCACCAACTTCCTCTTCAGTCACTGCCGGCACCCCAACACATGCCATACCCAGTGGTCATCTCAAACCATTTCAGGAGCCTGTACCCGGAATGTGACAACGAGTACCTCCCTTACCTTAGGGTGGCAGATGAAGTCGATGCTGACAACTTCATATCAACTGCACTGGGGTCCAACTCATGGGACCCTACCAGAGAACATCTCCACTGACACTAGATGACCAAGACTTCTTACATTAAAGAGAACATTATGCTAAGGGCACCTGGTGAAGTCTAGAAGACCTAGGCCCCTCAGGATGTCCGCCAAGGGAAGTGAATATATAATCAAGAACATGGTATCACCCTTGTTCCTGAGGAGAAAATCCGTTGTACTAACATGGTGGAATTCAACATGCAGACATATGAATATACCACATCCACTTAACCCCACCACAGAAATAGGGTGGCACAATACGATCACATGCACATTCCTATTAGTGCTCTTCGGTCCCGCTGTGAAGATAGAGTGGAAAACTACAGGCAGATGCAGATATCTGCCGATGCACAACAAGCCTGTCAACCAAATAGGACAACAACTAGCTATACGCATACACAAATACCTGTTGATCCATTTCAATCCCATCAACCAAATATGACGACAACCATCTATATATAGGCAGAAATACCTACTGATGCATATCAAGCCTGCCATCTAAATAGGGCGGTAAAAAAATATGACCAGATTCAAATTCATGTAGATTCATACAAAGCCTGTGAGACAAATATAGTAGCAAGTGAGAAAATGAAAACCCTCAATCGTGAATATAAATAACCCAGTCAAATATGGTGGAAACCGAAGAAGACAGTTGATGGAAGACTCGTTTCTCTATCACGATAAACGAGAACTACCAGTATTTACTGGAAACTCATGGAGGACCAGAGAAGGCACAAACCCCTTCTCCAATATTGGAATGGGCTTTTATACATGTTCTATCGAAATATGTATCTCATCACATCTTGGAAATTATGGAAGATCCGACATTGATCCTCGACCATATCATCCAAACAAGCCAGGACAATATTGCATCGATGAAAGGGGCGAGAAATCGGGCCCACAACCCGGTTTACTCGAAATGAATGACCAAATCACAAAAATGGGACAGTCACTCTAGAGTAGCTATGGATCCCTACTCTAGTCCAGGAGGGACGATGGAAATATCCCGCGATACATGGAAAATCGGATCAGGAATAAATACTCATTCCAACTGGGGGCACTAGTCCAACGTGGTGGCTGCCCTAGGGCAGGCATATATCCTTGCCAAAACAAAAGATGTCATTCGACATATCCTAATGACATCAAGAGACCAAACAAGATAGGGACTCATATATGAAGGTCATTACCAACAGCAGACGACCCCAGTTACTCACAAGAGAGTGCTCAAAAATGAAACACACCAAAAGTAACTAGAAAATGAAGAGCACATACATGATCCATATTTACTAGAAGTTGGGGTTATTGACACCCTAAAATATATAATAGTAAATTATCAAGACCCTTCCAGTCCGTTACCAAATTATGGAAGTGGCAGTAGCAGTTTCATAGGCCCTCCCTGCAATGTCACTACCAACAGCTCTGAAGGTCCTCCCTAGAGCACCCATCAGGGCTCATCTGTGGGCCTAGAATGATCGATAATGAAATCCTATCTCCTACTGTGTGTCAGTGCGTCCCTCCCCTCGACCTGATGATCAGATAGTAAGAATGTCCTCCCCTACTGTTGTCTGCCCTGATAGTCCTCCCTAGGGCATATGCGACATATATGCTTATCCCAATAGTCAGACGTCGAGTCATGATGGTAGTCCTAGCCATGATGATAGTCATTGCGAAGGCCCTCCCCGTAATGGAAGTTGTTGTGAAGGCACTCCCCATAGAAACATCAAGAAATGAGAAGTTCCTCCCTTAATTGTAGTACATCTTGAAGGCCCTCCACGGGGTTTGCAATGTAGAAATTCTCACTGCAGCCAGGTATCAAGCTATGATAGTAGTCCTTGACATCAAAACATTCATCAAGAAGGACCTCCCCTTAGTGACATCTAGTAGAAAGAAGGACCTCCCCATAATGTTTCCTACCCTAAATGTCCTCCCCAAGGTATATTCCACAAATAAATTTCTTGTGGTCAGGCATTAAGTTGAAATAGTAGCCCTCTCTATTGCAGCACAAATTACGAAGGTCCTCCAAGCAACCAAGATTCATACTATCACGAAGGCCCTCCGCCTACAGGAACAAATATTAGAAATCCCTCCTATGTTGAGGTTCTTAGAAAAGATTTAGTTATATCAAGCACTCCGTCCATGATGAGTGATATCCTTTCTCAACCAGAGGATGTTCCGGGGCCACGCCCATCCTCTGAGCCACCCCCACACTATTCACATATCAATAAGGATCCCACTAGCTTGGTTTCTTGGAACTAAATTATTAAGAATTAATCGAGATGTGCATATCAAGTAGAGGAGCCTCCAGAAGAACAATGTTAAAATATGATGTTTATGATAAGACAACTATAAAAGGATAATATAACAATGATGTATTATCCAATGACCACTTCTCACTTAGAAATACTGGTAGAGTTGTCTACGGAATGTATACCTGAAATTAACCTCAGTATATGGACAACTCTTTGTCATCTGAAAGAAACATTCCTACCCTATGAAGGGTATGCAGACCATGTCAACATGTTAGTGGAGCTTCAACATCTAATTGACTTGGAAGCACTCCTGTCTACATGAAATCCTCAATCAGAAGGGAAAAAGAAAAACCTTGAACTATAATTCCTCCATTGTAACACCCCAAGCATCTACGGTACGCTTCTCTTTGAATAATGTGATAACATGTGTTGTATGTAGCACCGAGTTCTAACACACCATAACCAATCAAACTAGACGTTAAAAATAGTAATACCTACTTTTTGAAATTATATATATTTTATTTTTTAAAATGGACTTCATTTTTGGATTCGAAATATCGAATTTAGCCTAAGGTGAAATTTTGGTACTTTTCGGATAACTTTAATATTTTGATGAATAGTGAAAATTACTAAATTTTAATTAAAAACAACTTTTTTAATCAAAATACTTAATAGTGATAAATTATGAATTTGAGTGGTTTTAAAGTATATTTATAATATATTTTTACCATTTAATATAATTTTGGTCATTGGACATAATTTTACAATTAAACCGGACATAAACAAGTGTCAATCTTTTGATAGTTATTATCTATTAAAAACACGCTTTTTGTTTTAACAATGGGAATTAATTTTAAATTAATTTCTGCCACTTCTTTGTTTTGAATTTGAAAAAATGGATACCATATTTGGAATCAGGATGTTCAAATTGTTTAAATAGGTAACTTTTATTTTTAGACATTTTGAATAATTACTTCGGTAAATATTTTATTTACCATGGTTAAGGGTAAATCCTGTAAATAAGGGTTAAAAAATAATATTATAATAATACTAAATTACCCTAAAACGTGTCCTAGACTTATTGGTTGATACATGTTCGACCATAGGCATCTTTGGGTCAATTTTGGGACCCCATGGTGCCACTTGTAAGTGATAGGGACACTTTATTTTAATTAAGTTAAATGAATACAAAAATGACACAAGCATATATCTTTTAGAAAAACAATTCTTACATAGGGTTATATATGTTGGATTTTAGACTATAAATATTAATTAGAAATATAAAATTATTTCCTACATAATGATATTTTATATATAATTTTTAGACTTTAAATAATTTAATTTATTTATGACACAATTATGATGTAGTAATTACCATAATAGTTACAAATTAAAATAATTGACATTATAAATACCCAAAAAATTATAATTTGAGACTTTTAATGAATTAAACTAATTTTCTAGGATACTATGACATATTAGTATTGATTTAATTGACTTTGTTCTAAGTAATAATTCTTTTATTAGTTTCACAAAAATCAACTATTGAATAGTGTCAAAATTGACATAAAAGAGTTTTTAAAACAAATATTATATTATTAATTGATATTAAATTACTAAAAATATATGGTTCGGCCAATAGACTTATATCATGATATTTGTATCATTAATGGACCAATTGTGGGTCTCTTGGATGTATATAGTAAGTTTATTAACCATATAATATAAAAATACAAAGAGACATTGTAAAAGTGAAACTAATTAACTTAGAGTTAATACTTAAAGATAAGGTTAATATAAGTACCCAAACCTGTCTAAATTATATTGGTTGAGTGGTTTTCGACCCATCCCCACCTTAACATTTAAATAATCCACTTTGTACCCATTAGAAACCGAATATGAATTTATTATAAATTAATATTTCTAGCTTTTCCAAAGGTCCCCCTCACCCCTCTTATAAAAGGGCACTCCTCCTTCTCATTTCTTCACACCTTCAAAGCCTTTTGGTTCGGCCAACCTTTGCCAAAATACTCTCCCAACTTTCCTCACTACAACCTATAGGCCTTAGTTTGATAAGAAAGACAACCTAAGGAGACCTTTTGGTCAAATCAAAAGGAAGAACCCGAAGAAGAGGTAATGATTTCACCACCCTTTTCCAAGTTCCTTTATTCTTCCACTTCTTATTACTTTGTTATTACCATTATAAAATAATAACTCCAGTATAATATATATACTGTGATGTTATTATAAATATGGTGCAACCATATTCAGTATTTTATCCACCCTTTGAATAACATGTCACCATACGTGCGCACGTACGGCTTACCGTCTCCACGTCGTGGTGTAATTGTTATTCAATATATTATTATTTGGATGGGTATAATAATGATGTGTAACTCATGTAAATAATACATATAACATGTTAATGATTCTGTATATATGATATACCATCCATTTATATATTATTTTAATATCAAAAGAATGATATTGTCGCTCGTGCATACGTACGGACTACCGTCTCCACGAACGCGATGAGATTCATTCTCCATCGTATCCATTCAAGTATAATTATCATTTGATGATTTAAAAATAATTTTGAAGGACTTTATATCATTCTGTATATGAATAATATACAACCTATCCATGACAAACATGGCTTATGTAACAAAACATATAAAAGAAAACGAGTAAGTTAACACCCAAAACGACGATAATACTAAGATAGTATTAACAAAGAAATGTTAAAAGATCATATATGATATCATATGAATGTATATGATTCATGTATAATTTAATAACAATTATTTCACTATTATACAGGAGGTTAACCTACCCCAACCAAGGAAAAGTACAAGGTAAGGGTTATTTCACAATCTCTTCATTATCCGAGGTTGTTTATACGTAATAATCTACTGGGATCTCTTTATCATCCACATCCATGTTTCATAAAAATGTATTTCAAAACATTTTAACTATTTAAAACAATATGGGTTAAAGTCATTTATACCCTTGTTTGACTTTTTATAAGAGTTTTATAAAGGAATATTTCTGTCATTTTCCAAACAAGGTGCTTTTTAACCTTTTCAACAGAATTAAGGTAAGAATGTTTTTTTAACTTATACGGCGGGTGTAGATATTTTCCACCGTTATAAAATCGTCGAATCTTCCCTTAAAATATTATAAGAATATTTTCAAAGAAATTGTTTTATTTTATAAATATATGACTCTTAAATTATTTCAAAATAGAAAGAGATATTTCTCTAAAAAGAGTTTTGATTTCATCTATGTCAACATCCTTTGATGGATTTTACGCTTATTTGAAGTTGATTTATTTTGATACAAAAATTCTATATTGTATTGAAGGTTTTGTGATATGTTTGACTGTGGATGTGCTATTTTTATACCATTCATAGTTTATGGTGAATGTCTTGACATTACGTATGCTAGTTTTAATACGAATGTTTATGTTATGTTTAAACCTTTTCATATGGGAATGCATTGGACTTAATATGTGACGGGCGGAGCCCGCTATAGCTCCTCGATGAATCGGTAGGTCTAATGAGAAAAACTAGTGTCTTGGTACAAGGACTTGGCAAAATATTATTTTTAGTCTTGGCACGAGGCCTTGTCTATGTGGTTATGATAGTCTGGCATTATGCATTCCATCATTATGAAAGTGGTTATTGATATTTCATGTGATTATTCGATCAGTAGAATATCCATGTGAATATGTAAATGGCATTATTTCATTTTACTTTTGTAATACTATGTTGAAGTTCCAGTTTAAAAGCCTTTTGTTTTAGTTATACATTGCCTTAAATGTTTATTCTTATTTATGAAAGTTTCTACTATATTGTTATCCTTACTGGGAATTTGAGCTCACCCCTTTTCTATGTTTTATTTTTCCCAGGATATGAAGAAGTAATTTATGAATGACCTACAAGGATAGTGTGAGGGGATAAGAGTGTAGACTATGGAGACTATGTTGTTGTAGTTTTCATTTTATGATGTAATGTAAACCATATGAATATATCTAGTGATTCCAAGGCTACTAAACCAATCGGTCTTTCGAGATTTGATCTTTCTTGTGATCATGCCAATTTCATGTAATAATGAACCGACTCTAGGTAACTGAGGTCAGGGCATTACAGTTGGTATAAGAGGAAGTTTAGTACAAACCTTGGAAGATAGATTTAGATAAACTCTGATTAGAGAACATAGACCTAAGATGAACATTGAGGATTAGTATAGAAGAACTTCCTAGAATTTTGGTATTGTAGAGATTTTGTGAGTTTTCCGAGCAATACATCCCTGTCTGGATACGAGCAGGTAGAGTCGGCTCTGGAACAGATGTACCTAGGGGTAAAATCCGAAAACACCGCTTTGAGCTAGACTCGAACGAGAATTGGTGAACAATAACAGGCCTTGCTGTAGTCTTGGTTACGATACTCCCGGGGGATATGCTTAGGATAACTCTCATTTTCTTTACAAATCATTATGAAGGGTTTATGAGTATATACTTCCTCAAAGAAATTTTTTTTATGATTATGTATTATATCCATAAATAGTTCAATTTATGTTAAGTGTTTTATAAGTATGGGGTTATGTATTTTAATTCATAAACTGATCTAGTTTATGCCATTGTTTAGAAATGGCGCCTAGTGGAAGAAATGGAAACTGTATCAATGCACGCACTCCATGTAGGTATTTCCCTCCTGCTCAAGATAATTATAGTGGAGCTAGTGATGCAACTGGTGTCGATCAGGTAATCACCATACTGGGACAACTCACTCAGGTTATGAATAATAACCTTACCCGTATGGAGCACCCTGATCCGCAGCGTGGAGGATCAATGTTAGATCGATTCATGAGGCAACAACCACCAACGTTAAATGGGAGTAAAAATTACTTAGTAGCTGAGCAATGGATAAATTCCCTATAGAAAATATTTCAGGCTTTGGGGAGTAGTGAAAGGGAAAAAGTTATCATGGCAGTTTAACGCCTCACTGGAGATGCTGATCAATAGTGGTCATTGATTCAAAACATAAAGTAAGATGATGAAGTATCAAATATGGAATGGAGGATGTTCAAAGATCTGTTTTTAGAAAAATAATTTCCTCGCGACCATCAAGCTGATATGGAAAGGCAGTTTCTGAGTCTGATACAAAAGGAGGATGAGAATGTCACAAAGTATGAGGCTAACTTTACAAGGTTAGCAAGGTATGCTGGAGATTATATATGTAACCCAAGAAGTAAGATTGATCGTTTCATTGATGGGTTAAAACCATTTCTCCGTCGAGCATTAGTATCAAAATCCTTCTCGTCGTACGAAGACATTGTCTCAGGTGCTATCAAGACCGAAAAGGAATTCTCTAAGTCTTATGAATTTAAAGCAAAGAAAGATAAGAAGAGACCTGCTGATCAATCTGGGAATGGAAATAAGGGGAATAAGGGAAAGGTTGAATATCTATCCTGTGGTAAATATGGGAAGAAACACCCCAGTACTTTCTTAAAGGGAACAAGAGTCTGTTATAAGTGTGGTGAAAAGGCCACCAAGCTCGTGATTGCAAAGGGAAGAAGGAAGATACCAATGTTCAGTGCTACAATTGCAGGGAGATGGGATATTATGAAAATTAATGTCCTAAGCGTCAGGAGAACTTACCTCAGAAAAGGCCAAGGGATCAAGGCCAAGCTTATGTTATCACTACTGCTGAGGTAGAAGCTCTGAAAGACGTGGTGGCAGGTAATTTAATGGTTTCCTCAAGTTTAGCAAATTCATTATTTGATTCTGGATCATCGCATTGTTTCATATCTTCCCAGTTTTCTAATAAAATTAGATATTTCCAATTTGACTTAACAAGGGAGTTGTTAGTTAAAACTCCTAAGGGAAGTATCATTGCAATAAAGTTTTGTGAATCAGTCCCCATTAGAGCACATAAATGTTCTTTATCTGCTGATCTCATCGTCATACCTATGATTGAGTTTGATATAATCCTCGGTATGGACTGGCTTTCGGACTATGATGCAAAGATTTATTGTAAGAAGAAAGAGGTTACGATTCTTGATGATGATGATAAGGAACACCTTATCTTTAGAGAAGAATCGTCACCACCTAATTCTTATTTAGATCCACCCCCAGTAGCTCAACTAAATTCAATTATTGGGGAGGAAGAGAATGAAATAACTATGGGTGAGGAAAGGAATGTTCAAATAGAGGATGTACCTGTTGTGAAAGAATTTGAAGATGTATTTTCGGAAGATTTACCTGGACATCCTCCAGAACGATAAGTTGAGTTTTCCATTGATTTAATCCCTGGATCAAGGCCTATATCAAAGACCCCTTATAGAATGTCCACTGTAGAATTAGTCGAACTAAAGAAACAACTAGAGGAATTGAGTAATAAGGGACTTATTCTCCCTAGTGTTTCTTCATGGGGAGCCCCAGTTCTTTTTGTTAAAACGAAAGATGGATCTATGTGGTTATGTATCGACTACAGGGAGATCAATGCTATAACAATAAAGAACAAGTATCCCCTACCACACATTGATGATTTATTTGACCAAATACAAGGAGCTCAATACTTTTCAAAGATTTACCTTCGATCTAGATACCATCAGTTGTGTGTGAAGAAGGAAGACATTCCAAAGACAGCATTTCGAACCAGGTATGGGCATTACGAGTTTACTGTAATGCCTTTTGGATTGACTAATGCACCCTCTGTATTCATGGATCTGATGAATTGAGTTTTGAAGGAATATCTTGATGAATTTGTTGTGGTATTTATTGATAATATCTTGGTATACTCTAAAAGCTACAAGGATCATGAAATTCACTTTTGCATTATCTTGAAGACTCTAAGAAGACATGAATTATATGGGAAGTTTAGAAAGTGTGAATTCTAGCTTTAGGAGATTTCTTTTCTTGTCCATATTGTCTCTAAAGATGGAATCTCTGTTGATCCCTCTAAGACCAAGGCAATATAGGAATGGCCAACACCTACGAGTATAACTAAGTTATGTAGTTTTATTGGTTTGGCAGGTTATTATCGACGTTTCGTCCAGAATTTTACCTGATTGGAAAACCCATTAACAATGCTCACACGTAAAGGGGTTAAATTTGTTTGGACAAAAGAGTGTGAAGAATGTTTCGAAGAACTGAAGAGAAGATTAGTCAATGATCCTATATTGACTCTACCATCGGGGAATGATGGGTTCGTTATTTATAGTGATGCATCAAAGAAATGACTTGGTTGTGTCCTAATGCAGAATGATAGGGTTATTGTTTATGTATCACGACAGTTGAAAATTCATGAGCAAAACTATCCTACACTTGATCTCAAGTTAGCACCTGTGATATTTGCTTTAAAGATATGGAGACACTACCTCTATGGTGAAAAATGTGAGATATATACTGATCACAAGAGTTTGAAGTATATTTTCTCACAAAAAGAACTCAACATGAGGCAAAGGAGATGGATTTAATTACTCATGGATTATGATTGTACGATACACTACCACCCGGGGAAAGCAAACAAGGTGGTAGATTCTTTGAGCAGAAAAGACCATGGAGTTTTTAACATGATTAGAATTGAAAGGGATCCAATATTGATGGATCTAGTAAAGATGGACATGGGAATAACCAGGGAAGGTGAAACATCAATGCTTTTTCAAATGGTTGCCAAACAATATTTACTAGAAATGATTAAGAGTTCTCAAACCGATGATGAAGAATTTCAAAAGAAGATTAAAGCTGTGAATGATGGGAGATTGAGAGACTCTGTGTATGAATATGGAATTTTGAAATTCGGGAAGAGACTTTGTGTTCCCGATATACCTGATCTAAAAAGGAAATTGTTGGATGATGCTCATAGTTCCAATTTCTCTATACACCCTGGGAGCACCAAAATGTATAGATATTTGAAGGAAAATTTTTGGTGGGACAATATGAAGAGGGAGATTGCTGATTTTGTTTCAAGATGTATGGTTTTTCAACAAGTGAAAGCTGGAAGGAAACACCCTGGAGGAGTCATGCAACCTCTTCCCATACCGGAGTGGAAATGGGACAATATTACGATGGACTTTGTCATGGGGCTACAAAAGACTCCTAGAAGGAACGATGCAATATGGGTTATTGTTGATCGTCTTACCAAGTCAGCACATTTTCTTGCTATAAGAGAAGATGTACCACTGGAATGTCTAGCAAGACTATATATTAATGAAGTTGTGAGACTTCATGGAGTACCCCTATCGATTTTTTCTGATCGTGATCCCCATTTTACTTCAAGATTCTGGAACAGTCTTCAGAAAGCCTTGGATACTGAACTTCATTTGAGCACTGCCTACCACCCTCAGACAGACAGACAATCAGAACGGACTATTCAAACCTTAGAAGACATGTTGAGATCCTGATCACTTGACTTTCAGGGTATGTGGGATCAGTATTTACCTCTGGTAGAATTTTCCTATAACAATAGCTTCCATTCGAGTATTCAGATGGCACCATATGAAGCGTTATACGGAAAGAGATGTCGCACACCAACCTGTTAGGATGACGTTGGTGAAATAAAACTTGTAGGTCTAGAACTGGTGGAGGAAATGATGGAAAAGGTGAAGGTAATCCTAAATCACATCAAAGCAGCTCAAAGTTGGCAAAAGAGCTATGCCGATAATCGAATGAAGGATTTGGAATTTCAAGTTTGTGATCATGTTTTCTTGAAGGTATCTTCATGGAAGGGAGTCATACGTTTTGGTAAGAAAGGTAAATTGATTCCCAGGTACATCAGACCTTTCAAAATTCTAGAACGAATTGGGTCTGTAGCTTACCGATTGACAATGCCTCCAAGTCTCTCCAAAGTTCACGATGTCTTCCACGTATCTCTGTTGAGGAAATACCTGCCTGACCCAATGCATGTACTCACCTATGAAGAATTAGAACTGGAACCCGATCTGTCTTATTGTGGAGAGCCCGTCAGGATTCTTGATACGAGAGAACAAGTACTAAGAAACCGGACGATGCGTCTGGTAAAAGTTTTGTGGAGAAACCATAAGATGGAAGAGGCAATGTGGGAACCCGAGGAACTTATGATGAAGAACCACCCAAGACTTTTCATGCGATAATATTCTAGAAATTTAGAGGACGAAATTATTTGAAGGAGGGGATAATGTAACACCCGAAGCTTCTACGGTACGCTTCTCTTTGAATAATGTGATAGCGTGTGTTGTATGCAACACCGAGTTCTAACACACCATAACCAATCAAACTAGCGGTTATGAATAGTAATACCTACCTTTTGAAATTATATATATTTTAATTTTTAAAATTTACTTCATTTTTGGATTCGGAATATCGAATTTAGCCTAAGGTAAAATTTTGGTACTTTTCGGATAACATTAATATTTTGATGAATAGTGAAAATTACTAAATTTTAATTAAAAACAACTTTTTTAATCAAAATACTTAATAGTGATAAATTATGAATTTGAGTGGTTTTAAAGTATATTTAGAATATATTTTTACCATTTAATATAATTTTGGTCATTGAACATTATTTTACAATTAAACCGGACATAAACAAGTTTCAATCTTTTGATAGTTATTATCTCTTAAAAACACACTTTTTGTTTTAACAACGGGAATTAATTTTAAAATAATTTCTGCCACTTATGTGTTTTGAATTTGGAAAAATGGATTCCATATTTGGAATCAGGATGTTCAAATTGTGTAAATAGGTAACTTTTATTTTTAGACATTTTGAATAATTACTTCGGTAAATATTTTATTTACCATGGTTAAGGGTAAATCCGGTAAATAAGGGTTAAAAAATAATATTATAATAATACTAAATTACCCTAAAATGTGTCCTAGACTTATTGGTTGATACATGTTCGACCATAGGCATCTTTGGGTCGATTTTGGGACCCCATGGTGCCACTTGTAAGTGATAGGGACACTTTATTTTAATTAAGTTAAAATGAATACAAAAATGACACAAGCATATATCTTTTAGAAAAACAATTCTTACATAGAGTTATATATGTTGTATTTTAGACTATAAATATTCATTAGAAATATAAAACGATTTCATACATAATAATATTTTATTTATAAATTTTAGACTTTAAATAATGTAATTTATTTATGACACAATTATGATGCAGTAATTACCATAATAGTGACAAATTAAAATAATTGACATTATAAATACCCAAATAAATATAATTTGAGACTTTTAATGAATTAAAATAATTTTATAGGATAATATGACATATTAGGATTGATTTAATTGACTTATTTCTAAGTAATAATTCTGTTATGAGTTTCAAAAAAATCAACTATTGAATAGTGTCAAAATTGACATAAAAGAGTTTTTAAAACAAATATTATATTATTAATTGATATTAAATTCCTAAAAATCTAAGGTTCGGCCAAGAGACTTATATCATGATAGTTTTATCATTAATGGACCACTTAGAGGTCTATTGGATGTATATAGTATGTTTATTAACCATATAATATAAATATACAAAGAGACATTGTAAAAGTGAAACTAATTAACTTAGAGTTAATACTTAAAGATAAGCTTAATATAAGTACCCAAACCTGTATAAATTCTATTGGTTGAGTTTTTTTCGACCCATACCCACCTTAAAATTTAAATAATCCACTTTTGAGCCATTATAAACCGAATATGAATTTATTATAAATTAATATTTCTAGTTTTAACAAAGGTGCCCCTCACCCCTCTTATAAAAGGGCACTCCTCCTTCTCATTTCTTCACACCTTCAAAGCCTTTTTGTCCGGCCAAACTCTACCCCAATACTCTCTTAACTTTCCTCACTACAACCTAGAGGCCTTAGTTTGATCAGAAAGCCATCCTAAGGAGCCCTTTTGTTCAAATCAATAGGAAGAACCCGAAGAAGAGGTAATGATTTCACCACCCTTTTCTAAGTTCCTTTCTTCTTCCACTTCTTCTTCCTTTGTCATTACCAATATAAAATAATAAATCCAGTATCATATATATACTGTGATGTTATTATAAATATGGTACAACCATATTAAGTATTCTATCCACCCTTTGAATAACATGTCACCATACGTGCGTACGTACGGCTTACCGTCTCCACGTCGTGGTGTAATTGTTATTCAATATATTATTATTTGGATGGGTATAATAATGATGTGTAACTCATGTAAATAATAAATATAACATGTTAATGATTCTTTATATATGATATACCATCCATTTATATATTATTTTAATATCAAAATAATGATATTGTCGCTCGTGCGTACGTACGGACTACCGTCTCCATGAACGCGATGAGATTCATTCTCCATCGTATCCATTCAAGTATAACTATCATTTGATGATTTAAAAATAATGTTTAAGGACTTGATATCATTCTGTATATGAATAATATACAACCTATCCATGAAAAACATGTCTTATGTAACCAAACATATAAAATAAAACGAGTAAGTTAACACCCAAAACGACGATAATACTAAGATATTATTAACAAAGCAATGTTAAAAGATAATATATGATATCATATGAATGTATATGATTCTTGTATAATTTAATAAAAATTATTTCAATATTATACAGGAGGTTAACCTACCCCAACCAAGGAAAAGTACAAGTTAAGGGTTATTTCACAATCTCTTCATTATCTGAGGTTGTTTATACGTAATAATCTACTGGGATCTCTTTATCATCCACATCCATGTTTCTTAAAAATGTATTTCAAAACATTTTTACTATTTAAAATAATATGGGTTAAAGTCATTTAAAACCTTGTTTGACTTTTTATAAGAGTTTTATAAAGGAATCTTTCCATCATTTTCCAAATAAGGTGCTTTTTAACCTTTTCGACAGAATTAAGGTAAGAATGTTTTTTTAACTTATACGGCGGGTGTGGTTATTTTCCACCATTATAAAATCGTCGAAGCTTCCCTTACAATATTATAAAAATATTTTCAAATAAAATGTTTTATTTTATAATTATATGACTCTTAAATGATTTCAAAATAGAAATAGATATTTCTCTAAAAAGAGTTTTGATTTCATCTATGTCAACATCCATTGATGGATTTTACGCTTATTTGAAGTTGATTTATTATGATACAAAACTTATATATTGTATTGAAGGTTTTGTGATATGTTTGACTGTGGATGTGCTATTTTTATACCATTCATAGTTTATGGTGAATGTCTTGACATTACGTATGCTAGTTTTAATATGAATGTTTATGTTATGTTTAAACCTTTTCATATGGGAATGCATTGGACTTAATATGTGACGGGTGGAGCCCACTATAGCTCCTCGATGCATCGGTAGTTCTCATGAGACAAACTAGTGTCTTGGCACAAGGCCTTGGAAAAATCTTATTTGTAGTCTTGGCATGAGGCCTTGGCTATGTGGTTATGATAGTCTGGCATTATGCATTCCATCATTATGAAAGTGGTTATTGATATTGCATTTGATTATTCGATTAGTAGAATATCCATGTGAATAAGTAAATGGAATTATTTCATTTTACTTTTTCCATACTATGTTGAAGTTCAAGTTTAAAAGGATTTTTTTTAGTTATACATTGCCTTAAGTGTTTATTCTTATTTATGAAAGTTTTTGCTATATTGTTATCCTTACTGGGAATTTGAGCTCACCCCTTTTCTATGTTTTATTTTTCCCAGGATGTGAAGAAGTAATTTATGAATGACCTGCATGGATAGTGTGAGGGGATAAGAGTGTGGACTATGGAGACTATGTTGTTGTAGTTTTCATTTTATGATGTAATGTAAACCTTATGAATATATCTAGTGTTTCCAAGGCTACTAAACCAATCGGTATTTTGAGATTTGATCTTTCTTGTGATCATGCCAATTTCATGTAATAATGAACCGACTCTAGGTAACTGGGGTTGGGGCGTTACATCCATGAACTGAAAAAGTTGTGACACCTCATTGGAGATGCCCCAACTGGAGTTCACATTTCGGGATGGAGAGAACATGGGGCTCTGCACTTCACCCCACATCTCATCCAACAAACCCCATTGGAAATGACATCCTGAAATGTCATCACCCAATGGTAGAAATCAAATGAAACCCATTCTCTGGAAATATGGGATACTCAGCAAAGACTGGATCAGAGTAAGTCTCAAAAGCCTCAGGACCGAAGAGATCAAGCCATCAAAAAACATCTGAGTCAGGAAACCAATAACATCTAGCAGGATTCCCGCCTAAGGGAATAAAACTAGAAAGTAGTGCTCATGTCTTTAAAAGACCATATAATCCATCTATGCCCAATTCCATACTGGTTTCAAACCCGCACAGGAGTACGTGAAATTGGAAAGGTGGAAATAATAGTGTCTGTTGTCGCGATGCAAGAACAAGCTCATCCCACCGGGATGGGGGAATTTTTAAATAAACATACCCCCATAAGACTAACAAACCCATGCCGTAGAGCATCGATTGAAGAATGAGAACAACCCCAGCCCGCAGGGCTGGGGGCATTTTTACCTCAAGTCCACGCACAACGGACAACTGTCTTCTCTCGTTTAGGACGAATGATGGGTAGAGGAGTCACCCATCCCACCCCCTCTCGTGGTTCTCACCATCTAAGACAAAGTTGCATTACGAGGTCAGATCAGGGCTCCCTTTGGGTCAATTTCACCATGAAACTCGAATAATACCATAGAATGGAAGGAGAAAATCCAACAAAGGATGCAGAAAGACTTCCTACCATTCAGCACCGGGTATGCCACCCCTAATGCAGTAAGCCTCAGTGAACATGGTAAACATCAACCCCATGAATCTCATAGGAAATGATGAAGAGGGAGAGGACACAAAGGAAGATGTTTACCTCCCATATGTATCCCACAATGAGCCAGATGGTGTGCATACCTGGAACTAGAGAGAGGTCCTAAATTTGGGTTCCCCCAGTTAATCTGACACAACCTCCCACATGAAACCCCAACTAGGATAAGAATAAATTCAAGGTCGTCTAGGACCCCCTTATCCTCCCCCTGAGAATGTTTCCATCACTCTCAAGGAATGGTTTTCCAAGAAGGAGGAAGAAATGTGATATATCAAACGAATTAATAATGAGCTACATTGAGGGAACTATCTCTCCGGATGTGTTCCCCATCCGGAACGTTAGTAGGTGCTCATGGAAGAGGTGCCCATTCCATAGGCACTCATCATAGTGAATGAAACCAAGCTCAAAGGCTCATTAAATCTAGCATTGGGACTATCAGACTGCTTAAACCTGGCCCTGGAAGGACATCAAGATTTCCCCCTGCTAGAAAGGCAGCCAGAGAATATCTAGGTAAACCCACAAAGGATACCCCTGGCTGGGTATCCACCCCAAATTCCAAAAGAAATGGCACACCCATCTTAGGCCATTATTATACTGGCCCAAGATCAAGCATGGTTGGATATGCATCAAGAGATCTTGAACACCGTAGGGAAACTAACGACTCAATTAGAATCTTTGGAGGGGCGACATGATTTGATACAACCAAAGCACAAACCCTACCCTGATTGGGTGAGCAATGTTTCACCACCGCTGAATTTTGGAAACCCCGTATTCCTAGTATTCAATGGATCAGAGGACTCTGAACAGCATTTAATGCATTATTCCTTTTACTGTGACCCCATGATGGGAAATCCAAAGTAGCAAGAAGTAGTAAAACTTAGTTATTCATACAAAGCCTATAGGGATCAGCTTTTTTATGCTATACTAGATTTCCTGGCAATTCAATTATAGGATGGGAGGACCTCTGGCGATAGTTTCTCTTCCAGTTCAGTTCAACACTGCCTAAGATAATGACCGGACCTCATGAACTATAAGTAGTGAGATAATGAAAGAGTCTTAGACTTCATTGCCAGATTGAAAGTCCTGACTTATTCCTTGAACCACCGCTCCCCCTGGATGAAATACTCGCTATGTGCATCGAAAATCTTCATGATGAATTATGAACACTGCTCATCCTAGTAAAGTACACAAGTGTGTTTAGATAATTCTCTACCATCACCCAAAGAATACGGGACTCTTTCAAACAGACCAACCTCAAGTCCCGAGTGGCCCCACCAGCCCAATAAAAATGAACGAGAAAAGAGGAAGTGACTTCTGTCATGCTTATGCCACCCTAACACCAGCTCCAGTTGCAAGACCCCCACCGAATCATGTAGTGACCCTAGATGCCGAAAAATACTCCCACATCGACAAGAGGAGAAATGTGGTTCTAAGAGAAATCTATTCAAATAAGGAAGACACAATGTTAACTCATTCTGAGATGACCAGGTCCGCGGCTATTTCATAGACGTCATGAATTTCAATTTTCTCTAGCTACTAGAGACAAAGAGAGCTGATGAAGTAGGTCTCGACGACTGCCCAAATTATTTACTCTATCACCGAATACTAGGACACACCATCTAGGAATACATTTTTTTCAAGAATCTCCTACAAAATATGGTGGATTCTAGGCAAGTCAAGTTGGGCCTGCTGCTAGCACAGGTGGTGTATGTTTCTACCTCAGACTCAAGAGGGGAAGAGGAATGGAAAGTGGTCTCCAGTAAGAAAGAGAAATTTTTTGATAATTAGATGACCTGGAAGATAGTCAACCAAGTCCATGGAATCCTCTAGGAACATTTGAAACAACCAATCATGCCCCCAAAAGATTATAAAACAGCATAACCATCCTCTTTGGCCCTACAGTCCTCTAAAGGACAAAAGGGGAGAAAGCAAAAGAAATAATATGGGATAAAACCAAAGACAATGTCAGTGTTGACACATGCGGATTTCATACCAACAGAATTGGTTCAATGGGCACCACCATACCAAATAGTACAACAGGAACCGCCCCACCGAATAGTATAACGGGAATCACCCCACCAAACAACACTATCAGAAGGAGACAGTCAGATAGAAAAAATATCAGATCAAGAAATGATCTCTATCTCCATTAACATCATTCACTTGATGGACCCCTTATCAGATGGATTCTATGGTGACAAACCCAAATTCTATTCACCCAACTGGAGAGTTGGGGGAAGAGGCCACAGTGGTCAGAGGTTTCTTGGAAGGTACAATCATGGCATGAGACAAATTCTCATCTATTCCATAACTCACACTGTTAACATTGCAGAAACTTGTGTAAGAACCCTTCGGAAGACACAATAAGAACAAGAATGCTCCTCTACTCCCGTAGGAAGAAATCAAATCCTAGTTATATTGATGTATCCTTTGGAGAAAGAGGAAATATCAAATCACCCAAGGCATACTAGTGGACCAGTTCAGCCAAACCCAGAAAGGACCAGAGCACCACCAGCTCCGGTCACAGAGGTCGAACCCTCTACATACAAAGCCCAATACCCTAAAGTGTCTATGAAAGAGAAACCCAAAGCAGGGAATCGCCAACATTTAGAGAAGAAATATGATATTCTAAATAAACTGGCTTCAGTACCAGAAAAACTGTCAATCCTGGATACATTAATCCTATCTGCAGATATTTGGGAGGCACTCATCGAAGCCTTAATAAGTCACTAAGAGTTCGAGGCCAAATTAGTAGTAGTCAAAGTCTATCAAACATAGAATAATATATAATAATGTCACGTTTCCATATCCTTCATAGATATGGATGAAGACATCATCATGAAAGGGAACGTTGAACCCTTATATGTGTCCACCAAGATAAATAGAATTGATGTCTGGAGGATTTTCATCAATAACGGCTCTAGTGATAACCTCCTCCCATTGTGAACACTTCACCATCTCTGATATGAAGAAGGCAACATGAAACCCTTCACTACAACTCTAATAGAATATGAAAAATGTGATCAAAAGACGTTGGGAGGAATGAAGCTTAAAACTCGTCTTGGAGACCTCAAGTTGGATTCTAAGTTCCTGGTGGTGTGGAAAAGTATGGCCTTCAACATCTTTCTAGGGAGGCCTTGGCTACATTAGCACACTAAAACTATATCATCATACCATCCAGGCATCAAATATTTCACAAAGGAAAAAACAATACATTTCACATCGATATATCCATGTTTGAGTCATGTGAGTTCCATTATATCGACATATGGTTCTATAAATTGAAAGAAAAAAATTCTTTAGCCGATGACGTTGATTGGATTACCACATTGAATGGATTGGAAATGGCTCCCACCTACCCCCTCCAGAAACTTAGGTAAGAGTACACATTGCCCATAAACCAAGTTGAATGCTTAAGTTCAAGTCCGGATGTAGACTCAATTGTTAGCATGGATTATTCTATGGACACCAAGTCCAAAGACATGTAAGAGCGGGATGGATTCTGTGATGATAAGAAAATCCCTACTAAAGATGCTCCCAACCCATCCTTAGGACATCAAACTACCCCCTCCTTACTCACTAAGATAAAATACTATTTCTCTCCCAACATTGGAAAGTTTGTTTCGAGAATCCTCTCTTCATTAGAATAGGAAGTAGAAGAAGATGATGAATAAGAAGAAGAAGATCACAAATATTCCCCTCATGTATTCTAAGAAGGTATCTCCACCAAAATTTATGAACTTAAAGTCATAAACCTGGTCACCAAAGATGACCCATGACCCACTCTGATCAGTGTGGCTATGCCTGCCGATGAGCAAGAGGCATATACCTTTTTCCTAAAGAATAATCGAGATGTGTTTTCATGGAACTACACAGAAATTCTAGGCCTCAGTCCTAAGGTCACCACTCATCATCCGGGATTACCAGAAATTCACCAGGGCTATAAGTAGGCATCCATAAGGACCCACCCGATGCATACTGCCAAAATAGAAGTTGAAGTTGACAAGATGATCAGAGAAAAATTCATACAATAATTCTAGTATCTAACCTAGCTCGAAAACATATTCCATATCAAAAAAAAGAATAGACATATTAGAATCTGCATTCACTTCAGGAACCTTAATCAATATTTCCCAAAAGACAATTTCTTAGTCCTGATCATAGAATTGTTGATCGATGAAACCACAGGATATGAGGCTCTCTCATTCATGGATGGCTATTCTGGATTCAACGAGATATGGATGGCCTAAGGAGATGAATAAGTAACTAGTTTTAGGTCCCCTTATGTAGTTTTATATTATAAAGTGATTCCCCTTGTTTTAAATAATTTCAACACCACATATCAGCGCACCATGCATGTCATCTTCAATCCCTTCTTGGTAAACTTCTTTGAGTGTGATGTCAAAGATCTGGTGGTTAAATCAAGACAGAACTTGAACCACCTAACCAACATTGAAACTATCTTCAACAAATTTTGACAACATAGTTTAAATATGAATCCCCTAAAGTGCACCTTTGGTGTTAGCATTATAAAATTCCTCGACTTCATTTTATTCCATCATAGTCTAAAAGTATACCCCATGAAGAAAAAAACCATCCTTGGAATGTCCCCACCTCGCAACCTCACTAAGTTGAGAAGTCTGCAGGGGAACCTCACCTACTTTCAGTGCTTCATAGCCAACATGGTGGGTAAATGTTTACCTTTCACCAAGATAATGAATAAAGGGGTTACATATGAGTGGGATAATGATTTCCAAGAAGTATTCGAAAATCCCAAGATATATCTCTTGAGGCCACCAGTGATAATGCTACCAGTTTAGGGGAGACCACTCATTTTGTACATAACCACCCTTCAATTATCATTAGGTACCTTCCTCACATAGAATAATGATGATGATAGCGAGAACAACCTCTATTAACTTAGACGAATGATGATTGTTGCTAAAACTCAGTATTCAAAAATTGAAAAGAACTACCTAGCCCTAATATTTATGGTTTAAATACTCAGGCATTACCTGCAGCACAATGAGGTCCACCTGGTCTACTACTACAACCCGCTCAAATATATCCTCAATCGTCCCATGCTAAATGTATGCCTATCATGATGGACATTCATCTTACAATAGTTTGATATATGGTACGTACCCTAGAAGGACATCAAAGTTCATGCCTTAGCAGACTTCTTACCCAAGCACCCCTCGGAAGAAACAACCCCATTGGATGTTGAACTCCTAGATGAAGAAGTTTTCTCCATTCAGGAGGACCCCCAGACATGGTAAATGTACTTCGATGGTACTTCCATAATCCAAACAGGTAAAAGGATGGAGAATCCCAAGATCAACAAAGTGGGTCTGGGAATTATACTTGTATCCCCCGAAAAGGTCTCCCCGCCTTACTCTTTCCTTCTTTTGGAAGGGTGTACAAGTAATGAAGCATAATATCAGGCCCTCATTGTGGGTCTGGAACTATCACGTCATGTGCAAGACAAACACCTAAAAATAAATGGTGATTCAGATATAGTCACCAAACAGGTCAATGGTGACTATTCCATTAAGAAATAAGTATTGACCCCCTTGATGAAACATGTTTGAGAACTGATGGAAGAATTTCCATCAGAACCAACATTGACTTATGTACCCCAGTCTCAAAATGCTCAAGATGATGCTTTATAAAATGCATACACAACCATGGTTGATCTAGACCGAGATAAAATGGTCATTATAATTTCCTACTATCAGATAGTCTTGCCATTTATCCAAAGAAATATAGAGTAAATTGATAAAATTAGTCCTGTTTATGAGCTTTATGGTCACCCCACCGACTGGATGATGAAAATTTCATTTTGAAGTGGGAACTCCCACTAGATAGGACTGGAAGGGAACATGTCTAAATATGGGAAATTAACTTTGTCTTGTACAATGAGGTAAACCACAAAAGGGTTCTCTACAAACAAGTCCTCAACAAAGTCTTTCTCAGGTGCGTTGATGGAAAAGAGACCACTGTTTTCATGAAGGGAGTACACACTAGACCTTATGGAGCGCACCAATCAGCAACCAAGCTATCTCACCAAATATTAAAGCTTGGGTACTACTGGTCCACTATGATACAGGATTGTGCCATATTCACCAAAATGTTCCATTCTCGCCATGTTCATGCCAATTTTATACACCAACCCTGGAGTTAATTAATACTGCTAAGTATTCATAGTCATTCGCTGCCTGGGGGATGTATGTGGTCTGACCATATCCTCCGGCCACTGCCAGACAATTCAAATTCATACTCAGAGTTAATGACTTCTTTCCCAAGTGGGCCGAATCCATACCCATTAAATAAGTTTGGGTGAAAAACATTGTTAGCTTTGTGAAGGACAACATCATTACTAGATTCAGTGTCCTCATACAATACTGGTAGAAAATGGCAAAAAATTCTACTCTGTTGAGTTGGAAAATCTATACTAGGAGTATAGAATCAAATCCAATTGTTCGTCTCGATACCATGCGGTGACCAATGGACAGATAGAGGCTTTCAACAAGACTTTTTCTAACACAATCCAAAGGATAGTTCATAAGGATAAGAAATCATGGCCAGTCATGCACTTTTATGCTTTGTGGGATTACCACACCATCACCTTTAATTCCACCTAGGTGACCCCGTACTCAATAGTATACGGGGTATAGATGGTTTTACCAATCGAAATCCAAGTGCCATCACTTCGTGTGACCAGTTGAGATCAACTATCGATGGATGATAAATCCCAGAGATGGTTTGATGAGTTGGAGAAGCTAGATGAAAAGAGGTGAAATACTTTACACCATTTGGAATTCTACCAAAAAAGGAACACATGATCCTTTAACAAAATGGTTTTTCTTCGATCCTTCCTCGAAGGAGAAATGGTGTTAGTCCTTATAACCCTTATGATACTTAGGAAGAAGCCCCCAAAGTTTGAACCAAAGAGGGAAGGACCATATTTCATACATGAGGTTTATTCTAATGTAGCATATGCCTTGATATCAATAGATAGACAGCTCATCACAACTCTCAAAAATTCAAAGTTCGTAAAGAAGTACTTCGCGTAATAGCAATTCCCAAGCCATGGTCCAAACTCTATTACCCTAAACTATGAGTTATTATCATGAAAAAATGACATTAAAATGTATTTTGTTAGACCTATAGTCCAAACTCTAAGACCTTAAACTAAGAGAAGTAATACCATGAAGCCATGGTCCAAACTCTATGACCCTAAACTATAAGTTGTTGTCCTGACTGACATGATGTTAAAATGTATAGTGTTATCCATATGGTCTAAACTCTATGACCCTAAACTATGAGTTGTTGTCCTGACTGACATGATGTTAAAATATATAGTGTTAGCCCTATGGTATAAACAATAATACCTTAAACTATGAGTAGTAATACCATAAAGACATGGTCCAAAATATATAACCCAAAACTATGTGTTGTAGTCCTTTCCACATGATGTTAAATTGTAAGGAACTCATCCCTAAAACATGACATTAAACTGTGACTCATGTCCTCATTTTAAGGCGTTAAAATACACAACACACAATGTCTTAATCACATGATGATAAAATGTATGACCACTTCTATAACTATGTATGGCTTGATTCTGGACTTTGCAGGATACGTAACAATGCCTCGATCCACGATCATGGCCCACCCCCACCAAAAAATGCCTCTATCATATCCTATATTTACCCACACTGTCATGAGAAACCCTAGTCACTACTTGTTTCTCACATTCAGTATAACTCATGTGAGATTAGGATCATTTGTAAGAATTTCTCTGTGAAAAAAAGTTATAGATAAGTACGGTAGACCCGAAACCAATAGAAAATAAATAATTCCCTCACTTTTTCTTATACATGGATTGAGCCAGATCAGTATGGGGAACTTCCATAACTATGTATGGTTTGTTTCCTGCACTTGCAGGATATATAGTGACTTCCAGATTTGGTATCTCGACCCAACCATCAAAAAAATTCCCCCACAAGTCCTTATACATGTACCAATCCAGATTGATATAGGGAACATTAGGAACCATGTGAAGCTTGATTCCTTCTCTTTTAGAATACATAGTGATGCCTAGAATTGGCATATTAGCTCATCCACCATAAAAAAATGCCCATTTCCCCGTGAATAGGTTATACTTGTACGAGGAGTTTGTGAAAGGTCCTAACCACATGATAATAAACTGCGAAATTCTTCAAGAGTTATGAGTGGAATAATTATTAGTTTCAAGAGATCCCATACATGCCCCCTACCCCACTCATGATAAGTCAAAATATCCAGCTTTCCCATATACATATGGATTAAATATATGTGGAAGTTCTAGTAGTTCACGGGTAATCATGATCTAGATATTTCCTCCGTTCTCATACACATCTTTCCCAGTTGTCAAACTCTATACCCTAGGAAAACATGGATCCCCCTAATCATTGAAGGCCATCTAAGACGGAAGGACAGTGTCCTACAGACACCTTTGTTTTGGCTATGCACATCATGACCTGCTAGCTCTACATATGTATCCTACAAAACGACTACAAATCAAAGGTAAATTCATCCCCATGAGATTCATATCCTATCTCAGTATTCCCAATGGATTCCAAGCCCCATGTCATCCCTCTTGATTCAACTTGCCTCCAGAACCATGGTTTACACCTTCTATCATCACTCACATCTAAGGAACACCAGAATATCCTGATTGCGATTAACTCAAAGCTATTAAATATCTTTATTACATCATAATCGTCCTCTCTACATGAATCTAAACTACACAGAATCATGTCATCACCACACGACATTAAACTAAAAGGCCAAAATCATCCTTGTGTATGAAATTAAACTACATAACATTGGATTTAGCCTAAAGTTACCTATGATGTTGTTTTTTCAATTATAGGCAGTGACTAGGAACCCTTGTAATCCCTTGTTTCTTACACCAAGCATAGATCATGTGAGATTAGGGATATTAGTGAGATATTCACTAGGACATTTTGAAAAAATAGTCTAGGAATTTGGTCCTAGAATCATAACCCTAAAAGGCATGTTATGGTTCCCTTCCCCAACAGAAACCCCATGTCCTGTCCATGTGATGTTAAATGACTGGGTACCCCAAAGATGGGATGAACTCCTCACCATACATGTGAGCTAGATCTATGTAAGGGATACCTAATTCCATGAGTAAATCGCGTCCAAAATGTTTCCAAAATGTCTGAATACACTATTACCAAATCTCAAACTCTGTGTTATGAGTGATCTTCAACCCCCATGATCATTCATGGTCTTCTGAGATGGAAGGCCTGTGTCCTGCTGACACCTTTGTTTGGCTATTCACATAATTCCCTAGTGTCTCTACATATGTTTCCCACAAAAAATGGCAGTCAATAAAAGGAAAATTCATCCCTAGGAGATTGCCCTTTTATCTCAGTACGCCCAATGGAATTCAATCCCAGTTCCATCCCTTCTGATTCAAGGGCCCTCAAAGTTATGGTTTACATTTTCCTCCCTACACACATCCTGAATATATCAGAATATATGGCCCCAATTCATCTATAGTCTCTTTTGAGGCCTCTAAATATGCCCCATCTATATGCTTGAAGTTAATTCACATACAAAAGATGAATTCCCCCATTTATTTCTGGGTTTCCCTAAAAACGTTTAGTTAAAATGACCATTTTTCAGGTTCAAGTGCACCCCTTATCAAAGGTCACATACCATATTCAGAAAGATCCCAATCACCATAGCCATCAGAGATGGAAGGCTAGTGTCTTGTGGACTTCTTTGTTTGACTATGAACATCATGCCTTAGAGGCTATGCATATACCACCTATAAAACAATTATCAATAAAAGGAAAATTCATTCTCAGGATAGTCCTTTCTTGTTTCCATACAGTCAAATGGAATTCATGTTCTGTCACACCACAGATTTGGAATAATTCAAGATATCATCTTACATACCCTCCTCTATCCAAATTCCTCTGACATAAAAGGTATTTATAACTGAACTAACCATTCACCAGTTCCTCCTTATGTAAGTAAGAACCAAGTGGGAATAGCTGCCCACTCAATGATTACATGAATTCTCTTAATATTTCTAGACATCATTCCTCAGACTAGCCACCCACTATGGCTCCCAAAATCAATATAAATCCCAAGTGTTGCAAACCCTACTAGTCTATCAGAGATGGAAGGCCAGTGTCCTGCGGACACCTTTGTTTCACTATGCACATCATGACATGGTGGCTCGACATAGGTCACCTACAAAATGACCAACAATAAATGGAAAATTAATCCCTAGGAGAGTCCTTTACTACCTCCGTACACATTAAACTACTTCTGAGCCTCATTCATGTCTACAATTCATAAATTAAGGGTCAAGAAAAATACATAATCCATGTCTGAAGGATATTAGAACATTCCCGACTGACAAATCCTGAATTAGGTCCCCTTCCCTGTTAAGTTTGGTAAAATTTGTTCGACCTAAAACATCAGTAATGAGTTTGATTGGCATGACTATGAACTGCCTGTGAAAAAAATATGCCATACTTTCCAGGGGAAAATCTACAGAAGGAACCTTTGGGTAAAAGAAAAATAAGAGAAGAATTGTTCAAAGGAAAATTAATTCCATCATATTTCATAAAAATGTAGCGTGGGAATCCACAACCTAGAGCCTCTCCTTGTAATAAAGATAGGACCTTTATAAGAGACATTTAGTAGAGTCACATAGTTGCATTAATGATTGATGTTACTCCTCAATACCTTGGTAAAGATTCAATAAATTCATAGTCGTGACCTCCACCCTCTCCCACAGTGCCTCCGCATCCCTCATGGCTTGAAGGACATTCCTTTATCCTTATTTCATTTTCCATTTCCTCTCTTCAACGACAACCATGGCCCGGGCCCACTCTTATTTAAGCCACTCCAGTTATTGGATTTGTTACTCCATTTCCTGGTTTTGTTTTTCTCTCAAATACTCTTGCTTCATGAGTTCATTTTTCAACCTTGCAACAACTCTGGCATGAGTGGAATCATCGTCAATAAGAATTTTCCATGTAGCAGTAAGATAATCCGTAGAATCTACTACATAAATTTAAGATTCAAGTGCACCAGTTGCTTCCCGAGCCACGACCACATGCCTTAATATATCATAAATACCATGATATTAAAACCAACTAAAACCCAGGACCACAAACTGGTGGTGTAACTTGTTCAATATCAATGGCATATCAGCCAATGGAATCTGAGAAATTAATCTACAAATGTTCCTCCATGCCTTTTTCCGAATGGGATAAAGATCAACCAATCTTTATTGATCGATCTTAGAGTCACTCCCTAACAAAGAAATTTAGTCAGGAATGAACATTAAAAGAGAGGTACTTGATTCAGTAGCTATAGAATGGCTCAACCCTAAAACAACCTCATCTCTAGTAATTACAATAGAGGACAAAGTGGGGACATATTCTTCTATTAATAATGATTTTTGTTGTAATTATTGGGATAGGGAAGATACGACTTCAGTACCTCCCACCCCCAAAATAGTACCACTATCTAGAAGATATGTTTCTACATATTCAATCATCAGTTGCACTCCATGTTCACTCAGGAATACTGAATACCCAGGTCCATGCTCGAGCAAAATAGTATCCCTCATGGTGGCCCTCAAAAGGATTCTGATTAATATAAATCTTGTAATGGTATTCAATCCAGATGAAGGTATTGGTCTTCAAATCATGAGGGTAGGAAACATTACCCATCTTAGAACTGTAAAAAGGGCACGATATCCTGCTCCAAATTTTCAGGGGTCGGAACATCATCCTCCACGATTGTGACTTCCCTAGAGCCACCATGAGTAGGTGGAATATCAATATCTAGAGTGACTCCCTCTATAATGGAAAAGGCAGTTCGATCAATATTGATTGGTTCCTTGATATTCAAATCCCCTCTAATATCCAACAAGGCTTGGGGCTCTCCATCAGAGTCAGGCCCTACTATAAATACCACCTTGTCTCTCTCCATGAGAGTCGGCTCAACATGGTCATGTGAGCCCTCAAAATATGGATTTTCATATATTATTGTGGTAGAGACTATTTGAGTGGGAGAAGGCACACTTGAGGGGTCAACAACACCCCCTGTCTCTTCAGATGGTCCTATTTTCCTATTTTGGTCAAATGTAAAAGATAACGACCTTTCCTCTACCCTAAAAGGTAAAGGATCTGTAGATTCTTGATCATTCATTGTCTGGTAACCGATAGGCCATGTGTCAAATTACATATATGTACGAGTGAGTCAACAAGATAAGATTACATGGTTCAATCACTAAGTAAATAGAAAATTACTTGTGATTCCCCTCTAAATACACTTTGACAGTTGGTAGGATTTCATGTGTTTCTTTGATTTTTGGGGGGATGAATCTTGAATAAAATCACCAAGAGGCGATGGAGGGGGAAAATCCTAGAAGGGTCTATAATAACTGCTTCCATATGTTCTTGGGCTCCAAGGGATCCTTCCATAGTACCACCATTGAGAGGGTGAAATCCCCAACTGTTGTACCTCCAGGAGAATAAATCTGGGAAAACTCCATTCCTCGAGATCCTATAGGCCCATGCAAAATAAAAAGAGGAGGGGGTACCTTTAGTATCTCCACATAAAAATAACTAAAGGTCAGATGTTGGAGACAAAAAACATCCTCTTTTGGTAGCGGGTGTACTGCCATAAACACCACACGGTCTGACCAGTAATGTCTGTCTATAAAAGCATGGAGACACTTGTCCATTTTATTCAAGTAGGTGTCCACCTCCTTAGAATCTACGTCAGTTGAAATTACATTAGGATCAATGGATCCCCAAAACTCAGAAGGTCAAAACGTTTCTATTGAAGAATCCTTCATATATATTCATTTGAGTCACTCAACCTAAATTCATCCCTGACTCTCTAGGAATCCATAAATGTAGCCATTATTGGGATGGGCAGCACTGGAGAGTTGGTATAATGGAACCGAGCGGGTTTTGACAACTAAAAATGTTTCCCTGATGTCTCTGCAAACTCAGGACCTCGAGAAGAGGAATTCTTATGAGACGATGAGAGAAATTAAGAGTATTTTTCCATGGCCGCCACAATAAGTGAGCCAACGATTTTGTCATCCACATCAATGGTTTTTGGTCGAAACATGGAAAGCACCCAATGCGAGTACTTGCGGTTACCACTTCTGGAATGGATAAGGGTCTCGAGGTCCTTAATGTAGTAACTCACCCTATCTGGATCCTCATCAAAAGAAAGGTCAGTGGGTGCTGACACATGGCCAATTCCAGTAATAGAAACTTCCCTAGTTCGGAGGATCTACGATAAATCATGAGGAGACCGGTCATGAGTATATGGATGGAAATTTAGAAGATATTAGTTCCTCTAAGACACTAAAAAATCACCCTTTGGGGGTGGATGGTGAACTCCTAGCAGCAGCTTCAGTAGCTTTTCCAGCCGCTAGTGAGGCTGTAACCCCATCTTTAACAACTTTCCTTGGGGGGTGGGGACCAAGAAGCCTTAGGGTGACTTTACCTGGTCGATAGTGTTCAATAACTCCCTTTTTTCTCCTTTACCTTTTCTCTAGATGCCTTGGAAGTTGTCACGATAAGTACCAGGTCAGCTAATTGGCCATCAAGATGTGATTTAACCCAGGCCTCAACATTGATTTTGGTGAAGTAGGGCATGGAATCCCCAAGATCTAGAAGTCTGGACTAGAACTAGGTGTCCTCCTAGGTAAACATTAGCCATAGTTGATGGGATATCATTAGATTCTTCTCCTGAAGAGCACTATTAAGAGCAGAAGGGCACAACTTATGGACATAGTTAAATTCACAACTAAATCAGTAGGGTTCATATCCCTTAAAAATAATCCCCCCTCCAATACAAGTGACATGGAAACCTTATTTAAAAGAAAATAAGTAACCTCAGTTTAAAAATTATTCAAATGCATTATTTGTAACAATACCATTTGGGGAATCATAGGGTTGATAAGAGAAACAATCATAAATGTTTAGATAAGCCATTAAGTCTTTTGTGTTCTTTTTGGTTTTATCTTACTTATCCTGTGAAGCCCAAGATACTGGAATGACCCTGCTGGTACTCTGAAGGTATGGTTGGAGTGTGGAATATGGAATTGGTAAGGAATTAATGAAAGAATAACCTCCTATGTGGGCTCTCATCCAGCCCCAAAGAATTGGGAAGGGCCTAGTCATCTGATAAGGTGGCCCCCTTACTGATTCGACCTATTAGGCATTAAATCTTGTCCAACACTTGGATAGCTAAGTTGATACATTTCTTAGTGGCCAACTGAGTGGCCATGATAATAGTTGAGCCTCTTATACCTCCATATCCCTGCACTGGTAAGCTCCAACCACTCCAAAACATGGCCAAGAAAGCCGCTAGTCGAAATAATTGATCGACATCAGGGATGAGCCCCCATCCCCATTTCTAAAAATTCCTCTCTTTTAGGGTGGTCCAGTAAGTATCGGCTTGCCTTCGGGTGGTTTTGGAATGACAATCTCAAGGTATCCACAGATCGACCTCTAGACTAGTATGCTTAACAAAAGCACCAAACCAGTCATCAAAGGAAACATCCTGCTTCGGAAAAATGTCGATTTCCTTCAAGAGTGTCTTCGCTTGAACAATGAGTTTCCTGGAAAAAGGAGGTGTTCTTTCCTCATAATCCCAAGTAGAGGAGGGAGAAATAAATTCATCATACATATCCCCGACGATAGGGAATCCCAATATTATTTGAATGTCCCAAAGACTGATGTCGACCACCCCATGGGTCAAATGGAAGGTATTGGTGTCTGGACTCCACCTTCTCAGGAGATGTGAAATAAGGGAATTAGGATGGTGGTTGTATGTCTGAGAAACCCAAGCATCCTCATAAAGTACCACAATCTATAGCTCGGTTCAGAATTATTCTCATCTCTAGTGAACCCAAAAAGGCCACCACCAGTCCAAGCCGAATGAGCCTCCAGAGCGAAGATCCCGTTAGTATGACCAATCGTTCTACCCATTTTTTGTATCTTTCCACACGATGCACTGGTAAAAGTGGGACGTCTAGTTGGGATTCCACTGTACTCCCTCTAATATTCGATGTGGATAGTTTAGAAAGGACACGAACGTAGTATCTCTCTGAAGGTGCTGCCCCTTTGAAGAAATCAATGCCTTCTAAATAGAGGTATTAATTATCCAGGTAGTAGGATCATTGGTCAGATTTAGTACTGGGATCGTTGTGTCAAACATCAAACTAAACTCGTAAGAAGGAAACCTTTCTAAAGCCTGGTACTCCCATTGGTCTGCTGTAAGCAGATTATCTAGAGATTGGTGAAATGGAATGACCAGAATCTTGTTGTCAACCAAATCCTCCATGTTCGTCGATATATCATCAGTAGTAGAAAGAGGGGTAGTAGTAGTAGCCTCATAAGAAGCAGTGATGTCAGTATCGGCCTACGAAGCAACCATTGTAACCTTCACAAAAAGATCAAAAAACTAATAAAAACTCAGTCTAATAAAAGTTGTTGGATAAAGGGTACAAAAGAATGTATAAAGGACTGAAAAATACATCCGCAAAAGGATTCACATATTGTTCCCAGAAACAATATGCGGTATACCTCTCCTTCATACCACATGATACATGGGAAACAAACTCACATATGACTATGGTACATGGAAATTTTATACCGCGTACACCCATGGTACGCAAAGTAGCCGTGAGGTGATGGCCTGTAGATTATTGGATGGTGAACAAAAGGGTTCAAAGAAGGTGGATTCCAAGAACCTAGGCCTTGATTAAGTTCATGTTCAAATATTTCAGATTAAAATTTTATGTTCGGCTTATTAATTCTTAAAATTCGGTTCGCCGATTCATGCTTGGTATGCAGAAAAATGAGAAATTTAGCGTTCTACTACACAAAATATGAATTTTAATTTTAATATTCAACAACACCGTTTGAGAAATCCAAAATTTGGTTTGTAGATGGATAAATGGTAGAAATTTCAGTTTATGACACGTGCAAAGTGGTTCACGAAATGAATTTTCACTGGAAGCATGGTACAAAAATGTTGATGAAGCTGGGGAAGTTGAGAGTACGTTTCCCCGCAAGAAATGGTAAAAGAAAAATTACATGGGACCCTATATATAGGTTTGTGTTGATGCTCTGTTCCATCACAAAGTCCAAATATTGACTAGGGGTAATACCTCGAGCAAAGAAGAGGGAAGATTCATCAAATATTGCAAAGGAATTAAGGAATGCAAGTATACTTGTGTGCCAGCCTTGGGCGCGCAAGTCACTTGTGCACCAGATATGAGGCGTGCAAGTCACTTGTGCACCCTAAGTGAAATTTCTCCCAATCCTCGGGTGGCCTATAAATACCCCATGTGGGCCCCCCATTTGAAGGACGAAAAATCCACAACTCAGATTCAGGCTCTGGTCGTCCAAGTCTCTGTCTGAAGTCTTCTGAACACTTCTAAGGTAATTCTTTACCTAGAATGGATGCTCAAAAGAGAAAGAATAATGCCTAGTATTAGAACTCATTAATACTTGTGTGCCTAAGTGTCTAGACCTTAAGGTAAATGAAGACACTTGCGCGCCTCCTTTACCTATCAAGAAAACCCTGTGCGCCACCCTTCTGAAAGTCTCTAGGGATGACACTAAGGTCTCCAATTAAAAGTTTCCCAAGTATCACTTTATGGATTCCTCGTCGCCCAAGTTGACTCAGGTCGCGCAAGTATACTTACACGACCAGGACTTGTGCACTAGAACAAAACTTGTGTGCCTCCTTTCTAGTCACTTCCTTTCCTCAAATCCACATTTCCTCTTCAATGAAAACCTTCAAAACCCTCTTCAAAGCCATTTACGACATTGTTCCTTTGTTAGATCCCTTATCTGAAAGGAATTATGTGGAAAATTTCTCAAAACCTCATTATTTACATAAAATTATGTCATTAAGGTTATAGATTTACTTCATTCAACCTCATCCTTAAATATGAGATGATTTTTAATCTGGGCATCCTCCTTATGTTTAAGACCCAAGTTCCTTAATCTGGGCATCCTCCTTCTCAGGATTAAGTCCCAGTCATAATTTCCTTTACCTTTGGGCATCCTCCTTAGGAGTATGCCCCAGTCTAAATTTCTTTTGATTTGGGATTCCTTTTCAGGAATGAAACCCCATCATAATTTCCTCTTAATTTGGGCCTCCTTCTCAGGAGTAAGTCCCGAGTTAAAATTCCAAATCTCTGTAAAGTACAAATACCTTTATGGACCCTGCTTTTGGGTTTATTTCCTGAACTAAGTCCTAATATTCATTTACTTGGTCCATCATACATATGTAATCCCCACCTCATTTATTATGACTTCATATTTCATGGAACAATCATCAGATTTACTAATACCTCTTTTTTCTCACACCGAGTATGACTCACGTGAGCTTAGAGTGTAAAAGTAATCACGACATATCTTTTTGGGCCATTAACCATGCATAAGCCCCATATTTCTTCCCCGAACTATGTGGACTTTGATCTCTAAATTTAAATTAGATTACATAGGAATCCTTTATATGGTCTAAGCCTATCTTTCATTAATTATTTTTCTATCTCATATGACGTTAAACTGTGTCCTTCCTATCGAACTACGTGGGTTCTGATTCCATATTTTTTAACAAGGATACGTAGGTAGCCCATCTTCGGGTAAGATCCCAACTCTAATATAATCCCTGTCTTTCTGAACGATAATAAACTTCAAGGGCCCCACTGAGTGGCATTAAAACTAGTATGGTTATCATAGTGACCAAGAGATTTTTATATAATGTGTTGAAGGATACCATTTAATAAGAATCTCTAACAAATACGGATGATTCTCTATCGATGAAGAACCTCAAATACATATAAAAGATTCTCTAAATCTCATACATATCAATCATTGATTTCCAAATATGAAGGAAAACTGATTTTCATACTTGGTGAATTAATAAGGATTCGTGAACACAACTTAAATCTATAAGAGGGTCCCGAAGTGGGTAATAATTCCCCTTAAAAATGTATGATGAGACTGGCCTCCCATCCTCTCGACCAAATAAAATTCTTAAGCCTCATCGGTCGATAACTAATGAGCACCTACCTTTGGAAATTGGGTCTAAGTGGATATAAAATCATTGGATGTTTCCGGTTCTATGAATAAACCCGTTAGAAACCGATTACAAAGTTTGAACCTTAAACAAAAAACGTCGTCCCCATTTCTAGAAGAAACAAAAAATGGTGAAACTGACGTGAATCTTTAACCAAGTTAAATGATGTTTTACTTATTTGTTAGGCCCCTATTTAACATAATGTGAGGGACAAGAAAGAAATCAATAACATATGTACTCATCCAAAAGATGTAGTCTGGCCAAAATTATCATGATTATGTCTGTTATATCAAGCGGGCACTCTTTTCCAAGATATCTCTGCATTATAGAAATGGATTCTTTAAAGTTCACACCTGGGAATGCCTCAGCCACTACTCATGTTGGATCCTTGTCCACTCTGAGGATGACATCACTTACTCAACATCTTCAATGTTGGGTCTCAAATGCATTGGTTAAGGAATACCATCAACATGGTACCATTCCGACTCTAGAGGCCGCTCGACAAGCCCTCCAAGTTAACAACTCACCCAGGATGTCCGAACAGCGATGGATAGTGGTCAAGAAGCAGGTGGTGCGAACCACCGTCTCTAACCATTTCAGGTCGTTATCCCCATAACGCAATCACCAGTCCCTCCCATATTTCGGTTAGGTGAATGATAAGGTCACTCAAGCCATTAATTCAAGAAGACATGAGTCCTTATTGAGGGCTCCCATCAACAATCACCATCAGACTCTTGCGGTAGTGCACCCCCAACATGATGAGGGTATTGCCTTTAGGGGTTCAGCTCAGGTTCCTTAGACCTGAGCATGAAAGGCAAACCATCAGAGGTGAAATACGGTCAACAGGGAGCAGGTTCTTACTTCTTCCCCCTCTATAGAAGTCCATCAAGCCAAATTGATGGCAAACAATGAGCGAGAATATACTCATGTCTGTCCTGATGTTACTTCCCAATAGACTCGTCTAGCAGTAACACGCCAATCCCACCAAGCAATTCGGGTAGAGTATTATTGGTAGGCATATACACCTGTTTATAATTCATTAGCTAGTCAGCAGGCTCGTATGACTGCAACCAAAGAAACTCTCCAATCAAATGTGGTGGGGAACAATCAGCAGTCATATACACCTGCAATTCATCAGGCTAAACAACAGTCTCGTTTGGTAGCTCCCAGATATGTCAATTGGAAAGCTCTAATGACAAGCAGGAGGCAGACACAATTTTCTACCCCCACACATGAGTATTGTCAGAATTCACTGACAGGAAAAGGAAGACAGGAGCAGAAATACACACCTAATACAATCATGGAATGGACATATATTCCCATTCTGGCAGCTAAAGTCACCAAGCATATTCTGACAATGGTGAAAGAGTAGGAGAAAATCCTTGCCCATATTCTGGATGCCTGTCAAAATATTATAACAACTTCAGTAACATCACAAAGAAGGAATCATAAATTTATCCCTATAAGTGGAGTGACTCCTCAAAATATCACTCTAGAACAGATACAAACCTCTATCCCAGTCCAAGAGGTTTGTGGGGGCATACTCCCCCATTTCATACGGACAATCAAGTTAGGCACATACACCCGATTTGAATGGAGATAATCAGCCTAACCTAACCATTTCACCTGAGCAGGCACATACACCTTCCCATAATAACCACTTTTGTCAACAAGTGGTTTCCAAATTGAGTAAGAAGGCGTCTAAGAAAAAGACCCATCCAGCATAGTCGAGAAATCACTATCCAATCTGTAATAAGGCTTTGCTCGATGCTGGAGTTCATGAAGCCCTCAGACAATTATCCCTTGCAACTCAAGATTATACTCTTTAATTTTCAAATTCCGAAAATAAAAATAATAATTCCAAAGGTCTTCATCATACACTTCCTCATTAAGGCTTGGTTCATGACAGTTCGGCCGATCTCGAAGTATCAACTTTAGATGAGAATCGCGATAACACTCTGTGTGGCCAGAAGATCAAGGAGAAAAAGGTTTCATCTTTTGTTGTAACCCACCATGGTGGTCCTCCCAATGATGATGAATTTATCTATGAAAGAACTCTCCGTAGTAGTAATTTTCATTGCCTGGAAAATTACTCAAAGGACAATTCAGTAACAAGAAAGCCCTCTTATCTTGAGTCACTTGCAAATTTTAAGCCAATCTTGTCTGATGCTTTACCGCTAGCAGGTGAAATACTTTCTCAATCAGAAGATAGCCCAGGGTGTAGGTCATTCTCCAAACCACCCATGGGTCATTCATCTTGTAATTTGATAAATTAATTCTCTACCAATCTTGTTGGATTTGATAAAGTAACAAAGAAGCTCCATCTTTGGTCTAATCAGGTAGAAGAATCTTCATCGAATTATAAGGAGGAAGTGCTGAATATGAGAAAACAACTGGCGAAATGGGAAGTACCAATCATGTTTTGGCCTTTGGCCGACTCTTGGTATGATATTCTGGAAATGTTGACTGAATATTGTATTCACAATGTTCGTCTCAACATGTGGAAAACTCCTTTTCACTTAAAAGATAAAATATTATCTTATAATGAATATGAAAATCATGCCATGATAATATAAGGGTTACAACACCAAATTTATTTGGCATCTCTCTCAGTTTCCCGACATCCAAAGGTTGAAAAGTAGCAGAGAGCCCTTCAACATTCATTCTTTGCTACATTAAAAAGGTTGTGCTAGTTAATTACCAGTGCCACATCTGGTATTCATATCAGGGGATGGGGTGTTCATGGAGAATTGCATTTCACTATACTCTCCAGTCAACAAAGCCTGCCAAAATTGGTCTCATGAAATGTTATTTCCCATGTCTGGCCACAACCAACTGGTTTTGTGTATAATGAAAGGCTTGCTTAGGAACATGCCTCAACTAGTTCTTCCCAAAATCAGGCATATAAATAACAAGTTGTCGAATTAATCTTGTAACAAGAAAATGAGAATATCAAACAGGTTTATCATTTATAGAATGCGCATCATCAGGTGAAAGAGGTGTCAGAAATCATTCAACGGTCATTTGAGCCAGGTGATTTGAGTGAATGTCGGATGATGCATCCGGCTAATTTCTGGACTAAAATCTGAAAAATCAAGAGAGCTTTTAAGAAAGTCTCAGATGTAGTAGCTCAAGAACCACCTCTGATTTCCTGGCTGGGGACTCTTTTAGCCCAACCCTGGGGATCAACATACGGGATTCAAGGAGTTGAGCAGGAAAAGCAGGAATAGCCCCAGTCCACTAGACTGGGGACTTTTTCAAATCCTCAATCTCTTCCTCAGTGAAAGTCAGTTTTCTCTCAGTTAGGCAAGAATCCACAAGTGGAATGCAGAGCCGAATTATCAGGAGATTCCCACTAAATTACGGTTCATCAAGAAGTTCCTAAGGTATTAACTCAACAAAAGGAAATGTCTCATAAAGGACATGGAAGAAGACAGTATCGCAGAAATGCAGATAGAAGGGATGCATTGCCTTATGCATCGATAAATTTCATCAATGTCATTGTCACTGATCCCACAGAACATGAGGTTCACTCAGAGGAATCAGATAAAGAAGTTCTTATTCAAGAAGCTGTACACACAGAAATAAATGAAGAAGGTGTGCGTACTCGAAGTCAAAGGCTTACCCAGAATCTTGGTATTCCTTCAAATAACCAACTCCCCCCTCTCCGAAAGGCATCCAACAAGGGGAAAGGAAAAAAGTCTGGTTACATTCCACCCTACCTTTGGATAAGGTCAATCACTCTCATTAGAGGAATGTTTTTCACAACAAGAGGAAGAAATGAAGGAGTTAAGAAGGTTAAATGCAGAACTACTTCAAGGAGGGGGAATCTTCCGGAGTTTTCTCCCCTTCACCAATCCCACTA
The DNA here is from genome assembly GCA_963277665.1 of Viscum album. Taxonomy (NCBI): domain Eukaryota; kingdom Viridiplantae; phylum Streptophyta; class Magnoliopsida; order Santalales; family Viscaceae; genus Viscum; species Viscum album. The sequence goes on along the minus strand of OY728153.1, from coordinate 1,197,413,881 downwards.
TCCTTCCTCCTTTCTCATCGATTTCTTTGTGGCCTAAGGTCCCTAACCTTCATAAAGGATTCCCATAGCTGACACTGTCCACGAAGGATTTCAACAGTGATTCGGATCTCTTCAGGATAACAATGGTCGCTCACTTTAGGGTCCTCTGCCCTTCGGTGGATGCCTTTGACTGATTCGTGTTTGAATCTTGGGGACTTCAAGACCGCGCGGTGGTCGAGTTTCTCGGCCGACATCATATGATGGTTCGGTTTTCTTCTGAGAGCGATTTGATTGCTTCTTGGTCCAACACCCCCTTAACCCTCAATGGATGCAGATTTTACCTCCTTCACTGGTCCTTTAAATCCATCATGAATCATGAAGAACCGACGATGGCGGTGTGGGTAAGCTTCCCAGATTTTCCGCTTCCTTTTCAGATTCCATCAATTATAAGCATGTTAGGGAACATAGTTAGTAGATTTCTCTGTTCGGATAGTAGGACTGCTGCTGTTTGTCTTCGTATAAATCCTCAAGTTTGTGTTGAGGTCGACCTTTCAAAGCCTCCTATAGAGTGGCTTTGGATTTCGGTTGGCGAAGAATTCAGATGGAAACAACAGGTGGTATTTGAGTCTTGGCCAGCGTTTTTCTCGGATTGCCATCTTCTAGGACATTTGGCCCCTGGATGTCGTTGAGGTCCAAGGGCTCAGCAATTGTTGAATTTCTATCCAGTAGAGTCTCAGGCGCAGGCCATTCCCGGTGCGATTCAGCTATCGGATAGAGCTGGACTGGACAAGCCTGCAGAGGCGCGCGAGGTTGATCCAAGGGAACAGGATCAAGGCGGGGTTCATTTTGGTCTAGGCGAGGATTTGAGGCTAGAAATAGAAGGCAGTCCTCGGGAGGGCCAGCCTTTATAGGGGACTTATCCGGTGGTTCCAGAAGTAGTGAAGGATGTGGAGGTCAGTACCCCCTTTCCATGGGTTTTAGATGTCATAGCTCAGTTAAGGCCGGATTTGGGGATCATTTCCTTGCAGGAGAATGGAGTGGAGGCAGTGCATGGGGGGAGGAAAGTAGGTATCCTTACATGTGGATGTGGTGGAGCATCCAGTCTCGGATAGAATTGTTGATATTGGTGTGGTGAACGGTGTTAGCAAGGTCTATGGCCCAAGGGGTCCTCAAGGTCAGGAATGGGAGGGATCTAACCAGCAGTCTCGATATGGAAAGGAGGCCGAACCATCTGTCAAGGCATTGCAGGGGAAATCCTTTTTGCATGTAGCTACAAGCTATCTCCACGGTCAAGGAAGGAAAGATGGTCAAGGAAGGCATGAATTGGATAGTGTATTGGGTCCTCTTGATCCAAACATGATCATTTCTATGTCCTCCTTTTAGATGACTGGTAGCGAGGGGAAGAAGAAGAAGGACTTGGAAGTCAAAGAAGGAAAGTTGGATTCTTCGAGTAGGGTGGGGGCTCTGAAAGAAGGTCCGGGGGTAGAAGTGAAAAAACGATTTAAAGCCCTGGAAACTCAAGAAAAGTCATTATCACAAGAGGATGTGGATTCAGGTGATGATAGTTTTATCCAACTCTCTGTTGACATCCTGGACCAATTCCAAGGGAAAGGTCCCCACAGTACAAGAAGGAAGAAGGGGAAAAAGGAAAGCACGACTAGGGGAAATGCACAGTGGTTCCGAGGAAAAAACCCAAGGGGCGCAGAGACTACTCTCACTTGCCGAAACCATTGGAAACCATGTCATCCAAGAAATGTGGAAGAATGGAAAGCAAAGACCTTCAAGACGGTAAAATTGGGGATCCCAGTAGAGAATAAAGAGTAACAGGGGAAGAGGGTGCAGAGTGTCTAACGCTCATCTGCCACTCTAAGGAAGAGATTCTTGAAAAAGTCCTTCGGCCAAATGCATCAAATGAAGAGATTTTAAGGATTTATGAAAGATGCTTGTAGACTGAGGCCACAGAGGAGCAAGAAGCATGGATAGAAAAGCAAGACCGAATCATCATCTGAGGCTTCAACCAAGGCAGAATCACCTTAGAGGAATTCATCCAGATAATGGACAGAATGATTTCTCACCTTGAAGTAATTTTCAGGGAGGATCCAGACATCCTGGTTAGTACTCTGCACTAGGAATTATACAGAGCATCTGACTCAAATAACTTTATTCTTGTGTTTAACAATTCTGTGAGGTCTTTCAGCATGTAGTTCTTGTGTCTGAACTTTGGTTTCCCACTTGTCCTTAAAGTAGATTAATAAAAAATTATAGTTGGAAGAACTACTTCAAGGTAGTCTTCCTCCTAAGCATGCTGGAGTTAATCACTTAATGGAATTTTTGGCATCTACTGGGATGGATCAAGAATATCCCCCTTTACAATTACACCCTCACAGGTCTAGTCCTATGGGTCGTACGTGACAACAACTGGTAATGCTACCATCAGTGACAGTACCAGTCCCCACACCCTTCCAAACTCTAGTTCTTGCACCTGCACAGCTCCAAGCTCAACTAGACGTTTCTCAAAAATTAATGACTACCATTGAGTCATTAATAGCTCGGTTGGAAGCTATGGAAGGGAAGCATGCACTAGTTCAACTAGAGAAGAGACCTTACCCTGAATGGGTGGATGAAATTCCTCCCCCATAAAATTTTTTGAGTACCACATTCCCAATTTTTAATGGTTCAAGAGATCTAGAACAACACTTAACACATTTTGTTTTTCGTTGTGATCCTATGATGGGAACTCCTCAACAACAAGAAGCAGTTAAGCTCGAGTATTATGTGCATTCATTACAAGGACCGGCTTTTGTCTGGTATACAAGCTTGCAATATCTGTCTGTTTCTAGGTGGGAGGATCTCCATCAAAAATTACTTCTTCAATTTTGCTAAACATTGCCAAAGACAATAGTTTTTTATCTTACCAATTGTATGAAAAGGGAAAATGAAAGAGTTTCATATTTAATTGCTCGCTGGAAGGGATTAACATATTTCTTATGTTTATCACTCCCTAAAGAATAGTTTCTTCCAATATATGTGGAAACTTTTCATGATGAATTACGCACACCGTTGATCCCTGTGAAATACACAGGAGGGTTTCGAGACCTTACTTCAATCGATCAGTAGATAGAGGACTCTCTTATGGAGACTAAGGCTAAAACTCGTGTAATTACATCAGTTCCAGGAAGGAGAATAGGGATAGTAGAGACTTCACCAGTTACACTTAAACAAGAAACTGTACCTGATTCCACTTCAAAACCTTCATCGTATCAAAGGGATCCACCTCTTGAGTGTCAACAACAATGGATGCCTCGTCAAGATGATCAAAGAGATCAAATACGGAAACAATTTGAAGAGTTGAAGAACAATGTTTATTATTTCCAAAATGAACAAGTTCTAGGCTACTTCATCTTAGCTCTAGAAAACAATCTGGTTCAGTTTCCAAGGCCCAAAAGGCCGGACAAGGAAGGAGATGAAGACCTAGCCAACTATTTCCCGTTTCATCAGATGTTGGGGAATCCCATTCAAGAGTGTTTTTTCTTTAAAGACCTCCTGCAAAAGATGGTGGAATCTAGACATGTGAAACTGAAAGGTTCTTCAGCCCAGGTAGCATGTGTTACTGCTACTGATCCCGAGGAAGAACGCGAGTGGCATGAAGTCAAAAGTAAAAATGCATAGAAATATGTTGATTGGATGGTCAGGAAAATGATCAACTGTACTAATTCCATTTTACGAACACAATTGATGAAACCAATGGTGCCTTCTGCTATTTCTACCATAGAAAAACTCCCTTCATCAGACAGAAAATCATCAAAGAGGCAGCATAATTTGAAGAAAGAAGAGTAGTTAGAAGAAGATGAGCTCGTGTCAAAGCCAAAGTTTTCTTTGACTCTGGAAGATTTTATGCCATCTACTTCAAAACTAAAGGCACCGCCTCACCAAACGGTACAGCCTGAAATGGTTCATCAAGAAGATTATTCACCAGATGAGTAGTTGATCGTTGGTTCTGTTAACATGATTCACTTAACGGATTCGTATGCCATTCACAGTTTTGATCTTGATGAGCCTGAGTTTCTTGTATCAAACAGAGGAATTCAAGGGAGTTCTAGAGGTCTAGGATATAGGGGAAGACATTGATATTTTAGAAGCCACTATTCCAATCCTACCCCTTCTAGAACTGTATATGCAACAGAAACTCATGGCAAAGCCCTTCAGCGGGCTCAACAAGAACAAGAAAGTTCATCCACACATGGAAGATTCAGTCCTGGCATAATTATTTTGGAGGATCGGTTAGAGGTTACACCTTCTACCTCTCAACAAATAAATAGACCTAGTCGGTCTAATTTGCCAAAGCCAGAAGTATTTCTAACTCCTACCCCGATAGAAGATGCATCTACTTCCAATGTATCAACTTCTATGGAACCTTCGAAACCACATGTTCCTGTTGGGAAACGCAGACCTTTGGACCAAAAGTATGATGTCTTGAAACATTTTGCCCATGTACTGGCCAAGTTATCAATTCTGGATGCCTTGAATCTATCAAAGGATCTTTGGGAGGCACTCATTGAGGCTTTGTCAAGTCCTCATGAATTTGAAACTGAAATTGTTGCGGCTGAAGTATACCATATAGAGAATGATCCTACAGAATGACATGAAGTGATATGTTTTACAGATGAATATGATGATAATTTTGTGCATGGACATATTAGACCTTTGTATTTATCTGGAATGGTCAATGATGTAGACATCTGACGAGCTTTCATTGATAATGGTTCAAGAGTCAACCTCATCCCTATTTTTACACTTCGTCGATTGGGCCTCACCGAATCTGATTTATCTCATTCTACTTTGATGTTGCAAGGATATGATAAAAATGAAAAAGAACCTCTAGGCGAGATTACACTCAAAACTCAGTTTGGATACCTTGTATCCAATTTAGATTTCATGGTTATTCATCATGACACAGACTTCAACATTTTTCTAGGAAGAACTTGGATACATCATCATGTGTTTATACCTTCATCATACCATCAATGTCTCAAATATTGTTTCAATGGTCAAATTGGGACATTGTATGGTGATAAATCCCCATTCAAAACATGTGAATCTCAATACATTAAGGAAAATGTCTATCACATGGAGGGAATAGAGATATCCACACCAAAGGAGGTTACTAATATTAATTCTCCATATGGTTTGGAAAAGATTCTAGTAAACCCATTCATACATATGAGTACAGATTATGTGTTGCCTATCAATCAAATTGACATGATAGACCCAAATCCAAATACTCTAATGGAAACTTCCATAATGTCAATTACAGCAACCAAGCCAGACAACATGGTAGAAATTGTTGATTCACCAGGAAATGATGAAAGATCAAATGGAGATGTCTTTATTTCATCCATTGAAATCCAGCAATTCTATACCTCATCAACCAGGCCAGAAGAAGTTATAGCAATGTCAGGGATGAACAATGATGTCGATTTTCAATCCATCATCTCCTCTTTATTACCCAAGGAATACCCTTCATCATCAATAGGGTCAAAAATGGTAGCCTCTTCATCAAGATGTTCAAATTTTAACTTCTCTCCTAAGCATGGAAATTCTGCTTCATCATCTACTATGCAAGTAGAAACAAAAGAAGTAACACATATTGAAAAAGAAGAGGAAGATCTCAGAGATGCTCCTCCAGCATCTGAAGAAGGTATCTCCACCACTGTGGATGAACTCAGAGAAATAAATCTGGGTACAAAATAAGATCCACGCACCACTTTAATTAGTGCGACCATGACTCTTGAAGAGCAATAAATGTATATTTCATTTTTAAAGTAAAATCGAGATATATTTGCTTGGAACTATACAGAAATTCCAGGTCTTGATCCTGATATTGATACTCATCATTTGGGTTTTCCAGAAGAACATCAAGTATTCAAGCAAGCTACCAGAAGAACACACCCAACTTATGCCTCCAAAATTGAAGCTAAAGTGGATAAGATTATCAAGGATAAATTCATCAGAGAAGTTCAATATCCCAAATGGATGGTTAATATTGTCCCTGTGAAAAATAAGAATAGAAAAATTAGAGTTTGTATTGATTTTAGAGATCTTAATCGACATTGTCCCACGGATGATTCTCCATTTCTGATCACAAAACTCTTAATTAGTGAAACAGCTGGTTATGAAGCACTTTCCTTCAGGGATGGATATTCTGGGTATAATCAAATCTGAATGTCTCCAGAAGATGAAGAATCTATAGCCTTTAGGGCCCCTAAAGGTTTGTTTTTCTATCAGGTAATGCCCTTTGGTTGAAGAATGCAGGTGCAACATATCAACGTTCCATGCACCGTATCTTCAAACCCTTTTTAGGGAAATTTGTTGAATGTTATATTGACGATTTGTTGGTTAAATATAGAAAAAGTTCAAATCACTTGGCTGATTTGGAAATCATATTCCACAAACATCGACAACACAATTTGTAGATGAACCCCTTGAAATGTTCTTTTGGGGTATCCTCAGGTAATTTTCTTGGCTTTGTTGTACGCCATCGTGGTATTGAAGTTGATCCTGAGAAGACAAAATCAATCCTTGGTATGTCACCTCCTCAAAATTTGAAGGAATTGAGAGGACTTCATGTACACTTGGCCTATATTCAGCGTTTCATCGCCAATCTGGCAGGAAAATGTTTACCCTTCACCAAATTAATGAGGAAGGGAGTCACATACCAGTGGACTGAAGAATGTAAAGAAGCATTCAATATTCTCAATAAATAACTCTTGAGTCCCATGGTATTAACGCCACATGTTGAAGGAAGACCACTTATTCTTTATGTAACAGCTTTAGAGCGATCATTGGGTGCCTTCCTTGCCCAAAAGAATGATGCTGGGAATAAAAACAGCCTTTATTATCTCAGTTGGACTATGCTTGAGGTAGAAACTCGATATTAAGGTATTGAAAAGTGGTTCCTAGAGTTAATCTTTGCAGTTCAGAAATTGAGAAACTACCTAAAACATCATGAGGTCCAGTCGGTATCTCGCAATAACCCACTCAAATTTATCCTTAGTCTTCCAATGCTTACAGGATGTCTGGTAAGGTGAGCAGTTATTTTGCAGCAGTTTGATATCGAGTATGTGTCTCAGGAGGAAATAAAGGTCCATGCTCTGGCTGATTTCCTTACTGAACACCCTTCAGTAGAAGATACATCTTTAGATGTTGAACTTCTAGATGAGTAAGTCTTATCTATTCAAGATAATCTTCAAACATGGAAAATGTAATTTTATGGTGCTTCCATAAGTCCAACAGGGAAACAAATGTAAGATCCTAAATTCAACAAAGTTGGGATATGAATTGTACTTATTTACCAAGAAAAGGCAGTGCTACCCTATTCCTTCTTATTATTGGAAGGCGGTATAAACAATGAAGCAGAATATCAAGCCCTCATTGCATGATTGGATTTGGCGCTTCAGGCACAGGTGAATCACTTAAAGGTTAAATGTGATTCAGACTTGGTAATCAAACAAGTCAATAGGGATTGTGCCATCATAGAAGAGGAGTTAATACCTTTGTATGATTACGTCAGATAGTTAATAGTGGAATTTCCTTTGGAACCGACATTTTTTTATGTCCCATGATCACAAAATGCTCAAGCTGATGCACTGGCTAATGTAGCCACAGCTCTAGAAGATCCAAATCGGGACGAAACAATCATCAGTATTTCCCACCTTCATACAGTTTCACCTTCTGTTCAAATAAAAATAGAGGAAATTAATGAAATTAGTCCCATTTTTGAACCATATGGTCATACTATATGATGGATGACAGCTATCAGGGAATACCTTCAAAATGGAACAGTCCCACCTGATATATCCAGGAAAGAACAAGTCCGGCAACATGTACTTAATTTTACTCTTTATGATATCCCAGATCACCTATAAAAAATTCTCTACAAGCGAGGTTTTGATGGAATTATCTTCAGGTGTATTGATGATGAAGAGACAATGGATTTTATTAAATAAGTACAAGCAGAAGTCTGTGGTACCCACCAGTCTGGACATAGACTTTCTGGTCAAATTTGAAGGTTTGGATACTTATGGCCTTCAATGATGCAAGATTGTGTTGATTTCACTAAGAAGTGTCATTCTTGCCAAGTATGCACCAACTTCATTCATCAACCCCCAGAGTTTCTCCATACATCTAAATACTCATGGCCATTTGCCACATGGGGAATGGATGTAGTAGGACCTTGCCCTTAAGCTACATCCAAGAAGTTTAAGTATATTCTTACTGCTACTAACTTCCTTTACAAATGGGCAGAAGCAATACCTCTCAAAGAAGTTTGTTATAAAAGCATTGTTAGCTTCATCAAATCTAACATCGCTACCAGATTTGGTGTCCCTTATACCATATTGACGGACAATGGCACCAACTTCTGTTCATCCGAGTTATGGAAGTTGTATCAAGAATACAACATAAAATCCAACCATTCATCTCGGTATCATGTAGTGGCCAATGGTAAAATATAATCCTTTAATAAGACTTTTTAAAACATAATGCAAAAGATGGTGGATAAAGATAAGAAATCTTGGCCTGAAAAAAATTTTCATGCTTTATGGGCTTATCGGACCACCACCCGCACTGCTACGCGGTCAACTCCATATTCATTGGTATATGGAACAGAAGCAGTCATGCCCATTAAGGTTCAATTACTTTTTCTCAGAGTATCCATTTGTGATCAGTCATCTACAGATGAAAAATCTCAAAAGTGATTGGTTGAATTGGAATGATTAGATGAAAAAAGATTGTGCACCCTACACCACTTGGAAGTCTATCAGAATCGAATAACACGGGATTTCAACAAAAAAAATCGTCTTAATTCATTCATTTAGGGAGAATTAGTATTAGTCCTCATAAATCCAATGATACTAGGAAAGAATCCTCCAAAACTTGAGCCAAAGTGGGAATAACCTTACTCAATACACAAGGTCTACTCCAATGGAGCTTATTATTTAATCTCAATGGATGGAGAACTCATTAAAACTCTAATAAATGCAAGATTCTTAAAGAAGTATTTTGTGTAACACAAATACACCTCCTTTTTATCTACTACATGACATTAAACTATGCAGCACCAATAGTCTTCACCGAAAGACTTTAAACTGTACAGTCTCAATAGTCCTCACTGCAAGACTTTAAAATGCACGGTCCCTATAGTCCTCAATATAAGACTCTAAACTACATAGCTCCTCTATCTTCCAACATGACGTTAAACTGTGTCCCCTTTTTCCCTACTACATGACATTAAATTGTGCCGCACCAATAGTCTTCACGGCAAGACTTTAAACTGGACGGTCCCAATAGTCCTCACTACAATACTTTAAACTGCACGGTCCCTATAGTCCTCATTATACGACTCTAAACTTCATAAATCCTATATCATCTAACATGACGTTAAACTATGCCCCCTTTGTCCCTTCTACATGACACTAAACTATGGCACACCAATAGTCCTTACTACAAGACTTTAAACTGCATGGTCCCTCTATCGTGTAACATGACGTTAAACTATGTCCCCTTTATCCCTGCTACATGACACTAAACTGTTCAGCACCAATAGTCCTTACTGCAAGACTTTAAACTACATGGTCCCTCCATCGTCCAACATGACGTTAAATTGTGTCCCCTTTTTTCGTCCAACATGATGTTAAACTGTTCATTGTTAGGGTTATTGTTACCTCTTGTTTCCCACACCGAGCATGACTCGTGTGAGCTTAGAGTAAACATCAACCATAATACCCTCTCTGGGATGCTAACCATGTGTACGTCCCAACACCGTTTTTAGGTCATTTTTCTCAAGTACAACTCAATCACTAATTCATTTTTAATTGAACTATGCAGACTTCGATCCTTGCCTTCTAGGATGGGTACGTAGGCAACCTCCTAAGGTTCAAGCCCAAAACCAATAACTTTACATTGGTTCACCATCGTCCTTGATATATAAAGATAAACTATACAATCCCCAATTGTCCTCACTGCAAGACATTAAACTAAATAGTAATATGTCTTAGATACATGACGCTAAACTATGCAGCACTAGTCCATGCATATGACCCTAAACTATTCGTACTTTTGTCCGGTATTACAATAAACAACCACAGTCTTTGACACCCTCACCTGAGAGGGAATAATTATTGACATTGATCTCCAACCATGTCATATTCCAAGGACTACGTGCATACATGTAAATTCCCAAACCTTTAATTTTGGGTCAAACCACCATTTCACTAAAGTCCCCTTTCACCCTTCACTTGTACAAACCAAATATATACATAGGGTATTTAAATAACTATGTATGGATTGACTCCCATCCTTATGGGATACGTAGAAATGGTCGTGTATCCCTCGAATACAGCCCCAAGTCTTTGGGCCTAACCCCAAATTCCACTTTCAGTCCCTTGGCTGAAAAGTCCCCCTGTGAAAACATGAATGTGGTATGAAAACCCTGGTCTTCTTTCACATCAAGTTTATAAAACACACAATGTGTATTCCTCATTATGGTATGAGCTCTATAACCCTAAAATAATATCTCTTAAACTCTCATCCCACATGACATTAAACTATATTTCAAGAACATACTTATGGGATACGTAGTGAAGTCCAGCATCTCAATTCAGGAACCAACCACAACAAGATTGTGGTTAGAATTGGTCTGTGTATCTCCGTCATGCATTGGACAATGCCCATTTTGATTGTTCATACTCCTAACATTAAATACTTCCAGATCTCCATAACCCTTTTCTTGACTTCTGGTCACAAAATGTCTGATACTCAGGAATTATTTTGCTTGACTATGCAACACGTGCCCCTAGGTGGCCTTGCATAAGTAGTCTACATAATGGACCTATCATCCAAAAGATACTATTATTTGACTATGAATCCAATTCCCTTAAATGGACCTGTATATTTTAACCCCCTAATAGGTTTTTCAAATAGTGGTAACTTCATTATTGGGAGAAAAACCTCTTTTGTCCTTATTTGTCTTAACGAAAATATGCAGGGATCTGAAAAAATAGACATCCTTAACATATTTTTCCCATACTCTTTTTCATGATATAAAAGTATTTAAGTCTATCGTTTATATTTCCCTTCCCTATGTTTGGGTCAGACCTTCGTAGGAGTGACATTCATCTAATTCTTTTACAATATTGATTGGAAATATCCTATCTATATTCAAGTACCTCTCTACATACAGTAGACTCTATGCTTTGGAAAATTTTAATCTCCATAAACATTCACTGGTTTTTTAGCAATAGAAAAGTAAAATTTCTGAGAGTTCTTTTGCCTGAATATGCATCACGTGACCTTAGGTGGCCTTGCATAAGTAGTCTACATAACGGACCTATCAGCCAAAAGATGCTATTATTTTACTATGAAGCCAATGCCCTTAAGTGGCCCTTCATAATTAAACCCCCTAATGGGTTTGTTAAATAATGGTAACTTAACTCTTAGGAAATGCATCCTCTAATGCCTTTTAGCCTTTTTTTCATATCATTCCTCAGATTCAAAATTTCTTAAGTCAGAGTTTACATGTTTTCCCCCATACATGAATGTGGTAATATGTTTTTAGATAAATTATCAAGGAATTGAGTCAATTTTAATCCATTCGGTCAAAGCTATTCGACCTTAAACATTATCCTTTTTATGTCCGACATGCATGACCTTAAACTACCAACAAAAGATAGGGTACTAATTAAATTTGGAACTTGTAAAAGGATCTCTGAACAAAAGTCGAGTCCCACCTCTCTAAATGAACATATTGTGTGATTTAGGCAATATTGAGAAATAAAATATGCAAAGGTTGTGGGGTTGTTTGTATCACCCTAGAAAAAATCAAACTATGCTTACTAGGCTCATTGGATTAGGTAAAATTAATTAAAGAAAGTAGCAAGAGAATGAAGGAACAAATGATTGAAGATGAAAGTGTTCTTCATTGATGCATATGAGTTAAAAGGACATCCACATATTTGAGTATCCTCTATTTTTCAATAATTACAAGAGTCTTTCAACATAACTCTTAATTTCATTTACGAAATCCCGAGATTCATTAGCAGCCACCTGGAATTCATTCATTCAACTGGATACAATAAGAGACGCAGTGATACCAGATCTTCCTGGAACAATTGTAAAATAATGTTCTTGAGTGCGGTTTGAGAAAATTTTCTGCTGATCAAACAGTGACTCTGTTTCTGTCCAAGGGACTTGGAAGATGGATACATGGATTTGAGAATGGAGAATTGGAATTAAAGAGAAATTTGAAGAGATTACTCTTTTCAGATATTGTTCTAACATCCTGATAATATTCTCTCCAGCAACTGGTTGTGGAAAACATATTAGCCCATGGGTTTTCCATTTTCATATACGCAAGGAAATGGCATGGAGGAAAATTTTGAAATTTCACCCCATTGTTTCTGCTCTTAATGCACAACATAATCGAAATAGAGGGGTAACAGTGCGGCTACATCTCAGGCATATAGTTCTTTGGATCTGGAACGTTGAATCCTTGCAGATGACCATGGCCATATTAAGGAAAGTAAATACTTTTTGGGAAATTGACATGATATTTATTCAAGTACTTGGTCAAATCTGGGAGAGTGTTGTCATAGATATCATAGTAATAATGGCCATCAATGTTCATCTTGTCATCAATCTTCTTGCTAGAAAATACATCAGCCAATACAATTATTTTGAGAGCCATTGAATCTTCGCAAATATCGAATAATTAACTTTTAACTAAGTTGGTTTTTCATAAAAGTTTTGAAGAAATCAAAAAAAATGGCTAAGACATTAAGGCGCACAAGTCTAATCTTGGTGCATAAGTCTAATCTGGTCGCGCAAGTTATACCGTGCTAATACTGGCGCGCAAGTCAAAAACAGACTGAGGAAGCGAGACACAACAAATAGAAGCACGGATGAGAAAAAATCCAAGACAACCATGCGACGAGATATCACTTAAAAAATGAGAGCGAGAAGCATTTGAAATATGGATGCTTTGTGCGAAGTGACGCCTATATTTATAGGCGATCCAGAAACATGCACGCCGTAACTTGTGCGCCTCAAACCTGTGTGCCTCTGGACCCTGGTTTCTCCTTTACCTCAGAGTTAAACTCTATTTCCTTTTTTTCGGATCCAACTCCGAGGAGGGACTTTTGTGGATGCTCCATTCCATCACAGAGTCCAAAGATTGACTGAGGGGAATAACTCGAGCAAAGAAAAGGGAAGATTCATCAAATATTAGAAAGGAATTAAGGCGCTCTAGTTTACCAGTGCGCCAGCCTTGGGCACGCAAGTCACTTGTGTGCCAGATATGAGGCGTGCAAGTCACTTGCGCGCCCTATGTGAAATTTCGCCCAAACCTCAGGTGGCCTATAAATACCCCCTGTTGGCCCCCCATTTGAAGGATGAAAAATCCAAAACTCAGATTCAAGATCTTGTCTCCCAAGTCTCTGTCTGAAGTCTTCTGAGCACTTCTAAAGTAATTCTTTACCTAGAATGGAAGATCTAAAGATAAATAATAAGGCCTCAGTATTAGAACTCATCAATACTTGCGCACCTAAGTGTCCGACCCTTAAGGGAAATGAAGACACTTGCGCGCCTCCTTTACCTCTCAAGGAAACTTGTGTGCCACCCTTCAAAAATTCTCTAGGGATGATACTAAGGGCTCCAATTCTATGTTTCCCAAGTATCACTTTATGGATTCTTCATTTCCAAAGTTGAATCATGTCGCACAAGTATACTTTCACGACCAATAATTCCGCGTTAGAACAAAACTTGTGCGCCTCCTTCCTAGTCACTTCCTTTCCTCAAATCCACTTTTCCTCTTCAAAGATAGCCTTCAAAACCCTCTTCAAAGCCATTTATGACATGGTTCCTTTGTTGGATTCTTTGTCTGAAAAGAATTATGTGGAACATCTCTCAAAAACTCACGATTTACATAACTTTATGTCATTAGGGTTAGGGATTTCCTTCATTCAACCTCATCCTTAAAGATAAGAATATATTTAATCTGGGCATCCTCCTTAAGAGTAAGACCCATGTTCCTTAATCTGGGAATCCTCCTTGTTAGGATTAAGTCCCAATCATAATTTCCTTTAACTTTGGGAATCCACCTTAGAAGTAAGCCTTAGTCTAGATTTATTTTGAATTGGGATTCGTTTTAAGGAATGAAACCCAATCATAAGTTCCTCTTAATTTGGGCCTTTTTCTCAGGAGTAAGCCCCGAGTAAAAATTCCAAATCTCTATAAAGTACAAATACCTTTATGGACCCTGATCCTTCGCTTTTTTTCCTGAACTAAGTCCTAATATTCATTTACATGGTCCATCATACATACGTAAGCCCCACATCATTTCTTATGACTGCATCTTTCATGGAACAATCATCATATTTACTGATACTTCTTGTTTCTCACACCGAGTATGACTCACGTGAGCTTAGAGTGTAAAAGTAATCACGACATCTCTTTTTGGGCCATTAACCATGCATAAGCCCCATATTTCTTTCCCGAACTACATGGACTTTGATCTCTTCCTTTAATGTAGAGTACGTAGGAATCCTTTATAAGGTCCAAGCCCATCTATCATTAATTATTTTTCCGTCCCATATGACGTTAAACAACATCCTTCTTATTGAACTATGTGTGTTCTGATTCATTTCTTTTTAACAAGGATACGTAGGTATCCCATATGTGGGTACGATCCCAACTCTGAAATAATCCCTGTCTTTCTAAACGACAATAAATTTCAAGTGCCCCACCGAGTGGATTTAAAACTAGTATGGTTATCATAATGACCAAGAGATTTCTATATAATGTGTTTAAGGATACCATTGAATAAGAATATCTAATAAATACATATTATTCTCTATCGATGAAGAAACTCAAATACATATAAAAGATTCTCTAAATCTCATACATATCAATCATTGATTTCCAAATCTAAAGTAAAACTCATTTTCATACTTGGTGAATTAATAAGTATTCGGGAACATAACTTAAATCTATAAGAGAGTCCCAAAGTAGGTAATAATTCCCCTCAAAAAGGTGTGATGAGCCTGACCTCTGATCCTCTCGACCAATGAAAATTATTAAGCCTCATTGGTCCACAACTAATGAGAACCTACCTTTGGAATGTAGGTCCAAATGGATATAGAATCATTGGATGTTTCTTGTTCTACGAATAAACCTATTAGAAACTGATTGGAAAGTTTGAACCCTAAACAAACAAGGTCATCCCCATTTCCAGAAGAAATAGTGTGTTCCCCTCCTTCTAGGCCTAATTGTTCTACCATGAACAATTTTAGTTCAAGACCGCTTCTTCATTGAAATAGTCCGCTTTTCGTTCCGAACGGACCCCATTCTGATGGGGTACATTTTTAGGGTCCTGAAAATTTTTCCAAGGTAATAAAATACTCCCACCATCACTTTTCAAAAGAAAGTAGGTATTCTTATATGTCTAGAAAGTTGAATAGACTCAGTTTGAGTTGAATTTTTCAGAATAAAATTGAAGGAATTCAAATTTTCAAAGGATTTTAAATAGCCTGCATACCATCATCGAGAAGGGTTCGCAGACCACCTAGATCGCAAAAAACCGGTACACTAAACAATCCACAAGGTGATGTCCCATGGAGCGGTGGCCAGCGAACTCAATGAACTGCGAACCGCGTTGCCAAGGGGCTCATGCACACGAAGGACATCCATGTACCGTCTCATGAACTCAGCAGTTTGTAGATGATGAAAACTAGCAGGGTTCTGCAAACCATCATCATGAATTGCAACCTCCACAAACCCCAGTTGACCGAGTATTCTACGGGTCAAGATATATCTTGATGGGCCTCCGAAAATGGTGTCACATAACCATAGATATGATTTCCTCAATGCTCTATAAATTGTAGAATAGAAGGAATTGAAAGATGATAGACAATGAAAGCATGAAGGGAAACCATAGGTTAGAAGAAAGAACTCTGGGAAGATTCCAGATTCAGTCTTGAGTCGTCGATGAAGCCTGAATCATGAACCCCATTCTTCGCAGGTACACCCAACCCCGAACCATAAAACGAGGAAATATAATAATAATAAGAGAACTGTGAACCTAAATGGTGAAACCGCGAACCACATAATTATTTTAGATGAAATCTATGTGAATGATAATCCATCAAACCATCCTTCAATTTGTTGTTCTTCATAGTGTATCGCTATGAGTATTTAACCCAACACCGCATATTGCATCAGTACGCAGGTGGAACCCAAAGCAGCGTGACAGACCACATCCAAAATCGCGTACCACTATGGCGTGCGGTAGTCCATACCCATGCCCACATACTGCTTTGGTACGCGGATGAACCATCTTCCCACATACCACTACGGTATATAGAGCTTCCCCCATACTGCATGAGAAAATAATACACGACAAGGGGTGTTTTGGGTATTATTTCCTCTGGTTCTAATCTAATCCCTCCATTACCGCATAGTCCTCAATTGTACCTCCATGAACCAGTCCCTCAACATCAGGACAAAGCCTCTTCTAAAACCACAAAACTCATATGATCAAGCCATTGGGTGCATCAATGTTCCCTTTTGAGTCTATACACCCATGGTAAGAGAAGTCACAATGGAACTCCCCACAATGGTTCAGACTTTGAGAATTTTTGTTGGTCTACATTCCCATGGTAACCTAGAGTCTAACCTTGGGATGCTAATGTGGACCTCCCCATTCTAGGGATTAAGGGTGGTCACTTTCTTTTCCATTCAATGAGAAACAGTAATCAGTCAAAGGAGTTATGTTTGTTTATTATTTTGATAAGGATGAAACTCCTCCCCTTCCTGAAACATGACCTGAGGCACTCCCAATAAGGTAAATCCGCAATCTTCTCATGCCAAGTTTCATGAATTTTAATGTTATTTTACATTGAAAGGTTCATCGGTCTACGCCCTCACCCACCATCACCCTAGCCTCTCTCATTGTAATATCTCTCTCTCTCTCCCACCAGTAGGAGAGAAAGCATGTGGTTGGTTGGATCTCTCGCATCATGTTGTTTCTCACATCGATCATGACTCATGTTGGCTTAGAAATTTGTGATGATTACAATATCCAAAAAAATTTGAACTAAGAGAAATCTGATTCCTAATCAAACCAAGATATGTAGGACACCTACCTGAAGGTCTGAGATCAAAAGGGTTCCCATCTAAAAGGGTCCACCCAATCATGTCCCCCCAAATTGGAAGCCTTCATGTGTAAGCCCCAACCATTCCGAATTACATGGGTTCTGATTCCTATCTCAAGGATATGTAGGGAACCCATCTTGTAGGTTTGATCCCAAAATCAAGTCACCTTCCTCCCTCTAGATGATGTCAAACTCTAGAGCGCCTTATTGTATGGCTCAAGTCAGCATCACCTCAATAGCATCAAATCCATATATACTTACAAAAATTCTGGAAACTAGGGGTAGCCTATAAAAACACTCTTCAGGAATGAACCAATGATTCATGAACATAGGAACACAACTTAAATCTAAAAGAGAGTCCCATAATAGGAAATAATCCACCCCCAAAAGGGTGTAATTAGCCCGATATCCCATCCTTTCGATCAATGGAGTCCTTAAGTGTTGTTGGCTAAATCATCAACCAACAAGTGCCTGAATTTGGATAGCATGTCCATGAATCATTGATACCAGGGTCATTGGGTGTTTCTAACTCCACAAATAAACCCATTAGAGACCATATGAGGAACTTATATCTAAGAGGATCGATTGCAAAAGTACTTAACCCCATGAAATTTCCCGCCAGGATCATCTGACTATGGAATATCCTTCGCAATACGAAAGGGGTAAATTACCTAGTCCCCATGGGGTTAATACAACCTTCCTCTAAATGATAATGATGCATAATGGGTTGAAACAAAATAAATGGTGAATTTGACAAGAAACCATCTCTGTAAAAAGATATGGGTGATAATTTTTGTTGGACCATTTCAACATCACCCGAACTCACCACCTCAGAGGGGGAACATACTGGAATAACTACTACCCTATCTCAACACTGAAACATTATTCCCAGAACTATCACATTCTCTTAGGGTTTTTTGTAGTGATAAGGGTTTTGTTCATGATCTTAGAAAATATATTTAGGTGAAATATATTCACTTGAGTAAGGATTTTATACCTAAACCTATCCTCATGGCATCTAGAATGTGATATCTCTTCACCATGTAGAAGCAGGAATTTCAACTCAAAAAAATTCACGGAATATTCCAGGACTGACATAGAACCATACTCTAGGTTTATAAACTCATTGGATTAGTCGTCTCTCAGTGTTTTAGGAAATAAGTAATCATAGAAGGTAGTGTGAAAATTAATCCAAACCATGCCTTGATGACAACCCGCCTAGGTAATCACATCTCAAGTGTTCTTGGATGAATCATGAAAGATATAGGGGAAATATTTAGTCTCTTCTCTATATTCATATCTAGATGCTCGAAGTTAGACATGGTGTCCTCCAACCAAGACTCAATAGCTTTTGGACCACCATCTCCTGAAAATATGGGAGGAGGATGCTATTGAAAATCACATGTCAGATCATCCATAATTGGTGTAGGTTGTGGAGAACCCTACATGGATTACATTATAAATATAAAACTATCTCGAAGTTGAGCATCAATTCCTAGATTAGGTATAATAGGCGGTTCCTCAGGTGGAACTCCTAGTGGTAAGAATGGCTGCTTGGGGCCCACTATCTCTAGAGTGTGGTCTTCACCACCTTCTTATTGTGCAACTCGAGGACGTCATTGTGGAATATGTCTAAAAATTCCAATCACACACCTCAAAATAATATTTGAGAACAAACAGAAGCACTAGAAGAAGAAGAACATAAGAATATTGTATCACTACCCAATATACTATCCCAACTACCTACTTATAAGGATAAGGTATTGGTATGTTATAAAGTTTAATTCATAGGGGTTCCAGTAGTTTAATGGTCAACTATTCATTTACTCTTCATTTACTGGAAACCATTTCATTTTATAAGTCAAGATTTACATTTAAATTTTGTATTTAATTATTTAAATATAACAAGGTTCAATTAAAATGGATCACCATTCCCAGATAATAAGGTCCCATAAACCATATCATTGAAATCCACACCAATTTAATTTTTATTTAAACCCATCTACATTTAGTCTCATAATGTAATGAGTAATATAAAATGGATAAAATTAGTAAATTACCACTTCCAATTATTGAGAGACCATAAAACTCATGGAATGAAACTAGTAGTCACTCAATCATAGCCAAAGAGCAGCTCATTTAACCAAATATCATTGTTGACTTGGGTAGAAACCATCTATTTAATATTCTACCATCAACCTATATAGTAAAGCACTATTTAGATTGATACTGAAATGTTAAAAACCCAATCCCCCACCCTATATAAGATAAAAGTAGTTCAAAAATATATAACAACCACATATCACTCAACAATAACTGTTAGCATAGGAAATTAAAGTAGTAAAGTGAACATATATGGAATGAAATATGAAATGCATGTGATTTCTATGTGCTTATAATGATGAATGATTGATTCCTCTTATCCCTCTTCTCATTAGGGGAAGGATAAAATAAAATCCTCAATTATAATAATAATAACCACCACATATCATGTGTGTCACCCAACGATGAAAGGATGTCAACTATAATAAGTAAAATATAGAAAATAATTCTCATTTTATGTAACTTGGTATTTACCCTAAACATGGGTTAGCTACTCCCAAGCACGTTTTATAACCAAGTTCCAAAGAATTATAATTCTCATGTATATTATCTCAAAATAGTAATAAAAGAAAAGAAATGCTCTTATACCACTTTATGACATCCTGGACCCGGGTGACACTTAGAAGTGCCCTGGATCGGGTTAGCCACATAGCCTCAAGAGCACCATACCATATACCATAGGCTACCAACTGTTATCGAAGCCCTATGGTGTGTCTGTGGGGAGACTATTCACTCATGTAAAATGGCAACACAACATATATATGATAAACAAATAAATAATAGAATCATGGTATCAATGAATAATGTAGTGGAAGTAGATATAAATAAACAAGAACCATATAATAATACTCAATGATCAAAATAAATCATTTAAAAAATGATGATAATGTATTTCATGTCTCTAGAATGATAGAAAATGGGTATACATGGAATAAGGAAATACATGATATACAAAAGAATCAAAAAAATCTAAAAACTATCCAACACCCTAAGCTATGTCTCAGTAATCTTCTACAAAGATCTATACTAAGAAAGCAATCATGATTAGGTTTCCAAAGCGGGATGCTTACCCTTATCAACACCTGCATACATATAATCTGTTTGGGTACCAATGGAGACCCAGATAAGGTGTGATATAACTACCAATGTCATCTATAACATCCATTATTATAATATAAACTGATAGTGTACAAGTATGTATAGATGTAAAGTAATACAATTATATAAATACCCTAATACCTGATTCATCCTCAACCGGTATTGTCTCTGAACATTAGATCATTTAATTACTTCATTGAGGCTCAGTTTATAAAAATATTTCATGTGAGGTATAGAAAAACTAACTATGTATACTTATAATAATAAAGGATCCAAAGTGTAAAAAGAAATCCAATAATCAAGATAATAGTAAATAGGATCCAAGGTATAACTGACGCATGATATTATGATGATAATAGTAAAGAGGATCCAAGTTATTAATCAACCTATCCATGACCTCAAGGGTTGATCCAACTTAGTAATAACTTTTATCTTGTCTATAAGGTTCTAGGTGTAATCTAATGGGAATCACCCAATTCATTCCACTGTAAATTATTCTAACCAATTTCAAGGATCTCATCCAAGGTAAAATGGGATAAGCATGACTAGGCCTAATGGGGTGAATACATGGTGCCACATGTTTGAAGACATCAATATAGATCCAAGGAGTGTATCAAAGGCATCCTAATATATTTAAGACAGTTAAAGGATCATATTGTCTCATGTTAGGCATTTTTAAGTAGACAAGGACCATATTCCAAGGTGGGTATCTCCCTTGGAAGATGGATCCTTGGATCATAACGGCATCCTATTAGTGATCAAGGAATTACCACAGGAATCCAAGGCTGTCTCAGGTGTGGAAAATCTTATAAAGGTAAAAAATTATATATTCAATAGGAAACTTATACTTATAATTAAATAATTAGTTTATTTAAGACACATGCAATTTAATAAATCGAATAGTTCATTACATTATCTGCCATACTAAGTAACATGTCTCGAAGGACATGAAAACATTCTTAATTTAATTACATATTCAATTATTATGTTTATTCCTTTACCTTTCATAATCATAAAAAGGATGGATAAGGACATAAAATTGATATCAATTCCATTATAGCATTTTAAAAGTCCAACTGATATCTATAAATATACTTACCATTTAACATTTAAAAGGTTCATTAATTAATTAGAACAATTACCATAGAAAAGTTTTGGTGTAATCTACACATGTGTTATCCATTCAACAATTAAGGATCCATTGATTATATAAGCAAACTTACATTATAATAGTCATGTGAAAACCATAATATACACAGGCTAGTCATTTAGCAATTGATAGTTCATTTAGTTAAAAAGGGATTACCATAAAAATGTTATATCCACACACCCAAATGGTTTCATATATAAAGCCACATGGGTTACCAAGGAAAACATAAGTAAACACCCTACATGGGGTGGTCACTACTGAGGTCATAACCTCTAAAGATGAATAACATTTATAGAAGGGGATATGAAATAGAAGAATGATGATTATAAGCATGGAATATGAATTTAATATGAAACTCTAGATTAAATATGTGTTCAAACAAATATGATAGTTTATAAAATAGAATGAATTGAGGGATGAGTCATAAACCACCAACCTCAAGCCTATATCACTCTCCACGTCCAATATCAGCCTATAGATTATACTTTATCGAAAGAAAATGAAAGGATGTATCAACACCTTGAAAATAGGTCATAATATCCAACATCAAAATAGAATATTCTATGAGAATACCAATGATGAACTGAGATTATGGATTGAAGAGACTCTCTGGAGGAATCCAATGAGACTAATAGAATCTTGATTGGACTTCGGACAGAAGAGATATCAAATAACCTATGTGAGAGATTCAAAAGAGCTAAATGGGAGGAGAAATAAGATCTATTATCCACTAAAAGAGGAAATAGAGGGAGGGTATGTTATATTATATTTAAATAAGAAATGAAAAATTCAATCAACAATTTTGGGTCACATGGTTTTGCTGCTCAGTTGACCATACCATGCCCCAATTGTGCATACCTCACTATCTTAAGATGGGACCCATGAAGACCGGATCTTACAATTTCTACTAACTATGAAACCCATTTCTTTATCCACTAACTGGTGTTTCAAGCTTCGAACAATCCATGGACACCCTTGAAAAAAAATCATGAACCCATTGGGCATCCAAATTAGTTCAAAAATAATAATAATTAGACCAAAATTAGAATGATTTGTACCTCATAGAGAAATCGAGTTCTTAAAATATGATATATTACACAAAAAGTGGACATATTTTCATGATTTGGATAGAAATTTTCAAAACATAATTCATACATTAGGATAAAGGTAAGTCTTAGAGAAATTTCTAATTCGTATCATTATGTTTTTACCCTATTTTACTCATTTTATCCTTACCTAGGTGAGAATTATTCACCAAGGTTACAACTAATAATGAAAAAAATAAAGGGAACCTATTTAAAAAATATAAAACACTTAATAAAAAAAAATTATTCCATTTAGAAAGATTAAATTCATAGAATTGTTAGAATTTAATTTAAAATTAAACTCATAAAATGTAATAAAAAATAGTTTTCCAGAAAAAAATATCTGATGTATAAATGTTTTTATAAAAAATCCAAAAAAATAATTATAATGACCTTAATTGGATTATTCGTAATATAAATTAGCATATGTTACTCTTAGAACCATTTAAAAAAATGGATCTTTGAAAATGTTTTAGACAAAAAGTTCAATCTCAATAAAAATCAGTATTTTTCACTATTCATCAAAAAATCAATCCTTTTAGAAAATTTTTCAAAAAATCCTAGAAGATAGTTATAACTTTTTTATTTCAAAAATGATGTTCATTTTTGGAAATAAATTTTAAAAATGGTATAAAATAGTTCTATTATTTTCTCAAAAATATCAATACAACCCATTTTTGAGGAAAAATTGTATTTTGAATCATATAAGGACTTTAATAAAATGATGATTTATTGATCAGTAATTTTTTTATTAAATACTTATATATATAATTTTTAAATTTTGGTTATTCCTATTAATGATAATAATTTTAGTTGTTATTATACGATAGTTCATTTAAACTAGGTGATTCGTGGGATGCAAGCTATCAAAGAAATAAAATTTATTTAAAAAATATATATTCTAAAATCTATGGGTGTTACATTCTACCACATAAAATAATTTCACCATATAAATAATATCACTATAATACAAAAAATTAGGATACTTAACCCTCATAACATCCTTGGGTTCCCACATAGCTCCCTCAAATTTATGGCTTCACCACAAAACTTTGACCAGGTGAGTGGCCTTATTTTTTTGCACTTTCTCTCTAGAATCCAGAATCTCCACTAGTTATTCCTTATAAGACCAATAATTATATAGTGATATGAATTATTAGTTAATTACATTTTAAGGATTAGGTATAAAAATCCTCAAGAAATATAAATGTAATACATCATTAACTTGATAGAGATTCGGTGGTAGTTCCAAGTGATAAGCTATTATCTCGATATGATCAATAATTTTAAAGTGACTAATATATCAAAGACATAGAATTCAATTATTTCCAAATCTCACAAAAATATTCCAAGTAAATATTTATAGTAATGTATTGTTTCTAACTTATAACTCTAGATATCACTGATGAGTGTCAGTATAATAATTTTATTGACTCTGAGCTACTCTGAGGTGTTGTTGAATAGCTTTAATCTTAACAGTAATTTCCTTAGCTAGATTAGATCCCAATAGTGTTATTTCCCCTATTTAATTTCCATAAATTAGTGTGCTAACTTTATTTTCATATAGGGCATCATAAGTATCAATTTTAATAATAAATGAAATTAATTATTGTATTAAAATTCCACTAAAGGAATGTTTTGATCCTAGACTCATTTTAAATCTATATAGAAGGTTCTCAACATGTATTATAGATTTTTAATTGTTATATAATAAAAACCATCTATATAAATATGATAATAAATTCTAAAACCCAGATCTGTTTCCATATCTTGATAAATACTTCACTATAACTTAGACGTAAACTTTGGATCCTGATAAGATACAATAGAATGTGGTACTTTATGATTCCTTACCACTTACTTAATGAATATTCTAACAATATGTTCAAGAGTGAAATATTATCTGATAAAAATTTAGTTGTCCAACTTCGTATGTTAATAGAATATAACCCAAATAGCACTATTTCATATTGAAATTTTGAAGAGTCCAGTAAAAAAATTATGTGGTGATGTTTTCCCCTTTTCACTATAGTGTGGATAATGGTTGTAAAATCCCCTTATAATTTATTCTCATAGCCTCAACATGGGGACATAACATACCCTAGGATACATACTCTTCAATATACCTTCCCATATTATCCCAACATAAATAAATTTTCAAGTCTTTATACATATTTGTACTTTCAAAAATAAAAGATTTTGATGAACTATGAGCTTCATCAAATAACTCATTCTTCATGTACAATATTTATGGAACACATACCCAATACCAAAAATTTATCATTATAGAATGATAATGGATGAAATAAGAAACATTTATAAGCTAATTCTTTAATTCCACATCATCCTCATTAATATTAATAATCGTCTCATAGAAGGATGGTAGATTATTCATCTGAGAAATATATAATATTTCCCATTTTCTTGTTATTTAGAGATCCGAATTCTTAGAATATATAAATATTGGCTCTCTTTTAATCCTTAGTATGGAAAAACTATCATTTTCTCTCTAACTTGGATCATCAACCACCTTTTTTTCTTTACTAGGGTGGTAATATATCTAGAAATCATAATATTTGATCAAATCCAACCATCTTTATTGGCTCATACTGAAATATTTATGTGTAAATATATACCTCAATATTTTATGATCAGAATATATATAACATAACCACTATACAGATAATTCCTCCATATATTCAATGAAAAGAGTATTGATTCAAACTCTAAAACCATGAGTCAGGTAATTTCGATAATGAATTTTCAATTAGTGAATGGAATATGCTATCACCATGTCACTATGCATGGGGAAACAATATATTCCCTTATTTGATACCTCATTATAGATCATAGATCCTTATCCACTATAGGGTAGTGTAATCACAAGTGATCTGACCAACCTTCCCTCCAATTATTTGAAATTATATTCCTATTCAAATACCAACATGAAATTAAACCCATTTTTAGTCAACTTAGTGATTGGATTAGATTTTCCTAAGAAATTTCTGAAAAAGAATTAGTAGCATCTATCCAACCCAAGAAATCTATGTATTTTTAATATCGTGTTTTTTCTTGGATATTGTTCTATATCTTTTTTCTTTGAAGGATCCACTCATAAACCCTAAATTGAGAGTATATTACCCAAGAATGAAACTTTCTGAATCCAAAAGTCACACTTAGAAAATTTAGCAACTAACTTATCCTTCTCGATGGTCTTTAGTGTAATTCTCAAATGTTCTTCATGCACTTGCTTCCTCTATGAATATATATTAATACCATCTATAAATTCTAAAAAAATATTCAAGTTAATATTTAAATTCATTATTCATTAAATTCATTAAAATAGTAAAAAAATTGTTAATTCAAAATGGAATTATTATAAATTCATAATGTCTATAACATGTATAGATGGTTGTGTTGGGTACATACTCCCCCTTGATCCTTATAATATGATATCAATATTAAATATCAATCTTGGAAAAATATATATCTCCTCATAATTGATCAAATAGATTATTAATATGAGGTAAAGGATACTTTATATTAATATTTATCTTGTTATGTTCCTAATAATCAATGCAAATATGCATTAAACCATATCTATTTTTAACAAAAATAATAGTTTCACCCCATAGAGAAGAACTAGGCCGAATGAATCCCTTATGTATAATATCTTGGAGTTTCTTATTTAATTCCTTCAACTCAATCGGGGGAATTATATATAGTTTTTTAAATGTTCATTGGACCACATATGAGTTCTTTTGAAAACTCATATTCATGATTTGGAATATGGCAGGGAAATTCCTTAAAGAATACATGAACATATTCCCAAATAAAAGGAAGATTTTCAATTTTTAGTATCTCCCGTACCATTTTAGATAAATATCCCTCATGAATAGGTATAAATTAACAATACGATGGATGTAATTTCCATTGGGTGTTCAAGTTCATCATCACTCTGATAGAATATTGAAGGTTGATGCAGAATATCGAATCTAACTTCCCTTTATAAAAATTGATATGGGATAAATATTGATGGATCCAATATATACTCAAAACTAAATCAAATTCATCTAGAGGAATAATATAAATATTCACATAAAAAACTTTCCCACAAAAGTTTATCAGAGAGGATCTATATACATGAGATGAGTTCATCCTTCCATTGGATGTTTTCACTTAAAACTAAACAACAATTCATTGAGGTGGTTATGTGATACACATATAAAATTATTAAAATATAAAATAGTGGGTATAACCATAATCAAATAAATAATTTTTAATATTATATTGTATTATAATTTTACCTATTACTATGAAATTAGGAAATTCCACTTCAGTTGTAGAAAATGTGTAAGTCCGACCTTCTTTCCTTTGATTATTTTTTCTAAGTTCTCTTTATATTGGATTCATTGGTTAGAATATTTTCTTATCTAATTATAGTTAATTTGTTTTTTACTTTTATGGATTCTACCATACCAGTTCATTCAGAAAAATGATAGCCTTTTTCTTAACACATTAAGAACACTCATTTTCCTTTTAATCATGTACCAAGATGTTT